>OX438863.1:14092500-16846342 GCA_949315895.1 Anania crocealis
CTTTGTTGCTGTTTATTGGTTTAGATGGATCCCAATTACGCTTATGAGCACTGGTATCTATAAGTAGCAACTTATAATTTTGTAAGTCTCGTGCCGTAACGAGTTCTAAGTTCGGTGTCTTTTTGTATAACAATTCCTTTAAACCAATTGTTTTATCAAAACTACGGTTGCCTATTTTCAGAGTACGTTCGTCGTCATGAACACGGGTTTTTCCCAGCATAAGTTTACCTCGTTCGTTTCGGATTCCGTAGGGTACATCTTTCATTACTTCAGATGAAGTAGACCAAGACAACGATTGATTTGCGATACTTGGCGATGATTGCAAGGACTTGAACGAATTCTCACTCACATTATGATCTTCTGAGGGTAGTGTAGTGAGAGTTTTATTGGAAGTTGGATAAACCTCACTGTCCGAGTTTTTTTCTTCGTTAACTTCGTCTTCATCTTCAAAATTGTCGCCGGACGAATTTGACAACTCGCTTTCGCTGTACTTGAATTTTTTAGGTAAGTGGTTTTGCACTGTATCTTCATTTGGTTGTTGTTTTGCTACAGATTTTCTAGTCAACATATTGAGCGGTTCAACAATAGGTTTAAACACTGTTTCCAAAGCCAAATTATTTGTATTTTCCACATCTTTTATCATGTCAACTTTTCTTTTTACAGCTGAGACGGATTTTACGATTTGTTCTTTTAATTTTTTTTCCATATTAATACGTAGCACTCGGCATGAAATCACAAGTAATACTGGTTTAATGATCATGTAACAATCATAATATATGAATGCTAGTCCACCACTATAAATGTGTCAAATGCCATTCTATAATACCCATTGTTCCTTTCACAGTCTTTATTGATCACAACATAACCATAAGGTTTACTCCAAACAGTTGAACACATTTCTCGAAACTGGCTCCATGACATATCAGATCCAACATGTTCATCATAAATGTGTTTTAAATTGATATCATCTTGCTTGAATAATATTATTAGATTAGAATTGTCTCGTACGAGTTGCTTGGGTATTCTTGTATAAGTTTGGTTAATGTAAAAACAATCAATATTCTTATGACGTCCCATTGCAAAATAATCCCGGATGTTATTTTGATTTTCACAGGCTACATCGTCGAACACAATGATTGAGTTCGGTAATGCTTCATGTGGACTCAAAATCTCGCTGTTATGATTATACTTGTAATAAGACATGCCTGCCACTATATTCAAAACCTTTTCTAAAAACAAGTATTTAGGTTGATATAAAGATTTTGAATACACATAAAGGTTACGAAAACGTGGACCGTCTCGATGTAATAACAAACTTATGACTAAGTTTGTCTTTCCACAATTGGATGGGCCGCAAACCAGACTGCGTATAGTGTTAGGTAACAAGCTACCATGTCGCTTTGGTTGTGTTGATGTTCCAGGGCAGATACATTCTAATTTTAACGATTCTTTTTGCTTCAGGAACTTCATTTTAATTTTCTCAAGTTGTCTGTTGGGTTCCGTAAGTTGAGATGTAATGGTAATTTTACATCACGTTCAAACATTTAAATGATTTGCGTTCAAAAGTTTTCATTTAAGTATTGTAATCGTTTGGTAGGTAAGTATTGGGCAGAATAATTCACTTTTTTCGAATGAGCGATCGAAGAGAGCGAATGGTGTAGAAAAAAGTGAATTAGAATGCCCAATACTTACCTACTTATACATATGGGGTATCTATGGATAGGTCTTCTAAAATGACATAGAGGTTCCTACAACCATTTTTTCCAAAAGTCTAACATTTGGAAGATAGACGCTTCCAAAGTGGAAAAATGAGAGTCCCCCCCCCTCTAACTTTTAAAATAAACAAGTGAAAATTTTGGAAAAAATACATAATGTAGATCTTAACAAATACTTTCAACGAAAATTGGTTCAAACGAGATCGAACTGGTAATTTCGAAAATCTAGCACATTTTCAACAACAGCAAACATAACTATGTCTTCCATACAAACACTATGAAAAACAAAGTTATTTTTGCAGTCATCAAAATGTTGTGGTATTTTTGTTAAACTTGGTACGGAACCCTCAGTGCGCGAGTCCGACTCGCACTTGGCTGGTTTTACCCTTTGGGTACGGAACCCTAAAAACCAAGATAATTCTAAATTTGTTTTGACTGCATTTTGTTAGTGAATTAAATATCTGTAGCCTAATACAGTCTTCATTGAATCTGCTGATTATGGTGAAAACAATATCATAACATAAATACAGTTTTTTAAATATTGTCATTTAAAAAAATACTTTTATCCATTACAAAATCTGAAAACCAATATTCTTATACGAGTATATAGCCTTTATTCCTTATATAATAACAATCGTGCGTTTCAAACGTTTCTTTTATATTCACTCTACATGGCAACCCTGCCGCCGGATTGTGTTTCGAGAAAATGAAGCTCTAGATTGGGCTTGGAACTTTTAGTGTGTCTAATGAAGTTCTAATCATCATATGCATCACAAAAAGTATTATTTATTGAAGGGAATCATATTCAAAGGAAAAAATGGGTTTATTGGAGGCTTATAAGAGGCAACCTAAAATAAAATAGTATCATCCGTTTCTGCGTTTACTTTTTACCTCAATGTCCTTTATTTCAATCAATCTATCTCATTTACTCATGGCAACGTCTCCAACCATGTGAAAGAGGCAGATAGATAGAGATGTACGAACCTCGGGTTGCGTAGGAGGCTCAGGTTGCGTAGTGATGAGTGACGTAAGAAGCGATTAAAGGAGTACTGTTGCAGCAGCGTCATCTCTCGCCTGCTCCACCTGAATATTCGTTTTATCCGAGGCTTATGTCCAAATATGGATCAATATGAGTAGCTTCGTAAATTTCCAGCAATACATTTGAATTAATACTTGATTGGCCAAAATCGATGCCTGCGACGATATCGAGTACGATTTCCAAGGTTAAGTTCGACAACACTAATTGAAGCGAAGCTTTTGTTCTCGTACTGTTATGTAGAGTGTGGTTAGGTACTTATCAGTTGTATGTGCAGACCACCTCGGAAATGAGCGCACGATGCCCGCTTCTGAATAATGCATGGAAATGTGCCACGTGGCTAAATAACGCAGTCATTACACATTGAGGCCACACAATTTCACTCGGCCATTTGACGGGGAATATAAGAGAAAACAGATTTCGACTTGCGCACCAGCACAATCGGAAATCGTAAAATAATCCAGATCTCTGATCATTCGATGATCAGTCGCCTGCCCTTTGTTGAGCTTAGTTTTGTTTTTAATTTAGCCCATTCTAGTTTATCGTCGAGTTATACTTATATCCCCTTTGTAAGGAAAGTGGCAGAAGCGACTGCAATCATTGGCCAAACTGAAATCGCTAACCCGACTGCCAAGCGTGGCATTTATAGAAATATTGGTAAAACCACAGAACATGGAAAAAGGTTAGAAAGGCGATGTGGGCGGGGCGGGTGCGCCACAGAGGTTATAAGCAAATGCTTATAAGTGAGCGCTGTGATTGGTTTCCTTTGACGTCGCGCGACTCTACGGTTTACTTGATTGGTGTTCTTTGAACTCGTTTATGTGTTGTGGGGCGCAAGTGGCGCATGACAGCCTTTCTAACCTTTTTCCATGTTCTATGGGTAAAACTGCTACGCTAAACAAACCGCCACGCTAAAAGAAGCATCACCTGTAGGCCAATGATGATGATGATGATAATAATGACCCTTAATCCACCACAGGAAACATTGTTTCAAGCATTTAGATTAATCAATTCAGCTTATGACGTTTGCTAATGCAAACAATGTTATACATTTACAAACAAGTACTTGCTTACCCTTCGCATATTTCATCGAGTGCTAGTACAGCCACGGTAATATATAGTACAGCTGTAGGTTACTTCAGTTTCTTACTTTGTAATTATTATTCGCTTTTGTTAACGATATTTTCCTTTCCAAATAAAATTAAAATGCTAAATGGCTACGTGATTTGATTTTAATTTTTATGTAGGTACATGCTAATTGCCGGCTTCGAGAATATTCCGTAAAGTTTTTCATTATAGTCAGAAACTGGTTGTGTATTAAAAGATATGAATTACTCACTTTGTCTCAACAAAAAAACACGCACCTGGTTTATGGTGGGCTAAATTGTGTCTATTTCTGGGAACGTGAACTACGAGATACTTCTGACTAACTAGTATTATATTATCTGTGCTTCTGGGAAAACTACTATGAAAAACAGAAATTTATTCTTATTCCTTTTATTTCGACATATTGCAATTTTTTATTGAATATGAGTACTTGGGTACATACGAGTATACCCTATTCCACACAAAGATAAAAAAAACAATTGGTATATTGAAATACATCGCAGTCGTAATTTGCGTACACATTACACAAGCGGTCACTATGCTGGAATACAGGGATCATTTTGAACTACCTTCAATGAAACCAATTGACGACCTCCGTGGCGGAATGGCGTAATGGTGCTCTGAGGTATTCGGTTCGATTCCCGTATGTAAAAAAAACAGTGTTCTTCTACATTTTCTCGAGTCTGGGTGTTTGTGGTACCTTCGTTGTGTCCGATTTCCACAATACGAGTGCTTTAAATAGTAGTTACTCACTTTGGGATCAGAAAAATGTATGTGATGTAGTCCACACTTATTTATTTAAAAAAAAATAGGAAGAATAAAAAAAGTTTGTCAAAAGAGTTTTTTTGCGTGATTACTTACTAGTATAACAAATCAAATACTGCAGTGTATTTAATTTAATATCAGCAAACGAACCTGTTAGTTATTGGTTTAAACTATATCACATACAAACAATCACTCGGGTAATAGTAAGGAGAGTCCGTACCTATATTTTTTAACAAATAATGTATGTATTTAGAATTTCAGTAACCCGGGGGTTCAGCCAATGTTTCAATGGAGAACTTAAGGGCCTTATTACGTCTTGGCGTAGTCAACGATGCGTGAAACTGTGTCTCAGTTTGGTACAGAAGGGAGGAATGCCGGCTAACGTAATTGGGCTTAAATATATGTACTTTGATTTAGACGAGAACGCACAGCCAATTTCTTTGAAGACATGATGATGTAATGAACTCATTGTGTCAGTCTGTTGATGTCTCGGAATAATAAGAAATAGAAAACAATCAACTGATTCTGCTTGGATATATGAGTTACGTGTCTAAGGGTATTCGGGACCTTTGTTATTGTAATTATTTTAGCTATACATACATTGCTCTGCCACATACCACATTTGTGCATAATTTTATTGATACTTAAAAGTTGCAACTGTGACAATCCCATTGCAAAGAGAATTTAAGAAAGTTTCCAAATGGAGGTCAACATTATACTTATGTGTACAATATAAAAAAAATACACCATATTTTCAGTCATGTTATTTGCTTGATTATTAAAAAAACAAACTATATGCTTAGGATTCAAAACTGAATTTAAGTTATAAAGTAAAAGTAGAGTAAAGTAACAGCCTATAATCATCCTACTGCAGGGAAAAGGCCTCCATCATTGAATTCAAGTTACCAAAGCAATGATGGGTACTGGCATAATCACCACGCTTGCCAAATGCGGGTTGGTGATCACAAACACGAGCAATGTTCGAAAATTCGAAACATTTGGTTGCCCGAACCGGGAATCGAACCCGGGACCCCAAGATCTTGGAATTTAAGTATACCTACTGCAAATAATAGGTACCTACTAGACAAAATAAAATTGTAAAATTTAAATAACCATTTTGCAAATTCTTTCAAATTTTCAATACATGTAACCAAAATGGGTTTCTGATTACAATATCATTATGATTTCAGTGCAAGATTATTTTAACTAAGGAAAAACATTGCCACTAATGAAAAAAAGGATACCACATTTGAAAATGGAAGTTGTCACGTACGGTATAGCCTACAAGCAAATCAAAGAGCTTGGTACCAATACTTTGAAAGGTCTACAGGTCTCGGTTAGAAAATTAATAATCCCTTAACCAAGATGCCCTTTGCGGAGTATTAACCCGCTCAATCGTACACGGATCTAGAGCAACTGTGGGTGTTATTGGGCCACTAGCCAACGTAATTAGCCCTGGAAACTGACCTCAGCGATGAGCATGCTATTATGATGTAGCCCAGATGTTACAGTTAGGTTGTTAAGTTGAATGGAGATTGATTTCGGCTATATTATTTTGCGTATGCAATGCCTTTGGGTAGTCGGGTGAGAAATAGCATATCGAAGTGGATTTCCTTAATCAATGTTGTACGCTGTCATAGCTTCTTTATTGAGGTTTTCCTGAAGAGAAATGTCTACTATTTGAACTCACTTCGCTAGCCGGGAGACAGATTTTCTTGTTTTTTCACTTTTGTTTGTGGTAATTAGAAACAACAAAGGTATGTAACAGAAAAACCCAGACCATAGAAAAAATATAATTATGGTATTCTATACATCAGTTCACTATTGGACTATTTGCCTCTTCAAAAGGAATTTTACCATGCCACTTTGCCGTAATTACCATGCTTGGCAGGTCGGCTAACGATCGATGCTTTAGCCAATCTAAAACATCGATTACTATCAGTGAACGAAATGAAAAATGTATTTACGGATTTTACCTGTTTTTTATAGTTTCAATATCAATCAAAATAAATATGTTGCATCACGTCTATTTGCCAACGTAATAAACACAAAATATCACGCGGCAACCTCGTGTCGTTTGTCGGACAAAACAAATGAATGTCCATCGCGCCGCAAAAGTATCGCGCCTTTGGGACAAGATAATGTAACCGGCGAGCGTTAGCGTGGAAACGTGTAGGTGTGTTAAATTATTTAACCCATTACTTCGCCCCTTTTTACAAATGGACGTTTTAGCTTCCCGGTGAAAAAACGTGTAGACCGGTTCAAATCAGGCTAAAATAATGAAAAAAACAGCATTCCTTTTTATGATTAAGTAGCTGACCCCGCAAACTTCGTAGCGCCTCAGTACGTTAGTGCTTTGATTTGATTTGGACGTCTTATACTTATGTATTTGTCATCTAATATACCCTAAACTACATTTTTTTAAATATTCCGTATCCTATATATTACCTTTTTTATACTTACATAAGTACATATAAAAATATGCACAATAAATGGTTGGTTTTTCTGCTATTCGGAGCGAAAACGAAAACTACTTACGATGGCCTGCCTAGCAATCATGTTTGGCTAACACCTTCTTTTAAAAGCCTGTGTCCAGCAGCGGGCAGATTAAAGCTTGATAGGGTAGCAGTATATAAACTTGAAAAATTATGTCTCAGGCGGGACTCGAACCCGCATCTCGTGCCTCATCAATATCAAATGCCAGCCCGCCCGGCATTTGATATTTTAGCAATGAAATTGCAATATTATAATTGCAATTTCATTGTTAAAATATCAAATAAAGTTGATAGGGTAGATTAATCACATTTAAATTACATTATGTTTTCCTTCAGTTCTTGGAATAGCGTACCTATAATCTGTTGTTAAATAACAGTTAACTTTGAACAAACAACTGAGCGGGATCAACACTGTGATTACCAGTAAGTTAGAAAGTTATTTATAAAAACAAAGTTATCGTCAAACAACAGCTAAGATCTTGTTTGGAAATACTAGTTTGAAAAGATCTTGTTGATTTGTCTGAAAATAATTTCTTGTTGTAATGTTAGTTTCAACATGTGATCATAGAAATAAAATTGGTTACTTTGTTTTTTCGTTTAAATATTTTTTTTTTACAAAACATAAAAACGACAAAAAATTTAAATTGAAATTAGCTTATTGAAATCAACAAATTTTGTGCAGGTTGTCAGTAATTTCTTGTTTTTCAAAGACTCAAAATTGGTTGCTTAAAATCGTGCTTTTCATCGGTATTTTTTTTGTGAAAAAAGTTTTATCTTTTTATTTTTGCAGCTGTATTATATCGAACGAATGGAAACCTAGTTAATTATTCGTGGTTATACAGATAAAAAAAATGCTAAAGCGTTTTATTGTACCTACTTTTATGAAAAGTGAATTAGTTTTTGGTACTTAAATTAAACTAATTTTGGCTGTTGAACCACACTATTTGTTATAATTTCGGAGATTAACACGCGAATATTGAGCGGAACTTTCCTATTTCGACTAAATATACTGAATCAAAATGATGTGCAGTGAACCTATAACAACGGATCACGGGAGAAGCGCTAGAGCCGTAAGATGTTCCAAAAAGAAACCAAACAAGATTTGGTGCACAGGAAAAGAAGAAAAAATGCTATAAATAATTATTCATGGTATAAAAGGAACTCAAAATACCACGTATTTTTGACAAATAACTCTATAGAACGAATTCCTGGAGCAGAATGTGTATTATTTCGTAATACTTTGCTTTCAATCGATCGAATACCATCTACCTATTATAACCCTTTCTAAATATGTATTAAATTTATATAGGGCGATCGAAATGGTTTTATAATCAGATATAGGTACTTATCATATCTATCAGTACCTTTACCATCATTTTAATCATAGCTATTTTTGTACAAAATGGTTTCTGAGTAATTGAGTTTACTACGAAAACAGTTTCAAAGTGCTGCTATCAAGTTTTTGTCTAAATCATAGAATTTATATTCATATTGTTGGTCTATGACAAAACAAATACTAATGCTAGTGTTGGCATAAATATGGCTGTAATACAATTATTCTGAAACTGTAATACCATGCATATTTGTTTAGGTTGACTGTTTCAATTTATTATAAATTGGTTCAATTTAAATTCAAAAAGTAAAATCTTGGGTAGGCTTTATACCCATCCCACCACTTTACAGATGGGGTAAAAAAAAATTGGGTTGATTAGGAACACTAGAAAATGATCATAAAAAAAACCGACGAAAACATTCCCTTAACTTTACTAAGGGAAAACATTGATGAAACTGCGCTTGCCTACAACGCAAAGCCTTAAATAAATTCGTCAAATATACATTTATTTTAGGTTATTGTTTAAAAATAAGGTAAGAAAAATAATTGATTATCAGATCACTAACAAACAACTTCTTAAACATAAAAAATAAGTAGAGTGAAGCGAAATTGGTTTAATTTCTCACAGAACACCTGAGGCGAAACACAAGAATTACGTTCTCCCATGAAACCCTACACGTAATAAGTTAAAGTGGCCCGAGTCCCGCCAAATTAAATATGAATATCACAATAACCTTACAAGTTAAATAAGTTATTGTTTCTGTTAATGCAAGTTTATTACTTTCAATGATATTAAAAATATTTCTTTGTTTATTAACTACGATAATTTACGTACATTCCCTTGTAATAAAAGGAGTCTTTCCACATTCAACAAGAGAGTTGATTTATTACAAACAAAAATGACAATATAAAGCAGATATTTGTGACATTTTTACCAGGCAAACGTGGCCCAAAATGAAATATTACCCACAGGACATAGGCAATTTTGTAGTTGTACAGGTGCAGGTGTATAAAGGAAAAGCGGTCATATAAAGTCAGGTATGTAGTACCTACCTACATATAATAAAGTTTTTCAATTTTTTCTGGAATAGATATGCAATGTTACTCCGTAAAAAGTGACTTTGGTCACTTTTAGAAAGTGGCTGTATCATTAGCTTAAGCTTTCTGATAGAAAATGTACTCTAACTATCTTACTAATAGTTATTTATTTCGATATTTCTACCATGTACCTTGTTTTTCCGATATTTCGGCACTGTTGCAAGCGCCATGATCGCGGAAGAACTCAAAACTTTAAATCAGTATATCTTACTAACATTATAAATTGAATGTTTAGATGGATGTTTGTTACTCATCACGTAAGAACGGCTGAACGTATAAGGATGAAATTTGTCATTGAGATGGATAATAGGCTAAAATAGCACATAAGCTTTGTAACTCTTAAATAGAGTACGATTCTTGTAGAATAGTTTCAAAGTTTCAAAAATTCACGCGTACGAAGTCGCGGGCCGCAGCTGGTACTAAATAATAATACATTTACACTCGATTTTACCCTGCCGATGCGTTGCTATCACCATAACTCGAAGCAACTTTAAATTGCCGCACTAGTCGTACCAAACCTAATAATGTATCAGCGTAGTTTGCTAACTGACGTAATAGCTTTGAGCCCCAGGCCGCAGCAAAACATAAAGCAATTATGATTGAGTAAAACTTAATAAAACTCTTAAGGATTCCACCAAAATGAAACAAGACCTAACTTTATATTTAATCTTGTCATTGTTGCCGTCTCACGCCGACTTTATAGGGGGTTTTATTGCAACGACGGAGATGATTGCGACACCAAACTTCTGTCTCCCCATTAGGTGGTCGTTCCGAGCTGTGTCAAGGCTGTATCGGGAAATCGGGTTACTGTCTAAGATAGAATTTCTGTGTTTTTAGAGAATATCCTAATTACTTTGATGATTGTAGGTAGGTACATTTTTTAATTATAGGTTTTGAAAAACCATTAAGTAGTGACTTTCCCCTAAAGTTACAGGAAAAGCCGTCACATCTATTTAGAATTGCAATTTATCGATTTTGTTTTGACTAGCATATTAATTGTAACAGTTAATAGTAGGTATGTTACTCAATTACAAAACAAACTGAACAGGTTATCAATATGTAGCCTTTTGACACGTTTCTGGATAGTACCTATACTCCAAACTTAAAAAATTTAATGTTACCGAATATTATGTTCACCAGCCCTTAAATTTTTATTAAAAAAAGTTAAGAATGGCTAAATCTAAATGAAACAGAGAATAATAAGGTAGAGTAAAGGTAAGGGCAATGCGTGTGTGGAATTTGAAATATCTTTTAGTGTTAAATTCAAATCTACGCGCGGAATGTCGCGAGCTTTTTCTATCGGCTTGGCAGCTCCTTGGTCCGAACCTAATCACGCTAATCAAATCTTTAAGTAGGTACTGGCATTGCAAAAGTATTTTTGATCTTACGTAAAACTCTAATTAAAACAAACGAATAATGTTGCTTTATTTATGAGGTCATTACGCCATTCACTGACGATCCAAAATCCAAAATAATGCTCTAAACAACAAAAATAAAAGCTGCATAATGGCGTAGGATATTAATCATATTACATCATAATAATAACAAATTATTCCTATTTATCAATATGACCTCAGAAGTTGCAAAGCGGTAAAGAAGAAAAATGAGCTTTTATCGTAAAACTGGAACATGGAAGTGCCGAAAATAATTCATCATGTCTCCCTATATTTCATAGTGCGAAGAAAAAAGCAATTTCAAGCTAAAAAAAAAAGCTAGTTAAAGCAAAGGTTATAATTTTAGAAAATTTCATTGTTTCACCTACATGCGTATTACATTTCAAATTTCTAATTTGAACTCGTTCATTCACTCAAATGATTTAAAGGTGCCTCAGTTGCCTGGATAGCGCAGAACATAAGTTCAAATGCCAACATGGGGAAGTCAGTTTTTTATTAGTTTTAGAATTTAGGGAAGACATTTTTGTGGTTGCAATATTTATACTTTTGGTCTGATCCTTAAGTTCTAGTATCTACAAACCGAGAAATAATATGTCACTTCCCAATACTTAACCCAGCTATAATAAATCAAAACGACAGTCCTTTATTTTTAGGGCAAAGATTTTTACCACATTGTTTTGTTGTTGAAGTTAGCTGATCAATTTGAGCTGGTTCTGTATAACGACTTGCCCAACAAATTATGTATGATAACACCTTGTGTGGGGTAAGGCAGGAACACACGTGCGCTTAGGAGTAAATACTTGTAAATAAACCACTCCATTATAGGACTTAGTTGTACCTCGTGGTATTTATAAAGTATTACTGAATTAAATACGTAGTACTTATTAGGACAGTAACACGATTATTGAAGTGTCGCTGGGCTTAATTTCAGAACTATCAAAATTCTTTCGTCTTTAAATCAATTATAAAGCGGAAATAAAAAATGTGTGAAGTCTTTATCTATGACATTTATTTTCCACCACACATGGCAAGGTCATTTAGTTACTTGAAAACTCTAAAAAGTAGTTTTGTTTCTACCTGGAGGCGATTTTTCATGCCTCAATATTTAGTAGTCTACCTATTTTTTTTAGGAGCGTTAGTTATGTAGTGCTGATTTTTGTTTCCAGTCAAGCCAAGACGAGCAATAAAGGTTTATTTTATATCTTGAATCTGTTTTGTACAGTCCACTATAATTTTATTTATTATGTTAAACATCATGAAAAGTCAATACTCACCCCGAGGGAGTTTGGGGTCTCCTACCGGGCGCGGCCCCAGTTGGCGGATAGGGGAACGACTCTCCATGTTTGGCCGGCGCGGACCAAAACCCACACGGGAGGCGCTTCCAGTGGGCTTGGGCAGCCAGCTGTTGAATGCGTCTCCAGACGGTGCTATGCTGGGTGGCGAGTGGGCGTGAGACGTTGGCGGCCCCATGCAATGACATGCACTGTCGTTGCAATGGGTGGCCACGGTTCGGGTCGGCGAGGTTGCTTGCGGACCCGACCCGAAGTCGTAGATGGGGGAGAACGAGAAGACACATGCCGAACTCAACTTCCCCCCTCTAACAGCTAGTGGGCGTTGGGCCGAAGGGTTCAACGCTCGCATTGCACAGCTTGCCAGACTGGGGGTCTGGATTCCTGGTGTACAGGATTAACCATATTTTATGCCTGAGGCCCGGCATAGGCCGTACGTAGGCGGTGAATGGAGGGCATCCTAAGGGAAACCCATACACTGCCAACATACGTTGCAAGGTACACCGCAGGTTTTTTTAGTGGGTATCCCACATAACCTACTGCTGCCCCTGAAGCAGTAGGTATGCGTAATGCATTTTTTCCTGCGTAAACAAAAAAAAAACTTTACACTCACAGGCAGGTCCTCATTGTAACCCTTAAACTAAAGACTTAGTGTAATGATTAAGAGTTAACAGTTATAATGAAA
Source organism: Anania crocealis (assembly GCA_949315895.1). Lineage (NCBI taxonomy): Eukaryota > Metazoa > Arthropoda > Insecta > Lepidoptera > Crambidae > Anania > Anania crocealis. The sequence continues at coordinate 14,105,418 of OX438863.1, forward strand.
TAACATATGAAAAAACATAATTTTACACTGTAGTCAGCTGCAGAAAGAAACACTCACAAATGAATGCAAAATTTTGTTACCTCTCTTACAAACAAAATAAATTATGCAGCTCGTGTCCGTTTCATACTTTAACTAAAAGATACTGGTAACAGCTACGTGGAAATAAATTTACTAGAAATACATTAAACAAATACCTATTTATCATATTTTAAACATCACAGCACTTTTTTAAGACCTCCGTGGTTTTGGCAACGGGTTTCAATGGGTTGCCAGATTTGAGACCATAGGTTCGATTACCGGACGGTTTATTGAAGAAAACCTTATTGTTTGGTTATATCCTATCTTACCAACTGCTAAGATAGGATTGTTGTATACTGAAATTTACTACAATTCTATCTTAGGAGTTGTTTATGACGTACGTTGTTCAATATTGCTTACCCTAATTTCATGGCTAAGATATCTTGACTTGTTATTTAATTAATATGGACATACACTTTTGCTAATGGCTAAGCGAAATCACAACATACTGATCTTAAAATTCTTCTTACTTAAATTCTTCTCTTATGAGTTGGGATTATTATAATTTTCTACATTTGTGAACCAACACCTTAATTAACATTCAGGACTCTTACAGTCGACACCATAGAAAAATAGCTGGTTTCTTCTACGCAATACGGATGTAAATCGTATAACTTTACGTGTTGCTTATTGTACACATTCTCAGTGTTGGCGTTCTTTTCACGCAAGTTTAATTCACGCATTGTAATATTCGTTTTGCATGTTAATATTCATAAATATTAATATTCCTTGGTGACGTATGTTAACGAAAGTTCTCTGGATGATTTAGAATTGCTTTATGACCAACATGTAAATAAATGGTGTTTAAGCAATTTTGTCTAGTGGTTTAAGTACCGGGCCAAGAACTCGGGTTCGATCCCCGGGTCGAGCAACAAAAAGTTTCGAATTTTCGAACATTACTCGGGTTTGTGATCACCAACCCGCATTTGGCAAGCGTGGTGATTATGCCAGTACCCATCATTGCTATGGTTGGTTGCTATTCAATGATGGAGGCCTTTGCCTTGCAGTGGGATGTTTATAGGCTGTTACTTACTTAATTTTTAAGCAATTTGAAACAGGTATTGGGATCATTATGAAATCATATTTCTTAAAGTTATGAACGCCATCTTTGAACTTTCTCCTCTTTCTAATTCCATAACATAAATAATGTCTCCATTGCTCAGTCTGAACAGAATAAGTAGATTAGAGCAGCACATTGAGTTCTCGTCTTGTGTCCTGGAAAGGGATAACAGGTAATTCAAATTTTAAATAAATAATTCCAAATTCGAATAGTGTAAATACATATTATTATCAACAAAACTTAATATTTCTCATGACTTGCTGAGTTAAAATTAAAAAATTAATAAATCTTTAAACAAAAAAATTGCCTACTTGTAGGCCCTTGTAAGGAGCTTGTGGGTAAAAGTCCCACCTAAGAGAGTCGAAAAATTTTCACCGAATTGTATTTTTTCAAACTTAAGATTGTATGTGCTAATAGTTAAACGCAAGCGAAGGGAATCCCTTGTTCCACACTCAAAATGTCACATCTAGCAAACATGTTAACACCACGCCATCCAGACTGATGAATGACCGAATGGTCCCTAATTGAATATTAAATGCGGCTGTCTACAACGGCCAGACGGCATGACACGGGTTGGACCCTAAAATGCCCATGAAGCGGTATAATGGAGCGAGCAGGGATTATACGGTCTAACTGAACCCCGCTCTTATTAAGATTGCTTATGAAACTGCAGGTGGTTTTCGAATTGCTTGTTAATTTTACTTAGCTTATTAATTTTGGCTTAATTAAAAATGTTCATTTAAAAATGTGTGTTGCTAGCTAAAGGAATAGCATTTTACTATGATAACATGTATATGCAATGGAGAGAGAGTTATGCTTGGTATTTCCCTGCGTGGTTGAATTAGAAATAATAAGGATATCCGCAGAATAACTAAGATAAACGAGAATGCTTAAAGAATTGCAGAGCTAAAGTGGCTGTGGGCGAGAAACACATAAGAAGAATGGACGGCCGTTGAAAAGGTTCTGGAATGGCGACCGCGCACGGGTCTCGGTAACCTCCAAACTGGTGGACCGTCGATCTGATGAAGGTTGCGGGAAGTCTCGAAGCGGGATCGTTTTGGATATCCTGTAGGGAGGCCTATGTCCAACAGTTGGCATCATTTGGCCGAGATGTGATGATACCATCGTCATCGTACACTGTTGGACGTAAACCTCTTGAAGAAGATGTTGCCATAATCGTCATGCTTAGTTGGAACGTTGGTGATCGCAGGATAATGAGACGTGTTCCTCTAGTAGATTCTTATAATACCGATTAAACAAGGAGAGGTGTTATTCTATTGTAGGCCAGAGCCACATGGCGACTAATTTAAAATGTAAGCACTAAATCAGTAAGCAATTCAAATTAACCCGTATCATTTAGGGACAGAATTTCTATAAATTTTCATTATGACGGTTAAATTATAATTTTCTTACTGATTTACAGTTTGGTGTCATACAGTAAAGTTCAATGTAAGATTTTTTATTTATAAATGTTAGTTTTGCAAGAGATTTGTTTACCAAACATTTTGTAAAATTTGTATTTTTTGTTGATCTGGATCAGTTGTTATTGTAAAGTCGTATTTTATGCCAGATTATACATCAAATATCTGATGGACCATACTAAAAACTAAGGTAGACAACGTTTACAAACGTAAAAATTGAATAATATGAAATGAAAATGTGAAATCCGATTAAAATTAAGTTAATTATAAAGTCTTCTAACAACTCGAGTAAAGAACTAAGTAATTTAATTTTAACCCTGACATTTTCGTCTGATCAGACAGACTCTCGACTTGATTGAAAATATAATCCTATTCTTTGACTTCCAGCTTCTAAGCTGTTTGTAATCAACATTTCAAATAACGTTAACTAAATGCTTACAAAATAGGTATTAATGTGCTATAAAATCAGTAAAATCAGTTTTATTTCTGCAAATTTTGTTCCCTTGAGGCGCTTTTACACGTCCCGATTTTTAAACCTACCACTGCTTCGAGACAAATGGGCTAGTGCCGTGAAGAAGCAGCGCAGGAAACTCGGTCACTTTCATCAGTAATAATCATCAACCTACCTCAGTCCAATGGTAGATTAGGTTACTCCAAAGGAGTATTTCACCGTGATCACTAAGCTTGACAGGAGCGTTGGTCGAAATTAGGCTAATGGTAGATAGAAGATGCTACTTTCAGAAGCATACGGGCGTTTCCTCCTAGCAGTACTCCTTTAGTCGCCTCTCATGACTTATTGGACGAGAAGGAGAGGTGCTATTTGTTTTATTGTTATTATATACCACACGCTACCTGTGGTAAATTTCTATTAAGTAATTTCTTTTACGAAATTTAATCAGGTTTTATTTTCAGTTTACTACTAAATCAGCAAACAAAATTTTTGTCGTGAGTTGCTCTAGTCGTTAAGCTAAGATGCAGTCAAAGAATATAATTATTTAGCAGATTTACGAAAGTTAATTTGCCTGGTTATAAGGAGATCGTACAATTGATGAGAAGCAAATGACTTAACGAATGGCTCACCCAGCTAAGTTAAAACGATTTAAAATTTCAAAATAATTCATTGGCTGTACTCGTAAATACCTGCATTTGCTGACCATAATCATTGACCTTTAGAAGTACATAGCTGGACAAAGGCTAGACCATAGTACGTCACATCGAGTGATTGTGGGCATTCTTTAAAACGCTTTCACGTAGTCTTTACTAGGTCATTAGTCATTCGAATATCTTTCTTACCCAAATTTCTTTTTTGATATACGGTTGTTCCAACTTTACTGCAGAGAAGTAAATTTCAAGAATTATAGAAGATGTAAATTAAAGTAGACAGTAATGTTACTTTTAATAGGGTTACGGCTTTCCAACTATCTTTTAAGTTTCAGCATTAACGATTTTTATAATAGATATGAGAAATGCTGTTTTGACTACAATAACTTTCATTTGATCTAACATTTGGGTAACGTTTGATAAATTTAGCATGAATGCAATCATAAAAATTATAAATTTACCACATAACTTTATTTGATATTTTAGCAACTTAATTGCACTTATAATATCAGTATATAAACTTGAAAAATTTTGTCTCAGGCGGGAATCGAACCCGCATCTCCTCGCATGCCGGGCGGGCGCCATACCATTAGGCCACCGAGACACTGCGACACGGCGCGAATTTTTCAAGCATATTCTTACGCTGTGAGCCAGCGTTGTTTCATCAAATGTTAGGAGTTTGCACCCTCAACACCCGAAAGAAACATCTTTGCAGATGTTTGACAGTCAGTTAAGATGAAACAGCTATTTATATACTTTATTTGATATTTTAGCAACTTAATTGCACTTATAATATCAGTATATCCCGCCGCCTGAGACAAAATTTTTCAAGTTTATATACTGATATTATAAGTGCAATTAAGTTGCTAAAATATCAAATAAAGTATATAAATAGCTGTTTCATCTTAACTGACTGTCAAACATCTGCAAAGATGTTTCTTTCGGGTGTTGAGGGTGCACACTCCTAACATTTGATGAAACAACGCCGTGTCGCAGTGTCTCGGTGGCCTAATGGTATGGCGCCCGCCCGGCATGCGAGGAGATGCGGGTTCGAGTCCCGCCTGAGACAAAATTTTTTAAGTTTATATACTGTTACAACATAACGTTTATTAACTCAAGAACTCGTTTACCCTGTAGTTCTTGAGTGGAGACCGCGTTTCGGCAAACGCAGAGTAGGACGCCCTCAGGTCAGGAGGAGTGATGATTTGCGCAAGGTGCTGGCAGGAGCTGGATGCGAGAAGCCGAGGATCGACCTAAGTGGCTTGCAATTGGAGAGGCCTATGTCCAGCAGTGGACTGTGATAGGCTGATGATGATGATGATGATGTTTATGAACTATAGGAAATCAATTTCTAAAATACTTTCTCGCCTGCTTATCGTAGTAATTATGGTAAAATCCTTCTTTAGAGAGGCCTAAGTCCAACGGTGGACTGATGCCGGCTGATAATGAAATGTGTCATTTTTAATCTAATTAGGTATAATTGCTAATTATGGTCAGTTTGACGTGTTATCGACTGAAAAAAGGGGTCTTTAGGAAAAACTACGCTTAGCATGCAGGTTGGGATCGCAGTTCGACTAACGGTGGAATTAGAACGCTTTGGAAGCAAACTTCTTAAGATTTATTTTACGACACTAATCAAACAAAAAAAAATCATATGATTTTAAGCACGTATAAAAAAAATAGTTAAAATTTTAATAAATTGATCCTCACTGTGGGTCTGTCCGTATTTGATACTAGGTGTTACCGGCGACTAAGTACGCTTGGAATTTTGAACTTAAAACTATCCCAAGGGAACCGCCCTTTATTTCGGCATAAAAAGTAGCTCTTATACTGTTCCATTCATCCATCACTTCAGCCATTCTAGCATTATTGAGCAACAAACATCCATCGAAACATTCACATTTATAATATTAGTAGAATTGTTTTTACCATAGAAGTTCCTTTAAAAAGTTCTCATAATACAATAGCTGAGCCCAAATTCGTAATTATCTAAAATAAAACACAGAAAACTTATTATCGGTATCATAAATTACTGCAGATTAGTAAAATTACGTTGAACGTGCGAATTGCTCTGACTTTGCCAAAACTCTCCAATAAGAATTTAGACAGTTAAGGCCAAGTCGTTCAAGTAATATTTTTTAAATATTGATCGTTCCCGAATACAACAACTTGTAAAATACCATTACTGATTCTGTCAAGTATTAACTGTTGCATTATTATCATAGGATTCAGGATTATGTTTAAATAGTGTCTTAAACTGTCCTGAAAATTCATAATATTAAGAAAATAAAATAACTACAGCAAAACCTAAACCCTTAACATCATCACTATCCTTTCAGCTAAAGATGCCCACAGCACATAAGCCTGTTCTAAGATCGATCACAACGATCTTTGCCGGGCCACTTGCATCCAATCTGCATCCTAAACTTTCAGACAGTATCTAAGTAACCAAAATTTTTTTTTTTTATATTATCCTTACTAAAATGATCAAGATTTCAAAGTTTTGGTGACTAATTGAAAAGGAAATACCGAAATTAACTCTTCCTACACTGCCCCTTAAATCCAACGTCGCCACGAAGGCTGTTCACGGCCAAACTTCTGTGTTAACCAGAGACAATATACCCTCTTAGGATGGGATTTACAATAACAGAGCCCTAGGCGCCATTAAAACAATGTAAGGTTCATACTGTTAATTGTTTACGTGCCCCGATTTCAGCACCGATGCGAATATAATTTTGATAATTTCATTGTTTTGTTTTAATTAGTTTAACAAGAGACGAGTACATGATGTGTGATAATATGAAATTAATTAAGTAAATCTATACTTTCTCATTTCCTGTTCTATATTTGTGGAGTTTGGCTGTGGCTTCAAGTAACAAAATTTGAGTTCTTGTTTAAGGCTAAGTGGTCCCACTTTGAAGGTGGAAAGCTAGTGTCTATGTTAGAACTTTGACAAGTTCTCACATAGACATTAGTGTAAGAATAGTACTATATAAATTTTAAATATCAAATCTTTTATGTAGAATTGAAAAAATCTTACTCCTTAAATAGAAGTTAAGCAATTATCGCCAGCTGTTTTATTGCTGAAAAACAGATCCAAAAATATTATAAGGTGTTTCATTTTAACCGATTGTAAAATATTTCTGTCGTATATTGGGGTACAAAACTAAAAAATTGGTATAACTCTGCTGCTTTACAGCTTAAAGCTATCCTATTTTGGTAGGCCAATTTGTTGGAGCAGTCGCTCCGGCAAGAGGAGGGTTCAAGTCCAACCTAAGGTAGTTAACATTTTATTTCAAGGAATAAATTGTACTTTTATTTGATTACTTAAAAAACAGTTTCAAAAACTTTTCAAAAGCTGTTTCATTTTAACCTTTTGTCAAATATTGCTCTTGGATGCTAGAGGTACATAACCGATATATTGATGAAACTTCGCTGGCTTACAGCTTATATTTAAGCCGCAATGTTAACGAAAGCAACTTATTAATATGACAACCTCCGTGGCGGAGTGGCGTGTACACCAGTTTTCAATGTGTCGTCTGCTCAGGTCCCGGGTTCGATTCCCGGACGGATCAACATAGAAAAAAAGTTATTTTCTACATTTTCTCGGGTCTGGGTACTTGTGGTACCCAGGCCCTGTTCGTTGTTTCTGGTTTCCAAAATAAGAGTGCTTTTAATAGTTACTCAAATTGGGATCAGAACAATGTATGTGATATTGTCCACATTTATTTATTAATTTTTTAATGGGTCTATATAAAATTAGCATGTACGAGGATTTGAGCGAATAAAAGATGACGCTGGTTACCAGTATGTAAAATAATGTATTCAGTTTTTAAAGAGCTAAAATTGTTAGTACCTAGTAGATAGGGTATTTGTAGGAGATACGGGTCAAGTAAAGTAAAATTTAAAATTTTCGCTATGTTTTGAATTTTCTGTACCTATCAGCAAATGCCATGTTTAATTATATTTCCAATTCATTTTCATGAACACATTTTAAATACCTAGTCCAGTTCAATTTGTAAGTTCAAAATTTGACTCAGTAAAATAAGATTTCGAGTCTATAACTGTTAGACTCAGTGACCTGATCTTGAAACTTTAATGAAATGAGTTTGGATCTAACTTCGTCAGTTTATAGGAAACCGATATCTTAGTAATAATAATTTATGATTGATTTAATTTTAAAGGGTTTCTTCGATTTGGTTTCACTCACATTAATAGTTTTGTTTTCTTTGTTACAAGTATATGAAATACGACACATTCCAACTTATTAAGAATTAGCTTGGGTTTGGAGTGGTAAACCTATAGAAATTTCAGTCCGAAAACTTATGAAAGTTTATAAAACTAGACTATATATACTGGCCTAATTTGCAGAAAAATAAGTTTAAATTTTATTTAATGAATCCAGAAATATCATTTTAAGATTTTTTTAATATAAAGAGATAAACGGATACTTTCAGTATTTCTTTTGTTTGTCCATCTGTAATGACCCTGTCAATTTGGAACCGGTGATCCAAAATTACAATTTTTAGTTTACAGATAAAGCATGTCTACTTACAAGCAATAAGGTTTACATTTCTAGGGAACTTTATGGGTGCTAGTGCTACTTATTCTATTATCTAGAAAAAAGTGAAATTCTAGTTGTTCTATTATGTTTATGCTATGGGTTTAAGCATAGATTTCTACGTTTATGGGCATAAGGTAATATTCTTTACCTATAACCTATATCTGTAAATAATATAGGACGTACTGGCGGTTTTTTTAAATACTCTACGTAAATGGATTTAATCGCAGTAGTATTATTCCTTGTACTTCTATCAGTAAAGAGTAAACAACCATAACAATGTTACAGAAGTAGAAATATATGAAACCAATATTTGGTAAGCTGTTCATTGCGCTTTGTTGATTTATGTAAATAGAACTATTTGAAATACACTATTCTAACTAATATAAGAGGTTACTAGAGCACAAAAATTACTACTTTTTTGGTCCAAAATTAAAATATCATGTGATAATTTTTAAGTACAAATTGCACGAAGCAGGTATTTTTTCAAACATGAAAAGTAATAAAGAAATAAAGGTAATACATGTATTAAAAGTAAAGTGAGATATAGTCTATAGTTACAGTAAAGAATAATATTAGTCCGTAGCTAGATGTTTGGATATTTCTTTATTTTCAAGGATTTCATCAGCTAGTAAGTAATGATAACATTAATTACTAGCTGGTTGGTAATACCTACTCGTATTAGGCTTCCTATATCTAGGTGTGGAAAAGTGGTTACTAACAAAACGATGGTTGGATTGTGGTTTAGCACTATTGATAAACAGAATCAATTATCAAATTTTTTCATAGGGATGTTTTTAGATGGATCACTTGATCCTTCTAAAAACTTAGCAGTCTAGGCATTAATTCTGAATGACCGTGCAGTGTCAATCAAAGCTATCCTTGAAACTTCATAGGCTTGCCGCACCGTGCCTATCCCTATTGTAGTATTACCAAAGTTCGTGTAAACCGAATTTGTGTTCGCTAACTAACTAAAATGCGGAGATTTAGCCTACCATAATCCTACCCTTGAAACGGCTGCCGACGAAGATTAGTGTTATAACTTAGTTTAAAGCATCGTGTGTGCCCACCCGTAGGGTAGTGCTCAATTACATACCACTGAAGTTTGGGACACACATCAGATTAATTCTTAATGGGTGTTTTTGGAACTCCCGCGACATCGTCATGTCGCTGGAGACGCTAATGGTTCTAGTAGCCTATTTATTCCTTAGAATTAGAAGTGATTGGATCCCCACACAACAGCTTATTCCCTATTTCATCTACCTCAAGTTTAATTTTGTGATGGAATGTAGTAGGTATACTCGCACGTCTTTTTCAAGGTCTGGTCTAACTTTGTAACGGAATTCTACAAAATTGCAATAGAGGTTGAGATGTAAAAACGTAACAGATTGAATTACTTTCGCATTAGTAAAATGGTTTACGAGTTTTGTATTCAAAAAATACTTTCATCGATGAACTGTCTTATTGAACACTCACTTGTAATTAAAACAAGCGTCAAGTCACATAGTAAAAGTAATATTAAGGATATCAGTATATAAACTTGAACAATTTTGTCTCAGGCGAGACTCGAACCCGCATCTCCTCGCAAGCCGGGCGGGCGCCATACCATTAGGCCACCGAGACACTGCGACACGGCGCGAATTTTTCAAGCATATTCTTACGCTGTGAGCCAGCGTTGCGAGGAGATGCGGGTTCGAGTCCCGCCTGAGACAAAAAATTTTTCAAGTTTATATACTGATATTATAAGTGCAATTAAGTTGCTAAAATATCAAATAAAGTATAATATTAAGGAGTTTTCAATTAATCAATTGTATAAAAAATATAAATCATTTACTCACAATAACAACGAGCATTAAAAATATATTAACAATCAATAAATATGATGATGATGATGAACGTCATAGGACTACCACTCAAAACGGTTTAACGCAATCTTCGGCGAAGAAGCCCAAGATGTCTTCGGATGTGTAAGTTGATGCAAAATCGGGTGCGTCCTTCAAGGGATGTTTTCCAGCGCCATGTTTAGGCGCGTGAGGGCAGGGCTCCTCCAGTTCCTTGAAAACGGCTTCGCTATCTTTGTTCCATGTCAGAACGTGGGGACTGCCTCCCCATTTAACGAAAACGAAAGGATGTGCTCCAACTCCATCCAGGAAGTCACATTTAATCTTAGGTCTGTCCACATCCCTTTTCACATTTCTGCATTCGCAGAATGCGAAGAGGCACAGAGCGAAAATCAGTACTGTCACCTTCATATTGTCTGTGGGTGGGTAAGCTACTGCAAACGATTGAAACAAAATTATGAATACAGTATTTCTGATCGAGCAGTTATATTTAGTTTTAAATTTTGATAGTGAGGTCACAGGTCCACTTTTTATCACTTTGCATTGAAAACATGTTTTGGCTGTTCGTTAATTGGGTCTGTCGGTTTGTGATACTTTTGTTGTTTCTGATTTCTACAGAATAAGTACTTTATGACATAATATTTTTTGAAAACTACTTATATGGTTATTTCATGATTATAGCACATTTAAAATTCAGGGGCCTCTATGAACTAACACGACAACATAAATTCGTTTTTAAATTTTTGAACAAGATCTGTGAAGTCTTAGAACTATGGAATTTATCGTAAAAAACTATAAAATATGATATTTTTTGATCTTTATTAATTGCAATTATAATATTAGTATTTAAACTTAAAAAAATATTTCAAATGTTAGGTTAGAGAGTTTCACACTCTTAAGATAAGCTAAGATGATACAGCTATTTAAATACTTAAAATGATATTTTTGCAACTTAATTGCGATTATAATATCAGTATTTCAACTTAAAAAAAATATTTCTCAGGCAGGACTCGAACCTTCATCGTAGCGTAGCGTTATACCAATTAAACCACTGAGACACTGCGTCACAGCGCGACTATTTATATTGGAAGACTAATTAACTTTAAATTATGCCTAATCAGTTTACCTGAGATATTATTATAATATATATTTTACTGTAAAACCTCTTACCTTACTAACCTCTTCTACGGTGGTCGTAAAAAAGCAGACCTAACACGACAAATAACACAAGTAAATAGAAATTACTTAACTTTGATTAGAACCCAGGAGTTTAAATGTTACTATAATGTAATTAATTGTTTGATGGAATAAAAAAAGGGTGAAACGAGAGACAACTTATTGAGAGTAACTAAAACATTTGTGTAATCGTATCCCGACAAACCAATAATAATTGATATGTTTTCACATTACTTGGTTTTGAAATACCACAGAAAAAGCCACTTTCATTTTCCACACATTTATTCAAGATGAATTAACCTATCTTTAGTGTGAATCGCTAAACGTTTGGGTAGTCTACATAAGTGTTAGCTTTGCGAGTTTACTCATATTTGCTCATGTTCAGACTTTCTCAGGAAAATATTAGGTTCGTATAAGTATACTTTATTTTAAAATTTTAGCAACTTAATTGTAATTATAATATCAGTATATAAACTTGAAAAATTATGCCTCAGGCGGGTCTCGAACCCGCATCTCCTCGGATGATGAGGAGATGCGGGTTCGAGTTCCGCCTGAGACATAATTTTTCAAGTTCGTATAAGTAACTATAAATTATATCTTTTTTTAACTAAAAACTAGAAAAGTTTTTCAATCGCGTATTTTTCGCACGCATAACTTTTTACGTAAACAAACCGATCCGTAGTGCATGATTTCCTAAAAGAAAAAACAATTAGATATATTTAAAAAAAGGCGAGGTTTGTATTTCTGTACGAATTTATAGTCTTATAAACTATTGATGGTATAAACTGGTATAAACCAATACTTGAATGAGTTTATATTTAAAAGTTAAATGTATCTTTTGTATTTAAACAGTTTTTCGTAATGAAAGTTAAGCACGTTATTATTTTTAAAAATTTTGGTTTTCCCAACCCAGCTACAATTTAATGTCAATTGCATAACTTTTTTTGGATAGGCACCTATTATCTTTTACACATTTCTTATTAAATATCTTTTGCAGTACGTAACAATACTGGCTGATTAAAACAGTAATATTCGACACAATATATGCAGTAGTTCAATTTAGTTCAGTTCGATTGCACAATTACGCAATGAAACGTAATTTTCCTACTAGTACTAAGGTATATTGCTAATAGTCTATGATGAGATGAGGTATCTTCCCAATCAATGAAACATAAGATACCATTTAAACAACCAAATCTGATGCCAATATGTGAAGTTTTTAACAATGTTAGTTAAGTGAGAAGTATTTTTCAGGTTTCAGGCTAAAAATGATCTTCTAAGGCAAAATAACTTCAACATAATCTTTTTATTTGTTTTGTTAAGTAGATGTACCATGGGGCACACTAAAAGTTTTGCGCTTCTAAGTAATCGGAAATATTTAAATTTCGAATGTTATATTTTTTGAAGCTTTGCAAACTCCTTAGTAATAATAAAAAAATTGGCGGGAAATCATTTGTCAATTGTTTTTTATCACACATCAAAGTTCTACAACGCAACGAAAACGGAATTAAGTCGATAAGATTTTAAAGCATTGATTTTTATGATTTTAAAAGTTCTCTCTCTCCCCAAGACTGTGCCGTGCCGCCCGTCTTCAAAATGCTTTTGGTAGAGAAGCACCTTGTTTGAGCACCATGAGGCAATGGTTTGCTGAATTTGAGAGTGGTCGGGTTTCTTTACATGACGAATTTCGTGAAGATCGGCCTTCAACTGCCGTCAACGAAAATAATGTGGCTATTGTTAAGCGGCTAATTGAAGAAAACCTGTGAGACAAATCGAGGACTATTGGGGATTGGTATGAGCCAAACTCAGAAAATTTTACACGAGGAATCGAAAGTTCGGAAACTTTGTTGTCGTTGGATCCCTCATGAACTGACAGCGGAGCAGAAGCGGGCTCGTGTGGAATGGTGCTCTCAGATGCTACTGACTTCAGTACTTACGACCACGGACATTCTAATGCTATTTATGACATTTTCACAGGTGACGAACGTGGATTTATTGTTCTGAACCCAAAAAAAAAACAGCAATCTTGTGAATGGGTGTTTAAAAATGAGAACAGGCCAACAAAAGTGAGGCAGGCGAGAAACGTTTGTAAAAAAATGGGTAATGGGTCCTTACCCATTACCCATTTTTTTACCACCTGCACAATTCCACTTCCACTTGAAGATCAAAAGAGTTTTAATGCCGAGTGTATTCTACTATTTGTTTACCCAGGGTGTTAGAAAAAGTCAGCGAAAGACGACCAAAAAGCCGCGTTCTCCTACATCATGACAACGCTTCTCACACACGGCCAACAAAACAAAGTAATTTTTAGCTTCCGAAAAAGTACAACTCGTCATCCATCTTGCTCATACGAGTAGCCCCGACCTAGCACCCTGTGATTTCTGTATTTTCCCCAAAATCAAAAATTTGATGAGATGTTTCACTTTTACCAACTCCGAAGAGGCAGTGATAGCGTTCAATCAGCACATAGAAAACATGCCTTTAGAACAGTGGTCCTCCTGTTTTAAAAATGGTTCGATCGCACGAAAAATTTTTTAAAATGTAAACGAGAGTATTTTGAAAAGCAATAAACATAATATTTTGGTTATAACATGTTGCTTTTTTATGTTACGCAAAACTTTCAGTGTGACCTTTATTTTTTTTATAAACAATGGGCTTGCTCTTCATTCTTAACTATACGGATAAGAAGAAGCCTAAGATGGAGCAAGCTTACCCAGAGGCACTGGTTCTCCCACACACCAGCGGAACACAGAAAAACTGTTTGGCGCTGGACTCCGACAGGAGGGTGGTAGTATCCAGGCGGCCTCTTACGAAGCCTACCACCGCAGAGGGATCTGTTAGCTGTCATCATTGATTAGAAAACCAAAGATGCCGTTGCCCAGGGTGGACCTACGTATAATGAAAATAGGTTAGCTTTTGGTAAAGATGGTAAAACCGCAAAATCCGCCACTAATAAACCCCATTTCAGTGATTCTTATAAATGCACCTATAAAGTACCTAATATATCTTTTTTATTTTCAATTTATTAAAATATTCTTTATTTAAATAAACTAATAATACATCTGTAGGTGACTTTAGAAAACATGTTTTATTTTGTGATGAATTAAAGTTTAAATTTACAAATTTCTACTGTTTATTTTATCTTCTCAATTTATTTATACTTTCTAAATTCTGCTCTCTTTGTTTTTATTAAATCTTCTTCCGAAGAACCAACAGCCCATACAAGTCACTATATTTCATTGAAGTTAAGGATACAGTATGCCGAAAGAACATTTTGAACAATGAAGAAATCCGACGATTTCTTCCTAATTATGCGATTAGTTTTCGTAATATTCCTCCATCTATATCTCGTAATGACTCCGTTCGTGTTAACATTCACATGGGATCGTTATATTTTTTAATTCATTCACTAGCTTATATTATAGAAAGATCCTGTTCTTCGTGCTAGTGGACAGTGTTTTTGTCATCGTATATTTCAAAGAGCAGATGTGATGCATACCTCGATAGTGGGTCGTTTGATCTCGTACAACGGATCGGTCATTGTAATTTTGATTTGGTCAGCCCACCTCATTTATGCTCCTGCTCTTTTTCTTTAACCGGTAATGTTCTCTGTATATTCATTGCCGTGCCGTGATACATACAAAAATCTTTCATAATTAGCTTTGATGAACGCGGTTTTATGCCGAATTCTTTGAAGTGTAGAAATTTTGATGCAAAATTTGGTTCACGAAACTCCATTTTCCTCTGACAGAATATTTGTCTATTTGCTTGTCCTCTAGATCTTACTACAACGTCCACGTTTCCATTAAAATAAAGGAAAGACCAACGAAATAAGTTGAGTTTCCGTGGCTTTTTTGACGGACGATTTTTTCAGACTTTTTGCAGCTTATCCATTGCAGACTTAACACTTACGGGGTTTAATGCAACGAACTACATTATTTAAAGGTAAATAGTCATTAGTCGACCATGATTCGTGCAACCGGATCGAAACGTCAGGAAGGTAAATTACTATTAACCTTTAAATAATATAGTTCGTTGCAGTAAACCCCGTAAGTGTTAAGTGTAAAAATGCAACAAGAAAGTTTAAAATATTATTATCATTCGATGCCTAACTTGTTAAAAATTTCTATGAATATCATCATCACTGGCCTTTCTCAATCCAATACTGAAAACAGGCCCTCCAAAAGGAGAATTATGGAAATTATAGATACGAGATATTATTCAGTAATAAATAGTACTAATTAGTAGGTGTTTAATTATAAGTTAAGTAATAACCAGTGTCGTGTTGTACCAGATTTAAAAATAAAATACGATCTTTTCTTGTTCAATGAAAGTCAAAAATCATTTTTCGCTTTGGTTTTCGTTGGTTGCTTGTTTTGTAGATGATTAAACTTTTTGTGGTCGATTTCTTATTTATGTGTGAAGGTATAATTTACTGTTTTAAAATTGTATAAGACATTTTTTTTTAAAATACTCTATTCATGAGAAGAGATTCATTAGGATTCTAATAACTTTGTAAAAATTTATGAAAGTTGACATGTACCCATACTAAAATTATATGTTGAATTTAACTAAAAATAAGGTAAACTATGTGAGTCTGTAAATTTTGTAATGCTTTAAAATTAAATAAATAATGAAAGTTGTTTTTACAAAAAAAAAACTAAGTAGATGACATGAAACAACCTTACTTTAGTAAAATTATCTTCCTTTTCAACTTCCAATAATCACTTAAAATAAATGTTCCCTGTTGAATTGGCGCCATGATAATTCTTAGTCAGGTTATTGAAGAGAAATAAAATTCATAGCATTAAAATCTCACTTCAATTTAATAGGGTTTTTTACAATCTTCGCGGAAAAGCGTTAAAATTTCTTCAGATGTATAAGTATCTGGTATGACAGTAGCGTCGCTGAACGGGTCCATAGGAGTTGACGATGCACCCCCTGAGAGACCAGATCCTGGGTACGAATGGGTCACTGCCGGTAGCTTATAATCTTCATGTAATACCTCTTTCTTATCTTCGTTCCAAGTAAGGGCGTTGACTTGATTACGCCATTTGACAATAACTGATGGGTACGGTTCATTCACGTTCAATGTCCTGAATGTACATATTATTCTTGGTCTTTTATCTTCAGTATTAATTGGTCCACTTTTCACGTCAGCTTCACTTATTGCAACTCTGCATTCACAGAGATATGATAGAAACAGCACAAAAAATAACATAAGAACTTTCATTTTGCCACTCTCAGACCAAGTAATTGCCACTGTACCTAGACTCAAGTGCGGTGTTGTTTTACTTGAAATTGTAAACATTGATATGTGAGGTCATAATGTCGAGTTGGTTTTAGATAGTGAAGCCAGGAAAGTCATTATCTAACTATTATGTTTGTGTAGCTGGACACTAATAAAAGTGTGATTAGGTAATGATGTCAGCTATTATATTATTATGCATATCTTCTTTTTAATTTAGTACCTAGTAACAACAGTCAAAATAACTATGAAGTAATATGTATTCTAGGATTCAAAATATTTTATCTCATAATTAGTACTCTAATCCACTGCTAAGCAGGCTTCTTCAGAGAGAGGATTTTGCCATAAACATCATACTTGGCAGGTGTATCAGCAATCTTACCTGGGAAATAGTAGAGTGAAGACGCTTATCTTTTAGCCGTCTCTTACGTCACCCATAGAACATGTGGTACAATTCTGTTTGAAGACACCAAATGGAAAATTAAAATTATTTCTACAGTTATTATCTGGGGACGCGGCAGTGCCCCCGCCAAGTCAAGCAAAAAACGCGGCACCTTATTTACTGTACGTATGTTAACGGATGCATTGAAAGTTTGTAACCACGCGCATTGAATACAATCTATACCTACCTGGGTAATACTGAAAATGCTTAAAACTTTTTGGCAAGTTAGAAACATTACTAATGAAAACTTTTTTTGAATTTAAATTTTAGAACGCTTTGGTAACCTAATGTAGTATATTGCATTCATTTGTCATTTGTTTTTGTGAATTGGCGGCAAATCTAAAACTCTTGTTAGGTACACGTGAAAATGAACCTAACGCGAGAAAATTTTCGGTCAATGATTTATTATAACTTTTGTTGAGGGCTTGACAACGACAAAGCTATGATAGATAGGCTGCGATTATCATTTCTTTATGAAGCCCCATCTCGTGCCACTATTTACAATTGCTTCAACGAGTTTAAGCGTGGACGTAGCAATCCCAATGATGATCCACGTGAGGGACGTCCTTTAACAGCGACTACTGAAGATAACATCAGTGCTGTGCGACGCATGATAGAGGAAGATAAGAGAGTGACCTATCAGCAGATACGGGCAAGCCTAGGCATTGGTATAAGTCAAGTTCAAAAAATATTACACGAACATTTAGGCGTCAGGAAGCTTTGTACCAGATGGATTCCCTATACTTTAACCGACGACCAGAAACACCTTCGCATGGACTGGTGTCGCCAAATTTTAGATAAATTCAACGGCGGTGACTCAAATGCTGTATTTGAAATCGTCACAGGTGATGAAAGCTGGATATATTGCTACGAACCCGAAACCAAAAGAAAGACAATCAGCTCAGTGGGTGTTTCCTTTCGAGGATCGGCCAACTAAGGTAAAGAAAGGAAGAAATCAAGGAAAAAAATGATTGCCTCATTCTTCGGTCGGAAAGGTCATTTCGCGACAGTTGTGCTAAAAGATGGAAGGACAGTTACTGCAGACTGGTATGTCAATCGCTGTTTGCCTGTTGTCTTGGAAAAAATTCGACAGCAGCGCCCTCGAAGCAGGATCCTCCTTCACCACGACAATGCTTCAGCGCACTCCGCTAAACGGACTAATTGAGTATTTGACTATGGCAGGTGTCGAGATAATGAGTCATCCGCCATACAGTCCTGACCTGGCGCCCTGCGACTTTCATTTATTCCCAAGAACTAAAGATAAAATTCGAGGTATTCGCTTAACGAGCCCTGAAGATGCGGTGAAAGCGTACGAAAATGATAGAAGGGAAGAATGGGGGCTTTTCTCAGTGGTTCCATCGAATGCGACGATATGTAGAGAGGAACGGAGATTACTTCGAAAAACAATAAAAGTATTGGCAACTTCTACATTAAGCCGTTTTTAATTTTCTAAACATTTTCAGTGTTACCTAGGTAGAATCCTATGAGTTGTAGTGACGATTTCAAAGAATGATTTATGGAAGAAATAACTTTAACCCTAGAGGGTAGACCCTGGCTACAGGACAAATATGTATTTAACGTTTTCAGACTACATCAGTTCACAGCTAGACCAAAACCTCAAAAATGCAAGGGGAAAAAACTCGGCTTTCAGTTTTCTACTTGCTGTATCTTTGGTCGCTCTTAAACTTTGCACATGGGTTCAAAACGAAGTTATGTTATTCCATTTTAGGCACGTAATACATATTTTGCTATAAAATAAACTGGGTAAATAACTATAATTATTTTATTTATTTCGCACCAGATCTTTTATTCCAGTTCGGAAGTCACAGTCCCTCATAGCTATAACTGACCTTGTACACTCAAGAATTGGGTCCTTTGATACCTTTTGGTAGAGGAATTCCAAACACTCCGGAGTGAAGTCTGGCCTTTATGCGTCATTTATTTATCGGAAAACTTACCGAACTGTTTGCCAGACTGACCCCTAAATCTGTTTGTTCCCACTCGCCCTCGATATCTAATTGCTTTAGCTAATCGATCTTGACTTAGCACTTAAGCTTATTTGTTTAGGCATTTGTTTGCAGGCCGTTAATATTTTGTGTTAATTGACAAGGTATTGAGTCAATTTGTTAGGGATTAATGTAAATATAGATTGTTATTGTAGGTACATCGCTGATAGTAAAAGTTGTATGGGTTTCCAATTAGTTTTAGGTTGAGGATTTTATTGTTGCCTAAATTCAATACTCGATTTTGCCAATAATTTAAAAATGGTTTTTCGTCGGGTTTTCTACCTCTTATCATGGAATCGAGAGATTAAAACATAAATGTATTTCTGGATTATTCGCAACCAGTGCGATATACATTATGTAGATATTTTTTTCGTTTTAAACCTTATTATAAATGTTGCAAAGGTCCTGGACTTGTTCTTAGGTTCTGGAGTTTAAATGTTTTAAAGGTCTTTACATTACAATTATTACCGAATCATTCGTGCTTATCGTATAAAGCCAAAATTACGTTAGGCTAAACAAAAGGGTATTCCATGTTGCTAAAATAGGTGCATTTTAAACCTAGATATATGATCGTATAGTCCGATGACTACTTGGTATTTCTCGGGACTAAAACTAGACGAGAACAATAAATTGCCTCGTCTTGAAGAAAATTTAACTAAGAGGAATAAGAAGTGTCTTAACCGTCTTAACGAATTGTTCCAATCGTGACCTAAATTTATAAACAAAATTTCGTATTCATACAACAATTTACAAAGATTTCATCTAATCGCGAATAAATGTTAATGTTTTGTCGTTTGTTTTATTTAACAAAAGATAGGTAACAAAGATAACAAAATTAGTTAGGTACCTATCAAATGAATTGTCGCTAATATTTGTACTTTATCTTAGTATAGTGATGCCGCGAGTCAAGGCCATTTACTTTTTTATCTTTGTTTGTAACAGGGATTTTACATCGTACAGACACCAGCACGAAGCAGTGGTAGGTTTAAATATTGGGACGTGTAAAATCGCCTCCTGGGGTCTATTTGCAGAAATAAAACTGATTTTAACTGATGATTTTAACTGATTTTAACACGTCTACCTACCACAAAACGTCAAATTTTCTTAATTGATATTGATTTCTACCTGTTGGACTTAAAGTTGAAAATAAATTCAATGACCTTTAACTTTTTAGGTATGTTGACCTGCTTATGTCTGTACATGAATATATTTTACATATTACCAATGTGAGATGGTTCAAACCTTGCCAACTTATCTGTGGCAGCCCAAGTTATACGGACTATCTGCGGTGGAAACGTTCTAATTTCCGGAGAGCAGCCGGTCCAACCTCGATGATTATTGACAATACTATTCAATCAAACTAGCTTCTAATTATAGACCGTACCATTCTAGGTAACAATCCAAATATACCAGTATGAGTAACCACTTTAATCGTGGTTTCATTGCAAAGAACAAAGAAAATTTTTCAAATACTGCCATTATTTCAGAGCCTCAACACATACTTAGCAAAATGGGAATATTGGGTAACTTTAGGCGGCAAACAACAAGTTTATGGAGGTTCGAAAATCTGCTTTTAAAAAAAAGGTGAGTATGGGAAATTTTAGGAGACATTTTAATTTTATTTTCTGTCCAACATTTTGTAACCGGCAACAAGTCTAAATAAAAAACCACACCAAATGCGTATCAGGCAGGCATTATTGTAGGGTCCCGTAGTTGCAAGTCAAAAACCTGGACTTGATTGATTTTGTGTAAATCTTCATGGATCGTTTATTTCAATAAAGATCTTCAACATCTTTTTAAAATTCAACAGTGAATCGGCATGATCATCATACTTGCCCATTCAAACAATATCTGTTAAAAAAATATCTGAAGTTAACCGCAGACGTACGGACAGCCAAACGAAAGGGTTTCTTGTTAACTAAACGGAACTCTAAAAAAAATGTAAAATTCTTCTTTAATATTGTTAAAATTCTATTAAATTGGTAAACATTATAAATTATTTTCATAGTTGAACAACAAGCCATCAGCACAGTATTCAAAAACAGAAACACTCTGGCCGAGTTACAAATTAGTTATCTCAAACTTTGTAGCCCTTCACTACTTTACTGTTTAAGGCTGAGTAAGGAGAATAAATATGAGAGATGTTTTGGAGGTAGATACTGCAGATTTGCTTCTAAGATACAACAAGAAACTATGGCAATTAGAAAATGGATTTGTTGATTTGATTTAGCAGGAGCGGCCAACGAGATAACATTCAATCCTGTTAATAGACTAAAACGTTCTTGGACATGAATTTTGATTTGCTGATACCAAGTTTTCAGACCTCTTTGGACTGAGAAGATATTTATGCCTTGGTGTAATTAAGTTTATCGTGTGGGTGGTAGGAGAATAATTTACTACACAGTTCTGAGAATTACTAGCACATTCTGCGCGGAACAATTTGTGGGGTACAAAGGTATCTGATCGTGAGGCTAGGCAGGTTTATGGTGGCATAACGTCTCTAGAATCTGCTCTTGTGCATTTACAGACTATTTTGAAGGATGAAATAATACTCGAAATTCAAATTTAACATTTCAAAAAAGTTGAAACTAACCAAAAATTGTCTATAGATGTAAAATAAAAAGTCCTGCTACAGTTAAGAATAGCTTTGACTGATTTTCGAAATCTTTTGACGGTAACATTTATTTTTGTGTTACCGCCATTCTAATAAAAACTGCTCACACATCTGTAAAGTGATTACGGAGATATTCGGAAATCATTATGTATTAAAAACATAGATGTAAAACATTGAAAAAATTCAACATTCACATCAATGCTGGTATGAAATATGAGAACAGCTACAAGGTTAAATTCTATGGCGTACATTTCGAAGTGTAGTTTTTATTTTAGACTCAATATCTAGTCCTTTTTAAATTCATATTTGAAGCTTTGATTGAAAAACTAAAAATACTTGTTTCTATTACAGGTTGTTCGTGTATTCGCTTCACGTCGACATACGGCAAGGAGCGTGGCATATTCAGCAGCCCCGACTACCCGCGCCCGTACCCGCCGCGCGTCGACTGCCTCCTCTACACATTCCTCGCCGCGCCCCACGAGATCGTCGAGCTTGTCTTTACCGACTTCGACATCTATAAGGAACATCTCGAGTGAGTACATTTTATCATCTTTACAAAATATCTACAGTTTAAATCACTTAAAAATTCATAACTATGATATCCAAGGAGTTAACTTATTTCTTGACTTTTTTTATTATTAGAAATTAAAAGTATCATTCTTGAACCATAATCTTATCAAAATAAAGAAATCAAAATATTAGTCATCACATCACATGAAAATGGGTTTTCGATAAATTGAGTTCTCGAAGTATAGTTTTCGATATAAAGTACAATTGAAAAAAAAAAATATTTATCTTACAAAGGTATCGACAAAAAGTGTATTCTATTTTACACTTCTGTAACAATTTCAGCAGGACAGTCATTAATTTAATACCACTTGAAACCTAAAAATAATAGTCCAGACTGAACTGAAACAACTTTTAAACGGCTAAAACTGATTTAACTGTTTATAAATATTTGACATCGCAACAATGATACTGTGAATAATAGAGTTAACACATTTTTAAAGTTTAGTAATTGTAGGTTGGTTAAAGCCGACGAAGTTGAATTCGCGGCAGTCCGTTATTACTTGTTGAAACTTCTCTATTTCGCAAAGCCCATCTGAAAACGCTCCATTTCTCAACTTTGCTTTTAGAGAATTGCTAACTCGGAGTATTATTTCATTAAATAACTGAATATAAATTTGGTATTATGACAGTAATCACTGTGTTACCTTTGAAAACGAGTTTTAATTGAAACTTCAACACAAATTTACAGGACTTTATAAAATCCTGTTTATTGAGTATGGTCAGTGAAACAAATATATTGGATTGATTTTCCGTTTATTTTTATTGTACTTAATTGAATTAGGTAATCAGGTGAAATGTTTACTGCTGGGGCTTTTTGTTGGGTTTACGGAGTCCAGCTAGTTGACTGCAAAAGCGTATGTAATCGATCATTGTGTTTCCATTCTTGTGAATGATAGGTGCTTCGTCTAATGCATATTCTGCTTCTTTTTCGGTGAAACGATCTCCAAACGCCATTAAGTCATGCCGAATTCTGAAAAAGAAATACGTTATTGAATTATTATTTCATAAAATAACTAAGACCATAAAATGTATGTTTTCTTCTAGTAACGGCTGTTGACAGTCTTAGATAAATTATAAAATACAGGAATGGGTTATCTAAGAACGGTATTAAATACTAATAATAATTGAGATGGCACACTGAAACTAGAAAAGTCATTAATTATTATACTATAAGCATTTTATCCTGCAAACTAGATACCCTGCTTGCCGAATAAAAAATATTTATACTAATATAAAGACTGTGTTTATGAAGGTATGCTTAGAATGAATAAATTCCAAAATATCTTAATAATGTTAATTATTTCTAAGTATTCAAAATTAATTTGTGTTAATACTATTATTTGAAGGACTCTTTAAAAAAAATTACCATTTTAAAATTATTATTTTTCTGCATAGAAATTAGAATCCATAACGAAAAGGTATAGTAATAGTTACAAAAATTTGTTAGATTAATCCATTTAAATATTTGACAGGGTTTAAAATATTTTATTTCTATTTCTAAAGTCTTTTTTTTTGCAACAAGTGAACTCAATGAGATCTAATCAGTTGTTTTAACTACATAAAAAACACCAGGTTATTTTATAACAACATTCAATTTCTTTTCGTAAGAATTCCGTTCAATGTAAAATACAAAATTATCAAGCTTAGTTTCTATGGCAGTCATTTTGTCGTAATGTTCTTCTCCTTCAATAACGTTAATCCAACGAGGGTTGCACGGAACCATTATCAGTAACTCAAGTGCTTTGACCGTGTTCCTCTATAACCACAGGATTAGCGACGAAGACATGGTTATAGGAGCTCATTTGCTAGTCTACAATATACTTGCTTAACAACGTGTCACTGGAAATGTGGATGAAAGTTAAAGTTATTTTTAAGGTTTTGTACCTAAAGGGAGCAAATTTATGCACTTGCTGAACAACTCTGATTGCCCGTTCGTTTGTCTCTAAACTGTAGCATGTGTAAACATTTGAAATTATCGAAGTGTATTCATATCCCTTTAAAAAAGAAATGTAAACTAATTAAAAATTTCTTCATTTTGGTAGGTACGTGGTCTTACTTTCCAT
This sequence comes from Anania crocealis, assembly GCA_949315895.1. NCBI lineage: Eukaryota > Metazoa > Arthropoda > Insecta > Lepidoptera > Crambidae > Anania > Anania crocealis. The sequence continues at coordinate 14,129,599 of OX438863.1, forward strand.
AACTATACATAAAACTGCAGTGAATTTCTAATCAACATTCTCCTACAAAAATTTTATTTAGGTACTAGCGTTGCTAACAGTCTAACACTAAAGTGGAACAAGTGAAATTTAGTCGGTATTCCACAGTAGAGTTATTGCAGCTCCCAAAAGTGTCGTCGTAATAAACGAACTGTTCACCCTATATATGTGTACATTCAACAACAAAAAATATGTATAAAAAAGTTCAAGTGTACAACGCAGAAACACAGGATCACGTCAAATTGAAAATTCAGATAAGGTTATAGCAAGGTTGGCGGTTTATAGCAAGGTAGTCGGTTGGTTATTAACAAGAGTTTTTAAATGGATAAAATAAATAAATAATAACACTACAATTAGAGAAATAATGTAATAATAATAAACTATGGTACAATAAACATAATGTAATTTATAACTGATAATTATAATGTAATATTTGAATGTAACAACAATTATCTGACTATATTAATGTTAATAATATAAATAATACCTAGTAAGTATATAAGAAATTTCTGTGCCGTTGCAGGGTCATGTTTGAGTCTAAATCGGTAATTAACATCTTGTAAACAACATGATGCAATAAAGAACTTTGAACTTTGAACTTATAGATGAGAAATCAGTGAAATAATCAGTTTTCATTATAAAATAGGCCTCAGGAACGCTTTTACGACTTTATATTTTGTGACATATTATTATTGGTATTTGTATTTTATTGCTACATGACATTCTTATAAATATTTTTGGTTTAATTTGATAGTGTAATTTATATGCCATTTGCAAAAAGATTATTTTGAATGCTATTTATTGATGGCTGAAAAGCTGAACTCCATAACACAATTGCCACCTAAATGTACCCTTTTTCAAAAGCAAATAAATGTCATTTCATATTATTTCCTAATATTTTATCCTACAATTTGTATTTTGGAAGGCACGTTAAGCCGTCGGTCCCGTATGTTGCCGATCCCTGTTTACTGAAGATATTTGATGTACTCGTGAAATAGCTAAGATACGTTGCTGTACCTGTCAAGGTGCATATGAATATTGGAGTTAGTATATAACTATCTCCAATATTCATATGCAATAAATAAATGAAGATGGAAATATTGCCGAAGAAACTTTTCTTCTAGCCTAGGAGAGAGGCTGAAACCTGACATCGGCATCTACAATACAGCCTCTCTGACAAAACTGACATTATCAAAACTACTTATACGAGTATCATGCATAGAGTTTTTTTCCACAGTTGTTTTTTGCCATTCCCTTTGCACAACACTTCAAACATTGGTACTCTATCGCACAACACACAGGCAATTATTTTGTGGAAAGACGCTTTTTTTCAGCTTATGTTTTCGCGAATTTTGCTGCTTCCTTTCAATTTTTTTTCAGAATGATATAAATTAAGATATTAACATAATTAAGAATTATTCGAATGAATCGTGTAGACCATGTGAATTTTTGTTTTATTTTTATTATACCTATCCTGTTATTGTTGTTTCAAATGATGTAGATCAACATAATCATTATAATGTTTAGCTTAACTTTCATTCATATTTTTAAATATCTTGTTCAATCTGACTGTACCTATTTGGATGTGCAAAATAACGTATGGCCGAAGCAATATCTACTGCGCGTTTGTAGCTTTTATGTTTTTTTCGACAGCGATAGTGTTTTAAGTGTTTCGTAAATGGCCTGCAGGCTCCAGTGAAATTTAATACACTAAAACGTTTGAATGCCACTATCAATAGTATTACTCAGTTTTTAGCTGAAACTGAAAATTTCCTGGATAATTCACAGTGAAGTTGTTCGGAATTTACCTATTTGCAAATGAGCTAGAACTCAAATTCATCATTAAAAACACAAAAAATCAACGTTACAAAAAGAACATCATTACACCTACTCAGGTTCACGGACTAAAACAATATAGTAAATTAACATTTTTTTTTTGTCTAGTTTTTACGAATTTAATTTTCTGCATTACAGTAAATTTCATGGTTCTTTTAGGTCAAAGTTATGAGACAAAAGTAAACCAAACAAATCAAACTACGAGTATCAGAATTATGTCAATTGATTAACGTCTTTGAATCTTTCTAACTTTGAATCTCCAAAAATGCAATGAACCAAACCAGTTTATCTTTAACTTTCTGGTGAGTATGTTCCTTTACTTTGTTGTTTATGTTACAGTTAAAACTCCAAACTGGTTAAAACCATATTTGGCAGCATAACTCAAAAAACTTATACAACTATAGCTAAAGTTGGTCTGAGCGTATTGCTGGTCACTGCCGCGGATGCGGCTCTGGGCCCTTATTCAGCTATTTCAATTGCAATTTAATCGTGATTGAATTGGGCGATTTTGACATTTAACCCATAATAGAACTGTCAAAAACCTGCAATTCAATTACGATTGTGATACGATTTGGTAAGCTGAATTAGGGGCCAGGTCGCTTAGCTCACTCGACTTTCGCAGGCTGTGTTTATTTAACTATGTGGTTTTAGCTTTAGCCTGTGCTGTGCTCTTTCTGACAAAGAAATAATAAAATTTCCTTTGGTATATGGTTAGTTTTGACTGATATTTCTCAAGTAATATTTTTGACAGTAGCATAATGTTGACTTGATAGGTAATTTTTTTTGTTTGTGTTAAAAGTAAGATTAGATAATAAAACAAAATAATATTTACAACTTGTTTACGAATCTATTATTAAAATAGTTTTTTATCTAAACTACATATACCTACAGTTTCTTGAGTTATTGACTACTATCTACAATTATAATAAGTAGTAAGCACTGATAAACTATGGCAACAAACAGAATCTCGTTTATTTTTATTTTTCTAAGCTTATTTTAAATATCTGTAAAGTTTTAATTTATGTATAAAAAGGAGAAAGTTAATAATCTAGCAAAAAAAAATTTTTCGTTAGGAAACCCCATTTAAAATCATTTCAATTAAATTAAGGTTTTATACGTATTAAAAAACATTGTTACTATTTATCTATAACTTGCTTTACGTAATATATTGTTACTATTTTCCTAAAACTGCATTCTTCCACAAAATGTTGGTTCATAATAAGTATACAATCTTTAAGTAGGTAAGTATTGAGAATTTTTTGTACCTAGAGTATCGCCGACGACTTAACTTTACCTATAAATAACTGGATTTTAGGTAACGCACTATCATTATTGCATTTATAAAACCCTTTTTAAGAATATATGCACGTTGTAAAATAAAAAGTTAATTATAATTAAAATTTACAAAAATTATTCTACTACCTATTATTCACTTCAGCTTTTACAAATTCAAACAAAAGCAGACGAAATCCAGAATATTTTTCGACTTCTTTCGGCCAATGTTTCTTATCCTTGTCGTTGCCATTTTTTTCCCGGGGATTATACGGAAATCTCTCCGTCGTCGACCTAAAGTACAGATTACATTGGGAATTTTAATAAACCTGCCCCAGAGATTTGGTTGTACGCGACCCAGTAATCCGATCTGTACTGCCGTTTGATGTATTTTGAGGTTAATTCTACTTAAACTTTATAAGTCCTCTATACTTGGTCGAAAGGACTTATTATTACGTTTCATTTAGAAAGGTTGATGCTTGTAATTTTTTAAATGACTAGCTGTTGCCCGCGACTTCGTCCGCGTCAATTTCTGTTATTATGATCGCGATTATTTTTGCATCGTTTTTCACTGATGCTTCGCTCCTATTGGTCGCAGCGATAGCCTAAAGCCTTCCTCGATAAATATAGTCCATTTATCGAGGAAGACAAGACAAGACAACACAAAAATAATTTTTCAAATCGAACCAGTACTTCCTGAGATTAGCGCGTTCAAACAAACAAACAAACAAACTCTTCAGCTTTATAATATTAAGTATAGATAAGTATAGATTTGCTACTCTTTTAAATAGAGATAGGTTACGATACGTATTAGCTCAATTCGTTGTACAGAAATATAGTACAGGACATGAACTAAACGTCAAACGATCACACCTATTAGTTTTTTAGTACCTACGACTAACAAATAAAGTTCTTCATATTTTATACCCTTCTCTTTCAATATAATTTCCCCTCTCTTTTCAATTTAGAATTTGTAGGAAACTGTTACGAATGAAATACAATCTGCTGTTTGAGAGTTAACCGCTATCAACGAGTCAAATGTTACATATTCATTTATACTGCGTTATACAACAATACAATGTAAAATTAGTAAGTTTAAATCAGTAAAACCAGTTTTATATCTGAAAATAGGACCCCTGAAGATCCTTTTATACATCCCTATATTTTTATCTAGCACTGCTTTGTGACAATTGAGAGCTAGTGCCGAGAAGGAAAAACTCGGTCACCATTTGTCAGCCTCTTTTTGAATAAGTACGACTTTGTATCATCATCATCATCATCATCATCAGCCTATCGCAATCCACTGCTTGACATAGGCCTCTCTAGTTGCACGCCACTTAGATCGATCCTCGGCTTCTCGCATCCAGCTCCTGCCAGTCACCTTGCGCAAATCATCACTCCACCGGGCTTGAGGGCGTCCTACACTACGTTTGCCGAGATGCGGTCTCCACTCGACTTTGTTTACGTTCGAGATATTATGACAATTAAACTGAATACATTTGTATTAATACAATTAATACAAATGTATTCAGTTTAATTGTCATAATTAATTTAAATGTGTAAACCTAGACAGTGAATTATCTTAAAATTGACCACTTATTTAATCCTTAATTTGTTTGTAATAAATAAAATCGATGGTAGTGTTATAACAGTGCTTTACTACTATTTAATTAAATATAGATTTTGGTGTCTAGAATCCACGGCTATTGTGAGTATTCTACATACACAAATACCTATGTATATCCAAGCCCTTTATTCGAACAATTTAATAATCTAAAAGAATATAACAATAAATTTATTTTATCGTCGAAATTGGTTTTTCAAATAATAACATTCAAGCAATTTTTGTAACCCAGACGCATAATTTCAAATACCTATACAGGGTGAAATTTTAACCACCTTCCAAATTTTAATATATCAATCTACAAGACGAAAAACGAATGACGTATTTTTTCTTTTGGTATAGCCCAGTACTAAAATGTCAAGATATAGCACTTAGAAAATGTCCGCATAAAATCTAAAATGTTTGATACGGCAAGCAAGCATTGCAACACTTTTTTTACGCGATTCGCATCTTATTCATTCATTACGATACTATTCATAAGTTTTTGATTTTCCCTTTATACCTTATCAGGCCTAGGACCGTAAAAAATGAAAACTATATGGTGAAAAATATTTTCGGGTGAAAGCTTGATTTACATTTTTTATTTCATAAATAGGCTCTAAATACGATACTTAACGCCTATAAAAATTTTGGAAAGTGGTTAAAATTTCATCCTGTATAATGCTGGTCTAAGTCACGCGTCTCAGGTTAACCGGCGAATATATCATCCAAGCAGCAGCAAACGTAATTTAATCCTGAGCCCGGCTATTTATGGCCCCCTGAGCATGACGGTTACAGCTTTTTAACTTACTATTTTATCATTAGAAATCTGTCATGTTATTAAAATATTTTTCTTCAAAAAGATATTTGGGTTGTTGCATTAAAATTCCGTTAGCGAGTCCGCCCGTGACACATGCGTAATTTACCGTCGGCCTTTTTAAATTACTTTTAGGATTAAAACAATTTCGGATTATGTACCTACCATAATCAGAAACAGTTTTTTCAAATGTATAAATTAGTTAATTTTATAAAATATTTTGGATAGGAGAACCGCGTTGTTCTTTTTGTATATAGAGATTTTTAAAATTATGCAAATAAAAATAGTTTAGGATTTAATTTTGGACTAGTGGACACGCTGCTTGTCACATGCTGCGTATCTTCTCTTTTCTGTTCATATGCTAGTGCCTGCTAGCTTAAAGCCTTTTCATGTATCAGAAAATTGCTTTCATAATTTGATCACTTTGATTCATGCATGACCATAATGTTTTGTTTTATGCCAGTTTGAAAACATTTTAGACGTGTTGTGTGATGTCGGCATATAAAAAAAAAACTATTTCTCGGCCTACAGGTGTTGTAAGAGGCGACTAAAGGAATACTGTTGATAGAAAAGGGACAGCAGTTCATCAATTCGCCTGCCCTGAGTGCCGTTTATAGCAAAATCATCCTTATGTTGTGTCCAGCAGTCGACTGATATGGGCTGATGATGTAGAAAAAGATTAATGATAAATGGAAGCCATATTAGCATTGCTATTCTAATGAACGTTTTGAGCTACATTGGTTGGGTGGTTCAAAATTTGTAAAAAGCAATAAGTGTATTTAAACATGAAAATGTATGTCTCAGGCGGCATATAACATATTTTTTCAAGTTAAAATACTTATTAAAATGATATGTTAATTGAATTTAGTTGCTATTATATTATTTAATTAGTGTGTTTTATAAATTACTTACAATTTCTTCAGAAAATGCTTTAGTTGGCTTAGGTTTGTGTATTTTTTTACGTCGCAATCAATGAGACTAACTTATACGTATTATTTGTAGCATAAGTAAGTAGATATCATATTAATAATTCAACGGTGTTCGCTTACAGCGGCGCACTTAGGGCCCAATGTAATTAATTTACGTAATCACCGAGTAATAACCACCACAAACTGCGCGAATAGGCCAACTTATCTAATCTCTGCGGTATTGGGTGCGCCTAGAAAGTTTCCCTTCAAATTATTAAGCACATGTTCTACATCGTATCTCATGTAAGTTAGTACACTTAGACAAACCTTTAGGTACTAAAGGTTACAACGTTCAACGTTCAACAACGTTCACTTGTTCAAACGATCCATTAGATTTAAATTAGTACACCATGTTTTGAATTCATTACATTTTGAAACCTTGGTAACATTGTTACAGCTCTGAATATAAAGGTTTCTGAAAGTGTGTCATCATCATAATCCACAGTCTAAATCTGCTGGACATATGTTTTTTTGAAAAGAGGATTTTGCCATATTTGCCAGGCTTGACACGCGGGCTGGCAATGGCAGTTTGTCCAACAATAGACAAAAGAAGGTGTTGTCCGTCTTCTGCTAGCGCTTCCCCTTTAATCACCTCCTTCGAAACCCAAAAAAAGCTAATTTTACATTTGCCAGCACCACAAACACTAACAAGGTGTGAAAGCTTACAAATTTCTTAGTTAAAAATGTTAATACTTTGTACGATTGACGAACATTTTCATTACTCTACCAATTCTGAATAATTCTGATTCATTGGTAAGTTGTGCTTACCAAAGCTTCTTAGATTGTAAAGCAAAATATTTTTTATACATTTACCTTTCCTCGGAAATAAGTCCTGAGTTGTCGTTATCCCACCGCGACAGTGCTGCCACTAGCGTGTCCTCGGAGTCGAGTTCGAGAGTCTTGTACCCGAGCAGATTGACAAACGCGTCGAAATCCAGCGGATTAGGGGCCTGGAAAAAATAGCCGTTTATTTCACGCACCATTTACTAAAGTTAGAATCCATTTTCACTCCAACAACTTTCCGGTTGATAAGTATTTTGGTCAGGCATAGGGTTGGCTAACGATTTATTTGCATTTATTGTCATTCGCCCATATTAACCTACTTCTTGGGATTCTCCAAAACGAAAATTGGGCCCCAGCGCAGTATCTCAATTTTTCCAATGGTTGAGAGAATTGCTGCTTTTGAAATTAGTAATTTATTTTCTGCCAATCAATACCTAAATCTTATCCGCTATATTTGCGCAAATATAATGCTATTGAATTATTAATATTTATGTCTACTATATTTGGTGGACTAAATGATACACATGTAGCTACTATGCAAACAAAGTGTAGTGGTACCTACATACATACGAGCATATTGACGTAGTGGTATTGGTATGGAACATGAGGTACCCATCACATTGAACAATACATACAAGGTTCAATATAAAGTATCTGTTTGTGTAGCTAAAACAATTAATGTCTAATTGATAATTTTATAAAATACCTAACTGCTATTTTTAGGATAATTTGTACAGACGATTTTACTCAAATCACACACTTGAAATAAATACACTGACAACGCGGAAATATTATGTTTCTAAGCTATTATTATTTATCATAATACCGATTTCATTCTTTATGTAAAAGGTAAAACATTTCTAGAAGTTTTTGAAGTGTAATAAAATATTGTTCGTTTGAACACAATTTTCAGCCAAGTAAAAACTCTTCCGATTATATAAATTGAGTTTAAGGAGCAAGACGAAAAAGAAAGATATAAAAACTGTTTATGAAACTCGCAAACCGTATTAGATAAAGGAAATTAAAATAACATAGGAAGGGGAAGACTTGAAAAATTGTGATTACAATGAGAATTGAGTGTAAAATAACTTTTTTGTTTATGCTTATTTGAAATTTAAGTATATTTTCATCAACTTTTACATACAATTATTGTTTTATAATCTTAGCAATTTGTTTTACCGACCAAATTTTTTACGAATTTTAAAGTTAATTAAAAAATTCTAATGTCTGTTGATCATGATTTTACTATATAAATCGTGCTCTGCTAAGTGATTCTAGTACATAACCTTTACTAAAAACTAGATGACCCCGCGAACTTCTTATCGCCTTAAATAATATAATTTGTTTTGATGTTGTTAATATAATACCTATGAACATATTCCGGACAAAGACAATTCCAAAAACACTAAAATCGTAAAAGCGGTCTAGCCGTTCTCAAACTATAAATGGTATAACTAACACGACTTTTTTATATAAAGATTATTTTATTTATACTTAATATTATAAAGCTGAAGAGTTTGTTTGTTTGTTTGAATGCGCTAATCTCAGAAAGTACTAGTTCTAGTAATTTAATAATTTAACAGATTTTCAAAAATTATATTCTGCTGGGTTACAAGAGATCGTATGATTAATTACAAATAAATGATACGAATGATTCATTAATAATTATAACCCGGTAGAATTGTGACTTGAATTGACTTGAATCTGTTAAGATATTAAATTGTTTAACTGTATATGTACATGCGAATTTAGCATTAAGTAAATAAAGTCTGGTCGCGTCGCATAAGCAAGCCGATATATTCAGTGTCAATCCAATAAAACCTTCGTCCAAAGTAAGTTTATTCCTCAATGTGACATAACATTTTACAGGCCCGCATAAAGTCAGAAGAATGTCGATAAATATTTGCCTTGACAAAGGTTCTGTATGCAACCTCATCAGAAAAGGAAATATCTGAATTATTAAACGTTTTTTTGCGCGAGTGGTTAATTTGCAATTCTGTTGGCCATCTGTCGTTTTTTGAAGTCAACTTGTGATCCTTGGATATTTTAACTTTCATTCAAACTGATTTTAAATAATTGCACTGGCCAAACTTTCAGTATTTTGATTTTTTACAGATGTTTACGATCTCTGTGAGTCGAGTCAGCTATAGTCCTGTATCCAATCCCCAGATGAATAAATGTAGAAAATTTATTTTTTCATGTTGTGTCGTGTCTAGTGTTTCGTAATATCCCGCATAACCACATATTCGAATAGTACAAATGTATTACAATACATTTTAACGATAGTCGATCCATTTTTTTTTTTATTAAAATGCGCAGTTAAAAAAACTGGTCGATTGAATGTATGTACAAAGAAATTAATACTTTATGATACCAATTTTTTGGATCCGATGAATGCTTCTATTCTAAAAATTGTTACTTATGTAAATGTATTGTGTAATAACTGTAAGGAAACCCAATAAAGAAAATAAAAATAAATAAAAATAAAAACATAACATCGTCGAAATGATTCCTTCCAAGGACATCTGTAATAGTATATATATATTGATTCTATCACAAAGGGTAGCGGGTTCGATTTCCTGTTCCCTGTCATGAGATTGACATCGCTTTGGGGTTCTTTTGGGACGATGATATAATTTTTAACATCTATTATATCTGTTTGTTCTCATATTTACTTTACCCTGGCCTTTTTAATTTCCTTGATTTTTGTATATCCTTACTTGCGCTCTGCTCGCGGTTTTGTCCACGAGTGATTTGCTTATATCGTGTTTATTGGGCGAATCACTCTAACAAAGTCAGACAATTTTTCACTAAGGATAAAAGTAAACATATTGTTAACTAACAATAAACTGACTCCGACGAGTTTTAGTTCCATTCATGGTGTTCATTAAATTATTCAAACTCTGATTGAATTATACTTTATTTGATATTTTAGCAACTTAATTGCACTTATAATATCAGTATATAAACTTGAAAAAAACCGCCTGAGACAAATTTTTTCAAGTTTATATACTGATCTGATTGAATTGTCACAAACTCCAGTAACAAACCCGTTTCTACCGTTTGTATCATAAAACATTATATTACTACCATAGACTTAGTATGATTACTACTAACTAATATAGGTACCTCTGAAAGCATGCTCCTGACAGCTTGCTCATCCACCTTCTCTCCCAAGCTCACCAGGGTTCCACGTAAATCATTGTGATCGATGCAACCGTCTCCATCCAAGTCAAATAGTAGAAATGCCTGTAAAATATACATAAATAGGGTCTTGGTTTCTTGAATTTACGCGAACACTATTTTAAATGAGAGATAAATTGTGGTCGTGGTCTACCCAAGAACGCTATTAATTCTTAACGTCTGGATAGATCAAAATATAAATATAATCTTTAAAGAAAGAAATGTAAATTTAATGTGTTGATTGACTACAACTTTTGAACTTGTAAACTCTACTTAGCTAGGATAATTTTCTTTTGACTTTGGTATATGTAGCATATAGCACTGACGCACATTTTTTTCACATATCCATAAACCGCCTTACGGCCGATCGTAATAACCTATCTATCTTCAGTTTTGGCATATCGAAGATAGAAAACAACTTCTGTCTTTGTTTCTCTAGACGGCAAAATTAGAGACAAAAGATGTTTTCTATCTCCGATATGCCAAAACTGAAGATAGATGGATTATTGGGACCGGCCGTTAGCTAGCTGAAGGGGGATACTTATCTGTGATAAATTTAAAAAAATAATTCACAAATGGACCTTTAATGCAAATTAATTGATATCATTTTTGATAGATCTATCCACTGGTATTGTAGGGGTATTGTCGATGAGTTTTGATAGATTAAATGCTGTTAAATTATCGCCGTTCGAAATCCGGACAAACTGTATAGTTGTTACAAGATCAGCTTAGTCAAATATTATGTATATATTTATCATACTATTACTCAAAATATTTCCTTGTTTCTGATTATCACAAAAATCAAAGTCATCTGTAGTGTATACTACGGCAAAAAGTTCTTGCCTTATTATTGTTATTTGCAATAGTTTTCCAACTTTTTCTGCTACTATTATCTTAAAAGAAAATGTGGATAACCCACTTTTTGTGATTACATAAATGACAAACTAAAATTTTCAAAGTAAAGTGAAGTAACAGCCTATAATCATCCCACTGCAGGGAAAAGACCTCCATCATTAAATTCAAGTTACCAGTTACCACAGCAATGATTGCTACTGGCATAATCACCACGCTTGCCAAATGCGGGTTGGCGATCACAAACCCGAGCAACGTTCGGAAAATTGAAACTTTTTGTTGCCCGACCCGGGGATCGAACCTGGGAACCCGAGATCTTGGCCCGGTATTTAAATCACTAGACCAACGGGGTGTTGCTTGTCCTAATGATGTTTGGTAATTTTATTTTGCTTGTACATAGAGAGAAATATCGACCAGCTCGAATTTTTTGATTTCACAAACAAAAAACTGGAAACAGGCAGGAAACTAACACAGAGTTTTTTCACTAACGAACTGTACATTTTAGTTGGTATTTTGTTACGTTCGTTACAATGAAAAAATAATAAAACTGGTACAATATTCTTTATTTTTAGGTGTTATTATTAATTATTTCCAAATTGCGAACGCTCGAACTTTTATAATTACAATGTTGGAATTGTTTTAGTCAAATCGATTCTTTTAAACAAATCTTACTTAAAGTATAGAGTGTTCTACGACAAAGTTAAGCGATGCAGAAAAGAAATGCGTTGGTGAATCTAGCTTAATGATGTGGGGAGGGCATAATCTACACATAGACCTACTGCTTATAAACTATAAGTAATGTATGCTAGTATGAGCTATTTGTGATGATAAAAAGAATTGTCCCTACGCTTATCAATAAACGTGTGCCTATAGATTATAAAAAATATTTTCTTACTGAGCCGAGCATCATAATATCTAGAAAAAGTCAATAACCATCCGTTGGTATAGACCACCATATCGCCCGGACTTTAAGCCTTTAACTGCCGAAATACTAGACACAATTAAAATTTTATTGTTTTGAGGTCACCGGTAACCATCATGACGCTTAATGTGTTAAGGCATATCATCAGCATTCAAGTGATTTTTGATAATTACTTGTTACTTGGATTAAAATTCAAGGTTCCTGTTTAAAACATTAATGTATTAAAATAGAAATCTAAATTGTATACACTGACAAAACAAGAAAGAAGCGCCATTCCACTAGTCTTTTTGTTGCCTGTAAAGGGACTTAACACTAAGGAAAAACAGTTCATGATAGTAAAACTGTGTCATTAATAACCATATCCGTGCAAGCATGGTTTACAAAAAACTCACAAATGCTCTTGCACTGGATTTTTAGTGTATACTCAAACGCTTTTCTTTACTTTTTTTTGCATGAGACAGCTAAATAACACTTACTTCTTTCAGTTCAAAAAGCTTCGTTTCATCCAGTTCTGCCAAGACATTCGCAGGTATGGAGAGCGCTTCTCTCGCCCTTGACGCTGATCGTGACCTTGCTGGTTGAGGAATCGTTATTTCAGATCCACTCTCAGACATTATGGAACTGTAAAAGATTGTTACTATTAGTTTTTAATTACCGTTTGAGTTTGACACGAAGCCAAGCGGTGAATTTAAATTCAAATTTGAACATGTTCGATGTGTCACATTGGAAATTTTATTATTTGGATTTATGAAGTGTTTCATTTTCTGAACCCCTCCACTGGCAAGGAGTCCGATTCGGGCCGCGTCAAAAAGCTAAACTTCTGGCACGAGGTCCGAATCGGGCTTCCTACTTAGTTGCGTTTTTCGCGGGAATTCCTACAGACGCGGCTGTTCCTATCCCTTTTGCACCTATATCGCTGTGTAGCAGAAAGAAGGGGCTAGCTAGCAAGCCAAAGTCTAAGGTCATGTGTCAAACAAAATATTTGAGCAATTTGTAAGTGTTCGTCAGACGTCACTCGTTACGTGTTGTGGTATGCGGTGTGTTCGCCTTATTTTAACAGTGTTTATTAACTCATTCACTCATGGTTTAATTAAGTAAATGATAGTATAAAGGTTTACAATGAAAACAAAACTGTACACAAAAATTGTTAAGTATGGTTATTAAACATTATATAATCTCATGTAAACCATATTTTTACTTTTCCCTTAGTTAACATTGTTCTCATTTATAGATGCAACTAAATTAACGAATTGCATAAGCATTGTTTTATAGATTATTTTATGGAGAACAGTAATATATATACATTTGTAGGGCATTGTTACAAAATATTAAAGAAATGGTCAAAAGAATGCAACTGTTCCCGAACAGCGGGGGGGGCTTCGTGGATGGTTGCCAGTCAACGGGGTAAAGAGCGCAAGATGGCTGCCAGCGGAGGGGTTTTAATATCTTTCTAATCCTTCTGGTTTATAAAAATATAATCCGTTTATAAAAATCTTGGTGAAAATTTAAATATAATTAGTATAATTTTTTTAGTAGGTAGGTATAATTTTATAATGTAAGCTAACAATCTTCATCTCAGTCATACGATGCCAACAGCTGGATATTGGCCTCTCCTACTGCTTCCAACGGGTTCCCACTACCTTCACCAGATCGTCGGTTCACCTGGTGGAGGCCCATAGATCGTCGTCCGGTGCGCGGCTACCATTCCAGAACTTTTCCACTCCGATGGCCATGAGTTCTTCTTAATATATGCCCTTCTATCACGCAGGGAAATACCAATCATTTTATCAATACTATTCTGAATTGTAAAATACAAAACTCTAAGCAGCGTATAAAAAGAAGAACCACGGAATCGATTCAATAAATATTTAGACTGATAGTAAATAGTTTATAAGACAAAATGTTTTCTTATTAATGTTTTGTGTAAAAACTTTCTTGTTTGGTGTGAGCTCAGTCTTTCTGTAATATAATTAAGATTTCAGCTAACCTTTTTCTTTACTTAACTTATAGGATTGCAGACTCTCGAGCGAAAATATACTTGGCTAAGGTACCTGAGACGATTATTATTCAAAAGACGTCTTTAAAATAAATAGGCTAAAAATATTTTCGTCGCAACAACAGCTTTACTTGAATTCCTTTTAAAAATAGAGACGCGAAATTGTATTAGGTACAAGATTCTAGAAGAAAATATTTTAACGTAAAAACTTCCTTCGACACTGGTTCAATCAATCTTAATAAAAACATTATTATTAATAAAGAATTTGTTGGGAAGGAAATTTCTCACATTATGCTAATAATTCTTGACCTTCTTATCGTAATCTAAATTATATATAATATAATATGAAAGGTATTACCCAATTTTATAACAAATTCTATCGATACTAGTAGATATCTACCTCGACAACCCAACAATCATACACAAAGTATTTCAAAAAACTATTGTAAATAAAATACAAACCATAATTTAAGTAATTTATATAATATTTTATCAACTTAATTGCAATTATAATATCAGTATATATTATATTATATTATATTATAGCAAAATTCGATCTATTACTTTCTAATACCAAAAACTAATACCAAGGGGATTTGTATATTATCGTAATGAATTTACTATTTCGAACGAATACCAAACTTAAAAATTTCACTATCGTATATTGGGACTCATCGCATTCGTCCGGAATATAAAATTATTAACCATTAAAAACAAATACCACTGGTATTAGTTTTTGGTATTAGAAAGGAATAGATCCAAAATTCTCCTTTAGAAGAAGCCTGAGTCCAGCAATGAACTAATTCAGACTGATTATGAGCTAATATTCTAATTTTCACCACGCGAAAGTCAATTAAAACGAGTCCCCTAAATCTGCTGAACTTAATTAAAAACAGCTCAAGTGTTCAAGCGAGAACTTGCGTAACTTTGCAAACGCAAAGAGCACTTTTTATTCCAGTTAGCAGAAGTGCCCTGTAATGTGCAGGATGAGCGGCTGCGGACGGGAACACTCCCCAGGCTTGTTTTATAAAATTATCCGCAGGTCCCGCTGCATAGTGCGGTACAACTATTTTAGAAGAGACTATCCTTATTTTTAACCGATAGTTCGATATAATGAGCGTCACGTTTTACAGAGTTGATTAGTCTTGATGTTTTTTATGTTTATTCGGTAGAAATCTTAGATGATTTTGGTTAAATAAAGAAAAAACCTGTAATAAAATCTTTGTAAAAAAATAATTAATTAACGAAATGTAGTAGGTACGCGCATCACTTAAGAATAGCTGTAATGATTCGAATATTTCTGTTTTTGTTATTTTGGTAATGGTCAGGAGCAGGTTAGTATGGAAAAAAATGTGTGATAATTGTGTGGAAAAAAATTGTATTAGAAATATCTATCGTGTATAAAGGACAAAAAGGTCATAAAGAAACTATTCGCTTGTACCATCTTCTAGTAAAAGAAGAAAGCCAAAAGAAAAATTTTATATTGCATGCCTGCCTCACTGGGCCACACAGAGCCATCTAGTCCCAAATTAAGCTATTATTTAGTACCCGGTCCTATGGGGTACTAGACAACCGATAAACTTACTTATATACTTTTTTATGTAAATACATACTTATAATATATAGAAAACACCCAGACCAGTACAAACAGACATGTTCATGCACACAAATATTTGTACTGTGCGGGGATTGAACCCGCGACCCATGGCTCAGAAGCAGCGTTTACTACCGCTGATCCAAATGGTCGTCAAAAAAAAAGAAGTATTGGTATAGGTAATTACGTTAGAATAAGTTTGTACAAGTAATATTTGTTTTGCAACTTGAGTTTATATTTCTGTGTCTACATTAGTATTTTCAATAATGATCTTGGATGATTATTGAAAATACTAATGTTCTCATTATTCGTCATTTAATCCCTCAACCCCCAGGAGGCACTCGGGTGCCACGATAACAATTGATTTCAATTGTGTCTGGAATAACTCGTGATCGAGGGATTAAAAAACTAATTTGAACTTACAAATCGATTTTTTTGCTGTTGCTGAGTCAGTCGAACAGGTTTATTAGTTAAAAAAACTTTACTTACTCTCCAGTAGAAACAGATTGGAGAAGGTTTTCCTTGAACTTCTTTATTTCATCTTTTGCGGAATCCATTTCAGGTTTGCTTCGACGCCTCTCCTCTTTTGTTTTGTTCTGTCAAATTATTTTTCACAGTTTATCCTTTGTTGAAATAACATCAACGTAATAAAATAACGGCTGAAGAGTAAACGAGAGCAAAGCGGTATTTCATATTAAAGGGTTATCCCCTTTAATCCTCAGGGAGTAAGCCTTTAGAGTTTAATTGTCGACAAATTTTATTGGGACCCTTTACTACCGCTCAAGATGTCCTTTCAGCAAATATTAACTCATATAAAACCCGGTATACATTATAGAAAACACTCAAAGATATATCGCAACGATATCCGACACCCACCTTCTGTTTCTCGCCATTATTTTCTTCTTCCATGTTTTGGAAACTATCCTATTTCCCCGATACTACTTACAGCACTTTCACATATGCCAGTGTTCCCACGACTGAACCTTACCCGCATTTAATATACGACATTTTAAATATGTTTGCGTTGGAAATTATGTTGCATTTACAGATATAATTATTTATTTCGCTCGGGTGCACACAGATTTCGAGATTAGTTGGGATGTTTGCGTAGACTAATTAATCTGTGGCCAGAAACTGTTCTAAGATTTCCAGGTCAATGAGTTGTTTGTGCCTCGTTTACATATTTCCACTTGCCTGCCTGAAAGGGCAGCGTTCGGGTCGCGTCTGTTTGCCTGAAATTATGTGCTTTGAGCTTAATGGGATATCGCATTGTTTCAAAATTCGGAAACACCATTTGGTGCCCTTTTAAACTTCGAAGGTCCCGTTGTTGGAGATGTAATTGCAAATATCTGGAATGGATTTAGAATAAACTTTGCATTGCTTAACTTATGATTGAGATGAATTTAATTTGATTTTATTTTAGGTTTGGAAGTCTCTAATATTAATAATTGTAAATAAAAAAAGTAACGGCCTATAACATCCCACTGCATGGAAAAAGGCCTCCGTCATGATTTCAAGTTAAGCGTGTTGATTATGCTTTAACTCATCATAGCAATGATGAGTTAAAGCATAATCACCACGCTTGCCAAATGCGGGTTGGTGATCGCAAACCCGAGCAATGTTCGTCAATTCTAAACTTTTTATTACTCGAGCCGGGTATGGAACCAGGTACCCCGAGATTCTAGCCCCGTATTAAAACCACTAGACTAACGGGGCGTTATATAAAAAAATATAATGTTATGCCTAATTGAGTTGATACCTATTGAATATACGATATATACAATATACGATAAATACAGCTAATTTCAGTCATTTATTTCCTCTATCTTACTTCTTAAGAGTTCAAAATAAAAAAAGTATTTAATTAATTTACTACGATTATTCTTCACAAACAAGCTGGCTGCAATCTGAAATAATCCTCGTCTTAAACCGCAGTAATTCCAAAGTGCTAAGTGAAATTAGATTTTGCGCGTTTCAATAAATTAACCGTTAATGAACCGACGCAACGTTGGCTAAATTTACTAGCTAGTGCAGTCGCTACCGAAGAATTTACGGTCTTCAGGTGAATGGTGCTTGGAAAGTAAACAACACAATTAGGTACCCAATAATAGGTAGGTACCCAAAGAAGACATTAAATTTAAATTTAATTGTAATTAAACTTAAATTTAATGTCTTCTTTGCTGTGCCGTTATTTTTTTTAAAGTTTAGTATTGATTTGTTTCTGTATGTCGCTAAATTTATAGTTTGATTAATCTTTTGAAGATTGACTGATTAAAATTTACAATAATGTTGCAAATTAATGTATAATCGGGGGGCACGGTAGTGCCCCCGCCAAGTCGAGCGCGAAGCAAACACTGCCGTACCATCCTTTACTGGAACCATTTCGCCGCATTTTCAGGCCCCTATTTGAGAACCTCTGGATAAGACCAGAACGCAGAAATTTTCGTCATCCAGTAAGCTATAATTACATACTTTAAATCCAAAATTTCAAATCTGTAGGTCATTTAGTTCCGAAGTTAAGCGAAAGCAAAGTTTCGCATTTATGACGCTCACTCACTCACTCATGATCAGCAAAATAGAACTAGTACTTTCCATAAACTCAGAGAGCTGAAATTTGGCACAGAGTTAGGGTTTAATGGCCACATAAAGGGAAAACTATAAAAACTAGAATAATCGAAAATCTGAAGTACCTGGTGACCCTGATTAGAAAACACAAGAGCTCAACCAAACATAAGAGATCGACATACCGCCTTTACATAAAATATTCAACTTAGTGGGCCGCTTCATTTGGTGTCAAAAATCGAAGGTCTGAAGTATCTGATGAAGAACCCTCAGCTGGTCTCAGCTGAAGGTATTAGAGATATAGTAATGACCCCTTCTACTATTGGTACATAAAAAAATCGACTGTCATTGCAAAAATCCAGCGTAGTAGGACATATCTTCTAATTTTATCTAGCCTACAGCGTCCCACTGCTGGGCTAATGCCTCCCCTTCTGCTTTTAATACGCATATAAAATTTAAGGAAAACTCTGGATAAGACTAGACTGGCTTTTATACTTATTCTTACAAGTTTACAAGAAGAAATAGTCGAACGATTAACGTTATTCTACTCGAACATTACACAAATTGTTTATTAGCCGCAATACCAGATTGGTTTTATTGGAATATAAAATCTAATAAAATAAATCAATATGCCCACGTTTCTACAAAAAGAAGTGAAATCCCACCAAAAACATTCTGTTAAAAACTAGCCAAGTCTCGATGGAGCTGCTTGTTTGTCTCTAAAAAGTAATGAAATCTAGACAAAGTCGTGCCAAGTCCAAGGTTCCTTACTGCGATGTCTTTATTATTATAGTTAATATTGTGTGACTTGGCCGTTGAAGGGTACACAAGGGTACAAAACCAGGTGCTCCATGACACCATTGCACCAATCTGTCGCCAGAACCGCTACCCATTGACGATCAAAAATTGCCACTTGAAAAATGTTGATTTAATAACCAGTCAATTGTAGGCTTGATAAAGCTGCGTATTTCAATAATACTTATGTCGAGCGTACGTATAGCGTCCAATTACCAATACCAGTATGGGCTATTATCTCGTTTAACAAACAGGTAGTTACAACTGATATCATTACATGTAAACTAAATGGACTTGTACCTACTAACATATAAAGAATGTTCAACGGCCAAGTCACACAATATTAACTATAATAATAAAGACATCGCAGTAAGGAACCTTGGACTTGGCACGACTTTGTCTAGATTTCATTACTTTTTAGAGACAAACAAGCAGCTCCATCGAGACTTGGCTAGTTTTTTACAGAATGTTTTTGGTGGGATTAATAATTTCAGTTTACCATTGAGTGAGAACTGGTGGAATAACTCTAAAAGAGTGCCAAACGTATAAGTAAAAGGGAGTTTTAAACTGAGAAGATAACAGAAGGCTAGGGCTGTACGGACATTTTATGAACACGCCTGATCTCCATATCTTAAAAAAATCCTTTCCATGAAATAAAAAAAGGAGAAGTAGACCGCAAGCTACCTGAATGACAAATGTACAGAGGGACTTTCAAAATCTTGGGATTTTTGTTACTATATTTCAATAAAGTTAACGGTTCTGAAAGATTAGAAAAGCCGGCTTTGCATAACATGAAGAGCAAAGAAAGAAGAAGGAAACACATTTTAAAAGAGCAAATTAACATTTTCGCATCATTTAGGCTTTCTTTATGTATTGGCTTCACAACAGGGTAATAGATACGAGTATCAACGTCCTTTTAAAAAACAGAAAATTTGAAGCGTTTTGTCCTCTGGGATATCTTCTTTAGGCGCTCAGTTAGGTTAGATATAATATATTAAAACGATACTACACGGCTAATAGGAACCTTATTAATTTATAAATAATATTACTCCGTCTTAGGATAACGAAATCTAGCTGAGTTTTAGTCATCTCGTAACGTCACATAAAGCTAAATATATTATATGAGGCAATTATATTCATCTTACTGGAAGTTCCCCGTCTTGACATCTATGACGCAAGTGGTATAAGTTAGTAACACTAATTGGGTTATTATACAAAATTATTATGTCATCTTAGTAATGTGCGTTCATTTCGCAAATCGCGTATCTCCTCTGTACTAAAATGATAGGATGAGTCAGACTAATTTGTACTATGAAGGGAATGATACGCAGTCATATAATTATATTGCGTGACGTTTCGATCGGGTTAGACCGACCGTGGTCTTAGACTGACAGGACGTAAGACGAACTCACTCTTTAAGGCAATCCTTCTCCAGTAATGTTTTAACATTATTAAAAGCCCGTCCGCCCGACGAACAGAAAATAAAAGCAGCAATAAATATAGGCGATTCACAAATTAGCTATGTTGAAGAATATATAATATACCTTGGGTAGCTAAAGTATCACAATGGCAAAGGTATTGGGGCCTAAGGGAAGTAATGAAAGACAAAAACCTTCATATAGCAGTAAAGAGCAAATTATTCAATGCTTGCACTCTACCAATCCTAATGTATGGAAGTCAAACGTGGGCCATAACTAAAAACATAAATAATAGAATTGCTATTTGCCATCGAGCAATGGAGAGAAGCATGATAGGAGTAAAGAGGGGGGATAGAATAATAAACATCAACATAACATTAGGAAAAAGACCAAGATACAGGACGTAACCCTAAAAATAAAACGGCTAAAATGGACGTGGTCGGGACACATGGTCAGGGGAAAGGACAAATGGAGCAAAATAATAACACATTGGTATCCAAGGGAAGGCAAATGGAAATAGGTTGGAGGAGGCCTTCGCCAACTGACAAACGGACTTACAGAAAGTAAAGTAAAATTAAAACACCTAAATAAGAGTGCAGTATTAGAAATAATTGTACCTATATCTTATGTCCGACTAAAAGGCATTATTATTTACTTTATTTGATATTTAAGCAACTGAATTGCACTTATAATATCAGTATATAAACTTGAAAAATTTTGTCTCAGGCGGGACTCGAACCCGCATCTCCACAATTTTTCAAGTTTATATACTGATATTATTATTATTATTATATAAAAGCCCGTCTTATTCTGTAATACTCATTTTGTTGCTTCTTACGGACGAGAAGGGTGATCTGAGATGGCTAATAAGGTATGATGGAGGTTAATTCTAAAACAATAAAATAATAAAACGCAAAAGAAAAAAATATTTCACAGATTAAAGAATTAGGGCAGATAATGTCCCAGCCTATGACTACGAACGCCGCAAAATAAAATGGAAAGTCTTAATTAGAACTGAATTATATCATTAAAAAACGCTGATGTCGGACCCCGTTAGAAAGATAATTTGAATAAAAACTAAAACTTATTGTTAATCAGACTCGGGATCCTCTCTTTTTATACAATCATTTTAAAATGGTTCCGTTTGTAACTTTTTATACAACCATTTTAGTTCCGTTTGCAAAGTAACGAACAACAAGTTAATATAATATTGCTACCGCTGCTGCATAAGCAGAATCTTTTGAGCTCTCAGCATAATTGACAATGGCTTTATGCATAGCACTATCGAACTCAGAATTTTACATTAAATATTCAACGTCTCTATAAAAGCACTGGAGATATTTCGCTCGAAGCAAAAGACGAGAGTAGACCGGGAGGCAAAAGACCTAATTTTAATAACTCACTTTGATGTAAAGATTGGGATGCATCGTCGTGTGTTTTGTTGGCAGTTAACACTCAATTATTATTCTAGATCACCCAGAAAAAACCTGTTAAAAAAAATCCAAATTGCATTTTTAATGTAATACTAACATACATTTTCTTATTAACAAATTTTACACGTGGTTGGTAGCGGAAAAAGGTCACGTGGTCACTTTCCAGAGTTGTAATCGCAAGGAGGCAATTTTTTTTGGGCCCAGTATCAACGGTACCGTATAAGGTCGTTGTATCCTAAAATAATAACTTATTTTTTTAGACAATTAGACAAAAGATCATGTTTAAATGAAACCGGAATCATAAAATCAATTTAAAAATGCGATGTATTGACTTTTTTAAAACACGTCATTCCTCCATTTTGGAGTCAAAGCAAAGATAACTTATTGTGTCAAGGTCTTACTATATAATCCATGTAAAAGGATCGTTATAAAAATGAAATGAACCATTTTAATTAAGAGATAATGTTTAGACCACATTTTATCTACTTTTATTTATTCTAAATAAATGGAATCTCAGTAAAAAATGTTTTAATACAATTTTTAAGATTTTTGCTAAAATGTTTATTTAGTAAAGCCGTGGAGCGGAGCGTAATTCCGTCTTGATGTTTGACAGTTATCACAGACATTGACAGGAGTGAGTTGAGGGACAGTCATTTATTATCATACTTTCCGTTTGTTTCGAACTGAGTTTTTATGTTCTACGATTTTTTCCTTATTTTTAACGAAAAATAGAGGAAAATGGCATCAAATACAGCTTCTATTCCACTAAACCGTTGTGTTAACTGTGCTGTGAGATTTCAATGGAATGTGCAATAAAAATTACTTTCAGAAACGACTGAAAATGTGCTTAAATTTGTCTGAATAATTATCTTCTTCGTGGTAGGATACAATCAAGACAAGACACTACTCGAATAACGTATTATATCTAGGATTCTAGATGACCCTAACCAATCAATTTTTAACACTAGAGCTGCACTTGCTGGATACTGTTGCAATTGTCTGTAAGGCAGACACACTGTCGGTTGTTGTGTACATGTGATGTCCATTGAATGGTCTTTATCTTTGGCATGCTACCAGAAGAGGTACTGTTACTGAGAGACGATTTCAAAAATGATGATTCTTAGAATTCAATGTATTTTGGTTTGATTTCTCTGTTGTTTTATTTTTATACTTCTCCTTCTAAGTACACGTATATGTGGTTAACCTGTAGGGACATAATATTATTGTTATTGATCACTGATCCTTCTGAACTCTATTTAGAATATTACGTATAGCTCTTAGAATAATAACACGTATTCTAAGATATAGCTATATCTTTTTATGAAAAAAATATGATTCACCTTAGTCAGCGAAGGGCTGGTGGAAGGGTGGGTTCGATTCCTAGCTAAGACATGTATATCTTTGATATAAATAGCATTGTGTATGCAAATAATCAAATAAAACCCGTAAGAAGTTTTTAGGTTATGTCCTGTTATGTCATTTAAGTTTGGATTACTTTCTGAATATTCCCGTTAGATAATGAAATACTAATATTGCTAATGTTTTCTAGACATTATAAGGAACAATTTGATATATGTTTCATTACTATACGTCACAATTTTTTGGTGGGCCCATTTGCCATACAAAGAAAAATTGTCTCCTTTGCGATTTCGAACGCCCCCTTCGTTTTTCGTATAGATCTATCTATGTAAAAAAGTTCTATCAAAATTTTGAAGTAGGTTTAAAGATTAATAAAATTGATTTTTCGTTCTAAAATGTAAATTAATTGCTGAACATCAAAGGTCTTCCTTTGGTTCTTCCTTCCCGGACTAAGCCTTTTGTAAGCGGACGATGTATCGTCATAAAATAATTATAGATTTATTATTAAATTAGCGTATTAAAATAGCATGTGACATTCTTAATATTAGGGACGAATAAATCCTTTTTATTCAATACTCACTGTATTCACTCATTATTTCAGTCATTATTTGCAATGTAACGTTTGCAAAAGGAAATTTGATAACAGACAAATCTTTTGCTATCAGTTCAGGCCTTTAAAAACTCGTGTTTCATATAAATTTTTCCATCTAAATGTTACCTATATTGTAAAAACAAGTACAGTTCAAACCACTGGGCGGATCGGGACTGACATAACATTTAGAATACAGATAGCAATAAACAAAGCCGTATGTTGATTCTTTTTTTAAAAAAGCATAGAAGAGGAGAAAGAATTTATGAGAAAAAAAAGGATCGACTTCAACATACAGTCGGTGAGTTTGGATGTTACATTTATTCACGACATTCCTTAATATTAAATTTCAGCATGAATCAACACAGATAAAAGGGTAGTAGTTTCTCTAATAGTCATATTATGTCTTTTCCTAAATATTATCCGAATAACAATTGCACTGAGGATATCACCACATAACGACGCCCTGAACATCTAGTTACGATATTCGTTTAATCGAAATTATATTCAAACATTGTCGCCATGTCATTGGGCTTAATTGCACAAGTAACAACCGTTCCTGCCTTCCGCTGTGCCTACTGCACTACCATTGCTAACTGACCAATTTAACCAGCCCCGCGGCATCTTTAGTGGAACCCTTTTAATCGTCTTAAATTTCCAGACTATTGGAGGCGCGGAAGGTCCTCTTAAACTGGTGTTGTGATATTCCGTTTCGGGACGAAGCCGTTTGCCTGCTCATTATCGTTAACAAAAGGGTTCTACTCGATTTACATTTCATCGTGGTATTCGCTACTATTGTGTCGACGTTTAGCCTGGTGCTCCCGATGTTTCTGTTTACGTATATTAATTAATCAAGTATTCATTACGTCTGAAGACAGCTATTCAGAGCATGGCCGTATCCAATAACCCTGAGTCAAATAACAGAACGTGCCGCGGCGTACGGCAAGAAATTTATTTGAGGCATCGACATCGCTACTTGGAAAAGACAAACATTCCTACATAATGAAACTTTATGAAACCAGACTTATTCCAAGGCATGTAATATAGAGATTTATCTGTATTGGCGGAGAAGGATTACGCTGTTACAATTATGCAAATGACGTTTGAGGGAATGCGTCATTACTTCCTATTCGTAGTCAGGAATATGATTTACATTTTCGTTTCTATTTGTGCTGGACTATTCGCAGCTCACACATGAATCACGATGCGACAATCTATGATCGTGCGTTAAAATTAGATCACATTTAGTGATTGGTTTCGCTACTGGTAACTATTTATTTTTGTCACTACCTATCCTGATTGACTTATGGACGTAAAACGTGGTCGCTTAATGTATCTCATAGGAGGTTCAAGGCCGCGCAGCAGCAAATGAAGAGAGCGATGTTTGGCATTTCATCACGCAGTTAAATTGTAAGTAAGAAAATCCATTGGAGCACTAAGGATAACAGAATTCGCTCGAAGTGGCAGTGGAAGAAGATGATGGCTGCGGACAAGGAAAAGATAGTTTCCCCAAATTGACCCGAACGAGAGTCGAACCTAGGACCTTAACTTATTGTATTGCTAAACCAACCGGGTCTTCATCATCATCTCTTCTCATCTTTTTTTTAAATTTCTACCACAAAATAAATCTTTCTGTTACAGTTAATTCTCTGCATCAGTTTAATGAAAACCGACTTTGAATAATTTATACTTAGAAGTATGTTATTTGTAGAAGTTTACAAAAAAGATAGACGCTAAATTGAACACCTATCTCACCTTTAAAGTCGGTGTAAATTATGTATTTAGCTAACAATGAAGCTATCTAAAGTAGAGCAAAAAATACCACCTTCATTAGTCATTATTTTAAGTATTGAACCCGCGAGGGCAACTTAAACACTCGCTATCTCGCCTGAACCCTTCGTCATACATTCCAAGAAGTTATAACGTCTATGGTGGTCAATCATACACGTCAGTAAGGGAAATACGATCTCATACGATCCTCGACCCACAGATTCGACATGGTTTACATTATACCAGGAGCCGGTATCTACACAGACCCGAGGAGAAGTTACCACTTTTACGTAAGTATCGGATTGTAACCGATGAAAACATAAAGAGTGTTTGTTCATCTAAAACTATTGTGTACCAAATCTTGGATGATAATAATAATGTTTCATTTGAATTACTCGATAAAATCACATTTTTACAAATTCGAAATACCTCGCCCTCTATAAATCATGTTCTGAATAAATTAATTCATGACGCGAAAACTTTCAACTTTGATGGAAAATTTTCGTTGAAAGAATAAGTTGTTTGAAGTGTTGGATGATTAATGCTGCTTGCGATATATTTTTGTTAGATGCAATGGATTTTCGTGATAAGATTGAGTTCAAACTTTATAGGTATGTAAATTTAAATAAAATTTATCTTCAAATCTTTTATTATGCTAAAACATCAATAAAATATATTATAATATCACATATCCTCATTTTATTACATCGTGGTCACGGATTACGTAAACTATAAAGAAATAAATTTTAGCAAATTGTATTTTTTTAAGTTTCCGTATTTCGGCACTTTTGAATGGTCACGGAAGATCTTCCTAAACTTTTATACCTAATAGAGTCCAAAAGTTTAATTCAATATACACAAATCAATAACTACGCAGGCCTATCTTAAGGCCCCGTTAGTTTTGTGGATCGATATCCATCGATCGCCTATTACGGAGCGCCTATGCGCACGTAAGCGCCAGCGCGCGACAGTACGGGCCTGACGAGCCGCCGCGCTCACGTATTTTGTAGTTATTTAAACATAGTAATTAAGTATATCATTTAATGAATTCAAACTCAGCGAAAATGTCCATAAATATTTAGCACACATGCATAAAATTTTTATTTAAAATGTCCGTAGTTTAGTTGTGGTTTAGTCGTGAAATTGAAAAAACATTTCGAAGAGAGATAGGTTTGTGTTTTTGTTTTCTATCGAGCCAAATTAATCTAATCGTATAACCATTAGCGACTGTAACTAGAATTTATTCTTAACTAATAATTATTTTTTCAGACTTCCAAACGCTGTTTTTTAGATTTAAAGTAAGGTTTAAAAACTCAAAAACGCTGCCTCTTAGACCTACACCGCCTTAAGATTGTCTATATTCGCCTTGCTTGGCAAATAGAGTCGCTCTTTACACCACCCATAAAAGAGAAGGGGTGATGTTTTTTTTAATGTCTCTGCAACACATGACAAAAATATATAATTATTTAAAATGTTACTTAAACCAGATGCGTGATAACCATAACAGAGAACAAAATCAAGTCCCTTCTATATAAATAAAAAATAATCACCTAAATGTATGTATGCGTATAATTTCTGATCGTCTCCACCAAATTAAATAATAATTTTTTTGTTATGTTTCGGAGTGAGGCAGGGGGATGTTATATCCCCGAAGCTGTTCACTAACGCACTAGAGGATGTTTTCAAGACCCTGGACTGGAAAGGGCGCGGCATAATCATAAACGGCGAATACCTACATATCACACCTATGTTTGCTGATGATATTGTCGTGATGGCAGAGTCGTTGCAGGATCTGACGGAGATGCTATACAGCCTTCTAGCTTGGTATAAACAACTTCGAGAAAGAAGCCGATAGGAGCATTCAATTGGGCTGGGCAGCATTTGGGAAGCTTCGTCACGCCTTCACGTCATCCCTGCCATAATGTCTGAAAACTAAGGTCTTCAATCAGTGCATCCTACCGGTTATGACCTATGCTGCGGAAACGTGCACACTTACCAGAGGACTAGTTCACAAGTTCAGAGTCGCTCAGCGAGCTATGGAGAGGGCTATGCTCGTTATCTCGTTAAGAGATAGAATTCGAAACGAGCATATTCGTCAGAGGACGAAAGTTATCGACATAGCCCGAAGGATAAGCACGCTGAAGTGGCAGTGGGCTGGTCACGTCTGCCGTAGAACCGACAACCGTTGGAGCAGACTAATTCTGGAGTGGAGACCGCGTTTACGCAAGCGTAGTGTAGGACGCCCTGCGACTCGATGGTCTGATGACCTTAGGAGAACTTTTGGCAGCGGCTGGATAAAAAGCCCAGGATAGACAATTGTGGCGTGACTTAAAGGAGGCCGTAGGCCTTGTTTGGACAATGGCTGTTGATTGATTGATTGATTTTTGATATACTTTATTTGATATTTTAGCAACTTAATTGCACTTATAATATCAGTATATAAACTTGAAAAATTTTGTCTCAGGCGGGACTTGAACCCGCATCTCCTCGAATATGCTTGAAAAATTCGCGCCGTGTCGCAGTGTCTCGGTGGCCTAATGGTATGGCGCCCGCCCGGCATGCGAGGAGATGCGGGTTCGAGTCCCGCCTGAGACAAAATTTTTCAAGTTTATATACTGATATTATGATTTTTGATATGTTAGTAATGGTCACCGGAAAGTTTGTATGGAAGAATATGTTTGATAAATCGTATAAAAAATGTTTCCAAAATATTCAAATGCAAAGTGTGTAGAGGGTAAATATCTAGTACTAGCGGACCCGACAGACGTTGTCCTGTCTTAAATATGAATTATGATTACGAAATGGTTTAGTAAAAAAAAGTTACCAATTATGCTTTATGATAATGTACAACATTCTTTGTTTTTTTTTTCTGGCGGGTTCTTGTTCCTATTCACGGTTACAGGCTATGTGCAAAATTAATTTATTTTTGCTCCTTTTTTGATGATATTTGCAGCACGCATTCTGTCAATGTTATGTCAAACACCATACATTAAAAAAGTTTAAATTGTCAAAAGCGATAAGGTTACATTACAAATTATTTAGTATGGTGATTAAGTTTTTTTTTAAATTCCTAATTTTTCGCGCAATTTACTTATTTTTTTCTTTGACAAGAACATTCTCCTGACAATAACAAACAAAATAAAAAAAGAATTAGCAAAATCGGTCCAGCCGTTCACGAGTGATGCGATGACCAAGGGAAATAGGGATTTATTTATATATATATATATAGATAGATTATCCTCATTGCCAAAGCTGAGGCGGAAAACTAGTAATTTATATTGACGTGCTCCGTGGCGGAGTGGCGTACACATTGGTTTTCAAGATGTCGCCTACTCCGAGGTCCCGGGTTAATATAGAAGAAGAGTGTTTTCTACATTTTCTCGAGTCTGGGTGTTTTTGGTACCTTCGTTGTTTCTGATTTCCAAAATACAAGTTTTTTAAATAGTTAATCAAATTCAATCAAACCAATGAACATGGGATGTTGTCCACATGTATTTATATTACAAATACGTGGTATAACTGCTTAAAAAGAAAAAGAAAAATAACCCTAAATACCTTTTGGGAAGTAAGCTATCGGTTGCAGTTTCCAAAGATATATCAATGCATTTACCGCCCGTGCTCTCAGGGCGTACCCCATAAATATCACTGCACTTCTATGAGCTTTTACATTTTCTATCTAGATGACCCTTATTACTTTGTGATAAGGGTTATATTGGAACGACCAGTTAACCATCCGAGGCTACAAGAGCTTAGTATGTTGTATGTTGCTGAAAATTATTCGATATTCCGGACGGTATGTACATAGGTATTTCAAAAAAGCGGACGTGATCGAATATTAGATTCGAAATAGTCGAATATTTTATTAATATTATCAAAAAAATCTTTTTCATCCCACCATCTCGGAAATAGTATTTTTGCTCTTCGATATTATCTCAGTGCAAAAGCGGTTTTAATTCGCTAGAGGATAAAGTAAATTTAAATTTAGAACATCGCGTGCACTAGGATGTGATTTCAAAACATCATTAAACCTATTTACTTTCATCTCCATGGTGCCGTATTTATCATACAACTTATTTTAATTTGTTAAAAACTCAGACTCTTAACCTCCTTGGTGTACTTTTGTTTTCAATTTGCGTTGCGCTCGCCATTTTGTTTTGAATTCGTATTGTTATAAATAAGAAACTTGAAAACAAGTAAAAAAAACGAAAACTGAAATTATAGTATCTTGTGATTGTAAATGTTTTATTTTGCATTTAGTCATTTCCTCGCTAAGGGGGGATGAAAAGTTACGTGTTGCACTTGAGTGCAAAGATTTTTCCCCTTGTGCTCTTTTAATTCCCTCGCTAACGCTCAGGATTCTAATTTTTGAATCCTTTACTTGCTCATCAAAGTTGAGCACGCGGTTAAAAAGGAACTTTGCACTCTTGTATAACAAATAACTATTAAACATTCCACAGTTTGCAATAAAACTATAGCTAAAGATAAATGCAATAGGAGAGTCGTTATCAAATTAACTTAACCGATTTCTGACTTAGTTTTCAACGACTGGAGTTCAATATTGATTAAGAAAGTTTGGTATTTGGTGCCAGATTAATGAGCTGTCAACTGTTCTACGAGAAGAACAATGTCACAATGCCTCATTGAAAAACCTTTAAAACCGTTACATAACAAACATTGTAGAGACGTTAGGCTAAGGTGACTGCCAGCACCCTGATTAAGTTGATGATTTATTAATCCTTATTTTAGTTTCTAATACTAAAATGATGTAAGAAGCATTTTTTTTTTTTTAAGTAACATTTCCTACTGGCAGATTAAAAGAATAGCACCACCTCTTCTCTTCTTATGGGAACCCTAACCCCTTACCAAACGTTTCGATTATGATGAAACCTTCTTTTGGAGAGGTCTATGCCCAGCAGTGGACTAATAAGTATAGGCTAGTTTTGACTATAGTGTAATATACTTTATTTGATATTTTAGCAACTTAACTGCGAGGAGATGCGGGTTCGAGTCCCGCCTGAGACAAAATTTTTCAAGTTTATATACTGATATGGTGTAATATTTTTTAAAACGTTTAAGCTATTTCAAGTCATTGTAGAGGCAGTAGTGACAATTATTACAAGTCCATTTATTAGCTAACTAAAATCACAAAATATTTTCAAACTTATAATAAGGATTCCTTAAGTTTGAAACCGGTTTTATTTCTTAACCCCAAACAAAACAAAGGCGTGGAGGTAACTCAATCTATCCCTGGGGTGCAGTTTCTACCCTGCGCTTCCTCAGTAATCCCTAATCGGGAATTTAATCTCGCTCTTCCACTTCTGCACTCCCGGTACTTAATTTAATAGAGCGCTTTAAACAACAATTAAATAAAAAATACAATTTATGACTTTGAAGAGAATTATCATCAAACTAATTACAGATACACCAAACATTGATTATACTAACTAAGAGTTGTGTTGAGTTCATAACTAGTAACGTAAAGGTAGCAATTAACTAAATAAAACAATGTTATTTTATTAGGGGTTAAAGTATGAAATTGCCGTTTTGTATGGACGAAATCGAGAAAAGTCATTTTTCCATACTAACAATTTTTTAGTTTTTTTAAAATCGCCTGAACCGTTTTCGTTGCAATTAAAGGTGAAAGTTAGATGGTTATAAAGCTACGCACTATTGTATTTAAATTTCTGAAAATTAATATATAATACAAATATACTTAATTGAAGCAAGAAGGTCAGTTGACATATTGTAAGGGGTCTTTTCAACGACTTCCTTTGAAGTAATAGGCACTAGTATTGCATTTTTTTTTTTTAGTCAAAAGTTACTTTATTTAGTTTTTGATACAATACAAAAAGAATTACGCAATAATACGACTATACTTAAGAGCTATAATAAAAATAAAAAGTGGGAAAATAATAGGCAATTTCATACTTTAACCCCTATTATCAATGTCTTAACAAAAATCTTAGTCTTAATACTTTATATACACAACGGTATTAATATTTCTAGAGATTTTAAAAGCATGAATTAACTATTTTGGTATTTTATGTCAACCATCCTGCATGGGTAAATCAAAAATAATACACTGTTATTTTTAAAAATAGTACCTGTCGTTTGAAAATATGATTTGATTAAAATTTCAACTTTATCTGAGGCGCTCGAAGTTTTTATTCGAGGACTCGCATTTTCAATACTCTGTTTCATACACGGCACTTACAATGTAGCGCAGCGCAGATTAATTTTATTTTCTTACCAAAAATTTTATCGCTCCTAAGCCACCAATTTTAAGTAGTGCTTGATAATTGTCAGTAATTTCTGTACTTACTTAAATGGTGGCTTGTGTCAAACTTAAATAGTGGTTCCATTTTTGTGACGAAAAAAAAAGTTTATGGAAGCGACTCTATTATTTCTACGTGTACTCTTTTTTAAGCTCCAATGAAGACCCTTAAATTATTATTATTATTATTATAAAAAAGCCGTGCAGCGATCATGGTCTACCCGTGGCCATGAACGCTGTAAAGGGTTCGAAACGTCGGGTTAAATCAAAAATAAACGCGTTCTAAATCCGTAAACTATATTTCATTTCAAAATAATTCCACTTTAGTATTTAGGCAATTTTATTATGAAAATACATTTAGATAGATTAACAGACTGATACAACCGTAAAGAGAATTAAACTGACACTCAAAAGTATCAAATTTATTCTTATCAAGAGGAGGTATAAATGTAGCTAAACTAGCGTAACTTCATTAAAAAAGTGTTGTCTCGTGTCCAAGATAGAATTATTAATAACGGCTCATTTAGACCCTCAGTACCATTTTATAATACCAAAAATAACAAAATAACGATACGCAGAAATCGGCCATCGCGAAACATTTAATACATTCGGGTCCTAACCACTGGATTGAGTTTCACAACACACAGATAATTTCCACTGAACGCCATTACACACCAAGAATGGTTAGAGAAGCGATCGAAATCACCAAACATAAAAACTTTAATCGTGAAGATGGCTTTAAATTGTCGTGTGTCTGGAATCCAGTGGTTAAAATTTGTAATAACCAGAAAAATCCAAAAACTAATGTTTCGCGATCGGATACTGTGAGTGTTGTGTGTCGAGAACAGGTTCGAGTGAATAGTGAGTTTGAAAACAATAGTACCAGTGTCGAGTGCAATAAAAGACTACGACGGAGGGTAGATCGATATATCTACTCGTAACAACCACCCACCCGCAGTGACATAAGTTCTTCTGCGATCATGGCGCTTGCAACAGTGCCGAAATATCGGAAACTCATAAAAAACAAGGTACATGGTAGAAATCTCGAAATAACTAACTCTTAAAATAAAATCATCATCATCATTATCACCAAATATAAGACCACTGTTGGAGACGACGCGCTTTAAGTATATCTTTTTTCGGACGGACTGCTTTGCGATACGAAGCGTCGGGCTTGCTTGTGCCCCCGTACTAACGGGCGAGAACTGCCGGCGGCGGCTTGTTACGGTTTTAACCAGATTTATCAGTCCACTAGGTGACCGACGCAGCTAGCGAACCTTTCTTGATGTTTTTTTTTGCGTTTTAACAATATGTATCTAAAGAAGTAAGTTCGTATGATATCTTTAAATGTTATCTGGTGTCAGAGATTTCCAAGTCACCTATTCATGCCTTTTGACACGACAGAAAACGGGCGGACTGACGGACGGACAGGACAAATGGCTTAAAGTGCCTTCTGAGGCAGGGCTGTGTAACCTGGGCCTTCCAGACCCAAGTCAACTATAAAAATAATTAAAATTTAATGTCTGTTTGCAATTCCTAATTTACAACTTCAGGCTGTTTTTGCCGTTTGTTTGTTTGTTCCGGCTCATCTCTGAAACCGGCTCATCTCTAAAACCACGAACTGCTTTTCAATAGGACTTTTACTTGCAGATAGCTAATATTATAAGGAGTATGTAACTTAGACGACTATATCTTCAAATTTTATTTATTTTAATTTATAATAAAAGAAGTTGAGATAAGAAAAGCACCCTGTAATCCACGCGAACGATGTCGCATACACAGTTTGTTTAGAATAACTTTGCTTAATGAAATTAACTTGAATGACAATCAGAATAGGGATCTTTACGTAGTATGCGGCCCACTGCACCACATTCACCGGGTCGTAAGTCACAAAAAGCTTTTGTATCTTGTTATAAATTTACATCTCCATTTTTCAAGTTAATATTTCAGGGAAAGTTACTATCTTAACTGTAATATAAATTCCCGCTCTCCATAGTCCGGTAGTAAAGATAATAAAAAATCTTGTGTCAAAATGGGTAGACTAGGCTATCCAGCGGGGCGCTATTTTTCTTTACTCCGTGTCTCTTAAGCGTAGTGCACACTTTTTTTATTACTACATTAATAAACATGCCAGTTACTTTAGTTTTATCTTATCTGTGATTGCTAGACACAAGCATCTTGGACGCCCATTTGGATCAGTGGTGGTAAACGCTGCTTCTGAGCCATGAAACCGAAAAAAATATCTGTGTTCATGAACATATTGTCTGTTTCTGGGGTTTTTTTATGCATAATAAGTATATTATATATTGATTTAAGCTTTCATGGTCACTATCACTAGAGTTATTCAATTGTCTCTTTACTTCTCTTAATCAGTTCTCCCGTGAACTCAGTTCTCCCGTGATCATGGCGCTTGCAACAGTGCCGAAATATCTGAAACTCATAATAAATAAGGTACATGGTATAAATCTCCCTCAACCCCCAGGAGGCACACGGGTGCCACGATAACAATTGATTTCAATTGTGTCTGGGATAACTCACGATCGAGGGATTAAATAACTCAAGTATATTATATTTACAAAAAAAAGTACGTACGTTTATCGGTTGTCTACTATCGATACGCCAAGCTTCTTAATAGTAGCTTATTTGAGACTAGATATAATTTCAGTATATAAACTTGAAAAATGTTGTCTCAGGCGGGACTCGAACCCGCATCTCCTCGCATGCCGGGCGATGAAAATTTTTATATACTGATATTATAAATGCAATTAGTTGCTAAAATATCAAATAAAGTATATTATATCTCTTTTTATAGAGAATTTTGCCATAATTTCCACGCTCGGCTGGCAGGTTAGCAACGAACCGCAGGTTGGCCAATGGTGGAGAGAAGACGCTTACGACACACATAGTAAGAAAAACTTGCGAGGTGTCAAGGGACACCCGGATGGAACGAAGTTCATGTTTAGTGAAGGAATTGTAATAAAATTTTATTTTATTATAAATTTATATTTAACTCTCTCTCTCTCTCTCTTCCTCTTCCTCTCTCTCTTCCTCTCCCTCCTCCTCTCCTTCCCTCTCCCTCCCTCCCTCTCTTTCTCTCTCTCTCTCCCTCTCTCTTTCTCTCTCTCTCTCTCTCTCTCTCGCCGCACGGCTAACAACTATAGCAAAAAGTGTCGTTCTAAAAGTGTCAGTCAAAAAGTGACGTTACAATTTTTTCCGTCTGGCCCCCTTTTGCAACGCGCGATAAGGAACTTTGATCCGAAAAAGGTGGTGCTATAACCCTTTTAACTTGCCGGCGCAATGCGACATATTGATGTCTGTGTATTGTTAGCATTCTTGGCACAAGCCTAAGTCCACTGTTGGACACGAGCCTCTCCTTCCTCTATTTGGATTGCCATATTCGCCTCGCTTGGCAGGCGGGTTGGCGATTGCAATTTGGCCAGTTCTGGGGAGAAGATGCTGCTTCCCCTCTACTTTTGGCAGTACTACTTTTGTTGCCACTTTTTGTATTGGCACCACACGACAGTTGTCAGAGCGACTTTTATCAGAGCAATAAAAACCAAGCTAAAGTTTTTGAATGAATAGGTAGTTTTTATACATATATACGTGTGTCGTAAAAGCTACTGTCTACAGTTGAATACAGTTTTGATTGGTTTGAGTCTTGTTTGGAATATGACTCAAACGAGCTCAAATCTAGTTTCAAAGAATAATGATTTTGCAAACATTATTTTCATAACCCAACAAATTTGTCTAGTTCTAATTGCACAAACTTGTTCAATGGTCACCAAACAACGCATAAACAAAGTGCAACACATTAATTATAGTCATCAATAAACTCTAACACCGCGTATTTTCCGCGCAATTTGCCAAAACCCACATTTGCTGACTTTGATCGAGACCAAATACATGCATTTTGAAGTCCTATACTAAGTTAAAAATATTTTTAAGTCATTTTTTATTAGCAGTATATTTTCTACCCAAGTTTTTTTTTGGAACGAAGTTCCTTATCGCGCTTTGCGAAAGGGAGCTAGACGGATGAGAGAGAGAGAGAGAGGGAGAGAAGGAGGGAGGGAGGGAGGGAGGGAGGGTGAGGGAGAGGGTGAGGGAGAGAGAGGAAAGAGGGAGAGGGAGAGGAGGAGAGAGGGAAAGAGGGAGAGGGAGAGGGGGAGGGAGATGGAGATGGAGAGGGAGAGAGAGAGCGAAAATTAAAAATTAATTTAAAATAAAATATTTTTTTATTACAATTCCTTTACCAAAAATGAACTTCGTTCCATCCGGGTGTCCCTTGACACATCTCAAGTTTTTTTTTTATGGCATGTTATATATCATTGTTGCACATGGAGCCTATTATTTACAACACATCATAGAACGGTTCTATGACGACCAATTGAATCAGTGGTAGTAAACGCTGCTTCTGAGCCATATGTCGCGGGTTCGATCTCCGCACTGTACAACCATTTGTGTTCAGACAACAGCACGTCAACCTACCACAAAACGTAAAATTTCCTCAATTTATATTGATATCTACCTGTTGGACTTAGAGCTGAAAATCAATTCAATGACCTTTAGATTTTTGGGTAGGTTGACCTGCCTTTGTCTGTACATGAACATGTCTATTTATACTGGTCTGGGTGTTTCCTATGTATTATAAGTATGTATTTAAGTTTATTAGTGGTCTAGTGTAAGCTTGGTAGTAGCTTAGTTTGGGACTAGATGGCTCAGTGTGGCCCGGTATGGCATGACTGAAACTATTTATTTATTTATAACGTGATTTGAGATTTACATTAAATTTTGTAAAGTTTTTTTTCTATTTTTCTATCTCACTTTACTTTTTTACTTTATATTTTTTTACTTACATGACATTAGAATTCAAAACTGAATATTTGTAGTTGCAAGTATATACTTGCCTTTATTTAGTCTTGCTCTCTTTTTGAACCTAAACTTTATGAGAGTCCACTATTCCAGTGGTTCTTGCCTGAGCTCGTGATGAAAAGTTTTCGGATAGCTCTTTTGGCTCTGCAAAATTTTTCCAATGAAGGTTTGTTTCTTCAAACCTTTTATTCAACCTGTGCTATCTTCTCACTTTCCGTTTATTATGAAAAACATTTCAATTCAGGCGACTGCCTGATTTTATAATGAATGAAATGAAATGATCTGTTCAGATTCCGATTGGAAAACGCTAATACGTAAATAAACTTGATGAGTAGGTACCAGAATTTTAACTTAGTTACCTTAATGGAACTAACCTTACCTTAATGGAAGATAGTATAATAATTATAATCAGTATGCGTTATTAGCTTTTTTCAGTCCATAAACATAAGAGTACAGCTATAGGAAAATCTATTCAAAATGCGAACTCT
Organism: Anania crocealis; assembly: GCA_949315895.1. Classification (NCBI taxonomy): domain Eukaryota; kingdom Metazoa; phylum Arthropoda; class Insecta; order Lepidoptera; family Crambidae; genus Anania; species Anania crocealis. The sequence goes on from OX438863.1 coordinate 14,167,000, forward strand.
GTTTCCCAGGAATGAATTTTCTACATTATACTATCTAAAACCACGCAATCTAAAACCTAGATTACGACTAATATCTGAAAAATTCTCAAAAACAATAATGATTTAAAATATTTGAGACTGCCTGAGGTAAAGTCCTTGCCTAGAACTTTGTACTAGAATCTTAGTTGCGTCCTATCTTAACTTTCGTAGGTCAGATGAATTAAAAACGAGGTACAATCAAACGAGCTTAGTAAACACACAATTTCCATGTCCAGTAATAGCGGCGATGTAATCTTAAATACAGGTAATATTCAATAATTACTGAAAAAACGATTTAGTTAAGGAAATCTTACTCATATTAAAAATTCGAAAGTTTAGATGGATGTTTGTTACTCAATCACGCATCATTGACTGAAAGGATTCGGATGAAATTTGGTATACCTACCGTGCCATATTATTATTACTTAGCATAGAGTAGGGTAAATACCTATATTTTGCTATCCCAATACGGTTCCCGTAAAATGCTTACAAATTTAACATTTTACGTTTATGAAGTCGTGCGAAACAGCTAGTTATTTTTTTTTTATCTGATCCTTAGAGAATAATTTTACTGAAGAATTACTGGGTACTGCATAATTTTAACCAAATTTACATTGTATGGCGTTCAATAAAGATATCTATTTAGCTATCTACATGTTTTTAATATGCTTCAGTGAAATTGATATATTATTGTCATCATTGTTAGTAACTGCATCACAAACCGAATACGAAATGGCTCTGACTTCCCAAACATCGCCGACCCACAACAATGGCTCACCATTAATATTGTGATCTCGCTCATACGGCGTCATTAATCAAGGCTAATGACAGAGATAAAAATATCTCCCGCATACCATTTTCATAACGATAAAATATTACGACCGTTTTCGGCTAGTTCTCGCTTGTAGCTTTGTCGCGCACTTGTAGGTATGTAGATTATGAAGTTTCTGATGGTTTCTACAGTGAGCTTTGTTATAGAACCAATAGTATTTCTGCGTAAAGAGCTAAATATATTCCTTTAGTTATTCAGTAATTCATAATCAAATGACATATTTAAAGAACAAAATATGAAAAAAAAAACACGTCAAAAACAGCTTTATTTATAGCATGCTGATAAGCTTTAAATTTGTATAAAAATCGCAGAAATATAATCCAAAACAACTGTCAATAGCAAAATAATAAAAGAAAAAGAATAATAAAAAGATGTAATATTTGGAATCCACAGAATACCTAATGAAAATTTATTGGATCCAGTAGGCTTATTGACCAACCAAAAAACCACTAAACTAGTAGTGGCTTCTTCTTCTGACATTTCTAAATATAAGATGTGATGTAACCTTTTAACTGCCTATATTAAAATGTATTTTAATTAATAATATGTACGTACACCCACCCATATGGTTTACTATATGAAATGACTCAGGATCCCTGTCATATATAATATGAATACTTTATAGTTTACAAAAATTTTACTCTTATGCTAAAAAATCTCACATCTTATCGATACATCTTATATCAAAGTAATTATATAGGCTATCGTAGAATACCGATTTTTGATTTTTTTATATATATAATAGGCTTGCTTTTGACTACATACTTAACTATACGGTTAAGAAGAAGCCTAAGATGGAGCGAGCTTACCCAGGGGTACTGGTTCTCCCACACACCAGCGGAACACAAAAAAACTGTTTGGCGCTGGACTTCGGCATTACAGGACGGTGGTAGCATCCAGGAGGCCTCTTACGAAGCCTAGCACTACAGAGGGATCTGTTAGCCGTCATCATTGGTTAGAAAACCAAAGATGCCGTTGCCCAGGGTGGACAACTAGGAAGTAGAGAGGATAGGATAGTTTAGGTATGCTTAACATGCAGTAAGCGTACTGCATCTTCCTCCATTTGAAATCCACAATAAGGCTTTTACTTAGAAGGGATGTCAACAACAATAAATTGTTACTAACGCGCGAAGTTCGGCCTTTGATGAGAGAACTTATTTTGTATGGTCATAACTCGTTATTGCCATCTAAAATGTTTCGATGAAAGTTAGGTTTTTCCAAAACAAAGAAGAATGATTGAGAAGTTCCTTACTTTTGTATTATTGTCATGGCTTCGGAAATTTAAATTTTTTGTACCTACCAATTACTTAAGTTGTTGTCTCGTAGGTACGTATTTTGACCACCCGGTTAAGAAAAAATCTTTCTTTAATTTGTTTGAGTCTGAAACAGGGACTGGATATTTAAAAATATATTCAAAAATATTCAAAATATTTATTTTACTAAAAAGTACAATATATAAAGTATAGGATGTGGACTTTAAGTGATGTACTGATGATGGAATTCTTTTAAGTGATATAATCACCTGTTCCAGAAGGGGACACTCTTCCATAACAATAATGTTTTACATGTTTAGTTGGTAATTATTATTATTTAGGAGCAGTTAACAATTTAAAACTATTTTATGCTAGTAGGATGTCTGTGTGTGCGCGGGCGCGTGTGTGTGTTTGTGTGTGTGTGTGTGTGTTCGTGTGCGTGTGTGTGTTTGTGTGCATGCGTGTGTGTGTTTGTGTGCATGCGTGTGAGTGATGTGTGCGTGCGTGTGTCAGTGTGTGTGAAGAAATATCATGTATGGTATGAGCCAAGAAATAAAGTTTCGTACAATATAGGTTTTATAAAATATTATATTTTATCAGCTGTTCCGTTTCTTCATAGTCCAATGACTTTAGCCAGCTAGTTAGTTTTATTTTGCATTCTCGATAGGTCAATGGATATATTTTTAACAAGATATTAATGCGGTTATATAAATGTGACGATAGATGTGCAAATTGATTTCGAGAAAATTTAGTTATTGTTCGTTGTGTTACAATGACCCTATTTTTCCTTCTTTTTTGCGTTATAATCGGATTGTATGCTGTAACGGATTTACGCCTTTAACCTTTAAAAGGCGGCTCTGATACCAGACTGTCTTTGAAATATTGCCATATTATTATGAAATGGAGAAAAAGAAGACGACCATTATTTTAATAATACCTAAAGACGAAAGTCTTTAACAAGCACATGGTGTATATTAGACGTATCATGGCCTGCGCAGACGAGGGATTTTTGTACGCGGACTTTTTTGTCCGCTGAAATAGATCGCTTACTTATTAAGTTAAGCTATTGCATAGCTTCTATCGCGGAGACCGAATCCAGAAATTCCGTAACGAAAATTTTATAACCTAGCGCCCCGAGTCGAACAATTTTCAATTTCCAAAATTTAAAAGAATTTAGAATAAAATAAGGATTTTGACAGTATGGTTGCCTATGGTAACCATATCTGCCAAAATAACAGTAAAATTTAATTACAAAAGTTAAAATTAGAAAATACATAAAATTATAAAATTAAGCTATTGCATAGCTTCTATCGCGGGCCTTGAGCGTGGAGACCGAATCCAGAAATTCCGTAACGAAAATAACCTAACACCCCCCCACTCCAACCGGCACAGCGGTGATACTTTTTAGTTTTATAATTGCATAAGTTGATAAAAAATGCTATGCAATAGCTTTTTTGCTCGGCAGTCTCCGAGTGCCACACGTCTTAGTTTATTTAGCGTATATCGGAAATACAGCCTATAAGTAGCAATAAGGCTAGTAGGCAAACTAAAATCACGGCGTACCTCGCTTTGCTTGTTACCTATTAGGTATTATAAATGGGTTGGTTTTGACCTGTAGGTACTCAGGATTTTTACACTTAATATTTAGTATATCTATGATAATAATAACTTATCAGCTAGAGTTTAGGCTATGGTAAAGTTTCTCCTTTGAGACCACAGCCAAGTAAAGGATTACTAATAGGTTCAGTATATAAACTTGAAAAATAATGTCTCAGGCGGGACATAAATTTTCAAGTTTATATACTGATATTATAATTGCAATTCAGTTGCTAAAATATCAAATAAAGTATATTAATAGGTTGTTTTATATTATTTAGCTTTAGTTGTGCCTTTACTGTATTCAGTTTTAATTTATTTAAGTGCTAAAGCTTTTAAAGCCTGGAATTCCCAAACCGCTCTTTAATACCGATTGAAATCACGAAGTCCAAAGGTTCGTTTTGCAAGGGTCATTTGAAGATTTCGAGCTAGATGAGATTGTAAAAGCTCTGGGGAGTGCAGCGAAATAAAACGCTGTCTGATTTACGTAAACATATACCAGCGTGGAAGGGGTCATGCGCAGAATTTATACACGTGGTACAGATGTAAAGGAAGAAAGCAAAAATGGTTCTTGGAAACATTCATAATTTTGGTGACGAATAGGAATATCTAAATTGGAGTCGGCATATAACTTCTTCTCCTCGTCTTATGATTACTTGAAGTTGATTTCAAAGCTGCGTAATCTAAGTCATCAACAAAGACTTTTGTGTAGCAGGCGGAATACCTCACCATTACAACAATCGGGTGCATCACCATTGTCGGTGATTGCTTGCTAACGACAGATATAAAATATTTTCACATAAACCAATAAAATTTTATACAAAAAAATATACGTTTAGACGAAACTAAAATCTAAGAAAAGGTTTGTAAGAAACACAAACACACTTTTTTCATATTACTAATGTTGTCAATTTTAATGACTGTGTCAATAAACTCATTAAGGAAAATATCAAATAAAAACACAAATAATAATAAATAAGTAATAGGCGATACGAATTTAGCGGGCTCAACTAGTTCTGTGTAAAATTTAGTTAGAGTGTCATAAAGTGCTTTTTGCTATTTTGTCGTTCACTATGTTTAAAGAGCACCAAGTGAATACTGGTTTCATTTTACCTTCAGTGTTTACAGGCCTCTGGGGACGCCACTGTCGCGAAATGTTCCTCATTTTAACACATAGCTTCAACGTAATAGAGTTTGTTATGGCAGGTTCATTTCGAACATAGTGTATTTGTGACTGACGAAAAAAGAGAAGGATAACAATGCGACTCATATATGTATCATATAATACAGATGCTAGGTAAATGGTAGGTATAACAAACCAAAACTAGCCATTTTAACAATGGCTTTTTAAAAAAAAGTTTTATACTACGTGTTACTGAAATATCGCAAATCTCAGCCCATGACATTTGGTCACAACTACTTTTGGTCTACAAATATCATGAAACCCAAAAAAAAATTGAATTTTCATACGAACTGATCAGCTAACCTGGTCAATATGTATGAAAATCCTAATTTTATTTTTGGTATTTCATTACTAGCTCTGAAAGTCTACTACTGTGCTTCATACATTGTGACTATACTCATTCAATATCATGCAACCGCATGATTTTTTTATGACCAAATTTATGCTGGTTTTATAAACATGTATTTTTCAAGTCACTGAATAATTGATTAGGCGATGTGTTGATACGAGATTGGATTTTCAACCTCTTTATTTTAAGGGCTTTTAACATAATAGACAGTTTTTTATCGGCACAATGGCGGCTTAAAACGGTAATGTAGAGTATAAGCCTAACAACAACTGTATAAAATACAATTCCTTGTATAAAAATGTCAACTGCCTTAGTTGGGATTTGAACCCACGTTCTTTTACGCCCCGTTCGCGTTGGTCTAGTGGTTTAAATAACGGACCAATCTCGGGGTCCTGGGTTGGGTTCCCGGGGTCGGGCAATAAAAAGTTTCTAATTTTCGAACATTCCTCGGGTTTGTGATCACACTGATAACCAAGCCGTATTTAGCAAGCATGGTGGTTTACTGCTTTGGTAACTTGAATTCAATGATGGAAGCCCCCTGCAGTGGTATTATTATAGGCCGTAATTTTAGTTTTTTAAATGATGAAAACATTCAAAATTTCAAATTTAACCCTTTTATAATGCTAGTGTAGAAGTGATGACAAAAAAAATCTACATTAGAACGATATAACGTGGCATTTAGGTTCCATGTTTTGTGAAATTGAACAAAAGCGTTCTAATTTACTAGCTCACCCATCTAGGCCTATAATTTGTCACAGCGACAAATTGTCAAGTGAACGTCACATCGCACCTACGAGTATCTCATTACAGTGCCGTGTTAACAGATGTGGGCCAGAGATTTATGGTCCTGTTAAAAATTTCGCGAACGAAACAGCGGAGTGACAAATGCTCCACGGGAGACACACGGCCTGACTGATTCAGTTTAGAAGTACATAATTTGGCTATTGAACAAGAGAGATTGAGCGACAAAATATGGCCGTGTGTGACATCGCATCTCTTCATATCCATTGGTGTGTGTAATAAAGTGTCAATCAATATTCGCGTAGGAGAGATGGTTTCATAGGTTTAATTTTCTCCTTTTTCTAACGATAAAATGTCGAGGATCCTAATTTGATGCAGTTACAAGGTGTGGTTGTAATAAAACAAAACCGCTTAACGTTTCACCCCATCAATTTTTATCGTAGTCACCGGTTGCTGTTTTCAAAAGGGAGATTCTGGTGCTTAAACAAATTTTTTTGTACGGGGTCATAAGTAAAATAGAAAAAACTGTTTCAAAGTAAATAACATTCAAGCTGTTGAAATCAGTTAAAATTGGTTTAATCTTTGCAAATAGACTCAAACAGCATGTAAGGAATATAAAAAATATACCTATATCTATGTTTACGAGGTTCTTTTATGAATTTTTGAACTTACCACTTCTTCGGACATAAAAATTAGGCACTAGCCTACAGTGCCTGGAATAAGTAGCGCAAAAAACAAACATTTCAAATTATTAATATTTTAGTAGCCCATTTCATCACTTAATAACTCATAACATCAAGGCCGTAAAAATACAAATATTTAACGCGAATTACATCGACCTTACACAAGTGTCATCGATTTATATGCTGACTCGTCCTACAGTTGACGGATTCCTATTTAAAACTATGTAGTCTGTCATTTTAGGTAAAGTATAAAAGCAAACATTACCGGCCATGTTTACCTGTGACTTTGTCCCAACGGGTTTCAGTGTGAATGTAAATATTACTTCTTGTAAACGCGAAAATTTGGTGACATTTGGGACAAAAAGTTTTCGGGTCACACCAGCGTTTACGTGCACGCGGTCCCGACGGAAAAAGTATGTGTAAAAAGTTAATTGCATCTAGGGAATTGTGGGGCAGGGAAATCCTTACAGCAATATTAGAAGCAGAAAAACTTGACACATTCGTGAGTGGCGTAGAAATGAGCGATGGTAATAATTACATTGTAATGAATGCACTAATTTCTTCCTGCTTGACAAATCACTTGATTTTTACATTATGTTGCACTTATATATTAGATTTAGTAAATCGCCGTTATGTCGCACCGGAAGGTAATTTATGAGTAGGTTTCCCACTAGGTAAACCGAGGATCTGCCAAAGGTCATGACCGATCTTTGTTTCGTTTTGTTGAAAGATGGTGATGTACGACAATATCGGCATTGAGATTAATAACAAATTAATATTGAGAACTCATTGGCGTCTTTTTCTTTCAATTTTATTTAAATGTCTTTTGCCTGATTCCTGATGACCGCCTTAATTTATGTTAACTCTTGTTGAATTAACTATAATATATTTTTTATAACGTGCTATTAAGGTTATCTAAATGCCGAAATCTTTTTTTAAGCAGATTTTTTTTAGTTTTTGCTAATTTATTTCCTTCACAAATGAAATAAAAAAAGAAAACAATTGTTCAACAATTTCTATGGTATACTATATGAACATATAATGTGTTGCTTGTAACGTAATGTACGTGTACCGCATTGTAATAGATACTCCCTTAACGTTAATTGATAGGGAGGTGAAGGCTAAGGGTTGGAGGGTCTGTAGATGGTCGGTACTCGGGTTACCCCACGCTTCATCAATTTAGGGACATTAGCAATCTTTGCGACATTTAAAGCAGGCATATTTATATTCATTTCTTTATGTTTCTCTTTATATACGTAAAATACCAGTCAAGTATGAGTTGGATTAACATATGAAAGGTTTCGTATTATCATTCAAGTATAACATTTAGTACTTTTGCATTATTTTGGTTCGAACTATAAACGATAGCTACTGTATTGCGTTACCTTCATAGTTTTACTTATCACGGATCAAATCCTGATGTTAGACAGATGAAACCAGATGCTTAATAATAGAGTCTCATGACGTCACATGAGCTGGCAGCCGTTGCGCCAAAACTCTCTTTATCATAATCATTTATTCTTTTCCACAACTGTAAGTAAATACAACTTTAACTAGTATCATTTACAAGCTAATAACCGGAGAAAATATTGTAAGATACCAGTGCCTGGGATGTGTAAATGTAAGCCAGAGTAATATTATATGATTTTGAAGGAGGTTTTCGTAAACTAGATATAGGTAAGTTCTTGTTAAAAATAAAGAATTTTTGAATTTTTGTTTTTTTTTTAATTTTGAATTTTTTGAATGATCGCCAAACGATGTAGAAATACGCAATAGGGAAATAATGTACAAAAAAGAAAAGAAGAATCAAATGGTAAATATTACCATATAGATCCACATTATAAAGTTACCTTACAAGTATATTTTTATATATTTGTCTGACAAAACGGGATTGCCCGAAATAAATGGAACATCTGGTCACCCTAACCGGTAGTTATGCCCGTCACGTCGTAACTACTCGTATAATGATTGAATTTATCAGTTTTATCACACAACGCTATGTTGCGAATACGTGCCTTTCAGATATTAGTCTTGATATGTCTAATATCTTAATAATCACTTCGAAAAGCCAACTCATCCAAATCTAGGTAAATAAGTCGATTGCCGTTTCTAAATATTGCTTATCTCTCGACACATACATTTAATATTGTCAAAAGAGGGTTTTATACAAAATTATTGTATTTTTTATAAACGAAATTGTAAAAAAAAATTCTACGAACTTAAATATAGTTTTGTATTTATTGCATTAATCGATTCGATCGAAATGTGTGAATTTTAAAAAATATATCTAATAATAGTGTTTATTTGATACACAATAAAAATACAATACTGAATTTGATGACCAGCAACAAGAGATTCTTCTACTGCAAAGAGACGGTGAAATTTTGATATTTACTCAATAAAGCATAATTCAAATACATTCCACAGATTCTAAAAGTTTCAACCGTACATTACTAAAACAATATTGAATGAAGTTCTTGTTCTTCTTCTTCTCTTCAAAAGATCCGATACGACACCTAACTAAATCGAAGTATGAGATATTTATTTTACTAAACAGATGAATCTAGTAAATGTAAAAGTTTCTATTCATTGAACGGATCTTTCTTTCATTCAATTAGCGTTCCGTTTTTCAGTTACCCCTTTTTCTCTAGTGGCAATTATACCATTATTCCATCGCAAATGTTAATCACGCTTCGTTAGACCATCTTTAAAAATGTTTCATTCTTTATTTTACGATAGCTTGTAAAGGGTAGATAATGATAACGGAGATCGTTTAGGTCCGTTTGCTTTTGAAATACGCATTCAAATTAAAGGCTTTAATTGTCGGGTTAAGTATCGAAGTACGAGTAAGATACAATTAGCGTTTGACGGTTCATTTATTGGTATTGCTTTCAATAATGAACAAATACATTTTAATTGTCATTTCGGAATGAAAAATATGTTCGTAATTGAAACTCGCGTTTATTTTAGTTTATCACGTCGTTTCGAACATTAGATAATCTTTTATTTCAATGAACAGTGTAAACTCAAGAACACAGTACTTATGTCATTAAGGAGTAGGAAATTGGCATGCGTACCTTTGTACATACAGTCAAGTAGTTGGGACTTCTTCAAGCAATGGATCCAAACTACGAGTAAGATACATTATCTACCTTGTTTCGTTATAATCACTTATTTATTAAAGTATATGGGGATAATTTATTATTAGGTATAATAATTTTACTCATAATAATTTTATTTTGTTCATCTTTTAAAAACGTTATTGTCCATTAAGGTGCATTTAAACAGAGCAACACTAAATCAAGGTAACGGTCAGATAACAATGGATGTGGAAGATCGTAGATTCACCAAACCCAAGTTCCAGCCAGATTTTCAACCAAGCCATTAAGAAACTAGGAATTTATAGAACCGACCGGAACATTATTTATGTTCCGGATATTAGCAGTCACTCGCCATGTGATTTACATAAACTGAATGTTGTTATTCTGGGGCCAAACGCTTCGCATTTTTATTCGAACGGGTTCGCAATCAATCTCTCTGACAGTTTTATTTTTTATTTGTTCATAATGGCGCCTCAATGGCCAGGGCGTACATTTGAATATCATGAGCGGAATGATCTTTTGTGAAGGCTTTCTTTTGTTGAGTGTCCAACGCTTATTATTTCTCACTCACATAGAATACAGATAAAGTTAGCTTGTTTTACGTTACAATCATATTAAGCTGACTGTATATTAAATGTAGAGTAAAGGGATCATTTAGGTTTATTTACAGTACATTATTACGATATTAGTTGAATGTCATAATTATAAGAAGTAGAATAACTCGTCTTGTAGTTTGCTAAGATTCTAATGTACTTACATACTAGATGAGAACTACTGCTGACAAACTGCTGAGCAGTTTGGCAGATGATACAAATGTAAGAAATACTTGTACAATTGGATATAAATTAATTAAAAACAAAAAAGATTTAACGTATGTACTGTATATTTACAAGAAGTCCAATTCAATAGAAATAGTTCAATTCTACTATTTATTGCAATTGGTATGTAAAAATTTTGTTGCTCGTCGTTCTTCAATTGTATTAATTTAATTATTATTTGACCTATCACAAAATTTTACAGCTAAATGTTAAATTAGATTATCTTTCAAATGTGTCATGATAATAGATATGTGGCATATCAACACAAAAAAGGGTGTCAATTAAAAATCCATGATTTTCAAATAAATACACTTAATTTAAGCGAAACCTAGAAATGTTGGATAATAATCAATTTTCAATATATTAATTATCTTAAGGGTAAGACACTTATGTTGAAAGGTTAAATTTTGCTCCATTGTCAAGATAGCATAATTTATTTATTTATTTACCACCGAAGGTCAACTTATCACGATTTCTCTGTCAAACCTGACTCTGAGTTGTAATCAGTACTTAACATTAAAACGGTATTCACGTACATTTTACATTTAAATTGGTCTGTTATTATCAGTATATAAACATGAAAAATTGTATGGTCTGTTATTAGTTACTAAATCTTGAAAAGGGTCGGCGAAATTCATGACAAATAAGTTAAATTAGCAGCCTTACAGGCCACGTGAACCTTTCTGATAATTTATAAATTTATGATCGCTTATACGGTTTTATAAGAGGTTTGATCATTTCGAAGTGTAATAAGCTTCTTTAACATAACTTAACATGTACCTAAATAAATCTCCATTTATTTATTTATTTTATTTTTACACTTTATTGCACAATTAAAAACTAAAGTACAAAAGGCGGACTTAATGCTAAAAGCATTCTCTACCAGTCAACCTTGGGGGTCAAGCAGAGATGACACAGGCGGTGCAAGAAGAGAAAAAAAATCAAATTAAATTATTTAAGCAAGCATACAACTACTAACAATAAACTTACATAAATATAATAGGTAATAATCTAAAATCTAAACATACATAAATACACAAACATAATATGATTGCACACAGAATTAATGCCAACGAGATTCATGATGGATAAGAAAGAAAATTAGTCTTTAAAGTGACTTCGCAAAGCCTTCTTAAAAGTAAATTTAGAAGAAGATTGTCTAATTTTGGAGGGCAGTCCATTCCAGAGTCGTACAGCCGTCAGAACGAATGAGTCAGACATAAAACCAGAAGTATGTCGAGGAGTAAATAACTGAAGTGTATCAGCAGAACGGAGAGTTCTATCGTGCGTAGTGTGAAGAAAAGAAAATTTATCTTTAAGATAAGAAGGTGATTTAGGATCGAAGAGTATTGAGTAAAGGGCGCAGAGAGTTCGAATACTCCTGCGGTGCCTGCCTGATAGGGAGCCAGTAAAGCTGGGAGCGGAACTTGGAAACATGGTCAAATTTGCGAAGGCCGAAAATGAAGCGTATACAGTTGTTCAGGAGGCGATCTAATTTATTAAGAAGATCTTGTGACATGTTGGAGCAGCATATGTCCCCATAGTCGATTATAGGCAGGACCAGAGACTGCACAAGCAAGGTCTTAGTACAGGAAGGAAGAAAGTTTTTAAGGCGGTGGAGAATTTCGAAAATTCAAAACTTTTTTTTTGGTTGCCCGACCCGGGTTCGAACCTGGGACCCTGAGATCTTGGCCCGGTATTTAAACCACTAGACCAACGAGTGTAATCTATATAAAATGTGACTTTTATCAAATAAGTTTCTGATAATTACCAAAAGACGACAGTGTACTATTATCCATCGCGATATTAATTGGTTTTCCTAACCTGTAAGTAGTTTTTAGGGTTCCGTAGCCGAATGGCAAAAAACGGAACCCTCATAGATTCGTCAAGTCTGTCTGTCTGTCTGTCTGCCTGTCTGTCTGCCTGTCTGTCTGTCTGTCTGTCCGTCCGTATGTCACAGCCACTTTATTCTGAAAGTATTAGCATTACATATTTGAAACTTAGTAGGTAGGTGTATCCTGCTAACCGCTTGAAGATTCTTATACAAAAAATTAATAATGATGATATTTAAGGAGGGCTTCCCATACATAGAACTAAAACAAAAAAAAAATTTTTACTCTAACCTACGCTTATGGGGTATCTATGGATAGGTCTTTTAAAATGACATTGAGGTTCCTAAAACCATTTTTCCAAAAGTCTAACGTTTGGAAGATAGAAGCTTCCAAAGTGGTAAAATGGGTGTCCCCCCCCCTCTAACTTTTAAATTAAGCAAGTGAAAATTTTGAAAAAAATTCATAATGTAGATTTAAAAAAAAACTTACAACGAAAATTGGTTTGAACGAGATCAAACCGGCAGTTTTGGAGATCTAGCACATTTTCAACAACCGCAAATATAACTTTGTTCTTCATATAAACACTATAAAAAACAAAGTTTTTTTTTGCAGTCAACAAAATATTGTGGTATTTTATTTTGTTACTAGATTCTTACTCTTCGTCTGAATGTAGAAGGGTCTGCTATAGTTTATTGAAACAAATGTATTTGATGTTTTATCATCAGTATCCTGTGTTTGCCCACTGTGTGCATAATGGCCACGCTTGATTGGCGACTGCTAGTTGGGCAAAGGTGAAACTTCACGCTTTAACTGGGAGTACTTCTTTATCCGTATCACGACACCCATAGAAAGAGAAGATGTTTATGTATGCATTACTTACTATACAGCACAATCTAAAGCATAATGTTAAAATGACCGAAGTACAAGTAAGTAATAATACAGGACCTGTGTTGCAGGTAGAAAAGCAACAGTTTTTGGAACGAAGTTCCTTATCGCGCGTTGCGAAAGGGGGCTAGACGGAAAAAATTGTAACGAAACTTTTTGAACGACACTTTTTGCTATATTATAATTAGTTGTATTATTAGTTGTAAGAGAGGGGAGAGAGAGAGAGAATTAAAAATAAATTTTAAATAAAATAAAATTGTATTACAATTCCTTCACTAAAAATGAACTTCGCTCATCCAGGTGTCCCTTGACACCTCTCAAGTTTTTTTTTTACAAACCAGGTTGTTAAAACTAATGGCAGAAACAACGAGAAGGATTTATCTTATACATCTTATGTATATAAAGAAAGTCGTGTTAGTTACACCACTTATAACTAGAGAATCCTGGACAGATTTTTATGTTTTTTGTGCTTTTGGATTTGTTGATAATAAGATTTATAAGTATTAAAAACATTGAAAAAGTTACAAAACGTTAAAAAAATTAAGTATTTTTAATTCTTAATTATTTTTTCTAACTACGCCATGTTTGGTGGCATTTAAGACGAAAAATCTAATACTATTTTGAGGCGATTCGAAGTTCGTGGGGTCAGCTAGTTTCTTGATAAAATTTAGAGTAGTATATCTCTTCGTTGAGACATATAGATACATGACTAAGTATATTGTATGGTTTTATCAGAGTGCTACTATTTTCTTGTAATCCACTCCGTTATAACATTCATAAGTAGTCATTTATTACTCAATCTCGTCCGCCATTACTCTTGGTTTCGCGCTGACCATGCTCTTTCTCTTTGAAATATGCATGAGGGCGATTACATGTGCTATGAGCTTGCATCTGGTATAATACTTATAATGTTAAGAAGGTTTTTGTTACGCAATTTTCATATAGGTGATAAATATATTATGTTGTCATGCCATAAATATAATATGTTGTGATGTAACTTGGCAATTTAATTAATATACGAGTAAATATATAGACCTACCTACATATAAAAAATTTTGGTTAAAAATCCATACTCTTATAGGGTTTATTTTATTGCTAAAAATACAGAAACGTTGGAATCCTTCAAATATGTATGGAATTATACTGACGCCTATACAATAGCTTTGCTTCTATGTTCTTATCACCATGAGAACGTGTAATAAATCGCTTTAAAACTGACACAATGCTTCCCTCCCCTTTCTGCCTAACGGTCTGAGCAACCAAACTAGCAAATGATTCCATTTACTATTCAAATGCATTCGATTAATGTTACATTAGGCTCCATTAATAAACTATAGAGAGAGTTTGCGCATGGCAGCGATTATCTTGAAACGCCTGCAGTCGGGAAATTTGGATTTTAGTAGTTAGTAAGCTGCGGTTTGGGAGTTCGGATTTTACGATATTTGTTACACGATATTGGAGTAATGGATATTGTATTGTTCTCGGTGAGTATACGGTTCATAGTCATGTCGTAACAGAAAAAAAACAAATTTTAATAGATAGTTGTTTTTATAAGCTTTTTTAGTTGAATTGTTTTGTTACACATACAATTCAACACTAGGCAAATCCTTTCCGACGTGCGGAATCGATTGCACATATCATAGTCGTGACCTATTTTACAATTCATAAATAGATTTTATAAATGGATGTTAAAGTGTTATATTATTGTTTTACATTAAAAGCCGAAGTGGTAAAAATGACTAAGTTGGCCATTCAACGGGGAAATGCGGCCAGCCTTCTCGGTACCAAGAATGTCGCTGTCACAGTACTGCGCTTTGACACACATTTTTTATTTAAAATTATTTTTGTTTTTTATTTATATATAAATTTTTTATTTTAGATTTTAAGAACACTACATAAAAATAATTGTATACTACATAATAATAATTACTACGGTAGGTTCTTAATGTCAATATCTTCTACTCTTACCTCTAACTGACTTTTCTTGAAAGGTACCACGAAATTGTGCAGCTCTGAATGTATTTCCTGAACATCATTTATATTGTGTAGTGTGCAATAAACTAAATTATGTAGATAAGTAGTTCCATTCGTACGAGAGTCTTGTTTCGTTATTTACTACTTTAAGCAGTTGTTGTTTCGTGCCTTGTAAGCAGAGGTAAATACAAAATTTGGCCTTGATAAACTGTTGGACGTTAGCATTTAATTTCATTGGTATTGTATTACTTCAGTGCTAGTTTAGAACATGGATTGCCGTCGACTTTGGCACATTGCAGTGAGCTACAAAAACTTGGCATGTAGCTCTTAGCTAAGCTTAAACTTTCTAGTTACCTACAACTCAGAGCGACCAAACTTTTACAATACAGTCACTTCTAGAACTCGCATAAGACAGAAGAAACAAATGCTGCAACCGCCTTTATTCTGGTGAAAGTTTTTGTTATTGCTGACTAGTAAACGACAAAAACAAGAAAATACAACGAAAGTACCAGATATTGTGAATTTGTTTTGCCTTCAGCGAACTAATAATTGGATGGTCAATGTTCTTGCTAGTAGGTTAGTCAGAATAATCTTACAAGTGTAGCGGTAACAAAAAAGTTTTTGGTTTTGTTTCAAACGGAGCCTTCATACGTAAAAACAATCGCGCAACGCGAAATTTTGAAGTCATTGTAAATAATATCTGATCAAAAAAACTTGATGACTTCTGACTCGAATCCACCCCCATCAGATGCTTTAAGTATATAGTGCCTTCAAGGCTTATTCAAGGTATCATCGTCCCAAGTAAGGGGAGAGACTAAATTTTAGAGCCGTTATAACATTGGAAATAGTTCCTAATTATATTTTATTTACTCTTTTATATTTGTCACATCGTTCTAGGAGTTAGGGGGCATTATTAATACAATAACCCGTCTAACGCGGAACACAATTCACCTACACGGCAGGCCAATAACTTCCTGCCTGATTTATTATGCACCAAGCTGTACTAGTAAAATTATACAGGTTGAGAAAGGCGTGTGAGTTCGAATTATGATAGCTCAAATACTGAAAAACTGCAATATTCTGTTTTTGTTCTCAAAAATACATAGTTTGGGTTTTTTCAACCGTCCATGTGTCATAATTAAATGGAATCTTTTAGGGTATGGCTAACTTGACCAATGGCGTATTAAAGTTCAAAGTTCCAATTTTATATTTAAAAAAATTGCTAACTGACAATTATCACGCACTGAATAAACATTGGTGGTCCATTTTACGCTTTTCGTAGATTAAATTTTAAGATAAGTTTATTGTTATATTAATGATGTCATTTTGTTGTTACTGTGAAATAAAAAAAAAAGGTCATTACAAAGATCATGAGCGTGTTTGTAAATAAATTAGACTCATTTGGTAGTGCAATATATGGCGTTATTCTATACAAGAAAAATAAAAGCTTTAGAAAATGTACTCGCTTAGAGATTAACTTTCTTATGTACTAGTGTCCTAATATTACAACATCCATTTTGTTACAAAAATAACCTGAATATTTTAAAATATGACCTGCTTTAGTCTTAACCCCGAATGAAGTATTTTGTTTAACCGTACAGTCTAGAAACAGGTTATAAATCATGTTTCAACTTCAAAAATGTTACGGAATTCCAACGAGTTCAGATCTGAAATTGAAAATGAATATATTTGAACAGAAAAAAGATTTATCAAATTCAAATCGAATGTATCCGTCGGGTTTTCATTTAATCGTTTGGCCGCAACAAACCACCGAGTGCATTGGTAATCCTTTGCAGTTCTGTTTTGCGTTCGCTTGCTATTCAAAATTTACAATCTAGTGTACAGATCAGTTTTATTTGGTGATGCATCGCACTGTTTAATTATAACTGCATTTGTGACCAAAATCATTGTGCTAAGACCTTAGCACTAATTTTTTCTTTTTATTTATCTCGAGCGTGCGTTGTGGTGCCGGCCTATAATACGAGTAGACTAGCATATTTAAAATAAAGTTTAAACTAAAGTTTTAAATGTTGTAATCGTGTCGCTAAAAAAATACTAACTAATGTTAGAACACATGTAGGACCTGATCACAAGTCTTAAACCAACAAAAAAAAAACCTTTTCCCTTACTAACTCTATTGGAATCATGCTAGAAAAAGTTTATGGGAAATAACTTTAGGTAGCATAATAAACATCATCATCTTCATCATCAAACTTTAGTAGTACACTGCTTAAAGGTCTTCACATTGGACGCTAGAATGGTTAAAACTAGGCCCAGGCATTTGACGGCTTCCCGCAACTTTAACTTGGGGAAATGCTGGGGGTGTGGTGCCCATGGTTTGATGACATATTCGGACAGGTAGGATATAACTGATACTATAACGCAACATCTTATGTGTATAAACTTATATACTCAGTGTTAGGTAAATAGGGAATATCCTAAGATTCCGAATTATCTAATTCCGAAATTGAATGTTCCGATTTTGAAACCTCCGAATGTAAAAGTTCCGAATAATTAAAAATACGATTAAAACATTTCCAGAAAGTCTAAAGTATGAATTTTTATTTTCCGAACCTCACTAGTGCCAAAGAAAATACTAGTGCGGAGAATAAAAAATCCGTTGTGTTATTGACCCGAAAAACTTTGTTACGAATGTTAAATTTCCGAGAATTCATTGTTAAAATTTATAATTTAGTTGAATCCCGACTCGCCGTTGTCTTTAAAATGCAATTTAAAGGCCGGAGGCACGGAGGGAGAGCAGGTCTCGATCGCAGTAACGAGAGTAGGTGCCAGAGATTTGTTACGGTAGGGCGGGAGGACTGCACTTCCCGCAGCGCCGAAGAAGAGCAAAACTAAATACATGCATGCTTGCCTGCTTGCCTGCCTGCTGCATACATGCTGTTTGCCTGCATGTGTGCTGCTTGCCTGCATGCATGCTGCTTGCCTGCATGCATGCTACTTGCCTGCATGCATAGTGCAATCAAGTAGCCTACATTCAGGCTTTAGTTTTTGAGGTTTATGTGTATTCGGTTTTTTGATACTCGGAATTTGTATGAGTTGGTATTATGGAATTATGTATTGTTAATTTTATAATTTAAGTTTAGTAATATTAGGACTTATGATAGATCGGATTCCTGAGATTCGGAAGTCTGTATCATTCGGAATTACAAAAGTCGGTATTTTGAAATTCACTATATCAATATCGGAATTAAGTTTTTCGTATTTGTGTAGTGTACCCTGGTAAATGAGTTAAGTTGCCTATTGTCAAAATAGTTTGTCTATCTAAATAAATTAACTACTGAAATGTTTACTTCATCACTGCATGCATACATTCTGGCTTCTACGATTTAGGTAATTCTTTTTTTGTTAAGTTTGTAATGGTCAGAAAAAGGTTTGGTCGGAAGAAATTGTTTCGTATTTGTATGGAAAATAACTGTTTTAAAAATATCAACATGAAAAATATTTAAGGGTATACAAACATATGGTCATACAAAAACAATTTTATTTTGCATGCATTATATTTATTGGAAAACCCGTGCAATGCCTGGATGAACAGCTAGTTAAATATAAATCTTGACATGTCTGCAGATGTTAAGAACCTTGTTTTTACAACCAATACTGACACTATCAGGAAATCAGTTTTCGTATTAAATTTCCCACTCTGATATTGCACTTTAATACTCGTATCCTCTCCATTATTGTAAAGGGTATACAAACATAATTGGTCATACAAAGACAATTTAATTTTGCATGCATTATATTCATTGGAAAACCCGTGCAAAGCCTGGATGAACAGCTAGTTAAATATAAATCTTTACATGTCTGCAGATGTTAAGAACCTTGTTTTTACAACCAATACTGAGACTATCAGGAAATCAGTTTTCGTATTAAATTTCCCACTTTGATATTGCACTTTAATATCCTCTCCATTATTGTAAAGGGTATACAAACATAATTGGTCATACAAAGACAATTTAATTTTGCATGCATTATATTCATTGGAAAACACGTGCAAAGCCTGGATGAACAGCTAGTTAAATATAAATCTTTACATGTCTGCAGATGTTAAGAACCTTGTTTTTACAACCAATACTGAGACTATCAGGAAATCAGTTTTCATATTAAATTTCCCACTTTGATATTGCAATTTAATATCCTCTCCAAAATTTTCCGTAAACTAAATATATGACCAAAGAATAAACCCCTCGCGTGTAAAGCAACAAATTATTTTGATCAGCGAAGGTAAGCCGCAAATAACTTTGTGCTGTACCCATAGCAAATTCACATCAGAAAATTAATCCAACCCGATTTCCCGAATTTCGTATTTATCGCTGGTCCGCCCCGTCACTTCCATACCGTAATATTTTTCGGTATGTTAAGAAAATCTACTAACATTCCTGCACTGAGTAAAATCTACGGGATATATTAGTTTTCTCGTCTCACGTGTGATTTATTATTCTTATTTCGTTTGTTTTTCGTATTTGTACCCTGGTTGGCAGATATTGGATATAACCTATACTTATACTTCAAGAAATATCAATAGTTAACGTTCCAGCCACGGCTTGATCCTTGTGTAATTCGGGTACATTGCACTTCTTTGAAATCACTTCAAATTTTCGCAAGCCAATCACTTTGTTCAAACAAAATTTTAAAATTATTGATTCCCCGTACCTACTAACTTCCACCCACTTTTTTTATTCGTTTTAGCGAAAATTTCTGGGAGAGTATCCCTTTAATGATCTTTTTTAATTATGTTTAAATGGTGCGGTTTTAAGCATGTATAAGATACAAGCAATAACCAAAAATACAGACAAGAAAATTATAGTAGCAATATTTTCTTTGATTCTTTAGCAGAATAGCGTACTTACGGTTTTCAATGAGTCTCCTGCTCCGAGGTCCCAGGTTCGATTTCCGGACTGGTCAATGTTAAAAAAAAAGTTTTTATACATCTTCTCGGGCCTGGGTGTTTGTGGTACCTTCGTTGTTTGTAAATTCCACAATATAAGTGCTTTAAATAGATACTCACTTTGTGATAATAAAAATGTGTGTGATGTTTAATATTAGGGGTTAAAATATGAAATTGCCGTTTTATTGTAATAGGTTCTTTGAATTGACATAGAATCTTCATGGTTTGAGGTTTTCGAATGAAACTTTTTTCACATGGTTTCTATGATGTTCTTCTTTAAAAAAATGTGAAACATTTGAATATCGACTTGCAATTGTTTTTGTTATTTAACTTAGACAAGAAAGATGGATACTGCGAAAATTCGAGTGATTTTTGAATACGAGTTCCGACGCGGAAATAACGCAGTAGAAACAGCCCGCAATATCAATGTTGC
The DNA here is from genome assembly GCA_949315895.1 of Anania crocealis. Lineage (NCBI taxonomy): Eukaryota > Metazoa > Arthropoda > Insecta > Lepidoptera > Crambidae > Anania > Anania crocealis. Next base: position 14,187,604 of record OX438863.1, read on the forward strand.
GTTTGGAGAGGGATCTGCTAATGAACGCACCGTGCGATTTTGGTTTAAACGCTTTCGTGATGGAAACTTCGACTTGAAGAACGAGCCACGAGGAAGACCGCCCACACAGGTGATTAACGATGAATTAAGAGAGATGGTGGAAGCCGATCCTAGTCAAACTACCCAGGAATTAGCGGCATGGTTTAACGTAACCTTACCCACAATATTGACTCATTTGCGTCAAATCAATAAAATAAAAAAATACGAAAAATGGGTGCCTCATGATTTGACTAATGTGCAGAAAGAAACGCGTGTTGAAACTTGTGTTGCCTTGTTGAATCGGTACAGAAATGAAGGAATATTAAATCGAATTGTGACATGTGATGAAAAGTGGATTCTTTATGATAACCGTAAAAGAAAAATGCAATGGCTGACCCCAGGTCAAACGCCACAACAGTGTCCTAAAGCAAAACTTACCAATAAAAAAGGTAATGGTAACTGTTTGGTGGTCTCAGCATTGTGTTATTCACTATAGTTTTCTCCGATCTGGTTAATCAATAACGGCAGATGTCTATTGTGCCGAACTCCGAACAATGTTGGCAAAACTAGCAGTAAAACAGCCCCGACTCATGAATCGATCTTCACCATTATTGCTCCATGACAACGCGAGACCTCATACAGCACGAGAAACCTTTTTGACCCTTCAGGAACTGCAATTAGAAACCATTCGACACCCTCCGTATTCGCCAGACCTTGCTCCAACGGACTACCATTTTTTTCGTGATTTGGACAATTATCTACGTGACAAGAAGTTTTCTTCCCAGGAGGCAGTACAAAATGCTTTCACACAGTTTGTGCAGTCTAGATCCTCAGAGTTCTATCACAAAGGCATAAATGACCTTCCTATTAGATAATAATGGTAACTATTTTGATTAAAAAATTTGTTAAAAATTAAAAAACAAACAATTTTGCTTTTCAGTACAAATCGGCAATTTCATACTTTAACCCCTATTATTTTTCAAATATTTTATTTTTATTCTCACTCCTTATTTTAATTGGAAACTAAAATAGAGTGACCAGTACCAGATTAAGATATTTTCATATAATGCAGAAAAGACAATGCTATACCTTGTTTTTGAGAAAAAGAGACTGCTACTAAAAAGCTACAAGCAAATATTTTTGTCTTCTGATAATGGGTTTAAAGTATTGATGGTACTACATCTGAGAAGTTCAATCAACCAAACCATTTTTTTTGCGTGATTCTTTCATCTTAATTAACAAAGAAATATACCATGCAATACATTTCTTTTGCAAACTGCCTTTGTGATTTTTTATATTCTATTATAAAACCGCTGTATTCAACTTCATAGACAATAAACCATATCTGGTGCCACGATCGGTAAGTGAACCCCTAAAAGGCCCACAATTTAGTGAACTTTCAATAAAGATCTCATTGATTTCAATAGGCCATAATATCCATCCGTAATATGTAACTTTATTGTAGGGTTTTCTCATATTTCCTTCAATTTATTAGGGTGCCTTTAGCGGTGCCTTGACAGTTCTAAGGAATATCCGATTTGAGTAAATTTATTCGTCCCTGCAAAATTGATATCTATATTCTTACTGAGGTCCAATGCATACAAATCTTTCAGGTAATATAATTGATTTATAATATATAATATATTTTTTCTTTGGGCAATGTCTTCCACGCATAAAGAGGTTCAAAGCAATATTGTTTCAAGCGGTAAAGGTATCCTCATATATGTTGGTCAAAATAAAATAGGTAGTAAGTATTTATTAATTTTTTACAATATTCACAATATTGACTATATTTTTTACATTCAATCGTTTTCATATTCAAAAGTAGCTCATCGCTATCAGTTATTTATAAAAGTAACTATTTCGTTTTCATTATATACCGTATCATATTCACTGTCAACAATAAATTTCAATTAAAATTCTGTTTCCACGGTAAATGTAATCGTATATAAGCAGCCTTATTGTGTACTTTTGGCACGTTTGTGAACTGTATTCCAAACACAATAAATGCCCTATTACCTATTATTACGGCTCTAGCCATACATCGCCAGCAAAAGCGTTAAACTGCGCATATTTATCCTGTACGTGTACTTTCAATACTAAAAACAATTGCTACACTTTTATCACAGCATTTGCTACGTGAATTTTCCAAGCAAGAGAATAAAATCCGAAACATTTGCGCGTTGCACTCGACGCCCGCGCCACATTCCTTCGCTTCGCCCATTGACGCGAGCGGGTATTCCTACATTATTTCCAGTGACTGTATTGCATAATAAGAAATCATAATTTTCATCAGATTTATTGTTTATTGTTTTATAATATTTTCTAAAAATATAATAGGTGACTATTAAACATTTGACCAAGAAGTTTGCGTAATAATCTCAAGTTAAGCGGATACAACAAATAAGTCAGTATTCAATGTAAATCTTTGGAAAATATATTCCATTGGCATCATTCGCCATTCCCGCTTTATAACGGTGTTAAACAATACTTTGAATAGTATTCAATCACTGCGCTTTGCACTTTTGTTCTCTTACATAAAAGGTTTTTGTTTCAACTTTAGTAATAAGATTTCTTTACTTATGTTCATGTTTTATAAGAGTTATAAGAGAATTTTTCATTTAGTTGAGTAGACCAGGATTAAATTAGTAGAATAGAACTTTGACTATGTTTCGACAACGAAATAGGTGCAGTAAGAAATAAGTTATAAACACATTTATTTAAAGAACTTTAACTTTGTTGTGTAAATACTTTTGCCGATATGATTTTTTACGTATCTATTATCAATCGTTTAGTTGTCGGAGAGGAAGGACAATTCACTTTTTGGTCCTAAGTACTAAATAAGAGGGTTTCACAGTTACAAAGAACCCTTTAAAATAATAATTGGCCATTCATGTTTAACTGTCCGTCTGCGGCATAAACAATGAAACTATTGTTTACGCCGCAAAGTGTAATATTTACTTATACTTAGAATCGTGGAACTTGGCCGTTAAATTGACTTTTCTGCAACTAAATTTATTTTTGTATTATCAGTATATAAACTTGAAAAATTTTGTCTCAGGCGGGACTCGAACCCGCATCTCCTCGAGTTCGAGTCCCGCCTGAGACAAAATTTTTCAAGTTTATATACTGATATTATAAGTGCAATTAAGTTGCTAAAATATCAAATAAATTATTTTTGTATGTTTAGGGCAAAACAAAAACTTAAAAACTAACATACTATTTTAGATAAAATGATAGACAAAGTCGCAGATAGAGCGTTAGTTGATAATGTTAACAAAGTATAAGTAAGTTTCAATAAGAAATACTATTTATAAAAGCCATTCAGAAAATTTAAGAGACACCAAAATTTTTCATTATTCCTTTTCAAGGGGACTTTGAAAGCAATAAAACAATTATTGTCTGTTTGATGACTTATTAAATTATTCCTATTTTCATTAAAATGTGTAATATTTTGTGTGAGATATTGTTTTGCCTGAAGAACTTGCTTAAATTTTAGGATGAGCGTTGAAATACAACAAAACAATGTGAAAGATATAAAAATGATTTTCTTTTTAATTTCACATTTGTACAATTCGTAGTCAGCATCAACAATATTGTTATAGTAATAAAAATAAAAAAACGAATTAAACCCCACAAAGGTACCTAATAATTACATAGACATACAATAAACAAGCACCTAGAAAAATCAAAGCTTACTTGATTATTTATCAGTTCAGAACCATCCTATTTCTAATGTAAGTTGAGGAAAATCCTATTGTACTAAGTAATCTTAATACTTAATATATAGGTTTCAGATATATTTTCTCGTTTCTAGAAAGACCAGATCAGACCAGACCAAAAAACCTTATAAGTAAACCCAAAGCTGAAAATCGCTGTGTGACTATATTAAGTATTGTTTTTTTTTTCAATTAAAACTTACCTTAAACGGTTATTTTCTGAAACACATATCTGTAAAAGTTGCGCCAAATTCTAAATTACTCCAGCACTTCCGAATAACGATTGCAACATTCATACGAATCGAAGACACTTCGAGAGTTCCGATTCAAATCGTCAGTACGACGCCGCTGGCAGTAATTTGACGAATGCTCTTGGAGCACGACCAAATGGATAGCGCCTACATCCTCGAACCGAGAACTCGATAGATTTACAACTCGGTGCGGGAATGCTGGGAATTCGCGTGTTTCGATGGGCGTCGGGAAAGGTGATCGTTGAGTTGGGTCTGTAGTTGAATTTGTTGATTTAGAACCAGAAACAATTTGTGACTATTCTCTGAATTTAAACTATGATTCGTAGAATAAACATTTCGACACATAAGAGGAACCCACAACAACTTACGGCGTAAATACCTGAATGAATTCTTACACGAAAAATGTGTCAATAGCTTAGCTAGCAATAGTCGCAGCTATTTGGTAAGAGGTAAGTTGTGAGTTCCACCTAAGGAAGCCTAAATTTTTATTCAAAGAATTGTATTTTCAATTTGAACCGGCAATTTAGTTCAATAGGCAATTTTCAATCAAGAATATTTAATACTGAGTCTGCAAGATACACTCAAAACCATCATATAACTATATTAATTTTGGTTCCATAATTATTTAAATTGAAAATTTTCCCGTTAACGTTCAAAAAATGTTGTCAATGTTAAAAAAACAGTCAAAAATCATCGATCTGAGTACCTACTCTATTGACTTAAACTCGGTATTGAATTATTGTATTGACGAATGGTTCAGGTAATCGTTGAGTTTGGTCTGTATTAGGATTTGTTGATTTAACTTTTGACAATCTCAAATTTAAATATCTACGCGTGCGAAGGTAACAACTTTAAGATAAAAATTTAATAGACATAGACATGACAGATGATTTATTTCCTTGCCCCTGAAGCTAATGTTACCAATCCCTAATGCTGTTCCGAAATTTCGAAGTTCTCCAAACTCCTGGAAACACGCGTCACGCCATCTTAATTAGACTGTTGATTGTATAATTAGTATTTGTCTTGCTGCAAGCGATATGCCGCATTATGACTTAATCTGAACATCTGCAAGATGAATAAAGGATATATAAGTAATTATACTTGCATAACCTAAAACAAGAGTATGTTATAACTATTAACTTCTGAATAATCGGTGAAAATCCGTCTAGAAAAAAAGACATATAGCACCAAATTTGTAATTATCGATAATTAACATTTAATTTTTTATTTATTTAGGTATTTCTCGCTTCTTAACGGCTTGCAAAATTTTAGACTGTCGTTGTTTTCAAGTTACAACAATTATTATTTGCTTCTTTGTTATTTTCTAACCCATTTTTCAGCGTTTCTAATATTAAAAGTAAATATTTATTTATTTATTGAGAAAATCAACAAATACATAACAATTACTCACGTCTAGTATAAAACATAGAGTATGGCCAATTACAGATTTCACTCTGAATAATCAGTAAGTACTATGGTAGTAAAATTTTTGAGTGACATTAAAACAATTTGTTAGTAAAAGATTTAAAAAAGGCGAACAACATAATTACACAAAAAAAACATTTTTTTATAATAATGCAGAAGGTAAACTTAAACTTGTATTACCTACTACTTGTTTTCCAGTACAGTAAGTTGTTATTCAGTACAGTAAGCACAATTATTTCTTCAGCGCCCCAATTATTTCACACTTAAATCTGAATTTGGTGTCTTTAAAAATATCGATAGACTTAAATCGATTATTATATGTTTAGTGATACGCAGTAGCACCGAGTTCTGGAAGTAATTAGTATGATGGCGATATTTTTTTAACTTCGGCGATGGAACTGAATTATTTTTTTAACTAATGGCGATTTTACAATTGAAAAAACATATTTTTACAAATTGAATGAAGTTCAATTAATATCCTTCCTTATATACAGTGTTTGACGCCAACTGTACCGACTTCCCAGAATTCCGCAGGTACGTTGCAGAGCCGTGATAGCGACGCCGGATGACGTATGACCGCTTTAGTGTTGAATTTCAGCATCCAGTTATTACCTAGATCTAGTTATTACCGAGATCCCACCGGCACAGTTTGAATTTGAATATGGAAGCTATGTCTTTGTCGTCTAGATAGACTTAGTGCTCATGGCAGGAGTGTTATACGAGCTCTATGACTGTAACAGGATATTGTTTTGTTTTTTTTTTAATTACACGTGTTCTAAATTTAGAATCAAACTTTAATAACTTCTTTCCAAATAATGTACCTACTGACTTTTTTAACTTTAGGGATAAACCTTTTCAGATCTCAGTGGGATAAATTTTGGGTCGTTAATATCAGTGATAAAAAAATGTAGGTATTAACAAAATTTAAAAATTATAAAAGCGTTCAAAAAATATAATTAAAGAGATTATATTTAAGATTAAAACTACATTTTATCAAATACTAAAAATATAGTTAATTTATTCATTTAACTAGTTTAAGAACTTTGCTATTGCCGGTGGAGCAAAACCAAAAAGTTGAATTAATTTACTGGCAATAAATCTTTTACCGCATTTTTGCTTTGACTGCGCCATGAAATATAATTATTTATCACGGTCATCTTATAATATGAAAGTATAAATTATCCAGATCTAATCTAATATATGAGAATATGAAATTAGCACAACTATAAATACCAGCGCAAGCGAGCTAAGATTTATCTCAAACGAATTCTTTGCCTGTGATTTAAGTCCGGCCATTTGGATGTTATGAATGTACCACGGTTCATTTAAACAACTCAGCTTTCCGCAAACGATAAGAGACAGTTTGAACTGAATAAATTATACTTTTTTAACAAAAAAACAAAATTACCAAAGTGTTATAAGCCATCAATTGTAAGTCGGGCAAGATGATTGTAAAATTAACTTACCTTTTATGAAAAGTTTTATTTTTTAAGAATCCTGTATTTCTACTCTTCCAGGTCGCTTTTTTCCGAATTGAACTTTTTTACAGCTTCCCAGCTACAGCTGAGAACCTCCTTCGTCGGGTGAAAATACAAATTACTAACTCTGATTGCGAATGTCCCTGAGGACTTGTATTGCCAGAGAGAGACATATTTTTAAGATACAATCTAACAATCGGCTGCATACTTATCATCCCAGATAACGTCAATGCAGAATGCTTCCTTAAGGAAAACTATAATGCTTAGGGATCCTATATAATACACTGATTAAACTTTCATAATCATTATCGTAAGAGTTAGTTATTTGGTGATTCCTAATGTACCTTGTTATTATGAAGAATACGTATACCGATATCGGAAACTCAAAAAAAACAAAGTAAATCGATCCTAAATAAAGTTATAAATAAGAACAAACTTAAAGGTCCAAAGGTTAGTTAATAAGAAAGAGCAGGGACTTAGTAATTGAAGCCTAATTCTTTAGTTGTCGTCTATCACATAATAGTTAATATTAGTCAAAAACATTTAGTTTGGTTCTGCTTCGCCGGACGCAGCACGCTCGTTGTGCGGTATGCGGTTGGAGTCGAGTATGCCTTCCAGCGAATCATCTATAGAGTAATAAAATATGAAAACACGTCATATCAGTGTGAAACAAATTAAAAATTCTGATTATCATACATTTCGATCGATTTCGTATTAAATGTTCTTAGAGAGAAATTACAGCTTCTGACAATAGGACATAGAGGTCATGTGAAAAAATGAGCACCCTATAAACTTGGCACTACACTGTTATACGATAGTCCTGTTGATTTCAAATTCACCTATAGATACCGCGCACCTTTCAAACTGATTAATATTAATGATTTCCTCGTGGAACTAATTTGAGTGGATAATGGATCTTTTGTATCTGATGAAAAAGTAATTTGTAGGACCGTTCCAACCCGAGAATTAAACGTAAAAATCGGCCGAAATATTTTCTGATTAATCATCACACCACAGATTTAAACGTTGCGGGTAAGACCTATGTTAAGGCAGAGACTAATTATAATTTCAAATTGGAGTTAATTACGGTTAAAAAGGCATTGAAGCAACGAAGGAATGTAGGCAATCTTTGAAGTACAAATTCTAGTCTGAAAATAATAAAAGAAGTACTTTTTAATAGGTTCATGACGATTATCGTTCATTAATATTTTTGGCACCGACTTGATTAGTAGTAAATACTATATTCGAGTGACATAAGCAAACACAATAATTATAGAAATCGGAAAACTACGTAAGGCATTATCCTTATTAATTGAGCGGCCACCAAACGTTGGGTGCTCTTTCAACTTAATTGCTGCCAACTTTATATCATTGATTGAATTTTTTTATGTATTTAATTTTAATGATTCAGCAATAGAAACAATAACTCATGTTCCAAATTAAAATCATATGATAGAAAATGTTCCCTTCTTTTTCCTTGTACTATTTGTTATACGCACCTAATACTTTTACATTTTAAACAGTTTGAGTGATTGGTTAATTGTTTAACTAATAGACAAACAGAAAAGAAATTTAATCTCAGTAAGTAAAAACACCCGATTTCAAATATCTGGACAAGACGGGAAAAAATGTGACAAGCCACTAAATCAAACTAAAGCCATGCCAGTAACAAAGGATAAGTTGAATCTCGGCCGTTCTATAAGACCTAAAAGGATTTCGTGAGAGTAAACAGAAATTATTTTTCGATATCCGGGCTATCTAAGGCTTCCAATATTTTTCTAGTGTATTCTACTTTGTGACCACACGAATATAGGTATCACTGATGTTTGATGATACTTTTTGTTTTAAATTTAGGTAAGTGCTAGAAGATGTGTATATTTGCTATTAAAAGGTGCCTTTTACACAATTGTAATTGCTGCACATCTGTAAGAAATAAATGGTGTCAAAATATCCGCCCAGATGGACACCACACCAATCAACGCTTTTCACAAAGGAACCTATAGGGAGAAGTAGACAGCTGTCTTAAGGAAAGTTAGTAAGCGGAGTCATGATCCGCAGCAGTGAGGCACAGTACAGTCTTTCACCAACAGACGTTTAAGTTTTAAACAGCGTTTAAAATATTATTTGACATATTTTGTATGGGAATTGTGTCAAATTAATCGTTAATCTTTGTTTACCGGATGTTTAAGAATTGGTGAACTTAGGTCTTAAGAGAATAACAAATGTAACTTACAAAAAGAAGTGCTCATAGCCCAATGCTTCTTAGTGATCAGTCTCTGTCACTAATATTAAGCAACACTGGGAGCGGTCGCAATAGTCCTTAAAATATAGCTTGATTAGAATGACAGTTCTCACTGAAAGAGATGACGTAACTTTGTACTGGCAACGTCACACAAGTGAAACACATTTGCACACGAAAAAATATTGGTAATTGGAGCGTTAAGATTTTTTTTTTTAACATTGCTGCACATATTAATCAAAATAATTATATAAAATTTAATATAAAGTCCATAACAATAATAATCCAGTCACAAAAATTAGATTTATCTATAAAAGACGACTTTACAAGCTTACATCATTTTTCATAATCGCTAGTGATGACGTAAAATTGACAAATCGAAATCGACAGACTTTAATGATAATTCAAAATCGAGTTTATGTAATATAAATGTTACAAATGATTTAATAAGCATTGGTAAGAACATCAAATTGCAATTATATTATTATTAGTATACGAAAACCGTTAATATTTATTAAATTCTATACGCGATAAAAACAAATCGATTTGATTTTCATGATTGTTCTAGTGGTTCTGATGATGATCACGATAGTGTCTTACTGTTTAATCTTAATATACCTACCTAATTTTCGTTTTATTTTATTTGCCTTAACTTTTTTTTTCGTTTGATCAGTCGAGTTATTGGTTGATTAGAATGACGCCTGCCAAACTGAGGAGACTAGTGCTGTGCGGTCACAGCTATATTTTAAGGACTATAGTTGGATGCGTGACCGTTTGTGAACTTATGCTCCTAGGCAATTTATTTCATTTCTTCTATTTTTAAATTTACAATACTGGCGTCATAATGTAATATGTTCACCATACCATGTCATAGTGACTGTTAATTTTTTAACCTCTCTATTAGATATGCATTGATCATAAAAATAATATTAATGTTATATTACATACTAAAACACACAAAATCTTTCTGCTTAAATCAATAAGAAATGTTTTGGTACCTTTAAGGGGCCTATAAAAACATTTGAAACTTTTGACAGTAAGTTACTTTTATTATTTGACTGGCAAAAATATAAACGATCTATTAAATTTAGAAATAAATGCAATTTTAGATTTTATGAACATAAATAAAAATCCAAACAAAAATTACACTTATTCGAAATAGTACAAATGGACAAAATAAATGCCAAGAAGCACTCAACCGGTTACCATTCAGAGAAGTGCTTGGCTGTGTAGAAACGAAATTAATGGTTGAACAAAAATGAATGCACACTTAAGTGCATTATTGACACATATTATAAATATATTAGGTATACTTGAATATTATACATGTGTTGTGAAAAGCTTGAATAATACAAAAACGAATATGGTTTCAAAAGTTTACGTTTAATAGTGTTCAAAAAAAAGCTATCCAGTGTCTTGATTGAAAATACGATTACTTGAATAACACCATAGATAAAGACTGTGGGTTTTAGACCCACTTGAGACAGTCGAAATTTTGATTCAAATAATTGTTTTTTCAGTTACCGCTAGGATTAATAAAAAAAAATGTTTAATAATATTTTTAAGACATGCTACGCTGGGCCACACAGAGCCCTAGTCTCAAATTAAGCTACTTGTACTACTGTGGCATGTAGATACCTCATCTCTCATAAACTTCTCATCCCATTTTCATTTTTACTAGTTTTACTCTCATTTTTTATAATTTGATGTATTTTCTAATTCTTTTAAATTTCTGTTAGAAACTTTTTGATTCACTCTCATTTTTATTCTCATTTTGAAATTCAAAATTGTTCGATCGTGCCTCGCCCATGTCGGGCGAGCACGTCAATCAGTAGTCAGTTGACATTCGGCTTTCAGATGACTACTTCTTATTCTATTGTTGTGAACTAAAGATTATTATTGGGAGAATTATCTTGGACACTCCTATTTATTTATTACTCCTGTCCCCTTATTCGCGTAACCAAATCGTAATTGAACGACAGGTTTTTGACAGTTCTAGTATGGGCTAAATGTCAAAATCTTCCAATTCAACCACGATCGAACTGCGATTCGGTAACGCGAATTAGGCCCCAGGACCCTGGTACGGTCACGTAGACCGCCGGGCCTTCTCCACCTAGTGCTGTTGGATCCTGGCGGTCACGTAGACCGCCGGGCCATCTCCATCACTTCGGCTTGATCAGGCAGATCGCCGGACTACCTCCCCTCCGCTGCGCAGTTGGGTCCTGGCGTGGTCGACCGCCGGGCCACCTCTATTCATCAAACCTCTAATAAATTGGACTTTCACGTGTAAATTTAAGTTACGTATATATTTTATCATACTTTTAACTCTAATATACTCGTATTTACTTTATATGTTGTCTTGTATTTTATTTAACTCTTAGGGAATAATTATAGGGAGGTAGGTTCCCATTAACTTCCCTCTTTCCAAATTTTCTTTTGTAGCGTAGCAGAACCTAGGTTTCTGAGGGTATTCCAGGGTACCCCAGATATTCTGCTACGTTATACTACACAACCGATAAACTTACTTAAGTACTTTTTTTTTGTAAATATAAACTTATTATACATAGAAAAACACTCCAACCAATTAAAACAGACGTTCATGCACACAAATATGCGAATTGTACGGGGATCGATCCCGCAACCGATGGCTCAGAAGCAGCGTTTACTACCACTGATACAAATGGTCGTCTAAATTTAATAGGTTTAAAAAGGATTGACGGGATGCAATGTCTACCTACCAATGATCAGAATAGATTGTAAGTATTTTAAAAAAAATCTTGACAGTTGTATTTTGACCTGTTCCGACCTGAGTTATTTTTTAAAGTTACTTTTTGGTTCACAGCTCGCTGGGTGACAACTTGTAATTTGTCGCTACTTATAAATGTTCATTTCTTACCAGGATAAGTTGTGTATAGAAGAATGTAGTGGAGCGGCCGCCGCACTATTGGTCCAATCCAATCAATACGTACATGAGTTCTTTGACCGACTAGTGACAGTTTGTTTTTCCATGGCGTACATTGCTGCGAAATTATTAAATATCGAGGGAATCTACAATTAAAGCTTTGAACAACCAAATGTTATATTACAAGCTTGCCAATCTTACTAGTCCTACTAACTAATATTATAAATACGAAAGATTGGACAAATGTTTGTTACACGCCACAACAGCCAAACGGATCTGGACAAAATTTTGCTCTTTGATAGATTAATTATTGACTAAAATATCACATGGCTACTTTTTATTCGGCAAAGAATAAAAAGAGTTCAAGATTGAACGCGGACAAGGGATCAGCATGACATAGACTATATTCTATCCTCGACCAAAGTAGCTGGCAACGGATAGTATTATTTATTAAATAGTACTTAATATATCGTTTTTAGGGTTCCGTTCCCAAAGGGTAAAAACAGAGTCCCATTACTCTAGGACTTCGCTGTCTGTCCGTCCTTCTGTCTGTCACCAGGTTGTATCTCAAGAACCGCGATAGCTAGACAGTAGAAATTTTCACAGATTATGTAAGTATTTCTGTAGCCGCTATAACAAAAAAAACTAAAAACAAAATAAAATAAATATGTAAGGGAGGCTTCAGTACAACAAACGCGATTTTTTGCCCTTTTCTTAAATGCTATTTCTTTAAGTAACAGCCTATAATCATCCCACTGCAAGGAAAAGGCCTCCATCATTGAATTCAAGTTACCACTGCAATGATGGGAACTGGCGTAATCACCACGCTTGCCAAATGCGGGTTGGTGATCGCAAACCCGAGCAAGGTTCGAAAATTCGAAACTATTTGTTGCCCGACCCGGGGATCGAACCTGGGACCCCGGGATCTTGGCCCGGTATTTAGACCACTAGACCAACGGGGCGTTACTATTTCTTTAGTAAAGATTTATTCATAATAAAACTAAATACATTAACATCCCGAACAATTTACACACTGTCAGAGTGGCACTAATTTGAACTACCTCCAGAACCGAAGGTTGCCAAACAGAAGAAGAATGTTCAGTAGAAAATATTCAATTGACCAAATAACCCGGTCGCTTTAAAGAAATCTTGCATTATTTTTATTTACTAGCCTTAAAGCAATAACAGTAGATAAATCTGCGCAACAATACAAATATTGTTGTGCCACAACCGTAATTCGTTACAAAAATTTTAGAACCAATAACATTTCTTGAAACGTGATATATTGTAACAAATGTATATTGGAAGGGAACTTTTCCAACTTAATATCGGCAACTTTAGTCTCAATTTAGTTATGGATCCAGGACTTAACGTTTCGTCCGAGCTTTATGCAGTTGAGATTAATAGTTTTGCACATAAACCGAGTTCTATCGAAGTTAGGTTAACTTCAGTTTGCCAATTCCGAATTGATTCCATGCGGCAAGTATGAAAACTTGATATCTAACTTGGAAAGTATGGAATCAACTCATTGATTGCATGGATTTCACACCGAGAAACTTAAGTGCATTTTCATTCCATCCACTTCATATGTAAACAATTTCTCGACATCGTGCTTTTTGTAAAACAACATACACAACTGACGCAATTTTATCTGGCGACCAACAGAAAGTATTTTTCATATATTTTATCCAAGTAGAGAGCATGCATATATTTAAGGCTTATTTTGTTACAAATCTATACTAATATTATAAAGCCGAAGAGTTTGTTTGTTTGTTTGAACGCGCTAATCTCAGGAAGTACTAGATCGAATTGAAAAAATATTTTTGTGTAGGATAGTCCATTTATCGAGGAAGGCTTTAGGCTATATTACATCACGCTGCGACCATGGGAGCGAAGCATAAGTGAAAAAAGTGGCAAAAATAATCGCGATTATCGCGATTAACAGCTAGTACCATATAAAATTGGTGTCCCAATGGCAATTGATGTTGCATGTTGGCAGAGTTCAGATAGGTATGATTGATATTTAAATCATTATCATAGTGGAGATATCATTAATTAAAGGAGCCTTGCTGGCAGAGCAGAATGAGTCATTTGGTTTAGATAATGGTAATAATAGGCAATAGTTAAATTTTTTGGTAAGATTAGAACAATTAACTACTATAACACTGCAGTGCAGTGTCTGCATTTATTGAAAGATAATAAAATGTGGTTTTTATCTCAGCATCTATTTGTTTCATTATAAACAGAATATAGCTAACAACAACAGAAATTAGTTACCAATTATACGTTGTGTTACACACTACAAAAAATGCGACCCTATAAGGTTTCCGTGTGTTATCTTTTGAGGTATGGAAGGGTATGGAACCCTAAATATATTTAAACTCAATTACTGTACAGTTTCAGAAATGTAACATTTAAATTCAGATGAAACGAAAATGTCTCAGGCATTTTTTTATTACAATTTTTCAGCCAGCATTGAAATGAAAAAATCTCGAGCGTTCAAAAAAGTTGAGATGAATGTGTAGGAAAATGCTTTGTTAAGCTGTACGACAATAAAACTTTACGTATATTCTAAGTGATTTAAGTTGGAGTCTCGGTATAAAAGCTATGCGGTCTCCAGCCAAGATTCCTTCTTTGCGTTAATGAAGGAATTCCGTTTTCATTATCCTGAAGTACATCCTGTCACATCCATCTTGCCTTTAGAAGACCCAAGATGAGCTAAGACAAATACCTCTGTTTTATAAAAGAACAATATTGAAATGTATCTTAGTCGGTTCATAAAATCTTATAAATGTTGATAGTTAAAATCAAAAAATATATCGCCAAAGTAAAAGTTTATGGAATAAAATGGTAAATAAATAAATAAATATTTAGGACATGCCTCACTGGGCCACACAGAGCCATCTAGTCCCAAATTAAGCTACTATTAAGTACCCTTTCGTATGAGGTACTAGACAACCGATAAACTTACTTATATACTTTTTTTTGTAAATATATACTTATAACGTATAGAGAACACCCAGATCAGTACAAACAGACATGTTCACGAACACAAATAAATCACCAATTATAAGTCAGAGCATGATATTTGGTACGTCTCAAAATCAAGAGCTGATTCGTGATTTGCTTTAAAAAATATAAAAATATTTAGGTCTCCTCTTTATACATTGGCTCATTGTATTTGAAAATTCTGCACATATACTAGTTACAATAACTTAGCGTCGTTGCAATATCCTATCAACAATAAATTTTAATTTCAAATTAAAGTACCTACCTACCTAAAGTGCTTTTTGTTACTACTGCTGAATGCTAAATGTGTTAATCTTTGAACGATTCTGACTGAGCCGGCTTACAATGATAATGATTTTTAAATGATCTTAAAATTGTTCTATACTTAGTACGGTTTTAAAACATAAATTCCTTTTTTTTTAACCTTCTTCCGTGATTCTGTTGCTTGCGAATTGCTACAATATGACATACACAAAATAGAAGAAATGAAAATAAAATTCCTTGGAAAAAATTCGACTAGTTTAGAAACTAAATAAATAGTTAGTTTGGCTCTAACTGTGTTCGAGTCCCACTTCAGGCATTCGGGATTTTTAATCAAGGAATTTTATTTTATTGTATTTTTTATTTACACTATTAATTTAATGGCTTAAAAAACAGTTTGAAAACACAAAATAAACATCTCAAAATTCATATTTATGTTAAAACAAATTTATTTTTTGAAATTGTGGGAACTGTTACGAATCAGTCGTCTAACCGGATTTTATGTAAATACTTTTTTACTTGTATTGTCTATTTCTAGTTTTCTTCTTTTTATATTGCATGTTTTTGTTATGTCATTATTATTGTGGAGTCTTTATCGGTTCTTCCGTTCTGCTGTTCTTCGTCTGTGTGCTTTTGTAAGTTTTTAGTTTTCTCTATATTATATTACTTATTACTTTACTTTGAGTGCTGTTCTGTTTTATCCCTATTCCCCATAGATTTTAATATAGAAACATTAAAACAAAAGGCTTTATAAGTTATATACGGAAACAAATCCGAAAATCAAAACTTATTTCTAAGGTTTTTTTGGTAAATTGCTATACAATATGTAAGGATAGAACAGAATACAAACTAGATTTAGAATATATGTTTGTATTATATTTATAAGAAACCAAGCGTCTTGGAGACAAAGTTAAAAGTTCCAGCGATCACCAAACTCGAACGGTGTTCCCTCCATATCGATGCCGACCACTAGTATAATAAGAAACTTTGAATTTGTAACAAACTTCAACTGTATCCGAAAGAGATGACGAACGGGTGAGATATAAAGGTAAGTATAGAATGCGGCGAAGGCCCTGATCTCACTGGACGATCCTGCACCTGTACTTATACATAGAATAAGAACCCTCTCTCTTGTCATCTTTTGAAAATTCATGTTTATATAAAGGTCCTTCACGTTAATCTTTTGGTTTTTAAATTAAAATCCCCGGAATTATTAAGACACGCAAGTAACAAAACAAAATCATTATTTAACTTTTTTGATTCGAGTTACATATTTTTATATGTATTTTTTAATTACTGGTGTTTCGGTTGTTGCTTCCTAAATCCTACACCAATATTTACCATAGAACAGGTATTTGTGGCACCTAAGCCTATGTAAGCGGTAGGCCATTAATATGCGGCATCCGCAACTATGCGATGTTGATCAAACAGCGGACTGATTTAATGTTTGCTATCGCCTTTCCATACCTACTACACCAAACAAACAGACGTTACAAAATTATTCATAGAGATGCCATTGAGTTGTATGATTATTAGGTATGTGATCTGAATTACGTGTGTGCTAGTATTGGTTTAATGTCAAATTTAAGATACCAACAATACTATTTAAAACGTATAACGGGATTTAAGCGAACAGTGAACATACTTAAGTAAAGTTTAAAAGTAGTTACTAAAAATACTGAGCCTTGATGAATGGCTTATCACCACGCGCAGTTCATTTGCCGACTTAATTAATAATTTTGTTTTATACACACATGGTTAAAAAATATAAAGATTTTTTCAGACTTCCCATAAATCTGAACCACTTTACTAATCAACCAAGGATAAATTCGAGAAAAATAACAGTATTCCTATATATTTTTGAAAATTTTATAGTATGTACTCGTACTGTATGTTGTTTTCTGTTCTCAACACCTTTGGCCCCATAGTTAATTTTGTAATCCTATAAAAGTCAGGAGTGACTCGTCCTAGAAAATAAAAGAAGACGAGTGGCTGTTTCGCAGACACTTACTAAACCGAGCGCTCGGCCAAATTCACCTGGGAGCAGTGACTTACCTCAATACTTTGCAAGTGTAAATTGTAAATTGTTTGTTGAGTCAAACTTACAACCTTCTGTTTTGTTGTGTAGTCAAGATATGCATGGGACAATAGATATCAGAATATTTCTATGCATGAAACTCTGTGGCGTCTCTCTTAAAACGTTTGGCATTTGTAATATTAAATTGGAAATGACGATTAAATTTGTTTTGGTTGTTCGAACGGACGTTAATTGATATTTGGACGTAAATGTGCATACAAATTACTAGGGTAATGAATAACGCAACACGGTTGCAAAAAGAAGTAAATAAAAACACAAGATATCAATATATCAAATCTACTGGTACATGAACAATTTACAAAAAAAAAAAGAATATTTTACTATATTATTTATTTTAAATTTTGCTCAATGTTTTTATATTGTAAAACTGCTACGATTCGGTATTAAAAATTTTATACAGCCACATTTTAGTTCTGATAAAGATACTGTAATATTAAATTAACTGACGTCATATCGTGGCTGATACACAGTTTCATTTCCGAAATATCCGCCAGCGAGCTGAATGCGACTCGTATTTTCCTGTCAATCGACTATCCTCATTATGGGTGTCACAAGCCCACATTAATATTCACATATCCAAGCTACAGCCGAAAGAGAAAAGCCACGTCTCTTCACAAATCCCTCAGCCCAAACTAGACTCATACTTATCCGAATGAAGGACTTTGCAATACTCTTCGACACCCTTCCTCGATTTTGATTACGACAGATGGACGAGGTGGTTTTTATCTTTGGTCAGCTGTATTGCGATTTGATGTCGTAAAGTAAATAGATTTGAGATTTAAACCATGCATCAAATAGTTTCTGAAGGTTTTCCTGATGTACCGCAACTGCACTTTGTTCAAAGAACTTTGAAGACGCTTGCGACTGTTCTTATGACTAAGACTACGAAATTTTACAGATAAAAAGGTCAATGAGATCTCCCAAGATATCCTGCCACTGCTTCGAGAATAAACAGGATAAAATTTTCTTTCTTTCTTTCGTTCTTTCAAATGACGTATTTTTTCTTTTATATTATCTCTTATAGCCCAGTACAAAAATGTCAAGATAAAGCACTCAGAAAATGTCCGCCAAAAATCTAAACTTTTTGATACGGCCGCCTAGAAACACTTTTTTACGCGTTGCGCATCTCATTCATTCATTACGATACTATTCATAAGTTTTTGATTTTCCCTTTATACCTTAACAGGTCTAGGACCGTAAAAATTGAAAACTATATCGCGAAAAATATTTTCGGGTGACAACTTGATTTTTATTTTTTACTTCATAAATAGGCTCTAAATACGATACTGAACGCCTATAAAAATTTTGGAAAGTGGTTAATACTTCACCCTGTTTATTAAAGTCGTCAAGACGTTATTGAGTTGATGCTTTTATGAGCTTATACTTGACATACGAGTATGAGAACACAATTTCATTATGCAATAGTAATGTAACTTGAAATCAATAATTGAGGCCTTTGCCTTACAGTAGGATGACTAAAGTTTTAAGGCAGTGGCCAGTGCCAAAAAAAAGTATGAAGATGGTCCAGTGACCATCTTCATACTTTTTTATCAGAAAATTTATCCATTACATCTCATCCTCATGACAATGAACAATCATTTATTTTTTGACAATACCAAACATGGCTTAGATGTATTTATAAGGGGTTAAAGTATGAAATTGCCGTTTTGTATGGACAAAATCGAGAAAAGTAATTTTTTCATACTAACAATTTTTTTGTTTTTTTAAAAACTCCTGAACCGTTTTCGATGCAATAAAAGGTGAAAGTTAGATGGTTATAAAGCTACGTATTATAGTATTTAAATTTCTGAAAATCAAAGTATATAATACAAATATACTTAATTGAAGCAAGAAGGTCAGCTGACACATTTTAAGGGGTCTTTTTAACGACTTCCTTTGAAGTAATAGGCGCTAGTATTGCATTTTTTTTTAGTCAAAAGTTACTTTATTTAGTTTTTAATACAATACAAAAAGAATTACGCAATAATATGACTATACTTAAGAGCTAAAAACAAAATAAAAAGTGGGAAAATAATCGGCGTATTCATACTTTAACCCCTATTATTTATTTATTTATTAACACTTTATTGTACATACAAAAGCGGTACAAATGGCGGACTTAATGCTAAAAGCATTCTCTACTGTATTGTATGACCAGCTAAAATAAAAAATATCCAATGCAGACGGTGTCTTAATTTGATTGCGAAAAAGTGGGTTGACCGCATTGTTTGTGCTATGGATAAGCCGAGAGCGGAACTAGCTCTTGATTTACCATTCGCTATTACTAGTGGTAATCGTAAATTTTGTATCTGTGCGAGCAAATAAAGCGACAATTTCAGAGAGAATAGAAAAGGGGCAAACAACATCCACTTCATAGGTTAGCGTTCTAAGCGGTTGGATACACAATTATGGCCTGATTAGAGTAGATAAAGCTATACCAAACCTTTGATAAAAATATTACAGTTAAAAATCAATACGTTATTTTAATATTCCTAAATTGTAGTCTACTTTTGAGAAACCAGGTTTGTAACAAGATAGACAGTGCAGTGCCCGCAACCCTCATCATCATATTAGATGGTAAAATTACCGTTACCGATAGCTTCCCGTTATCAAAGTAAAGTGAAAAAAGTAAAGTAACAGCCTGTAACCATCCCACTGCAGGGCAAGAGCTCCACAGTACCACAGCAGTAATAAAAGCAGGCTACCAGCTAAGGGTGTCGCCGTCGACGGATACGTCTGGGAGAACATCATCAGGTACAGGCATTAACACCAAGCTTCCCAAATGCGGGTCACAAACCCAAGCAACGTTCGAAAAATTGGAAATACTTGTTCCCCGACCCGGGGGTCGACGTATCGAACCAAGGACCCCGAGATCTTGGTCCGGTTCTCAAACTACCAAACAAAAGACCCATTAATCGGGTGGTTTAAGAAAGTTCTAATGGTTAACGTCCCGTTAGGTATTATTACCATTATAAAAGATATACATTTTGAGCATGATTATAGTACTAAAACATTTCACAGTTACCAAAAACAGCCCTGCATACTCCAATCACTGATTATGACAGCTTTATAAGTTAAAATAATTTTGTTACCGTTAACCAGAATGAACGGTTCGATTTGCACACTCGTAGCTGAATAGTGTTGGATGGTGATTTACAATAGTGAAGTTTATAGAGAAGTGAGTTAGTTGTGTTTGCCAAATAATGTTTAGTATAACTTATAACTAAATTTCAAACTAAAATAACTAACAATGAATGGATTATTAGTTGTTCATATGCATGCAATGCATTGTAATGCAAACTGCCTGTCTGTATATCACCTCTACACTGTCTACTTAAGCTTAACAGATTCAGATAAAATTTGACTCAGATTTTTAAGTCTCGAGAAAGGATATTTCACTCGAGGAAGCTTTTCTAAGTTGCTCAGAGTAAAGGTACCTAAAAAGCTGGATGCCTATAGACTTATATCCGTTGAGCCAAGTATACTCCAAACTTTATATCGAAAAATCTCAAATCTCCAACCTCTTTTTTGTCTACACTTTACAGCCCTCTTATCCCGATGTACCTTAATTTATTACTAGGCTATACTACACATTGTTTTTGTTAATCGGTTCATTTGTCCTAAATTTTCCACCCTAAATGGTTTAAATATGTAAATATTACCAAAACTTCCGTATTTGAGCACTCTGCGGAAACAGCAACAGATCTCACCCAGTTACACTCGATGGTAGATGGTTATGCGCTAAAGTGTCTCCACAAATATTTTCCCACACAAAAAGTGACACCGTCTTCCATGGAACAAGGAAAGATATAACTTATATTTACCCAAACTTTAGTGTCAACAATCTCAAACGCGCAGCAACTCCAGAGTGACTCGGTCGGTCTTCGTAATCTTTGCGATAAACCCATTCCGTGTTTCTTATTTTCCCCATCGCCGGCTGTCCTTGCATTTTGTATGAGCCTAACAGCCAATTTATCTCGGGAATCGGCCTCCTTCAGATTGCGGTTACATCAAATTAACCGCCCTTTTCGATGCCTGATTAAATATCCGACTTTACTTTGCTTTGTTTGATGCGGTACATAATTGAGTTATAAATCAGATTTGTACAGTTTATACACTTATAAATTTAATGCAATAGCTGTGTACAGTCTAAAAATTTTTAGTTAGAAGGCATAATGCTTTTAGTAAGAAGGCATAATGTCTTTTTACTAAAAGCAGTTTTTGGACTCTTATAAATTGCAATCACCAGCACCGTTAGTACCAGCCTGTAGCAGACATGCTAAAAGAAGGATTTTTCCGTAATCACCACGCTTGATAAGCGGGTTGATAGTCGCTGTCTTTTGAGCAATTTGCACTTTAAATCACTTGTGCTATTCTTATAATGTTCCGGACCCTATATTTAGAGCATTTGTCTCGGTAATATCAATTTTATGGAAGTTACGAGTACCTACATTTCTTTTCTATCAATAGATCACGCAAGCAAGAGTGAGTTAAGGTGTACCTTTAAAGGCTTACAATATCTAAATATAGTGAAAGAAACCAAAATCAGCAAAATGAGATTAACGAACATCGAATGTTCGAACCGAGAAATCCCAAAATATAGTTAGACAATCGATGCAGATCTAAAAACATGGACTTTTTAATGGTGTATCTAAGTTTTTAGATAGTAAATCCTTTAAGGAAATATAATGCGAGAAATTCACATCAACTCTTACCAGAACATTTCAAGGGTAGATATTATTCGGGTTTTGCAGACGCCGTTTCTCTGCTTACACAAACAACACAATCCGTAAATGTTTTATCCGCGTCAACCAAGTTCGGGTACGGTAAATTATTTTGTCTATATTTGTAATAGAATTTATTGTTTGCTTGCTTGCTTCCTGCATTTTACCATCTATTGTATTTGAATATGAACTCTTGTGAAATAGTGTGTGATTTATTTACATATTATCTTTTTTACCTACAAAGAAGACAATTCAAGTAGGGCATAATATACCATTTACTAATTATTACAACAATCGTCATCAGCTTGTATGATATCAGTTCACTGATGGACTTCCAAAACATGTCTCTACGAAATTTTATACAATTATTAGATTGCCTTATTATGCATAAGGAAATTTAGTAGGTAAGTTAATATTAGGGGTTAAAGTATGAAATTGCCGTTTTGTATGGACGAAATCGAGAAAAGTCATTTTTCCATACTAACAATTTTTTAGTTTTTTTAAAAACGCCTGAACCGTTTTCGATGCAATTAAAGGTGAAAGTTAGATAGTTATAAAGCTACGCATTATAGTATTTAAATTTCTGAAAATCAAAGTATATAATACAAATATACTTAATTGAAGCAAGAAGGTCAGCTGACACATTGTAGGGGGTCTTTTCAACGACTTCCTTTGAATTAATAAGCACTAGTATTGCATTTTTTTTAGTCAATAGTATTTTTTAGTCAATGTCGCATACGTACAAACTAAAAAGCACAATTTTTTTTGAGTTCACAGAGAATTGAATAAAGTGTGATTAAAATAAAACCGGCCAAGTGCGAGTCGGACCAAGGGTTCCGTACCAAAGCGGCCAAAAAACAGGTTTGTTGTATGGGAGCCCCCCTTAAATATTTTTTTTATTTTGTTTTTAGTATTTGTTGTTATTGCGGTAACAGAAATACATAATCTGTGAAAATTTCAACTGCCTAGCTATCGCGGTTCTTGAGATACAGCCTGGTGACAGAGCGACGGACAGACGGACAGACAGACAGACGGACAGACAGCGAAGTCTTAGTAATAGGGTCCCGTTTTTACCCTTTGGGTACGAAACCCTAAAAAGATGAAGCGGCATATTATATCGTATCGTCTATGTCGTAGTCATATGACTTCATAGCAAATACAATATTGCTTGTTTTCTGATGTCTAGGCTACTTGGCCAGTTACCTATATCAAAATCCAAAAGTAGTTTTTGCTTAAAATAGTAACAAAAATTTAGACATCATCACATTCATTCATCATCATCATCATCATCAGCCTATCGCAGTCGACTGCTGGACATAGGCCTCTCTAGTTTCACGCCACTTAGGTCGATCCTCGGCTTCTTGTATCCAGCTCCTGCGAGCCACCTTGCGCAAATCATCACTCTACCTGGCCTGATAGTCCGCTCAAAGAATAATCCAAAAGCAGATGCAGAGTGCGTGAGCCGGCACCTAAGCAATTTCTTCATAAATTGGTTCAGGATGCTTAGAGAGTAAACATACAAAAAATCCCCGCCTCTAGGAGGGGCGCCGGAGTGGGGGGAGGGGGTTAAAGTTCCCTCTTTCGAGTTTTTTGCTAATACCTTTAAAATGGTGTGTCGTAGAGAAAAAGTGTCTTCTACGTAATGAAAGCTAATAAAATTGTCTGCAACTTTTGTCCTATACACTTTTTCGAAACCCTCATCAGTTTTCGAGCATCACGCTCCGAAATAGTGAAAATGAATCTTTTTCAGCGTGACGGGCATTACCTGATGTTGAAAACTATAAATTAAGTATTTTGTTGATAACATAAGCTGGGAGTACCTCTAAGCGGTAAAGGCGGTAACAGTTTGAAACTTTAACCCCCTCCCTCTCCTCCCGCGCCCCTCCTAGAGGCGGGGATTTTTAGTATGTTTACTCTCTAAGCATCCTGAACAAATTTGTGAAGAAATTACTTAGGTTCCAGCTCACGCACTCTACACCTGCTTTGTTGGGTGGACTATGAGGGCGTCCTACACTACGTTTGCCGAGACGCGGTCTCCACTCAAGAACTCGTTTACCCCAGCGGTTGTCGGTTCTATGGCCGTGAACTAAAAAGAATGGCGTAAAGCCGGTTGTATCGTTAACAGCACTGTTCAAAGCAAATTGTATTTTAAACACGTGTAGATCCCAAGTACGATGATCATCTTTGACGTACGAAGAAACCATGATCATAACTGTTTTCTTATAACTTTCCACTAAATTTATCTGCGGCGTATATCTAGGTCCATAATGAACCACTTCAGCTTGCTAATCCGGTGGGCTATGTCGGTAACTTTAGTTCTCTGCCGGATCACCTCATTTCTGATTTTATCCCTAAGAGAAACTCCGAGTATACATAGCTCTTTCCATAGCCCGCTGAGCGACTTTGAACTTGTGGAATAGCCGAACCGTCACTTTCCATGTTTCGGCTCCATACATTCGCATGTATAATATTAGTAGTATAGGAACTATTCTATCTACATTGTAAGTATTAAATACTTGAAGTTATTTAAGGAATCACGCTAAAGTGATTTCCTGAGATAGGTCTGGAAACGCAGCTGCTGGGAATAATGAGGGCAACCAACTCGTCGTGTAATTAACATAATTATAGTTATCTTATGTTATATCTAGCATCTCAATGTTCAGTGCATTGCATTACAGGAAATCAATTTAATATCTTGTTTCTTGATAGAGCATATGCATAACAGTACCGAACCTTATTATTTTCGTATCTTACGTCTTGAAAAACTCTAACACCAGACCATTATTAAATTTAAGGATTATCACAATATAAGAAGAAGAATAAGAAGAGTTTGAAGATGCTTTACTTCTGCTTGCTATTTGACTATTAACAACTTTTACTATGAGAGCAGTGGTGAAATTGATACAAAATAATACATCTTGTCGCCCCTCGCGGGGTTGGACACACCATAATACTTTTTTTGTCGATGATTTTAGATATAGTACTTAGCCTTAGTGGGTTAGAAGTACCACTCCTATCACATTGTATACTTATTTTTCATACATTTTGATCAACTTGTCGACCTCTTTTGAAAGTAGCCTTGAAAAACATTTGATTTTATGTCAAGGCTGATTAAATCTGGTATCAAAGTCTTTTATGCCGCTCATTACAGGCCAGTAGCGTCCTTTGCTGTTACGGTTTCTATCTTGCGACAGAGCGAATGACTTATAGTTAGTTAAATTGGGTCAAACAAGACTCGAACCTGAGAACCCTTGCACTGTATGTGTCCGGGTCGTCAAATTAATATCGGAAGATATTTTCAATTTACGATTTTAATTCATACAGACTAAAACCATATCCTGTATAGGCAAGTCGAGATGATGAAACACACTTGATCGTCACTTCAAACACAGATTAGAAATCCGGCTAAAAACCAACTGTCATGTCCATACATGTCGCATCCAGCGATCGACGGACATATGATTGATGAAACTTATCCCCTGGGATATAGACCGATTTCCGATCAATCAAATTCCTCTGATTTTATCGGAGCCATGTGATATTTTGTTGTCATTGTTTGAAACTGAGTTTGATTCGTATTAACAATATACTTTCCAAGCTCAGGTAAATTGCATTACCCATACTGTTTACATTACATTGATATTGGACGTTTGACTTTTTTGAGTGTTTGGGGTTACATTAGTAAGAAAGTGGAATAAGATCCGAGAAATTTTTTGCTTTAAGTGGAATTTCAACCTACAACCTTACCGTGGCTGGAAGGAGACTTCTGATTTCAATTGAGCTACCGAAACATAATTAGTGTAGACAAATTTACTAAAGGCTTTACACACTTAGCAGTAGTAAGCGTAGCTTTATGATTGTCTTAGATTATGTACCACCTCCAACAACCGAAAAAAAATTTTGCAATCAGTCAAGGTGTTGATGAATTTTGTCAATGAAAAATGTCTCGGTAGGTCGTTAGGAGAGCATTCACACATTTAACGAAATGTCGTTAGTTCTAATTTGACCTATTGAAAAAGGTTTTTATTGATAATATTCAATTTTACGTTCAAAACATGGCCATGGTTGAATGCATAAACGTGGTATTAATCTGTGGTTGAATGACAAAATAATCTGAGGATGAGGAAAAAGGAGATTAATCAAAATTTTACCAAAAATAAATTTGTCTGTAATTATAATTTTATAGGTATTTTAATCAGTAATGCATGTTTTAAATAAGACAGGTCCGACTGCTCACGCGACAATTAAATTTTAAGTAAAAAAGTTTTGTAGCACTTGATTTCGTTACATAGAACTACGCTACCTTGCTTGCTTCATGTTTCCAAATGTTATCTTTTTGGTAACCATCTAGCAATATACTGCCTGTGTTGTTATGACAGGATCCCTATTGTCATCCGATCAGATAATATAAGAACATAAATAATGCCTATCATATTTCATTGGGAAATAACAATGAGTCATATTTTTAGAGTCATTTTGTAAGCTATTTCCTGTTTATATACTTTAAATATGTAAGTTCTAATGTCGAAAAAGTTAATTTTATCTCAAAAAATACGTTTCCTTTATGTGTGATATTACTTTTATATGAATATTGCTCTATTTAGTTTATTGAACAAATGAAATTAAAAAAATATAATTAAATTAATGTAAGTATCTTTCCAATTCAGTAGTTACTAGTATTCCTAGAGCTAAAACTTTTCAATCTTAACACAAAAACCAAACTGCTTCTACGTGTAAGCTTCTAAGTAAGATGGATGGACAGACGTTTCCCGCTACCATAATGCTATTTATTTTTAACCTCATCGCATTAGCTTTGGCAATTTCCTGGATTCAAAGTGGAAATCGCGAAATCTTTCCTATCCTTAAAAACGTGAAATACGCCTCTATATTAAAGCCTTCGTTATCATTCTGGCTAGCTCTCTTCCCAATTATTTGGGCCAGCATTATGGCGGTTATTACGGCATCTCAAGGATTCCATAATAGCCTGATTTTATGTTATATCCGCTAATGTAGAAGGGAATGGTAACGTAGAAAATGACTGCTTTTCTGATTGTCTTTCTTTTGTTGATCTACGAACAATGTATGTATTACTTTTTGTTTGATAGAAGGTTACAATCATGAAAATAATAATCTCTTTTTTTTTCGTTTGAAGTTAAATTGTTTTACGAATATTAGATAAATAATGTGGTACCTACATAAATTATTCCCAGTAGTTTCTTTAATGACAGCACGTAAGCATTGTAAGCCTGTCTTTTCTAGGCTCGACGGAGTGCTTTTTCTGAGTTAGTTTGGATCTAATTGATTCATTCATTACATAAGAATACAAACTTCTCGCTTCAAAACTATGAGTTAATGTGTTGGCTGGCGCAGTTTTATATTAGCTTAAGTCGGAGATTTTCATTAAGGCGTGGCAATGAGACGGTCTAGTCTAACAGTCATCATCGTTCTTTTAGCAGCTATACGTACCATGGTTTAGAACAGTTTATGGTTTACATAAATTATTGCGTTTTTAAAGCCTTTAAAACATCAAGTGTGTAATTTCTTAGGTGCATCTTAAGGCTTCCAAAAACTGTTACGTGAGATTTCCCAAAATCATTATTCGCCGCAACTCTCCATTGGGTGTTACGGCGCTGAAAGTTTTTAAATATCGCTTTAAGCTGGTTCACTGGTCTCATTAAGATAGAACTAGCGAGATTCGTCAAAAATACGGGTCTGTCTGATTTATAGTTAAGTTTAATAAGTATTTAGTAGAATAACTTTCTAAATATTTCTTTGTTTATGTTTTATTTAATTATAATAACACATTATTTAGGGTACGATGGGACTGACATAACCTGTGGTTAAAGTCTCAAATTAAAAGGAGGATAAAAAAAAACTAGCGAGATATAAATTTAAATAAGTTACAGTAAATTTAAGTTGGTTTGGGTTAGTATCGAACAAAATGTATAGTCACTTTCTTAAACTACGGTGTAAATAGTCGTTGTAGTTTCTGTGTTTAATCTATACTAATATTATAAAGCTGAAGAGTTTGTTTGTTTGTTTGAACGCGCTAATCTCAGAAAGTACTAGCCCGATTTGAAAAATTCTTTTTGTGTTGGATAGTCCGTTTATCGAGGAAGGCTTTAGGCTATATAACATCCCGCTGCGACCAATAGGAGCGAAGCATGAGTGAAAAATGTTGCAAAAATAATCGCGATCATACTAACGGAAATTGACGAGGACGAAGTCGCGGGAACAGCTAGTTATTGCTATACATACATAAATACATATCTTTCCTTAGTTTATTAGTGAAGATTATAAAGTTGACGACCTACATTCTCTTGTTAGTTTAGTATTCCGAGTACTTTCGTCAACAATCACTATGAGTAACTCATTCAATCGGTCATTGCTATACGAACATCGGTATTTGCTGGACTGCGACAAAACATTAATATGCATCAAGTGCAAACTATCGTCTCCTGCAAACCCGATACTGTTGGGCGTCCGCCAATAGGCAGGTTGTTTGTATGTTTGTGTGTGCTAGCCCTTTAGGTACCTACATTTGAAACCACGTACTATTTAGCAGCTAAGGAAATAAGGGAATTTGAAGTTTCTTGTTGCATTTTCACACTTTAACCAATATCTGCCCACGGCTATGATTCGTGCAATCATATCAAAACGTCAGGAGGTTAAATATTATTTATCTTTAAAAAGTCAATTCGGTTGCAGTAAAGCTTTCAGTTATAATGAAATGATTCCGTGCCGTATATACCAAAAGTACCCTTAGTTTGCTTAACAAAGCTTAGGTATAATGAGTTTTATATTGTTTTCAGTGAGTTTTAGAACATAACTTTGTCAAATCACAGATAAGAAAATACTAAAGGTCAAATGGCTGTCCACGATATATGTGGACACCTATTACACTCGGGTTGTTAGTTGTGTGTTATGTTTTAGGCGTTAAAACTATAGATCAATCACTTACATAAATGCATTCAAATCGTCCATCCTGTAAAAAGTTATGCGTCGCTATTCATACATAGATGTATGTATATATGTAGTCATCGAAAGAAGGACACCCACTTTTCGCTTGCAACGAATTACTCATTTGAAAAGACATTTTCCTATTGATTTGCATTAGTTAAAGTTGTTGTTTTAGTCAAAACATTGCATGTTCAGCACCTAACCACTTTTTGTCTGCGGTGTGCCACTAAACTGGAGCCCTTATTAATATTCAACAGCTAACTACCGATCGAAGTCTGATCCACGCTTATGCAATGCAAGACAAGTTTTTGGGTCTTGTCTAAATCAGGGTTTTCTGTACAAAAAGGCTTATTGACTTACATCGGAACACGGCGAAAAAGCACTGGATGTTGTTAAATTAAGCTTCTGCAAGTTTCGAGTAAAATCCTGTTGGGGAATTCAGTGGTTTAGCATACTTACGAAAATGTAATTTATCTAGGTAATCAGAGAGCACATCACTGACAAGAAAATGACACGAATGACTCGAATCAGTAATGTAACCCGGCAAAATGAAAGCGACTTAAAGCTGCTTTAAAGATGAAGCATGTTATCATTTTAATTAAAAAGAGTATATTCTGTCACGAATTTTTATGATAATGGCGGATGCAACACATAAGTAACCAGTATGTCATGGTAGAAACTCCGCAATAATGAACTCCTGTTGTAGTGACCATGAAAGTTGAATTCTACGTTATATTACATTCTCATCTTAGATAAGTTTATACTGGAGATGAAACTTTATGTCAATCACAGAAACATAGTAAACCAGTTTTAAGCAACAATGTTACAGCAACTGTGGTTTTGTACTCTATTACCAGACAGACAAAGCAAACAGAGTAGACTTTTGTAGTAATAACGTAAAAACGGGTAAAAAGGTAAAAACGGGACCATATTACTAAGACTTCGCTGTCTGTCCGTCTGTCCGTCTGTCTATCTGTCCGTCTGTCCGTCGCTCTGTCACCAGGCTGTATCTCAAGAGCCGCGATAGGTAGGCAGTTGAAATTTTCACAGATTATGTATTTCTGTTACTGCAATAACAACAAATACTAAAAACAAAATAAATATTTAAGGGGGGGCTCCCATACAACCAACCCGTTTTATTGGCCGTTTTGGTACGGAACCCTTCGTGCGCGAGTCCGACTCGCACTTGGCCGGTTTTATTTTAAATTACCGTCAGCAGGTTTCTTTGTTAATTTTTTTTTGTTTCGAAACAGTTCTTTAGTTAGACACATGCCTCATTGCTATCATAATTTAAATAGCTCAACCTACAGTCTCACCAAGTGGCGACGATTTGCCAAGACACACTGCGAATTGCAAATTACGTTTCCGATCTGGTTGTGGCGGTTTCATTACTACTCGGCATAGAAATTGGCATGATATAAAATTTAAGCCATTAATAACTATGGGGACATACTATTCCACAGTGAGTTGTTAAATAATTTAAATAAATTGAGTTTGTAACGCAATCCATGTCTACTTTCTGAAAATATTGCTCTAATTTACTGATTTAATATGTATTTTTTGGATTTCTGATATTTCGGCAATGTTTTAAAGTCATGATCAAATTATAAAAAATAAGTTACCGATGACAGCACATCGGGCTATAAGCCTTGGACATCTTAACGTCGTAGACAAAGACCGTATAAGTTTGCAATAAAAATAGCTTAACGCCACTGTGTTTGGTAGAAATATCGAAACAACTAACTCCTAAATACTCTAATATGCATTTGTAGTCCCCTCGGTACAAAAACAGGATAAGAGTTAGGAATCCAGTGATTGTTCACAATCTGATACGAAATGCAGATTATTTGAGGATTGTCTATGTACCCCAGAGGGAAGATCTTCAATATTTATAAGCTCATCAAGAATCTTTGCACTTCGTGTTATCGTGTGTTCATCATCTTGTTAATCAGACGCACTTTTGGCATTTAAAGCTTCATTACAGATCTCGGAACTTTCGATGACGGGGCTTTTTTCCTGATGAGCCCCAAGAGGTTGATTTTGAGTCTGAACTGGATCTACTATTTCTGGCTCGTCTTCCCTGCGTCTGCTATGGTCCTTAACACACATTTCCGGTAGCTT
Organism: Anania crocealis; assembly: GCA_949315895.1. NCBI lineage: Eukaryota > Metazoa > Arthropoda > Insecta > Lepidoptera > Crambidae > Anania > Anania crocealis. Next base: position 14,218,809 of record OX438863.1, read on the forward strand.
ATTCGATAATATAATGCCTATGCAATGTACAAAATAAGAAATATTTCATACATTACTTAAAGTTTTAGGTATTCTATACATTGCCTAGCTATTGTATAGAATACCGTATTATACAGATTGCCGGTAACATATACATATTAATACGTGAAGCAAAAACTTTTTAAGTAGGTACCTCTTTTTTACGAAAATTGCGCAGACGGAGGATAATGAAAGTTTGCACCCTTAAAGTTTAAAGAAAAGAAGTGCAGAATGCTAATATATTTATAAATTATGCATTTTTTTAAATCATTTCAATTAATTACGTTAAAAATTCGACTAATAGTTTTAATAAAAATACACTTCACTAAACGGACAAGTTTCGCCATTTTGGTTTCCAGGTTCATTCATTAATTGCCATTTCTTAAGTTTCCGTTCCGTGTTATTGACACACCTTGGTTAAATACTCGAGTTTAAGGCACTGCGGGACGTTTTGTTCTTTAATTTTGTCACCCGACTAGGTAAATACAGTGAAGACGGTTGTCGAGAAGAGTTAATTAAAACTCACCAATCTATATATCTAGTTTGTTTTAAGAACTTCAGTGCAGCGCAGACAATGTAAATTAATTGGATGGTCACAAAACTCTTTTTTTTTACCCATTAATGAAAAATAGGAGAAAAACTTCATTTATAAACTCATATCTTTTTACCAAGTACCTACACCGATTTCGATGATGTTAAGGATATTGCTAAAAATTTCAAAAAGTACTCTGAATAGCAATTCACTATTATAAATGGTTTGACAGCATTTCAAATTAGAGACAGTATTTCTTTTACAAAAAAATGCACAGACGCTGAAGAAAAACATAAAATAGGCCATCAAACTGTGTCCATGTAATCATGAAATAATAGACACAAAATTTGTAGTTTTTTTCACGCTTTTGGTCGGTATTTTTTTTTATATCTATACGAGAGATCCCTGTGTCACTACACACCAATTCCCGCGAACAACATGTCAAACGACGCGCTGAGAATTGCAAATCTGGCTTTCCGTGTCCGACTAGTTGTGGCATTTGGTTAGACTGGGGTTTCATTACTACAGTTGTGAAATGCAGTTATCGAAGCATCACATTCTGTCAGAGACATAAACGTAGCTTAGGTATCATTGTTTCGATTACCATTCAAATAAGAACGTTTGTAATCTGAAGAGGATATGAAGCCTCGTTACCGTCATTGAAAATATCTAATATAAGAATTTATGTAAATTCGTAAGTTGATTCGAAATGAAAAAAAATACAATGATCTCGTAACAATTGAGGTACCTACACAAAATTAGTTTAAGTTAGGTTTCGTAACAATTGAGGTACACAAAGTTAGTTTAACTTGTGATCCCCAAACTAGGTAGTCCTGTGTGTTGGGGACGCGAACTACAAATAAATCTGTCTTTATGTAGTTGCGAATGAATATTTTATATAGTGACAGATAGTTCCAGGTATGAGTGGAGTTAAATGAGTCAGGTTATACCGAGATCTTACTGGCTGAAACGACAAGAAATTATTTGTTATTAAGTGTGGTTAATGGTAGTACTAAATAGTAGTACCAAATGTCAATGAACTATCTATGATCACATTATCCTTTCATCAGATAATTGTATACGTATAGGATAATCCGAAATTATTTCATATCCTTTAGCACATTGTTTACCAAAATAATTGCATTAATTTAATATTCTGATCCTAACTTAAATATCTAAAGCATATACCTGCTTTGTTGGTGTAAAAAGTTATGCTTATTCCTCTTGAAAAATATTTTAATTTTTGATCCATAACTTTTATGATTTCTCCGCTAAACCTAGGTCTAGGTATCTTATTATTGAAGTCATAACATGTTACATCTCCGTTTCTATTCAACTTCCTAAAATCTTAACCATGTCACCTGTCCCCCGGGTCTCCTTATACTCTCAGTGCGTTGTCTACATATACATATATAGCTGTTGCCCGCGACTTCGTCCGCGTCAATTTCTGTTATTATGAACGCGATTATTTTTGCAACATTTTTCACTTATGCTTCGCTCCTATTGATCGCAGCGTGACGTTAACTTAAAGCCTTCCTCGATAAATGGACTATCCAACACAAAAAAAAAAAATTCAAATCGGACCAGTACTTCCTGAGATTAGCGCGTTCAAACAAACAAACAAACAAACAAACAAACAAACTCTTCAGCTTTATAATATTAGTATAGATTATACACGGTGAATTTTTAACCACCTGTAAAACCAAGCCCATGTTATGTTACCATTATGTATACCATCATGGCAGTGTTATTTCATGTTTTTACCAATTTTTTTTTATAGAAATAATAATTATTAATTATTCAGCTATTTATTTTGATACTCGCTGTGACGCGCACAGATGTAACTGTGTAAGGTCCATTCAACCGACACACTACCGCAGCAAAATGATACGTCTGTGCGCGTCACAGCGTGTTACAAAATTAAAAGTCTGAATCACAATTTAATATTTTTCAAAAAATATTTTAAATAAAAAAAATTATAATACTGCCATGATGTTATACCTACATTAACGTGAGCTTCGTTTTCCAGGTGGTTCAAAAAGCACGGAGTATACTGAACCGAAATGAAAGATATCATATCAAGAAAAAAAAAATACCAAGACTCTCTTTCTGGCCTATTTTCGACTTAAAATAAATAAGTATACTTTATTTGATATTTTAGCAATTAAATTGCAATTATAATATCAGTATATAAACTTGAAAAATTCATATACTAATAAATAAGTATTCGTGTAAGGCTTTTGGGCCCACATATTGGCTACTGATTAGAAAAATATGTTTTCTGTTAGATATTAGTCTATATAGGTATGTACCATACAAGTAAACAAGCAGTAAACGACCATTTGGATCAGTAGTAGTAAACGCTGCTTCTGAGCCACGGGTCGCGGGTTCGATCCTCGCACAGTACAAATATTTGTGTGCATGAACATGTCTGTTTGTACTGGTCTGGGTGTTTTTCTATGTATTATAAGTATATTTTTCAATATATATATATATATATAAGTATGTTTATCGGTTGTCTAGTAGCCAATACGACAAGCTTCGTAGTAGTTGCTTAGTTTGGGAGTAGATGGCTCTGTGTGACCCAGTGTGGCATGTCTGTCTGAAATACATAAAAAAATATTAAACACCACGCCGTTTTGTTCACTAGTCGATAAATTTACTGAACAGAATTTAATGCAAGCAGTGTGACGAAGGAAAAGCGACACGTCATAAAATAATTCGACTTAATCTATTTTAATCCATTTTTAATAACAGACGAATTACCTTAAATCAAATTTATCTACCTACCTGTTCATATATTAACTAAATTCTATACAAAACATTAACAAACAGTCCTAAACCTCCTTAAACTACAAGCAATGCACATAAATCGGTATAATTACAAAATGATAATCCACTAACCTAACACCGTTATAAATATGCAAGCGGACGGTTAAATGCATTACTAACATCCGTCCGAATACCAAGACAAGTAACATCCAAGCCATTTTGCTTAAATGTTAGCGAAAACTCAAACTAATACATAAAACAAAAGCATCGAAAAACTCAATCATTAATTCGGGAAGTTCTATAATAAATCATTTTGTTTGCAACAACGGAGAGACAAAATTCTCACCTTCAGGGAGTAAGAAACTTGTCATTTCTGTCTGATTGAGTTAGGTTGGGGTGCTCTTAAAAAATGGCCTGTCACGGGCATTGCGATCGTCGATAAGATTGTAGGTTGATAAGACTGGAGAGGCTGGGAAAAACGGTTGTCTCTTTTAGCTTTCAATCGAGTTTCGTGTGACAGTTTATTCGTAAGTCCTTTTGTCAAGAATTTATTAAGTCTTGTTATGATTATCGTTCAAGGTTTGTGAAGGACGTGACGCAAACACAAAAAAACTTTTTGATGCTGATCGAGTAATTGCTTATTTTATTTTTTACGTGGTTTTAATAAATGTATGTGCAACATCGTAAAAAATATTAAAATTAAAGATTAATAATTTACTTGTTTATCTCGCTCAACGCATAAGATATCCGAAAATGTATCTTGTCTAATTTCAATGTATAGTGTTCTAGTAAATTCACGAAACCAACACGTAATACCTAAATAATTCGTGATCATAAGTTAGTAATCAAACAATCCAGTAAAAGAGATTTGCTTTGATTTGCATTATAAATGTTTGTTTTTGGATGTAGTTAACGAACCTTAAAAAAAAATTTGGTGCTTTCACTAATACATGAAACCTTTTGTTTATTCTGAGAACATCACCTAAATTGAGTGCTAATGTGTTTTGAAACGATCACAGTAAAGGTCAAAATGTATTAAATAATATCACGCCTTTGTTTATTTCGCGTACAGCGAGACAATCATAGACAGAACATTCTCATGTAAGCCGCCATCAATCCCGAGATGCGGGTGTTTCTGACACTACCCGAGTTGTTCGGCTAATGACCGTTGTATAACCCCTATCACTTACTGAATTTCATTTGCGGTTGTTCTAACAGTTGCGGTATTGATTTATTGGTCTCTCTGATTGATAAAGTTAATCCCTGTTATACTTACTTGTGATGAATGGACGAAGTTACCGGGCAATGTCCGTTAGAGGGTATATCTAGTTGCTGCGTTGCCAAGCCATTGGGGCCATGCTGTGCCGGCTTAAAATAGATGGGCATAACCATTTCTTTACTTTATTTGTTAAAATATACAAATCACATTACAGCCAGATCATAATATAGTCTCTTGTCATAACAGCTTCTTGTAAAGCAAGGTTTACAGAACATAATTTTCTCGTAGGAACCAACCGAAGGAATACTGCCAATTGCAGATGGGAAACAGTATCCTTTCTGGCAGCAAGATGGCAAAATTGAGAAGCTAATATCTGCTGTGTTTGATTAGCGCAGAAATTAAATCTTTCTTGTTGCATTGTTGCACATGAAACTTTGACACACACGGGATTTAATGCAACCATTGAGCTACTGACACTTAATTTGTGTACTCGAACATGGTCATACCAGAGCGGATTTTTCAATTGACATCGCTTTGCCTGAATATGAATCCTAGCAGTCTTATTTTGACTTTAAACTAGCAACAGAATTGGCAAAAATACAGTTTTAAAAAATTTGTGTTCCAACCACAAAACTTTTAACTATTTTTGTTTTATTTGTTTTGCTAGGCATTCATTTATCATTATATAGTCATCATCTCATTCAAACGACGGACGTCCACTTCTGGACGTATTATCTTCTTACTATGTGTCCCGTCCACAACCACTTCATCTCAGCAATTCTTCAAGCGATGTTGGTGACCTTTATGATATTTGAATATGTAATTATTCAATTTTCAAATTTTACTTTCATTCAAATTTTTTACACAGTTGAATTAAGTTTACATTCAGTCTGTGCAACATTTCTGTAAATTCTCATAATTTTTCAGACATTTAATTTTACAACTACCAATAATTTAGCCACATACATAAAATACATTTGCACATTAAAATTTTGCATTCAGTATGAATTCAGTATGAATTATTGATGGTTATCGCAATTTAATTTTCAATAGACATTTCAGTAAAGTTGTTCGTCTGTATCGTTTAGTCAGACGTTGAAATATTCTACAATGAACTTATTTTTACCTAAAGTGTTTTTTTAATCATTCTAAAAAGTAGACAAAAGTTTAATCTCTGTTATTTCAACCGTCATAAAAGGAGTAATTCTCAATTTCTTACGATTAACGTAGAAAATTGGTCAGACAAAATACCTACTCACATACGCAAAACAGCTCTAGTTACCTTAAACATTGACGATGGATGTGAAATTATGGAACAACGAAGATAAGTGAGCTGACATTTGCGACACATAATTACGGAACATTGCGCTTGGCTCAACACGTACTTGGCCGGTTGTAGTCCTATAAGTACCGTCAGTCGACGATAAGAGTAGTCACTGCCAGAAAACGACAGACAACAGCTACTTTCTTCACCTTTGACCAAACTGAGATCGCCAACCTACCTGTGTTTTTTTTTTAAACAATGGGCTTGCTCACGACTAAATACTTAACTCTATGGTTGAGAAGAAGCCTAAGATGGAGCGAGCTCACCCAGAGGTATTGGTTCTCCCACACACCAGCGGAACACAGAAAAAATGTTTGGCGCTGGACTCCGGCAGGAGGGTGGTAACATCCAGGCAGCCTCTTACGAATCCTACCACCGCAGAGGGATCTGTTAGCCGTCATCATTGGTTAGAAAAACCAAAGATGCCGTTGCCCAGGGTGGACCACTAGGAGGTAGATCCCACCACCAGTATGTCCAGTAGTACTGATGCAAATGATGTTGATTTATAATGCATGCTATTAACATGTATTATTGTACCAGATTAACTTTCAAACGTGCTGAACAGTGCATAGACCGCATTTTAATTATAAACAAAAAAAATTAACAAGAACTTCTCGTTAATCTAACATCACAGGCCGATAGTGACACTATTTCACAAAAAGTATATACTTCGCCGTGTCCAGCGAGGAATTTTCAATAAACTATCCGATAGTGACGTTAATGCCTGTTCATTTTAAAATATTGTCCTTTAAGATCGCGGAAATCCTTGGAAATTGTGAGTTGAGCCCTGAAATTTAATAACAAGATAGAGATTTTACCTATTTTTAGACAGTTTAGAGCTGGATTTATATGTGACGAGGTAAAAGTCTAGGACTAAGAATTTGTATTTTAGCTTAATTTAGCTTTGCATAGAGATCGTTAACTTATTAAGGTCATCGTTATGTTCATTTGAGTTAAAATCTTTTGTTCGTATTAATTTCAGAAATAAATAAGTATTATACTTATTTCAAGTATCTAAGTATTGTTTCTTGAGAGTTAGACCTTAACACTAAATCCAACTATTACCAGAAAAATATTAAGTTTAGGCTTTCATTTTGTTAAGGATTTTGTGTTTGGTTGAATATAATATATTTGTAATTTGTTCGTCCATAACACCAATTAATGCGTTGACCTTTTGGTTGACCTCCATAGTTTTTAAATTTCCCAATATGAAACCAAAAAAATATTATATCTAAAAAGTTTATAAAACAAAAGTTATGAAATCAACGATCATCATGACTGGCTTAGACTAAAATTTATAATTTACGCTTTTTGTTGGTTAAATTTGTGTGTGGTTTAACGTGCAATGTCTGTCATTATTTTTGGGTAGGTTCGACGTAATGAGACGGTGGAAAAAGATGACGATTTCTTGCAGTTTGCAGTGAATTTTTTATTGACAATGTACTTTATGAATTAAAACGAAATTATTAAAGCGTATAAAAAATGGTAAGTAAGTAGGTGCGCGAGCGCACGGTGCAATGCCCGATCGAGAAGTGGGGGCCCGATACATTTGGGCGCGTGACGAGGGTCGCCGGGTGAGGATCTTCAATAATTTCGGTTATTTTTAAATTTCGTAACATTTTATTAGAAGCAGCGTTCTAACTCCATTTATTTATATTCTTAGCGTGCAATTTAAGTATTCATTGTACCTACTACTGTAACTGCAAATACAATCATTTTGTTCGTTCTTTAATGTGCTTGTTACACTTGCATACAACTCAATTAACTATATTTTTTATTGTTTCAGCTGCGTCCGCGGTGATTTCCTAAAAGTGTACTGGGAGGTGCAAGGACCGGGCCCCCCTGGGTCGGTGAGTGAGCGGTCGGCGTGGGCCCGCGAACTGTGCGGGGGCCGGGCTGACGCGCCCCCGGCCCTGTACTCGCCAGGGCCGGCCCTCGTGCTGGAGTTCCACACTGGACCTAAACAGAACAACGCGACTGGCTTCGTGGGGACTTACAGTTTTATTGATAAACGTGAGTACATATTTTTAAAACAAAAGAAAAAAATACATTTATTAAAATTTGGTCGTCACACACAAATAGAAGTATACAAGGTTAACATATAGCACATTAGAATTTTAGTTCGATACTATTCCGTTTTCGAGAGTTTATTAAAATTACAGCTACAAATTCAGTGAAACAATCGTTAGCTAATCCGGCGAGTGATACGCCAAAAAATATTGCTAAAGTCGACCAATGAATCCAACGATGTATCAAAAATGTGCCCACCAACACCAATATTGTTTTAGTGGTCTAAAAACGATTGCGCATTTTTTATTTATAATAGAATTGATTTAACCGGTAACCGGTTCTTAGAATTTTTTCTTTGTTTGTGTATACGAACCCGTTATACTAGGTTAAGGTGTAAAGACAATGATGCCTAACTAATATGTAATAGCAGATAAGTAAAAGTACTTTGAAGTTTCTGGAAAGATTATTTTTATCCAAGTTGGGCCTATATGCTAAAAATCAGTAACGAGTTTAATAAATGTCTTAAGCTATTTCATAGTTTGTAGCTTATTGTAAAGTTATTTCAGTCTTACTTAATTTAACACACACATAATTTGTCGTAAAGTTATGCCTTTTTCACATACTCATGACAAAATATCGATAGATAACGTCCAGTACAATAAATGATACGTATAAAATACGTATATGTATTTATTTTGATTGTAGTATATGCGGCGACACATCAACCTAACCATTAATGGCTAATTTCCCCAATCGATTTCAAACTTTACGTCCAACGTATTAAGATCGCTATCAATTGAGTAAATTAGATGTGTTGTGGTAGGCTGATGGGCTGTACAAATACTAAACACTAACATTAACTCCAATCCATAATTTCTAGGAAATGTAGCTGCCGTAAATTATGAGGGCATCGCTGAAGTGCAAAATGGTTTCGATAAAATCTACCGTTTCAGTGAAATACCCTCAAATGTTCATGCAACAGGAGCATAATACACCGATATATTTTTCATTTTTGATAGGTAATGCAGAAATTTACGAATGAACTATACTCGTCGTCAAAAAAATCGCACCATCGCATAATTTCCATACAAACATGCTCAGTTCAGAGGCCTACAAATGTAAAAGTATCAGTGCTTTAGTAATAATTTTACTGTAAATCGATGTCAATAAAGTTCGCTTTTTATTTAGCATTTGAACTGACTAGAAGAACCTTTTGCGTAGGAGTTAATTGATTTGGGGCTTATATCATGTGTTTATTATTAGTTTTCAATATTCAGGCACTGATTCAAGCGCCATCACGGAAGAACTGAACTACTGAAGAACGGTTCTTGTAATAGTGACCATGTACGAGTTTGTTCTAATGAGAATATTGCGCAGTTGACCAGTTTAAAAGATTAACTACTTACTTACTTCACAAATGTTTTCTCAAATATTTGGGTCACAAAAGCAACAGCCAGCAACAGCGGCAACAGCCTCTGAACATCAGCTTTCGTTTAGCGATGGCTATGATACATTGTGAAAAAAACATTTGATGTAAAAACCAAAACGATAAATTTATAGATCGGCTAACCAATTGTTCAATGATAGGCGCCTGCCAACAATAAAACCGATAGTGATTTACAATTCACCTAGCCTAACAATAAATCACGCATTAAACGTCCAAATTCACTGACAATGCAAAAACTCATCCAACGGTTGCGTATTTGTCAAATATCAATGTTCGCAGTAACTTGGCGTCGAACTCTCCACGCTCTACGCTCTAATAAACCGGCTCTAAAACTTGATAGAGATTCGCTTTGTTAGTTGCTGGGTCAGGGCTGGAATCGGGGCTTAAATGGGGCCTAAAAGGGACAGATTAGAGAGTTACCAGCGGTAACAAACAGTTGCATAAACGCACATAGTAATTAAAGTGAATTGTAAAACCGGAGTCAGGAAAAGAGGCGATGGAAAAATCAGGTTGGTTCAGATTGTTTTCATATTTAGACGATGTAGGTAATTGAGATTAGGAAAAGGATAATATAAAAGCATTATCATTATCATCTTAAATATACGATTCTTACTGTTAGACATAGGCCTGGTCCAAGAATACCAAACCACAAAAAATGGTTCCGTGCGCTTACCGCAGCTTTCCGTGTCCACCATCAGATCGTTGGTCCTCCTGATAAAAAAATATTTACTCAAAAAACATGAAAATTCATGTTTCAAATATAGGAAATATGTAGCTGCTATGCAAGTTTTTAAAAATATACAATTTTAAATTAAAGTATAATTCAATTTAAAAGGTGTTTTTATGATGAGTCAGCATAAAATACAAATATTTGGCCCTTAATAAGCCCTGAGTCCATACCACGTCAATATTTCACGTGCTGACACACGCTTGGCCCTAGTCCTTTGTCCAATCGCATATAAGCGGATGAAACTAGGATTACACTTATGCGCGTTGTCATTGCAGCCATTCGCTGCCATTCGTTTCCTTTTCCATTCAGCGCTTGAAGTGGCTTTCTCTCGTTAAAACTATATACGGGTCACTGTTACGCTCCTTTCATTCCCACTTATAAATAATAGAAATGTTTATTTATTTAATGCCCTGAGGCTTCTCGATCCAGAATCAACGTTTAGCAGAAATATTGATAGAAAGCGCAACCCTATATCTTTTTATCTATATCTTCTTATGAATGTCGCCAGAATAGACTGAAGGAGTACTGTCTAAAGAAGATGTTGAAGATTTAAATTGAAAATACAATTGAGAATAAAAGCTTCGATTGTGTTGCGTTGATTCGAAGTGGATTGTTGTAGGTTCGAGTCCAACCTAAGGCAGTGTATATAAGATTAAATTTAAAGATTTGTATTTCCAGTTAACAATTGAAGTTTGATTGCTTATAAAGACAGTTTTATACTTATTAATTTTTACTTATTAATTTTTATGTAAATAACAAAATCTAGTGGTTTATGTTTTAAATCAATAACAAGCATTTGTTTAAAATAGGTTAGAAAAAATGTGAAGAAACAAAAAAAATACGTCTCTCGCTAATATAAAACAAAATTAAACGAACAGTACAGTTTAAAAAAAGTCATAAACAGAGAAGAGTTGTGTTTCACCAAATTTAGATAATGGCTATACAGCGTAGTTTTAAAATGAAATGGAAACAATAAAATTACCTCGCAGGAAGCATTTAGTGAACATGCAGCTTTTCCAACTGTTGCCTAATTAGCAGTTGTGAAACACGAGAAAAAAATATATACGTTTTTGTAACTGCAACAAAATCTGTTTTTGTCTCTAAAAATATTTGAAAAGCTCGTATTTATGTAAGTGAGTTAGTAACGATGGTCGGTCGCATTGTTGTGAAAAACATTTACAAAAAGATTTGAGTAAATAAGGAACACCAATAGATTTCCGTCATATACTACAAGTAAGTTATAGGGAAAAGTCTGTTAACTAAACATTTGTAATTAAATCATAAAAACATTCTGGAAATACTGTGTCTCGTTCATACATGTTCAAACTCGTGAAAGGTTCAGAGTCAAATTGAGAACTTTTCCTTTGTTAGTCGCTTTATAATCACCACCATGAATTCTACCGGATATTATAAGTATTGAATGTATCATAGTAAGTAACCTTTGTTACAAAATGTTCTTTACATTTTAAGACAGATTTTCTAACATTGTGTTTTTGTCATGCGATATACATTTTGAATACCCATAAGTGCCAGTAATAAGTGTTAGACCGGCTTGATTGCTCTGTTTGCATTTTTAAAAAGTGTCAGAATTACTTTATACTGTTATTGGTTTAAGAACCAAACACTAGTAAAATGTAAATCAGCCACTTGTACATCCCAGGTTCTTTACTACCCAGTAAAATAAGGAAAGCTGACGACCACAAAAAAATGTTTGGATGTTATGGATTGGAAGTTTAAATAATCCAGTGTGTAGCCATGGCTTTTGACCTTAAATTAGCTATTAGAACGCTGAATAGATAGAGATACTATAATGAAATTAAATTATAATTTAAAGCAGTTTGAATGCTATTTCATGAAACTTAGTATTTACTTTAAAAGGCAGCTACAGTATACAATATTTCCTTAAATAAACTTATCCTAATATAATAATTATCTCGATCACAGTAGCTGGATCTAGGTCTAGCAAGGTTGTCAATCGTCCATTAATTTTCCACATCAATCATCTCTAAATTGACGCCCGATCCATTCTGGAATATATAATTATGTAAATAATTTATTTAATAGATAGAGCATGTCTAGTGCTTTAGTAATAACGGCTTGTTAATACAGCAATTACTTATCGTTCTATTGATCATTATTGCCTCATTAGGGTGAGAACAGTTTATGTGTACCTATGCGCCGTAGAAATCATTAATTATATTTTACAAAGATTACAACACTAAGCTAAAAAAATATATACGAACATTGGTGCCAGTCTAAAATATAATAACAAAAACCCTTCTCATCGTATGGGTGTCGTAACAACTACTAAGCATCAGGCTAAGAATTGTGCCAAGCCAAACAGCAATGCAGCAACCACGGAAGAGCCTGGGATGCATCCGCTTGGCAAAGAATGATGTAGGCTGATAATGATTATTACAATTGGATCAAATTTAGGAAAAAATATTTTCTAAATTGGTTTGGGTCTAGTTATCAGGGTTATTGTCCTACCTTGTAACTCGTTGAGCCGTTGCTTCCCGCTTCTGCCGCAAGATAGAAGTATTAATATACGTACTAATAAGTCACTTCAGGAGCCTGTAATAGGTGGCTTGGGAAACTCTGACATTAGACTCTCAGCATGCAATCTTGCAGGATAAGTATACTACTTAAACGTAAAACGTAAGTTTAAATTAATTCTAATAGTTCCTTGTAAAAGTATACTAGATAAGTATACTACTTATCCTGCAAGATTGCATGCTGAGAGTCTAATGTCAGAGTTTCCCAAGCCACCTATTACAGGCTCCTGAAGTGACTTATTATATTTAAACTTATAGTATTGTAGGCCAGACTATCCTTCCTAAAAAAATAAGAAGATCATTATGGATAGGCACAATGACTGATGCCTGTAACATGATTTTGCTAAAAAATGGTCCCCTATCGTAATCAGGTCAGGTCATAGGCTTACTGAATTATGGGGGTTATCTACGTTGCGTCATCCTGTGCGTAGTAGCTTCTCTAGAATATAACTTTCTTAAAGTTGTCTGTCATTCGAATGAAGTCGCTTGCTCACAGCTACTGTAACTTGTTAAAATGGGGAGTAAATCAGTAACTTTGATAGTTTTGGGAAAATCCTCTACATTGAAAACGCCAAAACGACAATTGACTTCTTTGCTTGTTTTGTGCAGAATAAACTTTTTGTATATTACTTGACGTAGGGTTACAATAAAAGTTAAGTACTGTTTCTTGATTTGAACCCACACCACCTTCATATTACCCATTAAGCTATCAAGATATTGTTTGAGTCGACAAATATATCGTTGTTATTAAAGTAATTACCTATATTTTCTATGTAAGCACTTCAGCAATATAATAGCTTTAAAAACAAATAAAAATACTTATAGATCAATTACTATCTGTTTATCAATACTGAATTAATGTAACAAAATGCCACACTATGTCGGTCATTATAATTATTATTTAAATAATTAACTATGTATTTTTTAAACTAATTTTCACTGTGAAAATTGAACTTTTAAGCCTTAATACAACACAATTAGTACAGTTGTGATCAACTTTAAATCAATATTTCTAATAGTTCATTGTAAAAGTATACTAGAGAGATTTTAACACGAAATTATCATTATCTTAAATATTGGGACGAGTAAAAGCTCCTCCTGGGGCCTATTTGCAGAAATAAAACTGATTTTACTGAATGACTAAACATATAAAATATTATGGTTTCAATCAATAACAAAGGATTCGATCTATAGACATCAGAATGCTCCATTGAATAATACGCTTAATTTTTTCCGCTATTCAGCTGACGGGTGGCGAAAACAAAAGGTGAAAGCTCTAAAAATCCTTGCATTGTCTGGGTCCTTGCTTAGATTGCCTTTAAGTAGAAGACGTAATGAATAATGAATCTTGTCAATTCAATGTTTAAAGCTTGAGACCTACGATATACGTTTGCAAATTCCGTATTATTCATAGCTCAGATAAAGACTTGATCAACAGAGAATGAAACACTCGTGACAGGATTGGGCGTGATAATCCCATGGGATTAGAGTTAACGTTAATGGTAGAAGACATTTATTCAGAAATAATACTTAAGCTGGATGTTAGGTAATTGGGGTAATTTTGTAGGTAGGATGTTTCACGTCAAACGAAAAATATTTAGTTTTAATTCTCACTCAATTTTCTGTATGAGTGGGTGTGAACCATTCAAAAAATTTAAAATTATTGATACATACTTAAGTAGGTATATCAATAATTAATAAAATCACGGTTGATATGCAAACAAACCCTAGGGAAAAGTAAAAGTAACAACTTTCTACGAAATTGTAAAACAAAATTTGCATCCATTTTTTAATGGAATTACATTTGTTGTTTATCTACACGTAAAATATAATAAGTATATGAATCAAAACAACAACAACACACAAAGGCATTTAAATAGGCGACAAACATTTAATAACTTGAAACCATTTATGTCATAAAAGCCCGTGCGAGGGTGAGCGATGAAAGCTTTGTTACATATACTTATCTCATTCCGAGTGGAATAATGCAAAGCACGCGTCGAATGCATGTTAATGTTGTATTAACTTAGCAAGTTTATGCAGTTAGTGTGGACACGGACGTGGACAGTTTTGCACCTCACATATGTGTATAGTAGCTCAGTATTATCGTAGTAGTTACTGTAGTATTTATTACAGGTGAAATCCATTTTCATACGTCATACAGCTTATATATCGTTTATACAATTATTTTTAAAACGTAAGTTTAAAATACACAAACAAAATGTAAAGATATAAATATTTAAGACATGCCTCACGGGGCACACAGAGCCATCTAGTCCCAAATTAAGCTACTACTAAGTACCCTGTCGTATGGGGTACTAGACAACCGATAAACTTACTTATATACTTTTTTTTTTAAATACATACATACTTATAATACATAGAAAACACCCAGACCAGTACAAACAGACACGTTCATGCACACAAATATTTGTACTGTGCGGGGATCGAACCCGCGACCCATGGCTCAGAAGCAGCGTTTACTACCGCTGATTCAAATGGTCGTCAAATCACATATAAAACAGAGATCTTAGAAAATCAGTTGAGAAATTTGAGTGTCATTTTGCCATATGATGATAAAATGCCTTTATGATACTTGTTATATTTAAAGTAAATTGAAGCTCTAAGAATTAATTAATAAATGTCGTCTCTTTTTTGGCAAAGTAGTATCGTTACGACTCACCTTATATTTTCATGTATTTTTAAGTTTGTTTACCATGTTTGAAAACTAACTGTTGTAATATCATTGCAAAATATAGAGTTCAATGCCTTTAGCTAATTCATCAAAACTTTTGATTCTTTACCTTAATATCATGAAAAATAATATTTCGTGTGCACAGTAACACAGTCTCTCAACAAAACTTATGCAAACCGATAGTTAAGTACTTAAAATCCTATTGTCTCCCAAATAGGAATTCAGACTTACCTTTATTTTTATAGTTCCAATGAGACTATCCGTACTAATATCATCTGTAATCAATACGAAATTAATTCTGTCTGTCAGTCTGTCTGTTACGTTTACTCAACTAAATTACAGAACCTATTTTTATTAAATTTAATACGAAAACTACTTTGTACCCACTGCTGTGCACAGGTTTCCGCTAGCGCAATTAACGTTAAGTTCACGCGGGCAGAGCCACGAGAAAAGCTAGTTTATTAATAATAAAACTAATCGATTAATCTTTAATCGCAAAAGACTCGGATTAAGTCAACCAACACGCGTTGTATTGTATTGTTCACGGGAAATACGCCCAGTCCAATAGGTAAGTTTAATCAACTTACGCTACTTGTATGTAAAAGGCTTGAGGTGCACAGAGAACTTCATCAGATGTATTTTTTATTTTGCGTACAGTGAATTTCATAAATTATTAAATATCTGCCTTGCTATTATAATTCGTGTCATAAATAATTGTCATTGATTTTCAAGCAACTCATTAAGGTTATTAGAAAATTTGCATTGTAGATAATTAACGGAATTCAGTCAGAATAAATAAACATAAAGAAATTTATTTGAAAAGATTATAGAAATGCAAGGTTGTTTTTGTTTAACTTTAAATTGGCGCCAAATATACTATTAACGAAGTTTATATTAGCTTTTTATCGGTGTAGAGTTCGACGTAAATACAATACTCTTCTTCTTCTTCTTTTAATTTAATGGCGATGATCTTGTGTTGATTGCACTGTTCCGCCAGTATCACGTGTGCAGCTTTTACACGGAAAATAATAATATTCTAAAATGAACAATAAATAAACAGACTTATCCACTTAAAACAAAGATTCTGAAACCGTGGCAAATAAAAATGAAGGGTAAATACAATACTCTGTCCACGCACGGGCTATGTCACGGATGTCAGGAGGGGCATGAGAGACGATGAGACGCACAACCGCCGAACCGCGGCGAACAACACCGAGCGAACGTTCGGTTCGTGAGCGAACATCGATGCTCGGTCTAACCACTCCCTTCAATATCTTAATCTTAACAAAAAAAACAGTGGGATAATTATAATAATTAGTCCACTGTTTTTATTTGTTATGTTTATTTCTGCTCTCTGTGCGTGTCGATCCTCTACGTCCTTCAGTACCAGCACTTTTGTTGGTTCTTGCTTCAGTTCGCCAACTTTTCAATTCGTTCCGTTAATGAGTTGACTTCATCCCGGTACGCGGTTCGCTTTCAAATTTCAAACATTATGTAGTTTACTCTTTAGTGTTTATAACAGGGGAATTACAAGTTTGATGCAAGGAAATTGTTCTTGATTACTTTCTTCTTTATCTCGTCTGCCAGCGGAAATGCTGGTATCAACTGCTGGCTTTTAATTAAGAAAATGTATTAATTATGTTATGAGAACTTACATATATTTTGGGCTAAACTTTATCTAGAATATCTCGTTAAGCAAAATACTTAACGAGATTACTTGCAAATTTTTTCCATTCGACCTTTATTATTTAACTGCTGGGCAAAAGACTCCTCTAACTTCTCTTCAATGATCTCTGTCCAACTTCCTATCTTCGGCGATAGCTGTTCGTTGGTATCCACTTAGTGGATATCTGGGCCCATCTATCAAGATGCACTCTACGCGGCCATACGTGGTGACATACGTGACCTGCCCATTACCACTTTGCTTTGCTGTCCTTTCGCCTACATCTGACATCTTTAGAGCGAATAGTGCAATTCCAGATCTTATGCCCGCTTTTTATGTCTAATATAATCTTTCACTTTCGGTCAACGACCACGTTTGTGCTCCGTACGTAAGAACAAGTAGACTGTTGTTGTGTATTAAATTTACACCAGCAATTTTATTGGTAAGGTTTCAATACAAAAACTGTGTACCCTAAATTCTAGTATTAACAAGCTCCTACCTCAAATTTTTACCCGGTAATGATCCAGTGCCCCATACGTGCTGAGTATGACATATTGTATCTGTTTTACAATGGTCTAAAAGTTGCAACGACATTAAAATATTTTAACTGTTATAATAACATGAGCAGCCATACTCGTGAGCAGCAGCAATACTTTGTTCGTTACAGTAATTCTCGTGTGTTGACTTTGTTCGTTAATTGTGCTGGATTTTGGGTTGCTTTGCGTATCTCGCTTGCAGAGTACTTCATACTTTCAAACAATGTCGACCGACATAAAACAAGTAGTTTTCAATAGAAGAGTCCTGTCTGATTATGGTGATTACATGACGGAGTTAACTGCTTTTTTAACTTTTTGTAACTGTAGAACCTTCTAACAAATTACTTTAAAAAAATGTTAAATCCAAATTAAACGGTTTACGACCAATGCCATGCTTACGCCGACTAAAAAGAGACTTATGCTTTATAGGTACGTAAATTTTGTCAAAATGCTAATAAAAAGACTAGAGAATTTAAACAGATGAAGAGAAGATACGAATGGCACGTAACAAGAATAGTTATGGATATGATGGTTAATGCGTGGACAGGTAGAGGGCGACCTTAAAAGAGATGGATGGAATGTGTCAAAAAAGATAAGATGAAGAAGGGGGTGGACTCGGTGGCGGCTGATAGGATTTTATTGAAAAGGAAAACGTACTACGCCGACCGGTAAACCGACCTGGGAACAAGGCAAGTAAATTATAATGAAACAGATGAGAACTCTTCTGGATAATGAATTGAAACAAACAAGTTTCCTTTCCTCCTGTTTACTCTTAGTTCGACTAACGAACGTGAGTACAAGTTAGTTCGTTAATTAAGGTTTCACCAAAGCAATAGTGGAATTGAATAGTCGACACTCTATAGCTAAGGAAAATTCAATACTGATTGACATCAAACGAGACTGCTCCTTTGATATATGAAATCGGTAAGTGTGTTATTTATCGTATTTGCGGCAAATCAAAAGGTAGCTATTAATTTTTATGCTCTATATCGTTTGATGTATGAACACGTGTTATTCTAATCATGTGGTGTGTGGCAAAAGTATGTAAACACTTTTTTGTTTTACGACATAAGGGTTTATGTCGTTGTATTAAGGGTCAACATCAGTCAGAAGTGTAGGTATATATGATTTTGCAGCTGATTTTGCAAACAGGTGGAAGTTGAGGCTCTTGGTCTATTATGGTTGGTCTATACTTATGTCCTTGGTATTATACGTCCTATCATTAGGGTCCCAACTTAATTTCACCTTTTTGACACAAATTTTCTAAGTTTTTATGTTTTGTTCTTTGTGACTGTGTCAAATAAAAATCTATTTCTTTCTTCCTATACGGTTCAAATTATTAGAGTTATTTGATTCGGGATTATACCATGTACCTTGCGTTCCCACGTACCTTATTTATTATGAGTTTCCGATATTTCGGCTCTTTTGCAAGCGCTATGATCACGGGAGAACATAGTTGAACCATGAAAGTTTAAATCGGTTCAAATTATGTTACTTATTTTTTGAGCGCTTTTTCCACTTTTACCCTCATATGTATGTAAACTTTAAGAAGAATGTGTTGGGCGAAAGAATGCATTTCAAATCGGAATTTTCCCTCCGCAACGCATCGGTAGCGATTGTTGCTCGTTTTGTTTTTGTTGTTTCTTTACCAGTTTTATTCTACTTACTTGGCTACACTTTTAATTCTATCTGCATAAGTTTTTAATGGACGCAAGAAACAGCCTTACCCCAACCGCCGAGCAAGGTCGTAACCAAAGTGTTTTAAAAAGAATATGTAGGTCGAGTTATAGGATTAACTGTATTTATTAACCCTTCGAATAGCAGAATGTCAGATAATAAACATTGGAAAATATTTAAGTGGTCTCTAAGTAAAGCGATTTAACAGAAAATACGATATGGCCGCTAGTTTTACTCAAAGAGATAGATTTTTATCCCTACGTAAATTGTGTTTAGTATTGATATGAGACTCAATAAATCAGATTCTTTTTTAACAATACCACTTTAGATATACAGAAACATAAAATCGTCAGAGCTAGCCTATCCATGTGTAGAATCGAAGGAATTGTGAACGGTCCATCGCCTCGGCGCGGTAACCGCGAGCCCATCTATCTATATGATAATAGAACAATCGCTGAAAACTATTTGTATGAAAATTTCACACGACTCGGGGAATGCATCCGAATGACACAGAGATCGGCTAGCGGTCTAGATAAAGTCACTGTGCTATTTTAGTTAACAGAGTTGATGTAACCCGACAAGTAAAATAAAAACATTAAAAGGATATAGGTACCTGGACAAAAATTATAAACTAAGCAATACATTTTGAGTCATCCTTATAGGAAGTATGTCTTTTAATATTTGCTTGGTTTTTTTTTTGTTCTAGACCTGTACCAAATGGATACTTACTTCAAAACATGTTTGCGAATATAATTTTTTTGCAATTAACCTGAGTAGACATGTAAAAGAAATTCATTTCATTCATTCATTCATTTACATTCATTTACACTACCATGTCCTGATACGTTTAAACTCACAGAACATGGTGGTTCAACTAACACTTCTTATGTATCTACTACTTATGTAACTGAAGGGATGCAAAAACTTCGCCACCTTAGCAAATAGTTGCTTTGCCATATTTGTTTTAGTACCCTCCAATTTCCTCATGAACAAATTGGGCAATCTCAATACGATATAATGAATGTCGACACTCATTCCGCTGTAATGAGAAAAGTTTGTTCCTAATCAAAGGTTACTTATACGAATATTTCGATGCTATCTTTTTGTGATATTCTCAGTAATTTGCTTTTGCTTCGGTGGAACTACTTCACAACACATGCGTGTAATTTCAATAACATCTATCTCTTTTATTGATTCAGGATACTGACTTGTGTGAGGGAGATAAAAACAATAGAAATATAGGCATCGCATTGCAGAGTGAGGCCTTTGTTTTGTGCTGGTTATTTTCTTGTTTTTGTCTATTACTTTTAGTATTCGAATCCAATCAGGCCAACTAACTACTCGTAACCTTTGATGATATCATAAAGTCACTGCTAGATTATTCATAAACCTTTTAGGTCGCCTGATTCCTATTTCTACAATTATGGTCGATGCTAATAACATTAATAACAGTATCTGACTTTGACATGAAAACATGGATTTTGGTTTATTTCTTCCGTGCTTCTTCTTTTAGTGTCAAAGGTGTTCTTTATTGATAAAAACTCAAGAGATACAATTAAAGTTCAATTTTCATTTTATTCACTTTAAGTCAAGTAGACACTAACTTCACGTGTGATACCTATTCAAGTAATAACAAGTTGCAAAGACATATTAATTCTTACCTTCAACAAACTCAGTCTTCTATACTTCACTCAACGAAGGCTCAATTTCCCGCCGGAAAATACTTTTTCTTGTATCAAACCAAAACGTAGAAAGCAGAATTCCACTTTGTTATCCTATCCAATAGTGCTTTGTGAATCCTTGAGTCAAGTTAGACAAATATTTGTTCAAGACTAGAGAAGAGACGTGACCTAATCGAAAACATCGTTAAATTTACCGTGTTATTAAGTTTTCTTTGTGACAAAATTAGTTTACTTCGTTTTTTTTTTTTGTTTTTAAACAATTGCAAACTGATTCATAATTGAAGTAATTTTCAATCAACCCTTTTATGTTTCCTCTAATTTACGCGCAATAATTTCAATATAATGAGAATTTTCACTTTTGGGATTTAGGTAAGTTGCTTACGTTACAAACAACAAACAGTACATAAGATTATCTAGATCAAAGAGATCTCATAAACTTATGACAATAATCAAAAAGGTAATACAGATTAGGATTTTGTTAACATCCTAAGGTTACCCATATCAAAAGGCTGATGATCAAAATGTCAGGACAACAACAACATTTTGATCATGGTGTGATGTGTTTTTGACAGCTGTGATGTAATTTGAATAGCAGGACCCAAGTCGATCGTTTAATTTATCGATACTAACTACCAACTCACTATTATGGGAAGTTGGCACCTGTGTCCGTCTGATATATCTCTGTCCGAAGATTCCGCGTGGCTTGACAATGATCGAAAAGGCTGAGCTGAAGAGATCCCAGAGGACACATCACTTATGACTACTAACAATTCATAGCATTATATCAAAGATTCAGTCTGATATGATTATAAAATATTATAAAAGAAGCAAAATTATATTTACTATCACAATAAATAAATGACCAATATGACCACTGACCGAATCATTTCAAAATTGATTGATTCCCAATACAAACTGTTTAAGCTAAGAGTTAATTGTTACGGAGTTACCTTTTTTTTTATAACTTTTCGATATTTTGGTTTTTTTTTTTCTTCCATGATCATTGCGCTTGAAATAGTGACCAAATATTGTGAACTCAAAAAAAGGCGCACTGTAAATACCCACCCCGTAACAGCTAACTCATAAGATAGTGACCATGGAAGTATAAATCAAAATTCCACCTCCTTTTCGACCCTTTAAATTATGATGGCTGTGATAAAAACGGTCTTATATGTAATTACCTGGGACTATTTTTATCTTAAATTAGATTTAAATCAGCTAACTTTTTTTTACCTTTATCCCTTACAAACATTTAAAAATGAAGATTTTTCCTCTGCATACTATTAGAGTAGACGTTGCTCAATCAGACGCTAGTCAAGAAAGGAGATTAACCTAAGTCCTTGTATTTTGGGATATCACTTACATTTCTATCCTTTGTTTCTAAACAAAACAGCCCTCTATTCAACACTGAAATCGGGTATTATACATTTTCAGCCAACAAATCTGCTCAAATAGGCTTGAGTAGTCCTTACCAAGCCGGCTTATCTCTGACTACATGCATATTGAACGTTCTCCCTTTCAACTCGGCTTGGAGATTTAAAAGTATAAGCTTTATTCTGGTTAGCTATGGCAGCATTAAAATAGATAAAAGAGATCACCCGATTTATTTATTTATTTATTTTATTTATTTTAAGGAAACATACAGTTAATAAATGTAACATATACAAATCATATAAAAAGTACATAAACCAGTTAAGTCTCCACTGATAACTATACATAAATATCGAACGAGCAGCTAAATGAACCTACTAATAAATACAATTAAAAATACAGTGGCTAAAATATAAACACAAAAAAAACAACAAGTAAGAAAATAAAACACTACACTAAGTCATATATCAGTACCTCTAATGTGCCTTTTGTAATTATCGAGAGTCATATTAAAGATATCCAGATTAAGATTTATTTTATTGTAAAACTCTACAAGCGCGGCTGGTAAAGACATTACCTGCATATTTTGTAGATGATAGAGGCACATCAAATAACGGATGGCTACGAGAGCTCGAACGGGGGCATCTGAGCGAGATATTACTTAAAAGATATGGGGAATCAACATTATTATTCAAAATATTAAATTAAAATAACTGGTCTCTTTCTGTACGGCGCAAGGATAATGATGTTATTTTAACTGACACAGGGGGATTCTTATTACGCAACTTGTAATTTAAATGTCTTAGAAATTTGTTTTGAATTCTTTCGATAGCATCAATATACTTTTTATACATAGGATTCCAGACAGTAGATCCATACTCCAATATAGAGCGAACAAATGAGTTGTACAGCAGGAGTACAGTGAATGCATTATTAAAATCTTTAGACGTTCTAAGACTGAAACCCAGCATTTTAAAGGCTTTGGCAATTATGATGTTAATATGAGAACTGAATGTTAATTTGCTGTCAAGATGTATACCGAGATCTCTTATCTGCGAAACTCGCTCCAAATGAATACCATTCAAGGAATAATCGTAGAAAACAAGTTTAGACTTCCTCGAAAAAGTAATGATACTGAGCTTTTTTACATTAAGCTCCAAAAAATTTACTGAGCAATACGAACAGAGCCTATTGAGATCCTGTTGCAAAAGGATGCAATCAGAAGGTGATTTAATTATTCTAAAAATGTTCATGTTGTCGGCATACAAAAGTATATCAGATTTTACAAACAACGTGGAAATATCATTAATAAACAGATTGAACAATAAGGGCCCCAAATGCGAGCCCTGGGGCACCCCGGATGTAACTGGAATAAATGACGAGCAAAAGCCTTTAATAGTTACAGCTTGACTCCGTTCTCGAAGATATGATGTAAGCCAGCGCAACAAGTCAACGTGGATTCCCACTGTATATAACTTGCGCTGTAACAACGGATGCAGGATCTTATCAAAGGCTTTCGAGTAATCGGTATAGATGACGTCAATCTGAGAACCTCTTTCCATAGCAGTTTAAAACAGGACCATTAAAACTAGGCAATTAAGAATTAGTCCGAAAAACTGTCTGAAAATATTCATTAAACATATCACTGATTTCTCTACCATCCAATGAAGTACGTCCTGAGCCATAATTGGTACCTGGAAGGTCTCCGCTTGTTTTCTTTGATTTAATAAACGACCAGAAATATTTACTATTCAACCAAATTTTTTGCTCAGAGTTATATATAAATTTTTCATAACACATAAACTGAATCTGTTTCTGTCTTTCTCTCAAAATCTTAAAGGTATCATAATCATGATTTCGACCATACCGTTTCCATTTTTTATGAAATTTTAGTTTTTCTGCAATGATTTTGATTGGCGGTTTGGAGTACCAGCAAGGATATCGATTTACTCCTTTAACAATTTTAGTAGGTATGTGACGTGAAATTATATGCTCTATAATCTTATAAAAACCGTCCACTGCATCGTCAATATTTTAAGCACCAAGCTGTTCCAGCCAGTTGATTTCAGAAAGGTCGCTATTTATCGCATCATAGTCAGTTTGTCGAAACAACCGAACACTGTGAGGAGAGGGCTGTAAACATGAGAGGTCTGTACAGTATATATTGACTTGGAGAGCAGGATGGTGTGAGTCTTCCGAGACGAGAGGAGAATAAGAGCGAATCACTCGGCAGTTACATGAACTCATAATTAGATCAAAAAATCTGTGGTTCAAATTAGGAATTGTATTAAATTGCTTGAAGTCTGTTACGTTTAAAAAGTCATACAGATCATGTACTAAACTACAACTATTATCACTAATGACTAATCTCATACATGAGTCGGATACTTCCCAATTGGCACTAGATATATTAAAATCACCTACTACTAGGTAATGATCGTCGGGTTGGTTGAGAAATGCGATGGAAATTGATTCAAAAAAAGATAAAATAGCATCTGACTGGTAACGTCCATGAGGAAAATAGCAACAATAAACATGTAAAGTCTGAGCGGTTGGGTTGCTATTAGTATTAACTCTAAGTGAAATCTTTATAATTTCCCCACCAGCGTTTTCAACAGGCATATATAACGAGGATACGACAGATAATTGTCGTTTAATAGCTATTAAGACGCCACCACCCATGCTGCTACCATGTGATTGATAGTTACGATCACAGCGATAAACATTATATCGAGAGTCAAATATCTCACCATCATAAATACCATCCAATAGCCACGTCTCAGATAAACACACAATATCATAATCAAACTGTAGTAAGTTCCTAAAAAATAAGTTAGTTTTAGTACGCAGTCCGCGGACGTTCTGGTAGTAAATTTGTATAAAGATTTGGAATATAAAACATAGCGTCCCGTCCCGGCTTCGCACAAGTGGAGTTAACTTTTAGTTAGTATCCCTAATCTTTTCTAGCAATAAATATAGCCTATGTCACACAAGGTAAATGTAGCTTTCCAATGGTGATAGAATTTTTGAAATTGTAGTAGTTTTTGAGTTTATTCATTACAAACATACACATACACATAAATACAAATATTTCCTCTTTACAACTTTAGTGTAGATAAGTTTTAGTGGCCTGCTGCAAATTACTTTTACCTGAAATGAGTACCGGGTATTTGTGTGTTGTGCCAGTAAAAATAATAACGCCATCCCTTCTTTTCCTATCGGTGTCGTAAGAAAGAATAACTGTCCGAAGAAGGCAGAAGCAGCGTTTATTCTCTACCATTGGCCAATCTGCGAGTAGCAACCCGCCTGCTAACCTTAGTAAGAATATAGAAGATTGAGAAAGCCTCCTTTTCTCCAGCTTTGGCCCATAATTCAGCTAACCAAATCGTATTACAATCGCAATTGAATAGCAGGTTTTTGATAGTTCTAGTATGGGCTTAATGTCAAAATCGCCCAATTCAATCACGATCGAACTGCAATTGAAATATACTTTATTTGATATTTTAGCAACTTAATTGCACTTATAATATCAGTATATAAACTTGAAAAATTTTGTCTCAGGCGGGACTCGAACCCGCATCTCCTCGCAAGCCGGGCGGGCGCCATACCATTAGGCCACCGAGACACTGCGACGCGGTGCGAATTTTTCAAGCATATTCTTACGCTGTGAGCCAGCGTAAGAATATGCTCCCCGCCCGGCTTGCGAGGAGATGTGGGTTCGAGTCCCGCCTGAGACAAAATTTTTCAAGTTTATATACTGATATTATAAGTGCAATTAAGTTGCTAAAATATCAAATAAAGTATATAAATAGCTGTTTCATCTTAACTGACTGTCAAACATCTGCAAAGATGTTTCTTTCGGGTGTTAAGGGTGCAAACTCCTAACATATGATGAAACAACGCTGGCTCACAGCGTAAGAATATGCTTGAAAAATTCGCGCCGCGTCGCAGTGTCTCGGTGGCCTAATGGTATAGCGCCCGCCCGGCTTGCGAGGAGATGCGGGTTCGAGTCCCGCCTGAGACAAAATTTTTCAAGTTTATATACTGATATTGCAATTGAAATAGCTATATAAGGCCCCTGGACTGATATAAGCGTGTAACGATGATGATGAGAGTGATCAGGTTCTAAGTCAAAGAATATCATTCAAATGTACCAAAAATCACTGTCTTACAGGATTCGTGTAGATAAACACGGAAATTAATTTATACTCCAATTAAATATTATTTTATCAGTATATAAACTTGAAAAATTATGTCTCAGGCGGGAATCGAACCCGCATCTCCCCGCAATCCGGGCGCGGCGCAATACCATTTAGCCATAGGCGTCAATTTTTCAAGCATATGCTTATCGCTGTAAGCCAGCGTTGTTTCATCATATGTTAGGAGTTTGCACCCTTAACACCCGAAAGAAACATCTTTGCAGATGTTTGACAGACAGTTAAGATGAAACAGCTATTTATATACTTTATTTGATATTTTAGCAACCTAATTAAATAGCCCGGATTGCGAGGAGATGCGGGTTCGAGTCCCGCCTGAGACATAATTTTTTAAAGTTTATATACTGATATTATAATTGCAATTAAGTTGCTAAAATATCAAATAAAGTACATAACATGCTGATAGCGTAGGTACTTCAAAATTCGGCTATATTGCACTATTGGATATCTCGTGATCCTTAGAGATCATCTGTCTCTATCTAATTGAGAAATTATGAGAGAAATTACTCCCCATAAATATTTCAACTACCTTTTAGTGGAGTAACTAAAGACTTACTTTTCGGAGTAAAATTATAAGTCAGGATTAATCAATTACCGTGGCTGCAAACCAACTACCACCACATAAAATTTTATCCAGTAGGTAAATTTAATTTTTTATCGCTCAATATTTTTACGTTGTCTGATAGATGAACAAACAGAATTATTCTTCATTTATAATATTAAAATCAATTTTAAAAGGAGCTTAAAAAAATGCATGACAGAGTTTATCGATACGTCGTAAGATTTAAAACAAGATTTAAAAGCTGATGTGCTAAGAAAAATACGTACAAAATCTGATACACAAAACCAGAGCCTGCGGCGTCTGAAATCCACAGTCAAAGTTTTCCTATATGAGCTCTACTTCATTAAATTTTAAGCTCACATGTCAAACAAATAGAACGCTAAATAGCAAACAATGTAACGCCAAAGTAACACAATGGAAGTGTGGCGTAAATCTGCGAAAATCCTCCGTCGAGCGCTCAACTTAAGACTCCCGTATTGGATCTGGGAATCAGATCGGACTGTAGAGGCTTACTGGCCACCTGGTCCCATGCATATAAATGAATTTGCATCAAACATACATTTAAGTCGTCAGTGCGATGCCGGATAGAATATCACTATCTCTTTTTGTCGTATAGATATTGTTCGAGATGACCATAGTACTGTGAGAAGAAGATAGGTAGTAGCTTCTTAACTCCGTTATTGGCAAAACCATGAGCGCTAGTCCCTTAACTAAGCTTGGCGACAATATGAAACTCTTTCTTTCGGAGCAAATTATGTTCAGCTGTGGGCTTATGTATGCTGATGATAATACAATATTTTTGATGAGTAAGTAGATCCATTTTACCTTTATGAGTGCTGATTATCATTAGTTGTCATGAATGATGATTGCATGGGATTATATTCGTATAACCAGCAGCGTAGTAACTGGCGAAGAATAATTGACACACCTTACTTTAAAAGAGCATTTAAAATCTACAAAGTTGATATTATGTTGTATCTGCACTCACACTACAATATACGATAACAAGAGTAGGCACGTTTCTTATATATATATACTATCAAGTGGTTTCAATGTAGGTCTTCACTTGTAAAACTACCGTGACTTAGTATCGTAAATGTGTACAAAGACTGAATTTGATAGCAGATGCTATCACGCGATTATGACAGTTAGTTACGACAAACAGTCATAATTGTGTAATACCACTATCACCTTAGTATAAGCAATTGGTTGGAATTGCAATGGAAAGAATGAATGCTATCAACATAGAAAAAAAAATCCGAAGTATCTAAGATAATGCACAAAACGATACTGCTGGTACAGGAAGTATCCCTAGCCCACATGATAGCTAAGCCGGTTCGCGATTAGCCAGAGATGCCAATACTAGAAGGAGACGCTGCTGCCTGTCTTCTTTTGGCACACCTCCTTTAGTCACCTCTTGTGATACACCTATGTATATGTGTATGACAAGAAGGGCCTTAGTTTCTTCTGTCGCAAATTAACGATCATAAATTTATAATGAACTAGCTTTTTTCTTGACTCTGTCCGCGTGTACTACTCGTTATATTAATCAGGCGGAAATTTGTGACCATGTACAAAATAGCCTTCTATAGTTAGATCTATCTTCGTACCAAACTTCATCTAAATCTTTTGTAGTTTATGCCTGAAAACTTAACGGTCAGACAGACGGATAGCTCTTGCATTTATGCTATTAGTAAGGATAAAGATGGGCACTCGAGCATGCCTTCTATACATTCCTACGTTACCTTGCTTCATAAGTAGTATAGCTTTTGAAGTTGTATCGTATGTAATACAGCAGATCACAGAACTCGCGAGTCGAGTGCCGGCGCAAATGTGATTACCGATCGGGATTGCACTGGAGACGGCTCACAGTACGACGAAACTTTATAGGTCTTCTTCGGTTGAAGTTGGTTTATTTTAACAAGAGTTTTAGATTTGCCGCCAATTCACAAAAACAAATGACAAATGAATGCAATATATACTACATTAGGTTACCAAAGAGTTCTTAAATTGAAATTCAAAAAAAGTTTTAATTAGAAATGTTTCTAACTAGCCAGTTCTAAATACTATTGTATATTGTAATATATTTTTGCAATAACTGAATTCCTTCTGTCACATATGACTTATTTATTATTTATGTAATACCTTCTATGTTACCTTTTAAAATAATTAATCATCAATAATCATCGTAAGTTAATTATAGATGTTGGAGGCACATCCCAAAAACATTGATGAATTTTCTCTGGGACATTAAAAAGCCTTGATTTAATTTGTCGATACTTACACACAATTTCTATAACTTAATTAGATCACTCGCCCGAAAAGCAGAAGAGTTCAAGTCTCATTTGAGGCAGTTGAAGATTTTATTAAAAAAAATATATTTGTAGTTTCCTATAATCTTTTCAGTTTCCTCTAAAATTTAAATTGCGTCTAACAGTGTTAAACTAATCCATAGCAAAATTTATGGTCACTCTAGCATACACTACTATGCTAGCTAGTGGCTTTCGTTGCGTAAAAAGTTCAAATTTGAGTTGAAGAGATATCCTACGAGCGCAAATATGGAGTATGGACGCTTTTTATTGTTGTTATAAATAGACCAAATATTTGATCTGTGGGCACGGCAGTGCCCCTGCCAAGTCGAGCAAAAAAAGTGGCACGGCCGTACCATTCTATTCTCGAAGCAGTTCAGGCCGTTTTCGAGCCCCTATATAATTATATTTATCCAGGCCAGTTAAGAAGTCAAACATGCTAAGCAATTATCACTTACAAAAACGGTCTAAATCCTTTCGGGTTTTGGACTCTGTTTCAATATTCATTAAAAAAATGTTTTATTCGTGGCGCATGTCTATGTGGTGACTTAAATTAAATCGCTTTTATGTTTTCACTCATAAAGATCTTGATGTGACAAGATGACGAAATAATAAGTGATAATAATTTTAACCCCGCAATTGTATGTAATTCCATACACAATTAAAATCAATTGTTATCGCTACCGCCGGGCGGTCTTATGATCCTTTAGGAGTTAAGTTTCACCAACTGGACACACGTGTGGCCAAAATCTTGCGTCCAGTTGGTGAATAACCCAAAAAATGTAGCTTAATTCCTAGAAGATAACAAATATAACAATAAGCCTACAGGTTTAACGTTTTGATCTTCCTTCGACAAGCCCAAAGCTATTACACCATTATCGAAAGGTCACGTGCCAAGATAACAATTATTAATACAACCTTTACCCTTCCGCTTATCTCCATTTGCGTATTTCGAGATATGATTCAAGCTAAATGTCACAGTCATCGAACTTGGATGACCCATGACACGTCGAGAAGCCGTGCTCTTGATAAAAAGATGGATGAAACATTTCTTACAATAGCTTTTTCTGACGAATAGTATAGAATATAAGACGCCCATAAATTTAAGGCGAAGGCTCATTCTGCATTTTAGTTCTGTAAAATATTATAAAAGGTTTTTTAGGGTTCCGTAGCTGAATGGCAAAAAACGGAACCCTTATAGATTCGTCAAGTCTGTCTGTCTGTCTGTCCGTCCGTATGTTACAGCCACTTTATTCTGAAAGTATTAACATTACATATTTGAAACTTAGTAAGTAGGTGTATCCTATTGACCGCTTTAAGATTCACATACAAAAAATAAAAATAATGATATTTAAGGAGGGCTTCCCATACATAGAACTAAAACAAAATATTTTTTTTACTTTATCCTATGCTTATGGGGTATCTATAGATAGGTCTTTGAAAATGACATTGAGGTTTCTAAAACCATTTTTCCCAAAAGTCTAACTTTTGGAAGATTTTTGAGCTTGAAGTTTGAAATTTGAAGCTTCCAAAGTGGTAAAATGGGTGTCTACCTTTTAAGTCTAACTTTTGAACTAAGCAAGTGAAAATTTTTAAAAAAATACATAATGTAGATCCTAAAAAAAACTTACAAGGAAAATTGGTTTGAACGAGATCAAACCGGTAGTTTTGGAGGTCTAACACATTTTCAAAAACCGCAAATATTACTTTGTCCTTCAAACAAACACTATGAAAAACAAAGTTTTTTTTGCAGTCAATTTTGTTAACTGCAAAAAATTGCATTTTTATTATGGTATTTTAGTTAAAGTTGGTACGGAACCCTCAGTGCGGGAGTCCGACACGCACTTGGCCGGTTTTTTAGCATTGCACCTATATTTCTGAACCTTTGGGAGTGAATTCGTATCAAATTTCAATAGGACCAACTTTCCCCTACCAAGCACTTCATTAAACTAAAATAAAATCTAAATCGTTTAAACAAAATTAAGGTAACACTACTAGAGAAAGACACGGACAGCAGCGTCTTATTTATACCAAGTTCAAGAAAATTTGGTATAAAAAAGACTGCCCGCATAGTGTCTCTTTTGTTGATTTAGTGTTACCACCTACAATTCTTATACGTTCCCATGTAACCAGATGATAATGTTTAATAGCACGAACTCTACGTGTCCCTGGTGGTCGTTGGTTACTTTCATTCAGCTGATAGACCCTCATCATCATCAGTGCGTAATGGAATGGATAAAGGATAATTCTACCATTATTACCAAACTTCTAAAGCGTTTAACAAATGGTAAAGAGAAGTCGTAAACATCCTGAAAGTCTTGAGCATTTTTTTCTCTTTTCATATACAGATTTTATTAATACATGTGCTGAATGGTGAATGGAATAAATACTTACATTTTATCATTTCACGCGTCCAAATCAATTACAGTGACCATAACAACTTAGGTCGTATAAAATTTTCAATGGTTATTATAAATGATAACAAAATTGTCACACGTCCATAATGTATTACAATTTAATTATACAATTACTGATACTTGATACATTTTGAAATCGATACGTAAGCAAATACACTTCAGTCTTTTATTCTTTCTTCTCGGTAGGCTGAAAAAAAAACACAATTGTATTAAAGCATACAAAAATATTATTTATATTAACAAACAATTTATATTAAAAATTATTTAGCAATGAATTCTGGCAACTCCTCAACACAAAGTTTTTTGAAATTAAGAATTACTGAAAAAAAAATCTGTCTTTTTAGAAATTTAACCGCTTATCAACGAACAAATCTCGGTTTAAAAGTCAAGTCAATATAATTAAAGATAGATTTATACCTAAGTAAGCAGTGATAATAATATTATTATCTCAAACAAAAGATAATCGTCTTAGTCTTGAAACGGCTGTCTTTCGGAGAATATCATACTATCATTTAGTGTAACCAAACCTTACCTTTTTAAGCAGATTATTAGTTTGATCGATGAACTCATTTAAACTCTTCTTGATAGTATCAGGGTTAACGACTTTCGTGTATGTGGTTCGGACATCACTTAAGATTTGATTCAGTTGGTTTTGAATATCTTCTAAATAGTTCTTTTCAGTTGTTTGCGCTGGAGCATCCCGTTTCACGTATGCATGTATCTACAACCAATAGCAAATGATTGGTCTAGTCAGTAAAACGATTAAAAAACTTAATTTGGACAAACTTCTCTTCGTCACTACGATATTCTGAATCTTTTGATACTCATTCCTATTTAACATTACTCAGACACTACCCATCTACAAGAAATGTTAGTTTGGCATAACTTCACTGAGATCTAGTCTATTCCACGGAATCACACAGTCTCTGAAAGTTGTGAGATTCATACAGATTTAATACTCATTATTGCTTTAATTTACCGACTAAATAGTACATCTGAGTTAATAATAACTAAAATAATTTTGGGTTGAGTTTACGTAAACGAAAGATTGTGCAACACAATTATTCGTTCTTGTAAAAATATTTGTAATAAACTAGAGAATACCCGGACTTGCCTACTACTTCTAGTAAAAAAACAGGAAATAACATTAAAATGGGTAAACCCCTCTGTTAGAAGTTACTCGCAAATAAATTTAAAGTTACATAGGCCAAAGTAAAAACAAAAAAAGATTTGAATTGTACTTATTTCACTAGTTAACTGTTCAAAGCCTGCGCAGCAACCGATAACCGTGACAACTTTATATTTTATTGTGTTTGGAATCCACATTCGAGAAGTTTTCACATAGGTTCAATTAACCCCATGGGCTAGTAAAAGTAAGGACAAAAACAAAGAGAACAATTTAAAAAAAATACTCACGCTGATGATGCATACAGCCAAGTAGACGATCAGTAGCTTATTCATTGTTCTTTATTACCACGACCTTACTGCTCAAAATCAAAAGTTAGACTGACTTTGCTTAGCCTGGGGTCACTTTTATCATGTCAAAATTCTATTTGTATTGTTTATCGTGTTCGAGTCATTGTTAATAGAACCGATAAGAATATTTAGTACTGAGAACTGTTCTTTTGTTTGCGTGCGTATAGATATTATCACCAATTTAAATTTAAAATGGTTACACATTTACAGTGTCTGTTTATTAACAGCATAATTATCTATATCCAAGTAATTATTAATAATGTGTATGTACACAATCATAGATTCACGTCAATGGAAGTTTGTGGTATCTAAAATTCAGGCTAGGCCTAGTTTAGGTACCGACAATGGTATTCTTTAAATGCACAACATTTTACGTTACTAAAATACTTAAGTTCTCAGTTTTAGTGGTCTAACCAATACATTGCAACTAGTTGCAACGATTTTTTACGCTGTAATCAAAATCTACCTCCATTTGTTTGTATTCTTAACTATCATTGTGTATACAAAATATTTAATATTGTGTAATTCACTTGTTATCAATAAAGTTAATTTAAATTTAAGTTAAGTTTAGAAGTCAAAAAATTAAATCAATTGGGGGCAGTACATAGCTCCCGTAAGGGGACTAACGGCCGGTCCCAATAATCTATCTATCTTCAGTTTTGGCATATCGGAGATAGAAAACATCTTCTGTCTCTGATTTTGCCGTCCAGATAAACAAAGACTGAAGTTGTTTTCTATCTCCGATATGCCAAAACTGAAGACAGATAGGTTATTAGGACCGGCCGTTAGTGAAATGCGTTAACAGCTTACATACTTGCTTAAACGTAATTACTAAACTAATCAGTCCACAGTTAGGCACAGGTCTTTGCAAAATGTTAGTTTTGCCATTACCGCCACGCTCAGTTGGCGGTTTGGCGATCGCATTTTGGCATATAGTGAAGAGAAAACGCTACTCCAGTCTTTTTTTTCACTATTTTTTCTTTTAACTTTTCAACTCTCTCTGTTTTAGTGTTCCGTAGGTACTTAAAGGGTAAAAACGGGATCCTATTACTAAGACTGCGCTATCTGTGTCTGTCCGTCTCCGTCTGGCTATAACAACAAATACTAGAAACCAAATAAAATAAATATTTAAGGGGCTCCCATACAAAAACGCATTTTCCTCGATATCAATAAATAGTAACAGGTAGGCACATTACTAACTAATGTTTGTAAGTACATACCTAATGTTGTTTGCCTAGTTAATGGTACGGAACCCTTCGTGCGCGATTCCGACTCGCACTTGGCCGGTTTTTTATTTTCTATCCTCCTAACAAGCAAGGCAAGGAGGTGAAAACGCCTCCTCCTCGTTGCCCTACGTACTGGGATTTTAGTAGCTGATTTGAAACAATTGTTGCCAATATTAAATCAAATCATCCTTATTATTGTCCATAGTTATAGTTGCATAAACATATTATAAGCCAGTTAAATAGACCAATGAAAGCGTCGATAAACTAAATAGTTACGATATAGAAAGTTTTTTTCTATTTTTAAATGTTAAGGTTGTTGAGATTTTTTTTACTTTATAATATGGATGGTATTTGGCTCATAAAAAAATTTTTAGGTCGGAAAAAATTTTAAGCTAATCATTTTTATTGCTTCTGCATGAATATATAAATCCGTATAATATCTATTAATCTTTTGTGGTGTCTTCGACGTCATCATATATTTGATTAATTAGAGACACGCACAATTTCAAGTTCTCATCGTCCACCTCCCTTAAACATGTTAATAGAATGGAGAAATAACAGGCGGAGTAGAGATGTGCGAAGAATTCAACTCCTACTTTGCAACAATAGGAACAACTCTAGCAAATGAAATCCCAAAGAAGTATCACAACCATAAACCATTACTGGTTTCACACAATTCATCTCAAGACACTGAACTCCACCAGATCACACCGGCAACTAATGGGGAGATTGCTAAAATCATAGATAGCTTAGATCCTAACACTGCCTGTGGTATTGATGGTATTAGTACGAAGGCAATAAAATGCGTAAAAACCTTAATAGTCGACGAACTCACTAAGTGTATAAACTACTGTTTCGAGCAAGGAACCTTTCCTGATAGCCTAAAAATCGCTAAAGTAAGCCCAATTTATAAATCTAGCACTAAATCTGATCCCAGCAATTATCGACCAATATCGGTTCTCCCAACATTATCCAAAATTTTTGAAAAAATATTACATTCTCGGCTAGAAACATTTCTAAATTCAATAAATTTCTTTTACAAAAATCAGTACGGCTTTCGCAGAAAATCAAACACATTATCAGCAACCATTGATCTGGTAACTACATTAAAAAATAAAATAGACCAAAAACAAGTGGCCCTAGGTGTATTCATCGATTTAAAAAAAGCATTTGACACCATCAGTCACCAGATACTTATGGAAAAACTATTTGCAATTGGCATTAAAGGTAAAGCATACAAAATACTAGATTCATATCTCCAAAATCGACAACAGGTGGTCAAAATAGGTGAAAATCAAAGCGGCTCAAAACTGATGAGATGTGCAGTTCCACAAGGCTCGATTCTGGGACCACTTTTATTCTTAGTTTACATTAATGACATTCACCAGATCGGGCTACAGGGTGACATCACATTGTACGCTGACGATACCAGTGTTTTTTATTTTGGTCATTCAGTAGAAGTTATAATACCTCAAGCCCAGTGTGATTTGAATATGTTGGGAGAGTGGTTTAAATTCAATCTCTTGACACTCAATACAGATAAAACTAACTATGTAATTTTCCATGCTAAAAACAAAAAACTCAAAGAAAATATACAGCTTAAAATTAATGAACGAATAATTAGGAGGAATTTTGAAGAAAAGTATCTTGGAATTATACTGGACAATCAACTTAGCTGGAAACCTCATATTGAAAAAATACACTCGAAACTAATATCATTAACCGGGATACTTCATGGCATAGCTAAATGTTTCCCCAAACAAGTAAGCTACATAATCTACAACTCTTTAGTCAAACCACACTTAGATTACTTAATTGAAATTTGGGGTACCGCCGCTAAAACTAACTTAAAATAATACAAACCGCACAAAATAAATTAATAAAAATCTTATTTAACTACCATTACCGAACATCTACCGAAAAAATATACAAAGAAACAGGCATATTGAACATAAGACAATCATACGTGTATAATACGTGCATTCAATAAAATACTAAGAAACGATATAAATACAAATATAAATTTTATGAGAAAAAAACGAGTTCAGAAAATTCGTCTTCGTAACGCCAATGACCTAGTTACCCGTCAACACAGAACTAATTACGGAAAAAAAAACATCGAATATGAAGGTGTAAAATTATATAATAAATTACCAAATAATATCAAATCGACCGAATGCATGGTCAGCTTTAAACGGCAACTGAAATCTTTTATTGTAAACTATTTGAATTGCCATAAATTTAATATTGTGCCTTAAGTTTTAATTTTTGTTACTATAAAAAACCCTTAAAATGACATTAATATAACTAAATAGTATAAATAACCACTTAAAAAAATCATTAAATAGATGTTACATAGATACATACATATGTACTAAATTATAATGAAATCTAAAAATACACGGTTAAAAATGTCTTACACAAAATTATATGAAATTAAAATTATACATTAATTCAAAATTATAAACTTAAAAATTCATACAAAAAAATCGTAAAGTGTTTACTTCGTAATAACAACAATACTGAAAACACATTTGCTGTAACAATGCCAACCATGCCACATCCTTTCTTTATAACTCCATGTTTCTATGCCTAGTCGAACGCTCGCAGTGATTGATTCGCATGTTAAGTTTTAAAACTACCGACTTTTGATTGTTATTTTAGCGCGGCACGCGTCGCACATACAATTATGTTATATTGTATTTATTTTTTAAGTTTCTCAGTAAGTGAATTGTATTCT
Source organism: Anania crocealis (assembly GCA_949315895.1). Taxonomy (NCBI): domain Eukaryota; kingdom Metazoa; phylum Arthropoda; class Insecta; order Lepidoptera; family Crambidae; genus Anania; species Anania crocealis. Next base: position 14,255,987 of record OX438863.1, read on the forward strand.
AATGAGAAATAAAGTATCTTTAACCACAATATGTCTTTGAACTGATTCTGCTCAACATGCTTCGCTGGCTCTTCACGTTTCACGAATGCGTGAACCTGCAACTAACAATAGGGTTACGTAAGTTAACTTGTTTACATCTTTATTTTAACGTAAAAAAACACTACTAAATAAACTACGAGTAGTTACTAGTACTAGTTAGTTAGGTTTTTGAATGTTTCAACGTTTTATCGGGTTATGCTGGTTTAATGGCATCTAAATATTATTATAACATAACTTGTCTTGTCGTGTATCGAACAGAATAGTATTAAATAATACTGATAAAATAAATTATGCAAATATAGGAATAAAACTGCTTTTAGACATTTATTTATCAGACACTCACTAATATCTAATATACACCGTGAAATTTTAGTGGTTGTTTTCCCGCAACAGAACGATTTACCTTTAGTAGCACCATCGAATCGTGCGAGTTATTTTTTGAAAATAAAGGTATCGTTGTTCTCAATTAATCAAAAAAATAATCATCAACTCAAAAGCGTGAGATACGATAGTATCTTTACAAAATGTGACGTGTTTGGGTACTGCTTGCCGCACGAAATAAATGTTCAAAGCAAAAGAAGCTCTACGCACTAAGTAATACAGCATAAACTGCACCGCGCGAGGGGCAATGACCCCGGCCGGTGACCGGCTGCGGCGCGGCTAGTACCATTGGTTCGAGGTTGCTTTCGAGTTTCGTTTATCACAATCGTGAAACTGCTATTTTTTATTTGAATAAAAAAAACTGCACAAATCTATTGAACTACTAAGATGGAATCATTTTACTGCGGGAAAACAACCACTAAAATTTCACGGTGTATAAAATTCTCGTGTCACGGTGTTCGAACTTGAACTCCTCCGAAACGGCTCGACCGATTTTAATGAAATTTTTTGTGCTTACCCGGTATCTATAAGAATCGGCCAACATCTATTTTTCATTCCCCTAAATGTTAGGGGTACTCCACCCCTAAATTTTTTTAAAAATTTTTTGGACAAATTTTTTTGTTTTTATTTTTCTTTATTGTGGCATTAAAAAATACATACACCCCTAAATTTTTATTTTTTTATCACCAACCCCTTTTTTTTATAGCCATTTTAGTAATTTAATCATGTTTCATCCCGCTCGATAACTGATCAATTATCGTCTTTTTTGTAGGAGTAGGGAAGGGTTCAGGCTAGGGGTAGGGTAGGGGCAGGGTAGGGGTTTGGTAGGAGTAGGGTAGGAGTAGGGTAGGGTAGGGGTAGGGTAGGGTAGGGGTAGGGTAGGGTAGGGGTAGGGTAGTAAAATATTAAAATTTTATATAGTTTTTCAGCCACGCCATATTTGATGACAATGACATTAAAGACGTCAAATCAAATACATACTATTCTTAGGCGATACGAAGTTCGCGGGGTCAGCTAGTAAATCTATAAAAGTTGAAAATAAATAAAAAATAGTAAATTATTCATAACAGCTATATAACAATTTAAAACTAACAATGAAAATAGAAATTGTTTGTGCATTTGTACGCCGATTTCCATTAATCCCATATAATTTAATTTGTTTAAAGGTCACTTCGTAAACATTATTTCTAAAACGTGCGTAATTAAAAAAACATACTAAACACACAAAATAGTTCAAAAATACTTACGCAGATAAGGCAAATAGCCAAATAGGTGATTACAAGCTTATTCATAGTCATTTTCAACACACACTGTTTCACATAACACAACACTGTTTCAACACCTTAAGTAAAACTGACTCTCGTAACTCAAACCATACGTATTATCATGTATTATGCTTTAACAAAATGGAAGAACAAATTAACTAATCGATCATCAGTCGGAATTTGTCTGTAATACCTCATTTGCCAGACTTACTGTCTATTAATTCTACAGCTCAAAATATGCCATTCGAGCTACTAAAATTAGGATTTTTCTTTATGTCCGAATTATCGGTTCATTTCAGAACTAGAAATGAGTGAAGGGTTATTGAATATTGAAAATTATAACATGAACATGCGACATATGGTATTCGCATTGTTCTAATCTTTTTAGACAAGCAAAATATTATACTACATTCCTAACGTCGACATTAACCATTTTTTCAGACGTACTTAAATTATATTCTTGTGAATAAATAATTTGAAAGGTTTAGTCATATGAGATCACAATAAAATCGGCCAAGTGCGAGTCGGACTCGCGCACGAAGGGTTCCGTACCAAAAAGGCCAAAAAAACGAGTTTGTTGTATGGGAGCCCCCCTTAAATATTTATTTTATTTTGTTTTTAGTATTTGTTGTTATTGCGGTAACAGAAATACATAATTTGTGAAAATTTCAACTATCTAGCTATCGCGGCTCTTGAGATACAGCCTGGTGACAGAGCGACGGACAGACGGACAGACGGACAGACAGCGAAGTCTTTTAATAGGGTCCCGTTTTTACCCTTTGGGTACGGAACCCTAAAAAAGGAGTACCACTAAAAAAGTCAGCGTGTTCTCCCCGCCATTGGATAAATTGTAATCGCCGACCTGTCTGCAAAGCGTGGTGATTATTATAGAGTTATCCTCGTTTTGAGGCCTGTGTCCAGCAATGAATTGATGTTGACTGATAATGATGACGATGAAAGGGAAAAATCAATTACATATATATTAAAATGGCATGTAAATGACATCAGAGCCAATCAACTGAAGAAACCATCGCTGGTATCATCACGTAGTCGCTCAGTTATCTAAATATATTTTTTCATAATTTTCAGTAATCCGTTTATTGAATCTATTTGGATGGAAGGATTAACGAATATTTTATATTATATTAAATTGGGAGTATTTTGTTGTGTGTTGGTTTTTTGAGAGAAGAGAATTTGATAAATAAAATTCCACTTAACTTTCACAATTTAATGTAGATCTATACTACAATTACACCATTTTTGTTTTACAATTCCGAAACTTGCTACTACCTACCACTTAATATGGTAGAGTAGATTCCGGAATTAAGCAAACGGAAGTTCAGTCTTTCTGAATAGATCTGCCTATGCTTTCTTTTCGTTGTCAAACTGAAAAAAAAAACATCAGTATTAAAAAGGAATCTAAAATATCATATTTGTAACATGTATGGTAACTATAGGATTGAAAAATTTATTTTTGCATTAAGAGACATAAACTTCCCCCACAATGGGGTTCATTTAATGCAACCTTACGTATCATGTGAAAGGTAAATACTATTTTAAAGGAAAAAATTAGGTTCTTCATTTGATGAATATTTACAAAATATTTTTTTGTAATTCACCACGCCTGAATTTGGTTCTCTAAAATTAAAATTCTCTTAAAATTCGTCCGATCTGTATTTTTTAACATACTCGTACCCCAAAAATATGGCTAGCAGCCTACAAAAAACAAAACATTTAACATTTTCACAAAAAAAAGTACCGACTATAAAATTACTGGCATAAAAGAACCGCCAATTTTGAGTCGGTGCTTGTTTTACGCTTTTGTCGGTATTTTTAGTGAAAAAAGTATTTTGACAATTTCCATTTGGTTGCACGAATTATGGTCGCAGGCAGAACGTCGTGGATAATATTTGCCTTTACATAATAATAAAGTCACATTGTATTAAGTCATGTAAAAGCAAGACCTGTTTATAATGCGGTTTGGAAAAACCTACTTCTAGATTAACCTTGTAGAACTAATCACATGACAATGAAAAAGAAGAAGTAAGTAGAAGGAGTATTTTTAGTGGACAGTGGACTAATGTAAATGGTTATTAAGTAAATTATTATAAGGTTACCAGTTTTTTTGTGTTGTCAACAAACTCGTTGAAATTTTTCTTAATAGCTTCAGGGTCTACAGCATCCTTGAATTTGGTGTTGACGTCATCAGCGAACTGTTTCACTTGTTTCTGGAAGTCCTCCAAATAATTCTTATCGGCTGGAGCATCGCGTTTCACGAACGCGTGAACCTGAAACCATTGATAGTAAAAAATTTATGATTACATCCAAAGATATTATCCGTAAAAAAGATATTTAATATTAATCGAAATTGATTATTTAATACAATAGAAATAAAATGCATATTAATGAATAAAATAAAATTCTATAAAACCTTAGTTTCCTGTTTACTCAAATCCTATTTCTTTTAAAAAGAGAAAACTAATGAACACACAAGCAATTACATATTAATAAGATTACTTACGTTGATCAGGCATACAGCCAAGAAGACAATGAAAAGCTTGTTCATGTTTTACAAATAATTAGCACGACTTTACAGCTCAAACTGCAATTCCAGACTGAATCTAGCAAGCCTAGGGTCACTTTTATGATGCCAAGATTAATGTGTCTTATCGTTGCCAGGTTGAAGGTCCTGCGAAAGATAATTAGCAAATGAGTTTGCAATCAACATTAATTGGCGTGTTGTGGAGGCATTCTTCTTAATGCTTAGCTTCCTGTGTCACTCGTACAAGTTGGTTACGCTAACACAGTTTTCTGCGGTACTATAAACAAGCACATGGGCAAGTAGTGTACACATCGGTTTTCTAAGTAATGCCAGCCCAGACCCTTGGACAGGTCAATTAAAAGATTTGTTTCTATTTATTTATGAAGAAGTTATTACTTATTGCTTAAGAAAGTCATAACCTAAGATGTTATTACCTAGTGCTTACGTGAAGGAAATGGGTCACCATTAATAGACATATTGTTTGGCTGAGAATGCTACCTTTTCATAGTTCTAACTTCCAATAATTACTAGATTAAGGACTACAAATTGTCACCTAAGTGATTACTTTTAGTCAAGTAATTACTTTTACTTGTTTATAAATAAGGGTGTTAGATCTTCGTGTTTATCATATAGACAACGGCAGGTCAACCTACCCAAAAAGTTTAGGTCATTAAATTGATTTTCAACTTTAAGTCCAACTAGTAGAGATCAATATCAATTGAGAAAATTTGACGTTTTGTGGTAGGTTGAAGTGCTGTTGTCTGTAAATTCGTAATTTTTGGTTTCTCCATCGGCACTCGTTGCAGCTTTGGTATCAAACTTTTGAAATGGTGTTGCTTCCATTTATATAGTATAATGTTTATATGTATGAAATTTATTTATTTAATAGTTGCAATTAAATATTAGAACAAGGCGCTTCAGAAAGGTGTCTTCAGTCATATCGTAGATTTCAACGTATTTCAACCAATAAATAAATAAATAAATAAATGTGGACAACATCACATACATTGTTCTGATCCCAATTTGAATAACTATTTAAAGCATGCGTATTTTGGATACCAGAAACAACGAAGGTACCACAAACACCCAGACCCGAGAAAAGATTATACTTTATAATCATCATCATCATCAGCCTATCGCAGTCCACAGCTGGACATCAGCCTCTCCAGTTCCACGCTTCTTAGGTCGATTCTCAGCTTATTATACAATATTGTACTTAACTGGCTTAAATATGCAAAAAAAATACGTTAGGTAATACGTCATGTAAATGCATATTTAAGAAGATGTCACAAAATATCGAGATTAACGAAGGTTATTGCATCAGTGTGAAGTCAAGGCGAGGCAATGGTTTGATAATATTATGACTTTAATTAAGTCTTGAGTCATGACACAACTGTCTTTTCTGCAATTAAAATTATAGTATTTAAATTGCAAACAAGACTTCTTGTAATCTAGTGATGTGCCAACTCGGAATAAACACCACTCGAGTTAGCTCGAGTTGAAATTCGCGTAACTCGAGTTTAACTCGAGTTATCTGGGTAAAATGAAACTGAGTAATTGATTTGTTTAATTTTGTTTTTACCAATTTACGACTCACCTTCTTAAAAATGTTTAAAAAATTAGAATTGCATATTTATTTTTTATTGTCGAATTAAGTGCCATATGGCATTCTCTGCCAGTCGACTATTAAGTTAAGCAGGAATGTTATGTTACTTATGTATAATACATATTTTTTTAATTAATCATAAAAGAAAACATATGATTCAGAAAACGTAAAATTTTTGTTTTTGTTATTTACAGACATTAACTAAGTACTTTCACTTAAAGTTCTATAAAACTCAATAACTTTCAGTACCCAGGACTATTAATTCATAATCATAACGAGTAATAAAAATCTTTAAAATAAACTTATATAAACTTGTTTTAAATTTACGTAGGCACAAGTAAGTACAAAATAATTTCAACAAAAAAATAACATTATTTTCTTCAAAATAATAACGACTTTAACTAAGTTCTTTAACTTAAAGTACTTACTACTTCAGCAAGTACCAATTCATAACGAAAAGAGCAATCTTCAAAAATAAAAAAAATAAAAAATCTACTATTAAATTTACATACAAATAAGTAAGTACATAGGTAAAAATAATAAATTATTTTCTTCTTATTATACAAAAAATTTATTCATAGAAATAAAAAATATCTCTTCGCAGTCTTCGCGCCATCTCAGTGTCTGTCATTCGGCTGATGCGCGAAGATGAGAGTATTCAAACTCGAGTTGAAGAGAATTCAACTCGAGTTGACTCGATTTAAGCCCAACTCGAGTTTACATTGCATACGCTTCGAACGACTTCAGAAGTATAACTCGATTTCTGAACTATTTTAATAAAATCTACAAATTTTAATGTATACGGAACTTTTAGGGTGCGAGTCTAACTCTCATTTTTTCGTTTTTTTCTCAACTTCCAACGTCCATATGAGCTTAATAAGTAGAGATACTCGTTATACCTTATTATTTTATTTGATAGATGTTTATTAATTTCTTGTCAACAAAATTATTGTTTAATAAATAAAACAAATTACAGAATAGTGTATTTATTACAGAATTGGCATTAAAGGAGATGTCCCAAATTGTATGGAGGCCAGGCCCAGAACCTGTACACCCCATCAAAAAAAGAGCAATACACCTACAAGATTTTGTTATTATCCAATTCTTTTAAAATGGCTTCGTTAAGTGGTTCAAATAAAGAGTTTAAGTAAGAAAATAGCAATACAAAACAACAAAACCATCATGGCGGAACATAACATTTTGATGACGTCTGTCAGTTTTGGCAGTTTCAAAATCGCGCATCTAGGAGTGCCATGCCATCGCTTTCTGTAGTAACGACAAACATTATAAAAGTAATGTATCGATCAATACCAAATTCAGAAACCGAAAAGAGGTCGTTATTATATTATATAAACTACATTTAAAACGTGGAAAGCAGAACAAAAACCTGAAGTGACTGATTATGCAAAAGTGAGAAGGGGTATCTGACAGCTATCGACATTTAAAGTTTTTTTAGATTAACGCCATCTTGGAATGCCAACTGGAGTTTGATAAATTATTCGATCTTATTTATTTTTGAACCACTAAATTATACATTTTATAAATTTATATGTATTTTTCCCAGAAACAGTATATTTTTCTTGATTTTTGAAAATAGTGTACTATGTCTGGGCCTATTATGGGACATCTCCTTTAAATAATTGCATATCATTATGATTCACAACGTTTTTTAATTTTTATTATCTTGAGTAAATATTATCTTGAATAATTGGATTGTAGTGAATGTTTCTCAATATCTTGTTTAATTTTGTAATGCAGGTCTAGTGGTGGCAGTTAGATCATCAAACTGAAAAACAAAAAATTAAAATTAAACACGTTTTCTATTTCGCAAACATAACGCCGTGTTTCTAGGATGACTCAATCTAAATGCGTCTTGAATTACTGATCCAATGAAACCATCATAGATTCCTGGATTTACGTTGAAGTATCTTGATTTTTTGTGAAATAATGTGCCAAATTCAGTACAATTTTTTGATATGATAATTTAATTCACATAGTAAGTATTTCCTGAAATTCAGCTTGTAGCCATTTTGTCGAATGTCTGAATTGAGTGATCCACATATTGGGCAATATCTTCGATCGCTTAAGAGTGACAAATTTTAAGGTTATGGGTTTTGGCAATTTGTGACTAAATGTACGTTTTGGTTTTGTTGAAAAATTAAAAAAGTTCACTCAATTTTTTACTTACTCACAGCTGCTTGCAGTATATAAGTTTTTTTATCCACATTTCACTTATTGTATGTGCCACACACACTATTATCACTTACCGCTTTGGACACCCTATTCAGAGTATCCCCAACGACTGACAGTAAAGGCTGCAGTTGCTTCTCATTGACCTGCCCCACTGCGTTTGCTAGGCTCTGGTCTACGCAGACCCGAAACTGATCAATATTCTTCTGCATGTCTACCAACAGCTGTGGCTGAGGTGGCTGAACCTCACGCTTAGCGATTGTTGACGCGTTGGCCTGTCAGAAGGTTAAAAATAAAGGTATTAGGAAGCATATCGTGCGTTGGATAGTACCTGATTAATTGGTTTCAAGAATACCGGGTTTAAAAAATCCCATCGACTTTTAACTGGTATTTACGTGTGAAATGACGAAAATTTTTAATTTTGAAATCGATGCACGGCAAATTATATTGCCTCCTCTCTTATTAGTCGTTAAAAATCAGTTAAAAATCAGTTAAAATCAGTTTTATTTCTGCAAATAGGCCCCAGGAGGCGCTTTTAGTTAGTAGGATAAGTAATAAGGCTGATAAAAATAATGTTTCATAGTAACTTCCTTTTCCTTCCTTTTTATCTCAGCTACATTCCAATTATTTTATATTACATTTGATATTAAAAATTAAATAAAATTGATTAAGTAAACAAAAATCACTTACTTCAACTAGTAGAAAAATCGCACAGATTACATAAACTTTGAACATGTTGAATAACTGGTTATTACGACGAGATGTAAAGAACTGCAGACCATGTACAATGTAACATTCATTTTTGTAGACATTGACGTATGTGTTATATGCGTATAACTTTTACCTGTATCGTCGGTAAGGTGTGAGCCGGAACATGGTAGCGTAGCTTAGCGGACGCAGATCAGTATAGTAGCTTTATTAGTCGATTACAAAAATGAAACATATAAATAATTAATTTTTTTACGGCTATTTACGGCCTTCAAACCCGTGACTCTCTAAGAGAGCTATTCAAAGAGATCAACAAACTTACAGTTGCATCTCAATACATTTTCTAAAACATTATGTAACATTATTCTTACGGATAAGAACCTTGAGTTATTTGTCAAAAATAGTGACGTACACAATTTCAATTCCCGAAATAAAGATAAACCTGCCGTTCCGATTAAGACTGCGAAAAGTGGGAAATTCGGTCATGGGAAATTGTATTCGTATTTTCAACAAATGACTGAACTGAATCAATTGCTGAAATCACTGGACATAAACTCAAATCATATATCAAAGTTATTTTAATTCAAATTCAAATTCCAATTCAATCATTTAATAAAAAAGGGCTATTATACTTTTAATGATTATATATAAGATAGGAACATTTGGCTTTAAATTGTCCCAGCTTGCACTTTCATATATCTTATGTAAACATATTTATTTTAAAAGAGGCTGACAATTATAGTGACCGAGTTTCTTGCGCTTCATCTTCTCTTCTTGGCACTAGCCCACATTTGTCCCGAAGCTGTAGTAGGTTTAAATATTGGGACGTGTAAAAACGCCTACAAGAGCCTATTTGCAGAAATAATTTAACTGATTTTAACGGATCAAACATTTCCACTAACTACAAAAAACCTTTGTCTTAGCCATTGTGCTGTGTATAGAGATAGGTTTATTCCCGAGCATTTTGGGCATATTGGATAAATTTTAATGTTCGGGCATAAACGCACTTTTACTGTGGACGTCCTAGTATTTTGGACGACTTTGATAAATATCCAGGCATACACCTCTCTAGATGTGTGATATCTTGAATAGAATTCCATCACTACCCATTTTTATACTTTTGGTATCTAAAAGGCGACTAAAAGCTGATATACTAAAAATCAAAAGACTGCTGAAAAGAAAATGGCAGCAGCCTCACCTATTGATCAAACTGCGATCGTCAATACGTCTGGAAAGTGTGGCAAATATATATAATTCCTTCTTTTTTGGGAAAGAGGTGTCGATGTGTTAATAATGAACCAGTTTAAAATAAACAAATTATTTACAACTTTTTTTTACAAATAAATCGAAAAATAACATTATAAGCTGATAGCATTGCTTAGCGCAGATCGATCTAAGAAACTATACTAGTGAAGTATCCACTACCGTCTGAACATACAAGCACTAACCATCGTTGTGTATCGTATAGAAAGAGATGGCTTATATTTGGGAATTTTAGGCACATATGTATGATAAATGTTCGAGTATTAACGTATTTCTATGATCAATTCAACGACGGGCAGCAGCTGCTTCTCTCCTTCATTGGCTAAACTGCCTGATAAGCTGGTGTACATTATGGGAACAATCCTTTTAGTATTGAGGCTATGCCCAGCTGTGGACTGAGGCAGATGATAATGTTTGTCCAGATATCAAGCATAATATTTATTATGACAATTATAAAGTTACTCAAAGAATAGTAATCGTTTTAAAAAGTAACAGACGTAAAACAAAGGGTTCATTTTAAATTGATATGACTGGCTATTTAGTTTAACTTGTTTGAATTTCATTGCGGATGCAGCTGTGACATACAAATAAGCCTATTTATCATGTTGTAGTTTGATAACCCCTGTGACTAAGAGGTGATGTCAACAATCTGAAGATAGATATTATCGAGGATAGCTACTGAGTTCCTTCTTTTTAGTACGTACTTACTAATCCTCTTGATGGAGAGGCCTATAATCATCCCACTGCAGTGAACAGAATCCATCATTGAATTCAAGTTACCACAGCAATAATGGGTACAGGAATATTCACCACGCTCGCTAAATGCGGGTTAGTGATTCCAAAATTTAAAACTCCTGTTGCCCGACCCGGGGATCGAACTCAGGGCCCAGAGATCTTGGCTCGATAGGTACTTAAACTTCTAGACCAATGAGACGATGATGAGTAGCTACTCTTTGTTGCTGAAGTCTTGTTGATTATTCGCAAATTAGGTATTTGGCATTGAACAAGCGATTGGTATAGTGGTGAGGTTTAAATCACAAGTTCCATAGGACTATGTCTCAGTACAGCAGAGACTAAAAAGCCGTCATAGTTTTATAAAAAATGTAGAGCCTCTCGATGACGATGCCCCGAAGACCAGACTCCGACTCTGGAAGGAGAGATACCCAACCTCACTGACTATACCACCAGCCGAAAAACTACCCCCCGGTAACAGCTTACCATGGCCGATGTGGAAGTCTATGAATAGACTCCGGACCCAAGTCGGCCGGTGTAAGGAAAATATGTATCGGTGGGGTTACAGCACATACGAGCCTTAGTGAGTGTGATACCTCTCCCCAGACCATGGCTCATTTGCTGAGCTGCCCAGCGTGTCCCACCACCTGTACACGCGAGGGCTTGTACAACGCTACAGATAACGCTATCCGCGTGGCTGAGTACTGGTCCGCAAAAATGTAGCGACCAAAAAAAAAAAAAAGCTATTGATCGATACGCTAAGAAGAAGATAGGACTAGATTCGACAGGAATATCGGGTCATTTCAGAAATCGATATTTTCTAAATTGAATTCAGCTAACCTAATTGAATTTGGAACTATACTTTTACTTCGTAATTTATAGTATTAGGCAAACCACCGCATCACTGTACTGTAACACAATCATACATAATAATTCGCAAAATTTTTTTTTTAAATACTGGAATTGGGCTACGTAAGAATTAATTTGAAGAGTTGAAATAAATCTACCTTGTACGAAAAATTTCATACATATGATAAAACTCCTAAATGGGTTTAACCCCTCGATTGTATGTTATTCCAGACACAATTAAAATCAATTGCTCGCGACCGCCGGCGGTCTTATGATCCTGTGAGAGTAGTTTCAACAAATAATATTATAAACCCATGCAAACTGTAAAGTAGCTATAGTTTCTTATTAATTAATTAATAAATAGGTACTATTGTTATAAAGAATGAAATTTTAACCACTTTCCAAAAATTTTATAGGCGTTCAGTATCGTATTTAGAGCCCATTTATGAAGTAAAAAATGTTAATCAAGTTTTCACCCGCAAATATTTTTCGCAATAAGTATAGTTTTATAATTACGGTCCTAGGCCTGTTAATGTATAATGGGAAAATCAAAAACTTATGATTAGTATCATAATGAATGCATAAGATGCGCATTGCGTAAAAAAGTGTTGCTAGGCGGACATTTTCTAAGTGCTTTATCTTGACATTTTTGTACTGGGCTATACCAAAAGAAAAAAATACATCATTTGTTTTTTGTCTCGTAGATTGATATATTAAAATTTGGAAGGTGGTTAAAATTTCATCCTGCATATAGGTACTATTATTATATATACATATATGTTGATATTGCAACATAAATAACGTTTATCCAATTTACTAAACATAACATAAGTATATTAATTAATGTTATTGGTGTGTTGTCTGGCATTTATTTATTTATCAATTTATTATGGCCTTCAAATGTATTTGCACATGAATAATCAAACGCTATTGCTGTGCTTTGCACATCAATGTACTTGAATTATCAAACGCTATTGCTGTGTTTCGATGTAATCGTCCTTATAAATTGTCGGATGTTGATGATCGAAGTTCATTTCAGTTTGCTTAGCATAGTTTATTGTGTACTGAGGACATGCATTACGCGATGCTATATTTAGGTAGACCGCACTCTGCCTACGTCACCATGACAAACGTGAACATACTATTTTTAAGTGAATTATGAAGAAGATATAAATAGAAAATAAAAAACAAGAAGCTCAAAGACAGGTTTTATAGTGTAGTAATTTTGTTACTAACTAGTTCATTACAAAACCGCTAAATGCTGAATCTTTTTTTTTAATTTTTTTGACAATTTTGACCTTAAAAAAAAAATTGGACACACACGAACGGAATGCGTGATTATACATAATTTATTTTGCCCAACTCTAAATTGCCCTAATCTCACTTAGCTCATCACTGAAACGCTTCCCCAACTTAGCACTGAAGTCTGCCATCACAACCGTGTACTGGGTTTTTACAGCAACTATGCATGGATTTAGATATCTCCTCATACATAGCCTCCACTTCGTCGTCGGGTGTTTCGAAATCGGAGCAATAAACCTGTATGACATTCAACGAATATCGATTCTATATTCTGAGTATCTGGTATGCTACCATGGTCGATACACTTCTGATGGAGTTCAGGTTGTCACTTTACACAGTGCTGATAGCGATTTCAAAAAATTCTATTATACTGATGAAATAATGTATAGCGATTTCAAGCCGACTAGTCAGCTTGACTGTGGGTTCTTTGTAGGTATAGGGAAAGTTGGACTTATTAAAATATTTATCGTTAATTTCAACTGAAAGAGTAAAAAACACTAAATATGGACAGAAACTTCAGCTTTTCTTACGTTAAAAAGGACGCCCCATTGGTCTTGGTAGTTGTTTATGTGCCTTTCATGGTCTTGAGTTCTAAGAGTACTTATGGAATACCTGGGTCGAGCAATGAATTTTCGAACACTACTCGGGCTTGTAATCGCTAACTCTCATTTTACAAGCGTGGTGATTATGCCTGTATCTTGTATTGAATAATGGAGGTCTTTGCCCTGAAGTGGGGTGACTAAAGTAACGACTTTACAACAAAAAAAAACAAAATCAAGATTTAAGTCATTTAAATAATTTTAAATGAATTGGTTAACGACTCTCGATGACAATGCAATGTATTAAACTCAATATTGCGACAGCGTACGAGTAGTACGAGTATTTAGAGGAACTGACAAAATAACTACACTAATTCGAATCCCAATGCAGAAACTAGTGACTGTATAATAGTGTCTTTTTAAAGCTACATTAATATTTAAAAAAAATACACGTTAGTCAATTTAAATTTCCCTTTAGACGAAACAAGCATTTCTTAAATTGGTCCAGGCGTCTTTAAGTAGTTGGGTTAAAAAGATATTACGATAAATTAAGATCATCATTTAACTAAAATTCTGTTCAAAATTATGTATATAAACAGAGAAGAGACTTAACAATAATATAATAACACCATCAAACGCCATAGCAATAATACTTTATTAAGCCAAATACATGGTTGATTCGTACGTTTAACTGGGGTTATAAATTGAATTCGACACTAAGGAAATTGGAACTATTATACCCTCGACCACCTAAGATTTAACTATGATTGAGACATTAAACGTGTACCTATTATCTACAAGGGACATAGCTGCCACTTACGAGTACCTACAATTGTTTGAAAGACTTTGTTTAACGATATTGTCGAACGTCAATGTTTCATCAAACTATATTACGTACCATGAACAAGTAATTTAATGGAATAGAAACTGAACATTACAAACAACTTAGAGGTAGGTCCTCATTTCGATGCATAATACACATAGGTATTTAAATTTATTATACACAATATAATATAAATATTAATTACAAATAATTAATTACAAACATGATTATTTTTCATCCTTACAAAAGCTAATGTACAAATTAGTGTTTAAAACAATTCAAATTAAAAATGAAAGTTTAAAAAAATATTATTATTGTAGTTGCAATAAATTTAAAGAAAAAGGTACAGAAACTATTTCAGAATAATAATAAATAACGTAAGGATTTTTTTATTTCTTAATAGAAACTGTTTTATTTAGTTTTTATTAACTTAGAGCCAAGGATGGACCCCTGTCTGTGAGGTGGATGAATTACACCCCACAGATGTGACGTATCGTGAGAATGATACGTCACAGGTGAGTGGTTCTACGTTTGCTTGATTTTATAAACTAAACTGTCCTGTGCCAAAGCCGACAAAATACAGAAACATTTCACACCAAAAGAAGGGTTACGCAAAAATATATAAAATTAATATCTTGTTACTGAATCATTAATGTTGTTAGTATTATTTATTAAGATCAGTTCTGGTCTGGTACTTTATTATAGGTTTTGATAATAGTAAAAAATAAAATTGTAGTCTATTCTGAATTTACGATTATTTATAGTTATATCATCTTTTACAATACTTACGAGTAAGATTAAGTAGATCCTGAGACTAATAAAGAGATTAAGTAGATCCTGTAATACTTGATACAATTTCATAACTCGGGCAATTCTTTGAGAAGTAATGTAGACGAAGGCGCTGGATGTCGATGCAAGGCAGACAATTTGCTAATTGTACTTATATAATTGATAGATGGCATAATTTAAGACTGTTATTTTTTAATGTATTACTTCTTTACTTTGGACAGAAGCTTTTAGATACAAATTGGAATAAAACCATACATTAATGTAAAATATTAAAACCTATTCTGTATTACTAGTACCAATCGGCATTACTAGTTCTAAATTGAAGTCTTTGTCGTGGATTTCATCGCTGATTTCATTTTCTTCTGCTCCTTGAATCTGTAATAAATAATAACATTTAATTATTAATAAATCTGCTATGATGTGATGTTTCTCAAATTTTTTTACTATAATAGATTCGATTAAAAATTAGATTTTAGCAAATCATTTCAATTTAGCGGTCCCCCTCGGCTTCGCACGGGAAAAAAATAAGTAAATATTTTACAAAAAATACTTTTTATAGGTAGTTTGTACAAGACGAGTTACATACTGTTGCATAATATAACATTTAAACATAGTTATTTTAAACTAACTGTAATAGTTAGACATGTTTCATCATTTCATCAGTCATCATTTATATCTATAATATATATAGGTAAATATGAATCCCTTTTTCCCATGGTCATCGCATCACGTGTGTTCAACGGCTGGACCGATTTCGCTATTTCTTTTTTTTTTTGTTATTGTCAGGAAAATGTTCTTATGAAAGAAAAAAATAAGAAAATTGCGCGGAAAACTAGAAAATTTAAGAAAACTTAATCACCATACTAAATGATTTGTAATGTAACCTTATCGCTTTTGACAATTTAAACTTTTTTGCACACGGCCAGTAATGTCTGTCGCCTGTTCCCGTGACGAAAAATGTTGTGTATCATAAATCATAATAATAATAAACAATTGGTAAAATTTTTTTTAGTATAGGTACCATTTCGTAATCAGTATTCATAATTTAGAAGACAGGACAACGTCTGTCGGGTCCGCTAGTACATAATATTAATGTCATCTTTAAAACTATGGTAGGTATATCTCTTATCTCTATTGTCAATAGTTTTCACAGAGTATTTCAATATACGCATTTTATTGGATTTTTTTCATACCTTGGTCTTACCTACATAATCGAAGTTTTAATAAGAACCCCTAAATTTTTTGATATATACTATCACCTATTTCCAGGGACTTTAATACTGAGAGAATTCACTAAATCGCTCCGGGAGTTTCGGAGCCGATTCAGTGCAAACAATCAAATATAACCTCTTTATAATGCTATTGTAGACAAATCCTTTGTTAGCAATAATAATAATAATTCCACAACACGTGTAAATACTACACCAACCACTCAAAGTTATTGGTTCCAATGTAAATACACATAGTTAGCACAAGTTAGTCATAATGTTGCCTTCGGAATAGTTTATTACATTATAGTTGGTAGATATTATCTTAAGCATTACGCCATGTTATATGACAACATTGCTTACCTTAGGGTAGACAGTAATTTGTAGAATCAATACCATTTTTTTAATTAAGTAAATGTTTACACTGAATCAACCTGTGACTATTGTTGGCGTAACTTGGTCAAAATCTATATTTTAGGCAATATAAGATGGTATGATTGTAATTGCAGTCATTCGTTTACAAGCATAGAAATACAAATTTAGCGTACACGTCGGTTTTCAAAGTGTCGCTTGCTTCTGAGTAAAGTATTGTTCTATATTTTCGCATTAAACGACACGGGTCTGAAAATGTATTATGACAATATAAATTTTCAGACCGGTGTCCACGCAACTTTACCAAGGAGGTGGTAAGAATAAAAAACCGGTCAAGTGCGAGTCGGACTCGCGCACTGAGGGTTCCGTACCCAGTTTAACAAAAACACCACAATATGTTGATGACTGCAAAAATAACTTTGTTTTTCATAGTGTTTGTATGGAGGACAAAGTTATGTTTGCTGTTATTGAAAATGTGCTAGATTTTCAAAACTATCGGTTCGATCTTGTTCGAACTAATTTTCGTTGAAAGTATTTGTTAAGATCTACATTACGTATTTTTTCCTAAATTTTCACTTGCTTATTTTAAAAGTTAGAGGGGGGGGGACACTCATTTTACCACTTTCGAAGCGTCTATCTTCCAAATGTTAAGACTTTTGGAAAAAATGGTTTAAGAAACCTTTATGTCATTTTAAAAGACCTAGCCATAGATACCCCACATGTACAGGTTTAAGTAAAAAAAAAAATGTTTTAGTTCTATGTATGGGAAGCCCCCCTTAAATATCATTATTTTTTATTTTTTGTATGAGAATTGTTAAGCGGTTAACAGGATACACCTACCTACCAAGTTTTAACTGTGTCATGCTAATACTTTCAGAATAAAGTGGCTGTGACATACGGACGGACAGACAGACAGACAGACAGACAGACTTGACGAATCTATAAGGGTTCCGTTTTTTGCTATTTGGCAACGGAACCCTAAAAAAGGGATAACTAGTTGTATTATCAACTAAGTAAAAATGAGAGAGAAGAGAAGAGAAAGAGAAATGATAAAGTTTTCTCTAATGAAACTTACCTCAAACGGAAAGGGTTTTATATTTGGTATGTCTTTTGTTTCTGCGTTTTCCAACATGGCAAACAACTCGAAGACCGGATTCAAATAACTTTCTATAGTTCTAGTCATTTCGTTTAAGAAGTTAATCATCGTCTTGCCGAATTCTTCCATTTCTTCACTGTCTTCTATCGATATCTCGTCCACCGGTTTACAATTAGCCTTAAAATAAAAAGCATTACCTTTAAAATTGACGATAAATATAGTCGAAACGTTTTTTATTTATGATTATTACATAAATTTTAATTTTTTTTTTCGATAGGGTTTTTTTTTCGAATTCCAAATACCATACCTATTTAAAATTCCAAATATTTAAAATAATTATATCTAATAAAACTAAAATTAAATATATAATAAAATGAATAATAATAATTTACATAATTACAATTACCAAGTCATAATATAAAAAAATTTAGAACAAATAAATTAAAACAATGTCAACCCCGGAGGGAAAGTGCCCATAACACTTGCAGCATTCCCCCGCTGAATGGCAACGGCTATCCTCTGAACTAGGAATGACCCCGACCGAGGATCATTGGGTATAAAATTAGTTCAACATTGATCATATTTCAAAATTAATAATATCCCATCATTCAGGGTAGAAATAATAGGGTGTCAACTGTTTTTCCTAAAATACTGTATTAAAAAAACAAAATAAAATTTCGTTCGGGGTGGTCCGTTTCTACACAGTAAGCCAGCGGGGAGCTGGTCAATGTCTCCGACGCTTAATGTGTCTCTTAACACTATACAGGGTGAAATTTTAACCACTTTCCAGAATTTTTATAGGCGTTCGGTATCGTATTCGCGTATATCGCGTTCGGGAGCCCATTTATGAAGTAAAAAATGTAAATCAAGCTGTCATCCGTAAATATTTTTAGCTATTTAGTTTTCAATTTTTTCGGTCCTTGGCCTGATAAGGTGTAAAGGGTAAATCAAAAACGTATGAATAGTATCGTAATGAATAAATGAGATGCGAATCGCGTAAAAAAAGTGTTGCAAGGCTCCTGTATCAAAAATTTTAGATTTTTTGCGGACATTTTCTAAGTGCTTTATCTTGACATTTTTGTACTGGCCTATACCAAAAGAAAAAATACATCATTTGTTTTTGTCTCGTAGATTGATATATTAGAATTTGGAAAGTGGTTAAAATTTCATCCTGTATATTTCTTAAAAGTGTAAAATAAAATTTCTCACAAAAATGATATATATGAATTCATGTTTTTACTGATACGGGATATTCATTTTCAATTTAAAATCATACTTTCATCAAATAATTCAAACTACCGATATCTAAAACCCTGTTATTTTGTGTAAAATATTAAATAGGATCTTGTATCCATAGATTTAATATACCATCTATATTAAATCTATGCTTGTATCATAATATCAACTTTTTTTATGTCAGTTGGTAGCGAAAATTTAAAAAAAAGTAATCGCTAAGCGAAGTAAAATTAATAAAGAAAAAATATTCTTACCATACACATAAGTCCCAGGCAAACCAGTGTTAATTTGAAAAACATTTTTGTTACTTTGCAAAGTGCAACGTAACTACTAAAAAAATTTATTTATTCCACCTGTTTATATAAATGTTGAAAATCTAAAATTATTACTGAACTAGAACTGAAATTGTCACGTTTCTCTCGTTCGATTTGATAAAAGTTATCTGTGAACGTGTTTAAAACCTCATTTTTTTTTAAAAAATATGTGTTTTGTTCAATTGCTAATTACCTAGTTTCCGTTAGGTGTTACCTAGAAATATAATAACACCACTTCTCGACTTATGGGTATCAGAGGCGACTAAAGGGGTACTGCCAAAAGATAAGAAGCAGCCGCATCTTCTAGGGCCACTAACGCTTAAAAATTGATTATTTAATCGATAAAAATCATAGGGAATCAAAACATAGCCTAGCTCGCACCGGCTATACTTTATTTGGAAAATCGAACGGTGTTGGAATATGTGATTAAGAATTGTTAAATGAACTGTATTGAAAGCTGATCAGTCTAGAATTTCCTGTTGGGATAAATCGAAATAAGTACAATCCTTATAAACGCAAATTAAATCAAGTACTAATCAAACAAAAGTGATGGTGTCTCCTTTGCATGTAAAATCCTAAAGAGAAAATATCGGTGATATCACAAAAAAATAAAACAACGTTCAAACCGTGTCCAAATTATAAGACGGCCAATTAGAGTTGATTGACATATTACTGAACTAATATCATGGATGCATATTTTCAAATTAGTCGTCCTAAAATTAGACAAGGCTTAAACACCGTTTTATTTTTTTGTATTAACACCGTAAGTATTTATTCATACCTATAGTATACATACATCGTGTTTCATGATCATAAGTATCTTACACCGTACACAGTTTAAAAAGGGTTAAGTTTTTGCTCAGATATTGTCGGTGGGATTCATCAAGAAAACAATTCGTCACGTTTTGTATTACAAAAGTTGTATGTCGGATTCCGAATCTTTGATATCCGTTCGAGTGTCGATGCTACAAGAATACTAAATAATCCTCCCTGATATTGAACAAAAGTATTGCAGACAAACCTTATATTTGCAGAAGATGTAACAAGAATCAAGATAGTAGTATTAAATTGACTTATTTCCTTAGATCTACATCGTCTGTACTCTGTGGACTATAAATTATAACTTATAATCATTTAAATAAACAAAATAATCATTTATGACAAGGAGTCATACAAAACCTAAAATACGAAAATGTTGCGTGTTATTAAATTTTAGGGCAACACTACACAGCACTAAGGCAAGCAGTCGGTTAATTCACTAGAGTACAATATTAATTAAATATGTCATCCTTGCCTCTCGTGTTCCGTTTCAAATGATTATATTGAGAGACCAAATTACTCGTAGTTTTTAATGACCACACAACAAAAATTGATGCAATGTGCTCTTTACCAATTAAAAATCCTTAGATGTTTTTTCAATTAGTAAAGAGCCAGTTCTTATTTGATGTTTTTTACAGATTATAGTTAAACATAAAACAGTGACTTTAACATAAACATGTTTTGTCTAAAAACAGCTTTTATTTTATAATCTTCTTCGTTTTATGGGATTATCATTCGTGAGAATTTTCTAAGCCGCTTATGACAAGTTTCTGACATGACCTGTTCTTTAAAATTAATTTAGCGACAGGACAACGGCTTAGCCTGAATTTCGAAGCATGAGTTTGAACCACCTACCGCTTTCAGATTCAAGCCAATATTAAACATTATCGTTACCTAAATTGAACGTACCACGGGTACAATTCCTGATCGGTTCCCTGGCATAGTTAACGGATCACAGCATTACTACACCTAACTTAGTCCTAACCGTGATTATGACACCACATCAAACAATGCAAATAGGTATTCTACAACCAATGAATCTCTATGCATTTAAACATGTTTTATACCAATGTTATGTTATGTTAGTTATTCTAGATTGTGAAAGGAAAAATAAAGATTTTTATTATTTTATTATTTAATTAAATTCTTATGTATAAACTTCGACGTTTAAACTTATGATTCAGAATTTTTTCAGCATATGTGAATGTTAACTTTTACTCAAAAATTTTAATGAGTTATTACCAAACATTTTTGATACTTGTGATTTTTGTGTTCCACGTGAGCTCAACATTATTAAATAAGTCTGCTGAACCAAACTAAATACTCTCAGCGACATAGCGATAAGGTATATACTCGTATAATTAAATTGAAGTTGAATCATTAAGACACTAACGTGATGGACACATGACTAACTATAAGGTGCAAATGCACACTTGAGCAATGTAATGACATTATAGGGTTACATTGTTTTTTTACAACAAATTCAATATATTCTATAATTCTAAGCACTGTGTCCGTGTTTCCGACACACCAATCCAACTCATACAAAGTACGATTTCTAAAGCATGCAATTAGGAGTAGACAAGCGCCATCTATTGTATTATTAGTGAACTAGGACGGACTAGCGACAGTAATTTGTACATTAAGTGATTGATTCTTTTACTTAATATGATTGGCAATATATTTTTCAAACCGTTCCCGCAATATAAAAATTAAGCAATATGTTTCGTTTCTTTAAATGATTTCACATGAACATACGTTAATCAATAATTGAAATAGTTATAACACAAAAATGATACATAAATATAGGTCATTTTTTGTATAATTTTACAAGAGTGTACATAATTATATCTTTATTTGCTGATTAATAAAGAAAACTGTTACAGTAAAAAAAGTAGAAGAGATTTTATTTCATAATTGCTTTTGAAACTTTGAACTTGGACATTTTGAGACTTGGACATTTCGCGACTTGGACGTTTTGCGACTTGGGCATTTTGCGACTTGGACATTTTGAAACTTTGACATTTTGCTACCACTTGACATTTTGCAAATTGGACATTCTGAGACTAAACGAATCAACGGCTCAATATCAAAAAACGTCTAAGACTAATGCAATGGAACTTGGTCTTTTTGGGTGTTCCTTAAGTTAAAAATCGTTGGGCACATTTATGTAGGTATGTCTTGCTTATTTGTAGATTGACGTCCCATGGCATCGCTTATTTTTGGTGTAAAATCAGTGGTTAGCCTGATGTGATTTCGTCTTACGTACTGAATTATTTCTATTTGTTACTTTGTCAACAAGAAGAAAAAAAAACACAAAAAAAATTGAGAGTCGTATCGAATTGTATTGGTTGATACAGGTTATTACTGCTTAGGATTTGGGAAAGGAGCAAATTAATTGCATAATGAAACACCTAGAAAATATTTTGAAAAAGATTACATTATGAGATGCTTCCTCCTAATAAACAGTTTTTAATTCTTAATTAATGCTCAGAGTAAATTTAAGCTGAAAATATGACTAGCGCCCCCACTCTAAGTTGCTCGACAGCAACTAAAAGATACAGGCTTACGAGCTACCTAAGTAAATAAAAACGCTGGGGCCTTGCTCAAATATTAAAAGGGTTTAATGTACGGAACGTGAGCTATCGCTAGCTCTGTACAGGTTTTGTTGTTCCAAAAATATTAACGTCGAGGACTTGGACGAATAATTCATCCAAGGTCGAGGATTCTAACATCGTTATACTGTTATATTTTAGTTGCGCTTTGAGATATAACCTCCTTGTAAGGTTATTTTCTTTTCCAGTCTTGACATTTAGTGAGCACTTCCATCTTTGACAATACCATCATCTGCTTCTTTTGCCGGTGTGTTAGGCTTGCTACTCACGTAACAGTAAATCGTTGCGATCAAACAGTGAAGATCGGTTTTCGCAGTTTTGTCGATCTTGTTCAGAGAGATCTTTGCGATTTATCATTTTGATGGGGTAAAGTGATTTAGAAGTGTACAATATAGGTACGCAAGCATTCAAACAAATAGGTTTATTTTAAAAAATATTTTTCCCAACGCAATGCCACCTTAGAGCGGTTGAGATTAAACTATTCATTGCTGATCGTGTTTGCACAGTTGTACTGTCTAGTATGTATGATAGTACTTTAGTATTATCTTATCTGTGATGGATAGTCACTTAGTTTTGCATTTTAATGCATGATAAAGAAAGAGATACCAAGATCACTACTACAAAAATTTCGCCTAAAACACTCGTCACTTCCAGTAGAGATCAGTATTTCAACCCATGTAATAAGTTACTATAAGAAAGTAGATTCCTTTTCTTAAAACATAAGGCAGTTGGCCTTCTGTTAAGACCGTTTTTCCTTATTTCATAACTAGATCCAGTCCAATTATAACGCAAATCAATCAATCTTCTATCGTGGACGACGTGTTTCTTGCGAGAGTTCCTATAGAGACGCAGATCTATATCGGTGGAGGGTGGAGATACGGGCTTTCGATAGCAACCTAAAATCGCTAAGATTTATTGTTACGTGTGTAGCCGGCATTACGGACACTTTATTGTCGCTAAGCGATGTTTGGTTAGACGACATACATGTGCTAAATGCACACAATGACATTAAAAGTGTTTAACATTAGACCAGACCCCTATATCCTTTAAACAAATTTTTTTCTATTGTTTTGTTTGTATGATAATTTCTTCGATCCTAAATTATTTCAAGCCAGTAATCTAGAATTAAATTATCAGAAGATCAGAATTGAGATAAACAAATACAATAGTTAGTATTTGTTCGGAGGTAATATATATTTGCAACTTAAAACAGATTAAAATATTACGAAATCGCAACAAGAAAATTTTCCTCTCAGAAGAAATTATAGCGATCTCTGTAAATAAAGAAATTCATTGAACCTCTTACGATAGGTACTCGACCGGGATACTTCCAATTAACTTGAAGTCAACCGCAGGTGTTTCCACTTGAAAAACTTATTCGATAATATCTTTATTGGTGCACTTATTTCCTTGATGTAACTCATGTTATTATGCGATACTTATTTCGTATATCTCATAAATAGTTTTTTATAAAATGTTTTTATTATACTGTTTTCCTGACATTACGCGAAGCTAAACTGATTTAAAAATAAAAATATGATTTTAAAACAAACGTGAGTATAAAGAAAGAAATAAAAGAGAGAAATAAAGAAATAAATCTTAAGGAATTTAAAATTCCTAAATATTTATTTCTTTCCAATGATTTTTTGTTCTATAATTTAATTATTTCGAAAGGTTATTTTCGGTATTTTTAAATTGTCAATATTAAAGTTAGTAATTTGGTTTTCTGTTATTTAAAAATACAGTATTTTCGTCAACTTTTTGTCGAACAATGGTGATATCTATGTATAAAAGTAGACTACCTGTTGCCCGCGACTTCGTCCGCTCCAATTTCTGTTATTATGATCGCGACAATTTTTGCAACATTTTTCTCATGCTTCGCTCCTATTGATCGCAGCGTGATGTTATATAGCCTTAAGCCTTCCTCAATTAATGGACTATCTAACACAGAATTATTTTTTCAATTCGAAAGAGTACTCCCTGAGATTAGCGCGTTCAAACAAACAAACAAACAAACAAACTCTTCAGCTTTATAATATTATATAGATTTGTAAGATACTTTTATATTAAAATTTGAAGTTCCTTATTTTACAATAAATATGGATATTATAAATTGTATTTTCTAATGTCAACATAATTTGAGGTCATTAAACTTTGTTTAAAATAATACTTAGTATTCTTGGCAAGTAACTTTAAATGTATTTTACATATGTATCTTCAGTAAACTTCTGAACGTCTACAATGAATACAAAACTGAAAAAGTATGCAATAATTTAATCTAAACTTTGTAGAGACCAAAGCACCTAAAATAAAATCTCCTAAACTATTTATTCATTTTAAAATTCAAATAACTAGTCTAGGTATGTTTCAAGTTGAAATTTCCCAAAATTTTCAATATGCATACATATTAGACAGTGTACTCGTTTGGTATAAAATGATTTGTCAAATCAAAAATTTTATTATTGGCTACAGATTTCTTTGTAGGCGAAGGCGAATTAGTAGTAGTACCTATCTAAGTTGTTATTTTAGAAATGTGTTTTGGTGCTAATATGAAAATGACTTTACAATTAAACAACAAAGATGTATGCATAAAACCAAAATATGTGCGTCACACAGACAGATCTCACAATTTTACGGTGACATATAAATAATAAAGTCATTAATGCTTGAATATTGAAAGTTGTTCATTTAGTATTTATATTTGTATTTTCATTAAAATATTGCGCGACAGATATTCTTTTCACACGGTAGGTCGCACTTAGTTTTTCCCAAAACTATGCTAGTAGCTTACCCGGTCATCTGCCAAACTCATTTACGTCAAACCAGAATGGAACAAGTGCTATTTTCGTATAGCCAACAATAGAGAACATTTAGACTGTTGCAAGCTTTTCATGTTCTGACAAAATTGTATTGTCAGCGGTAGCAAGTTGTACATTAGTGGTGGCTGGTATTTTGTGTTTACTAAGTCGTTGCTGTTAAAGTTATATTATTAAAAATGGAATCTTGTTTCCTTTGTTCAGGTTTTATTAGGGATATTAGGGATATTAACTTTTGTGGAACCCCTTAACCTACGAGTGTATGCCTTTTACTGTAAAAAGGCATCTTCATGCATGCATTTCTTTATATTAAAAACCATTGTATGTTATCTGTTCAGCAAGGCTTTCAATAGATTGACACTATGTAACATGAAATTGAAACATTAAACCTCAAATAATATAATATCAGCTTCCTATCTCATCCTGTGGTTTTTGTAACAGCCAACTAAAATGGTGCTGCCAGAAAAAGCCAATAGAAGCGCCTTTGGCTAAATGCGATCGTTAACACGCCAAACATGACCATTATGGTACAATCCTCCTTTTAGAAAGACATTTGGCCCAGCAATTAACTAATTTAAGCTGATGATGATGAGAATAGTAATGAAAAACATGATTGACACTTTGTATCGATACTTGCAGAAATTCTAAAAAAAGAATATACAGGCCGCATAACAATGATGCACTGAGACGTAAAATGTTGAACACTTTAGAAAAAGATAACGAAACTTAACAGTTTTAAAATTTTCTTTTCTGATACGGACGCGGAAAATTTGTTATTAAGGCATTTAAGGAGAAAGCTTTGGCCTTTGCCGCTTTATCCTAAGATAGCGATACTTTATGGCTCTATATCCTCTATTGCATTATCCGAAATCGCTTTATAAAACCGCCTGCGTCTGTTATACATTACCAAAGAATAGAAAAGCACAGAAGATTCCCCAGTAGGTATAACGGAGCTGTTATGAAAAAATTTGGAAGGTGATGAAAAAGTCACCTGTATAAAATTTTATTCAAGGAATTAAAAGTTAACTTTACACAAGCTTTTTATTTGTTAATTAACAGATTTAAAAAGTTTATAAGGTTTATAAAGTTTAAGTTTTCAAGTAAAGTCAAGACAGTACTATTTCCGTGATTAAAAAATTAAGACATTTAATAAATCAGACAATTTGGGAAAAGGTTATTTTGAAATTTGTGCATAGTGTGGACATGTGTGTACATTTTGAATTTCAGTCCAACCCAACCGGAAGGATTTAATTTTTCAATATACTAGCTCTTTCTACTGGAATATTCCATACAAACATTTACCTCACAATAATGATGATGATAGTTCATAAAATACATTAAAAATGAGACCTTTACAATGTTGTTTGAAATTAATGACTGGTATAATTCGCTAATAAAATTAAGTGCCTAAAACAGTGTTCATTAGGAAAGCAAGTACACACAGAAAACGAAAATTTAAATATTATTGTTTTCTGAGGTACAGGTATTCAAGCCTTCTGTTGTTATTTAAACTATGGTCACGAAGCAAACTCTGGAGCGCATCCAGCAAACTGTGTTGCGAGACACAGGTGTATTTGCTTTTCATTACCGGCTGCCTTCGGATAGTCACGAATTGGTCTAGTTGTTGATCGATATTGTACAGCGGAAAAATTAACTGCTTCGCATATTCCGCTCTCAGCGCTCGCACAGGTCGGACGCTCGCTCCGCTGTCGATCCGTCTCGCTGTTCGCAGCATTTCTATCTTATTTCTTTCTACGTGGTTTCGCCCGCGGCTCTCCAAAGGTTAACCTAACGGTGTCAACTGACCTTTGTTGAGTTAAACGCTTTTTTCAAAGCGGTTCTGTTCGATAGGGAGCGACAGACAGTGCCTTTTTCAAGGCGCTGAAATTTCCCTCCGCCGCCGGTATATCGGGCTGTAAGTCTAGGCCTCCTGGAAGGCACGTTTGAGAGGGTGAGGCGTTCCTCCTCGCCCTAGAGACACTAGAAACTGCAGTCCTTTCCCTGCCGGGCGTGACCCACCCTACCCATCCTTATATTCCATCCCTTAGGGAGCGTATCCCGGGCCATTTCGGTGGCTCGGTCCCTCCCGAAGGACTGCTAGGCGTAGGCCACTCACCCCGCGGCGACATCACATCGTCGTGGGACCACCCAGTGTTAGGGACCTCACATCCTTTTTAGGCACACCCGACTCAACCAACCTTCCTGTGGCAGGTTGGACCACACAGACACCCATCACTCACCGTCACCGAGTTTCTTGCCGATTCTTCTCGGTGAAGGCGCGTTCCGAATCGGTGGTAAATAAAAATTACTCACTAAAGTCCTCCCTCCACGATGGAGGTACTTTTATTAGAGTACCTCCGATCGTTAGGAGGCGACGCGTTGAAAGGCTTTAATGCCTTTCGTCGCGCTCGCGAAGCCTCCGAGGACTCGCCCGCCTCCCCAGACCCAGAGCCCGTTCCCATGGAGGAAGAGGAAAGCCCTTCGGGCTCCTCCTCTCCTCCCACACCCTCCAGCTCCTCATCAGAGGAGAGTAATGAGTCCCCCGTTAGTGACGGCTCCTCCTCTTCGGAGGAAACGTCTCAAACCGAGGAGTCAGATTCCGAAGGGTTCACTCCAGTGACCCACGGAAAGCGAGCGCGTAAACCCGCGCGTTCCGAACCCCCGGCGAAAACCGCCAAAATCTCCCACGGGCAACCCAGACCGGCCAAGGCATCCGCCGCCAGCTCCGCCCCTGCCCCAGCCCCAACCTCGCAGTCTGCTTCACAGACAAAAAAGGCCCCACTTCCCCCGCCCATCGTAGTCCAGGACAAGTCTGCCTGGACAAATATTTCGGCTGCTCTCAATGAGCGCCACATTGCGTTTTCACACGCAAAGTCGGCTTCCGACGGAATCCGCGTGCAAACGCCGGACATCGCCTCCTACAGGCAGCTCCAACATTACCTCAACGTAAGGAAGATCTACTTCCATACGTATACTCCAGTCGAGGAGAAGAAGCTCCGCGTGGTTGTACGCGGAATTCCGAAAGAAGTCGACACAGACTTCATACTCACCGACCTTCAGTCGAAACAGCTTCCAGCTCTGGAAGTCCACCGTTTATTTAAAGCGCGTGGCAAAGCCCCTTACGATTTAGTACAAATCGTACTAGAAAATACCCCTGAAGGCAAAAAGATTTTTAATATAAAATCTATATGCCATATCTCCGGCCTCAGTATCGAGACCCCTCATAAAAAACTCACCCCTGGCCAGTGTCATCGCTGCCAGTTGTACGGGCACTCTGCCCGTAATTGTCACGCACGCCCGCGCTGCGTGAAATGCCTGGGCGACCATGGTACCGCCGACTGTCCTCGTTGTAAGGACACGGCGACTACCCCGCCCGCGTGTGTACTCTGCGGAGAGCAGGGACACACCGCGAATTATCGCGGTTGCCCCCGTGCTCCGCGAGTAAACTCACGGGTGCAGGCACCAAAGGCCGCGCACTTCCCAGCCCCTTCGTTTCGCCAGTTTCAGGCTCAACCCACAGCCTTCCCAGAGTTGCGTCCTTACGGACACAACGCGTGGTCTCGACCACTATCCTGGGCAAGGAATGCCTACGCCCCTGTCCCGGCCTTAAGCCAAATTACAGCAGTCCCGACGGCCCCTAAGGCCCCAAATATGGCCCCTACGGCCCAATCTGTGGCCCCTAAGGCCCCCACTATGGCCCCTAAGGCCACCACTATTGCCCCTCAGGCACCGCCAGTAGTCCCAAAGGCCCCTCAGGCACTGCAGGCTACAAATGCCCCGGTCACCCTCCGTGACCCGCGCTCTAATGCCCCTAAGGCTTCGCCAACTGTCCCGTACGAGCAGGATGCCATGCTCATATATAATCTCAGCCAAATCAACCCGGCTGAAATTAGATATGTAGCAGCCCAAATCCGTGCGCATCAAAAAGACCCATGCGCAATGCTTTGTCTTTTAGATAAGCACGCCGACCTCCTCCAAAAAGTTAGAAACATTTCCTCACCATGAATAATACACCCTCTAGAACGAAACCCCGGTCCCTTACCATCGCATTTTTTAATGCCTTTGGTCTTCAAAAACAAAAGGTCGAGATATCACTCTTCCTTATGAAGCACCAAGTCGACATCTTTTTGGTACAAGAAACCTTATTAAAACCCTCCATCCTCCCTCGTAGTGCTATGATTGCCAACTATAACGTAGTTCGCAACGATAGGCCCACTAGAGGTGGCGGCACTCTAATTTATTACAAACGCTCCTTGCATTGCGTTCCCCTCGACCCTCCCACGCTCACAAACGTTGAAGCTTCTGTCTGTCGGCTAGCCATGACCGGCCATCAACCAGTCATAATAGCTTCCATTTATCAACCTGGCGACAAGACTCCCTTAAGGAGCGACTATGAGGCTCTTTTTGCTATGGGACCCTCCGTCATTCTCGGCGGAGATTTCAATAGCAAAAATACTCAGTGGAACTGTTTAACAACCTCCAGCAATGGTAGAGAGTTAGCAGATCTCGCTGAAGTCCTCAATTTTGACATCATCGCCCCCCTTTCTCCGACCCACTACCCTTTTAACGTAAACCACAGACCCGATATCTTGGACATGGCGGTTCTAAAGAATGTAGGCCTGCGCCTTCGTTCAATAGAAGTCCACCATGACCTAGATTCTGACCATCGCCCAGTTGTCCTCCAATTAGGTCCCTCTGACCAACAGATATCCATGAAAACAATACTGGACTGGCACAGGCTCGAGAGCAATCTCGGACCTAGTCCCGATTCAGTATTGAACTCAATCCCAGACAGGTTAGGATCGCCTCACGAGACTAACCAAGCGATCGATGCCCTCACTAGCCACATCACGACCGCTATTAGCGATTCGTCTAGGCAAGTTCCAGATATGCCTAGGCATAGATTGAACTTGCCGGATGACGTGAGAGAGCTGTTGAGGGCGAAGAGAGCTGCAACCAGAGCTTATGACTCCTATCCCACCGAATATAACCGAACCCTTCGAACAGGAACGTATTAAGGCTCTTCGGGAAAGTCAGTGGGATAGCCTACTTGAAACGATCTCACCATCTCACCAAGCCTATTGGAAGTTGGCGAGATTCTTCAAGTCAGATATAGTCACATCTATGCCTCCTCTCTCTAGACCCGACAACTCCGTCGTATTCGACGACGAAGAGAAAGCCGAATGTCTGGCCGACAGCCTAGAGGCCCAGTGCTCTCCTAGCACGCTTCCCATAGACGCTGCCCACCTTAGTATGGTGGACAGCGAAGTCGAACGTCTCTCGGCTCTCCCTCCAACCTGCCCCCTTGCACCCACCACCGCCGATGAGGTGCAAACCATCATCAAAGGTTTCCGTCCAAACAAGGCTCCCGGTCCGGACCGGATCTCCAACAGAGTCTTACGAGTCCTCCCCGCCCAACTGATTTGCCTATTGGTTGCTATCTTCAATAGTGCCATGGCAAACTGCATCTTTCCAACCGCGTGGAAAGAAGCAGACGTCATAGGTATCCCTAAGCCCGGCAAGGACCGCTCCAAGCCCGCCAACTACAGGCCCATCAGTCTCCTCAAGACTATGGGCAAATTATACGAGCGTGTTCTCGTCTCCCGCCTAAGAGATTACATTTTCTCGAACAATCTCTTAATCAACGAACAGTTTGGCTTCAGAGCCTCCCACTCTTGTGTCGAACAGGTGCACCGCCTAACGGAGCACATTCTCGACGGCCTCAACAGATCCAAACCGATGGTAACCGGTGCACTCTTCTTCGATGTAGCGAAAGCATTTGACAAAGTCTGGCACAACGGCTTGATCTACAAGCTGTACCAACTCAAAGTGCCCGACAGTCTCGTGCTCATCCTTCGAGACTTTCTGTCAAATCGTACCTTTCGCTACCGCGTAGAGGGGTCCTATTCATCTCCCCGCCCCATCAGGGCTGGAGTCCCTCAGGGCTCCGTGCTATCCCCTCTTCTCTTTTCAATTTTCATTAACGACATTCCCAGGTCACCGCAAGTAGAGCTAGCTCTATTTGCGGACGACACAGCCCTCTATCACTCTGGCTACCATGCCGGTTACATCATTAAGGCACTACAACGTGCAGCCCAAACCCTAGGTGACTGGTTTAGGATGTGGCGAATAGAGGTAAACCCCGAGAAAAGTGCAGCAGTGTACTTTACTCGAGGTTTCTTCGCTTCAAAACATCCTAAACGATGTCTCACACCAATCACCCTATACGACCGTCCGATCCCTTGGGAGAAGACAGTCAAATACCTAGGTGTCACCTTAGACCGTAGAATGAGCTTTAAACCCCACATCACACGCGTCCGTCAGACTGCAGCCTTTTACTTTTCAAGGCTCTACTACTATATCGGCAGGAAGAGTAAAATGTCACTTAGAAATAAGTTGACAATTTACAAAGCCTGTATTCGACCCGTGATGACTTACGCTAGCCCAGTGTTCGCTCATGCCAGCCCCTCAGAACTAGAAAGACTCCAAATCCTCCAAAACAAATTCTTACGCTCTGCCTCGGACGCCCCGTGGTATGTGCGTAACGACAATTTGCATCGCGACCTTAACATTCCGTCGATTGCCAGCTTTATGAAAGAAGCGTCTCAACACTTCTTTGATAAAGCCGTCAATCATACGAATCCTCTTATAGTCAAAGCCGCCACCTACTCGTGCCAAAAAGATGTCGAAGCCCGTTTCCGCCGACCGAGGAACGTTCTCGAAGATCCCGACGACAAAATCACATCGTTCGTAAAACAATTCACCACTCACAACAGTACACACCCGACAAGCACTAGATCGAATCAGCGCACTCGCCGGCGAGTGCGAGGACCCTTGCATCATTTTGGCAGGTACAGACATGTACCTGGCCGCTTCTCACCAGTCCGCCTTTCGGACGACGGCCCAAGCCGAGGTCCGAACCTACAGAGGCGCCCTTGAGGCCTAGTCTGCCCCCCTCGATCGGGCCCACTAGAACGGGGCTCGCGTAGATCGGTCTGCACAGACTAGTCTGTGTTGCAGCGCCGAGCTACGCGATGCAACCACTAGTCGGGTTGACCTCTTGGCCGGGTGCCTTCAGCACCCAGCACGGTCCGATCGCGCCGCTAGTACGGGGCCCCTGCGCGGGCGAGCCCTAGGACTCGCCTCGCGCTCGAGGTACCCGCTAGCAGGCCGCTTTTGGGCTGAGTGCCTTCCGCACTCGCCTAAAACCCGCCCGGTGAAGCTGTAACGGCCTTCTGCCACAGCATAGGTCCTTTCAAAAAAAAAAAAAAAAAAAAAAAAAAAAAACTGCTTCGCAGTTTGCTTCTTGGGTTACGAACTGTGAGCTCAGATGGCGTTGTTAGTGAATTGTTTGCTTTTTATTTCTTTTTGGGTTTCATTACTTTGAGGTGTCTTTCCGAAGCTATATAACTTTTTTCAAAAAAATAACATAAATTTCGTTTTTTGAAAAGTGGACTCTTGTTAGTGTTGTCAAAATTTAAGATTTGGATACTTCTTTATTGCATTTGGATTTTTTTTTATAGGTAATTAGAAATTGATCTCATATAACTTATATGGCTCATTTCTATAGATTTAAAAATTAGGAATAACGTGAATCCGATGAGGTAGGGTATGTATATCTTAAAACTGCTTATAACTGGAAATTTCTTCGCTTGCTATTTCACCTAGATTTATTTTAGCCTTATAGAGAGCTCCTCATCAATCTGAAACATTAAATTTGTAGTAAAGTCTTGATACATCTATTATACAGTTTATAGTCTTATAGCTCTCGAGCGAAACACCTCTAGCAGTAAACAGTTTTACGGGCAAAATAAAAATAGAAGTTTCCCCAGAATGAAGCGTTAATTCCATGCTGTTACGAATGAGTAGGTATTCTCTTAAGTGTAATAAAATAAAGTTTTTATAACAACTAAGATTATAAACCTGATTGCACTGGAAACCAACAACCTAACTAGTTCAATTTTCAACAACAGTACGCTGCGTATGGCTTGGTATGTAGCGTCTTCTTTTCACCATTACTGCCAAACCGAGTACCATAATATCGTCCAAAGATAGGCCAGTGACACCAGTAGCATGCACATCATACATGCCAATAAGCACTGCCAACCCTGCCTACCACGTCGAACTAAATGAAATACCGATCCTTGCATAACTTCTATACTTAACTTTTTAAAACTTAGGTATTGCATACCATACCGAGAAATGCTGTGCACGCCCATGAGTGATACCTTGACTGCTAATTGCCTAAGCAATAATTAATTGGTGCATATACAGTAACGACTTGTTCCTGTTTGAACGACTTAATTATGTTACTTGTATTCAACAGTTTTACCAACTACCTAGTAGATATATGGTGGTATTTAAGTTTGGTAAAATTGGGTCTTTAATGCCAACATGTTTTGTGAACGTCGTATCAACTAAGCCGTCGTGTTTATATGAAACTTTACACAATTTAACAGTAAAACATTTTACGATCAAACAACATTTAATTTTCGCGGACCATCCTAGTACCGCGCCAACGGCTGCCATATTGAAAAAGTAATGAAAAACTCCAACGGCTCAAAACTCTGGTGATATTGAAAAACTATTTCATTTCGAGAGATAAATTTTGTCTACACTGTCTCTTGGGCACTACAATTTGTTTTTAGTATTTCGTTGTGTGCGTTTGAAAATTACATTTTTCGAATGTTACATTCTCAATGATAATTTATTTAAATGCATTTGCATTCTAGAATGCATTCTTTACAAGTTTATTTGTGTATTATCACCATCATCAGCCTATCACAGTTCACTGCTGGACATAGGCCTCTCCAATTGCACGCCACTTAGGTCGATCCTCGGCTTCTCGCATCCAACTCCTGCCAGCCACCTTGCGCAAATCATCACTCCACCTAGCCTGAGGGCCACCTACACTACGTTTGCCGAGACGCCATGCGTCTCGATATTTGTGTATTAAAACGTGATATTGATTTGTATAATAAACTGCTTTTTCTTCCTTGAACAATAATTTACCTGTGTATCTTTCAATATCAACCGATATCAGTTCGGTGCTGGACGAAAACCTGCCTGTCATTCGAGGCAATTATGGCAAATAAGAGGTACTTAGAAGGAGGATTTTCACGCTTAGCAGAGGGTTGGCGATCGCAGTTCGGCCATGGTGAAAAAAAATCGCAGATACCCGTCTTCTTCTGGCTGTTTTGGATTGCTTAGACAGGAACAAGCAGTCATTAGAATTTTGGAACACGTTACTATTGCCATACAAAATCTATGGCACAATTTCCTTTTGACATATCACAAAAACTTTTTAATTTAATGAAGTGACCAATTTCTAATTACACACACACCGCACTCATAAGAGGCTGCTCTTTACATCAATGCCACATACATTTAGATAAATCCAGAAACCATACCTACTTACACACACAAATAAATGAGCGAGCGAGTACACGTAGTTCGTCCAAACACGAGGAAGTTTCCAGAAAATATCGAGGGCCAAATTGTTTTGAAGCTTTGTTCCAGTTTGTTGATGAAGTATCATCGCGTGCGAATCTGGAGATGTAGAACTTGTTATTGAGATCTGTTATTTCGCCTTGTTTGTAAGTCATTTTCAACTTTTACGTATTTAGATGACAATATTTTTGAAGCATCTATCATGTCCTAATTCCGCCGTTCTCCAGTTTCACACTTTTATTTTGGTATCGTACAATACATTAATTTATTCATTTCATATTTATTGAACTGTGTATTAAGTATTAGAAATCAAAAAATAACAAAGGTTTTATATTTATGTAACGCTTTTGAATCTAATCATTCGTTTAAATAAGACTGTTAATACACGAGAAATTACCGACCTAAATCAATCTAAATTAAAAGATGGGACTTAAATATGCCATTCTTTCGGCGATGACCAGCTAAGTTTTTAGTACCTTTATATATAATGTTGATTTCGATTTGTAGCAGTAAATAAAATAAGAAAGTTGCGCGGAATAGTAGAAAATTTAAGAATACTAAACCACCATACTAAATTATTTGTTACATTAACCTTATTGCTTTGGACCAATCTTTTGACATTTTAAACTTTTTTAATGTTAAACGTTTGACATAACATTGACAGAATTCGTGCTGCGAATATCGTCAAGTAGAGGGTAAAAAAAACTGAATTTTGCACATGGCCTGTAATGTCGGAATACCAACAAAACAGTTTATGTACGCGCCAGAAAAAGAAGACAAATAATGTTGTGTATCATAAAACATAAGTAATAATATAATAATTAACAATTAGTAACATTTTTTTACCATACCATTTCGGAAACATTATTTATATTTAGGACAGGACAACATCTGTCGGGTCCGCTAGTCTATCATAAAATTAAATATTCTTTTCGGGTAGATATTCAATTAATAATTCAGCAGGTAGATATCTACCACCTTATTGAGTGTACATTTTCACAATTTATTTTTCTGTTACATCAGAAAATTTATCTTTTTGCGTAAACATATGCAATAACATTTAAAAAAGCTTGCAACAACTTTGCCAATTTTTTAATCCACAACCAGCAATTAGCAACTGTTTGTTACCTCCCGGCCTCGATCCCTCCCAAGAGGTTTTATCGGAAGGGACGATAGAGACGAACAATGATGAGTGCTTGCTGTACCGTCTACACAAAGTATTACGAGTACTGTGAGGATATAACTATCTTTGTAGCAATGTTACTAACTATACAGAATGAAATTTTAACCACTTTCCAAAATTTTTATAGCGTTCAGTATCGTATTTAGAGCCCATTTATGAAGTAAAATATTTAAATCAAGTTTTCACCCGAAAATATTTTTTGCAACATAGTTTTAAATTTTTACGGTCCTAATAGTCCTAAAAGATCTAGTCTATACGGGTGGATAGTTTTTAAAGAGGACAAAATGATCCAACCTTCGTCGCAGTCCCTTAAACGATACAAATGCCTTACTCCGCAACAACAAAGTCCGTATATTTGAATCCATCCGTCCCTATCACTCATACCGATGTCTCAAAGTATCTGAAAGAGACAGATATATCCGTAATTACGAGCTTCATGTTGTAGAGTAATACACCTGATACCACAGTTGGTTACCAAAACGCACTATTGACACTTCTGTTCTTGACCCATAACACTTACAACATAGATCGCCAAACGGTAGTTTTTGGTTTTTGTCGGTTTCCGCAAATTCAAACCACTATATAATTTAAAGCCATCTTTGCAGTTTCAGTGGAATCCAGTGGTTTGAATTTGCAGAAACCGAAGAAAACCATCAGACCTCATTTGGAGACCACGTGGTGTGTGTGACTGTAGCGATAACTTAAGTCAGTCATATTTCGTTTTGAGAGTATTTCTAAAAGACAAAACACTACCAGAAAACCATTTGGTAAAGTACTCGTATATTTTTCCTACGTTTTGATGTGTTGAATTTCAAAATGTATTTCAATTTCATGACTAGGCCGTTTAGGCCTGAATTTATTAAGACCTTACTTTACTAGAGTACTAATTAAGGGAATTACAGCATTCTCATTCTGTGAATTCACAATGACTGACACACAAGTTGCAAGCCCGTCCGTAACTACGACATCAAAGAAACTTTCATGTCTTAATTATGATCATGTTGTAAGTGTTATGGGTCAAGTGGCTCCATCTCCATTTATCAAAATGGCTTTTAACTACAAAGGATGTAACAATTCACACATAACATCATTAGAAATTCAAATCCGTACTTCTATACTAAGTTATCTCTTGGTTTCTCACTTTTAAATGAAATTAACGATATATTTGCGGATTCAACTCAAAATGCAACCTTTAAACATTCGTATGAAATTAAGTTTTATGTTTGATTTTTAACATTTTGTATTTTGAAAAGTGACATCTGGGTTTTGTATCTTTATTTCACCATTGTATAACTACAATCACCAAATCTTGGCAAATATGGCGTTTATGGCGAAACTATCCTTTTCGAGAGTTGTATGTTCAGAAGTTGGCTAATAATAGTGATAGATCGCCATACAACAACTGATTGCAAATAAAATGAAATGTTTATGAAACAAATAATAACTGTCGAAAAATTATCAACAAATGATGTTTTAATAAAAAAAAACAGGTACCTACCTAACAGCTAAGTAGCTTGTAAAAGAGTGCCGTCTCGAAATACAAAGACAGATCTTACTTCACCTTTTAAAGTAATACAGAGACGCACGGACTTGCAGAATTTTTTCAAAGACATCAGAACATATCCCTAAATAACAAAATTCATATTACATTTTACCTAGCTACAATTCATTATTCTAACTGTCAAAGATTATGTATATTTTGACATACAAACTTCGAAACTTTTTATTTGGAATTGTGTTTTTGTGCAGTCACGTAGATAAAGAGATTTTGTGCTGACCCAAAGGCCGTATATATTTTTTTCAGTTCAATGGAACACACGAATATTGTTTAATTAAACTTCAGTAGCGACAACAAAATAGGATATTATTCTATTTATATTTTTTTCTTCGCTTGCGCAAGTGGTTTAAATATTTGTTCCATTCATTTATTTACTAGTAAACATGGTAAAATAAGATCTTACAATAGTTCAAGGTTGGCATGTCTCGCCATTATACATATTATGGCATGTAAAATTGTTATTTAAACAAATAATTACCGAGTGTTTGGTTACTCCATTTTTTATTATAAAAAAGTGTTTCATAGAACATCTTCATGACCAGCCTATAAGAATCCACTGCTGGATACGGGCTACTCCAAAAATAACGTGTTTTCATAATTGCTAAGCTTGGCAGGCGAGTCGATCGCAGTTTAAGGCGACGTAGTCCAAAGAGGCAGCATTTTTGAGGTTTTAAAACCCATCTGAGAACTAGAAAACAGCGTTTTAAAATCTGAAAAATATATGTATTAGTTAAGGATCTAGTCTAGTCACATTCGTTATCGGTAACACGATTCAATTAACTTGGCTCGATAGAAAAAAATCACAAACCTACATCTTTCCGAAATGTTTTCTCAATTTGACGAATAAACTACGGACATTTTATATAAAATTTTTATGCTTGTTTAAAGCTACTAAATATTTATAGACAAATTTGCTGAGTTTGACTTCATTAAATGATTTACTTAATTTCTATGTTTAAATAACTGCAAAATACGTGAGCGCGGCGGCTCGTCAGGCCCGTATTACGGGGCGCATAGGCGCTACGTTATAGGCGATCGATGGATATCGATCCATAAATACCGACCAACCGTGCCTTAAGCAGGAGAGAATACCCCGTTGTCCGTCTTCTTCTGGCAACACTCCTTTAGTCTTACAACACCCATAGGAAGAGAGTCGCTTATAATCAAATCCCACTTAAGTGAGTCAAAAAATTACAGGTTTACAAGTATTTACGTTTATTGCTCACTAGCTGTTACCCGCG
This sequence comes from Anania crocealis, assembly GCA_949315895.1. Classification (NCBI taxonomy): domain Eukaryota; kingdom Metazoa; phylum Arthropoda; class Insecta; order Lepidoptera; family Crambidae; genus Anania; species Anania crocealis. Next base: position 14,294,923 of record OX438863.1, read on the forward strand.
ACTTCGTCCGCGTCAATTTATGTTATTATGATCGCGATTATTTTTGCAACATTTTTCACTAATGCTTCGCTCCTATTGGTCGCAGCGCATTATGTTATTTAACCTCAAGCCTTTCTCGATAAATAGACTATCCAACACAAAATTTTTTTTTCAAATCGAACCAGTACTTCCTGAGATTAGCGCGTTCAAAAAAACAAAGAAACAAAAAAATAACTTTATTTGATACTAACTGTTGCCCGCGACTTCGTACGCGTCAATTTCTGTTATTATGATCGCGATTATTTTTGCAACATTTTTAACTGATGCTTCGCTCCTATTGGTCACAGCGTGATGTTATGTAGCCTAAAGCCTTCCTCGATAAATGGACTATCCAACACAAAAATAATTTGTCAATTTGAACCAGTACTTCCTGAGATTAGCGCGTTCTAACAAACAAACAAACCCTTCAGCTTTATAATATTAGTATAGATTTTAGCAACTTAATTGCAATTATTATATCAGTATATAAACTTGAAAGATTACGGGACTCGAACTCTCCGAGGAGATGCGGGTTCGAGTTTATATACTGATAAAACAAACAAACTCTTCAGCTTTATAATATTAGTATAGATTACAAAAACAATGAATAATGTGAACTTTATTTAAAAGACACGAACCGAAAAAGGTCACCTGAATTGGCATTGACATGTTACTTTGCTGAGCATCTTTACAATAAACTTTTGTACAAACCTGGCGTGTAATCTCAGTCCCATCCATTGTGCTCGATCAACTACACCTAAGGGATCAAAGAACCGATCAGTTTTAAAATTGTACTATTGTTGTTCTTCTAACGGTACTACCACAGTCTATGAACCATACAGTCGTTCGACGAAGACGTCTAGACAGGGCAATTGTGCGGGGTGTGAGGGGCGAGACGCGGGAAGGCCGAGCCCGAACTGCGAACAAAACGATGTTAGCAGTTCGGGACACAGCATTCAGGGCTAACAAATGTTTGTGTTTTAAATTATTTTGTATTTGTTTGTTGGAATTTATTGGAATGCTGATATCGAATGATTCGAGATGGTGAACATATATTTTTTTAATAAGATAAATTATAGATGTCAATTTCGAGGTTAGGTGGGCTGCTGATTACGAAAATGCTATCCTTTTTAAATTCAAGATGGCGGACATAATTTATTTTAATTTGATATGGGTGTCAATTTTGAGGTTCAGTAGGGTGCTTCGGATATGCCATCCTTTTTAAAATCCAAGATGGTGGACGTATTTTTTTATAATTTGATTTCGGTGTCAATTTTGAGGTTCTTTGGGGTGCCGATCACAAAAATGCCATCCTTTTTAAAATCCAAGATGGCGGACGTATTTTTTTATAATTTGATATGGGTGTCAATTTTGAGGTTCATTGGGGTGCCGATCACGAAAATGCCATCCTATTTTAAATTCAAGATGGCGGACGTAATTTTATATTATTTGTCATGGGTGTCAATTTTGAGGTTCATTGGGGTGCTGATTACCAAAATGCCATCCTTTTTAAAATCCAAGATGGCGGACGTATTTTTTTATAATTTGACACGGATGTCAATTTTGAGGTTCATAGGGGTGCCGATTACCAAAATGTCATCATTTTTAAAATCCAAGATGGCGGACGTATTGTTTTATAATTTGATATGGGTTTCAATTTTGAGATTCATTAGGGTACTGATTACGAAAATTCCATCCTATTTTAATTCCAAGATGGTGGACGTATTTTTTATAATTTGATACGTGTGTCACTTTTGAGGTTCATTGGGGTGCTGATTACGAGTGTTTATCTGCAATAAATAAATATTTTTATATATTGTTTTCTTTTGACAACCCTGGCCGTCACGATACTGTCTAGACGTTGTCGGCATTTTTCATGAGATCAAAGGCGTCGAACGACTGTATGGTTCATAGACTGTGGTACTACGTTGAAGTCCGCAGGGAGGTAACTTGTTACAAACTCGCCAGGGGTCAGTAGTTTGTATGTAAGTTTTATGAATAGAATCATTTAGACTTTTATGGGCAGGAATACCTACTTTATAAATTTTAATTTGACACAAGCTAGTTACCCTAAATTTACATAATAGTAAAAGCATAACATGTTTTGTTTTTATTTTAATAGATAGTAGATGACCAGGCGTACTTCGTATCACCATAGGGAAAGAAATATACTTCTTGCCCTATGGTATCACTTATCCTAATTAAAACTCACCCTTCGCTGAAATGGCTGAAAAGTTTGATCGGTAATGTCAGGCATTGCCATTTTCATAGGTGTCGGGAAAGTAAGTGGAATAGGTTAGGTGGAAAAATGTTTTTTTTTTTTTTAATAACAATTTCATTTTTCTAACAATTTTTTCCATACTTTCTCACCGTTTAAACCAGAAGTTTAAATCTTCCATGGACTACGAAAAACATTTCAAAACCAAAATCAGCTAAATCGGCCCAGCCGTTCTCAAGTTTTAGCGAGACTAACGAACAGCAATTGATTTTTATCTTATAGATTCCAACAGTTAAAAGTTAAAGGCTTAGTTTCAAAATCACTAGATGTATGAAAATGTTTTCCAAACAATCAAAATACTAGTGTTAAATTAGAGTTAGTAATCACAATGTTTCTCTTTAGTGCAGGCAGCAGATTATTTGTTAATGATTGATTGTAAGATTGCCTATTTGCAGGAATATCATAATATTTTACTGCACATTAAGCCGATGGTCCCGGCTTCTGTTATATATTAAGTCGTAAAAACAAGTCAGAGGCCTGTGACGAGCGATTTAGAAAACTCTGGCACCAGACCACTATTAAACGAAAATCACATGAAAAAATAATTACAAACAATTCAACGTCAAAGTTACTACTAAGATCCTCAATATTATAACGTAACAGAATTTTCTGGGGTACCCTTGAAGAGGAATACCCTCAGAAACCTAGGTTTTGCTACGCTATAAAAGAAAATTTAGAAAGAGGGAAGTTAATGGGAACCTACCTCCCTATAATTATTCCCTAAAAAGAAATAAAACAAAAGATAAGATTATATACAGTATATATATTAAAAAAAACTGAAATTAAAAAAATAAAATACGTAACTTAATTAAGAGTCCCAAAAGAAAACGATCTATGTGGAGATGGCCTGGCGGTCGAACACGCCAGGATCTGCGTAGTGGAGGAGAGGTGGCCCGGCAGTCTCCCTGACCAAGCCGGGGTTCAGTTGCACATGAATGGAGGTGGCCCGGCGGTCTACGTGACCGCCAGGATCCAGCAGCACTATATTGAGAAGTCCCGGCGGTCTACGTGACCGTACCAGGGTCCAGAAGTGTCGAATAGATTTGCGAGCTCACTTTTATTGAGTTTCCCAATTCAGGAATAATAATAGTCAAGGATAGATTTTCTTCGATGCCGAGAATAATAATCTTTCAAGCCAAGAATAGAAGTTTGCTGAAAGCCGAATGTCAACTCTCTCATTGACGTGCTCGCCCGACATGGGCGAGAACGATCAAATAATTTTGAATTTTAAAATAAGAATATAAAAATGAGAGTGAACCAAAAAGTTTCTAAACAGAAATTTAAAAGAATTAGAAAATACATCAAATTATAAAAAATGTAAGTAAAACTAGTAAAAATGACAATGGGATGAGAAGGTGTTGAGATATGAGGTATCTACATGCCACAATATAATAATATGTTTTAAGCGACACTATTAAGCGATTTTATCTGATTGAATGTTAATTCTAAGCCAACTTAAGTGACTTGATTGTAACTCATTTCCCAATACACTAAGGATGAATTACCTCTATTCACCAAGGAGGAATCGTTACAAGATCTAATCATCCGAGTTACCAACGTTCTAAGTGCTTTCACACGATGTTATAATCTGTGCATTCATAATTAATTAATCGGAAGGTAATTATCACGTCTTGTGTTCATGTAAATTAGCTTTCCGTCTCTATTTGAATACATCAACGTTGGTACAGAAGGTCCACCAAAATTTCATACCTGAATAATGATTGTACAAGCTTTAACGATATAAATATGTCATGTGGTACCGTACCTTCCTCAAATAGATTAGTATCGCTTATTTTGTCCTATGGTTATATAAAATGAGAAGAGGCGGGTAAAGGATTAATGCAAAATAAAAACGGCAATACCGTCTCCCGCTATTTTCCAGGTTCGTAAGAGTTTATCTTATCTGTTTTATCTAACAGATCGACTGTTTACAGTGGTATTTGAAACCACAGCCTTGCCTCTACCGCTTGACTGACCGAACTTTGTCGATTTTGTTCAAGTGAGTTGCTTATTTATAATTATATTCTTTTTTGTTACCCCGTGTGGTGCTGGCTTAAATCCATTTGTGTCCTTTTCAACATTCAAATGTTCAGTGGGTGCTCATTCGTTTAGGAAGTTTTTTGTCACTGTTTGTATTTCTAGGTTTTTTTATGTGTCACCAATGTATGCGGGCCAAACATAGTGGCAGTTCAGGTCTAAAAGTCGCTAGTATCTTGCTTTCCGTTTCGGAAATCCTATAACAAACTGTCAACTTTCTGAAACATCACATTCGGGGAATGGGGGCTATCGCTAGTGAATTTGCCACTAGAGGCGCTAGTGTCGCATGAGGTCCAATATCATTAACTTTGTACTGGTTTTAGCGGAATTTGTTGCATAAATTATAATTTCTTTAATTTACCTGCTTGAAAGTTATCTCCTTCGTAAAATATCGCAAATATGGATTATTTGACAATTAATGTGAACGGTTTAAAAGCGGAATTAAGAAAAAGCGCAAAAATGGGCGGCCTCAAGAGCAACTATTTCAGACGTTAGTTTGTTGATATCAAGATAGTTATTTATAAACAATATAACCTTAATTAGATTCAAGATATAACACTTTGTTTCGGCGCCAATCGCCTTTGACAGCTATACCTCCGGACCTCAGTCTACAGTGGCGCCAACTGGTGAGCAAAGAAACGGTAGTCCCCATTGATGTTTACATTTTAAGATAAACAGGTTAAATCCATTACATGAGTTAACGGTGCGCTATTAAATCGAAAATAAACCTTTAACGGCTCGCTTAGGAAATAAAAAGTGGATTAACCTCAGTTTGATGACGTGACATAAAAGTGAAATTCGGTTTACAGCATCTAAAAAGTAGATAATGATAATTGTTCAATGTGAACATTTATTATACTTTGTTTTATAATGAGTCTGTTAATAATTATGGATATGCCGTATTTACTTACTTGACTCATGACTTGATTAATTTGCTATTTTAGGACAAAATGAAACAGGCAATCATTTATAGGTCTGCTTGTGAATATACTCGTAGTTAGTGGTCTGCGATCAAAATATTTTGTAGCTTTATGTCTAAAAATAAATAAAAAATGAATCACCAAAATGTATGTAAGTTCCGATCGACTTCAAATTGGATAAATCTTTTTTTGTTATGTTCGTAATGGTCAGGAGAAAGTTTGTGTTGAAGTAAAATGATAATTTTATGAAAAATTATCGACAAGAAAAGTTGTAAAGAGTAAACGTGGTCTTAAACAGATTATCACATTTCCTTACATTATCTTCATTAGAAAGAAAGAAAGAAAGAAACATTTAATTGCCCACAAGCAAATAACAATAGACATAGACGAAATTACAGGTAAACAGTAAAACAAAAGACACAAAACAAAAAACAGAAGAACAAATTAACAAGTAATATGGCCAATTAGGTCCTCAGTAATCATGTGCAAAGCCTGGACGGATATTTAAATATAAAATTCTATCTAAATTAAGTTATTTGTTATTGGTTACTGAATAGTAATGTATCTGTTACACTCAATTGAAAACCTACTAAAATTCATAAAACGTGAGCTAAAATAATTTCGTTAAATATTTACTTTCAAATATTACAAAGTACATCACATTTTATTTCGAAATACACTAGAATAAATCCTAAATCACGCATTGTATTGTAAAGCAAAGATTTACCATTCGATTGACTTTGGTTCATCTCAATAATCTCGTTTATATTCCGCCTTTGCTTGTGGCGGGAAAAAAATATTCACCTCGATTCTTGCTGTGAAATGTCCAATATACCGTGTTCGGATTAACCGTGTCACATTTTACATGCGGTCACGCCCTCGCTTTATTAAGATAGATAGTTAAAACATTTCAATTTTCAATATTTTCGATTTACACTAGCAATTTCTTTACTTAAAAACAGTATCAAAACATTTATAAACTGTTTCATCTTAACCGATTGTAAAATATTTGTAAAAATATTTCTCTTGGATGTTGGATGAAAAATGTTTTAAGTATGTGTATTAAAATTTACAATAACATACCAAATAAAATAACAACATTGAGCCCAATATTATTTAAAAATAAATTGTTTGAATGGCTTTTAGAATGTAATTTTTATAGTGTTAAAGAATTGACTGAATAATATCACTAAAATAATATAATGTATGATAGATAATAATTATAAAAATAATGTTATACTTATAATCTTATAAATTTTTACATGCCATACAATGGCGAGACATGTCGATTTAATCTCAAACATTTATCCATCCTATTGTACCGTGTCTCTGAGTAAATAAATGATTTGATTTGATTTGGAGGTTCATAACTAAAAATATCGTTCGAACGCCACTGGCTCGCAGCGGAATAAGCCTTGAATAAATTCGTTGACACCACAATACATGGAAAAGGTTAGTAAGGTGATGTAGGCGAGGCAGGCGCACCACATAGGTTTTTTTATATATTTAAGACATGCCTCACTGGGCCACTCTGAGCCATCTAGTCCCAAATTAAGGTACTATTAAATACCCTGTCGTATGGGGTACTAGACAACCGATAAACTTACTTTTTTTTTTGTAAATACATACTTATAATAAATAGAAACCACCCAGACCAGTACAAACAGACATGTTCATGCACACAAATATTTGTACTGTGCGGGGATCGAACCCGCGACCCATAGCTCAGAAGCAGCGTTTACTACCGCTGATCCAAATGGTCATCTGATTCAAATGTCCATTCAGACAGCTATGTACTGTGTGTACAGCTGAACTAAAATAGTCGAAAATACATTCGGCGCTCAAAGTCAATTATAAATTCAATGGTTTTATGCAATTGGTCTTACTTCTGTGTTTGGTTTCTTTTGACATCGCGCGACCCTATTGGTCACGCGTCATCAAAAGAATTCACTTGATTGGCGGTCTTTGAACTCGTTTATGTGTAGTGGCGCAAGCGGCGACATCGGTGCCCATACAAATGGCGCATGACAGCCTTTCTAACCTTTTACCATGTTCTGTGGTCGACACAATGTCTTGGTAGCTAAATTAGATAGAGCAGTCGCCTGGTAAGCGGAAGCGGTTTTGGTTCAAGTCCCACCTAACGGCCGGTTGCAATAATCTATCTATCGCTAGTTTTGACATATCGGAGGTAGGAAACAGTTTCTGTTTCTGATTTTGCCGTCCAGAGAAACAAAGACAGAAGTTGTTTTCTATCTCTGATACGCCAAAACTGAAGATAGATAGGTTATTGGAACTGGCCGTAAGACAGTCGAGTCAGCTAGTTTAATATAAGTAAATAAGTATGGTCTTCTACTGTATGCTGCTGGCCTACAGAAAATAGTACTTACTACCTCTTTTCTTCCTTGTTGTCGTAAGAGGCTATTTTAAATGAGTTAAGGATCAACAAGAGCTGATAGTCATAACACCTCTTCTTGGAAATGACTATGCCCAAAAGTGAACTAATGTGGGCTGATGAATAAATATAAATAAAAATAAAATAAAAAATTAAGTTATTGATGTTTAAATAATAAATAGCAAGACATCATGACAGGCATGTCCATGCAGACAGCTAAGTATGTAGGTACTGTGTGTACAGCTGAAACAAAAATAGTCGAAAATACATTCGGCGCTCAAAGTCAATCATCTATTCCTAATTCCTTAATTCTTACTAATATTATAAATGCGAAGGTATGGATAAATGTTTGTCATACAAACGGCTGTCAGCCAGATCTTGATAAAAAGAGACACGGAGATATATTACAGACTCATAGCACACAGGCTACTTTTTATCTTGGTAACTTCCACGCGTAAAGCTACGGGAACCAGCTGGTTTGTTTAAGAATATTATAATACAAACAAAATATTAATAACATTAAACCTTACTGATATCGCCTGAATTCCGTTGAGTTCTCATACCGACTTAAGAGTACAACTCCGGCATTCGGCAATTAACCTGGAAACAACTGAATGGCTATAATTTAATAATACTAAAGCAGCCTTTATGTCTGCGCGATGAAATGTTACAGAGAATTGAATAAGGATTCTCTTAACCCGGAGGGAAGGATGAACTAGGCTATTTTAAATATAATAGCCTTGATTATTGCAAACGGTTCCAAATTAAAATTGAATAATTAACAACAGAAAAGATTATGATTGTTATCTTCTATAGCTGCTACCTTAAGATGTAGGATCAGCAACAAAAGATGTAGGCTCTTACCCTATTTTAATATTACAAAAAATAATTCCGAATGGTAAAGCAATAAGGTTGACAGCCTTAAATAAAAGAAATCAAAAATTCGGATGGCTGAGGTCAGACTCGGACCCCACAACCTTACTGGGCCAACCTTTTTAAAAACAATACTTACATAGTTCTTTATCATCATCACCACATAAACATAAGTCCACGACCGAATACAGGCCTCTTCGAATAAAGAACTTTGTTGTTTGATGTGGACCATAATTGCAACCCTTGGTAGCGGGTTTGTGACCTCAGCTTAACCGATGATGGGAGCAGACGTTGCTACCAGTCTTCTTTGGCAGTACTCTATAAGTATGGTTCTATTTTTTACCCGGCTACTAACGGCAAAGCCAACAGATGATTATGATTTTAGTAGTCTATGTAAGAGACCCCCCACACTAGCGTCTTTCGAGCGTCGACGTCGAGGCAGCAACCAATTAGTGTTGACGCAACGCAAGCGCAGCGGCATTTACTTAACGCTGATTGGACAATGCCGCGACGTCGACGCTCGAGAGACGCTAGTGTGGGGAGGCCTTAAATGCATGTATGTGGGTATTCATCTATGTGGATCCATTTATGTGGATTCCACATTTGCGGTTAACTACTGTGCCGATTATTGTGAATAATGTTTCAATCGATTTCTTATCAGCCCGGGTAACATAGGTTACCCTTATAAAAAAAATCTGTATGGCAAATTTTAATGCTACAACAATATATTGGGGTACTTTAAAAAAAACTTTGTAGTCATAACGAGTGGGGTATCAAATTAAAGAAGACATAATTCTGAGTCCAAAAATGTTTAAACAATACAGCAAACATACAAGGTGACTTTGAATCACTGCATTTGCGTAGTCTGCTAACATTTTTTTTATCTATTTATTTAAAGTGCCAGCAACACACGACACCTTATTAAAAAGTTACAAGAAAAAACTGTCAAAAATGCCACATAAGGCTTTCTGAAAGTTGATTATTGGATTATATTATGTTATTCTGTAGAAAATACTAACTTGATATCAAAGACTACCTTGGCCCTATATCGTCTGGCAACATATCAAAATATCAAATCGAAGATAAAAATAGCGCAGCTTTTTCTCAAGAAAAGTTTATTACTAAGGAAACATTTTTTGAACCAATTTGTAAGTTATTTCGCCCACTATCTTACTCATATCACATAGAAAATACGTCACTTTAGTATAGTATTACTTCGGAATAAAAGTCTTTTAGTATGGAATTATATTGATAAAACTAATAATAATAAAGTTAAGGTCGGCCAAGGAAGTAGTCTATCACCCTAAGGTTGAAATCATTCGCGCATTATAGAACGGGTTGATTTTCCCATGCCAAAATCCCATGACGGACCTAGGCTGAGTGCCCTCAGCGCTCGCCAATATCTGCCCGGTTGATCTGATTAACGGCCGGTTCCAATAACCTATCTATCTTCAGATTTGGCATAACGGATATAGGAAACAGTTTATATCTCTGTTTTTGCCATCCAGAGAAACAAAGACAGAAGTTGTTTTCTATCTCCGATATGTCAAAACTGAAGATAGATAGGTTATTGGAAATGGCCGTAAGCCTCCTCTTAAGGCTTTAGTGATAGGTCAGTCAGAAAGACAAAATACTTAGGACCCTTGCGTATTTAGACTAGTCGAACCAGAGGAAAAAGGAAAATGATCGCAATTCGATCCATACTTTTATCTAAAACTTTTGACCAGGTTGATCGATTCCGATAGTTTTTTTATAAATTAGAATCTAAGACAGTAGGTAAATAGAAGAATATTTTTTTAGATCCACCAATTTAAGATCGGTTCCAAATAAGGAATAGCCAACAATGTCACACCGTCTCAAAAATGACGATTTCTTTGAGTGACGTGTGACGTTTTTTACTTGTTTCTAATGTGGTTCACGATTCAATCCGATGACTAATTCTTCTTCATTTCTATGTCAACAGGTTTGTTCGAAACGGACGGCGTCCGGGTCCCGGGGACGGAGTGCGACTACCAGTTCAGCCGGTCCGGGAGCCGGCCGACGAACGGCCGGCTCTACAGCCCTCGGTACCCGTCCATATACCCCAACAACATTCGGTGCTCTTACCACTTCCACGCCAGGTGAGAGCTGTAACTCCTCGTCTTATTTATTTTTTAATTGGGCCTTCTATTTAATCGATCCTCTGCTATTTCTCTATTCTGCAGAGATATACGATTTGTCATTTAAAATCTAAACTTTATTTAAACGGTAGAAAGAATTGGTATGGGGACGTGGCTCATATACGCTTTCTATTTCATTGATCCTCTGCTATTCTGCAGAGCTATACGATTTATCATTTAAAATCTAAACTCTATTAAAACCGTAGAAAAAATTGGTATCCCCACGTGGCTCATATAGAACTATATGCGCTAATGTCTGGCATCTGTAAAGCCTAAATGTTATTTTTAACTTATTTTGCGTATTATAAAAACTTTTTTGTTTTTATCAATTTACTAAAATTACTCTTCCCTACATTTACTCCTAACTCATTTTGCAGTAAGTCTCGCGTACAAAAACCGTGGGCACTAGGTTAACACGTGCAAAACTTTGGTATCTACATATAACTAGCTGTTGCACGTGGAATGGAATTTCAAATTTGAAAACTGTCCTGCGGGAACCTTACATTTTTCCGGGATAAAGGTTAGCCACTATTCCTGCCGTTAATCTATCTCCGTGCCAATTTTTATCTAGATCCTTTAGCCATTCTAGCGTGATTGAGTAACAAACATCCATCCAAACATTCACATTTATAATAACTATTTATAGGTACCTGGTTAAATGTATCAGAAAATGTAAGAACAATCATTTCTTTCGACGTTCGTTTGATAATTATAGAGTAATAAAAAACTAACAATTTAGATAAGAGAAAAAAAGCCAACTTTAATAGAAATCAATATTTCATTTATACTTGTGTTATATCATTATATTTTCTTGGCTTTCAAATATATTATTTGGTTCACGAGTTAATTATTTAATTTATTTAATTATATTATTATAGTCTTATTTCATATAGTTTTTAAAATCTAAGCGGTGTAATATAATTATATTATGTTCATAATTCAGGTGGCTGGGTGGTGTTTTTATATTATTTTCAAAAATTAAATTTTTCATTAATCTATTTCAGACCAAAAGAACGTGTGAAAGTGGTTTTCGAAGAAGTAGCTCTGCAAAAGGGTGACATAAGGTAAGTTTATTTATTTCATAAATATTTTATTTTTAAATCATCATTATCATCACTCTCAATCGTCCAATATTGTAATACCTATGTGAATTTATAAATTAGATGTTTACTATTATTCAACCCCGTATAACAAACCTAAATTCATTCTATTTTGCTACCATCAGGGTAAAAACTTATTTTCACACATAGGTAAGTAATTAACATTCCGTATTTTTAGACATTGAATCAAATTTCTGTAAAACACTCCAAAACTCGCGACAAATAGATTGCGTATTTGCTTACTCTTGAGACGAAACCCATTAAAGGAATCTCGTAAAATCACCACCAATATCCGTCGACGGACGAGGCAATAAAATCGTTATACCTGCATGTCGTAATAGAATCCTTGATCTGAAATATTGAATATTACTCGACAAGAAATTCCAAGCGTTACCGTAAAATACGCCGTAAAAATCGCTCCACTAGCTCCAACAATGTTATGTTATTCATGGATAGGTTTCATATTGACCCATGGGTATTTGTTTTATGAGGGGATATGCAATTTGCATACTAGAATTTAGTAGATTCTGTCATTTAAATGAATCCCGCCTTGATAGTAACGTGTCATAATATTATTATGTAGGCACATAAAGATTTTGACTTATCCCTCCGTAAAATCGCATGTCTTAAAATGGGTGTCTTAAAAGGCGACTAAAGGAGTAGGTACTGCCAGAACAAGAAGGCCAGGAGCGTCCTCTCTCTACTATTTTCCAGACTGCGGTCATCAACCCGCCTGCCAAGTATGGAGACAATGGCAAAATCCTCCATCAGGAGAGCCTTTTTGTCCAGCTATGGACTGATGTGGGCCGGTGATGATGATTAAGAAGAACAACGTAGGACAGAATTAATATTATTTCAAGTAAACAGCACAGTAACTTACATTCTTACATTAAAGTAAACATTATTTTGCAACATTCAACAGTCTTAAAAATTTGGAAATATCTTAATAAATGGTATAAAAATCCCACCACTAAGGGTAATTATTTCTAATGTCAGTTTTTTAAAAAAACAAGCAAAAAACATAGCGTAAATCAAAGGACCAATAATTTTTCAAACATTTGAAGTAAATCTTCAACAGTTATTTATTTTATTATTTACATTAAATATTATCACAAATTTGTTTACCCTGCCAATAAAAAATAAACATGGCAACTTTGTCCAAAGTGCAATTTTAACACAAAATTTCCCGCTCAGGTAATGGCGGTCGTAAATCAAACCGTTATTAGACGGAACGAATAATTCCATGCAGTTTTAACAGCGCTGAAATAATATTGCTCGAAATAATACACTAGTTGCCCAAGCCACATGAACTGCAAACAACGATGCAATGGAAAATTACTTGGAAGGTAATCATGGGTTACAAATATAGGCTTTGCTTTTAACCTCCGAGACAACCTCTGTCGCCAAATTTAAATTGATGATTTCCTGTTGTTGTTATTAAAATTTGTCACCGTAAAGTTGATGGCTAATTTCTAGGTTTTCGTCAATTTATTTAGCATTTTTTGAAAAAGATTTACTTTGATGTTATTTGCAGTTTTCATCTCTGTTATCTACCCTACCGGGGTGTTTATAAGCTATACCTTTTCATGCTTCATTCTAGCTTTTCATGATTAGTTTGGCGAAAAGACGCCGATACCCGTTTTATTTTAAAGGTTATTATTAATGATTAAACGAACTTACCTTAAGTGAAGTTCTATCATAATTATACGAGGGCTTCATCCGAAGAGATTAGAACAACATGTAGTTTCACGTAACGACTCGCTAATCCACACTATAGTTAAAATATTTAAAAATCAAAATCATTTAAAATATAAACACCTTTTTTGTGCTGGTATCCCTACTTTCTACACAGATTCCATCTTTTATTAGTCGTTACCTCATCCCAAAGTCTCATTTAGTTTAAAGACAACGTTTCGTACCATAAAAGAGCATATCTACATTCAAATAATGTATATTTCGAGGTAATGATGGGTTGTGTATTTGGGAGGGTGGGTTCTAATCTCTTCGGATGAAGCCCTCGTATAATTATGATAGAACTTCACTTAAGGTAAGTTCGTTTAATCATTAATTATACTTTGTGCTTCATCCTCGAGATTAGAACAACATGTAGATCTTGAGAGATATAGAAATTATATTATTTGAATTAAATGTATCAACCATAGACTATATTCGTAAGTATTTTATCAAATCAAACAATAAATAAATCTTTATAAAGAAATCTATATAAATATATGTAACAAGTTTTGCAAATATTTAAATAAGTGAATAGTACATTACCCAATATTTATTAAATTCATATCAACTTCTTATTGTTTAAGACTGATAGGGCAAAACCATTTGTACTTCCATTATCAATATTTCTATTACAATATTTTGTAAAAACATTCTATCTGCCACCTCATCCAGCAATACTTCTAATCAAATCAATGCTTACACCACGCCTGCTGGCAGCCAAGGTGCTAGCGTATCAGGTGGGGTGCGCAAAGAACAAGAAGTGTCAATTCCATTCTCATTTAAAAACACCTTAGATCCATTTACTAGGTACTTTTAACAGGTCTATGTGAGTTCATTTGACTAATAAATAATTTTACTTAATTGCATCGTAATGGCTTAGTAATATTCATGTAGGTGACATATAGTTTTTTTTTTTTTTTTTTAATTATTAATTAATTTATCATAAAATCAAATAGGCAGGGTTTTATAACACCTGGCTAGATGTCTTCAATAAGTCTGGTAATTTAATTGTGGTCATATTACCGCAATTTTTAACTTCACTTAATTAAATTAATGATAATGTTTGCACACGGTGAGCCGTGATTAGAGCTAAGAATTAGCTTTACTTTTTCACTTTTTGTTAACTGCTTCAATGGAAAGATCAGAATACATTTGCTAGATAATCTAAAGCAATAAATGTGTCCTAGGTTATCGTGTAAGTACTTAGTAAAGGGCAAACAGAACCTGTAAAACCGTTTGATAAAAAAATAACTTATGATTCGATCATCGGATGTTACCCTTGGACCCAAAAATTAAAGATAGGGCAGTTTGATAACTGTTTAATGTACCTTATTGGTAAGGATATTAAAAGTTTTAAAAGTAATAGGTACCATGCCCGTGTGAGCCAATGAGGTACCTGCTACAAGAATTCCTTGTGCTTCATCAGTATTTATTTTTCTTATAACTTTTGCTATTATCGAAATACGAGAAAAAACGTAAAAATAAATATTATTCCAGCTGTCGGTAAAGGCATTTACAGCACATGTACCTGGATCTCTATCTATTTCTATTATGCCACGATGTATAATTTTGGCACTTTGCATTTAGCCTTGAGCAAACAGCGGTTGTTTTATACCGAAATGACAACTATACGCTCAAAAACTTGCCCGTTAAGCTGAGCTGACCAAGGTGAGCTCTCCTGGACTCAGCGTCTGCTATTTTGTTATCAATCGAGCTAGCTATGTTAGCCCGATACATTTCGAAGCATAAATATGTATTTATTTCGAATCTCGCAAAACTTCCAAATATCTTTGGTTATGAAGATGTGGAAACCTAAATCCGCCCCTACGATTAATACACGATCAATCATTAGCAAAAATTTGCCCTGGGTTCCTTTTTGAGGCAAATATTTTGAGGCCAAAGAATGCTACTAACAATTCAAGGAAATTAATGTGTTCAAAGGCCTCTTCAGAGCTCCACCTGCCGCTTGTGGTCTCTTGACTACATACGGGTAGACTTGCATCAGAAAATATCACCAAGGTGTTATTATCAGTCCCCTTATTCGCGTAACCAAATCGTATCACAATCGTAATTGAACGACAGGTTTTTGACAGTTCTAGTATGGGCTAAATGTCAGAATCATCCAATTCAACCACGATCGAACTGCGGTTCGGTTACGCGAATTAGGCCCCAGCTCTTATTGGATTCCTTGCTGTATTTATATTTTTCATTACAATCAAAGTCACAGCTATTGTAACCTTCGAATTGTAAAAGAGTAAGGTATTTACATCTTTCAAATTGTTTAGTATATAGCCAGCAGTACTCTATACCAGTGGAAAAGCTGAAGTGAGTAGGCCAATGACACGAGCGAAGTCACGTATAGACGAACGCTGGAGTCTTCTAAGTCGAATAAGTTATAAGTTATTTTTGAATAAGTTTAAAGTTTTAAATTTTGTGTCTAATATAAATCCAAGATAAGTACAAATATTGAATGGCAAGAGACAGCTTTTTTATTCATGTATAAAAAACCGGGTTATTATTTCATTGACCTTTGCAATACATTCTTTGGTACTTAGGAGCAGTACAATATACGTCATCCAGATATAATAATATAATGAACATGAAGCCCATTAATCGTCATTGGCCATTGACTGGTTTAAGCAATTTCGTAAAAAACGAAAGAGGCTGTACTTATCTGTGGTTGTACTGAGGCCGAAAGGTAGCACATTAAATTCAAAGATTTTTCCTTAGAATTCAAACTACAGATATTTTCTGTAATGCTCGTTTATAGGCACTAAAAATATGCTCTAGAAGATCTAGGGAAGCCCAAAAATAATAATTGCTGGAGGCTAGTTTCGATTTAGTATTAGGGTCCTCTAATTTAAAATGTTCCGTTTTTATGAATTTATTAAATGCTCTTAGATTTAATATAAATCTGAACGAGCCATCTTTCTTTTTTATAAGAAAAAACAATTAGAGAAAAAAACTGATCCTCACACTGATTAACCACTGATAGATAGATAGATAGATAGATAATAGATCCAGGTATCAAAAAGTTCAGTTATGGCTTCCCTGTAGATATGTTTTGTCTCGGTGGCAGAAAGATTTAGTGTTTGTGAAATATACCTTTGTACTACGGGCTATAAAAGGGAATGTACCCTTGGACCCATGACAATATAACTGAGTCTAAAGTTATTTTGGACCATTTATATTAAAATAGGACAAGTCTGCCCGAACAGTGTACCTTATCCAGCGGCGTTGATACGGTCGCTATCGCCTCTGCTGTGATGGCGGTTGTATCGCTGGATGTGAAAGCGGCGGCGGCGGCGGTGGCAGCGACGGCACCGGCGGCGCTAAATATTGCTGGATAACTGACGCTGTTGATGCTGTGCAGCATCGGATGTGCGATCTGTTAGAACGGACTCGGGGATTTAGGTTTTAAAAAAAGATAATTAATTACACTAGAAATGGTAAGTAAAAACACACGAGTTAATTTGGAGGTGGCAACCGTCACGCGCGAAGAGTTGGAACCGACTGGCTATGCCGCGAGCCCGAGAAGCGGGCGAGCCGGACTCTAGACTAAAAATGCTGATGCAGCAGGAGACAGTACTGGTCAGCCCTTATGCTAACATTGAAAGGGTGTAACATCTCCCCCCATTGAGACTAAACTTAGGGGTTCAATCCTCTAAGTTTATGGATGATTAAGGGTAAGTATTCAATATTTTACAGGTTTCTACGGATTTTGGGGAAAGTCTCTTCGACTTCTACTGCTACTGGTTCTGTGTCGGTAGGTATGTCTTTTGTCTTGTTTTTGGGACTGATAATTGGAAGTTCGATCTGTTCGACATCGTGAATGTTGCCAGGTTTATTAATTAACAATTTCTTATAATGAAATTATAAAATACAGTGATAAAAATAATGAGTATTAAAAATAGGGTAAGGGATGAATAATGAGCCCCATATTTTATAACGTGTGGTTCTTGGGTAATTTTATCTAGTTCTGAAATAATTTTATTATTGACAGTTTTTGAAAAATCAATATTGTTTAAATCTAAGTCTTTTAAATCTGAAATAGGGACATTATCGGCTACTTTAACAAATTTCGTTAGGCTACAACATGTATCGTTAATTAGGTTAAAATCTAAGTTAATAACAGGCAGACTTATATTCATTACATTATAATTAGGTAACAGTTCTGTGTCTCTGGAAAATGCTTTACAGTGTGTAGGAATTTCGACAATTCCTGTTCCTATTACATTAGTTTCCGTAAGTTCAGAATTTAAACAATCTATAGATAATTTACTAAGTACGGTTTGGATAAATATCCATTTATTATTTCGGAGTGGTTTCCAAATGTCCAGGTTTCCTCGAATAAATTCGGTTTTACACTGCGTAGGGATTTTTGTTATGACATTAGATAGCAGTTCGCTTTCACAACTGGGGTTTTCACTGGTAGGGAGCACTTTCACTATTTTACACACATAATTTTGGGAGTCGATGTTTTTACACTTTTCCAGGGAGTCCAGGGTACTGTAGTGCAGTTTATCCTTGGTGATCATCACGTACTTGTGGCTGGGTACTATAACACTGAATGAGTCTGGCCTTGTCGCATTATGTGGAATGGGTAATGGAATGTTGTTATACATATAAAATTGACGCGGGTTTACTAATGGTACTTGCAATATAAACATTATTTTATCACTAACATAATAACTAACTAACTTACTGATACTTAAAATAACATGGATTAAATTTATGTCTAAATCTACAGCTAATTCGAAACTGTTGGGCAAATGCCTGTAGTTATCAGCAAGCTCTGTATACAGTTGGCGCGGAGTTATGACTGATGGGTGTAAGACATTGACACTGCTGAATAATATCGAACTAGTTATGTCTTCCATTTGAAAGGAAAGCGTGAGCAGGGATGATTCTAAATTTGTAAAAATTGAATTTATCTCAGAATCTATTAATAAGTTATTCGTAGTTTTTGTGATGTTTCCAAGTACGGTAGAGAGCTTGTTGATAGCTGTATTGAGGTTGGCTTCGTTAACCTTAATTTTGTTAAGAGTTTCATTATATTTGGATAGCACCGATGTAGTTACTAATATGTGATCTTTCATTAATGAAGCTAATCTCTTTTGATTGTTTTGTACATGATTGATTGCTGTATCGTATTTGATAGCATCATCTTCGTCCAAGGTGCCAAAGATTTGTTTCATGGCTGTACCTATTCCACCAATCCATGCACTCCGTTTAGCTCTACTATCTATTAGGTGGGTGATGGAAGAGTATTCCTTTATGATGTCTCTAAAGCGGACAGTGAAAGGTTGGAGGATATTACGACACTCAGAGTTATCCAGTGACGCTACTTGTTCACAAATGTATTTAATTTTATCTATTACTAGGTTAATATTTTGTATATGTGGCTTAATGTAAGAAATATCTACGGGGATTAATATATCTAGGTGACCATTATTAATTTTAGTTTTTCCAATATAATCGAAGTAAATGCCTGAGCTTGACGGAATTGGTTTAACGAAACTTGGCGTTGCAGAAGTTGACGCACTGAAAATAAAAGAAGTCAATAAACGTAGAGTTTATTAAATTTAATCCCGTTATTACTACTAAGATAACTATGGTCCTTATATTAACACTACTATAATACTACCGTAATAATACTATTTTGAATAAGCTTAATTCTTAACCTAGGGAGAACTGGGGAAGACGCCAGCTAATTTCACTTCGTCATAGTGATGCTTAACATGTCGTCTGTTTATAAGAAGAGTAAGCGTATTGTTCCCGTGAATGGCGATTACTTTATATGGCCCTTTCCATATGGGCGAGAGAGCTTTGCGTAGCCTTAGATGATTTTTCAGGTAAACAAAGTCGCCTACTTTATATTGGACCGGACGGGTCCTGTGGTCGTAATAGTTCTTAGATCTTTCTTTTGAATGTTGAATGTTTTGGACTGCCCGTTCCCAGGACAATTTTAGCCGATGTTGGAGCATGCGGATATAGTCAGGGTATGTAGTGAGGTCTTGGTTAAAGACGGAATCAGGGATGAAGGTTTTATGTCCGAACAGCAGTTCGTATGGTGTGAAATTGGTGGTGCAGTGGACTGCAGAGTTGTAGGCCAAGATGGCTGTGTAAACGTAACGAGGCCAGTCATCCTGGTTCTCGTTAACGTAAGATTTTAAATATTCCTTGAGGGTGGAGTGGCTCCTTTCCAGAGCCCCTTGAGTTTGAGGATGGTACGGGGTAGACCAAATCTGTTTTATTTTTAAAAAGTCACACGTTTTCTTGAATAGGTCCGCGGTGAAGTTTGTTCCTTGATCCGTAAGGATGGATCTCGGGATGCCAAATAAAGAAATGAAATGTACTAACGAATCTGTTGTTTCTTCTGTTGTGACGCTACGTAGAGGGTATGCAACCGAGAATTTAGTCAGATCGTCCTGTATCGTGAGTATGTATTTGAGTTTTGCGGGACCGGATTCAGGGAGTGGACCAACGATATCCAATGCTATTCGTTGGAATGGACTAGTAGAGGTAGTAGTAATTTGCATTGGTGCTCTATTCGTTCTTCTAAGGGCTTTATTTGATTGGCAAGATGAACAGTTTTTTATGTAAGTTTCGACATCGGTTTTCATTCCTTTCCAATAGTAACGTTCTTGGATTCTACTTAGCATTCGATTGCAGCCCAAGTGGCCGGCAATCGGAAGGTCGTGATTTTCCTTTAGTATTTTCTTTATTTCACTGAGACTTGGGTATACAATGTTATTATGATAGATATTTATAGTTATATTGGTTTCATGGAAAAGGTAAACTAGGATGTTGTATATTTTAGCAAAGGAGTGTTTTTGGAATTGATTCTTAAAATCGGATATGGCAATTTCATTAATTTCGTTTGTGGAGGTCGACATGATATGGTTTCTGATAGTTTTTAAGGTTTGGTAAATTTCGGGGTAAGTACTTTCGTCGAAGTGATGTACCTTATTGTAAATAAGGTAAATGGATTTGTTATTTATTTCAGGAAGTTTATCGAATGAGTATAATTCCTTTTCTATCTGTCGAATTTCTTCTGCGTTAGTAAGGTTTTCTAATATTTCCGGGACATATGCATTAGAATCGTCTAGGTCCATGGATGTGGGAATGATAATGGATTTGCAATGAGTTTTTAGGAGGGACTTGTTATGTTCTAGGATTGTCGTGTTGAAATTCATATTCTTGTTGTTGATGTCTTTTAGGAATTTGGAGTAGTCGTTATCATTTGAGGTAGCAGGTTGTTGTAATGGTGGATCGGAGTCTTGGGGTGTCGTTTCTATTGTTTCGGGGTTAGGACTAGGAGGGTTTAGTGGAATTTGGTTTTCAGGATTTGGAATAGAAGGATGCAGTGGGTTTTGTATTTCAGGGTTAGGAGTGGTAAGGGTGCCTGCACCTGGAGGTGGTACAGGATCATTGGATTTAGAAGGTATCGTTGGGTTAGAAGCATCAGTGGGATTTGTTGGATTAGTAGTTTCAGGACTGTATGGAAGTGGGATTTCGTTATCGTCTTCCAGCAGGTCGATGCAGGGCATGCTATCACCATCATTATCGGAAACAGTGGGAAGTTGTATGTCTAAGTCCTCCAACGTAAGGGGACTGAAGGGTTGGCTATAATCACTATAACCAAGGGGATCTCCTGGATTTGGATCTTGAATTGGATTAGAAGGGACAGGGTTTTCAGGTTGATCCGGATCTTCGGGTATTATAGGATTTACTGGATGACGAGAGAGGGCGTCAGCCGCGGAGTTGAGTCTACCTTTGCGGTAAACGATTTCATATTCGAATTCCTCGAGCTTGAGGCGCCAGCGTTGCATTTTGCTACTTGGGTCTTTATGGTTAAATAGCCATCTAAGGGGTCTATGATCGGTAATTATTTGAAATTTTCTTCCATAAAGGTAGGGTCTGAAGGTTTTGCAGCCGAAAAGAATTGCAAGAAGTTCTTTTTCAGTGGTGCTATAGTTGACTTCGCTTTTATTAAGTGTGCGTGAGGCATATGCAACGGGTCGGTCCTTACCGATGGGACCCTGGGATAGGACGGCGCCAATAGCGTGGTTTGAGGCATCACAGGTGAGGATGAATGGTTGGGAGAAATCAGGGTAACAGAGGACTGGAGCGGTGGTAAGTTTCTGCTTTAGTAGGTCGAAAGCAACTTGCTGCTGGTTTTCCCAATTAAAGGGAGTATCCTTTTTGAGTAGGGTTGTAAGGGGTTTGGAGATTTTTGAAAAATCTGGAATGAATCGGCGATAGTAGGAAACGAGTCCGAGGAAGGATTTAATGTCTTTGGGTGAATTTGGAATTGGGAACTCGACAACGGCTTTAATTTTATCTGGATTGGGTTTGACTCCTTCGGTCGTGATTATATGGCCGAGATAAGCGACCTCACGTCTGAGGAACTCACACTTATCTGGCTGGAGTTTGAGGTTGAATTCTCGAAGTCTTTGGAATACTTCTCGTAAGTTCTGAATTGAAGAGGACAGATCAAATGAGTATGTTACAATATCGTCGAGATACACGAAGCAGCGGATGCCCTGTAGGCCAGATAGGGCCGTATTCATCAGCCGTTGAAATGTGGAAGGTGCATTTTTGAGACCGAAGGGCATGCGGGTGAACTGGAAGTGGCCCTGAGGCACATTGAAAGCTGTTTTTTCGGGGTTATTAACTGGAATTTGATGGAATCCTGATGCTAGATCTAGGGTTGAGAAATATTTACTGTTGCCGAGTTGATCTAGGATTTCCGTTATTTGGGGAATAGGATAGGTATCACCTATTGTGATGTCATTCAGTTTTCTATAATCAATGACAATTCGCCATTTTTGTTCACCGGAGGCATCAAGTTTTTTTGGTACCACCCAGATTGGTGAGGACCATGGGGATACGGAGGGTTCTATGATTTCTTGTTGGAGCATTTTATTAATTTGTTTTTCTACTTCTTGTTTATGGACTTCAGGGAATCTGTAGGATTTAGTATGGATTGGAACTTCGGATGTTGTTTTTATGTCGTGTTTAATAGCATTGGTATAAGAGAGTTTCTCATGAGGTAGATGGAATATGTCGGAAAAGTCGGAGCATAGTTGCAGGAGAGCGTCAGCTTCTTCCCCGTTTAAATGATCAATTCTTAGCATGCTGAGAACTTGTTGAGTTCTTTCAGCGGAATTAGTATGATTTGTGTGATTTATATGGTTGACAGCGATTGAGTCGTTGTTGGATTGAGAAATGGAACTGATAGGCGTCAGCCTTAAATTGAGGTTTGTTTTTAATGTAATTGAGGATTCAGAGGTGTTGATAACTGTGAGGTTAACTCTTTTATTTTCTTTAACCCGGACGAGGCAATTAGCAATTAGGAGGTTGTCAGACGGACTTTGATCTAGAATGAGACCTTCCTTTAGGTCGGCATTGGAAACTGAGCATTCTATTACCTTTTCAGTGCGGGCTGGAATAATGTAATAGGGATCGGTAAAGTATAATTTGAGGTTATGTTTACCGAGTTTGAGAACTTCTTCTGTGAAGTTAATACTGCCTTTGAAATTGTTGAGAAGGTCGTTACCTACGATACCATCATAAGGGAAGTCTATGTTTTCGATTACGTGAAATTTGTGTTTGATAGAATCCTTGTTATTCAGGGGAATAGTCAAATTGAAAGAGCCTAATGTTGGGATGGAGTCGTCGGTGGAGTTGAATCCTTTTAGTTTCAGTATCTCTCCACTAAGGAGTGTGTGAGATTTAATAACTGATTTTTTTAGGAGACTGATGGAAGAGCCTGTGTCAACCAGGAGAGATAGGGGCAATTCGGAGGATGTGGTATTTATGACGACGTGTGGTAACGATTTCTTGGACGGGTCAAACGATATTTCGTAAATTTGATTTTCTTTATTTATTTTTGAAAGTGGTAGATATGATTCTGCAGATACAGCAGATTTGGCAGATTCAACGGATTTGGTAGATTTCGCGAATTTGGAAGATTTCGCGAATTTGGCAGATTCAGCGGATTTGGCAGATTCAGCGGATTTGGCAGATTCAACGGATTTGGTAGATTTCGCGGATTTGGTAGATTTCGCGGATTTGGTAGATTTCGCGAATTTGGCAGATTCAGCGGATTTGGTAGATTCAGCGGATTTGGTAGATTTCGCGAATTTCGTAGATTTCGCGAATTTGGCAGATTCAGCGGATTTGGTAGATTCAGCGTATTTGGTAGATTCAGTGGGTTTGGTAGATTCAGTGGATTTGGTAGGTTCAGTGGATTTGGTAGATTCAGTGGATTTAGTAGATTCAGAGGATTTGGCAGATTCAGTGGATTTGGCAGATACAGTGGATTTAGCAGGTTTAGCGGATTTGGTAGATACAGTGGATTTAGTAGGTGCCTTTCGATATAGGAACGAAATAGGACGAGGCGTTGGACTCACGGGACACCGCCGGGAGCCCATTATTCGTTTAAATCATCGGAGGTGTTATTGTCAATTTCGTCGTGTCCTTCATCGTCCTGTTGGGTAAAGTTTACTTTACGAAATTGTTGGTTTGGAAATTGTTGGTTTGGAAATTGTTGGTTGTTGTTATTTGGGGATCTTTGATTCCTTATTTTGTTGTTGTATTCCCGTTTCCTACAGTTTTCGATACTATGACCCGGGAATTTGCAGTAACGGCAGACTAAGCCGGAAGTGGTAGGGTTGGAAGAGGTTTGAGCCTGAGGGGTTGTTGATTGATTGTTGGGCCGGTTAGGTGGTTTGACGAAACGGTTGTTAGAACCTTTTGACTGTTCCGGTGAGGGCTTTCTATAAAGAGTCTGTTGGATTCTTTCTTCGGATATGGCAAGGTTGATCGCTTCATTTAGGTTTTTGGGGGACCTACACCTGACGATGTTTGAAATCCTCGGGTATAGCCCCATCAAATAATGGTGGAGGGCAAGGTCTTCCATGGCGGCTGTCCTGCCAGGAAGTTCCTTTACCTTCGTATTCGATAAAGAAATTTCGGTTAGGAGTTGTGATAAGCAGGTCTCCACCCGCAAGGAGTACTGACTAACATTTTCATTTTGGCCCTGTTTGCATTCCTGCAGGTCGGTAAGAAGATGGGAGTAGTGTTTCCTTTCACTAAATTGTGTTTTCAGAAAATCTTTGAGTTGTTCCCAATTATTGAATTCTTTTATTGAGCACGCAACTTCTGCCTTGTCCTGTAGCTGACATAGGATGTACTTGAATACAATGTGTTTTTGCACTTCCGTTGCGAGGTTATAAGCGTTATTACAGTTTATTATGAAGGAGTTAAGTGTTTCCCTACTTCCGTCATAGGGTTTAACGAATTTTAGAAGAATGTTGAGATCTATGTTAAGACCTGAGCTGTTAGGGGTTTTCTTCCCTTTTTTCTTTTCGAAGTCCACCACTGGGCTTGTTGCCCTTTCGTCTTCCGACAGTGGTAGTTCTATGTCTTGGGGAACCTGGAGTTGGTCTTTGAGCGCCTTGGATTCAGACATTTTACACAATTACGTAGCTTAGAATAGCACAAAGAAATAAAACCTAAACACGGCTTATAATTAACAACACTGTTGCACACAAAGGAATTGTCTATAATATAATTTTAATGAAAGGCCAGACTCACAGCGACAATGTTGCGTAGACTGCGAGCGCGGCGACGACGGGAAGTGATCGCATTCCTGCGATAAGGCGACTCGAACTCGGCGGGACACGGGGCTTGAAGCGGCGATTATTGTTGGCGAGTGGATGATGCGATTGATGTCTTACAGGCAGGCAGGATACAGCGGTGTTTGTAGGATTCGGTGATGTTTCTTTCCAGGATGCAGTGGAGATAGTGGGATGCGAAGATGAGTCCAGTTCCGATATAGCAGGATACGGTGAGCGGCGACGGTAACACACCACGATAAACGATATGGTAAGTATAAAGTTTTTGAAGTAAAGTTTTGTTATATAAATTTCACTTTTTACACAAAGCACGAAAGTGTACGGAGACGAACCGGGAACCACTTATATTGATCCCTTTACGCTGCCACCAATGTTAGAACGGACTCGGGGATTTAGGTTTTAAAAAAAGATAATTAATTACACTAGAAATGGTAAGTAAAAACACACGAGTTAATTTGGAGGTGGCAACCGTCACGCGCGAAGAGTTGGAACCGACTGGCTATGCCGCGAGCCCGAGAAGCGGGCGAGCCGGACTCTAGACTAAAAATGCTGATGCAGCAGGAGACAGTACTGGTCAGCCCTTATGCTAACATTGAAAGGGTGTAACAGATCGACGAATGTGTGTAATGAACAGGCTCTTGTCACCTCTTTAATGGTTGCCTGCTGGTCACCAATTAAGGCTTCGATCTCAGTTTCATAAAGTTTGACTTGTAACATCCTTTCTGACGAATGCACAAATAAGGCTTCGCCGTTTCATCGACTCGGAGAACCGAGGATCACAGAGCAGCTGAGCACCCTCCAGTGGAGGTTATATAAAGGTTGCATCTTTATGTTCCGAAATGAACATTTTTGTGAGAGCTTCGCTTATGATTATGCATATTTTTATCTTTGGATAAAGTAAAGACCTGTAGTCATCCCATCACAGGGTAAAGGCCTCCATCGTTGAATTTTAGATTCGGATGGCAATGATGGGTACAGGCATACTCAACACGCTTGCAAAATGCGGGTTGGTGATTAATCACAAACCCAAGCAATGTTCGAAACATCGTTTTTATTTTTTTTAATTATGTATTGATGGTGCGCCTAAAATCTCCATGATGTCATTATCCAATGCGCATTCCTCAAAATTAGTTGGAGCAGGGCTGAAACGCCCTGGGATTTGCTCCACAATATCCAGATCCACGTCAGACGTGGGTAGGGCAGGTTGATCATTACATATTAATTACTTTATATGATATTTTAGTAGCTAAATTGCAATTGTAATGTCAATATTAAAACTTTAAAAAATATGTCTCAGGCGTGGCCGAAACCGCATCTCATTATAAATTTGTTAATAACAGGCCGTCTGGATATGATATATGTGCATAAGATATTTATGATCTTATTATGTTGCACTGTGACATCCGACCCCGTTTGGAGTGGATATAAAGTTTATACAGCAAATTTATTCACAAAGGGACATACATGTCGCTAATTATTTGCTTATTTGGTAAACACAGAAGTTATTTTTGGAAAAAAATAAGTCATCTGGAAAGCAGTGCGTAAGATATTATCTTATTATATTGCACAGTGACATCCAACCCCGTTTGAAGTGGATATAAAGTTTACACAGCAAATTTATTTACAAAACGACATACCTATGTCGTTAAGTATTTGCTTATTTCGTAAACACAGGAGGTAGTTTTAGAAAAAACGAAATAAGCAATCTGAAAGGCAGTGCGTAAGATAATTATTATCTTATTATATTGCACTGTGACATCCAACCCCGTTTGGAGTGGATATAAAGTTTACACAGCAAATTTATTTACAAAACGACATATGCCGTTAAGTATTTGCTTATTTGGTAAACATAGGAGGTAGTTTTGCAAAAATTAAGTCATATTAGTATTAAGTGAATTAATAGCAACCAAAATTATTTACACGGCACGGATGAGGAGCCACAGGGTGGTTCCCATGTCTGTGCACTAGTATTTGATTGATAACTTTTTGCAGTATATAATATCTTTCTTAACTTTCAACATTATATCAGTAAACAGGCCGAATAAGGCACATGCATTAATTTTACATCATAATCAGCAACAACATTTTAAGAATTCCAACTACCTCCTTTTATTTAAAATTAAAAATACTTTAAAGACAAAGTATATACTTTGCTTACCTCCTGGTGACGAAGGCGCCAGAAAATTTTGGCTTGTCCTCAAATCACTATCGCTACTCGAAAAAATTCTTCGCGATTGCTCCTTGTTAAGTTTCCTTCCGATTTTATTAATTTGACGTCTAATAAATTCGTCATAGTTCCCACCTTGCTTTCTTTTAAGCATGCTTATTACTGAAAAAAATATACTTGCAGATGGATTTAAAAGTGTGAACTAGCGTAACACTAAAACGCGAATGAGACTTTGGGATGAGGTAACGACTAATAAAAGATGGCATCTGTGTCGAAAGTAGGGATACCAGCACAAAAAAGGTGTTTATATTTTAAATGATTTTGATTTTTAAATATTTTAACTATAGTGTGGATTAGCGAGTCGTTACGTGAAACTACATGTTGTTCTAATCTCGAGGATGAAGCACAAAGTATAATTTAGTCGTATGGTGAGACACATTCATGACGAGAAGGAATTGTGCTATTTATTGTATTTAAGGCCGGTTCTACCCGGCTTCGTCTATTTAGATGAATACTCATAGCTGTAAAGTAAGAACAACACCTAATATTGAATTAGCTGATCGATTGCCACTCCAGGTTATTTATCTTTTCATTTTTACATACCCTTTTGGGTTCTAAGATTTTATAATTTTGCATTGTTTAGAATTTAGGTTTTTTTTTCATTCTTACACGTTAAACTTATCTAGACAGGGATTTATGCTATTTATGATTATCCAAAGGTAAAATAGTATTTACCTTCCCGAAGTTTCCACTCCGTTGCACAAATCATGGTGGCGGAACTGATTCGTGCAATCGAGTCTAATGCCACCAAAGGTAAATACTATTTTATCTTTAAATAATTAGAACTGGCTAGTTTTATGTTTATGTTTAAGAATATTTGAATATATTAAAATATTCTAAAACAATGTACCACTAAATCATTCATCAATTTCCTTCAGCAGTAACTCGGCACGTCAATGGCTAATCACCTTAATAAGTCTGAAATAACAGTCCTCAGTGGCTAGTCACTCAGTTAACGTAATTAAATTACGAGCATAATGGGCAGCAGTGTTCCTGTTAATGAGTCCGACCATAAACTATATCTGCCAGCTTAATTAACGGATAACGCATGAATGCACCGCTCCAGGATAGAATTTACATTTCATTGGAACTTGCACGTTTAGCTTATGATGCAGGATATGTGTTAGTTGTTCGATATTTCTAATATCTTGTTTTTTTTAGTTTCCGATATTTTGGAAGTGTTGCAAGCGCCATGGTTACGGAAGAACTGATGTTACTGCAGGTGGCTATTCTTAGGAGTGGATTAACCGTCTCTATCTACCCTCCGCCGTAGTCTTTTATTACACTCGACACTGGTATTACTGTTTGCAAAATTACTTTTTCAGAGAGACCCGTGGTCAAAAGTGAGCGAAAATGGGTTGTTACTTTTCCTCGCCACTTTGTTATCCACATACATCAATCACAGTGTCCGATAGCGAAATATTAGATTTAGGATTTATCAGATTTTCCCAAATTTCAACCACTGTGTTCCAGAGACAAGACAATTAAAAGCCATCTTCACGATTAAAGGTTTTGTGTATAAAGTTTTTTTCTGAAATCATTTGGTAGCGACCATAACATCTCAGTAATTTTGGAACATTGACAAATAGTGCAAGTAATATAAAGTATTTTTTATTTAAGATTTAACGCAAACTTTGGACTTTTGTAAAACCAATGATTCAATTAAATTGAATCACTTAGTCAAACCTTACAAATTAAGGCTCAATACAAAAAATAATAATAACACTTAACACTTATGGGGTTTAATGCAACGAACCGTTATTTAAAGGTAAATAGTAATTTACCTTTGTTACTTGTAAGTGTTAAGTGTTAAGCGTAAAAATGCTACAAGAAAGTTTAAAATCCTATATAATAAAATAAAGTGACAATACACGTAAATACTACATGGCTACCTCCAGCAAAACGTAGACAGCAACGTTATCATAGACATGAGATTTCAAATGTCATCTTTATAAATATAATATTTAGTTCAGGGGCTTAAGTCCATGACAAGAATTTGCTGATTTGACTTGTTATTTGATTAAGCAAGACCGCCTAGATGGGGCCCTTGTCCTTTTCACAACTATGACAATGTTCTAAAAGTTATTATAACTGTAGCAAATTTCTGTCCACTGCACTGCTAGACTGAAGGATAGATATTTCCAAAACATTATTAATGAGGTATTAATTTTTACAATAAAATTAAAAACATTTCAAAAATGTTTTCTTTTTAGTCACTAAAAACATAACAATCTCTTTAGTGTAGCGATTCTATATTCTATTGCTTGCATTATATTTAATAGAAAAGCAGATTATATAATGTTGTATATTAATTTTTGAATTAGTTTGTATCAGATACAAAAAATAATAAGAAATTAAATTTTCATCTTTACCGCTTCTAGCTCTTTATCTTTACTCAGGACCACAAAAAATAATATTTAAAAGAAAATACAGATCTAGTGGGCTTACGTTACTATGGACAAACTCATTTGTGCCGGGTTAAAACGACTATTAAAACGCGGTTAGTCATACCTAATTCTGACTTTAGAAGTTCGCTCTAACGCAAAGCTTACTAAACCATATTTCTGGGTTAATTACCATTTAATGCATGAATGCTCTGCTTTAGGACAGAATTTGCATTTCATCGGAAGTTTTACTCGCATCGATTAATTCCAAAGGCAAAATTTTCATAGCCGAAACGGGATTGACAGTTTTATACATTCTGTAATACGACACGACACTTCAATCTGAGCGGAAATAAACTACGTGAAACGATATAATGGCATTAAAGTTTTAATTTGCAGTTAAAGTAGGTACGTTATAATAGAGGCCCGCGGTGGTGATGCGTGTGTCTTCGCACACCACTGCTGGAGACCAGAGGGATATTTTTTTACTCTAAAGTCGGGTGGAGCTCAATTGAGCTACAGCCAGAGGTGGAACTGCGGATAATTGCCCGGGGTAATAACGCCCTGGACGCTAGCCGGTGGTTCCAGCTCACTAAAGGCACTGGATGACACGGAGGGTGGTATAGTGGGTATCCGCTGGTACCAGTCGAGTCCCACATAACTCTGCGGTGGCCCCCGCCATCACAGAGTATGGGTAAAAGCATACACCCGCCTCAAAAAAAGAAAGGTACGTTATAATTCTACTTCTTCGCTTTGTAACAACGACCAATATAACGCGACCGAAGAAGTAAGTTCAGGTGTTCAGGTTGTGCAAGGCAGGGAGGCAGGGTGGAAGAGGGAGAGGGAGAGAGAGAGAGAGAATGAAAAATAAATTAAAAATAAAATAAAATTTTATTACAATTCCTTCACTAAAAATGAACTTCGTTCCATCCGGGTGTCCCTTGACACCTCTCAAGATTTTTTTATAATAAATGGGCTTGCTCTTGACCACATACTTAACTCTACGGTTAAGAAGAAGCCCAAGATATATTTTTAAATCTAATTATCTCCACCAATAGCAATAGATACATTTCTATCATATGCCTAACTCCCCTTCTGAAACAGACCCGATCAAATTGGTTTAGCATTGACAATGATTTCATATTCTCGTTCAATATGTTAATGTGTGGAACATTATGTTAATCTTGTGTCGGTTATTTTATGTGTAGATTCGAATTGAATGTACGTCTAATATTCATTAAGGCCTGGTAGTTCAGCTTTTATGGATCGATATCCATCGACCGCCTACTATTACGTAGCGCCTATGTGCTCCGTAAGCGCCAGCGCGCGACAATGCGGGCCTGAGGAGCCGCCGCGCTCACGTATTTAAACATAGTAACTATCTACCTATATCATTTAATGAAATCAAACTCAACGACTTTGTCCATAAATATTAGGGGTTAAAGTATGAAATTGCCGTTTTGTACGGACGAAATCGAGAAAAGTCATTTTTCCATACTAAAAATTTTTTTGTTTTTAAAAAACGCCTAAACCGTTTTCGATGCAATTAAAGGTGAAAGTTAGATGGTTATAAAGTTACGCATTATAGTATTTAAATTTCTGAATATCAAAGTATATAATACAAATATACTTAATTGAAGCAAGAAGGTCAGCTGACACATTGTAAGGGGTCTTTTCAACGACTTCCTTTGAAGTAATAGGCACTAGTATTGCATTTTTTTTTTAGTCAAAAGTAACTTTATTTAGTTTTTGATACAATACAAAAAGAATTACGCAATAATACGACTATACTTAAGAGCTATAAACAAAATAAAAAGTGGGAAAATAATCGGCTATTTCATACTTTAACCCCTATTATATAGTAGAATTTAAATTTCTATAAATTTTTTACATCAAATGTATTCGTAATATTGAAAATACATTGCAAACTGGTGTAGTTTTTTTTTTTCTATCGAGCCATGTTAATCAAATCATGTAACCGAAAATGAATGTGTCTTAACTAGACTTTGTGTGCCTTTTTCAGACTTTCAAATCTCAGTTTGGTTTTAAAAACTCAAAAACGCTGCCTCTAAGGACTACCAAGCCTTGTTTCTGGTTTCCAAAATACAAAATACCTGTCCTAAAAATCTGTTTATTTAAGTAGGTACAATGATATAAGCTACACCCGCCATCCTGATGCCAGAAACGCGGGTGTACTGTTAACCCATACATAAAACTTAATAACTGTTCCCTCTTGTGTATCTGTAGAAACACGTATTAAACAAACGAAAAATGGTGTACCTACTTACTGAGATAATAAAAAAAAACATTGAACCCCGAACACTCACGCGATTCTGACGCACATAATTATTTTTCAAGTATTTTTTTTTTATGTTTTATTTTTTCTTAGAAATATACTAAAATGTCACGACTGTTTATGTAAAACACCCTTACCTTGTTATGAATAACTTTTTTAATGAAATTACACTCTCCCGCTATTTTACTACACTGAAGTGTAAGTTTGCCAACGTCTCGCAAAACTAAGAAATTGCCATACTGGTCATTTTTTTAACTAATTTAACTAAAATTGATGTTTTATTCGATACTATTCATTTTTGAACCACATTTCCTAAGGCGTTTTATATTATGGGATGTCAAAAAACGCACCTTACATTTGCATTCGAAGCTTTAACAACATTTTTTTATCAACTTATATCATTCCACTGCTGGGAAAAGGTCTACCCCTAACTCAGCCACTGATGTCTATGCATCACCAACGAGTCCCATACCCCCGTTAGTAAGACTAAATCCACCACCACCACCGTTTCTTGGATTCAGCGCTTCGGCGATTGCCATCTTCAGGTACCTATCTTGTTGCGATTTGGGGCAACCTATCTGGGTGCATTATACATACAAGCTTTACCAATAAGTATGTTTAATTACTTTAACAATATTTGAAGCGCATTACCTGTTATGGTCGTGATTATTAATTAACAGTAGCTTGCCATCATGAGTCGTGTCTACGAGTCTAGCGGAAAAACCTATTAATAAGAGGCCGAACTAGCAAAGTGGTTTCGAATATCGGAAATAAGTTTTATTTTATTAGAAGCTTAAGCTTAGAAGGGGTGGGTATAATTTTTATATACCACACAATTTCAAGAATGACTTTCATGTTTTTTTCATAAAAATAGTCAAGTTTATAGCATTTAAATGCTCTAAGCCGTCAAGTAATAAGAAAGCCATAAAGAAAATGTTGTTGTACTGAACAACGAGGCTATTTTTAAACTGCATGAGTACCTATAACGTTAATTTTATTAAGAGCGAAACACTACACACTGAAACCAAATATATTGGTATACAGAAAATAAATTAAGATAATTTTACGCTGTTCGTAAATTTGGCAAGATTTTCGCTCAAATAATTTAAGAACAACTATTTTGATAATAATTAACGTAGGTAATTGTTAAAAACACATTAAAATACTAGCTGTTAGCCACGACTTAATACGCGTGGAATTAGATCCACGCGAACCGTACCTTTTTCTATAAAAAGTAGCATACGTTCTATTTCAGCCTACACATATACCATCCTCGTGCCATGTTTCATTTAGATGTGGTAAGCGATTTTTGCGTGATTGAGCAACAAACATTTATCCAAACTTTACATTTAAATTATTAACTAGAATAGATTGTATAGTTTATCGGTGTATTAGAAGACATACCCTAAAACATAGATTGCATTATTGCTATTACAAGTACAGAGTAGGTGTTGTAGGTAGCATGATGTTCATCCTCTTATGAAGAAATAAGAGAGTTTTAAGTAGCTTACATACTGAATATAATACGAGACATTAAAATTATTCAGTTTTTTCTTGTAAACCTATATTTTATGGTATTGTAGCATCCGTTTTGTAAAAGTATTATGTTAACTCCGACAGATAAGATCGCTGGAGGTTGCGATAACAATTGATTTTAATTGTGTTTGGAATAACATACAATCGAGGGGTTGATCATTATCACCACCTATATCAGTCAGGAGAAGGATATTGCTACAATTGCCTAGCTTGGCAGGCGGGTTGGCGATCGCAATTTAGACAAGATAAATAGTTCAAAACCTGTGACCCGACTACAAAAATGCATTGATTTCAAAGTCACGCTGTACATTTCAATCATCACCCGTTCAAATTACCAACCCGCATTTGGCAAGCGTGGTAATTGTGCCAGTACACCCATCATTGCAGTGGTAACTTGAATTCAATGATGGAGGCCTTTTCCCTGCAGTAGGATGATTATAGGCTGTTACTTTACTTTTACGTTACTTTACATCAAATGTACAGTGTACATTTGATGTAGGTATTGTTTAAACATTTTTGTACTCAGAATTTTGTCTTCCTCCATTTTGATTATTATGACTGACAACATTCTTTTTTCAACGTTCCCCAATATATTGTTGTAGCATTCGCCATATACGAATAGCTTTTCTTTTAACAAAAGGTAGCCTTTGTCACCTGGATTATTATAAGAAATCAATTGATACCTCATTCACAAAAATTGGCTCACTAGTTTAGCCGCAAATGTGGAGCCCACATAAATATACTTATACATAGACCTTCCTGTTGGCGTTGCCGTAGTCGGGCTAAAATGGTAGATAGACGACACTGCTGCCCGCTTCTTCTGTTGGTACTTCTTTACTTGCCTCAGACACCCATAGGAAGAGTAACGGTTGTGGTGCTTTTGGCTTGGCCGATTTTTATGTATTGGTATCACAAGAGAAATCACGGTTATAACTGACATTTAAAAACTGATTACAAGTTTAATTATCTGTGTATTTGTATTATTTGATTTCAGTTGTCTCCGACGCGCTGACATCATCAAGGTGTTCGATGGCAGAGACACTACCGCACCTGCCATAGCTATGCTGTGCAATGAGCTTACAGGTAATAATAATGCTCATTATCATAACAATACAATTCCTTGAAACAACATTTTGACTGTCTTAGTTGGGGCTTGAACCCGCAACCTTCCGCTTCAAGTCATATAATAAATAAATATTTAAGACAAATGCCTTAATGGGCCACACTGAGCTATCTAGTCCCAAATTAAGGTACTATTAAGTACCCTGTCGTATGGAGTACTAGACAACCGATAAACTTACTTATATACTTTTTTTTTTGTAAATACATACTTATAATACATAGAAAACACCCAGACCAGTACAAACAGACATGTTCATGCACACAAATATTTGTACTGTGCGGGGATCGAACCCGCGACCCATGGCTTAGAAGCAGCTTTAACTACCGCTGATCCAAATGGTCGTCAAATAAGGAATACATATAAGGAATACATGAGCAATTTTATTGCTTAAAAAATAGTAAGAAATTGCTTTTCTTAATTTGTCGATTGTGATACAGAATGAAATTTTAATCACCTTCCAAATTTTAATATAATAATCTACGAGACAAAAAACAAACGTATTTTTTTCTTTTGGTACCTATGTCCCAGTACAAAAATGTCTAGTAGTACTAAAATTTTTGATACGGCCTCCTGGAACCACTTTCTTTACACAATGCACATCTAATGCATTAATTACGATACCATTCATTAGTTTTTGACTCTCCCTTTATTCTTTAATAGGCTTAGGAGTTAGGACCGCAAAAATTTAAAACTAATGTTTTTAAAAATATTTTCGGTTGAAAACTTGACCTACATTTTCTACCCTGTAAAAAATAGGTTTAACGATCTTTGACATATTTTTAACATCTACATTATGTAAATACCCTATTTAATAGCAAATAAAGTATTTTGTATATTTGTACCTATTTATGGGCTCTATATACGATAGTGAACACCCATATTTTTTTAAACTTAGTGAAAAAGTATCCTGAATAACAATTCTACATATGCTGCCAGCAACTTCGTTCGCGGATAAAATCCTATTTTACCCTGGCCCCTAACCACTATGCAAAAAATCACATCGATCCCTTTCCCTTGGGTCCCCACTGAAAATCAGCGTCGCAGTATACCTTCGGCTGTCGCGACTAATGCTGTGTGGGGCCTTTTTGGCATATACAGGATGAAATTTTAACCACCTTCCAAATTTTAATATATCAATCTACGAGACAAAAAACAAATGACGTATTTTTTCTTTTGGTATAACCCAGTACAAAAATGTCAAGATCAAGCACTTAAAAAATGTCCACCAAAAATCTAAAATTTTTGATACGGCCGCCTTGTAACACTTTTTTTTACGCGTTGCGCCTCATTAATTCATTACGATACTATTCATAAGTTTTTGATTTTCCCTTCATACCTTAACAGGTCTAAAACCGTAAAAATTTAAAACTATGTCGTGAAAAATATTTTCGGGTGACAACTTGATTAACATTTTTTACTTCATAAATAGGCTCTAAATACGATACAGAACGCCTATAAAAATTTTGGAAAGTGGTTAAAATTTCATCCTGTATATATTTTTTTTGTAACTTTAATCCAATTTCGAAGTGCCAAATAAACATATATTATATTCTATTCTTTGAACGTGAAAACCAAATCCTACTAATACAACTATCGGTATTCTAGAACAATTTACAAACACATGTTCTAATAAATCGTTAATTCCTGAAAGGATTTTTGTAACTAATCAAAGGGGCTTGTTGCCGCAATCGGATAACCAAAACATTCGCATCACCCGTTTGACCGAGTGACAAATGTTCGGTATCTGCTATTCTAAAAATAATGCCTCCAATCAATCAATGCTAACAACGCTATAGGATAAATTTAAACTGTAGGTACACACAAAACTCGGGAACCATTCAACAAGAGTGTTTAATGAGTTTCCGATATTTTGGAACTGTAGAAAGCGCCATGATCACGGAAGAACTACAGAAGATGAATCAGTTCTTCGGTAATCATGGCGCTTTCGGAAACCATAAATATCAAGGTACATGGTATAAACCCCGAATCAATAAGCTCTAGTGATAGTGACCATGAAAAATTTTAATAACCATTTAAATACTGTTTTCTTGAGTTTTCGCGAACACTATACACTGAAATGAAAGATAAATGTTTACGGATATAATACGCGTTTATTTTTTATTAAACCCGACGTTTCGAACCCTTTACAGCGTTCATGGTCACGGGCAGACTCAACGAATAATAGGAACTAATAACACCTCGTAACACCTTAATCTGCCCGTGACCATGAACGCTGCAAAGGATTGTAAACGTCTGGTTAAATGAAAAATAAAATCGTACTAAATCCGTAAACATATCTTTCATTTCAACCATTCAAATTGTCATATTTACGAATGTAAAAGTTCGTAAATATGATATAGTCTTCGAGCAACGCGGCCTTCCGTCCCGTAACAGAAGGCCGCGTTGCTCGAAAGATATAGTAATCGAAGAAATGCTGAGGGTTTCAAACTCTATACCTAATTTTATCTACTTGAGTCAGGTAAAAATTATTGATTTCTCATAAAAATTTTCACTACCCATTTAATGGAAAAATTTTAGGACAAAAACTATTCCATTTTATTTTCCAGATTTTATACTATATCAGTACTAAATTCATATTAACAGTTTAATATTTTTTGAATTCATTTGCTTTATACATGAAAAATACAGATATAGTTAATATTAGTTTGGATATAATACTAAAAATAATGTTAGTGTCACTAAAGCTATGAAAAATATGACCTTGAAGTTAAGTATTTTAGTGGTGTTAATAGCATTTACCGACACGGTATGCTAATTTTAACATAATATTGTCTATGCCTTAAAGTTATTTAAGTAATATTATAACATTTATTTAACGTTTTGGTCTATTATCTCAAGCACCGGGCCATAATTTCGGGGTCCTAAGTTTTTTCCCTGAGTCGGCCAACGAGATTCTAGAGTTTATGCCCTAGTTTGAAATCACTAACCCGCATTTGGCAAGCGTGGTGATTATGCCTAGTACCTTCATTGCTATGGTAACTTGAATCATGGTGGCCTTTACTTTGTAATGGGTTGATTATAGGCCGTTATTTTTACTATATGCTAAATATTATTTTATTTTATAAAAAAGACACACCAACAACATAATGTATGAAACACTAATGACATAACACTAACTAAAACATTTCTTATACACATGTCACTTATAGGTGAGCACAACATTGACATAGTTCTTAAGGGGTGTGTAAAAAACGGACAAATTAAAACTCATGTAAGTATGCAAATACCTTAGAAAAGGCAATTCATAAACTAATGTTGACTAAGGAATCAAAGTTAAACATACTGAGAAGTTTTATAGGATTTCCGCATCTCGTATACCATATATTCCTAATATAGCTACGTTCGTATAGCCGGCCCGATCTCTGAAAGGAAAAGGATTCACAATCGAAGTGATCGCATCGAAGCGAATTCTATTCGTATCGACACCGCCTCCGTCACCTACCACCTTCGTTCGCAGCTACCCTTTTTGAATGAATAATGCTGCGTCAAAGTAGCTTTGACTTGACTAGGGGTTTCCATTTAGTCTTAAAAATAGTTTATTTCTAAAAATATTTATAAGTTGACATATTATTAAGTTAACTTTCCTATCCACTACTCAGCAGTAATGTACCTAATCCATGTTATTTAGAATTAGAATTTAAATCTTATTAAAAAATTCATAAGATTCAAATTCATTCTAGCCGTTTTATGCTAACCAGCAGGAATCGGTTTTACTTTAATACCGTTGTTAAACTTTGAATTCAAAACAAGGCACGTTCTAAAGAAACCGTACATAAAAGCCTAGTTTTTATTTAAGAGGTTAATTCAGATCGTCTGATATTTCAAAATTGGTTATTGAGTGATGATGATTAATGATTATGACGAAAACTTTGAAAAATTAGGCATTAATAGATTTCATTACGTTGACAGCCCTACGTGTACTTCGCTCCAATTGCGGCACGCCGTGATTGCTGGCTTCACTCCCAATACCTAATTTCCAGGTCTTCGGTATTCATGCTTTGATTTACTGTATTGTTTGAGGGTACAATGTGTTTGAGTTCTTTCTGCTGAATTGTTGTATTCATGAAGTCTCAATTTTTTATGTTTCTGAAGGTTTTTACTAAAGTTTCTTTCTCGAATATTTTCGTATTGTCCACTATTTACTAACGGCCGGTCCCAATAACCTATCTATCTTTAGTTTTGGCATCTCGGAGATAGAAAACAACTTTTGTCTTTGTTTCTCTGGACGACAAAATCAGAGACTGATGAGGACAGAGACAGAATCAGAGGCCGTTAGCAAGTATTTATAACCTATCTTCAGACAGAGAGAAGCCTACCACGTAACCGAGATTAGTTGTCTATATAACATTTTTTGTAAATTTGTTCAAAATAGTAGGTATATTATGATATCCTATAGTATCTTGTGGATAAAGGATAGTATTTTTTATTGGTGCTGTTAAAATACTTTACGAAGGTACACGTCCAGTGAGAGACTTGAACATTGTATTTAATAAAATATATAGAAAAGCTTACAGTTAGCCTCTCACTATAATCCTAATAGGGTAGCATGCTCCGCAGTTTCATATCGGCATTGGATCGCATATACTATCTTGGTTATGTTCCTTGACTTCTGCAAGATTTTGTAAGAGATAGGAGGCCTATCCTGAGGATACGCTTATCTCTTGATGGCAATAGGCTATTTACATCAACAACCTTAAGTTATTTCTAGTACACTCTGTACATAAAGTATGTCCTATGGTAGGGTGTAGATTTGTATTGGCAAAACATCACTATGATTTCATAAGTCCCAAACTACACAATGAAGTACATAAGGTATTAAACATTTACCCTCTTCTACCAAATGAGTGCAAAGCCCTTCTGAGTGAATGGCTGCTAACTCCTGGTTATGATGAGGTGGAATCTTTGGTTATGTAAAAAATCACATATTGCATTAATTTCAATAATAAATTAACAGACATGCACTCACTTACTTACCCACACTAGACTACTGCAGATGTTAACGCTACTATGATTCTGTAAACTATGTTTCTGGTTTAAATAAATATTTTATTTATTGTTATTTTCTTAGGTCATCCTTTAATTTGAAACCATTAACTCGGTGATATCTAACTTCCAATGTCGTTAACTATTTATGATTGCATTCTACAATCAAATAATCTAAGGTCAAATAATCATCAGATAAAATTGGTTTGGACTGATATCAAATGAAATCAAAAAAATACCATTTTCTGTAGGCCGAGGTTAGAAAAGCGAGTATAACACCGAGCAAGCTGAGCGAGCGAAGCGATTAAAGTTACCAGTACCACCGTAGCGGCTGAACATAGCTAAACTTACTCCCACATGATCGATGGTTGTGACTTTTGCGCGATTACGAAATTTACTTGAACCGGTTACAAGAGTTTTAAGTGCAACACATTAGTGCAATTATTGTATAGGTACATAGATAACCTTATAGTTCGAGGATTGTTTATTTCTAATCTATATTCGTTTCAAAGGTCGCAAGAAAATATTCCAGTCTGTTCCTACTTAACCATTAATTGGATATTAACATAATCTAAACACAACTTCCATTAACATGAATCAATAAATAGATATGCTTTGGCAGTTTTGATAACGGCGTACTAAGGAGAAATTAGCAAAATGTTTTTGTTGAACACACTTACACGGTTATACACAAAATTTTGTGGAGTTCACAGATGAGAAACAACATTAATTTAAAATTACTTTACTTGAATATAGAGAGGGAGGTATGAGTAGAGTTAACGAGTGATGCAATAGCAATATTACTCTGCCATTGTTTCGTGCCTGCCGTATAGTGTCGGTCTAAAAATAATAGCACCACCTCTTCTCATCGTGTGAGTGTCCTAAAAGTTTACTATGGAGCACTTCCAGAAGAATTTTTCAATTCGGAGCAGTACTTGCTGAGATTAGCACGTTCAAACAAATAAACAAACAAACAAACTCTTCAGCTTTATTATATTAAGTATAGATAATAATATCTTACAATTAAAACACAGTAAACCTAAAGGGTTCCATGTCGTGACTATGGAACTCTAAATAAAACCTTTCTGTCTCTTCAAGGCACACTGCGCCATGAAAATTAATTTCACTTTCATTGTTCATCAATAATAAATTAATATTGTTTCTCATCTGTGAACTCCACAAAATTTTGTGGAGTTCACAGATGAGAAACAACATTAATTTAAAATTACTTTACTTGAATATAGAGAGGGAGGTATGAGTAGAGTTAACGAGTGATGCAATAGCAATATTACTCTGCCATTGTTTCGTGCCTGCCGTATAGTGTCGGTCTAAAAATAATAGCACCACCTCTTCTCATCGTGTGAGTGTCCTAAATGTTTACTATGGAGCACTTCCAGAAGAAGACGACAAAGCCTGTTCTCACCACCAACATAACTGCGATCACCAACCCGACTACTAAACTTGAGATGATTGTACTTCGGAGAGCGTGCTTTTGAGCTGCATGAGCTCATTCCACCTTCCCCTTTCTATCTTCGGGAATCTAGGCGCACTGCAGGTTATCATCCCTTCCTGGTTGATGTACCGCGATTGCGTACCAAGCGCTTTTCCTCGTCTTTTGTGATGCGCACCGTCAAGGAGTGGAATGCCCTGCCTGCGTCTGTTTTCCCGAAAAATCTAAATCCTAAGATTTTTTAAGCAAGAGTAAATAGGCTGCTTGTGGGTAAGCTCGCTCCATCTTAGGCTTCTTCTTAACCGTAGAGTTAAGTATGTCGTCAAGAGCTAGCCCATTGTACCTATATAAAAAAAACATGGAGATTATGTCGAAATCCTAATATAAGAGAGTCCTGTGTCATAACGCCTTACTCTGCAATCAAATGATATATCTGCATCTTTCAGATACTTTAAGACATCGGTATAAGTGATAGGGACAAATGGAATCGAAATACGGACATTGTGTAGCGGAGTAAGGCCTCAGCAGTAAACTGATATTTGGCTGTTAATATAGAAGAATTCAGTTGGGTTGGGCAGCATTTGGGAAATTACGTCGAGTCTTCTCATCGTCGATCCCACAATGCCTCAAGACGAAAGTCTTCAATCAGTGCGTCCTACCCGTCATGACATACGGAGCTGAAACGTGGACACTGACGGTACGGCTAGTCCACAAGTTCAAAGTCGCTCAGCAGGCTATGGAAAGAGCTATGCTCTTAAGGATAAAATCATAAATGAGGTGATCCGGCAGAGAACTAAAGTTATCGACATAGCCCACCGGATTAGCAAGCTGAAGTGGCAGTGGGCTGGCCATATTAGCCGCAGAACCGACAACCGCTGGGGTAAACGAGTTCTTGAGTGGATACCGCGTCTCGGCAAACGTAGTGTAGGACGCCCACAGGCCAGGTGGAGTGATGATTTGCGCAAGGTGGCTGGCAGGAGCTGGATGCGAGAAGTCGAGGATTGACCTAAGTGGCGTGTAATTGGAGAGGCCTATGGCCAGCAGTGGACTGTGATAGGCTGATGATGATGATGATGATGATGATGATGATGATGATGATGATAGAATATCTGTTGCTGTCATCGAAATTTGCATATACTCGAAAGTTTCAAATAAATAGGGAGTGTGCGTTGTTTCAGAAAATTGGGACAGTAGTTTAATTTATTTACAGTCTCTTTAATTTCAATCTAATCATTGCACCCAAAATTTTTTTTATTTGTCTTATATCTATCAATAAAACTAGTGAGTAAATGATAGATAAATTATTATCGTTCGCGTCTCAGATAGTCACTCAATCTCTGACACTGAAATTACAACCATTTTCACAAGTAAAATGATTTGGTCCGATATTGGAAATGAAACCTGTAGTCAGTTATTACCAAAGAATATTATTGTGGGCTTGACTTCGAAATAATCTATTACTAGCGGACCTGGCGTAATTTATATAGTCTCAGAATTACAAAATGTTTTTTATAACTAACTAACAATAGACTTCTTTCTCTTGATTGTTGAAAAACTTATACACCCGGTATTTTGTTTTTTACATGGTTTTCAGGCGGAATCCCCAATTAAGGTTAATCAAATCATGCTTAAGAAAATGTGCTCCGATATGAAACCCTGTATTTAATTAAATGTTCAGTTATAATATACCTACAGTCAAAATGTCCAAACAATGTTTGCTACAGATTAATGAAAACAACACGCAAACAAAAAAAATTAACAAAGCTGAATAAAAAATATTATTCTAGGACAAAATCTTAGCCCTGTATTATAAAGTGACTATGATTTTTCTCGGAACCGTTTTACATGTTTTATAAGGCCGGTGTTTTGATACAATCAAGGAAGGTCGAAAGGAAAAAAACATAGGTAATTTGATGATGCGACATGACAAAGGGTTGTTACGAGAGTGCCTGCTCTTATATTTTTGATGAACAATGAAAGTGAAATTAATTTTCATGGCGCAGTGTGCCTTGAAGAGACAGAAAGGTTTTATTTAGAGTTCCATAGTCACGACATGGAACCCTTTAGGTTTACTGTGTTTTAATTGTAAGATATTATTATCTATACTTAATATAATAAAGCTGAAGAGTTTGTTGTTTGTTTGTTTGTTTATTTGTTTGAACGTGCTAATCTCAGCAAGTACTGCTGCGAATTGAAAAATTCTTTTTGTGTTGGATAGTCTATTTATTGAGGAAGGCTTTAGGCTATATAACATCACGCTGCGACCAATAGGAGCGAAGCATCAGTGAAAAATGATGCAAAAATAATCGAATTCTTATTAACAGAACTTAACGCGGACGACGTCGCGGGAAACAGCTAGTACTAAATATAAGTAATATGAATAGCGCCAAAAAAGTCGAAAAAAGTAAATGATATTAGGTCTTTACCTATGAAATTGACGTTTTGTATGAAAAAATTTAAACGAATTTTTTTCATGTATTTTCTCTTTGTAATAATCGAAGTAATCACCCATGCAATTAATGCATCTTTGTCAACGCAGTGGCAGTTTATTGATGCCCTTCTTAAAGAAATCAGCTGGACGGGAGGCAACAAATTCTTCAAAGGCATTTTGTAACTGCCTCTCGGGTATTGAATTTTTTTCCCGCCAAGAAGTTATCCAAATTCTGGAAAAAGTAGTAGTCTATAGGCGCAAGGTCTGGTGAGTAGGGCGGATGACGGAGAGCTTCCAACCCCAGTTCTTGCAACTTCGAGACCGTCTGCTGTGCAGTATGAGGTCGCGCGTTGTCGTACAGGAGCAGCGGAGACGAGCGATTGACCAATGCTGGTTGGAGATGTGCCAGCTTCTCCATCATTGTGTTCAGTTCTTCACAGTGCACATCTGCAGTAATGCTCACTCCGTTTGGTAAGAAGCTGTGATGAATCACACCGTGCTAGACCACCAAACAGTGACCATCACTTTTCTAGGGGTAAGTTTTCGTTTAGGGCATTGTTTAGGTGCTGAACCAGGATCCAACCAACTTGCTGAGCGCTTGCGGTTATCAAACAGAATCCATATTTCATCGCAGGTAACAATGCGATTCAAAATTCCTTCATTTGTGTGTCTGTTGAGCAGTGCAAGGCACGTCTCGAGCGACGCGTACTTCGCGCTGGCGATCATTGAGTTCGTGGGGCACCTATTTGTCAACCTTGCGGGCGGTGGAGTATTCAAAAACAGTTTAGTAAAACGTTTATATCATTTGGTAAAACAGATAGAACTGCATATCTAACGAAATCTATAATGTGGATGTTTTATGAAGTTCAAAAAGGCAAAACTAAATTTAGGATTTATTTCAAAGTTGCTATCGTCTAAAGTAATTTTTAAAGTGCATAT
This sequence comes from Anania crocealis, assembly GCA_949315895.1. Classification (NCBI taxonomy): domain Eukaryota; kingdom Metazoa; phylum Arthropoda; class Insecta; order Lepidoptera; family Crambidae; genus Anania; species Anania crocealis. The sequence continues at coordinate 14,339,472 of OX438863.1, forward strand.
TTTGAATTATCTTATAGCGTTAAAATCAGTAAATCAAAAATGTACTCGTATTTCTCTAAATCGACCACTGGCTACTGTTGATAAGGCGTAGTAACACACACAGCATAACACAGAGTGGGCAGTGCCTAGAAGAAGCTGGGTTATTCCTTATTCACCCTATGACGTCATGTTCCCTACTCAACCAACAACAAATATTTCATTTTAAGTTCTTTACTCATCCCAAAAACATTCCTAGCTCAGCGTATTGCAAAACCATTTAAAAATATAAGACTTCTGTGTACGGTCGGAATAAAAATATAATTTTTAGAAATTTCAACTCAGTTAACTTTTGTGTTGAGGTAATTTTATTAAATAAAAAGTGCGGGAATTCTGATTAAATAATATATTTAAAAATCATGTTTTTCACAAAAGGATACAAATCAAATGATGTTACCCATACACATACAGGAAAGGGATCACAAAAGGATTTAAATGAAATTTTAACCACCTTCTAAATTTTAATATAGCAATCTACGAGACAAAAAACAAATGATGTATTTTTTCTTTTGGTATAGCCCAGTACAAAAATGTCAAGATAAAGCACTTAGAAAATGTCCGCCAAAAATCTAAAATGTTTGATACGGCTGCCTAGCAACACCTTTTTTACGCAATGCACATCTCATGCATTCATTACGATACTAATCATAAGTTTTTGTAAAAATTATAAAACTATACTTATTGCGAAAAATATTTTCAGGTGAAAACTCGATTGAAATTTTTTGCTTCATAAATGGGCTCTTAAATACGATACTGAACGCCTATAAAAATTTTTGAAGAAGATAAAAAGTCATTCTGTATAATTATAACAATCTAAAATTTATCTTAATCTAAAATTTATCTAAAATTTATTTATATGTATACAAGGTTTTTTTTGCGGGTTTGAAAATACTCTGTCCTTGAGATTCTGCAAAGCTTCTGTCACAAAATTTTTATTTCACTAGGATCACAACTGTGAGAACTTTCATTTAAAACGACTTCGTTCAACAATTTTGCACTGCCGAAACAATCTGGTGGTTTTATGTAACGCCACTTTGTGCTACTGTCTTTATTTTGTAGTTTTTTATGATATTGAAAACCGTTATATAACAACAATTTACGGTCTCGTTGCGAATCCACATAACACAAGTCACCGTCACGATTGTTATGCATTTTAAACACGAGACGCACTCCGTATGTCAGTTAGTGATGAACTGATAAGGGCTGATTCGCAACATCGTTAAAACAATAAAAACCAGTATAGGGGTGAAGACGTGTCAAGCGGTTACTAGATGAATACAAAATATTTCATCTCTTTCACTCCGTTGCATAGGTAATAGTAATAATGTGACTCACAATAAAAGGTGCAAATTAAACACAGCTCTTATCATTTTTTCTCTCGCTCACACGTTTTACAACTGTTTGTGGCAAGTGCAGGTTTTCTTATAAGTATGTTAGTATATTTTATTAAACATGTAGGTAATGTTTTTTTACTAAACGTTTACATTTTTATTCAATTTTTATTTATAATATTAGTATTAATATCATATCTATTTAATAACTTTCTGAAAACTATTACACATCATTTTGCTATCCATACTTATTTTTGTAATATTTCACCTTGGGATGAGTAAGGAATGCATTTCGGTTGATTTAAGAAAATGTAACATAGGTTGAGTAAGGAATGCTATTTTGAGATGAGTAAGGAAATGGGATGAGACGTCATAATGATGAATGGAATAACCCAAGAAGCTGCGCAGGAAACTCTGTCCGCCAATTTTTTTTAATTATGTTGACGTTATCTCTAGAGACCTTCTGTAAATACGATAGGTACGATACGATATAGACCTACGGTCAAATTTCTAACTAAATTCATTGGACTACCTTGATTGCTGCAATTTGTTCTAAAAAACACTTTGAATAGTGTTTTTAAAAACAAATTGCAGCAAAATACTAAACCACTGTCAAAATAGCGTTAAAACACAAAAGCTTGACGCCAAACTGCATATTTAACCTCCTGGCTTTATTTCAGGGTACGAAGTGCTTTCCACGGGTCCAGCACTGCTGTTGCAGTTCACTGCCAACTCTGCTACAGCTGGACAGGGCTTCGCTGCTACATTCCACTTCCAACCTCCTCCAGATTCCACTGCTGCAGGTTTGATTTAAAAAGAATCTATTGCAATTAATTCGCAAAAACTACCAAAAGGTAGTACATAAATATAATTTGCTGATTTATAGATTAGATTATTATCACATAGGCTTGATAACCGTTGCTTCGAAAATGTGCTTCTATTTGAATTTTTTGCATTAACCAAGATGGCGCAAATTAAGAGAAATATTTTACCTATAATTATAAGAAAGTCACGCCATGAAAGAAACGCACATGAGTTAATATTGCCTAGGTAGGTAAGAGTTGGACGTTATAAGTAAAGCCTTGTGCAATTCTGACTTGAATACTTATTAAAACTTTAAAGTTATGCTGCAGTTCATCTTATTGTTGCAATAAAAACAACAATAAATTTGTACTAAAATCTCAAAAAGATTGAATTCATGCGGCCTACCGCAGTTTTAAAAGTGCCTACACATTACTGACTAATTCATATTTTAAAAGGCACCAAATCACAAAATATCGTGCCATTGAATTTACAAAACGAACATCGCAAATCTGTCACAAGCAAGAAATATAATTTTCCCCCAAATAAAATTTCCCGAGTACTTTGGGGACGCCTGGTAATAAATGCGGGGCGATCCAGTTAAATTTGCCACGCAGCCAACAAGGTATGAATAGAAACGTTGGCCGCCTTCCAGATGTTAGGCTAGTGCTTATTTTGTATGGCACTAGATGCCTATCTTGTTTCCACAATGTCACTTAAAACGGCCCAACTTTATTGCTTTTCGCAAAATGCATGCAGTAGGTATAACACCTGCTTACAATCATACACCTCTTATGAAAAAGAGGTGGTAAACATAAATTATTATAGTTGACTTAATTCTTATCTTTATTTAATATATTTTTTTTTTACAAAATGTTTTTCATTTATTGCATTAAAACCCTGAGTTGAGTAGAGAGAGCATTGTATAGATACAATGCTGATGCAATAAGCGCCATCTATTGAAATATATTTAAACGATAGTAGAAGCAACGTCGTCATAAAGTTGGTGCTAAAACCAGCAGTGCATATGATACTAGTGCCACCTACCTTTTACAATATAAACTAGCTTCAAACAGTTGCTAGACAGCTTTGTAAATAAGTGCACTGCTTACCAACAGATGGCGTTATTATACCTTTTATTGCAGATTCAGATCGCCTGCTGAAATTGAGCTTTGGGAAAGCTTTCGAGTCCCTTGGGCCTGAAGTCAGCGCCACAAGTAAGTGAATATGATTGATTACTTACTTAGAAGTTTAAAATTATATTTCAGACTGTAACTGATTACTTTGCAACATTTTAGAGTAGAGTTCACCAAAAGAACAGCGTTTAAAATAATATGTTTAAGAATTGGTGAACTCGGGTCTTAGTGTGTTCGTTCATTTTATTGAACTGAAGAGTGGGTATGTGATAATATGTATATACGTGAATGAACAGGGACGAGTGCTATTATTTGATTTATTGTGTAGAACCAGGTAGAGCATATAATCAACAATATTTAATACCAGCCGTTTGGGCAATGATGACTTGTTCTTTGGATTTAATTGAGCCCATTGTGTAAAATTAAGTAGCCACACGTCGTTAGTGCACCGATGATTTCACAAATGTGACACATTTTGATTCGATTAACTTTCCGCGGTCTCTTTTTGGCAATGTACTGGCAGGGTCGCCTAAGGATATTACTCGAGGAGACAAAAAAAACAACCAACTGTCGAGATTACACTGGTTTATTGTACTAAAGACTGATTATTATATACACAAGTTGAAACATATTAATCATACATACTCGTATTATTACCTAATTATACTTAGTTCTACACCACACTATGATAATATGTAAGTATTAATAATGTTTACTGTCTAAGTATCCTTATCGAGAAATTTTTAGAACACGCAATTTTTTTTAACTTCTAGTTCTTGCAGGTAAAAACCACGAAAATCTTAATACAGCATTTTAAAAATCTATTGCCTGACAGAACAACTAACGAGGTGTGAGTTCTGTAGGAAAAATTTAAAATCACATTACTCGTTACGAATATATTAAATATTATTATCTAGAAGCGTAGCTATAGTTCCAGTCGCACATCGTCGTGACCTTGACTTGACACCATCAAACGCATACAAACTTTTATTTCCAAAATTGTGTTTAAGCATAATCGATTCAGTCACTATTGGAGAATCACTTCTCTAAATAATTATTTATCTTGTAAAAGTAACAGCCTATAATTGTCTAACTGCAGGGCAAAGGCCCCCATCGTTGCATTCAAGTTACCACTGCAATGATGGGTACAGGAATAGTCACTACGTTTGCCAAATGCCTGTTGGTGATGAATGTTCGAATATTCGATGCTTGTTACCCACCCGGGGATTGAACCAAGAACCTGAGATCATGGCCCGGTACTTAAACCAATACCATTAGACTAACCGGCCGTTGGATTTTTAGTCTCTCAAATATCCGGAAAATGCAGTTTCACGTAGTGCTTTGACAGGCTATAGTCCGCAATGGCTGGACTATACTGGAGACGGCTTATCTTTAAGCTTTCCGGTTACCAAGCATTTTTTTTTATGCAACAATGTTTTTTGTAAGTAGAAGGCTCCTAAGAATAAATTTTGCTTGAATGACAACTTTACCCCAACTATGCCTTTTTATCTAATTACTGTGTAATAGTAACTTTACAAGTTGCTGTAAAAAGTATTTTAATATGAAAAACAGAAAAGTTATATATAAATTTTTGTGGCCATTTCTCACTCATACATTCAATATTATGACTGAGGATCGTGGTCATCGATGGATGTGGATGTTCTACTAGATCCGTTTATTAATTTTTACTTATTCCTTACATATGGAATTGGCGTTTAGTATGGGAGGAACAGAAACTCAAATATTTTTTAATATAATGTATTTATTCAATCAAAGTATGTACCATTGTTATCTATGCACTTTTGCCATCTCAGGGGTAGTTCATTGATCCCTTTACTAGAAAATTCATTCGGACGGCAATAAATAAAATCTTTGAAGGCGGTTTGTACTGCCTCTAATTTGTAGCCGTCTATTTGTGCAGTGTGTGGTCTAGCGTTGTCGTGAAGCAGTAGTGGCTTAGAACGATTGGCCTTGGTTGTTTATCAGATAGCTTTTCCATAATGGTTTGCAATTGCTGACAATAGACATCTGCCGTAATCGTCTGGCCAGATTTGAGAAAGCTGTAATGAACGACACCGGCGCTAGTCCACCAAACGCTCACAAGTAACTTTTTTGGTTCAATTTTCGTTTGGGGCAAGATTTGGCTGGCTCACTAGGGTTTAGCCATTGCGATGAGCACTTGTCGTACAGGATCATCACAGGTAATTTAAAATCCCTTCATTATTGTGCCGGCTAAGTAATGTAACGCAGCGCGATCGACGCGCGTTTGCCGGTTTGCTTCACTCAATTCGTGAGGTACTCACCTTTCAAGCTTTTTAATCTTCCCGATTTGCTTTAAATGGATTAAAAAAGTTTTATCACTAACACCACTGCCTGCAGCCAACTCTGACGTAGTTTGCGATAAATCTGCTTCCGCATTATCAATAAGGGTCTGCGGCCCTCCACGGGGCTTGCTCTGCAGGTCTAAATTTACAGAACGAAAACGTTGGAACGCCACGCCAATTTCATATGTAAGGCGCGTTGTAGCGCGCATTGAGGCCTTATTCCGCAACAGAATGTCTGTATATTCGATTCGAACTGTCTCTCTCACTTATACTAATGTCTTAGATTATCTAAACAAGAGACATTGAGATCCGCATGTAGGATTCTCTCGTTGCGTAGTAGGGCCTCTGAGGCCATATTCCGCAACACAATGTGTGTAAATTCCAAACCAACTGTATCTCCCACTCATTTTAATGTCTAAAAGTATCTGAAAGAGACAAATAGATCCGTATAGCTAGCTTCTCGTTGCATAGTAAGGCTTTTGAGCTTTTGAGGTCTTACTCGGCTACACAATGTTAGATTCTATCTGTCTATGCTATACTGATCTCATACTGATGTCTTAGAGTATCTCAAGGGACTGTCATAGATCCGTATGGGCTTCGCTTTGCTTGAAAGACTTACTCCGCAAACAATGTCCGCATATTCGACCCAATCCGTCTATTCCACTCATACTGATGTGTTGGAATATCTGAAAGAGACATAGATCCGAGAATACGGGCTACTTGGAATCCTGAACCACCTATAATAAAATATAAGAAAAACGGCCGCGATATTTCGCCGATTATTTATTTGAAGCAAAAATAAATAATTCAGGCACCACAAACAACCTTTCCTTATTTTATGCATAAGTTTTTTATTACTCGAGTCGGATGGTGTTTTAAATTGACACAGAGAATAATAAATCTTGACTCGTTTCTGTGATGGCGACTGAATATGCTTTTTTTTGTCATTGTTTGCTTTCGATTAATAATATTAAGATGACGACGTTTTAATTATTAAATTAGTTTATTGGTTAAAATAAATTCATCAATTATCTAATCTCAGTCTCAATAGTCTCTGTTGTCTTGAAATCCGCAATTATACGAGGGCGGGTCAATAAGTCCGTGACTTTTGGAATAAAACACAGATTTTTTGATAAACAAATCATTTTATTTTTCAACGTAGTCTCCCTTGAGCTCTATACACTTTGTCCAACGCTTCTCCAATTTTTTTATCCCTTCCAAAAATAGGATTTGTCGAGGTCCTCAAAATAGGCCTTTGTTTGCGAGATGACTTCATCATTGCCATCACCAAGCCATTTCTTCAGGTTTGGGAACAAAAAGTAGTCACTCGGAGCCAAATCTGGAGAATAGGGTAGATGAGGGAGCAATGAGGGATTTCGGCCATGGCAACTGCACATGTGTGCACCCTTGCATTTTCTTGGTGGAAAAGAACTTTTTTCTTGGCCAAATGAGGTCGGTTTTTTTTCAAATCGTCATTGAAGCGGTCCAATAAGTTGGCATAATATTCCCCATTGATTGTTCTTCCCTTTTGAAGGTAGTCAATGTGGATTATCCCACGTGCATCCCAAAAAACAGTCGCCATAACTTTATTGGCTGACAAACCCACCTTGGCCTTCTTTGGCGCCGATTCACCCTTAGAAACCCACTGTTTTGACTGTTATTTGGTCTCTGGTGTGTTGTGATGGATCCATGTTTCGTCCACGGTTACAAAACGGCGCAAAAACTCCTCCATATTGCAATTAAACAACGCCAAACCTTCCTGTGAAGTTGTTACACGATTGCGTTTGTGGTCGACTGTGAGCAAACGCGGCACCCATCTTGCGGAAAGCTTTCTCATGCCCAATTGATCTTTTAAAATTGAAACCACTGAGCCATGCGAGATCCCTACGGCTTCCACAATCTCTTGCACTTTCAATCTTCGGTCGGCCAACACCATATCGTGAATTTTTTCGATTGTTTCGGGTGTAGAGACCTCAACTGGGCGTCCAGGACGTTCGGCATCTTCAGTGCTTTTACGGCCACAACGAAATTCAGTAAACCACTTTTTTACCATTGAAATCGATAGTGCAGAGTCCCCATAGTATTTATCAAGCTTAGCCTTGGTCTCGGTAATGGTTTTTTTTCGCAAATAATAATGCTTAATAAGCACACGAAATTCACCTTTTTCCATTTTTTCCTCAAATTACTGGGTAGTCTGATAAAAATAGCTGTCAAACACAAACTAACTGACGCAGCAGGTTCAAATTTTGATAGGAATCATCTGACAGATACCTGTTGACAGGAGTAGTGTTGCTTTTTCAGTAAAGAGGTCAGAAATTCAAAAAGTCACGGACTTATAGACCCGCCCTCGTACGATCGTCAATAAAAATTATAGTGAAACCTAATTTTGTAATCACCAAAACTATTTTCAAAAATATTTTACTGGCAAAAAGCATGAATTTGGAAAAATATAAAAATAAACTCCTTTGTTTTTTGTCGGTAGACAACAATGATAGTTTACATTCAAGGCGGCGCAAAGACATACATCTATTCAGCCGTACAATCTCAATGCAGTCGTTCACCTCAGACTATAACGACTATAATGTCTGACTACCGAAAAAATATTGGAAAAAATTGACAGCAGTGTGTTTCGGTTCAAAATCATTCAACAGTTTACAATCTCTCGAATAATATTATTATCTAACGATCACAATAATGAGCATTGTACCCTTTCGAAGCCTGTTATCTTTATCGTAACTTCACACCTTCAACACTTTAAACTTCGCTAAGTACTTTAAAAGTTTTAACTAGGTCGACACTACAAGTGCCTACCTAGAGAATATTACAAGAACCCAACTTTCTTATCCCGTTAGCACCAGTTTCATTGCTTTCATATTTTTTAAATTCTTGAAGTTTAAAGATTTTTAAGAAGTTTTACTTGAAATTTCTTGAGTTAGTGTTATCTATACTCTTAGGTATTTGCAAATAATGAGAATATCATTTGACTGTTTAAAAACTGGTAGGTAAGTAAAGTTATATGTTATTATATTATGGCTTTTATCATCTTTCGACGAAACGAGGAGAAACGACCTCCGCTGCTGCCTTCCTTAAGGATATCAACGCCGACTGGTCCAGTTTCCCGCTACCTTTACCAGATTGTCTGTCCACCTGGTGGACTACCCATAATTCGAGGGAACCGATATCCAGGGCGCGGTCGCCATTTCAAAACCTTTCCATCCCAACGGCTATCTGTTCTTGATACTATGTACTCCACCCACTGCCACTTCATCTCAGCATGTTTTCGAGAGATGACGGTTATTTAGTTCTCCTATGGATTTTTTGGTTTTCTCATTTATGATTCTATCACGCGGTTATAATATATCAAGCATAGCTTTCTCCATAGCCCGCTGTGCAATCTTGATCCTTCTTATGAGACCCATATTTATTAAGTCGCCACGTTTCATTTCCAGGAGTCATCATTGGCAACACGCACTGATCAAAATCTAAATACTTATAATACTGATATAATTATAATACTGACATCACATTTGTGTCATCGCCATAGTATTAACATGAGAATGTTCATAGGTTAGGCTTCTAATTCTATTTACCTAAATAATGCTCGGAAGGGTAAACCGTTCGGAAGGGTGAAGATTAAAATACATCATTACCATCACTTTATATCTGTCCACTGCGGAACCTTAAGTAGGCTTCACCGAATGGACGATTATAACATCATCTCCACACCTCCAAGTCCCGGGTGGCGAATGACGTAGAAAAAACGCTGCTACCTGTTTTCTTCTTGCGAGTCTTTTACTTTCTTACGACAGCCGATACAAAAATCGGATAAACCTATCGCTGAACGCCTTACAGAAAGATTGAACCGCCCGGTTTAGCCTAGATGACATCGATCGAAGGTGCTCAGCCTCGGTCCACTGAGCTAGCGATCACCCAGCTCAAGCTCGCTCTTGTTAGGCCATATACTAACTAGCAAGATCAGGACAGCATGTGGGGTGAAAATGACTCCCAACTAAAGGCGAACCAGCTAGTGACACCCGGTTATGGATGGAACCGAAGCTGCCGAGGCGAACCAGATTGCGGGTCCAGCCTGGTAGAGACAAACGATGATCATAGGACGAAAAGGGGTGGTGGGTGGTGCTTATTCTATTTAACGCCAGAACCACAAAATCTTCAAAATGATGAGATACCTCCTTTGAGGGTAGAACTATGGGATATATTATAGGGTTTAATAAACTTTGCTACCAATTTTGACTCAATGCGAAACAACTCAATTACTTATTTATCATTTAAAGACAAGCCATAATATTGCAGGCCAAGGCGCGGGTACATCTAGTTTGATACAGTGATCAAAATCCTCAGTCACAAAACTCATTCTGCCCCTTAGGGAACGCCACAAGAAATTATTATTTGCAAAAGTATACGAGTAGTAGGTACCAACATAAACACAATATAAAAATTCCCTTGATAGAAAACCACAAGTAATAAACTATGATTCATAGAAAATCCGTCTTTATAGACATTTGTTGGTTATACAAGTATTGTTAAATTCTGTAAGTTTTACTTGTTTACATACTAATTCTTAGCATAAATTTGATTTGATTTGCATTAAATTCTTGAAATATATTTTGTTACTTTTGTACAAATATTTGTTTCGTTCCTATATTTCAAAATATAAGTATTCATGGGAAATGTTTCCTGACAATGGGAAATAAAAATTGCAGTTTTTTTTTTAATTTGCCAAGTTATTTTACTTTGCAATACCATTTACCTAACTCCCTGTACATGCATAGATAAATAACGTTTTGATACTGCCATGAAGTAAAGTAACAACCCTAAGTACAAAATGGACTAACAACAAAATTAGCAGAATAATTTGCATCTTACACTATCGCTGTACCTTCAACTCGGGCTTCCATTAATTTCAACGGATTTACATGCAACAAGCTGAAATAGCAACGCTTACAATTATTAGTTTAGCAACCTATCTGTTGCACTAAGGTAATCTGAAGATTCCGCACCTATAGATACTTTGATTATCGAACGGCCATTTCCAATAACCTATCTATCTTCAGTTTTGGCATATCAGAGATAGAAAACAACTTCTGTCTTTGTTTCTCTGGACGGTAAAAACAGACATAGAAACTGTTTCCTATCTCCAATATGCCAAAACTGAAGATAGATAGGTTATTGGAACTGCCCGTAAGTTTGATATTGTTAGGCAGTTACTGAGCAGGATTGTACTGAATATAGTTGCTTTTAAGATCAACCTGTGAAATTTTGACGTGACAACGTCTTAAATTAGGTTGCGGCTGGGAGTCACTTATGAAAAAGTGTAACGCTCGGTAACGTTACGATGAGTCACCGAACGAGAGAGAGGCCCGCCGAATGCCTTGCGTCTCTCTCCCACTCAACTATGATCGGTCTGCCGCGCGCGCAGCACTAGAGAATTAGGCGCATTGAATCGGCGCATGCTTGTGTCTCTGTCTTTGTCTTTCTCGAACGTTCTTGGCGTTGGAAAAACAAGAAAGCGTCATAATACAAGTTCACACGTGTGGTTAAAGTATCGTCAGCTGTGTCTGTAGTGAAAATGTGGAGTGCTTAGATTCGTCATTTACAACAACTACAACAATAAAGGTAAAAATTGTACACTGATATTTCATTAGTTAGTTAAGTTTAAGTTTACATGTACAATGTTTTAGTAAACAAAATATATTTCTATAGTTAAAATTTGTGCAATTCTTATTTTCATTCAATTCCTTGTTCCTATTGTGCAATTTAATTATATTCATATCAATAAATATTCTACCGAGAAAAAGACGTTGTTACGTAAAATCTTCGCCCGTAAAACCGACTTTACAGGCAACCATTTTTTTTACGTCATTCTATCTAGCCTACATTAAAAAGGACAAATCTATGTTTGGTATGAAATTACCACACCCGTCAAAGGTTAAAAGGTCTTAATGAACGCAGCAATACGGACATATTTGCGACTTTAAAAAAGCATTTTTTTTACTTCGAACTCTTTAAATATGTGCTCATAATGTTTCTAGGATAGACTAGCTGACAGAACGGTTGGTGGTAGAAGAGTATTTTTTATGAATATCATATTATGTTTCATGCTTATTATCCTACTCCGAAAGAAGACAAATCCAAAAACAGAGAAACGTTTAAATTGGACCAGTCGTTAGTGAGTTATAAATGGTGTAACTAATTTGTTTTATAAATACGTTTGTATCATGATATTGGTGCCAAAATAGCAATGAATCGTCCCTTCCTTTTTTCCTATAGATGTCGTAAAGGGCACTACAGGATGGCGATATTCTGAAATCACTAAAATGGATAAATGCTTATCTTAGAGAGTCATATAAGGCTGATAGTAATATCGATTGATGCCTATGCATAGATAGTGAACTGCATCCCGGCAGAACTATCAACACTAAAATTTCGCAAGGAAAATGCTCTTGACACGAGAATATGTAGAATCGACAACGAAAATATACGAAAAACGTTACAAAGTTAATAAATAAAGCAATTCCCCCCTTTGCAAGTTGCAGTGACGCTGTTAAATGCATCCCGGGCGAGTGACGGCGAATAAAACAACCGGCGCGCCGCTAAATAAATGATCAAACGACCTGCGCCGCGCCGGACGATGCGTTGCGGTGCGGACCGAATAGGGTTGCCTTACTGAATTTTTGAAATTCTAAATACCAGTAACGGCCTATAATCATCCCACTGCAGGGAAAGGCCTCCATCACTGAATTCAAGTATACTACAGCAATGATGGGTTCAGGCTTAATGACCACGCTTGCCAAATGCGGATCTTCAATGCCAATGCCAATTCAAACCACTAGACCAACGGGGCCGGGGGCGTTGTTATTGAAATTCTAATAAACATCCAAAAATATGAGAGAAAAATCTATCTCAAGTTAAGAATGGGATCCTGAAAAACTTGTCTTTTTATTAGCTTTACATTTCTAGCACAGCAGACATAGGTGCGAGTATGCAACAAAAATATATGGCTGATGTACAGGCCATTGTACTGTTAAAGTCTCTGAGCTACTGGAAAAACTTACAAGTTTGTTGTTGACTACGCAACTGACGCCATTAAACATGACGGTCAAAAACTAAAATTATCATTTTGCGATTTATTAACATTCTAAATCATGAAGTTCAAGGTAAGTAATACAAGAAAAAAAAAACTATCGAATTCCGCTTAAAAAGCTTATAAATAGTACTCATAAACTGTGTGTATCCTCTTTCAGGGTTTACATTTTTGACCGTATACCTTTAAGTTAGTGATTTATTTTAAAAACAATGTGATGTTGATTCTCCTTTTTTCATGCTGTTATGTAGGTATGTAATTTTTATAAACTCTAGTTATTTTAATAACCAACTTCTGTTTATTTCATGTTTTTTATCCCTGATAGATAACCCTAATAAAACAGGCGATGCAACATTGCAACTGACAGTCAAGAGTTTTGCTAACGTACCGCGGAAAGTCGTTAAGAGCTGTTAATTCCCAACAACTTACATTAAAGTACATTAAATTGCACATACGTGCTCTAATAATAAGACTGCACATGCATCTCTTAAAGTTATTACTTCAGTAGGTCATTTACTCATCCACTTCAGTTAAGTACCAAAGTTGTAGGTGCAATTGTTGCAATGTATGAACTTTTTCACCTAGCGCTTTCATTGTATTAAAATACAGCGCTCAGCCCGCGACTTTGTCCGCGTGGGAATCGCCTATACCGCACTTCTGGTTAGATCGCGTTCCAGATTATGCCGAACACTAAAGTTTTTCCATGAAGGGGAAGACCTCTTTTAATAATGTCAAGGGCATAAACGATTCAATGACGACCATTTAGATCAGTGGTATGAATGAATGAATGAATGAATATATGTTTATTTGGCACTTCGAAAAAAAGTTTACAAAAAAAATAATTAGTTACAATGAATGTGCCAAAAAGGCCCCCACTCAGCATTAGTCGCAACAGCCTAAGGCGTACTGCGACGCTGATTTTCAGTGGGAGCCCAGGAGGCACTGGAAAAAAAACATATATACCTACAAAACAAATTAAAATTAAAAATTAAATTATTTATGTGTATATCAAAATTAAAAAATCAAAAATCAAAATTAAAATAAAAAAATCTGTGGAATCACAGAAAAAACAATACAAAAAGAAAACAAAAAAAAGTCATAGATGGGAAAAAATAAATAATAATAATTAAATAACAATATTTACATAACAGAATTGATTGAAATATGTACATAATTTGATACAATAAATTAATATTTATAATATTTTGTTATAGTATGTTATATTATTACTCGTATGTTATAATTCAAAATTCAAAAATTAAATAGATTACAATGACATATTAGGTAGTGAACCATGGGTCGCGGGTTCGATCCCCGCACAGTACAAACATGCACACAAGTGCATGAACATATCTGTTTGTACTGGTCTGGGTGTTTTCTACTTTTACAAGCAAGTAGTCAAATTGCTAGTGTAAATAAAAATTACAATTCTTGAATAAAAATTACGAACCTAAAGCAATCGAAAGGAAACGGACCGACTTCCTTAGAACCTTGGGCCTAAGTTGTAACACAGTGAAAGTAGTGTTATTTGAAAGATAGTATGAAATTAAAGGATTCCTGAGAATTTGGAAAAAATTGGCAGTCCGTGATCTGAGATATAAAATATTATGAAAAAGTGAGATTAAGAATAGCTTATACCGAAATAGTTAACTTTTACAAAGAATAGCGTATTAAATCATTTATTTTTAAAGTAATGGAGCACTTTATATAATACAGATAAGTGTATTTATGTTACTAGAGAGTTTGTGACCACATTAGATAAAAGTATTCCAAAAGCAGAAAAAGAGCACATTCAAAACGCAGCGAAGAAAACAAAGCAAACGAGTCGAGTGACATTTTTTTTTCTTTCTCCTGTCAATGTCAATTTTTTTACGGCTTTGGCACCAAAGTGTTAAGGTACCTATATGAATAATCGATTCCAGTTATTCACTAAAAAAACAAGGTTGACAACATCTCTTTTAAGATGATTTCTGTGTTTTATGCATATGATGTTATTAATATTATAGATTTTAATTGCAGTGAAACGATTAAGAAATGAATCAAACAACGTGATCGATTTGTGATGTTCGATTCATTTTATTCGTTAACAGTAACTTCTAACGTTGTTTTCTTTTTTCCTAGACTGTGGATAAAGCTGATATTTTGTATTTATCTTAACTATTTAAGAAGTGTTTGAATGAACAATATTTGATCTTGTTACATTTTGGCCCACCATGGTCCGTCTCCTTTTCGCTCTACGATTTGTATTTTCAATTCGCACTTGGCATTGGCGTCAGATTATTTGACCGTGTTGTGTATTTATCCATTATATTAGCTATAAAGGTTCAGTACAACATTGCCTTCAGGATGCTGCTATGGCTACCAAGGTTCTGCAGTGCGTCAACTATGTTTGCGGAAACGGCTTCGATGCTTACTAGGACTCGAGATAGCGCCAACAACATCCTGTTGGCTATCAAAGATAAGCCATCGTGTCCCATCTTTAAGCACTGGGTTCATATTCATATGGTAGGATCCAGGAACCGGTTTTTTGGCTAACCCTAATTTAGATTACTATTATTTGTATTATTTTTACAGCGGATGGAAGGTGTAATAGTGATATTGAAAGGAGAGTAAATACCGGAAACATGGTGAATGGAGCGTTGCACGCTTTTATGAGCAGTCAGAAGGTGTCCGAAAAGGCCCGCCTGGCTATGCATGGAGGGGTGTTGGTTCCAACACTGATGTATGGGAGTGAAAGTTGGGTGTGGCAGAGAAAACATGAAAGCAGAGTTACGAGTATGATTGGAGTCAATCTGAGTGACAGGATTAAAAATAGTGTGATAAGGGATCGATGTGGTGTAAAAGAGGATGTAGTGACCAGTATTGAAAAAGGAATGCTTAAATGGTTTGGACATGTTGAAAGGATGAATGAAAGCAGGTTGACTAAAAAGATATATATGGCGAGTATGAATGGAAATGTTGGAAGGGGAAGGCCTCGACGAACTTATCTTGATCTAATCGGGAAGTTCTAAAGAAAGGTCAGGTCAAGAGTACCCTAAACCGGCGAGCGTGTATGAAAAGATTAATGAATGTGGATGAAGCGAAAGTAGTCTGTAAGGATCGTAGCAAGTGGAAAGATGTGGTCTCTGCCTACCCCTCCGGGAAAAAGGCGTGAGTGTATGTATGTATGTATTTTAAGTATATTGACATTAACTCAAAAATGTATGGATCGAGACTGAAATAAACGTTTTATTTATACGTATATTTATTATTATTTATATTCAGGACTGTCTTTCCAATGAAGAAATTTTCCGTAATCGCAATCATGTTGGCATTTTTTGACCAACAGTGGAGAGAATATGCTGCTGAAGTCTGCATCCAATATTATAACTTTAAGATGCCTACAATATCCTTACATACATATTCGACGACCTTCGCGGCGGTGTGGCGTACACACCGGTTTTCAAGGTGTGGCCTGCTCCGAGGTCCCGGGTTCGATTCCCGGACGGGTCAATGTAGAAGATAAGTGTTTTTCTACATTTTCTCGGGTCTGGGTGTTTGTGGTACGTGGTTGTTGTTTCTGATTTCTAAAATACGAGTGCTTTAAATAGTCACTCAAATTGGGATCAGAACAATGTATGTGATGTTGTCCATATTATTTATTTATATTTATATGTATATACATGAAGAAGTGTAGTTCATCTACTTGCTAAAATTTAAAGATTATGAACCTGTAAAGTACCAACCCTAGATTGTGCAAACCTTTATTTTCACACGAGTAGAAAATACGGGCCAAGGATTTGTAGACCTAGGTGTTCCAGCAAAACACTGACTTTTGAATATTTTACAGCGACACTCGACTCTGAACATTTTTCATACAACTTTCGTAGCGATATACTTAGTTATTTACAATTCAAGTAAGCTTGCTTTAGATTTCACTGAAGTTTTTCATTATGTTGAATTATTATTATTCTTTTTTTACACTCGCCTTCATCGTTTGGTAAGACAAGGTTAAACAAATTTAGATATTTACATTTTTGTATGCATGATTGATGATAATTTGTTTAAATTAAAAATCATCTGCCTCAACTCAAGTGGCATTCGAAAAATTTACATCTTCATCTTCATCAATATTTACATAATAAACTATCACTTATATCCTTATTTAAAATCTTAATTCATTCGTGAGATCCAAGCCAACACCCGCCATTTTGTCTAGCTAATAAAGTAATAATTATTGAAGAGGAGTTTGAATATTAAATAGCTATGATTAATTGCTAGTTAAATAAAATACCAATGTCGGTAGATACTGGCACTCTCTCTTCGCAATCTATTTTGCCTAAGTTAAATTGGCACTTTCTATGAATATGAAATGCAACAGAATTGCATTCCCGCGACACCCACAATTTTACTGAAGCGTAGTTTTGGTTGGTGCTATGTTGACTTTGGAACTTGTAGCTTGCGTTGCTACTAGTTCTAAGCGTTTCTATTTAAACACAAAGTTATGTTTTTTTTTCAACAGTCCCCTCTGTTAACAGGGTTTTATCAGGTTAACAGGGTTGACAACTAAACACTGTTTTTTTTTAAACTTACGATTAAAATTTTATGTCCGTGGCAAACCAAATTTGCAGTAAAAATTAGTTCTTTACATGTTTTATACTATTCGTAGGTTACTAATTTTTATAAAGGTGTATTTGATAATGTTTTCATAACACAACTAGTTACGGACTTGAAAAGCATTTTTATTTAACTTTTTTTGAGTAACAAGTTTTAAAAACAGACTTGCCTACAGCAAGTTAATATAAATAAATACATGTAAACAATAACACGTAACCAAACATTTGTTTAAAGACGAATGTCGCATTATTTTTCAAATGTATTTACAAAGTATTAAATAGTTTGTGTACGCAAAAATATTGTTTTGCCAAACATAAATTACAGTTTAGGCGGAGGGTAGAGTAGTTATTCAAATGACTACTCAAACAGCCGTGCGTGAAAATTACAAAGGCTTGGGCAATGCGCGTAGGAGTAACGCTGAGGGGAAATGAGTAGTTATACTTATTAACTCAGAGTCTCTCTTTATTAGCGTAACTTTTGCTAGTATGGCTATTAACCCGAGCGTGGGTTGGTGGTGGCAGACACTATTAAAATCAATTGTTATCGACAGCCGGCTGTCGCGTGGGGTTCGAAGCGTAAAATCGTTCTTTTTGGAGAGCTCTTTGTCCATCGGTGGAATGATACGGGCTGTTAACGATTACCTACTTATCTTTATAGTCTATGTAAGATTACAAATAGAAGCTGCTTTACAGATGGAAGTAATATTTTATCGCAGAGCCTAGCTACAATTATTGTAATATAGAACCTTTGACCAGGTACTCCAGTGCTATAGCCTGAACCACCATGCCACGAATACTGGTTTAGACCAAAAAATTGTAACGTATTTAGTAGTATTAGTACCACAGAACATGGAAAAATTAGTAACTATACGTTGTTGTCGCACGATGTTTTTTTTAAATATTACGGATTACATATTCCGCAAACTATCGGCCCAGGCTGTTGTTTTATCATTTGGCAAAGACATTAATTTGGTGTTAACCTTAAGACAAGAAGTCATCTTTTTGATTTTAATTTGTTAATAAAATAAAAAAAAATGGCCAAGCAATCACTCAAAAGGGCGGGCAAAGGCATTAAACATGTCATTGTATAAAAACCTACAATAAAAACAATTACCTATACAGGGTGAAATTTTAACCACTTTTCAAAATTTTTATAGGCGTTCGGTATTGTATTTGGGCTCTAAATAATTTATGAAGTTAAAAATGTGAATCAAGCTTTCATCCGAAAATATTTTTCGCAACATAGTTTTCAATTTTTACGGTCCTAGGCCTGATAAGGTATAAGAGAAAATCAAAAACGTATGAATAGTATCGTAATGAATGAATGAGATGCGAATGGTTTAAAAAATGTGTTGCTAGGCGGCCGTATCACAAATTTTAGATTTTTTGCGGACATTTTCTAAGTGCTTTATCTTGACATTTTTGTACTGGGCTTTACCAAAAGATAAAATACGTCATTACTTTTTTGTCCCGTAGATTGATATATTAAAATTTGGAAGGTGGTTAAAATTTCATCCTGTATAGAATAGTCACAAGTACAAAATTCTGAACCACGAAATCAGAACCCTCGACGTTCGAAATTAAAAATAGCAAAAGTTGCGGGTTGACAAGTCGACCAGTCGTATGCATGCATTGTCAATGATATAGTGTCAGTGTTTTTAGGGTTCCGTACCCAAAGGGTAAAAACGGGAGCCTATTACTAAGACTTCGCTGTCTGTCCGTTTGTCCGTCTGCCGTCTGTCCGTCTGGCCGTCTGTCTGTCTGTCCGTCGCTCTGTCACCAGGCTGTATCTCAAGAGCCGCGATAGCTAGACAGTTGCAATTTTCACAAATTATGTATTTCTGTTACCGCAATAACAACAAATACTAAAAACAAAATAAAATTTATATACCCTATACAAAAATCGCCATTTTTTGCCTATTTTTGCTCGATATCATTAAATGGTAACAGATAGGCACTGCATTAACTAGTCAATGGTACGGAACCCTTCGTGCGCGAGTCCGACTCGCACTTGGCCAATTATTAGTAACTGCTGTTGGTTCGTTTGTGTCAATGGAACGATATTCAAAACGCTAACTATAATTACTTGCCTACAGAATTGTTGTCGTATCGTAATCAGGTAAAAAAAAAACTTGATAATTTATGTATTTATTCAATTTTATCCCGATTTTTCAAGGTCAGTTGTAAATAGGTCTTTGGGGCCCACAATACGTGTGATGACATCTGGAACCTTGGTAGACCTATAAGTTGGGTTCCATCGGTGTAATGGACCTCTAGTTGTGACAATAGACTTTGCCTCGTCTGTTCCAAAAACATGATGCGTTCCATCCCCAGTTCTGATGACTCTGTTCTTAACCTAAAATTAAAAAAAGGTTAAGTGTTAATTACGTTACAGGTTAATTGATGCTACAATACGCCCGCGACTTTGTGTTCCTGAAAATCAGTCATACCGATCTACAATTCTTATAATTATCTTACATTTCCGACCCTGGATTGCCAGAAAAGACCCTTGGCTCATGTTCCCAGTTATATAACGTGATATCACGTTTATCTGAAATTTTCGCAAACGCTATACTACCTATTTACATTGAGACATTAAGGATTCCCCACACAATATTTTTCTCCCCTTTTAATTTATTTGTTAATTTTCGAGATAGATTCAGAGATAGAAGAACTATTCTATGTCCTTGTCAGGGTTATAAAATATAAATTTCATCAGATTTCAGTGAATAAATTATTGAAGGTTAATTCAACCCTTTTTTAAACTTTCTAAGGCAATTTAATCTATTTTCTTCCGATCTCAAACTATATCACTGCAAATATATGCGCCCGCCGCTCGTCCGCGCGACTTGTCCATACATTTGCAGCGCCGCGCCGCCGCTCCCGCGCTGCTGCCCGCGAAATTCGAGGCTTAGGCCTAACACGTGAAAACGTAATAAAGAGCAGGCAGAGTCATTTTTTCATCAATTTTGAAACCTTTTCGAATTTAATTTAGAATAACACGGATTTTTACTCGTTCATCCTTCTTAAAGCAAAATTCTCGAATGGGATTTAATATCACAAGTTTTCTTCACACAGACGACAGCTCGTCCAACTGAGCTGAGCTATCGATACATATCTGTGTCGAGGAATGTATCAGCTAGGTCATACTTAATTTACTGCAATTTTCTTTTACTAACCACTTCTGGTGACGCTGTTTTAAGATCATATGCAAGGCCAAGCTTCTCACATGCCCAAATAAAAATTGACATAGCATTTGGTCCTTCTTCGGTTTTATAGTCCCAGGGGAAAACGTGATGAAAATTATGGCTCCCTTCGCCAAAACTTATGATAGAAACGAACCTCGAGTCTGTCGGCTGGATATTTCTGGAAACATCAATTAAACTGATTTAAACTTACTGTCACGGTAATTTTGTCTCGGTATTTCTACCATGGAATAACTTCCTCAGCCCTGTTGGTATCTTTCTGAAAATTACCTCCAGTAAAGTGGTATTGACATACATAAGAAATAAAAAAATGCCTGTGTTTTTAACAAATGGATTCAAATTTTAAATAAAACAAAACGTGCAAAATGAAAGTATGCTAGAAAAATGGCCTCCGCTCAATTAAAGGTTGGTATTGTCGCACGAGCGTCACATCACTGGTATTCTGTAGATATCGTAAATTTTTGGCGTACAGACAAATTCTTGCAGGTTTGAGGCCATGGCACACTACACCGGTTTCGCAACAGCACGGCTGCAGCACGGCGTCACCTCGATATTACAAAATATATTGTACGACTTACAACTTAATGCTCTGATTTCAATGGCAAGTTAATTGCTGGGTTAAGGCGGTGCCGGTGCGGTGCCGGTATAGTGTGCCATGACCTTTAGAATCAGCGCCTGTCTAGTTATGAAATGCTGCGCCAGTGACATACTAAGACGTTTCTCCAACTGCACCGGGGTCTTAGCAACACAAACCTTTCAGATACACCGTTACACGAGGATGTTAGTTCGAACTAAGACTTCGATAATACCATTTTCTCTGGTGAACTACACTTATATGAAAATATAGGAAATAAATGTACTCACTTATCGTAAGGCCTTGTTCCTAAATTGTGGCCCAAAGTAACTACTATTGCAGTGTAATGTAATAAAACTGTGTAACGTAAGAAATAGGCAACCAACAATGACCGCCACCATTTTTCGTTGAAGAAGTACACTGGTACAAAAACAGGGATGAAAACACCAAGCAGCCAGTATAGGGGTTTGTAGTGCCTGCAAAATATGTTCAAAATATAATTTAAATATGCCTTGATCATACGAAATTGTTACTATACGAAAAATAAAGCAATTACTGCACTTTCTGAAAGACTTTTATTTGGCGGTGTCGATTTGATCTATCGGCTATTTCAGATATAATAGACACCAAGGCTGGGTACCGGCGGTAGTCATAATACGACCAGTTGGATCATTGGTGGTAAACTCTGCTTCTGAGTCAAAGGTCACGGGTTCGATCCCCGCACAGTACAAATATTTGTGTGCATGAACATGTCTGTTTGTACTGGTCTGGGTTTTTTCCTATATATATTAACACATTCCGGGACACAATGCTGGACACAATAAAAGTTTTATTGGTATCACGTCGACAGGCGTTGGTGTCCCGGAAAGTGTTAAATATGCAGGGTGTTATATGTATAACAAGACCAAACCAGCCTATGTTAACATAAGTATGCATATAAATACTTTGGTGAAGTCAGAAATTTGATACAACCTGTATATTTACTTAAGACAGTATATACGTAAGTTTATCGTTTATCTTGTACCCCATAACCAAACCTACTTAATAGTAGCATGTCTGAAAAATACTATTATTATTATTTTTAAGTCTTCTATTTTATTTTGATGCCAAACAACCATCTACTTTGGTGGAATCAAATACACATTGACGTTCCAAGAGTTGCAATATATAACAATACAATTGAACGTTGACAAATAGCCGAAGGGGCAAACGTTCAAATTAATTGATTAAGTACCTTTTTTGGAACATTACAAACTTATTCACTTGTAAGTCAGTCATATCAATTTTTTTTCCGAGTTCTTGCACATATTTATTCCTTTTTATGATTATCCATCCTAAGCTGCAAAACAAAACGCCTCTTTTGGAGTTATGAGGGTCTGCATCGGTGTCCGAGTAGCGATGATGTAGTCTGTGGTCTCTTACCCAAGTGAAAATCGAGTTCTAGGGATAAAGAATAAATTAAATAAATTAATAATATGAAACATATTATTATCGGACACAGCTTTAGCGATACCCTGACCTGAGTTATGGTTTCATAACTATTTGTGGCTAATAATATTATAGTTCCACTTTTTCAAAATGTTTAGTCTGCAGTCTGCACACTGTGGATGAGAGTTAGTTACTTTTTTTGTTTATGAACTTGTGAAGTCGATCGATAAACAACTTTGAGGAAGGCTCTGCTGGATACTTTGAGGGTCCAGGTTATGAATGTAAATTGTCTCCAGATCTGACTTATTTTTCCACTTACACACTATCATCTATACTAATATTATAAAGCTGAAGAGTTTGTTTATTTGTTTGAACGCGCTAATCTCAGAAAGTACTGGTTCGATTTGAAAAATTCTTTTTGTGTTGGATAGTCCATTTATCGAGGAAGGCTTTAGGTTTTAAAATATAACATCACGCTGCGACCAATAGGAGCGAAACATGGGTGAAAAATGCAAAAATTGTCGCGATCATAATAATAGAAATAGACGCGGACGAAGTCGCGGGCAACAGCTAGTGTCTTATAATTATAATATAACTATCCCACACACCCACTGACCACATCACTACTACACCAACCACACCAACCGAGTCGTCCTTACCTTGTTGATGTCACATTACTTACTTGTCCAGATATTGTCTGCAAAGCAATTAATATAACTTCAAGTACTGGTTTAGCTTTAAACGATTTGTGGCAGTATAATCTGTGACAGCCAACAGAATTTCCGATGTTAGAGAATAAAGCAATAAAGAACGCTGAAAATATTATACATGTTATTTTAAAAACTCACAACATGTCTAAGTTACCTTCAAATTGGTTAAATACATTAAAAGACATACATCTATTTTTTGTAGTAAGTAACCGTTATAAATTTTATTCGTTGGTCAAAAATTTCAACTGCGTAGTTTGCTCACAGCTCAGAAGTAACTAACTAATGTAGATCAAAAACAGGTTATTTGTAGAAACAAACGAAGGTTTTGTTCAAGAAAACAATATGCGAGAAATGCACGGAGTGTTTGTAAAATTTTAAACAATGATCCTAAGACAATAAAATGCGCCTCTATGCCTTTGCTAAATGACTCATCTATTAAAAATCCACATTTTAGAAAAGCCTTTCTAGGAGTGGCCTAATGTCAGTTATATAACATCATCATAGTCCGATGATGATACATAACTGAATATTTAAGTTAAGGAAACCACAGAAATATATATATATAGCACAACAGTCTTGGAAGTAGCACAGATGATAAATCATTTACTATAAATGTTAACTGATCAGATAAAACTACTTACTCCATAGTGTAGTTTCCTTTTGTACTTTTCCTTGAAAAATCAGTACTAGAGCCCAAAGATATAATATATGAATTATCAATATGGTGATAGCGTTAAACCATTTAATCTTATGAGTGTAATTAAAATTAGTTCCAATATACTTTGCAACTTGTTCCGTAGATTCGACAATTTCAAATGTATTTAATTTTGAATTCACTTTTTCTGTTACTTTGTTCATTGTTGTAAGACTGCCGGCTGAATGTTGTTCAATAATCAAATTATTTTAACAATTATTCATTATATACCTATGCAGCATGGCTGTCACTTCCCACTTTGAAATAAACATAGTACCTGTTATGAAATATTTTATTTTTTTATTGTATTTATTTATTATTTGGAGTACCAACAGCTATTACATTGACATTTACAAGCTATTCGCAATTTAAAATTATATCATGTACGTGTGCATTTATTATTATATAATAATACTAGCGGACCCCGCAAACTTCGTATCGCCTCAGAATAGTATTTGTTTTTGACGTCTTAAATGTCATTGTAACTTATAACAAATATGGTGTGTTTGGAAAAGAAATTAACAAGAAACACGTTCTCTTAATTTTTTAATTTTCCAAAGTGCTTAATACTAACTATCTTAATCCTGGCGAAGACAAATCCAAAACCCCAAAATCATAACAATCGGTCCATCCGTTCTCGACTTATATACAATGTGGTGTAACTAACGCGACTTTCTTTTATTTATTTGTATGTCTTAAATGCACTGCTTGAATAACTGATCATATTGTTTTAAAAATAGATACATGTTCATTGTGCATAACGATTAAACTTTTTTATCCACCGACTCAAAAATGGTGGCCTTAATACTTTTGCCGGGTAATTTTAATTGTATTGATATTTGTTGTTTTTACAATAAATTAGACCCATAAGTTATTTTGCCGTGTGGTGTCGGCACAAAAGATGATGCCAGCACAAATGTAAAATGGCATCATAATCCTTTTTTATGGGTGTCTTAAGAAGCAACTACAGGATGAACATCAGAAAAAGACTGATAGCAGTGTCTTCTCTGCCATGATTGAATCTGAGATTGCCAACCCGCCTGACAAGCGTGGCAAAATTATGGTGAACTTCCCTTTTTTGGGGAAGTGTTCAGCTGTGGACTTAAGTAAGCTGATGATGACGAGGTTATTTAGCAATAGATTTATAAATCATTCTATATTTTTGTAAAATTTAATCCTAGTCGCTTTAATAATTCAGACAAGATTATATATTGACCTTGTATGACAATGCATGGTAGGTATGCATATCTGCCTAAGTAAAATTAATCAAATGTTCATTGTTTTCTGTAATTTAACTGTCAATCAATCTAAATATGTTATGACAGCAACTGTTGAGGTTCTCTTGTCGGTATGTACAGAACTCATAGTTGATATAACACCAAACCTCTACAACGCTTATTCATCAATTATTGACAATTTTTGTTAAATTTGTTATTATTGCACATTTTAAACTACAAAATAATACACGCTAAACATTGTTGAGTTTATAACGCAAGATGTGTTACTTTAGGAACATTTTAACTTAGGGAGAAAACTAATCTGCTTTGAACCAAAAGGTAATTTAATTATATTTAATGCAATTATCCATATTACATGAAAGTAATTATAATTCATTATTAATGATAGTTACTTATTCATTTGTTGTATTTTTTTTTTAGTTACTGATTTTGGCGGTCTGCTGTGTTTAATTTTTAACGCGCACTTATCACTTAATAACAGAAAACTGGCAACATTTTTAGTAGGCCTATTCAGAGCGATTCCAGAGCTGAAAATTAACAACTGTTCTGTGAAAACAAAATCAGTGAAACGTTTCAATATCTTCTCTATAGTAAATAACGAAACCGCTGTTTGTTTCGAATTGAAAGCAAAAAAAATGGAATTTAGATGTTGGTTCCAAACAAAAAGTTGTTTGCATGAACACTAGAATTGGTCCCTGTTTGAGTGAAGACTTTGAAAAACTTAACACTAACACTTATTCCTATGTAATTTATTTATTCTGAAAACTGTATACGAGTATTACACTCTTTGATTATGTAGATCTATGTATTTCAACTTAAAACTTAGCGACTAATAATTATTGCAGGCACATTTAAACTCATCCCTTTATTATTCACTCCGTTTAACTGAGAACCGCACTGCAAGCAAATGATATGAAATCAGGTATTTATTAAAAGTACTTTAAAAATTTTAATACGTTTACAATCCCACTCGTGGTTAATAAGAGCGAGGTATAAGATTTTTTATTTCTAATGGAATGTATAATTATAAATTATTTATTATTTTACAGTCGTACAGTAACAGAAACTTCTCATCTATATATATAAAAATGAATCCCTATTTCCCTTGGTCATCACATCACGCGTTAACGGCTGGACCGATTTTGCTAATTCTTTTTTGTTTTGTTTTTCATTGGTAGGAGAAGGTTCTTATAAAAGAAAGAAAATAAGGAAATCATTATACTAAATTATTTACAATGTAGGTTATATTGCTTTTGAAAATTAAACTTTTTTAATGTATAGCGTTTGACATAACATTGACAGAATGCGTGCTGAAAATTTAATTTTGCACATGAACAGGACAACGTCTGTCGAGTCCGCTAGTTATTTATAAATGTGTAATGTCAAACTTTTGCACCGAATAAAACATGGGAATTCCTATTTGAAAGCTGATTTTGATCGCTTGTTTTTCGTTTGTGCAGCGTCTTATTCAAATTTCAGACACTGCTCGTCTTCTTTTTGCAATACTCCTCTTTGACACCCATAGTACGAAAAGGATGGAATTCTGTTTAAGGCCGACAAAACTGTTATTCCGTACCTTACCGAGTTTTTAGAAAGATTTATGACTGTTAAGCAAAAATTAAGATTTTTCTTTTTTCATTTTCCAACGGCTTAGCAAGCCTTCCGTTGCACGACTGTAACCCTGTAAACCAATTTAGAAAATATCAAGATTTTCTAAAATGACCCAACCGGGTCACGAAACTTAATACCCGAATTACGTATTCTACCTACTTATACGAATATCGCTGACTCCTAAACCTCTAAGGAGGACACAACCGAATATTGCAAGATGACGAAATCGCTGATGCAACTCTCGTGCAAATTCAACGTGACCACGCCATCGCGCCACCAACCCCGAGATCATCATCATCGCCGCCACTTCGTATCCAACCTCGATCGGGTCAATTTGTAACTAGTTGTAATTTAATTATTAATAAATTAGTTTAAAAAATTAATTTCGGTTTTTTTCGAACCTCCTGCTGTCGCTTCTATATTTGGCGCAGTCGGTAGGATTCTCGCGGTCGGTTTCGCGCTTCATCACGAAGATTTCCGTCATAACGAGCCGCCCGTGTGGCTATCAAGTCGCGTTCGAGAATCCAGAACCAGAAGCCAGCCAGCTAGAGGGTATCCAGACATCGATACACAAGAAAAGCCGAAATATGTTCATGTAAGTGCAC
This sequence comes from Anania crocealis, assembly GCA_949315895.1. Classification (NCBI taxonomy): domain Eukaryota; kingdom Metazoa; phylum Arthropoda; class Insecta; order Lepidoptera; family Crambidae; genus Anania; species Anania crocealis. The sequence continues at coordinate 14,366,863 of OX438863.1, forward strand.
TTGAATCATTCTCGTGTTTCCTATCCTATCCTATCTTTAGTCCCTAATTTTAGTCACAATTTTTCATCCAAGAAATTCTGGATCCCGTGGGTCTGCATCTAGCAGGCAACGCAGGGAACATTTGCTAGACTTAAATAGGTTATTTAGTTTATCAGAAGAAATGGAAATTGATCCCGATAGTATTTACAAGGCCTTACGCCTTGTTCCCGATTTTGACGGGAACCCCAACGTCTTAACTAGATTTATTAATATTTGTGATAGGTTATGTTCAGACTATTTGCGAGATGATCCCAATAGTCAACTTAATAATTTGTGTCTCCTAAACGGCATCCTGAACAAAATCACGGGACCCGCCGCTACCATTATTAACTCAAATGGCATCCCAGATAACTGGTTAGGGATTAGAAATGTCTTAGTACATAACTTCGCTGATCAACGGGACGAGACAGCACTCTATAACGACCTCTCCCTAGCTATGCAAGGCAATAGTAGCCCACAAGAATTTTATGACCATTGTCAAACTCTTTTTAGCACGATAATGACCTATGTTACATTACATGAGACACTAGGAACCACTATAGACGCTAAGAGGGTTCTGTATAAAAAGTTGACCATGCAAGCCTTTGTACGAGGTTTAAAGGAACCGCTTGGATCTCGTATAAGGTCTATGAGGCCAGACAGTATAGAAAAAGCTTTAGAGTATGTGCAAGAAGAATTAAATATTCAATATCTTCAGCAACGTAACGAAAGTATGCCTAGACACCAACTAGCCCATCGCACACCAGTTGCCTTACCTATAGCCTCCTCAATGCCTAAATTTAATAACTTTAATAGTATATCTAATTTTAATAATCAGGCAGCGCCGAGATATAATCCGCCGCCGCCTCCGCTCCGCTTATCAGTGCAACCGCAACCTTTTAAATTTAACTCGCCTAGTATTGCACAGTCTCAACAGCCGCGTATGACCCGCACACAGCAAATGTTTAGTGCACCACCACCGCAATATAATGCCCAAAGTAACATGTTCAGGTTACCACCTAGGCGTCAGCCTCAGTACCAGCCGCCTCCTAAACCTATGAGCGGAGTACAGCAATTCACACCCAGACCTTTGCCACCAACTTCATTTGGACACGATTGGCAAAGATTCGGCAATCCCCCACCAAATAATTACTTCAAATCACGCGAAGTCAATTTAAATGAATGCGCATACGACGATCCATACTACTCAGATTACTACTACGACACAGAATATTATAATGACTTAACTGATTGCAATAATTACGACGCATCTTATGACTATGACTATGCCAATAGAGTTCAGTATTACGAGCCCACTGGTCACAATAACGTAGAGTCAAGTAACGAGCCACAAGCATCTAGTTTCACAGAACAGGATTTTCAGATAGCCCGCCCGTCAGACAAGTTAAAATAGAGTTGAATATACAAACGCAACGGCAACTTCCTTACATTCAAATTTTAAACCCGCCGCTTAAGTTATTAATAGACACCGGCGCAAATCAGTCGTTTATATTTCTGTAACTTTCCTTTAGATTACGACCCTTTCGAAGTGACTAACGTTCACGCAACCAGCCGTAATGACTACTCTATAACACTACCGTGCTTTCCCGAACTAAAATCCCAAGATAAGATAAAATTATTTGTGTACCGTTTCCATAATTATTTCGACGGTCTTATAGGCCTAGATCTACTCACTAAATGGGAAGCGAAGATTGATCTTAAAGATCAGACCCTCTCAACCCAGTTTGCTGTCAATCCTATTAAGATGTACAACTCGCTGAACGTCAACCTCTATGAAGACATTATCCCGGCAAACTCTTCAAAAATAGTTCGAATCCCAATTAACGCCCCGGATGGTGACGTCCTCGTCGAAGAGCAAATTATCTGTAATTGCCACATTTCCGATTGCATTACATCCGTTAAAAATAGCCGCGGAATCTTAGAAGTCTATAATCCTACAAATAACGATATAATATTCTCATTAGACCACCCAGCGCAGGCACAAGTTTTTAATATCGAGTGCATGCGAACTGAGTCCGTGCCTACGTCACGCGCACGCGCCGTCATTTCGCGCCTTAGGACAGATCATATGAACGCCGAGGAAAGAGCTAATATAGAGACTTTATGCTCGCGTTATGCCGACGTATTTTATTTGGAAGGCGAACCACTAACATTTACGAACCAAATTAAACACTGTATTAAAACGACAGATGATGTTCCAATTTATACTAAAAGTTATCGCTATCCTTATGTACATCGACAGGAAGTCCGTGATCAGATATATAAAATGTTAGACCAGGGAATAATTAGACCTTCCACGTCAGCCTGGAGCTCACCCATATGGGTTGTGCCCAAGAAGGTTGATGCTTCTGGTAAAAAGAAGTGGCGTATAGTTGTGGACTTTCGTAAACTGAATGACAAGACAATAGACGATAAATATCCAATCCCCAATATAACTGACGTCCTTGACAAGCTTGGCAAATGCATGTACTTCACCACACTCGATTTAGCATCTGGATTTTACCAAGTGGAAATGAATGAGAGCGATATACCCAAAACAGCCTTCAATGTGGAGCATTGGCATTACGAATTCTTGCGTATGCCTATGGGTCTTAAGAACTCACCTTCTACGTTCCAAAGAGTGATGGATAACGTCCTCAAAGGCCTACAGAACGAAATTTGCCTGGTATATTTAGACGATATAGTCGTGTTCGGTTCTTCGCTCCAGGAGTCCATAATTAACCTTGAAAAGGTTCTCCAGCGGTTACGCGAATCCAACTTTAAGATTCAGATGGATAAGTCCGAATTCTTAAAGTTAGAAACAAGTTACCTTGGTCATATCATCACCAGAGACGGCATCAAACCGAACCCAGATAAGATTTCTGCAATAGAGCAATATCCCATTCCAGAAACTCCCAAACAGATCAAACAATTTTTAGGTCTTATTGGATACTATCGTAAATTCATTCCCGATTTTGCTCATATCACAAAACCTCTCACTCAATGTTTAAAAAAAGGTAAAAAGATAACGTTAGACTCAAACTACGTACAAGCATTTGAAAAGTGTAAAAAACTCTTGACAAACGACCCTATACTACAATACCCCGACTTTACTCGTGAATTTATCTTGACCACAGACGCATCAAATTTAGCTATTGGGGCCATCCTATCCCAAGGCCCAGTAGGTTCAGATAAACCCATCTCATTCGCATCCCGTACTCTCAACGATAGTGAGATAAATTATAGTACCATTGAGAAAGAGTTGTTAGCCATAGTTTGGGCCACAAAGTATTTCCGACCGTATCTGTTTGGACGTAAGTTTAAAATACTTACCGATCACCGCCCACTTCAGTGGATAATGAATCTCAAAGAACCTAACTCGAGATTAACTAGATGGAGGTTAAAGTTAAGTGAATATGACTTTACTGTTATTTACAAGAAAGGCAAAAGTAACACAAATGCCGACGCCCTGTCTAGAATCGAGATCAATAATGAAGAGATAAGTAGTATAACCGCGAATCCCTCAGAGAAGCCAGCATCTCTATCTAACTCCGACACTCTAACCGCTCACACTAGCCATGAACACCCAATCCTCGAAGTCCCCATTACCGATGAACCTATAAATAGATTCCATCGACAATTGCACATCACTATTGTAGGTGACGTCAAACGACGGCCCGTAATAACAAAGCCATTTGACACCCATACTCGTATTTCGTTGCAAATTAGTGAATCGAATTTAGAATCCGACATTATAAACGCAATTAAAGAATATGTGAATCCCAAAGTTAAAACTGCACTTTTAATAAACCCACCTCTCGCCATGTACTCTGTGATCCCAATCATTCAAGATAAATTTAAGAGCTCATCTATAAATCTCATACTCTCTAAATCTGAAATAGAAAATGTTAAAGAGTATCTCAGGCAACAAGAGATCATTCGTGATTACCACGATGGTAAAACCAACCACAGAGGTATTAATGAGTGTTATCTGGCACTATCTAAACGATACTTTTGGCCTAAAATGAAGGAACAGATATCTAAATTTATAGGTGAATGTTCCATATGTGGACAAGCGAAATACGATAGACATCCAATTCGACAGAGATTTAACGTAGTACCGCCAGCAACAAAACCGTTTGAAACCGTTCACCTCGATTTATTCACAGTTCAGAATGAGAAATACTTAACATTTATAGACGTCTTCTCTAAATACGGACAAGCATATCACCTGAAAGATGGTACAGCAGTCAGTATCCTCCAATCCTTATTACAGTTTAGTTCTCATCATGGCCTTCCGTTTACAATAGTTACCGATAACGGAACTGAATTCACTAATCAATTGTTCGCCGAATTTGTTCGATTACATAAGATAAATCATCACCGAGTTCTAGCCCACTCACCAAATGATAACGGAAACATAGAGCGTTTTCATTCGACTTTGCTCGAACATCTCCGCATATTAAAACTACAGAAAAAAGACGAACCCATAATAAACCTTATGCCATATGCTCTCATAGCTTACAATAGTTCAATACATAGTTTTAATAAGTGTAAGCCCTTCGATTTAATCACAGGACACTTTGACCCTAGAGATCCTATTGATATAGACCCAGTTCCTCACTTATTACAGCAGTACCTTGTCAATCATAAAGAACAGATGAAAACCGTGTATGATTTAATCAATGACACATCCTTAGCAGATAGAACAGCCCTTATAGAGAGTAGGAATAAATCCCGCGAACCAGAAATAGAATATATTCCGGAGCAACAAATTTTTATAAAAAACCCTAAGGCCAGTAGACAGAAAGTAGCCCCAAGATTTACCCAGGACAAAGTTTTAGCCGACTTACCTATCCACATTTATACTTCCAAAAAACGGGGACCAGTAGCTAAGTCTAGACTGAAACGAATTCCTAAACATGCTAAATTGTTGCAGAATTCTGCCGATACTGATCCTGACGAGAACAGCCCAGGAGATAAGACTTGAAACATTGGATGACGGACCAGGACTTTTACCGTTCAAACTGGGACCAACTAGACTCATAACACACTACCACACCTTTTTACAACGCATTCAGTTAAATGATGTCGAAGATAAAATCTTACAACTTCAGAATCAAATTCAAGCTTTCGAGACTAGACTTCCTAACGAAACTTATGCTTTATATGAACTCCAGATTAATTATTTAAATTCTAAATTGAATATAGTATTAGAACAGTTACATAGCTTAGAGCCCAGCCGAACTAAACGAGGCCTTATAGACGGATTAGGATCTGTTATAAAAAGTATATCGGGTAACTTAGATCATTCAGATGCGATTAAATATGATAATGCCATTAAAACACTTCACAATAATGAGAATAAGATTTCATTTGAGTTAAATAATCAGATAAGCTACAGTAAAGATTGGATGACGAAAAACTTTGGTATTCTCTCTAAATTAGTCGAAAATCAGCGTATTATTAACGGAACTTTAATTTTTATAATGAATAAAGAAAGTCAGCATTCTGAGACTTTAACTAAATTTGCAAAGTTTGCTCAGCTACTAGTTATAATTACTGAAAATATAGATGACTTATTAAGTGAGTTAATTACAGTAGAAAATACATTAGCATTTATTCGTGCATCGAGCACACACCATTCAATGCTAAAGATTAACATCTTAAGTAACATGTTAATTAGATTAAAAAATATATACGGTAGAGATAGCATCTTAGATTTAGAATTACGGGAATTTTATGATCTTATAAAGCCCGCTTATTACTTTATAGATAAAGAAATAGTTTTAATATTCAAATTCCCGATTGTGACTAAAATATCCTATGACCTATATAAACTATCAATAGCACCTAATAAATATCATCAAGCCCTCATACCTACTTATCCTTTCATTGCTACCAACGAGAATGCATTCGTGTACATAGAGGCAGAATGTCCGAAGTTATCTCACGGCTATCTCTGTGAAGAAAACATCAACCATCAGATCCGTACCGTACCTGACTGTATCCAGCATCTCATCTCACAACAATCTCTGGAGAAGACCTGCAAATTTACAAACATCACTCTGAGTAAAGAAGCAATGGAAAAGCTAGACGACCAACACTATGTTATCTCGCTGCCACATCCCACGAAGATTCATCTTATCTGCGGCCGAGAAGACTACACTCAGCTTCAAGGAAGTTACTTTGTCACTATCCCACTCACCTGCCAACTACGCACACCCGAATTTACTATAATCAACGATAGTGACGAGATAAAAGGTCAACCTCTTAAGATAATGAAGATACCGAATATTGAAATGCAAGCCACAGATTCATCCCACATTGATTTGCACTCAATCAACCTGCAGAGCCTTCACAGCATCCAAGATAAAATAGCGCTCCAAACGCCTGTACAAATCGACACACCGCCTGCCGAGATATTATACCACACTACCATACCATTCTATTGCGTACTATTAAGTGCAACTGTACTCATCTTCGTAGTCTTGCTACGACGCTACGAGATACTTACCTGCAAACGTACCAGTAATCAAGAAAATATGAAGTCCGAAACTCACGAATACGAGAGCCCGGATAAATCTGTAATAGAAAGAGAAAGAAAACCGGGAAGCAGTCATATTACCATACCAGCAACATTTCCTCTCAAAGTTCTCAAATAGTTGCTGATCTGTGGGCGGAGGAATTACGTATTCTACCTACTTATACGAATATCGCTGACTCCTAAACCTCTAAGGAGGACACAACCGAATATTGCAAGATGACGAAATCGCTGATGCAACTCTCGTGCAAATTCAACGTGACCACGCCATCGCGCCACCAACCCCGAGATCATCATCATCGCCGCCACTTCGTATCCAACCTCGATCGGGTCAATTTGTAACTAGTTGTAATTTAATTATTAATAAATTAGTTTAAAAAATTAATTTCGGTTTTTTTCGAACCTCCTGCTGTCGCTTCTATATTTCCCGCGTAGTAGGCGCACAACAACACCAACAGGGTAGTCAGAAACTGATCAAATGATTCTCCTACTTAAATTGTTTACGCTAATAGAAACTATTCAGTGCTAAAAAGGTATATCATTTCAACTTAACCCATACCTACACATACCAGACCGTAGCTTTGTTTACAATAGTCATGCCAAACTATCGATAGTTTCGCTATCGATAGTTGACTTCGAAAATCAGTTAGAAAATCGATAGGACTATCGATACTATCGATAGTATCGATAGTATTATGGCTAGATATCACCAAACTATAGATCGTATCGATGCTATTACTGTTCATGGCGAGTAAACTATCGATAGTTCCTTATTTTTCGATAGTATTACCTAGAGTTTTAGGTTAAACTAAATTATACCAATAATTTATAAACAATAGTTTCGAAAATAAAACTACTATCGATAGTTTAAAACTGTCGATACTATCGATTGTTTTTTATTTACGAGGAACAATACTACCGATAGTTTATTCTTCGTATTACCTTCATGCAATAGTATTGCCTGGATCTAAGTTATCGATACTATTGATATGACGTCAACTATCGATAGACTATCGATAGTCGACTATCGATCGGCATCACTAGTTTACAAACCCTATCGCTCTGCTATCTCAGATTCCGGTGTGAACAATAACTAGAGTCAATAGAGCCTCTCGCCGCATCTAGGTCGCGCTACGGACGGGTTAAATAATTGAAATCACAGTGACAACTGTTATTCATCAGCCAACAACCATTGATCGGGTTAGCTAGTTAGGAATGCTTTGTCAAATTTCATCCTATCTCAAACCTCTTGAGAGTTGAGACTGATGATAATATCTCAAATACATAATCAGACATAAATAATACTTACGTACGTAAGCGTTAAACGTACGCTACTTGACCGCGGAAGTTTAAAATCATCATTATCTCAACCCACTGCTGGACAAAGGCCTGCAATATGGATATCCACTACGATATATCCCGCGCAACTCAACAGTAGCTTCCTGTCATCCTCACCAGGTCGTCGGCCTACCCCACAGAGCGACATCCGGTGCGCGATGGCCGTTCCAGAAGTTTTACGCCTAACGGCCATATTATGTTCTTGTCGCTATGTATGATCGCTGACACTTAAATATAAATATTATAGTATAAACTATTTTATGTTTAATAACATTAACATTGTGTATTTCAAAGGTGTCTCCTACAACTAACACCAAAAAGCAAAGATATAATTAAAAAATATACATAATATTATTATGTATAGGTACGATTAAACTGCCATTAATTGAAGTGTACGTACTCTTCAGATGGAGCGAGTAGAAAACTGCCACAACTGTTAACTTGTCAAATATTTGATGATGTATTATGCTTCATATAAAAAACGAAAAAAATACCTCTCGCGACCACTCTTCTTCATTATTAATAGAAAACTAGCAAAGTTCCGTTGCCCAAGTACATAGTTAATACTAAACATAAAAGTAACACTACTTGTTATAGTCAACGACAGTTGAAGAACAAATAGCGCGGAGAAGATAACATCTAGTTCAGACTGCATTTTGATCCTGCAGATTTAGATTTAATCACTTATTGGACTGACACCCTTAAACCAGTACCACCCATAGAATTCGGGTCACGCTTCAAAGGAGATAAATAATTATTGCCGCTATGACAATACCTTTGATCATAAAGAGTTATAGACAACCATAAATTTGACGAATGTATCCTAAATTTGCGAAATTCGATTTCATATTTTAGTTATGGATACGTAGAATTGTCTAAAACCTTGGATCCTAGTACGATTGCAAAAGACTGCCTGATTGGAATCTAAGAATTAATTTCAAAATCGTTTGTTCCACAATTTTATGTCTTGTATTGTTGCAAAAGCCCGTCTAGTTTTAGTATATTTGCGACTGATGGATCACGTTTCGTAAGTCGTAATCACTGATTGGCTGATATTAACGTTTCCCACTAGAAGATGAGCTGATTGGCTATCGTCTACATCCTTTTTTTGTTATTTTCAATAATTGTTTTAGTGTTATAAGAAGAGGGAACCACTAGGACTTCACGTTATTATAACCGACAGGAAATTTCACCAGTGTAACGAAAAAAGTTACTGGATTTTCTGTAATATAAGTAAGTTCCACAGTCGTCAATCAGTGTTAACATTAACGCCTCGTTGGTCGTAACGGGTAAAGATCTCGAGGTCCTGGGTTCGAACCACGGGACTGGCAACAAGAGTTTCGAATTTTCAAAAATTGTTCGGGTTCGTTATCACCAATCTACATTTGGCAAGCGTGGTGATTATGCCATTATTTCTGTGGTAAGTTAAATTAAATGATTAAGACCTTTGCCATGCAGTGGATTGATTATAGGATGTTACCTTACTTTATATTACCTTACCAACTGCAAATAACTAATTTCATACGTTTATTCCCATCAATAATAAAAAAAAGTCGTGTGGCACTCGGAGACTGCCGCGGTAAAGCTATTGCATAGCATTTTTATCAACTTATGCAATTATAAAACTAAAAAGTATCACTGCTGTGCCGGTCGGAGTTATTTTCGTTACGGAATTTCTGGATTCGGTCTCCACGCTCAAGGCCCGCGACAGAAGCTATGCAATAGCTTAATTTTATAATTTTATGTATTTTCAAATTTTGACTTTTGTAATTAAATTTTTCTGTTATTTTGGCAGATATGGTTACCATAGGCAACCATACTGCCAAAATCCTTATTTTCTTCTAAATTCTTTTAAATTTAGGAAATTCAAAATTGTTCGATCGTGCCTCGCCCCGAGTGTTAGGTTAGGTTATTTTCGTTACGGAATTTCTGGATTCGGTCTCCACGCTCAAGGTCCGCGATAGAAGCTATGCAATAGCTTAAAATCACTGTGACTAGAAAATCACTATAGGTACTCACTAAATTAACTAAGGTAACAAACCATTAACTAGTATTTAAACAGTGTCGACACCTAAACAAACGTTAATTAGACTGCATTATGAAAATACTGCAGAGCAAGTAATTTGAGTAGTGACATTCTCCAGTTTTATAAGACTGATGTAGCAATTAGTGAAGTCAACGAGCTTCTTGTCGAAGACAAATAATCTAGGTCGAAATACCGGGTTAAAGGCACTGAATTTTTGAAATAGGAGTAGTTATATAGCTAAATCCATGCCTACGAATAATACAGGGTTACAAAAGAATAGCATTCTGTTGTCACCTCGCTATCGGTACTCCGTGTAATAATGATACAAGGGTTTAAGAAAATAACGCACCAATTTTTTAGGGTTGATTCTGCTGCTACAATTAAGGGGACTACAGACTGGAGCTAAGTGCTGCCTCCAATATAATTGATTTAATTTTATTACTTCTAAACAAAATCAATTCTCAAAAAACTAGAACAGTATCATTTTAGAAAATTTGATTTTGTTTAGAAGTTATAAAATTAAATCAATTGGGGGCAGCACTTAGCTCTATAAGTCGCCTTAAACAATTTTACTTAAGGGACATTTATCTGCACATTACAAAAAACACTTATAAATCCAAAGCTACCGCGTTCGATATTTTATAATATGTTTAAGCTCACATCTTTGTTAATATGTGAATAGTGTATTTCACTACATAGTTAATTTTTTTTTTAAATCAAGACAATGTTATTTTGTGTAATCATTATTATGTAGTTGTTTGCTATTCAGAATAAAGTGAAAAAAAAAAGCTCGTACTTATAAAAAAGAAAACCTTATGTTTTAAGATTCCGGGACCCACCCTTACATAACATTATTGAAAATACATACATACATATATACACTCACGCCTTTTCCCTTGGGGGTAGGCAGAGACCACATCTTTCCACTTGCTACGATCCTTACAGACTACTTTCGCTTCATCCACATTCATTAATCTTTTCATACTCGCTCGCCGGTTTAGGGTACTCTTGACCTGACGGTTCTTTAGAACTTCCCCGATTTGATCAAGATAAGTTCGTCGAGGCCTTCCCCTTCCAACATTTCCATTCATACTCGCCATATATATCTTTTTATTACTAAAAATGAACATCAGAATTAGTCATACATACGTACGTAAGAGACTGTACGTTATAACTTTAACATGTTGTATTGAAATTTATGTACACTTACAAACTTGTCTCACATATCATCTGAGAAATGCATTTTACGAACCATTTCACACTGCAAAGTAGGATTGATAGATCATGTTTGGTGCATTGAAACCGCATCACTGAAATATGTTTTTGATGGCTCTATCCCGGGCCAATCTGACATGACATAGCCTACTCAAATAAATACAACGTATTAAAAATCTCGTTTAGCAGTAACAAAATAATAAAGTTTCGTTACAAAACGGGAAGTAACGATGCCTACGAAGAATGTTATTTATCATCACCATTTTAGTACACTTAGGTATTTTCAAAAGAGGGATTTTGCCATAAACGCCTAATTCAGAAGACAAATTAGCGATTGCTGTTTGGCTAGTAGTAAATTAATTGGTATAAATTAAGTTTAAAGTTAAAAATACTGCTTAAACACTGTTCAGCGTTCAAATCATCATCATCAGCCTATCGCAGTCCACTGCTGGACATAGGTCTCTCCAGATGCACGCCACTTAGGTCGATCCTCGGCTTCAACGTTCATGGTTTATCCAAACAATATGAACCACAAAACGTTTCGATTTAAGATTTTAAAATGGCATCTGGTCTAGAGACACATATAAATTTTCCAAGTTCACCCAACTTCACTTCACCGCCATAACTGTTTTTATTTATATCGTAACACTCGGCCATCTGTTCCAATACACATTTTCTCGCAAGCCTTGCCAAAGCCGTTTCACGTGGCCATAAAACTATGAAAATAAAACAGCGGTGTCCGTATCAAAAATTAACTTTGTCATTCTAAAATTGTTTATTAATTCAGCTGCTTTTGAAGCGTGTGAGTAAAAACAAGTGAAAACTTTTGTTGTAATAATGCAATATTCCGTTTTCTGCGCAGGGGTGGGTATCAGTTGGGCGCAGAGCGCGTTTAGTCTGTCCTCGGATGTTGAGAGCTCTCGACCTTTGGTCTGTGCTGACACAATTCTGAGTTCGCGACACTCTCGCGATTCAACGATGTGAAAGTAGAGTTTAGTGGTACCTCCATACTATTATGCAAGTTGCGTAGTGTGAGAGCGATGATCAAGAAAACTTGCCAGGGATTCTTCTTAAGTTTCATCTCAATTTCCTTCTGCTGCCAAATCACTGAAACTATGGCCAAGAGCGCCAGTAGATTTATAGGTAAGCTTTAGTTTTAATTAATGTAACTCTGCCAAATTACTTAGTAACTTTCAGTGACACATTTTTCTTCGTTCATCAACTTGATTAAGATTTAGAGCGATTTTAATATAGCTTTATGAAAGCATAATTAATAACTTAGAAAGTCTCGTCGATTTGTTATTGTAAACTTGACAAAATGGTTTAATTACTATAGCATGTTTGAAAGTAACTTATTAATTAGTGAATTTATTACAAATATACTTACAAATAAGATTTCAGTGTTTTGCGTTTTATCGTATTTTTTAAGAAGGTGCAAGCATTTTTAGGAGTTGATTACAACTCCTACTACAATTATTATTCCTGATAGTTTGTCATGTCTAATGTATAATATCCTTCTCTCTCTTATCTATAAAATTTGACAATTTGTACACATTGAATAACAAATAAATCTTGACTGGTATATCCAAGATAATTTGAGAATAGATACAATTAGGTGCTCTGGGCTTACAAGCATGGAATATTTTAATGGCGGTAATTTGATGCAAATTAAACTTATCATAATGTAGATTGAAGCAGTATTGGTATAAACTTCTAATTTAAGAGAAGTTATGGAATTTATTTCTAAACCTGAATGGAGTAATTTCATTCATTTTTCAAACTTTTTATTTCCCTCCTTCTCACTTTTCCTAGCCTAATTGGCATAGGCACTCTTATATCAACTCTTAATCAGGGCTATATAATATGTATAACAACAGACAGACCTTGACATAATTATTTCCTAATCTTTTATACAAAATGAAGATATTTTTTAACTAACTCAGACTTCCATATTGCAAAACTGGTCTATTGGTCTTCAATATTGACAACTTATTATATTGTTGCCTGTACTTATAAATAAATAAAAAAGCTATCGTATGGGTTTCGTGCTAGGCGACTGAAGCAATGCAGCCAGAAAAAGACGGGCAACTGTGTCTTCTCTCTAGCACTGGTAGGGCGGGGGAAGTGGTCGCAAATCCGCTTGCCAAGTGTGGGGATTTTAGAAAAACTTTCCTAGTTAAAGAAGCTTAAGTCTAGCTCTGGAAACCAATGAACAGTTAATATAATGCCGATGGTGATGATAAAAAGAAATTGTACAGACACCGGCAGGTCAACCTACCCAAAAAGTTATAGGTCTTTGAGTTGATTTTCAACTTTAAGTCCAACAAGTAGAGATCAATATCAATTGAGAAAATTTGACGTTTTGTGGTAGGTTGACGTGCTGTTGTTTTGTATAAATCATTTCGGCCTATGTTCATCACAGTCTACGTGTTTCCAAATGACAGCATTTCACGTTTTCACCAATAGTATGAAGATAAAATTACATATTGAATCACTACAAAGACTAATATACTCGTAATTCTCTGTACATCCTATTCAAACATACATTGGAGTGTATTACATACTCCGTGGTTACGATCGGGTACTTAAAACAAACACGCTGGGGGTATACCTACCATATTGCTAAAGCGTACTATAAATTAAGGAAACTTCAGTAACACCGCTAATGGACAAGTGCCAAAACTAGTTAGCACTCAACAATTTTTATTTATGCGATTTGTTTTTCTGCTCCAAGCCAGGGTATACTTGACCGGAAAATAAATTACATTTAAAGCGATTGCTATTTGTGTAGGTATTTTTCGGATGTTTTCTCTCAAGTAAATAGGTAAATTTTGCAAATATTTTTCGGAATCTATGTACATAAGACGTACCAACATCTGGCTCAAAATGGAAATGCACCATCCCTTCTCGTCCTGATGAGTGTCGTAAAAGGTCCAATGAGAGGAGCCAGAAGAAGACAGGCGGAACGTCTTTGTCTATCATTGGGCTTACTGCAAACGTCAACCTTTTTTTTTACGCGGGGACAATGCGTTACGTACTGCTGTCCAAGGGGATGGCAGGGCAGTATGTGGCTCTCCTGGGAATGGGACCTAGGGGTATACCCACTAAAAACCTCGCGTCGCCCGCCGCGCTGACTGAGAGCAGGGTCTGTGGGTGACTCGACAGTCCACGGACCCTGCCAGCGGGCGAAGGTCAACCTACCTGCCAAGAGTGGCTATTATAGCGTAATCCTCCCGTGTCCAGCAGAACACTATGGAGGCTGATTATAATAATAAATACGTTCAGTGGGTAGAATTTCCGACCCCTTGATGACGAAAGGCAAGACTGGCCTCAACGCTGACCACTAAGTCTCATCGTCTCACTGTTAATTTTTTTCATTAATCGAAAAAAAAGGAGTTTCTCGATAGATGAAATAGTATTGTCTATATTTTATTGTTGGATTGGTATTCTTATTCTTAGTACCATTTCGTTTGTTGTCACATTCATCAACTCTATCAGCTGGGATGTATTTGAGTTGATAGGGACTTTCAAAAAACATTCACCACAGAAAAAGCGATTCAAAACTATGTTACAGTACAAGAGAGTATCATTAGCTCGCAAATATTTGTTACATGAAAACACACTTTTCTAAACTTTAACTATAAGTACTTCAACTATTTTTAAAGAATTTTCTTCCTAATTATAAATGTGACCGTTTTGATCCAATGGAATAACAATAACATCAAAATTACGACCTCCGTAGTGAATTGGCAAACACAGGGTTTGATTTCTGGACAGGTCTGGGACAGGTCTATTGGTATACCTGCTCTTATTCATTGGTTAATATAATAGTATGGCAACATCTTCTTTCTATCTCAAATTCGTAATTTCTTAAGTCTATAAAATAAATAATACAACAAAGAGTACGCTGAATGCAATTTAAGACTTCATTCAAGTACTAAGCTAAATATCACAGCAGATAGGATTACAAAGATTTGTTGGAAACATTACAACATTCATCGACTCTACTGCTAGTTCATTTGGTCGGACGTCTTTGAGTTGAAAGGATTTTGCAACAAATTAAACTCACTATAAAAGCTAGACGGTTTGAAGCTAAGTTACAAGATTATATTACTGTTCAATTCTGAGTATCTCATAAAATCTTGCAGAAATTGAAAACTGTGTAACAGATACATAGGCTACTATAAATTTAAAGGACTGTCTGCTATCCATTCTTTTATTGTAATTGCGAAAGCAAGTGAATAGTTAAATATTCTGGGAAGAACACTTATGATAGTTTTTATTTAAATATAATTTAATTTAAAATAAAGTAAAGTAACAGCCCATTATAATACCATTGCAAGGCAAACGCCTAAATCACTGAATTCAAGTTACTACGGTAATGATGGGTTCGGTATTATCACTAAGGTTATCGAATTCAGGCTGGTGTTAACAAACCCAAGAAATATTCAAAAATTCGAAACTCTTGTTGCCCGTCTCAGGAATCGATCCCAGGACCCCAAGATTTTCGCAGGGCTTTTAAACCACTTGACCAAATTTTGCGCAACGCGAAAATCCAAAATTAAATAAGGTCACTCAGGTTCCCAAGGGGTAACAACAGTACACTTTGGGAAACGCTGAATAATCAATCAAAATCGTTTCTATCAATCGGCGGTATTGAAAATCAAAATGTCGAACGGCGCACATTTGAGCGTCCACGTACAAGAAATTTATGTGCCGCACGTGATGTGTGGGTCGGCCATTACATCTCCGGGCACATTTTTGCACATACTTAGAATACCCACGGGTTAAGACAGGTACGGTATCTTTACGGCGCCGGGCGATTCTTTAACTTCATGTCTGGATTTCGTACGCAGAATTTTTACGTAAACGTACGGTGTCGGATGGCTTTAGAAAGTTTGTCTCTAAAGAAGTATTGTCAGAAGAAGACGGGGTGGGACGAAGAAGCGTGGCATGGCATAATCCTTCCCTTGACTCTTCAAGAAAACTATGGCTTCGTATAAATCTCTGCCTTAAGGCTATGTCCAGTCATGTATGTGAGCTGATGAAAATGGAAGTTTACCATAGTCTGTTTTAGACCCTAGAGTAGACATTGGACAGTTTATAACCCAAATTTGTCCAAGAAAAGCAATCTGTAATATTATTGGTTAAAATTTAGCAGCGTCCTTATCTTGACTCTCCAAAAATTCTCTGCCTTCAGGCAGCTGTCTATGTGGGCTGATAATAAATGTTCATAATTTGGATTTCAGACCCTGGAAAAGACATAGGTAGTTTTTAACCCAAAGTTTTTGCAATCAATTTATGATGTGGATGAAATCGCTGACGGAACGCAAGTCTTTAACAAAACAAATAAAAGTGGGTCAAGTTCACGAGTTTCAAGGTCCCAGCAAAAAAGCAACAGACTCAGCATAATGCTGTGTTGTATGCGCGGACACACAAAGCTGGCCTTCTGATGCAGCTACAAAGTAAACTAAAATACGAATACTAGGCTATAAAACAACATACAATTAAATTGTTTAATTCTGAGGGTCTAGATTTTTTAGGGTTTCATAGTCACGATGGAACCATTATAAAATCGTCATATCGTCTGTCTGTCTAACAGCCTAAGGTGTATCTTAGAGATTTTGTACTAGAAAGCTGATTTAGTATTAAAGTTAAACAGCTCCTATACTATTATTAATATTAAAACTTTGGAGCATCAACTTTCAAGGTCTTTCCGATACATATTTTTCGAACAACTTAAAAAACACTATTAATTATTAACTAAAAACATTTAAATTTGTCTCATTCCATCTTCCTTCCTTTTCATATCTTGCGTTCCATTTGTCACATACCACATTTATGAACTTCGTCATCATCGCATCACACAAACTTTTGGGAATTGAACCCGTAACCGCTTGTTTTATAAATTATGTTGCCAACCGCGAAAACCACAGAAGGTACGTTATTTCCTACAAGTTTAGATTATACATGATGGTTCGAGTTTAAACGATAGATTTTTTTTTTGCTTTATAAAGAACTGTAACAATACATTGACATTAACATACTTATTCGGCACTTAATTTCAAATCATTTTGTGGAATAGCTTTTACACAAAATTGATTTATGTAACTGTGCAACGCATGTCATACAAGTATTACAAAGTAATTGTACTTTCACGTACCAAGAATTCGTAAATTTCAAGTAAGTATCAAGAACTCTTACATTTCTGAATCAAAATAACGGAAACTCATTAAACAATGGTAAATTTCATACATAACAGAGTTAAGCAAATGACTCCTAAAAGAGGAGATTTTTTATAAACCATTAAACAAGTAAATCTTAAAATTTGAAAATTATTTACCATCGCGGAACTAATATTACTTTAAATATTTAAAAAATTATATGACTAACATAAATGAACCCTGTATATTGAGAACATATAGAGAAGCTAAAATCATTGTACATCAAAACAACCATTAATTCGCAATTTAAGATTAAGTAGCTTATTTTGGTGAATATTTTATGTCATCCCAAAACTTTGAGGTCAAAGTATTATATTTGAAGACCGCTCTAAAATTAGCGGTTTCGGATTATGAAGTCAGAGTTTTGAGATGTTTGAATCATTTACGAGTATACGTTTGGGCTTATAGATAACTTCGTAATCAACGTTAGTTTTACTGATGTAATATTTACTTACCTTTAGTTACTGCTACGAGTTCTGAGTGCATAATATGCTAATCCAATAATGAAAGCATACAATTAAGCAAACGTACGATTCTTTTATTTAAAGATTTAAACCAGTCGCACGTAAATTATTTCGCATTATCAAAGATTTTTGTGCAAAGAATTTGTAGAGAATTGGTCACGGGTAAATAAATACTCGTTACTAAAATGTTTCATACAATGCTCACGTAAATATAAAAAAAAAACAATATACAAGATTTAAGTTGATAATATATGTGACGAAAAGTTTCAAAGCGGCTCACTTTGTATGTAAAAAAGCTTTCAAAGCATCTACTTATTAATGTGTTCATAGCATACAAATTATTTTTAACCACTTTTAACCTTTTACGAATTTTACGAATTTTACTAATTTCTATTTGTTTAATGTGATAGAAGACAAAGAAAAATAAAATATTTGATCCAAACCAAACCTTTGTTGTATTTGTATCCTTATTCTCTCCATCATGTTTACTAAACTTTTTATATATTTGGGGAAATTCGTCCTTTTCAATAAGTTTTAAAGTTTTGAATACCATAATCAGCCTTCAAGAGCCCTCAAAAGGTTATATTTTATTTCTGTAGCACCTTACATATTTTCGGGCCAATACATCAAACCCAATATCTGTATTCCGCTGAAAATTTGCATTCAAAATTAACTATCCCTACTTCCCAGTTGGTCCTTATAAAAGCGCCGGCAAAAAGTTTATTATGAACGTCATTAGCACTAGAGGAGGTAGTTCTGAAACCGTACTTTTCCAGTCACAATGAACCGTACTTTAACCAACTTCAAGAAAGTTGGGGGCAATTTAGAAATTTAACGTCTTACATGACCATCCCGATGTGTTGCTGCCGAGTTTCCACTTGAGTGTGTTCGGAGTTAGCTCAATATAGTTTTTGATGTTCGGTCAAAGCCTTTGGCTTCAGTTGTGAAGTCCAGACTCTAGACTCTATTGTTCAGAACTAAAAGTTTGTATATCATTAACTTAATATCTACGGTTGCGTTATACTCGAGGTAAACGTTCAAGTTTCAAGTCAATTAAGAAATTTTAGAAACCGAACGCATTAATTGTATTTCTAAAGACCAAAACTACAAACTATCCGTTTATGTTATCTCTAAATTTATTATTATCCAAATCGTAAAACCATGAAAGTCTTATCTCTCCAATCGCTTGTCACTTTAGCGTCAAACAAGTAAAATCCAACGACACTTCTAAATATCTATGGATTCAAAATGCTGGTGCTGCGTCCATGGCTTTGCTCAAAAAAGGTACTTGGGGCAGTGCCTGGGACTTGCGACCCAAGTTTTGGTTTAGGAAGCATGACCTTAGTACTTACCTTCACATGAGTAGTACCACTAATGCTGTTTTGACATTCATTTTAGAAAACGACTAATTGTAGTTCTTGACGGATCAAGGTATCTTAGGTAGCTTGAAGAGTAATGTAGGTGAGAGAGAGTAGTTTCGTTAGCATGGCTCTCAATCTAACTTCTAGCGCCTAAAATCTAACTACGTGACCATTTCTGATCAACTTAGTTTCTTGACCTTTAGCTACCGAAAGACTTACTCCTTCATTTTTGATGAAGAAGCATTAAAACTTTGTGGCTTATTTCATCTTTTTCGTCACTTATTTTCTTGGTAATAACTTTTGCCGTCTGTCTACCTAAATTGTTGACCTTTAGAGGTTGGAATTTCCTTTACAAATTGAACCAATATTGGGCTTGTTTATCAAACGAAAAAGAACAAAACATCGTAAAAAAAGTATGCGACCACACATTTAAAAAAAAGAAACTCGTTAAATTTTTAACCTTTTCGTTTTTATCGAAGGTTTCTTTATTTTTCTGAATCAATGGGTACTCATTACAATCTTAATCCCCGGTGACTACACCTAACTTAACGGATGCGAATTGTCAAATCGATTCAAACCTAATAGATTTTAAAAGGTAAATTTTCCATTATATCTTGTTTGGGTTGCCCTAGCTTGATTGTCTTATTTTCCTGCTTAAATGCGGATACCGCGGTATGGAAGCGCCTTAGTGTCAGATTAATTCGAAAAGGATTACTTGAAGCTGAACTCTGATAGGGAATAGTTGGGAATTTAAACATGAATAAATGTACCTGTCCTTTTAGGATTTTTTTATATTACTGTGGGAATAAGTACTTAGAGGATTTATTACTGATTGGTTATAAAGAAATGTGGATACCTATCAGAGCCCAGTCATATTCTTTTTTTTTCATATTCCTTTTGTTCTAAGGTAAGTGCCGGCTTAAAATAGAATAGAACCACTTGTCCTATAGTTGTTGTAAAAGACGATCAAAGGAATAGGTACTTACTGCCAGATTAAAATAGGATTAATGAAAATGAAAGATTCATCCACAGATTTAACTCGCGCTTATTAGAAATTCGGTAACCACAATTTGTAAGGAGTCCGAAACGATGGGACTAATCAAAGTAAAATATAAATCTATACTAATATTATAAAGCTGAAGAGTTTGTTTGTTTGTTTGAACGCGCTAATCTCAGAAAGTACTAGTCCGAATTAAAAAAATATTTTTGTGTTGGATAGTCTATTTATCGAGGAATGCTTTAGGTTATTTAACATCACGGTGCGACCAATAGGAGCGAAGCATCAGGGAAAAATGTTGCAAAAACGGGGAAAATTATTCATATTTGAAGGCTTCCGTTGCATTAACGGTGCAAGTTACCCAAAAAATATGTATAAAAGAATTATTCCTCTTAAAATGATTTATAAAAATGTCTGCGACAGTATATGTCTTTCTTTTAAAAACTTCTTAATCGCGATCATAATAACAAAAAACGCCGCGACGCCGCACTACTGGCAAGGATAAAAAACAAAACGACCATATATCCCTCCATAGTTTCCGGTTTATTTCACTCCCGAAGTGTTTTCAGGAATAGTAATATCACCGCATAGTGTTCGTTTGAACGGAAAATGGGAGCTAGGCCCTTAAGGGTAGCACTGACGCTCTCGTCTTGAAATCGCTGTTATACTTCGTAATATTGGTGAATACTTCAGTATCGGAAATCCATTTTATTTATGAAATTTGATCCATCCGAGTGTCTAAATTGAATTCGTAGTATTATATCCTGTTGTAAAAATCTCCTTGGCAGGTCAGATAAATTCATACGATATTATGAAATCGTAAAAGGCCGATGTATGTACACATCACAAGGAAAACATATACAGGGTGAAATTTTAACCACTTTCCAAATTTTAATATAGCAATCTACGAGGCAAAAAACAAATGATGTATTTTTCTTTTGGTGTAGCCCACTACAAAAATGTCAAGATAAAGCACTTGGAAAATGTCCACCAAAAATCTAAAATTTTTGATACGGCATCCTAGTAACACTTTTTTTACGCGATGTGCATCTCATTCATTCATTACAATACTATTCATAAGTTTTTGATTTTCCCTTTATACCTTAACAGGTCTAGGACCGTAAAAATTTAAAACTATATCGCGAAGAATATTTTCGGGTGACAACTTGATTTTCATTTTTTACTTCATAAATAGGCTCTAAACAGTACTGACCACATATAAAAATTTTGGAAAGTGGTTAAAATTTCGTCCTGTATAGGGGATATTTAATAGAACAATAGAAGCCGAAACAATACTTTTAGGCGTATGTTTACGAGTTTTTGAAATACTCTAGTTTGTACAATTTTTGCCTGTCTGTCTTTGAGTATGTTTGTATACGTATCCCGCAAAAAGTACTGCATGGAATTTAATGGAATATTATCCAATGTATTTTACATAATCCATTTTATGATACGAAATTCCATGCGTACAAAGTCACGGGCTGATGTGTTGTCGTGTATACCTATTTCTTTTTGATTGATTAACCAATATCTATGTTACATATTTAATTTCGTTTAAAAGAGTAAGTAGACCACAAAGTCAAATAAACATACCGTATAACAAATGGGTAATCAATGGTGATCACACGAATAAAATAATAATAACAATTTGAGTTGTTGCATGACGGAACCGGTTTTTTTTGTTTATCTTTATAGACAGTAACGGTTTATAAATTAATGTAGGTCTCAAGTATATTTTTATTCAACAACCAAAACTCGTGGAAAGCTCGCAATACACAAATCACCCAATTTTCAGGGAGCACATGATACCCTAAAAACAAGGTCCATATCAGTTTATGTAATATTTATACCGGCTCGCTTTACCCGCACAACTTTAAGCGTATTGGCAACGGGCAGATTTGATAAATGAAATATTGTTAGGTCATTACTTAATTATGGTTACGTTCACGATAGAAGCTTGGACCGTTTTTTATCGGTTTGCCCTTGATTGTACATTTGATTCATTGGTCCGAAGACGAGACTTTTTACATATCAAAGTAAGTTTCATTAGAATTTGGTCTAAATTCAAATGAAACTTTGGATTTCGTCTATTGGTGCGGTAGATGTAGATACAAATCAAAAATTTCGAAAAATTGTTTGTTCTTAGTCATTTTAATAGCATTAATACTCGTATAGTTATGGTTAAAAATTTTCTTTTACAAAAAAACTATGCATCCAATTTTCTGGTAAAGACTAAACATTTTTGGCTCATTTTGTTGGTAAAATATTTTTGTAGTAAAGGTTTATTTTTATTCTCTCCTTTTTTTCTTCTTTCTAATCTAGCATTCGGAGTAACATACCTACATATTTTTAAATAACATAGAAATTACTTTGAACTATACGAGTTACCCTAACGAACAAAAATATATGTGTCTATCTGTTAAAAATATTATGCGTTGTCATACAAACAACAAAATAAATCGCATTGAACTGAGAACCTTTTCTTTTTTTTTTGTCATTTTTTAATTAAAATAGGGTAACAAAAGTTGTTTACAAAATATAAGTCTTACGGAGGTACTATATAATAAGTAAATATCGAGTTTGGTGGTAAATCAGGTATTTATTATAATGAACAAGATAAAAGTAAAAAACAGAATTAATATGTAACCTAGCAACTAACTTTTTACAACTTAATATGAAAAGAGTATTTCATACAACACACCCCCTCAAATTAAGTTCACTAATAAATTTTTGTAATTTAGGTTTAGGCAACGGTTTAGTGAGAGCGTCAGCTATCATATTTTCTGTCGGACAATAAACAAGTTGTAACAAACCGCGAGCAACACAATCTCTAACAAAATGAACCTTCAAGTCTATATGTTTTGTGCGCCTATGAAACACAGGATTACTGGCAATCCGAATCGCACTTTGGTTGTCCGCCATAATCGTTGTCTTAGGACAAACACCGAGTAAACATCTTACCAATCTAGATAGATATATAGCTTCTTTGGCAGCTACGCTTAAAGAAACATACTCCGCTTCCGTAGAAGACAACGCAACACATTTTTGTTTACGACACTCCCAATTAATTATGTTACCTCCTATCTTGAATATAAATCCTGAGAAAGATTTGCAGTCGGAAGCATCTCCTCCCCAATCGGCATCCGAGAAGCCTGAAACATCAAAATCAGTGTTGTGCTTTTCGAAAATTAACTTCAGTTCTTTCGTCCCTTTTAGATAGCGCAATACTCGTTTTGCAGCTTTCCAATGAACTTGGCCAAACTTTGTATTATACTGACCAAGGATGCTGACTGCTATAGCGATGTCCGGCCTTGTATTAGTAGCTAAATAATTCAAAGCACCTATAAGGGCTTGATAGGGTACATCAGCATTTCCAATCTCTGCTGAAGCTAATGTATTCATTATATCCAGTTCCAAAGGTGTAGAAACTGGATTGCAATCCGTCATTTCAAACGAAGATAATATATTTTCTATGTATTGGGATTGATCTAAAGAAATAATATTCCTAGAGCCAATATTATCGGTAGAAAGTCGCATACCCAGACATTGTTTTGCTTCACCAAGGTCTTTTATCTTAAAATGTTTCCTTAGATCCTTTAACAAAAAATCTTTCAGACTTTTGTTCCTGTGAAACACAATTAAATCATCTACATACAGCCCAACTACTAGAAAACTTAAAACATTTTCAATGTTTCCTGTGTAATAAACACAATTTTCGACATCTAATTTATAAAATCCTAATGACAGTAAAACGTCATTGATCTTGTCATTCCAACTTCGTGACGCTTGTTTAAGTCCGTAAATTGCACGTTTTAAATGACAAACCTTTTTCTCGTTACCTTCGTTTATACAACCCTCCGGTTGACGCATAAAAACTTCTTCGTGTAAATTACCATTTAAAAAAGCAGTATTTACATCGAAATGTTCTATGGTGAGGTTTAAAGTGGCGAAAACTGGCGAGAAAGTCTCAAAATAGTCTACTCCATAAGACTGAGTAAAGCCTTTAGCAACAAGTCTCGCTTTGTAAGTAATTTGTCCATCCGCATCCATTTTATACTTAAAAACCCATTTATTTCCAACAACTTTCATGTTAGGAGGACGGTCTACTAACTCCCAGACTTCATTCTCCTTCATAGAGTCCAGCTCTTTCTGAATCGCCTCTTCCCAATACTTAAAGTCCACACAACTACGAGCTTCGTGTATCGAGGCTGGCTCTTTTAGATCAGCTGGAACTAAAAGCGCAAAGTTAGAGCTATATTTACCTATTCTGTTTCTTAGTGGGTATCTTTCTTCTCTATTAAGTACGTCAACTCTAAACGAGGAAGTCTCAGGTCCATCTATAGGCACAGTAGCTTCTTCTTCAGTGGTAGAAACCGGACCTTGCTGTACCGGTATGTCCACACTGCGTCTGTCACCACGCTCCAGCGACCGAACTGTCACCACTGAACTACTAGAATCTGAACTAGCACTCGTCACCAATTCAGGATTTTCACGGTTTTCCGCATTTGAAGTCCGAACGACTTCCCAAAGCACCGGTGAACCAACCTGAGGAACAGGCTGCTCTCGAGATACTGGTGATTCTATTATATTGCCTACTTTACCATCCTGCCCTTGAATGTTTTCTGTTGGTTTTGCTGACTCGTATTTCGTTTCTAAGAAGACTACATCTCGTCCACGCACTATACGCCGCGGATTATTAGGGTCAGAAAATCGATATCCCTTAGTCTCTTCGCAATAACCCACAAAAATATATTCTTTGCCTTTGTAATCCCACTTTTTTCGCAATTCCTTCGGAATTTGTACGTAAGCTCGAGAACCAAATACTCACGTTCAAACCAAAAATTACTTACGTTCACTTGTCTACTTGACCACATCTGTTCCGGTACAGCACCACTATTTGCACTGTGTGGGAGTCTATTCTTGATATAAGCTGCTGTGTTGCAGGCTTCCGCCCAATATTTTTTATTAAGCCCTGCGTCAGCAAGCATACTCCTAGCCATCTCCGTTATTGTGCGAATAGAGCGTTCAGAAACTGCATTTTGCTGCGGCGTATACGGAACACTTAACTGATGCTTAATACCTTTATTTGTTAAGTAAGATTTAAAATCCGAATTACAAAATTCGAGACCGTTATCAGACCTCATGCATCTAACTTTCATACCGGAGCAAGTCTCTGCCTCTATGACAAAATTTTTAAAAATGTTAAAAACTTCACTTTTTGACTTTACAAAATAAACAAAGATTTTCCTAGTAAAATCGTCAATTATCAAAAACATATAAGCATGACCTCCGTATGAAATTACCTCCATGGGCCCACAGAGATCAACATGGACCAGTTCCAATTTCTCTGTAGCCCGAACAGCCACATGTTCTTTATCAAAAGGTAATCGGTGCATCTTACCTTTTAAACATGCAACACACGGTTCCAATTCACAACCACCAACGAACTCCATGCCTGGTATCCGCCTCATGTCCTTCATATTGACATGTCCAAGGCGCCGATGCCATAGCATTAACGTCGCATTTTCAACCCGAACAGTAGTCAAAGCTTCTTCTATAATAGGCTCACATTTATCCAACTTATAAATCCCTGAAACTTTACTAGCAGTCGCTACGGGCTCACCTGAAAAACTACAACTATTTTCGTTATAAACTCGACACCCAGAGGGAGTAAAAACTACATAAAAACCCTTTTCGACCATTTTTGAAACTGAAAGAAGATTGGCATGCAAATTTGGGACATATTTAACATCCTTAAACGATATTTCCCGACCGTGTACGCTCACTGAAACATTACCCATACCTGATACTCTAATTTTATAATTATTTGCACAAGTTATAAAATCATTTTCACTAACCTCTTGTTGAAAGACATATGACAAGAAGCACCACTGTCAAGGTACCACTCCTCAGCACTGAAGGGTTCCACTCCTAAAAGCAAGTTGAAACAAACTTTCTTTGACGTTTCTGATTTTTCAGCTCTTAATTTCAAAGAAGGGCAATCAGGCTTCTTGTGTCCCTTTTTTCCACAGTTGAAGCATTTAAACTTGTTATTGTTGCTACTTCTCTTATTTTTTACTGCTATCAATGCATCAGTATCCTTCAACAATGAACGAGCATCTTCTTGCAAAAGTTCTGCACGGACGTTCTCCGATGTCAACTTTGCTCCAGAGTGCTGTAGTGCCATCCTCATGCTACTAAATTGCTCTGGTAGACCACGTAGTAAAACAACAGCTACTAAATCGTCGTCAATGGTTTTGTCAATGTCGCTTAACTTTTGAGCGTGATTCATCACAGAAGCAATGTATTCGTGCATACTACTGTGTTTCTCTAGGCGCTCATCAAGTAAGCCATCTAAAAGTGAAATGCGGCGATTTATGCTTTTGTTCTCGAATACCTTGCATCCGCATTCCTCACATAGGGAAAAATATGGGGTTCTAGGTGCAAACAAATCGTAGCTAAGGCGTCCTGGTCTCTTTCCAGATCTTTAGGGTCGGTCGGTGTCGTCTGTACCATACTATACAGTCGATCTCGCATCAATAGCATTCTCATAGAAAATTTCCAATCTGCATAATCTTCAGTTCCTTTCAACTTATTAATTACTGTCGAATAAGTTTTATTTTGTGTCTGGGCCCATAACCTAATAAGTAAATATCGAGTTTGGTGGTAAATCAGGTATTTATTATAATGAACAAGATAAAAGTAAAAAACATAATTAATATGTAACCTAGCAACTAACTTTTTACAACTTAATATGAAAAGAGTATTTCATACAACACTATATACTAGGTGACATTAAAATTCAATCTAGAAAACAATATCAAACCGCAAACCGGAATCAAAAATAACACAACTCCCAAAATGCATTTGTCTCTGCTCTGAAATTGGAAATGGAGTTCCAATCGAAAGTTCTACTAAGCTGTTACTGTTTTTTAGTGTCGCTGTCAGACTGACCACAACGATATAAGATTTAAAAATATTGATAGGGCAGGCGATGGGAGAGACAATGATTTGTCAATCGAGAAAAAAAACTTCAGAGAACAACGCTTAATTTTGTCCCATACTAAGTATCCAGAAGAAACCGGGAAACAGCTAATAATTCTCTCTGCCAAACTACGATCGGCAACTCGCCTGATAATATTATCAAAAAAAAATACTAGAAATCGAATAGTATAAAATTAGCTAACAATTTGAAATCAAAGTGAAGCAAACAATCGGCGATGGCTCTTTCTACCTTACGGGAAACAGGTAGATTGCTTCAAGGTGATTTCCCCCGAGTAATTTATAATTGATTTTACTGTTTATGTATTCATTTATAATGTAATACTTACTTTAAAAATAACTGACAATATTTATAAGGAGTTAAGTAAATTACAAGTTCAAGAATAGAGTACAATCAGTTTGTTTGGCACTTTGACATTTAAATAAAGTAATTAATGTGCCAAAAAGGTACAGGCAAAGGCGTGCAGCCACATGATCAGCGATGTTGATTATAAATGGCACTTTAAAAAAATGGTCCTATGTTTTTTATATAATCATTGTCACTAAGCATGCTCAGAATTGTACAGAAGTTCTATGTGACTTAGAACATAATATTAGCACATGAATATATTTACTCATGTGATATTAGGTTCTTACATATGAAATTGGCGTATTGTAGTACTGGCCACTTTGATTTAATGAATCTCCCCTTTGGTTAGGAATTCCAGATTCAAATTTATACAGCTATTTTACACATGTATTTGTGTTTTGTAAACTGTCATTAATTTGCAATTTTTCTTGCTTTTTTTCTCTTTACGTCACTTAGTCGACAAAAAGGAAAACTTGAAATATCGCGTTATTTACGAGTACGAGTTCCACCGTGGCACCAGTGCTGCAGAAACGGCTTGAAGAGTTAACGATGTGTATGGCGGTCGTGTCGCAAAAGAAAACACCTTGCGTTTTTGGTTTCTACGTTTTCGTTCTGGAAATTTCGACCTGCAGAACAAGCTCCGTGGACGGCCAGATACCCTAGTTGATAATGAAGAATTAAAGGCTATCGTGGAAGCGGATCCTTCACAAACTACGTCAGAGTTGGCTGCAGGCTGCGGTGTTAATGATAAAACTGTTTTAATCCATTTAAAGCAAATCGGGAAGATTAACAAGCTTGAAATGTGGGTACCTCACGAATTGAGTGAAGCAAACCGCCAAACGCGCGTCGACTGCTGCGTTACGTTACTTAACCGGCACAATATTGAAGGGATTTTAAATCGAATCATTAACTGTAATGAAAAGGGGATACGACAATCGAAAGCGCTCATCGCAATGGCTGAACCCTGGCGAGCCAGCGAAATCCTGCCCCAAACGAAAATTGACCCAAAAAAGCTACTTGTGAGCGTTTGGTGGACTAGCGCCGGTGTCGTTCATTACAGCTTTCTCAAATCTGGCCAGACGATTACGGCAGATGTCTATTGTCAGCAATTGCAAACCATGATGGTAAAGCTAGCTGCTAAACAACCGAGGCTGGTCAATAGTTCTACGCCACTACTGCTTCACGACAACGCTAGACCACACACTGCACAACAGACGGCTACCAAATTTGAGGAGCTCCAATTGGAATGCCTAAGACATCCACCGTACTCCCCGGACCTTGCTCCAACTGATTACCATTTTTTTTCGAAAATTGGATAATTTCTTGCAAGGAAAAAAAACAACTCCGATGAGGCAGTACAAACCGCCTTCAAAGATTTTATTGATTACCGTCCGAATGGTTTATTTGGTAAAGGGATCAATGAACTACCCATGAGATGGCAAAAGTGCATAGATGACAATGGTACATACTTTGATTAAATAAATATATTATATTAAAAAATATTTGACTTCCTCCCATAACAAACGCCAATTTCATATGTAAGGACCTAAATTAAATCGAAAAAATGTGTGACCAACATAACAGTTGATCTTAAAGCTATAAGTGCAGCATATTATATGTATATTAATATTTTAGTATTAGACATTTTAATATTTAAAAAAAAATGACATAAATTTAATAAAACATACTCGGTGTAAACAGTACACTTTTAACTCCCTACCAAGGTTTAATTATCTACGAGTAGACGGTTGTTTCCTCGACTCGTCAGAGTGTAATGGTCCAAACAGATGTGAAAGAGAATATTCTAATAGCAAACAGAAAGGGCCAGGATAACATCAGTAGTATGTTACCACATAATTATTTCAAAGAGCAGGCGACGCAATTTTCATAAAGCTTTAATTACTCAGCTGCGGAAGCGAGGGGACCAAATTATATAAGTTAGGTACGTGTTTACGACAATAATATCAACGTTTTTGCTGAAAACTCTCATGTTTTTGCCCGTATGCAAAAGCGGTTAAGGCTTGAAATAATAATTATTATTTCAAGCTTTGCAGTGAAATTATAAGCTTTAGAACAAATTTGTTATTTTGGACAAGACATGTTTTGACAACTATGCTAATCAAGATTTGTATGGCTATGCTAATCAAGATTTGTATGGCTTTAAAAAAAATATATAGATTAATTTCTGAATGTCGCCCACTGCTGGACATAGGCCTAAGGATCTCAAAATCGATCGGTCCTTCACCCGCATCCAGCGGCTTACCGCAACCTTCAACAGATCGTCGGTCCACCTGGTTGGAAGTCCACCCACAGCACCCACAGATCATGCTTAACGACGTATTGTAGGGCTGAAAATTTGCCTACTAGCAAAGAAAATAAAGATAAACTTATTTTCTTTGCTACTAGAGAATATGATGCTTAACTAGCTTACATGTCAATATGTGATCCTGATAGTTTTTTGGCAGAGATTTGCCAATGTTGAGGAAGGTAAGTAAAACTCGTCTTGATGGTTAAATATCAATGGAATGGAATGGTTTAATACAAAAACTTACGCTACTTATATACAATATTATTTACAATGAAATGACTTAACTACCAATAGGAAAATTTACATTATGACCAATTAGAGGAATTTAGAGTGTGTTTCGCTCTAACACTACACTGTCTCCCTTATCGCCAGGGTGGCGCGATGTTAGGTGAAATAGGAATAGGTGTGAGTGAGAGCGGAGATGTGCTAACGTAACAAAACAAACTGCGGCGTCGCCACGCGTTCACCCGCCCGGTGAAGTTGTAACGGCCTTCTGCGACAGCATAGGCCCTATAAAAATAAAAAAAACACTTGTTCATTTCGACGGCGGCGATCAAGACTGCAAGACGTGCGCGCAGCTAGAAGGGCGCTCGGCTCGGCGATGCAGCGGTGCCCGACGAAGATGCGGTGCGACGAGAAGAACACGTGTTATGTGCATATAGAAGCGGTGCGTGAAGAAGATGCAGTGCGCGGCGGTGAAGTGCCGCGCGACGAGAAGAGCGCGTGCTTCGTGCACATACTAAAATAGCTCTTTTCAGAGCTGCCTTCTTGTTTCTTTGAATGACGTTGCACAAATAGCTCTTTTCAGAGCTGGTTTCTTCCTGTTTCTGGATTGACACGATATCACACAGTGTAGCCACAGTTTCATATTACAGATATTACTTTCCCTTTATGTAACACTAACAAAATACCTAAACTATGCTATTATTGCTTTGACGCTAGAATGCTAACAAAGCACTCTTGTAAGGTGCTTTGAAGTGGGCCTTGTTTAACCGACACGAGTTCTTAAATCTGTTGGCAGCATTTATGTAACCCTCCAGATGTTTGCTGTGTGAAATCTATTCTTTACTTGTTGGACGACAGTTATGTAACTTTTTTTATAATATGAGATTTCATTTTTGGTTATAAATAAGCATTTAAACGTAACAGTCGAACTTGCTAACAAAAGAATATTGCCGTAATCACCATGTTTGACAGAGAGACAGCGAATCAAACCCTTGTATGATAGGCAGAACACCGAACCACTACATCAAACGGGTACAAGGCTTTTATTTTTACATTCGTAATTATTAATTTACATGAGATTGAATAATTCACAATGAATGTCAAATATGAAGATAGCCCAATTATCAATATATTACTTATAAAGTACAGTTAAGTACTCGTACTATAAGCACTACTAAGCAAAATAAGTTAAGACATTTTTAGACGCAAGTAAGATTATGTTTTAGATAAACTTTGGGTCTTGCAACAATCTGTAAATCTAAAAGTTTAACAAGCGAAATGCCTTCTGACAAATAAGATCAAGTGGGTTAGGAAGTTCATAATGTTATTTATTATCAAGGCTGTCTTTCACTTTATATCCCGACATTAATTTGGGTTGTCAGTATATGTTCTACACTTAAAACATTAAGTGTTCTTGTAAATAACTCGCCCGTATTGTGTTTGAGTTGTTCTAGTTCAAACAAATTGTTACATGTATTTAGTCTAGTAAGAAATATATAATAATTGTAATGTCACAATTCTCTTGACGTCTTATCTTATAATAATTCATATTATAAACTTATTACTGAACAGGAAAGGAATGAAAGTGAATGTAAGTAAGATAAAAGCAATGGTTTTTGAAAAGAAGGATAGCATGACAGAGTGTAACATTTTGATAGGAGATGAAAAAGTGGAGCAAGTGAAGGAGTTTGTTTATTTGGGATCAATGTTTACAGCAGATGGAAGGTGTAATAGTGATATTGAAAGGAGAGTAAATGCCAGCAACATGGTGAATGGAGCGTTGCACGCTTTTATGAGCAGTCAGAAGGTGTCCGAAAAGGCCCGCCTGGCTGTGCATGGATGTTGGTTCCAACACTGATGTATGGGAGTGAAAGTTGGGTGTGGCAGAGAAAACATGAAAGCAAAATAAATGCAGTAGAAATGAGAGCGTTAAGAAGTATGTTTGGAGTCAATCTGAGTGACAGGATTAAAAATAGTGTGATAAGGGATCGATGTGGTGTAAAAGAGGATGTAGTGACCAGAATTGAAAAAGGAATGCTTAAATGGTTTGGACATGTTGAGAGGATGAATGAAAGCAGGTTGACTAAAAAGATATATATGGCGAGTATGAATGGAAATGTTGGAAGGGGAAGGTCTCGACGAACTTATCTTGATCAATTCGGGGAAGTTCTAAAGAAAGGTCAGGTCAAGAGTACCCTTAACCGGCGAGCGTGTATGAAAAGATTAATGAATGTGGATGAAGCGAAAGTAGTCTGTAAGGATCTTAGCAAGTGGAAAGATGTGGTCTCTGCCTACCCCTCCGGGAAAAAGGCGTGAGTGTATGTATGTATGTATAAACTTATTCTTACTAATATTACAAAACGCGAAAGTTTATATGTATGGGTTATGGATGTGTACAATGATATTTTAAAGTATAGATACGGTACCTTCATAGTAATTCGCGTATTAAATCTGTTCCGAGCAATCCAAAACTGCACACATTGACAAGATTCACTGATAAGCAGAAAAAGATGCGAAATAGCACGCAAATGAAAGAAATGCCTATAATTTTTAATGATTACCGTTCGTGACTGCACTTGACGTGGACGTTGTAAGAAAAGTAATTAGGGCGTATTTGAGTCTAGACAACGCGCGCGCTTATAGCAGAATATCTGCTTCGTTTTAATATAATATTATTGGATGTGTAGATGTTTATCACTCTTTCACACAAAAACTTAAAAACGGATTTTAGCAATCCCTCCAATGTTGTAGCCATTAATGCTATTGGTCTAATAAAAATAATGTTTAAGTACTGGGCCAGGATTTCGGGGCCCAGGTTCGATCCCAGGGATCGAACCTGGGCCCCGAAATCCTATTGGGCAATAAAAGTTACGAATTTTCGAATATTGCTTAGGTTTGTGATCACCAATCCCATCATTGCTGTGGTTACTTGAATTAAAGGATGGAAGCCTTCCCTATAGTCCGTTTCATATAGCATCTGCTATAACTTAAACATAGAAGACAATATAGACAAAATAAGTACCTACCTACGTTGTCTTGTTATTTATTTTCGTCGGATGAATACCTACTAACCATTTGCAAAATACAATTTCAACTTCCCTGTACATTTTCAGGAAATAGTATCGAACTTTCTCTCCTTCGGATTTGACTATCTTCGGTACTGTGACACGCCGACGGATTCACTTGCAACTGTAGAAGAAAGTGACATCGGCAACCTCCCAAACCTCTCGCATTTTATCTGAGAAATTCTTGTTAGGTAGTCGGGATTCTTACAGTATTCGACTAAACTCAAAGGTTTCGGAACTATTTCGGTCCACAAACATTCCGGAATTAGCTTCACTGCTACCTTTATATCTGTTAACTTTGTTTGTGTTTACTGCAAATTTTTCTGAATCAGATTTTTAGTACTCTTGTTTAAAGCGACTACTATAGCTAAGTGCTGCCCCCAATTGATTTAGTTTTATTACTTCTAAACAAAATTAATGCTCAAAAAACTAGAACAGTATCATTTTAGCAAATTAGCTCTAGTATTTATTAAATCACTTTTTAACTACTTTTCATTCTGGCATTCTTTCGTATTGTATATTATTGCTGAAAGCGGGCGCTTTTGGCGTTAGCGACAAATTCGACCTCATAAACAATTAAATGTAAAGTTTACTCTGATACATTACTAAAGGTAATTTTCTAAAATGATTCTGTTTTAGTTTTTTGAGAATTGATATTGTTTAGAAGTAATAAAATTAAAGGCTCTAGTAGTCCCCTTAAGTAAATTGATATACCTCCTTTTTATCGTCACTCGGTATTTATAGGAGTTGGAAATGTTCAACCTCTATTATAATCAACTTCTCCAAAAGGAGAATTTTAACTTAACTGCCACGAGTGGCAAGCGGGTTTCCGATCGCAATTTGGCCACCGTGGACAAATGAATGAATGTTTTTCTTTGGCGGTATTCCTTCTGTCACATCTTACGACATCTATGGAGAGATAATTGGTGCTATTTTTCTCTTGCCGGCCGGCACCACAAATAAAAATCAGTAGTAGTGAGTGAATTGTTGCGGTATTCCCGCAAAAAGAACGGCAACAATTGGGTGCATGACTCCATTCACAAATATTTCGGAAACACCATCCCTTTAAAGTAACTACTCATTTATTTTGATGCCGAATATTCGGATTCATTTCAGCTATGTTAGCATTTCAGAACAGTTAGTGATTTGAGTAAGGTAATCGTGACGACATACTTTACTACGTAACGTAAATGATTGACCAATTATAAAAAGGTCGTCAATTTATTCGTGTCTTCTACCTAATTCACTTATTTTACAACTGAAAACAGTTTTTTTTTTTAAATATTTAAGACATGCCTCACTGGGCCACACAGAGCTATCTAGTCCCAAATTAAGCTACTATTAAGTACCCTGTCGTATGGGGTACTAGACAACCGATAAACTTACTTATATACTTTTTTTTGTAAATACATACTTATAATACATAGAAAACACCCAGACCAGTACAAACAGACATGTTCATGCACACAAATATTTGTACTGTGCGGGGATCGAACCCGCGACCCATGGCTCAGAAGCAGCGTTTACTACCGCTGATCCAAATGGTCGTCAAAAAGTCATCAACCAAATGTCGTCAAGTTATCTATGCCGCTTGTAGTACCGAAATATCGGAAACCGAAAAATATTTACATTGTGAGATTACAGAAGAGGGAGAGAAGTATGATTACCATGTTCGTCAAAATAAAATTTCAGAATATTAATATTTATTG
Organism: Anania crocealis; assembly: GCA_949315895.1. NCBI lineage: Eukaryota > Metazoa > Arthropoda > Insecta > Lepidoptera > Crambidae > Anania > Anania crocealis. The sequence continues at coordinate 14,401,708 of OX438863.1, forward strand.
AAAAATAAATAAAGGGTTTTCAAAATTAGACATAAAATTTATTTAGAATAGAACATAATTTTATTTGGCACTTCAAAAATTTATAAAATATACAAAAATAAATTATGATAGTAATAATGTGCCAAAAAGGCTTTGGTTTGGCATTGGTCTCAACAGCCAAAGGCATGCTGCGACTCTAATTTTCAGTGAGAGCCAGCGATTATGTGTGATTTTCAATGAGAATTTCGACTCATATAAACGAAGCTCTTAAAGCAATTTATGATTTAGTTGCATTGGGGACTGCGTATTAAAGCTTTCGAAAACTTTGTTATAAGTCTCATAAATACAGAGTTCTTTCCACGAAGATCTTAAGTACGGTAATGTGTTTTTGAAGAGTTTGTAGAAGAATAACATTTTGACTTAGTATTCTTCTTAAACAATATTTTGTGGTATTTTTCCGAGTGTCTCAAACTTTTATTATCGTCGTCAACTTAATTCTTGTCATCTTCTGGTGGTAATCCCATACTTTTTACGTAACGTACCGTACCATAGAAAAAAATGGGGTGTTGTTCTCCTAATACGAGTATACGTGCGGACACTACACTGTCATAGCATATCTACAAACATATTTAGTGGTCAGAAATCAGTAACCTATTTGTTATCATTATGTGATTGAACGAATTGTCTTAAGCCCTTAACCGGTAGGCTGCTTAGGAGCAGATCTGATCTATATGACAATTGATTTCTATTGTGTCTGGAATTACGCGCATTCAAGGGGTAAATCATTTTCTTACATTCCTATCTTCCAGATAGCCTCAATATCAGCTGTTGGCTATTATTGGTATTCCACCAAGTTATGTCAATGCTAACGCAACTCGCAAACTAGGTCATTTTAATACACCTGTTTCTGATGTCCGCTCTGTCTGATGGTGAAATTAATTCCTGAATGGCATACTAGCGAGCCGTGTGTTGCCGTTCTGAAATATAATAGAACCACCTGCCTCTCGTTCTATGGGTGTCGTAAGAGACGAATTCATGAGGCCAATCGAAGATGCGCAGCAGCGACTTCTTACCACCATTGAACATCATGATATCGCTGCCTCGCCTGTTATGGCAAAGTCTTCCTTTAGAGAGTCCTACGCCCTGGGCCCCAATTCTGCTAATTTATAAATGGCTCAATAGCATCGCAATCGTATATTTTGACATTACTTCCATATTAAATGTGTCAAAATATACAATTGCGATGCCATTGAGCCATTTGTAAACTAGCGGAATTGGGGGCCTGGACTTATGTAGTACATAATGATGTGACGGTGGAGTAAAAAAACATGAAAATCAAAGATTTAATCTTGTGAGTGGATGAAAAACTCTTCGGGTAGACTAACTTACAACTGGCAGGTTTTTTTAATTGCTTATTCTAAAAATGCTTCCTTTTTAAAATATCTCTTACATATTCAAATTTGCAAAACATTATATACCCAAATACTCAAAATTGGAACTACCTGTTCCATCTGTTACAATAAATTCAGTTTAGTGGTAACATTTGTCACTGTATGGGATGTTGTCCGGTACGACAAATAGCTTTGCAGTCGGCCATCTTTCATCGCGCCTTCGGTGCGTCATAAAAGAAAAATTTTGATACGAAAAGAGTTAATGGACACTTAATGTAACTAATAGCAACTAACGCAAGCTTAACACGCACTTGAGCAGTTTAAGCGATCGTTTCATCATTAAATTTTATCATCTTTATCAAACTTGGTTAAATGTAGTAATAAAATAACCGCTGGTATATTCAATTTGCAGTAATTTTTGTAGCCTATTAAACTTATTTGTCTCAGGGTTAGTTTTATGAAAAATCGTTAGTATTCGTATCTTTGTAATTAAAAATAAATAAACAATACGACAATTCAATTAAAAAATATATTGAAGTGCAATGTTATAATCTGTTAAACTTTCTCCTCGCCTCTTGTATTCTATCGGTAGACAAATTGCCTAAGAAAAAGTAACAAACTAGGGAAACTTTTGCGTGTCGCAAAATGGGAGTGCTTACTTTGTCCAATAAATAGTGGAGGCACAAGAGGCTATTCAGATGGTGACATCATAAAGTAACAATATGCAGTAGGCCCTAAATACGCATAGCACGAAGAAGATAAAATAAAATTAAGTCTATCATTATTTTTACAAATAGTAGTAGCCATGCTAGTAGAAGTTAAGGTTAACTCCTTTATCAGGAGGACCAGTTTTTTATACCTTACATTATATTTAAAAAAGCTCATTGAAGCCTAATAAGTGTACATTTAGTTTGAAAAAAAAAAACATTTTGTCGTGCGAAGCCAACACTTATATCACCACCGCGCCTCGTTCTATGGTCGTTGTAAGAAACCAGTAAGGAAAAAAAGATAGGCAGGAGGGTCTTCACTCTAACATTAGTGAAACTGCGATGGCCATCATTGCAAAGCATAAATAAATAAATAAATAAATATTTTAAGACATGCCTCACTGAGCCACACAGAGCCATCTAGTCCCAAATTAAGGTAGTATTAAGTACCCTGTCGTATGGGGTACTAGACAACCGATAATCTTACTTTTATACTTTTTTTTTTGTAAATACATACTTACAATACATAGAAAACACCCAGACCAGTACAAACAGACATGTTCATGCACACAAATATTTGTACTGTGCGGGGATCGAACCCGCGACCCATGGCTTAGAAGCAGCGTTAAATACCGCTGATCCAAATGGTTGTCTAAAGCATGATGATAATGGTAGACCAGAAGTCTGCCAAACGGAGGTGATGGTGATTATGTAATAATTATTGTGTGTTATATGAGTACACCCGAATTCACCAATTCTTAAACAGCCGGTAAACATAGATTGACGATTAATTTGACACAATTCCCATACAAAATATGTCAAATAATATTTTAAACTCTGTTTAAAATTAAACGTCTGTTGGTGAACTCTACCCTTAATCACAACTTATTTTTAATCTCCCGGGATTTTTGGTTCAACGCAAGAAAAACTATTTTACCAAAAGAAACTCAATCGTACAATTCAGACCTACTGCTCCTACATTGTCTTCAGTTTACATGAGCAACTATTTGTAACTAGGCCTTAAGGTTACAAGGCCGCAAATCTACCGTGTCTCTTGCACCGAAGTTTGCGCCGTGTAAATGTTTACTGGATGTGACTTGAGAACTTGAGAATGAGTTAGGCAACAGTGTCACGCACACATTTACATGAATCAACTACGCTGAATAGTTAGTGCCGGATGCAGAAGGCTGAATTAGTAGCGGGTCTCCGAAAAAGTTTCAGGCATTCAGATGCTGTTAAGACAAATTAAGAAGCTGTTTCTTGTTATAAATAAACGGATCCCTGCGGTAGTAAATAAAGCACAAATTTAATTTATTAAATCTATGGAATAAACACTCTGTAGTTAAAAGTTCATCATATTTAATAAATTAAGATAACAGTCATTTGTCAAATGCATGTCAAGGGTAGAAGAGGCGAATTAAGTCGGGCAACAACGTCAACTCTCCATCAAACTGCTACTGAAAACCCTATTTTCCAGGTTTTTCTGACAGCTTTCAAATATTTTGAAAATATAACTCATTCCACGTAACATGTACTGACGAAAACAGTGAAACAAGCTACCAATTTTGAGTCAAAGCAAAACAAGAGATCACTGACAATTATCAACTACCGACTCAAAAGTTTTTTGCACTATTGTAAAACATTTACATTATTGTAAAAAAAGTTAAATTGACTTTGTAACTGTCAAGAACTGTAAGATGTAACTTTTTTCATTGAGATTATTAAACCACATTTTACTTGATCGTAAAAATTGGGAAAGCCGTTGAGATGGATGGATGGACGAAAAACGACATCAACTTTGAGAATCCTTCCAGTGGTCGATGGCAAGTCCTTTCCAGATAATATGTAGGTCCTAGCCCTATGAAACGAAAGCCCATAGTTTAAGGAGGTCTCGTTTCGGGGTCGACGCGTTAGTTATGCATGGGCTGAGTCCCAGACCTTTGTTAATTATGACGTTGGTCGTACTCCACTCGAAAATTGGATATTCAGGACTGAATAGCAGATTTTGCATTATTTTATAGCGGCCCTAACGACCTCGTTTGACTCGGGGGCTGCTGTTTTTCGGGATGGTCAACTATACTGTTTGTTAGATAATGCTCATAAAATATCAAAATACGAATTAGTGGCTGCAAGGTTTAAAATAGCGTTTTATTAGGCTAGGTTACTACAGAAGTGGAGCTGGGTTGAGTTTCTGTGAAACGCAGCGAAAATATTTGCATTTAAATACTCAATAAATTATTTTTTCCAGCTACGTAGTACGATACGATTTTAGATACGTAGTATCCAGACCTACCTATGGTTTTCGGCTTGCTATACACTAGTCCATTTCACGCTGAACACTAAGTTAGTAGTTCTGTATGTATATCTATCATGTTTTCACGCTTAAACTGTTAAATGGATTAAAATCAAGCAAATCATTCCTTGAAAGCAAAGGAAGGTAAAGTTTGTGTAGAAAATTTATAATTTCTCATTTTTGTATAACCAAAGATTAAGTTTTTTTTTAAGGGTAACAATGAATTGTGATATAACTGACTTTTAAGTAGACAAAGTCACGGGCCTAGGGCTAATTGAGCATAGGAGAAATAAATTGAATGCACTGCCTTATCACTTTGACTTCTTATTGCTTTCTTTACAAAATATCTTGATACGATTTTTAAATAAATCTGACACGTCGTCGTCAACGTCACATCATTTTATTTATATATATCATAGTGCAGGCAACAAGACTCATATTAATACAAATTTCATATTAAATCACAAAATAGCTAAAGACATGAATCAAAATCCCTTTTCAGGGGGCAAAGCCTGGCACAAGTAGACATTATTTGTTTTGAAATTGTTTTTTAATAATCCAATTACTGGTTTTAAATTGAAAATATGAGTCCATTGATAAGAATTGCAACTCTCTTTGGTGGTGCTTGAAGTCGGGTCCGTGGCTTACGCCCCCAGTTGTGTATGCAGCCGTGGTCGTAGCACCCGGTCAGTTTAATTGACTTTGAAGATTTTTTTAACCAAATGTACTGGCAGGCGTAAAAGACATAATATTGTAATATATTTATTCTAACGATTTTTGTTAGAAATGCTTTTACTTGGATTTTAGTAAAAAAAAAAAACTTTAATATATTTCGAATCATATAATTTATTTAAAATTTCCTTATTAGTACCCTAGAAAAGTTGGTATTTCAATCACAGTTTTATTGCCTATATCAAGAAAATTGCTTGATATTCTAGTAATTGGTCTTAAAAAGTAACGTTAAGCTAAACTTGACATGTAAAATTTGACATTACCTGTACTACGTGAAAAAGCACAAAAAAAAATGTATCATAATATTATTAGATTCGGGTGTTGCGACCACGGGTGCATACACCACTGGGCATAAGCCACGGACCCTTGAAGTCTTGTACCTTGTTGTCCAAAGAATTGTATTTAAGAATCAGAATTTTTATTTCGCTTAAATGTGGTACAGAGATGTTACAATTTAAATACAATTTAAGATCACACATTTTACCATAAAATGGCATGCAAAAATATACAATTAATTTAAAAATTTAATGTCACATCATAAAGTCTTAATTTAACATTACGTGCGTTACAACATCCGGGCTTTAAAAGTCTCAAAAAATTCGTTCATTGAATAAAAACAACTTTCAACTAACCACCTTTTGAGAGAAAATTTAAATCTGTTGAGGGGTAGCACTTTCATGTCGTCATTTAATTGGTTAAAATTTTTTATGGCCATGCAATACGTGCTCCTACTGTAAAGAGCTGTAGTTTCCACAGGTAAAACAAGTTTGTTGGGATACCTTGTATTAAATTTACAGAACTCCTTTTTTGTGATGAACAAATTTGAATTTGTTTTAACGAATACACATATTTCAAATATATATATGCAAGGAACGGTTAGTAATCCAAGCTTCTTAAATAGTAATTATTTATTCGTTTTCTTGGTGCTGAACTAGTAAATTAACTTATTTCAATTAAAATTCGAACAAACCACGCAATAAAAGAAAAATGAAATTCACACATCCAATATTTAATATTGCCGGTCCAATAGTTAGTAATTGAACAAATCGTTTTGCTCGTTTGTCAATATTCCGAGAGCAGAAATGTTAGTTTTAAATTTTGAATAGAAATATCAAACCGCGTTGAAATTTGAATGCGTCCCGTCATCCGATATCAATGCATGACTTACGATTTTGATTCATACATACATACATACATACACTCACGCCTTTTTCCCGGAGGGGTAGGCAGAGACCACATCTTTCCACTTGCTACGATCCTTACAGACTACTTTCGCTTCATCCACATTCATTAATCTTTTCATACACGCTCGCCGGTTTAGGGTACTCTTGACCTGACCTTTCTTTAGAACTTCCCCGGTTTGATCAAGATAAGTTCGTCGAGGCCTTCCCCTTCCAACATTTCCATTCATACTCGCCATATATATTTTTTTAGTCAACCTGCTTTCATTCATCCTCTCAACACTTGGTTGACTGTAAGTGCGAGATAAGCTTCTTAAGTATTTTTTTGTTTTTATTTTATTTAACAATAATGATATTAGCTACAATTACGACATTCATCTGGACGCTGCAAAATGCAGTAATATTATACCTATATTGATATCAACAATATATTTTTACAATACCTGTCTACCAAAATTGTCGACCTTTGCCATTAGAAAAAATAGTTATCCTTTATATTACAAATTTAAAGTACATTAGAAAGTATTAGTTATACCAAATAATTTGTTACATTCATATAAAATAGTTAACATTAAAAAAAATACAATATATAAAGCATTAGTTATGGTCGTGTGAGTGTGGATTGGCAGAATACGAGAAGCAGAGGTTTTACAGTGTTAATTAAAAAAAAGTTTTTACGTTTAGGTAGTTAGGTACTATTATGCTTTACTAATTAATATTTTTATTAATTAATTGCAGCAAGTTGAATGATTTTCAAAATTCGTAATGATCAACAATACATTTAATTAAATTTATTGTTTTCAATCTTTTATTATAATCTCAATTCAATTTAATTTCATAATTACTACTTGACTGATAATAACGCAATTCAATGTGACATTAGTGTAATATTGATCAATTGTATTTATTAATTATTTTCTGAAACTAAATAGTATGAGTAATACTCGTATTTAATAATTAACAAGTTATTTTTATTTTTTATTTTATTATGCTTTGCTAGTATAGAAAACTTTTTACTTGTAGAGGTTATTCGACACAATATTTGTTATATATTAATATGAAGTCTTCATAGCTCATTCAAAATCGTTTTACTCAAGATTACTACTTTTCACGTATTATTTTAGCTACAGCAACAGATCTAGATAAAGTTGTCAGTGGTGTAGCCTATTTGCCATATACTGCGAGTTGGCTTGCCTACCGCAACTTACGGCCTCGGGGATGCACGAATTCAACTCCTGCATTTATCGTGGCTAGCCCTCATTTATCTTCACCAACAGCGATGCATGGACTGTGTAAGCAGCGGTAAGCGATAGCTGGATTCAAGTCTCCGACGCGAGACGAGACAGATCGATCTCAGACTTGACTAATCCAGCACTGTTCATACACTCCCGACGTGTCAAGGCACAGGGTACTAGTTAAATGAAATAACAAGCATAATTATATTAGAATCTATACTAAGATCTTAAAATATGTAAATATAACTAGCTAACCGCGTCTTCATATGCGTGGAATTTAGAAAATTTTAACCTATCCAGGAACGTATATTTTTTTAGAATAAAAAGTAGCCTATATTCTAGCCTATAATCTATCTTCGTGCCAAGTTTCATCCAGATCCTATCAACCATTCTAGCGTGATTAAGTAACAAAAATTCCATCCAACATTCCCATTTCTAATATTTGTAAGATTCTTCTGCACTTGTGTTAGTCACTTAACTCCTCCTAAACGTTTGGACCAATTTGGATATTTTGTGTGTATATTTCATTTGGTTCCTAAATAGAAAATACAATTGAACCCCGCAGGTGGCTGCTTTTCCGGGCAGGACAACTTCCTATAAATAATATAGGTAAGTCAAACATTTTTCGGCATCGCATTGTAAACCGGTATGTGCAATACTCTACTACGGTAAACCTATTTAAAATTTAACAAGTTTAAAGCAAAATACATGTCAAAACTGTCCTTTTCATGCCTCTGCGGTTCTATAAAGATTTCAGCTTTGTGACACAGATTTCAGACTCCATACTAAGTGTGAATATTAACGGTAATTGTCTTCAGCATTACTTCATCCGGTGAATATGACCGCAGAAATATATTTACAGCTTCGATCGTGTCTTGAATTGGACTACTTAATATTATAAAGCTGAAGAGTTTGTTTGTTTGATTGTTAGTTTGAACGCGCTATCTCTGGAACTACTATTTCGAATTGAAAAAATATTTTTGTGTTGGATAGATCATTTATCGTGGAAGGCTTTTGGCTATATTATTTTAACAACTTCTTAATCGCGATTATAATGACAGAAATTGAGGCGGACGAAGTCGCGGGCTTCAGGTAGTATAAAATATGTGGCTAGCCCTCACATGTACCTATTTAGTTAAACGTATCTCATGTACTAATGCTTTGGAAGATGCCTGTTTATATTATTTCGATTCACCTCAGTGTTTCGAATACTTTACAGGTTTCGTCATGGGTAGATCATCTTTCATTTCACTGTGACACAATAGATCGATGTCAGCTTTGAGTTTGACTAATCTAAGCTAGACTATTCATAACCGTCAGTCAGGACATTTAGTAGGATTTATATTGTGCTCACGTTTGCTCTAGTAAAAGTTATTACTTTTTTGGCAAAATATCTTCGGTAGGCTAATAAATTACTGTTAGTATATGGTTAACCATTTTCTGTTGACAATTATTTATTATGAATATTGTATTATGTCGGCACATTTATATAATATTACCCCCCCCCCCCTCTTTTCCTATGGGTCTCGTTAGCGTTGAAAAAAGCGGGAAATTTTCCCGTTTTTTTCAAATTCCGTCGTTTTTATACAAGTTTTTTTCGAAAGTTTCAAGAAAAATAAGAATGAAATATTTCATGTTTCTTATTAATAAAACGGAAAAAATCATGTTTTTTATTAATAAAACGGAAAAATATGAAAGAAACGGAAAAGTATTGATGTTTTTTGTGGAATATTTTTATTATGTTTTGGATTGGAGGGTAGAGTGTTTTTTTTTTCATGGTTTGTTGTCATGCGCTCATTCCGGCCGGGCCCACAGATAGTTCATATTACGCACGCCCTACTGTTATCACTGCAAGCATTTATAATAGTTAGTTTTTGAATTTCATTGAATAATTGATAAATCACGTTGCATCATTGTTTTAAAAATTGGTAATTAAATTGTTTTTTTCCAATCGTTTTTTTCAATATTCGAAACAAACGACGAAAGTTTCAATTAAACTGTTTTTTTTTCCTAAGGTTATTTTCGGATATATTTCAATGTAACAAACTAATAAAACGGTAAAAAACGAACAAACGTTTCTTTCACCGAAAAAAACAATTTGTTTCTTTCGGAATTTTCAACGCTAGTCTTTTTTTTTTTTTTTGCACACGGACGACCGGTCGTTTCCTATTGAAACGATCGCTCGAACGGCAACCCTCCCACGGGGGAAGGAGGTGGTGAATCCTCATGGATACCTCACAGCCGGCTGTGAGGTTATGTGAGACTTCTACTCACTAAACACCACCTTTATTCGCTACCACCAAAGGTGCCGTAGCGTATCTGAGGCGACCACACCCCATGGGGGAGTGTGGCGCAGGGCGTTTCTCGCCTAGGCGGTTTACGCACTGAAGGAGGCTGGCATTCGGGAGGAATGTAAGCCTGGAATAAATGAATTTAAGGAGCCGTTGTTCGTAATGAACGTAGGCCTGAATTAATTATTTACTTATCGACTGTCTCCCAGAAGGGGTGGCAGCCGATTTAGAGGGCTGGGGGCGACCTGAAGGGTCTTATGGGGTGGGCTTAGTTAACCTGGGGCTTGAGACTTTTTATGACTCTTAGACACCTTTCGTGGTGACTGAGTGTCATAATAATGTCTCGGGTGGAGCAGGCATTTCGCAGTTTATTTGCGATTATATTTACTTCGTCGATATCGATATTATCGATAAAGTCGGACACCAAGATGAAATCGTCGTCACTATTGTGTGAACGCGATTTTTGTGGCGGAATCAGGACCCTCTCATGCGGGGTGAAGGGGGAGGTTTGGGTGCTGAGTTGAGGGGTTTCCTCCAGCTCCCTGCTGGCTTAGTGGCCGGGGCTGCCTCCCTGCCGCCCGATTTCGGGAGAGCAGGGAAGTTGGTGAATTTGTGGGTAGGGGGGCCAACCTGCGACCTCATGGGAGGTTGGGGTTTCGGGCGCGGCGCGCGTGCACATCCCCAGTTGGCGGGGTGGCCAATAAGGCCGCAGTTTACGCACGCCGGTTCCCCGGGGGTGTCGCGCGTGCGTTCGCACTCCCTGGTGGAGTGGGAGCCAAGGCACTTAACGCACCTTGGTGGGGCTGTACAGTTAGCCGCTGCGTGCCCATAGAGCTGGCAGCGGTGACATTGGCCTGGGACCCCACGGCTGCGCGGGGGTTCTACCCTGATATTGGACAGGCCGCAGACTACAATCTCTTTATGCCTGAACAAATCACGGGCGCGGGGACAGTTGGTCATGACGACCAACATCAGGGGGAAACGGCGTTTGCCCTGGCCGTACATTGGATGTACAGCTTCGACAGGGAAACCTTGTTTTGTGAGGTCGGCTTTGACCTCATCCATGTGGAGCTCTACCGGGACTCCGCGGAGGACCGCGCGTACTTTGCGCTCTTCAGGAAGAGCGTAAGTGTGATAAGGGAGTTTGTTTTTTGTTAGTAGCTCGATAAGGCTACGGAAGTCTGAGATGCTCAGCACCTCTATTTTTATGGCTTCACCCGTGTTGGATGCACGGGTGTATTTAATTTAGCCCTCGATGCAAAGCCGGGACACTTCAGTCCACTTTTCTTTGCATCTTAGGAAAATGGGTGGGGGCGCCTTTTGTTTGGTGGAAGTGGGCTTAGACCGCGAGTCTAGGCGAGCAGTGGGAGCAGGGGACACCGTTGGTGCAGACCCTGCTCGATGCAGAGGGATTGGGACAGCGGGGGTGGCCGGGGTGGCCGGGGTGGCCGGGGATGGAACGGGGGAAGGGGACGCTGGCGACTCAAGTACCGGAGAGCCCTGGTTCTTGGCGCGTTTCCCGCGCTTCCCCTTTCTCGTGACAGGCTGGAATGCCTCATCAGAAGGGAGAGACGTGAAGGACTCCTGAGATAGGGTCGGGGAAGAGGACCTGTCAGACAGGGTGCGCTTCAGAGTAGGTGGTGCTGAACAGACATCCATTTCGTCTGAAGACTGGACGTCCTCGGGAGTTGTAAGACCAGATGGGGTCTCATTGGTTTGGGAGGCTTTGTAGCTTTGCATAAATGCCACAATTTTAGCCAGGAATACTGGATCTTTATCCAGACGGGCAAAGAGTTTGGCCTTGTGGTCGGCAATAATGGAACAAGTATATGAAAGATATACTGAATGAATTGGAAGAAACAAAAGACAAAAACAATGGGACACCCCCCGCCAGAGGCAGGGGGGAGGGGGGGCGGCGAGTGAACGGTATCCCTAGTGGATAGCCGTTCTTTCCTTCCCCTTGGGACTAGGCCCAAGTGCAGTGGGTCCGGGACTGCGGTTTTGCCAGGGCCTGGAGGCCCCGGAGAGCGAACCGGGTGTGCTCAGTTGGCTTCGTTGCCACCGTAAGGTATCAACCAACTCAAACGCGATCGGTTATTTAAAGTATCACTGTTTTGATACAAACAGTGAGTACAGTTAATAACAGATAATTGCACAACGATGCAAAATAATGCGAGTGCGAGCGCTGGTGTATGGCATTCGCCTATCACCGGAAGGATGGAAGGGGCGCACGGGCAGACGGACGTCTGCACCGAACGGAGTGGAAATGGAGAGTGCGCTAGTCTCGTAGGAGACGACTTAATAAATAGTGCCAGAAGAAGACGGGCATGCTTTTCTCTACCTCTCTTTTCTCTGGCCAAATTGCGATTGCCAAATCTCCTGTCAAGCGTGGCGATTTTAACTAAGTTCTATGTGGATGTGGAAAAAGTGAAATGTGTGTCCCCTCAAGATCTCCTCATATATTTATGTGGAAGCTCATGTCCAGAAGTGGACTGGGTTATGGATATGGGTTCTGAATCATATATATATTATAATCTTATAGTTGGGTATTCATGAGAGAATCTCCAATATCTTCGAATGAGATAACATCTTACTTTATAACCAGACGAAGACAAGGAATTTACCAAATGGACCCAAATATTCTATCATGACACTTTACACTACGTAAGTTTTGATGGAAGTGACATTCGATTAAAACAAAAAGAGATATTTTTTATGTTTTTCGAAAGTTTTAGCCTAGATACCTACCTTAAAATTTTGTTTTATTGAAATGGGCTTGTAAAAGAGGTCTATACAAGCTCAAAACTGATGAACAGAACAGAGATAATTTGCGGATGGTATAACCATTTGTAGTTTTGCCTATGTTCTCAAATAGACGTGTAATCGGCTCAGTTTCTTAGATTTATGCGAACACTATTGAGACGATAGATTTGTTAACGGATTTAAATCGCATAATTTCACTTTTAATTTAAAGTCCGTCCGTCTGTGTGAAACACGAGATAAATCCTTAAACAAACGGTTAAGTTATACTTTATTTGATATTTTAGTAACTTAATTGCAATTATAATATCAGTATATAAACTTGAAAAATTATGTGAGACATAATTTTTCATGTTTATATACTGAACGGTTAAGTTGTTTCCGAACTGAAATGAAATTCACTCAGAACTAATTTGTTGTCTACTCACACCGTTCACTCAATTTAAAATCATTGAAGAGAGACGTGAGAACTGTATAATGTTTTCGAAGCCAGTTCTACTTAGAGGATACATAATATACAAACTTGTGTGTACAACATTATGTTGTTCTGTTTGTTTCAACACAAAGCCTTTACTGAACAAAACAAATAGCTCTAGGCATAGTTAGCCAATTGTACTTTTCCTTGTGAAATAAAGTACGAATACGGTTTAATTACACAAAGGTAAATTTATTGTGAGAGTTCATATGGGGCATTTTGTTGGATATTACAAAGTGATTCTTCAGCATATTTCTGGAAATAGTCAATTATGTACCTACCTATTTTAGTACCTACCTAGTGTAATCAGGCACATGTATTATTTTGTCTCATTTTGTCGCACAACGTTACGATATTCCACGTAAACATAGCTTTTCTGGAAAATATCGCATCTTAGCAATACCTCAGACCGCCTTTTATACGAAGTATATTTTGTCATATGTGTCTTGTATAAAAAGAATATCGTGTAGTAGTGATTTTCAACCCTTTATGAGCTTGACTTTTTAAACATCACCACTTTGCAGTACCCTTCCAGAAAATACCTAATAAGAAACGCACGCAGTGTAGGTTAGGATTTTATTTCATTCACTATCTTTTAACTTGAACATTATTTGGTATTTCAGGCATATTAATTGCTTTGTTATTATTACATACGAATCTGCCCGCGACCATGATTTGTGTAATCGGATCGAAACGACGGAAAGGTGAATACTACATTATTCATTTCAATGCATTGCTATAAAGTCCATTCCACATGGTTCGTAAAGTAATATTTTCTACCTGTTTTACGTAACTATTACCTTGATGTATGTTTAATGACATTTTCATTTGTAAGTTGGTCACCTATATCTTTTTAACTTGTAAATCCGACATAGCTGTGAGATTATTTTAATTTCCATTTACTCGTACTATCTAGTATAACTACCTACTGCCGCGAATAGTCAAGTATTCATAAACAACCGTTTGGTTGTTGGACGCTGACTGGACTGTAACAAAAAACATTACTTAAAAACCAGATATTCTTTAAACTTATCAATCAAATTATAAAATATGAAACAGGTTCATACACCCACAGCATATTTGAAGATTACTATCTAATGATGCTCACAACTGTACGGGAAAATGATCATTTTTATTTATATTTAGAGGAAATATGTTATAATACAACATTTTATTTTACAAAATCGTCTTCGTTATTAATTGTTAATTAATGCCATGTTTTCAAACAAGGAGACGTATATTTGTTCAAAGTCAGACATTATGGATAAGGCAAAACTATAAGGGTTCCTTGTTCAACACGAAATCATGATATAAAAAAAATGTAAAGCCTAATGAACAAAACGCTACTTATTTTCGTTACTCACTTTAATTATTGCGTAAAAATTGTGTGGCTATTGTCCGACGGACGTCGGAGTCACATCTCCAAAACGTTAATGCAAATATTTCCTATTCCAAGTCCATTAATCTCCGAAAATTAGCGTCTTTATAAAGCAATAAAAGACAGTAAAAGCCGCGTTTAACTTGGATATAGACGCACGTGACTTAGCAACTTAGAACTTCAAAGCAAGCTTCGTGCCACAGCCAAGATAACCAGACATCATTTGATATCTTGAATTAAAAGAGACTGGCAGACGCCCATGTATTTTTAGTTTCACATACAGAATGACTTTTTCATCATCTTCAAAAATTTTTAGAGGCGTTTAGTAGATATCGTATTTAGAGCCCATTTATGAAGTAAAAAATGTAAATCAGGTTTTCACCCAAAAATATTTTTCGCGCCATAGTTTTCAACTTTTACGGTCCTAAGCCTGTTAAGGTATGAAGGGAAAATCAAAAACTTATGAATAGTATCATAATCAATGAATGAAATGCGCATCGCATAAAAAAAGTGTTGCTAGGAGGCCGTATCAAAAATTTTAGATTTTTGGCGGACATTTTCTAAATGCTTTATTATGATATTTTTGTACTGAGCTATACTAAAAGAAAAAATACGTCATATGTTTTTTGTCTCGTAGATTGTTATATTAAAATTTGGAAGGTGGTTGAAATTTCATCCTGTAAGTATAGGCTATAATTTTAGCAATATCATAAACAGGTGGGTTGCAATTCTTTATCAATATTTAAACTTGAAAAATTATGTCTCAGGCGGGACTCAAACCCGCATCTCCTCGCATGCCAGGCGCGACGCTTTACCATTTAGCCACCGAGACACTACATCACAGGCGCCAATTTTTCAAGCATGTTCTTATCGCATAAGAATATTATGCTTGAAAAATTGACGCCTGTGAAGACGAGAAGTTTGCTGAGCAGTACTAGCTATTGTTCAAGTACTTAATCTCTTTTGTTTACATCATGAATATTTTTATTTACTAGTAGCACGAGTCATTTCGTATGGGAGTAGGTCATAAACTTTTTAACTTTAGTATCTTTAGTGCGCACTGAGGTTTTATTGCCACGTTAGTATTGAAACCTGAAAGAATAATTATTATAATCGCAGTTTGCCAGTGATGGAAAGACGACGCTGCTGTCCGTCTTTTGTCTCTTACGACACCCAGAAGATGAGAAGGATCAGTCCTGTTCCATTGTAGGCCGGCACAACATTAAATTGAGCACAAAACAAACACATATCATATTTTCTTCAGCTAAGTAGAACCAGATCCATTTTGTTCACAATGGGTTCTCCTTCGTCAATTATAAAGTCCAAATGTTTTTTTATAATTTTTTACATCTTTTCAATTTATCGTGAACAAAAGTTTTGATTAAATCCCTGTTCACTTAACCCTTTTAACTCTCGATTAGCCACAACGACGTTATTTTTGTTTAATTCAGTCCGAGATTTACTGTGAGAAAGTAAAGCTGTCTCGCCCATCGCTGTTATTCAGTGGCAGCAAACGTCTCTTCTCTCTAAGAAATCATTTGTCCTGTTTCTGTTCAAGATACGGTTGGCTTATCAGTTATTACATTGTCAGCGGATACTTACTACTACCTTTTGAACACATTTGAAATATTTTCTGGGAATCATTTACGGCTTTTTTTTAACCCTCTCTATTTTGTCATACAATTGACATTTGGCAAGTGACAAAAGTCATACAATTGACAAGTGACAAAGAGAAATCTAAGTAAAGTAAATCTATACACTTTATGTAAATTTTAGTTGTGCACAAAGTTTTTTTATAAAAATAAGATCAAAAATACGTTATACCATAAAAAGTACAATCCACTCTCAACCGCAGAAATGTCCATGCAAATGAAAATGGAAGCTTCATTTAATTATCTTTCTTGTAAAATGTTATTTCGAATCGAGAAATAGATTAGGGAACTTGAAAAATGGCCTTCTGAACTTTGAAACAGAATAGCAGATATCTCATTTAAATAGTTGTCGAGATTTATTCTGTATTTAAATTAATTATTTGAATTAATACTTCGATATAATTATTTGTTACAGATTTGTTCACTATTTGTTGCATTACTGTAAATTGTCGATTTGTCATATTTAGACCAAAATCATCAGAAAAAAACACCTGAACTAGTTTTGTTTAAAAATGTAGCTTGTTTGTTTATTTTATTTTATATCAAAATACAACAGAAGCAGATTATTTTTTCCACTGGGCACGTTTGACAATGGCCCTAATAAATGTGCCAAATCTCATGATTATCATTACCAGCCCAAATCAGCCCTCATTTGGACATGCCTTTCCAAATTTAGCAATTATAATAGCCAAACTTGGCAATTGGGCTGATCAGCCCAGTGGAGAAAAGAAAGAAAGAAGTTTTTTTTAAAAGACCTTTCTGCTTCTTCCAGGATCTTTAAAAATATTCAATTCCATATTGCAGCCTATGTTTCTTTCTAAAACATTCCTCTTTACTGACTGATAATTTACGTAGTACGAGTAAATACTCGTTATAATACACGAATGAATTTCATTATTCGTTTAACGTAAAAAGGACCGCATGTAAATGCAGTCGTTTGTAAAGATACTCGTATTTACAAATTGTTTCCTGCGTTTTTCCTCGAATTACGGGATCGCCTTAATAAAAGCGGCCAACGATAAATTTTAACGCATAAAACATTGTATCGTCGCATTTTCCTTTTTCTACTGCTAATTAAATAAATTACGAGCGCCGAGGGCAATTAGTCTCATTCTACCATCAGAAATGACAGAAAGCCGGGAATTTCTCCTAAAAGTCTCCCGTGCGATCTACATAAATAAACACAATTTGCGTGCGACATTAGCTAGCAAGAATTTCCTGACTCCATAGTGTTCGTTTTGCACTAGCATCTGTCTTTTGTCATTAAGTTCGCAAACCAACAAATTAACTACTAGTTAGGATCGAGACGCAACTAATTGTTTGTAATTTTGATCTCTTAGCGTGGATATCAACGTATTATTTTTCTAACTTTTGCCCGCGGCTTCGCTCGCATTAAATTCGGAGTAACAATAAAATTTCACCTCTTCTTTTAATGTTTGGGGGTGCAAAAAAATCGTACATAATTTTTTTTTGGAAATCCGTTTCCAAAATAAAATTATGTACGATTTTTTTGTTAGTCACAAATAGTCCGCATACCAATTTTTAGCTTTCTACCTTGAAAATTGCAGAATGCTCCATACAAACTTCCACCCCCCCATTTTAGGGAAGTGGGGTCTTAGAAAGAAACAAGAAGTAGCCTATGTCACTCTCCATCCCTTTAGCGTTCATCCAAGTGGAGATACACTAAAAAAATCACGTCAATTCGTCGCTCCGTTTTGCCGTATAAAACGAACAAACAAACAGACACACACTTTCCCATTTATAATATTAGTATGGATAGTACGTACGATAGTACGTCCATCATGTTATCAATTTGATGTAACCTTTTTTTTAGGTTCAGCTGAACACTCTTTGTCACACGCAGAATAAAACCGTTCGTACAGAATCTTTTTGTGCAAGAGAGTTCAGAAGGCACAATTTAATACAGCCTTGAACCTGAATGTAGAAAGTTTCAAATAGTGTTAATTTATAGCCTAACCGGTCGCCTGCGTATGGAAGGATCTGACCTATATGACAATTGATTTCTATTGTGGCTTATACGAGACTAAATCAAACCCTCACTGAATAGCCTTTGAATTTAACAACAAGGAGCTGATTTTCCTATACATGTTGGAAACTATAACTAACTGCAGATTTTCAAAGTGCTGTCATATTTTTTTTTATCTTTATTAATCTGATGTCTATGATCTGCAAAAGAAGCATCAAAGATTTTCTTTAATACCGCAGGCATTTTTTAAACGGAAATTACGAGTCATCGATAAAAAATTGATTGAAAAGTATACTTCCGTCCGTGTCAATAAGTAGGTATAGGTATTTCCGCAAATCGGAAGTGATCGATAGATTGTTATACTAATGCTTTTCTTTCAGTGAGCAAATAAAACTGTATTGGGGCAATATTTCTAGTACTAAAGCACTATCGCGTGTGTCTATGAGCTTGAATACGCGCAAGACAAATCCTTGAGCTTAGTAATAGAAATATCGCCAATATGTTTCAATTTGTACTTTTTTACTTACTCCCCGAGTGCCCTGTCTATTTCAACGCAGTTCTAATAGCAAATCATCATCATCATCATCAGCCTGTTGCAGTCCACTGCTGGACATAGGCCACTCCAAATGCACGCCACTTAAGTTGATCCTCGGCTTATCGCATCCAGCTCCTGCCAGCCACCTTGCGCAATCAATAGCAAATCATGAAATATAGATGTTTTGATTGCAAATACTGAATATTATGTTCAAGAGACGAATTTCAGATATATAGGCATTTTTAATCGTAAAAACTCATAAAAAATATTGATTTATTCCCTAACCTTGTTTTTAAATATTCTTCATTTCTTTTTTTAAAGACTTAATATTTTAGAGTTTAGGGACTTATACCACGTACCTAGTTTTTTCCGAGTCTCCTATACGTTCTTCCGTGATAATGGCGCTTGCAACGGTGCTGAATTATCTGAAAATTATAAAAAAGAAGGCCTCAGAGTTTAACATATCTACATATTATTATATGTGGCACATGTAGATACGTTAAACGCTGAGGCCCAGAAATGTTCATATTCTTGCGGAGTTTTGTAATATCCTGAAAGTAAACATGCACCAAGCATACAAACACGAATTCGAGTCAGTAAAACTACTTCTTCATAGAAAGCGTGCTAACGCAAACAACATTTAAAGCACTTAAGAGTTTCGAATGGTTTAATAATCAGCCAAGTGCGAGTCGGACTCATGCACGAAGGGTTCCGTTTCCGTGCCATTGACTAGGTAAACAACATTAGGTACCTACATTATTTAGTTTATGTAGTGCCTACCTGTTACCATTTATTGATATCGAGCAAAAATAGGCAAAAAATTGCGTTTTTTGTATGGAAAAATATTTATTTTATGGAATTTTTAGTACTTATTTGTTGTTATTGCGATAACGGAAATACTTACATAATTTGTGAAAATTTCAACTATCTGGTTATTGTGGCTCTTGAGATTAGTTGAGATACAGCCTGGTGACAGAGCGACGGACAGACGGACAGACAGCGAAGTATTAGTAATAGAGTCCCGTTTTTACCCTTGGGGTACGGAACCCTAAAAACGACCGATGGCATAAGATCCTATTGAAGGCAATTTTCAAGACACATATTTTAACGTATAAATCGTTTCAAAGAATTTTGAAAATTCTCTTTAAAAGTAGTATTTTTTCTATCAAACGTCTTGGTTGGCAAGCGGATTCACGATCGCAATGTGATCATTAATGATGAAAGGAAGACGCTGCTGCCTTTCTTCTTCTGGAATTACTTCTTTTACATTCTTCTCTTCCTTAACTGACAGGACAAGAAGGTGTAAAATTACATCCATTTTATTTGAAGACGTACATAGTAAAAAAACATTACGAAACATGTTTAACAACCTTCATGCTCCAAATTTAGGTACTACAACTGTTTTCAATGTAATGCCAGCTTTGAAGTGACAAGATCATTTCATGATAATGTAGAATTTGAACGGGAAATCAATAATTATTCGGCTTATTTAGATGAAATTTGAGATGGAGTTTGAGTTGAGACCCTAAAAACTACCACGTACCTATATCGTATGTAGGTATATGTGTTAGAAGTTCCATAGTTAGTGGAGCAAAACTCAGGTTCAACACTTTATCACTTTATTATTTAGTTTATTATTCAGTGTTCACTTCTCAAAGGTTAAACTAAGACTGCCCCGCCTTTTTTTTTTTTTTGAAAGGACCTATGCTGTGGCAGAAGGCCGTTATAGCTTCACCGGGCGGGTTTTAGGCGAGTGCGGAAGGCACTCAGCCCAAAAGCGGCCTGCTAGCGGGTACCTCGAGCGCGAGGCGAGTCCTAGGCTTCGCGTAGCGAAGCCTAGGGCTCGCCCGCACAGGAGCCCCGTACTAGCGGCGCGATCGGACCGTGACGGGTGCTGAAGGCACCCGGCCAAGAGGTCAACCCGACTAGTGGTTGCATCGCGTAGCTCGGCGCTGCAACACAGACTGGTCTGTGCATACAGACCGATCTACGCGAGCCCCGTTCTAGTGGGCCCGATCGAGGGGGGCAGACTAGGCCTCAAGGGCGCCTCTGTAGGCTCGGACCTCGGCTTGGGCCGTCGTCCGAAGGGCGGACTGGTGAGAAGCGGCCAGGTACATGTCTGTACCTGCCAAAATGATGCAAGGGACTGCCCCGCCACACAACTTGCGTCGCTTATAAACGAACAGCTCGGTACCACGAACAAGCGGCACGAGACAACCAAAGTCAAACCATCACTTTTAAACATTAATAAATTGCTATTGCATTATTTAATTAGCTCATAGTATTTTTATAAATATTGAAGTAATTCAATCATGCTGCTTAAAATATTTTTATAATTATATAAATTGATTTATTATTTCCTAATAGTGTACTTAATCATTTGTCAGACAAATAGTAATACATTCCAATTTAAATCAAATAGTATTTTTCTAATTAATATAATAATTATAGTTTTAATACTGACTCATTTTTGATATTGAAATAATTCGATAATAAACAAAAACAGACTGTAAAGAAAATGACTAAGATATTATCTTATTAACTTCCGTATCCGTTACAGATAATTTCAAAGTCTCGAAGTACGAAGTATTTGCTACAATTTGATTACAACTTCCGTTTCCTTTTCATTATAATTTTCAACACTTATTTTAAATTGAATTCAAAGTAACTTAAAACAATAATCATAATAAAAATAAAATAAAACAGATACAGTTTTACGCGACTAATTTCGTAATAATAAATAAGCCAATTATAAGCGCTGTAAAAGTAGCGCTATAACGGCCATTCTGAAAGAAAGCCCGTGCTCTGGGCTTTTATTCGATGTGATCTGAAATAAGAAATTCTAAGCATGATAGTGCATAATAAATGTTATGGCGCGCTTCGTGTTTGTAGACTTGTGTTCTTTCGATTGTTGTTACTGATCTGTGCTCTTTTAGTTGACACTGATTTGTGTTCTTTTAGTTGACAATAATTAGTGTTCTTTTAGGTTGGCACTGATCTGTGCTCTTTTAGGATGGCACTAGTGTGTGCTCTTTTGTAGTGACACCAATTAAGTAGGCATTATTTCATTAGTTTTTTTTTTTAAATTTGTATATCAATTGCTATCACGGTCTTCATCTGATAGGTTTTCAAAAGAATTAGGTGTGGGAATAAGTCTGACGTGTTCATGAGCTACCACTGTAACTTTCCTGCTTCCAGGTTTAAGACTTTTAACTTCGTATCGGTCATTATCTAAAATTCTTACTATTTTGTAAGGCCCTAAAAACTTGGGCCCTAGTTTATTACTTGACCATTGGGTGTCTTTACACAATACAAAGTCATTAATTTGAAAGGGTTGGACAGAGGAGCATCTAGCGTTAAAGCGGTTGTGGCTATACTTGGCTTGTTCGGCCATTCTGTTACTTGCATCGTTTCTAAGGTCGTTTCTATCGATTTCATCTTCAATAAGGCATAGCTGTTGAATTGCTGGGGGTGAGCATTTTTTGCCTATGAGAAGTTCAAGTGGGAAGTGTCCCGTTGCCTTAGATTTAGTGGTGTTAATACAGAGTTGTAGTTCTCCCAATTTAGTAAGCCAGGTTTTATTTTGATTTTGTGAAACTACACCTAAGTGGTCGCGAATGGTGCGCATAAGCCTTTCAACTTGGCCATTTGCTCTAGGGACGCCGCGTGCTATAGCATGATGTTCAATATTCCCAGATTGAAAGAAATTTTGTAGTTCTTTAGACATTATCGCTGGTTCCCTGTCAGAAATTATCTTATTAGGCGTACCAAATAAATTTACGATTTCTCGCAAGCACTTAAGAATGAGATTTGTACTTTTATCGCTAAGCGGGTGTATAATTACAAACTTAGTAAAAGCATCTATCGCTACAAATGCGTAAGCTTTTTTGTCACATCCAGTTAAGTTACCCATCAAATCAACATGAATGGTGTGAAAAGGAACAGAGACTTTATCTATGGGATGGAGGTTAATTTGCTGTTTACCAGAAATTCCTTTTCCAATTTTACAATTTAGACAGTGGTTGCAAAATGATCGGACACGTTTAGTCATATGGGGAAACCAAAATTGCTCTCTAATTTTTTCAAGAGTTCGTTCCCACCCGGCATGCATGAGTGTTTCATGATATCGATTAATTAGGTTAAATACTAAAGAATCAGGGACAATTGTGCGAGTTATCGTTTTACCTGTGCGATTTTGTATGGATATCATTAAAAGGTTATCTTTCATGCTATATTTTGGGTCGGAATCTTCTTTATTTATAATTAAGTCTCTAATTTTTTTTAGATCGTTGTCTCGTTCCTGTTCAACAATAATCCAAGAAGCATCTTTTGTAATAGCATTGACTGTAGGGTTTCTGCTTAAGAAGTCTACATGAGACATTTGTTCTCCTTTACGATATTTCACCTCAAATTCAAAAGTTTGTAGGTACGCCCACCATCTGTGAACCCTGGGAGTCAATTCTTTTTTAGTACGGCTAGCTTTAAGAGCATTGCAATCTGTGACAACGGTGAACTGCCTTCCGTATAGAAAATGGCGAAAATTTTTTAATGCTTTAACCACTGCCAAAGTTTCCAGCTCATAAGAATGATATCTGGATTCAGTTTCAGTAGTTCGCATACTAAAGTAGCTGATAACTTTACGTCTTTCTCCTTCAAATTGAATCAACATTGCACCATATCCCAATGAACTGGCATCGGTATGTACTTCGATAGGCAAGTCAGGGTCGAAAATGCTGAGAATGGGCTCTGATATTAAATAAGAAATAATTTTCTGTCTAATAATTTCGTGGGAATCAGTCCATTCGAATTTCGCGTCTTTTTTAGTGAGGTCATAAAGTGGGGACATAATGCGGGAAAAGTTTGGAATAAATCTACGGAAATAGCTTGCAAGACCATTGAATTGGCGTACTTGTTTTACGGATTTTGGAGGGCTAGAATTTTTTAGGGACTCTATTTTACGAGGGCTTGGTTTAACATTGCCATTTTCTACTATATTACCCAGATACTCAACCGATTTCTTTAAAAATTTACATTTAGACTTATTTAGTGAAAACCCAGCATCAGATAATCTTTTAAGTACTAAATCTAATCGCTCTAAGCCTTCTTGAATTGTTTGGGATGGTATTAGGACATCATCAATGTAAACAAGGGCAATTTTGTCTTTATAGTTACCAAGTGCCTTATTTATTGCCCGCTGATAAACAGAAGGTGAGTTGCATAGACCAAATGGCATAGTGACGTATTCGTACTGTCCATCTGGAGTTACGAATGCCGTTTTTTCGATAGAATCCTCATTTATAGGAATCTGATGAAAACCGGACTCCATATCGAGTGTGGTGAAATATTGGGCTGATCCAAGTATGTTTATTTGGTCTTGTATAAGGGGAAGAGGATAATTATCACGTATAGTATTAGAATTTAACTCTCGATAATCGACACATAATCGATCATCGCCATTTTTCTTTTTGACAAGAAGAATAGGACTTGCAAAAGGGGAACAGCTATCTCTCACTATTCCTTTGGATTTTAAATCGTCAATGATTTTATTTACTTTTTCTTTTTCTACTGATGCGAGTCGATACGGTCTTCTTTGAACAATACGAGTTGAGTCCTTGAGTCGAATATTTAATGTACCTGTTTTTACTTTTCTAATAGGTGTTGTCATACCAAACGTTAATGAATGTTTTAATAGGACTTTTTCTAATTCGGCTGTGTCAGTTAAATCAGTATCAAGTTTAGTTTGAGAGGAATCTATTTGTATTTGGCCAATGAAAGAGTCTCTAAAGACAGAGACACCGGTATTTGTAACTTCTAATTTGATTCCAGGTAAACTTAAAGAGTCAATTCCAAGTATTACATCGTAAGACAAATTATCAACAACATGCAAATTGATTTCAAATGTAACGTCATTAATAGTAGCTATAGTACTAATTGTTTCATTTGATGGGATAGCTAGACCACTGATACCTCGTAATTGTATAGGGTTAATGCTGCGACGGCCGGGAATCGAACCGGCACATTTCTTTTTATGAGGGAACATTCAGCACCTGTATCGATAAGACATAATAAAGTTATACTACCAATCTGGATAGGCACACAGTTCTGGCTTGATCTTCGAACAGTATTAACTTCCGGTTGGCTTGTTGTTCCAGCATTTACCGATTGTGAAGTATTGTTGGATATCTTTGACCAGCAGCTAGTACTTGTGTGTCCAGGCTTCTTACCAGTGTTGCAGATGAGTGATTTACAATCTTGAGTCTTGTGTCCATTTCGACCACATTTTTTGCACTTGAGCACAGCAGGTTGTAATTGCGATGTTTCTAAATAATCAGAGCGAGGCCGTTTGTTTTCACTCGGGTCGTACGCTGAACTAGTTCCAGTAGGCATTGGTCTTTTGCGGTAATTGTTGAGAGTAGCAATTAATTCTGCTTGTGACCTTGGCATTGTTCTTAATAACTCGGCTTGATAGAATTTTGGACGAATTCCTGAAATCACAGCTTCTACCATAAGGTCGTTAGGTGCATTTGGTGATATTCTTGCAAACAATCTCCAAGCTTCAGTCACATACTCGGCGTAATTCTTTGCATCATTAGAATTATATTCTCGAAACTTAGTCACGAAGTAGATGTGTCTTGTCTCTGCACTGAATTGGCAGATCAATTCTCTTTTCAAATCGGTCCAATCAGGTAATTCATGGGCGCTGATATCAGCCCAGGTTTTAGCTCGGCCTTTGAGACATGACAAGGCCTTCATTAATGCTATTTGTGGTGAGTATCCTCGAAGGTTAATAAGCGAGTCTACTTGCTTGCACCACTCTCCAATTGTTAGTTGGTGATCATCGGGATCGAACTTTGCCAGATAGATTTCAGACAAATCTCAGTGGGTACGATTAGATGAGTAATTATTGGAGTTTTGTTGTAACAACATTTGTTCAAGAAGACTTACTTGTCGTCGAAGGAGCAATATTTCTCCATCATCTTGGTTATTTCTTTGTCCAAGTCGTTGTATTATTGGTGAGCTTCGGTTCTGACTTAATTCGGCAAAATCAGGATCGACGGCGGGCGGAAGGGCGATATTTCTGGGTATCTCTTCTTCTGATGTTAGAAGTTCCATAGTTAGTGGAGCAAAACTCAGGTTCAACACTTTATCACTTTATTATTTAGTTTATTATTCAGTGTTCACTTCTCAAAGGTTAAACTAAGACTGCCCCGCCACACAACTTGCGTCGCTTATAAACGAACAGCTCGGTACCACGAACAAGCGGCACGAGACAACCAAAGTCAAACCATCACTTTTAAACATTAATAAATTGCTATTGCATTATTTAATTAGCTCATAGTATTTTTATAAATATTGAAGTAATTCAATCATGCTGCTTAAAATATTTTTATAATTATATAAATTGATTTATTATTTCCTAATAGTGTACTTAATCATTTGTCAGACAAATAGTAATACATTCCAATTTAAATCAAATAGTATTTTTCTAATTAATATAATAATTATAGTTTTAATACTGACTCATTTTTGATATTGAAATAATTCGATAATAAACAAAAACAGACTGTAAAGAAAATGACTAAGATATTATCTTATTAACTTCCGTATCCGTTACAGATAATTTCAAAGTCTCGAAGTACGAAGTATTTGCTACAATTTGATTACAACTTCCGTTTCCTTTTCATTATAATTTTTAACACTTATTTTAAATTGAATTCAAACTAACTTAAAACAATAATCATAATAAAAATAAAATAAAACAGATACAGTTTTACGCGACTAATTTCGTAATAATAAATAAGCCAATTATAAGCGCTGTAAAAGTAGCGCTATCATATGTATATAAAATTTGAAAGGACCTATAAGTAGAGCAATATAGTTGAAAACGCTATAAATCTAGTCGTTTATATTTGCGCATTACGAGTGGACGCGGTGTTTGTTCAAAATAAAATATTATTAAAGATAAAATAAGATAAAAGATATATTTATTTGACGAGACCCAGATAAGAACAAAAAATAATGACAATATAAAAAGTACTTACACACTAAAACAAGAACACAAATAAGTAGGACAAGTATACGAGTCTCAAGGTCCCGACAGTAAAGCATCCATCTCAGCGTATGTTGTGTGCACGGGCACACAACGCTGGTCTTCCGTTGGAGACACAGAGTAAAGCACGGACAAAAGCAACAAAAATCTGCACGATAGACAACACTTGCGCTACTTGAGCCATGCAAAGACACAGTAAAATATTACAAAATAAATATAAATATCAAGTAAGTATTACAAACAAACAAATTGAAACAGCCTACAAAGTCCCAACAATTCTAGGGGAATGCGGAATTCGGCAGAAATAAAAATGCTACAACTAAATTTCATCGTAAAATTAGAGCTCTGAGCGTCAGGTTTCAAAGCAGATACAATCCAAGCTTAAAAATATTATTATGTCTCAGGGATTTTAATTTCAATCAATTGAATTCAAACCTTTGTTGGTTCCGTTGTCTCCGCAAATATGGCGCAAATAATCTCTCCCGTTTTATTATTTTCTGCTCTCCCACACAAAGCTCAGAGATGCCATTTAATTTATCACCGCTCATATTTAGTCGAAATACTCGCAGACCCTGCAAGGCGTAAAAACCGCAGTTAGACCCTCTACCAAAAGAAGAGAGCTGCGGAAAATATCGGTACTTAATATCAAAGTCTCTACGCTATCAGGATAAAGTTTACTTTCGAATAACTTAACGATACCAGCGCCACCGTTTGGGGTATTCGTATTCGGAACAAAGTATACCTAACTCGAGTCACAAAATTGTCACAGTGCGGACTGCCGTAGTGAGGAAAACTTCTTCAAAACTTAGCAAACTTGAGTTTCCAACCTCATTTGGGGCAATTGTAGAATCCAAGTGGATGTGGCGGGTGGAAATTAGATTGTTGAATTACGGGAGCGACGTGACGGCTATTACTGAAAATTGTTCTAGACAAAAGTGTCAATTTCATAAAGATTCTTCAATGAATTCTTGATTGCAACAATCTAAGAATTAATGAAAGTTTCCCAAAGGTCATGTTTTTTTCTGTAATGATGATAGATTTTGTTATTCCATAAATAATTATTATGAATACATTTTTGAACTCATAAGTGGCTGAGATAGGTTTTATGAAAACTTTGTGAATTAGAGTTCGCTGTTTGTTTTGATCGTTTTGAAGTTTCTAAATAAATTAATATTATAGCTATTTGCATATATTTTCAACTTCAACTCCAAAAATAGTTTTAGGTATGTTTATGCATCTAACAGCAAAACAAGTAATCAATCAGCAATAAAAATTAATTTAAATAAAAATACTGATACAAAAATTAAGAGTAGAGGTATTACTATGTTTGTCGTAAGAGGCGTCTAAAGAAAAACCGCCAGAATAATACGGTCCTTAGCGTCTTAGCTCTACCATTGGCCAAACTGCGTTTCGGCCTAAGTTGCCGAGCGTGGCTATACTGGCGAAATCTTCCTATTGAAGACGCCTGTAACTATGAGTGAACTTACGTAGCCTGATGATGATCAAAGGTTAATAAGCTAAAAGATACTAATG
Organism: Anania crocealis; assembly: GCA_949315895.1. Classification (NCBI taxonomy): domain Eukaryota; kingdom Metazoa; phylum Arthropoda; class Insecta; order Lepidoptera; family Crambidae; genus Anania; species Anania crocealis. Next base: position 14,429,887 of record OX438863.1, read on the forward strand.
ACCTTAAGCAATTGCTTAACAAATTGAAAACATTAACCTGTAAAATAAGATTATTCCACACACGGCCATCGCTGAATTCTATCTATCCGTTTTTTGTAACTAATGCAGCGTTTATATAGTGACAGAGTAGATTTTTCGCCTTCAAATGTATTATTAAGAGACCAGCCGGGAAACGCGAGTGGTACAGAAACACCCAAGCCGCAGCTCAACAAGAACAGACTACTATTATAAAGGAGTAAAATTTTGTTAGGTTATAAGGTAGCTTACTATCTTATAACCTAGAAGAGACCTCTATAAGAAATAATTACTTGTTCGATTGTCAACGTTAATTTGCAGCTTAAGTTATTAGTTCAATCTTTTTACAGCTTAAAATGTATTTTCTGTGACAAATTTACCCTGTATGTGTGCGATAAAGAGTATTTGTCATATCTTAAATACAAGAAGTAACTGTCTGTTAACTTTTGTATTTTTTTGGTTAATGATGGGTTTGTCATGTCTCATTTAGACAGCACTGTCACTGACATCAAACATGAGAACACAAATTCACAATTCACAAAAAATATCGACACTCATCGTCCAACTAAAATTATGCTCGTCCAGTGCGATAAAATGAAACCTACTTAATTATTTCGACCGATTTCGTGGATCGCACATTATGTAAATATCTAAGTTAGTTATATTAAATTGTCATATAAAAAAAATTGCAGTTAATAAGAGTACATATTATATAACTTTACATAATAAAGACTTTACGTTTATTGACATAGGCCTTATTATTTGATGATGATATTTTGATTGAACTACTATTACTAAAAGATAAATAAGTCCCTTGAAAACCCCAAAAGTAAATCGCATTGAACTAACTTTAATATTTGAGCTACAGCCACTATCCCTTACATCGTCGTTACGATATGCTAATGAAGTGATGTTGGTTCTTTGTTTCGTTTGTCCCAACCTCTCATTCAATTGAAAGTATCGAGATTTTTCCCAGTGCAGGTATTTCTCCTTATTTCATTATACTAAGTTTAGGACTTTATTTGTTCGACTACGCTCGATTTGAACAACCGTAGTCAAATTCAGACAGTGATTCAAAGCAATAAAGTCTTAAATTGGATGCCTCTTTTTATGCGGATCCAATTTTAGCCGGAATCTCAGTACCAGAAAAGCTTGAGTTGAAATTGTGTAACCACAAATAGTATGTTGACATTACTGGCAAATAATTCTGGCCACATTTCTTTTTAATTAACCATTGACGATAATTAAAAGACTAGATACAATATTGGTGACAGAAAAATGACTTTACCAAATGGACGCGCTCATTGAACATTTGGGCCCTCTTTTACCTTGGTAAGTAGCAAAAGGAAGTTTTATACGAGTAAACAGAACAAAACCAGAAACTCAATTTGATAAATATATTTTTTTCTTATTATCTTAACAGTTTTTTGAATATGTTTAATTTTCCAGTTCATCAGTTTCAGTAGGTTTTTTTTTTAAATTTGATAAGTACAGTCCTAGTTGTATTACTCCGACCTTCTACCACGCAGACATGGTAGAAAACTGCTAAGTCAACTTAAGCATTTCTACATCCTTACTAATGTTTTAGAAATGCCAAAGTAACTCTGCCTGTCTGTCTGTTTACGCTTCCACGTCTACACTTTACCAATTTTAATGAATTTGGTACAAACATAGATTTTACTTTTTCATATCTTCTATTACAGCATAGGTCGTCATTCTCCGGACAACAGTTTTCTTGGATCAATTTTCGATTTGAAAATAAAGGCTCGGGCCCAAAAAAATCGTTAAACGAAAATTTCACGGACAATGTTTTCCTAAAACAAAGTAGTTTTACATAATCCACACGATTAGTAGACATGTTGGCGATTGCAATTTAGCTTACGGTAAAAGAGAGAAAACGCTGCGGCCTATCTTCTTCTAGCAGCTCCTTCAATAAATTCTTACAAGACTTCTAAACTGAGAAGCGGTTACGGCTGACACTATACGGGGTTACTAGAGAATATTGTTATCCCTTCAGATTAAAATTTGACGGACATTTTGCGATTCGGCCTCATCTGCGTCGCAAATAATTTCATTGTGCTGAGCTACCAATTTTCCGATGCAGCGCTGAAAATACTTTACAAACAATTGTAACGACTAGTAAAAGTTTTTATATCAAATCTATAAATTCGCTACGAAATAGCCAGCCAAACGATAATACCTGAGTTAGTTATTTCGAGATTTCTACCATGTACCTTGTTTTTTATGAGTTTCCGATATTTCGGCACTGTTGCAAGCGCCATGATCGCGGAAGAACGGTTCTTCCGCGATCATGGCGCTTAAAAAACAAGGTACATGGTAGAAATCTCGAAATAACTAACTCTTACGATAGTAACCATGAAAGTTTAAAACAGGATAATACCTGAGTTTAAAGTTTATAAAGTAAACGATAAATTTTTCGATTTGATTACGTAGTATTAGTAGTGAGTATTTAATTTGTTTTTCTGATAAATATTATGTGAAAGCTTGCTAAAGCGCCGAAATTCCGGAGTTACAACATAAATAAGATTCAAAGTAATAATTCCAAAACAGTTATTAGGTTACGATGATTCAACTTCATCATTCATTTCAGAATAATATTTATACTCAATCTTCTTATAAATAACATAAGCTAGCCAGAACACGGGTATAAATAAACACGTGTCACCAAATCTATAAAAAATCCTTGAAAACTGATAACCTGATTACAAAAATGCGTTCCTTGATTTGAAAACTTAACAGTGCTTGAACAGGATGAGAAAAATGCCACTAGGGCTGCTAATAATATCGGCACATGTCCCGTTTTGTAGCGTCGTGTGTCAGTGTCCCGCAAAACGTTACGGTTCGGTAGTTTGCCTTAGCATGCACCATGCGTTACGCAGATACAACTTGACACTCGTCGTAACCAATTAAAGCGATAACAGTAGTAAAAATCATGAAGTGGCATTTATATTTTTTTTAAATACATTTTTATTTTCTTAGTAAAATACAACGCTTAAAGTTAAGTATCAGTTGAGAAAAATCTACTCCATAGGTAGATTACCAAGTTAATTACTGTGATGGTTGAAGCCAGGCTTTGGAAGACCAGCGTTGTGTGCCCGCGCACAACATAATAATAATATGCTGAGGTGGATGTCTTTCTGCCGGGACCTTGAGACTCGTAGTCCTGTCTTACTTATTTGTGTTACTGTATTGGGTTTGTGCTTTTCTTTTTTATCTTATTCCTATTGTTTTTATTTTGGTACCTATTTTTGTACACCTTTATCGGCCTTAGCACTCTGGGTCTCGACAAATAAATGTTTCTTTCTTTCTTTCTTTCTTTCATAGATCTATAATTATATTTTGTTAAAATAAATACCTTTAACTTAAAAAAAAACTGGAACCCAACTATGAGAAAGTAAGAAACAAGTTGAGTATCGTATCGATAGAAAGATATAGACTGCTGAAAGGATAATCCTTCCTTTTGGCATTGCCGTAGTCGAGTAACAAGCTATATTTCGAATTTCTTAATTATTGATTTGTGTTGTTACCTTTTCGTAATTGTTAAAGAAGTTTTTTAAGTATCGATGAGTCATGTTTTACCTTAATTAATGTATCGAGTTATTATAGGAGTAAGATGAAGCCAAAAAGAAGTAGGAAGACTGATGATTTTTAATTTACAAATGTTTATCTGTAATACCTCAAAAATATACAGATGAACAGATAGACCCTCCCTTTTTTTTGAAGTCGGTTAAATATTCATCCGAGTTTGATGGATAATATGTCAATCGTTTCTTTAACCAACTTTAATCATAGGAATCGTTTTTTTTCCTTAGTCGTGTTAATACTTGAAAGTAATTATGTCAAATTTAATGTCCCGATTAAAATTTTACAATTCATGACAGCCCTCATATTATAGCTATACTCGTACAAACATTTGCCATAGATCCTTTCAAAGAAGAGCGTATTTCTTACGCTACCGAGGCTATGTGTAACAACCCTTTTTTTAAAATTGTAGTACATATTTTTACTGCGCCAAGTAAATTGCAACCTGGAACCTGGAGCTACAATGTACTGGCAGTTTTATTGATCTCAGGCCGGGATAATTCAAATGCAAGGCGCAGCGTAGAGCTGATTCAGCTCAGCCTAGCGTGGAGATGTTGCGCCTAAAAATGCGTTATATCATTTTTAACAAAAAAATAATACCGGCGGAAATCAATGCTACTTTTCGTTGTAATTCTTTAACTCAAGAGGGGGTTCATCTACTCAAACCAAATGTTTAGGCTTTGTTCAGACTATTCAGTAGATGGTTTATGAGAAGTTTGCACAAAATCGGTCGAGCGTTTCTAAATATTTTTTTTAATTATTTCACTTTATAGGTACGTAGCGAAGCACGTAATGGGCCGCTAGTATATGATATAAGCTACCAATTGGATTCGTTGAAAGATATTTTTTTAAATGTGGATAACATCATATCCCTCTCTACTCTCCAAAGCAAGTAAAAACTAATGACGTAAAGTACTTGCTTTGTGGAAATCTGAAACAAGGAAACGAATATATTAGAGGTTAAAGTATGAAATTGCCGTTTTGTATGGACGAAATCGAGAAAAGTCATTTTTCCATACTAACAATATTTAGTTTTTTTAAAAACGCCTGAACCGTTTTCGATGCAATTAAAGGTGAAAGTTAGATGGTTATAAAGCTACGCATTATAGTATTTAAATTTCTGAAAATCAAAGTATATAATACAAATATACTTAATTGAAGCAAGAAGGTCAGCTGACACATTGTAAGTATCAACGTATTGAATTTTTTTTTTAGTCAAATGTTACTTTATTTAAATAATATGACTATACTTAAGAGCTATAAACAAAATAAAAAGTGGGAAAATAATCGGCAATTTCATACTTTAACCCCTATTACCAAAAAGTCCCGAGAATATTTTTTTTCCATTAAAACATAACTCTCTTAAACTAAACTTAACTCCTCATCGAAGGATGTCAAATGGTCGTCACGATGATTGTTAGTGGTTTATTGTTTGGTACCGACTCAAAATTATTGGCTTATTTCACGCGTTTTGTTAGTCCACTTTTTATAAAATGATTAATTAATTTAATTCTTTTTTTTTTAAATATTATGTACAGACAACGTCAGGTCAACCTTCCATTGTCATTGAATTGATTTTCAACAGGTAGAGATCAATATCAATTGAGAAAATTTGACGTTTTGTAGTAGGTTGACGTGCTGTTGTCTGCACCTAAACTAATGGTTTTATTTACTTTATTTGATATTTTAGCAACTTAGTTTCACTGATAATATCAGTATATAAACTTGAAAAACTTTTGTCTCAGGCGGGACTCGAACCCGCATCTCCTCTTTTCCAAAAATTTTTCAAGTTTATATAACTACTGATAATGGTTTTATTATTTTAATAGGAAAATTCGCCACACTATGTAGGAAAATTAGATATGAAAGTCTAAAAAAGTCGGTTTTACGGGCGAAGATTTTACGTGACAACGTCTTTTTCTCGGTAGAATATTTATTGATATGAATATAATTAAATTGCACAATAGGAACAAGGAATTGAATGAAAATAAGAATTGCACAAATTTTAACTATAGAAATATATTTTGTTTACTAAAACATTGTACATGTAAACTTAAACTTAACTAATTCCTATTTGAGTGATTTTGTTGAGGATAGGACGATGATAGGAGAAATATGAAATGAAAGGAAGTGTTTCTGCTGTAATCTAATTCTCTAGTGCTGCGCGCGCGGCAGACCGATCATAGTTGAGTGGGAGAGAGACGCAAGGCATTCGGCGGGCCTCTCTCTCGTTCGGTGACTCATCGTAACGTTACCGAGCGTTACACTTTTTCATAAGTGACTCCCAGCCGCAACCTAATTTAAGACGTTGTCACGTCAAAAAAATATTTTATGGTTTAAATACGATTTTTAAAGTAAAACATCTACACTTGTAGCTATTGTGTTGTTTTATTTCCGTAACAGGCAGGATTGAGTAGAGAGAAAACTGGCAGATTTATTGATTCACAGTAATTTGGATGCAAGATGCATCCGCACTGGCGTATACGGAATCGCGATGTGACGACTAAATACCGTGGATTCAACGTTTAACTGCCGATGCGAGGTTCTATCTAAAACTATTTTAATGTATTGTTACGTTAATCAAATGCCTAATGCCGAAGAGGTACAATTGGAGAGGCCTATGTCTGATGATGAAGAGGTACATGCGTACTCGTATGCAGGAAGAATACACACTGAAAAAATAAGATTTTGAGTGTATTCTTAATCACACAGTAACTTCTTAGGATAGTTGGGAGTCCTTAATTTTGCCATTTTGGTCTATCTATCGCTCGCTTGCGGTTGTTATCATATCAGATAGGTACTCTTAATACTTCTGTAATTTGGCACTCCGTCAAAGCAGAAAAATAAAATCTTGATAAATGCATATGTTTTTAAGTATATCACCTGAATATAAAAAGGAAAAGTTTTTTTAATGTAAAGCGCGTATGATTGTTTTAGAAAAATAGGCTTTTCAAAAATATTTTTGTAAGTTTTTTTTTAAATTTGGGATTTAAATATTATTTGTATCAAAGTCATAAAGAAAACTGTCATAGCTTTTTAGGTTTAAAAGTTAAAAAGTGGTCGATCAGCTTATTAGAATACTATTACTCGCAAACACATTGCTTCATAACACACTGTCCAGCCATCTCGGAGCCATAATAAAATAGCCCGAACCAAATATTGTTTAAATTTCCACAGTAAATTCAGTGCCTTATTGATTCCGGGTAATTCAGATTCACGGTAGGTACGCCTGGATACACTGTGGCGTAGAAATATCGCAGCTTCAACGTTTTATTGCTTCAGCGATATTCCGTACGTTATTACCTTGTTGCCCTATGTTTTGATTATGCACTGTGTTGTGCCTTGGCAAATGTGGCATAATGAAAGCGTAGGTTTGAAGCCATTTGCATAATATACTTGATGCGAGCGCGGTGTTTACTTTCTCTCACTAGTCACTATTATATACATCTCTTGCCGGCAAAAACGTACATTTTTAAAAAGAGGCTGACATTAGTGACCAAGCTTCTTGCGTTTTTGACGTGACATCGTCTTATAAATTGGTTTGCCGGGTGACACTTCAAGAAACTGCGTTACGCTCCGCTCACGTTATGCGCTCACAATGAGAGCGAGTGAGAGGCACGCGTCCCTTCCACTCGGGCATGGTTAGCCCGCCTAAGAGCGAGAGAGACAGACATAAAAAGTGAAAGGCACGCGTCCCTTCCACTCGAGCACAGTTAGCCCGCCTAAGAGCGAGAGAGAGAGAGTGAGAGAGATAGGCATACACACCGGTTCATGTCTTGCGCTTCTATAAAATCCAGTTCAATAAAATTTTGTTAATATGAAATTCAGTGCGAGATTCTTTGTATAAATTAATGTTTTAAATTGTTACTATTATTTCATCCTTCGTCCTACTAAACGAATGAATATTCACATTAAAATTATTTTACCACTCAAAGTCGTTGTCACGTAAAACTTTCGCCCGTATACCGACTTTACAGGCAACCAATTTTGTTATTTTTTCTTGCGTTGTTTCTTCTCGGCACTAGCCCACACTTGTCCCGAAGCAGTGTTAGGTATAAATATTGTACTTGTTGTGCGTTTATGTGTAGATAGCCTACTATCATCAACTGAATAGTGTTTACTTGTGATAGCATAATAAATTGATTGGTTTTTAAGGTTGGACGATTATGGCTAAATGATTAATTTAACCCAGTCAAAACGAAATATTATCACCAATTTTAACTAACCACGCTCTAATTGGTCCCGTTTGATATATTGGCGGTTTGCGGAATCATTACTTTATAAGACCAATATTATTGGTAATTCCATTTGGTAATTACAGCAAGTACTTTCATGTTGTATGTTGCCTGCATTTAGAATAGCACCATCTCTGCTCGTCCTATGGGTGTCATAACAGATTACTAAAGAAGTAGTGCCATTGGTCCAACTAAAATCCACAACCCACCTGCCAAGCGTGGCGAGTACCTATGCCAATACTTACTATGATGGGTATCGTAACAGGTGACGTAAGGACTGCCATTGGTCAAACAGACTACAATCGAGCTCGAACTTGATCGCTAATCCGCTTGCCAAACGTGGCGAGTATGGCAATACCTACTATGGGTATCGTAGCAGGCGACCTAAGGAGGGCTGCCATTGGTCAAACAGCATTGAGCTCCCGCCTGCCATGAGTGGCAAGTATGGCAATACTATAGGTGTCATAACAGGCCGTAATACGTTGTCCGGCGAAGGTGGTTAAAATTTCATCATGTATGTCAATCAGTGGATTGATGCCTATTGATAGTGACTACCAGTAAACACTTGAACGTACCTACCAAGTGTTTGTTTTGCTACCAGTAACAAAACTCCTTAATTCTCGCATTGTATGCTTGATTGATATTGAAATTGTATTGTCAGGTATTTCATTAACAAATATCTTTATTTACTTAAACAGGCGAATCGACTGAACTTATTGATAGTAGATATTATTTTCCAAATTGATTAGAAAACCAATTTCGTTCGATAGAGAGATTCCAAGAAATAATTGATTCAGATTTAATACATCCTACGTTCCGAATTTACCAATTTACGTTAAAATATTTAAGTGGTGTAGCTTACAAAGTTGATAGGCTTATTTTTGGAGCAGTATTTAATTGAAATGATTTATTTTAAAAATTTAGAGTAAGAGGATTGACCTTTATTACCATCGACACTTCATCAATGTTTATTACACATTATGTACTCAGTAGGTAAATGTCTCAGTTTATGCTAAGTTTTTACTCAAACACTACTCAAAGTAATTTTAACAAAGATTTTTATGGAAGAACAGCACAAAATTTGGCACCGTTTTTAAATCTCAGTTTTTTTTTGTGTTGCTTTTTTTTAGGGTTCCGTACCCAAAGGGTAAAAACGTGACCCTGTTACTAAGACTTCGCTGTCTGTCCGTCAAGAACCGCGATAGTTAGACAGTTGAAATTTTCACAAATTATGTATTTCTGTTACCGCAATAACAACAAATACTAAAAACAAAATAAGATAAATATTTAAGGGGGGCTCCCATAGAACAATTGCGATATTTTTGCCCTTTTCTGCTCGATATCAATAATAGTAACAGGTATGTACTTGAAATATTCACAAAATACTTCATTGTATTTTTACTTTTATAATAAATAATAAAATTAAAATAAAATAAATATTTAAGGTAATTATGTCAAAAATATGGCATTTTATGTATGGGGGCTCCTCCCCATACATAAAATGCCATATTTTTGACTCTTTTGGTTCGATATCAATAAATTGTAACAGGTAGGCACTATATCAACTAAATTTATGTACCTACTTTTGTTTACCTAGTCAATGGTACGGAACTTGCTTTCAATTTTTGATCGGACATTTAAAAGCATTCTAGACACGGTGGCTTACAGTTACGGAAAGTGATTGAATAAGTGAGAGTTGAATAAAACATCAGTAAAATCAGTAAAATCAGTTTTATTTCTGCAAATAGGCCTCTGGAGGCGCTTTTACACGTCCCAATAAAATTTAAACCTACCACTGCTTCGGGACAAATGTGGGCTAGTGTCGAGAAGAAGCAGCGCAAGAAACATGATCACTATTGTCAGCCTCTTTTTAAATAAATATGTTTACATAAGATATATGTCAGTGCAAGCTGGGGCAATTTAAAGCCACACGTTCCTATCATTTATATAATCATTAATAGTATAATAGCCCTTTTTCATTAAAATTACTTTGATATATGGTTTGAGTTTATGTACTGGGAGTTCAGCAATTGACAATGATAATTTATTGAAAATACGAATACAATTTCTCATGAACGAATTACCCACTTTTCGTAGTCTGAATCCTGGAACGGCAAGTTTATCTTTATTTCGGGTATTGAAATTGTGTACGTCACTATTTTTGACAAATAACTCTAGGTTCTTACGGACGTACATAATGTTTTTGAAAATGTATTGAGATGCAACTGTAAGTATGTTGATCTCTTTGAATAGCTCTCTTAGAGAGTCACGGGGTCGAAGGCCATAAATAGCCCGCACAGCACGTTTTTGCAGTATAAAAATAAACTCAATATCTGCTGCTGAGCCCCATAACAGAATTCCGTATGACATTATACTGTGAAAGTAGCTAAAATATACTAGTGTCATCTGCAAACAAGACCATCTCACAAAGATTATGTAAATAACAGGGAAGGTCATTTATATAAATTAAAAATAGCAGGGGTCCTAATACTGATCCCTGAGGGACCCCCATGATAAGGGCCGACCCCGAAGACTCAGTTCCATCAATGCAAACTTTTTGTGTTCTACCTGTGAGATAAGAGGTACTTAAATCTAACGAATCATTCGAAGCACCATAATGTCTCAGTTTTTTGATTAAGGCTTTATGGTCCACACAATCAAATGCCTTTGACAGGTCACAAAAAACACCTATAGCATCTAACCTACTCTCCCAAGCATCAAACACGTGTTTTAAAAGTGCTACTCCCGCATCAGTGGTACCTTTCCTGAATCCATATTGATTGTGATGTAATAATTAATTCAAACTAAAGTGCGATAAAAGTTGGCTAAACATAATTTTTTCAAATATTTTGCTTAGTACTGGCAAGACAGATATTGGTCGAAAATTAGCGGGATCACATTTCTCGCCGGATTTAAATAATGGAATGATTTTGCTAAACTTTAATTAAAGTTGGAAACTGTCTATCATCAATACATTTGTTGAAAATTATTGCGAGATGATTGATATTATAATTGTATTGATAATATGAACGGAAATTCCCCAAAGATATTCAGTTTTTTTCATATTCAATACTCTAAAAGTTTTTATAATTAAATCAGGGTTTATAATATGTCTAAAATTAAATGAAATGAATAAATTTGCACTCATTGACAACCGCCTTGAGAAGGGATTCAGCTAGATCAGCGGAAAAAGCAAGCCCTTCAGTAGTTGAGGAAGCTATATTCGAAAAAAATCTCAAATGTGTTTGCAACCTCTGTGCTCGTGTTTATTAAACTTATCCCCCAATTTGAGAGAGTAAGTAGGATTGCTTGGTTTTAGTCTACATGTTTCTTTATTTATAATATTCCAAGTAGTTTTCTTTTTGGAAGCTGAATTGACTTTGCTTTGGCGCATACTATTTTAATTAATTTGGAGTATTTTTTAACATGCTCAATAATGTTGTGATTTTGAGATTCAGCCTTTAGGCTATACAAATCATATAATGTTTTCCTGCTTTTGTAAATACCAGGTGTATGTAGGTTTGTTTATTTTAACTTTTTTCTACTTAAAATGATTATCAAATTCCTTTTTGACCAAACCAAAAAGGCCTTGATATAATTGATCAACATTCTGACTACCAGGCTTAAGCAAATTCACACCCTTTTCATTTTTTTCTTTAAATCTGTCTATTTTATTAATAGTAACCGGCCTATACACATAATCTACTATGTTTGGGACATGATGGTGCTCAAATGATGCTTCCTGTCCACTATGGTCTGAAGTTAGACAATTCAATATAGTTTTATTTAACACTTTACCATTACAAAAAATATTATCTAAGCTACCACCCTCCTGCCGGAGTCTAGCGCCAAACAGTTTTTCTGTGTTCCGCTGGTGTGTGGGAGAACCAGTACCTCTGGGTAAGCTCGCTCCATCTTAAGCTTCTTCTTAACCGTACAGTTAATAATGAAGTCAAGAGTAAGCCCATTAAAAATAAAATTATAAAAAAAAGGAATACGAATGCACTTCTGCTGCTGCTTCTGCACTGCTGATTTGATCACTTTCGGCGTCATTTCTTGTAATATTTTAACACCGGTACATAACATTTTATATATCTCTTTAAAGAACTATTTCCAATAAGACCAGTTATTGCAATTTTTTTTAATTGTTTTTTTTGCATCGCCTACTCAAAGATTCCCTGATTGGTCAATATAGGAATAAAGCTTATGGTATCTTCGTTGTTTCTGATTTTCACAAAACATGTGCTTTCAACAAATATTTACTTTAGGATCAAATTAACGTAAGTGACGTTTACTATTAGGGGTTAAAGTATGAAATTGCCGTTTTGTATGGACGAAATCGAGAAAAGTCATTTTTCCATACTAACAATTTTTTATTTTTTTTCAAAACGACAGAACCGTTTTCGATGCAATTAAAGGTGAAAGTTAGATGGTTATAAAGCTACGCATTATAGTATTTAAATTTCTGAAAATCAAAGTACATAATACAAATAAACTTAATTGAAGCAAGAAGGTCAGCTGACACATTGTAAGGGGTCTTTTCAACGACTTCCTTTGAAGTAATAGGCACTAGTATTGCATTTTTTTTTTAGTCAAAAGTTACTTAATTTATTTTTTGATACAATACGAAAAGAATTACGCAATAATATGACTACACTTAAGAGCTATAAACAAAATAAAAAGTGGGAAAATAATCGGCAATTTCATACTTTAACCCCTATTATGATTGATATTTTAGCAACTTGATTGCAATTATGATATCCTAGTAAAAATATATTTAAGGCGGGCGCATCTCCTCGCATACCGGGCGCGGCGCTTTACCATTTAGCCACCGAGCGATAAGAATATGCTTGAAAAAGTGACGTAGTGTACGTAAATTTTTCAAGCATGTTCATATCGCTGTAAGCCAGCGTTGTTTCAACAAATGTTAGGAGATTTGCATCCTTAACACCCGACACATCTTTACAGATGTTTGACAGTCAGTTAAGATGAAACAGCTATTTATATACTATATTTGATATTTTAGCAACTTAATTGCAATTATAATATCAGTATACATATAAATTTGAAAAATTAATAAGATAGTAGAAGTGATGTCATCTTTGTTGTTTATTTTATTTAATTTTACGTTGTCGACCAATTTCTATGATAGTCTCCCTGCATTTTTCAAGACGCGTAAAGTCTCAGCCTTGAATTTAATCAAGCAAGATCGTCATACCCCAGCCGGTGTGCAAGCCATCAAGGTGAATACATAATTGATGCCAGCGCAAAACGGAACACGCTGCCAACGGGCTTTACAACTAATGCTTCAAGACTGATATCGGTATATTAGGGCCCCTTATAATCTCCGAAGATGTATCGATTGGCTGAAATATTGGCTAAACAAGAGCCGTATGTGCACTAGTTGATTAACATCCGAACTGTTGACTTGAGCGACGATCCATCAATGCCCGATGCCCAACAAGCTAACGATAAATAAAGGAAACTATTAACCACTTGGATAAGACGCAGAGCGTACTATTTATACTTGGTTTTAACTAAATTGCAATGCTTGTATGGTAGATCTATTTAAAATAAAGACCAAGAACGAGACCACAATCAATGATAGGAAACCTAGTGTACTTTTTCACAACTTTACTAAGTTGTTTCTGTAAGTTGAATGTTATTGCATTCAATTTACTATTCAAAAAGGAAGAGCTTCCCATATTAACCATTTGGCGTGCCGAGAAGACGCTGGTGCCTGACTTCTGCTGGTGGTTATTTCTTCAGTCGTTATATCTTGTGGATGCATCTTTTCTGCAATTTTATGATAACCAGCCTATTGTAGTCCACTGCTAGACAAAACGAGGATCAGGCCATAATCGCCATTTTGGCAGGCGGGTTAGTGATGTAAGTTTAGCCAATAGTGGAGAGATAACGCTGTGGCCCGTCTTTTTCTGGCGTTTATTCCTTCAGTCACTTCTTACGACATCTACTGGAATGATAATCATGGGGGTTCTGCTTTTACGCATTTTACTATTTGTATAAAATTCTACCAAACTACGACCTTCACCAAAATATTTTAAATTCAATTAAATATGCCAATAAATAGATTGCAAATGGATTGACTAAAAAAATGCTGTCAAAAATTAATTTAAAAAAAATAATTCTGGTTTAGTTAATAGAAAAATTCCACACCAATCGAAAATATAAAGCCCATAGAATATGCAAACGTTAGGTTGACAATTTTTTTCCCGCCGTTCCCGTCTCTTAAGTAGGCAGGTATAAACAGGTAAATCGATACTACTACTAACTTGCACCGGTTAATTAATTAAAATTAACTGGAAAAAAAAACTATATGAACACGGTGATATAGGGTTGAATGCGAAAAATCAGTCCTAAATTCTGGCTGTCGAATTTTGAAAATTAAAATATTGCTATATTTTATAAACTTATGGATAAACTTACCAGCAAGCTTGCTGCAATATAGCCTTTGGCGTTATTTCAAATGCATCACAATTTTTTAAAACACGTTTCTATTTAAAACACAAAGCTAAAATTTAAAACAACTAAATTCTACATTCTACTGTGTGTGTTAATCTACATTCGCTAGTTGTTAATTCGCATTAAAAATTTACCTGCTAGCTGCAATACTGGCGCATTTGCGGCGTTGCATCGCAGAGTGCATCATTACCTATGTTTTAACCGACTTTAAATAGGAAGAAGTTCTGTATTCGATAAGATCTTGTTTTATGTATGTACACCGATTACATTGAAGGCCTTTCGATTTGGTGCGTTCATATATTTTGATCGAATACTTTTTGAACCGCGTTCAAAATTAGGACCTTCTAGGTACCAGTGGCGTATGGTAATGGCTCGTTAAAAGACAACACCTCTTATCTTCCTATAGCGTCGTGAAAAGCGACTAAAGGAGTACTGTCATAAAAAGATGGGTAGCGTCTTTTCTTCACCACTGGCCAATCGGCGATCGACAACCCGCTTGGCAAGCGTGGTGATTATGGTTATGACATCCGTTTGGAGAGGCCTTTGACCAGCAATTGACTGATATAAGCTGATGATGATGATAAAGTACCAGTTTGCGTTTTAAAGTATCTCTTAACTGATTTTGAAATTATAATTTATTGAATTAACATTTTTATAGTGCCTTATATAGGTGGAACTCGAATCCACAACACAAAGCCATTAAACTAACTAGACATTTGCTGTGTCGACAAATTTATTTAAAGCTTTACGATATAAGCCAGTGAAATTTAATAAATGTTTATAGTATACCTCCAATATCTGAAAAATATATTTTAGAAACTGAAACATACCTTTTTTCTGTGCAAGGAATAGTTTTTTCAATTTGCACTTACAATTTATTTACTTTAGCAACATTTTAATAAACTGTTTCATCACTTACACTATGTTATCACTTGTTTTTTTAAGAAAATATAAAACTATGAAGCTCTTGTTGCATAGTGTTTAAAAAAAACATTGGACCATTTTATTTTTAATAAGCTGCGGATACTGCCAGCATCTGGAATAATTATGCAAATGGAGCATGCGGCGCTATATGCAGTCCCAGCTTGTCACAAGGCCCACGTGTATAAATCTGCTGAGGCGTGCAGTCAAGGAGTATAGTTGTTTACAGAGTCATGTCAGTTTAATTTTGCCAGGTTATAAAACTGATGAGTCACACGTGTGAATTGCTTGTCATCAATTGTAGGATCTCATGTAAGACGACAAAATTGAATAGTAGATTAATTAATAGTATTCTTTGACTGTTAGGTAGGGCTAAGCGTAGCGATTCTCGGCATTAATTATTTATTTTATTTTTGTATTTTATATACGCAAAAACTGAACAGCGTTATTGCTAAGATCTTTTTAAATGAGTAATGCTATAAATACATAAACGGTGGCCATCCTTATTGAGTGCTTGAAATGAATAGTGCATTTAATTTGAAATCTGATCTCTGCGTTCGAAATGTGTGTTCTACATTTGCTGGTCGTTAATTCGCATTAACAATTCACCTGTTTGCTGAAACACGGCGCATTTAGGAGTACGTATTCCATCGTAGAGTTCAAATCTGTTTTTCGAAAGCTTGCATCAAGGACCACTCTTTGCGATAATACGGTTTACCATTACGGTTATGTCACAACACTGACGTAAGGATATAAGCAATGTCATGTGTAATACCAATGCTGTGTGTAAACTATATTAGTACTTCCACAAGTACTTGGCTGTGTTAAAGCCAATGAAATTTCGGTTAGTACTTGATTAAACCAAATATTTTTTAATATATTCATTGCTTACATATTACAGCCAACTTGGGTAGTCTAAACTCTACATTAAACAAAAAAGGTTTCTGTATAACACAGTTGTATTTAGGTTGGCTAGTAGATCACTTTTATTTTAAATGTGTAATGATTTTTAGTAGTAATTTTCAGATGAACAAAGATATTTTCTAAAATATATTCAGATATAACCCAGCAACATTTTTAACTTCTGTTACTTGGTTACCTTAGGTTGATTATCCGACATAAAAAATACTAAGTATTTATTCTAACCAAAATATACTTTACACTTTCAGAGCTTTCACCTAACCTTTTGTAGGATTACCTGTAAATCAATTTATTTATTTTCTTGTTTGAAAGCGATTAAGACAGACATGGAATCTGCTTAGTTCCGCTAATACGAGTACCTAATCGAACTGTTGCGTCGCCTGATTATCCATACCAAAGAAAATATGATCCATACCCACCGCGCCTACAGTACAGTCAGCGACTTGAGTAGATTGACTAAAGTAGCTTGACTCGTACTAAAGTAAAGTACTACTTTAGTACATGGTTAACGTTGTTTTAGCGACGAAAATGAAATTTGGTAGAGAGATAATTTCAGAGTCACGAAAGGATACATTACAAATCATTATTACAATCACGAAAGAATACATTAAGGTATACGATCTAAGGTACAAGAACTATCCATGGGATAGTTCTTATACCTTAGGTCGTATACCTTATCCTTTAAGAGAGTAAAAACGGATGTAGAAGCAAACTTCAAATATACAGGATGAAATTTTAATCACTTTCCAAAATTTTCACTTTCAGTGTCGTATTTAGAGCCCATTTATGAAGTAAAAAATGTAAATCAAGCTTTAATCCGAAAATTTTTTTCGCAATATAGTTTTCAATTTTTACGGTCCTAGGCCTGATAAGGTATAAAGGGAAAATCAAAAACTTACGAATAGTATCGTAATGATTGAATAAGATGCGAATCGCGTAAAAAAAGTGTTGCTAGGCAGCCGTATCAAAAATTTTAGATTTTTTTGCGGACATTTTCTATGTGCCTTATCTTGACATTTTTGTACTGGGCTATACCAAAACAAAAAATACGTCATTTATTTTTTGTCTCGTAGATTGATATATTAAAATTTGGATAGGAAGGTAGGTTAAAATTTCAGTCTGTAGAAAATCAAGAGTTTTTTAACTGATTTAGATATTGTTCATCATCATCATCATCTCAGCTAAACAACACCCACTGCTGGACATAAGCCTCCTAAAAATATTTTAGTATGGAGTATGAAACCTTGCTACTTAAGGATAGATTTCCCCTTTAAAATCCTTTAAAGGGGGCGGAAATGTGTATGAGTAACCAATATTCTCACAATTCAGTATAGAGTTCAAATTACAAATTTTAAGTGATCTCTAAGAAGCGCGAAATAATCGGAAACACGCTATAATCGTCAGTACTTTAACGCAGACGGTTTCGCAGGTGATGCGTTAGCTATTTCACACTTTTAAAGAGTAAAACCCTTTGATATAATTGATTGGCTGATTAAACTCAGCATGAATACCTGACTATGTCTGCCGCCTACCCACTGGACTACATTGTTGTGCCTTTTCATCGGTTTTCTCGTGCAAGTGATCGAATGGTTTTTAATCCCTCGATCGTGAGTTATTCCAGACACAATTGAAATCAATTGTTATCGTGGCACCCGAGTGCCTCCTGGGGGTTGAGGGATTTCTTCAACCTTATACACCGTGGATTTTCAACCACCTGGAAAACGAAGTCCACGTTATGTAACCATTATATTGTATAACATCTTGGCAGTGTCCTTTTATTTTTTACCAATACAAATAATCCTAAAAAAATATAAAATATTGATTCAGCTATTTATTTTAAAACACGCTGTGACAGACACGGACGTAGTTGTTAAACGTTCATTCTCCCGGGATGCCGCCGCGCCGCACCAAAATAATACGTTGTGCGCATCACAGCGTGTTTCAAATTTAAAATTCTGAATCAATATTTAATATTATACAAAAAATATTTTTATTTGATAAAATAAATAATAGGGGTTAAAGTATGAAATTGCCGATTATTTTCCCATTTTTTATTTTGTTTATAGCTCTTAAGTATAGTCATATTATTGCGTAATTCTTTTTGTATTGTATCAAAAACTAAATAAAGTAACTTTTGACTAAAAAAAAATGCAATAACTTCTAGTGCCTATTGCTTCAAAGGAAGTCGTTGAAAAGACCCCTTACAATGTGTCAGCTGACCTTCTTGCTTCAATTAAGTTTATTTGTATTATGTACTTTGATTTTCAGAAATTTAAATACTATAATGCGTAGCTTTATAACCATCTAACTTTCACCTTTAATTACATCGAAAACGAATCAGGCGTTTTTAAAAAAACTAAAAAATTGTTAGTATGGAAAAATGACTTTTCTCGATTTCGTCTATACAAAACGGCAATTTCATACTTTAACCCCTAATAACACTACCATGATGTTAAACATAGGTAATGGTTACATAATGTAAGCTAAGGGCTTCGTTTTTCAGGTGGTTAAAAATGCATGGTGTAGGTATAGTTCATTGCAGAATAGCAGCACTACGCTACAGCGGCAAGCGTTTTAGTTGGTACCGACAACATATAATGCGGGGCGCACAGTAATTCTGTTTGAAGAAATTTTACTGAGTGAAACAGGTATCAGTATTTATTTAGTTAACATAGTAGGTAGTACACAGTGCTGGCATGTACGGTGTGCAGACGACACGGTAGTTTCACGGCTCGCGCCTCAGTTATTCATGGCTAATTAAGATGAGTGCGAGCGACGCGCAACTTTCAGATTGGATTGCTCACACCTTCCCGTAGGTTGGTTGTAGCAGGATGAAAAATATCAGAGTATTTTATTAAAATACTGTATTTTTTAACACAAGTGCCAGTTTCAATTGGACGCGTTTATTTCGGGGCAGAGGAAGAGGGTTTACAGCTCACTTTTTTTTAACGAATATAGAAAGAACTAACAATTATCAAACACTTACTTACAACCAATAAGTGGCTTCTTTCTCGCTTTTCGTTGGTATTATTTTTTTGTGATAAAAGTTTTCCACTAATGTATCTGTTTTAACGAATTCACTATTTATCTAACACCCCATGATCTAGTGGTTTTAGTACCGAGCCAAGATCTCGGAGAACTGAGCTCGATGCCCCGGTCGGGCAACAAGAGTACGTACTTTCGACCATTAACGGCCGGTCCCAATAATCTATCTATCGCCAGTTTTGACATTTTGGAGATAGGAAACAGTTTCTGTGTCTGATTATGCCGTCCAGAGAAACAAAGACAGAAGTTGTTTTCTATTTCCGATATGCCAAAACTGACGATACATAGGTTATAAGGCCCGGCCGTAAAAGGCCAAAGTTTGTAGTGAAGCCAGTCAATCATTTAGTGACGTGACTAACACTTATGATAGTGACCATGAAAGTTTAAATCTTCATAATAATAAATCATAATTTTAAATCATATTTTCTAAAAGGCCAAAGCTTGTAGTGCAGCCAGTCATCTAGTAAAGAGACGATAAGCGAAGTGGCTGGCAGTCCGGCGTCTGGCTGTGCAGCGGTTTGAAAAGTAGAGCCGATAAGATCTGGCTCAGTTCAGCCTTGAGTTTGAGAGGCTGTATCTAGTGGCGTTAGCTGGATTGTGCGCTTTTAATAGGATATTCAAATTTGAAACCCAAATTGCGTACTTATGAAGGTACAACGTTCAAAATAAGCGAAAGAGCTTTGTTCAAAATTCGCTACTGGATACTGCAACCAAAAATAAAATATTTTAATCCTTAACCATAGTCTGAAATATAGAAGAGTTTTATGCGTATACTTTTTTCGTCCGGAAATAGAATCCGGAACCGGAGACCAGACAACACTTCGAAAACCTGTGTGTATGGTAAATAAACGTGAATTCCTAAACAAAAATATCGAATGTCGCTTTGACAGCTCATAAAAATTGTGTCAATTGATGGATGGTGTCATCCGATGTCATGGGTGAGAGTCGATTGCGCAACTTTCAGATTGGATTACGCGCGCCTTCGCGCTACCTGTCTATTAGTATTTACTGCTATGTACGTGTTGGAGCAGTGCTACAAAAATATCGATAGCTTGATTATCGATTGAGATTTTCAAAGAAAAATAAATTAATATATATTTATAATTTTATATAGTAATAGCTATTTGCCCAAGGCTCTGTCCAAGTGAAGTACATGTTATATCGCACGGGTAAGAAGTGCTCAGCAATGTGATGAATAGCCCATGTCAGGATCTTTTTATTATATCTCATCCATAAATAAATAAATTTGGACAACATCACGTATTATGTTCTGATGCCAAAGTGGGTAACTATTTAAAGCATGCAAAGGTACCACAAACACGCAGACCCGAGAAAATGTAGAAAAACACTTTTTTTCACAGGCAGCACCTCGAAAACTAGTGTGTACGCCTCTGTATCGAGCACGTTCTATTTTTTATCAAATTTCATCAAATCAAACCGATTTTCAAGAAAATTGTAAGCCGATTAAAGTAGTATAGGCGTGAAAGCTAACAGACAGATAGACAGAGTTACTTTCACATTTAAAAGGAAGGAGTAAACTTGAAAAATTATTATTATGTCTTAGGTAGGACTCGAACAAGTCTAGTTCAAGTTTAAATACTGATATGCAATTAAATTGCTTAAATATTATATAAAGTATTAGAAAGCCGTAACTACAACTCTACCTTTGTCACACGATATTTATTCAAGGAATCACATTTTTTATTTAATTTTATCGGTGCATTGTAATTGCCCTAAATATTTCAAAATATCATCGCCGTTTTTATCAAAAGTAATACAGTGAGCGTGGTTAAACTTTAATAATTATAATTTTTCGATGCCCAAATAATGTCGATAACTTATCGATAGTTCTACTGTTGTCAACCATCACTATTGTGAAGGTAGTTCGTCAAACAAACTTATTTATGTTGTTCGGGATGATTAGACATGTTTTCTGAAACTTTTCAACAGAATACCTGAATATGTAGCGGATAACTTGGGGGAATCTGGTTGCCTTTGTTGGCACAGAAAATTGCTAAACTAGGAAATGTAATTCAGTTTAGTCTGACGTATATTAGGATTCTGAATTTTAGACGCCGCCTCTCCTCATTTCTCGCTAGCACAACTGTCATTATTATTGTCGTCAGTCCACAACTGGACATAGGCCTAGTGTGCTAATTTTAGTTTGAGTCAGGTGCCACCCTCAAAAGTTATTCATGGATAACACATTTGTAGAAATATAACGAAGATAAGAAGAAAATACTTTATATGATATTTTTAAGCAATTAAATTGCAATTTTAATATCAGTATTTAAACATGAAAAATTATGTCTCAGGCGAATGGTTAAAGCGCCGCGCCCGGCATACGAGGAGATGCGGGTTCGAGTCCCGCCTGAGACATAATTTTTCAAGTTTAAATACTGATATAAAAGGAAAACTTTCACCGAACAGGGTTTCTAAGATTAAGACTAGTCGATCAACTTTTAAAATATTTTTACCGCCGTATAGTACCTACATACTACTGATTTTATGTTTTTCAATCTTTAGTCACCTGTTGTAAATTAGTACCATAAAGTTTTGGTTCCGTAACAAAATTAACTTTACCAAACCATTTATACCATAATTAATTATCAACATCCTCAAGTAAGTACACTTTCTCGACGTACTTACAACACACTATAATGGACGCATTCCGACACGCACTTGACCGGTTTTCGTTATATATAAATGAATATATTCATTTCAAAGTTAAATACAAAATGTACAAGAGTCCAATAAAATGTATGTCACGGACAAAAACACCAACATAGAACATTGTCCAGAGGCCATTACTGGCGAATCCACACAGAAATGGTGCAATAAATTTTATCACCCTTTTCAACCGGACATTTCGCCTAGATGCGACTCGAGATTGGCAGAAATGGTCTTAAAATGTAGCTTATCACCTTCGATATATAATAAGTACAGGATACACAGTCCGAAACAAAAATATCACCTAAAACTGTCCTCGATTGAATGATTGACGTTGATTTTATGTCAATGTCAAATAATTTTATGTTTGTCATTGACATAAAATCAGCAGCAGATATTGAGTCTATTTTTATACTGCAAAAACGTGCTGTGCGGGCTATTTATGGCCTTCGAGCCCGTGACTCTCTAACGGCCATTATCAATAACTTATCTATCTTCAGTTTTGGGATATCGGAGATAGGAAACAGTTTCTATCTCTGTTATTGCCGTCCAGTGAAACAAAGACAGAAATTGTTTTCTATCTCCGATATGCCAAAACTGAAGATAGATAGGTTATTGGAAATGGCCGTAAGAGAGCTATTCAAAGAGATCAACATACTTACAGTTGCATCACACTCAATACATTTTCGAAAACATTATGCAATGTACGTCCGTAAGAACCTAGAGTTATTTGTCAAAAATAGTGACGTACACAATTTCAATACCCGAAATAAGGATAAACTTGCCGTTCCAGGATTCAGCGAAAAGTGGGTAATTCGTTCATGGGAAATTGTATTCGTATTTTCAATAAATTACCACTGTCAATTGCTGAACTCCCAGTACATAAACTCAAATCAAATATCAAAGTAATTTTAATGAAAAAGGGCTATTATTTATACTATTAATGATTATATAAATGATAGGAACGTGTGGCTTTAAATTGTCCCAGCTCGCACTGGCATATATCTAATGTAAACATATTTATTTGTAAAGAGGCTGACAATAGTGACCGAGTTTCTTGCGCTGATTCTTCTCGGCACTAGCTCTCATTTGTCCCGAAGCAGTGGTAGGTTTTAATATTGGGACGTGTAAAAGCGCCTCCAAGGGCCTATTTGCAGAAATAAAACTGATTTTACTGATTTATAACCCGCTCAAATTATGTCGACATGCAGTAAGTAGTATGGATATTTATGTCATTTTGTATCTGTTCGATTGATGTAATGCTATAGGTTTATGACACTTGTTTGACACTGAATGTGTATATAGTTTACATTATATTACATCAATGCTTTTTAAAAATTACATACAATACCAAAAATGGCCAAATGTTACATCGTAACTCATTACAAAGGGTGTAGCAGTGCCACATACCTTTTTGACGTAAACTAAGCGTAAACGCAAATTTATGAAACAGTAAGTTATAGGTAAAAAGTTTTAATTAAGAATAATACCGGCACTAATTAAAAACGAGAGAGATATTAAGAGAAATTAATAGTTTATAGAAATTCAATAACAAATTTTTTAAATGATAAATTGAAAATACATTTCTTTGAAGAACAATTTCGAGATTAAGTGAGATTTAGACTGCATTAGGTATATGCTATACCTGATTGAAGAAAAAAATCAGGGAAATGTCAATTCGATACAAAAAAAAACAATATGCGTCCTATTCATAATACTCTCATAATTTGTGATAAAAGTACTTATTGCATATTTTCGTATATATATTTTCTTTAAATAAATACCTATCCAATAATAAAAATTATATTTTTTATAAAAAATCTTCCTGTATTGTGACTTGAATCCACAACCTTTCTCTTACCGGGCTACTGCTGTAACCATTGAGCTACCCAGAGCTCGGTTTCCTTTTCTTATTGACTATAAAGCTTTATGAAACAACTAGCTGTTGCCCGCGACTTCATCCGCGAATAAAATTTAGCCTATGCTATACCCTGACCCGTAAACTACCACAATTCCAAAATTCTCTTTTAATATGATTAATAAGCATAGTGATCCCCTGGGAACCGCACATTTTTCCGGGATTTCAAGTAGCATGTAGCTATTCGGAAACAAATCCTATTTTTCTGCTAAATTTCATTCAGATATGTTCATCCGTTTAGGCGTGATTGAGTAACAAGCATCCATCCAAATACATTAATAATAAAAAAGTAACAGCCTATAACAATGCAGGGAAAAGGCCTCCATCATTGAATTCAAGTTACCAAAGCAATGATGGGTACTGGCATAATCACCACGCTTGCCAAATGCGGGTTGGTGATCACAAACCCGAGCAATGTTCGAAAATTCGAAAAAATAAACTTTTGGTTGCTCGACCCGGGTATCGAACCCCGGACTCCGCAATCTTGGCCCGGTATTTAAACCACTAGACTAATGAGGCGTTAATTACACATTTACATATTATGACATTACATACATTTATAATATTGGTAAGATATTTTCCACTTCCAAAAATATCTGTGCTTATTTTAATTTTATTTATTTACAAGGGAAACAAACATGATTTCATTCTTATATCAACACATATTGGAAGTACACAGAACAATAAAGTTTATTAATTATACAATGGCGGTCCTTTCAAATTACATTTCTCATTTTGCATTGCTCGTCTCTTGCAAAGGATGGAGCTTCTGAAGCCAGTTCGCGGGATAAAGTTAACATTTGTGAAGTTAACGCCGCTAGAGAGGCTGCCTATCTCTTTTAGCTGCTAACTAGTTTTTGAGGATATTAACTTGACGGCACAACAATTATCGCTTATTTAATTACTACTTTAAAACTTTCGCTTTTCATCACTATTTCCTTTTAGGTACCTGATGTATTATTGATATTATTACCTTTTGTACAATTATTTAGAAAAAGCTATTTTAAGTTCTTATTTGCATGTACGAATACAACCTCAAAATCACGACATGGATATACCAAATCATTCCTTCAGTAAAAACATTACGATTAATCAGGCTCTTTGAAATATTAATGTACTCCTTCCGATTCAGATACAACAAACAGAATATATTTATCCTCCGGCTACAAAACGAGCTAAAGGAACCGATTCTTATTTCGATGAAACGAATCCTGGTAAAAGACGCAATTCCACGGGCGTCCTTATTCTGATAGTCCCTATTACCCACCTCGACAGTCGATGGGGTAGCAATTTAAAAAACTTAGGTAGGTACATCCAACGTAAGACGCGAAACGGTATCTCTTATAAATATTTGATACAATCGAGCTGGGATATTTGCCTTCGCAACGGCCGCGCACTCAATGGCAATACCGTCGAAATTTCTGTTCCGTAGCTAATAGAATTTTCATTTCAATAGGAAATCGTCGAATAGGGAATATAGAGGGATATAAAGCCATTCTTCGACGCTCGTAATATAATTTAAGTACATTAATTGATATGGCCTTCAGAGATTAGTGGGTACGAGTTAGCGGGAATTACGTTTGTGGATCAACTGAATTGATATTCAATATTTAATGAACAAGAAACCTTAACGTTGGTATTGTTAATTGTACAGCATGTTTGATGTCGAATTGTATTTTAATTTTGCTTAGTAACCATTTCAGTAGTACGTTGTATTTGTTTTATAATAATTTAACAATGACTTGTGCGTGAGCATAAAGCAATGGAGGTTCATGGAAACGTGGGATAATAGATTGTTTGATGTGCTCTTTGTCACAATTAATACAAGATGTAACTATGGGTCGACTTCGCGCACATGGCCTACATTGTCCTTAAACTACTGGGGGGCGCTACAGATGTCATACAGCAATTTTTGTCTTCAAACTAAATGGTTATCCACGGATACACGAGAGAAGTATGCAACAGTTGCATAAGTATCTCAACAACACAACACAACACTACTTAATAGAGCTAAGTAGAGTTCGCTGTTTTATGAGCAGCTTATCAAATTACAAAGCGTGTAATTTGATAAGCTGCTACGAAGTAGGAATATTTCTTACAAGTGTCATTTAATATAGGGTGAAATTAAATATATTTTTTTTAATTTAATAATTGCTTAATTCTCATAAGCTAATTAGGCGAATAAGACGGCATTTGGTACGTACAACTACAGAAACTTACCCTGAGCTTGGCCCAACACATGCTTAGCCTAATTTTTTTATAGTAAACACTTTACGTTTTGTGCTTGTTAACAAATTTACCTATTAATTTTGCTTTAGCATATCTGCTTTTTATATATTATTCAATACAGGCTCCATGCTGAAACACATCGGTGCGTAAAATTTAATTGGTGCTTCAAACTGAAAATGTTGTTACCTAAATTCATAACAAGATCGTGTTCAACACATTTCATGAACTTATTATATTTCACCAAAACTGTTAATTTTTTGTAAAAGGTAAAATACGTGATGAAAATATTTTGTTTTTAATCTAATAGGGGTTAAAGTATGAAATTGCTGATTATTTTCCCACTTTTTATTTTGTTTATAGCTCTTAAGTATAGTCATATTATTGCGTAATTCTTTTTGTATTGTATCAAAAACTAAATAAAGTAACTTTTGACCAAAAGAAAAATGCAATACTAGTGCCTATTACTTCAAAGGAAGTCGTTGAAAAGACCCCTTACAATGTGTCAGCTGACCTTCTTGCTTCAATTAAGTATATTTGTATTAAATACTTTGATTTTCAGAAATTTAAATACTATAATGCGTAGCTTTATAACTATCTAACTTTCACCTTTAATTTCATCGAAAACGGTTTAGGCGTTTTTAAAAAAACTAAAAAATTGTTAGAATGGAAAAATGACTTTTCTCGATTTCGTCCATACAAAACGGCAATTTCATACTTTAACCCCTAATACCTATCTATAGGTATCTACTATATCTAATGCAATCAATGATCGCATTACATTTAAAAACCTTTTTTTTTTCAACGTGTTTGTATAAATCCATAAAAGGTGTGAAACACGTGCCTTAATTAACTCAGAGACAATAAAACAATTTCCTTTCGAATTGTTTCATGGAATACCTTCGCTTAGAATATTTTCATCGTTTGTATCGCAGCCATTACATTTTATCTCCGAATAAAATCTTGTTATTATAATAACGTTATTAAAATTACCAACATTAATTCATTGTTGTTATCATTTGTACAATTATTATTAGCTGCCTAGGGCCAAAAAAACATTTAAACTGGTACCTATACTTAAGTATTTTTTTTTTAATTTAAGGTATTAGACGACCTCTACAGCGGCGTACACCCCTTTTTTTAAGGTGTAGCCTGCCTGCAGAGAGGTCCTGGGTTCGATACCCGGACGGGTCAATGAAGTAGTAAAAGTAGTAAAGTAACAGCCTATAATCATCCCACTGCAGGGCCAAGGCCTCCATCATTGAATTCAAGTTACCATAGCAATGATGGGTACTGGCATAATCACTACGCTTGCCAAATTCGGGTTGGTGATCACAAACCCGAGCAGCGTTCGGAAATTCGAAACGTTTTGTTGCCAACCCGGGGATCGAACCTGGGACCCCGAGATCTTGGCCCGGTAGTTAAACCACTAGACCAACGGGGCGTCAAAGTAGAAATAAAGTATTTTTCTATAATATCTCGGGTCAATGTAATGAACAATTATCATATGTATGTGATGTTAGCCCCAATTATTGTTTATAAATTATTCATCCACACTAATTATAAAGAGGAAAGATTTGATTGTTTGTTTGTATTGAATAGGCTCCGAAACTACTGGACGGATTTGAAAAATTCTGTTATCATTAGAAGCCGTCATTATCCCTGACGAACAAAGGCTACTTGTTACCGCGGGACCCGATAGGTTGAGCTGCTGTCGGTATGTCAACTACTAAACGGCTCGGCCGAATGGGTTGAAATTGTGTATGTATGTATATTTCCATGGTTTCACAGACACGAATGTATTAAGCTTACCTAGTCTATCTTTCTATATGCCACCGCTAGGCACAGGTTTCCGACCGCGCGATATGACGTGGAGTTCACCGGGGCAGAGCGACGGGCGAACAGTTAGTTTATCATAAAATGTTTTTGACTTTGTTCTAAAGTAATAAATGTAAAAAGTACACCATAATATGGAAGATTTATTTTTTATGTTTCTATAATCCCCTGCAAATAGAATTCATTTGTGACATTGTTCAATTAGTGTATCATGTCATCATACGTACCATTGAAAAATGTATTTTGTGTTGAATAAAAAATTGATATTCCAGCGTCATTATCGATCATATTTTTTTTAATATTTAATAATTTTAATATTTATTCAATCTTTTTAATTTTGTAATACGTTGTAACGCACACAGCAAAGACGTATTATTTTTCTGCACCTTACACAGCTACATCCGCGCGCGTCATAGCGTATTTCAAAATAAATAGCTAAACCAATATTTTATAAAAAAAAAAAGATAAAAAATAGAAAATAACACTGCCGAGATGTTACACATAATGGTTACATAAAGTGGGCTTCGTTTTACAGGTGGTTAAAAATGCACCATGTATAATAGAGAGATAGAGTAGAGCTAAGGGTAGAGTTCACCAACAGACGTTTAAGTTCTAAACAGCGTTTAAAATATTATTTAACATATTCTGTATGGGAATTGGGTCAAATGAATCGTCAATCTATGTTTACCGGCTGTTTAAGAATTGGTGAACTCGGGTCTACTCTGGGCCAAAACTTAGCTCTATTGTATGTACACAATAAAATGAAAAAAAATGTGTTCATTTTGAACAGCCACTCAACATCGCCGAATACATCATTCACAAGAAGTTTTTAAACATATTTGGGACCGTTCTTGTTGTCATTGTACAAACAAATATGTGTATAACGAAGGCCAGTAATCATTATGTAAAAATAAACTTGACAGATACGTCTTCACTGTAAGACGCTTCGGGCTCTTTCGTCTATATTAACTGAACTGGGTACTTAGAAGTTTATAGCTAACCATCTGTTGCTCCCGACTTCGTACGTGTGGAAACTTTAACTTGAAACTATGCCACCGGAGTCATACATTGGAGAATCAACATGTCATCAATTTGAATTGTATGACTTAGGTACTGTTCATATTACAAACTAAACACTTTTTTTTTTCATATTATCTGTCCGGTTTTTTAATAATCCGAAAAAATCATGCTATGCAATCAAAATAATGCCTGCTTCTTCATCCCAGGCAAAGAAAATAGAGATAAACAAGAATGCTGATGTCTAAGAAACGCGAGAGTCATTACCATAAATTACGTTAGATGGCGTTACAAGTTTCGCATTTAGCTCGCATGTGAAAAAATGATTGAAATATGCAAAATATCGCATTATTATATTTTAGTTTGTCATGCTTACTAATATTTTAGTTCAAAATAGAACTACCTGTGATTATAAGAAGTCTAAAATACAATTTCGATTTTAGCTCGTTTTATTTAAAGATGGTTTGAACATCTCGATAAATAGCACGTTTGAACATCAGTTTTAATTGCAAACATTTATACTAACATACGCTAGATGGCGCAAACTTGTTATTTTGAAAGGACGCAGTGTTATGACGTTTTCGATAAAATTATGCTCGTTCGTTGCCCAGAGTTCAATTAACTTTCGGGTCAGGGTTTTTTTGGACATTTTTATTTAGGTTTCAGAATAATATTTTCTGAAAACTTAAAATACGTTTTCAATTTGTTTAAGTTTTAAGAAATTAAAATTAATAAATGAAATGATTCTAATTATAAAACGCAGACGTTTTAAAATACTGTAAGCATTATTTTTAAAAACCAATCATTGCATTACCATAAACCATACACAGATTTAATAAATTGACGATTTGATTTGGGCACAAACAAACATATTGAATTAACCTGTAGATATAAAAGATAATAAATAAATAAATGTGGACAACATCACATATTTACATTGGTCTGATCCCAATTTGAATAACTATTTAAAGCATTCGTGTTTTGGAAACCAGGACCAACAAAGGAACCATTAACACCCAGACACGTGAAAATGTAGAAAAACGTCTAGTCGTAGTCTGATGTGTCGCCGTGTGTACATAACGCGTTCTAAATCCGTAAATTTATCTTTCATTTCAATGTATGTGTTCGCGTAAACTCAAGAAAACAGTAAGATAAAGTAAGCTTTATTTCAAGAGTATTAAGACTGACGAAAACAGCGGCATACACAATCGCACACAACAATAGGCACGTGCCAAAATACAATCATAGTTCCTTCATCCTTACGCTATCTCTTTTTCGCATACTCAGAACGGTGAGTAAGAGCGAGATAAAACTAGCGTGTCATCCGATCTGAATTAAGTGAATTCGAATCGACTTTGACCTCGGTCGGCGCCGTCTATCTCTTTCAGTTCACCGCTTACATTGAAGACAGAAACTAAGATGGTCGAATGTTAGACAAAGTGAAAACTATTTGCGTAGTAGTACCCCTAAGCGCTTGCGGCGTAAACAAACTATCTCTCGTCATGCGCCGGTTGTAACTTGGGCATTTTTAATTTCAGTTGCTTGAACGAAAATGTGACTTTAAACAACTACAGTATAAAAAATTGAATCATTAGCTTAAATTATCTGATATAAAATTATGATTTATTTAATTCTCTAATACAAGGGGCGGCAAACCGCAGCACGCGGATGTCTTACTTGCGGCCTATAATTTTTTTACAAATGAGTTCTAAATTCCAAATTAATTGCATGAACGAACCATGATGAGAACTTGAGTGCCATTCTTAGAAGTGCAACTACAAATATGACAGCTAACATACAAAAACTAGCCTGCATTTCGCGCGGGATCTCAGACATAACATTATTTATCACTCGCGGTCCCGACAGACGAGACGTTGTCCTGTCTTAACTATGAATATTGATTTCGAATCGGTATAGTTAATAATAAAAAAAAAAACAGATACTTAGTTTACAACTTTATTTTATCGACATGCAAATGCTAACGGCACTGGAAATTGTAACCGTTTGCAGCACGCTTCCTGTCAATGTTGTGTCAAACGCCATAATGATACATTTAAAATGTTTAAATTGTCAAAAGGGCTAAGGTTACATTAAAAATCATTCAATATGGTGGTTACGTATTCTTAAATTTTCTAATTATCTGCGCAATTTTCTTATTTTTTTCTTTCATAAGAACATTCTCCTTACAATAACAAACAAACAAAAAAGAGTTAGCGAAATCGGTCCAGCCGTTCCTTTATTTTAGCAGTTAAATTGGCAACACTATTTGAAAGTCAATATGCTTAAAAATTAATTTTATATCATAAATCTACATAAAACATGCTATAAAATAGAATAAACAACACAAAAACACTGTCCCACGAATTTGCATGTAGTGAAATTCCACTATAACGTGACGGGCTAATTTTTCAACTTCCTGTACGAATTTTACAAAATAATGTTATTTTTTTGATAACGGCTACATTCCCAAATCCACTAAAGCTAGTGTGAGCGTCATCAGTGTAAAAAAATACGAAGTGTGAAGCGGTTGAGTTACGCTGGCACCAAAACCATCATTCCGCATACGTGACACAAATTTTTCAAGTAAATAGTAAGTACTTTTTTATTACTAAAATATTTTTTTCTAATACTGTAATATCTATAGAATGCGAAAAGGTTTGGACTGGTCATCTAATTGCATTTCTTAACGATGAAAAGTATTTCTAAAATTTTTATGCATTCATTCGTCACATCCATATCGTCACGTTACGTATATGCGGATCGCAAAAAGTGACGTTTGGAATTGTTACACGCATAATTCACACCTACGGTTTTTAGGTTGAAATTATGACAATGGCAGCACAGGCTAGTAAATGAATTTTAAGAACAAATTTCCAGGATGTATTATTGAATTAAACTAAATAAATAACTTGTGTTTTAGACGTAAAAACGTAAGTTATTTATTTTAGTTTATGTACCGAATTATTTTAAAAATATGGAGTTCCGAATCTTTAACAGAGCATAACAGATCCGCGAAAAAACATCGAAGAAAAAATGAACCTCCCACACATTCCACAGATCAGCTGACCGAGTTTCTATGGGAGGTTTAATATTTTTTCTTTGATTTTTGCTTTTTTTCTGGTGGAATTGTAGTCTGTTAGAGATTCTGATTTCCATTATAAGAGGTTATTGGTGATTTTGATATAACCCTCTTGTATCTTTAGGTATCAAACAAAACTGTCAAAAACATATAGCATGAATATAATTTGGTTTGCTTTGTGCTTTCGTGTGAATATGAATATTATAATGTTTGTTTCATAGATGTGCTTATTGCTTGAGCTTGAATGCACATGAATAAATAAGATTTTTTTGCAGAAAACTATGGTTTAAAGCAGTAGAAACGATACAGAGACAAGGTGAAACAAAAGCCGAAAAAATATAAAGCGCAGAAAGAGACGATAATATAGTATATATCCCGCGATAAATGTAACGTTATGTTATAAATGATTACTCTCTAAATTTTTATTCAAAATAAAATTAAAATGAATACGTGAGAGTATTTCATAATATTTATCTGCCATGTACAACCTACCTTACTTTACTTATTCTCTCTATCTATAGTCTCAATATTTTGTGAGACAATATTCCACGTATATAATATAACTTATTTTTGCTATAAATTTGTCATATTTAAAAATTATATAATATGACTTAAGGAATGCCGCATACATTGTAAAATGAAAAATAAGGAATGGTTTGTACCGAAAAGTGACGAATTGGATCATTTTAACAAGATATCGTTGTAGTTTAAATGGTGTTATTTTATGTGATAGTGATTTTAGAATGATAACTTTAGTTTTCAATTTTCAATTTCAATTTCAATTTATTTGCATTCCAAAATGTAACAAAGGTGGTAAGTACAATTAAATATTGTATTAGACACAACTTTGGACCCTGGTGGGCACAGCAATAATTAAAAGAGAGGACGACGTTTTCACTTGTTTATTCAAATCTTACGATCACCTTTATAATTTAACAGCCCAAAACATTTCGTGACGTTGCGGAACATTGAATGATACTCATAACACAACAATAGCAATTTATTTAATTTTATTAAATATTTCCTATAACATGCATATATTTATGTATTCTACGTTTATCTCTTCTCATATCTAAGTTAATTGTAGACTAAATTAACGTTATAGTATTTCGTCACTTCCGCTGCAACTGAAATTAAAAATGCCCAACTATCAGTGTGTAAAATAATTAGTTCGCGATGGCTTTTCGGTATTCAAATCTACTGCAGATTGACACACACAGACACCGAAATGGTGAGAACATTGGCAGTATGTGATGACAATGTGGCTCTTGCGTGCAGAAATCCTTTCAGCAAGTTATATAAAAGAAAGAAAGGAAAATAAAAGTGTGAGACAGGTAAATGATATAGATGACGATAGCATGAACACTTTAACAAAAAAGGTTTTAATTTCTTTATTCAATAAATTACCTCTGTTAATAAACATCTAATTCTATGTTGATTTAGACTAACATCACATAAAATATTAAAAATTAATTAGAAAAATACGAAACCGACCAAAACTCAAACGCATTCACTCTACTTCGAGCGCGCTAAACATCATTGAATTCGCCGAGTAATTCACCTGCGCAGTGGAAACTTATTCTATTATCTATTCTTTAGTCACGTGTCTTGCCTTTTAACATCCCGACCCGCGCCCCACACCCGGCCCTTCGGACTTCTACCATAGGAATTAGGATCGCTTTTTGCATATTCAGTCACACGAGGGGCGGGCGACGCAGCTCGGCCGCGCGTCTCCCGCGCCGCATCTCGCTACCGTTTTACTACACTTACTAAGAATAATACGCATGCGCACTAATGTTTTCAAAATTTATGATTTTTAATGGAAATTCCAAAATTTATAAAATCGGGTGTATTTCACTAATACACACACTTATAGCAATTGTTTTAGGTACAAAATACACAGTAAATTTTTCCACTCGGTAAAAAATGTCACCCAATATATGATTAAATATGTATACTGTTATATTCAGTACCAAACAAAAAATAACCTAAATGAAATCAAGTTGACAATTTGAAAACTAATCGGGAAAATTACTTCTGTTACTTAATCAAAGTGTGTGTTTATAAATTAATCAAGTTGAAAATTAATCGTTAAAATAACTTCTGTTATATTCTTTCTTCCTTTCTATAGTCGGAATGCTATTTCAATATACTCCCTGACTAGTTTTTCGTTAGCTTGGCTTAAATATTTAAAAATCTCAAAATACATGGTATTAATTTTAAGAATTCAATTATTTCACAAAATAATTTGTTTCACATAAAAAACATCTCTAAGTAGGTATATCTTGTCAAAATAATTCAAAAAACTAATTTAAAATAAATAGTTTTTTTTGATAAATTGTAAACGTACCTTCAACATTTTGGAAAAATATAAAACCAAAAATTATGTTATTATTATTATTATGTTGGTCATTTTCCAATCACGGGACTATGGAGTCCCGGACCTTTGAAAGGCATACGGGCGGTCGAAAAGAAAGACGCGGAACCCGGAATAAAATATGCGCGCGTCTCGCGTTGACTCGAGTTCGCCCGCGGCGCAGCGAGGCTTCTTGTTTGGTGCGCTTGCGTCTTGGCCGCGGGGCCTGGAGCTGCGGAGTCCGGACGCGGGGCTAGCTTTTGCTTCTCATCGAGAGAAGGCACCCGATAAAACCTAAAGACGCACGGAGTGTCACTAGCATGTACTCATAAAAGGTCGCGCTATTCTAGAATGCAATCAGCGTGGAACAGAGTTCTGTAAGTAGTTATTTTTCAGAGGACTACTAGCGAAGGGGTGCTTAAGCCCTCCTTTTTCTGGCTCGCGGTGTATCAATTTTTAAAGTATTAATGTCGTTGTATCAACATCATAATAACTAAACTACAAATAAAAAAAACACTCGTTTAGGATACTTTATTTGATATTTTAGCAATTAAATTGCAATTATAATATCAGTATATAAACTTGAAAAATTTTGTCTCAGGCGGGACTCGAACCCGCATCTCCTCGCATGCCGGGCGGGCGCCATACCATTAGGCCACCGAGACACTGCGACACGGCGCGAATTTTTCAAGCATATTCTTACGCTGTGAGCCAGCGTTTTTTCAAGTTTATATACTGATATTATAATTGCAATTTAATTGCTAAAATATCAAATAAAGTATATAAATAGCTGTTTCATCTTAACTGACTGTCAAACATCTGCAAAGATGTTTCTTTCGGGTGTTGGGGGTGCAAGCTCCTAACATTTGATGAAGCAACGCTGGCTCACAGCGTAAGAATATGCTTGAAAAATTCGCGCCGTGTCGCAGTGTCTCGGTGGCCTAATGGTATGGCGCCCGCCCGGCATGCGAGGAGATGCGGGTTCGAGTCCCGCCTGAGACAAAATTTTTCAAGTTTATATACTGATATTATAATTGCAATTTAATTGCTAAAATATCAAATAAAGTATATAAATAGCTGTTTCATCTTAACTGACTGTCAAACATCTGCAAAGATGTTTCTTTCGGGTGTTGGGGGTGCAAGCTCCTAACATTTGATGAAGCAACGCTGGCTCACAGCGTAAGAATATGCTTGAAAAATTCGCGCCGTGTCGCAGTGTCTCGGTGGCCTAATGGTATGGCGCCCGCCCGGCATGCGAGGAGATGCGGGTTCGAGTCCCGCCTGAGACAAAAAAAAAAAAAAATTTTTCAAGTTTATATACTGATATTACTCGTTTAGGAGCTACGCTATCACATACTGGTAATGTAAACATATACCCGTCAAGCTAATAACCCCCCTTGGTGGGGTTAAATAAACTGAAAAAAGTGTAAAATAAATAAATTAGGCACATTAAAATGTAATGTGTATATTAATTTGCATTGTTTAAATCCGATTTGAATACACATATTTATCAGGAATTTAGGACGTTCGAACCATTAGGCCAAACGGGCTCTTACGATGTCGACGAATTTTAGTGTCTATTGGTACTTGTGACACAATTAATTTGGATGTAATTTCATGAAAATTCGTCCTAATGCTGTTAAACGCCATCTCGTGACTCGCATTTCATATTATCTTGTTAGGTGATGGAGCTGTATCAACTTTTCGTTAGATGGCACTGGATATTTCACACTTCAGCGTGAACACAAACTCCATCTATTATATTAAGTCGAACCTGGAGGTACGAGCGAAGATAATAAGTTTTACGCGAGTTTTTTCATTTGTATGACATTAGCATTCTTGTTTATCTTTATTTTCTTTGTCCCAGGGAAAATAGTAGAGGTTTTCAATTGACGTGTGAGACAAACTTCTTAGCGTTTCGTGGATTCACCGTGCGGGTGCCGGGTCCATTGTGTGGCAGAAAGAGAAACTCCGAGTAGCTCCCGGGACTTGTGACACGGGTGTAGGTTTAAGGGGCGTACATCAACACTCACCTTCACTACTCGTGTTTCTCTGCCCAGCCAAATCTGGTACAAACCTGCTAATGCAGTTTTAGACACTCGCTTAGTATAGAAATTACTGCAGTAAAAAAATATATGTTAGAGTTAGTTATTTCGAGATTTCTACCATGTACCCTGTTTTTTTTCTTCCGCGATTATGGCGCTTGCAACAATGCCGAAATATCGGAAACTCATAAAAAACAAGGTACACGGTAGAAATCTCGAAATAATTAACTCTTACGATAGTAACCATGAAAGTTTAAATCAGAAAAAAAATATGACTTTCATTTTTCATTTGATGTGTTTACCAGGATTTCTAAATTATAGTTTATTAATCTAAAATGCGACCATCGCTAAAAATCCACCCTAAGGGTATCAGAATAGGGTTTACGTGTAGGTTGGGTTTTAGATGGCACTATATAATAAAAATATATAATATATAGTAAATAAAAATGTTCTGTAAAAAAGCGTGCAAAATGGTGGCACAATTTTTATTTGATAAATAAATGACCTATTTATTAATACTCTGAGGTCCGTGAGGCTAAAAGGGCTAAAGGCTAAGGCTTTAAAGCTTTGGGCTTATTTAAACTTTTACATCTATATTTGTTTTGTCACAACAATAGTAGTCACGGAAATATCAACCAGCACTGTTTACTGTAATCATAACTTGCCATACTAATATTTCCAGGTACATAATCCACGCCGACATTCTCGCTCGCCGAGTGAGGGAAGTCGAGCCCGCGTGTAAATAATTAATTAGTTTTTGCACACTAAAGCTGGAGTAGGTACTCGTATACTTGGCCTGTAGCGGTGTGTTGAAATTTTAAAACGCAACGCGGTGCGCGCCTCAGGAGTTTCAGCGGTTGCCGCGCTTCTATGTCGGCCTCTATGCCACCGCAACGAGCCTTAGGGGCATCGATATAATGTATATTATTAAATAGTTTAAACAACTGTAACCTGACTACGAAAATGCTAATGATTCCAAAGTCAGTCCTTATAGGTATTTGTTGTATTGTTTTAAAATTTTTGTACTCAGAATTATATTTATTCTGTATCATTCGATACCCCACTCGTTATGACTGCAATCATTTCAATCATTTTTTCAAAGAAGCCCAATATTTTGTTGTAGCATTTGCCATGTAGCTTTTTTTCAACAAAATGTAGCCTATGTTTCCTGGACTATACCAAGCTTAGGAATCGATTGCTACTTCATTCACCAAAATCAGCTCAGTAGCTTAGCCGGAAATACGGAACCCACTTAACTACCCACATATGTATATAAATAGACAGCTGCTAATAACCTTTTCTGGTGACTTTGCCGTAGTGTTTTTTTACAATGTTCCGCATTCTTTAATAATAATAATAATGACCGTGCAGAGCAGCTTGTGGCGAGCTGTTGGACACCGCGACCCCACGGACCCGATTGCTCCCGGGAGTATCCCTGTTCCTCACCTCTGGCTTGCCTTCATTGGTCGGCCGGAGTGAACACTGACGAGGAACATATCTACCACCTCTTGCTTGCCTTCATTGGCCGGCTTGAGTGGAGAGTCGCTAGAGCAGAAATGCTCGGGGGAAGGAAGTATTGCAGTAAGATGCTTGTAGGGATCTTGATCGGATTACCGGGATTATCCTTAGAGCCGTGTAATACCTCTCCACTCCTCAAGCACCACAGGCTATGTTGCCCCCTTGTCGCTACGTCACTATGTGCTAGCGGCCGTTTTCGGGGGCCCATTAAACGAGTGTGCGAGTCACCCCCTGCCATTTTATCCGTGTGAGTAACATAGGTGAGGCAGGGGCCTTCCATAGTCCCAATTACCCAGTCCACTAGCACCCAAACCCATAGCCCAGTATCCTTTGTATCCACTTTCTGCAATAGTCCTGCACTAACCGGGGGTTATCCTTGGGTGTACTTGTATAGTGCGCACAGGGATAATCGTCGGTTGGTGTCACGTAACATCATTTAGACAAATTTTGTCTAACGGGCCTCTGCGAGTTGGCTTCGGCCCCTCGTACGCCTACCAAAGGTCCAGGACTCCATAGTCCCGTGATTGGAAAATGACCAACATAATAATGATCTATAATACTAATTTCAAGTAGCAACCTTGTTTACCCGAGGATCACACCCAGGACCCCGAGATCTTGGTCTGGTACTTAAACCACAAGACTATTGGGGCATTCAATCTTTATTAACTCTTTGATTCACAGTCACTTTTTGTCGTGGCTAATAATAAAGACGAAAGTTGAAAGGTTACAATTATGTAGAGGTACCCAGTTCTACCGGACCCTACACCGTTAGGGAACGGGTCGTTTACTAGACCATTTCAGCAAACTAAATGCATTAATCAGACTTATGTATTATGTACAGGAGTCGAGCGATAACGCCACTTTAATGATAGGCCTGGAAATGGTTTATTTTAGTATTGGTTAAACTATCACGACTAGCTGTAAAGCTGTTGTGCCAATATCAAAATTCTCTATTTTACTCCTCAGTGTATTTTGTAGTTTACTTGTATTTGTTAATAAGCGAATTCCGTATCACGTCAAAATAATTTAATGTTGTGCTAACCTATTGCTATATTAAATTGGTTTAGTATAAACGTCATTATTAACCATGTGTGATTATTTGTTTGTTATACTATCAATATCATACTATCAATCAAAGATGCCGCCGGATTATAATTTTTAATTTTTTAGCCTATTCTAATAGGGACTTAGAAAATTTTAACGCCAGAGCATCCTTCAAGAATAGTCAAAGAAGGAGTCGTGAGTTTATTCTGTCATTCCGGGCGGAGACGAATCTAACAAATTAGATGGATTAGTGTATTTAAATCAATGTATTTACAAAACAACCAGAACTGGATATTTTTAACGACTCACTACCTACCTGTTACAAAAGATAAACTGCTGAAGCTATTTTTAATAAAATAATTTTAAATATTGTTTTAAATATTGTTCCAAGTTTTTTGTTTCCATTTTAATACTAAAGAAATTGTGAGATAACTCTATATAAATATATATATTGTATGGTACCTCTTACAACACCTATTTATCGCATTTTATGTGGTACAAAAAAAACTTTTTTTCATTTCACTCTTACCTATGTGTGTGTAACATGATTGGATCAAAAATGTTACATTCCTTTCAATTTACTTCATAAGCTACCTTACAATTACTTAGTACCGATGCAATCATTTTTTACTTGTTCGTATGTAAAATCACAGTTCAGTTTCACAGAAGGATTAATCTTACGTGAGCCTGTTATGGAATCGAAGTTAAATCCCTCGTTTGATTTTATGTGCCATTATGAATTCGATATTTTTTTTTTTATTCAGTAGTTACAACCTACAAAAAATACGAGTTTTATTAATCCATTTAAATATTATAATATTGTAAGAGGGAGAGCATGCTAGAGTGTATCTGTTGGTATTCTCTTCACGATCAAACCGATGAATCGATTTAGATGAAATCTAGTACAGAGCTATGTAGTTTATGTTCAGGGAAAGGACAGAAAAAATTTTGATGATCCCAGAAATCATCCTTCAGTCATGAAAGGGGTTTGATGATTAAATTCATTCGTCTGGAGAATAAAGGATACCAATTGTAAAAAAAATAAGAGATAATGATATAGTCCGTAACGCGATATAACCGGGAGGCCGATATATTATATCAGAATGCCTTAAAGACGGAGTCGCTCAAAGAAAACGCTCTTTGGTGCAGAGAGAGAAATAAAAGTTTAATTAAGCCCCTAGATATAAAGCAGTAGCAAATTTACTATACGGATTTTAATATTAATTTAATTGTAATAGGGGTTCGAATGAAAAACTTATTTTTTAACTAATGTCGGTATTCGATGGAAAATATTCACAACGTTTTTTTACACCCAAAGAGCATACAGGGTCCAGCGCACCCAATATAAAACATTACAACCACATTTTGTAATCTCAAAATAAAATTACGATTGGTACGTGCGTAAGTCCTATGAGATGAGCTAGTACGTTACTTGTTCGTAATACGAGTATTACCAAATTTTCCAACCACTGAAATAACTTACAAGTAAACCACTTGGGTAAATAGTAGCAATATGTTTAGTAGGCAAAGATGTACGGTGCCTGCATTGCACAATTTGAGCTCTGAGATACAAACTTGGATTCTTATCGCACAATATTGAGTAAGGAGGATAAAGGATCAAAATAATGTAAGTGATAGTAAAGTAACAGCTTAAGTATTAGGGGTTAAAGTATGAAATTGCCGTTTTGTATGGACGAAATCGAGAAAAGTCATTTTTCCATACTAACCATTTTTTAGTTTTTTTAAAAACGCCTGAACCGTTTTCGATGCAATTAAAGGTGAAAGTTAGATGGTTATAAAGCTACGCATTATAGTATTTATATTTCTGAAAATCAAAGTATATAATACAAATATACTTAATTGAAGCAAGAAGGTAAGCTGACACATTGTAAGGGGTCTTTTCAACGACTTCCTTTGAAGTAATAGGCACTAGGATTGCATTTTTTTTTAGTCAAAAGTTACTTTATTTAGTTTTTGATACAATACATAAAGAATTACGCAATAATATGACTATACTTAAGAGCTATAAACAAAATAAAAAGTGGGAAAATAATCGGCAATTTCATACTTTAACCCCTATTACTTATAGGTAATCATTCTACTGCAGGGAAAAGGCCTCCATCATTGAATTCAAGTTACCACAGCAATGGTAGGCACAATTACTACGCTTTCCAATGGTTGGTGATCACAAACCCGAGCAATGTTCGAAAATTCGACTCTTGTTCGGCCCGGGAATCGAACCCAGGTCCCCGAGATGTATAATTATGTAATAAGTATTTTTCCAATTAACACACTTTTAGTAATGAGACAAAACTTGTAAGATTAAAAGGCAGTAGGTACTCATATTATATGTATTAAATAGCAAAATGTCTTAATTAATTAGTAAATGATATTGCCAGTCCTACCTATAAAAAATCCAGCTAAGTGAGAGGTGGAGATCACGAAGGCTCCCGTAACTTAATTTATTTTTAAAGTAATGTATTACCGATAAATTAATATACTGTGAATATTTTAAGTGACTTCCTGTTGCCGTAATCAGTTTTGGAAAAAAATTGGCAAAAAAAATACCCACGTTTGTTGTATAAGAGCCTCACTTGAATATTTATTTTATTCCGTTTTCTGTATTTGTAGTTATGGCGTGGCAACAGAAATACTTACATCATCTGAAAAAAGTGCAACTGTCTAGCTAACATTAATTAGAGATACCTACAGCTTGGTGACAGACAAACAGTAGAGTCTTAAGAGAAAATACTACGGCCGTTTTTCCATACAAACGTAGTCCCGTTTCCTCCCTGGATAATGCCAGTAAAGCAATAATTTTTAATTTAAAAATCTATGGCCACTATTAGCATGTTTCTATGTTTTCTGTTTTTTCATAAATTAATTAATAAAAAAGATATCAGCCCTCAAAAATCGAAAAAATTCGCCAGATTTTCCGCTGTGTTCAAACATCCAGAAAACAAATTTGGCTAAATTTTAGAAAAAAAGGTGAACATAGGAACACGGCCAAAGCCTTTCTTTAATTTTTAATGTTGAATCGGTCTAGTTTTGGAAAAGTAATCGGGGGACTACGAAAAGTTGATTTGGTGTGCTTTTAGTAGGTATTTTCGGTCCAAGAAGCAGTTGTCTCTATCACACTCTGCGGTAAATGCGTTTGGCACTGCGCGGCAGCAATAGATTTTACAAATACCTATTTTTCAATTCTCTCGCCCGTAGTGTTTTCTCTTTTTTTTTTTTTATATTTTAGACATGCCTCACTGGGCCACACTGAGTCATCTAGTCCCAAATTAAGGTACTATTAAGTACCCTGTCGTATGGGGTACTAGACAACAGATAAACTTACTTATATACTTTTTTTTTTTTTGTAATTACATACTTATAATACATAGAAAACACCCAGACCAGTACAAACAGACATGTTCATGCACATAAATATTTGTACTGTGCGGGGATCGAACCCGCGACCCATGGCTCAGAAGCAGCGTTAACTACCGCTGATCCAAATGGTGTCCCTCTTTACCCTTTGGGTACGAAACCCTAAAAAAGAAATAAACACCAAAATTCCACCCTTTATGTTGTGAGGAGGCCGTATCCAAAATTTTAGCTTTTTGGCGGACATTTTTGTCTCGTCGATTTTTTTATTAAAATTTGGAAGGTGATTAAAACTTTCACCTGTGGCTGTATATGGTCATGTTTTGATTGCGTAGTGTTAAAGGTTTGATATCACAGCTCCAAGGGACCGCAGACCTCGCTAATTAGTATACATTCAACTAAAAATCTCTAGGTATGTGATCCAAGGATCTTGACAAACAAAAAGACAGACGGGCTATGAAGTGATATTATAAGGCCTATGTCCAGCAGTGGACTGCTATAGGCTGATGATTAAGTATAAGGGTTCCTTATTTTCTTTGGTGGTACGGAACCCTTAATATAATAAAAAAAGTAAATAATAAATAAATAAATGTAGACAAATTACATACGTTGTTCTGATCCCAATTTGAATAACTATTTAAAGCATTCGTATTTAAATACGAGGGCGGGTCAATAAGTCCGTGACTTTTTGAATTTCTTACCTCTTTACTGAAAAAGCAACACTACTCTTGTCAACAGGTATCTGTCAGTTGATTCCTATCAAAATTTGAACTTGCTGCGTCAGTTAGTTTGTGTTTGACAGCTA
The DNA here is from genome assembly GCA_949315895.1 of Anania crocealis. NCBI lineage: Eukaryota > Metazoa > Arthropoda > Insecta > Lepidoptera > Crambidae > Anania > Anania crocealis. The sequence continues at coordinate 14,472,996 of OX438863.1, forward strand.
TTTTTATCGGACTACCCAGTCATTTGAGGAAAAAATGGAAAAAGGTGAATTTCGTGTGCTTATTAAGCATTATTTTTTGCGAAAAAAAACCATTACCGAGACCAAGGCTAAGCTTGATAAATACTATGGGGACTCTGCACCATCGATTTCAATGGTAAAAAAGTGGTTTACTGAATTTCGTTGTGGCCGTAAAAGCACTGAAGATGCCGAACGTCCTGGACGCCCAGTTGAGGTCTCTACACCCGAAACAATCGAAAAAATTCACGATATGGTGTTGGCCGACCGAAGATTGAAAGTGCAAGAGATTGTGGAAGCCGTAGGGATCTCGCATGGCTCAGTGGTTTCAATTTTAAAAAATCAATTGGGCATGAGAAAGCTTTCCGCAAGATGGGTGCCGCGTTTGCTCACAGTCGACCACAAACGCAATCGTGTAACAACTTCACAGGAAGGTTTGGCGTTGTTTAATCGCAATATGGAGGAGTTTTTGCGCCGTTTTGTAACCGTGGACGAAACATGGATCCATCACAACACACCAGAGACCAAACAACAGTCAAAACAGTGGGTTTCTAAGGGTGAATCGGCGCCAAAGAAGGCCAAGGCGGGTTTGTCAGCCAATAAAGTTATGGCGACTGTTTTTTGGGATGCACGTGGGATAATCACATTGACTACCTTCAAAAGGGAAGAACAATCAATGGGGAATATTATGCCAACTTATTGGACCGCTTCATGGACGATTTGAATAAAAACCGACCTCATTTGGTCAAGAAAAAAGTTCTTTTCCACCAAGACAATGCAAGGGTGCACACATGTGCAGTTGCCATGGCAAAAATCCATGAATTGGGCTATGAATTGCTCCCTCATCCACCCTATTCTCCAGATTTGGCTCCGAGTGACTACTTTTTGTTCCCAAACCTGAAGAAATGGCTTGGTGGAAAAAGATTTGACTCCAATGATGAAGTCATCTCGCAAACAAAGGCCTATTTTGAGGACCTCGCCAAATCATATTTTTTGGAAGGGATAAAAAAATTGGAGAAGCGTTGGACAAAGTGTATAGAGCTCAAGGGAGACTACGTTGAAAAATAAAATGATTTGTTTATCAAAAAATCTGTGTTTTATTCCAAAAGTCACGGACTTATTGACCCGCCCTCGTAGTTATTCAAATTGGGATCAGAACAACGTATGTGATGTTGTCTACATTTATTTATTTATTATTTACTTTTTCTATTATATTAAGGGTTCCGTACCACCAAAGAAAATAAGGAACCCTTATACTTAATCATCAGCCTATATATAAGCATTCGTATTTTGGAAACCAGAAACAACGAAGGTACCACAAACACCCAGACCCGAGAAAATGTAGAAAAACACTATTTTTTTACATTGACCCGTCCGGGAATCGAACCCGGGACCTCGGAGCAGGCGACACCTTGAAAACCGGTGTGTCCGCCAAAAAGGTCGTCAAAAATGTTGGCAACATCATAAATAAGTCACAGATTATGTTATTGGTGGATTTAGAACATTTAAATACAGTTCAGGATTTCAATAGTTACTTGTGTAATTTAAAAGAGTGTAGGTGTAGAAATTCTTAAGCTGCTATAAGTACATACTTATAACAATATAAAATTAATAAAAATATTTAAATTATCAGTTTTAATAATATAAGAAGACCTCTGTGTGGTAATCTGACTCGCGCGTAGCCGCTTTAAGGTAGTCATTGAAAAAAAAAGATTTTTAAATGTAAAATATTTTTTTTATTAATATAATAACAATGGATAACACACGTTGCAAAAGGCAGTCCCTAATTTTTAGGTTGATTTAACTTAATATTACATACATAATATAAATCATTATTGCAATAATTTCACATCATTTAATAAGTAGTTTTAGTTAATTTACAAAAAATATTATATGACTAGTATACTGTGCTAGGGTTCAATATACACTGGAAATTTTGTAGCATCATATAATTCAACATCATTTATGCATTTGATTAACCAATTTTTATTAACATGTTTCACACTATCTGACATTTTATTCTTTAATTTCTGCATATTTTTTAACCTAATCACGTCATTATTATGAACCAAGTAATCTACATCAGTTGATCTTATGGATTTAACAACTATTCCGCCATATGCTATCCAATGCCTCTCGAAATGCCATCTTTCCTTCTCGGAAAAGCTCAAAAAGTCAGGATAAAATCCCAATCTCTTATCTTTAAATGTATTTGGTAACGGATTATCAGGTAACAGTTGATATTTGACTTCGCATTTTGTTTCTTCGAAGCTTGAGTTGCAACTTCCTTCACTTTTTGTCTCGGATTCCTCTAATGTACTGTCTAAATCTTCTTTCTTGATCTTTTTCTCCTTTTGCGATTTTCCTTTTGTCAAAAAGTCGTCAATTTTTTTCGTTTTTGGGCTCTCTTTCGTTTTCTTCTTGGGTGGTTCGTAGGATACTGCGTCGTCTGCGATTTTGTTTAGAAGAGACACATCAGTTTTTTCCTTAGATGTTTTGTACAATTGCTTTAGTTCTTCTAACGTAGTTGCAGTCTTCCAGTCCTTGTCATCCCTTATTCTGGTTACTCTGGGAAAGCGAACTGATATTCCGTCTGCTGTGTGCAAGTTTGCTTTTGTTATTTCTGTGCCTGTTGAACAAACAAACACCTTTAGGTTATTTCTCTGCTGCTTTCAACCATAATGTTTTTTTTTACATATGAGATGGCCATGAGGCAGATAGGGATAAATAAATTAAAGCATTTCTTTCAGTGCTTTATAATATTCATAAGTTTGCTTAGCTATGATTGAAAAATTTTAGCTATCTATCTAGATATCTGCTTCAAAATTGAGATGCAAGATTCCACCTGCACAAACATAGTTATGCATATAATGCTAGTTAAATAAAAGATTGTAAAACCATAATTTTATAGGTGTACATACTTTTTAGTTTTAAGTACTTAATTACAGTTGAAGCATTTGCCATTAGACCTCTAACTAACTGTGAATCATAGCTACAAAACAAGAGTATTAGAATATGAACCTACGTATTCTGTCAATCAGAAAACTTAAAATTTCCTTAGCATGATCAAAGAACTGAACAATGTAGATACGGCTTACAATATTGCGGAAATACCTGCCTGCCAACCATAGCGATTATGGCGAATTTTCCCTTTTGGGGTGGCTCATGTCCAACAGTAGACTGATTTAGGCAGGTATGATCTTACTATTAATTCTAAGTATACCAAAAAGCAAAATATATTAACCAGTGATTTCCCATATGGGTTGTTTCTTGGGATCTAAAGCTACAAAATCTGGAACCATGCCCTTATTGCAATCCAACCAATTGGGTATCCTGTTGTATTCCTGTGATATCTTCGTCATAAGGGGCCCCAGTTCTTTCTGTAGTCTCTCTAGGGTACTGTCATCGTGACCAGTGTGAACTTTGGTCACAGTCACCCATATGTTGCGTTTTGTGTCTAAGCAGCCCATTAGGAATACTGACATCATCCCACCCTTTTTACCGGTGCCTGAAAAATGATAAAATTATAACAAAAATATTGTTTTATAATTAATAAGGGGTTAGAAACATACTTAAGTTTCCAATCAAATTTAAACACTTTTCTCAACATATTTATTGAGTTTTGGTTATATCTTGTTGTTCAAATAACAGATGTACTAAATAGTGGCCTAAGACCCAGTTTTAAAAAAACTTTAATTTCATTTTAGGAATTATTTTGTTCTAAAATTAATAATACTATAGTATTATTTTATAAAAGAACACACAGACACTGTGGTGTGTCACACTAAATTAAAAAAACATTCGCATTGTTCTTACCAAACCAAGCTCCGAGCACAACAAGATCAGCAGTATCAGCCATCGCACCATCAAATAAGTAATCTTTCTTTACTTTCAACCAGTGTCGTTTCCCAGGCTCATATGTCGACTCTAAATCTTTTAATACAAGACCTTCTAAGCCTAATTGCAGGACCTGAAATTGTGCCAAAAAATACTGCTTAGCACAGTAAAACCAATTGCGGTTTTAATAAAAATAATTTTAAAACACTGTGTATTGTGTATCTGAACAATTGGTAAATATAGAAAAGTAAGAATAGTATAAAAGGCTTTTGTTACAATAAATAAAATTATTATTATACCTACAGTGTAAATGTCGTAATTTTAACAACATGTTACTATCAAAAATTAAAATAGCTTAAGTTTTTGGTAAAACAATATTTGCATACAAGAAGTGACAATTTTATTTACCTCTGCAATCATTTTTGCCAAATCCGCTGGTTTCTTGATCAACTGCTGCTCAGAGAACATTACATGATTCTGTACTTCAACCATATTGTCATGCAGAATCTGCCTCCGTTTCCTAATAGGCACATCTAATAGAACTTTTCCATTATAATACAAACAATCAAAAACAAATAAACAAACTTGGGCATCCTTGAACTTAGATTGTTTGTGAATACCCAATGTGCCAAACGGTAATGGTTTGCCAGTTTTAACATCTACCATCAGAACTTCTGCGTCCAATATCATGTCAACACCCTCAGGAAAAGCTTTCGGCAAGTAATCTTTAAAGTGGCTCACTTTATGTGGCATCACTGGTTTCAATGCTCTAGAGAAATACTTAAATTCATCACCCTGTTTGTGTACTTGTACTCTTTCTCCATCATACTTGATTTCTGAGAACATTCCATTTGGGCATTTCTTCATAGCCATCTCAACAGATTTGCAGGCTTCGGCTAGCATGGGCAGGACTGGTGTCATTAAAACAACTTTAGCGTGTACACTACTCTGAGAAGCATCCTTGTTTTTAACACCAGTGTTGTCTTTCAAAACTCTATCCAAAACCATATTCAGATCTCTTGATGTTTGAAATACATTATATGCATCTGGATGTACACCTTCCAGTATGTGTTTTGGGCCAGAATTTATTCGTAAATCACCTTTTATTAATCTTATCAGCATCAATATGTCATTGGATGTGCACTTCTTTACTATTTTCTTAAAATGGTATATTTGCTCTTCCTCTTTAGTGAATTTAGACAAATCTTCAAGAAAGTTCTCAACATCATGTATCATTAATGTACTTTCGGTTGCAGGTTTTATTGTTCTTGACTGTGAAAAGAAATGCTGTATGGTTTGAGCTACATCACCCTGCTCCAAGTGTGTTAACATATCATCATGATCACAGCTGAATATTCTTGAGAATAGTTTGACTAGCTGCTTGCTTTTTAAATTATACACTCTTTTTGTTACCTGCGGAAGTAATAATTTACACCAGAGTGCTAAGTCACCTTTGAAGGTGTTGCCATCAGTACCTTTCCTGAAGAAGTTATTTACTGTAGCAGTTTTTTCTGTGTATGCATCCACCTTCGATATCTTTTTACATATAGAAAAGAATGTAGAAAATTTATCATCATCTGTTATAACATCTTTCTTAGTTTCTGTGCTACCTTTCTTTATATTTTTTGGGCTCGCAACAGTAGAAGAATTGGAAGCATTTGCGTGAAAAGTAGATTCATTTTTCAAAACTTTAGCAGTGTATTTGTCACTATTTTTCTCAGCGTAAAGTTTCTCCATTTCATTGATCTTTTTCAATATGAATTCCTGGTCGTCTTTGCTCAAAGTATCCCAGTTGCCGATGTCATCTATCGAATCTATGCGCTTCGTCGTAGGCCGCTGCTTGAGAAGGATATTCATAAGACAATCGACATGGTGCCATGATTTCATTTGCTGGCTTTCTCCATATGGACTTGGCACCACTTTGGCTATACGAATCTCCCCACTAGGACAGTTTCCTTTGCAGCCTTTACATGATGCCCGACCTCCTTTAGCACGGTCAACGAAGAAAGGTGTAGATTCTGACATGTTCGCTATAAAAACCTATTGCATCTATTGAATATTTTTTACACGATCGTATAAAATGCTACAGCTACTTTTGTTATGCCTTGAATACCTACTTAAAGTTAAAAGTGATCTAAAGCAACATCATATTGGTCAAACGTGAAAATCTTTCATCAAAACAAAACACTACAACCAGCCCGCGAGCACGAATCATGTCAAATGTCAGTCAATGTCACATATTTTTTTTCCTTTAATAAGTTTAACGGCCTCGGAAACTTGTCCATACAGCCAATTCTTTAGTAATATTGTCTTTATTTCTGCATTAAAACGTTGATGTTAGACGTTTTAATGCTTTAAGATTGAAGGAATGAAGAGAAGTCCCCAAGAAAGAGGTGAACTGTTCGCGATCCCGCGCAAAATTCACGGCCCACTTTTCTTGGTTACGACCCATACACCATGTTATTTCACCGAACTGTATATTGTTCACTCGCACGACACTTTGTTTCGCAAAATACTTTACCACTTTTACGACCCAAAAATCACTATAAACAATAAAAATTCGATAAAATAAACGGACTCCAAACGTATCTCACGAACTCCCGCCAAAAACACTCAATGTCACATTAAGAATGAAATGACATTTATAGTGAGACGACACACGATAGTATTTCACTTGGTTTTATAAAAACTCGTAGTATTTTTTCTGGAGGTTTAGATATTTAATCAATGTGCATTTTTGTAATTTCTTCATTTTTGAAGTACCTATTATTATTTTGAAATAAAGTTATGAAAAGATTGATAATTCAAATCCTAAAGGAATACTGCTTAAACTGGAATATTTCAAACTGACAAAAAACAAACTAAAAGCAGATTTTAATTGAAATTTATAAAATCCGCATGCATTTATTTATATTCCTTTGAAGGCAATCGCAAACTACTTTTACACAGTGATTAACAAACGATCAGCTCTTACGACTTACATTGATGGTAATTTAACTACAAATACTGCAATCCTAGTATGGCGACTATGTGACTGCGCCACTCCCCCATTTCAATCAACAAAACGTCAACGACGCGACGCATGCGCGTTCAACCCCCACCTGTCTCAAACAAACTACGTCGATCAATATCATTCGGATACACTGCTTGAATGGATATGATAATATTTTTTTTTAAAGTACACAGTAAAATTAAAGGTTCATAACAAAATGTATAAAATCTGTGTCTGATGTTGTACTACCGTAGGTTTTTTTAATAGCTTATATACATAATATTGTATAATGATTATGATATTTACTACAATAAATAAACATAAATGTATAGACTTTTATAAGTTTTTTAATGATGCCATTTGCCAAACATTTGCTAATATGTGTACTTTTCCATCTTTCCAGCTTCATCATGTCACCAGGAATTCAACAGTGATGGCACCAAGCATGGCACCCTGACTTCGCCCCACTATCCTTCGCCGTACCCTCCCAACACTCATTGCCACTACGAGTTCTTCGGTAGAGGCAAAGAGCGTGTTAGATTAGTATTTCAAGATTTCTTCTTACACAAGTCCGCTGATGGTTCTTCAGAGTAAGTTAATGTTTGATCTTATGTAATTAAAAACTAGCATATTGATTCGGGATTTTACCATGAGCTTTGGAGTTTCCGATGTTTTTGTAATACTGAACTGAACTCAAACAAGTACATAAAATACCTTAACCCCGTCTATCAATAAACTCTTGTGTGTTGACCATGAAAATCGAAATCAGTTTATTTATTTTCAGTTTTATTAATTTATTATTTGCAGAAAGATTCTAATGATACACTTTTGGAAAGAGAAATTGCCATTTCTATCAAAGTGTAAATTAATTAGGGCCCAAAGGGAGAGTGGGGTTTTTCAAAAAAATATCACGGGGAGAGGAGATATCACCTGTCGAAACCGAAATACATTATTTTTCTTTTACAATTTTGCAAAATTGCGTAAAACTAATCTTGATCTGAAACAGCCCTCTTTGTTTGTAACTATTTTTTTTGTTTTTCTATATACGGTTGCTTCTCTATCCAGAAGTAAATTCAATTAAACTGTTTTTCAAGTTGAGGTTGTTTTAAACATAGCAGCTTAATGCAAACTGTAGCGTTGTTTTTAGGGTTCTTATAATAAAATATCAATAGAACTATGTGAGCGTGTTTATTTCTAACCTCAGAACAATAGTCTGCTTGCCATAGATAACATAATCATATTTTAGGTTCATACCACAGATTAAACATATCCAAGTCTATACTTTACATCTCCCTTTCTTTGTAAAGAAACTAAAAACATTAGTTTACAAATTTAGATACATTTTTGTTGAGTATGATTATACATTTATACATCCATTTAATATATATCCATAATGCAAATATTTTACTTTTAATGGTTTTACTCTACAAGACAATTTGCTATTTAATCATAACTTTAGAACAATATTATTACACAGCACTACTTACTACAAATTAAGTTAAGTTATATTAAAGATCAAGTCTATTTATTGGTTTAATTATTCTTCCAAACCTTGATGATCGTGGTGCTGTCACTGGTTGCGCTGAGATTGGATTCTGAACTTGATTGGTAGTGCTTGTTGATGCTGGGATAGACATAGTAACAGATGGTGACTGAGCTTGCTCTGGAACATGTTGTATGGTTGGTTCTTCTTCATATTTAGTCTCCGGTACTACTACTCTGTTATTTGTTATGTCTGCTTGTGTCTTATGCAGATGACTAAAGTTTCTTCGTAGAACTTGGCCTTTATCTGTCTGAATTATTACTGATCTTGGTAGACCATCAGGCTTTTCTATCACTTTCGCCCCTTCCCAATGACGATGAGAAACTTGGTGTCTGACTTTATCATTAGTATTCAAACTTACTGGCTTTGTAGTATGTTTATTACTGTAGTTAACTTGTTTCTCTCTTAATCTTTGTAGTTCTGTAGTCACTCCTTGTATTATTTTGGGCTTTAAGCTATTATCACTTGTAGGTAATGGAGATCTTGTTATTCTACTAAACAGTCGTTGATTAGGTGAGCCCAAATTATCATTTCGTGGTGTATTTCTCCAATTTAATAAGGCAAGTTGGACATCTGATTGGTCAATGCTACATTTTTTTAGTATGTTCTTTGCTGTTTGAACTGCTCTTTCGGCAAGTCCGTTGCCTTGATGGTGATGAGGACTGGATGTGACATGGTTAAATCTCCATTCTTTTTGAAAGTTCCTGAATTCTCTAGACATATATTGTGTTCCATTGTCAGTTTGAAATTCTTCTGGAACTCCATGTACTGAGAACCATTTTTTTAGTTGCTCAATTACTTCAAGTGATGACTGACTCTTTAGTTGTTGAAAATCTAGATATCCAGAATAACTATCACAGATTACTAAGTAGGTTTTTCCTTTTAATTCAAATAGATCTGATGCAACTATTTGCCAGGGAAGTGTAGGAATCTTCTTTATTAGTACTGTATTTTTAATGTTGTCTCTTTGTGTTTGTTCACAGACGGAGCAACCTCGGACTAGTTTTATAATGTCATCATATTGTCCTTTCCAATAAAGAAATTGTCGTGCTCTTCTTAAACAGCTTTGTATTCCAAGATGTCCTTGATGAATATTCTTTAACATTTTAGGTATTTGTGATTTAGGTACTACAATTTTATCACCTTTGTAAATAATTCCTTGATAACAACTTAATTCTTCTTTAAAGTTAAAGTAATGTTGTATCTCTTTAGGTAGGTAGTTGATATTATCTGGGAATCCTTGCATTACTGTTTTCAGTAGTAATTGTAAATGCAGGTCTTCTTTTGTAGCATTAATTAGTTCTTGTTTAGCGTCTAATGACATAGGTAGTATTATAGCAATTTTTAAATTTTCTTCTGGGTCATATTTCAGGTTAGATGCATCACAGTCTCGGCTAAGAAAGTCCGCTAAGGGTATTTCTGTGCCCTTTTTAAATGTGACTTTTGGTGAGTATGGTGCGAGATTAAACATAATGCGCTGCAATCTGGCTGGAGCAGACTGTATATTTTTCTTGAAAATTGTCTCAAGTGGCTTATGGTCTGATTCCACTGTCAGTTCTTTGCCATAAACATATTCATGAAACTTCTTACATCCAAACAGTATAGCAAGTGCTTCTTTTTCTATTTGTGGATAATTCTGCTCGGATTTGGATAAAGTTCTAGCTCCATATGCTATTGGTTGTCCTTCTTGTAGTAATGCAGCTCCGAGATTTTTTGAACTTGCATCAACTGTCAAAGTTACAGGTTTGTTTACATCATAAAGTCTCAGTACTGGTGGACTTTGCAGTACTTGTTTTATTTTGTTGAATGTTTCTTCATGGTGAGCTTCCCATGTAAAATTAACATTTTTATGTAGTAACTCTCTTAATGGATTTGTTAGTTCCGACATGTTAGGAATGAATTTATTTAGGTATGTGATCATCCCTAGCAGTCTCTGAAGCTCTGTCTTATTTGTTGGTGTTTTCATGGCTTGTATAGCCTTCACTTTATCTGGATCTGCTTCTAGTCCATTTGCTGAAACAATATGTCCTAAGAATTTTATTTTTTTAGCTTCAAGAATGCACTTCTGTTTGTTAAGTTTAAATCCGGATTTATTGAGTATTTCTATAACATCTCTTACAGTTTCACGTAACTGATCTTTAGTTTTCGCATGTATAAAAATATCATCGATTGATACCTTCACATTTTTAAATTTACTTAGTAGATTTGTCAATATTTCTTGAAAAATTTCAGGTGCTGATGATACACCAAAAGGGAGTCTCTTAAAGGAATATCTCCCCCAAGGGGTTGCAAACGTCAATATCTTTTGTGTTCTTTCTGATAGTTTAATTTGCCAAAATCCTTTTGTGCAATCTAATAATGCAAAGAATTGAGAACCTTTAATGTCAGCTGATATCTCTTCTATAGTGGTGAGTGGAAAATGACGTCTCAAAATATTTTTATTGACATCTGATGGATCTATACAGATTCTTATTTTATCCTTTTGTCTGACTACCATCATTGGGCTGACAGCAGGGGTTGGCTCTGTTTCTGGTTTAATGACATCCAAGTTTACCATTCTGTCAAGTTCTTGCTTTACCTCATCTCTTATGGCATGTGGTATTCTTCTAGATGGTTTAATTTCAAGTTTTGGATTTTCTATCAGGTCGATATCATATTCATAGCCTTTGTAACAGCCTAAGCCTTTAAATATATCTTCAGAGCATTGACTCTCTTTCAATGTTTTGACTCTTGCGATTAGTCCTAATTTGTCACAAGTATCAAGTCCTAAAATTGGTGTTACATCTTCTTGAACTACTTTGAATGTAATTATGGATTCTTCATTTTTTAGTTTACACAGTAATTCTGCTTCACCTAGGACTGCCATTTTATCATCTGTGTAACTTATAAGATTTTTTGTTCGGCTTGTTTTAAGACTTGTTTTTGTTTTGTCCAACAAATGTTTAGGTAATACGTTGCATTCTGCCCCAGTGTCTAGCTTCACAGTAAACTTTATAGTACCAACTTGTACTTTTTCAGTCCAGTTTTTCTTTTCACCGGCACTTACAGTAGATACATACATGTCATCTTCGGAATTAGAGTTTTCTTCTAGTACATTAACTCTATTTTTTAGTTTAGTGTCATATTTCTTCTTAGTTTTACACATTTTAGCAAAATGACCATTTTTATTGCACTTAATACATGGTTTGTTAAAAGCGGGGCATTCTCTGCGTTTATGGTTTGTGCCACATCGTCTGCAGTCAAAATTCTTGTTTTGTTCTTTTTTCATGTGTACATTTTTTACAATTGAGACCTTATCTACTTTATTTTTATTTTCAAACTCATCCAGTTGTTTGGAAGCCTGCTCACTTGTTTTACAGATCGTTATCGCTTTTGTTAAGTCTAGTTGATGTTCTGTCAGTAGTTTTTCTCTTACTTGATTAGATCTAATTCCAAAAACGATCTTGTCTTTTAACATTTCGTCAAGTAAATTGTCAAATTCACATTTGCTTGCTTGAGTTTTTATTCTGGTCAGAAACTCGTTAAAGTGTTCGTCTTCGTATTGTTCGATCTTGAAGAATATATATCTTTCAAATGAAATATTTGATCTCGGCGCAAAATACTCTTTAAACCTATTTTTTATGGTTTGTATGTTATTTTCTTCAATATCGCTCAGATTGAAGCTATTGAATATCTCGATCGCGTCTGGACCTATAACAGCCATAAAAGTCGCTGCTTGTACCTTAGCTGGCTTTTTGTCTAATTGAATTGCTGTAGCGTACCATTCGAACTGTTGTAGCCATTTTTTCCAGCACGTTGGTTTATCAGAATCAATTTGCAGGTTACCAGGCGGCTTTATTCCAGATACGGCATCATTTGTGGCCATTTTACAACTTTCTCACTAAATACGTTTCTAATTTATTTAAGAACACTTCTGACACCATGTAGCGTTGTTTTTAGGGTTCTTATAATAAAATATCAATAGAACTATGTGAGCGTGTTTATTTCTAACCTCAGAACAATAGTCTGCTTGCCATAGATAACATAATCATATTTTAGGTTCATACCACAGATTAAACATATCCAAGTCTATACTTTACACAAACCAAAATAATTCCCGTGATCTTAGGATCAAAGGCCTCCATCATTGAATTCAAGTTTCCACAGCAATGATGGCTAGAGGCCTAATTACGACGCCTGCCAAATGCAGGTTGGTAATCACAAATCTGAGCAATGTACGAAAATTCAAAACTCTTGTTGCCTGACCCATAAACCACTCGAATGGGCGGGCCTTTATGTCTGTATATTACCTAAATTCATTTCTTTTTTAATTCCAGTTGCACAAACGTGGACTTCATGCAAGCGTTCATTTACGTTGATGGCCGACTTGAGAAAGTGGACATGTTCTGTGGGATGAACCTTCCCAAGCCTATCATGTCGAACGGGCCAAAGTTGATGCTTGAATTCCGGGGGACGCATTCTTCCAGATACGCAAGAGGATTTAAGATATCTTATTCATTTGTAGAAAGTATGTATATTTCAAAATTGATTTCACACGAGACACAACGACTGATCAACCTAAATTTTCTGAATAATACTTTCGAAACTAAGTAGTCTTTATTTAATTGTTTTAAAAGTTAAAGATCATTTGGGGATAGTAGGTTATATGGTTAGCTCAAAAGATGCAGCTGAATTAAATAAGTATTGTCACTCTTTGTATTAGATGTCTCTTAAAGAACTAGGCATTATCTGCCTTGTGCTTCCGATTTGGCAAAAGGTTTATTTTTCTGCAGAATTTGAGTAAACAATAGGCAGTGTGTAAATTTTACTCGTAGGTTTCAATATTTGTCCAAGGTTTCAATTCTACCTCATTAATATCTGAAGCGGAAGCACGCGGGAAGCACGGGACCGATTAGCGGTCCCGTGCTTCCCGCGTGTAAGTATATCTCTACTTCATGTGGCCTATTAATACCAGATCTTCGCTCCATCGAATGCCTACCTGCATAAGAACGGTGCTTGGTCGTAATTCCAGAACCTTTCCGCCCCAAGAGTAGTATTACTAACTGGCTAAATAATGACCAGACGAAGACCGAGTTCAATTGAAAAGAGAGCTTTAGCGATTAATTACAGTAGGATATTATAAGTACCTATGTACTGCGGCACAATTGCAATAAATATAAAAGTAAAAAAGCCAAGTTCTTTACTTTAGCCACAAATTCATATTTCAAAAAATACAAAGTGAATTAACGCTTCCATTCCAGATTTCGGAATCAGTACAGGGAGGCAGCTAAAGGAATTCCCATGCGCGTTTGTGTATAATAGTAGTGAATCACGCAATGGAACTTTCGCTTCGCCTAACTCACCGGGCCCTTACCCGCGTGACACAGAATGCACATACTTCTTCCATGGTGGAGAGACAGAAAAAGTACACCTGCATTTCACAAGCTTCGAAGTTGAAGGAGTTTCTCCGTAAGTGATGGTTCCTGTTTTTGCGATAGTATAAGAAGATTAAATATCTAATCATCTGGTGAATTAGGAAAATGTCTTCCACTGATCCAGTACTGAACATCTTTGGCTCATCGATAGGGGAGATGAAATGGATTGTCCGTAATAACCATCCTGGGCCCTGCCAGTATACACGGCGTAGAGCGCTTAAAATCAAGGTGAAGCGATGAATTGTAGATGTACGCAAAGCTGCAGACGCTACAGTAACTTAGATAGACAATTGATTGACTGATTATAATAATGCTGATTCTTCTAAATCTAAAATTAGTTACAAAAGTATGATTTCTGTATCAGACTGATCGACATCTTTTAATTGTTACAATTCGATGGGGATCAGTTTAGTGTGTGAATTTCTTCTCGATCGTTAGGTCTTGGTTTTTTTTTGTCTTATGTAAGAGTTTAGTGATGATCAATGTTAGTTGTGAAGTCTTATATGAATGAGCAAGTATTTATATTTATTTGCTGATAACAACCAGACTGTTACCGAGTTGTTTCTATAAATTAGAAATAGAAGCATAAAGACACAATAGTTGATGATGGGTATATTGAAACAGAATTTTGATGATAAAGTAATATCAAGTTTTAATGATTATTATCTTGCGTTTCAGATGTGAAGCCGTTTCTGCTAGTGATTACGTCGAATTTTCAAACTCAATGACGGAAGACAGTAAATTTGGCAGATACTGTGGACAAAGAAAAGAGTTCCATGTCGAGTCAGAGCGAAACTTCTTCAAAGTGACATTCAGGTCGAACGACAGGCTAGATGGAACCGGTTTTAAAGCTATTTATCAGTTCTTAGAAATTACAGACGAATACCAGGCGCCAATGCAAGATGACGCTTCAAGCTCTATGTGTAAGTTATATAATTTATGAATTTTATGCAGGATTAGTACCTATACTCTAGTCATTATTCTTCATAATATGATTAGTTTTCAAGAAAAATTTTGTGTAATAATTTTCTAAACCGCCTATAACAGTGTCCAACGGTTTAGTGTGCCTTCCAAAGCACGAATGCGAATTCAGAAAAGATCGTTTCCTAAATTGACCCGATTGGGAATCGAAGCCGGCAACCTTGCGTAGTAGGTGGACCAACGCACAGTAACACAAACCTGGACTCTTTGTTATTGTTATATTGTTGAAAAAGGTATTAATCTGCCAATGAATCTCAATAAAAAGAAAAGAACGAATAGTTAATAATCTGTCTTTTTTCAAAATCTGATTCAGTCTACGAAAAAAATTACACATAATACCTAGTATTCTTATGTGACTGACTAGTAGTGCTCGCTGCTTTCCCCGCATTCACGCTGATTTAAATCTACTTATACTAAGTATTTTATCCTTGAAACTTCATTCTACAGATAAATCAAGTAATGTTGCAGGCAGCAGCTAGTAGGGAAAACTGGGTTTAGTTAACTACTAGTGCTAGTGCTGGTACATGACAAAGTAGCACCACCCCTTATCCCTCTCTCTCTCTCTCTCTCTCTCTCTCTCTCTCACTTCTTAAGAGTGTTGTAAGAGGCAACTATAGAAAGGAGTACTACCAGAAGAAGACATCAGCGGCCAGCATCATTTTTCTTCCTCCATTGGCCAAACTGCGATCGCCAACCCAAGCGTGACACGATAGTGGCACAAAACCTCCCTTTTAGGGGAGGCCTATGTCTAGAAGAGGACGTCGTTTTGTTTAGCTGAAATGATGAAATTGTCAATCTACCACACAATAGTCAACTACCCGGTCTCTCCTAAAGATGGTCGTCATAAGTTTCTAATATTATTTTATTTCACTTTTCACTTCACAGGTATACTTGTTCACCGTTTACTGCTGATCACCGTGGCAGTAGCTCAATTGCATCACCAGCTATATCATTAAATCAAGTGATATTAGACTATATGACATAGTAATAATCCTGTATATTTTGTATGATAGTATGTGCCATACACCTGTAATTACGTAGGAATGCAATATTTTCTATAATGTTATCCTTTAAGTTTTTCTCTATTATATACCAACTAAAGCAATACAATACGGAACACAATAAAGATTTTATGAATAATGGCACGTCGTAACAATGAATTAAATAATTTAAAATTTAGATCGTATTTTAATTGTATTTATGAATTGCATGTTTTTCCCATCCTTTTTCCCATTTTTATGTAGAGTTTATGCCGTAAAAACGGATACCTATTTCAAATTACTCAAAAAATTTTTTTAGTTTAAGTAGGTACCTAGGTACTAGCTTTTTGCTGCGGCTCTGCCAGCGTGACCTACACGCTATAATATCACACATGTGTAAACTGTGCCCATGGGATACAAAGTAGCCTTTGTTCTTTCTTAAGGTTTCATCTATCTACCTAATTTCGACAAAAACGGTTCAGAAGTGTACAAAGTTTGAAAGTTACTTACTTTTGCATTTAACTACCTATAACATGCATTTAATTATAAGATTTTCAGTCGACCGTAAGTACTACTTAACATTTTATAGGTATGACGAGTAAGTATAGGAAAATAATATGAACATTTTACATTTATAATCATCTACAATAAAAATATGTACATACTTAAACCTAGTCTTTATTCAAAGTTCGTCATTCTCAAGGTTTATTAACGGTACTTATATGCGGTCATAATATGAACCTATCTAACGGTACCCTGGCGAGGGAGTTCGACTCACACTTGTCCAGTTTTTATGGTTACGTACTGTGGTTACGCACCTTCAACATCAGACAGAAATACATATTATTACAAATATTTAACAATCAGTAGGTAAAGAAGAAAAGAAAAGCCCGTAGGGCGATGCCGCCATGCCGCGTGCCGGCCTGAACGACTAGCATCACCTCATCTCATGATATGAGAGTCGTGAACGGTGATTAAAGAAGGCTACCTGGGAAAAACGTACGATTCACCTGTGAAATACTTTCAAAATAAAAAATCCATGCGTACGAAGTCGCGCGCAACGGGTAGTTTGGTGAATGCATGAATAGGCAGTGGCAGTCGTTTGGATAAACACTGACCGTGGGTATAATAAAACCCACTCTCCCACTTGAGGCAATATTTTTTTTAAAGTTAATTTTAATTTTCTATCTGTCTGTATGTTGTTTGGTCTCGCGGTAGTTAATCTCTGAGATTATTGAATGAAGTTACTAAAAAGTTGTTAATTGGCATAAGTACCTAAATGATGCTCAATTCATTCGTAAAATTAAACGTTGTACTAGCCAGTTCTTCTTTTCAGTTCTCAAGCTGGGTTTGGTATCGTCTGCAGAACACCTTGTAAGAGTCCTATTTAAAATAAAAACTACTTACCTATTACGAACTTAGATTAAAACAAAAAGAGCGTCAAGCGTAGCGAATTCTCCCCATCAGAGGCCTATGTCCAGTAGTGAACTAGTAGACTAATAATGATAACAAATAGGTACTTACCTGTTTTTTTTTACTGACTAGTACAACTACAAGGGAAAAAATTTTGATTAAGCACCCACGATTCAGTCGACGGGGGAGGGGAGGGGGCGGTGCTACCCCATGGTACCACTCCCCCCCCTTCAGATATGCTTCGTTTAGGAGATATTAACTTTATAATATTATTGAAATCTAACCTCAAAATGTATGAAAAATGATTCGGTCCGGGTATCGCGAAGGGTGCAAAGAGTATGCACTTACCTGAACCTAACCTAACCTACAGTCGCGCCTAATCCTAAAGTTACGTATGAAAATCAAAATTCAGAAATACCATATCTCTCTATCTAATTACAAACAAAAGATATACATTATGATAACTCTAACCGAAAAAAAAAATGTTTCCTAATATTATTATCATTTTTAAATGCTAGAAAACATTTTATTACTCATACTGTAATACGTTCCTGCAAGGTTATATCGTTCGGACGCATATATTTTTAATTGCTAGTGATGTCATCTCAAATAACAGTATAGTACAATGGTAGTAATAGAATCCTGTCAATATTGAAAATAATAGTATAATTTGTTTTTACATTTGATTTGCCTTTTTATTAAAAATAATAGTTGGTCTTCTCAAATAATGAACTTAAAAAAAAAATTTAACCATTCATTATTTAAGCAAGTGGTTTTTTAACTTGCCACCCCAACTATAGCAGACGGGCGCACGCGCGGGGCAAGAGGATGGCAATGAAGCATGTGACAGAGTCACAAAAGAAGACTGAAGCCAATTAAAATAAAATAACCTGTTAATTACGTACTTAGTATCAAATAGTCACAGCGATACAAGTATAGAGTATGTTTAGATACATCACTAGTAATGCCAAATGGCAAATTGACAAACGTCATACGAAGCCGGCGCCAGACATGTGATCTTTAATTGCCCCAGATTAAGTTTCTCGTTGTATGACTTTCTTCCTAAAACCTTTCCTCGTCCAACTAACATTAAATGTATGTATCCTTCGTTCTATTAATCTCACACTTTTAAAATCTTTATCTAAATTTATAAACGTTAATAAAATTAACCTTTAAGCTTTATGATAAGTACGCTTAAAGTATTGTAAAAATCTTGTATTGTCGCGTAATAGCTGCACACGTGATACTGGCCGAACAGTGTACCCACTGCGGAAAACGCAAGTTCGTGGCCATAAAAAAGAAGAAGAAGAAGAAGACATGTGATCAAGTGAGGTTTTTGGCGGGAGTTCGTGAGATACGTTTGGAGTCCGTTTATTTTATCGAATTTTTATTGTTTATAGTGATTTTTGGGTCGTAAAAGTGGTAAAGTATTTTGCGAAACAAAGTGTCGTGCGAGTGAACAATATACAGTTCGGTGAAATAACATGGTGTATGGGTCGTAACCAAGAAAAGTGGACCGTGAATTTTGCGCGGGATCGCGAACAGTTTACCTCTTTCTTGGGGACTTCTCTACATTCCTTCAATCTTTCGACTGTCTCCAAAAACTCCATCGAAGCATTAAAACGTCTAACATCAACGTTTTAATGCAAAAATAAAGAAAATATTACTAAAGAATTGGCTGTATGGGCATAGTTCCCTTTGCCTACCCAGAATGGGTGAAGAAAACAACAACAACATGTGATCAAGTGCGCAAATATCTACAAAGTCGCGAAGTTTGGCACTGACATTTGCGTATTTGTGCAAAGTTTGAACACATCTTTGTAGTTTGCCATTACTTGTCGGTTTTTCCGCGTACATCAAAGTAAAGAAAGTTGAAAACAAGTCTGGCAGATACTATTTGTGCACATAAAGTTCATTCAAAGTTTGAAAAAAGTGTGCTCAAACTTTGATCACATGTCTGGCGCCGGCATATCATTAGGATTCGGCTCGACTGTATTTCCAGCGCAATCGTTATGTTTTTAAGCTATTGCATAGCTTCTATCGCGGGCCTTGAGCGCGGGGACCGAATCCAGAAATTCCGTAACTAAAAAACCTCACGCTCCCCACTTCGACGGGAACAGCGGTGATACGGCTGTTCGACGTGCGGTTTGACGAGGCGTTTGTCATTCGACGAAGTGGGTGCCGTTTAACTAAGTGGGTGCCGTTCGACGAAGTGGGTGCCGTTCGACGAAGTGGGTGCCGTTCGACGAGGCAGGTGCCGTTCGACAAATTGGGTGCTGTTTGACGAGTGGGGTGCTGTTTGATGAGGTAGGTGCTGTTCGACGAGGTGGGTGCTGTTTGATGAGGTGGGTGCCGTTCGACGAGGTGGATGCCGTTTGACGGGTGGGGTGCTGTTTAACGAGGTGGGTGCTGTTTGACGAGTGGGGTGCTGTTTAACGAGGTGGGTGCTGTTCAACCAGCGGGGTGCTGTTTAACGAGGTGGGTGCCGTTCGACGAGCGGGGGGCATTTGCCATTCGACGAAGTGGGTGCCGTTCGACGAGGCAGGTGCCGTTCGACAAGTTGGGTGCTGTTTGACGAGTGGGGTGCTGTTTGATGAGGTGGGTGCTGTTCGACGAGGTGGGTGCCGTTTAATGAGGTGGGTGCCGTTCGACGAGGTGGATGCCGTTTGACGGGTGGGGTGCTGTTTAACGAGGTGGGTGCTGTTTGACAAGCGGGTGCTGTTTTACGAGGTGGGTGCTGTTTGACGGATGGGGTGCTGTTTAACGAGGTGGGTGCTGTTCGACGAGCGAGGTGCTGTTTAACGAGGTGGGTGCCGTTCGACGAGCGGGGTGCTGATTAACGAGGTGGGTGCTGTTCGAAAAGCGGGGGGCGTTTGCCATTCGACGAAGTGGGTGCCGTTTAACTAAGTGGGTGCGGTTCGACAAAGTGGGTGCCGTTCGACGAGGCAAGTGCCGTTCGAGAAGTTGGGTGTTGTTTGACGAGTGGGGTGCTGTTTGACGAGTGGGGTGCTGTTTAACGAGGTGGGTGCTGTTCAACCAGCGGGGTGCTGTTTAACGAGGTGGGTGCCGTTCTACGAGCGGGGGGCATTTGCCATTCGACAAAGTGGGTGCCGTTTAACTAAGTGGGTGCCGTTCGACGAAGTCGGTGCCGTTCGACGAGGCAGGTGCCGTTCGACAAGTTGGGTGCTGTTTGACGAGTGGGGTGCTGTTTGATGAGGTGGGTGCTGTTCGACGAGGTGGGTGCCGTTTGATGAGGTGGGTGCCGTTCGACGAGGTGGATGCCGTTTGACGGGTGGGGTGCTGTTTAACGAGGTGGGTGCTGTTTGACGAGAGGGGTGCTGTTTTTCGAGGTGGGTGCTGTTTGACGAGAGGGGTGCTGTTTGGCGGGTACGCTGTTTAACGAGGTAAGTGCTGTTCAACGAGCGAGGTGCTGTTAAACGAGGTGGGTGCCGTTCGACGAGTGGGTTGCTGATTAACGAGGTGGGTGCTGTTCGACGGATGAGGTGCTGTTTCACGAGGTGGGTGCTGTTCGACGAGCGAGGTGCTGTTTAACGAGGTGGGTGCCGTTCGACGAGCGGGGTGCTGATTAACGAGGTGGGTGCTGTTCGAAAAGCGGGGGGCGTTTGCCATTCGACGAAGTGGGTGCCGTTTAACTAAGTGGGTGCCGTTCGACAAAGTGGGTGCCGTTCGACGAGGCAAGTGCCGTTCGAGAAGTTGGGTGTTGTTTGACGAGTGGGGTGCTGTTTGATGAGGTGGGGTGCTGTTTGACGGATGAGGTGCTGTTTCACGAGGTGGGTGCTGTTCGACGAGCGAGGTGCTGTTTAACGAGGTGGGTGCTGTTTGACGAGTGGGGTGCTGTTTAACGAGGTGGGTGCTGTTCAACCAGCGGGGTGCTGTTTAACGAGATGGGTGCCGTTCGACGAGCGGGGGGCGTTTGCCATTCGACGAAGTGGGTGCCGTTTAACTAAGTGGGTGCCGTTCGACTAGGCAGGTGCCGTTCGACAAGTTGGGTGCCGTTCGACGAGGTGGATGCCGTTTGACGGGTGGGGTGCTGTTAAACGAGGTGGGTGCTGTTCGACGAGCGGGGTGCTGTTTAACGAGGTGGGTGCTATTCGACGAGCGAGGTGCTGTTTAACGAGTTGGGTGCCGTTCGACGAGCGGGGTGCTGATTAACGAGGTGAGTGCTGTTCGAAAAGCGGGGGGCGTTTGCCATTCGACGAAGTGGGTGCCGTTTAACTAAGTGGGTGCCGTTCGACGAAGTGGGTGCCGTTCGACGAGGCAAGTGCCGTTCGAGAAGTTGGGTGTTGTTTGACGAGTGGGGTGCTGTTTGATGAGGTGGGGTGCTGTTTAACGAGGTGGGTACTGTTTGACGAGGTGGGTGCCGTTTGATGAGGTGGGTGCCGTTCGACGAGGTGGATGCTGTTCAACTAGGTGGATGCTGTTTGACGAGCGGGGTGCTGCTTAACTAGGTGGGTGCTGTTTGACGGGTGGGGTGCTGTTTAACGAGGTAGGTGCTGTTCGACGAGCGGGGTGCTGTTTAACGAGGTGGGTGCTGTTTGACGCACGCAAGCTATGCAATAGCTTTACTGCGGCAGTCTCCGAGTGCCACACGTCTTTTTTTTGTATTTTTGAGGCGCTCGGAGTCAGCGGCCGCTCTGCCGCGGCACGTTCGCTACGCTAGATGCGCTCGCTCCGCTCTCTCGCTTTCACGCCTTTGCATTGTCACTGTTCTAACCTAACCTAACCTACACTTTTCCTAACCTACTGGACTTTGTAAGCAATTAAGTATTATTAAATGTTTCTTTTTCGATAATAGTATAAGCACCCCACATAAAACGCTTTTCATTTGACATATGAGAATAAAAAAATGAAAATCGGTTGTCAAAAAGTAAAATCTTCATAGAAAAATCAAAATCTTCTGAAAAGGCGCAATACTCCGCAAGTTGATAAATTGCTTAAATAACTAAATAAGTGACTACCATTTAGCCACAAAATTGTGGAGTCCAGGTCCTAAACTATCCCTAGTCGTTTAAAGGCCAATCAGCTGACTATGATACATTTAGTGACAGAAACGATTGCGCTGGAAATAGGTTAGGTTAGGTTAGGTTTAGGTTAGTGCACCCCTTGTGCACCCCCTTTGCGACACTCTAACCTTACTTGGCTCTAACAGTCGAATAACGAAACGCAACACATAGCAATGACAGCAATAAAAAAAATATTCTGTTAAAATAAATTGACCTTTAACTTTTTGGGTAGGTTGATCTGCCGTTGCCTGTACCAGTCTACCAGATTACGTTCAACTTTCTTCCACCTCTTCGTTTTTGGCGCTAGCGTCGCTTCCCGAACAACTTCGCAGCTTTGAAGTTGTTTGCAGTTTTGCACAGCAGACCAGGGCTTGGTAACGTTACCAATTTCACATTAAAAGTAACGTTAAGTAGCGGTATTTTATAAGGATACTTTTTTTAACGGTAAGACATTTACCGATATGTCGGTAGCGAAATTAAAATTTACCGTTAAATGGTAACGGTAATGTGTAACAGAACTAAAGCTGTAACGGTATCTCTTGGGTAACATAACTATATTATAACGTTACAAGGTATCGATATTATTAACGATACTTATATTGTTACTCCTTCGGCGTTGCCGCTCCGCGCGGTCCGATAGCAGAGGAGCGGCAACGTCGCCCGCTTACTCGCTTGCGCATTGACCATTAGCTACTCTACCAACGCAAATAAGCGTTGAAAGATTATTTTCGTCGCTTAAATTTGTTCTTAATAATTAGAGAATGTCACTCAAAGATTCGATCATTGATGATATTTTGGTTGTAAGAAATAATAGTACCTATATATGAAAAAACATGATTTATTATATATTTAAGAAAAAAACAATCATTAATTTTATAACGCAATGTTTTAATTATGTAGGTGTCATTTACTTGATTTCCATATCGTCAATAGCCATATGTCCATATTTGTTTCTATGTATTAATTTTAATATTTCTACATACACGTAAGTGCGCATACATGGCTCAACGAATTGTAGTTCGGAAGTAATAAGTTTCCCATAATGTTCATTCCTGAAATCATTTTCTTTGCTTATGTTATTGCATACTAAACACTTATATTGTTGCTCTTGAGATGCCTGTGTCTTGTTGTTTTGCAAAACAGTTTGTTTTGATCCTGAAATAATAATAATTATAAGATTTACTTAAATGTTCAATTAGTGTGTGGACTAGTTTTATTATTTGAGATAAATCATTGATGAGTGCTTAAAGCAATCAATTTACTATTTGATTACCATTTGTTTTTAAAACAGTCTAAATATAATAATGATGACCGTACCTAAAATCTTAGTAGCATATATTTTTGGCGCCATCAGAGATTGCGATTGCGTCTCATTCACATCAATTAATTTCATTTGTCGTTCTCTTTCTGAAAAATAATAAACAATGGTAAATAAACATCCATCCATCATCTTTTAGTACTTTACAAAACCTCCGTAATGTTAAAAAATGGGAAAGGGCTGGTTCCATCCTGGTTGTGCCTGAACTTTAATTTCTTGCTACAACGGCAAAGTACTTGCTTTCGTAAGTTTTTTGCTGCTGTAGCCATGGTAGTGCTGCTGTTTAATAAGAAAGCGGAGGATTTTGTGAGAAAAGGGATGAAAGTAAAAGATGAAAGTGATGGTGTTTGAGAGGAGCGCGATTAAGAAGTTACTGAGTGTACGGTAGTTATAGACGGCGAGAAAGTGGACAAGTTGCGTGAGCTTTGTATATTTTGGTAGTGTGCTGACAAGAGATGAAAGTTGTGAGGAAGATCTAAAAAGACCAGTGACGCAAGGAAATTCAGTGAATGACGCTAAACACTTTGTTATAAGTAGCCAATTCGTATCTAATTTGGAGCAAATATCACAATGGAGTGCTCTTTCCGATACTGATGTATGACAGTGAGTGCTGGGTATGACAGAACTGGAATGAAAGCAGAATAAATTGAGTGATGGAGAGAGGAGTGATGTAATTCGTAAAAAATGGTAAGAATGATTGATGATGACATAAATTGAGAAAGGATTGTTTTATAATAAAATTTACCTACTTTACTTACCTGTTGTCATTGCCTCCTCCTCAATTTCAGAAAAGAATGGTTGACTGTCGGGTAAGCCGGTAACTGCATTAACATCTAAAATAATATGTTATAAATATATACAGGATGAAATTTTAATCACCTTCGAAATTTTAATACAGCAAATAAATAACGTCTTTTTCTTTTGGTATAGCCCAGTACAAAAATGTCAAGATCTTTCACCAAGAAAATGTCCGCCAAAAATCTTAAATGTGATTGGTCGATAAGATTTTCGACCAATCAAACCAACTAACAATCGCATGAAAACACAAACAAGTAATACAAAATTATACAAAATTTGATTGTTTAGTGCGATTACCAAGTCAATCTATTCATTTAAAACGTAAGTTTGTTTTAATATTGATATGGTTTCTAAAAAAATGTTGATAGGTTAGCTAATAATTACATTATAACTTAAGACGTCCCTTAAAAGAAGGGTCCCTTAAGTAGGCACTGGCTAATGAACAGACTTGGTATTACATAGATTGCATAACTTTGTAGCGTAGAAAATCTTAGTTGCTCGACTTGGGTTTTTGGGTTTTTATTCGACTCATTAATGTTCTTTAGAATCAGATTTATAAACACATTTTTAATTGTTGATGGGCATGCTCTTGGTTTAAATCTGAACCCTAGTGATAAGAGTAAGCCTATGATGGATCGAGCTAGTCCATAAAAAGCCTATAAGCTAAAGCTTAAATAATTTTGGGTTCTACTATCCTGTACTCACGTTGTTTCGTTGAAAGATCTCGCACAGCTAGTGCGAGTCTATTAAGATAGTGCAAGCTTGCTGGGCCCCAATTCTACTAATTTACAAATGGCTCAATAGAATCGCAATGGCATCGCAATCGTATATTTTGTCATTACTACCATATTTAATGTGTCAAAATATACAATTGCGATTCTATTGAGCCATTTGTAAATTAGCGGAATTGGGGGCCTGGTCTCATGATCGCGACAGCGTAGTCAGTATTCTGGTAAGAGGTTTTTTTTAATTCTTTTACTATGTTGCGAGTTACCTTTAACATAATTATATCAAGATATCTATTATTCCATTATATTATACATATAAACAGGTACACGTACTAAATAACTGCAAAAGTAACTTTGTAACCTCATATGTTTATATGGGATTACAAAGTTATCTATGCAGTTATTGAATCTAAAAAACTAGACTGAAATTGGAAAATATAGTTTTTCCTTGGTTTGTACGTTAAACACTAATTGTGTTCTAAATTTGAAGCTTATATGTCTGCTAAAAGTGCCTTAACATTTTGATTACCATTTAGCCAGTCAGTCAGTGAGTGACAAAATTAAAAACTTTGACTAGTTATTATTCTCAAATTGAATGAAATTTGAAATATAGCATACTGATGCAATGCCTGCTTGGTCACTGAAAATTCAGGCTTTTAGTTTCATTCCCAACGAAGTTAGAGGAAGTCGAAAATGGCCTAAAATGCTTCGAAAAAAGATGGTACGGCCGTGCCGCTTTTTTTGTTCGACTTGGCTTTTTGTTATTTGATAATGATATTGTCATTAATGCAATGTGTTTAGATCCTCGGGTGAATTCAACTCTGACACCCGAACAATTAAGGCGGGCTAAGAATAATTTGATTAATATTTTCTTTCGATATTATACATTTCAACCTATACACAGCATGAATAATAGTGGTATGGAAACAAGTAACAATCAGAATGAAACCATGGAGGCAAGAACAGACATGGAAGATTTTTTGAATAATTGTTACATAAATCGACAAAAAGACCTTAATATATTATTAGTACGCAGAAACGACCCACACGGTGAAATCAAGAATAACTTAGAACAAACAGGCTTTAACTTTATTTTTTGATGAACCACTGCTTAAATCCACTGAAGATATTTTAATGTATTGGGAAAAATCAAAATTTAAATTCCCACTTTTATATAAATTATCCACAGTCGTGCTTGCTGCCCCAATGACGCAAGTTAGCGTGGAAAGACTGTTTTCTTCTTTAAAGTTTTATGTGTCTAATTATAGAACTTCAATGAAAGATAACATTATAGACGACTTATTGTTTTTACGAAGCAACGATACTTTTCAAAGAAATAAAATTTAATTTTAGGTATTTTATACATTTTGTCTTTCGGAAACGTGTGCTAAATTTTTGTTTTATACAAAAAGATGTGTAATGAACAATTTCGAAATAATAAATACTGTTATGAAAAATTATATTTATTTTATTTTGGTTTTTCCATCCTTTTTGCATATTTTAATATTTAGATTTTCACATGTAGTGATTTCTTTGGTAAATTTTTATTTAACCTATGTTTAAATATTTAATTATATTTTATGAAAATACCTATCAACAAATAAATAAAAATACGTAAAGTACTTTTTCAAAAGCTTTAATTTGTTTTACATATAAATAAAATAGATTTAGCTACTATCGGAGTATCCTATTAGTATAGTTAGTATTTTTTTTTAATATTGCTCTGGGGGCTCAGTGCGCTTTTCCTCAGGAGGCGGGATAGTAAAATCAAAGGGTAGTACAGTAAATTTACATGAACGTCAAAACTGCGGGATCACTCCTTGTTTTAAACCGATTTACTCATTTCCTTTCAGCACCTATTTGGCACCATTTGGCACCGTCAATTATAATTTTGGTACCTTCATACTTGAGACAATATTAAAGATTCAGACAGATTCCGCCATATTGACGCGTCAAGATGGCGAACTCAAACTACTAATCATTTTATAAAACTAGTTACACTTTAATTTAGCACTCATTTGGCAATATATTACCACAAAATGTACTCTGTGATGGCAATTTTTGATAACAAAACCACTGAATAATCGTCGTTTCAGCTCATAATAACAACTTCTCAAAATGACAAACAGACGCGAAATGTCTCTTTCTCAGAATGCCAACTTCTTAAAATGTCAAATTCTCAAAAAGACAACTTCTCATTATGTCGATTTCTCACAATGACAAATTCGCATTTGGTCAACTTCTTATAATGTCAACTGCTTAGATGATAAATGCGCATAATGACAACCTCGTAATTTCTATCATAACAAAGCCAAATATTGTCAATTTAGTATAAATTAAATAACAAAGCCAAATATTGTCAATTTACTATAATTAAAAAATTGTATCACTTTTAACTGTTTCGAAAGCGGCCACTATCAGCACTTGTTGCCTCCTCAAAGTACAAACAACGGCAGGTCAAACTACCCAAAAAGTTAAAGGTCATTGAATTGATTTTCAACTTTAAGTCCAACAAGTTGAGATCAATATCAAATGAGAAAATTTAACGTTTTGGGGTAGGTTGACCTGCTGTTGGCTGTACCCTAAAGAATATATACGTCCCCATAAAAAGAAGTCTAAAGGCGTCAAGTCAGCTGATCGAGGCCACTGGACGGGGCCGCTGCGCCCGATCCAGCGCTCGTCATACTCGGCATCAAGATGCTGTCGAACACTCCGCGAGAAATGCGCGGGAGCCCGTCGTGTTGATTAAATACCTCACCAAGCCATCGAAGAACTCGATGGGGTTTCATCGTTTAATTACGGAATTCCTATGGCCTTCCAGCTCCACCATCAGACCTTGGTTACCATCTAGTTTGAAAGTACTCGTTGAAACTAATCAAACGAGCCCAAACTCGATGGGGTTTAGGCGCTTAATTACTGAGTTCCTATGGCCACCTTACAGCTTCATCATCAGACCCTGGTTACCATCTAGTCTCAAAGTACTAGTCAAGAAGAATCAAACGAGCCTAAACTCGATGGGGTTGAGTCGTGTAATTACGGAGTTCCTATGGCCACCTTCCAGCTCCATCATCAGACCCTTGTTACCATATAGTATCAAAGTACTCGTCAAGACTAATCAAATGAGCCCAAACTCGACGGGGTTGCTTCGTTTAACTACAGAGTTCCTATGGCCACCTTCCATCTCCATCATCACCTTTATGTCATAATAATATTGCATTGTCATCCGATTTATACATGCTTGCAAAATTTCAGTTCAATCGGAAACCGGGAGGTGGATCAAATTTAGCTTGCAAGATTTGATTACAAAAAACGGGACAGGTTGAACTAAATAAAAGCTTGGCCTTGTTTTGTATTACTTGTATATAAAACATTTGTTAGGTATCAATTTAGAATTTAGGTAAGTAACGTTAAGATAGATAAAAACATTTACCGGTACAATTATACGAGTATCGTTAAAATATAACGATAATGGCAGGAATGTAACGGTAACATTTATTTAGTTAAATGTTACTAAAGTAACGATACTTTGAATAACGATACCTTATAAAGTATCGATACCTCAGGTAGTTGCAAGTAACGTTACCAAATTTTTACCGGTATTTCAAGCCCTGCAGCAGACAGACAGCCTTCGTGTCGACAGGTGTGGTGGCGCTACTCTCGCGTTCTCATTGGTCGCCTCGCCGCGTTGAGTTGCGCGGCGCCCGGCCGCCCCCACTCCTTCATCATTCAGTTCGTGTTCGCCGTTCACTGTGCCGGCTGGTTGTCTTGTCCATCCGTTGTATTAACCGCGCGAAACTTTTTCGAGCCGAAAACTACGCATGGATAAAATAATATCTTTTTACAAGTGAAGTGTGAACCTTGTTGGAGTAAACTTGTCGTGTGTATTACGGTGTGTTCGTACTGTGAGTGTGTTGTGGTCAGGTGTCGCATTCCGTAGGGGACGCCGAACGCAGCCTCCGTACCTGGACCTGTAGGCAGGTGATCCGTTTGGCTACTCTATTTGTTGTGGTAAGTACCTACCAGCTGCACAAATATACCAAAACTTTTATTTTTAAATTAATCGATATTCGAGCTGTGTGTAAAATAAGGCTGTGTAACTTAAGCGTAAACAGGTTTTATGAAAACTCATCGAAATTGACCAAGTCGGTTCCTGCCTTTTACAATATTATTATTTTATTGTTTTGACCTGAACTACAATAATTCTATGAATTAAAAAAGTAACATGCAGACTCAATGGTAGTAAACTAGTAACTCAAATCTAAATCTTATTCAAAATCAAATCTTAATCCTTGTAAGATTCAAACTTTTGTATGTACTTAGATTAAAATAAAAAAAGGTTTTTTTTTTAATCTAAGATTTCTGTACCTGTAACGTAATTTACGTTATTACGAAATATTTTACTCCCATAATTTCAAAGTACCTAGTAAGTAGGTACCTACCTACTCAAACCTTTACTAAATTACATTTTAATATTAATTATGGCAGGTGTCGAGATGATGAGTCATCCGCCATACAGTCCTGACCTGGCGCCCTGCGACTTTCATTTATTCCTAATATTCTAAAGATAAAATTCGAGGTATTCGCTTTACGAGCCCTGAAGATGCGGTGAAAGCGTACGAAATTGCCATGGAAGAGACCCTTAAGGAAGAATGGGCCCACTGCTTTTCTCAGTGGTTCCATCGAATACGATGATGTGTAGAGAGGAACGGAGATTACTTCGAACAACAATAAAAGTATTGACAACTTTCTACATTAAGCCGTTTTTCATTTTCTAAACATTTTCAGTGTTACCTAGGTACCTGTTATAGAAAATGTTGATTTGACCACGTAGGTACCTAAATACTTATTCCCCATGGTCGGTAACTACTATACCTACCCACCTACTTATGCAAAACTGAACAATTAAAACCTAGTACCTACGACTAGGTAGGTAGTAATATTGTAAGTAGGTAGGTAGGTACCAATTGGTTTTTGAGGTAACCGTAACCAAAAAATATCGTATTTGTGAATTGGGTTTTCATTGTGATTATTTCGCACGTAGCCGTGAACGTGTCTTGTTAACATTTTAGGCTCATTGACCCTTAGATCGATTGTCATTTGAGAGACCATCTCACTTTTCATGGGTTGCCTTGTCAGTCGCTTTTTTTTAAATCTAAGATCCGACAACTATACGATAACAACAACGGAAGATAAACGAAACTACACGTATATTAGAAACCTTCGCTCTCCACAACTATCCAGAATTATCAGAATATAGAATGTTGTAAGTTTAACTTTATCCATTTTTGTCTAGCGACACTATACGAACTAAAATTAAGCATTTGCAATTGCCGTATTTGCAGCCCCATAGCTGTACCTACTAGAATTAAACTTTGCTCTCCTTGCCTATAGGTACCTACATAATCATCCCACTGCAGGGAAATCATTGAATTCAAGTTACTACAGTAATGAGTACTGGCATAATCACCACGCTTGCCAATTGCGGGTTGGTGATAATAACAAACCCAAGCAATGTTCGAAAATACGACACTTTTTGTTGCCCGACCCTGGGATCGAAACCCCGGGGTCCCCCCGAGATCTTGGGCCGGTATTTGAACCACTAGACCAACAGGCGTTGCATGCTCTCCAAGGTGTCAAAAAATCTTACGTGACGTCTTGTAATAAATAAATACCTAGCCTACTACCTACCTACCTTAAATTTTTTTGTCCAATGACAAAGGAAGAAGATACTTTTCAGTTTTTGATTGATATTGCTTATCATGCGAGAAGATATTATGATAATATTATTATTTTGATGAAGTGACGTCATCAATGAGTTTTAGTAGATGAATGCATGGAGAATAGCATGACTTCATCTTTATGGAATTGAAATACATAACAAATGAGATCAGCTTTATTAATTGAATTCGTAATCGAATTTTGCATCATCGACCTATTGTCTGCATTTCAATATATATTGTTTTGATAATTATTAGGCAGCATGTTTGTTTATAATTCCGTCTGAAACTGAGCACCTAATGAAAATGTCAGTGATTTTGTGAATATTTGATTCTTAGCTAGTTTATAAACTTTATAAATAATATAAATGCAACTTAATGCAAGTCACCGAGGAATTCTTTTACTGTTATTAGCAGGGAGACAAAGATGCGAAACTCATATTTATTGGTAATGTTTATTAAATCCTCTACACATATACCTATCCTGCTGATATTTTTAAAACATTTTTTTAACATGAATGAATTGTTTTTTGGACGTACAAACCGCCTGACCGTTGCATATATTACGAAAAAAGAATTATCCAATACAGTGCAGACGATCGGAAGTTATGCGCGTACATGCATTTAGTTGATTCATTTTTAAATATTAATTCAGAACACGAAATAGTATGCTGATATAATAAATCATTATGAATCGACACTTACCTCTATTATACAGAACCAATGCATCGTTTCGAGTATTTATATCAAACGAAAGCTATCTCTTCAGTCAAATAAACATGGTTCCAAATAAAATTTAAATAATGGGGTTTTTCTAATAAAAAAAATTCTTGTCATAAATATACATAATATGTATATTTATGACAAGAATTTTTATATAAGTAATACATTAGCTAATAGCATTTTGCAAATTACCAACTTATACCCACTTTCATATTCCCGGACCCGACATCCATTAGTCTGTTTTGATTGGCACAACAGGACATTACACTCCCACTGTACTTCTTCAGCTAGCTACTTGACCACAAATCACAACCTAGCATTGAAAGTTCTGCCCTGTAGACTAGAGATAACTATTATTATGGAAGCTAAGCCGCATTGAAGTTAATATGATTTGTAGACGCGTATATTTGGATCCTATTCTAATTTTCATCAGTTACAATAGAAGTAATTCAAAGACTTTTTGAACGCTACGTAAATAAATGATCCAATGGCAGCGACTTCCACATCCATTTAATTTCGTATGGACTATTAAACGGGTTGCATTCTCACGAGAAGACTGATAAATGTTGGCAATTGTGCAAACAAGATACATAATACAACACGTTTTTTTGTTGTCAAAGATAACAATACATTCGAACAATACTAGAGTAGATACTATCCGGCATTGTAACACTGCAGCACTGTAGACAAAGTCAAATAGTTCTTGTAAATGCGTGTCTTTGATTGAGTCAAATACAACACTCTTGCGCGGATAAAGTCACAGTGAAATGTAAATTTCTATAAACTTACTTAACATAAACACTTTCCGGGACACAAAACGCCTGCCGACGTGATAACAATAAAACTTATATCGTGTAATGTGTTATCCATCAAATTGTATTTCTAAAGTAGCTGTGTACCTAAGTGTCTAATTAAATGAAATTCTGCCTTGCACAGTGTGGCTGGACATTAGTTAACGGTTCTTTGAAATTCCTATTAGAAATTATATGATCTTACACCATAGCGTTATAGCGCCTGCGCACATAAAAGCAAACGAGGTTAAAGATTTATGAAAGTCATCCTTAAAACTAAGCTAAAAGTATACGGCCTATCTAATCGCCGATTTATCCAGCGCTATCAAGGCATTCGCTGAGGACGCGCCTAATGAAGGGTTTGGCAGGAAGTAGAGAATGCAGCAGAAAACATTGCTCGTAAAAGTGATCATCAATTTAATTTCGATCGAGCCCTTATTACAAGGGAGTAAACATGTAAATCGTTAAGCTACAAGTAATGGTGCAATAATTTGTGGTACGAGTATCCTTACTATATTTCTGATGTGGTTAATCTTACCAAATGAACGGGACGGCGACAACGTGGATGTGTTGAGTTGAGACAGATTACAAACTACAAGTAGAGTTGTCATTAAATCTAAATAAATATTTATAATTAAATAAAAATCTAAAAATAGGAAGGTTTTTCTATATAGGTACTTTTAAAAAAATATGTGTCATAAATAGTAATGCTTAAAATTAAAAATACACGCATCGAATTTAGAATAGATCTACATACTTACTCCATTTTTACCCGATTGCGTCAGTAGGAGAGTTATTTCGTAGGTCGAATCTCTAATGATCTGATGAGACAAAAATCGATATCGTTTTGTACCGAACGATTATAAATAATTCAATGATACGTAATTAATTAGTAAGAGAAATCTATTTACAATAAATTACAGGTGAAATGTTTAATTAAGTTAACAATTTAAATGCTGTGCCAAGTAAATTTAAAAAATAAAATTCGTGATTATGGCTGGTAAATTTTAAAAGCAATGAACGGGTGGCAACCCTATCTTAATTCATCCCAATGTACTGTTTACTAAAAAAATGATTTCTTGTGTACAATTTGCCCTTGGAGATAAAGTACGGTAACTAATATAACATTAAGTAAAAAATAAGCAGTGAAGCAGCGAGACGGTCAAAACGAAAAAATCTATCGAACTTGTGTCATAGGTATTTTAAAATTATATCCGCCGGATTGAGACCCTGCCCTTTCTTTCGCCGGTTACAAAGATTTCTTTCTGAATTGTTTTTCCTCTGAGATAAAATGTGATGTGTAGGACGCCGGGCAGTTATTAAGTAAATAATGAGCTGAGAAGCTTCGAGGCAAAAAAGATATCCGTTGCCATATTATAAAACGCATTCTTCGTGGCGTTTCTTCACCTTAGGAATAATTAAATGTTAGCAAGCTTGGATAAAAAACACATGTTATACAAGTCCAGATAAAAAATTGAGAACCTGGGATTGAAGATTTCCCTCTATTGAATAGACTGACAGCGATCTGCCTAAGAATCATTTCGCCGGTCGAGTAAATAACAGAATTATGTAGGAATCGGCTTGGAGAATCAAACACACATCACGAAATTCGCCGATTTGACAGTTAATTATTAGACTACCAAAGTACCTATTCCTTGTAGTTCACGTTATTTCGTGAATTTTTTGCCCATATTTTGATAGATTGTCTAGTACTTTATATGATATTTAAGCAATTTAATTGCAATGGGGCTAGTGAATTTGCCACTAGAGGCGCTTGTGTCGAGTGAGGTCCAATATCAATCACTTGTCACTGGTTTTAGCGGAATTTGTTGTATAAATTAAAATTTCTTTAATTTACCTGCTGGAAAGTGATCTCCTTCGTAAAATATCGCAAATATGGATTATTTGGCGATTAATGTGAACGCTTTAAAAGCGGAATTAAGAAAAAGCGCAAAAATAGGCGGCCTCAAGAGCAACTATTTCAGAAGTTAGTTTGTTGATATCAAGATAGTTATTTATAAACAGTATAACCTTAATTAGATTCAAGATATAACACTTTGCTTCAGCGCCAATCGCCTTTGACAGCTATACCTCCGGACCTCAGTCTACAGTGGCGCCAACTAGTGAGCAAAGAAACGGTAGTCCCCATTATAATAACTTGAAAAATTATGTCTCAGGCGGGGACTCGATCCCGCATCTCGGCGCGGCGCTTTACCATTTAGCTAAAGTTTAAACACTGAGATTGTCTACTAATTAGGGTGAAGACAAATGCCTCGAATCTGGGAACATAAAGATCGGTCAAGCCGTTTTTCACTTATTTTATACCTAGGTATACTTAGACAGAGTTCGTGGGAATTGATGGTTTTCTAATAAATTATTAAGTTCTAGCTTTTCTGTCGCGGAAATTATAGTTTATTATATTTCGCGGGTGGAAACCTGTGCCCAGCTGTAGTACAAAAAAAAGCCTAATGTACAGACTACAGACAACAGCACGTCAACCTACCACAAAACGTTAAATTTTCTCAATTGATATTGACCTCTATTTGCTGGACTTAAAGTTAAAAATCAATTCAATGACCTTCAACTTTTTGGGTAGGTTGACCTGCCGTTGTTTATACAAAATTTAATCAAAACCGGGTTCTTACTTTAGGTGTGAAAGTGTAGCAGACAGAAGAAGGTACTTTCCTATTTATAATTTAGTAAGAAATTAAGAATTGAGAAGAGATAGAGTTAATAGATTAAATATAATATAGCTCATTGTCTGTTTTTTATCGGTTGATATTATGGGTGCTGTGTACCAATACAGAATGAGCTAAGATACGGAAGTAAGTGCTCAGTCGTAAGCCGCAATAGATTAGTTAAATGCCTACTCAACTATAACACCTCAATGTGTAATAACAATTTTGCCGCTTATCAAACATTTTTTTATTGTTATGCGACAGGTTACCTAACTAATTTATCTCTTACAAAACTGCTTATGGCTCGCAAAGGTTTTCGTAATAATCTTACAATTTTACAGGTTTTAATAGAACAAGGGATATTTCTACGTGCTGATCAAATAATGTATGATAACATCAAAAAATGAAGAAAAAAATCCACTATTACTGATTAATTCTAGAAAGATGAACAGATGTTTCATGCAAGATGTAGTTATATTGTTTTCAAGTGTGTGTAAATGTAAAGAAAGGCAGGCACTAGGAACTTATTATTGACAAGACAGAGGTCATCCAAGCACGTATAGCAAGATCAGTTTGACACTAGACTCGACTTCAATCCTTTTCCGATTTCGAATTAAATTCGTTCCATAAAATTCCACGAAAATATGATTACGATTTGTCAATAGGAATATTATACGATTATGCCTAGTGTAGCCTTGAAGGTTCCAAATACGTCAGATATCGATTATAATTCCGATTCCGAACGAAATTAAGTGTCAAGAGTAAGCTACCTGTAGTATTTCTAATTTTGTATTTGCTGAAACTATCAAATACACAGCGTACTCAGTAGTTAATGACACTTTATCTCTTTGATCACATAAGAGTGATTACTATGCATTCACAGGGGAGTACTTTTAATTAGCTACTATTGTTTGCACCTGTCTTACAGTACCTTCACGGTTGCGCAAGCGAAATGCTCCATTCCGATTATAAACTTCATAGTTTTTTGTTAAAACAAATCGATTTATAAAGCCATTCAAATTGAAATGTGATCAATCGATTTGCTAAAATTTTGGTTAGTCATCTTTTCGCGATTAGCTTTTCAGTCTTTTCAGTCTCAATATCTAATTATAAATCTTGTTTGTTCGTGAACTCCTCCTTAACGAAATATTTTTTTTTTTTGTGTATACATATAGGTAGTAGGTCTTTGCATATTTTATGCAGTTAACAGCTTTATTTAATAAGTATTAATTCATTTTATGGAAATAAAATTTGCATCACATAAATGTATTTTTTAAGTCATTGTTTTCAGTTCATTGATATTAAAAAAACAGAAAACAAATGTATTTTTTCATTTTCGGATTCATACATTGGATGTCATAATATTTTATAAATCTTATCACAAAAAAGGGCAAATCTAGATTTTGTAGCGCGAAATATCGATTTACTAGTGCTATGTGACGATTTTTTTACTACAATAAAATCGGCTCTTTGTTTATTATCGCCATGTCTAGAACTATAAGCTTGACACACATTCAGCTTTTTTATTGTTGCTTCACATTTTGACATTTGAAAGCACCCAACCTTTTAATACGCTCAAACGTCTTGACTCGTGAACAAGTTTCTTCTCAGCCACATAAATTCTGTAGCACAATAGTAAAGTTCGTCTTGAACACCTTTAGATGACCTTCCTTTAAAGTCTTGCATCTTGCAACAGGTTTCGATGATTCCACAAAAAAAAGCAAATATTTTTATGATCTCATCGCGACGTGCGTCGAATTCAGAGACTAATTAAAAAAGCAAGTTCTCTTTAATGCCATTTCTGGATGCAAAAATAGTTAGTTGATTGTGGCTTAATTAATGTAAATGGCCCGACAAGATGAAACGATTGGGAATGTTTATTTTCTCATTAGAGATTATAGAGATAAACTAGGTACTACTACTATCTAATGTAAAGAACTAGGTAGTTAGCTTAAGCCGCAACGCGTATTTTTTATTAAATTTGAAGTTATTCGACGGGAACTGTATTTTTTTTTGGAAAAAAATTTATCCTATGTGCCGAGCCTGTGACAGTTTCAAATATTTTATCGGAAATACTAAATTATCTCACGAAACCAAAATCTTTTTGGATTTTTTTTGGTGAAAAATAAGTTTCTGTGTGATATTTTAGCCAATAATCTATCTCAGTGCCTACTTTCTCAGATTAGTTTAGCCGTTCTGTTGTTATTGTGTATCAAGATGAATCAGATTAGTAAAATATTAGGAAATTCAGGAAAAACTTTATTTATGATAATAATGTACATCAATCATCAAGGCACCATCATCAGTACAGACCACTTCCTTGACACTACGTCTAGGAAGTCCAGTGGTCGGTATTGTTGATCCAATGTGCAATTCTAGCTCCTTTCATTTCCTGAGCAATAGTTAAAAATAATATTAGTTATCATAGACAGCGTAGCATACTAACTACAATGGCTATTAATTGCGTTAATATTA
Source organism: Anania crocealis (assembly GCA_949315895.1). NCBI lineage: Eukaryota > Metazoa > Arthropoda > Insecta > Lepidoptera > Crambidae > Anania > Anania crocealis. Next base: position 14,510,423 of record OX438863.1, read on the forward strand.
GTAGTAATTGTAAAGATTACCTAATTATGTTTTATTGTTAAAATACATAGCCAATTAACTGCTAATCGATTCTCACGCATACATTTCTGGTTCTATGACATACGGGCCGTGGTAACTTGCAATGCCCTTGTACTAAATGTGATGGACAACAAAGCGTTTGATTACTCAAATCTGTCACTTCTTGTTTTGATTACTCAAATCTGTCACACGCGTACTTATAGGGTTACCAGATGTTAAATTGAAAATTCCTGACAGTTCCACAAAAAAGTATTGATATTTTGTAGCAAGACTTGATAAAATAATTTGTGGAAGAGCCTGACAAGAGAAGGTCTATTCAAAGTAATTAATACTTCTGTTCATTCAACCACATAAACTTGAATAAGTACTTTATTTGATATTTTAGCAACTTAATTGCACTTATAATATCAGTATATAAACTTGAAAATTTTTTTTTGCGAGGAGATGCGGGTTCATGTCCCGCCTGATACAAATTTTTTCAAGTTTATATACTGAACTTGAATAAGCTTCACACACCAACTTACGCCACGTGTATTGAGAAAACTAAAAACCTTTTACTAGCCTAAAACCTTGTAATAAAGGGATAAATCATGAGATATGGTATCCCTACATGCTCACCTATAGGTAGAGTTCTTTTAATAGTCATCAATTTACATATTTCTGCATAGTATGCGATGATGTAATCTGAATCAACAATAACTAAATGAAGCGCTTTATCCATTAATTAATTAATGTTATTTTTAAGTAGCTTTAACTTTATGATTTATGGTTAGATGAACTTTTTAAAGAAAATTTCAATTTATCAGATCCATCGTTTATCTTCATAACTTAAAAGTTGCAATTTCGTATGGAATCCTAAAACGTTTTACATTGGATTATTAAAGACGATACAATAAAACAGATCATTTGCAATTTGATCATAAAGTATGCCTCGGGTATTGAAATTACCTAGAATTGTATCGGCACAAATCATCTAATAATACCGGAGCACAGGTTCACTTATTCCCATTTGAGTCGGCGAGCAAAACAGATAGTATCAAAACGCACAGCAAAAAAGTATCAACATAAATGGGTCTCAAAAGTGCTTAAACTGCCGGCATAACACAGTTATCGCACTACTCTAACTCTATGCCATAAAGCTCATAATTGCAAGACAAAAATGTTAACAACACTACGAGATGGTCCGACCGTTTCTTTACGTATGACTATTATTACAGAGATAGTTTAGATAACATTACCACACATGGGTCCTTAGAAACCTTGTAGCAGTTAGAACTGTACTTTTTCTATTCTGGCATTTAATAGGGTAGTTTGAGCAAGAGCTCGAGACTCCACTAAAAGCTTAGAGAAATAAACTGCTAGTGACGAAGAAAGGAATGTTTATTTTCTTACCATAATATTGTCTACAGACTCGTTAATGATCAGGAAGAAATCCTTTATACAGTTTAATTGCGTGTTTAAACGTTTTGAATGCTTAGGATTTTTGGGATGATGTTGGTACACACGGAATTTGAGCTGTGGAATATATGTCTTTCTTAGCTATGTATACGTTTTTACTGATTTAAAAGGCTTTGATCACGAAATTTCAGGATAGACAGATTTTAACACAAACACAGTTCCTGCACTGTAAAACGTATTCCAATGTGTATGTGCTTGTAAAGGTAAGTTAGCTAAGGTCCTAATATTAAAAAATTAAGAAAAGTCGCATCTCTGAGTATGAATGTAATGTAGGATGTAGGAAACCCGAATAAGTAATATTAGTTCCAGCTTTATTTTCACGCTACAAGGTTTATTTTGCAAGAAATTGTTTTAGTTGCACTGCGAATGGAGGGTGACAAATTGGATAATTAGTTTAAAAACCACGATAGTACGTAGTAGTATGGTATATGCGGCGTTTATTACGACATTCTTGGTGAGATTTGTTAAATGTCATTCGATGTCGGATAACTCGAGACCGTTTAGCTTAGTACTCTTAGATTGCTGGAATTTCTTGCGTTTTCACATTTCGCACCGGGAAGTTTACCTACTTTGAAAATTATTAAAGTAAATTCTTTTAAATCATTATAAATATTTAACGGGAAATTAAACGCTATCATATCGTCTTTGAGTTAAATTGCCTGACTTCATTGGTTCTGATTTCCATGAACCAAGTGTTTTAAATAGTTTCATTGGGGACAGAGCAATGTATATGATGTCCCCTTTTGTTATTTATTTATTTAAATGGTACACAACAGTTTACATATTATACACACTTAACTATAAATAACATTGTCAGTGTTGTCATCTTAATGCATATCCTATTATTAGCGTACACAGCATTGATGAAAAAAAGAAACTAAATGACGATGATGATCAATTTGATATGATGACTACTGTCGACTGAACAAAACGTCAGGCAGGAAAGTATGAACGCAATAAATACGTTTGACATTATTTATAAATTAGTAAGTGAAGTTTGTCATTGTCAAAACCGTATATTAAGCCTAATAGAAAGGTTTCGACCTCCACTTTGCCTTTAGCGGGAATTATGGATTCTGAACTAAGTTTAGACTGAATGTGCTTTAGAAATTCAACTGGACATGGCTTTTGATCTCGATTGTACGCCGTAAATCTAGCATTTGGTGTGCCGTTAAGCCGCTATAGTGCTTTATGCAAACTTACAGACCTCGTCAAGTCGGTTAACGATCTTGTGTCAATATTTATATTATGCTTATTATTTTATAGTACCTATAAAACAGCCCAGAATCATCAATTTAATCATAAATTAAGTAACGTTTTTCAAAACAGAATTATCTACAACCCGGGAGTGTAAAGTCGGGTGTTGCATACAAAAATAATTAAAAAATAAATGTATGACAAAAATTGAACCGGCTAAAAGGATAAGCCACAAACTTTGAGTTGATACGAGTACCACATAAAAACTTTATTTGGTTTGTGATATTGTTAATTATGATCTCCTAATACCTTTACAAGCTTTGACATTATGTCGTGACTCCAACTGAAATATGAGTTATGCAGTGGCTGACGTAAGTGTCCAACTTATCCCTGTAACAGGCAGTGACCAGTTCAGAAGTTTATTTTCGACTTATAGGGTCATAATCTTGTGCTAGACAGTTTGTTAAACCCATATTATTGGCCGAGTGACCACCTTTGTTTTCTTGCGAAACGCGGAACCTGTGTAATAAATTTGGATTAAGTTGTACGAGAGCTGAGGTTTCACTAATAATACTTTCGATTAATAAGGAGTGGCTTGTGATGCGAGTTCTAGTCATCATAATGAATCGTTCACTTTATTAATCAGACTGCCAATGGGTGTTTTAACTACAGTTGTTGTACACAACAGATCACCACCAGTCCACTACTGGACTCAGGAATCTTCAAAACGAGGATTTTTCCAGAAACGCCATCATGCTTGAAGGCGTAAGTATGAGAGTGGAGAAAAAACGCTGCTGCCGGTCTTCTTTAGACAATACTCCTTTAGACGCCTCTTACAACACCCTTAAGAAGGAAAATATGGGTTCAAAGATCCTCTCACTCGGCTGTCACCCCCTCTGGGAGTCAGTCGATTTAAATTAAATTTCATTTCGGCCCACGTTCACTTTGGACGATGGCCTTTTTAAATTCACCTAAGCCTCACATTCCTTCCGAATACCGGCCTTCTTCAGTGCGCACTTAGCCTAGGTGAGTGACGCCCAGTGAATGAGTAGAAGTCTCACATAACCTCACAGCCGGCTGTGGTCTGTGGTCACAGGTATCCATGAGGATTGACCACCTCCTCCCCCGTGGGAGGGTTGCCGGACGAGCGATCATTTCAATAGGAAATAACCTTTAAGTCTGTGTGCAAAAAAACAAAAATCAAAGATTTCAAAGATCAAATCGCAAAATGATTACTGGGTTCTCTGTAGTTAAATGCGGTGGTTTCAAATGCTTTTACTTAGTGAGGGTTTATGACTTTTCAATATTGATTACAAATTAAAAGCTAAAGTATTAATTGCATAACAATAAAATAACTAAGTATCTAATAAAATGTTGAATTAAATGGATAAACTTTTAACACAACAAATTCACTGTTACGCACTTAGTTACATGAACAGTCAACAGCTTATGTTTCTACCACAAAATAGCAAAAAGAGCAAATTATGTCAGTTATTGAATTACCAGTAAAACCACCTGTAAAATAAAGAATACTGACAAAGAAATAAGTACCGAGGCGTTTATTTTGAAAAATAGATCATAATAATAATATATAAAATTTAAATCCGTTTAAATCCGCTATTATCCGATACTTAACTAAATCATTGATAAAACAACGACCAACTAATAATAGTAAGTATAAATAGCACAGTATAAAAACTTGAAAAATTTTGTCTCGTCTGAGACAAAATTTTTCAAGTTTATATACTGATATTATAATTGCAATTTAATTGCTAAAATATCAAATAAAATATATAAAAATCTCTTTGATATTTAGTTTTTTTTTCCATAGGGCTTATCAATAGTACCTAAACGTTGTAAGAAAAATATATTTGAAGAAAAAAACAAAGTTGTATAAGTAGGTACCTAATACTGCTAATGTAATAAGTAGTTATTTACATCCCAAATCTGAATCCTTACCGGGATATGTATAGTAATATGCGGTTAATCCCTAGGACTAGGATTGGAATCATATTAGAATTGCAGCCTTAACAATTTTAATCATTATTGTAGCACATTGCATTGACATTTGAAACAAGTACGAACACGACATTGATCAGGTGACAGTCATGCGCGGTTGAAGGGTCATGACCATAGATTTAATATAGATGATCATGACAAGAGCATTACCCTCCTTCCAGTGTCATTTAGAAGTGATAACCATTTGTCTTTGCGTATTAATTAAATTAATTACCCTTTGTTCCTCCGGACAAATCGTTTGAGCTTCGTGATTTTCTCAGGGTCTAGTTTAGATTGCAATGGGCACTTTGAAATATAGCGAATTTGGTTAAGCCTGTGGTCGAATAGCTCGTGCTTTAATATACCAAGATATATCAGTTTTTATTAATAAGGAATAGTCTAATATTACGTTATTTAATTTGAAATTGATGATGAATAGCTTATGATCCTTACTAACAACTTTTAAGAGATAGTGTAGTTTCTTGTAAATTTTTATATTGGTAGTCTAAAAAGGTTATTTTTTTTATAATATACGGAAAAATACAGCATCATAATATCAAAAGCAAATTTTCCAACTGTAGGTAGAGTATTGTCAGAAAAAATATAACAACTAGGTATTATAAATTCTGGATAAAACGCAACTTGGACCTTACACACATGTTTCAATTAACCATCATTTTTAAATCAGCGTCTGCGATTCCTAAATGACGAAATAATAAAACTGATCCGCCCAACTCTTATTCCACCTGCGGTATTTGACGCACATATCTGTCAGTAATGACAGTGTACCAAGGTGTCAGGCTTCCAAAACTAGTTTTGAACGAGAATGGAATGGGCTCTGAACACCGACAGTAAGAATGTATAGACAAAGGCTAGATAGTTGTTGGCCTCAACACAGAGCGAGGACGTTAAGTGGTGTGAGGACGGACTTTTACCCTATTATTTTAAGTATCCATAGGCTTTTCGATGGTTTCTTATTGTTTTCAAGAGTAAATATAAGGTTAACGTTTTGTAACCGATCTCTTTTAATTTGCTCTGAGCTTTCAAAGTGTTCCTTTAAGTACTTGGCACTCAAGTGCAAGTTTTTTACTTTTACATCAATCTGAAGGTTCATTGAATCGAGTTGCCGGCCTGGTTTCACATCATTGAACTCATTTTTTCCAATTAAATCCTCTATTTAGTATCTTTTAATGAAGTTGGCTATAATGTTTTAGATGTATGTGATAGAAAAGTTCTGGAACCTAACTTTTCTGATCTGTATTTTTTTTGCTACATAATAGTGAAACTCCTGTAAAATGTCTTTTCCTTCTCCTCGTTCATTTTCGTCTGATTATGTTTTTTATTGGTTTTTGTTTTCTTGTGTTTCAAATCCGTGTTGCTAATTATTTTAATAGGATTTTGTTCACTGCTATCAAATTTGTGACCACCTAAGTTGTCTTGAATACTGTGATCAAACAAGTTAGTTTACTCTTTACTATACACAGGAATCGTACTTTAATAACCCCTACAAATATCATGATTATTTTTTGGATATAGCGTGTGTAAATTGGAAGCTGTTCTTTGGAATTAAATTAACAATTTCCTATCACCTTTCGTACGTTATTAGTTTCCCATCTTAAGATATAGCGATAATAAGGAAGTAAGTTGTACAGCAGGCCACAGCTAAGACACACAATGTAACAGAAATATTGTTTTACAGGATGCGTTTCTATTAATGATTAAGTTGCCAAAGTAATTTTGTCCATGGAATATGAATTTAACATATAAAAATTGTAATCAAGTCCTAATCCTAATCCTAATCCAATTATTAAAGCAGTTATTTTACTCTTAGCAAGGCAGAATTGAAACATATCACACTAACTACTTCTTACTTTCCTTATTAGAAGTCCTGCAGAGCAAACAATGTTGATCTACACGTCAATTTTCCTTGATACGTATTTATCAGATTCTTTTACAGACCAATAAACACTTTTTCGACACAAATTTTTAATTTTTAATTATGAAGTATAAAATGTAGGTCAAGTTTTCACCCGAAAATATTTTTCGTTACATTGTTTTCAATTTTTGCAGACCTTAGCCTGTTAAGGTATGAAGGGATGATCAACAAATTATAAATACTCGTAGTATCGTAATGATGCGCATCGCGTAAAAATAGTGTTAGGGGGCCGTATCAAAGATTTTAGATTTTTGGCGGCTATTTTCTAAGTGCTTTATCTTGACATTTTTATACGATTAGAAAAAAAATACGCCATCTTAAATCAATAATTATTATGTATAAGAAAAATACGTTCTTTGTTTTTTGTTTCGTAGATTGCTGTGTTAAAATTTAGAAGTTCTTTGAATTCCAGCCTGTATACGTAGGTACTTTGCCTTGTTCGAAAATCCATATCGTCGAGAAATCTAAAGTATATTCGTTGGATTGGATAGTGTGCTAATCAATGCCCTACTTATAATATCAATGATGCTATAGACATTTTTATGATTGTTCCAAGGATTGGATTTTGCAGGTGATCGCTTAGTACAAAACAACGAAGTCAGTAAAACAGGATGCTGCATTATTAAAATAGTTTTGCTTTTTTCTCGCTTCGTGAGTGATTTGCCCTTGTCAGTATCACGATGTATTTCACACTTGCTTGCTTTAGCGACGTTGATAATAATGTCGTACTTATCATTGATTTAGATTTTTTTTAACAACTACCTTTTTGCAAGTTTTAGGTCATTGGCCACAATGGTTCATATTTTTTCGGCACCGTCTAATTATTTGATATTATTATTACTCATATTTGTTATTATTCGGGTATATTTTAAGCTTCTTTTCTTGTAAGATTTTTAAGTCTACGTCTTAATAGAATTCTTATCATATAGATTAATTCGTAAATGTACGTCGAAGTTCTTAACTTGTGGATCATCCCTAACACCTGTTCAAAACATATGTTATGATCATATGGTTTGCACTGTGGTGCCTTACAAAATTCTTTACATTCTCAACAAACTCAGGTCTATATTATATTGATACCAACGATGGCACAACACTAATTAGACGAAGTTTATAACTTGTAGGTCATCCCTAACACCTGTTCAAAGCATTTGTCATGCATGTTCATATGGAAAAGTAATGTACATTTTTAACAAACTCAGATAATAATATTGATTCCAACGATGCCGCGATGGTATAACACTAAAAATATCCGTGAATCATTATTATACAATCATTTCAATGCCGCGATTCAAATCAGCAAAACCTAATGAAAAAAGTCAATGGAATCAAAAGAAACTGACTCCGACCGTCTGATTTAAGAAGTTTAGAATGGTTTTTGTGTCAGATAAATTTGCTATTAAATGATTGCTGGAATAAACATAATTGGATGTTGCAAAACGATATAAAATAAAATCATTCGTTTAGTTTGAGATTGATGTCAAAGTATTACGATATTCAATTCCGTCCAACAGTGCGGAAACCGACGACAAAAGAGAAGGTTTGGAATTTGATGCTTATTTTGTTTTTTCTGTCTGTCTTTTTAACTAGGTACGGAATTAACTGATGTCTAGAATTATTCCTGTTAAATTAAAAATCCAAAATTTTACTTCTTAAAGCCGAAAAGTTTATCAACCAAAAAAAATAGGTGATTAGCATTAATATTATTAGGCTATCAATTATTAATACTAAAATTGCACCTCGTCCTCAACCCATAAAATATTTATCAACATTTAAAAAATATTGCTTTCGATTAAGATTGGTGGATGAATAAGAATCGAAAATGTTACTACTTAAAGCCGAAAAGTAGAGTTTATCAACCAAAAAAAAACAGGTAATTAATTTTCACTAAGCCATTAATATAGACTTCGAAATTGCACCTCATATATTATATTATATGGGTTATAATATTTATAAAAATATTGATATCGATTATCATCGGTGGATAAAAAACAGAATGAATCACTTACTATAAAAATATACTGAAAAAAAAACTTGCAAAAAAACCAAACGTAAGTTAATCTGCTATTTCCACTCAAATGAACATGTCAGGTTAGATAAAAATAATTTAAAAGAAATAGACAAGCTATCTAATTGACTGTTATTAATTTGACTGTAAAATCGACGACAAATCACGTTCACAGACGGTCGGACAGCGCAGTCACGGCGCTCGAGCCATAAGATCATACATATGCATTCAATTTTGAACTCTGCCACTATGACATAAGATACCTAACTATAACATGACGTTATGTCTGCACTGTCCTCTCCTAAAGTTCCTTGACGTTTGATCAGCTGAGCCACAGATCCAATAATTGCTAGAGGTGTTATCGCATAAGAGTAAACTAGCTGTTACCTGCAACTTAGTCCGCGTAGTATACTATTAGATACATCCTTAACAAATTTTCAAGTTATTAGCTCAAAAATAAGTATTTCTTACAAACAAGACTTAGTTTTCGCTTTTAGAGTAAGCCCTACGTCATAGTATCGGCCTTGTTGCAAAATTCGTTCTCAGCGGACGTCTACTACCTAAACTACCTACTTGTTAAATTTCATATACCTATTAAATAGGTATGATATGTGCGGCCTTTTTGACACGTTAAAGCAATATTAGGCATAACAATGACATTATATTTACCGACCAAATGGAATGTAATTGTTTTACACTATAGACCAGGTATTCTTGTACTTATGAATAAATAAAATATTTACTTCTACCTATTTTATTTCTCGAATCGTTGAAGACTAAAATAAATTAAGAAATGTAACGCTTTGTTTTAGAAAGACTCTCTCAAAGCAAGAAATTAAGACGTGGAAATAATTTATAGAAATGTTATATGTTTATGTTTCATAAAAAAAGGCTTTCTAATTATACATAATATTCGGTAATCAAACCCACAAAGTAAAACACCGTTCCAACAATGTTCTCAAATCAGTGCAAGTTTCCAATTTGATACTACCGACTTGAGGTGGTCCGTCACAGTTTTTTATCCCATTCGGAACAATAAAAATGGAATCACCTGTTCACGTCCTTTCTTTACCACAATGAACTCTATCCCTGCGGCTTCTTTGACTGCGTGCGCGCACCGTGTCGCATCCACCCTCCCCACCAAACCGAATCCCGCGGTCGTCTTTTGTTTGTTAAACGCACTACAAAACCAACAAGAACACGGAGAAGGCTCGGATGTTTTCCTTTTTTAATTGAGCAGGCGATCCATTGTGTGGGCGCCTTTATTTTATTACTTTATTGTACGAGAAAAAAGTGCGAAGTGCGATAAAGCGCTGGTGTAAAAGTACAAAAGGATTGCATGTTTAATTAAAGACTGAGACATCTTAAACGTAGTTAAAAAAAAAAGTTTTTGTTTTAATCTATATTTTTTTTCGAATTACAGCTTAAAATAGTTAAATTTTTATTAGATATTTTCCTTTGCGAAAACGCTCTGACCAAAATTACGCACGGACTGCGAAGTTTACTATAGTATACAATATTATATCGGTATATTTTTTTGGAACAGTCCAGTGTCCGCTTTTGAACCTACGTGCCCCCGAATGACTAACGATCAAAGGAGGCGTTGGACCGAATAATCGATCCGCAATAAAACAAGTTTGTAATTTATCGCCATCACAATACTTCAAGTAAAACAGTCTGTCTCCTCGTAACAATAACTAGTGATTCTAAAAAACACCCACAGATTCGTTAGGCTTGTCGTTTCTTTGTTGTATCAAATAACGACTGTCATTTATTTTGGCGTGGAATTTAGGAAAAAAAAACTTTCCTCCGGGAACCGTACATTTTAGATTCGCATTTATAATATATAATATAAGTAAGAATATAAAATTAGTAAGATCCACAAATAGTTCACCGTTTAAAGCGTTCATTATTGTTCAAAATTGCTTCAAAAATAGCTTTACAAGATATCCGTTTTCGCCTTCGTTTGCTTTCCACACCAAAAAGCACGCATATACATAAATCACATGATTTCGCAACATCTAGTCACCAACGTAGCAGTTTCTGGTTTATTAATTCTTGACTAATTGGATTTCCGATTCATTTTGGGTGAACACTAATGAGTTGCACCTGTACGTCAGAGGCCTGAGCGTGTTTCTTAGCTTGTGACATCATGTTAGAAGTACTTTCACAGAACTGCACCCTTGTGGGCGACGTATTATTTAATAAGAGCGTAATTGCTTAGATCCCTATCATTACTGCGCGGACGCATCGAGATTGCTCCCGGCGATGGGGCATGGAATTTTTTGGTCAAATAATAAAAAACAAGGTAAAGTCGGCGTGGGAATTTGAACGGCTTTGTTTCGATCCTTATTATCCGACATCTCAATCGGGATCTTGGATTGCCTTTCTTGTTTTTCCTTTTTGGACATTTATTCCGGTTGATCCAATAACAGATTTGATCCGTGTTGGCTGCCATTACTTTTGTTTTAAATTGTTTTTGTGGGCTGGCGAAGTTGCTCACTCGTCGTGCGACCACAAGCCAACTTTTGAACCTTTTCTTTCTTCTAATCCTTCAGGAGTCGTATCAATTTCATCATTGCCAATGCACAGTCTTAATTTAGGCTGGTATGTAGAAATCACAATTATAATTTCTTGCGCAGATAGTTAAATGAGATACATGCTAAAAATAACACAAGTGCGTGTATGACTATAAATTAAAGTTCGTTAAACTGAATTTAACTTAGAGATGAATGTGACGTTCGGCAACGATTTAAAATGAAATATATCCTTACACATGAGCTACCGCCATCTGATGCGTCACCTGGCTACTCCGGATGTGGGCTGAATCCTCACGTTACAACTTGCTGTGCTCGCAAACCAGTTCTGCCGACGAAACTTTTTGTCTCACTTTACCCCGGCCGATTTGTTTATGATCGCTGACGGTTATGGTCATTAGTAGCTCCGGGGAATATTTTGATGTAGCATTAGAAGTTGCCATCATTTGTGTATATAGATTGAGCGCGCTTGCCATTACGGAGAACCGGTTGATATTGCCTAATGAGTTTTTAGATCACAAAAGAACCATGAACCCTATTGGATCTTTTAAGTGTCTTTTTAGAGTTCCACTCCATACTCAAATTCAAATGCAAACTGTAATGTCACACTAAAATTTAAATACTAATGTAGGTAAGTATTCCTAAGTTGGAAACTTTCAGCCGATATGTTATTAGGAAGTCTAAAATTTCTTTTCAGGTTGGGTTGTACGATTTTTATTACCATTAAAGTTAAATGGTTGTTAACATGCTACAACTTACTCAGCATCCCTCCACCTTGCGGGAGTTACGCTTGGAACATCGCGTTGCCGAAAAGGATAGGTAATAGATAAAATACAGAGTCAGATACCTACGTCAAAGAATTACGTTTAACTGCGATAATGCCTAGGACTTACGACCCAGGTCTGAGTTAAGTTCTTCTGACGCGCTTCATAAAGTATTTAGGAACATTTTAAGAATCTTGCAAACAATACAGTCATAGACTATCGTTTGGCACCGTCTCAAAATTTGTAATCTATGCTACTTACATACTGGTACATTATTGTCTTTAAATTATTTTCTTTAAGTGTCGAAGTTCAGTAGGAACTATAACAAGAATAATAACCTTTTTAAGCAAACGGCTAATTGCTTCATTAGTTTCAATGTCTCCTGTCATTGCATTGAACTTCGTTTCTCATGTTCCATATTTTGTTTCTCCCACGTCTATCTACATTACATGCACGCGATGCTAGAATGTATGTAATATCAAAATGTACGCTTAGATTAAGGCCGTAACTCGTACAGGCAAAGCTTTCATAAAGTTCTACAACTGTGGTAAAACCGTTCACTTTTATATCTGGAAGCGTTATTTACTTTATCTTCTCTGTGTGGTAGGTAATTAGGTATTACGCGCGTACCAAACATCATACATTTTAACGCCAACAAACAGTACAGACCTACTACGGCCTATTGTTTCTTGTTCCTATATGCCAAAGCATTATAATCTGGATTTAGCCACACCCCATTTCTGATTTATTAGTCATTCCATGGAATCTTCGTTGACTGTTGTTTTTGTTTTCTTTAATGTTAATGGTATTTTGATTACTGATTTATAATATTAAATGGATAATTATTGGTTTTCAGTATATTCAGATACTGAGACCTGTTTTAAGCAAATAAAATTGCTCCTGCCTATTAAAAGTAGTATGAGAAACAAACAGGGTGGTAGAACTCGTCATTTTAAATCCAAACGGATGAAACCGCTATAGCATAGTAGAGCTCATTGAAATACAACCATGCTAATAGAATGGACTGGTTTGAACATTTGAATGGAAGCAATGCCTTTGTTTAGATCTCCCACGAGTTGCGTATAACGGAACGTTACAGCTAAATAGTGGTTAAGAACGTCGTTATGGTAGGGCCGTGCCGAAATTCGTAAAGAGGGACGCGTCCCCTTAGTAATACAAATGTTAGGAACAATAATTATGTATCGCAATAAAAAAAAATTCGTAATAATATGATCAAAATCAGACTAATCGTGATATTAAAAACGATTGAGAACTTCCACTTTTTTCGTCGGTTGAAAATCTAAATAATCCTATAAAGTAAAAGGACCTAATTATACATGTTTTCAGTTAAATTTAAAGCATTAAAAGTTGACAACCATTTATTGACTTTACCCGGATTTTCATCAAAAGTGCTGTATCAAATTAGTTGACTTGTGTCAATCCTTTTTTTTTTTTTTTTTTTTTTTTCGCAGGAAAAAATGCATTACGCATACCTACCGCTTCAGGGGCAGCAGTAGGGTATGTGGGACTCTCTTGTCGGTACCCGACAAGCATACCCACTAAAAAGACCTGCGGTGTACCTTGCAGCGTATGTTGGCAGTGTATGGGTTTCCCTTAGGATGCCCTCCATGCACCGCCTACGTACGGCCTATGCCGGGCCTCAGGCATAAAATATGGGTGATCCTGTACACCAGGAACCACCCCCAGTCTGGCAAGCTGTGCAATGCGAGCGTTGAGCCCCCCGGCCCAACGCCCACTAGCCTGCTAGACGGGGGAAGTTGAGTTCGGCGTATGCCTACTCGTCCTCCCCCATCTACGACTTCGGGTCGGGTCCGCAAGCAACCTTGCCGACCCGGTCCGTGGCCACCCTTTACAATGACATTTCATGTCGTTGCAAGGGGCCGCCAACGTCTCACGCCCACTCGCTGCCCAGCATAGCTCAAACCATACTGGGAAGCGAGCGACTTCCGTCCGCCGCGGGGCTGGCGCCCCAACGGCAACACCGCCGTCGTGCCCTCCAGCGCGAACGGCCACAACAGGCCACGGGCCGAAGCCCGCTACCACCGTCTGGAGACGCATTCAACAGCGGACTGCCCAAGCCCACTGGAAGCGTCTCCCTTGTGGGTTTTGGTCCGCGCCGGCCAAATGGCCGGTACCCTCCATGTCTGGAGGGCGTTCCCCTATCCGCCACCTGGGGACGCGCCCGGTAGGAGACCCAAAACTCCTTCCCTGTGAAGGGCGGGTGACTTGTGTCAATCCTAAAATAACGTTAAAATTATTATTTTTCTATCGTGTCCCATGCGGAACATAATCATGTCCCGATTTCTTCTTCGTAAGACAGCCCTACGTGCGAATATCCGCTGCCACGACACTACTGCCTTATGGGAAAGCAAATAGAATATTTTATGTAAAATCTATGACGGATGACTCATGTTTTTCGCCACTTTTTGTGCCAACAGTTAAATGACATTCCTTGTATGTTTTGCAGAGGTGATAAATAAGTATGAACACCTGCCTTTTATGCAAATTATAATTTAAAAAAGGTGTGCGAAGTAACTGCATTTACAGACAATTTTAGTCATTAATAGTTTAGTTGACAACGAATATATTTCTTGCTATCGTCCTCAATATTTTATAATTAGAAATTTTACTGTGTTTTCCTCATCATTTACGCTTAATTATTCAATAAACTTTGACCAAGATAAAACTTTGGCATGTTGTTAATTGCTTAAATTAATTTACGATTGGTCATGCCACTTATTGGTTTTTATACTGACTGATTATTGGATTCATTTTTTGTCACTTTAAACATCTCTCATACTTATTCTTTGCAAAAACCATTTTAAAATTTAGAGCCACTTAAGAGAAATCGACAATAAAATATTCTGGCGTTTAAAAATTAATCGTTTTCGTGCTTGTACCCAACCTTTTAACAATTAATTGCTATTTGGACGTCAACAATAAAAAATTGAGAATCATCCAAAATAAAGGTGAAAGTTTCTAGAAAGTCCCACTTGCAAAGTGTCACTAGTCACAACATTTGATAATAAATCATTAAAGATCTTCCTTTTCATCTTAGCAAAGGTGTTATTATAATCAAATAATAAAATTAATTGCACTTTTTGAAGTAGGTAATCGTTATCTCAATCGTTTTGAAATCTTTGAGCACCGTATTTCCTTATAGCATGGACAAATCTTCGGTTTCTTCGGGTAATATAACTGAACGGTGTTTCTGCCTATACCAAGTATTCCAAGACCAGAAACACGTATTTTAAATGGTTTTGTGGTTTCGAGTCCATGATAATATTCAGAACGTTTCCGGGGTCTCGCGAAGTTAGTGTTCACTGTTCCTCACAGAACCAACATGTGTTGTCACAGTTAGCACATTTCATTTTCATGGAAAGATGACACCGTATGAAATAATGACTGCAACATGCAAGTACGATGTTACGATTTTTGCCGTATAGGCACGTCAGCACGTAGTTATGCTGAAAATCTCTCCAATGCGTGGTTGAGTGAAAAAGTGACTTATTTTAAAAATAAATTATATTGTAAAAAGTTTTTAACGACGTACTAATTTATTGAATTTCCACCTCAATTACGGGAACCTCACGTTGTTTCACGTATATTTTAGTTGTGTGAGGTGGAATAATCTTTTTAAATCTAAACGAAACCCATTCTGAGATACATCTTTTCGAAAATAAAAATATCAGAGATGTCAGGTCCGTAAAAGATATGGTGTCAAAAAAAAAATAAGCAGTTTTATTTCCCTCAAAGCGATGGTCTTAAATGTTTGACTCGGCTACCGTTCTGAACGAGAAATATTAAACATGTGTCAAGTGCAATGTGCGTAGCATGCAAATGAAAGTGGCGATTATGGTGCCCCATTTGTTTTACATTTCTACCCCATGTGGTTGTAAGAAAAATTGTGCTATCGTTTAATGGGCACGAGTGTGGTGCCTTGGTATTAATATTTAAAACGAATTAAAGTTTCCATAGGCCTATAACCATCATGTCTTTCATAGTAATTATTACAGCTATGTTGTCATCCTCAATATAGAGTTATAAGGAAAAGAAACACCTTATTACTATATTTAGTATTCATGGTAAGTCCTCAGATCGTATATGATGATGATGATGATGTTGCAATACATTATTCACAGTGCTTTGAATTCCTACTATACATATTGTATTAAACACTCTATGTATGTGAGGTAATAATCTTTTAATTAAATTTTGCCTGCACCGAGTTGTAAGCTATTTTGGCCATATAGCACGAAGAGAGGCCAACAACCTGGAAAAGCTGGTGGTGACAGGCAAAATTGAAGGCAAAAAACCCAGAGGCCGCTGCCCGAAGAGATGGTCGGACCAGATCTCCGAACAGCTGGAGCTACCAGTCAGTGCCGCCCTTCACCAGGCGACGGACCGTAGCAGTTGGCGGCAGACAATGAAGCGTCTAAGGAGTCACGATCCTCAGTAATGGAGGAACGATTGAGAAGAAGAATCTTTTAATCCTGACCAATTCCTTTTTCCTTGATAATTAAAATTACTTTATCAGTATAGGTCACTTTTCAGCAACATGTAGTAAAACTTTTGTGTTTATTTATTTAGTAGCGCTCTTAAAAAACATAACTTCTATGTTATAAAACTCACTGATATGTTATCTGAAGCGGTATTCCATGGAGAATTTAAGTTATATCCAATACCGTTAAAGGTAACCGCGATATCTAGACATTCTACATCAGTATGCATGGAATTGACTATTTCCCAAATATGGTCGGTCTTGACGAAGCAAATCACGGATACGCCTCGCTCAAATTATGTATCTAATGGAGATATTATTAAACGCCAAGATATAATGTTCTTTCGTAAGTATAATGACACGTTGTTCCATCAAAATTATCGTTTCGATCGGCCCTGTCGTAAGCATAGAAATAGTATGTCATTTTCTATGCGTACGCCTGTTATTTCCTTGCGGTATGTGGTTATAATATATTAAGTAGTTGAACTTAAGTTTTGTTAGCAAAGAAAAGTTCTGCTATCACTTTAAGTACTGGGTCTAACGGTACTTTGTTATGTCTTTCTTTGTTATCATTTGTAAGTCTGTCTGTCTTTGCTTGGATGTATAATGTGTGCAATGACGACTCGAGTATGATTAGTTCCGTAATGGATTTTGCGCTGAAGGAAGTATTGTTAAAAGTTAGTTAGGTACTTTGGTACCTAATATCAAAATCAAAATATTTTATGCATACATTATTATTATGTACTGAAAGCGTAAAGTGTTATATTTATGAATTTTTTGTTTCCCTATTACCGTTGATGACTCTAGACCTCAAATACAACAGACTGTGTGACGATGTGTTCGAGAGACAAGTAGGTGGTGGAATGAAACTTATTCCCAGGTTAAGTTAAACAAATATATTACAGTAGAAACTAGAGTAGATTAACGTTCTAATAAGACGGCTCCTTTGTCCTGAGCGGCGACTTGCGCTCTTGCAGTACACGCTACAGTTAGCCCCGCGCGGGATGCGGAAGTGATAAACCTGCCAGTGCAAGCCGTGAGGGAATCAGATTATTGGCGTCAACCGCGCCGAGATATTGCATCAATTGCACCTGCGGTCTTATGTTCAAGATAAACAACAGAAACAACGAAGTTTTACGTTTCTTAAACGCATACAGGGTGGTAAATCATATTACAAGCCGCAGCCTTTCTTAACATAACTCGTATAATTATAAATACTTTGGTAAAGTAAAAAATGCGATAAAAGCATTTTTCAAAATTTCCATTAAATGCAATTCTTTAAAGCTCGGAACCATTTAGTACGAAAATATTTACCTACATAACTAATAACTGTAATGTGTATCTGTTTACATAGGTAGTCTGATTGTACTCGCTATTATACCAACTGTTGGGTAAATGACCTAACAACCTGTATAATAGCGAGTAAAAAATTCAACGAATAATAACTTCTAGGTACTAAAGGCTACGAACACGTGTTACAGTCTTGCTTATTCTCATATTTGACATATAATTTGTTTTATTACAAGCGTATTATGCGGTGATACGCAAAAAAAATTGTAATAATAATTATGTAAAACTTAAAATCTAACTAAAAATCTGTTTTTCAGGTAAGTTCGAGCATGAGGCACATCGAGAACTGTTGTTGGTAATAACAACGTATTTAGTTTAAATGGTAAGTTATTTATTACATATATTCCTGTCGTTAATGTCACAGCTGTTTAGAAAATATGATTTCACGTTCCAATTTTCATATCAACGTTGTTAGATGCGTATAGAATTTCCAATTTAGGCCAACATAATCAACACAGCGTATCAAGTTCCCATCATAAATCTTCGCTATTGATAGTCATATTAACTGTCGAAGTGTCGACAGAGTATCGTTACTAAACGAGACCTTAAGATACGCCGACGAATTAACACCTGCTTTATACACAGGCAAGAAAAAAAAAAACTAATAATGGACGGAAGAAACATATTATGCTGTAATTGTTTTCGCCAATGAGCAGCGGAATAAATGATGAAATTGTAGACTACCTTTGTTAAATTCGAGCAAATAATTTGTTCTAAAATACACAATCAGTCCTAATCTAAATCAGATTTTAGGGCTACATATCTCTATTTATTATATTAATTGGTTTAACCAAGGTAGAGCTTCAAAGTGAATTCGTTTCATCTTGTAAACTAGCATCCGAACCGTTAAAGTAACAACCCATTCTCGCTCACTGTTGAGCACGGGTCTCCCTCCTTTTTTAAGGAGAGGGGTAAAGGCCTTAGTACCACCACGCTGGCCTAGTGCGGGTTGTTGGACGGCGAAGGCGACGCTGTGGCAACATCACCCCGCCGTTGGACGTTTCTCAAGCCGCCCGAAGGCCAGGGCTTAACGACTGTTATCTCATGATAACAGCCGGGACCGACGGCTTAACAAGCCTTCCGAAGCACGGAAGCGCTCAAGGTATGATGCCACAAACGGTCACCCATCCAATTAGTGACCGCTCCCATCGTTATTTAACATTCGTGACAGAAACTGATCACGAAGAAGCATTGGGCTATGAGCGCTACTCGAACCGTTACACTCAAAATAAATATTTAATCACTAATTCTCACTTGTCAGTTAACAGAGTGCCATATACTAAAATGTCATCTAATATAGTAAATTAAGTAACGTTTTAATAGTCCTATTTCATTTTGCTCCATCAATTAAGCTAACCATCAATAATAGAGAAAAATCCTAATGATGTGAGATTTTCTCGCTCGAAAATTCTAGATAACATAAATACACTGACATGTGCTACTTAAAAATAATATACTTAACTGTACATCATATTGCCTCATAAAAATAAAATAATGCCGCTTCATCCGTCCAAACGACAGCTAGTTAGAGGAAAATGGCAGAATTGAGACAAAAAACAGAGCTCTCTAGTAAGCCAAGCCAAGGCAGTAAGAAGTAAGTACTTAGGACCTCCGGTTGTCTACTGCTAACTGTCCTATCTGAGAGTCGGCAGAAAAACTGAATTGATCCACATCATGACCTAGACTACGAGTTATAGCACGTGCAATAGGGTTGGTGATTTGATATTTATCGATATCGATACAGTAAACTACGTCGTTGCTTTCTTTATGCACGGAATGATACGTAAGTAAAACATAATTTGTATGAAATTATTCCTATTTTTTTTAATAAGTTCAATCAAAGTATTTAGTCATGTCACTGCTGGACAAAGACCAATTAAAGGGTGTATTTTGCTATAATCACCACGTCGTCGCGGGCGAATTGGCGATCGCAGCTTTATTAATGGTGGACTAAAGACGCTGCTTCCCATCCTCTTCTAGCAGTATTGAGTCGCCTCTTTGGACACCTATAAGAAGAGAAGGAATGATGTTATTATCTTAATCTGTTCGCACCGCACGACACCTAATTAATTATCAGCATTCTCGGACTATGATTCGAGCATTCGAGTATTCAATCTTTATATTGTTATGTTATAGTAGGAGTGAGACTATTATCTCTATCAAGTAGACTACTGCCTTATCGATAGTTTAATCTACTACACCACACCGCATAATCCCGGACACTTACATTCAACGCACGCTCACACATACGTTGACATGCATACCACGCACCACAGATAACGTCTACGTTGTTTTAAATGATGTACCTTTGATGTATTTATAAGGGAATATTCGATTGCCGATTGTTTCTATTAATGTCTTTTACAGCCAATTTTCTTTTGTTTTATCTAGCATTTATTTCTTATTTTTCACTGTCACTTTTCAACTTTTGAATGACAAAACAACTTTTTATTTATTGAAGACTAGCTGATGCCCGCGGCTTCGCACGCGTGGGTTTTGATCTGTTACAAAGTTTTCGTCACGACTCACCCCCCTCTCCTCCACTCTTTTCCTCCACTTCCTTTGCCTACGGTGCCGAAAGTGCCCATCACGGGTGAGGTGGTGGTGGGCACTTAGTGGGAGCCGATACGTCGTCGCCGACTTACCGGGGCCCGTTGATACAATAGTTGGATGAAAGGGGCCGATTTAAACTATTTAGGGATACGGTGTTAGTTCTTCTAGCAAACCGTGGTCCAAGCGAGCTCGCACCACATCTGTTTGCATTTACATGAAATCTGAAGTACAACATCATTTGAAACTTTCAAAACTGTCAACGCTGTATTACAACAAACCATTCAAAGCAGCTTGCAAGGCTTTATTCGAATATGATCAACACTGGCGTAGAGCTCTGGAAGAAGTGGCCCTGTGTAAAAAACCACATTCTTAATTTCCAACTAAGTAGGTTACCATTTTTCTCGATCCATAAGCGATTTTACAAAGACAATTTGCTTGCATACTACGTTAGGAAAGAAGACCGGTGTAGTACCAGCATCGGTGTAGAGCTCTGAAAAAGCCACTCCTATGTCATTCTCATTCATGATCGATAAACGAAGTTTCTATGATGTTAAACACAAATAATTAACCACAAAATTTTTAACCGTTTTTCACCCCCTCAAATATTTAATTATAAAAAAATCCTTATAAACAACATAACACAATTTATACCAAAAAGCTAACGTAGTTTCACAAAACTTTCATGTGGGATGTGGGTTCGAGGCATGAATGGTAGAGATGGTGGTGGATAAAAAGTGTTCAGAAACTTGACAGGATAGAGAACTGATTCGACTGTACTGACCACTGTGTCTATAAATTTTTATATTTCTTCAGCTTCAAATGATGTCAGCAAAACATCATTAATTACTGCTGCTTGGTCATTAGTGGGTGCGTGGTGGTAGCTATTCCTAAGTTAAACAACACGGAATTATGAAGTGAGGTGATTTTTTTTTCAACGTTTTATTTTCATGTAAAGTGTATTTTTTTAAATATGGAGGATATTAAATAAAAAGATAATTTGGATGCGTTAGAAAGGCAGTTCAACTAAACAAACTTTGCCAGGCCCCCAAAAGCGGTGCGTCCTAGAAAAAATAAATCGTTACTAAATGGAAGTTTATCAAATTATCTTCTAAATGGAAGCTTGTCAAATGGTCTACCAGCCTATATTGTTTTAATCCACCAGTCAGCTGCTTAGTGTTGTTGCAACACACCTGTTACCTTTTCCTGCCTCAGATACGGGTCTATGCCCAGTTTAGGAATTATTTTTGTACTGCTTAATATAGTTGATAATGTCATAAGGTACAACAGTGTAATTCTATACACTTTTTTCGATTTCCCAACATTATTTGTCTCTACCGTATAAACAAAAATCGGCCATGTGCAAGTCGGACTCGCGCACGAAGGGTTCCGTACCATTGTCTACGAAAACAACATTAGGTACCTACATTAATTTAGTTAATGTAGTGCCTACCTGTTACCATTTATTGATATCAAGCAAAAATAAGCAAAAAATTGATTTTTTTGTGTGGGAACCTCCCTTAAATATTTATTAATTATTGAAATATAACTGAGTGTTTTGTGAATATTTCAAGTGCCTACCTGTTGCCATTATTAATATCGAACAAAAAAGGACAAAAAAATCCAAACGCGATTTTTTTGTCCCTTCAATATTTGTTTTATTTTGTTTTTAGTATTTGTTGTTATTGCGGTAGCAAAAATATATAATTTGTGAAAGTTTCAACTGTCTAGCTATCGCGGCTCTTGAGATACAGCCTGGTGACAGGCAGACGGACGGACGGACAGACAGCGAAGTCTTAGTAATAGGGTTCCTTTTTTACCCTTTGGGTACGGAACCCTAAAAATGATTAAGTTCTAAATAATACCTTTCTTATGGTAAGTACCGATATTTATTTTCTGAATATGTACCAATATACTCGTACATATAGATAAGACATCCAATAGGAATTTTCAAGTTTTGTCTTTTCGTTACATAGCCTCCTTATTTCTTCGTCAACTTTGTCCTTCAGGGCATATGGAATACGTCGCGGCTAGATGAAAATTAGTGTCACATTTTCTTGAAGCACTAATTGAGCTTTGTAGTTTGATATTCAAACAAGAGTTCCGTCAAACACCATTGTTAAAACTTCTAGTAATCTATCCAATTTTGAGTTATTGATAATTTACTAACTGAATTTTATCCTACTCTTCAAATTCTAACTCACAAGGATCCCGTGGAGCACAAAAATATAATATAATACGTTTTCTGATGTAATTCTGGGCTCAAAGATGTATGATTGACGTGTATTTCCTTGTATCGATATCATCACATCTGTTCAGTTTTAAGTACGTATCCAACCGTTTAATGATGTTTTTGAATGTTTCGTCCTTGTCTAATCGTACTGAGTTAAATTTAGATGTCCTAAGATTTGTTTGTGACCGACCTTTGCTCCTCAGTACCTACCTTCTGCATACATGGAATTGTTTCGTGCTATCGAATTCAAACTCTGCAGTTTTAGTTTAAGCTGTGTTGTAATACCATGAAGGTTATTTTTTTCTTCAATCTCAGTTTCCAACTGTGGGTCATCAGTAATATTATTTGTAGTCGTATCTCTTCCAAATTATTCTTGGTAAATTTGTTCATTTGTCACTTCACCAGCTGATCACTGACTAATTTTAATTCACAATCAGAAATTTCTCGTAGGTTTTGTATCTGGCTGCCGAATTTTGTAATGCAGCCTTTAATTAAAGTTCTACACGTTTTAATTCAGTTAATTCATCCATTTCGGCGCCAATTATTAAATTCTAAAATAATACTATTCTGTTTGTAAGAAATTACCTATTTATTTTCTGATTGACACATTGAATGTCCTAACAAACTAAGTAAAGTCAGAGAGTACAAATATGTAAAGAGTATGGATATGACGCGGAACCGAACAAACTTTACCCCCATTTTTATATATCCCCTTAAAGATAAAACTTTCAAAAATCCTGAAAGACGTCATTCTTAATTTTTAATCAGGTAGCTGGATACCAATTTTCATCAACTTAGCTTCAAAACTGACGGAGTTTCATACAAACTTATGGGGCCCTTTTTACCCCCTTAGAGGCGGAATTTCCAAAATTCCTTTCTTAGTGCTCACCTACACTATAAAAGGAAGCACGGTGAAAATTTTCAGATTTTAAATCCCAGTAGTTTGGGCTGTGCGTTGATATGTCTGTCAGTCAGTCAGTCAGTCAGTCAGTCATTAAATCAGTTTTCATTTTTATATATTTAGATTAAGATTATATGACATCAATCTTAGTTGACAATGTCGTCCAACTCGATGCAAACGCTATGAATGAAGCCCCGTTTCACGGTGGCACGGTTTGTCGGGTCAGTGCCCGTGAACCCGTGCATTTCCTCTGCACTGAGTGCACGTCATGTCCGAACATATTTGGGGCGAGAATTAAATACACTTTTTTGGCCGTATCAAATACGTCTAAGTATGCAACAGACATTATGATCATATTATATTGTTGTAGTAAAAAGTTCAGCACTGTTTAATTGTTCGACTCAAAAGTCACAGTTCGCCTGCACAAAGGCTTGGTCTTGTGCAACATTTTCTCACAATTTTATCATCAAACCCATGACCAAGTCTAAGAAACAAATGCATTCCGGTTGCATTATATTAGAAAGAAACTTACGTTAATCGCAGAAGAGCATCGAATGGTCATGTTCCCACGGAAAATAACACAAATAAACTGCATGCGGTACAAAGTTGCATATTGAGCACCTTACGTCCTTAACAATAGAATGTTAATGCTATTCAGCCACGTCGTTTCGATACAAAGATGTTCTGCTAGGAAATGTCATCACCTTCGCATTCCAAATTATCGGCCAATTAAAGTTTCTGTTCTCTGCCAGATCGCGCGCGAAATTACTTGTGGTGAAACCTGTACGCGCGACCTTTGACATAAAATCTAAGATGGCTGACCAGCTGTCAAACTAAAACTCTTACTTTCGTTTCGGATAACGAATTTCATTTTAAGGTGCCAAATTGGATAATATATCCATTATAGTGCTTGACAATTATATTTTTAGAAGTTGATCTTCTTGAAGCCGCATTTTGGATGTGTGACTAATGTATAAGTAATCGATAACTTACACGTAATCGAAGTAAGTGAGCGTAACTTAGCTATATTGTATTTGGCTATGCTAAAATCCATTGATAATTTGTAAATAATGGCAGTTGTGTCTATTGTTCCGCGTGATTTAAATAAAGATACGGCGTATTATTTTAGATCATAAACGTTAAGTAGCGGCGCGAATCAATACACACTTAGGAATTGTGAACATGTGAGTGAAGGTTGTAGATAAAGATAAATACGGACATGTTACACCATTCTAAAGTAATTTGGAAAGTTTTTTAGATGATGCCATGTGTTTGGGAACAATAACACGATTAAGTTATTGTTTTATTTTATTCTCCTATGAAAAGGCAGGATATGAAATTGAAAGTTACAGACTTAAGTTATAGCTATACGCGACATAACCAAACGCGTTGGCTCCTATACTGTTAAGCTTTTCAAGCGTTTGCGGCAATGTTGGAAATATTTTAGCTACCAAACAATTTAACCGTTTTAGCCCTATACGCATGTTGTACCTGTTTCGTTTGACAAAATTATTATCTCTTATCTAAACTAACCGCTGGCATAAAGCCTAGTTTACATTTAGAAAGGACTGGAAAGTGAATACTTGTGCCTGAATAAAGGTTTGGTACTTTGTTTAGATAGATACCGAATTTCGTAATCTATGGGATAAAATTTTGTAATAACATTTTTATGGTGATACTGAATTGAAAAATAAGTATTTATTGAGAAATGCTGAATCGACCCTAAGCCCTAAATAATATTAATTCTAACTGTAATTACAGTAAGACAAAGGCAAGGTTTGTGAATTTAGTGGAAAAAGAAATTATAAAATTGAATTTATATACCTGTAGTTACTACCTTATTAAACGTATGAAATCAGTAAATGTATGTTTCATTTCAACATAGCGGTTACGTAAATTCAAGAAATCAATAATGAATGGATACTTAGGATCTATTACAAACTCAATTTTATGCCCCAACCGGCCAAAACAAAAACCTAAATATTATCTTCGGTCGAACACTATCGTGCACCACGTCTCGAGAAGTGGGACTCACTTTCTACTTTGGTAATAGCGGCCCCTCTGATGGTAATTGGCTCCTAAGTAAGGCGCAAAGGTTACCATAATATTGTTGTTATTCAGTCGTGAGGTTACACTTTGTTTCCACGTTTTGTTGTTAAGTATTCTCTTTTCTATTGTTATGTGTTCGCGTGATGGGTAAAGTTAAATTTCTAAATCAGTTTGTGTATCTTCGACAAGGTTCAAGATGTTATGAAAACTAAGAGGTTTAGCCTCGTTCATTGATAGCGATGGCGCATAATACTTTTGTGCCCTGTTGGGCCAGTCTAAATTAGAATGACGCTAGCCACTTCATCTTTTCCTATCTTAAAAGGTGACTGAAAGAGTATTAACATAGGAAGACGGGCAGTAATGTCTTTTTTCCAGTTATAGAAATTCCTAAAAAACGTAGCTATTATGGCAAAATCATCTTTGTGAAGAAGCCTATGGCCGGCTGTGGCCTGGTGTGGGCTGATGATGATAATGACTTAAATGACTAACACAAATTAATGATTTAAAAAAAATTGAATGTTCTTAATTTTCTTTATTTGTTATTTATGTGTTTAACGAGACTTAAAGACAAAAGTATAATTATTTATTAATTCTGACCTGTTTTGTTTGTATATGTATATAAATTACTGCTAATAATATACATAACTTTAACCAATTTAGTAAACAATAAATTGTGTAAATGCCGTATTGGATTCAGGCGAATGGTTTGAAACTGCGTTACGCAGGCAAACCTTCTTATCTGGATTATTTACTACTTATCTATCTGTGCGAACTAAATCTGAGCTTTCCAAATAGGAATTGTACAAGACTTATAATTTCAGAAAGTAATTCCTATCATAAAATGTCATTTTGTAACCCACCGCTCTAATAAAACCCACGGGTTTAGTTAGTATTGCGATAGCTGAAGAATCAACAAATTCCGATGATCCTTTGAAATGCCAAGTGAAAAGGCTAGTCATAACATAGCATGCATGCTTCTAACTTTACGTAACTTGATGATCAGGCTTCGGTCTGATAATTATTGTGCTCAGTCTGTCAGTAGGAAGGGGCCAGGAATCTTACTCGCATCCTAGATAATGAGTTTTTGATTGTTAGTTTGCCAAGATAGTAGTGTAAATATACCTAAGGTAAACTCAGAAGTTATTAAAAGATGTAAATCACGTGGAATTGCACTTGGTGATTTGACGCATATTAGTAAGGCAACTGAAAATCCTGAAAGATGTAGATGCTACTCTATTTTGATCTTTATAAATAAAGTAGCACCCTTTTCCTTACATGTTATTTTAATAAGTAAAAATACCTAAGCAACTATTAGCAAGCAAGGGACAGATCGTAAAGCATATACCTACATTCTAATGACCACAATAAGTGGAGGTAGTTTCGCGATGTAAATGGATGTCTTGCCCAGGGCAAATACAGGAGTGTAACAACAAAGCTCAAAGTAATTCGACAGGGGTGAGAAAAGCGTTTGCTTTTTACCGACGAGAAAAAATGGTGGCTCGATTTCGATTGGGTACAACTTGATCTCAAATAAATTTCTAAAGGATACCTATTCAAAGTAAAACTTTTTGGTGAAGAGCAGACTATGCACTGATACTTGTAGGCATTAACTGACACACTTTGAGACCTTTTTGTGCATACCTATTCTAGGTATAACCATATTCTAAGTTACAAATATATTCAAATATAATGCCTTAAATAAATACTACTCCAAGGTTACCTCAGATAAACTTAATCGTGAAAACCCTACAGATACAGGGAGCGTGTGATTTACTAAAAGACGCGCCGCCCCAAGCGTCACAGTTTCTAGGAGATCCAAAGATTAGGCTGCATTGTACAGTCAGCAACAGGAGAAAATAAAAAATTTCGGACCCAATTGGCACACACAATAAAATCGGTCAAGTACGTATCAGGCTTCGCGCAGTGTAGCGTTCCGTAGATGTATATCGCATCGTGTACTTGATTTTGCGTTAAATTTTCGTAAATTTATCGTTACTACCTACTTTACTAAACCAACAACTTTCACAACCAATTTTTAATAGAGGTTGTACCAATTTAACAAATCAATTTTAATAGAGCTTGTACGAAATTTTTAATTTCCAAGAACATCGTGTCATATATTGTAACAAGAAATCTTATTAAACTGTTTGTTTTACTCAACCAAATATATACTTAACGAAAAGCATGGCAATTCCCAATGACCATTAAACTTAACAACTGTTCTACACTATCTAATAATCTTTTATTATTATGATCTACTAATAAAACTATACAGCTTGATAATAGCGTCTCTTGTAAACGTCAGAAATGAAGCATGGACGAATGACGGTATGATGTGGCTGTTGCTGTTAACCCATTGGTACATTCTTGATCCGTTGCCAAATAGCATTGGATTTTTAGTTCCCTTGTGTTCATTCGATTTGCCTTGCTTGATTGTCTCATCATCATATGCCAATAGCTGTTCACTGCTGGACATTGACCTCCCGCATACGCACAATTTGAACCTGTCTTCGACTTTTCGCCAATCGTCACTCCACCTATATTAGGCGTCCTATGCTATGTTTGACATATCGATAAGTATCAATAAATTCAACTTCTGAGATCTACTGTTGGATACGGAGTTTTCCAGAAAAACGCGACAGTTGATAGCTCTTTGTCATCAGCTTTCTACTTGCAGTCTACACCTCCAGCCATCGATTCAGCACACTGGTACTTTTGTACCTTTTAACACATTGTATATTAATGTCCTTAAGATATCTCAGACTGAGACGATAGCATTACCCAACTTAAGATCCTAACCATTTTAAGAATGAATTTTCCATGTCTTTCTGCTTTCTCTTTCAATAAATAAGGATAAGAAAGAATGGCGGAAAAAATGATGCGACAAAGACTTTTATGCACAGCAGTCGCATGGGATTGCTAATCTTTGCCTCGTTAAAAATGCCTGAGTGACTACAAAACTGTATAAGACGTCTGACAATAATCATAAAGTGAACGACAAAAACACACTATTCACACTAGTTGGTAGTTGCCATAAAATTCGTATGCACCTCTCCTTATCTATTTGCCTAATACAGCATGAGAACTATATGAAGCTGGTACCAATTTTGTTATAATAGGCGATTGTTTGACTGTATTTGAATTGAAATTCGTTATTTACAGAACAGTAAAACTGATCACAGTTCGAATGTTGAACATTTACGTCTGATATAGTTTAGGGACTGAGGAGAGACCTTAAGCGTTTAATAATTGTAGCGAATTATTATACATTCTTCCGTGAATGGGGTGTCTGCCTACACACTTGTAATAAACAAGTGATGCTATTAATAATAATACAGATAGCTACAGATCGGTGTAAACACTGCAAGTGCTAATATTAAATTCACAATTTTACTGCCGGCAATTATTTCTTATTACTTATCTTTCGTTAAAATCGTCCTTCATTTTCGTACACAATCACTATCTAAGAACATCGCTGATGCTGATTTACGGTGTTAAAATCAGTTAAAATCAGTTTTATTTCTGCAAATAGGCCCCAGGAGGCGCTTTTACACGTCCCAATTTAAACCTACCACTGCTTCGGGACAAGTCTGGGCTAGTGCCGAGAAGAAGCAGCGTAAGAAACTCGGTCACTATTGTCAGCCTCTTTTTAAATAAATTTTTACAAGGTAAGGTAATTTTCACAAGGTTTAAGCAAGTACGAGCTGGGACAATTTAATGCCATACATTTCTATCATTTAAATAATCATTGACAGTGTAATAGCCCTTTTTCATTAAAATAACTTTAACATACGATTTAAGTTTATGTAAAGGGAGTTCAGCAATATCCTTTGGTAATTTGTTGAAAATACGGATACAATTTCCCATAAACGATTTTCCTACTTTTCGCAGTCTGAAGCCTGGAACGGCAAGTTTATCTTTATTTCTGGTATTGATATTGTGTACGTTACTTTTCTTAAGAAATAAATGTATGTTCTTACGAACGTAAACAATATTCTCGAGAATGTATTGAGAAGACACTGTAAGTATATTAATCTCTTTGAAGAGCTCTTTCAGCGAGTCACGGGGTCGAAGGCCGTAAATAGCCCGTACAGCACGTTTTTGTAATATAAAAATTGACTCAATATCTGCCGCTGAGCCCCACAACAGAAAACAAACATTCCATTATCAATTTAAAATTTTTGATTTCATCATCTTTCGTTAAAATCGTCCTTCATTTTCGTACACAATCACTATCTAAGAACATTCTGAACATCATCGCTGATGCTGATTTACGGTGTTAAAACAAGCTTCCATTATCAATTTAAAATTTTTGATTTCATCCTTAAGAGGAAAACTAATTGAAAAATAGGTATTTGTAAAATCTATTGCTGTCGCGCAGTGCCAAACGCCTTCACCGCAGATTGTGATAAAGACAATTGCTTCTTGGACCGAAAATACTTACTAAAAACACACCAAATCAACGTTTCGTAGGCCCCCGATTACTTTTCCAATACTAGACCGATTTAAATACTTTTTTCATACAAAATTAAAGAAAGGCTTTGGCCGTGCTCGTGTGTTTTCGTTTTTTTCTAAAATTTAGCCAAATTTGTTTTCTGGATGTTTGAACACAGCGGAAAATCTGGCGATTTTTTTTCGATTTTTGAGGGCTCATATCTTTTTTATTAATTATTTTTGGAAAAAACAGAAAACATAGAAACATGCTAATAGTGGCCATAGATTTTTGTTATAAAAATTTATTGCTCTACTGGCTTTATCCAGGGAGGAAACAGGGGACTACGTTTGTATTGAAAAACGGCCCTTGTGTTTCCTCTTAAGAAATATCATTAAAGCCATGGTCCCATAATCAGTTTTTTTATTCATGTTAGATTCTAAATCCCGATACTAAGTAATCTAAATTATCGACTAAGTAGTTTAATCTAGACTAAAGTAGCACAGTATATCTTAGGTGTAATTGCTTGCAACACTGAAGTGCGGCGTTATAAATCATCCAGTTATTCAACATATCACCTAGTACCCGTTCGAGTCAGATCTGAGTGCATTGCAAGTTTTCGTTGGAAGGTGTAAATCATTGCAATGTACTTCCTCTGTTGTTAGCTGTCATACGCAGAGAGTGCGTCATGTAAATTCTATTTACAGTATGCCATATGTACAAGGTGGTTACATTTATCCGTTATATAAATAGGTTAACTGTACCTTCGAGGAGCGTTGCCGCCGCGGAAGTTTCACTTCAAAGGAGTTAACCGACGGAGGAACGGTATCTCTTTTTAAAATTGTATCAAAAGACATGAACAACATTTTGTGTTCTTTTCAGCCATCATAGAGACCAAAACTATTGCGTACCCGAAATTAAAAAATATTTTAGTACTTACTTAGTTCAGGCTTATTAGGTTAATGCTAGCAGTATGATATATTTTGTTATTTTCTTATTATTTTAAAGATGACTCAGACAATAGCTACGGGTAACGACCACACCTGAGCAAATAAGCGAACCTATGTCTACATTAATTGTTAAAGTTATTATTAAAACGAGTAAAATTATCGACAAGGCAACACTATTCCGTGCAAAGAATGTAATACTAAAGCAACAATGACAGGACTGCACATTACCCACAATTATAGTCTAACCTTAGCACAAACGCGTTAAATCACGCCAAACTGCCGGTCAAAACAATAGTTTAAAATGTAATAACGCCGACGACAGCTGGCGAAACAGGATATTCTGCGCCCATCTCCGTTACTATCCTATAAATTATCCCTTTGCTTCCATACGGTACCGCTGCGCCGGAGTCGGCGAAACCTTTGGTGCAAGCGATAAGATCTTTAAACTGGAATTAATATTCTATGGTATTATTATAATTGGCAACCTTAAGTGCTCCAAATAAATATATTTTTAAATTATAATTTTATATCAATTTGGCTTGTTAAATATGTAGCTGTCCTTTTGAATCGACGTCTAAATGGTTGTACGTCTGAAAAATTGATAATGTGGAACAATGTTACGATTTCGTTTTCTTGTGAAAATTTTGCGATGATTATTTTATGTATAAGTTAAACTTCAAACTTTCATAAAAATAAAAAAAATTTAGGGTTTCATGGACACAATTAATGTTATTCAACGGGAAATTAATAAATAATCTTCATTATCAGGCCAAAAAGCCCATCGCATTATTAGTAATAAGTGTAATAACGATACGCTGAAAAGTAGTTATGTTATCATTCTCAAGTGACGCCAATAGGATAACATTTTTGAAGAAAAAAAGAGCTGAAAGATTTTGTTTATAATCATTGTAATTGGTAGCGACATATTCAATAATCCTGTTTCTGAGTAGTGTTAACTTGCGACATTTTATCTACCTATACTTATTTCATGATTGTGAAATCTGAACTTTTTTCCTAGAAATCAACAGCCTGTTACTTGCACCTCCCCCATGTAACTAATGTACGCCCATTTGCTGTCAAGTTGTACATTGCGATAGGTGTGCGGATACTGGACTGGTTGACGTATGTACCCTATTAATTATAGCCTCAGAGCAGAAGTGTGTTTAGTATCAAAAGCCAGTGAAAATTAATGGGGATTTTGCTTACCCAAGAAGATCTTAAGACTAGCATCAATGCGAATTGGTAAGCTAAGAAATTATACCAGCAATTTGCTTATCCAATTTACTTTAACACTGGACTAAAATGAGACTGTTCATATTTTATAATATTTTCTTACTATCTTTTGTTTTTGTATCAGCCTTATAACGATACACAAATTGCTAACACTATAATCATTTATGTTCACGAAGTAATCACGTTTATTTCTCAACACAAAGAATCCTTTAGTTCCACACTCCGCAATTGCATATACAATTCCAACTCTGTCTGTAGGCTAGATTAGGGCCAATGTATTACAAACGGGCTCTTACCTTGTACGCAACTATATCGAATCAGATCATAACTAATATTGCGTTACTCACACGGATGTGCTTGCCACAAATCTTGCTACATAACTCACAAATAGTCGCGTTTTCAAAATTGCCAGCTCGTGACACACTGTTTCTTGTTCATCGTGCATTATTGTTCAACTACGTTATGCAGCGTTGAAATGCTATGTGAAACCAAGGTATATGATCAAGCGTGAAAATAACTACAAGTGCAACATCTCTCTTTTGTCAACATGAATCCATATAATGTATTATTACCATGTTGCAAGAATCTGGGACCAAGCCATTAGCAATTCTAAAATCGTCTTCGCTATTGTTAGGGGCTGTCTAACAATATTTTGTTCTAACATATTCACAGTTCTAACATAGTCATCATTTTTTCAACTATATAACAGATCATGAGTTCGAAACATACCACTTGCGACATTCGCTTTCGAGACAACGGGTTTTGCTTTCAGAACCATGACCACATTATCATGAATTACTTAATGTTATGTTAACAGTAACGTCTTTTACTTTTTCTACAACACCGGTCGTTGAAAAAATTGCTGTTTCTGCATAAATATCTGGAACAAGGATAAACATAATACAAAGTGAGAAGCGTAGTTTGTAGTCTGCAATTTTGCAATAGGCACTAGCCTATTTTAAATTTAGCTTCGATTTCATTGAAATTTAATCCGATGTAAAGCACGCCATTTACGTTAAACATTCACATTAATCTAAATTGATGTAGATAAAGTAGTGATCCTGGATAGTTGACAGTCAAATTGTACAAACCAGATTGAGATTACATAAATTCAATAAGAGTTAGCGCATGATTCGCGATCAGGCATCGTTGTCCATTTGTCTTGTTTGTACCTTTTATTTTAGGTATATCTATCAAATAAATCACCCTAGCAAAGCCGCCGCGAAACTTTTTACCTTTCGAGATATATCAAAGGGCTATAAACATACAATTTATTGTGATGCGCTAATCTGCTTGACACACAGCCGCCCGCTGTCCCCCGACTTTGTAAACTTACATGTATAAATTATTAAAACGACTTCAGGCCTTATTAGGCTGATCAAAAACAGTTTCTAAATCAAAAGATGTAAAGTTGTGTTTGAAATGTGAGGTAATAAAAGATGCGTCGTCGATATGCGCGCGCGCTGTTCCGTTAGCCGCTCACCTGCGCTTCTCTAGTTATGCTAATGGTTGAACGCGCCTTGCTCTTAGTACTAAGTAGGTACTGGGAAACATGAAATAGGTTCACTAGAAAGGTTTTCAGCCCACGACCTTTTACGAATTTTGCTTAGCAGATTGAGTGGCTACATAATAATGTTTAGTGGATACATGAATTGAACATTAACTTTAGAAACACACACGTTTTCCTTTTCAAGAATACATATTTAAGAATGAAAACCAAATTTCTGCTATTTTCAAGTCTATTCGTTCATTTATACTTTATTGCAAATAAAAAATAGAACTGGCAGTAGAGATGGAACATAAGAAATGGACTGTAATACTAGAATTTCTACATACTGGATTACCTTTTCTTCACAGACTATATTAATAAAATTGTACGTACATGATTGAAATAAACATAGATCTGCATCAACAAAACAAGGCTTTACTTTTTAGGCCCCTAGTATAAAATGCCATTTAGCAAATGTATTGAACCAGTAAATCCGAAATGTATGAAAATTTCGGTACTAACAGTATTAATCCTGCATTCATTGGTATCAAACCACTTAGTCCGGTAATTGCACCGACTGCCGCCGCTATCTGGTCTTTCTAATCCACTCTACGTCCGTGTCCCGACATATGGTAATATTCTACTATTTTCGCTCCAACGGGACCGTGGGTGGACGCGGACTTAGAGGAAATCGATTCGGAGAACGTGCCTGAATCGAATTCTCAACATCAGGGTTAAATGCCTTGGCATCGAATGAGATGTTCCTTCCTACTCCTTGTACGGGCGTACCATAGAATGTATATTGAGCGATAAGTGCAGTTATAGTAACACGTACAAAGTACTGGCTATGGAATAAATAAAAATGAATCCTTTGATAAAATTAATTAGGTATAGTTTTCATTTTTCTAAATATACCTAGTTAGATAAGGAAGTTCAAAAGTTCATCTCTGCAGCGTGGGTTTTAACTTAAAATAATAAAATAGATGTAATACCATTATTGACATGTGTAAATTTAATTCTACTTATAATATTACTCAGTTTTAGAAGCTCTAAAATTCCGTAAAATATGATTGATCTTAAAATTCAATTAAATTCATATCAATTCATTTTGCAAGTGAAATGTTATCAAGAAATCAATCATTCGCATTAGGATTGCAAAAATATATATTTTATAATCGACGATAATTTACTACAAAAGATTTTTGCAGTGAATTGGACCTAATGATTGCAATAGATTATAGTTATTTTCAATTCTATAATGTTTTGAAGATTTAGATCTTAGCGTCGCATAAAATAAAAATAGATATTACATTAAATAGGATAAAAAAAAAAATTTTTTTACTTGAAGGACCACAGACGAACGTTGTCCATTGCATAACTCATGTCAGACCATGGCTTACACTTCTAATGAATGTTGCCATGAGTCGTATTCATTACTAGTACATTTCACAAAAGTATCCCTTTGTAGAAATATGATTCTTTGCTACTGGCGCCAGACTCTTCAATAGATCACCTTGAACTCGCTTCTTGTCGACTATCGTAATCTCACGTCATCTCATGAAATCGATCATCGACATACGAAGACACAAAGAAGTTATCAATGATGTAACTTTTTAATACTCGCGTTTTTGCTGTACTATCGCCAGTTGATTTATCGTTACAAATGTTACTGTTACGATGTTATTGTTAGGATCTCAATCATGTGTGACTAGTGCGAGTATAATGTGTTATCGCAGCCATGACTTGATCTTTTTTGGTGTAAGCATTGTACGTACTCAATCTATACTATTGTCGAAAATGGTATTATAATCATTAAGTTTGGTTCTTATGTGTTTCCTAACATATATTAATGTTTGAGAATTCCCGGTTTCTTGTACAACACTTTTATCACATGCATTCGAAGCGGTTTTATCGTGTCATTGTCACCGGAATAGGCCAGTTGGATCCTATTTTTCTAAAGACACGACTTGAAGCGGATTTCATGGTTCGTGCATGAGTACATAACTGCTCCTATAAGTCCAATGATTGAAAACTATTATATTTAATTTAACCGAAATATACGCTGGACTAAGACGTGACTCGTTGTCGTATTGTGATGATTTTGATTCCGTTACTTGGTATTTGCACCTTTCATCTTGGTCGTTCTAAGCGTTCTACTACCGTGATTTATAATTTCCAAGTTATGAATTAAAAAAAAACTTCCATTGTTCCATTATGTATGTATTTGATACGTGATTTTAGGTTTATTGCATGCTTCACGGAAGCTATTATGATCGTCGGTTTAAAGTTTTTATAGTCTAGTTATGTATATACCGCCGAAGGGCTACAGTTGGTGGGTGCGGTAAGTTTTTGCATTGATCCGATTTGATTTTCTTAGGAATTCCGTAACAGGTATGATGGAATTTATAATAACGAAATTACTTATCATAACTAGACTACTGTTTAAACGTAATTTGCGCAAATAACCATAAAGTTGTTCAATAAATAATGTGAATCAGGTAACTAATCGTATCAATAAACTTGTTCGTACTTATGTAAATAGGAGCAGGGTGGAAATTATTCAACTAATTACCTGTCACTAAAGTGTGCATTGAGTAGATATTCAATTGAAGCAGAACATCTGTGCGAATCTTGTTGGTATTTATTCCAAAAACCAATCAAGCCTCAATTAAGATGATCTAAGATCGGACGGAAACCACCGTCTACTAAGCTCGGGTATGTCCGGCAGGTAGTCGTCAATCATCGTGACTTGTTCAGGGATGTCGTGCGCGGAGCCCACCCAGCCTGCAGCTAACAGTATCAATGCAATGGTGCAAGTTAAGAACGATCTGTGCCGATGCTCTAATCTGACTTATTGTTCCATGCACTTTACCGTTAAATGCCGTACGGCCGGGAATATCGATGTCGCATTTCTAATAAAGGTCGGCTGAAGCAAATGCAACTAACCATGCTTTGCCTGTGGTATTTTTTATTTGATCATGGTTCATCTTTTATTTTTAGCTTGTAGAACCTCAAAAAAATGTAAATGCTACTTCCTCGCTATATTATTCTGGTAATGCAATAACTAAATTCCATTACCTAAATCATTTTAAGATAGGTTATATGCACCATGTTCTCAAATCCCTGAAATCATCAGTTGCTGATAGTCAGTGAGTATTGGTTATGTAAGTATAGATATTATTGATAGACGTTTTGCATAATTGCATGTTAAATATTTAATGAATATAACCTCTTGTTTGCGATTGCATAATAGTTAAGAGGTACTTCCCGTTTGTACGTTAAATAATACAAAACATGAGTATTTGATTTTTATGGCTCTCATATTTTGTTTTGTTGTGTTGGCAAAACCGATACGCCAGCAAGGTTTCATCATACCTATTTTATTTTCCTAAGGCGTAGGATGGTCGTTTTATTTAGCCTATTACTACAAAATTTATGACGCTGTTTCTCTTCTTCGTTGTTATCCTCATCGTTAGCAATAATTTTATTAATTAATTCCACTCTGTCGTCTGTCTCTTGGTTCTAATGAATTCCATGTCAGTTGTTTGCTACACATTAGTTTTGTTTAGTTTATTAATCCAACAACAACTTCGATATGTTTACGTGCTATATTCATTCATCAACAATGCCTTCGGGGTATTCATCGCTCGAGAAGTTGGTATGCAGTTGTATTCATAGATGGTTATGTGATATGTTTAAATTAAGATTTTCATTTCTTTCAGATAGTTTAGCTTTGTTAAGTAGTCCATTGAGAGTCCCTATATCGGTTGATATGTTTTAAAGTGCAAGAGCCTTACCAACGCCATCAGAACTTACAAAGCCCTTCAAGACCGGTTATCAGCGGTTTCTGCCGGCCCCGTTTCGTTTCACAGAACGCGTAAGCGGGAACAAAACGCTATGACGAATTTGTAGCAAATAAATTTGTTATTTATTACTGTCAAAAGTGAGGAAACTGTATTGTTTATAGGCAGTTGCTTGATCATTTGTTAAGTAAACAGTAATTGTGATATGTTTCGTTCGACAGTGACTGATTAAGGTTGGAAATTACGAAGGATAATTTGTTGTGACAGACCTACATTCTAAACAGAGACCTTACTCTATAACATAATATTAGAACAATGTCTTATAGTATCTGAAGGAGACAGATATATCCGTATTTACGGGTTGTCTATTGTTTGCCCGAAATGTAAATGCAATAATAATCATAAATGCCAGAATTTTTACTTGCCCGAATTTCATTTGCCCGAATTGTTTGTTTGCCATAACAGATATTTGATATACTCTTATTTGCCCGAACATTAGATGCCATAATGATACGAGTGCCATACGTATTGTTATCCATTTTTTTTAATTGCAATAATATTATTTAACAGAATATTTCAACGCCATACTTAATTTCGAAAACTTATATCTAAGCTATGCATTTTTGAGTTATTAAAAGAAAATTGTAATAAATAGATGATAGTATGAATATATATTAAAATTGTTTTTATTTCTAATACCTACTTATCACTACTTTGATCACTACAATCGATCCAAGTCGCTTCCTATAATTTTAACCTAAGGCCTTTGTCCTAAAAAGCGATTGTATTTCTTGTTGTCTTTCATGTTCTAATCTAACCTAACCAAACCAACTAACAACAACAACAACTAAACCTATTGACCGTTTAGTTTAAACCGATTTTATGATTTTTTTTTAAAACATTTCGATGGCAAATGATTTTATGGCATATGATAATTACGGCTTATAATGATGATAACAATGATGTTATTGAAATTGACTTTATGGGAAACAAAGTTTTTATCACGTGACTAATATAGTAAACAATGAGTATGACATGTGAAAGAAACAATATTATGTCTGTTGACCATTATAGCAGATGAAATCATGGCAAATGAAATTCTGCCAAATAGGTGTATACCGTTTTTACGGGCTTCTGTATTGTAAACTCCAGCTCCTCCAGCCAAACGTCCATACGAGACACGTACAACTTCTCTTAGAAATTTCTTGCCGTAAAACTATTTTTTTACTATGACATGGTATTAAAGTGTTCAGTTTCTTATGATGATGTTGACTATATCTACTTTCTTTTTATTAAAAGTAAATCTAAATGTAGCCTATTAATATTTTTAATCAAATACATAATATGGTTCAACTTTCTGCATTTAAGTCATCCGTAATACATTCTCTTTTTATTTGACGATTAACGAAGTATTCTGAATTTGATTCGTATTTTATGTCAAGAATATCTTTGTACTTCTTTAATTGAAAGGTAAACAGTGGTTAAAAAGTAAAAAAATAATAATTAAAATCCAAAGAAAAGTCTGATAATTTAAAATGAGCAACAATTACGAATATGGTCATGGATTTTCGGTTATGAAATACAGTATTTTCCTGTCAACTATTACAAGTATTATCAGTATATAAACTTGAAAAATTTTTGAAATTTTCTTTTTTGTCTCAGGCGGGACTCGAACCCGCATCTCCTCGCATGCCGGGCGGGCGCCATACCATTAGGCCACCGAGACACTGCGACACGGCGCGAATTTTTCAAGCATATTCTTACGCTGTAAGCCAGCGTTGCTTCATCAAATGTTAGGAGTTTGCACCCTTAACACCCGAAAGAAACATCTTTGCAGATGTTTGACAGTCAGTTAAGATGAAACAGCTATTTATATACTTTATTTGATATTTTAGCAACTTAATTGCACTTATAATATCAGTATATAAACTTGAAAATATGCTTGAAAAATTCGCGCCGTGTCGCAGTGTCTCGGTGGCCTAATGGTATGGCGCCCGCCCGGCATGCGAGGAGATGCGGGTTCGAGTCCCGCCTGAGACAAAATTTTTCAAGTTTATATACTGATATTATAAGTGCAATTAAGTTGCTAAAATATCAAATAAAGTATATTACAAGTATTGTCGGAAAAAAAAACCGCTCGATCAAATCATACACTCGAATACGAAGCACGAATTACGAATATTCCAATAAATTGCTCGTATTACGGTAAAATCCAAAACTTGCGTAATAACCGGGTTTACAATAATTGGTTATTTTTATATGTAAATCGTTGTATTGTGTTGGGTTCATTCACCTCATCTGAATTAAATAGCTGCCTAATGTACTATGCAAATGGATCATCTAATTTATTCTAGTCACAGCTCCAACAGTAGTTGTACGATTCTATTGACATTACGATTTAAATGCTGTTTGTACAGCAACAGCATGTCAATCTACCTATAAATGTCAAATTTCTTTAATCCATTTTCAGCTTTGAGTCCAACGAATAAGAAATATTATCGATTTATAAAAAAAAACATTTGTGATAGCTAGTAGAACCGTTTATGATGCGACATTTTTCAAATTCAATAAGTATAAACGTCGAATTTTTGTGATAACTGGGCACTAAAAAAAAAAAATAACGGTAGGCCCACACAACTCTCTCCTCATCGATCTAGCTAGGTGATTTGTCAGACAAAATAAAATGGTGGGGCGTTGCCTAACTTG
Organism: Anania crocealis; assembly: GCA_949315895.1. NCBI lineage: Eukaryota > Metazoa > Arthropoda > Insecta > Lepidoptera > Crambidae > Anania > Anania crocealis. The sequence continues at coordinate 14,550,557 of OX438863.1, forward strand.
AGCAAATATAAAATGTCATGTCTTGAGCAGTAAACTGTTAAAATAAATTTCACGCAATTGCAGAGCAAGATTTACCTGTGTAGATAAACAAATACATTAAATAATTTGATAGTAAATAATCAATTACGAGTAAGTACTTGAATCTCCTAAAAAGCTTTGACACAAGACTGAAAAGCTTAACTTGTGTGCTAATAACGTTTTAAAAAAGGAAACATTTTTAGTCTTCTTTAAAGAATAGGTTTTTTTAAAAGTTTTATTTAACTTTTTTTTATTAATGTTAAATTTAAACAAATTTTTTGCTAATCAACTTTTAAAGTTTTTCTAAGTGAGTATACCTGATATGAAAAAGTTGAACCTAAATTTCTTCTTTTCACACGGATAACATTTATCTACATTTGGCGTCCAATCAAAAAGAGGAAAAAGCTCGCGGCATGCGCTGGAGACGCTGCGCGCGCGCCTCTGATCTTGTGCCATTGACCTACTACGGGTTTTTGTTCGCATAACGGGTCGGCACACTTGATGTTTATTGATACAAAAGGCAATGATTCGGGACTGCACATCGGGTCTTTCGTCACACGATCTTCGTGTGTAATTAATGAGAATAACCATTCAACAGCTACGCTCGATTGGAAATGTCAACCATTTTTTTTAATGATGATTAAAATGTGAGTCATCCAATGGAAACGACCGATCACTATTTACTATGTATACTTACATTTTGACAACGACAATCCACATGTCAACCAATACTGAACAAAATATTTTCTTTCGTCGGTTCGTCGTCGGAACACAATATAATAATATTATATTGATTCAATGACGGGGACGTTTAAATGAAGAAAACCTTTTTACTGTATTTTTGTATGTTTGTGATACCTTGAAGTTTCTGATTTCCACAAAAACAAGTGTTATAATTTTACTAATTGTTTGACTGTATGTGTGTATGTTTTACCTATTACTTCTTCTTCCCTGAAGTTGATTTAGATTTCACAAGTAAGAGTGTGGCCATCCTAAGATCATGTGATATCTTATAAATATTAGTATTGCCTTCCAAGGCAGTTGGATTCATCCCATGCAAAAGACCGCAGATAGTTAATTTTCCAAACAATTAAAATAACTAATATTTGCCACTGGCGGATACACCTAATGGTGCTGAACGCCAACAATATCCGGAATTATGGTCTAGTTCGTAAAAATTCACACGATAATTCACTATCTAGCGTGTAGTTTTGACTAACTTTTATATTGACCGGTAATCAATCATGATATTCATAAAATCATTTAGTTTAGCCACAGGGCCATATGATACGTTCTTTGAAATTTTACACGCTGTTATCTCAATGCTTCTTACAAAAGACTTCAACGCGCGATTTTGATATAGCGAGAACATCAAAGATGTTTTCTTACGATTTATTTTTTATTCGAGTTACTTAACCAAACCTAACATTATCAAATGTTACCATAATAAGCAATATTACCAATTTCAGGTAAAAACGTAGTTATTAAGCACGCAATAAAACAAAACGTCTACAAAATAAGGTAGAATATTAGTGATACTAGAAATTATTCTTGCTCATCCCAGTGAATTGCACAATTTTATGCAAATACATGTTAAACTTTTACTTTGACAGTGTAATCAGATTTATCATACTACTAAATCGTACGAGGTTTTTTATACAAGTTCAAAGCTTGAATTGGATGTCTTTAGTTTTCATTTAAAATTGTGTTGTGATATGACGTAATATCCTAACCTAAATACATAAAAAAATTGATACTGCTAAAATAAATCAGGTAATTTGAATACTACTACTATTGTTGTTATACATTTTGTGTCAAAATACGACATCCGTAACATTCCTCATTCTGTATTTGTATGCAATGGATTTACCTTAATCTCAACATAAGGCTTAAATGGGTAATTCCCCTTTTGCATTCGTCGCCATTTTTGGAGTTAATTACAGTCGAATTGAGGCAATTTCCAGACGGATTAGTATTACGAAGGCACGTGTTCGAATAACTGTTATTACGCTATTTTTCCTAGCCTCCAGGCTCATTGGACTGCTATATTGATTAGAGCAAGCAATTAAAATGTTTCTCTATTGTTATTTTTATAGTTTGTATAGCGGTATCTAATTTTTGTAGAAGTTAAGTTTGGTAACGTTTTAAATGCTTGTTTGTGGGTGTTTTATTATTTTAGTCTTGAAGGTTTTTGTACATAAACACAATTGTTTGAAATATCTTGATAGTCAAGTGTATTGACGTCTGTCTTTCAGAAACGGAGTTAGAAAATCTTTGTTTTAACATCAGAACTTTTAAAATCAGACCATATATGAAAAATTTCAGCTGTCTACGTATTAGCTTAGTCAATGCCTTAAATTAGTTTAAATGCTGATTGTTTTAATCGTGTCTATGATAAAAAATACTAAACCATGTTTTATAGAGTATTTTTAGAACTACCTAAGTATAAAAAAATCGCGGCGACACATTAGGCCAGGGATGGGGAAATAGATTTAAAGATGGGCCTATACAATAATTACAACATTCCTGCGGGCCAAGGAGCATTTATATATTTATAATACAAGTAACAAAAAAAAATCATATGAGTACATATAATGCATTTATTGTTTTGATGTGTTAGGTCGGTGTGAAAGATGAAATTTTGACTGTTCATTAATTAAAGCGTCGAAATGAGGCTCTAAGCTACTTGAAGTAACTCGTAAAACACATTTGAGGTGATGGTCAGATTGTCAGACATCCTGATTCCTGGCCCCCAATTCTGCTAATTTACAAATGGCTCAATAGTATCGCAGTGGTATCGCAATTGTATATTTTGACACATTTAATATGGTAGTAATGTCAAAATATACGATTGCGATGCCATTGCGATTCTATTGAGCCATTTGTAAATTAAAGAATTGTGGCCCTGTGTTTGTTAATTTGTTTTTGCGAACATTCATTGTAGAAAATTAAATCTTGTCGCAGGCGGGATCTGGCCCGCTGGCCGCCATTTCCCCATCCCTGCATTAGGCCATAAAAGAAGGTAAATTCGTAGGAAAAACCTTCTGTTCAAAATTTAAAAATAAAATAGATGAAGTTTTCATAGTATGACCGAGACGTTTAATCTGTATCAAGATCTATAAATACTGGCTGTACAATAAATTATTATTATAATGTTTGCTGTTGTTACTATAATACCAATACTTAACCTAATACCTATATATCACAGCATCGAGGTTTGTGCGTAAACTAATATGAGTGACTCAACTGTCATATAAAACGTATAAGACGGTGTTATGTTTCGTTAATTCTGCGCTACCTTTCTCGCTTTTGTCGCAATACAAGTACAGTCTGCGTAAATAGGCTCTTATTTTTCATTCTATAAGCAATTTTTTTAAATATTCTTAGCATCTATTAGGCAACAGAAATGTTTATATGGGAGTCTAGAATAGATTTTGCAATTTATAGAGATGATAAATCAAGAAGAAACATTAAATTATGGATATAGAAAAATTATACACATATAGGTTTAACATTCCTGCACATAAAAGACACAAATACAAGGTGTAAAGGGTATACTGTAAATGCGGGTTGCTTTAGCCCTATCAGGTTACTTTGTTCCTAAAAGTTTGAATGTGCATAGGCCTTGGCCTTTCTTATTTTACTAAGTTTCTTAGCAATCAAACGTAAGAGTTTCAGTCCTAAAAAATCAAAAAGGCCAATGTAGAAGAAGATTTTAACTGTTTAATTTGGGCCAAAGTTAAAGATAAGAAACACGAGCAGCACCTATGTTTAGTGAGAATATAGTTATACCAAATTTTTTTTGATGAAAAATGATAACAATGCCACTAACAATTTTGCTGAAATTTGTGTACCTGCTGTTGCACCTGACTGTACCATTACACGGTTCTGCAGTTAGGTAACCTGACCGCAACCCGCCAAAGAAATAAAGCATCGTAAATTTACCTTTTATATTAACTGGAAAATATATTTTATCTCCCATTACATAGTGTCTAATTTTAATCGTAGTTATCATTATCGATGAAGTGAAAGAAATGTTAATTCTATGTTAAAAGGAATAGAAACTGTTTTTACTTAGTCCAAGTATTGATAGTGGATCTCTGTGAGAATGAGACGCCCTGAAAACGACGGTTTTGCTTACAAATAGGGCCGCCTTTGTATATTTTCAATTTGTATCATTTTACAGTTTGATCTGAATGATAAACAGATTTTACCCTATCACAAAAAAAGTTATTAAAAGTTTAAGTAATCATACCATTAGTAATACCTATTATTATCATGTCGTTTTGCATAGGATATAAAACAAATTAGACATCGCCAAAGAAAACCCTTATGTATTTAGAATCCAAAAATTACGCTTTGCTCCCAGCAAATCGCATGAATAAAAATTCAAGCTTTGTTACTAGAGCCGTCAAATGGATAACGAAAGATTGTAGAATCAGAACCAATTAGAACCTCACCCATATTTTTTCATAATATATTTTACAAACCATTAAATATATACTTCTAAAAATGAATTTTTATTTTTTACTTTTGCCGATAAAGGAGGCCGAAATAGGATATAGGAAAAGAAACTGTATTTGTATTTCTTAAGCGTATTATAGTAACCCTTTATAAAGTAAAAATCCACAAATACAAAACAGCTATCTTAGTTACAAAACAGCTTAGTTGTGTGAAAATGTAGACCTTCAACCATTGTTCCAGCCATCCAACGATTACCACTTATGCAGGAATCTTAACAGATATGTATTTAGTATTTATTGCTTCATCGGAAACGTTTTTGCCTATTACAAACAATCCCGGATTATCAGTTGCATAAGTTCAATATCATTGTCTCGTGTTCTCATGTATGCTTCGTGTTAGGTCAATCGTAATTGCTGATCGGTTATGCAGAAAACTTTTTCATTACATTCTTGAATAGTTTATTGCAGTCATTTCTTATTGCTTGGTGTGGTGCTGGCCTGAAATTGAAAAGCACCCTTCTCGGCCTAGGAGTGTGGCCAAATGTAGTATTGCTCACAGCGGTTAAAGTAAATTTGTCCATTTGACTTATTTCCATACATGTCCAGCCAGTGTTTGCCGATATATGAATTGCAATTACATTGTTAAGTAAGGAAAATAGTCTGATCTTGATGAACCGACTCGAAACTACTTAATTGGTTTTTTTGGCCAAGCTAATCTTGTTAATTATATTATATCAGCGTTATTTTTCTATCGATTATCAAAAAAAGGTATTCGTTTCGTGATTTTTTTTTTCAAGTAACAAGTTTTCTTCAATGTACGCCAACAGATAAATTAAAATAAAAGGTGTGTTTACGGATTTTAATTTGAGAACATTTTTGTTTCACCCGACCGTTCAAACAATTTCACTTACAGTATTCATGGTCACGGGCAGACGGTAATATTTTTGGGTTTACCAATTTACGTGTTTTTTTAACAATCCCATTTGACCTCTTTGAAAATACAACCTCTTGAGGACAAAAAAATTCAACCTCTTGAGGCATACACAAAGAAGAGGAGTTTGGGAAAAAGCTTACCTTAAAAAAAATTATCATCGACGCTGCACTTACTCTTTTTTTAGATCATCGCCGTCTTCAATATATTTATCTAAAAACACGCATGTCATTGAAACACAGCCATTAATTTTGTATCACTTTCCAACAAATGCGGGCAAAGTGAAATACATAACTTGAAAGTCTAAATGGGCAGTCATCAGTCATCGGTATTGCCAACTGGATACGGACAAAGTAAATATACAGGCTGTTCAAAATGTACTTGCCAATTGTAGATGAATTACTCGTATTTCAATTAAAAACAAAGGAGGTTCCTAATTCGAGACGTATACATTTTTCTTTTTTTTATGTATCTCCACTCGCTTTACACTGAGTTATCCGGTCTCGATTTTTTGTTACTTGAACTTAATTATTCGATACATTATTTTCAATGGGTCCATATTATATTCTTTAATGTGGACCCATTTGAATGAAAATAAAAATTGCATCATAAGAAAAAAATATGTTAAATTTTTTGAGCATTGTTTGTAATGTAATGTGCTTCATAAGGTAACATTAGGATTTTCTCGTAAGTCTATACACAATAATATAAAATGAACACTCTCAAAAAAATTATTTGCACTTTTTGTAACATTCTGTATTAGTAAATAAATACGCTTGTCATTACAGTTTATTTTTACATAATGCGATGCTTACTCCTCTGACTGATGAGTCTGACCTGTGCGAGAAACCAGAAGAACACAGTTGTATTAATTACATACAAGACGTACTAGAGTTGCAAAATATTATACATATAAGACTTACCGATAAGGTGCTAACTGGTTCAAAGCATCGATAGTTATTTCAAGTAGTATAGTTAGTATTTTAATGAGGAATTATAATAACTTGTCCGTAGTCTTCTTTGGGATTAAACGACGACGATTTAAAGTGTTCGAGTATAAAACCAAAGCTGAACGATGATGTAAATGATTGCATCTTAATAAAATTCTAATTATCATTGAGTGCTGCATTATATCGTACTCCACCACGCAAGACCACTGCTGACTTATTGATAAGGCTTATAATAATATTAGTACTATTCATTTAACAGCGAACTAAGTGCGTTTGGTTTTCGAATAACGATGTACAATTTATCGTGTTAAATTACAATAATTTTAACAAAGCTAGTGCTAGTACCACTTTTCCATGTTCTGTGTGCTAGTATCTTTCTTTGTTTCATAAGGAGTAATCATAGGCGACGTAAAATATTTCCGCAACATCGCCATATTTTACGTTACCAATTATAATAACACGAAGAGTTTAATAATACAAGTAGTTACGTGCAGATATATGTGAAGAATGATTTCCTGTTTGATATACCTTTAAGCAAAACTGTAGGTTAGGGTGGTTTCATCGTTTCGTGCAATTTTTTTTAATTTTTTTTGGGTTCGCTATTCAAACAAATAGCAACAAGAGTTTACTCACTTTGATTATCAATAGACAAATTTATTACAAGTGGTAATAAATTTGTCTATTAATTATCATAGTCGTGTCTTGCACTAAAAAGTAAAAACTATGGCCGTTGTTATGCAATGTTAAAAGAGGAATATTCCCAACATTGACTTAATGGATAAAATTAAAGTTATGGGTGCTTAAATAAGACAATCTCAATAGTAATAATAATAAGATAACAATGATTGAGATTGAAAGTATAGTAAAATTTGCACCGATTAACATTACAATAGAAGTTAACGGTGATCGTTAAAGCTAAAATAAAGCCGTTGGCTCTGTTATAGTGCATGTGAATATTTGTTTTGTAAGCCGCGTAATTGTGATCACGAATACACGACTGAGTTCCTCGTCTTGATATACAGCTATTTTGTAATTATATTGTCAAACATTCACTGTATTATTTTGTCAAAATTGCACTATTCAAATTTGTTATTACTAAGTTCTGTTTCAATCTATGTAAATACATGAAATATATTCAAAACTACAAACATTGCAAAGTTATTAGCAGTCTATTTTTATTCCTTCAGATTAGAACGATAATAGTTGTTAGTACCAGCATGATTTACTAGCGTGTATTCAAGGCAAAAGCTTTATCGGCACTTTTACCAATTTCTGAGTTTGGAATAAAATTATTGCTGCGCATAGATTCTCTCTAAAAGCGTCATACAAAAACTAACTCATATCCCAAGGAAAATACTGTAGGTACCTTAGAATTAAATAGTATGATTTATTTCAAATGCAGTATAAGTCAACATATTTCAGATACATCATTCCCACAATTCCTGCATCTCGTATGGTCTGGGTGCTGTTCAATTTAATTTATGGCAAATTTTATCTGCATTGCTGTTGTAAAGAGTTTGCTAAATTGCCTTACTGGTTTCTATACATTTTCCGCAGTACGAATATCGTCTTCATATTCTATGTATTTCAATAATAGTATATATTAGCATATGTGCCTGATTTTGTTTTATTTTTGTTTCCAGATTCTAAGATGGTGGTGCGATTATGAGGTTACCGGCAAACCGCTTTCAGGTAAGTCTACAATGCAATGTAAATGTTATGCAGATACACGTTAAAGGCATAAGCACATAATGGGTTCATTCTTGCGCTTAATCGACAAGCCGTATGGATGAATGTTGTCAGTGTTGCTACACCGAAGGGTGTGCCATGGCGAGCTCAAAAGGGGAATTAGTCTACGACCCACGCCACACGGAATAAGACATTAAATTATTAAGACGCGAAACGCCTTGCCGAAGATTTAGTTGATCTACATTCCTTGTAAGGGTATGTGTAGGTTAAAGCAATCAATGTTACTTAACAAGAACTAACTATTTCCTTTGGCAGACCTACAATCGTTATTTAATCATACACATTCCTTATTATCCAGAGCATGCACTTTATTTGAATAAGAAGTTGTTTTGCTAACAAACAGTTATGTTAAATGACGTCCCCAGTGCAGTAGTTTATTTAGTTTCGTTACACCAAACCAACAATAAGTCGTAACGGATAAATATAGTTCTGGTGACATTTCAAATATTTCTTGTATGTATGTTTGACAGCATTGCCATTCAAAGCGGGTGAAATGATAAGGTTGTAAATCGGTGCGTGCGCATAGAATGCTGAATCGACGTGTTGCAAAGATCTTCGCCCAGTTTCGAAACATTCGATCAAACCTATACAACAGCGATGTAGAATTATCGATAGCACTTGAGTATGAGTTTTAAAACAATTGTCTGGATTTCATAAATAAAATGTGATAGCCGATTGCGTAAAAAATAGCAGTATGCTGTAGCTCATTTGTTAGAATCATTATTTACGTATTGTCATGAATTTATGAACGTCTGAATACCTACGAATCTTAGCTATGAAAGACTTTTTATTATTGAAGCTTGTAGTCTGCAGACATCGTGTCGATTTTCGTTCTGTCGAACCAAACACATCCCTAATCCAAACACACCTTTTGACGTTCGTTGGGCAACTATTGGCAACAATTTAAAGCTTACAATGTAACAGGTTGTTTACTGGCGCTATTTGCTGTCATAAGCGTTCAATTTAAAACAACCACAATGTAGTACTTACATATTTATAAAATAACACTGATTTATGATAGGAACAATTCAAAGACATAACATATCATACTGTATCCGCATTGAATTGATATTTTCTGCACGTAGAATATGTTATTGGAATCTCATGACAGTCGTGAGAAGGCTTGTATGTGTTTGTCATAGATCCAGGTGTGTGATTTGTAAATGTTACGTTTGGTACAAGTGCAATAACATTGATATTTAATTTCAAATTCATTAACACTTTCTTTAACAGCACATAAACATAAAGATTAAATCTGGTATAATTCTTTTCTTAGGAAACAGATAGTGCATTAGTGTCAAATAGTCTCGCATATATTTTTAAATTGCTAATTCGCGTAAAAATTACATTATATTGGGTTTTAAAGTCAAATTTATAAATCTAGTATGTAAACCATCAAACAAATTATAATGCAACCAGTAGTCCAATGTAGCATCTACACAATGACATGTATGACTGATTGGTTAACCGCTAACCGAAATAAATCATTTTCTCAGATACAAGTGTTAGAAATTATGCCTCCAGGTTTCTCGTTAACAATACGTGTACACTATATACTTTACTTTAAAGTCGGATAAATAGAAGTTTTAAACCTTTGGTGAAGTATATCATAATTTATAAGTTTCAGGGTATATTTCTAACGAATCATAAAAATTTTCAAATTCTATCCTCCTGTAGCCTGTTAATAAATAATAATAACCTATTTTCACAACCGTATTTAAAGTAAGGTAAATAAAATGTTTAGAAAATGAAAAGTTCTAAAGTATTGTTTTTCGAAGTAATCTCCGTTCCTCTCTACACATAGTCGCATTCGATGTAACCACTGAGAAGAGCAGTGGGCCCATTCTTCCTTAGGAGTCTCTTCTATTTATCTTTAGTTATTGGGAATAAATGAAAGTCGCAGGGCGCCAGGTCAGGACTGTATGGCGGATGACTCATTATCTCGACACCTGCCAAAGACAAATATTCAACAGTCCGTTTTGCGGAGTGCGCTGAAGCATTGTCGTGGTGAAGGAGGATCCTGCTTCGAGGGCGCTGCTGTCGAATTTTTACCAAGACAACAGGCAAACAGCGATTGACATACCAGTCTGCAGTAACTGTCCTTATATCTTCTAGCACAACTGTCGCGAAATGACCTTTCCGACCATAGAATGAGGCAATCATCTTTTTTCCTTGACTTCTTCCTTTCTTTACCTTAGTTGGCCGATCCTCGAAAGGAAACACCCACTGAGCTGATTGTCTTTTGGTTTCGGGTTCGTAGCAATATATCCAGCTTTCATCACCTGTGACGATGTCAAATACAGCATTTGAGTTACCGCCGTTTAACTTATCTAACATTTGGCGACACCAGTCCATGCGTGTGGGTGTTTCTGGTCGTCGGTTAAAGTATGGGGAATCCATCTGGTACAAAGCTTTCTGACGCCTAAATGTTCGTGTAATATTTTTTGAACTTGACTCATACCAATGCCTAGGCTGGCACGTATCTGCTGATAGGTCACTCACTTATCTTTCTCTATCATGCGTCGCACAGCACTGATGTTATCTTCAGTAGTCGCTGTTAAAGGACGTCCCTCACGCGGATCATCATTGAGATTGCTACGTCCACACTTAAACTCGTTAAACCAATTGTAAATAGTGGCACGAGATGGGGCTTCATAAAGAAATGCTAATCGCAGCCTATCATAGCTTTTTTGTTGAGTAAGCCCACGACGAAAGTCATAATAAATCATTGACCGAAAATTTTCTCGCGTTAGGTGCATTTTCACTTGTAACAAGAGTTTTAGATTTGTCGCAAATTCACAAAAACAAATGACAAATGAATGCAATAAACTAAGTCCAAATTAGGTTACCAAAGAGTTCTAAAATTGAAATTCAAAAAAAGTTTTCATTAGCAATGTTTCTAACTGGCCAGTTCTAAACATTTTCAGTGTTACCCACGTAGTTTTGTTTAGGATCTGGTTTCTAATAACTACTCTTGCATCAAGTATGTTTGCTCGTTTTGAGTTTACAATTGTCCTTAGCGCTTACTCTCGGATTCCATAGCTTGTTAGTTGCGCACCTCTTGTTCGACATCTTCATAGTTTGTGTACACTGCGAATGGGATACGGCAACCGTTTATTACGCTTTTTGAATTACTAATATGAAGCCCCGTCAACAATGTGCACTAAACACGATACCGTTTATGTCTGGTTACCGTTAGACAATATATTCTTTGATGATTTTGTAATGTTGGGTTAGACTCGCATATGTACCTATCTACATGGTTCCATTGCTGCTCCAGGTCAGAAAGCTACATTACACTTCCACGCGTGAATGAATACAAGTAATGCGTAAAAAAGAGAGGTCCGCTGCAAACGTTGTTACGGCATATTCGTATAGCAGTGTCCATTCTGTGAATGTGAATGCAGTATTAGCTGTTCTGTGGTTATGCTAACATCTTATGCTTACCAAATATTTGATGAACCTTTCTTGTGGTATGTCAATTACTGAAAAGTTCTCCGTATATGCATAAAATTACTGCCGAAGACCTCAAAAAAAGGGCAGATAAAAAAGAATGGTAGACAAACATTTGACTACATACATTATGTTGGCCATAAATCCATAGTAGTTTCAATGTTCTGTAAAACGTAAGTCGTCGCTGTTGTACTAATAACATACACCACACACAATTTGCACAATGATAACCTTACATAATAAAATTGGTATTTAATTTTATTACTTTTTGCTAGTAGACTTAACACCAATGAATCAAGCCAAGACTCCAGAAGAGTCGGTATGTTAGTTAAATGCCAATGGTCTTACGATGTTATATTTATGAGTTCTAGTACAACATCGTTATCATAGCAGTGATGTTTCTTTTCAAGTTAGTTCAGAAAATATTTATATTGTGAGCCCTATGTCTGATGAGGTATTGTCAAAAGATGGTGTGTTACTAAGTATTGCTGATTATTAGTAGCACATTTGATATGTTACTCAATACGTAAGCGTTAACAAACAAATTCATCAAATAAATCATGTTTATCAAAGTGTCTGATGAACATTACAACGTCAGTCAAGTGAGTAAAAATGTAAGAGATCAAAGATCGGCACACGCAACAGAACCTCAAATTGAACATTCTTATGCGCATTGACATTTGACTTGGACCATTTGCTTGATTTAGATAATCATTGTTGCGTCATCTAGCGTGTTTGACCAGCTAATGCTCTAAAAGTGAAGGTGGAGAAGCATTAAAACTTGGAACTAAACAAAAAAATAAAAACTGGCATATTAGTGCAGGTTACGACAGTGGAGGTGGATACAGTGAGCTTACAATACTCTCTGGTAGCATGCATGTTGCATACGATTCTCAACGAGTTGAAACTTACCTGCAAATTAATTGGATAATAATTTCAAAATCTCGGCTGGCATTTTAATTCTGGCAACAATACAAAACCGTTTACTAAGGACAAGTGTATCAAAGTGATCCTAAATTTTAATTAATACCTAAAAATTAAAATATAGCCTTTGAGATTCTGGATATTGCTATTGCTTAGGTTCAAATGCTAATAATCATATTATTGTATATGTTTCATAAATTAACTATTGGTAAATATAATCATCAAACATGTTAGCAAATCTTGTCTCTAAACTCTGCCGCAAATCAATCTACTTTCTAGTAATCCATCAAGTTCTTGTTTCCACTGAGCATTGATTCGTTACTAACGTGGCTTGTAATGCCAATCAACATTGAATCTACTATGCTATGAAAATAACCTGGCATTCCGTAACATGTAGCATTTACAAATTCAAATGCCACAAGTGAACTCGATAATGCTTCTACTGTTTCTAACCAGTAATGTTTGGTTTTACTTTAATAAATTGGCTCATTGACTACCAAATCATCGGCCACACGTAAATCTACGCGCTACCCTGAAATTGCATTTAATCTTTTAGACCTATACATGCTTTTACAACTAATAAGGCTTCTACAATGGCTTTACAAAAATTGAACGGGACGCTTTGAAAACATAAGGACGTGAAAGCTGTTGAGACTTATGGATGGATCCTCTATGGTAGTGGAGTTAAATTTATTAAGAAAACTAACTTATATCATTAGAGAATTCGGGTACATAGTAATCACTTAAAATATTAAAAAAAAAACACATGCCAGAAATTACCGAGTACCTACAGCCAGGCCACAGTATTTATATGACAATAGGTGTAAAAGTAAACGAAAAACGCCGTAATGATGATGACGTCTAACCCATATGATAACCGTTCCTTAAACAAATGTCAACTTACATTATGAAACAAAAAATATCAATATCAATTTCACGTTTAGTGAAAGATTGATAATCTATTGCTTAAAAAAGAAAATCCGTGACGGATCGACACCTGGTGCTATTCTGCTGTTGGCGAGCCAAATTACTATGATAGCTTAAATTTAGTCAGTATAATCAAATGATCACAATCTGACAACCGTATCGATGCTTTTTTTTAGGTGCCTGGCCAAAAAATTTGCAACGTTCACGACAAAAATTTTCTTTCTAAGTTTATATGTATTTCTAAATTGGTTGACCGTAACGGTATACGTCCAATGCTGCTCCCATTCTAAAGTGATAATACCTTTGTTACACACAGTTGACTCAGGCAGGGAGCAAAGGGATTTAATAATTGGATCGATAAATTGCTTCTAGAAATTGATCGTCTACACCGGGCGGGCTGTCGTTAGGTAATTGAAAATTGAAGCGGATATCGTTATAGTTTCAATTATATTATTTGAAATCAAGATCTGGAGCAGCATAAAAGGTAAGTGTATGGTTAAATTGAACTCATTCATTGCTTACTTAATATACATTTTTATTTAACCTAAGTTCTAATAGATTTGTAAATATATTATCAAGTCTGTTTTTATTGTCAGGACTAGCCAACTAATCGTTCTTTAACTAGAAAATAAGTCGATGTAGGAGGAACTAGGTTTCAAAAATACGTTGACAACTACCGTTATTCCACAAGTTGTCAACATTCGTATGTCATAATAAATTTTATTATACAAATATATCGTGGGAGTTAACCTATGGATCTTCAAAGCTTTGTGTTGCTTCAAGATTCGCATCCTCATTCTCAAGGCTTATTCATTATGAAATTTAACGTACATACGTGTAATATGTGTGTGTCAGTCTAAGTGTACGTCGTCTCTACTGCAGTCGTATCTTTTGTCTCTGTCAGGTACCGCCACTATCAATTCTTTCGCTGCCACTCTACATCTCTAGTCTATTCCGACGTTGAGTCCGTTTCATATATTTATCTGTATTCCCCACATGTTTAATGCCCTTTTCATTTCCTCGTGATATTCCCGTGCATTTTCAAACAGTGCATTCAAACTTATGTTGTGACCGCTTTAATATATTGCGATTTATACATTTCTGTGTAGAAATTAAATCTGATAGGTTGGCGTCTGATTGATTTATCTTGTCTCGTTCTTGACGTATTGGAAACATAAAATAGATTTGTTTACGCAACGTGAACCTTGAATAGTTTAATAGTTAAAACAGCGCAACTGATTGTTTCAGTAAATGATTACTATAAAATCGGCTATCAACCGTTTCTATGTCACGATCACTGATCGTATCAACCGTTAGTTTGTTCTAGTCAGTTTTACGATTTGTCTACCTGTTTTTAATTATGTCGAAATGGTTAATGACCTCTGGATTACTATAGTGCCCTTTTGACGTCCCAGCAATGCATATTCAGATCGTTCAAGTATCTAAATGATTGTGAGTATAGCGGGACCGTTTGCGTCGAATGTTTATAAAGATATCTCCTCGATAGTGTATATTTATGCGTCGTTGTGCCCGTATACCCAGTTTACGGTGTGGTGGGTCACGCCGCGATCTGACCAGGTGTGTTAGAACAGTTCTATGATTTAGACTGGAATGATTCTTACTTCCAACATTACTTGTATAAATGTATCAACTCCCGTACGATGGTCTTTTATCTGTTGATCAAATAGTTTTGGTTGTGATAAGGTGTTTTAGGAAATAAATCCTTTAATGGAGCTATTACTTGCAACTTCAAAGCTTTTATCAAAAACAAAACACTTACGGAGAGGGTAAAATGAGTAACCAATTTTCAGTCGATTTGATGAGTCATCGATAGTTAGTGGGTTACTTCATTAAGTAAACTTCACTTGTTTTTTTTCTTTATTTAATCTTTCCTATACATAAGAATAAAATGATATCATCAAATTTACTTTAGACGAACTTAATATTTTACTAATAATATTTTAATATTAACGCCCCGTTGGTTTAGTGGTTTAAATACCGGGCCAATATCTCGGGGTCCCAGGTTCGAATCCCGGGTCGGGCAACAAAAAGTTTCGAATTTTCGAACGTTGCTCGGGTTTGTGATCACCAACCCGCATTTTGCAAGCGTGGTGATTATGCCAGTTCCCATCATTGCTGTGGTAACTTCAATTCAATGATGGAGGCATTTTCCTTGCAGTGGGATGATTATAGGCTGTTACTATAATATTTTCGTCGCGTGAGTCGATTAAAGAATCTCATCATTTTTGTAGAAAGCTGTTTTGCCTTCTACAAAAATGAAGAGATTCTTATATATATTTCGTCCCACTTCCTAAACTGTTTATAAACAATCAAATGAGTCATATCGATGTCCTCAAATCGATCCCAAAGATGATAATAAACATACTATGTAGTTTGTTTAAACAGTATAAGCAGTACGCCGAACTGATTTATCGATATTGATCTATAATTACAAGTATACGTAATTGAGGTGAAAAATCCAATTTAATTGGCGCCGATCGGCTGCGATTTACGTAACCAATCGATAAGTGCACGATTGTGTATAGTCCGATGCAAGTCTTCGTTTGTTTTTGTATGTAAATTACACTGAAGATATTGACTTAAATAATTTTTTTATTTTATTTTGTCGAGTGGTCAAGCCGCAAAATTTACATTTAACTTATTTTTAACTTGTAGTTGACTATACCACGGATCCAGATAATGTGTCAGTAATTGAATTCAGATGCGTTACAAAACGTATCTGAATAAAGATTGTACAATCAAGTTACTTTCTCCTTCGCCTTGTTGGTTTATTGTTCATTTTTTTAAATTAAAATAAAAGGGAACAGGTACCTATTGTGATTATTTTTTTAACTTTAAAACCTATGTATGTTTTGCTAGTGATGACTTACGCAATTGAAACGTGATCACTTAATATGGATCCCATAAGAAGGCTTTAAGCACAGCGGGATATGAAGAGAGCGATGCTTAGTATTTCCCTAGGCAATTAAGTAAATCAGAAATGAGGAAATCCGTAGGATAACTAAAATAACCTAATCGATCTATTAAAGAATAGCTGAGCTTAAGTGGCAGTTAGCGGAACACATAGTAAAGAAAAACGAGTAGAAGACTCTTAATAATAGTAACAAGTAAAAAGTAGATTTTTTAAATAAATATTTTCTTAGTAACGAGCGACAATTTGTCTTTAACCTATATGACATTCAATTATACTAAATCATAATGAATCAAAAAGAAAATACGGTTTGCTAGTAAAACAAAATCTTCAGAATTTATTTTGCACACAATTTAGTTGGGATCCTACGTACTCTAAAGTATAAATACGATCACTTCACAGTAATCAATCATATCGAACGTGCCGATAATTTATTGACCTTAATCAGCGAACGACACGACACGACCGATATTCCGTTTTTCCTTCGAAAAGTAGCTTGATTTTTAATTAATACCACTTACCTGTCTGACCAGTATTTGCGTCCCTAATTTGGTACAACCTGTTCGCTGTACCAAAACCGCTCGTGAGTTTGAGCACCGTGTAAGGCTAGCTACACGTGTTTTCATACTATATTTGCTCGCTCGATGAATTGTGAATGAGCCAGTTTTTGTTGGTATAATTTCGATAGGCTCTACAAATCATGTGCGTGTCAATCTATGGTAGTAAATCTTGCACCATCTCGTGTTAAATGTACAGACGACAGCATATTGCAAACACTGGAGCATCTTATTTAGTTAGAATAAGTGATATTTTGCAACAAAAATGTAAAGTCTGATGCGCAAGTTACTGTGCTTTTAAATGAGTAGTAATGGTATGACGCCCACGATTGTCATCTGACTGTGTGTGACGTAGGCGTTGATAGTCGTAACTTTTATTTTTAAACCATGTCTGTTAGGTTCTTATAGTATAAGCTAATTATAGTATAAATAACTGTTTGTAATCAATGTTTTTTTTTCGACAGATGATAGGAAGAGGTTTTCAATTTTAACGCACTGCCTTGATATACTTTTGAACTTTCTTTTTCTTTTGCATTTAGAAGCAAATAAATTGGAACTGGTAGTATTTTAAAAGTCATTCGGTAAGCAGGAGGTTGTAAGTTCCGAGTCCCACGTAAGGCAATCAAACATTTTATTGATGCAATTGTATAAACAAAAAAAACCGGCATATGTTGGGTTTTTAAAATAACTGTGTGTTGTTTTTTCTTTTTTTACTGTGCCACAAGTAAAATGCTGTAGGTATGTAGGTATCATACAAAATTGAGCTCTCAACAAGAACGGCGTAAGTAACTTTTCTATAGTCCACATATAATACTGAAATACCATAATACCGTAAGGAAACCTATAAGAAACTACTAAGAGCTGCTTATGGATCCTATCTTTGTAACAGTAAACACATCTGACGAATTCATTGACCATCAAACTGATAGTCGGGCTAGGCTTATCTCTAAACATCCATTGTATGGCGATGCGCTGCATAGATATCCGTTCGGCGATAGCACCGCTAAATTCCAATCGTGGCCATTTCGATAACGATAGGAAAGCGATCTCGATTGTAAGGTTCCGCTAGTGCGGGGTCTATCGTTAAATTATCGCTCACGTTTTGCTACCACTGGCGCCCACCGTTATTGTGAATAACGATGCAAGCGAAGTTGGCGAGGTGACACGAGGACATAATTTATTAAGTTTGAGCTATTTCGGATAAGCTGATTAAGCTTTAACTAGGCAATGGCCTTCTGATAATTTGATTGGTTTTGGACTGTATAGCAAGTGCATAAGATTCAATAATTGTGGGGCCTATTTGGCTATTGCTTGATTAAGAGTTATGATTATAGCGTTAAGAACCTTTTCTGTTTTCAAAGTTACTGTTAATTTATTTAGTATACATGGGGATTACAAAAATACGTCTTTTTCCGTTTGTCACCCGGGTCTTGAAATGACAGGACCACTTGGCGCAACGTGTAGATTTATATCCGGATATACTAATGAGTACCTATTGCGGGATTAGATGATACATCTATACTAATATCATAAAGCTGAAGAGTTTGTTTGAACGCGCTAATCTCAGGAAGTACTGGTTTAAATTGAAAAATTATTTTTGTGTTTTATAGTCCATTTTTTTTCTTTTTATTTAATTTGGGGCTTATATCCATAGAGATATGCCAGCCCCATTGTATCTTCACAATTACATTCTTATATTTAGTTAGGTAGGAATTACAATACAATTAAAATAAATTGATAGCTTATTACTTCGCATGAACTCAGTTATTTAGTATCCTAGAAAAGGAATCACTGCTCGGTAGGTTTTAGTATAGTGCATAATCGTTTAGCTAATTTTGATTTCGGGTCCGCCAAAATGTTTTGTATTAGTCCAACGTCTTGAGTATTTAAGGAAATTCAAATTCTATAAAGAGTGATTCCCACACAGCCCTGTTCTTGACGCAGTCCATCAGCATATGTTCTACGTCTTCTATTTTTTCACAAGTGCAGCAATTGGGTGAGTCAGCTTTTTTCATTAAGTACGCGAATTTGTCTGTGGATAGTGCCTCGAACGAAGGCATTGTCATCGATCCAGGGTATTCGAGTAGGTTCTCCTTGTATAGATTTATACCATATTCCCTTTTCTATAGAAGAAGTCCATTTATCGAGGAAGGCTTTAGGCTATATAACATTAGTAGGGGATTATTGGGCATTCTAAAACAGTTTTTCACATCATCGATCTCACTATCGTTCGATCAATAATGCAAAAAACTTTTTTAGAATCCCCAATAATCCCTTCGCAAAGTTGAAATCTCACTGCCGATCAATCAACGTTTTAAACTTTTTAACGTAGTTTAGTACATAAAAATTTATACAAATTTGAAACTGGTTGGGTTGGGGAATAGAATACACCCAAAAGATAATATAACTTAAGCTGGATGGGGCTTCTTGGCCTGCCAAGACTGGATCCCCGAATAAGTTACACATCAAAAAGATGAAAATCCGTATCAGTAAAACTCATAAAAACATATTTGACTTTTCAGCGTAGTGAAGTACAAATGTGAATACAAATTTGAAACTGGTTGGGGCTTCCTGGCCTTCCAAGACTGTATCCCCGAATAAAATCTGTATCTACAACTTGCGCTAACACTTCGTTTCAAAGTAAGGAAACCTAATTCACTCTTATGATAATACAACTTAAGCTGGTTGGGGCTTCCTGGCCTCCCAGGACTGGATCCCCGAATAAGTTGCACATCAAAAACATGTAAATCGGTTTCACTGAAATTCATAAAAACATTTTTAACTTTTTAACGTTGTGCAGTACAAATGTGAATACAAATTTTAAACTGGTTGGGGCTTCCTGGCCTCCCAGGACTGGATCCCCGAATAAAATCTGTACAACTTGTTCTTACACTTCGTTTCAAAGTAAGAAAATAGAATAGGACACCCAAAAGATGATATAACTTAAGCTGGATGGGGCTTCTTGGCCTGCCAAGACTGGATCCCCGAATAAGTTACACATCAAAAAGATGTAAATCCGTATCAGTAAAACTCATAAAAACATATTTGACTTTTCGACGTTGTGCAGTACAAATATGAATACAAATTTTAAACTGGTTGGGGCTTCCTGGCCTCCCAGGACTGGATCCCCGAATAAAATCTGTACAACTTGTTCTAACACTTCGTTTCAAAGTAAGAAAACAGAATACACCCAAAAGATAATACAACTTAAACTGGATGGGGCTTCCTGGCCTCCCAGGACTGGATCCCCGAATAAGTTGCACATCAAAAAGATGTAAATCGGTTTCACTGAAACTCATAAAACGTTTTTAACTTTTCGACGTTGTGCAGCACAAATATGAATATAGATTTTAAACTGGTTGGGGCTTCCTGGCCTCCCAGGACTGGATCCCCGAATAAAATCTGTACAACTTGCGCTAACACTTCGTTTCAAAGTAGGGAAACAGAATACGCCTATAGATAATACAACTTAAGCTGGATGGGGCTTCCTGGCCTCCCAGGACTGGATCCCCGAATAAGTTGCACATCATACAGAGGTACACATTGTTCTCCGATTTTAATTGTGAATGTTCAAACATTATATACCCGTTGTCGCTATGCGACAGCTACGTCACGCGCCACACATCAAGTTCGTAAGTAAAAATATTTATTAAAGTTCCATATGTTTTAACGCAACTAAAATTTGTCATAGTTAATTTACACACGGAAATAAAGCTTGTGTGTTGTGTGTGTTGTAAGTGTGTTGTTCTAACTATTATAATAATAAAAAAATACGCCTGTACAAAAAATGCCTGCAAAATACCTATATTGTAAAATATATTTACCTTACGTAATGAGGTACATAGACCATATGTCTCAAACGTTCAAATAGGTATCTACTTTAGGTTTCTACAAAAAATTTATTCTTTTTATTAGAAGTTAGTAATAATTTTATTTATTGGTTACTTATGAAACTATCAATCTAACTTTATATAATATTCTAAGTACCTATCATTAATCTCGTTTGTATAACAATAAAATAACAAACCGAATACATTTTAAGCAAATTTAGGAAGCAACAATAGGAAAGTTATAGTTAAGTATTACTTAGTATCAAACGTGAATTATGAAAGTTATTTTTTTTATACTTAAAAAACAACTGACGTTATAGCAGATCATTATGTTTAATTGAATCATAAAATAGTTTCCTCATTCTACTAAAGGTTTTATATAAGCTAAATGTACCCCAAATCAATAATATCAAATTAAATCAAGTCAAAATTAAATAAATACTGCTGAATTTTGTATTTGGTTTGCACAATATATTATTCGCAATACATCTTAATTAGGTTACGAGTTGTCTGACTAGGCATTAATACATGAAGGTTGGTTCATATGGTTATGAAAGAAGTTACAAAATGTTATCGGTATTACCTATCGTTATTGGATAAATAAATGAATTAAATTTTTATTACGCCTTTAAACTACATAATGTCAGACTTAATGCCTTAACAAATTCTCTACCCGTTAGCCATGGGGTAATGTAAATATTTTAACCATGTTAATTGTTGTCTTTTCATATTTATATTTTAAACCGACTTCAAAAATGAGGGTTTTCCATTCGTGAGTGTGTTTTTTAAATGTGTATCCTGCGATTGTTCTGACTATTTTGATGATTTTTTTTCGTTGGATAAGACATACTACTTTAGAAGCGGCCCCATATGAACTTTGTTGAAATCGATTCAATACTTTTCGAGAAAATCTAAAATCTTTGAACACATAGTTCGCATTTTAGTATAGTTTAAGTACAAAACAGTTGTGCGTAGATGTAGTCTTGAAGTCAGTTTACGTTTATTTAAAAAAGATTCTATGTGACTAATACCTAGTAGTTGTAAATATAAATGTATGTTTAATGCAATACTTATATATTTTTATTCGGTTGATATTTTAAAATATTTATGGAATAATTTTCATGTTCAGTGTAAACCGAGTTTTTTTCGCGTTGCGTAAGTCAGCGGATACAAATAATGCTTACAATTATTACAAATGGGGTTAGTTTCACAAGTATGAACAACTAAACAAATAATTATGCTGAATTTTGTAAAATTCAGAAGTAGTCAACTTTATGAAATTCTGAAATATTCTATTAATATTATAGATACGAACTGAATCCTAACTTACCTAATTATTAATGTACATAAGTGCTATTCAAATACTTACAATGCCTTAGCAATTAATATGATTTAAACATGATAGTTATATTTGAGAGGTTTTATATAATAATAGCATTTGATTCTTCTACAAAATAATGTTTTTTGAAATAAGTTTACACATACTATTCTGAAAAACGATAAGTAAAAGAAACTAAAACGAAATTTTATTTATTCTATATACATTATGTGGTGAATACCTATTTATTATATACATTTAACTATAAGTTAAATTTACACCATTATTGAACGGCTGATTGAAATTTTACACATTCTACTTAGAATTTTTTTTCAATTACTTTCCTGTAGATGATAATAACATAATTTTAGGTTGACTACTTCTGAAAAATTATTGCTTGTTTTGCGTTTTTCTATAATAAAAACGTGAAAAATGCTTGGCATTGTATCAGTTCTCCGCAGTAAGGTACTGCTCGTAAATCTTCACAAGTAAATCACCAGGAACTTCAACGCTGCCCAAATAATGTTCGTAAGTTTTTTATCATATTAATTATTTTACTAACATACTCTTACCTTATTTTGTCTTTATTATTTGCATTTTATAGTATGTTTTACATATTTATGTATATATTCTTGTGAAAATTATCTTTTGGTACTCTAACAGTACTGGTGTGTCTATCTATTGCAGGGCTGAGAGCAAGCAAATTAAAAGGTCTGCAAAGAGCAGCAGTGAAAATCTTTACTTTGATTCAGATGAGGAAATTATAAGGTAATTTACAATTTACATTGATTATTATTACAAATTAACTTATGTTAAGTTATTACTTATTCTTAATATGTCTGTTAAAGATAGGTTAATTAGGTAAGTTTTTATCTTTTCAGTTCCAAGAAAACGAGTAAGCCTGCAAAATCAAGCAAGCGCCAAAAGACAGTCAAAAATCAACCATCAACGAGTAACGGCTCAGATTGGTTATTTGACTCGGAATCTGACGACGAGTTACCGCCACAACACACGACGGCTAACATCACAACAACCAGTTGCCTGACTCGTAGAGTTCCTGGTGGAGTGACACGTCGGACTGCACAGCTAGACGGAGGTTTGTTGGCGGAACTCCGTCTTTACAACGCGGACGAGGTACGAGCCTTAACAGGTCTGGACAGGTGTGAGAAGGCGATTGTTTGGGTCCGCTTGCAGGGCGAAGAGGACTCACCAGAATTTAATACGCTAAAAAAGTTTGTTAAATTAGCTAAAACAAAATTTAACGAAGACGGGGTTTATTTAGCTCACAAAAAGAAAAAATAAATCATTTTTTTATGATTTCCTTTTTTTTCGTTAAAATATGCTTTAGCTAGTTTAATAAATATCTTTTAATAAGGTAGATCTTACTTAATAATTTTAAGCCGCTTTACTATCTACATTATTATCATGGTTAAGTCTACTTTCTGTTCAGTTTGCGATATATCCGTAAATAACAAAGTTTTCTCTGCCCACTTAAAAAGTATTTTACACAAGAATAATAGTTCGGTTGTTGAGAGCGAAGGCATTGAAAAGATTCATAGCGCTTTTCGCAGTCGTATCGCATCTTATCGTTTTCGAGGCGTGGACGTCGGCCAGGACAACAACTCTGTCACGAACCTACCCTTTCAATTTTTATCGCACTTGCGCACACGCGTACGTCTATTAGTTTCAGCACGAATAGAAACTTATACTAATGTTAAAGTTAACTTTGAGCTATTTTCTGAATTTTTTCAGCATAAGAATAATATGATTTCAATTAAATCTTTTGCAACTGAAAACATTATTTTGTATCAAAATTTTAATTTTGAAGATATGTTTTCAAACGTTATACGTTTGCTTTGTAAAAAAATTGAAGAATTTGAAGAGCGAGATAGCGGTTGGGCTTATTTGCGAAGCTTATATCTAGAAGTAAATATAAATAAATACAATCCCTTGAGAGCCTCGGGCTACGTAGATTTACCTGACACTATTAAATATAAACGCGCGTGTATAAACATACAAAATTCTGATAATTATTGCTTTTTGTGGTGTGTAGTGGCAGCCCTTTTTCCCGCAAAGAAAAACGCTCATCGAACATCAGCTTATCCACATTTTGAAAGTGTGCTTAACGTAAAAAACATGCGCTTCCCAGTGGGTTTCGCGGACATTAAAATTTTTGAGAAAAATAACCCTCGTCTAAGTATCAACGTTTACGGTCTTAAAAAAAACAAAGTTGTTGGCCCTTTATACCGAAGTAAATCGCGAAAAAAACATCACATAAACATGCTTTATCTTGAACATGGAAATCGTACTCATTACTGCCTTATTAAAGATTTATCTAAATTAATACGCAAGCAATTAACTAGGCATCACTCAAAAATATATTTTTGCGAGGATTGTATGATATTTTTCGATAACAATAAAAAATTAGAAGCTCATGTTTGCAGTGGTGTCGCAACCATTTTACCCAATGAAGGGGCTTATATACGTTTTAATCACTACGAACGAATGCAAGATATGCCTTTTGTCTTGTACGCAGACTTTGAGTCATTGTTACAGCCAACTGAATCCAATACTGGAACAACTTGCACAGTATCGTTGCAAAAACACATACCCGCTGCATTTGCTTATTATATTGTATGTTCCTATGATAACTCGCGGAATAAATACGTATCCTATCGAGGTCCTAACTGTGTAGATAAGTTTTTCGAAAGTTTGTTAGTTGATTTAACTGATATTCATAACATTTTGCAGTCAACAGTGCCAATATCTTTAACAGACGAAGATATTGTCAATTTTTCTCAAGCTAAAAATTGTTTTCTGTGTGATAAAATATTATTTGATGATAAAGTAAAAGATCATTGCCATCTCACTGGGCGGTATCGCGGTGCAGCTCATTCTTATTGCAATATAAAATACCGTTTGCCTAAATTCGTACCGATTTTTTTTCATAATTTAGCTGGTTATGACAGTCATCTTTTTATACGTCAGTTAGGAGAATTACCTGGTAGAATACAAGTGATCGCGAAAAATAAGGAAAATTATATATCGTTTACAAAATTTTTTCAAGTTAATGTAAAGGACATAATACCTGTTCGATTTGTCGATTCTTATAAATTTTTAGGTACCAGTTTAGAAAAACTGGTAGCAAACCTTATTAACGATGATTTCAAACATCTACCATATTTTTTTCCTTCTAATGAGCATTTGAATTTATTAAAACGCAAAGGAGTGTATCCTTATGAATACATGACTGCTTGGAGTTCATATGAAGAAGATAAACTTCCTTCCCAAGATTGTTTTTTTAGTAAATTACACAATTGCCAAATATCAGACATGGATTATGAACATGCGAGAAAAGTTTGGCAAACTTTTAAACTATCGAACCTTGGCGAATACACTGATTTGTATCTTAAATCTGACGTACTTTTACTAGCAGACGTTTTTGAAAGTTTCCGTCGAACTTGTAAGGCAAATTATAAATTAGATCCAACTTTTTACGTTACTGCTCCAAGTCTCAGCTTTGACGCGATGTTATTAAAGACGGGTGTTAATTTAGAGTTAATAAATGACTTGGAAATAATAAGAATGATTCAAAAAGGAATACGTGGTGGTATATGTTTGTGTTCCACAAGGTATTCAAAAGCTAATAACAAATACTTAAAGAATCATGACTCTAAAAAAATTAATAACTTTTTAATTTATATTGATTGTAATAATCTATATGGTTATGCAATGTGCGCTTATTTACCTCATTCAAATTTTAAGTTATTAAACAATTTAGAAATCGCTAGAATTGATTTCAAAAATATCTCGATAGACGGGGATACTGGTTACATACTAGAAGTAGACTTAGAGTATCCCGAACATCTGCATAATGTTCATAACGATTTTCCATTTTGTGTGCAAAAATTTACTCCACCAGGTTCTAAAACCTCAAAATTAATTCCAAATTTGTACGATAAATTTTTTTATGTCATTCATATTGCTCACCTGCAAACATGTCTTAAACATGGATTATTGTTAAAGAAAATACATAGAGTGATTCAATTCAAACAAAGTCCTTATTTAAAACAATACATTGATATGAATACTGAATTACGTAAAAAGGCAAAATCTACATTTGAACAAGACTTCTTCAAACTTTTAAATAATAGTATATTTGGTAAAACTCTTGAAGACGTTGAAAAAAGAGTTAGTATTAAATTGGTAAATAAATGGAGTGATGATAAAAATAAAACGAAAAAAAGTTACTGTGCTGAGCAATTAATTGCTCGACCAAATTTCCATAGTGCTTCAATTTTTTCAGAAAATTTTGTAGCTATTCAAATGAAACCTGAAACTATTACTCTAGATAAACCTATATACATTGGTTTTACCGTTTTAGAAATATCTAAAAGTCATATGTTTGATTTTCACTATTCTATTATGAAACCTTTTTATGAGGAAAAGTTAAAACTTTGTTATACGGATACTGACAGTTTTCTTTATTCAATAGAATGTAATGACTTTTACAAAGATTTAAAGTCACATTTCCTTCCCTATTTTGACACTAGTAATTATCCTGATAACAACATCTTTAATATTCCAAGTCTAAATAAAAAGGTACCAGGACTATTCAAAGATGAGCTAGGTGGGAATATAATTTCTGAATTTGTCGGATTAAGGTCGAAATTGTACTGTATCAAAACAACTCAGGATGAGTATAAAAAAGCAAAAGGTATACAGAAACAAGTTTTAAGAAATGTACACTTTAAAGATTATTACAGGATATTAAATGAAAATGTTTACTTAAGAAAGAAAAATGTTATATTTAAATCTCTAAAACATGAAATATTTACACAAGAACAGAACAAGATAGCTTTGTCAGCGAATGATGATAAACGTATTATTTTAAAAAACAAAATTTCCACTATGTCATGGGGTCATTGTGATACTATATACTAATGGTGATGGTATTAATAAAATAAAACATGGGTAGTAATATGATGTATAGTGGTTGAATTAATAGACAACTTTTGTATAACTAACATGTAGGAATCCAATTTTAAATTGTCTATACTCAGTAGATACCTGATCACTTTTTGTAAATACGAAATTATTTAATCAGTGGTTCTAATAACTAATTTCCTGTACATAACAGATATTTCATCATATTTGTGATTGTGAAAATAAATATATTATTAGGCAGCAATATTGTATGAGTGGCTAAAGTAATAATGTACTAGTTTAATTAGGTTAAGAGCCTCAGATTTCATGTACTCGACAGATATTTATACTTATGAAAATAAATTACTTTACTGACTAATAAGCATTTTTATTTAAAAACTTGTAGAAACCTGTGACATGATGAAATCCAAATATTTGTTGCTGTATCAGCATTTAGAACACGTATATATAGCTATTAAAATTTGTTTATTGTATACTAGTTTCAATTTGAGTCAGCGATCTATAGACAACTGTCAACTTCCTGCAACTAGCAAAATGGTAAGTAAAAGTATGATTTTTTTATGATGACAACAACTTCACTTTTCCGGCAAAGTGTAGCAAAATGATTGTTGCTGAGACAAGTTTTGTAATACTTTCGTTGTCTTTTTGTTGTTGTTATCACAAGTGCTTTAAATCCATTTATGTGTTTTCTAAATTAGGAATGTGTTTTTTCTTTTAGAATACACAGCAAGTCAACACTCCTTACTACGGCATTTCCAGTGAAGAGGTACCTTTAAGGTATTTGCAAGATGCGCAAGACCCTCTGGAAGGGTTTGACCAAATGTACTCGTTGCAGCACAAAGTGCGGCGAGCAATCAATAAGAAGAAAACGAGTGAGAAAAAGACGTACATCCATCATCGAATCAACAAAAACACATCGTTTGTGGCTAAGAGCAAACCGGCTACTGGACGACGATTGATTCGAATAGAAATAATTAATTTAGAGTCAACTGGTGTGCAGGAGGAAGATGGAGACCGGCTTCGTGCACAGTACATAGTGACCGATGACATCGATCCAATATTGGATCAAACAGAAAATGTGGTAAATAACATTTCAAAAAAATTATGTGGTTACAGTTACGGATTTTAATAAAATGTCATATTTTATAAATTAAATAATTTTTCTCAGGTATTTAGTCACGCATAACCTACAGAGAAGTCTTTTTTTTTAATTTAAATAAATAATATTATGCATAATTTTTTATTAAGTAAGAAATCTGCTTTTTGTATTTATGTATTAGATAAGTTTGTTTTCTAAATAAATGTAAACTTTATATGAACACTTTGTTTTACTTCTAAAAGGAATCCTCATAATAAAAGAGTTTTTATTTGGCATGTATTTATTAGGTATCATTATTTATAACATAATAGTTTTCTTAAAAATCAAACAGTTACTTTATTTTCAGCACACCATTTCTTTATACATATTACATTTTTTAATGCACATATTTTCTTATGATTAAAACAGTTATATAATATAGGGTTGCTTAAACAATAAAGTTTACAAAGAGTATTTAAATTGGGAGCGCCTAAAGAAGATATGTCTGAAATATCATTTTCGTTATCACATAGATCATGCACCCATTTAATTTTTTCATCTCCTTTTACAAAAATCTTTCTACCTTTTAAATAGGATTTAATAATTCTTTGAAATTCTCTATAGTCGACGTATCCTTCGCTCCACCGATAGCCTCTGTTCTTTTCGATCCAGCAAACCTGTTTCTTTTCTTCAGCACTCAATGAAGTAAAAGGGTATGGAGGCTTTATTAAAAATATGTGAGTATGCTCTTGAGTAGCTATAGCAAATTCTTTCACTATAAATTCATTCAGACTATTTTTAAATCCTTGCAGATCTACGATTATTGAATTTTTATTCATGATAGTTTCCTTACAATATTACTCAAAGGCTTGTACTCAAATATACAATCGTTTAAAATCAAGCAATAAGCAGCTGTCTGATCTGGAATTGCTTGATCTGTTTCGATTTCAACTCTAACATCGATCGATCCCTTTAAAGTTTCGTGCTGTCGTGAACAGTCGATAACAAATAAAGGAGCAACGTCTTTGAATTCTTTTAAACTCATCAATGGCTCTGGTCGACGTCCGTGATACGACTGTTGAAATCTTGCATACTGTTCGTATAATAAAGTAAATTTGTCTTCTGAAAAACTGACATTTAGTCCTTCATACGGATAGTATGATGAATTTAAAAAGACTCTTATATCTCGTACGTGACAATGATCAAACTCTGCCATTGACAATGCAGCGTTATGCTTGCGGTTGGTTTGTAAGCCAATGACAACAAATCGTGGTTTTTCTATTTGTGATGACGTTTTTATAGACCAAGTATGTTTACGTGTTTTAGGTAATAAAGGGTATTCGTACAAATCCCAATTACGAAACGCTAATGGAATAGCTCGATCTTTCTCTAAATGTTTTAATAGGTTAATTCTTTCTCTATCTGATACTTTAATGTGTGGGACTCGCCAAATGATTTTATTGATTATAATATCCTCTACGATTTCGCCTGCATTTAACTTGATTGCATTAAGATTTGTATTACTTCTTAATAACACTAGCTCGTGTTTACAGTTGATAATTATTTTTTCATAATCTTCTGCAAATCCCAATATCTTGTTTAACGGAATGGACGCGGAAAATGTTCCACCACTAACATTCTTTGTTCCTGCGGTTGACCAACCCCAAACTCGAGCACATTTGGATTCATTTTCATTTAAGGATAGGTAAGATTTCATTGTTGTAGTAATACCTGCATTCTTAGTTTTATCTATTTCTACTCCATTCAGTTCATATCTAATATCTTGAAAAAGAAATAGTGCTGGATTATTAACGAAATGTACATTGGATATTTTTTCTTTAGTGGTGCTGTTAAACACATTTACTTTGCCTTCGATATATAAACTACTAAGTGAAGGTAGCACGTACAGGTCTTGTTGGTTGATAGGTATTCGTATTTCATCATTCTTGTTAAAACTTGTTACGTATGGTTTGTATGAATGATACTCGAAACTTTCAATGCTGTTATCATGTGATGTTTGTTGAGAAATATTTAAAATATTCATTTTATTAAACCAATTATCTTAAGAAATTCTTTATTGGTCTTAGTTAGCTTCTTTTTAAGCTGAAGCGATCTGTCTTTGTTCAATGTTCTGTTAGAACTGAGCAGAGTACATGATGAAGAAGGGCTTTTATTGAAATTAATCATATTTTTCTGAAATGTAAATACAGTTGTACTTCTTCTCCTCGTAAGTTTATCTCTTTGTTTTCAGCGTCCAACAGCCTTATATTAATAGCGCTTATAGAACTTTGGTTAACAGGAAAATAAATTAAATTTTTAGGTATTTCAATTATTCGATAACCAGGTGGTACATTAGGCACGAATTCATAAATTATATGGCTTGCCTTCCCGTTTACAAATGAACCACTAATTACATCGCATTCGATCCGCACTATGGTTGTAGATAGAATGCTTACAGGATACTGCGATTCGGTACTTATATTTGCATTTATTGTTTCCATTCCAAAACCTAAAATTTTACCAAGTGAGTCACTTTTTTCGAAATGAATGTCTTTGGAACAATAAATATTTGTTTTCAATGTGTTATTATTGCAGTTTAATTTCAATACAGTGTTCTTGATGCTATTTTTTAAAAAGTCACAAATATCCTGAAGCTCATAAGACCCTTCAGGAATTTCGATGATTTCATTTTCACCATAATAGAACTTGTTGTTTCTTTCATCAATGTTAGGAATGGAATTAAAGGTTGAAAAATATAGAAGACCACATTCATAGTCTCCTCGAAGTTCTAACGTTGGTGAATAATTTGTTGTTAGGGAGGCTCCTCTCCCGGTTATAGACACAGTGAAAGACATCATTATACTGACAATTTTATTAATTATTTTCATTTTATAAATGCTTTTTCCAATAATTCCTTAAAAATTTTAGACACAAATGACCACAGTTTACAGTACCAAAGGCTTGATGTCGTACATAATTATAGTATATAGGTATTTTACGCAAATACTTGACTAATTCCAGCGGTGGTTTTAAATTACCGAAACTGTCATAATATTCCACGTAATTATTTTGCTTTACAAAGGCTACCCAATGCGTACCAGGATTTTTGTTACTGTCCAAATTCATGATTGCACATTCCATCTTTTTAGGTTTCGAAGGTAATGTATCTCTCATGAATACACCACGAAAGAATGGAATGTTACTGGCATGCTCTAATATATCCAAATTAGTGAGCGCACGTCTAGGTAGCCGCTGAATTAGTTTTTTGAGGGATTCAGATATAAACCTGTCCCTTTTTTATGAGGTTTAATATATAACCCTTTTCCAAGAGCCACCGCTTCCATCATTCTGTTGTGTCTTTCAGATTCCTGAAGACTCTTTTGTGCGGCTTTAGAATCATTAACAGCTTTTGCTATACCTGCCGCTCCTCCAGCAAGAGAACCTAAAGCTGATAACCCCGCAAAAATGGGAATAAGTGGTAAAAGTCCTCCACATTTTGGAAGAGGAATAAATCGAGGTATACGTATTCCCTTTTTATCACCAAAAAGTTTCTTTGCAGCTGCATAGGCATATTTTATAGCAGAGTGGTTATCTTTGGATTTAATTTTTTTTAGTCCTGATTTTATTTTCTTTATTGCTTTCTTAAATGTTGTTATGCCATGACCTGCTCTGATTTTCGCTTTCATCGCATTTTTAACTATCCATGAAGCAATTTTTTCCCCTTTCCCAACATCTTTTGATTTAAGCCTTCTCTTAGCCATATTTAACAGTTCTAAGTCAGCCTTATGTCGAGCACCAGAATCTTTATTCAAGTAAGCAATATCGTGATGCATACAAGCTTCATCCAATTTGTTTATCCCTCGTTCACCTTGAAGTAATCGTTTCTGAAGTTTTGTACCAGGACCACAAAATTGGTACCCAGGTAAATGTAACTCAAACGGTAAATGATCTATCAAGCTATTAATTATACCACTGCCTTCCTTCATCGATAATCATAAAGTGAGTTTTAGAGGTTAATAATGTGCTACTTATATACCTACACCACTAATTTGCTTTTGTCAACCCAACTATTTTCCTTATCACTTAAACCCAACCATTTTACAAAAAGTTTGTTTCCTTTTCTCTTTATAACTTTCTCAATAAGATAAAGGTCTGGCAATTTAGTTTTTTGTAATTCATATCCGTAAAAAGAACCAAGAATAATTTGATTGTGTTTATCTTCAATTTGGTACGTTTCAGGAATTGTTTGATTGACTTTTATGATACGGAAAATTTCGGTAGACCAATTGGGTGTATAACCCTTATAAAAATCTCCTTTGTATTTACTTATACGAACAAAATCGTCAACTTGAAATGTTGTTCGTTGACGCGTTTTTTGCTTTTGGCTTTTAATAATATTAGATTTGACAACAGTCTCATTAGAACTATTAACATTTATTGGTTTGAATTTTGTAATACGATGCAAAGTGTTGTTATACTGCTGTACAACGGTATCTAAATTATTTCTAAACCATTGATATCGACCGCATAAACTAAATAATTTGTAGAGCAGAGATTTTATCGTTCTTATTACTCGTTCCACAATAGCTGCTTTTTTAACCGAGTACGTTGAATAATGATTTATGCTATAATTGTTTGTTAACTGTTTAAAAGAATCGTTATAAAACTCTGTACCCAAATCAGTTTGCAAATGTTTAGGCTTTCGTGCTGATTCTATTAATATATTGTGCATTGCATTTGTGACACTCTGTTTGGATTTTGACTTCAATGGTCTAACCCATAAGTATTTTGATAAAGCATCAATTACAACTAAAACATATTTATATCCTTTATTGAATGATGAGTATTTTTGAAAATCCATTAGGTCCGCTTGCCATAAATCATCTATTCCTTTTATAATAGTATGCCTACGAGAGAAATTTCTTCTCGCTGCTTTGTGAAGCTCGTTTACGATGTCTTGTTTACTCATTTTTGAAAGGTTTCGCTGCAATCATGAGATCGATGTCCTTTTTAGTGTAATACAATGTACTCAGATTGATAGTAGTTAATTTTTCTAAATTGTTGAGGTATTTTTTGATATTACTTTGAATTGTTTTCATTTCATTCTTTAGTTCTTGAACACATTTATCTACGTATTCTTTATTCACAGCCTCATCGTCTTTCTCTGGAGATTGTAATCCTTTTAATCTTGATGATTTTAAATCAAAATCGCCTGCATCTGTTCTTACTAATGTATTTGTAAGAATATCTGTGAATTCAGACAATCGTAAACGCTTATGAACGTGATGCCCAAATTTATCTATATTCATTGCCGTCTTCTCTGTTTCTGTAGTGAAATGATACTGCCTAATCCTCCTGATGGAAGCTTTATATATTTTTTGTCTTTTATAATACCAGCTTCTTGCATTTCTTCGATTATTGCATAAATTTCATTGTGTACCCCGGTGTTACCAGCTGCCCAGGATCCAAGTAGTAGTTTTAATCGTTCCACTAACTCGTTTGGATCGTTCCAGTAGACTAAATCAGTGTCTTTCTTAACTTCTTTTAAAACATCGATACCTTCTCCTCTTGGAAGACTTTCTAAGCTACTTGTATGATGTCTTGTAAACTTAAACAAAGGTTTAATAATATTCATATATTTAAATCCTTTGTTACTGTTTATTGGTTTGGATGGATCATAACTACGTTTATGTGCATTAGTATCCGTAAGTAACAATTTAAAATTTTGTAAGTCTTCTTCTGTAATAATATCTAAATTAGGTACCTTTTTATACAATAATTCTTTTAAGCCTAGAGTTTTTTTCAAACTACGATTTCCAATTTTCAGGATGTGGTCATCATCATGAACACGGGTTTTGCCGAGCCAAAGTTTCCCTCGTTCATTTCTAACACCATAAGGTACATCTTTCATCACTTCAGATGAGACCGACCATGTTAAAGAGTCGTTGTTTATACTTGGTGAAGATTGAAGAGATTTAAATGAGTTTTCATGGACATCGTGATCCACCGAGGGCGACGTGGTCAGGGTTTTGTTAGATGTTTTGTAAACATTAGTATCCGAGTTGATTTCATCATCACCAGATTCTTCAAAATCTTCAGTAGAAGTACTTAATGCTTCGCTTTCGTCGTATTTAGTTCTTTTAGGTTCAGTTTTAGGGTTTTGTTCCGATTCTTTATTTGTAACACGTTTATTATCAGTTTGGTTTGTCAACAATGTCAGTGGGTTAACGATAGGTTTAAATATTGTATCCAAAGTCATTTCATTTGTATTTTTTACGTCTTTAATCATTTCTACCTTTCTTTTTACAGCTGCAGCAGATTTTACAATTTGTTCTTTGAGGTTCCGTTCCATTGTTGAGAATTCCACTCTGTTTGACTTGTCTAATAAAACTGAATGGTTAGTAACTTATCAGCTTTATAAAGGGTTTAGTTAGTCCATTACTATGAATGTATCAAAGTTCATTCGATAACAGCCTTTGTTACGTTCACAATCCTTATTGATAACCACATAACTGTAAGGTTTACTCCATACAGTTGAACACATTTCACGAAACTGTGGCCATGTCATATCAGACCCAACATGTTCATCGTAAGCATGTCTTAGATTTATATCGTCTTGCTTAAACAATATAATAAGATTAGCATTATCTCTTACTAGTTGCTTGGGTATTTTAGTATAAGTTTGATTCATATAAAAACAATCAATATTTTTATGTCGACCCATGGCGAAATAACTACGTATATTGTTTTGGTTTTCACAAGCAACATCGTCAAATATGATAATTGAGTCAGGCAACGCTTCATGTGGAGATAAAATTTCAGTATTATGATTATACTTGTTATAAGATGTGCCTGCAACCTTCTCCAATACTTTTTCTAAGAATACGTACTTAGGTTGGTATAAAGACTTAGAGTAAACATAAAGGTTACGAAAACGTGGTCCATCCTTATGTAACAAAAGACTGATAACCAAATTGGTCTTTCCACAGTTTGATGGACCACACACAATACTGCGTATAGTGTTTGGCAATAAATTCCCATGACGCTTAGCCTCGTTCAATGTCGTAGGACAGATGCATTCTAATTTAAGTGAATCTTTTTGTTTTAGAAATTTCATAACAGATTTTTTAACTTGACCGTCGTGAATAGTGGGTTTTAACGAACTGATTACAGTATTCTCGCGTCGATGATTAAAAAGTGTAGCTCAAAACATGATCAAATGCATTTACCTACTGCAAGCGCGATGTACTTTCATTTGTTTTATTGAGCAATCTATCGCACAGAGTGAGGTCTTGATCGGCAGTGAGATTTACGTATTTATCGCCATAATACGCTTATGCGTAGGGATTATTGGGGATTCTAAAAAAGTTTTTTTAACATTATTGATCGAACGATAGTGAGATCGATGATGTGAAAAAACTGTTTTAGAATGCCCAATAATCCCCTACTAACATTATGCTGCGATCAATAGGAGCGAAGCATCAGTGAAAAATAATGCAAAATAATCGCGATCATAATAACAGAAATTGACGCGGACGAAATCGCGGGCAACAGCTAGTATTAACATATACCTACTACACGTTTTTGTTAGTAAATTATAACCTGCCATGTCCGTCCGTCCTTATGTCATCGAGATTTGTACATAAGAAACGTGACTATTTTTACGGCTGATTCTTTTTTTGTATTAACTTGGTTACATACAGGAAAAATATCAAAATTTATGCAGTGGCAGTGATTTTACCGCACACTGTTAATAGTAAATCATAACAATATCTCTCAACCATAATAACTATTTAGTGTGAAACATTTTAAGATGGTATGGAAGCCTGTGTGCGCAAGCCCATCACTTTTTTTTTTAATTTACATCGACGTAAAGGTAGGTACGTAATCAATTTGGTAAGAACTACTTTATACAGATTAATTGAAAGCTTTATCAAAGTGAATTGGATCAATAGAAAATAACGCGCTACTAAACACTGTTTATCCATACGCATGAGAAGAGGCTGTAACGCACTCCCGTATATGGATATCGCGTTTCCGATTATATCGCTCTCCTTAGAGATAATTTTTTTGCTATAGCTTGTTCTCTATACCGAATTTAGAAAATATTGATTCTCCGTACACACTTTAACCGTCCTTTCAACGCCTTTAGGGATAATGGCAAAGACAAGTAGTTGACAGGGTCTCAAAGTTCATACAAATTTTTACATAAATTGGTTTAAGATTACTATCCCATCTCTTTGCACCAGCTCAAAGGATGATACCGAGAATAAAAGCTATCCTATGTTATTTACCAGGACTTGAAACTAACTCTTTCAAAGAATATTTTCTGAAATAAAAACTGTTTCATGTCATTTCCAGGAACTCAAACTAACTCTCTACCAAAAAAGATTGCCAAATAACTATCGAAGAATGTACTGACTAATGATGTAAATAGCATACGTACAGAAATACGAAACTTTCCTCTTTATAATACTAGTGTAGTTTAAAAACAGTAGATAGAGACTTGTAGCGAAACGAAGTGCACCCTACGGTTAGTGGACACAAAACAACATCGCTGGTCAGGTTTCCAGTGGGCGAACCTGTTAAAATTGGCGTAAACGGCCAGTTATCGCCCTGACGCTACGGATTTTGTTTTATTATCCAATGTTTCGCCTCCGCCGATTCGCAACGTTGATCCATTAATTCGTAACGTTGGACCAGTGATTTGTAACGTTACTCCGTTAATTTATATTACAGCGGTGATAACCGTTAGCAATGTTGTTTGATCATGAAATTTTGAAGGAGTTATTGCCCAGTTTTTGGTCACGTAATCTTTGATAACGGAATTGAAGTTGCCACAATAGATTAGCTTCTAATTGTAATTGTACCGTTTTTCTTAATAACTCCGCGGGAAGTACCTGCCTATTATTATTAACCACCGCAGATTCCTTTACGTTGTCCAAAAATCCAATTATTTTGTTGATGGAACTAAAGTTATATACAAAAGAAAACCTAAACTGCCTTGACATGACTAACGTTACAGTGTCAAAATGTTTTATTTAATTGTACAGCTAACGTCAATCATGTCTTTATCTATTACTATTTTTTAGAATAGTAGCGCAGGCAATTTCATGGTAGATTACGTTTAAAAACAATTAAACAGGTTATATCTTTTATTTTAACCTAGTACTCGATTAGAAATTGAAATTTTACTACTTGACTGGTTTTTCAATCAGCGATTGTAATTGCTCGAAAGAAATTTTAAAATTCTGTTTAAATCGTTAGATCTCCATTTCATAAGAATTAATTGTTTTTATGCATTAACTTGTTTATGAGATTTAGTTCTTTACATGTTTTCCACCAATTGTGTGTTGTCTACTATGGTAGAAAACATAAAAAAAGTTACACTCTCACTCATATAAATTGCCAATGGGAAGCGTCATCAGTTTCATTGCTAGTGAAATAGAATAACCATTTGATGTTGCCGGCTGGTAGGCTCTGAATATATTATATCGCTTTCATAGTTTCAGAAGATCGCAGCTATGTGAATTGTCGAAAGTAGTCTCTGCGGCCTGTATTTTCGTGGCACTCCTTGAGACGTCTCTTACGACACTCATAGGAAAAAGAAAGAAGTGGATGGTTAACATTTATACAGGATGGAATTTTAAAAACTTTCCCAAATTTTTACAGGCGTTCAGTATCGTATTTAGAGCCTATTTATGAAGTATAAAATGTAAATCAAGTTGTCACCCGAAAATATTTTTCGCGATAGTTAGTTAGTTAGTTAGCAAAAACTTATGAATAGTATCGCAATGAATGAATGAGATGCGCAACGCGTAAAAATAGAGTTGAAAGGCGGCCGTATCAAAAATTTTAGATTTTTGGCGGGCATTTTCTAAGTGATTCATCTTGACATTTTTGTACTGGGCTATACCAAAAGAAAAAATACGTCATTTGTTTTTGTCTCGTTGACTGATATATTAAAATTTGGAAGGTGGTTAAAATTTCATCCTGTATATATCTGCTATTAAAATCTATTTCGCTTCATAATCTTGACCCACCTCGGTGATTAGTACAAAAGGCATGTTAATACTAACTACACCTCGACCCTCATTTCCTTACGCGAATCATAATTGCATATTCAATTAGTGATTTGCATTTAGCGGGACTCCGATGTAAATTGTTTTATACATGCTCTTTATACCAGGATGATTCACACGCCACAGATACCAGAGTCCGGACATGACTTTAAATATGAACAAGTGGGTCGCTGTCTTCGCTTTCGGGCTTGCGAATGCGTAGCCAATAACATAAGAACTACGAAGGTAGGTACGGTCGGCGGTCTACCACCCTAATGTCGAAAAACATTCGCGCGTCATACTATGACCACCAACAATGAAAACCAACCCTGTTGTTCTATGACGGTCATAGAACAACAGGGTTGGTTTCCCTATGCAAAAATTTGTCCGTCAGCTACTAATAGTAAGTGTCATCATTTCTGTGCATCTACTTCATTATTAAAACTCATTACGTGTTCAACCTTATATTCGCCATATTACCTGAAATATCGTCAAAACTC
The DNA here is from genome assembly GCA_949315895.1 of Anania crocealis. Lineage (NCBI taxonomy): Eukaryota > Metazoa > Arthropoda > Insecta > Lepidoptera > Crambidae > Anania > Anania crocealis. The sequence continues at coordinate 14,589,195 of OX438863.1, forward strand.
ACCACCGTACTTTCTAGGATATTGCGGTTTTACAGTGAATATTATATTTAACAAATATCTAATCTAAGAACATATCGAGCCGTTGTTACAATTTGTTTAGTTCCCTTTGTTAATTTTTAATTTAGAACTTTTTTCTTTATTTATACCTACGTAGGTATAAGAGGAAAGATGGCGACCTGCGTTAAATAGTTGATGATCAAAATTTTAGGATTTAATTTTTTATTTGTATTTATAACTAAATAAATAATGATAACAACGTTCACTTTTTGCATGTATCTATGTAATGATTTTATAAGTATGTATTTTTTTATATTTCTATGTTTTGAGAGTTTTGAGAGTTTTGAGAGAATTGAATTGTGTAATTTTACTAACAATCAAGTTTAATAATGTAGCATTTCGTACTAATTTTCTCATACCAGCAACTACTTAGCCTGATTTTAGCTTTTATCAGAGCACTTGTTCTTCTATGGTAATAATGGCAGTTAGAAGTCATTACTGAAAATTGCTTATTGAAAAATATTATGACTTGGTAAGTATGAATAGTTTAAGAGACAAGCTCTGTCACGCTTTGAAGCCAATTCAAAAAACATCGTTTAAGTACACTTACCCGGGTGGAAATTGAAACTTTGCGTAGTAAGTGGATCGACGCATCACTACACCAAGAGAGTAGGTAGTCATTATTTACCTATGAAATGTGTACCCTTACATAACGCTTAATTCGTCTAAATTAGTCTCAATATCTTTGTTATAGTAAAGTTGCATTATGTTTTTTTAATAAAAAAGCCAAAATCTTGTTTTCCAAACCCATATTAGATTATACACTAAAATTCCAGTGTTATCACATCACTGCAACTGACACAAAACTGTGTCAAATGTAAATTTATATTAGACTAAATTAGTCTGAAGATTTTAGTTTTACTCGTATTAAAGTTACATTATGCTTTTAAATAAACAAGCCAAAACCTCGACTCATATTAGATTATTCACTAAATCCCAGTCTTATCACATCACTGCAACTTACATAAGGCTGTGTAAAATGTAAATACGTCGCTTATCCACTGAAAGATATCGGGTCTCGCTTTGCATATCGAGAAGGAATATCTAACGTTCGAAGCTAATCAAATATCTAATGAATCAATTTGCGATTTGATTTTGTGCTCCTTGTGGCCTTTCGCCTTATGCCATATGCAGAAGAGATAAAAGATTGCAATATATAAAGGAGTTAAGTGTGCCGTGTCACTGTTGTTTTTAACCTACGGTATAAAATGAAGTTTCCAATTTTATTGTTTTTATTCTTCAAATTTAATGTACATACCTTAGCTTTTTGTGGTGTTGACCATTATAGATATTTTTTGTTTGTTCATCGACGTTTATTTTTATATTTAAAATTGAATATTTATAATTTTAAATATATGTAAACAAACGATTTTGATAACGCCCTCGCCCGAGTTGTGTTTTTTTTTTGGTAAATTAGATAGACATAAAACTCAAAGAAAGAGCAAATTTAGCAAAATACATTCCAGGTAGTTAAGAGGAAACACAAGGGCCGTTTTTCCATACAAATGTAGTCCCCTGTTTCCTCCCTGGATAAAGCCGGTAGAGCAATAATTTTTATTACAAAAATCTATGGCCACTATTAGCATGTTTCTATGTTTTCTGTTTTTTCATAAATTAATTAATAAAAAAGATATGACCCCTTTAAAATCGAAAAAATTCGCCAGATTTTCCGCTGCGTTCAAACATCCAGAAAACAAATTTGGCAAAATTTTTGAAAAAAAGGAAAACATACAAACACGGCCAAATCATTCCTTTAATTTTTAAAATAACAAGTATTTAAATCGGTCTAGTTTTGGAAAAGTAATCGGGGGACTACGAAACGTTGATTTGGTGTGCTTTTAGTAGGTATTTTTGGTCCAAGAAGCAGTTGTCTCTATCACACTCTGCGGTGAAGGCGTTTGGCACTGCGTGACAGCAATAGATTTTACAAATACCTATTTTTCAATTCTCTCGCCCGTAGTGTTGCCTCTTAAGGTAGGGTGAGCAATTTTCTAATTATCCAGCGACGACGTAACCCAAATATTTAAGCGATTTATTAAAGAGCTATCTGACTGAGTTTTCGTAAGTGAAAATAAATATTAAATACTCCACCGCTTTGAATAATCTAACCACTATTAACCGTAGTTACAACCTACAATGTTCATGATAGCAGCCAGTAACTTTCTTGTAAATTGTATTCAGAAGCAATCTCGCCTCCATTTGCATTGTCAACACCTGTGTAATATACTGCTTTTAATCCCTTCCTTTTTAGTTTAATCTACACGGTCTAAAACTCACGCCTACATAGCAATGTCGCTCTATAAATCGCACTTCGTTATGGAGTCCAAAGGACAGGTGGCCTCCCGACGTTTTCCTGCTACTCACAGTGACATAACTGCGCCTCAGTCTTCCACATACCAACTAGCGTACCCACTAATTAATACCGTTTCGAAACCTGAAACTACTTGATTTCATGCCGATTCGCAATGATAAATACTCTACCTTCGCATTCCTAGAGATTGACAAATTGATAAATATAACCTATTCTGTTACCACCTTTACGATAGGATAATCGCATTCTCGATAAGCAATTCTATTCTCAACGCATATAAGGTCATTAAATATAAATTCACCGTTTTTGTCTCTTGATGTACGATCTATAAACAAGTAAGGAACTCTAGCAAAAGGCGTAAGAATTAATTCAATGACTAGACAAACTAACCGAATAACGTTTCGGACCAATCCCCTTTTTCACTTAGCGCATATTTATTGATGTTTCTGAGGCAATCAGTGTGTTTTATGACGTCGTTTGTCTATTGGGAACCAGCATCGGTTCAGGCCTACAATGGTCTTCAGCTAAATAATGCTGATTATTTATAGCTGGTTTATTCTACTATTTGCGATATGCCGTAGGCGTAGTCAATTCTCACGCTTGATTTTGATATGTAAAACGGGATATCAGAACTAAGGGTTACTTGTAGTTTGGCCACTCGTTGTGCTCATTTTGACATACAGATTTTTGGATACAAGTATCTAAATAAAATTAAAATTTAAATAAATTAATAACTGATCAGACTTTACAACCTTAACATCTCGAAGCAGGTTTAAAAGTTCGTAAGATTTAACAAATAAACTACCAACAATTATCTTGAAAAAATTTTAAGCTTTTATGAAATGTCCTAGGATATTTAGTTAGGATAGTTACATGGTCTCGACGAGCCCTAAAGAAATCTACGATTAATACAAATCAAACGTTGGCCGAGTTGAAGTAGAATGCACATGGCTAGAGTGCCCTACAATTAGGTGCTGTAACGATACACGAAATGAATACGCAAGCATTTGGTGGTGGAAAAGGACAACCGAGGTTTGAACTGGTGACGTGGATTATAAGTTGTCTATGTGCAGTCTTTGAACGACATGGTTACATTATGATTAGCTTTGACGTTGTTCATTCTTTAGGCAGCCTTCGGAATTTTTATAGTCATCGTGCTTGAATACGTGTTACTAGGAAACTACGAATAAAAGCTGCATCTATTAATCTGTACTCGCCTTAAGAATTACCGTAAATTGGCATAAAGCAGTTTCAGATAAAGTTATAAGGGATAACGAACGGGTCTTAAGTGCTGAACTATAGAGATTTTAAGGTTAGATAGGTCACTCGGATGCGAGTGCCTCATTAATCTGGCTTTATTAGACCGTTTAGCATTACACTGAGGGTGGAAACTTGGTCTTATCAGTGAAATCTGTTAAGGCGATTAAGTAATAAATATTGAATACAACTCACAGTTTATCAAGGTTTACGTACTTTCACCTTAAAATCGGATTACTATGGTTCAAGGTTTCTTAAATAAGCAATTACCTTCACTGTACGATAAAAGTGTGTCCTTACTCTCCTTTTATAATGCTTGACTGCAAAAACTCGAAGATTAACAAGTGGTCTGTTGCTGTGAAACTGTGGTTCACGAGTTTCTCATTCACTTTGGTTTGTAATGAAACATTAACAGTTTACCACTAATGTTTACCCTTACATGGAAACAGAAATACTTATAACTGTTTTAGGGTTCCGAAATATATTCTCACAGTATAACCTTATGGTTATTCTAAATTAAGATATCTTATAGGCGTCTCGAATCAGCGCCCTTAGACAAGTGGCTTTCTAATATCGTTTACGCTAGACGAATAGATAACAAATGTATGAAAATGACATTAACAGACGATCGAACGATCGTAAGCTTATCTCATTTTCATACATTTGATATTAGAAATCCACTTGTCGAAGGGCACAGGCTCCTAAATTAACGTTTCGGATAAACTGATGTAAAGTAGGCTTGAAACGTGTCACATTATTTTATAATAAAAATTAATTGATTCGTGATGTTCCTTTTCTATGACGTTAGGGATAGAGATACAGCAAAGGATCTAAATAACACTTAGTGACAACTGCTAAAAAGATAAACAGACAAAAAAACAGATAACAGAGAGACAGACAAAATATGATACAGAGACAAGACAGCTAAAAATAGTAAAAATACATATAAGTAAAAGTATATAAAGCCCGTCCGATGGTCATAAGATGCACCATGAACAATACAGGTGTCTACATTTATGACGACCTGCGTGGCGGAGTGGCGTACACACCGGTTTTCAAGGTGTCGCCTGCTCCGAGGTCCCGGGTTCGATTCCCGGTCGGGTCAATGTAGAAAAAAAGTGTTTTTCTACATTTTCTCGGGTCTGGGTGTTTGTGGTACCTTCGTTGTTTCTGGTGTCCAAAATACGAATGCTTTAAATAGTTATTTAAATTGGGATCAGAACAATGTATGTGATGTTGTCCACATTTATTTAATTATTATTTATTTATGACAAACAATTGCATAAGTTCTTCTGTGATCATGGGGCTTGCAGCAGTGCCGAGATATCGGAATCTCCTTAAAATAGTCAAATTATGTTAGAAATCCTGAAAATCAACTTAGTAAAGTAAAGAATACTTGTCGCGCAACACCGACTCGCGCATGACGGGTTTTTATTCATATTCCTTAATGCGGGTCTATTGAATATGCATTTATGTCGCTTCCAACCTCGTAAAATGATTCATAGCCTGTATAAGTCACCGTGTTTGGATGCAGTCTGGACTCTATACTGATTTAAAACCATTGTATATAGATCGTCTTATTACCATAGAAGCGTTTGAACAATACATATTGTGTGTGTATTCAAATAAATTATATGCATTCTCAATAAACTATTCAGCTATCCTTTGTGTTAGCGATTCGACAGGTTTTCATTCCTGTTAAATAGATTTACGACTATTTAGGTACTATAGCTTTCAGTATATTTAGAACAAATGCATTGATTTAGTGCCGTTTGTATTTTAATGAATTTGTTAATTAAATCCGACTTTCTATGCCTATTTAGTTAACCAGGCTTCTAGCTACAGATAATGGATATTGTATACATTTGTCTGACCTTTTTGGAGCTGGTATTTAGATTGCACAATATGATTATCCTGCCTTAACAAGTAATAACGTTTGTCTGATTTATTTAGTTTTACTTATTGTAACAAAAAGGTAATACAAAATCATTCCAAAAGTATTACCTACTAGTGAACCATTACATTACTATCCTGCTCGATAGAATCAGAAATGCGAAGAAAGAATATCTTGCCTAGCTAAAGCTCACTATAATCTTTTACTAATTCATAATAATACATTAATTTCATAAGATACTTCTGTGGTATGAAAACTCGATACTTCGGATATTTAATATTGTTTCGAAGGTACGAGTACCTTTACAGAAACAACTAACAATGGTTCGATTTAATTATTGCTGTAATTAAACTTTGCACGAGATTTCACATGGCTATAGGTACTATAGGCATGCTTATGTTTGTTTGATAGATATCATGGGATGATGAATGAAAGAAACACTATAGTTAGATTATAGGTGCTTAAATGTTTTTGATTTCAAGGCAAGACCGTAATACACAGCAACGTTTATTTTTATTTTTTATCTTCGCTTATCAACTCACAGCTGGTAAATGGTCTCGCCTAATTTCCAATGCTCTCTAGCCCAACACAAGCGACTCCCAAGTCGTCGTCAAGCTGACAGGTCTTCGTTCGCTTTTTTTTAAATATAATTATTGGGCTTGCTCTTGACTACATAGTGAAGTCTACTGTTAAGAAGAAGCCTAAGATGGAGCGAGCTTACCCAGAAAGTGGCACTGATTCTCTCACACACCCGCGGAACACAGAAAAACTGTTTGGCGCTGGACTCCGGTCCAGCATCCAGACAGCCTCTTACGAAGCCTTACACTGCAGAGGGATCTGTGAGCCGACATCATTGGTTAGAAAACCAAAGATGCCGTTGCCCAGGGTGGACCATTAGGAGGTAGATTCCACCACCACAAAAACACTGGGGAGTGGGCGGGCCACGTTTGTTGGATGTATTCTGATAAATGAGCGCAATACTGTACGTATATCATACTTTAATATTCCCGCGAATAACCCTTCACTGCGTTTTAAAGCTAGTCTATGATAGCATCGAAGGGTCTGGTATTTGCATTTTTTTAATTCACTTAAGTTTCAACTTTCTCGCCAATTAAATTCGTAACTTGAAATAAATGTTAGCTTTAGTACTTTCTGAGCAGCCACATACTGATACGCAGCATGATGTTGAGAACCACATTAATAGATTATCGACCGAAACTAGTGGCGATGGTGGGCCCAGCGGGTGGCAATACTTATTGGCTGAGCTTAACGGGCATCTCGAACAATTATCGCTATAATACGAGGCCATTTGTCTAAAAACGTAATTAGATGTGGATTTACTGCATGAGTTTGAAGGCCCATTTGTAAAGAAATTTTGTATGTGTAGTTGGTAGTATCAAAACAATTTTATTTATGTAGACATTCAAATGAATTCAAGTAACAGTAACTACTTCCAAATAAATTATTATAACTAAATTTAACATCTAAACTTGGAATAAATAAAATAAATAAAAAATAGGTACCTAATGAAATTATCATTAGGTACCTATTCCAAGTTTAGATTAATGTGTGGAATCGCATTCCGATGAACACGACATAAAAAAATATTGCCGAAGCAGTATCGGTGCCAACCCGTGACTACTGGTATTTTGTATTATACAAGTATAATAAGCAACTGCGCTTTTATTTGGTTTTTAGGAGCCAAGTATAATTGATTATTATGTTATAATGATGTCGATTTTTATCAAATAAATGATATATGCTATCATCATCATCATTTCAGCGAAACTACGCCTACTGCTGAACATTGCTGACTGATGCTCGTGCCGCTGATATAAGTAAATACTTTCTCTGGATGGAAGGGACTCGATTGATTTTATGTTGTGCTTGAGATTTGTTTGTAAACGATTTAACATTACTGAATACAAGCTGCCACTTTAATTATGTAGTTACCATCTGCAGTCAGAGTAAAAAGAAACGGTGAATCCTATAAATGTAATTTAACGCTTCGAACCCAGCGCGACAGCCAGCTGTCGCAATAACAATTGATTTTAATTGTGTCTGGACTCTAGAACTTTTTCTTAATGAATCATGATTGATAATGTGAAATATTAATTTATAATTTTATCATACGTAATTTGGCGAAGACCGTTCTTGAACACTCGTTATCTTGAATATATTATATTTTCTATGATTATTAGAATTATGACTGTATGTGTTCATTCCAAGACCATAACTCGATCCACATTACAAGCGTATGAGAAAACGGTTTCATTAAATGGGAATGCTATAAATATTTCAGATTATTATGTCAAATGTTTCTCTCATAAACCGTAAGTTCTCGTGTTTAAGTAAAATTTTAATGGATAGCAGCTATTGCAACGTTGATTGTCTCAACAAGAAGTAATTACAAAAGGGCATTATGCATACTTGGTTGTAATATTCAAAACTGTCTCGGGCACAGTTGTGGGTATTTTATTAGTGAGATCGTTGACAACGTTTATAGGCAATGATTCTTAGAGTGGAGTAGTGAAAATGTAATCTAACCAAATACAAGGAAGATTGCGCGGACAATAAAACTAAGGTTATACAACTTGCTTGTAATAGTTCAGAATAATGAGCAGGCTTAGGTAATAACAGACGAAACCGAATTAGGTGTAAACAAATACTTTCTATGTCTGCTTTATTAATTCAATTGTTACTAAGTTAATGCCATTACTGATTGGCGAACTACATAATTAGTTTAAATACTTAAGTGTATAAATAGGATTAATGCGAATTTTTCGTTTTGTTTTCGAATTTGCTATTCTGTAGCATGTATAACAAATGTTCAAAGAGCATTATTTCTCATAATATTATTGTACAAAAAGCGTGGGGTGCTTGTTATGATATCCACAGATATAGTAAATTATTGATAAAATATTTACAACAATCTAAATCAAGCCCCCCACGCTTTTTGTACAATAATATGAATTTTTCAATTGATTACTACAGTTTTATTTTTAATTTTTTACTTCAATCTGTTTTAAAAGCGTGGTTTTTTTAGTTTTTTAAACTAAAATTTATTTTTTACTATTTAGTTTAGTTTATAAGATTTGATTCCTTCTTTACCGACTGTAAGTCCAAACCTATGCAGGAAACATAGTTGATACAGATCGCGCGCTAGCTCTATCTCTTTTACTCCCTCTTACAGAGGAAAACTGGGAAAACTGTTATTAAATTATTGCATTGTCATCGGCCCTTGATGCGTGTGCAAAGTTTCAAATTAATCAAACTTCTGGAAATCGGTGAAAATTAAGCTCAAAGATTCCATTACATACATACATAGATACATACATACATACATAGATACAACACAAGCTAATAAAAGCGTGGTAAAAAACATTACAGTTTCACTTAAAATGATAAGTAGGTAAATGATGTTTTATATAATACTAGCTGTTCCCCGCGACTTCGTACGCGTCAATTTCTGTTTTTATGATCGCGATTATTTTTGTAACATTTTTCACAGATGCTTAGCTCCTATTGGTCGCAGCGTGATGTTGTATAGCCTAAAGCCTTCCTAGATACATGGACTATCCAGCACAAAAATATTTTTTCAAATCGAACCAGTACTTCCAGAGATTAGCGCGTTCAAACAAACAAACAAACAAACAAACAAACTCTTCAGCTTTATAATATTAGTATAGATTATCTTAATAGTTTAAAGTACTACCGAAAAAAGACAAGCAGCAGCGTCTTCTCTCAACCATAAGCCATCGCCAAGCTTGAATAGCGGTATTGGTGATAGTGTAGTTCTACTTAGTAAATAAATTACCCTAATGGAACTCCTAGAAGGGAATTGTAAAGGGCGAAACGCGGTACTTTGAATGTAGTGCATCGAGCAGGGTTTCTCAAACCTCTAGCTCCATGAACCCCTATTGAGATTTTCCTTTTAAAGTATAAACATGTTCCTCGTCATCATACTCAGTCTACATCAGTCGACTGCTGAACATATCCCACTCCAAAAGAAGGACATTTACATTACTGTAACTGCATTTTGGCCAATGTTATACTAAGAGGAAATGCTTCTACCTGTCTTATTTTGGCGATACTCCTTTAATGACATATTACGACACAGAGTACAGCCGCCTAAATTCCAACACCGCACGTGTGTTGGGGCTGGGCATGTGACTTTAAAACTTTGAGGAACCCTGCCTAGAAAGTACGGTCAGGGGAGCATTATGCATTTCACTGCTCACAAATGAATGCAATGAGATTAATCGAATGATTAGTCGATTTAACCCTCACCCAACACGGTCTACCCATGATGATCCGGCATGGAGATCTGCACAAAAAATTTATAATTAGGTATTATACCTGTTTTTCTTAAATACAAAATATATAAATGGTTAGTATTTTATTTTTTTTAACCGAAAATAGAAATATGTGATGCAACGGAATTTAAAACTGATGAAGTAGAAATATTGGTACCTAATAACTTCTTGTCAATTTTTATTTCATAATTTCCATTTGTGCAAAATGTGCAGTAGAAAATAGGGTTGTCTTACAAAATAGCAAAAAAAAAATCGATGAAAAGCATAAAATAAGTAACAAATTACGTAGTTGAATCTGTTGCTTAAACATTAAGCTCATGTGTTTATCTACCAGTAATCTCTAATTAACGAAAGCACTTTTCAAGCCCATTTTAAATGTTATCTGATCTGAATTTTCGCAATGATGCGTGCGGCCTAAATGTATCCCAGTCTTAGTACAATCACCTGCAGAAGGATTTATTTACTAGTTTGCACCAAGTCATTTGCATAAGATGTATACCTACATAATATACAACTATGTATGTGTATCCTAAGCGAGAAATGGATGTAGAACATACGATTTCATTTGTCGATAGTACATTTGCCATGCTGACAGGAGAAGGCATTGGTGCAGTAGACACTCGGACAATCTATGCAAATCGATTGTTAGCACAGATGCATTATGAACTCTCATAGGAACTCCTTTGGAAGTGGTTATCTTGACAACGGAAATTGCGATAAATCAATAGGACTTCGTTGTGCGATTTCGTTGTCTTGTAGGTGCTAGTACCTCATTACCTTATCTGTGTTATAATAACATACAATTTAAATTGATTTGTTTATTTTGGAATCCATTGCAGTGACCATCAGAGATAGATAAAATATTATATTATTCTAACTATCGTATTTTCGGGATCAATGATATGGTAGACCGTATAACACTTGCATTCAATAACAATACCTTTGTAGGCTTGTCAGTTACGACGAATGTGCCTTACACCGTAAAAATTGTTTTTTTTAAATTAAGAAATACTGAATAACAACTAAAAATATATTGTGATGCTGAGTCATCTCCTTAAGCAAGCAGTAACGCGGTATAGACCCTAGCAATTTCTTTACAAACTGGCTGTGTAATGCCGGCCTAAAAAGAAAATAAGCCCATTGTCCCTCTTCCCACAGGTGTCTTAAGAAGAGTGGAGTACTGCCATAAGAAAACGCCAAAATTACGTCAAAATTTTGCATTTGGAGAGGCCTATGTAAAACAATTCTTGCATTTCCTATAACAGTTCGTACTGCAACCCTCGTGCTTTACTTATTGCCTATTTATTTTATGTTCCGGTGAATTGTCTTAATGTATTCTCACTCGGTCATGACAGCTGTTTAGCATGTTAGACTTGCTGTGCTGTGGCGTAATGTACTTGCAACTCTTATTAAATGGATTGAACGTTCGAATTGCTGACGTGAATACTCGTACATAGATAGAGCAAAAAATAAACCTATTTTTTTGTGCACTTAAGTGGTGAACTATACTTGGCAGTGTGTAACAAACACTGGACATAGGAGAGTTAACATTATTTGTTTGTTCAACTTTTGAAATGTTACAAAAAAAAAGTAACGAAAATCGATAAGCTGATACTAAATATGCTCATTTTAGTTACGAAAATTCTGCTAGCAATATGGGGAGGTAAAAACTCGTCAGCTCATGCATTTAAATAGGCGATATAGTTATCTAACATGTTTATTATTCACAATACCGTACGACCATTTGGATCAGCGGTAGTTAACGCTGCTTCTGACCCATGGGTCGCGGGTTCGATCCCTGCTCAGTACAAATATTTGTGTGCATGAACATGTCTGTTTGTACTGGTCTGGGTGTTTTCTATGTATTATAAGTATGTATTTACAAAAAAAAAAAGTATATAAGTAAGTTTATCGGTTGTCTAGTACCCCATACGACAGGGTACTTAATAGTAGCTTAATTTGGGACTAGATGGCTTTGTGTGGCCCAGTGAGGCATGTCTTAAAATATTTATTTATTATTTATTTAACAGTCACAGTATAAATTTTGAGATATGAGAAAATGAAACTAACTTCTCTTCCGGTGTCGTAAAAGGCCACTATAGGAGTACTTCCAGAAGAATACGGGCAGCCTCTTCTTCCCTCTACAATAGCAGCTATCGCTAGTGAATTTGCCACTAGAGGCGCTTGTGTCGCGTGAGGTCCAATAACATTCACTTTTCACTGGTTTCAGCGGGCTTCGTTACATAAATTATAATTTCTTTAATTTACCTGCTGGAAAGCGAACTCTTTCGTTAAATTATTGCAAATATGGATTATTTGACGATTAATGTGAGCGCTTTTAAAGGGGAATTAAGAAAAAGCGATAAAATAGACGGCCTCAATGAGCAACTATTTCAGAAGTTAGTTTGTTGATATGAAGATAGTTATTTATAAATAATAAACTTTAATTAGATTCAAGATTTAAAACTTTGTATCGGCGCCGATCTTATAAAGTCGCCTTTTACAGCTATACCTCCGGACCTCAGTCTACAGTGGCGCCAACTGGTGAGCAAAGAAACGGTAGTCCCCATTAGCCAAACTGCGATCGCCAACCCGCCTGCCAAGCGCGGTAATTACAGCAAAATCCTCCGCTTGGAAGTGGAATGGACTGGTGATGATTATGATGATAATGATTAAAATAATATGTTTTATACATACCCAACGCCCCGTTGGCCTAGTGGTTTAAATACCGGACCAAATTATCTGTAACCCGGGTTGGATCCCCGGGTCGGGCAACAAAAAGTTTCTAATTTTCGAACATTGCTCGGGTTTGTGATCACCAACCCGCTTTTGGCAAGCGTGGTGATTATGCCAGTACCCATCATTGCTGTGGTAACTTGAATACAATGATAGAGGCTTTTTCCCTACAGTGGGATAGTTAAAGGCTGTTACTTATTCATACTCGTGTCACTAGCAGACTCATAAGTGAAATGCAAAAATGTTAGATTCCGAACCGCATCAGCTGAAGTTCAAGGACTTTCATGATAAAACTCTCTGAAGCATTGTAGTTGAATAATATAGTTTACGCCCTAGAAGAACTTGGTCATATAAACCTGTGGCTGATTCAAGATCTACATGTATAAATGATCTCATAACACATACATCGTACTACCAGCATCCAAAAGACCAGACTGAAATAAAAAATCTGCATATCAGCCAACATACATTCAATAAAAACATAGTAACAGTTTAACTGACTGCTGTCTGCAATCACTTTGTTATTACTAACAAATTGGTTATTAAAGTTTAGATACGCACTATTTGTAATTAAGTTTCTCGTATTTGTAATTTCGAATTGGAGTTGGCCTAATTAAACTTAATGGTATCTTGCGAAACTACATAGATTAAATATTACCTTGCTTCAGGTATTATTAGATTGTTTGTATGCGCATCATTTTGTTACTCTTAATTCTAATTGACCTTCTATTGAATATTATTCTTAACTATATAATTGAAAGAGGTCAGGGTTGACGATTCCAAGTTGTATCTACACTAATATTATTATTATAAATCAGAAGAGATTGTTTGTTTGTTACATTAAAGACGTAAATCGCTTGTATTACTTGAGTTATTGAAAAAATCTTTGAATGATAATCAAATTGGTGCTAAAATAATTAATGGTGTTTCTATAAACAAGTATTAAACTAATAGAATATATTTAAGTGGCTGTTTTCCTCAAATTAACGCGTATGAAACCGCGGGGCACAGCAACCTCTAAACAAACACAAATTATATGTTTGAATATTTATGTAAAGAGTGATTGGTTTTGACAGTTATAGCTACAGATTGTGTAGAGTTACCCAACAGTGGCTATAAACAAGGTTTTATGATTCGTTTTTAGTGTTTACGTAAATTTAAAAGCTAAATTGCCTGTTTTCTTTCATACTTTGCCTAATAATTTAATCTGTGTTTTTGTCCGCGAATTGCGAACTACATTGCAAAGTGCAAAGTTTCTTATTTCAAATTCGGCTATGGGTTCTTATCCCTCCGTAGATCGTTTATCTTGTCATACTCTTGAACCATATTAATTAATAACAATATGTTTTTGATTGAGTTTATTTCTTATGACACTGAAAACTAGCTGAACCCTTAATGAGTCGTTTTTTGCCTGACCCTTACAGTTCATAGCATTTCTTAAAAGCATAAGTATAATGTAGACCTTAGCACCAGATTGTGCCGATATGTTGGCATAAATTCTTGACTGTCATGTGTATTAGTTATAAAGTCATGAATGGTACATCCGGATTGACTGTCGCATTTTAATCTTGTACGACACTGAGTGTAGTCTTACTAACACGTGGCCTCTTCAATAGTTTGCCTATTATTTCTAAAAAACTAAGCATAGTATTGAAGAGGCCATGTCATTATCAATCATAATGAGAATACACTCTATATAATCTATTAGTTTTTAATGCTAATATTCAAGTGACATTTTCGGACGTAATACTCGTAAATATGCTTACTTTGGTCATGTCGAATTTAATAGAACGAAAGAAAACGTGGCAAAAAGAAACTACAAAACAGTTTCCTTAATAGGGAAGACCCGTAAAAGCACGTGTTATCAATCATGAAAGCGTGAAGTTGAAAGTCGATAGGCTATTAGTTCCAGTGACATCTGTTTGGGTTTCATTTACTTATTCGACTTTCCACAGTATACATCGTGCAGTAAACCTGACTTACTGAACTCATAATCATCAGAATTATCTTTAGCCCACATTAGGGCACTGACTAAGGCCTTTTCATAATTAAGATTATGCCATTATCGCTACAATTGGCGGACGGGTTGACTTGACGATCGTGGTTAGATCGTAGAACCTGTCAATCTTTACTCGCACACATTTAACGGTTGATTTCATATTAAAATTTAATTAGGACCATCCTCTTAATTCGCAAAAGAATATCTTATTTGGTTTTCCCCATAAAATTTGCAAATACATAAAAAAACAAAATATACATACTTATGATCGCGTGGAATCCAAATCAATCTCTTTTTTGTCCGTAAAATAATATGTAGAATCTGTGCTGTTTTTGCCTCTGCTACATCAATAGTTATAGTCACTTCAAGTCTGGCACTTCGTTAGAAACGTGTTTATTAAGTAATACCTGACTGCTTTTTAATTACATAAGAAGTCTTTAGCTCTAATCAAGTATGCATTATAGTTACGAGTACAAGTATTAGTACTTCAAAGTTAAGTAGAATTGCAACATTACCAAAGTTTTAACTACGCGGTTTATCCACGGTCAATAAAAAGATCAGGCACTCGCACTCTGACCTCAATGCGAAGCAATGCCGATCAAACCGCACAACTCTCAAATTTTAAGAAACTCCTACAAAAAACTTCCTGTCGTCTCGCATTTCGTCACCATAATTGTGGTGGAGCAAATTATCCGTCTGAATTTCGACGTTTTGCTAACAAATGTGATTTAGAACAGGGCGCGTGACTTTCGCAACCGGTGACATTACCGTTTCGTGGCTCGCCAAAACTAAAACGGTTCGACCTCGGCTCGAGAAGTTGCGCCGTTTGTACTAGGTGTTACTTTTTGTCCAGTCTGCTGTTGTATTAGTGAGTACGACAGACTAATGTACGCCGTATTGACAGATATCGGTCACGTTTTAGTTGAACTTAGTATGAGTGTTACGTCTGTGGCTTTGTAAACGCTTGCCAAAGAAACAAAACACACAAACATACTGGTAATAATGCATTTAGCATACACAATGGTAAGCCTTTATAGCTTAGCAAGAGTGTAATGGTAGCTGCACTTTAAGATAGATGAAGGATGGACATACGTGAACCTAACTTATGTAACAGACCGTATAAGAATTATAATAGCTTTGTTAATAGACTAATCCATTCTTATCTGTACTAATACTTCTATCGCAGAAATCAAAGTCATCGCTACAAAAGGCTCGTAAGAATGACTTACCACGACTTTAATTATAAACTACATAGCACCGGTGTTATTGACAGATAAAATCTGATGACATTGATAGAATAACTAACTAAGCTCCATCAGCATGTAGTATCTATCAACGCAACCTACATCTGTTTGCGTGACCGAAAAAGGTTGCAGCGAGACTTACGATTTCATTGGAAAAAGATCTTAATCTCAAGTCATTATCGTCTGTATTCATACGCAAAAGGCTATCGGATCTAAACTGCGTCCATTTGGCTCGTAAACGAAATCGACTGTGGGGTCTCAGATGTGCCGACGTTTTTGAGGACACTATTTTGAAGTTTTACTTTTATTTATGAGATTCATATCCAAAGTGCCCAAGCAAAAGAATTGTCTAAAAGGCTCACCGACGCAACTGGTGATCAAAGGGCTGGCAGTTACCTCGGACAGCGGATAAGCATCGCTATCCGGAGAGGTTATGCTGCCAGCGTTTTGGGCACCATACCCGGAGGCATCGCTGGGGATGATATTTTTTATATTTTATGATTTTTAGTGTTGTTTTATTTTATTTATTTTCTGCTTTCCTCCCTTTTATGTTATATAAGTTAAATTTTTGTGATTTTTGAATTGTAAATATAGTAGGATAATTTAGAGGTTGTTAAAAATGTTTCGTAGTTATTTTAAATTAATTATTAATTTTTTTTTTAGTAAAATCTGACTTAAGTAGACTGTATTTTATTTAATATAAAATATGTATATATTTCATATTGGTAAGTAGATAAACATGAACGACATTATTCGATGTCATGGCACCTGCTTTGTTCTATTTTCCGATTCCGTTAAAGGTTTATAAGTATTCTCTCTAGATACTTTCATTGTTAAACAATTGACAAGTATTTCGAATTGCACAAAATGTAGCGATGATTTACTTGCTAAAATAATTTTACTTTGTTTCTTCTCCTATGATTTCCGTATGAAACCATAAATGCACTTCTGTCATTCATATTTTGCAATAAACAGGCTCAGATTTCTATTAAATCTAAACAGGAAATGCGGACAGCCATTACGAATAATAATATTTCATAATATCCTTCTGCACTTTATCATCTATTCCGCAATTCGCTGCCACAGTTGTCCTCTATTCATTAAAAGAACGAATACCCTAATCACGAAACAATCAAGAACCCTTTGCCGGATAATAAGTAAAACTGTTCGTGAGTCGCCGCTCGTTCCCATTTCTGCACGTTTGCTGACAGCTGATAGTACTGTGGGGAACCTTCCCACACTCAGATGTTCTGTTACTGACACATAGGTGAAATCCACTTAATTATTATTATTTCATTTATTCTAACTTATAAAATAACTATTCACAAATCAAATATTTAAATACACATATTTAATCCAAGACACTTATTAATACACTGTAATTTATCTTATTAATAATATCCTAATATCTAATATTTACATTGTTTATATTTTGTATTATTTATTACGTTTTCATATATTTATTTATTTCATAAATTCTGATGCGTATCAGTTTGTCGATATCGACATCGATGATCGACACTTGGATGCACTGCGTCAAGTATGATACATAATGTATATAGGCGCGATCTGCGCGCAAGCGCATGCTCGCCAGTCGAGACTCGATAACGACGCGGAGCGCACGCTTCTATGCCTAAGCTTATGTACTTTCCGCTAGTGCTTATATACTCAGACTTTCTTACGCTATTCTCTTTGAACTATCTTGCTTCTTTCCTAAACTGTCTATTCTGTGCTGTGCTTGTGCTTATTACCGACTTCTGTGCCTTCTGTTTCTTGTGTGTCTTGGATTATAAACTATAAACCGTGAGTTGGTGTTTTTATTAACTGTGCCTACGTAACTCATACGCACAATAATAAGTAGGTGTCAGGACCGTCGAACTAACTATTCTTACACCTGACCTACCTACATTGGTGACCCTACTTGGACACAAAATGTCGGACAGTGAAGCACGCGGTCGCAATGACATAGCGAACACTAGTGAGGGGAAAGTGTCGATAGATCAAACATCTGTTCACAATATCAGTATACGCATTCCACCATTCTGGCCTGAAGAGCCCGAGATTTGGTTCGCGCAAGTCGAAGGTCAATTCGCCATTTATAATATAAAGAGGGATTCTGCCAAATTTAATTATATAATTGGTCAACTGGATAACCAGTATTCCAGAGAGGTGAAAGACCTTATTATAAGCCCCCCAGAAGAGAACAAGTATGAGAAGCTCAAGACGGAGCTAATCAAGCGACTTACGGCTTCTAACGAAAAAAAGCTGAAGCAATTACTCATGCATGAGGAGCTTGGGGACCGTAAGCCCTCACGCTTTCTCCGTCATCTACAGAGTCTCGCCGGTCAAGAGGTTAACGACGAGTTCATGAAGACCATTTGGATCAGCCGTCTCCCACATGGTATCCAAACAGTTCTCGCAGGTCAACCATCATCAACCAGCCTCGAAGTCTTGGCTGATTTAGCGGATCGAGTGAATGACCTCGCCTCAGCATCACCTAAAGTCGCTGCAATAAACGATGCAGGTCCCAGTTCCATCCTAAGCGACCTAACAAGAGAAGTCGCAGAACTGAGGAGGCAGTTTCAGAGGCTTGCATCTCAGCAAGACAACAGGTCTGGCTCCCGTTCTAACCGACGGCGCAATCGATCATCCTCCAGGCAACGGTCGCAGTCCAATCACCGGAAGTACCCGCTATGCTGGTACCACAGCAAGTTTGGGGAGAAGGCTTCGAAATGCGTCCGCCCCTGCGATTTCAAGGCGGAAAACTCAAAGGGCAGTCGGTAATGGCGGCTGACGATTGCCCATCTTCTGCTGGTCGCCTTTTTGTCACTGACCGTTCCTCGAAGACGCAATTCCTGGTCGACACTGGCAGCGACCTCTGTGTCTTCCCTCGTTCGGTACTGCGTGATCGTCGTGCTGCGACAGGGTTCCAACTGTGCGCTGCGAATGGCTCCAACATCTCAACATACGGATACGTACACTTTGAGTTAGATTTTGGCTTACGTAGAACTTTTTCCTGGCGATTTGTAGTTGCAGACGTAACGAAACCTATAATAGGTGTAGATTTTTTAAACTTTTATAGCCTAATAGTAGACTGTAGAAACAAACGACTCATAGATTCTACCACATTTGTAACTGCTGTAGCTAGTCCTGTAGTTAGTAGTAGTAGCCTTTACTCTGTGAAAGTCTCCACTGGTGATACTCGGTATCACAAAATTTTAAGTGAATTCCCTGAGATCACACGACCAGCTGGTACGCATCGCACAATCACTCACAACACCCAACATCACATTCGCACGACACCAGGCCCTCCAGTATTTTCGTCTCCTCGCCGTCTCGCCCCCGATAAGCTGAAAATTGCCAAGCAAGAGTTCCAGTCCATGATTGCCAATGGAATTGCTAGACCTTCGGAAAGTTCCTGGTCCTCTCCGCTACACCTTGCTCCTAAAAAGGACAATGGCTGGCGTCCGTGCGGCGACTACCGCATGCTGAATGCCCGTACTGTGCCTGACAGGTATCCAGTTAGGCATATTCATGATTTTGCCCAGTCCATTGCTGGCTGCAAGGTCTTCAGTACCATTGACCTTGTTAAAGCTTTCAACCAGATTCCTGTCAGTCCAGAAGACATACCCAAAACCGCCATTTCTACACCCTTCGGACTGTTCGAATTCCCTTTTATGAGTTTCGGACTTCGAAATGCAGGTCAGACTTTTCAGCGATTTGTGGATGAGATGACGAGGGGACTGGATTTCGTCTATTGCTATATCGACGATTTTTTAGTATTTTCCAGAAACCAAATGGAGCATGAAGAACACCTCCGTATTCTTTTCAGTAGGCTAAGGGACTACGGAATGCTAATAAACACGTCCAAGTGTGTTTTCGGGGCAGGTGAGGTAACTTTTTTAGGTTATAGCATCTCCGAACGAGGCACCCGACCATTGGACAGCAAGGTGCAGGCAATCAAGGATTTTCCTATCCCCACCACTATGCGACAGCTTAGGGCATTCTTGGGCATGCTTAATTTTTATAGAAGGTTTCTTCCTCGCGCTGCTCAAATTCAAGCTCCTTTGCATAGTTTACTAACGGGACCAGTAAATGGATCACATCCTGTCACTATATCTGGTGAGTCGTTGACAGCTTTTAACAAGTGTAAGGACAGTCTGTCTGACGCTGCACTCTTAGCACACCCAGACTGCACGGCTAAACTTTCCCTTGTAACAGACGCATCGGACAAGGCGATCGGTGGAGTTCTTCAGCAGCTAAAGGACAACGCATGGGAGCCTTTAGCATTTTTCTCCCGAAAGCTGAGTCCATCACAGATCAAGTATTCGCCATACGACAGGGAGTTACTCGCCATTTACGAGGCTGTCAAACACTTTCGGCACATGCTCGAGGCCCGGCACTTCGTTATCTATACTGACCATAAGCCGATCAGTTTTGCATTCCACGAAAGGAAGAAAAACTGTTCGCCTAGGCAGTATAGACATCTCGATTTTATTTCCCAGTTCACAACTGATATTCGACATATATCTGGCAAAGACAATGTCGTTGCCGATACTTTGTCACGCATTGAGGAACTGGGAATGCCGGTAAACCTCGAGACATTAGCCAACGGTCAAGCAACAGATCCTGAACTCCGCAAACTCCTTGATGAAGGATCATCACTACGCCTCGAACAACTTCACCTACCTGGAAGTCGTGTACCCCTGTACTGCGACGTCAGTACACCGACATCCAGGCCTTTTGTTCCTAAGTTTTACCGAAAACAGGTTTTCAATAGCCTGCACTCCTTTAGCCACCCTGGTGCCAATGCATCGGCCAAGTTGGTAGCTGAACGATTTGTTTGGCCAGGCATACGCAAGGACTGCAGGGATTGGGCGCGCGCATGCTTGCCTTGCCAGCGAGCTAAGGTGAGTCGTCACGTCACTGCACCTTTAGGCTCGTTCACTTTACCTAGAGCGCGCTTTAAGCAGGTCCACATAGACCTTGTGGGACCCCTTCCTCTGTCCAGTGGTTACCGATATTGCTTGACGGCGGTAGATCGATTTACTCGATGGCCGGAAGCAATACCGATCGCGGACATCACGGCTGAGACTGTTGCCAAGGCCCTGTTGTCAGGCTGGATATCTCGGTTCGGCTGCCCGACAGACATTATAACTGACCGTGGTCGTCAGTTTGAGTCGGCCTTATTCCAATGTCTGTCTCAAATAGCTGGATTCGAGCATAAGCGGACAACAGCCTACCACCCGGCATGTAACGGCCTGGTGGAACGATTTCATCGGCAGCTTAAAGCCGCGATCGTATGTCACGGTAACGACAGGTGGACCGAATCTTTGCCGTGGGTATTACTGGGCATAAGGACTTCCATCAAGGAAGACTTGCAAGCTTCCTGTGCAGAACTCGTGTATGGTGAGCCTTTAAGGTTACCAGGTGAATTTTTCGACCCATGTACAACCGGTACCACAGACACGTCTGAATTTACCGCCCGTATTAGGAAGTTTGCCAAAGATCTTCAACCAGCACCTGCATCACACCACGGTAAGCCCAAAACATTTATTTTTAAGGATCTCGCCACCTGCGATCACGTTTTCCTCCGTGAAGACGCATCGCGTGGCTCACTCCAACCTGCCTACTCTGGTCCACACAAAGTCATATCACGAGGAGACAAAATTTTCAAAATCCTCCTCAAAGGCAAAGAGGTCACGGTATCAATAGACCGAATCAAACCAGCCTTCATACTAGCTGACCACAATTGTCATGACCATAATGATGAATCCCCACCAGGATTTCTAAAAGATTACGTCACACGATCCGGACGACGAGTAAAATTTTCTGATTTGTATCGCCCGTGACGGTCTCTGGAGGTGGGTGGTGTGGGGAACCTTCCCACACTCAGATGTTCTGTTACTGACACATAGGTGAAATCCACTTAATTATTATTATTTCATTTATTCTAACTTATAAAATAACTATTCACAAATCAAATATTTAAATACACATATTTAATCCAAGACACTTATTAATACACTGTAATTTATCTTATTAATAATATCCTAATATCTAATATTTACATTGTTTATATTTTGTATTATTTATTACGTTTTCATATATTTATTTATTTCATAAATTCTGATGCGTATCAGTTTGTCGATATCGACATCGATGATCGACACTTGGATGCACTGCGTCAAGTATGATACATAATGTATATAGGCGCGATCTGCGCGCAAGCGCATGCTCGCCAGTCGAGACTCGATAACGACGCGGAGCGCACGCTTCTATGCCTAAGCTTATGTACTTTCCGCTAGTGCTTATATACTCAGACTTTCTTACGCTATTCTCTTTGAACTATCTTGCTTCTTTCCTAAACTGTCTATTCTGTGCTGTGCTTGTGCTTATTACCGACTTCTGTGCCTTCTGTTTCTTGTGTGTCTTGGATTATAAACTATAAACCGTGAGTTGGTGTTTTTATTAACTGTGCCTACGTAACTCATACGCACAATAATAAGTAGGTGTCAGGACCGTCGAACTAACTATTCTTACACCTGACCTACCTACAGTACTATCGAAATGTTGATAAATATGTAGACAATACTACAATTGTTAAAATCACTAACTGAACAATTTAGTTAAATGCCAAAGACAACGATTATTAAAGGTTAGCCTCGATTATTGATTAACGTACACTGTAGATAAAGAACGTAGGCATGACGATTCATGGTGGGTAAAAGTAACTGATTACTGCAAAACAGATATATCTATGGTTACATTATAAGTGTTTTATTCAGGTTTATAATCTGTAGCATTCGTTTTTTGTTTTTTCCTCTTTGTTTCTTATACCGTCATGATGATCATGATCACACCTGAGATGCGGAGAATATTTGAACTTTGTCACTACATTTGTAGCTATTGCAATCTGACTTTCGGTACCTAAATCTTATTCAAAAGAACTAGACTACTAGCGTTAATTATGTACAGGTGATGCCAGCGGCTAAAATTCGTACTAAGATTGCGAAAAATGTATTGTTATGTGCTGTGATTTCAAGACCACAATAAGAAACGCACATGACGAGTGCAGTAACCCTTTCAATTGTTCATAAAATTTATCCTATAGAATAGCGATCAGATTCGAGAAAAACAGGGTTTATAATGCTTCTACAGATGAATCTTAAAAGATATTTCTGAGAGTGAGTATCTTTCCATTTCTTTATTAAATGTTATTAAAAGATATCGTTTTACTGCCTTCTTCGTTATTGATTTGAAACGTCTGTACTTTTACGACTTATTGAAGTTAATTTTGAAAGGGACTTTATTGAAGAAACACCATTAAGAAGTGTGTATATATGCATTATTTTATTATAAACTGCAAGGAAGGATTTAATGCCCACGGCTATTGTTCGAAATAGTTATTTCGTAGACTTCCTTATAGCGTTTTATTAATATTGCTCAAGGTATGTCGTGCGAAGTACCAACCACGACCAGAGAATTAGCTATTAATAATCTAAGGTTTATTACTTGGATCGTCCTATGATGGTGTTACTGATGTTCCGGCTGATGCAATATCCCAAAATTGTAGAAGGAGTTTTACAATTTCCAGGCTTTCAATGGTTACAGTTTTAAAGAAAGACGTTACTAAAGATAAGTCGGTCTATTGCCAGCAGTGGAAACTCGTTTAGCATCAAAATAACCGCAATAGTAACGCCCCCTCGTGACGTTGCTGTTCCGATAACGGATCCCAGAGTCCTTGACTGGCTAGGTTTGAACTTTGCCAGACCTGTGAATCATGCGCTTGGGCCGCTCGGTTAAGTGGAAAACATCGACTTAGCGGATTTAATGCATTACTCTTCTTCAATTGTGAAGTACATAAAGTTTAGATTTCTTTAAATTTGGAGAGCGATTTAAGTATTGCTGAATATAAAAAGGAATAACAAATTGCATCGGTGTATAGGTAATTCTCATTTTTTTTATTATTGACTTATGATTGGACTCTAAATAAATTAAAGCTTACATTTTACAGGTCCCTAAATTTGCATATTACTTCAATCTAAGAAGGCAGTTTAATACAGGGTGAAATTTTAACCACTTTCCAAATTTTAATATAGCAATCTACGAGGCAAAAAACAAATCAGGTTTTTTTTCTTTTGGTATAGCCCAGTAAAAAAATGTCAAGATAAAGCACTTAAAAATGTCCGCCAAAAATCTAAAATTTTTGATATGACATCCTAGTAACACTTTTTTTACGCGATATGCATCTCATTCATTCATTACAATACTATTCATAAGTTTTTGATTTTCCCTTTATACCTTAACAGGTCTAGGACCGTAAAAATTGAAAACTATATCGTGAAAAATATTTTCGGGTGACAACTTGATTTACATTTTTTACTTCATAAATAGGCTCTAAATACGATACTGAACACATATAAAAATTTTGGAAAGTGGTTAAAATTTCACCTGTATACAGATCTTACTTGATAAAAAACAAAAATCGTTCTTATCTCTAGGTGATTGATAAAATAGCCTGCGGAAGTATTTGTTCATTGATAATGTTTTATTAACCGCAACTATCAACAGCAAAAGTTCAGAATTGCCTAATCTAGATACGATCTGAAGCCTTGTTACTGAACTTAAATGTGCTTTAAATACGAAATATTCATATTGTGATATCATTTAGAAAAATAAAAACAATCTCAGTAATGTTTTATACACTCTTCTGCGTAGTAATACTTAGATAATAAAGGTGAAAGAAAGAAATAAGTAAAGGTGAATATTAAACTGTTGATGATGATCATTCCAACTTTTATCAACGAAAAGGATACAACATAAATGATCGGTGTCAAATAAAAGAGCACACATTGCCATAAACTATTAAAATTTCATGTCCATAAACTGTTTTTTTGCAAATGTAAAATATAATGATAATGGTTGCTCGAAGACAAAAACTACAGCCAGAGCTATACAAACATAATATAACATACATAGTACCTATTAGTAAGTGCATTCAAATAACATGCGATGTTACAAAGTGTTCTCAGATATTGTTTATTTGCATAACAATTTCTATAAAGGGTCTTACCGCAAATGAAGCTGTAATCCTAGGTTAAATTGAACGCGGATGCGAAATCCAGACATTGTCTATTACTTTGAAATGCCATCGGTTGAGCCAACGTGGGAGATTCACATTTTGCCGACAATCACGTTTATTGCTGTTATGTAATGTTATCTTTGTCACGTAGTTTTGTACTTGCTTTACAAGAAAATTGTATTTATTCACCTGATTTTGTTGATGTAAAATTAGGATTCTAACCTACTTTAATAAGTTTATAACAACACTGAATAGAGTTAGTGACTATTACTCCGATATTTGTATTAAACAAAAAGGTTACCAAGACGAAACGATACAAAAAAAAACTTATCATAAACAATTATAGCGAACTTACATGGTTAAAAAAATGATAAATTTCGTACCATGCATGGTACGAAACCCTCGGTGTAATAACTCACTCTTGACTTGTCTTTCAAGACATATTAGAAAATAAAAAACTGCTGCTGCCCCCCTGCTATGAACTGCTATATCCTGCTTAATAAGCTTTTAATCAACACTTGAAAAGTAAAAGTGAAATGAGACGAGTGCCTATGATATAATTCGATTACAGCCTGTCAGTAACAGAATTAATTAATAAATAACTTTGCCACCTTTTTAATTTTTACTTGTCAATTGACATAACAACTTTAACTGGTTTATGAAAAATTTACACTAAAAGAAATACACTGGCAGAGTTAATCATAGGATTTTAAACTATCTGTTTATTTAATTAAAACGTCGAAAAGGTAAATAGTGTTTTCTAAATAATTGCATTACAACCAGTTAAGTGATAAGTCAAAAGGGATGAAGAGGGTCATGCCTTTTAAGGGAAGTTTGTACAAGGATCAATTTTTCCTCAATAC
Organism: Anania crocealis; assembly: GCA_949315895.1. Classification (NCBI taxonomy): domain Eukaryota; kingdom Metazoa; phylum Arthropoda; class Insecta; order Lepidoptera; family Crambidae; genus Anania; species Anania crocealis. Next base: position 14,614,957 of record OX438863.1, read on the forward strand.
AGTAGAGATATATGAATTACGTTACTTAGAAGTAATATTTAAAAAGCGCGATAGCCAAATATTGTCAAATTGAAAAATATTCTCTTTTTTACGTTGGTAAACCTTATCTTACTGCAAGTAACTTAATCTGCATTAAAAAATTAGTGAAATGTTAGTAGCAAAGCTTAGTAGGATTTATTAACCAACCACACCTTTCAGCAAATAATAAGTCCAAAAGTCAGCAATAGTTAAAACAAGAGAACGACGATAAAATTCTTTTGACGGAAATGTCACTGGGTTACACAGAATCCAATTTTAGTTTTTGCCCAACTAACACAAGGCGTTAATAATCCGAATCTATAAATAGTGTAGAAACGTGAGACAACTAAGCCTTAACGATTGGTCACGCCTTTATGTCGACAATATGTCTGGACCTTGTTTAAAAAGTGCACACTGTCTGCCACCACTCTGTGAATTATTGAAACAAACTAGATCAAGTCTTGTTCTCTGATAATTAGACACTGGTTTGACGATCCGAAAAGTATTTTTGTAGTGACCAGGTACTGGAATACATACTCGTAGTATAATTAAATAATATTACATATAACAAATAATTAACGTGCTTTCAGTAAATCATTTTGAATTTTATTTTATTATTAGGCACAAAGTATTATTAACATCTTCGTTTTCCATACGAAGACTTGCATGTATGAAGACCTATAACACTATCGTGACATATAATTTGCTTCCTAAAGCATTAAAAATATTAAAAGAACCAATATTTAGGAAAAAGTTAAATGAATCGCAAACGGATAAATGTTTTTATAGTTTTTACGTATGAATGTTGTAGCTAACAACATTAATTTAATTGCATAATTTTAATTTATACCTATAACACTATCGTGACATATAATTTGCTTCCTAAAGCATTAAAAATATTAAAAGAACCAATATTTAGGAAAAAGTTAAATGAATCGCAAACGGATAAATGTTTTTATAGTTTTTACGTATGAATGTTGTAGCTAACAACATTAATTTAATTGCATAATTTTAATTTATGATTTATTTTGACACTGCTGTGTCTTATTATCTAAAATCTCTTAACGTGATTTTTGCCCGTTTGCGAGCAGGCTAAACACACGCACTGTACCTACCTCGTATCTGTCAACTTGTTATTACTTGTGATTTTTGCAAATAGTTAAATAATTTAATTCAGTATGAACATGCCAGCTAAGCCTCTTTTTCAGTGTAGGAAAAATACGGAATTTCTAATTTATTAAGATTGTTGCATCATTACAATGCAAAAAATATATACTCACTCATAATTGATGCGATGAAAACCATGAAAAAAAGTTTTCGCTACGCGCGACATAAATACACCACTTATGTGACTACAAGTTTTATTACTTAAAACTAATAAAAACGCTTTTATTTGTTTATTCCGAGTTACGCCATTTTAGCACAGTGTTTTATATCTTCAGTAAGCAAGCCAGAAATATTATGGGTTTTACTGCATTTTTACGACCAGTTTAAATCCGAGTGTAGCAAAGAAATTGTTTTCCAATTCTCCGTCTTGTTGAATATTATGGCTATTGTGTTTGTCGTAGTGACACTATAAAGTAGGACATACTGATTTACATCTATTCCTATTATGGTGGATAAACTATATTGCTAACTCGAAGTAAGTGTTTAAATCGTCTGTACTCTGTCGTACAATTATTGAGTTACTATAAGGCTGCTTTTCTACCAGAGCTGTGCTATTTCCTATTATGATGCGAGGATATAAAAGCTGCCGGTTTTTGCCCGTGCTAGACAAATCAATGTTTCTCTTCTTTCTATGTTACGTGGCCCAATAAATATGATAAGTGGATGTCAAACGCATCCATAGCAATGTAGCGTAGCACATCTCTAATGGAAAAACAGTCTTTACAATGTGTCGGGTAAGGTGACACTCTGTTAAGGTTGCAATAATTAAATTTTCTTGTTAGATTGAATTTGTGTACCGTTGGAAGTAGAGTTTAAACTTGAGCTTCCAAACCGATTCGAAACTTGTAAATTATAAAAGAAATCTTATCTTTGTCAGTTAATAATGATCACATTGATAAATTATGTCACTTCGACAAAACGGCGATGATATTGATGGCTGAATTATGAAAAATTACAACATATAAAGTGATTTTACTTTGAGTACTTATCCTAACACTAACACTGTTGGTTATTTTCTCACACTAATTGCTACGTAACTATCCTATAAAGGATGAGCTAATCAAATCGGTTCACATACATCTATTTTATGACTTAGTCATACTTAATAAAAAAACCTTGGAAAACCTGATAGCGACACTCGCAGTGTTTCTGTCCTGGAATGAATTTTATCGTTGTCAGAAGGCGTAAGGAGTTTACTATCGACAAGTTTAATAGAATCGTGTTCGAGTACTAATCGTAACGTTGATGTCTTGCTTCTACCATTCCAGCGAAGTTACTGCTCAGCGGTAACTGTTTCTTAGATTTTTTGTTTCAGAATCAATGTGTTAAATTATTTTGTTTAATTTGACAAGAAAGGACCATATTATGTAACTTACTTTTATACTTTTGAGTTGAGTATATTATACTTTATTTGATATTTTAGCAACTTAATTGCACTTATAATATCAGTATATAAACTTGAAAAATTTTGTCTCAGGCGGGACTCGAACCCGAGGAGGTGCGGTGCGTGCGAGGAGATGCGGGTTCGAGTCCCGCCTGAGACAAAAATTTTTCAAGTTTATATACTGATATTGAGTATATTAGTTAAGTTAATTCATACTATGTAAAATAAATCTATGAGATTTTTTTTTACCATACTCAGGTATGGTATATTGATTTAACAAAACTGTTTCAGTTAATAAGAAAACGGGCTAAAAAGCGATGTCAGACTGAATCGAGACTTTATAAAACTTCTCATCTCTTTCGCTTCTCTATAACCAAAGAAAAGAAGGAACTCAATTTAATGCGTCTCTTTTTTATATGAAATGAAATGAAAATAAAAACATTTATTTCTCAATAAGTGGTGGTACAAATAGATCTTAATTTATTACATGTTCAGCACTTTCTGCCACAAGTGGCCTAGAAATACTGAAGATTATTATTTAGGCACTTTATTATTAATTACACACGCATTGAATATAAATTACATATCTTATTTAACATCATTAAAATATTATAATTCACAATTTATCAAATAAAATCATAACATTATTTATAATAAAATTATAACATTATTGAATTAAATAAGTACATAACATTAAATCATTACATTATTTGATAAAATTTGTTTGCAATGACGCAATGTTAATTAAAATAAGTTATGGTCAAAGTTAAAAAAAATAAACTTAACACACCCTGAGTTAGTGCCAAACCAACACATCGATAATTCTGAGATGAATAGATAATCTCTTTATTGCACACCATACAAATCAATTAAGATAAAGAGCACATTTTTATCAGCTTAAATGAAAAGTTTTTATTTGGCAGTTTTTTTAGATGTAGGTACACCGGTTAAGCGTGCCACTAACCTCTGTAGGTTATATTTGGCAATTTGGGCTAAACACAAAAACAATACGGCCTTTAACCAAAACGGTTCTTACACAACGAAAGTTACTTACAATGCGCGAGACGAAAACGAATTTCGTGAGTGATGTATTACTTTCTGACACGTTTGCGTCTATTTATCATGCGACAACAATACTAGCTACTTTGTGTACAATATGGTGAGGCGGTTCAGTAAGTTTGGAATCAAACATGTTCACACCATAATATTGCGTCATCATGCGCAAGATGTTTCGATTTATATAGAAAGCGGAAAAAAGTGTGCAATGGAAACTACACAACCTACGGAAACCAGCTTGGTGTAGTGGTGAGGTGGTCCACCTTCTTAGTCTAGATCCCACCATACAACGACCTTCACCGAGCTGTTTATTCGATGAAAAGTTTTTTATATACAATTAAATATGCCAAAAAATATATTGCAAATGGGTTGACTAAAAAAATTCAGTCCAGAGTATGATTAATTAATTATTTTTTTTATATTTTAATTTTTTTTTTCTGGTTTGGTTAATAGACAAATTTCATACCAATCGAAAATATGAAGCCCAAAGAATATGCAAACGTTAGGTTGACTATTATTTTCCCGTCACAACTCTTGTGTAGGCAGATATTAACAGGTAAAACGAACTAGTAACTTGCACCGGTCTGGTTAATTAAATAAAGTTAAATACAAATAAATATTATTAATTTATGAACACGGTGGTATACGGTTGAATGCAAAAAAAAAAGTCATGAAATTCGGATGTCAAATTTTAAAAATTCTTCTCTGGACTGAAATTTTTTAGGCAACCCATTTGCAATAGATTTTTTGGCTTATTTAATTGTATATAAAAAAAATTATCCAATAAACAGCTCGGTGAAGGTCGTTGTATGGTGGGATCTTAGACTATTTACACAAGGGTTTGCTTCCCAGTCAATGTAGTAAACGGTCTTTCCTAAAGTGCCTCGGTTCTAGAAAGGGTGGGGTTTAAAGACGTGCTTCGGTAGGCACATTAAGTCGTTGGTCCCGAGTTCTGTTGCTAGATGGATATAGTGTAACAAGTCGGAGGTCTGTAATAGGTGGCTTTGAAATCTCTGACACCAGACTACTGTCCTTGTAGGGTAGTCAGTCAGAGAGACAAGAAAAACTTCTAAGCGTTCATTGTATTCACCGTGCGGGTGTCGGGTCCATCGTGTGGCGGAAAGAGAAACCCCGAGTAGATCCCGCGGGACGTGTGATACGGGTGTAGGTTTGAGGGGCCCCTTTCCGACGTACATCAACACTCACCTTCACTACTCGTGTTTCTCTCCCTGCCCAGTCAAATCTGGTACGATCCTGCTAATGCAGCTATAGACACTCACTCTAGTATAGAACTTTCACCAGAAATGAAAAAAAAAAGATGTGTAAAACAGGAAGATCTTAATTCGACGAGTAACTTTATGACTCATCGTCATCGTCTTAGTTAAATCACGTCACTCATATAGGCCTTCCAAAAAGATCTTCAGTTTCACGCCATCCACCCGGAATTTATTATGACTTTTTGTAACTTTTGACGGGACACAAGGATTTTGATGATTTATATGGGTTTGACAAGGAAAAGTCTAATTTAAATTGAAAAAAAAAAGGTTCATCCCACCCAAACAAGACAAGGTAGACAGGAAGCAAGAAATAAGCCGCTAAGTAAGCCGCCAATCAAGTGTACCCTTCAAACAATCAAATACCGCATCATCCGCAGAATTCTTTATAGTTTGCTCATTAAATGTAACTCGATTATTAAATTTCGCTCTACAAACACGTATTATGACTGTATTAGTTCATTTACAATTATCATTATCAATGTTGCGAAATTCATAAATGTCAATTCAGATATTGCGAGTCGATTATTCATCGTGACCAAAGGTTCTATCGATTAATCCAAAGTTCCATAATGGACAATTGCCCTACGAAGTCAAGTCGCTTGATTTCACTAGATTCGTAATGTATTATATTCAAGTTTATTTATTCAACCTGTTCGTGTTTAGTTGACTGATTTGGGGCAAGCTACTCCCATCGCCCACGCAGTGGCGAAAGCCCAACATATAACGTCCCTCCTCTTCGTACAATCTGATCTCTATTGCTTTCATAATAAAGACACAATAGAGCTATAACTAGAATCCCATTGTGCAAATAATGAGAAGTGCTTTATTATGTTTTTTGTTTTACGATTCGTCCCCTACATGACTTGATTTCTGCATAGATAGCGAATCGATTTCTTATACTGTTACATTGATGTCCAATGATTGGATCGATTGTTATAATTCTCAGAATTCGTTTGTGGACTTCAAAGGGGTTCTAGTTTTTGTGTAGCCGATTAATTTTGGAATAGTGCAGATAGATAGTTCGAGAAGTAATCGAAATATTAAGTTTGATAATTGCGGTGTGTCCATGCCTTTTAAATCTTTGTGCATCTTTGTGCTACGTGTTCTTCCAAACAACTTCATGATTATTCTCAAAGCACATCAGTCCACTACTGGACAAAGGTCATCCAAAAAAGAGAAAATTGACATAATTGCTATGCTTGGCCGGCGGGTTGATGATGCCGAAAGCAGATTCACCAATAGCGGACACAGGGGACGCTGCTATCTTTTTTTTTTCTGATACCCATTGGACGTTAAGAGGTGGCGCTGATGCTATATGGGCTGGCACCACACGACGCACTATCCGATTTTTGTTTTAACATCCAAATCACTCTAGCTCACTAATTTGTCTTACTAGAAAAATAAAATAATGAAGCGATCCACTTCAGACCAAATCTGATCAGTGAGTCACGTGTCTCGTTCCGGACCGGTTCCCACACCCACACTGCGCCTACGCAGCGGTCAGTTGACATCACTTATGCAAGGGGTGCTATTTTACTTTACTTTATTCCGTTGCATAAGGACTTACAATTGTATCCGTGAGTATGCGTTGAAACGGTTTTTTAATGATGTAAACGAGATTTTTGACAACTTTCGCCAGTAGCAGAAATTGGGTTATAGATTTAATACATTTAAATGTATATAAGATGAGGCATATTGTCTGACAAAAGTTTATTCTTAGTTTAATATAATCAGTTCAAACATCAATCAGTAAAAATATGCGCATTAATGTTTTAGTTTTTAAGAAACTACACCTTGATTGATGGTGTAGTTTAGACAGCTTTATTGTTGTCAATATGATGATTCAAAGATACCAAATTTAAAGTTTTAACTTTCAAACAATTAATTTTAAAACAGAATTATCTAAATCACTCCTACATCTTCCTCAATCTACACAACCTTGTGCCTACACTATGTGACACTCCACTAAAGGGGTAACCATAAATTCAATTCCCTCCCTAATTACCCAACAGTGATTGCAGCGCAATTTGACTCTCTATATGGCTTCGTCAATTACCCGTGTTTGTTTGTGCATCTGTTTTATTTGTTTTGCCAGTCCAAAACAATTCTGCTCGAACAAATATTTAATTGGCAACGCTAATTGTCGACCATTCCATTGTCTCGCGATTCTTTCTAACAATCGGCATTGTAGTCAGACAATGTTGGGAGCTGACCTCAAGGATCGGAACACCGATGCCTTTTTGCGGCCATCGAGGAAGAGATCCGATCTGTAGTGCGTCGACACCGGAGACAAAAAGTGCATGCTGATTTTTTTGTACTTAGAAGTTGGAATTACGTGACGGAACAAATGACTGCCTGATAAAGACTTCACCGCTTTTTTAAATCAGTCTTTTTCATTCATGTTGAGTATATTCACACCGTCTGTAATAATATAAATTGTGACTATGCTAGTTAACATTCCTTTGAAATGTTCACGTCAGAAGATTACTTCCGCTACCTGAATTTATTGTTAAGTTGATTATACTCGTAGAGGTATGTTAGTTTAGACAATCATAGTGATGTCTGTCCCAACTAAAAAAGAATTAGCGATGCTTTTTCAAATCCTTACTTAATGTAGAAATACTTTTGCTGCGTAAAACACCAATACATGTCCCTTTAGTGTTAATTCAGATAATTTAAAGGCGAGCCTAAGTAACATGTTAGTAATGACTTGTTTTTTGTTGCAGATGGACAACTGGAACAGATAATTTGAGTAATGCGAACACATCGGAATCGTAACTGCTGGGTAAGTACATATTTTTAGAATCCCGTTTAAAAATAAAAGCTATTTGCCTGTCAGAAGCTTCCAAGTCATTATAAGTAACCGTTAATATTTCATCGTAGGTACCTACGTGCAATCGTTTTGCTAAAGGGAATTTATTATTTATTTTATTTAGCCAACGGTTTTTATTTTTATTTTTAATAATTATATACAGACAACGGCACTTAACGGCAGGTCAACCTACCCAAAAAGGTAAAGAATTGATTTTCAACTTTAAGTCCAACATGTAGAGATCAATGTCAATTAAGAAAATTTGACGTTTTGTTGTAGGTTGACGTGCTGTTGTCTGTACATAAATAAAAAATCCAGACGTTAATTATTTAGAAAGCGGAAATAATATTTTTCTTTCTATTTATAATTTAAACGCTATATGAAATTGTCTTCAAGAAAGATATTTTATCTGCTTCTATATTATATTTAAACGTATTTATTTTTTAATATTGTTTACACAACATTAGCTATTTGTGTATTTTGATTCAATTCAGCATGACTAATGGTAATATATTAATGAAATTTTTTGACTCCATACCTCAACTTCTGCATTAGGTATATCTCTTACTGAGGCTAACAATGGCTTGTCATTATTACCACTATTTGTACCATTTGAGCGCGTATACTTAAATAAATTTATATTAAACATTGAATTAATAAAACATAAATCAGTGTAATGTCTGATGTAGATAATGATCATAGTACGGAATCTTCAACACGTAGGTAAACCTGCCAGCACTTTTTACGTAATTTTTAATAAGCAGTGGTTCTCGCGCGACACTTCGTTTTGCGATTCGCAACGCGTATTTAACGTTTAATGGCTGTTACACTGCTGCGCTGATTTATGTTAATAACATTAATATCAGGAAAGGAACCAGTTTAACTGGCTAATTAGGGTAGTAGCACACTTAGGAACTTGACGCTTCATCCGAACTAGTGTCATTAATATACACAGCCACACATGCATAATAAAAAGCCTAACGTTCTTTCTTCGCAGCGTTATATAGATCGTCTTTTGACGATTTCAATAAATTTTTTTAACCACGCGTTGTGTTTCAAAGAAAACAAGTTTTTTTTAACATTATACATTTTCTGTGATCGTAACACAATAGGCATAGATAGTAAGACCGAACCCTTTTATTGATTTAGATTTATCTTTCGTGTTATTCTTTGTCTTCAACTGTCAAATGTGTTTATATCATCATTGTTTTGTGTTAATTAATTTAGACTTTTTTTGATATCACCAATAGTTGGTTTGTTATCTCTCGTTTTATAAAGTACGTGTTATATTACAAATATTTGTATTAAGTACGTTAAAATATGGCCCATGCCTAGATCAAGTTAATAAATAAAATCCTCTGAAAGTCTCTTGAACTCGTGTTAAATGTCAACGCTAGAATTTTTTATTATACTAACATAGTTCGTGCTACCTAATGCAATATATTACTTTGGTAAAATAAACAACACGGATAGTAAATATCTCTTTTATCTTAATACGCATTGTACATTCAATATACTTTAACTTTACGATTCGAATGTGTTTACGGCTTTACCATTTGTACAGTCATGTAGAAAAAACATTTACTTAACTCTTGTTTATGATTTTATCGACTCGGCACACTCTTTTTTGTAGATTGAAATTAAAATTTCTGCCAGATTGAAACATTGGGTACAGACGACTTTTACAGGGAAAAGTCTCGTATCTTTTTTAAATGTATGGTATTTTTCCGATTAATATTCCGAAGATATATAATGTAAACAAGTGATGAATCTTTTAAACTATAATAAAATGACGTTCACACATTTGATAGTAGAAAAAGATTTAATAAAGTGCACCAGTCATCGTATTACAATTGTTGAAATTTTAAGTTTTATATTTTAATGGCAACTTGAAACAAGCTAAGATGTTGGGTGTGTTTTTAGAGATATGAGCTCGTGGGTTCTTCTTCAGCGCTCGGAGAACTGTACTAAGAAACTGTGGAGGGCGCCACTTGCTTTAACTCAGAAGCAAGAAAGAGTTAATTAAAGAATTAAAGATAGAAAAGAAAACAAGTTATTTTCAATTTGTCTCCCCTTGTTTATTTATATGTTTAATATAGAAAATTATTGATTGATGCACATACATGAGCTACATACATTACACTTACATTAGAGTTAAGAACTAATTACCACTATGCAATTAAACAAAAGTTGTGTGCTTAACTATAAGCTTACATTCTCAGATTTAGTGAAGGAAAGCTGAGAAGTAGGAATTCCTTCACTCACGTCTGACTAAAACTAAGGTTGGCCTAACCTATGAGCTGAGGAGTATCATCAATGGATGAAAAACTATCAAAAGAATAAATGTTCATAAATACCTAGTAGCATGATATTAGATCATGTCACCGATAATAAATTATAACGTCACCGTGGAGAACCACAAATATCCCTCCGTCCCTGGAGCAGAGATTCTCACATGCGCGCAGGATGCAGGAGTATGTCCTAGTAGCTAGGAGCGAGGAGGGCGATATTTCAAGCCCATAAAAATGCAGCAACAATCACCAAGATGAGGCGATGCATCATGTAAATTTATCCATCAAGGGACAATATAAAAATGTTAGTCCATAAGGAGACAAATTGAAGAGAAAATAAGAAAAAAGAAATTAGCCCTTTGGCTTTACATGCCCACAGGCATTTTGGCACGCTTGACCGCCATTAAAAATTTACTTGTTCGCGAACAAGAAAGCTAGGAATCCAAAATTCAGGAAGCGTAGTAAAAAGACTGGCCACCAAATGGCATCCGCTTATAAAGCCAATCCAACCTCTCCCCTCTATGACAAGCAAGTTTTTTTTTTTAATTCTTTGCATTCACGACTTGGAACCACTTAACTTGACTGACACATGAAGCCAAACAACGCAGAAAACTGCTCAGCCCTGAAAAAGTAGAAAACTACCTAAAAAACACAAATAGACATTTGCCTATTAATGTAATAATATAAAAAAATTACATTCAAATTATTAGATAAAGAAAGGAATTGTGGGATGACAGACACAAAGTTGCACCTATAGTATTCCATCAGCCGGATAGATGGCGTTATCAGTAAAAATCCTTAGCTGCGCACGAGCTGTTGAAACAAAATAAATGCAAAAAATGTAACGACGTGTTACAATACATCCCCACTAAAGAAAAAAGAAAAAAAGGACAGAAAGTTAAACTACCAATGTAAAAATTTACTAAGTATTGAAGGTGATCTGTGAGGAGAACACTCGACAGCATCAGACAGTGAAATATCACTTAACACAGGCCGTCCAACTGGATTATCCACCTGCCTACGAGACCTATTGTAGAATGTCCTGCTGCGACTGTGGCATTTCTTCTTAGGAGATCGATCCCTGCGAAAAACGTCCCTCAGTCGTTGAGGTATAGGATGTGATCCCCGTACTGATGGTTGAATTTTATTATGGGTAGCAACCACAGTCTTACAAGAAGATAACATCAAGTTTGATGCAGGTCTAGTAGACGTCTGACATAACTTTCCTGAGTCAAAGATGTCCCTACATAATCCAAAGGAACGAAGAAAGTCAGCCCCTAATATAATAGGCACGTTTGTATCACGACAAACAACAAAGTGAATAAAGTTTAATCTACCAGAATAAGAAATGGGCAGTATTACTTTACCTACAACACTCAGTTGAGCATTGTTACCCACTAATAAATTTTTGTGGCAGTGAACCACATTAGGATTAACCCCTAATTGAGAAAGATTAGATAAGGCGTCAGTGCTGACTAAGGATACAGAAGCACCACTGTCTGCCAGAGCACTGCATTTGATGCCTGAAACGTCAATATTAAGATAAGGCCTAACATCATCTAAGCCATGATTATTAAACAATGGTTTAACAACAGAGGTTTTACCACTAAGAAAAGAATTAATAAATTTTAAGTGGTTTTGCCATTCAAAGTCAGAAGTATAACCCTTCTTAAAAGAAACACGACGATTTAAAATGTTGTTTACCCCTGAACGATCTGGACGTATCCTCTTCATACAAGGGCAATCTTTTGTTACAACACCCGGCTTCTTGCAATTGAAACAATGTAGACCGACATACACGTCGCAATCTTTGTAGTGATGTGCACCATCACACTTTAAGCACTTCACCACTACAGAGCTTACCCGTGAGTTACCAATGGGAGAAGTTTTAGGAGTTCAGAAATGATGACATCAGGACCCGGATTGAGATAGCCCCTGTACTCACACCTGTGCTTGGCAATTTCCAAATTAGCACAAAGCTCCTTTAAATGATCAATAGAGTAAACATTAGTTAAAGATAAACGAGATATATAGAAAGGATTCATATTAGTCATAATAATATCAAGTTGTTCCTTCTCAGACAAAGGCACAGAAAGTTGAGTAAATAAATATCTCATAGTATTAATAAAAGTTCTAATTCTTTCTTTAGGCTGTTGTAGCCGTGACCTAATTTGGTTCAATAAGGAGCGCTCACACTCAACAGATTGAAACTCAAGTTTTAATAATTGCAAAAATTGATTACATGTTAAAATAGAATGTTGAACAGATTTGAACCAAATTAAAGCCTCACCTGACAAGACATAAATGGCATTATTTAAGAAATCATTATCAGAAATTCTAGAAGACTTAATGTAATCTGTAAGTTTAATGATGAAATCATGGACTGGTGTATCTCCGCTAAAATTCAAATTCCATTTTAAAATTTGATTGAGCACAGGCTTAGAATTAACATTCGAACATGAATTTTGATGATTAACCTCATCACCAAGGGATTGAATAATTAGAGGTTGAGTACCTACAGATACCGAAGGTATAGGTTCAGACACAACACTAGATGATGTGGTTCCGCACTTAATATTGTTAAGAAGTAGAAAGGCATTAGCAAGCAAGCTAATTTTAAGTGCCCTGTGTTCCTCACTGGTGACACTCAGTCGCTCAAGTCTTAGTATAACATGAGTTAATATAGAACAACACTTTTTGATACAACCAGCATGGTTGGTATTCAACACTTCATTATATTTTAATTCACAAATATTCAGCTCATTAGCAGAGTCTAAAGAAAATAAAAACTTATTGCTTAATTCCTGATTGGTGATACCCTTACCAGAACGCAATAACTTCCTCAGCTCATCGACAGTAGTATCATCTAATACTTCAAGGCCCTTAACACGAATTTCATATAAAAGTTCGTTTTTACTAAGATAATTAATATCTAAAGAAAGAGACATGATTACAAAATTAAATTAGTAACCTAAGTTGAGACAAATTAAAAAAACACAGCTTCAAAGTACAAATCTCTAAAAGAGGCCTACCCGTTGAGGCGCCAATGAAACAAGCTAAGATGTTGGGTGTGTTTTTAGAGATATGAGCTCGTGGGTTCTTCTTCAGCGCTCGGAGAACTGTACTAAGAAACTGTGGAGGGCGCCACTTGCTTTAACTCAGAAGCAAGAAAGAGTTAATTAAAGAATTAAAGATAGAAAAGAAAACAAGTTATTTTCAATTTGTCTCCCCTTGTTTATTTATATGTTTAATATAGAAAATTATTGATTGATGCACATACATGAGCTACATACATTACACTTACATTAGAGTTAAGAATTAATTACCACTATGCAATTAAACAAAAGTTGTGTGCTTAACTATAAGCTTACATTCTCAGATTTAGTGAAGGAAAGCTGAGAAGTAGGAATTCCTTCACTCACGTCTGACTAAAACTAAGGTTGGCCTAACCTATGAGCTGAGGAGTATCATCAATGGATGAAAAACTATCAAAAGAATAAATGTTCATAAATACCTAGTAGCATGATATTAGATCATGTCACCGATAATAAATTATAACGTCACCGTGGAGAACCACAAATATCCCTCCGTCCCTGGAGCAGAGATTCTCACATGCGCGCAGGATGCAGGAGTATGTCCTAGTAGCTAGGAGCGAGGAGGGCGATATTTCAAGCCCATAAAAATGCAGCAACAATCACCAAGATGAGGCGATGCATCATGTAAATTTATCCATCAAGGGACAATATAAAAATGTTAGTCCATAAGGAGACAAATTGAAGAGAAAATAAGAAAAAAGAAATTAGCCCTTTGGCTTTACATGCCCACAGGCATTTTGGCACGCTTGACCGCCATTAAAAATTTACTTGTTCGCGAACAAGAAAGCTAGGAATCCAAAATTCAGGAAGCGTAGTAAAAAGACTGGCCACCAAATGGCATCCGCTTATAAAGCCAATCCAACCTCTCCCCTCTATGACAAGCAAGTTTTTTTTTTTAATTCTTTGCATTCACGACTTGGAACCACTTAACTTGACTGACACATGAAGCCAAACAACGCAGAAAACTGCTCAGCCCTGAAAAAGTAGAAAACTACCTAAAAAACACAAATAGACATTTGCCTATTAATGTAATAATATAAAAAAATTACATTCAAATTATTAGATAAAGAAAGGAATTGTGGGATGACAGACACAAAGTTGCACCTATAGTATTCCATCAGCCGGATAGATGGCGTTATCAGTAAAAATCCTTAGCTGCGCACGAGCTGTTGAAACAAAATAAATGCAAAAAATGTAACGACGTGTTACAAACTGTACTTATCTAACAAATGGGACAACTTTTATCTATCAGCGTCACGTTTTACTTAAAACAAATTAAGCCGCTCGATTAAGACTTGTGGGCTCTTTGGATAGAACGGGACGTTTACGAAACACATTAAAGTTTCTATTTGTAATATGTTTGAACATGTTAAAGATATAGTGGGTGTCATAGATTACTTATACAGATATATTCCTAACACAAATCAAGAATTAAGAAATAATTGCCTCTAGTATAGCGGTTAAAAATATAATTACTATGTTAGTGCTTCATCTTTAAGAATGATTAATATTTTCACACGGCTGTACTTCCGGATGTGTTAATTTTGCGCAGACACTTATGGTTAGCGTGATTTGCAATTCAGATGAATTACGTGAAAAAACACCTGCTTATTATCTAAGCTCTAAAGTAAAAAGTTTGGAAATCCTTTTTTTTTTAATTTTTTGAAATTGTACCATAATAAGCTATGCATTAGCAGAAAACTGTCTCGACTAATGGTTTTGTAAAATTAAATGAGTTAATAATATTGTAACCGACAGAAAAGAGAGGTTTTAAATTTCAAAAGTAACTTTGTCATATTAGAATATGTGTTTTTTTTTACAGGATTGACCAATTTAGATGTTATTTTTTAGTTTATACTACAAATACAGCTTTGGGCTATTAGAAAAGATAAAAAAGTGTTAAAAATTATAAAATAAAGTATCAACAATCCTCATAGGACAAAAAAAACATTTTTTTTTTAATCTGTCGTCGATAACGTCATCATTTCAGAATTTTTTTGGGGAAAAAGTGCTCATATTTCTGTAGAGGCAATTTTTTACGTTTATTGTTACACTCTTAATAACATAAGAAAAACCACTTTGCTTATCTTTACTTTCATACTGAGGCCAATTTTAGGTCTCAGAGACTTATTTCATCTGTAAATAACTGACACAATATTATTTTACACCATTTAAACACGATTTGATTAAGATATAACATATTTTCTTAGTTGTTTTTATATTATAACTATCTATCTAGATTAAACTGCGTCGACATATGTCAGAATGGAAGAATTCAGTTTGATCTTACGAAGCCCATTAAGTAAGTTATTTGGGTCACTGTGAAATACCTTAAATACAAATGAACTGCATAATACTACCTACCGAAGTCGTTTCCCTACTTAGAGCTTATCATGCACTTATTAGCAATTGTTTTTCATTACCCAACGAGATATTCAAACAATTTGCAATACGGATCAATTGTTTTCACGCGAAACAAAGTCCTGTTTAAGATAAATCTTAAACTATAAAACTCCTGTTTTATTACCTTGTCCCTGCGCAAGTGAAATCGTTAACCCTTGAGTTCTCTTGCGACAGATTTTAATAAGTTTTATGGTTAAGATGTTTATTGATTTATTAATTGCATCATTCATATTACCAACAAAATTTACATGACTTACAAAAAACCGACAAAAATCGTGGAATCAATAAGCCACCAGTTTTGAGACGGTATGTTATTTGGCACCGATCTACCCATTTGAAAAGTTTTGCCAAAACGCAATACTCTGATAATACATATTATATGCGACGAATTTTAAGTTTTTTTTTCCTCAGTTTAAAATAAAAGATATTAATTAAAAAAAATTAATGACCATCATCATTACCTACCTGTAATCTATACTAATATTATAAAGCTGAAGAGTTTGTTTGTTTGAACGCGCTAATCTCAGGATGTATTGGTTTGAATTGAAAAAATCTTTTTGTGTTGGATAGTTCATTTATCTAGGGAGGCTTTAGGCTATATAACATCACGCTGCGACTAATAGGAGCGAAGCATCAGTGAAAAATGTTGCGAAAACGGGAAGAATTATTTACATATATATTTGAAGGCTTCCGTTGCGTGCGCTGCGTAAACGGTTCAAGTCACCCTAAAAATAAATACCCAAGTAATAACAGGAATAAACGCGGACGAAGTCGCGGGCAACAGCTAGTTAATTATAAAATCAGGAATTTAAGAACCAATTTTCTAATTCAATGAAGTAATTTGCGTTTGCCATCATGCGTGATTGTCAAATTTTGGTGTTGACTTTGGATATTTTTTTTGTATGAAATTCCTGAGGTGTGTAATTTTAATTTCCGTTTCTATTCTCCTATCCTTACGAAAAAAATGAGATATATGAACTAACCGACGCGACCCTACAATGCTTTCGAAGTAGGCTTCAAGCAATCGAATGTCATAAAAAAATAAGGGAAAGTATTAGTTTTTGTTACTTTCGTTTAAAAGCTGAAAACGTTGCGCTTCTTTCGTTTAGTCTATTAAGAACGTTTATGAAATTGCTCATGTAAAAAGCCTTCAAATAAAAGTATATATCAGAGTAACGGTAACCACCACTTTCCATCAAGTGGACCGGTCGTTTGCCACGCCTTGTCCATAAAAAAAAGTGATATTGATTTCATCTTTACGTTCAGGGGCCGGACATGATCTCTTTTAATAATAGATGTTGCCCGCGACTACGGTCGCAAGGGATTTTGAATTTAACACTACCTTACGAGAACCGTACTTTTTTCAGGTATAAAAAGGTCTATGCAATTCTGGCTAATAACCTTCGAAAACCTTTGCTTTTTGAGTAGTAAACATCCATTTAAACTTTTAAATTTATCATGTTAGTAAGGTTAGATTACTTGAAGCTCATTCAGCTTTTTCTGCATTGATTTTTACGTGAATTCAACGCAAGAGCGTTTAAATGATAATGGATTATTTACCGTTTATGGAAAAAATACCATCATGGTATTCAGTAGATACTCGTCTTTTAGGAGGAGTAGTCGTCTGTGGTTTTTGATTTTATAAGCGCACTGTTATGATAATACAATGCATTTAATGTCATATTAAAAGTTACTTCATAGCTTTATTCTACCTACGGCAGCTATTTTTTTATAGAGACAGAAGTTACTATAGATAGGCCATCTAACTACCAACTCTTATAGCTGTAACAACCTCGTGTACTATCTAGTTTTATATTCATACTTTTCTCGTTGTCTCGTTTAGGTTAAAGACTACTAAATCCAGTGAATTAATTTCGATTCGATTCCCAATCGTAACTCGATCCACCCAATTGACCGAATAACGAAACCGATATAACTCACAGACGCCCACCAGTTAAGTTGCGATTTCGTTATTAAGATAACGCGATTCAGTAATTTGCAAACATTTGGTTAAATATGTATTACCTAAGACACTGAACATATCTAAGGAAACATTCTCATAATTACGTGATTTATACCAGCTGTAAACATTATAAATAATACCATATTATTTATTCATTTATTTCAATAAGTTCAAAGTTCTCCACTAAATGTATGCCATGTTACTTTTATTATGATGATGTGATCATTAGTGTGGCTTAAATCACTTTATGAACTCTCACTAAATAGCTATTCGATAATTCAAATAAAAAAGGTTACACTATACTGGTTGTTGAACTGTGAGATCTATCGATAGATGTTAAGTCAAGATTTGTGTTAAAGTGAATTGAGATGTAGAGATATAAGAAAGAATATAATAATTTTATTACTCTTAATAATAACTATTAACCGCATGTAAAAACGCTCGAAAAAAAGCATTCACTAATGACAAATTCGGCAATGATGGTAGTTCAAATATTTATATGAATAACGGCACGATACCTTAATCACAAATTAGGTTAAGAAATAAGGATGTTGGGTTGTGAGTTGTACTTGCATGTATATACCAAACGATCCATGCACGCATGCACCATACTCATAAAACATCATAATTTGTCAAAGGTAAAAAAATAAATGCTACGGTTATATGTATAATGTGAAAAGGAAACGCCTGCACCTGCCTGCCGTATAGGTGGCCCTGTGCCGGCGCAACGGGTGGCGAGCGGACCATCGGGATGAAAATATATTTAAGATTCATTTACATATGTGCTGCAGGGATTATTCCCGGGGCCATGTTTATTACTGCTGCTGATCAATTCGCGAAAATCATTAAAAAAGTAACCATAAGCTTTCAAAGTTTCCAACTAATTTTTAAACATTTTGTAGGTAGTCAAATACATTAGATACCAGGTAATAGGTAGTTGGATTATGTTTCATTTATACTCAATATCTTACTAGTTTGACAGGCTGTGTTGTCAATATTGCAATGATATCCAACACATAATCTTTTAGCTGCGCTTTTCGTGCCTAGAGTTAGTTCCAGTCGTTATCTGTACGCTTTAGAGCTCGTTGCGAGCACCGCACAGCATTATGCAAATAGAATTAAATAGACAAATATCATGTTTGATCAGTTTTATTACAATGTTGATCATAAACCCAGCGGGCTGCGGCCTTTGCGTTTCGTCACAGCAACCGCCTAAGCCGCATTCCACCTCTCGTATACCAAATACAGCGTCAACTTGTCTCACTCCTCCATTATTATGATACAGATTTATGTCTAACATTCAACTAAGTACAGCCACTACTTTGTCAAGTCGAGAAGAATGCCTTTGCGGGGTAAAGGAATGTTTTTGAAATTGTAATTACCAGATTTCGTGACTTACTATTTTTTGTCCTAATTTATTCTTGTGAATTGTTCTTTTGTAACTCTATTCCCACTGTGAGCTTCCATCCAAGATCTGCTAAATTTTTTGCTACATTTAATTTTTGTGCTGTTTGCTATTTTTGCTTTGCCTTTATGTTTTGAATGTAAATATTTTATTATAATTAGAGAAAGTCGTGTTAGTTACACCACTTATAAGTCGAGATCGGCTGGACCGATTTTTATGATATTTGTGTATTTGAATTTGTATTCGTCGGGAATAGGATGATAACTATTAAAATCATTGGAATGTTAACGCTAAAATTACTAATGAGGATCTGTTTTTCTTCATTCATTTATCCAACACCGCCACATTTGATGACAATGACAGTTAGGACGTCAAAGTCAAATACTAACCTAATACTAAATTCTGAGGCGATACGAAGTTCGCGGGGTCCGCTAGTCTTATTATACAGGGTGTTGATTTCAATACGAGCGGAATTTATAAAAAGAACTCATGATCGCATATAGAACAAGCACTAGGAACGAATTAATAAAAATAAATAAAACTGAAATTTTAAGCGAATATTTTTTGTTAAACCCTTACTGCACTGTGGCGTTAGATACTGCAAACTGTTTTTGGTGTTTTTTATTTATCTTCGTCGGGAATAAGATGATAAGTATTAAAAACGTTGAAAAGTTAAAAATATTTTATTTCCAATCACGTCATATTTGATGACAATGACATTTAAGACGTCAAAATCAAATACTATTCAGAGGCGATACGAAGTTCGCGGGGTCCGCTAGTATATAATATTTATCAATTTTCATGTTAGTTTTAGAATTAACAGTCAATTCATTAGGTATTCTATATACCACTGCTTTTGCTCCTAGTTCCACGTGCTTAGAATTCATTTTATTCTCGGCCTGGGTCCAGTGAAACGAGATTATATGTACATAATAAGTACTTATATAGTTTTAAAGTCTTTGCGTATTTTTTTTCTACACACCATTTGTATAACCAATTATTAAACGCTTACAAAATTTCACATTCTATTTGCAAACGACATCCGAAAATATGCCCAAAAATGGGCTTTCACCAATTTTATAGACAGTATAATATTGTCGTAGTTGACAGTCAGTACCTCTATCATAGAGAAAAAGAGTGCTATGGGTAAATCTAATATAAAAAAACATAAATGTAATTTTCTGTTCTCCAAAGTGGACCGGTGTGACATAAACTGGAAGGGTCGAGTTGGTCTCAAGTTCAAGAATGTTTTCTACCATATTACTTTCTCACATAACCTTTACGTACGTCTCATGCGAACTTTCCTCTGGCTTCGTTACGCGTAATTCTTAAGTTCACAAGAATAAATGACTTCGAATATGAAGTAATGACTTCAATATTTTTTTAAGTTTTACATTTTTACAGACCATTTAAAGAAAACTCGTGATACAGACAAAAGTTTCGGCAATCATATTTTTTCAATTCGGTACACTTTGGATGAAAGCGAAAGAAACTGCGGACAATCACGAACTTAGCAACTCGTTTTTATGTAGTAATTGTTAAATTTTTTATTGTCATGATTAACCATGATCTTATTCTTATTAAGATACTCGTACAATTTTGGGTTTGTATAGTATCCGTTTAGTGCCCAAATACATTGACATCTGTTTGATTTGAGAGAAATTATTTATTGATGCGATCAGCTTGATTTTGCATTTTAATAACAATTTAAAATAATTGCTATATCTCCTCAATATTCTTAATGTACACATATTGTAAAATGGTAATAGAATAAATTTACATTATTTTAAACTTGCGGTTCATACATGACATTTATGAACTTATCAAATACGATTGTAAGATTTATTATGTTTTGACTTTTGGTTGTAAGGTTTAATTATTAGACGTGTATTTTGATTAATAATTATTATTTAGTGGTCATAGAAGCTACTGTTTAGTTTAGTTAAGATATTCAAAAAAACATTAAATTTTTTTCTATTACCTGCCTGTTACTTTTTATTTTTTTTAAGTAACCAAATTACGTTAGTAACTATTTAGTAGTCTGTAACAAAAGTTTGCAGTTAAACACTTTTTGACTTGCCGCTTGGGAATGGAAAGGTATAATTTAGAACTGTACATTTGTGTTAATTTAATTAAAATATATTCTTTGTTATGGGAAGAATAGCATTTACGTTGACGAATTGTATGGCAATATATTCTGAGAATGTATGATGTTGCAGCATAAATGTGCTAATGAAACGGTTGCTTAACATCGCCGGTGACACAGTAGTTTTTATTTTGTTGAAAGTTTCTTGGCTTTGTTAGTATTCCTGGAATCTGATGCCATCATTTGCATAAAATGTGCATAATGTTATTCCGAGAATGTGCATTGATTTCTTTGCTGAATGTAGGAATTAAAATCGAAGTGATTTTGACGGCAATCATTGAGGTTCTTAAGCCTTCAGGTACAAATGAATGAATATTGATGACGCATTAATTTTTATGAAGTTAAGAGGAAACACAAGGGCCGTTTCTCCATACAAACGTAGTCCCCTGTTTCCTCCCTGGATAAAGCCAGTAGAGCAATAATTTTTAGTACAAAAATCTATGGCCACTATAAGCATGTTTCTATGTTTTCTGTTTTTTCATAAATTAATTAAAAAAAAGATATGAGCCCTCAAAAATCGAAAAAAATCGCCAGATTTTCCGGTTTGTTTAAACATCCAGAAAAAAAATTTTGCAAAATTTTAGATAAAAAGGAAAACCTTCGAACACGGCCAAAGCCTTTTTTTAATTTTTAATGAAAAAAGTATTTAAATCGGTCTAGTTTTGGAAAAGTAATCGGGGGACTACGAAAGTTGATTTGGTGTGCTTTTAGTAGGTATTTTCGGTCCAAGAAGCAGTTGTCTAAGTAGGCACTTCTAAGTCAACTTTATTAGCTAAGTGGACTCTTAATAAAATTCAAATTGGCCGGTGGATGCTACCATCGAGAGCAAGAGTTTGATCGTTGGGACAGATTTATGGCACATGTGGCATTTACCATTTATATCAGTCAAATCTATCTGTGCATTGCTGCGTCCTGCGGAAAAGTTTATGACTAATTTAAAAAAGACAGATAAAGAAATTTCCCAATCGCTAATTCACCGTGACTGACTAACTTGTTTTAATTTTTGTTATCGATATGTTAAGAAGATTACGTCGTAAACATCACTATTATAAAAGCATAATAATTTCTAATTAAGGCTTGAAGAACCATCTTCGAGGTAGGGCTCAATAAATTTTACAGCATGCCTCGCGGTCATCACACCTATATCCGATTTCGCAGCAAATATTTCATACTATATTATGTTAATTTCCCAAAGCTTCTGTTGACTTTTAAGGCGGACATCTATTCCACGTATTTATGGTTTTGGTCTATTGCCTTACCGTGTTTGGATTTATTATTATGTTTGTTTTGTAACTTGAGTTCTCACTTTTCGGCTAACTCATCAGTTTTGAAATATGGACTTAAAAGTAGAATAGAATGAATTGATATCTTATTACATGTTCAATTTTTTCCTTGGCCCAAGTTTAACGGCAATTTTATTTATGGTTATTGTAGTTGTCAGTTGAGATCATCATAGTATCGTATTACCTTAGTCGATTTTAAATACATCAACTTAAATTTTAAAACACTGTTAATGACAATTCTTCATGAGACAACTGGCCAAGAAATAATCAATTCTATCATTGTAATTTCCATTTTTTTAAGGGTATTAATAAGTGCGCGTTCGGTAAATTTAATGTACACTCGACAGCACATCAAGTTATACAGTTGAACTGCGATAACAGCTTTTATTACGTAGGACATAAAGGCGGTCTCAAGGTCAACATGTATAGTCTGATGTGCCGCCGTGTGTACAAACGCAAAAGTTTTATAAAGTTCAGTGATTAGTGGTCACATACACTTTAAGTTAAAATTCTAAAGATTATAGTCTGTGTGCTTTACTCTAAGTTTGCCTTGCTTGTTTTGGCCCCAGATGCTTCATTTTAACATATCCAAGGGCCTAAACCTGGGTGAGCATTGGATTCTTATTTCAAATTCATGCCTATTGCCTGTCATTAAAAAAACACTACATGTAATATATAAGTTTGTAATCGTATTTCCGGTTGAAGATCCTAAAAGTTCTATAAATCTTTGGCATCGAATGAAAATGTATACCAGTCACTATAAAAAATGAGCACATTAGACTATTACAACTTAAACAAGTTTTTTCGACAGTAATAAAGACCCGTCCCATTCAAGTTCTAGCGGTCCATTTATTAGAATTTAATCCGATAATGACTTAGTTTATTTGATTAACATATTTGGGAACAATGTTAGTTTATTTATTGCTTCATTTCGATTTAGCATGTGAAAACAAATTGCTTATTAATTCTATTTGTATCAGTCGATCTCGTTCTAGTGCAAATGGTGTAACTGCTGGGAAAATTGTTAAAATAAATTACATTGTTTTTCAAATTCTGAAGCGTGTTAAGATAAAAATTGGCCTCGGACTTCTCGTTCACCATTGCGTGTTGCAAGGTCGCGTTAGCACTTTCTCACGAGTGCAGAGATTTGTATGTGGTTGAGTCTGGTTGAAAGTCTCAACTGTCAGTTTTAATATTTTAAATAATCATGCAACGCAAAAATTTACTATTATAACTACTATATGTTATAGTATATCCATTATAGAAAATAATAGATACCGATTACATGAAAATTAACATACATACATACATATTATCACGCCTCCTTCCCAACGGGGTAGGCAGAGACCAAGGCCTTCCACTTACTACGATCCTGGCATACATCTTTCGCTTCTTCCACATTCATCAATCTCTTCATGCATTCTCGTCGGTTTAGAGTACTTAAAATTAAGTAATTTCTAAAAATAATAACCGGGTATGTGTTGTAGCCTTTTTCACGCATACTGGTTCGCGGACAGCAGTTGTATGTTATATATTTTATAATGTAATTTTATTTTAAAACTAAGTACTTATCACGTCTTATCTCGATGGGTTCAGCATTATAGAAAATATTTACTGATTTCTCTTCTCCTGCAATTCTCTAGAACAGTGCTGGCCGACTACAATAAAGTTTTGCTGATATATCCAGCAGCAGAATGTTGTCTGAATCAGAGTTGCCTAGAACAGTCTGCCAGGAATGGTGCCTTTCCCACCCAACTACTGATCGTAGTCATCGGCCTATTCTTAAACAAACGATGTTTGAATAATGGCCAAGAGAAGACGCTGCAATCAGTCTTATTTTGTCCATACGTTTTTACCCATATGATGGGAAGGGGTTGTGCTCTAAAAACGATGGAATAAAATTAAATAAATGTGTTCGTTATTTTTTATTAAATTTAGTTAGAGGAAAAAAATCATAAACCATTACCTAAATTTTAATTAAACAACAAGATACTTAGATTATAATCACCTCTCAAAATGTAAAATCATGTGGAAACTAGTTAGCCTTTAGAATTATTACAATTCTATTCCATAGGGAATACATTCCGCCACAATTTTACAGAATTTGTATCGGTTCCCACTTCTCAGTAATTATCGTCAATTACTCAATATCTGAAGCGAGGCTATTCTTTCGCACGATGATAATAACACATCTAATTGTGTAATTTATTCCTGGAAGCTGGTAAATTAACGTCAGGTAACAAGTATGGTTATGCTTGTTCGCTATTCATGACATAGCCGACAAGAAACATGTTATTCTAAATTAAGTAGTCGGTTAAGTCTGTCAAATCAAAGTGTAGCTGAACATTACCGTCAAATCCTTTACTTACGTTGTTATGCCTTCCTCTACTGAAACTAACGATTTTCTTTATCTTTAACATGTTTGTTATTGCTAGTGTAAATTTCAAAGTTTACCGCTTAAGTAGACTTATAAGATTGTCTTATTTTTAGTTTTCAAAAGTTCCGCTGGACAAAGGTCTCCTGATGCAAGCCACTTAAGGGGACTACTAGAGCTGAGTGCTGCCCCCAATTTTATTACTTCTAAACAAAATCGATTCTCAAAAAACTAGAACAGTATCATTTTATCAAATGACCTCTAGTATTTATTGAATCACTGTTAACTAATACACTTTCGTAACATATTTAATCGGAAATGAAAATGACTATAATATGATAATAATATCAAAATTGCTGTTTCTCATGGTTCATCATCTGAAACCGGATTGTCCCATTTAAATTAACATAATTATTAATTGTTCAAACACGAAGCTGTACTTTCAAATGGACAAAAACTAATGGATGGTTTCACTAAACAGCCCCAAGGCGAGAAACAGGTGGTTGTCTGTTATTATGTAGATCGTCTGTGATTAGTCGAAAAACACGTATGAACTGGATATTTGGCGTATCGAACACCCACAGACTGATATTAGAAACAGGAATTATAGTAATAGATGTTGTAGAGCAATAAGTATAGAGTTAATTATCATTATGAGCAACCTACGTCATTCCAACGCTCTGGAGACAAGCTTAGGGCTAGAGGGCTGGTATTATAAGACAGATGATTGAGATGTATGTAAGATCAAGTCACGCCGAGTTACGGAACACTTAATATTAATAAAAAAAAATGTAAATGTATGTTAAGCTTTGTAAACGTAGGATAAATCTGCTGCCTCGTAAAAGTTTGCACTCATTTTTGTCAGACTTAACTCCAAATGTGAGAGGAAGATGTAGTTTGTCCAATCGTTAACCGTTAACTGCGCAAATAATAGGGGTTAAAGTATGAAATGGCCGATTATTTTCCCACTTTTTATTTTGTTTATAGCTCTTAAGTATAGTCATATTTTTGCGTAATTCTTTTTGTATTGTATTAAAAACTAAATAAAGTAACTTTTGACTAAAAAAAAAATGCAATACTAGTGCCTATTACTTCAAAGGAAGTCGTTGAAAAGACCCCTTACAATGTGTCAGCTGACCTTCTTGCTTCAATTAAGTATATTTGTATTATGTACTTTAATTTTCAGAAATTTAAATACTATAATGCGTAGCTTTATAACCATCTAACTTTCACATTTAATTGCATCGAAAACGGTTCCGGCGTTTTTAAAAAAACTAAAAAATTGTTAGTATGGAAAAATGACTTTTCTCGATTTCGTCCATACAAAACGGCAATTTCATACTTTAACCCCTAATATTATGATTACCTATATTATATGAAATGTGCTGAGTATGTAGAAATATCCGTCTATACCAATTCAAAAAAAAAAAATACAAATTAAAAAATTACACAGTTTGACGCTCTCGCGCTCAAATGTGCTAATAGTGTTGACCAAAAAGATACGCCACTGGCATCGATATCGGGGTCAAAGATATTAGCACTTATGACTATTCTCGCTTCCTGTAGAAAGCTTATACAAATAGTTAAAGCAAACTAGAGATGTATTCGCTAATGAAGCTATCTACAATTAATGACGATAGACAGACAATACCATTACTTATTCCCATGACAACGACTAGATTGCATCTCGTCTGTAATTACTTTTGAGGATATCGACTGGTTCGTAAGCGAGATGCGTGTGGTAAGCGCTTCACTCAAGTAGGTAACTCGACATAAATCATGGGGCGAACACGGAAAACAATTAACAGAAAATAAACAGTTTACTCGACACGTGCCGACCCGATATCAATCTTTCAATCAGCTGTCGAACTATTTTTCAACGTTCATAAAGTGTAGGCGCTTATTGCGCTGTATGATAGACTTACGCAAATGAAAGTTCACGAGCTCATTAATGATTGCAATAAAACATAATGATGTTTATAGAACTTTATCGCTGCACACTATTCTACATTAGCTATTTAATATGTTTGAGTACGTAATAATATTGATAATGAAGTAAGAGCTCCATAGACCGATCTTATTAGAACGATACTAACCCGAGCACGAAATTTAGTGGACCGCTAATTAATTGGTTTGTTAAATTATTATGTACCTGATTTTGATAATAATCTGACATAAAAGATTAATGTCTAGACACATATTAATAAACATAGACAAAAAAAGATTTAAAGCACCGTCTGTTCATTTGTTCTATAACAAAATAATCATTTATTATAGTTTAAATCTTGTTTTTCATAAAGGCTAACTATTGGCTAATATGTGGGTGTGGTAATGAAATCACTTTATAATAAGGCAATTGTCTCATAATGAAGTTATTACCCTTGTATTGTTATTATACTGCTTATAATAAGTCTTGTTGGCAGATCTGATTCGCGTTCTCATTATCTTTACCTCTGCAATGCATCTTGTTTGTAATTATACGCTTGCTTTATTCGGCGTTTTGCACAATCGACATATTGTTTATTTATGTTTAATTGGTTCGTTAGTATTTTTATTCTAATATCTACTGTAACGATTAAGGTATGCTTGTATTTTTAAGTCTGGTCCAAGAATCAAGTTAAATAATCGATAGATAGCATCGCAAGGATTTAAAATGGTCGGACGCGTATAGAGCTGCATACCACGACATAGTGGCACGATAAATAACCCATTGACCCAGGTAAGATTATCGATAACTCTGACATGCTACACTAGTCTTATTATTATTTTGTTGCTTGATTAATATTATCTTTACAATTATTGGTGGTGTTTCATAACTTATCAAACCCTGGTGTTTTACCATATTTAAATATTCTGCGTGCACATCTAAGTTATTGGTGCTTTATAAATATTAATATGGGCTCTCACAAACCATCTGGCTGATGTCATAAATGATCATAATATAGATAAATTAACTCAGAGTGACTTAGCGTATCAGAATACGGATTTTAGTGTAATAATATGCGTGTTGACCCGATTGTTATTTGTTTTACATAGTCTTAGTTTGTAGTTAAATTATGTGAATAACTGTGAAGTGGAATGAATGGATTTTGTGGAGGTCACTTTGCTTTAGTTTGTGAATAACAATGTATTTAGTACTGACAAACCACAAAATAAACGAGATTCCTACGCGGCGTATTGAAACAGGTGCGAGCGACTTTTGCTAATTTTTATTTGTTTTAAATTATTATTAATTGAATGTTTTGTGCGTTGTGTTCTTGTAAATTATAGTGTTTATTATTCATTGTTGTATCAAATAAATATTTGTTTCTCTCTTTCTTTTTAATCGCTTCTTTTTTTCTAAAGCCAGCCGGGAGTACTGATCTGCATATTATGTACTGTTAAATATAAAATTTTCCTTTTTATATCAAAAGCTCTATGTGTACAGTGCTTGATAGTTTTTATGCATGGTTTTTATCAATTCAATGTACCTATTACTAATAAATTGTTAACAAAAGTGTTATCCTTCTACACTCATCTTATACTTCTCAAATTTGAAATTTCTCGGTCCTCAAAATTTCCGTAAAATCAGTTTTTTTATGCTTTAAGCATTAGATCATTTAAAATTATATTACTCTTGAAGAAGAAAAGTTCTAAAACTCAATAAATATTTGATTCTATAAACTCCAAAACAATTTTCGATTTATATACTTGAACATAATGGCCTAAACATGTTAGTATCGTATTGAAATCGGAACGGGTTCTTGTCGCTTTCAGTTCCTTCGTGTCTTCTGCCAGTTTATAATACTGTGCTTTCTAAACACAACACCGGCTTACGTGTTAGGTTCCTTTACACTATCGTTTCAAATGTTTTGACCTTTCAGTGGATAACTTTATTCATCCCATGACAGTCTGGCTTTCCTTTTGAACAATACCCAACCCTAAAATATGCCGTGTCGTGTTGGCCTAAAACTGAGCATGCACCACCCCTTCACTTTCTATGTGGCGTGTCGTAAAAGGTAATAAAGGAATTTTGCCAAAACAAGATGGACATCAGCATTTTCTCTCTACCAATGGCTAAACTGCCAAACGGCCTATCTATTGTAGCAGGGGGGTGCCACTCCGCAGTTTGGGTATGTTCGTGTGACGTGCCTCCCGGGGAAGAGTACGGCATTGGCTTGTCGCTCGGCTCGCGTTATTTACTGTGATTTTTGCAATGATCAATGACTTCTATCTAAACATTATGTAGTCTATTTAAATTATGTTATACACGCAGCTACCTCTATTGAATTGCTTTAATATTTATCTATATCACTAAATAACTAATTGTAGGTACTCGGCAAGTGAAACTCGGTGTGGGAGAAAAACCGCAGTGTTATGGATTATTTTACGGAATATAAACGCTCGTTTGACACGTTAAGTTTTAATTTTGCGTGCATTTATGGAACAAGTGAGCCTTCTGTACGTAGTACTATTATTACTTATTCTGTGGTTGTAGTTAGAGCAAAATCCTTGTTTTGAAAAGACCTTTTTTAACTTTAACTTTAGAGGATGGTGGCGATGCCATTTCAAAAGATAGCGAACCTTAGTTTTTATCGAATGACCATACTTACTTAAATAGCATACCTACGCGGGTGAAATGGATGCGGTGGGCAATGTAGGCATGCGCCATCTAAGCCCAATAAATTGCGGATTGGCCGCGTGCTTGCATCATTCAAATTTATGTATCTCGATACGTAATCACGGTCATTCAATATGTGTGTAGCGGTATTCCACCGGCTTCCACACATTAGCCTATTTCCCTGTTTTATTGTACTGTAAAATTGGATGTTAGCTTTAATGTTTAGCGAAAGTTAGCGAGCAGTTTCTTTGTAGAATCCATTTGAGCGGTAAGATAAGCTTGGATTGTATTTCTAACACATTTGTGTTGTAACCTTACTTTTAAATCTCAGTGTTGTTTTATCTTGGAGTGGTTTTTAAAGGCAATATATCGGAAACATCTAACAAAATAAGGATTGCTTGTTTAAAGGTTTTACGCAATGACACTAAACGTATAAGGTACTCGATTGACATAATCGAAATTGCATAATTATGTTAATCGAATGCGCATTTTAATTATTCTAGAAGTAATTAACACCACGAATTTAATGATCATTAGCCCGTGATCGCGTAACTTGTGTTTTATTAGAGGAAACTGATTTTTATGTCTTATAATGCCCACCTTATGTTACATTCAATTCTAAACACGTGTTAAAGACATTCAAAGTATAACAACCACCTAATTAAAAACATCTTAATCTTGAAACGTCAGAGGAAGTACGTAAGACACAAAATGCCGGTTACCTTCGAGTGATAATATTTGAAAGTCGTATGTCCATTTGATATCTGAGGTTGTTAATATCGCGCCTTTATATCTGTGGAACTGAGAACTTGTAATTCATATATCATTCGATACCGTTTAATGGTCTAATGTAATTTAATGAAATACGAAACTTAGGGGCATGACCTCCTTGGTAATCTAGTCATACATTTTCTATGTCCGAGGCGTTCCTGCGAATTTGTGAAATATAGTCAGAAGACCCGACTGTGAGGCATTTAATACTTTTATTAATAACTGGCGGCCGCCCGTGGTTTTATCAGAAACACAAGTAACATTGTCGGCATTAATTTTCAACGATGCAACACTTAAAGAATTTGCACATTTTATAATATTTTGTCGTATCAATAATAAAACAGTCGAAATGGCTTGGGAAGTGATAAGTCGTTAAACAGGTCACGTCAGAAACTCGTAAAAGGTGGCTTGGAAAATTCAGACTATCCTTGAAATATATGTCCCTTTAGGTACTGTTTTTGTATGAACTATGTTACATTTATAATTTGACCGTATCGTTTATTGTCGTAAAATCATTTACACGAAGTATGGCAGCGCTTTTTCATTTCATGAAACGATTATAATAATTAATATGATTTGTTAAAGTTAAAATATGGCACAATAACTTTTTCCTGGTAAGTTAGTTTCTTTTTATCCGTGTTTTGTACGAAGACAAGTACTAAATTATTAATTAGTCTGGAAACCGACAAGAATAATAAAATAGATAAAATTGAAATACTAAATATCGTAATAGCCTGACTATCCATAAAAAGTATGTGTTATAAAAAATCAATGCATCTAAATAAATACCCTCTCTGTTTATCTCCAGTTTATTAATAAGTTTATTTTAATGTATCTCGCCAATTAAGATGCGGTGTGAAGAATACGCAAAGGTACTTTAAATGAATTTAAAGTTCTCCGTAACCGTTTCTTAGCCATTGGTAACTGATTAACATTTTCGTTCCACGACTCGGCTTGGTATTAATATAGTCCACAAATAAACGACAGCTCACTTACTTAAACTTTAGTTGCACGGCACAGATCTAGTTTTTTTTTATATTTTAGAGTTTTCATGATGTAATTTATATTAAGATTATTCCCGTATTTAGCAACTACATCTAACCATACTGTTTTCTTGAGTTTACGCGAACGCGAAAAGTTTTTTTTTTTTTTAATAAACGCGTTTAAATCCGCAAACTATCTTTCATTTCAATACATCTAACCAGTTTTTAATAAAATTCGTACGATGTTTTTCCAAGTACAACGCCTGATACTGTGTTAAGTTAGATACCTACAAGTTGATCTACAACTTTTGAACTTGGGTAGTGTTTTTTTTATCTAGCAACTGTAACTGTTATATTCATAAATCGTTTAGCTCGCGACGTTAACATGAATTAGCAAATGACACCTTTAAAAAAAATCTTGAATAGAAAAATATTGTTCATACGCCCGTAATATTTTTAATGACGTATTCAACGGTATATTTTCAGGTTACTGTTATTTGAAGCTATTTTTAAACAACGAAAAATCAGAAGCTTCTTAACTGGACGTGAAGGTGTAATTTTTTTTTATAATTCATGTTTTATATTTTTTATGGATTGGTCTAAAGATGTTAATTTTTAGAAAAGAATCGAGGAAACGTATCTGTTCATTTTGTGCTATGGACCTATCACCTCAGATTCTAAAGGGCCTGTGGTTCTAACATTACGTGCCTATCCAAAGTTAACCAGACTGCATTCTTCTAAGTAGAGCATAATTACGATAGTACGGACAGTCGGGCAATAATGGTCTGTCTAAAACACCACGCTACCTGTTTCTGGCGTAATGAGTCTAACTGGACTTCACTGCTCCTGTGTTCAAGTACTGAAAACGTGCAAGAGCCGAACATGCAAAAAGATAACAGTTCTATTTGCTATTGGCGGGGCGATAAAGTGCACGCCTCTAGCGGTTGAATTCAAACGGCAACGATACATTGAATGTTTTGGTTAGATTTACTGTAAAATTAGCAGTGTATACTTATCAGTCTGGTCTTGATTTCTTATTAATAAGTTAATTCATCTGCCTAATGCCAAAGTATTTTAATGTGCACGCCTCTCGGTTGAATTCTGACGACAGCGATACATTTAATGTAGTCAAACCAAAAGACTAACACTAAATTCAGAAGTGTTTACTAATCGATCTGGGGTTAATTTGTTTTCTTTTTCATAAAACTCAAATACGCAACCTTTTTTTTATTTACTCATCACAAACACAGCAAACAGAGTACCTACATACAACGCAATTCTATGTCTAAATCTATATTACGTTAAAGTTACTGACTGAAACGTAAAATATTACACAGCTTCGTTTTTATCCGTCTTAATGGAAGCAGTTCTGTCAGAAGAAGACGTGCAGCGTTATATTTTGGCCAAACTGTAATGGCCAACCCTGACAAGCGTGGTGATTTATCTTGTGGCCTTTTAGAAAGAAAGAAAATACATTTAATAAAAGTTAGACATCACACACGGAGAAGACTGTGTTCTGATATTAACTGGTGGTGTAGTGCTGATGACATCTCAGACATCACAAATCCCCGAGGAAGTGAAATGGAGTGTGAAAGTCGGTATAAAATTATTCATCGATCTGAAAATAAATTATAGTTTCCAGTGCTTTGAAGCTTGTTTAAAAATTTTGCATAGGAAATATTATTTTACTGATTTAAATTTAAAGCCAACTCCTTGAGTGCCATATCGCTAAAATATAATAGCCTTCACCTGTTTGTGGTTTATGTATGACAGTACGGTGAATTTATTAATCAAAAAGTTTTCTTTCTCATAAGCTTGTTTGTTTTTTTATGCCAATTTAAAATCATTGCGGTAAACAACCCAATACTTCAAAGCATGGTTTTTGATGCATTAGTTGCTTTATTTGCTAATCCGCGTCATTCAGTTGCTTATCAAAACATTATTCATTTTAGAATATCTCTCAAGGTTTACCGCTCTGTGCCTAATTTAATTTACTTTATAAATTGCTACTTTGATTAATCCTATCACTACCTATACTATCATAAACTATCATCACCAAATAAGCATTGATTGATTAAATTTGTGATTTATTATTTTACCATCATAGATGGATGATTCATTTCTAACAAAAAATATTATTAATCAAGTGAATGCTGTGTCTGTATCAGTTTTTTTTGTTGAGAGTAAAAAGAAATCCTCCCCATGACATTTCGAACCTAGTTTTGTAGTTTTAAAAAATAGGTAAAAACTAAATTTCTTAGGCAATCGTTGACTTTTTTTATCAAAAAAAAAACAATTTAGTTAAACCTTTTATCTTCATTTTTATTGTGGCCAACAGAATATTCAAATTATATGACCACATACACAAGTGTCATAGTCAATGCATGTTTATCTTATAAGGATAATGGTGTAAAGCTAGTCCAAGTAAAGGATTGAATTAAATTTTTTGTCCATTGGTGTTGAATAAAATTGCTAACTATCGTGTCCGTTTTACCCTTACCTTAAGTTACTTATTTGCGTTCTTCAAGAGATGCCGCGAATACTACCACATCGTCCATGTAAATAGGCCTATCCTGTAGAATTACAATAGAGATGTACCCATGCATACGTCATATATGATACGTTTTCTTTCTTCTTCTCATCTTTTGAACATTTATAGGACTGACGCGTGGCATATCAAATGAAGACCTGCCTGAATCTCTGTAATGTTATTTAGTAGATTAATCAGCTTTTGTAAAAATGTATATAATATTAGTTAACTGTACATACCGAAAAAGTGTTTAAGTTTATTTTGTAGACTTATTTATAGTACAGTGACTAAAATTAGCCGTAAGATTATTAGAAGTATAAGGGTGCCCTAAAAAAATGTACTGATTTTCAAATTTTCACTGTTATTACCTGAGTTAATTGTTACAAGATTTATGTAACTATTTGCAATAATTGTTTTGTTATTTATGAGCCTACAATGTTTTGAAATAAATATTCAGTCCGCGATTTCTAATGATGTTGTTCTTGGTGTAATCAATGTTAATTTGAATAAAAATTGAGATGCAAGGAGACAAGCTACTCGAATTAATTGAAGTTTCAAATCTGACAGTAGCTGAACCTTAAAAATTGGTGATATTTGAAATCAATGTAATAAGTGCAAGCCTGCTGAGTGTGTTAACAAAAAGCATCGATAGTGTAACAACACTAAATTCATGCTGTTTAATCGCGTCTGGATTGCCGTTTTACATTTGGTCAGATTGTACGTTGAATATGTAGTTGCGGGTAAAATGTTAATGGATCGCTTCCTTATGAGGCGAGAACTCGAGCAGGAGCCTGGGAAATGTCCGCATTTGTACCGGAGTGGTGCACAATTGCGATTGCGAATATTCTTTACAGGCTGACTATACTGACAATTATTTGGGCTTGGTATGAGATTGCCATTTACACAAATATTTGCCATATAATTGTTTTATTGGTTAGCGTTCTGTACCCTTTTTCTAAGCTTCCGCCGTAATACTTTGGCTTATAAACACATCATGACATTTTTACGGAGTGAGGATTACTACTGTCTCGAATTCTATAGATTTCTGTCGCTTTTTTTCCGTATTCATAAATCTGCTACTATCCTGTTCAGCTTTAGGAAACTACTCACCATTTACGAAGCCCCGTTATTATTTTAATACTTCATCGACGTTTGCATCTGTACTATTTGATATCCTTCCATTACTAAATAGACTTTGTGGAAAAGTAACTCCTATTTTAAAGCTTTAAGCCACATAATTTAAGTGCACATTTATCGAGCTATCAGCTGACAGATGCTTATCCGATAACCATAAGGTAGGCATGCAAATCCTTCATGAAGCTGCAAACAAAATATGTTGTTTAATTTAATAGAAGATTATCTTAGTTATGGCATTGCTGTCACATTAGCAGGCAAGATAAGATCCTATTTTTGTTGTTTATCATTTAGGTAAGCTGTAGACATTAGACATTGTTGATACTTATTCTTCAGATTATATAGTTCTTTATTCTATATTCGGTGACATCTACTTGACCTCCTGATACTAAACGACACTCCTTTAAGAACGAACTTATTTAGAGAATTTATACTTATTTGCAACCATTCTTTAGTTGATGTCAACTTTTAGTTTTCAATTACAAATGTAATTTTGTATACTTCTCATTATATTCGAGAAGGTTTTCCCATTTTGAACTATCAGAAATTGCACATAGTCATGTCACATGTATTATTAGTTCAGTTAAAGTTGTTTTTAATGTATTTTAGCACCTGCGCAAATAAATATAGAACTTGATCAAGACCAGTAGCAGATTCAATTTAAGATATCTTGTGGCACTGTCACGTCGATACCATTTTGATAGCATCTGATTGCGTGCAGATCCCATCAGCACTATGGTTAGTGACAACTAGTGTAGCGATAGTAAACATATCAAGAGACGGCCATTGCACAGTAGGATGAATGAAATAGCAAGAAAAATACAATATTTCGTACTGTTAATAATCTGCCTGGTAATGTTGCCGAAAGTGTAAATTCATCAAAGTCGGTTCTGTAGTTAAGTCGAGAAAACATAACAGAAAGAGAGATAAACAAACTGACAGATATGTTTTCGCATTTGTAATATTAGTAAGTATAAGGATTAATAGATTACTTTCTGTAAAATTAATGCTAGTTAGTAAATCTTATTCAAATTACTCTATTATTCGAAATCTATAATTAACTTATTCGAATTACTAAGTTCTCTAATTAACATTTTGCTTGCAACACAATTTGCATTAAGTTAGTTGTTCACCGTTGTAACTTTATTTGATTAGTGAGCGTTACTTATAATATTGAAGATCTGTCTGTTTTAGTATTAAAGAATTGTTGCATTTTAAAAATATATTTATATTTAAAATTATTGATATATTGAGAAATGATTTATTAAACACATATAGTTTACATCAGTTTCCATCTAATAGGTCGGTATCCCACTGATTACTTTGTACTTAATCATATTATCGTAACACGTACACATCAAACAATAACATACAATTCGTTATAATATATGAAACATATACTTCAATAAATATAAGCTTTACTTAATTGGTAGTCTTAAGCTACCATAATTAATATGTACCTAAGTTGAAACATTAACTCAACGCCAACGTAAAAGTTTGAAATAAGTAAGACTCAAATGCATCATATAATGTAAATATTCAAGTAATATTTATAAACAAAACATATTGCAATCATATACCATCTGGAGTTTCATACAGTAATTTGTATGCAAACCAAAGCGAAAATCGTGTTTGTAAATGGCGATCTCCATTCTCACCTAAGAATTTTAAAATTACGACTATTATGTTGGTTGTGTTAAAATATGCATCTAAAACGAAGAATTATGTTGAGTTCATCATCAACCTATCGCAGTCCACTGCTGGACATAGGCCTCTCCAATCGAATAATAAAATAAATGTTTTATAAATCGAGAATAATCAATAATTTCAAAAATCGAGAGTACAACTCAACTCAAGCAAGATAACATTGTTTTTGGGTAATTTGGCAACTTAACCTTACATCCCATCAGAATTGGGATGTCTGAAAACCTGGCCCACTACTGTATTCCGAATAGTACTTAAGAAAAAGATTCCAAAGTTTTAACACAAACTGAAGAAGCAAGAAAAGTTATTGTTAATTGAATTGCTAAACATTCCCTTTTCACGACTGCACATGTCAAAATTCAATTACACCCGTATAACAGAAGTGCAATTCTTGCACTACCAAATTAGGGTTTCGATGTTTGCAATTATTAAAACCTGTACACTATGATAGCTCACGACTAATGCACTGACCTTTTGCTCGTAGATGAGACCCTTGCGTAATCATGCAAATCGTACAAAGATGCTCCTCGGAACCTCTTTATGTAAACACTTTCACGATCGTAAACTGATAGGGAGATAAATTCATTATTTCTGACACTGGTTATGCGAGAGGCGTGAATAGTATAATTCTTCAATTGTTTTCGGCGATTCAGATTTAATAAGGTTGTTGCTCATCTCTTTGTGAGAAGCCATTCAATCACAAGCTGTCATTAGAGTTCATCGTGATTAGTAACTAACGATCGTGAGAGGTTTTAGTGTATGAATAGTTTATGAGAATTCTTGTGGCAATTTTCTAATTATTTCAGGCTCCAAATACCATGTCAGTTCAGGGCAATGTATCTTATAAAGTTCTAGAAACAAGTGTTATTGTTTAATTTTTCATCAGTATTGTTCAGCGAAAATGTAATTTGTCGTTTAACTCATTTGACTTCTCAATTCTCATAAAGCTAATCTACCATCATAACATAAATAATATCAATGAAGACACAACGGAAGACATTACACAAACCGCTGTCCTTAAATGGTGGTTTATGGCTTGTACACGTCAAACTATGCAGCATGTCGCATTTGACGATAGCATCAGAAAATTCAAGTCTCCGCCGAGATTGCTTGATACAAGAGTAGATAACCTAACCTTACGTCTGGGCCCCCGATATTTATTAGTGTCCCTTCTACTGGGTGGGTTATTTCTATCTGCCAATTTTATCGTTGAAGTAAATAGGTATTTAAAACCTTTTTTGCTGACAAAATCGTTACCACTTTTTGTTAAGAAATACATACTCGTGTCTTAAAATTGTTGAATGTTACGAAATTGCACGGGAGTTTGCTAATGAAAGGAAACTTAGAACATGCCTGACAGAACCCATGAGAATCTGAACCGTATTTTGTAAAAGGTGAGATCTAATTTCGAATGTTGAAATTTTAGAGTTTCATACACCTGTCTCTATTAAAGGATCAAGAAACTTTAATCTGGCTCATGACTGCGGTTAATTTGAAAAGGTTCTATGTTTCCCCCAGTGTCGGTGTACGTTGGGCGTTGTTCAAGTAATTTAATTAGATCGTAGCAGAGATATAGCTAAATGCCAGGTTGCATAAAACTCGTTTTTAGTCCTACATTCAACTTTCAATGTCCATGTCTTTATTAGTAATTATTTTTTAAAGCTGATATTAAGCAATTTATTTCAAAATATAATGTAACAGTCTTTAGTCAGCAAATTAAAAGACATTGCAGATCATTTCATTGTTATAATTTAATTCGTGACAAAAGTGAATTCCTGACAGTTCTGATGTTAAGATGCATAGAAATTCTGGAATTAATTCCATCTCACGCGTGTTATTGTAAAATGTAATAGATTCACGCGCGTGTGGTCATTACAATAAACCATCGATCATTAAACGCGCGCGCGGCTCATCGCCGTTAGCAAAGTAAATCGAGAGGAGGATGCGGAAACAGATGGGAATGATCTGGGAGATAGGTTGGCTTATCGGGGTCTTATTTCTACGAAGTTATGGTTAGGGAAGGATTGCTAACAAATATATTTACATGTATATGTATGTAATACAAATGTTTTAGTGGTGCCTGTGTTCATTAACTATCTGAAACATCAAACATTTCATGCATCTTTTTAACAATGAAACAAATGTTTAGCAAGATATTTAAATACAATGAAACCTACCCACCCACTAAAGTAAGTTTCTTGCCTTCTAATGATTTTGGATTTAAAGCTTAATTTCGTCAATATAAATTTAGTTTATCAAATTCTAATAATTTCTGCAATTAATAATACTATCTGAGATATTTGATTTTGTAATGGATCTTCAAGATGTTTGAGTTGTTGAAATCTTTTAAAGCCAATAATGTATAACAACACTGCGATATAATGTCCAGTTTAGGGACGCTAAATTCTTTATCTTATCTTACATTTCACAGGAAGAGCATGCTTACATTTGTTGGGTGTTCCACAGTATTGTGTTCAGGTCCGAACGTGCAGGCAGGAGTGCACGGCCGTTAAACAATGGCGATGGGTAACTGCAGCGGTATCACAATACGAATTCCTAACGAAAATTATAGTTTTCCACGCCTGTCTGGTACACCCTTTTCATTATAATACCGTGTGCAAATTGCTGATGGGCACACGTTAAATGGTAAGCTTGCGGTATTAATACAACGCTATGTCTAACAGTTTTATTGCTTTTACAATCTTGTTGCAAAATGATCAAATAATTTGAGTACTTAGTTACGAGTCCTTTGCTCGTTGTTCCTTATTTCTAACAAAAATGTAAATTACTGTGATGGATTCCAATTGATTAAATTTGGATATCGTAAAATCGGTATTAAAAAGGAATGACTGATCTGCCGTGATCCATCAAGAGATTTGTCTCTTAATTATTGACACGTTCAAAAGTGAAACTCTTAATAAAAAATCGTACATAGACAAACATGCGCCCATATTTATTTCCAAGATCGCCGCGGCTCGACAAAATGCGGTCATTTATGCAGATTACTTCTTTAAGTTGCCTCCAGGCTTCATAAAGATACAACTCGCTCCAATGGTACTAAATTTGAGTTGCATTGCTCGTTAAATATGTAAAAACGTGGTCTGTAGCTGTAATAAACCATAAAAATGACGTTTGTAATCGTTTGCTGGTGTCCTGAACATAGTAAAGAACGTTTACTGCTTGTCACTCGTGCAATAACTTAATAGCTGCTTCAATGCTAAATTTATTACTGAGCTTAGGCCGCTTGGGTTTCTTTACAACTTCAACATGAAACATTAATGTTCATTCATTCTTTACAACGTGTATCCTGTTAGTTTTTTTGCGAGAAATATGTTCCATTCTATTAATTAGTAAATTATACAGTTAGTTATATTTAGTTAGGCCATCGAAGAAACCTATTTCATGTTTGATTTATTTAAATATTACAGAACCGTATTAAAATTTCAAATGCGCAGGCGGCAACCTACTTTCTACATTATGAGAAACATATTCATACAAATAAGATTAAGGCTGCCGTGCAACTGTTGTGTGTGTTCTAGTAATCATAATTCTATTATCGGATTAGTTTAATGTAATCAAGGACTATACAAGTTTATATACTGTGACTATACAATTTTTTTAATCATGATATATTTTATTTAGTTTAACATATTGTGTGACTTGTATCAAATTTCGTTGTTCTGTTACAGCCTACTAAATAGTTACTTCTTCCGATGGCACCAATAAATTATGGCCTAGTTTAAGTTTCTACGGTCATAAATCGTACCAATGTTGCAATAAAGGAAGATTTGTTAATTATAAATACTTGCTTTTACTCCGGGAGGCAACAATACATTACTCGGATGACGTGATAATTTTTATGTTGCCCTAGGTGCGCCCATACGTAATATGCCACTCATAAAACATGCCACCTCTAATGTCTTCCCATCGCTACAGGGTATGCAACTATGCTCACAGCTAGAAACCCTTTCGTATGCTAATCTTAGCCGTGACGTATTAATTCAGCGTCCCAGACCCATTATTCAACATATTGTAAAGCTAATCGGGGAGATGTTATCTGCTGATCGCCTCTCTCGTTAGATGTTTGCAATATCGTCACAATATTATTTATTAGTGATCCCTCCTACTCGGTGTTAGCTGTTCCATCCCAAGGAGGTGGTTTCTTTTAAACTAAGGTTTCCCGAGGATTTACTGGAATTATTCAAGATAATGTCGATGGTTAATTCACTCGGACTAGTTTTTGCCATGAGTTACGCGGACGTCTTTTAACCGGTCCGTGGTGTGTAGTAGGTTCTATACGAACTATAATAAACTAGATAAGAGAAGAACGTAAGTGGGAATTAATTTAATCTTCCGTGTAGAGCTAATTTTAGTTTAAAGGAACTGTTCTATCGCTCATTAAATCTGCAGAGGATTTTCTTGCATACAATTTCAGTCTGAAAAACGGACAGAAGCAAAACATTGAAAATTTGTATTTTTTTTAAATTGTTGTAAAACTCTCAAGTTTTAAAGATGCTGTAATGATAGGTCAAGGCCTCTTTTTTTTCTCATTCCTCCCGAGTTTTATGAAATGAAGTACATAATAAACAATAATGGGACCACCATGTTTGTTTCAGTCAGCGATAAAATATTGTACTCTACAGTCGTTCATTAATGCACATTATTGTCTTCAGTCTTGTTAACGATTAATCGTTTTCCATCAACATTAGATGGAAAACAAACGACACAACCTCATACAAAAAAGCCTTCATACAAATAATAATGTCCCACTTACGTAAAATGGTTACATCGTCCCATCCTTATATTGGTCTATAGCTTTTCCTGTTGCAACAAAACCACTTGATTAACTCTTCTATAACTTATTTATTTAGCAAGCTACTATTTTTAATGTGTTTTTTAATTAGCTTGTAGTCGTTACCTTCTTGTTTATTCGACTTTTGTATCTTAATTGGACTTATTTAAATTCTGATTCGATTAAGTTTACAATAACATTCTTGTCGATGACCAGTTCATGGCCATTAGAATGTTTTTGTGTGCGAATCGTATTCAGTCTGCACTTTTATTTGTGTCGTATAATTCTGCAGTCACATTTGTATTTGTCAACGATTTCCTGCTGTTCGCATTGTAATATAGATTTTCTACGATAGACAAACAGGTTTATAGAACTGTAACATAATATATGGATATGGATATGGATATGGATAGATTTGATTCGGAAATATTTGATAAGGGTGCAACGGATGTGTTATGTAATAATAATTTTAAGTGTAAAAACTTATGGTATTTATTGTGTTCTCTCTTGTTTCAGTGAGATGGCGCGGTGGGGCGCGCTGATGCAGTATGGACAAACAATCTGGTTTCTGTTCTGCATCCTACACACAGTATGGGCGACACCTGGTGAGTAAATCCAGTACTTCTTATTTCCTTCCCCAGTGATCTTAAATTGTCTCTTTTGGATAAAATGCATCAAACAGTCATGTCAATTTATGCGGTCTTTATACACGTCTAATTTAAATAATTACATATAACTATGTCCCAAAGATTTCTTGTTTTGGACCAATCCTAGTGTTATTGTTTCTTGTAATCAGAGCATTAAGTAAGGACGTTTAGCAGCATACCAAGCTTGCTAAGTGAAAATGGTTGCAAATATGTAATATTATTTTAGTTTATTATTCATTACAACATACCTACAAACAGATTTAAGTTCTCATTTTGTAACTACATATTTCAAACTATAGAATGTAAGTAACCGAGTCTTTTAAAATTTAGTATGCTCTTTTGTGTTTCCATATTCAGTTAGTTTAATTTGACAAAATGTAAAATAAACACCTTACGCGAAATCCTGTGAGTCTGAATTATTTTCCAATAGAAATTGGACCAATGGATTGCGACCGCGGACAATAATGACGTACGAGTTCTCCCGTGATCATGGCGCTTGCAACAGTGCCGAAATATCGGAAACTCATAATAAATAAGGTACATGGTATAAACCCCGAATTAAATAACTCTAATAATGACGTGTCTCATTCATTTCCATTCAATGGTAATGTTTGAGAATTGTTCGGTGCATAATAGTTTGTTTGTTAGCTGAACAAACATATAACGGCCCGTTCCGTTTGACTAAATTATGATGATGTCAGTGAAAGTTTCGATTATGATCTTCAGATTGATCGTTTAATAAGATGAATTGTAACTTCGATCACAATCGATTGTAACATTGTTGTTTCTTTACGATTGTCTTTTTAAAGTGGTATCTACCCAAGAATGAAGTTTGAAAATGACTCACTAAATTATTTTTTTAATAGAGCACAACGCCAGTTTGTATTGCTACTAAGTGTTGGTAACTAAATTAATTAGGTTTTTTTAAATATTTTCCGTTCTTCCAACCGTTTATCTTATTATACGTTGTTTGTGACTGGGTTTTTTCAAATTTTACTAACGGTAAAGTACGTTAAATGATGCATCTTACTTAACAATCAATTCGAGGCATGTGATTTCATAACATATAAGAGTTGCTATGCCTATGAGCATGTACAATAAATGAGAAGAGTCCTACTTAGTACAGCTTTAGTAAAACTGAACTGACAGGCTTCAGACTGCGAAAAGTGGGAAATTAGTGCATGGGAAATTGTATTCGTGAATACTGACATGATACATTGGCTGTTAAATATTCTAAAATAGCCATTTTAGCTGATCCATTAAGTAGAGCTGGACTGAAGAGATAGTAGAATGCACAGAAACCATACGTTTGCAGTTTAAATGCGTTTTGAACCCAAGAACGTTGTAATAAATATTGCAATGAAACGTTAAG
Organism: Anania crocealis; assembly: GCA_949315895.1. Taxonomy (NCBI): domain Eukaryota; kingdom Metazoa; phylum Arthropoda; class Insecta; order Lepidoptera; family Crambidae; genus Anania; species Anania crocealis. The sequence goes on from OX438863.1 coordinate 14,658,164, forward strand.
TTATATGCCCACTCTATCTAACATGTAAGCAGACAGTAAAGACACACTAACTTTACCAAGCTAATTTATACTAATTACGGAACTTATTAATGTTAAAATGTGCACAAAGTATTCAATATATCTGTCAAAACAAGTAGAGAACTGTGCTTTCTAGCTAGAACAGTTCATATATGGTTGTCAGTAGTAACCTGCTTCAACCATTTCGGGTAGCGCTGAAATATGATGCACTTATTGAGTACAAGTGTACTAATTAACAGTCTTTTAAGGAACTATGTCTTTATACTTTATAACTGTTTTGGTGACAAATGAGTTCTTAATTGAACGATTCCCAGGCACTCCCATGTGTTGGTATTTAGGACTATTTTGTAATAGCAAACCCATACCCGTAAGTTTTATTGCATATTAGAACTATAAAGTTCTAAATGACCAATGGTTTTCTACAATTAATAACAACTTGTATAAATGAAATGGCTGCATAATAAACCTTTCATCACACACTTGCAATAGTAGACATTGTATCTTTATTAGCAAACTGGATATATGAGAAGCGTAAGAAATAAAAACGACTGGGATAAAGCTATAGATAACTACTGTAAATTATATTTTATGACGTTAAATTCCTACATATAGATCAGATTAACCACTTTTATGGTAACTTCACAGAAATAACCACTAAAATAAAACCAGTTATCATGTAGTTTAAGTCTGCACTGGTTAATCAATAGTTAGCTTTAATTTCTTATTGGATAATGTCTAACGACCTGAGTGTGTACTCACTTTAAGTGATAATATTGATTATAGATAAATAACGAGACTTAGAGGAACACTTATTAAAGTAATAACTGTATTGGGAAAATGTTTACTATAACAGATTGCAGACGGAATTCATTGGAGACTTGCTACCAATACAGCCGGATAGAGTAGGCTTAAATACCCCGGGGGTATCGAATCAACCATATCGTATTCATGCCTATTGAAATGTTATTTGACGCGAGTAGCCTCGACCAAAATATGACGTGCGAATTTTCGCACATCTATTGACTTATCACAGCATCTTGACCTTTTGGACGAAATGAAAGGAGAAAAATGATTGGCGAAACACACCTTCTCAACTTGAAGAGAGAATTCTGGTTAGCAGAGGAAACACAAGAAAAAATTCAGTTACTCAACCGTAAATTTTTCAACTACGCTTGCTAATTGACTACCACTTAATATAACTAGAAGATCTGTCATTTAACAGTTAAATGGCGTAAAGTAAATTGCAGAATGTTAGAGTTTGCTCCATTTCTAACGACTCACGAATTCATTTATCACGGGAACTATTCTATTCATATGTCTGGTCCAGTATTCCGTGTAGTCTGACTAAATTGGTAATTCTGGTTTCATATGCTAATTTGCGTAAATACAGAAACTTCCTCGAGTTAAATTGCTTATGCCTCATTTTCATTTCAGTAAAGTTGTCTGACCAAAGTCTCCGTCTTTGAAATCAGCCCCCTTACTCTTGAATTTGATTTAAGTTCGATCTCGATTCGACCTAGCCAAAATCTGAACAAACTCAATCGAATCGAAATCAAAATCAAGTCAAGATCGATCTAAAATGGCGATCCGTTAAACGTTTCGGTTGATAACGTAATCACCATCGACTCAAAGGTTTAGGTTCACTTTTCAGAGTACCAAATCACTGATTCTCGACGTCGATTCGATTTTGATCCTAACTCGAAGTTATCAAGAGTAAGCCTGCTGGTCTTCGTACAATGTAGAGCGGCATTTGTCATGACGTGACGTTGTGCTGTTGTATATCTTGATCTTTTTATAAGGAAAGATCCAAGAAATTGAGCATTACGGGTTTTGCATAAAATAAAATAAATAAAAATTTTTATTTCTTACCACAAAGTATACAAGTACATGGATATTATTATCGTGTTAAGATAGTCAAAGGAGTTTTGAGGAGACTGAAATATTTAATACTCTGCCAAATGGCTGTCACCATGATAGTTATATTATATAAATACTAAAGGTAACAGATATATTTAATAAAAAAGTATTTTTATTTGTTATAGATGCTTATGAATAACTTGTAGTTCCTTTTAAAATTTTTGTCACATTTTAATTGCAAAAAACTAACTTTTGCCCGTAAGTCTAGAACACCTATGGGAAGAAAAAGAATGCTGCAATTTTAGAGTGACACTACATGCCTATACTCTTAATATTGTAAACGAATCCATAATGGTATTTTGAGTTTCTTATAAATATTCAGCCCTTCACCTGACCAGTCAAACAAGTACTAAGACTTTTGTACAGATTTATGTTAATCTATCTATCTACAGGTTGTCCTGATCTCAAAGATTATGTATCTGGTCTAGCTCTTATCCAATCATCGCATAAAGAATTAACTGGACACTCGAAAGGTAAACAATTAACAAGAGCCAAGATGATGAAATCAGACTGTACTGTTAATTAGATACAACATAACGAAGCTCTAGCAAAATTTCGCAGCGCACCTGCCGATTCTGTTATTTATGACCGTTTGTTAGCAGAACACGATCCCATTCCGTTCCCGGTTTGAGCTTCCGTGGTTGCATTCGTTACAAATGGACGCTTTGCTTCTACAATTTAATGTTACTTTTTATGGCTTCCTGCACGGAGTCAATATCTCTATGTTCGTCTAACGCGAGTGTCACGTCTAAACGATTATTTTAGTTGGTGGTTTATGAGCTCAAGAGATCTATTACCTTTGAGATTTTAAAGTCATGACTAAAGACGGGTTTATGTTCGATCATTTATCCGATTGCCCAAAATGTCCTGGCGTCAACATATCGTGATTTTCGTTCATCATCATAGGCCTAGACAAAAGCTAAAAAAGGGCAAATTTACCATAGTGGTCACGCGGAGTAGCCACATGACATCGCATATTGGCTAGTGGTAGGCAGCTGTCGTAGCTGTGTGGTCTTTATCTGGTAGCTTTAAGCAGCTTTTTACAACATACAAAACGAGAATGTGTGGTGCTATTTTTTGCTATGGCTACTATTTCTTTTCTAAGAGAAATCAATAGAGCAACACTTTTCTTACAAAAAAAGTTATAATCAAATACCTAGTACCGATTGGTGCCGTATTGGCGTATATTGTACCCATTATCATCAAATATTTGTGTACAATGAAAACTAACTTTTATTATAAAATCATTATCAAAGCCTGTCATTCCTGTTTTTTGCGCTGTGGGGTAGAATTTAAATGCCACGTTAATGTTAGCTCTAAATGTATATTAAATTTCTTTGGAATAAATAAAGAATACCCATCCATCTATCATTTCCTCTTTTTCCTGTGTTGCAAATTTTACCAGACTTTAGAACATTATTTTGTCAAAAGTACGAGTAGTTTAGCCGAGACTAGAACAACGACGACCGTCATGCGCTCATTCTTGGGTTATTTATTTTATCCTTAAACAATTTTAATACAATATTATTTACGAGACAATGCTCCGAGTTATTTAGACATGTAGAGTGGTAGTTTTTTTTTTTTAATAAAGCTTTATAATTGTTGTTTGTTTCAGGTCCATGTGAAGTGGAAACAGGCCAGTCCAGCATCATAGTAGATATAGAAGAGAGTAGAGGAAATCGTACGTACTATTTATTATTTTTTCGCCTTCTTTAATCAGACTTTTTTAGCATATTTATTATCAAAATGTTATAAGAATAATATTCACTATAGGCCACTGTCCCATCCAGAAATGACACTATAAAATGTCTGCCTTCGAATTTAAGTATTCGTTATTTACTAAGTATTCGTTATTTACTTGTTTATTTGATATAATTCATGTCTTTTTAATCTATATAAAAAGTATTTACATAATTTATGTATATTTATGATCGCATTTAGTTTAGGTATTTCAATAATATGTGTGTAAGTGATGCTAAAAATATTTAATGTCCACCACAAAGATATTTCACAGAGGTTGTGAACATTGGAACTTTCAGATTGCAAATATTCCATTATTTATATTTTGATCTATGCTTAGAGTTATGTCGAAGTAGCTTAAGGCTTGTCGGTAACGAAATGCCTTGTAGAATTTTACAAATAATCACAATGACAGTGCCATTATGCCGCCATTATACGGTAGTAACAAACGGTTAGTATTGGCAGACAGTTTGACAACCAGATGATTGGTTGCCGTAGGGTTCATTAATTAGAAGTATGTGCTTATAGCTTGCAGCTAGCACTTGCTGGGCCAAGATAATTGGAGTGTCACTGTTCCTTTAGATTTATCTCGTTTTATATCCATTGATAGAACTCTATTGGACGTGCTATTAAGCTTCCTCGCTTTGCCGTTTGATTGGTGGACTATTATATCTAAGCTCTGTGAAAGCCTCTACTAGTTGACGTAATTAAAGGAGTTGCTCTAGGGCCTGCCGTCTAACCGCGTAGGTTATTTGATATGGTCAAAGGTGTAGTTTATTTTAAGTTGTCCACCTGTTCTTGTTCCGATCTCGCATGTTAAAATATTGACTAAGCTACATTTGAAGTTTGTATCCCCATTTAGTTCCGTGAACAGTGACACTCAAACTCCAGGATACTGATAAACACACATGTTAGCAATTTATATTGACAATTTTGCTTAAAGAGTTTAAATATAGATAATACCATTGCAAGATGTTGTTTATAATGAAGTATGAATTGTGACTTTATGTTATAATAATAGAAATATTTAGGAAGGTAAATATTTATTATAAGAGCAAACAAGAAGAAGTAAAGAATAAGAGTGACAGTGACATAGAAAAATAAAATAATTTAAAATAACTTATTAGCCAGTGCCTTTAGCATGGAGGCTATATTACAACACCAGCCCTTAATTTAAATTCCTTTTATTTTTAAGCAACCCCAGACCTGTAGTACATTTACAATGGGCTACTCTGCCTAAAGGTTTAGTCAACATATCAGCATACATGTCACTAGTAGGTACATATGGTATGATAACAGTACCATCAGCGACCTTTTCCCTTATGAAGTGGAACCGAGTATCAATATGCTTGGTCCTATTATGATGAATAGGATTAAGAACAATCTTATGTGCACTCTGACTGTCATTGAACAAGGTAATAGGCGTAACAGACTTACCACATACCTCATGAATCAGCCTCTGTAAGAAAATAGCTTCCTTAGAAGCTGCCTTTAGTGCCATATACTCGGCTTCAGTCGAGGACAAAGCCACAGTACACTGCTTCTTTGATTCCCAGCTGATCGGACCGTCTGACAATCTAAAATAAAAGCCAGTATAAGATCTTCGATCAATATCATTCGCCCAATCACTATCTGCATAACCAGTTAAACCTTCTGATGACTTTTTGTACGTGATACAATAGTCTATTGTACCTTTTAAGTATTGCAGAACTCTTTTAGCAGCCAGCCAATGAGATTTATCATACTTTGTAAGAAATTGGCTTAAATAACTCGTCGCATACGCAATATCTGGACGTGTATTAACAGCAACGAACATCAGGCTACCAATAAGTGATTGATATGGGTATGTGTTCAACAACTCACCATTTGTATTCGGTTGTAGCTTCACCTTTTGCAACGGTGTAGTAACTGTTTTACAGTTCACCATGTTGAACTTTTGTAGGACTTCATTTATGTACGATTTCTGATTAATTTGAATTAATCCGTCCTTTTGGGTAACATTTATCCCCAAATAATAATTCAATAATCCTAAATCTTTTACACTAAAACATTTCTCCAAATCTCGTTTGACAACATCTGCCAACTTGTCACTTTTATGAAAGACAATTATGTCATCTACGTAAATTGCCAAAATTACAAGTTCCGTATCAAAAAGTTTGGTATAAACACACTGTTCTGAAGGAGTTCGCTTGAAACCCAAAGACGAAAGTTTGTCGAGAAAAATCATCAATAAAAAATAACGCATACTTTTTGCCTTGAATTGAATTTTTCTGACATTGGTCCACAAACATCACTGTGGATTAACTCCAATAACGACGTGGCTCTCTTAGGCTTATCTACAGTAACTGTGAAAGGTTTCCTTGCTTGTTTGCCTTCCACACACGGTACACATGGCTCCTTTTCTACTGCCTTGAAGTCAATTCCAACTGCACGTCCATTCTTTAGTTGATTCATATCATAACTACAAAGATGTCCTAATCGGTTGTGCCATAGCTGAAAACTAGACAATAAGGAAACACATAACCGATATTGATAAGGAAACACATAACCGATATAAGTATTTTTTTATCACTTTGCAGAAGTAAACCAAAGCACAGTACCAGCAGAGCTCCCAATAGTCGGTGAGCCCGATGTCGATGTGGTGCTGTCCACCGTCTTCCCGAAGGGCCCAACGCTGTTCCAACTCGATGGAAAGCTTCTGCAGCTCCTCCAGCCTTTGGACCGGGACGCCGATAACCTTTCGCACATGGTGTTTCAGGTTAGTAAGCGTTACTTTTTATTTATGTTTGTTACCACAGAACACGGAAAAAAGTTTAGAAAGGCCTTGTAGGCGGGGCAGGCGTGCCACAGACGTTATGAGCAACTGCTCGTACTTCTGCCCGATTATGAATGTAAGTGAGCGCTGTCATTGGTTTGTTTTGATATCGCACGACCGTTAGTTCGCTTGATTTGCGTTCTTTGAACTCGTTTATGTGTGCGAAAGCTTGTGTTTATTATGTGCACAAGTAGTGGGACGCAAGCGGCGATATCGGTTCTCATACAAATGGCGGATGGTAGCCTTTCTAACCTTTTTCCATGTTCTGTGGCCAGAACGATTCTTTTATGCAACGTTTAGCTAGAATATTATAACGAATGTTCTAGATACATTATCTAAACGAGTTCTTTTGACACGTTCAAGTATAGTGCCTCGTTTTTAAAAAAATTAGGTATTTAGGCGCTTAACGAGGTGGGGTTTATAAATGAATCATTTTTTAGAGGCAGAACCTTATCATACAGTTGTTATACCTACACACAATGTTTCCACCAGCGCCACGGCGAAGACTTTCAAACAAAAACGAAAGAAATGTTGTGAACAAACAAATACACGGTTCGGGCGGAGTCGTAGTTTAATAGCAAGTACCTACGCCATAATTTGCAATAACGTCGGGCGAAATTTTCGATCAATCGACAGCGTAGGTATTTTTTTTTACTAATTCGTACATTTTTCTAATAAATAACACCAATGTCAGAACCAATTTTCGGCTTTCAATAGCATTCACCAATCATCCTGTATATTGTACTCGTTATGTATGGCGGCAAAATATATTATACTCGTTTGCGCAGGTGACTAAACATATGTATAGTATTCGTAAGTAATAGTTGTATTGATTACATATTCCTTACAAGGAAAAGTCTAATTTGCGCTCAATAATGAAATGTTAATTGTAATTGGAACTGATTCAATGAAATTACAATTACAAAATATTATTACTAGTACTTGTTGTGTTACATGTTTGTAATTCTATTTCTGTCTAGTTTTTCATAGCTAGACAATATGAAACTTTAATAATCAAAAACTCAGTTAGAATTGACCGGCTAAGTTCATGTCGGATCGCGATTTGTGTGGGTTCCGTAATGTTGGAATAGTTGCGCGTAGCAAATGCTGAAGTGTTTAATACCTATTGCTATTTCATGACTGTACGGTCACGGGGTCTCTGCCGCCTAACCACTTTCAAACGAAAATAGCTTGCACTATTACACAAAAACGGGTGTCACTTCAAACAAGAGACGACGTGAGCTGCAAGCGATTTTGCTCTTAAGGTGGTCAGGCGCCAAAGACCTCCATAGTACATGTTTCGTAAATGTAAAGGTGTTTATTACCTGTATATACCTAACTAATAAATATGTCTAACAAATTCGAATATTAATAATATTAAGCAAGTACATGAATGTCCACATTGATAGCAAAGTTTTCTTTATATGTTTATACCTGACTTCAAATATGTTTTACTGCCGTACCTACCTACCATCATAGGTACTTTGTAATTTAAGTTTTTCTATCTTGCCAATATTTCCATCTCCCGCAATTAGATACGCAAATTGTGTTGGCTGTCATCTTGTAATCGTGAATCAGTTTTCTACACTTCTCTATCAATACGCCTCAGGCGTCAACGTATCGAAGTTAATTGACGCCAAGCGGTTGGGCTGGGCTAATTACTGAGAGGCAGCTTGGTGAAGCTGAGCCATTTATCTATAGAAATTGGATAGATATTCTACGGATAGCGTTGTTTAATGTTTCTGTTTACCTACCTTAACCTTCAATATCCGAAAGAAATATTTAGCAATCGATAAAGATGACTACCTCAGATGGGATTCTCATTTTATGCAAGCATTGTCCAATGTAATATAGGTAATAACTTTTAGACCATCTTCAAAAATGTGGAGGTTCTCAATTTGACTATATGATTTTTTTTATGAAAGTTACCCGTTTAATCTGCCAATTATGAATTAATTTTGATGATTATTTTTGGTTTGATAGGTTACACATATTTGGATGTGAATATGGGGCCATATACACATTTACTGAAATTGTATAGCAGCTTGTAGCAACATCAACGAATCTTTAAATTTTTAAGTATGTTTTTCGATTACTTGAAAGCGCCTGAACCTATTTGAAATTTCTTATTTGGTAGAAATGGTTTTACTTGCCAGGTGAGAGTGGTCCCAACGTCATCAGATCAGTATAACGAGAAAATCGAATGAAACCTATTAATGTGAGAGGCACGTATGAAGTGTGGTTGTTGAGTTTCATTATAATATTCAGATACAAGATATTCAATGAAGCATTATGAGAAAATTTAGCCTAGGTTGTTGTTGAACCTGGGATGTAAGCGTCAAAATGTTCAACTAAATAGAGGTGTGTGTAGTTAGTTTTTAGACCTGTCATTTCGTTATCATTAATCTTGTTCTATCAACACGCCTCAAGGCGTATCTTCGTATTGATGTTAATAGACCCCGAAGTGGTTGAGCTAATTAATAGACTCGCCCACAGCGATCGTCAGCCATTTTGCTTTCGCTGAATGTGAAAAGAAAGAATACAAGCTTACTTTTATTATGATTTTAAAACAATCTAGTTCCGAGTTGCGGTTATATTGATTTGTAGGTTTTCCCAATTCCTTTGTATTGAAAGATGAAACCCTCACTTGCAATGAAATGAAGAACTTCGTTGATTTCATCTATCTTTCTATTAGTACCTCTGAAAGTACTTCACCACGTATTTCATACCATTTTCCAACACGTTCATGAAACTAAAAAGGATTGTGTCTAAAAAGGAGTCCCATGTTTTGTAGCGCTTTTAAAAGGTCATATTGATATTGAAAAAGCTCAGAAAATAAGCACAATGTGACGCAACCTTGCTATTGTATGCAGGAAGAAAACTTACTATTGTACCTGCGAGTCTGCGTCACTTTGCGACAAGATGGTTGTAATACAATTCATCAGCGAGAAAAGCAAATATTATTTTAAATTATAGTATTTGTAATATCAGTATATAAACTTGAAAAATTTTGTCTCAGGTTTCAAGTTTATATACTGATATTATAAGTGCAATTAAGTTGCTAAAATATCAAATAAAGTATATAAAATTATAGTATTTGTTCAAAAATACCCACCCACTTACCTGTCTACTCTTCAAACTTAGTCAAACAAATACTAGGTCAATGACTTTTAAATTAATAATGTTGAAATAGTAGGAAGAGTTAAAAAACCGCAAAAGCAAGCTAAGTGCGAATAATATCACGACTTTCCTTGCCTTCCGCTTACGTTTTAAATATTATTTTTTCAAACCACACTACCTACACAGTTTAGTCTTGCTTAGAATACGGTTTGTCTAGTTATAGATATACAGGGTGTTAGGTAAAGGGTATAACAAGCTGTAACCAGGCTATGTTAACATAAATGCATATAAATACCTCCGTGGCGGAGTGGCGTACACACCGGTTTTCAAGGTGTCGCCTACTCCGAGGTCCCGGGTTCGATTCCCGGACGGGTCAATGTAGATAAAAAAGTGTTTTTCTACATTTTCTCGGGTCTGGGTGTTGTTTCTGGTTTCCAAAATACGAATGCTTTAAATAGTTATTCAAATTGGGATCAGAACAATGTACCTATGTGATGTTGTCCACATTTATTTATTTATTTATACTATGGTGAAGTCAGAAATTAGACATCATTTTAATCTAAACTTATATTATAAAGAAGAAACATTTGTATTTTTGAGTATGTATTTTTGTAATGAATAAATTCAATAACTACTGTGCCGATTTCAAAAATTAATTCACCATTGGAAAGCTACATTCACCCTGAGTGACATAGGCTTTATTTATTGTTGTATTTGTTGTATATGTCCACCTGTGCGAAGCCGGGACGGGCCGCTAGTATTTTTATTTTCATAAAAACTATAATTTTGAGATTCATTTTGATGAAAATAAATTTTTCAAAAATTCGGTTAGGTACTTCTGCGTTGAACGCGCGGGAAACGGTTACTTTCGCACTTACAATGTGAATAATGCAAGTGAATTATCTTTTTCTTTTTACAGCTCGTATGTCAAGTAAAAGCAACAAAGAAACGGCGGACGATACCAGTCATAGTCAGGGTATCAGACATCAACGACAACGCTCCTGTCTTCCAGGGGATACCGTATGAGACCAGCATATCTGAGGTTAGTTGATATTTTGAATAGCACCACTCGTCTTATTGGTGTCGTAAAAAGCAACTCCCTTTAGTTTCCTCATCTACTGGTAAAATAGCAAAAGCAGCGGCCTTATTTCTCTACCATCGACCAAAATAAAATTGGAGTAAATTATGAAAGTATTATATTCAAGCTTTGTTTTTTGTGTCTTAATTTTTTTCATGTTTTTATTATTCTTAGATTAGTGTAAGTAAGTAACAGCGTATAATCATCCCACTGCAGGGAAAAGGCCTCCATAATTGAATTCAAGTTACCAGAGCAATGATGGGTGGAATAGTGGAAGTGTAACTAACCCAAAAAAGATTTTTACACGTTTCCATTTCATTTCACGAAATTAGAACCCTTAGTGGGCGGGGCTTAAAATAGTGACAAGACTTTGATGTAACCAATCACGTGCAAGCTTTGTCCATACGATAGTGTTAATGTTTCGCTGCATAGCTTTTAGTTTGTGTGCGTAAGAGAAACAAAAAAAAAACGTTTTACTGATCAAGATCTTTATTAAGTATTCGTATTTTTTGGTGTCTTACAAGACTTTAGCTACTAATATAAATCGTATTTATCGTTTCAGTTGGTACCAATCGGCACAACCATATTCGATGGGATCCGAGCACACGACATCGACGCTGGAGTGAATGGCCTGGCTGAATACTTCATCATACCAGGAGACAATAAAACGTTAGAGACTACAAACGCAGTGGACGGCTACGGCTACTTCTCCATACCGATCCCCCACCAGGGTCAAGTGGCAGTCAACAGGACCTTGGATTACGAGCGCACTCAGCAGTATCTAGTCACTATTGTTGCTTCTGTAAGTTTGTAATCTTCTTATCGTATCTATACTAATATTATAAAGCTGAAGAGTTTGTTTGTTTGTTTGTTTGTTTGAACGCGCTAATCTCCGGATATACTGGTTCAATTTGAATAAAAATTTGGTGCGTTGGATAGTCCATTTATCGAGGAAGGCTGCAGGCTATACAGGGTGAAATTTTAACCCCTTTTCAAATTTTAATATATCAATCTACGAGACAAAAAACAAATGACGTATTTTTTCTTTTGGTATAGCCCAGTACAAAAATGTCAAGAAAAAGCACCTAGAAAAAGTCCGCGAAAAATCTAAAATGTTGGTTATGGCCTCCTCGCAACACACTTTTTACACCGTGCGCATCTCATTCATTCATTCATTCATGCATTCATTAATTCATTACGAAACTATTCTTGTTGTTGACTTTTGAGAGGCTTAGGATCGTAAAAAGCAAAAGGCTCCAATCAGCTGATGAATGTTCATTGAACAAACTAAAACTAACTTAACTTTATTAGAAACCACAACAAAAACAATTACAAATACAGTATGGAACAGTATGAAAAACAAAAACATTACCATAACCTACAAGTGTTCATTGTAAAACGAAGACTTGAGTTACTTATTTCTCTTACATCTTTTAATCCTCTCCTAGCTCCATAGGCAATACATTCCTATGTAGTAAACCTTTTACCGAATTCACAATACATTGAACAACACAATACATCGAAAACACGCAAATTTGGGTTCACAACATGAAGAAATCACCAAAATTGAATTTAGCGAGTTACCCTGTTGGCTTGGTATTTGCACATAAGCTATCTAAAACTCACATTAAATGTTTTTCACATTCACGATACCATAATAATTAAAACTATGAATAAACTAAAATAATTATGCACTTGCAATAAATTAGACTGACAGCTGCGTTTTTTGTTTGTTTATTGCTCCTTTCAGAACCAGGCAGCTAAGGTCTGAGACCGCATGCTGCCATGGCATTAGTGCGAATTCGATCAGTCTTAACAAATACATAAAATATCATAAACACTTACTTACACTTAATAACTTAACCTAACCTAACTTATCGAAATTTATGGGTGATTTATACGATACTTTGACTCAGTGAGTACTTTTTGAAAGGTATTGTATCGAATAAATTAAAAAAACACACTTTAAATTTAGCACATTGCTCTTTTTTATGGCATTGCAAATTGACATTGAATTCCTGCGTGCTAAATGTATCAAAACATTATAAACAGTGCAAAATCGTGCATTCACTTCAACCGTCTTATTCTTTCCTTCTTCACTAGTAATCAATCACTAGCTTGTTCATTATTGTGTTACTAGACTGACCGGTGGTACCTATCTGGATATGTTGCCTAATGTTGTGGCGAACTTTATGGACGATGTGCCTTTATTGAACTATCGTGATTTTTATTACCAACATGATGGTGCACCCCCGCATTACGCGGCCTCCGTACGAGACTATTTAAGTTCTGAATACGGTGACCGCTGGATCGGTCGCGGGGGTCCCGTCGCGTGGCCGCCGCGATCACCTGATCTGACACCCTGCGACTTCTTTTTGTGGGGTGAGATAAAGCGACGCGTGTATGTAGAAGAAGCCCAAAGCCTCGAGGCATTAAAAGCTCAGATAGTGTTAGCTTTTAATGAAGTGAAAAATGAAAATGTAGTTCTCAACAAACTTAAAGAAAATATTCAAAAACGTGCAAGATTATATTTGGAGAGAAACGGTCTGCATTTCGAACAGTTTTTAAAATACTGTTAATGTTTCTTTTCTTTTAATTAATTAATAGTTTCAACTAGTAACTAACCAAACCAGTTTAAGTAAGTGTTTATGATATTTTATAATTAAGAATGATTAAATTCACACTAATGACATGGCAGCATAGTCTCAGACCTTAGCCGGTTCCGAAAGGATCGAAAAACAACAAGGACTGTAAAGAATTGACAGGTCAGATGGCTGCATTTTGTGATATTAAGTTCTTGCATCATTGTTGTTCTGAATACAAAATAATTAATGTGGGTTTTAATCATAGTTTTAATAGTGAATACGTGAAAAACATTTAATGAGAGTTTGAGAAAGCTTATGGGCAAATACCAAGCCAAGAGTGTAACTCGAAAGACAAGTTTGGTGATTCCTACATGTTGTTAACCTAAAATGTGCGTGTTTCAATTTTATTATGAATTCGGCAAAAGTTTTACTACATAAGTAGGAATGGATTAATTAAGGGAGCTAGGAGAGGATTAAAAGAGGTAAGATAAATAAAGTACTCAAGTGTTTAAAACGAATTCGTTTTACAATGCAATGTTTACGTTCAAGGTTGTAGGACGACCACTTTTAATTAGAAATTTTTTTGCGAAAAATATTTCAAGGTCAAAACTTGACCTACATTTTTTATTTCGGAAATGGGCTCTAAACACGATATTTAACTCCTATAAAAAATTCCGAAAGTACATAAAATTTCATCCTGTATATAACATCACGCTGCGACCAATAGGAGGAGCAAAGCATCTGTGAAAAATGTTGCAAAAATAATCGCGTTCATAATAACAGAAATTGACGCGGACGAAGTTTCGGGGAACAGCTAGTCTTATAATATAAAATAAAGTCGTTTTAGTTACACCACTTAAAACTCGAGAACGGCTGAACTGGTTTTAATGATTTTTGTGTTTTTGGATTTGTCTTAGTCGGGAATAGGATAATAACTATTAAAAATGTTGGAAAAACAAATATTAAGAAAAGTTATCTGTTCATAAATTTTTCAAACCACGCCCTACTTGATGACAATGACGCTGAGGCGATACGAAGTTCGCGGGGTCCGCTAGTATAAGATAATTTTGCTTGTTGCTATTGGTTTAGTGGGTCCTGATTCCCGATCGGATCAGAGGCCTTACTTCGCAACACAATGTCCGTATATTCGAATCCATCTGTCCCTATCGCTCATACTGATACCTTAAAGTATCTGAAAGAGACAGATATATCCTTCGTGTTGCAGAGTAAGGCATCAGTTTGGGCAACAATCTTTTCTAACTTCTGTTGTAATATAGGTAGAAGTCGTAAAGCAAGTCTCGTCAGAACCCTGTGGTAGGCGACTTGAAATCTCTAACACCAGTTTATCCTTAAACGATAATCTAAGAAGCGGAGTAATTGTTGTAAATAAATGATACTCGTACTCGAGCGCAAAACGAATATATTTTAAAAACCTGAGACAAAATTTTCGTTCATAACGTCAAACATCTTTTTACTGGAAATACTAAGAAAAATAAATCTATCAAATTAACAAATGTTTTAGCCATGTTAGTTAGGGATGTAACAAAATAATTATACTTTTCTTGGAATAAATGTGTTTTATAATAGTCAGCAGTAATTTCTATTCCAGGGTTATATTTTTGTAAATATTGCGTAAAATTGTTTCAACTTGAATTAGTGTTTCTGTTGCACATGGGAAGTTAAGAAAATCTAAATGCTTTATCACGATTAGTCAAATTAGTAACACAGAAGTAATCGTCTTCATTAAGTATCGTGCTCTACGTTCACGACACAGGCAACATAATGTTACAAATTATGAAATTTTGCATTCTCTTTTTAATTATAAAAAAAAATATTTTATTTTTAGGATCGTGCGCGCGACACAAAAAGAAGATTGTCGAGTACCACAACGCTGACGGTGAACATACAAGATGATGATGATCAGGACCCTTCGTTCATATACAAAGGATGCACGCTGCACGAGGGTGCTTGCTTCAACCCAGAGTATTCTAGCTATGTAAGTGTATAATAAGGCCAAGCCTTTGGATTATGATGAATTTAAATGTTGCTCACACTGCCTATTTAGTGTTAAAGGTTAAAACCGGCCAAGTGCGAGTCGGACTCGCGCACGAAGGGTTCCGTACCATTTGACTAGGTAAACAACAGTAGGTACATAAATTTAGTTAATGTTGTGCCTACCTGATACCATTTATTGATATCGAGCAAAAATAGGCAAAGAATAGCGTTTTTTGTATAGGCTTGGCCCCCTTAAATATTGATTTATTTGAGATAAAGCCTGTTGACAGGCGGACGGACAGACGGACAGACAGCGAAGTCTTAGTAATAGGGTCCCGTTTTTAGTACGGAACCCCCTAAAAGTCGAAAACATTATCGAAAAGAACTTCTTAAAACGTTATCAACTTGCTTTAAGCGGTTGGACATACCATGTATCCAAGTAAAGATTTTGATGTAATATTATGTGCAACCGTTGTAAATAATGTTAGAATGGAGTCAAACATCATGGCGCACTCACTGCAACGAAGTAAATGTTGCGATTGATGAATTTGGGCACATAGAATGTGTGTTAGAAAATGGAAAAGTCCTGAGAAATAATAATTTAAAAAAAACTAATTCTGTCGAAGTTTTTCTTTTTTGTTACAAATCTTGGTGGTGACAGACGAGTAGTTCTACTAGATTTTTAGGATACATTTGTCTTCCAACTTCAGGTAAACAGTGGCGTCCTAGCCGGAATTCTGACCATCGAGCCAGAGAAAATCCAAGCAGTAGACATGGACACTCTAGACGCGAAAATACGTTACAGTATTGAAAGCGGGGAACCCGATTCTTGGGCTACGTATTTCTCTATCGACCAAAACAGCGGTGCTGTTAGGCAGCTCATGCCAGTAGATACTAGCATTGCGAAGAAGTTCCAGCTTGTTATAAAGGTAATAGTCTTATTAAAATTGGTAGGTAGGTACCTACTTTATGCTATTTTCCAGTTTATTCTGCTTATAATGGGGGAATTATAATAATTTTGTTAAGTCTATTTCGCTTTGATTCTATTGTGCCCCAATTTAGCTCGCCCCAACTTATAAGCATGTAAGGTCTACACAATAAAAATTGTAATGAAGACCTAGAATATTGATTAAAAATAACTTTTTTTTAAACTGTCTTTTCTAATTCTTGGAACAATTTGATAACTGTTACACAAGAGTTATTTGATTCGGTATTTATACCTTATTTATTATGATGTTACACAATAGGAATTTATAGCCTTTTTTCTTCAAACGTCATAAAATTGAATTCGGAGTCAAAATAGGCGTGACATACCTATTACCTACCTAACCTAGTACTCTGTAAAATTTCAGCCTAAAAATAATTATAGGTAAGCCGTGTTTTTCTATTAAAAAAAAATGTTTTTTAGGCTGAAGAAGTATCAGAAGCGAAGAGGTTTACCACAGCGAAGCTAACCATAACAGTGCGTCCAGTCGACGCCAGTCCACCCGTAGTGGAAGCGTCGTCGGACGAAGGTCAAGTCGAAGAGAACTCGCCTAAAGGCACTAAAGTCATCGATGCCAATGGTACGCCAATCAGGCTAAGCGTGTCGGATCCTGATTTGGTAAGTTTTTTAGTTATACATTTATACGGGGCAAACGCTATATTTTTTGAGTGCAAAGCTTGTTTAATATTTCAGTATTTTACAATAAAAAATGTTTTACTACTACACAGGTTTTTTGTAAAAACCTCAACTTAGATTATTCTTTGAAACTATATGTGTTTCTGTATTTTTTTTTTCTGCCTTGCTAACACAGTGCGACAAAAATTGCACTTCATAATATATTTTTTCATTAATTTAAACGAGGGTAGTGATTTTGTTTTGTTTTTTAATTAATGTTATTTATTTGTGTTTCCGTTCTGATATGCCTATTTAGTGATTAGTAATGTATTGCTTTTTCCTAGGGTCCCGGCGATCCAGTCCCAATATACACCTTTGAGTTGACGACAAACTTCTTTGACATAGACAAAGATGGCTACCTTATAGTCAGCGACGAGAATTTAGACCGAGACTTGCCCAACACAGGCAAGTTTAGATTTCAGGTAAGACTTATGAGTTTTATATTTTTTGTTTTAACTCTTGGTCATAGCGCACTGTTGAACAACTGCTTACTAATAGAATAAAATAAGCGATATAATTACAACAACTTTTTGTGTGTAAAAAATATTTCCCATCTCAAGGAAATCTTCATCTGTTTCGATTATATCTCGTTCATGATTCAAACCATATATTTTTAAAACAGCTCTCATAAAAAACTTTCGCACAAGTACTTCTAGCAAGTTCTTTTTTTTTTTTCAATCAAGGTGGTGGCAAGGGAAGCAAACGGTGGTGCCGCGTCCGCGCCTCTATCGTTGGCCGTGCAATTGCTCGATCAAAACGATAACGCACCCGTAATACCGAAGACCCAGCCGATCATAGTGCCCGCCAGCTTGGAGCCTACTGCTGTTCATAAGGTGAGCAATATCATCTAAATATATCACCTCATTGTCGACCCGGCTAGTGTAGTGGGGCTAGTCCGCCTACTACGCGGCCCCGTTCTGGATTACTGGTCGAGAATGAAACAATACTTTCTAAATTGACTCGAGTCTGACCGTCAAAGCCCCGGTGAGGGGGGAGAGGGGTTAATTTTGTGCTTCAAAAGGCACAGACAAGGCAAAGATTTCAGGCAAGAAACAGCGATCACACGTCTATGTTCCGTTGAATATAAATCCTTATTTCTTAAGACCAACCCAAGTTTACCAAATGATAGCATTAAAAAATGAATGTTAAGAAAAGGAGTACTCGAATTTAATATAATATAGCTATAATAGTCTATGAAGAGTATTCGTAAAACATCCTTCTTTCCTTTGAACATGTTAACAACTTTCTAAAGAAGGTAGGGTAAGTGCACCGAGGAATAAACGGTTGTTCATTGAATGAACAAACACTGGCAGTTTTCAGTAAATGAACAAAAGTTTTTATTTCTATAAAAAGAAAAACTAAGTAGGTGCACATTTAGTATTGATGATTGGAACTTTTTATTAATATTACAGGTGGAGGCATACGACATCGACGAGGGTGAGAACGCACGCATAACGTACGGCATCTATCACGTGTCTAACAACGGTGGCAACAAGTTCACTATTGACCCTAACACTGGTGTTATATGTGAGTTGCACTTTCTAACACCACTTGCAAATTATAATTGTATTTCTCTAGCTATTTGATCCCTTTTTTTTTGTAGAAATAGTGACGATCAACTTAATAAAAATCGTGACGATAAACCTATAGCGTGACTCAAAATATAAACCTAACTCGCATTCAAAGAAATTACGATTTCTCAGTTAAACTTGGGTTGAATTGAATAAGATATTTGAAACTGAGTTTTGAAAGATCATTCGGGCATTTTCGTTATCCTATTAAAAACATTTACTATCGAATATAAGTAACCACTGTCATGTTTACCTATATTAATGCAAATTCTACCTTAGTTACAAAACTGAAAGTTGACTTTAGAAAACGTGAGCAACAAAAGAGAGCACCCAAACATCTTGAAACGCTCATTTGGCGAGGACGTTTTTTCTGGCGTTGTGTATTTTATACCCCAAGAATAAGTCTGAAAGCTAAGGTTTATAATATTTTTTTATAATAAATGTAGTTTAGCAGTAAATTTTAATATTTACAAACTAAGAAGTTTAGGTTACAAATTGCAGAGATGCTCAACACTTTATTGTAAGTTATCCAGTTAAATCTTATTGTATAATGGATCTGTCAACTACTAGGTCTGTGTGCATTTGTTTTGTTTTTCTTTTCTAGAGTGAGTTTTACACGTGTTGGTTTTTGTGTTATGCACTGTATGTAGTGATTTCGATTCATCCACTAATTGTTAATGTGCACTAAACAAAATAACATTTTAACTAAGTTAAACTGACAATTGACAAAGAACAGTAATTTTCCCATGCAAAACCCATGTTTACACATTTACACTTCTAAGAAGAAGTTGTCTGAGCGCCATATGAAACACATTCTGTGTACTCTCCCACTTACTTCCGACATTTCGGTAGCTTTACAGCGTCCGTGGTATTATTGTTTTTTGGAATCATTGCTGGCCTGTCTTATTTATTTTAATAACACTTTTATGTTCCGTATTCCTTCATCATCAATTTAATTTTTATTTTACAGCAAGTACTGGCCGCTTACAAGCAGGCGAACAATACAGTGTCACAATAAGGGCCACTGACGCCAAAGGCCTCAGTTCGCAGGGCATAGTAGAACTATCAGTGGCCCCCGGACCAAATACAAGGCCACCGCAGTTCTCTTCAAGGGACTACTATGCCCCAGTGTCAGAGGGCGCTGCGATCAATTCGACAGTTACCACTGTAACAGTAAGTGTCGTTACTACCATACGTTAATTCTAAATCGGGAAATCGAGATTCTATATGTACTAAAAATTTACATCTTAAATGATTTAACGTAAATTTTGGCGAACAAAGCCACGTGACTCCATCTACATTTGGTTTCTGTTAAGTTTCCTATTAGTCCTTAAATGTATAGCTAAGATTTGTGTTTTCAAGTTTTTTATAGTAATTGATGACTAAGCTAAAAACGCTGATTACTTAAAGTAGACCCATCATTATCATCATTTCAAGTCAGGCTTTTCCAGAAGGAGGATAAAAGAGGATTTTACCGTAATCGCCACGCTGTTTGACTAATGGGAGAGACAACATGTTGCTGCCTGTCTCTTTCAGACCTCTTTGAGTAGCGTCTTACGAAACTCACAGGGCTGGAAAGAGTTGTCGTTTTCTATTAAAAGCACATGTCATACGGCTACACTAATTAGTAGCCCAAATAAAATACAGACGTTAACTTCATTATTTTTCGGTCAGACTTACGATTTATGTACAAACAACAGCACGTCAACCTACCACAAAATGACAAATTTTCTCAATTGGTATTGATCTCTACTTGTTTGACTTAAAGTTGAAAATCAATTCAATGACCTTTAACTTTTTGGATAGGTTTACCTGCTGTTGTCTGTACTCTGAGTTTGTACAATTTAGTATATCAATGTGTTGTTACAGGCCAAAGACCCGGAAAACGAACCGGTTACGTATTCGATAGTGTCCGGTAACGATCTCCGGCAGTTTTCGATTGGTTCCACAACTGGTATAATAACAGTCATACGAAGTTTGGATAGGGAAGTCCTTACGCGATATCAATTGGTAAGTTTTACTGCTTCTTTCAAAAAGGAAATACAATAAAAAATAATGTATGACGTCTTTATAGTCCTGCTAATAGTAGCCTATAAATACTACCAGAAATACTACTAAGCTAAGGTAGTTTCCTAACATTTTTTTAAATTCTATATTAATAAAGTTAATTCTAGTAGGATGTCAAGAATTCGAGGAAGATGTACTTACAAACGTAAAGTACGGTTAGAGATAAATGTGCCAAATGCAGAATCATAGACTTTTTATGATTTTAGATATAATAGAAAAAATACGTTGTTATTTTATTTTTTAAAACTTGTTGAAACTTCTTGTCGATGTTCAGTGAGAGTTATCGAACCTAAAATTATAAATAGTTTGGCGTGTTCTTTGATATGATTAAAAATGATAGAAAACTTCTTACTCAAACTGTTTCTAAAACATTTTATGGGCTCTAGAAACATATAACAATTGTCTAGAAGAGGATCTATTAGTTACATTATTTTTATATTATTTACAGATGGTAAAAGCGGAAGATCTCGGCAAACTGGCAAGCACTGCGACTGTTAACATCAAAGTCACTGACATCAATGATAACAATCCCAAGTTTGATGAGGACTCTTATGTTTTCCGTGTGAAAGAAGGTACTCAGACACAAAACTACGCATTAAATACATCAAAATTTATATTTACATTAAAACTTCTCAGCGTTTGATACCTACAAACTCAAGTTTAGGCTCTGACTTACCCGCCTGAGTAACTTATTTTGTAGAGCACTAACGATACTTGATCCGTGGTATTTTATATATCGCCTAATACTACTCATTTATATCAATCTTGAAAATCCCCAAAGATATCTTCACAATGCCTAGAAAAGGTGTCCCTTTTGTTACAAATTTAATGTGATTCAATGAATATGAATATGAATATTAGAAATCTACTTGACCCCAATATTCTAGGTAATTTTTAATATTATTTGTACCATGGACACTCAAAAATTAAAGTTTGTTGCTTCTGCCGTTTTAGTGACACATTAAATATATACATAGATCTTACCATTCCGTAATATTGATCTATAGGTGTATCCGGCGAGTTCGTCGGCTACGTCCACGCAACAGATATAGACGAGGGAGTCAACGCTCTAGTCAGCTACAGCATCCCTCCGCATCTGCCGTTTAACATCGATAACGGGACTGGCTTGATTAGCACTAATACCAAACTGGACTATGAACAAACTAAGGTGAGGATGAAATCTGATAAATGAATACCGAGTTCAAACTCGTATACTACTACCAAGTGCTTACATTTTTCTGTTGCCTTAGTTAGCTTTGGGGTCATCCACAAATTATGTCACATGACTTTTTTGACCCCTCCCCGTCCTTGTCACAGCTGGACACATTAGTGAGACTCCCTCGTGTGCCGTCACATATTTTGCAATTTTACATAAAGTATTTTTTTTTTGAAAGTATTTATGGTGTATGTATTTTAAATACTAAGATTTAGATAGATTTTAAATGTAACGGCCCGAAATTATGGACTCCTCCCTCACCCCTTGTCTCACAATGTCACACTTTCACACAATTTTCATTCATATACATGACCGAAAGTGTAAGCAAACCACAATAGTTTTTTGCTTGCACGTTCGACCATCTCTGAATTAATTACTAACATCGATTTTCTTTAAAATTTGCTGCTTATATTGTACATCAAAATGAAATTGTCATGAAACTCTGTAATTGGCTTAAGTATCCACATAGACAATATAGTATTAAGTTTCCTAAATTGTAATAAAGCTGTTGAGTTTCTCAATAAAGTAAAATAAATAAATAAATTCCCCTTGTCTCACCCTTAACGTGTTACGTTATTTATGGATCACCCCCTTTTTTCTGAGTCATTGTAACTGACAGACTAAATCGTTTTAATTTATTTTTTCAGGACTACGCTTTTGTAGTTACCGCAACAGATGGCGCCATAGACAAGCGATTCGGTACAGCTTCGGTCACAGTGCAAGTTGAGGATATTCCGGACGAAGTGCCTATCTTCCCTCAATCTCTGTACTCTGTTCATGTTCCCGAGAATGCAGCTAATTACCCTGTCGTTAAGGTTCATGTGAGTATTTTTTCTGACTCTAGACCCTGAAGACGTGTGTAATAACATTTTTTATAGGCAAAAGACAAAGACAAAGGCAATCACATCGTTATTTTTATCAAAGATGTTATTAGATGACGGTTTAAGATCAATCAATCGATCAATAACCATTGTCCGTCCACTGCTGTACGTAGGCCTCATTCTAGTCAAGCCACAATTGTCTATCCTGGGCTTTCCCCATCCAGCCGCTGCCAACAGTTCTCCTAAGGTCATCAGACTATCGTCTTGCCTATACGTTTTAAGATCGTGTCTAAGAAAAACTAGGCGATCAGGTTTGCATTTCTCAATGCAGCTATGGGTTGTATGAATATCATTGGTCTTAAGGATGCGAAATAAGGTCAAGGTGGTCATTTGAGGTCATCGTTCACCCGTTTACACCCGAAGCCCCGTGTAATCTGAATACAGACCCCTCCAATGGAAGGTCACGCTTGGCAGACGGCTTGGCGTTGGCAGTTTGGCCAATGACGAAGAGAAAACTCTGCTGAATGTCTTCTTTTGGTAGTAATCCTTCACGGATACGAGTAAAAGAGCTAATTAATGTTTTTTTGCGAATGATTTTTTTGCTGTTAATACCTCATGTATACAAAACCATCATGTCTTTAATTAACTTATTGACTTCAAGAAACAACCCAATGATCGTTCTTTATATTTCATTGTTTTTCATCGTTTCCAGTGTTTTTATAATTTTATTTTTATTTTATTACCCACTGTCGATTTCAGGCCGAAGACCCTGATACAACTCCCGAGATAACCTACACAATAGTGATGGGCGATACAGATTTGTTCTCTATTGAACGGAAGTCAGGCATGATTCGAACGCTGCGACCACTGGACCGAGAGTTGATGGCGCGACACGAGCTCATAGTGGGAACAGAGGAAAACGGCAGCGAAGGTCATCAGGCTACTACCACTGTGGAAATTTTGGTTGATGTAAGTTTGTGTCATACTTTGCTGCTAATTTAACTAAACAGTATCACTCTACGCCCCGTTGGTCTAGTTTAAGAACTGAGACAAAATCTCGTGTCCTGGGTTCGAACAGTAAATCAGTTAAATCAGTTTTATTTCTGCAAATAGACCCCAGGAGGTGCTTTTACACTTTCCAATATTTGAACCTACCGCTGCTTTGGGACGAGTCTGGGCTAGTGCCGAGAAAAAGCAGAGCAAGAAACTCTGTCACTGTTGTCAGCCTCTTTTTAAATAAATGCTATGCAAGTACGTTTTTAATGTCAAATTAAATTGTCCTAGCTCGTATTTGCAAAAACCTTTTGTAAACATTTATTTAAATAAAGCAAATTAACGTACTTGTGTACTTAGACATTTTAATGCCTGAAGGAATATCACACGACAGAAATACACATTAGTTCAGTTGTGTGATAGTTATAAAAGCCTTTTCTATAATTTTTATCTTTAACTTTGTCAGCAAACTGCACCTTTACCATAAATTATCGTCAAAGGTCAACAATCTAAGTAGTTTTAAGATGGAAATTCCAAGCAAATTCTCAATTGCAGGACAAGAACGACAACGCGCCGATATTCACATCGGTCGTACGTCCAATCACAATTGAGGACACCTCACCGATTGGTAGTCTAGTGCATACAGTGACAGCGGTGGACGCAGACGCAACTTCACCTAATAACCGCGTGAGGTACAAGCTGGTCGGCCGGGGGAAGGCCTCGAAGTATTTCCACGCCGAACCCGACACAGGCGCTATTCGTGTACGCGATGATTTGAGGAAGGAAGCAGACAGCGAGTATACAGTGAGTGTTAATTTACTTTTTTTATTTGTTACAGCCACACATGCGTCTTTAGGAAGGATGTTTTATTCCATAATCGCGGTTTTGGCGGTTTTCCGAACTCTTCGGACTGTATTTTTAGTAGCATCTTAAAGCAATCTTTTTTTATTTGTATCAACGTCTATACCTTCCTCTTTCTGTATAGTTTTACTTAGACCCAAAGGTTGTCTATAAAATTGCTTTTAGCGATAAGACCGCCAATATTCCTTGTATCATCGTCTGTCAATTGCTTTGCTTTATGTGCAACAAAGAGGATTCATTCATTCATTCATTCATTCATTCATTCATTCATTCATTCAACAATCATATAGCCAGAGTGCCAACCTATCACTGATGTTTTTTTTTATATCAGTGTAAATGATTGACCTTGCAATATTATTATTAATTTATGGGCTTAAAATTTTGCTACTTATATGAACGTGTTACAAATACACATTATCTTAGTTGTGTCGTAGTTTTTGCAGCATATCCTAACCTTTTAATTTTAACTTAATTATCAAACAAACCTTGACCATAAAATATCGTCAACAATACAAAAAGACATGTGTGGTTGCTAGTGATAAAAAGCTATAATTTCAATATCTCCTATTTTTGTAGGATAAACTGCAATCATCTAAAATGAGACCCACTTTTTTAATTGCAGTTTTATTAAATGTTTGTTTATCCCTGTACACTATGCAGCACATAGTTTAAACCATAAGCTTTGTATACAGGGTGACATTTTCAACACTTCCAAATTTTTTGAAAAAGTTTACTATCGTATTTAGAGCCCATTTACGTAGTAAAAAATGTAGGTCATGTTTTCACCCGAATATTTTTTCGCTACATAGTTTTAAATTTTTCGGTCTTAGGCCTGTTAAGGGATGAAGGGAAAATTAACAACTTATGAACAGTATCGTAATAAATAAGATGCGCATCGCGTAAGTGTTACTACAGGGCCAAAGTATCAAAGATTTTAGGTTTTTGGAGGACATTTTC
The DNA here is from genome assembly GCA_949315895.1 of Anania crocealis. Lineage (NCBI taxonomy): Eukaryota > Metazoa > Arthropoda > Insecta > Lepidoptera > Crambidae > Anania > Anania crocealis. Next base: position 14,683,578 of record OX438863.1, read on the forward strand.
TAAGTGTTTTATCTTGACATTTTGTACTAGGCTATACTAAAATAAAATATACGTCATTTGATTTTTGTTTAGTAGATGGTTGTATTAAAATTTAGAAGGTCAATAAAACAGCAACATAAAACCTTAAAACTTAACATTATAATAATTATCTTAAGACTAGCTGTAACGAAATTACTGTTATTATTTCTAGGTCGATGTGCAAAGCTTCGATCAAGGAGAACCTGTGATGTCCTCTGTTACCAGCCTAACTGTGTATGTCAGTCACTCCGCTACTGTCCCTCCAGATGTAAGTATCTGTAAATATATTTTATTATACCAGCATTTTATGACCTATACATATAAACACTTTTATAAAAAGCTAGCTGTGGCCCGCGACTTCAATTTCAGTTCAGTCAGTTCAATTTCTGTCATTATGATCGCGATTACAGAGTTTTTAAAAGATAGACATATACTGTCGCTACTAAGATAGACATATATTTAAAGAGAAATAATTCTTTCATTCATATTTTTTTGGGTAACTTTAACCGTTTACGCAACGGAAGCCTTCAAATATGAATAATTTCCCCCGTTTTTGCAACATTTTTCACTGATGCTTCGCTCCTATTGGTCGCACCGTGATGTTATATAGCCTAAAGCCTTCCTCGATAAATGGACTATCCAACACAAAAATAATTTTTCGATTCGAACCAGTACTTCCTGTGATTAGCGCGTTCAAACAAACAAACAAACAAACTCTTCAGCTTTACAATATTAGTATAGATAAGAACTAGATACGCAGTCGCACAAAAATTACACTTCTTAGTGTTCACGAATGTAAGGTGATTAACTATAACGCAAAGTGAATCACACATAAAATAATATTGTATTTAGGAAAAATCAGAAAGTTAAATAACACCTAAATGTTGATGTGCGCTTTTTTGAAAAAAAATTTTTTTTGCCAATTGCGTGTCTAGTTTTTTTATATCTACGTACCTATGTTGTAAAATTTAAAGCGATATTCCTTGGTAGATCGAAATCAATAAACTCCATTTTGCTGCCTAAGCGACATAATTAAGTATTAATCTAAAAGTGGTTGAGTTTATTATAGGAATATGCAAGTTAAACAGAAAAATATCAATGTGGTCATCATAATTTTTGTCACAACTAATATTTGCTGATCAACTTGGTGTTAAGCTAGTCAATTTTTTTTTCGGTTAGTTTAGGTAGCTTTCTTTTGCTTAAACAGTAAATAACATCAGTTGCTGTTTACTAACATTATGTACATACCCAAAAACTATTTTTAACCCTCTGTTGTAAATGGCAAAGAAGTTCTTTCTAAAGCTACTAATCTTACTCCATCCAATAATTGACCCTAGTTATTAAATGACCTAACGAACTTATTTTCGTAGCTTTTCTACATCTCTTAAAAACATACCTTCTTAATCTATTACAACAATTTTAGCCGGTATTACAAATGTAAAGACTACATCAGACTGCCATCACTGGCAACTTAACGTCCTTGACATAGATGTGAAATGTTTAGCCCGATGTGCAGACTGTACATAAATCCATAATGTCCGGCTTAAGGCTTTCCTATTACAGTTTCGCAAAATCAGTTATTATTCCAGGTCGGACTCGGATTCGCGGACACCCTGTATACGGAGCATGTGGCCGAGAACTCCCCTAACGGCACACTGGTTAGGGTGTTGCCATTGCTGAACAAGAGGGAACATTCGCCCGATATACCGTTGAAGTGCCGCCTTACTGAATCTTCGCAAAGAGGTACAGTTCTTAGTTGTTATTATATGTATTAATATGAGGAGTTTTTTCGCATTAAGATATTCTATTATAAGAGTTAGATTGTTTTGGGATTTCTGCTGCAATTAGGTAACTGTTTCGAATAAATTAAATCGCTAGTGTAATTTGAAAATATCACTTCTTCACATTGTCGTATGTGTTTATATTGTGTAATGTTATTCTTAGAAGTCGAAATTTGTAAATTATAGGTACTTATTTTCTATTCTAAGTCCGGACCGTAATCAGTGATGTGCCAAGTCTTATTATTACATAACACAGGTGTAGTGTTTTTTTTAATCACAAACACCCCATCACACACATTTACTCAAACATCAGCTCTCACTCTCACGCACACCAAAAGCAATGTCCATAGTTCGCCTTTATTTTGGCACAAGTTCTCTTCTACTTTGAATGACAAATTAATTAACGCACACACATACGCACGCTTGCTCGCTCCTACGCACGCACGGACCCAATCTCGCACAGACCTACACAAACACGCGCGCGCGCGCGCGCGCACACACACACACACACACACACACACACACACACACACACACACACACACACACACACACACACACACACACACACTCACACTCACACACACACACACACACACTCACTTAATAGGCATGTCATCAAATTTTAGAGACTAGTGTTAGTTTAGAAGGGGGGCCTGGTGACCTGGAAACAACAAGCTTATTAAATAAGCTCAGTGTCAGGCTCCAGTCTCCCACAACTTAGATGTAATACTGTAAAAATGTTTCTTAATATTCTGTACTTTAGTGTCTAAGTGTGGAAGATAAATAAATAAAAAATAAATACTTTAATTGTGTCAGATTTTGTAACTTTTAACTGTTTAGACATTTATTCATGTTATTCAAGTGCAAGTTGTTTCTGTATCTTGTATACCGTAGTCCCTATAGTCTAGGCTTAGTCTAGTGCTATAATGAATTGTCATGAATAAAACTTATCTTTCCAGGAATCTTTTACGTCAAGCTAACCGAAGACAGAGACTGCGCTATCTACCTGAACACTAGCTCGCTCGATTACGAAACTCTTTCTGAATACTCCCTAGAAGTTCAACTGGAGTCCATCCAAGGACTTATAAACCCAGAAAGTAGTAAAGCAGTTGTGAAAGTTCATGTGACAGATGCCAATGATAATGCTCCAGTGTTTGTTTTCAAAGAGCAAAGCACGATTGCCGGGGCGGTCGGGAAGTACTTCGCAATTGTTACTAAGGACATGCTTTTGGATTCTAATGTGCTTCAAGTCAAGGTTAGTTTGAGTTTAAAACTATTATGATAGTAACAGATTCCTACCTTACTATAATGTAAATATATAAATAACATAGTTTGCCTAGAGATGATTTTATTGCTAGTTAATCCCTCGATCGTGAGTTATTCCAGACACAATTGAAATCAATTGTTATTGTGTCACCCGAGTGCCTCCTGGGGGTTGAGGGATTAATGCTACTGATGCAATATACAGTCAAATATAATTAAGTGTGCAGTTTTAATTTTATTTTGTTTTTTCCCTATGTTTCGAATACTTGTGAGTTCTTGTTCACGGGCATTTCAATGTTTAGTGTTAATGACCCCATAAAGATCTTTCAAACTTTTGTCAGTAAAGCTGACACCACTTATAAATCATGGCGTCTATCGTGATGTCGATATAGGAATGTCAGTTACTTGACTTTTAAAAAGTCCTATTCCATCTGCCATGCAGTCAAAACAATTATTTTCCAGGCCAAAGACAAAGACAGCGGTGACTACGGCAAGATAGAATATCATAAGCACTCTTGGCCCAAGACAGTCGAGGAGTACTTTAGTCTCGACGCCGACACAGGTGTCATAAGTAACATCAAGACTTTCGACAATGTACCAAATGATGTGCTGCCATTCAAGTTCAGCGTGACCGCGAGAGACAACCCTAGCTCGCCGCAGGACTACAACATCGCTAGGGCTTCTGTTGTGGTATGTGTGATTTGTGGAAATAAACATATTCTTGGTATCGTGTTAAGCTGTAAATAACTTAAGAAGGATAATGAAAAACGTAATACGTGCCGGCAAAACTTGAGGATTTCCCTCGATTTCTCCGGATCAGACTAATATCAGATCATGACCTGGTTAAAATGGGACTACCTCGGAAATGCACTCTTTCGAATAATAAAAGAATTTTGACAATAGGTCTACAATTGACAGAGTAATCGATTAAGATACATAAAAAAAACAGACGAACTAAAAACCTAATTTTTTGAAGTCGGTTAAAAATTAGTTTTTGTAGCCTTATACGTCTCATGTGAACCGGCGAAATTTGTTTAAATATAAAAAAAACTGTTAAAGTTATTTGTGCCAACTTGATAACGTTCTCTTTATGCTTTCGTTTGGGGAAGTACCGATTTTTTTATGTTATATAATCGTGTGAGGATTCAAGGATAATCTAATTACTATAACTAGATGAGTTATAGCCTTTTCTAGATTCAAGACACTTTAGAAAAAATCTTTTATAAATAAATTACCCTAGAAGTCGAACCAAGTCAAGTATCCCGAGTATTATGCGATACCACCGCACCATTGCAGCAACTGGGTCGTCATTACAGGCTCAATTTAGTAAACGATTCTGTCTAAAGTCCGCTTTGTATGTACTGGTCCCGGGCCTTTTCTAAACGGCGACGACCTCCGTGGCGGAGGTTTTTAAGGTGTCGCCTGCTCTGAGGTCCCGGGTTCGATTCCCGGACGGGTCAATGTAAAAAAAAATGTTTTTCTACATTTTCTCGGGTCTGGGTGTTTGTGGTACCTTCGTTGTCTCTGGTTTCCAAAATACGAATGCTTTAAATAGTTATTTAAATTGGGGTCAGAACAATGTATGTGATGTTGTCCACATTTATTTATTTATTTATTCTAAATTGGCTAGGATGTATTGCTGTTGTTTATAGTCGTTCTTCGGAAAGCTCGTTGGGTACGGTCGGCCAAGAAAATGGTTTATCACATTAAGGTTGAAAGTTATTCGCGCGTCACAAAACAACAGGGTTGATTTTCCCATGCAAATATTTTCTAAAACCTACTATATTTGCTATTTTCCTAAAACATAAATTTTGGAACGAAGTTCCTTATCGCGCGTTGCGAAAGGGGGCTAGACGGAAAAAATTGTAACGACACTTTTTGAACGACAATTTTTGCTATAGTTGTAAGCCATGCGGCGAGAGGAGAGAGGGAGAGAGAGAGGGAGAGGGAGTGAGAGTGGTGGTGGGAAAGGGAGTGGGTGAGGTAGTGGTAGATGGAGTGGGAGAGGGAGAGGGGGAGAGAGGGAGGGTGGAAGAGGCATAGGGAGAGAGAGAGATAAAGAGAAAGAGAATTTAAAATAAAATAAAATTTTATTACAATTCCTTCACTAAAAATGAACTTCGTTCCATCCGGGTGTCCCTTGACACCTCTCAAGTTTTTTTTTCAAAACCTGTGGTGTACCCAAAAGTCATAAAAACGTCAAATGCTGTCAAAGGCAGCTCTGACAACAGATTACTTTTGGATGATCACACGATAAAAAGCAAAACACTGCAATTTTCGCTTCATGAAAATATCAGTTAGCATTTGTTTATTTTTGCAGATAAACCTACTTCAATCAGAAAATCAACTCGTAGTTGAAGTTTCTAACGTAAACACAGAAGCTATGGGTCGCCGGGCGCGAAGCATCATCGCAGCCATAGAGAAGGAGAGTGGTTTAGTTGCTGGCTTGGAGAAACTGACATACAGACATTACTTAGGAGTTAATGGGACTTTAGAAAGTGATACTAAAGGCACGGATATATGGTTGTATCTTGTTGATCCTGTTACGGGGAAGATATTGGTCAGGGAGTCAGCATCAGCGAAGAAGTAAGTTTCAGTAGCAATTATTTTCTGAGATAATATTTATAGGATGCTATCTGGACGCTTTTACACCTTAAGCTTAAGCGATATTTATGTCTTTGCGTGGTTGAAAATAGGTAAATTATTTTATTTTATGAAAACAAATTGAAAACATTTTTTATCACACCTGTAGGCATTGTAATTATAATTTGGAAGAAAGAAAAATACACCGGTTTTCAAGGTGTCGCTTTCGGTCAATGTATTTTACTTGGGTCTATTACTACCTTCGTTGTTTGTGATTTTCAAAAGTGCTTATAGTTAATCAGGGATCAGAACAATATATTTGATGTTGTCCAATATTAGTATAACTTTGACGCAATGCTTGTCCTTCCCGTTTAGCTTAAAAACTATTATTCTACAAAGCTAGACATTCGTTTCCCCAAATCTGTGTATTCCATATCTCTTTGATGTGTATTCCTATCACGTTCCAATTTTCCAGGGCCGTCGAAAGCGGAGTCCATAAAGCTGTGGGAGTCAGCCTCCAAATGCCAGTTAGTCAAGTGCGACCGCCCCTAGTGCCTAAAGAACAACACCGAAGGCCTACGCATGTTGCGGTAGCCCTGCCAGTAGCACTACCTGCTGCTCTGATAGCCTTAGCTGCACTAGTCCTGGTTGCAGCCACCGCTGCTACGATATACATCTGCGCTTCCTGGAATAGGTAACTATCCTTTTAGGATGTTATTCAACAAATCCAAGTGCGTTTAGTACCATAAGGACTACAGCAAAGGCCTAGGCCAATAGCAGTAGCTGAAGCCCTGATAGCTTTAGCTGCACCAGTCCTGGTTGCTGCTACCGCTGCTACGATATACGTCTGCACTTCCTGGAATAGGCAACTAATACTTTTAGTGTGTCATTTGTGAAATACGAGCGCGTTTAGTACCTTAAGGACAACACCAATGGCCTAGGCCAATGGCAGTAGCTGATGCCCTGATAGATTTAGCTGCACTTCTCCTGGTTGCTGCTACCGCAGCTACGATATACGTCTGCGCTTTCCGGAATAGGTAGCTAATCCTTTTAGTGTGTTATATGTAAAATTATAATTTGGAAGAACCTCCGTGAACCTCCGTGGCGGAGTAGCGTATGCACCGGTTTTAAAGTGTCACCTGATCCGAGGGGGATCCGAGGGAGACCCGTCCGATTCCCGGACGGGTCAATGTAGAAAAAAGTTTTTTTCTACATTTTCTCGGGTCTGGGTGTTTGTGGTACCTTCGTTGTTTCTGATTTCCAAAATACGAGTGCTTTAAATAGTTATTCAAATTGGTATCAGAACAATGTATGTGATATTGTCCACATTTATTTCAAAAAAAAAGCGAGCGCGTTTAGTACCTTAAGGACAACACCCCATATTTGTCAAAGTTCGAAGGCCTACTAATGTTGCGGTGGCCCTGTAAGTGGCACTACCACCGCTGCTACGATATGCATCTGTGTTTCCTGGAATCCTGACTATCCTTTTAAGTGTGTTATTTCACAAATGTAAGTACCCTGGTGACTAAGAAACGACACCGAAGGCCCACGCATGTTGTCCCCATATTTGTCAAATACGAGGACTTTAGTGAATAAAAAGCAACACCGAAGGTCTACACATGTTGTGGTAGCCCTGTCAGTGGCACTCCTACCGCTGCTAAGATAAACATCTGTGCTTCCTGGAATCCTGACTATCCTTTTAGTGTATTATTTGTCAAATGTAAGCAATTTGGTGACTAAAAAGCAATAAAGCCTATTCAAGTTGCAAAAGCTGCTCTTTGCTGCGCTCTGTATACATTATTATTAGTTTACTGTCTGGGGTTTTTTTGGCAAAAATTGTCTCTTTGCACAGATACAAGAAACACAAAGAACAAGCGATTCAGCAGTACGGGACACTAAACACCATGAGTATGCCGCCACCGCGACCGCCTTCGGGCTACGAGTCGAGCGAGGATGAACCGGCCCCGAGATACGAGACGCAGGTAATATACATCGAATAAATGATTTTAAACTTTCGCGATTTGAACACATATTATTTATAGTACACTAACGGGTCGTTATCGCGTTAAATATTATGAAGGTATAAATACCTTGGCAAAGCCAATTGACGAGGCTGAAAACTGAGACAGGTAGCATCATTACGTCAACACCTGAAATCATGAGGGAGATTGAGAGTTTCTATGGACAGTTATACTCCACGAAAACACCTGTTGAAAGCAAGGCTAAAGAACCTAGAGCCAAGCTTACCCGACACTATTCTGAAGATATCCCGGACGTCAGCCTGTGCGAGATTAGAATGGCTCTCAAGCAGCTTAAAAACAACAAGGCGGCGGGTGATGACGGAATCACAACAGAGCTCCTTAGAGCGGGCGGTAAGCCGGTACTTAAGGTCCTCCAGAAGCTCTTTAATTCTGTCATACTCGAGGGCAAAACGCCAAAGGCATGGGGCAGAAGCGATGTGATGCTGTTCTTCAAGAAGGGTGACAAAACTCTCTTGAAGAACTACAGACCCATCTCGCTTCTGAGCCATATCTATAAGTTGTTTTCGAGAGTCGTTACGAATCGTCTCACTCGCAGGTTCGACGACTTCCAACCTCCCGAACAAGCCGGGTTCCGAAAAGGCTATAGTACCATAGACCACATTCATACGCTGCGGCAAGTTATACAGAAGACCGAAGAGTATAACTTGCCACTTTGCTTAGCGTTCGTGGACTATGAGAAAGCCTTTGATTCGATTGAGACCTGGGCAGTGCTGCAGTCTCTCCAAAGGTGCCAAATAGACTACAGGTACATCGAGGTACTAAAGTACTTATACCAAAACGCCACCATGTCGGTCCGATTACAGAACCAGAGCTCTAATCCGATCCAACTACAGCGAGGTGTGAGACAGGGAGACGTTATTTCTCCGAAACTGTTCACAGCTGCGTTGGAGGATATTTTCAAGCTTCTGGACTGGAAAGGACGCGGCATCAACATCAATGGCGAATACTTAACACACCTGCGATTTGCCGATGATGTAGTTCTTATGGCTGAGACCTTGGAAGACCTGAACATTATGCTCGAAGATCTCGGTAATGCTTCTCAAAGAGTGGGTCTTAGGATGAACATGGACAAGACGAAAATCATGTTAAATGCCCATGTTGCACCCGCTCCAGTTAACGTTGGGAACATTGCACTCGAAGTTGTTGACCACTATGTTTACCTGGGACAGATAGTCCAGTTAGGTAAGTCCAACTTCGAGAAAGAGATCTCTCGTCGAATCCAGCTCGGATGGGCAGCGTTCGGGAAGCTCCGGCATATATTCGCGTCCGAAATACCTCAGTGTCTCAAGACGAAAGTCTTTGACCAGTGTGTGCTGCCAGTAATGACCTATGGGAGTGAGACGTGGTCGTTTACTATGGGTCTCATAAGAAGGCTCAAGATCACCCAGCGAGCAATGGAGAGAGCGATGCTTGGTATTTCCCTACTCGATCGAATCAGAAATGATGAGATCCGCAGGAGAACTAAAACAACCGACATCGCTCGAAGGATTGCATCGTTGAAGTGGCAGTGGGCGGGACACATAGCGCGGAGAATCGATGGCCGTTGGGGCGGAAAGGTTCTCGAATGGCGACCGCGTACCGGACGACGTTCCGTGGGCAGGCCCCCTACAAGGTGGACCGACGATCTGATCAAGGTCGCGGGAAGCCGCTGGATGCGGACAGCACAGGACCGATCGTTGTGGAGATCCTTGGGGGAGGCCTATGCCCAGCAGTGGGCGTCGTTCGGCTGATATGATGATGATAAATACCTATTTATTTATCCGACGTTTCGACGTTGAGCTGTCATCAGTCGGCCCGTGACCACGGCTTGGAGCAATCCAGTCGAAACGTCGGGTAAATAAATAGGTATTTATACCTTCATAATATTTAACGCGATAACGACCCGTTAGTGTACTATAAATAATATACATCGAATATGCCTAAACTCTTTAAATCCTGCGCTATTCTAGACACAATAGAAATCATTGTTATCCCGGTAACCGGCTGCCACGCGGGGTTTGAAGGGTTTGGAATTATAATCCTATTAATATAATAAACGCGAAAGTTTTCTAAGAATGTATGGATGTTTGTTGCCCTTTCACGCTTAAACGATCCAACGGATCTGAATAAAATTTGGCACGGTGTTAGATTATTGGCTGGAATAACATATAGGCTACTTTTCATCCTGGGAAAAGGTACGGTTCCCGTGGGATCAATATACAATAAAGAAATTCAAAATTCTACGCGTACAAAGTCGCGGGCAACAGCTGGTAATGTTATAAATGTGAAAGTTCAGATGGATGTTTGTCACTCAATCACGCCAAAAAAGCTTAACGGAGCTGCATGAAATCTGGCAAGCAGATAGGTTATGAAATGGAATAGCACATAGGCTTTTTATCCCGGCAGAATGTACGGTTCCCGTGAAATAGATTTAAATTTTCAAGATTCTACGCGTACGATGTCGCAAGCAAAAGACTATTATAGTTATAAAGACATAAAGTCGACCTAATGGTAGTTTTTGTGCGATCTATTAAAACTTCAAACACGATTTAGACTCATAAAATGTTTGTATATACTTTTCCTGGATTACATTCATATTACGATTTTCTGTTGCTAACCATTAAATACGCAAATTTTCAGCCATATCAAAAATCCACCTTATTTAGTTCCTTTCATTCTTCTTACTAAACTGTGAATGAACGCTGTATTGATAATGAGCGTATTTTTTGTAACACAAAAACTTCATTTTATTTTTATGGTAATACATTTAACAATATAGGTATTTTTATTATTGACACCATTAATCCAGTGTATGTCCGTTAGTTTTTGTTGTTTGTTAAAAATTTACTCTCAATTTTCTTTTATAAATTGTATGAAAAGAGCGAGCGATGACGTCATTCATAACAAACCTAAGTGATTTATTGTTATTTAATTCTATTCATTGCATTGCAAGAAATGAATTATATAGGTATGTAACAAAACAAATTTAGTCACAGGTGAAGTGTTATTTAAAAGAATTACCTATTATCTTTCAAATATTTGTTCATAATGTAAACATAATTTATGAACACCTGGTATTATTGTAAGCGTGCACACTATACGAGTGTGTGCGTCCACACACTACCCAGGGAGGAAACAGGGGACTACGTTTGTATGTAAAAACGGCCGTAGTATTTCCTCTTAACAGATTTAAATAATGGAGGAGGTATCGAGATAGTCTGTGACCCTGTAAAATACATTATAGCTTTTATGCCAAATAATCTTATACATACTGCTACACACCCTGTGGCAGTATGTATGAAATATTAACGAATTACTCAATTTTTTGCGGAATTTTCGAAGATATAACCGAATTCTAATCGGATGGAATACCATATCTGAATAAACACTTTTTGTTCCTTCAATTTTAATCTAGCTTTGTGATATCTAACAACGTGCATTGACTTCAGGTGCTAAACATGGCGGTGGACGATGCAGACTTACAGCTCGACTTCAGTCCGAACAACCATGCTTTCAACATACACAGCGTGCAATATTTATCCAAAGACAATGGTTAGTGTGTTTATCACATACAGTAACACTTTTAATTACCTTATTTGTTGTTATTTTATAGTCAACAACACGTGAGTCAGCCTCGTATATAATTATGAAAGAAACTAAGTAAATATAAGATAAGCTAATACAGTTTACTAAGATATGGTATTGTTTAAAAATTATTCGTTCTGAAGTATTATCTGTAATTCAAAAGCCAATTAACTCCCACTTGATGAAAATGTTTATAAATCTAAATTTCCTTTAATCGCTATTCAAAACTTCATAAAGAGTGATTCAAGCCAAATTTATGTTGAATAAAAATAAAATTTTAAAAGTTGGTCTTAGGTTTTATTGAGATTATTATTAGCCTTTAGAAGTCACAACAAAGAAAGTCAACAAGCAATTCTAGACTCCAATATAACAGCTTCCCTTAATCATAATCTCAATCAGTTCATCTCATCGTTCCACCGGAAGGGAAGGGCTTTTTCAGCACATAGTCCCAGACAATACCTAGATGTAGAAAGGTTAATCTTTCTTCCGCATTGACTGTCAGTTTCGCGTACAATGTGGCTGATATTGTAGTCTTACAGTGAATATGTATATTAAATACGTCTAAATAACGCCGACTACGCAAAACCTAGGAACAACCTAGAATAAATTCCATCACTTCTTATATTTTTTTAATATTTGCGTTGCTATGTGAGCCGAGCGAGATCAGTTGGGGTGTCTCAGGTTTTGCGTAGTTAAAGTTGCATTTAATATGTATAAATAACATTTAAACACAAAACCTTACGTTCTCACATTTGGTATCAGGAGAACGCAGCCCAACTCTATCCGAGACAGCTACCACGGCGAGAGCCTCGAGTGTCAACGAAAACAACGGCACACTAAACAACAGTCAGTTCGACACTATGGCGAATAACTCAACCATCGCTCGCAACACACAGACTCTAAACCGACGGGTCCCTAACAACCACGCGTTGAATAACGCTCTAGGAACGCTGCCTAGAGTGAACAACAATAACGTTGGTGGGGGACTATTGGCAGCGACGTTGGGAAGGAAGATAAATGGCGGGAATAATCATAAGAAGAAAGCGACGCAGCCTATAATGGCGTATGACGAGATTCCAGGACTGCATAGGTAAGAAAAAATAACATTTTCTTCTAGGTGATTAAATAACCCACAATACAACGTTTAGTATTGGTTTTAATTCTCGCCATATTTGCTTAGCTGCTTTCATATTATTAACTGACTAGCTGTTGCCCGCGTTGTTATATTTGCAACATTTTTTACTGATGCTTCGCTCCTATTGGTCGTAGCGTGATGTTATAAAGCCTTCCTCGATAAATGGACTATCCTACACAAAAATATTTTTTGAATTCAAACCAGTACTTCCTGAGTTTTGCGCGTTCAAACAAACAAACTCTTCAGTCTTATAATATTAGTATAGATAATAAATATAATCATGATTTTACAGACCACTTTTAAGCACAGAATGGTCGTTAATTTTAGTTTTCAAAGTAATTGATGATTCTTATTACACACCAATAAATTAGTATCTACATTCGTTCTAAGTTTATTGCTGTTTATTGGAACACATTTCTTATCAGCTTTTTAGCAAAGAAAAATATCTACAAAACTCTTGGTTAGTTATCAGAACCTCTGACACGAGTCCAAAATTTGAAATGATAATCTTTCTTATTAGTCGGCCAACAAGAAAGATAAGATAAAATGCATGCCTGGCCCTTATTTTGAGTATAAATACTTAGATGTGCTCTAAATTTCACCACCATTGGATCTGAGACATAGCCATTTGAGGTACTGGACCAGATCTAGCCCATAATGGGTTACATAATTAGTACAGTGTATAATTAACGTTCGTTTGCAGGGCCTCAGATAACGACAACGTCACGTTCGGCAAAAGAAATTTTACTGGTTTCTCCTACGACCGATCGCCAGTGGAAACCACGACTGAGCTATAGTTGTCAAATTAATTAGTCACTAACAAATGGAGTAGAGACGGCAAATAGTACTCATATGTAGCTAAAAGTTGCTTCACTTTTTTTTTTCTTTTAATAGGTTTTCTATTCTGGCTCGTATGCCAATTGATAGTTTTTAATTTTTTTAAAGTTTTTATTTCATAATATGAAAAATGAAGCAGATTTAAGATATCTGAGTACTGTCTCGTAAGTGAATCTCGTAGAAGAATAAACAATGTATGGTTAATAGGGTTATGAAATAAGTGTGTATACTGACATACCATGTTTTAATGAAAAAGTGAATAAAAGACTCAAACGTGATAAACATTCCGTCCTTGTCTAACACCTACCTGTTGAGTAGTTAGCATAATAGTTATGTGTTCAACGAATGTTAATATATTATAAGTAAGATGTGAAATATCTTCGACTGAAATAACTTCAACATAGATAGTTGATGTGAATAACGAATTTTATATTAGTTTTTTTACGTATTTGTGTATGCACTTACTTAGCGATGGCTAGTCTTTTTGTAATAATACGAACAAATTGTGCATAATAATAACTTATGATGTGTAAATAATCGAGGCATTACACGGTAGTGTATAATTTAGGTACCTGAGATGTAAATACAGGTACAAAATACTTTTATTTTTATTTTTCTTGTCAGGCATGTGTTGCCTACTGGTTTTTTTTCTTAAAACTTTCCTGAAATCAATTTTATCTCTCAGATTTATATAGCTGCTTATATTTCAAAATACGAACTTGCCAGTATTAGGGTTGTGTCACATAGTATGCGTGCATTCCAAAATAAGTTAAAATGTATATTTTTGTAGACCTTTTTTAGCTTCGGTACTAAAGCTTTATGTGTAAGATTGTTTAGTTACTACATGTAAATACATACTAATTTGCATAATGTTATTTTTTTAAAGTATACTGTATGTCTGCGACTGTGTGATGCAACCCTGATTCATTACATTTTCTGTTTTTATACGAATTTTGTGCCAGTTATTGTTAAACATATGTTAAGGTACAGTTTAAAATGGATTTGTACTTATCATAATAAAATAAGGATGCTCATTTTTATTATCTTCCTGAATAGAAAAGCGGATTTGTGCCAAAAGTTTTATAATCTGATTTTTGATATCTTTTAACATTTGAATGTAATTTATTTGTATTGGATAATGAAAAATGTTACCTATTCTATAATTCCATTGTATAATAATTTGTACATTTTTAAAATACATTTTATTCCACTGTAAAAATTGTAATATAATTTTAAATTAAATTTGTTAATATTTTTGTGGAATAAATTATTTTTATTATCATTTCTTTACATGTTGTTCATTTTATAATGTGGGGTTGTCCTCGTAACTAATTATTATTCGTCCATGTAAGTATATAAGAAATCGGCCTATCTATTGTGGATTTCGCTGTTGACGCCACGCTTGGCAGGCGAATTGGCAGTTTTGCCAATGCTGAAGATTGGTCGTCTTTTGTCAGTACGCCTTTAGTCACCTGACACCTCGGACACTCATGGGACGAAGAGAATGCTAGATAGAATTTTAGGCCGGCACGCTAAGGAGCAAAAAGGTATTATAGTTTGTATGATAACGTTGCGTTTAAAGCCTATATTGATATACTATCTTGTCATTAAGTCAATGCGAGATATTTGTAGGAATATGATATAAATAAATAAATAAATGAGTAACTATTTGAAGCGTATTGTGCAAATAAGAAACAACGAAGGTAGCTGAAAGACCCAGTCGCAAGAAAATTTAATTAAACACTTTTTCTTCATCCGGAAATCCAACCCGGCACCTTGGAGCGCCTTGAAAATCAGTGCTTACTCCGCCTCGGAGGTCGTAGTAAGTTAGATGTTTCGTGATATCTACCATGTTTTTATGAGTTCCCGATATTTATCGTTATAACGTGTAGTTCACGCGATCTGAAATGCGGACAGAAAAAACTAGTACGTATCATACTATGATACCTGCTATACTATGATAATTACTATAAAAGTAAGGCAGGGAAAAGGCCTCGATCATTGATTTCAAGTTACCACAGTAATATTGGGTGTACTGGCATAATCACCACGCTTGCCAAATGCGGGTTGGTGATCACAAACCCGAGCAACGTTCGAAAATTCGAAACTTTTTGTTGCCCGACCCGAGATTCGAACCTGGGACCCCGCGATCTTGGCCCGGTATTTAAACCACCAGACCAACGGGGCGTTTTACTATACTATGATGCTATCGGTTTGTTACGCTTTCATGCTATTTTCGTAAAATTTACAAAGATAGAAAAGACATGGGTTATTTTGTATCTGCTCGTCATAGGTTTCCAAGCTTTTTGTAGTAAGTATTCTCACTTGGTGAACGGGGCAAAATACAAGTACAAAAACAGTTTGATCGATACTGCAAAGTGCAATAGCAATCTAGCGGCGGGTTTACATTTGTGCAAATGCATCGATGTGCGGTGATCGAAGATTGCGTAAAGGCGAGTATACACTAGAGTCATTGATATAATAATATAATCATAATAAATATTTTCAGACATGCCACACTGGGCCACACAAAGCCATCTAGTCCCAAACTAAGCTACTACTAAGAAGCTTGTTGTATTGGGTAGGTACAGACAACAGCACGTCAACCTACCTAATATTGACATTCTGATTATTAGTAACAATCTCAATAAAAAGTTTAAATTCAAATGTTTCAGCCCTTATAAGTAACACTACTTTACTGCACTGTGTAGGTTCTTTTTAAAGTTTGTTTCTTTATTTATTTATTTTTTATTCGCGATTTAATTAGATATAACATCTCTCACTTCTGCCACACTAAGTTTAATGAAGGAATTGGTTAGGACTTGGAAACTGTTTCAACTTGTGTAAGTACTATGTACCTATTTTTTTTTTCTGTGTATTTGTATGGCCTAAGTTTTCGCAAGACTATCACGCAGATTTTGGTTGCTTTTGTCCGTGCTGCACTCTGTGGCGCCAACGGAAGACCAGCGTTGTGTGCCCGTGCACGCAACATATGCTGAGATGGCTGCCTTTTTGCCGGGACCTTGAGACTCGTAGGCTTATCCTACTTATATTATGCTCCTGAATTAGTGTGTACTTTCTACATTGTTATTATTATAATTTTTTTGTTATGTGTATATTTTTGATGTACTTACATTTTTTGTGATCGGCCTAGTCGATCTCTCTGGGTCTCAACAAATAAATATATCTTTCTTTCTTTCTTTCTTTAACCTACCCTACCACAAAACGTCAAAATTTCTCAGTTGGTATTGATCTCTCGTAGGACATAAAGTTGAAAATCAATTCATTGACCTGTAACTTTTTGGGTAGGTTGACCTGCCGTTGTCTTACTAGACCACCGATAAACTTACTTTTTTTTCTTTGTAAATATATACTTATAATACATAGAAAACACCCAGACCAGTAAAAACAGATATGTTCATGCATACAAATATTAGTACCGTGCGGGGATCGAACCCGCGACCCACGACTCAGAAGCAGGGTTTACTACCACTGATCCAAATGGTCGTCAATAATGATATGAAACTATCACAATCAAAGTCAAAATGTGTCTCGACTCCTAATAACCTATCTATCTTCAGTTTTGGCATATCGGAGATAGAAAACAACTTCTGTCTTTGTTTCTCTGGACGGAAAAATCAGAGATAGAAACTGTTTCCTATCTCCGAAATGTCAAAACTGGCGATAGATAGATTATTGGGACCGGCCGTTAATGTGCAACTAAGTACTTGATATATGAGTGCTAATTTAGTACAACCTACATCAGTGGGGGCTATCGCGAGTGAATTTGCCACTAGAGGCGCTTGTGTCGCGTTCATTTTTTTCAAACTAACGTTACTTATTATTTTGAAAAATTAACTCGATTTACTTGGTTCTGGGTACATAACATTGCGGTAACAAGATGTAGATTAGACAAGGCTTCGCAGTGAAATCGTTCGCAGTACAGTTTTTCGATGTAACGAAACAGGGTGTAACAAGACGTCGAAGGAAAAAGGCTTCGCTGCAAAATCGATCGCAGTACCGTTTTTCGATGTAACGAAACATCACAGTAACAAGACATCGATTTAACAAGGCGTCGCAGTACGGTGATGTCGATGAAAGGTTTTCTTAGAAACAAAATTCGATGATACGGCTTTCGCGCTGAAGTAGGTAACCCTTTTACCACATAAAAGCTAGCGAATCGAAACGAAGTTACACTTAACGGATATCATCTTGGTAATTGCTATACAGCTATTGTTTACTTTGTAAGGTCTCTGAAAATCGGTGTCTTTTTTTGTAGACCATCTCACGATGTATTAAAAATAGAGACAATGTTATGCGGCTCTTAAAGGTTGAGCTAAAAGCTGTAGATAGCCTACCATTTCTGCAGAGAGACCTTTACTACACGAGAGGAGGCTTTACCGCACGTACCAATATTTAATCTATACTCTCGCATCAAAACAATTTGTGGGCTACTAGTGCCTACTGAGAAGAAAAAGCGTAAAAATTTGGTCCAGTGTCAGAATGGGTAGTTACCTACATGCGGCTATCGAGCTAGTTATCATACCTAAGTATTTATTTCTATACAAAAAAAAACAATTTATTGACTCCATTCGTCTGTGCCGTTTAGTGAAGGGAAACTAGAAAATAGAGTAGCATTTCTTCTTAATATGTAGGTGAAGGCGAAAGGAACTGGCACTTGGCATCTTCCTCTCCAATGACCAAACTGCGCCCGCCATCACGCTGAAAATCGCGGTGATCTTGTATGAAATTTTATTAAAGAGGCCCATGATTAGCCGTGGACTAGTAAGTATAGTAGGTACCTATAGATAAAATTAATATATTAATATAGTTGTATAATTGAAATAATAATTTAAAAAAACACTGGACGAATTGTTTAAGTACCAGACTAAGAGCTCGGGTTCAATCCACGGGTCGGGCAATAAGAATTTCTGGGGTTTGTGAATATGTATTATTTGTACCACAGAACATCCATGTTCTGTGATTTGTACCATAACCAAAGAAAATAAAGATAAACCATAACCTAATGCTCTGATTGTAACTTGAATTCAATGAAGAATTGCCCTGCCGTGCAACCTTTTTTATAGTAAAACAGAGCAGTCAAGTAGCAAAGCGCCAACGAACAACGGATAAAAGCTTTTGACAAACAAAAGTATTTGTACGCCTACCTCATAACGCGTAACTCCAACCCCTTTGAAATGCTCTCCTCAAATATTTTCGGGAACTCGCAGCAATCTCGCTGCCTGAATTTTTAAATTTAATATCTCTTTGTGCAGAGGTCCCCTGTGAGTGTTACATCGTGCAAAATTACAGAAACGTCGGAAAATGTAAAATTCTATGTAACGTACGTACTAACTCAGCTCGGGTTAACGAAAAACTGTTTTAATCTCGCACTGGGGCTATTTGTTGGGGAATCAACTTGTTTTATTTCGACGGCATAGTCTCACTGACATGAAATAATAAATAGGTATATATATATGCCTTAGGTATCTACTTGTCTACTTTAAGCTGTTGTTGTGAAAAACCGCAAAATTAATTTAATAGTAAATTACATTATGGGCTAAATTTCAACTAAATATTAAACAGTAAATGCGGGTTACTTTGCCCTTATCAGGTAACTTTGGCCCAAATTAAAAAAGTTTTTATTTACTGCTACATTGGCCTTTTATGATTGGAACGCTCACGTTTAATTGATAAGTTGCATATAAAGTAAAATAAAAAAAGCCATAGCATCTACGGTATTTTGTTTCTATTTCATTCACGATTTTCATCGTCACCAATTTATTTCAGTCCAATGCTGGACATGGACCTGAGGATTTTGCTGTAATTGCCACGCTTGGCAGATCGGTTGGCGATCGCGGTTTGGCCAACGGCAAAAGTTGCTGCTGCCATTCTTCTTCTGGCAGTACTCCTTAAATCGCCTTTTACGACACCCATCAGAACGGAAGGGGTGCTATCCTTTTAATGATCTAATAATCTAAGTGATCAGTCAGGTAAATTTTACGTACCCAGGTATTTACTTTTACAAGTAAAGTAAAAAAAAGTAAAGTAACAGCCTATTATCATCCCACTGCAGGGAAAAGGCCTCCATCATTGAATTCAAGTTACCACAGCAATGATGGGAACTGGCATAATCACCACGCTTGCCAAATGCGAGTTGGTGATCACAAACCCGAGCAAGGTTCGAAAATTCGAAACTTTTTGTTGCCCGACCGGGGATCGAACCCGGGACCCCGAGATCTTGGCTTGGCATAGATTTAATGTAGTATAATATTAAATCTATGGATTTAATATAGTATATTAAATCTATGTTGGCCTGGTATTTGAACCACTCGCCCAACGGGGCGTTTACAAGGTCAGATATAATTGTAACGTTAATTTACATAAATATACTAAAAGTAAGTATGAATTAAAATAGAACACTAACGTATTCTTATAAACCCATAGCTTTAGGTTTACAGATTACCTGAATACATTCTCACATTTTAAGCACCGCTAAAACGTAGGGAATAAAGCAAGTCCACTTGAATAATTAACTATGACCCACCTTGTTCGGTCCTTTAGAAAGGCCGTGGGTCAGCCGTTTCTAAAAGGTACACTTAAAGCTCTTTATGGCTGAAGATGCAACATAGGGTTACGGGCTCCAAGATCCAACCCTAAAACCGCTCTAAATAATTAACAGCGACGCTTCAATAAAACGTCTTGCAGCTGAATCTAAAAGCATAAGGCATGTTTACATTACGGAACTCTGAATAGATTTTTTATTTTTAAATGACGAGAAAAGGGGATATTTAATTCGACTTCTAAATGTATTTGTTTTAAGTAGGATCAGTGGTTTTGATGTTTTAAGTTTGTTAGAGTCTCTAAGTGGACGAAGAAAAATAGGGATGACTGATAGAGCTTAGGTAAGTAGGTATGAAAATAGAGTTTACAGCAGACATTAAAAAAAAACAAAACAACGTGAAAATAAAGTGTGAAATAAGCTAACATTAGGTGAATCAATGCCAAACAATTAACTACAGACAATTATCAAGCTACGACTCAAAATTGGAGGCTTATTTGTGTTTCACGCTTTTGTTGGTTCAGTTTTTGTGGAAAAAGTTTTTATTTGGCAACCAACCAAACCTACACGCGAAGTTATTTTTCAGTGTCCAGTGGTCAGTGTCGAGTGGTTTTCGTTAAAGTAGGAAAGTATTCAAAATAAAACACCAACTGTTTTGGGTTTCATTCGCAGAACATGGAAAAACGTTAGAAGCCATTTGTTTAAGAACCAATGCGATGTCGCCGCTTGCGCTCCACTGCACATATGAGTTCAAAGAATGCCAATCAAGCGAATTCAACTTTTGACGCTTCTACTGACCCTATTGGTGGCGCGACGTCAAAAGAAACCAATCACAGCGCTCTCTTACAAGCATTTGCTCATAGCCTGTTCCGACACGTCGCATTTCTAACCTTTTTCCATGTTCTGTGCTTTTATTACTTTTCATGTCGTGTGGTACCGGCAAATCGAAAAGCACTAACTCTTCTTTACCTATAGGTCTCGTAAGAGGAGTAAAAGCAGTACTGGCGGCAGAAGAAGATGAGCAGCAACCTCTTTACTCCACCTTTGGCCTAACTGCAATCGCCAACAAGCCTGTCAAGCGTGCCAATAAGGGGACTATAGAGCTATGTGATTTAAATTTATTACTTCTAACCAAAATCAATTCTCAAAAAATTAGAACTCTTATTACCTTAGTAAATTACCTCTGGTACTTATTTGTTGATCACTGTTAACTGCTTTTTATTCCAGCATTCTTTCGTATTGTAAGTATTTACATTATTGCAGCGGCTACTTTTGGCGTTAGCGAAAAATTTGACTTTATAAACAACTAAATGAAAACTTTCATAATATACAGGTGTCCTAAAAACTATGTTAATTTACAAATAATTAAAAAAAATGTGTCTTTGGCTAGGTGGTTTTGATAATATAGGGTACATTTTATCAGCGAACGCAGTCGCGGGCATTAGCTAGTTATTAGTTTAGTAATAACAATATCAACTATTCAACAAAACAATAAAGCGACGTAGTTTTTGTTTAGAAGTAGCTGAGTCCCTATACTCAGCTACTCCTAATAATTCCCTAAAATAAAGGGACCCTTCGTTAAAGTCATTATTACTCATTATAATCTATCGAAATATTATGTTCGTGGACGGGGGCGCCTATATCGATTGGAGCAAAATTTTCCTATGGCTACAGGAAAACCTATGGAGAAACCACGAATTGTAAACCTCCTATATTTTCCTAGGTCGATTAGTTTATCAAGACTATTATGAGAAACTAGTTACTTAAAAAACTGTTCATCATAATTAATTTCAATAACATTTTCATTTGAACAGTTGCAACGATATGAATGTGGCTTTTATCGTAATGTTCATTGTTTTTATTTCTATGTAAAGTGCCGACGTAATAAAACCGATGTTGTATGAAAAAAAAACTCAGTGTGCGTCGGCGCAGGCATGGCGATGTTATTGTCAACGTTTATTTTGTATATTTTAATTAGCACCTGTGCTTGCTTGACGCCTAAGAAGCCACCTGTGAAATGTAAGTTTTATGTACACCTAGCTGTTAAAGTAAGATTTCACACGAGGACTGCTAGATCTATGTGCTGTCCCCAATTTATTTAATTTATTACTTCTAAACAAAATCAATTCTCAAAAAACTAAATCGGGATCATTTTAGCAAATTACCTCTAGTATTCATTGCTTGACGCCTAAGAAGCCACCTGTGCAGAAGTAAGTTTTATGTACACCTAGCTGTTAACACTTAAGGGAACTACTAGAGCTATGTGCTGTCCCCAATTGATTTAATTTATAATTACATACATACATACATACACTCACGCCTTTTTACCCGGAGGGGTAGGCAGAGACCACATCTTTCCACTTGCTACGATCCTTACAGACTACTTTCACTTCATCCACATTCATTAATCTTTTCATACACGCTCGCCGGTTTAGGGTACTCTTGACCTGACCTTTCTTTAGAACTTCCCCGATTTGATCAAGATAAATTCGTCGAGGCCTTCCCCTTCCAACATTTCCATTCTTACTCGCCATATATATCTTTTTAGTCAACCTGCTTTCATTCATCCTCTCAACCTCTAGTACCTCTTAGTTACCTCTAGTATTAAAATTTATTGAATCCCTGTTCTGGAATTCTTTCATATTATTATTGTACATTATTGCCAAAAGTGGCAGCTTTTGGCGTTAGCGACAATTTCAACTTTATAAACAACTAAATGAAAAGTTTACTGTGATTAATACTAGAGGTAATTTGCTAAAATGGTACTGTTCTAGTTTTTTGGGAATAAATTTTGTTTAAAAGTAATAAAACCAATAAAAAAATTGTGCTACCCACATAGCTCTAGTAGTCCCCTTGACGGGATTGCACGAATCATGGTCGTCAGTCTGCGCAACCATGATTTATTTTTTTGTTTATGCTTTATTGCACAAATTAAAAAAGATGTACAAAAGGTGGACTTAATGCCATGTGCCATTCCCTGCGGGCCAACCATTGCGCTAAAATTGGGCTAATTGGTGCAATCGTATCGAAACGTCGGAGAAGTAAAATATTATTTCCTTTAATTAATTTAGTCGGTTGTATGTAGTTAGGTATTTTTATCACATTGAGTGATCAGTTTTAAGTGTAATAATGTAACAGAAAGTTCTATTGTCTTTTAAATATATGTCATTATTTTCTTTAATTAATTTATTCGGTTGTACGTATTTTTATCACGTTGGAAATTCAGTATTGAGTATAAAAATGCAACAGAATGTTCAATATCTTCAATATGTAAATTATACCATTGAAATTCGGTTGCAACAAAATCACGTTAGGCGTTAAATTTTGAGCGAAAAATGCAACAAGAAAGTTTGAAATACTGTATATTTGTATAGCATATAATTAAAATAATAAGCTAGGTATGGTTGGTTATACTATATAATAATAAGGAACCGGCCGAGTGCGTTTCAGGGCACGCTTAGTGTAGCGTTTGGGTAGCATAGCACCAATGTCGCCTTTTTTTTGTAACTTTACATGCTTCATATTACTGGAGGCGTTATAATGAGGCATTACTTTTAACTAAATTAGCCTTTTAAAACTTAATATTTAGTTTTTTCAGACACATCGACACGCCACAAATTAGCATCAAATGGACCGAACCGTTATAAATACAGGATGAAATTTTAACCACTTTCCAAAATTTTTATAGGCGTTCAGTATCGTATTTAGAGCCTATTTATGAAGTAAAAAATGAAAATCAAGTTGTCACCCGAAAATAATTTTTGCGATATAGTTTTCAATTTTTACGGTCCTAGACCTGTTAAGGTATACAGGGAAAACCAAAAACTTATGTATAGTATTGTAATGAATGAATGAAATGTGCAACGCGTAAAAAAAGTGCTGCTAGGCGGCCGTATCAAAAAATTTAGATTTTTGGCGGACATTTTCTAAGTGATTAATCTTGACATTTTTGTACTGGGCTATACCAAAAGGAAAAATACGTCATTAATTTGTTTTTTGTCTCGTAGATTGATATATTAAAATTTGGAAGGTGGTTAAAATTTCACCCTGTATATTCCTCCAGATATTATTTTACCACTTTATCGGCGTTTTATAGAAGGTTAGAGTAAAAAAAATGGTAAAGACAGCAAACGGACAGACGAACTTGGTGAATCTCTAAGGGTTCTTGAATGTCTACAACTCTAAAAAAAATTATCTTACGAATTTAAAAGTTATTATCGCAACCATAAATAACATGCCATTGGGATTTGACACTGTTAACTAACTTTTCATCCCATAACCGATCAAATGGCAGACTTTCCAATCCCGACAGATCAACGTAGGTACCAATAATTATCCCTTTAACTTACCAATATCCCTTTACCTTACATTAAAACAACTAAGTCCCTTACGATGAAAATGGTTGGTACTATTAAACATTACGGCGTTATTCACGAATCGCGTTTATTTTTCCATAACAATTACATTCGCGGCCAGATGTTATTTATTACCCATTACAAATATTGGTTTTAAACTTTTGTTTCTCATACCTTTTGAATGTTAATATACGTCATTTTATCATGAATATTAAATGAATATAACTAACACACTTGTCCTAGTGTTGACTTTAGTTTTATTATAATTCAATGAGAAAAAAGTTTTTATTAAAAAAACAGGGCAAAGGCCTTCATCATTGAATTCAAGTTACCGCATCAATAAGTGGTAAAGGCACGATCACCACGCTTTGATTACCATGAGCCCCTTATGTTTAAGTCTCTGCTAGGAAATAAATATCTCCAAAAATATACTTTCGCAGTAATTATCATGTTTTCACAGTTTGGACAGTGATGAAGAGCAGACACTGATGCCGGTTAAAAGGTTTAAAGAATCTTTGCCAATCGATCATCCATCAAACGAATGTTGGTAAACCGTTACAAATTAACACTGACTACGGTCGATCGATATAATAAACACTAGCTGTTGCCCGCGAATTCGTACGTGTGTAATTTCGACATTTAAAACCGGTACGTTGTTTCGAAAGTACTTATATAGTCGCCTATGTGCCATTTCAGCTTGTTAACTATTTTCGTGACAAATATCATCGATCGATATCACCGTTCTAAAATCATTTAGTAGCAAACGTATATAATACTAGCTGTTGCCTGCGACGTCATACGAGTGGAATTTTTGAATTTAAAACTATGTATTAAAATTATCCCACGGATAACGGACTAACCTAACCTAACACCCGTGCCTTTAATTTAGATCCATTTAGTAGTTTTTGCGTGGAAGAATAATAATCATACATACATTCTTACTTTCGCGTTTATAGTAGGATGATAATTAGTAAGTAATACTTACTTAATAATTGAATTTACTTCATTAAAAAGATATACCGAAATGTTGACAGTTCTGTTCAGCGGATACATCAGCACAACACAAAACTTGAACCTTTTTAGGTGGTATTTAGTTTATATCCTGGCATTCAGTTTATCAGTTTGATCGAGAGTTTTGTTCTTTCATTTGACTCATTATTCATCTCTCATCAATAGCACCACCGCCACCGCCATGTAACACGAACGAGCATTACGCACAAAACACAAATGCATGCGAGAAGACATGTGGTAACCGGGACTACATCCACCTGATGGGTGCATGCAAGCCTTTCTCGAAATGCGTGTGTAATGGTGATCTTATGAGGTTGAACGATGATGCGACTGGACCTTGTGTTACTGAAGATCAATGTTGTAAGTATAAAAGAGTACGATTCCTTGAATAAATAGTTTGACTCCCTTTACCTATACGTCATGGGATTCGAACCCACAACTTACCGACTGATTTTTCCGATAAAGCTACCGAGAGACATTAAAAAGTTACTTATCAGACACATCAGCATTCACGAAAAAACCCATTACATCATACACATCAGTCACAACGATTTTCATTTCTCATTAGAACTATTCACAGCTATAATTTATTATATTTATTCGATACTAGCGGACCCGAAAGACGTTGTCCTGTCTTAACTATGAACATCGATTACTAAATGGTTTAATAAAAAATATATTAGGGGTTAAAGTATGAAATTGCCGTTTTGTATGGACAAAATTGAGAAAAGTCATTTTTCCATACTAACAATTTTTTAGTTTTTTTAAAAACGCCTGAACCGTTTTCGATGCAATTAAAGGTGAAAGTTAGATGGTTATAAAGCTACGCATTATAGTATTTAAATTTCTGAAAATCAAAGTATATTATACAAATATACTTAATTGAAGCAAGAAGGTCAGCTGACACATTGTAAGAGGTCTTTTCAACGACTTCCTTTGAATACTACTTATACTACTATACTTTTCTTCCTGTTTCTTTTGATATCCCATAACTCTAGGGTACTAAACAGACCATGGTAAATTATTATTTTTTTGTTAAATTTTTTCATACAAAATAATTCTAAAAAGTCACGACTGTTTATGTAAAACACCCTTACCTTGTTATGAATGAACTTTTGAATGAAAACGATTTACTCATACCTACTTATCAATGAAACACCCACACACGTTTATTTTTTTTTTCAAGTTACGCTCTCCCGCTACTTACTACTACACTCTTGTGTAAGTTTGCCAACGTCTCGCAAAACAAAGGATTCGCCATACTGGTTACATTTTTTTAACAAATTTAACTAAAATTGATGTTATATTCGAAACTATTGATTTTTGAACCACACGTTCTAGGGCGTTTTATATTAATTTTACCTGTAGAACATACCTTAGAGTTATGGGATATCAAAAGGAACACGTTGTATAATCGTACAACATTCGTTGTTTTTTTTTTCTGGCGGGTATATAAATAGTTTTGTTTGTTTTGCGACACGGTAACAGGCGACATATTACTGGCCATGTGCAAAATTTAGTTTTTTTTACTCCCTGTTTGACGATAACGCCAAACATAACAACGCCATACATTAAAAAGTTTAAATTGTCAAAAGCGATAAAGGTACATTACAAATAATTCAGCATGGTTAAAGTTAAGTTAAGTGAAGTTTTCTTAAATTTTCTAATTTTCCCCGCAATTTCCTTATTTTTTTC
This sequence comes from Anania crocealis, assembly GCA_949315895.1. Lineage (NCBI taxonomy): Eukaryota > Metazoa > Arthropoda > Insecta > Lepidoptera > Crambidae > Anania > Anania crocealis. The sequence goes on from OX438863.1 coordinate 14,710,427, forward strand.
TTTAATAAGAACCTTCTCCTGTCCATAACACAAAAACAAAAAAATAATTAGTGAAATCGGTCCAGCCGTTCACGCGTGATGTCGTGACCAAGGGCAATAGGGATTCATTTTTATATATATTATATATAGATTAAACAACTCCTTAAAAGACGTTTCATTGTTATTTCATTTTATATTTTATGTATTTCAACGAAATAATCTGATCTGGACTCTATTAACCAACAGTTTTTTAACATTTAATCCCGGGAAAAGGTACGGTTCCCGTGGCTAATTTTAATACATACTTTTAAATTCAAAATTCCACGCGTGCGAAGTCGCAGGCAACAGCAAGTTAACTATAAACGTGACCAGTCAGTAAAACGTTCGGGTTCAATCATGCATGCTAGCAAGCTTGAACACGGAAATATCAACATAAGTAAGTTAATTATTAAAACTTTATTACCTTCTCCAGATGAACCTTGCCCTGATGGAGACAGGAATGCAACTCGGCAAGAATGTCCTTCGTTTTGCCAGCCTACATGCCAGCAGCCAATTCCTGGAGATATTTGTCCTGCTGCATGTCTTCCTCGCGGTTGCGTCTGCAAGCCCGGCTACATACTAGAGAGTGAAAACGGGTTGTGCATTTTGAAGGACGACTGCGATGCAGGTAAAAAATCCAAGAATAGAGATTTTAAAAACACACGGAAATTAATAGTAGTATTAATTTTGAAACTGAAATGCAACATGCTTACAATTTAGTTGGTTTTTGCACTGGCGTTAGTAATGTTTCAATTGCAGGTTGTGCACCATATACCAATTCTGCAACATCGACAAGCTATTCAACCTCTTCATCTTCAAGTTCTTCCAGCTATGCATCTTCGTCAGCATCATCGTCATCGTCATCATCATCATCAACATCAACTGGAACTATTTCGAAAGGTCAGTAATGTTAGAGAACATTAATGTAAAGAAAGGATTACATGAAAAGTTCCAGCTTTGATTCTCAAAATGAGATAACTGATAATGCTAATCATTATTAAGCAAAACACAAAACGGCAAGATTGAAAATCATGTAACAAAGCGTAATTCTAAAAACAATTATATAAAAAAAAATGTAAAATCAGTTTTGTGCTCGCATTAGATATGCATTACACGTCACTTGTAATTTTAGGATATTGTAGAACTTCTGGATGTTTTCTTAACAGACGCTTTGTTGAGGCATTCTACTTTTATACTAGAGTTAATTAGTACCGTATCAATTAACTCTAGTGATAGTGACCATGGAAGTTTAAATCTACTTTTATAATTCAAATTTTATCATTGAGGTTCTAATATATGGGCTCCCTAGAGGCCATGGCACACATTTTTTTATTTTCATCTTGAAATAGATTGTTACTCTGTACATCACAATAATAAACATTGTAGGTTGCAAAGGAGATAGGAACGCGACGTACACAGATTGCACGTCGCTTTGTCCGCCCACGTGTAAGCCTTCGGGTATGGTGTGCCCTGCTGTGTGCGGGCCTCCTGGATGCCAGTGCAAGTCTGGATACGTGCTTTCCGACGGGAAATGTATCTTACGTCAAGACTGTCCAGGTAAAAGCAAAGGGCTCTTTAGTATTAACAGTAAATTTTTCGCATTTCCGAACTTATTTAAAATTATCAGATAGTAATGGTTTATTTATACGTGCTGGACAATTATTTAGAAAACTTTTTATAGTAGCATTCTTGACTGTATGTTTGGAATTAATTAAAAATTAGTACTTTACTCTATTAATCCTTTTTCATGACGGCGATGAGTGTTACACTGTGCTGTGACCCGTACTGATATTCCCTTTAAACCCTTCATTCTAAACTTGACGAATTTTTGAAGTCTAAAATAATTCTACTAACTTTTTAGCTCTATGATGCTTAGGGTAAAAGTAAAGTAAAGTAACAGCCTATAATCATCCCACTACAGGGAAAAGGCCTCCATCATTGAATTCAAGTTACCACAGCAATGATGGGTGCTGGCATAATCACCACGCTTGCCAAATGCGGGTTGGTAATCACAAACTCGAGCAATGTTCAAAAATTCGAAATTTTTTTTGATGCTCGACCCGGGAATCGAACCCGAGACCCCGAGATCTTAGCCTGGTATTTAAACCACTAGACCAACGGGGCGGGGCGATGCTTAGGATATTGACCTGGTATCTGACATTACTGATTACAGGGTGTTATTATAAGCCGACTTCAATCTTTATTGTCTTAGATTCCAAGCTCCATAGTAGATGGATGATCTTTATTTTACGCTTAGTGCAATATTTAAAATAGGTATTTCTGTAGCTTTAGGGTGCAACGGAGACAGGAACGCTACGTATACAGAATGCACGTCACGATGCCCCCGCACTTGCAAGCCCTCAAACATTGCGTGCGCTGCTGTGTGCGGACCTGCTGGGTGCCAGTGCAAGTCGGAATACGTACTATCCGGTGGAAAATGCATCTTACCACAAGATTGTCCAGGTACAGTCAAAATTCAACCAATATCATTATCATCATTACCCCACATCATTTTACTGGCAGACACACGCCTGTCCAAAACGATGGTTTTGCCGTAATCGCCACAATTGGAAGGTACCCATCTTCCTTTGGCCAGTGGTGGAGAAAAGACACCAGAATCCGCTTCTTGCGGTAATTTCTTGCGGTGTAAAAGCGCCTCCTGGGGCCTATTTGCAGAAATAAAACTGATTTTAATCGTTTAGCTGTCTCTTATAAAACCCGTAGGAAGAGCAGAGATAACGCTATTATTTTAAAGTGCTAGCACCACACATACAATACATAATACATAATTGCCAACAATGCAAAACAAATAATAATAAAGTAATCAATGAGAGAAGATAAAGGCATACAAATTAAAATACTCATTTTGTTGCAGAACACGATGTTTTTGTGCAATGTGGCCCAGTATTTTTAAATATTTATCGGTGACGTTTATGGTAAATACAGAATTTTAGCTGTCTTAAACGCTATGGCAAACAAAATAATAAAACATAGCGTTTACAAAGCGCCCCAGTGTTTCTTCTTTTCGAAGTTAATTAGACAAAAACGTTGATACAACGCGACGTGGATAATTTTTTTTTACTGTTTACAGTCAAAACTTGTGTCATAAAAAAACTGTTTTTGATCTAAAACAGTTTTTCCTAAGTACTACGTAAACAGGTGTATCAGGGATCTAATAAAGTTCTAGTACAAACGTAAGAATAAGCATGATTTTATTTCAGCTCCTGCCAGCTGTGATGGAGACAGGAATGCAACGTACCAAACTTGCCCGTCAGTGTGTCAACCCACTTGTGACAACCCGAAATTGCCCGAAGCTTGCGTATTGATTTGCGCCCCTGATGGGTGTGTGTGTAAGCCTGGCTTCGTGCGCTCTAGTGAAGGCAAATGTGTCTTACTTCAAGATTGTCCAGGTAGCTGCAAATACAGTGTAAACGACTCATGGTTTTTTTAAATGGCGTAGGTACCTAATAAATTAAATAAAAGATAAAAATAGTAAAAATACCATAAACATGAGGTAAAACAAACAAAAGACAATTGAAAGTGGTGCTTATTTTCATTGCCATTTTGAAGAGATTTCTTGAGGCTAATAAATCAGAGCGCAGTGGTTTTTTAATAATTATTATATTACAGTTTCCACAAGCTGTGATGGAGACAGAAATGCAACGTACCAAACTTGCCCGTCAGTCTGTCAACCGACTTGCGACAACCCGGAGTTGCCCGAAACGTGCGTGCGAATGTGCGCCCCTGACGGTTGCGTATGCAAGCCTGGCTTTGTGCGTTCTAGCGAAGGGAAATGTGTCTTACAACAAGATTGCCCAGGTAGATACAAATACAGTATAAACGACTCACACTTATTTCTAAGGTAAAGATACAATGATCGTACTCCCTAATTTTTACCAGCAGTAGCATAGCGTCCTTGAAGACCTAAGTTTTTCATCATTATCATTAACGGCTTGGTATTGGTATTGGTAACGGGCTCTCTTTTCCGCATTTAGGCTCCACTTGGCCCATTATGCGTAGGGGGATTACGATGGTTAGTCCAACCATCCCAACTCCTTCCAGAAGCACAGAAGTCTTTTGGGACGTTCGCAGGCTTCTGAAAGGGAACTCGGTGTGCCGAGGACAGATGCCCGGTAGGGGGCTACCCCTGTGCATTCCAAAATCACGTGGGCAGCCGATTCTGCCTGTTCCAGGCAGCCTCTACATAGGGGGCTGTCTGTGGCATTAATGGTGAAGAGAGGTTTATTTAGGGGGATGTGTCCAGTCAGTGATCCCACTACTCTTCGAAGGTCACTCCTGTTTAGGGTGATTAAGTTGCTAGTCAGACGTGGTGAAAGAGCTGGTATGGCCTCTCTGGATTGTCTACAGTTGCTGATATTGGCCCAGCCGTCGTTGTGTTTGACTAGGGTTTGATGTCGCAGCCATGACCTATATTGTTTAAAGGGGATAGGTGTAGCCTGGGGCCGAAGACCGTAAGATCTGACCTCTTTTGGCGAGTTGGTCTGCGGCATCATTAACGGCTTAGCCCATTCTTAGACCAATCCTCTTCAAAAGAGGATTTCACCATAATCACCACGCTTAGCAGGTGTGTCGGCGATTGTTTTTTGCTAATTGTGGAGAGCTGATGCTGCTGAAAATGCTGCTGAGTAGCACCTAGAGTAGTACACTGCCAGGAGAAGACGTCTTATGATAGTACTCCTTTAGTTGGCTCTTACGATACCTTAAGTGCCGGCACCATATTACCAGCATAACTATATTTTGAAGCCATTGAATCTGAGCGCAGTATGTTATTAAAAATTACTTTGTTTTAGTGCCCACAAGCTGTGATGGAGACAGGAATGCAACGTACCAAACATGCCCGTCAGTGTGTCAACCGACTTGCGACAACCCGGAACTGCCAGAAGTTTGCGTAGCGATGTGCGCCCCCGACGGCTGCGTGTGCAAGCCTGGTTTCGTGCGCTCTAGTGAAGGAAAATGTGTCTTACTCCAAGATTGCCCAGGTAGGTACTGAAAGCCAAGAAAGTTGTAAAGCCAAGTAGGTTGAAAATCATTTGCGCCTCATAGAATCACAGGGCTGACTTTCAAATTTTAAAAAATACTGCAAATACTATTTTATCTCATAATTGTGCTTTTGTTTTATTGTTAATGAGGTTAAGTCCATGAGTTCACCCTTATCGCTATTTTAATTGCACATGAAATTTTGTCAAAACTGGTAGACCACATTCCTGGCCGACTGTACAAATACTGTATAAATAATTCACACTTATATCTATGCCAAAGATACCATGAACGCATTCAAAAATTTTTACCAGCTGTAACATAGCGTCTTTGAACATCAAAACTTCTCATCATTGTCATCTTCAACAGCTAATGTCAGTCCACTGCTAGACACAGGTCTCTCCAAAAGGAGGATTTCACCACAGTCGCCACGCTTGGCAGGCGTGTTGGCGATTGTAGTTTAGCCTTTGGTGGAAATGCTGCTAAGACGCTGCTGACGGTCTACTTTTGACAGTACTTCTTTATTCGTCTCTTACGACACCTTTAGGATGAGAAAAAATGGTGCTATTATTTTTAAGGGCGGGCCGACAGCTCCTCATTGCCAGCCTAAATTTTATTTTGAAGCCAACGAAACAGAGTGCCGTATGTTATTAAGATGTACTTTATTTTAGTGCCCACAAGCTGTGATGGAGACAGGAATGCAACGTACCAAACATGTCCGTCAGTGTGTCAACCGACTTGTGACAACCCGGAGCTGCCCGAAGCGTGCGTATTTATGTGCGGCCCTGACGGTTGCATATGCAAGCCTGGCTTTGTGCGCTCTAGCGAAGGGAAATGTGTCCTACCACAAGATTGTCCAGGTAGGTACAAATACAGTATAAACGACTCATACTTATTTCTATGGTTAAAATTGCATGAACAACATGAACGGATTCCCAAATTTTTCCAGCGGTAACACAGAGTCCTTAAACATTGATGATTCTTATCAACAGCTTATATGAGTCCCCTGATAGTCACAGGCCCCTCCAATAGAAAGATTTTACAATAATCGCCACGTTTAGCAGGCATGTTGGCGATCGCATTTTGGCTAGTAGTGGAAGAATGATGCTGCTGAGAGGTGACTAACGGTATACTGCCAGGAGGAAACATCTTATGGCAGTACCTCTTGAGTGACGGCTTTTACGACACCTATAAGAAGAGACGGCATGGTATTTTCAAGTGCGGGCACCACACGACAGCTTCTCATCGCCAGCCTGGATTTGATTTTGAAGTCAATGAACCAGAGCACAGTATGTGACAAAGATGTCCTTTATTTTAGTGCCCACAAGCTGTGATGGAGACAGGAATGCAACTTACCAAATATGCCCATCAGTGTGTCAACCGACTTGCGACAACCCGGAGGTGCCCCAAACGTGCGTGAAAATGTGCGCCCCCGACGGTTGCGTATGCAAGCCTGGTTTCGTGCTTTCTAGCGAAGGAAAATGTGTTCTACAGCAAGATTGTCCAGGTAGATTAAACAAAAGTGTAAAAGACACTTATTTATTTCTATAGTAAAATGGCAAAAACAATCATTTTGAAGTCATGAACCAGAGTGTAGTATATTATTAAGAATACATTTATTTAAGTGCCCACAAGCTGTGATGGAGACAGAAATGCAACGTACCAAACATGCCCTTCAGTGTGTCAATCGACTTGCGACAACCCGAAGCTGCCCGAAGTTTGCGTAGCGATGTGCGCCCCCGACGGCTGCGTGTGCAAGCCTGGCTTCGTGCGTTCTAGCGAAGGAAAATGTGTCCTACTAGAAGATTGCCCAGGTAAACGCATCATCTATGGATATATTTACTTTCCCGATAACTTACTGAAATTTACCATAAAACTAACAACAGTTTAAGTATTTAAATCATGAAAACTTTTCAGCCCCAAGTTGTTACGGAGATAGGAATGCAACATACAGGGAATGCCCTAGCGTGTGTCAACCGAGTTGTAAACAACCGAACCAGAACGTGGTGTGTGTTGACATGTGTGCCCCAGACGGTTGTGTGTGTAACCAGGGCTACTTGCTGTCTGATGATAATAAGTGTATACTTCCCAAAGATTGTCCAGGTAAGTCTTTAAATACATAATTATTTCTTGCTACAGAGTGTACCATTGGCCAATATCAGTCCTCTGCTAGACATGCCTTTCCAAGAGGAGGAATAAGATAATGTAATCACCTCGCTTGAGAGACGAAAGCTGCTGAAAGCAAAACCGAAATGAAAAAAACATTGTTTGTGTAGGAAGAGTACTAAAATACCTTTTTTATAAACCATTACAATTTTTGTGTTTTTGGTTCTTATCAGCTGACTGGACATTTTAAACCGCTAATACGGTTAATCTTACTACTTCCTCATTTTCTAAATGCGAATTTTTGGTTGGTTATTCAATCACCCTATAACAGCCAAAAGGATCTAGATAAAATTAGGCACGGAGATGATTATATAAAAATGACAAGGAATGATCGATTCGTAAGTTAATTTCATCCTAGGATGAATGACGTCAAGGTGGTCCCTATATTGATCTACTTACAGTCTGCCTCCCTTAGTGATACATAAATCACATCAACGTATCGCTTCCAAAGTCTGATCGTCTGCGGGCCAAGGCGTAACCCCTTCCATTCAATATGCTCCATTCAAATTAAAGTAGTGAAAAAACTTGTTACATCAAGATGTATTGTTAGAGCTGTCATCTCTGAAAATCTAACAGTCATCTTCTAAACACATCTTACTTTTCTAGGAGGATCTCCAATCTGTCCGGCTGACGAACAATTTGTGAACTGCAAAGTGGAGTGCCCGAATAATTTCTGTCCAGTAAACGATAATAGAGGCTTCCTTATCTGTGACCCAGCCTACCCTTGCCCCTTTGGATGCATCTGCAAGGCTGGATTTAAAAGGAAGAGTTATGAAGACACCAAGTGCATTGAATATTCTTCATGTCGTAAGTAACTCGAACTTTAGTAAACAATTCCACCTATATATCCTTTATCATACTGTTACACGGGTCCATTTCGTTATGTTTTTTCTAGGTTGCAGTAGTTACTCGTAATAAATTTAGAGAATCATTTAATATTTTAACACACCAAAATGTTACCACCACCTAGTGAAACAATAAAGATTTTTTTTAAACTCTTAAAAAATCATATTTCTACCATTGTGTAACTTGGGAGGGAGCTTGGACCCAACTTGAAATTACAACATTGTTGGCTTTTTTTGTTAGTCAACATTTACCATGCAATTTAAATTCATACTTGTTAGTGGTACAATGTTTGTCCGTAACAAATTCTTATTCCTTTCAGCTCCGGTAAACTGTACAAGACCCAACGAGGTTTGGAACCCTAAGCCTCCTAAATGCATCGCCGAAAGTTGTAAAGACGCAGTGAACCCGCAACCTTGCAACAAACCGTATCCCAACTACACACCCCAGTGCGTTTGTAAGGAAGGCCACTACAGAAACGCTTCAGATATCTGCGTTCCAGTAAAAGAATGCCGTAAGTGTTGAATTTGACGCAGAAATGGTGGAGCAGTTACTTGTTGTTTTGTTTACATTTGGAATATTTTGAACAGTGATGACTAAGTAACAGTGATGGTCAATAAGGTAGGCAGTAAAATTATTTTTTAATTATTAACATCAAAAGTAAAAATGACGTAATTTTCTTTGTTTTTATTGCGAAAGGGTCACCTTTAAGCACTTCTTTTAATAATGGTGGTAATCTAAGGATTTGTCAGAAGAACATCTGTAACTGCTGATTTTGCAGACTAGCAGTTTTTTATAGCGTTATAACTCCTACAGGATCATAAAGGCCGCTAGAGATAGTGATAAAAATATATTTTAATTGTGTCAGGAATAACATACAAACACAGGGATTGGAAATGGTCAGTGTAGTGTATGCCCATATATTAAATTTATGTTTGTGCCGGTGACCGGTAGACTTAAAGGAAAATACCAACCGAAGAAGTGCATCGCTGTTCCAGTCAGCCTGTAAATACGGTTGGATGTTTATCTCGATCAGACAGGTACATTTATTTACCGTTATTGGCTACCAATATTCTTCTAATATCATCGTCCCTGACTTTTTTAAGCTCTTTGTATAATATAACAGTTTGAAGAACTATGCTACGTCAAAAATCTAATAACAAAATAGACGTACCGATGTATTATCTTAACACATACGTCTCTAGTAATGGTAAATGACCACCCATCATCGCCCACCTCAAACAACTTGTTAAAGGCATAATTTTGTTACGTGCTATTGGTAATTATTGATGCTAACGATGCTCCTAATCAGCATAAAATTACATCAGTCATTTTTACGATGGCATAATTATGTTAGTTGGAAAAATCAATAGTAGACAATTAGTAATTTTGAGGTAAATCAGTTTAAAAGCATCCTAATAAACATTTAATGTGTTCTCAGATGTAAACGTTCACAAAATGTGTTCAGCAGGTAAAAACATCTTTACCGCTAGTTCCCATTGTGGAAAATGCTCCGAATCTTTTGTAGCGCTGAACACAAAACTGAAAAGTGGAAATAAATCCGGGCTATAGCGTTCGTAAATGTAAGAGCTTATTTGAATTTCCGAGCGAAACAAGTTTTTTATGGTTGAGTTAACTTGATTGAAAGTAAAGCGTAGTTTTAGTTAACTGTTTAACGCTCTTTGGGTCTGATACGTTCGGGCATGTTAAGTGACTATCTACTAACGTAACAAAGGGTTTGCGCTCCTAAGACTTCAAACGCTGTAAACTAAACGGGCAGCATTCGAGTCGATGATTTTCGGCGAATTCTTGTTTGTCACCGATTTTCAATTTGTGGTACTTATATTAAATAAAATGATTTTTTATAAACTTTTGTAAGTAAGGTATATTTCCATAGTCCATCCATCTATACTTAAAAATAATATATCAACATACAATATATTTATACCTCAGAAGTTAGTATAATTATTAGGTGGTGTTTATTAATAATTCTTCTTTTGTGTATGTGTTGACTTGTTTTAATGTAGTAGTTTCATCATCGCTTGCGAAAATAAAGCTAAAGCAAATAATCAATTAAAAGTACCACTTAAGTATCTATTAAACACGAATAAGTGTTACACTATAATGACAAAGATACATATTAATTAGAATTCACGTTTTAAAAACGGTAATTTGTAATTTAACATCTTTTTAGGATTCCGTACCCAAAGGGTGAAAACGGGACCCTACTACTAAGACTTCGCTGTCTGTCCGTCTGTCCGCCTGTCTGTCGCTCTGTCACCAGGCTGTATCTCAAGAGCCGCGATAGCTAGACAGTTGAAATTTTCACAAATTGTGTATTTCTGTTGCCGCAATAGCAAAAAATACTAAAAACATAATAAAATAAATATTTAAGGGGGGAAGTTAATACAACAAACCCGTTTTTTTGGCCTTTTTGGTACGGAGCCCTTCGTGCGTGAGTCCGACTCGCACTTGGCCGGTTTTTTATGTTCACACGTGTCAAGTTTTTTATCATGTCACCTCATTTACATTAATTACGAAGCAGGAGCTGTTTATCAGTATATACATTTCGTTCTTCAATATGTTTTTGTTTTTGGTTCTAGCGGTGTGTCCGGTTCAAGAACAGTGTAGGCCGACCTGCGCAGTACCGAATCCACCGAACTGCCCAGAACGTCCAGCTGCTACTACCAACGAAAATGGTTGTGAATGTCAAGCAGGCTACATTCTCTCGGAGGTTGGAGGACTATGTATTAGGATTGAAGACTGTCCACGTAAGTAGCACATAATTTTGCATTTTTAAACAAGTAACAAATTTTAAGTTTGTCACGTAGATAATATACTTACTTATAAAGAAATTAATAAGTATTTATACTCACACGCAACAACCCAAAATCAAAGGTTAGTAAGACTATTGATTTATCGGATCTAGATAACTTAAAATTTTGTAGCAAATTCAAAATTACTTTTCGATCAAGTGACCTTTTGTGCAGACTCACTTAGTAATTAATTATGAGATGAAAAGATGTGATAATTCTAACTAATTAGTGCATGGCAAATGGCGTTATTTGCTTGTTTCGCGTCGATTTAAATTGGTAACTTAATCTATCTTTTTATCGGTAGGTATATACATATATTTGGCAAAACGTTAACTTTGTCTTCAGAAAACCAAGGTTGCAACGGCGATCCTCATGCAGTAGTCAAGTCTTGTCCCTGGTCATGTCCTGCCACCTGCGACTCACCTAACGCTTCAAGTTGCGACAAAAAATGTAAACCAGTTGGATGCGAATGCCAATCTGGCTACATATTGTCCAAGGAATGTGGAAAATGTATTTTACCAGACGAATGTCCATGTAAGTAAGCAATAGTTTGGTGCTGACCTTAAGTACAATAGCAGATATTATGTATAATGAATAGATGGAAGACGCTGCTACATGTAATAATGTAGGGCAGAAAGGGGGTGGTCCTAATGGGTGTCATAAGTAGCAAGAACTGCAAAAGAATACTGGTAGCAGCGTCTAAAGTAACAGCCTATAATCATCCCACTGCAGGGAAAAGGCCTCCATCATTGAATTCAAGTCACCACTGCAATGATGGGAACTGGCATAATCACCACGCTTGCCAAATGCGGGTTGGTGATCACAAACCTGAGCAACGTTCGAAAATTCGAAACTTTTTGTTGCCCGACCCGGGGATCGAACCTGGGACCCCAAGATCTTGGCCCGGTATGTATACCACTAGACCAAGGTGCGTTAGATAGCAGCGTCTACCATCCACCATATTAGTCGAACTGCAATCTTCAACTTGCCTACCAAGCGTGTCAAGGCATCTTCTTTTAAGAGAGGCCCATGTAAAGAAGTGGACATCAGCTCAGGACAATTGATAGTGATCATCATCAGATCGAAACAAATATCTGACCTTGTTGCTATTGCCACTTCTAGTGGAGCGTGGTTAGCTCTGTATTTGTGTTTGTTCTACTTACTGTATGTATTCTTCAATCCGTTATTGACTTTATTGTTTTCCTAAAATCAATTGTAAATTGTTTGTTTGAAAATTAAAAAAGTTAGATAACATTATTGGATAAAAATCCTAAATATCCATTCGCAAATCGCTAAATTCATGCAAATCAGTATTTATGATAAATCTTTGATATTTATAAAGTTGTTAAGCTCTATATATAACTGATATCTGAAGAATTGACCATGAATCGAGCTTTTATGTATAAATCATAAGCGATCTTATGTACCTATTATTTATCTTCTTAAAAATGTATTATTTAAGGTGGAGACCCCTGTGGACCAAATGGTACATTCGTGGACTGTGGATTCCGCTGCCCAAACCAGTATTGTCCTGAAGATGACAGTCGAGTGCAGATTGCCTGCAAACCAGGCCGGCCATGCCCGCCCGGCTGCGCTTGCAAGATCAACTACAAGAGATTGAGCTATGATAACGACATTTGTATTGAAGCAGTAGACTGTCGTAAGTATTTATAGACATTACATTTATTTGTGACCCAAAACTTTAACTTAAATAAAATAAAATAAAAATAAAAACTAAAATAAAACTAAAAATATCATTTACGCAGAAGTACCTACTTTAAAATATATTATTTGAAAAACTTCTTAATCGCGATCATAATAACAGAAATTGACGCGGGCGAAGTCGCGGGCAACAGCTAGTATATAAAATATAATTATAATTCAACTCCTCATATGTATTAATATACCTAATTTCATTATTGCTATTATGACGTGTTAATTGTTGCTATGCCCTGTGCAGCGCGTCACATGTAAAATACTTTTTATACTTTTTTTACCACCTTCTTTGAAGTTATGTGACACGCAATAATAATTAAGAAATTGAATTTGAATTCGTACTGTAAAATTTTCAGCCCCTGTGGAATGTACCAGACCCGATGAAGTATGGGATCCATGTCCCTCCGACTGCCTTGATGAAGGCTGCTCAAACGCTTACAACCTTCCTATACCCTGCAACACACTGCTATTGAATTGTCAACCAAAATGCGTATGCAAGAAAAACTATTTTAGAAACAGTAGCGACATTTGTATTCCTGCTGATGAATGCGGTAAGTTTAAGTTTGGAACTATTTAACCTTTAAGTAAAGTTACAATGATTAAGCAATTATACTTTGAAATGAGTGCTCTTAACGCTGGCCTATTTGTAAATTGTTTTAAAGGGTTTTCAGTCTTTTATTTGGTGCAATATTATAAAGAGATCCAGAACTACAGCCCTGGGTTAATCTCTTAAATTTAGTTTCAAAATTTAAGTACATCTATTATTATGTCAATAACAATATTATGAAATATTCCAGATCCTTGTGTCTCTGATTGTGCACCAACTTGTGCGAACCCAAACCCAATAAACTGTTCCATGCCTCCTAAAAAGAGATGCTGTGAAAATGGATACATTCAATTAGAAAAAGGAGGCAAATGCGTTAAGATCGAGGATTGTCCTAGTAAGTAAATATTTCTAATTAACTACTCATATTTTGTTGAAATATTCAAAACACTGATAGACAGTAGAAATTCATTTAAAAAAATTCTAGGTTACAGGAACATCTAATATTTGAAAACATATTACACATCTCGTTTGGTTTATGAAAATTAAGTTTAAATAACTTTAAAGCATTCTAAATAAATAATATATTCTTGTTCATAGAAGAAACTGGATGCAATGGTGATCCGAATGCAGTAGCGAAGCAATGTCCAGCCGCTTGTCCTTCCACTTGTGATAAACCAGAAACCTTTCCTTGTAATAAGTTGTGTGTAGAGGTTGGATGTGAATGTGCTCCAGGTTACATTTTGTCTGGTGCCAATGGACAATGTATTAAAGCTAATCAATGTCCAGGTGAGAATAATATTGAAGTCGTGTAGGTGCACATTATATTGCAATATATATATATAAATATATGTTTAGTTTTGGTTTGATCAAAGATTCTTGTATATAGTAATATGAAATCATAAGGAATACAATGTAAAAGTTAAGTTTCAGAATAAATTTCAATATGCAACCTTTTTTTATTCACAGGTGGTGACCCTTGTGGGCCAAATGCAGTTTTTTCATCATGCAAAAATGGCTGTCCAACAGATTACTGCCCGGTAAATGATAGCCGTGGTAGAATCATCTGTGAGACGTACCCATTTTCACCTTGTAACTCGGGATGCGTGTGTCAGTATGGATTTATAAAGAACAATAGAAAAGAAAACAAATGTATTCGACCTTCAACTTGTCGTAAGTTTTTTCGCTTGTAAAGAATCAACAATATGGTTCAAAAGACCTTATTCACTTAACAAATTATTTACTTTAGTGTTACCAATGGACGTGACCTAAAATGATAACTGCTTACCTAACCCATGCTGCTGATGACTACAGAAACAATAAAGAATCATCATCCATCACCATCATCATCAGTAGAATCCCCTCAAAAAGGATGGTTCAGTCATAATCGAAACAATGGGCAGGTGGCTGAGAAATCGCTGTTCGGTTAATAGTGGAGAGAAGTTATTTTAAGTAGCCTCCGATAATACGATTATATTTTAGACCGACATCACAACACAACAAAATTTCATTATAATCGTAAACAAATAAAATGCAATGTTAAGTGACGCCCCGTTGCTGTGGCCAAGATCTCGGGGTCCCAGGTTCGAATCCCGGGTCGGGCAACAAAAAGTTTCGAATTTTCGAACGTTGCTCGGGTTTGTGATCACCAACCCGCATTTGGCAAGCGTGGTGATTATGCCAGTACACCCATTATTGCTGTGAGTAACTTGAATTCAATGATGGAGGCCTTTTCCCGGCAGTAGGATGATTATAGGCTGTTATACTGTTAAGTGACATGGACATTCCAAATACTTGAATTAAATGAATTTAACATCCTTCAGACTTCTTAGTTAGATAGGCACTGTTGCTTTTGTTTTTGCTATAGTTGTAAGCCGTGCAAAATAAAATAAAATTTTATTACAATTCCTTCACTAAAAATGAACTTCGTTCCATCCGGGTGTCCCTTGACATCTCTCAAGTTTTTTTTTTTGTAAAGCGGTGTAACCGGTGTAACTGTCTTATTGGGAAATGTAGGAACATGATAATGAATAAGTGTTTATTTTTAAACGTTGAGACAGATAAAATACTAAAAAAATGTGATTTCCTGAATGATGAACAAAGTTAGACAATTGAGATGTTTTTTGGATTGACTAAAGATACCGCAATTATTGTAATCCAACGTAATGCAAATGCTGTTGCTTTTTTTGAATTGCCGCTAAGGTCTTCAAATAGTCTGAAAAGATTAAAGAATAGTCTTTTTTGGATACTTGACACTGCAGATTGTCTTATGTTATATTGTTTTTGTTACAGCACCTGTTAAATGTACCAGAAAAAACGAAAAATGGAACTCATGCCCGTCCGCTTGCTTAGCAGAGGGATGTGGTGATGTTAACAACCAACCAACCACTTGCAACACTCTGGTCGAAGTTGTCTGCCAACCAAGATGTGTTTGCACAAAGGGGCATTTTAGAAACTCCTCTGATTTGTGTGTACCAGCAGCAGACTGTAACTAATCTAGTGTAGTTAAAATTGTTTCGTTGTTTTTTGTTTTCTTTCCTTATGTTAATACAGACTGAGTTAATTATGTGAGAACATTGTCTCGTGTTATTGATTTAGGTCAGATTTTTTCAGTGAAATATTCATTTTTATTGTAAGACATCAAGTTATTGTGGTACTACCTCTTAGACTGGTTAGGCAATTTGGCTATTTTTTAAGAACATTTCAAATAATTAAACACATTTTTGTTTGTATACGGTATTATTTTGTTTATCCTCTTAGATCCTTATTTAAGCCTATTATTAAAACTAAAAATGAGAGAATAAACGAGAAACCAAAAAAATAAATCTGCTATATAATTATTAATAATAATATTTGAACTTAGATATTTAGCTAAACAAAATGTTTAAATAATAACAATTCTATTTTAAACCACGTGAATAGTTGATAATGCGCCACCATTTTCGTGCCTTTGTGGTCGGGATTCAATTATAATGTCTGAATTATAGGGATTTCGCGTTTAACTATTTCTCTAAATTCTGCCTAAATTGGTTTTCATTGAAAAGGTCTGGATTCAATCAAGCGGAGCAGCGGATTAAACCATAATAGAAGAAAATACAGTAAGATACTACTGTTCACTGCATTTATAAATAACAGTATACATAAGAAAATGTTAATAGAAAAAAAAAACATTGTTTTATTAATATTTTGTGATTGACCACTATGTCAGTGTCAAACTATGCTTTTTACCATTTACAAGGAAAATATCCTGAATAACTAGGTAGTAGATTAATTTAAGTCATTAATTAATATTTTGTTGAAGTATTTTCCCTCGATCAAAACCTTTTTATTATTCAACTTTTAATGATGAATGTATGCCGATCATTCCGAGATTTAACTGACTGAACTAATTTATGAGATTATTTTTTTAAAGGTTGGGAAACCTCTCGATTTGGTCCCATAAAAACGTCATTATCTTCGACTAAGTATTTTTTGAACCATGTTAAATAGTCAATAATTGTTTAATGACACATAATGACACGCTTGTACCTTCTCGACTGATGTCCTTACTTTCATAGTATTCGGCTGACTATATTTTTCTGTCGTTCGAGTTAGAATTTGTTTTAATTTGACTTAAAAAACAGGAAATACTAGTTAAATAATTATATTTAGCGTATTAAAATATGTATAATTGTTTATTATTTTGATTCCTTTCGTGCACTCTTTTTATTTCGATTATTGACATGGAACAGATAAATATAAATAAAAAAATAACCTACTTTTTGGCTTAATACTTTTAGAAAGCCTACTCCACATCTATCTATACAGTTGTGTAGCACACAAGAAATACTTATTAACGTACTTTTTTTTTAATTTTTAGTTATATAGAAAAGTGATCGCCAAGAATATAATTTTTTTTTAATCTTACTAATATTAAGTATTATTATAAATGTGAATGTTTGAATGGATATTTGTTACTCAATCACGCCAAAACGATTGAACAGATCTAATGAAATTAGCAGGGAGGTACTATATGATCAGGAGTGGCATTTAGGCTACTTGAAATCACGGAAAAAGGTAGGATTACTATATTTCTTTTTCACTTTTAAAGGGACCGTCATGATTTTTTGTGCAGAGGTCATTTATGGGTCAAATAATAACATGGTCCACTATTGACCCGTAAAAACGGTTCCCATGGGATGACATTTCATATTTTACTAATAAGAGGATTTTAACGTGAACGAAGTTGCAGGTAATAGCTAGTTATTAATAAATATCTTGAGACTTTCTGAATACAATTTCAGCTATGAGATCTCAGTAATTTAATTATTTTATTATTGCCAAATATTTTGGTTATCACGTTATTAAGAGCCGTTAATTTAAATATGACTGGTACGTTAATGTTAAAGATGATTAAATCTTTTGAAATTTGCTGAATTATTAAAAAACTCAGCGAAATATTTCCTGGGAATGCAACGAAGAGGGGAAGTCGAGTTAATAGTAAATAACTGAGGCCTGTGTAAATGTTTACATTACTTGTCCATTATCTTTCTGCAGTTGTATTTTTTTGCATACAAAGTGTTCGGTAGAACGATGGCCAATAATTAAAGTAGGCTGACATTTACCATATTATGTTTTGGCTATCTCCATAGTACCTATATATGTTTTCAACAGCTGTTTATTTTTTCTTCGATTCGATCGACAGGTTAGCTAAGAGAAATCTCCTCTAGAAGAATGGCCAATTCTTTCTTACTGCAAGTATTCTTATTTCCACCCGACTGAAAAGTGGAGATTCTCAATTTGACGCATTTTTTTTTTAGTCACGCATAACTTTTGAAGGAGCTGATTTATATTTCTAGTATATTAGTAAGTACTAAAATAAAATCGTAAGTAAACGAATTTTTGTACAGTCATGATTGGAGCGACAGAATCTAAAACATTTTTTTTTAATATTGACATTCCATATGTATAAAATTGAACGCAGTTTTTGCCTTGCTTAGGTTTAACTAGATTTAACTTATAATATAGGCCACATAATATTTTAGTCGTGTAAGTTACACCGCTATACCTCGAGAACGGCTGGACCGTTTGTTATCATTTTACAAGGTTTTCTGGATCTATTATGATTATAAATGAACACGCATACGACACTTAGCGAACAATAGGTACCTAGTTTGAAATAAATAATTAACGTTTAAGGAAACCGTTACTAAAAGGCTTAAGTGCTGACCAACAAATCAGCGAAAGACGTACCCGTTAACCGTGTTAGGCTGAGTGTACCTTTTGCAGTCGCAAATATTCAGTCCCTGATCGGATGTAATTCATACTTTTTCCATACATTTAAGCCCATCTATAAACTAAACGAGATAGATTAATACAGTCCCATGCTAAAAAGCTCTTCGATATCATGTGTCTATTTTTACAATAACTCAAACTCAACCCTACCTTACGTAGGTAAAAGTGCTATTTTACCTTTTTACCTTCACAAATGATCAGCTCGTTGTTTCGTCGTTGATTGTGTATCTTTTTTTTCACATCAATGATTAAACAATCAATTTTGAGTCGGTCCTAACCAAACATAATAAGATTGGTTTGCCTTTCGTCGGCTCAGAGTCGAAAATCATTTAAAATCCATACAGAAACCACCTCTTGGAGGATTTCAAGCCTCTGTGTTTTTAAAAATACATTTTCTTATTCTATATAAATTATTACAAAACTTCAAAGAAGATAAAAGTCTCATCTGGTCTGTTTTCCACAATAAATATGATTGAAACACTCAAAACTTATCAAACATTCATCGTAAAGAACTGAAAAGTTCCAAGTTTAAGCATAAAATTGATATTTTAATGTACTCTGTTGTCAACTCAAATCAAGTTTGCAAGTACTTAATCTTCGCATCGTTAAAGTTTTTGCATAAATAAATGCACAGTTTACAAAGATATTACTGAATAATCTGAACAGTCGTAAAGTTATTCAAAACGCGATATTTTATTATACAAATAATGATAACTAACTTTTCAGTTTGTGCTGATTATCGTCAAAGATTGTTTGTTAGGATAAATTCCATTGATTACTCATTTCTGGAATTTTGCCTTCGCAAAATAAATTTTTAGGCAGGTGAGTTGGCGATCGCAGTTTGGCTTATGGTGGCAAGAAGATGTTTCTGGCCGTCTTCTTCAAAATATTTTCTTCTTCTAGATGCAAATTATAGGTATTGATCAATTAATTCAATTTGCTTGCTTTGTATTACTTACTTCATATTTATATTTATTTTGTAATATTTATCTGTATCTTTATATGGCTCAAGTAACGCAAGTGTTGTCTACCGTGCAGATTTTTTGTTGCTTTTGTCCGTGCTTCACTCTGTGGCTCCAACGGAAGACCAGCGTTGTGTGCCCGTGCACATAACATACGCTGAGATGGATGCCTTTCTGTCGGGACCTTGAGACTCGTATACTTGTTGTGTTCTTGTTTTGGTGTGTTGTTTGATTGACTCTTTATGTTGTCATTATTTTAATGTAATTTTTTTTTCTCTGGGTCTCGTCAAAAAAATAAATGAATCTGAATCTGAATCTGAATTATTCATTTAATGATTTAATGAATGCCAAATATCTATATTTGTTTCTGAAAAACTTTTAAGGTATTAAAAGGCTTAAACCTAAATTATCATGTATAAGAATATTAAGATAAAATAATGTATTCCTAAGAAGACCCTTAACATGCCGAAGTAGGGGGATTAACTTTACTCTTAAAAGATAAAAATAGTGGACATTTTCCTTATGTATCAATTTCCATATCTACAAGAATGAAATTAATATTGTTTCTTCCTTTGTATATTCTATATAACAAGAAAATAATTACACAAGACGTGTTAATATGCAGCAGGAAACTGCGGTTTTGTCCAACAGAGCAATAAATCAATCTACCTCGCTTATGGGGATCCCCCAAACTCTTTGTTACGGCTGGTTGTTAACAAAGGTTCATGCAACATTTAAATGCAAAAGTAACAAGGTATGTCTGTTTGTCTACAACCTGTTATTTGAATGGCAATTAAACACAATAATAAAGGGTAAGGACTTAACCATCTAATATATTAGCCTTTGCACCTAATATCTTTTTCCTGTATATAGGTACAAGAAATCATAAATTTTTTGTTAATTGATAAGATGATTTTAAGTTTTTCTTTTAAAGTAAAAGTCGTTATCAAGGCCATTATCATTATTAAGATTTTTACACACACGATTCAAAATTTTTAAACAGTTTTTTTTAGAACTTTCACAAGTTTAATGTCATATAAATAAATTAAAACAATTAAACAATCTCGCGTGTGAACTCTCTGCCTAGTAGTCCAGTCAACGTTCCTCCGATTTGTCTTATTAGCCTCACCAATCGACTCGCCATCTTAACTTTATTCCGAACTACATAATTGGTTAGGGAAAATGTTATTCTGTAACTGTAATTGACTTGGCTAGTGTTTGGGTTCTCGCTTGTTTGTCTTATATTCCTTCTCCATCACTATTTGCGGACTTTTTGCTTTCATCAGAATAGTGATGCTAATTCTATTAATTGTATCGATATTTTAATGCTGGGTGAGTCTATAAACAACCACCTTTAATTATCATCGAGATATACTGATTAATGGGTGTGGCTTATAAATCCTCGTTAATGGATGTCCTATATGTCTGATTTTTTTAACATTACAGAACAATAATTTGATGTATTGTTTGGCACTGCTCTTTTAGTTCGTGGTTCTCGATTGTAACTCGAGACACAATGTTTGTTATTGTTATTGTTTGACTGTTAATCGAGTGTACATCAGTCTGTGCCCTTTAGTAATAGTAATTCAAAGAGATTAGTCCGTATGATGTTTGGATCTTAATCGCAAAAGATGTTATGGTCTTTTAAAAATAAGTAACTATTGTTAAAAGACTTTAGGCTATGGAGAAGCTATGTTTTGGTATATTATCCAAATACACGATGCCATATTGCCGAACTGAGGTAAATTTGAGTTAAGAATAATCAAAACATATAACCAAATATTTATATTCACACTAGTAAAACCTAGCGTCAGTTAAATTTTATGTAAAAGATAATTTCAACAAGAAATGCTAACGTTCTACTAAATTTCATCGATACATCTACAGTACAGTTACTATGTGTGATTATTTCATCGATATAGCTTTTGAGGTAGGCATTGGAAAGTTACTTAGCGGCATCACTACTTCAGATTTTATTTGTGTGTCTTGCACTTTTCTGATTTGTTTTTACTAGAACATTCTAAATGTTACAAAGTTTTAAGACAAAAGAATCAACTTTTATTGTTCTGATTAAGTAAACAACTAATTTAGTTAAGCCCTACAATGTAACTTTATGGAGTGCGATGAAGACTTTGTTTTAGATGGGTAGTGGAAATAAAACAAGTTATTTTAATAACTTTTCATTTTGAAACTTTAAACAAAAGTATTGCACATCACTTTACCTTACATATTAAGGAAATTCTATATTGAACAATTACGAGTACCTAGGTACGTTATTTATTGAGTATTTTTTAAGATAAAGAACAGTAAATTATAAAATACAGACGTACACTTAAATATATAAAAAAAATCAGTATCATTTCAAAAAAAAGTTGTCATAATATTTTATGATGTAACCTTTATCATAAATCACAGTTCACTAAATAAAATCTGTCTGTCAAATCTGTATAATAGGAAAAACTGTACAGTATATTTTTGTGTTGCATGAGTTTTACTTTATGAGAGCTTTGTCTCGAATGTATTCTGGATATTATTTCTTAATTAAGAATGTTGCTGCCCAAAAATACTGAAATACGCACAGAAAACATTTTGTGATGTTACGTTTTCGTAACTTTTTTTTCTTGTCTGAAATTCCGGGAATCATAGTCTTGATTACATCGTACTTTCCTAGAACAAAGAAACAAGCAATTATTTAACAAGAAAATTAGTTTTTTTATCTCTAGAATTAACTATGTAGGCAGAATATTAAACAACGTCTTTCTTAGAAAAAAATTTACTACCAAATGTTTTTTCAACCTAAAGGCCAAAAATATTATTTATTTTTTTACAAAATTAGGACGGAAGAATATGTTGAAGCCGATGAGTAGAATTCAAGAGTATTTTAAACATTGGAGCAACTTATATCATGGTCATGTGAATGGTTTTAAGTTTAAAGATTGACAGCAAATTTTCATCTTTAAGACCCGAGTCCACCAATATTTAAACAGCCGGTAAACATAGATTGACGATTAATTTGACACAATTCCCATACAAAATATGTCAAATAATATTTTAAACGCTTTTTAAATTTTAATCGTCTTTTGGTGAACTCGGGTCTTAGGGTAGAAAAATAAGTTTAAAATACAATAATACATGAAAACCGGCCAAGTGCGTTACGGAGGCGCAGTGTAGGGTCCCGTAGTTGCACATTGTAAATGCCAATTATTTGATTTGTTCCATAGTTAACTCGTTGAGCGCAATGGGGGTCACCGGTGAGCCCCAAACAATAAATTTTCTATTGTGTCTAGTTTCTTAACAGTCAAAGACTTAAACATAGTTCGAAAAATATTTACTACCTGATTAAGATTACTAACCATTGGAATATAACAAAAAAAAAAACTATTCCCACTTTATAACATGTAGCTGATGTATCCTTAAATTTTTAATTAATAATGCCACTTTGTTTCTCATAAAAAATTTCTCGTACTAACAGATGTTTAAAATGGCGAAACTATAAGCAATTTTTTTTAACTAATTTTAAACAGGACTCATAGAGAACTATCTTAGTAGGTACCTACTTCATAGGTAAGTAAAAAATATTGTGTAATAATCATGATTGAAATGCTTCGTAAAAATTTAATGGCATTGGCTGTATGCCTGTGCCGAGAAGGCTGCCAAAATCTTATTCTGCGGCCTCCACCTACCCTAATATGAGAATATACGATTAGGTCCTTACTACCGAAAAAAATTTTACTACAAGGATAGCAAATCTTGCAAATTAAATAATATGTCAAGTTCCAATTGCTTTACTATTTTTAGTTTCAACCATAATTCAATTAAAATTTAATTAACAAGGCTTGTAGTCGTGGTTCTGCCTATTTGGAGGTCATCTTGTTGGTTTAACTGTAGTCAATGCCAAACAAAATAGTCCTACAATGATGTTATGTAAAAACAACGGCATTACGGCAGGTCAACCTACCCAAAAAGTTAAAGGTCATTGAATTGATTTTCAACTTTAAGTCCAACAAGTAGAGATCAATATAAATTGAGAAAAAATGACGTTTTGTGGTAGTTTGACATGCTGTTGTCTGTAATTCTAAAATTATGTGGAAAGATGCAAACTCTTAAAGTGGTATTCAGCTAGACAACAGAAATCAGTTTACTTATTAATCATACTGGTCAATAAGTCCGTGACTTTTTCAATTTCTGACCTCTTTACTGAAAAAGCAACACTACTCCTGTCAACAGGTATCTGTCAGTTGATTCCTATCAAAATTTGAACTTGCTGCGTCAGTTAGTTTGTGTTTGACAGCTATTTTTATCAGACTACCCAGTCATTTGAGGAAAAAATGGAAAAAGGTGAATTTCGTGTGCTTACTAAGCATTATTTTTTGCGAAAAAAAACCATTACCGAGACCAAGGCTAAGCTTGATAAATACTATGGGGACTCTGCACCATCGATTTCATTGGTAAAAAAGTGGTTTACTGAATTTCGTTGTGGCCGTAAAAGCACTGAAGATGCCGAACGTCCTGGACGCCCAGTTGAGGTCTCTACACCCGAAACGATCGAAAAAATTCACGATATGGTGTTGGCCGACCGAAGATTGAAAGTGCAAGAGATTGTGGAAGCCGTAGGGATCTCGCATGGCTCAGTGGTTTCAATTTTAAAAGATCAATTGGGCATGAGAAAGCTTTCCGCAAGATGGGTGCCGCGTTTGCTCACAGTCGACCACAAACGCAATCGTGTAACAACTTCACAGGAAGGTTTGGCGTTGTTTAATTGCAATATGGAGGAGTTTTTGCGCCGTTTTGTAACCATGGACGAAACATGGATCCATCACAACACACCAGAGACCAAACAACAGTAAAAACAGTGGGTTTCTAAGGGTGAATCGGCGCCAAAGAAGGTCAAGGTGGGTTTTTTCAGCCAATAAAGTTATGGCGACTGTTTTTTGGGATGCACGTGGGATAATCCACATTGACTACCTTCAAAGGGGAAGAACAATCAATGGGGAATATTATGCCAACTTATTGGACCGCTTCAATGACGATTTGAAAAAAAACCGACCTCTTTAAGTTAATTTTGTAGATAGTATGATAGGTAGATAAAACCTTCTTGGGATTATTCCATAATTTTTAATAGATTTTTAAAAAGTTTTGTCAGGTGTCAAAATGATGTCGTATAGTGAGAGATTAGAAGAAAATTGAAGTTTTTTATAGTAAATTTGCATGAATGGGGACTACCGTTTCTTTGCTCACCAGTTGGCGCCACTGTAGGTCCGGAGTTATAGCTGTCAAAGGCGATTGGCGCCGAAATAAAGTGTTATATCTTGAATCTAATTAGGGTATATTGTTTATAAATAACTATCTTGATATCAACAAACTAACTTCTGAAATAGTTGCTCTTGAGGCCGCCTATTTTTGCGCTTTTTCTTAATTCCGCTTTTAAAGCGTTCACATTAATCGCCAAATAATCCATATTTGCGATATTTTACGAAGGAGATCACTTTCCAGCAGGTAAATTAAAGAAATTATAATTTATGCAACAAATTCCGCTAAGACCAGTACAAAGTGAATGATATTGGACCTTACGCGACACTAGCGCCTCTAGTGGCAAATTCACTAACGATAGCCCCCATTGAATTAATATTGAGCAATAAACTTTAAATGTCGTTTCTTTGTTTACAGGTAGGTTGGTTTGATATTATTAGTAGTGCATTTAGATAGTAAGTTGTAAAGATTGTAGGTATTTATAATAAAAATAAATCTTTGTTTACAGAGCAACACATTAGTTTATTTAATTTTGGAATACTAGTCCCCTAGAAGATATAATCTTATATATTATAAGGAGATCAGGATCTTGTTGTACTTGTCTTGTCTAAGCAAGTATTAATATAGTGTTAATGAATTATAATATTTAGTACCCAAAACTACTACAAATTAATAAATAACTTTCATTCAAAAATAAACATGCGTATAATAATATCGTTATTGGAGATTACTTTTAAGCCTGTGTTTAAAACTAATGTATTAGTTTGGCAGTTGTAGCTGTTATTCTATTTAGGAAGTACTTACTGGTTGGTATACAAACATGATAATCCAAGCTAGTATTAATAGATTAGTCTATGTGTGTAATCTATGGGTGTGGTAAACAGATATAGTCCGTATGGCAGTAGTATCGGTTAAGTTGTTAGAGTATCTGTAGTCTAACTATTGTACCGGTTAAGTTGTTGCAGTACCTACCTGTAGCCTAAGTAAATATTACCGCAGTGGTATAAATACTTACAACAATCATCCGGCAACACGCAAATCTTCAAGCTTTCATGGTAGACGTAGCCAGCCTTGCAATCGCAGCTATTATACCGGCAGCCTGTTAAGCAGGTCTTGTTGGCATCCCTGTAGTCGGAACAGGAGTTGCCGCAGTGGTTACCGCAGCCAGTTGTCGCATTTTTGTCAACACCGCAACCGGCTGGAAAGAATTGTTTTTGTTTTGGTAATATTTTAATTCAGTATAATTACTAATAAACCTTTTTTTATGATTATTAGTTTACAGGTCAACATTACTCGTATGTGTTGTTCTTAGTAATAGCACTGACATGGCCTTAAATAAATATAAAAATTTTCGTCAATCAAATATACTTGAATAATTGGATAACTACCAACTCAGCAACTATTGTGTAAAGTCTACTTATTAAGTTACAGATGCAATAATAATTTGATAATCAACAGGCGATAATAAAGATTTGATAGACCATTCACACATTCACACAGACACTCATAAACTTCGTTCTTAGACGCAGCGACACTACGCTGTCAGGCGTCAGTTTGGAAGCATTTAAATTAATATTGGAGGTTATTACTTACGGCATTCGTTCTTCGGTATGCATTTCCCGTCGTCTGCCCGCAGGTGCCCGTCGGCGCATACACATTCCTGCTTGCAAAGTGCGGTGCCTCCCGCACACGGCACGGGTTGTCCGAGTTCGTCGCATCGCTTCGGACCGCAGTGTGCACACTCGACTTGCATCTCGTTCGGCGGGCATACTGATCGCTTGACCACTAATTGAATGGTTCATTAATATTATACAAGTGGTATAGAGTATAAGGGTTGTCAGGAGGTTAATATTTGCTATTATTATTTTTTTTGGAACTGTTTTTTACCCTACTATCAGTCTATACATATTATGTATGTGGGTTCCACATTTGCGGCTAAACTACTGAGCCGATTTTGGTAAATGACGTATCAATTGATTCCTTATTACAGTCCGGGTAACGTTGGCTACCTTTTGTTAGTAAAAAGCTACATGGCAGATGCTACAACA
Source organism: Anania crocealis (assembly GCA_949315895.1). NCBI lineage: Eukaryota > Metazoa > Arthropoda > Insecta > Lepidoptera > Crambidae > Anania > Anania crocealis. The sequence continues at coordinate 14,737,062 of OX438863.1, forward strand.
ATACTTATATTGGGGTAATATGAAAAAGAAAGTTTGCAGTCATAACGAGTAAGGTATCAAATATAAATGCTGAGTACAAAAATGTTAAAACAATACATCAAATATACAGAATGCCTCTAAAGTCGTTGCATTTTCGGAGTCGCTTTAGTTTTTCAAACTAATTATTTAAATTTATGATAAAGCTTTATGTACCCTAATCGAATAAAGATTATTTTGTTTTGCGCCGGTTCAAACTAAGTGTTCTTTTAAATTAACGTTTACTTTTAGTATCGCTACGAATATAACTATTGTTATTCAATTTGCTATAAATTCTAATCTATTGTTATTATTGAGTCGGTGGTAAATAAATAGTGTATGACGGCCGTCATGAATTGATTTTAAAATAATTTTTAAGTACTTTTGTATAATACTCATGTTGTATGTATAGTAAGAAAATACCCGTGATGAAAAACGTTGTTTTTTTCCGTTAGTAAAAATTACCATAACTTTGTTTTAAATGTTTTATTATTTATAAGGCCGATTGAAACAGATCAAAGATTGAATACAAATTTTCATCATAAATATTCGATGGGCCAAACGACGATAAATTTGAATTTGAAATATTACCAAGACAATATTGACGGGAAACGTGCATCAGAAATTAGGTTACCAAAACATCATCGATCCATTTAATATTATATTTTCGGTGAAGTTGTGAAGTTTTAATCCCTCAACCCCAGGAGGCACGCGCGTGCCGCGATAACAATTCATTTCAATTGTGTCTGGAATAACTCACGATCGAGGGATTAAGGTTAAAACATAAAAATATCACTTGATTATTGATTGAATATTAAAGTGCCGGCAAATAAAAAAACCGCCCGAGTGCGAGTCGGACTCACGCACGAAGGGTTCCGTACCATTGGCTAGGTAAACAACAGTTTATTTAAATTTTATTTTGTACTAGCTGATGCTCGCGACTTCGTTTGCGTCAATTTCTGTTATTATGATCGCACTATTGCTTCGCTCCTATTGGTCGCAGCGTGATGTTATATAGCTTAAAGCCTTCCTCGATAAATGGACTATCCAACACAAAAATATTTTTTCAATTCGAACCAGAACTTTCTGAGATTAGCGCGTTTAAACAAACAAACAAACTCTTCAACTTTATAATATTAGTATAGATTATTAAAGTAAAACTGAGTATTTTGTGAATATTTCAAGTGCCTGTTGCCATTATTGATATCGATCAAAAAAGGGCAAAAAAACGTTTTTGTATAGGAATTATTATATTAAATATTTGTTTTATTTTGTTTTTAGTATTTGTTGTTATAGCGGCAACAGAAATACATAATTTGTGAAAATTTCAACTGACTAGCTATAGCGGTTCGGAAAAAAGCCTGGTGACAGACAGACGGACGGACAGACAGCGAAGTCTTAGTAATAGAGTCCCGTTTTTACCCTTTGCGTACGGAACCCTAAAAAGAGCAGTACTTCTAATCTTCCTTTGGTCGTAAGAGGTAATTAAAGGACCTTTCTGGTTGTAAAGCCAGAAGTAGTCGGGCAGCAGCGTCTTCTCTCATCTCGTCATTGGTCGAAATGCGATCGCCAACCCGCGTGCCAAGCGTGGCGATTATGGCGAAATCCTCCTGTAAGAGGACTGTGTCCAGCATGAATTTATTATGGGTTTTCGATGGTGATAGTACACTAGAGCTACCATCAAATTGGTTGTTGTAATGTTAAGCGTTCCTATACAAGGTTCGATGCCCAGTCGGGCCAATTTAGAAAACGATCTTATCGGGAACTCATGAAAAACAATGAACATCGTGGAAATCGCGAAACAAATACCTGATTAAGGTCTGGCAGAGTTGGGTAATACATGCAATGATTTTGATGATTTCGTAAACACCCAATAAAATTGTAAATTTTTCACGACTAAGTGAAGCAAAATTGAATTAGGACTTTAGATTATAAATTTTGTTAGCTTGACATATTGAGAACTAGCAGGTTTCATGGTCACTGGTACACTCGTTTACGAAGCGCGTCTATGAAATATATTTTAATCCTTTTTCTTTTTTTATAATTAACTAGCGGACCCGACAGACATTGTCCTGTCTTAACCATGAATATTGATTACAAAATGGTATGATAAAAAAATGCTACCAATTGTTTATTGTTAATATGCTTTTTTGGTATTCCGACACGGAAACAGGTGACATATTACTGGCCATGTGCAAAATTCAGTTTTATTTACCTCCTTTTTGACGATATAGCAGCACGCATTCTGTCAATGTTTTGTCAAACGCCATAAATTAAGAAAGATTAATTTTCAAAAGCGATACATAACAAACATACATCACAAGCGATACATACATAACAAGTTTTCTTAAATTTTCCGCACAATTTTCTTATTTTTTTCTTTCATAAGAACATTCACCTAACAATAACAAACAAAACAAAAAAATAATCAGCGAAATCGGTCCAGCCGTTCACGCGTGATGCGATGACCAAGGGAAATAGGGATTCTTTTTTATATATATAGATGGGCTTGCTCTTGACTACATACTTAACTCTACGGTTAAGAAGAAGCCTAAGAAGGAGCGAGCTTACTCAGAAAGTGGAACTGGTTCTCCCACACACCAGCGGAACACAGAAAAACTATTTGGCGCTGGACTCCGGCAGAAGGGTGGTAGCATCCAGGCAGCTTCTTATGAAGCCTACCACCGCAGAGGGATCTGTTAGCCGTCATCATTGGTTAGAAAACCAAAGATGCCGTTGCCCAGGGTGGACAAATACAAGGTAGATCCCACCACCCCAAAGTGTTGTGTTTGCGTAAAATTAAGAAACCGATTAGTTACATTAAAACTTATGCAGAAACTTACCTTCAGTTTTGATGTAACACATCCAGAATGTTGCAATAATTGCTATAATTATTTTTGACATTTTTTTTTATAACTAACACTAACTCGATCGCAATCCTTAACCGACTAACTTGAACTTTTTGCAAATCCGATTATGTACTTTTCCTCTTTCCTTTGGAATCACCATTTTGTTGATTCATCGAGCACGTTGTAAACAATAGTTCACAAGTCTTATTGCTTAAACATAGAGTCGTTATTCGCTGTGATATTTTACTAAACATTATTTTTTCCTTATTCTCTACTTGAGTAAATTAAAAGATGACTTGGCCATGTGATGCCTAAATTAATCGTTTTAGCATAACATTTTGATAATAGGTATTTAAATGTTAAATTAATCATAGTTTTTTTTTAAAATTCTATTAACTAGGTACTTAGCCAATACGATACAATTTATACTTTATATTATATTTAGGCAACGTATTTGAAATTTTAATATCAGTATTTAAACTTGAAAAATAATGTCTCAGGCAGAATTTGAACCCGCATCTCCATGCATACCGGGCCCGGTGCTTTGTCCAATTAAGCTATCGAGACATACGTAATAGCCCCAATTTTTCCATCATGTTCTTATCGCTCTAAGCCAGCATAGTTTCATCAAATCTTACTTCTTAACAAAATCAATTCTCAAAAACTAGAACAGTATAATTTTAGCAAATATCCTCTAGTATTTATTGAATCACAGTAAACTTCTCATTTAGTTATTTATAAAGTCGAATTTATCGCTAACGCCAAAAGCGGCCGCTTTTAGCAATAATGTACAATATGAAAGTATGCCAAAGTGAAAAGCAGTTAACAGGGATTCATTAAATACTAGACAATTTTGACCAGAGACTAGAGGAAATTAGCTAAAATAATACTGTTCTAGTTTTTTGAGAATTGATTTTGTTAATAGGTAATAAAATTATATCAAATGGGGGCAGGTCTTAACTCCGTAGTCCCCTTAATCGCGCGCGACCCTTAAAAAGCGGGTTTGCCCTATGGTCAAGAGACGATATGTTACCGTCTTCGTCTGGCAATACACCTTTAGGAGTTTCGACACCCAAAAGAAGAGGACGGGTGGTGCTATTCTTTTCATGTGCCGCCATTTCACGTCACAGAAAGTTAGTTAGCCGTTTTGTCCGCGTAAGTCAAAATCAAAGCAGTCGTAGTAAAAATAATCGTACTTGTGGAGTTTTTAATTGCTAAGCTATAGAAACAGACCGCTATTATACTTTTAAACCTTTATTTTTCCAGGAGTTACTCTCATGATCTATTTGTGTGTCTGTCCCTTTAGCTGTATTAGCTCTATTTGTAACTGAGCAGGCCATTAAAAATATCGCGACAAACTCGGGAAGAGTCAAATCCTTTCGGATACAATGTTTCGCTGGACGATGAAATTTCTAGAGGCGTAAGGCCCGACGCTCATGGGCTTTGCGTGTTTTTTTTCATAGGTCAAAATTACACACAGCGACAACAATATCACACATAACCAGCCTACATATCACCAAGAAATGAAAATAAAGTAAATGATTTCTTGTTTTATTCACTGTACATACCTACCTTTTTTTTACTGAGATAAAAAGAAGATAATTGAAACATTTTGTTACAATTGCATTAATAAACATTGGAGTTTTGGAATACTGCAATGATAATCCGTCCTTTAGTGACCTTCTCCAAGTGCGGCATCTTCATTGACGATACGATCAAATGCTACTAAATAAAAAGAACACCTTTAGTCAACTGGCTGCGATATCGGTGAGTACTTTTTTTATGATTCTGATTGTGTATCTGGGTTTTTATGATAGATCAGTAACTGTAATATTAAGTTTTTATTTTATAGTTGTACCCATAACCATCGTTATTCTATCCGTAATGTTATAATTTTATCGTACACTTCAGACGCTGCATCCGCGACTCCGATAGCCTGGGAACTGGCTGGATTGCACTCCCGGTTATATCAATTTACGATTGTATCGCTTCTTAAGTCAGTTTAAACTTAATAATGTTAAAATATGTACACCAAGTTAATATAATAGGTATTTATATCCCATACTCAATTCAATTTCAACTCCTTTATGGGCAAAACTAAATTATGCTTAGGGTCTGTTTCACAATCATTAAGTAACGGCTTAAGTAGTTACTCAATGAGTTAATTACATAGAGGTTAAATCCTTTCGTTAACTTTCTTTGCATTTCACAATCATCCAATCAGTAAATTAAAGTGAAGATTATATAATTAATACTTACTTACAAGTTACGTTTCGTTTCAAGGTAAGAATAATTTATGTGTTTCTATAAAGTATAGTAATCACAGAATTATCATTAAAAATATTTTTTGTTATGATTATAAGTAATAAAAACAATAAATTCGTACAAAAAATGTTTACACTGTAATGTAAATGAGTCATTTCACCTTTTCTAAAATCAATGTTTCTGTAAGAATGGAACGCAGCGAGGTTTCAACAAAAAGTCTATGTCAAGTCAACGTCAGTTAGTCAGTAAATGACAAATGTCAAATTTGCTGACGTTTTGTACTTTTTGTGTGGTGATTTTGTTTGCATTGAATTTACCATTACGAACATTGTGTTATATTACAATGACTGCAAAACTTTCCATTTAAATAATAAAATAACTTCTTGTTGATAAAAAATTTGGAAATGACGTATTTGAGGTTATCTTTTTAAATTTACTTGTCAAGTAAAAGGCTACTTGGCAGTGGTATCCGGTGATTAACTTAACGAGCAGATAAAGTGGTGGTTAACCATACTCAGGGATTGTGAAACCTGAAAAATAGTTTACTGAGCAGATAGGGTCGAAGTAGCTTACCCAGAACTTTATTCAGCGATTATGAAACAGGCCCTTAGTCTTTTCCTGAAACCCAAATAATCTCAATACAAAACTATATTTAAATCGCTGTATTAAGCTTGAAGAGGCAACCGATAGACAGACTTAAGAATATTAAATATTACCATTTTTTTCCTCCGCATCCGTAGCAGGTCCGCTAGTGTTTGGGCGCCCTTACGTCGGCAGCTTCGGCACCAATTTCCCCCAGTTGCCCCAGCATTCTTTCAACCTCTATCGGATTTCGTTTGGAAAGCCTCTTATCCTATTTTCTCGTCTCAGTGTAAGTTTTTGTATAGGCACCGTTTGCGTTTAGATTTAAGTAGGCGTGAGTTAACTTGATATTCCTATAGAAAAGTATGTGAGGCTGAGAATGTTTGCTTTTAATACATTTCTAATTCGGTAAACTGTATTAGGGAGATAGTAATATAACTTGCGTACGTATGCATGAATGTTTAGGAGGGAAAAGAGATATGCTTAAAGATACTGCGAGCCAATACTTGTATACTCGTACTTACATGAATTATTCTGAAGTTATATTACTCGTACTTATGTCACAGTAAAATTGTAAACTCTGTCAGTTTACAATCGAACGTCGACGAAATACAATCTTTTTTTTGTCGTTGGCAAAATTCCTTACGCATACCTACCAGTCCGCGGGAAGTGACAGGTTATGGGAGACTCCGGACCTCCGCACGAGGTCCGTATACCCACTAAAAAAGGAGCGGTATCCCTCCAGTGCCTTCTGAAACGAGATTGCGAGTTTCATCTTAGGCCTATGGCCACAGGCATGCCCTGCCGAATGAATTGGAACCTAACCTAACCTTCTTACGCGTTGTATGAAATTAATGTATAACACAGCTTACAATTTTACGATGAAATACCAAGCACATAAGAGACCATTAAAGTTAAAAAAATCTTACTAATATTTCAATCAAATTATTATAAATCCGGAGGAACTCTATTTGCCTGTCTTTTACTCTTTCACGCCTAAACCACTAAAACGATTTTGATCAAATGTGGTATAAAGATAGAAAAAAACCATGAAAAAGGACATAATTGTACTCCACAGCAGGTCACCCAAACAAACTAGTTCCATTTAACTTTACAAAACGTGAAAAAAACAAGGTAAGTAATAAAACAAGAAAAAACAATATTTTATTACACAGTGTCATTGACATAAACATTGGTTTCGCTTGTTTTCAATTTTTGTCCACAATGCGTCAATAGGCCAGCTTTCATTTAGCTGAAACAGAAAGGGAAATGGTTACATTTCTTTTAAACAGGTTAGGTATAAAGGTTTTTTGAGGTACTATTAATAAAAATCAACAATTATATTGTTACCAAGAAGTTTTACTAAGCAAGTTACAAAATTTGAGTTGGTGACAAACAAATAAGTTTGACGACCTCCGTGGCGGAGTAGCGTACACACCGGTTTTCAAGGTGTCGTCTGCTCCGAGGTCCCGGGTTCGATTCCCGGACGGGTCAATGTAGAAAAAAAGTATTTTTCTACATTTTCTCGGGTCTGGGTGTTTGTGGTACCTTCGTTGTTTCTGGTTTCCAAAATACGAATGCTTTGAATAGTTATTTATTTATTTATTTATTTATTTACACTTTATTGCACAATTATAAAATATAGTACAATAGACTTAATGCTAAAAGCATTTTTTTAAAGTTATTCAAATTGGGATAAGGACAATGTATCTGATGTTGTCAAAAAAAAACCGCCTTTTGCGGTCTATCATCTCGGAATGAATAATTTTACAAGGGACAAAACAAAGACAAACAATAAAAATAATAATAATAATAATAATAAGTAAATTAGATCTTAATACGTGGACTCATTATTCGCATTTTACAATGAGTACCTGAGTTCTTTACGTAATGTTGATAAGTAAATAAGCAATTGGACATTCGCATCCTGCAACTAACATTAAATTATGTCTATCCATTAATCAAATTTGTGAATAAAATTTACTAATTTAACAACTCAGATGAAAACTCACTCCTCGTTTTGTCTAGTACAGTCACGTAAGTTGGAAAAGGATAAATTGAAATCAGTTTTATGTTCCTAAATCTGTTTATAAGCAACTAAATTGCTGATTTATATTGAAAAGCAATCACCATGGTTTCACCTAGAAGGCACTTGGATTTTGATTTAAGGAATTGTATATTCATTAATTTGTGCTTCAATCATAACTCACAAACTGTCAATTTCACTTACAACCGTGTTTCACTTACAAAGTTAAGTGTTAAGTTTTGCTCAAACAATCGACTGCTATCTGACCCATTTAAATAAAATTTATTATTTGAGGCTTGAATCTAATTGATTTTTTCTAAGTTTTTCAAGCAATCATGTTTCAAGTCTAACCTAAGGCAGTCGACATTTTATTCATGGGATTGCATTCTAAAAAGGTTAATCATCGATACTACTAGAGCTAAGATCAATTTTCAATAAACTAGAACAGTATTATTTTAGCAACTTACCTCTCGTGTTTATTGAATCACAGTAAACTTTTCATTTAGTTGTTTATAAAGTCGAATTTGTCGCTCACGCCAAAAGCGGCTGCTTTTAGTAATAATGTACAATACAAAAGAATGCCAGAATAAAAAGCATTTTTTTAAATTTATTTTAGAGACAACAAACAATTACACTCATAAATTACATTAACATTGTTAACACTTAGGTCTACTTCTTAGAGTATAATCAGCCCCGTTGTCCATAGTGATTTAACAAATTCCAGAGTCAATTTGCTAAAATAATACTGTTCTAGTTTTTTGAGAATTGATTTTAGCTCTAGTAGTATCGATGAGTAACTTTTTTAGAATGCAATTCCATGAATACAATGTCGACTGCCGAAGTTGAATTGATTCTGTTTAGAAGTAATACAATTAAATCAATTGGGGGCAGCACATAGCTCTAGTTATAGTCCCCTTAATAAAATGTCGATAACATGTTTGCACGTTTGTATTTGACCAAGCAACCATGATTGGTAGAAAGAAAAAGCTACTGTTATTTAGTCCCTTCTTACAAAAACTATAGTAGAAAATTCTGTGGTGCTTTTCTACTACTGGCCGGTACCTTTACCTTTATTACTTACATTTTAAAGTTTGCATAGTGGATTTTTAGACAGCTGTATTCTGCGTATGTTATGGTGTAGATGCACGCAAGCTAAAGTATAAAATTTTACTGAACCCAGCACATTTTTAAATTTGGCATCTATTCTTGTTGTACTGTCTGATAAGAATCAGAAGTGTCGGCTAGCTATCTCTTGGCGTAGAGACTAAATATTGAGAGAAAACGCTTAACTTTAAAAAGTCGAACTAAGAAGCCCCAAGCATCGATATAAACTATCTTTACTATAAAGGTGAAACAAAGGACATAATAGACAATTCGCCATTGATGTAGACAGACCAGGAACCAAGTCACCAAGAACTTACTATCAGCTTTAATTTATAAAATGTGTTGCATGGTACAAAAGTGACATTGACACCGCAGGGAGTAAATTGTATTAAAATGTTCAATTGTTACTTAATATACTTAATATAACATAGTATTTTTTTCTTAGGTTCAATTAAGTTGCGATATATCGTTTTAAGTATTATATATTCTCTTACAACTTGGCAAGGATTGATTATTTAGTATTATTAGCATAAATATTTAATTCAAATTAACACTATCACTAAAGAAAGAAATTTTAACTTACTACATATTTTAAGGAAGGACTAATAATAAATTATCACATTTCAATCTGCGTATCTCAGGCAAAGTGGTAAATTTTCAATCTAAACTATTTGTACATTTTTAGTTCTATGAAAAAATATGCATAATATGACCAGATATTCATAATACCCCATACCTGGGCATGAATTTGGAGTCACGCAGATTCCTTCGCTATTGAAGAGGTAGCCACAATTACACGCGCAACCGAAAGCCAATTGCATTCTCTCGCAAAATGGCGATCCATCTGGCGAGTCGCAATTCGGCGGGCATGCAGGGGGCTTTTCCATTATGTGAGCATTTGGGTCACCATTGCAACTTGGACCATCTGTGAACATCATGAAAAGTTAATAGCTTTTTAATATCACTTTGTTGTTGCTCTTAGAGTATTAAATGAAAATAAATAAATCAAGTTCTAAAAACTAAATCTCTTTGTGATGGTAAACTAGAACTCATTAGACAAATTAAAGTGCTAGACAAAAAAACTTAATCAAACAAAAATTTAAGGTCACCGGAACATAAAAAAGCAAATCAATTAAATTACGTAAAGTTAGTCACGTTAATTATAAAAGCAATACACAAACGTACTTGGACACTGGTGAATAGGAATGCATTTGCGTCCGTCTGTTGTCCATACATTTCCTGACTTACAGTTACAATCTCTGTTCAGGTCGCAGGTTATGGGGTTGGGCTTTGCACATGTTGGTTTGCATTGAAGAGGACAAGATGACTCTGTAAATGTTTATTTTAATGAAGAATTCATAAAACAAGTAAAAAGATATGATAAAAAAAGTAAAAAGCAAAGCGAAGAAGACGACGGTTTTAGTAAGGGAAAATAATACGAACCAATTAATGTTTGCGAACTCCGATTAGTGGATGAAGAGCTTGATGAGGTTTGGCTCTGTGAACTACTGCTAGATGATGACGATACAGATGACGATTGACTAGAAGTCGATCCTGCTTCTATTAAATTACAATTTTATCAAAATATTAATAAAAATAAATACAAATATAATAGGAATTTAGTTTTTCGGGACTTCTACGAAGTATTTTTTGAATAATATATATTATGTGCTGTTTGTTACATGCACCCTGATTACGAAAGGCAAGTTCAGTCACAGATTTTTGTTTTCAAGCAAATATATTTCAAAAATGTTGTTTATATTCTAGATACAATTAATATCAAATGTCATCGTTGCAAACGGATGCCGTGTGGGCTAGGTTTGATTTGGTACAGAGAAAGATTAGACCTTGAGAAAAATATTAAGCTATTTTGTATCAAACAGCTGAGCACAGATTTCCGCCCACGCTGGATAACGTGTAGTTCACGTGTGCAGAGCTGCGGGTAAAAAGCTAGGCACAAAAACAAGATAAAATTATGGAGGAACTGTTTACTGTACTATTTCAATTATTTGTAACATTTTCAATGAAGGGTTTATAAGACAGATTGATCTGATTCAGTATATTTAGGTCTGCTTCTATCTTTAATCTCTTAAAGTCATAAAAAACTTTATAAGATTAACTGCATAATTTATCAGCATCACAGTGAAGACTTAAATACTTCGTCCAAGCTTAAATACTATGTTTCACGATTGTACTCACTACATTGATCGGCTGGTATGCAGACATTGTCGTCATCTTTGAAATAGCCGTCGATGCATCGACATTCGTTTCTGCAGCATCCATCACCAGGGTCACAAAGGTCATCGGATTCGGCTGGACAAGTTTGCGGAGGGCACTTAAAGGAGCAGATCTCGAAATATTTGTTTTCGCCGCACTCAGGTGGAACGTATGGACCTAGTAATTATTCAATTTATAAGTTGTGACATTGATAGTTGCAAGAATTAAATGTGATATTAACAAGATATGAGCAAGATTATTATAATACGAGTATGTGATTACTTGTAACGGCCTATAAAACTATTGTTGCCTGACCCGGGGATCAAACCCAAGGGCCGGCACTTAAACCACTAGATCAACGGAGCGTTACTTGAGTGATTTGATTTCCATAGTTAATTATTTTAACCAATTAACCTCAAATAACTTTCGACTTAAATTCCCTATAATTTAAAGTCCCATTTTAATTTAAAAATACAAATTTAACTCAAAAGGTTTGTATAGGGGTTATCTAGTGACCTCCAAAAAAAACTGGATCTATATTTCGGGTTACATACGTTAGATCAAATTCATTATGTCAAAATTCACAAGATCAACACCACTAGCTATTAACTACCTATTTATTATGTCACTCACTGGTATATTAGATCAATACATTTTTAGATCAACGGTTCATTAGATCAACAGATTGAAATATCCACAATTCACTACACCATTGGGTCAGTAGTTAAAATTGTAAGTGTATTTTTTTTTATTTCATACTTTTCAAAGTTTTTTTTAAATAATTTTTTTTCTTTATTGTTATCATCGTTCTCAGATCACTAACTGAAGGTTTTATTGGCAGTTGATTGCCATTATAGAACATAAGTACACTTTGGAATTACGTTTCCGATTGAAGGTCACAGCAATAGATAGTTTAACAACTTGCAATTCTACTATTAACTAGTTAATTAGTTATTCACAGTCACGCGCAAGCGTTTCTCTGCAAACTTCACTAGGTATGGTGATTTAAAGAAATAGAAACAAATTAAGATGTTCTATGATATTAACAAAATTAAGAGTCTAAGAGTCGCCGCAGCTTTATGCATAACACCGAGCCACTTAGCGTGGACCCACCTAAGGCCAGAGAACAGCTGTGGTCAGATAAATTCGCCCCCAACAACCCATCCATCCCCATGGCTGAGAAGCTGCCGCCTGGTCACAATCTTCCCTGGCCCATTTGGAAGGCGTTAAACAGACTTCGTTCAGGTGTAGGCAGGTGCAATGAACTCAGGAAAAAGTGGGGCTTCACTGAGGACGACACGTGCGAGTGTGGCGCCTTACAGTCTATGCCACACTCAATGACGTGCCCTACCTCTCCTGCCACCTGCACGCAAGAGGACCTTTGCAACGCCAACCAGAGGGCCATTGATGTGGCCACTTTTTGGGCGCAGAGAGTTTAATTGGTTGCCATTGACTCGAGAAGAAGAAGAAGAACAAAATTATAAATACAAAATACGCCACCAGTTTTGAGTTGATTTTTATACGTGGATAACACTGAAAATGTTTAGAACTGGCCAGTTAGAAACATTGCTAATGAAAACTTTTTTGAATTTCAATTTTTGAACTCTTTGGTAATGTAGTATATTGCATTCATTTGTCATTTGTTTTTTTGTGAATTGGCGGCAAATCTAAAACTCTTGTTACACGTGAAAATGAACCTAACGCGAGAAAATTTACGGTCAATGATTTATTATGACTTTCGTTGTGGGCTTACTCAACAACAAAGCTATGATAGGCTGCGATTAGCATTTCTTAGTGAAGCCCCATCTCGTGTCACTATTTACAATTGGATTAACGAGTTTATTAAATTTGTAATCAGTTAATATTACATAGGTATAATATTATGTATTTATTTAATCTTCAAATTGTTAAACTTATTTCTTTGATGGTTGAAAACTTAAGATGGGATTTGAACTACGAGTAATTGTTCAGTTCAAAAAATAGTTATCTGTATCGTGAAATCCTATACAATTGGCTAAAATAAAATATTATGTGTACCTGTAGGGAATGGACATCCTGGTGGCTGCTGTCGAGAAGCAGCAGACAAGCATGGTATTAAGGCAACAACTATTAATGACAGCATGACTAGAACATGCGAAAAAAGTAATATCATATCAGAACCCGTTTATTACGAGTACAACCGCACTGCGTTCTGACAAACACTGTTACAAAAATACATAGTGACTCTATGTATTTTTTAGAGAAACAATACAATTGTGGCTTTTGTTAAAAAAATATTATCTACCAGTTGTTCAAGCAAAGGCGTGAAAAACAAACGAAGATATTTATTCACAGTGTTTCTAGCTGTCTTTGAAAGTTTTACAATCCTTTTGCTCAAACGTGCAAGACAATAACTTTTATTACATTTTCATTTGTATTATTGTTGAAATGATCTACTACTCATAAGACAATACCAATACAATTAATATACCTATTAAAAATATTATTGAAAACATCTGCAAATACCTGTTATTATCATTTTACCTATAATGAAAATATGAAAATGCTTTAGTAGCTTTTTAAACCTTGGTCTTATTTGACAATAATTTGTAGCTTCAGATTGTTATGAAAACAGCGTTGAAGGAATTAGCTCTTCATAACAATCTGACTCAAAGTATGAGGGTATATAACGTGTGTATACCACCATCATACCATTACTATTTGGCTACAATAATGCAAAAAGGCATGTACAGTCGACCGTACTAACAAGAACTGATATAGCACACTAAGTTTTAATATTGCTAACTACACCAAATCCAACTGAATCAAATGAGTTGAATGTGCTCTGTTGCCAGTTATAAATGCTCTATATTCTATTAACTTTTAAGATCATTCTTTACCTAAATTGTGATCGACTTGTTGTACGAGTAGTAACCATCTGCTTGCCATACCTTCTGAAAATTACAAACCATCGATCGTCCTCCACTGATGTACCGACGAACGATGCCCTGATGTCAGGGGCGTGCACAGCAAACTCTTTTGTCTTGTTATTATTAATTCAAATTGTTAATTGTTAATTCCTTTCATCCTGTCAAATTACTTATCGGGAATTCTCGTAGAGAGGTTAGTCATTGGGACTTGATAAGCGGAACAGGATCTTTATCTTCCTGTTCCGCTAATAAATTTTTGTCACTTAACCCTCTTCCTTAAAGATAAAGTAAAAACACATAGGTAGCTTTGTAGTTAAATATGTGCTTTTGCACTTGCACTAACATACCTAGGATCCGTCGGTCATAGATTTTAATTTTACAATAATTTTGTACGAGTATTATGGTCACCCTACAAAATTTTTCTTTGATAATAAAATGAAAAACCAAAATGTTGTGAATAAAACGACGTACGCAAGTAAATCGTATGCCATATTTTAATCACAATGTAGTAACATTTTTCTAGGTAGTTTGTGTATACAATTTACCAATAGGTAATCTGGTAAGGACTACCAGATTACTCCATAGAGGTCTCCATACACCGTAATGAATTATTGAACACGGTCAGCACATTCGATCAATGCAGCAATATCTTTGAGCAGACTCTCAGACGGAACAACGAGCTTGAACATGAACTTAGAGATGCTAACAAGACCATAATTGATTTGGAAGATGAAAAACAAGAAAAGGACTGTGCACTGACATTAAACCTCTATGAGGAATTAGTAGGCACCCCCGGTGAATTAGCTTTCTCTCCAAAATTAAATTATTCAAACAAAACTAATGTCAAAGTTAATAGTAAAATTAGATTAAACAGTAGAAATAATATTAAAAAATATATCAAATTAAATAAATACATTATAAAAACAAATAAACTTGTTAAAAAGCAGAAATGCTTTTATAAAAATGTACAGTTGAGAAAGCAACGTATTGATTTAGTTGATAGCCTGGAAATATATAGTCAAAAATTACAAGAAAGTAGGTTGAAACATGACTCTGACATATTACAATTGCAGGATGACATCTCGAAGTTGCATAAGTCACTGGAATCCATGACACTGTTATACAACTCTGCTCAGGACCAAATTAATGAACACATCCTGGCTGCAAACCAATTACTTGATCTTGGCAATGCTAATGCTAGTTGTAAATCATTACCTAATATTATGATAAATTCAACTCAGTGCACTTACCAACAGAGAGTCGAAAATCCACAGTTGTCTTGTCTAAATTTAAGAAATGAGATTCAGGCAACATATAAAGAGGAGTCGAATGATGTCATTTTATATTCAGATAGGCTAGGAATTGGTTATGGCTCTATACTAAACAATAAATTAAATTGCAATGTAATAAATAATTGCATGCCGGATGCATCGTTTGATGAAATAATTAAAACAATAGAAAATACTCAAACATGTTCAACCTCAAGTACCATTATTTTAATGCTAGGTAATAGTCAAAAAATTACCAAAAATAATATTATAAAATCATTTTCTATTTTAGATAAATTATGTGTTAAAAAAATATTCCTTTGTGCCTTTCCATTTTGTAAAAATAATTTAAATAATATTAATGCAAGTATTCACTTAATGAATACTTTATTATATAACCTATGTCAAAGACATAGTGACAAGTTTGTGTTTTTTGACACAAATAAATTTATTAACAATAGTTTTATTTTGACAGGCGGCTCTGTACACCTGCCTCATAAAATAAAAAAACAAATTGCTACTTTGTTAGCATATAATATTAATATTAACTGTCTTGCTAAAAATAGCAAAAGTATAATTTATGAACATGTTAGTACTTGTACTAATTTAAATATTGTGTCATTGACAACCTCTGAGGCTTTAAACTGAGAGGAAAGACAAAAGCTAGGCCTGATATGTATTTCAATATTGTTCATCAAAACATACAAGGCCTGGCCGGCAAAGAGTTAGGTTTAGGGTTATTTCTTCAAGATTATAACGTTCATGTCATATGCCTTACAGAACATTGGATTAAAAAACACCAACTAATGTTAAACATTGAAAATTATAAAGTCGCTAGTTCGCTCATAAGGGAGTCTGCACCAAGAGGGGGGTCACTTATTCTTGTTAAAAATGAATTAAAATGTAAAGAACGCAAAGACATTGTGTCGCTCACGGTTGAACGAACTATTGAACTAGCGTGTGCTGAGCTGGAACAATATATCATAATTAGCGTGTATAGCCCCCCCAAAGCTAATTACCACGTTTTTGAATCTGTTATGGATGAGGCTCTGAAAAAGCTCTCAAAATCGAATAAGAAAGTAGTGGTATGTGGGGATTTCAACGTTAATATATTAGAAGAAACGCAGTTGTCCACCCGATTTCTTAATCTCTTTAAGTCTTATAATCTAATTAATCTTTTTAATGAACCCACCAGGGTGACGCCCACGTCAGCTACTTGCTTAGATAATATTTTTTGTGATGGTAAAGTGTTAAAAAAAACGATTTTAAATTGTCTTATTTCGGACCACAGCGGACAAGAAGCATCGTTCGAGCACCATTATGTCTCTAACAAAGTAGATTCTGTGTATAGGCAATTCACTTTTAATAAAATAGAAAAGTTTAAGGAAAAAATTAAAGAGGGTGTGAATTTGCTAAAGCCTAATGATCAGAATGTTGATGAATTATATGAGAATCTTTTTGGTTTAGTTAAAAAGGAATTTGATAAACATTTTAAACAGAAAAAAGTAAAAATAAACAAACAGAAGTGTAAGTTTAATGAATGGGCTACACCTGGTATTTATAAAAGCAGAAAAACATTATATGATTTATATAGTTTAAAGGCAGATTCTCAAAACCCACATATTATAGAACATGTTAAAAAATACTCTAAATTATTTAAATTAGTATGTGCCAAAGCGAAGTCAATATATCTTTATAATTTAATTTCGGCTTCCAAAAATAAGGCAAAAACCACTTGGAATATTATTAATAAAGAGACATGTAGAGTAAAACCAAATAATCCTACTTACTCTCTCAAGTTAGGGGATAAGCTAATAAACACGAACACGGAGGTTGCAAACACATTTGAGACATTTTTTTCGAATATAGCTCCCTCTACTACTGAAGGGCTAGCTTCTTCTGCTGATCTAGCTGAATCCCTTCTCAAGTCTGTTGTCGAAGAGTGCAATTCTTCATTTAATTTTAGACATATAAACCCTGATATAATTACAAAAACTTTTAGAGAATTTAATATGAAAAAAACAGAGGATCTTTGGGGAATTTCCGTCAATATTATCAATACAATCATAAGTTCATTAGCCCCTCAACTCGCTATTATTTTTAACAAATGTATTGATGATAGACAGTTTCCAACTTTAATGAAGTTTAGCAAAATCATTCCTTTGTTTAAGTCTGGCGAAAAATGTGACCCCTCTAATTTTCGACCTATATCTATATTGCCAGGGCTAAGTAAAATTTTCGAGAAAATAATGTTTAATCAGCTTTTATCTCACTTTAGTGTAAATAAATTATTAAATAGCAACCAATATGGCTTCAGAAAAGGTAGAAATACTACCGATGCTGGAGTTGCTCTCCTACAACATGTGTTTAAGGCTTGGGAGAGTAAGCTAGATGCCTTAGGTGTATTTTGTGACCTTTCAAAGGCCTTCGATTGTGTAGACCATGAAATATTACTTAAAAAACTTAAACATTATGGTGCATCGAATGATTCCTTGGATCTAATAAGTTCTTACCTTAAAGGCAGAATACAAAAGGTTTGCATAAATGGAGCTGAGTCTTCAGGGTCGGCCCTTGTTATGGGTGTCCCACAGGGATCAGTATTAGGACCCCTGCTATTTTTAGTTTATATAAATGACCTTCCCTGTTACTTACATAATCTTAGTGAGATGGTATTGTTTGCAGATGATACATCCATGATTTTTAAAACCAAGAGGGGCAAATCTTCATTTGACGATGTTAACAATACCCTCTCTAAATTATTGCATTGGTTTACAACAAATAATCTCTTACTGAATGCAAATAAAACAAAATGTGTTAAATTTACGATGCCAAACGTAAGGTTAGCTGCCCCTAATATAATTGTTAAAGATGAACCACTAAACTCTGTAGATTTTACTACCTTTTTGGGTATAACTGTAGACTCTCATTTGCAATGGGGTGCTCATATTAGGGGGCTGTCTGGAAGACTTAGTTCTGCTGCTTATGCTGTGAGAAAGATAAGGCAGTTGACTGATGTTGGAACGGCAAGATTAGTATATTTTAGCTACTTTCATAGCATAATGTCATACGGAATTCTGTTGTGGGGCTCAGCGGCAGATATTGAGTCAATTTTTATATTACAAAAACGTGCTGTACGGGCTATTTACGGCCTTCGACCCCGTGACTCGCTGAAAGAGCTCTTCAAAGAGATTAATATACTTACAGTGTCTTCTCAATACATTCTCGAGAATATTGTTTACGTTCGTAAGAACATACATTTATTTCTTAAGAAAAGTAACGTACACAATTTCAATACTAGAAATAAAGATAAACTTGCCGTTCCAGGCTTCAGACTGCGAAAAGTAGGAAAATCGTTTATGGGAAATTGTATCCGTATTTTCAACAAATTACCAAAGGATATTGCTGAACTCCCTGTACATAAACTTAAATCGTATGTTAAAGTTATTTTAATGAAAAAGGGCTATTACACTGTTAATGATTATTTAAATGATAGAAATGTATGGCATTAAGTTGTCCCAGCTCGTACTTGCTTAAACCTTGTAAAAATTACCTTACCTTGTAAAAATTTATTTAAAAAGAGGCTGACAATAGTGACCGAGTTTCTTGCGCTGCTTCTTCTCGGCACTAGCCCAGACTTGTCCCGAAGCAGTGGTAGGTTTAAATATTGGGACGTGTAAAAGCGCCTCCTGGGGCCTATTTGCAGAAATAAAACTGATTTTAACTGATTTTAACTGATTTTACCTATTCTTCCTCGAAAATTGTTCGTCCGAAATTCAAAACCCCTAACGCGTTTGCTATAATCATCACTATCCACAATGTTCGAGTATACGAAATTTTGTTATGCCTAATTGTCTTTAATTCTAATGCTTTTGTGTCATAATATCGGGTAATATAACAATTAGATATCCAAATTTTTCTTGCTTTAAATTCACATGTCCTAAGTGTTAAATTTTATAATGTATGTTAGTCCGAATGATGGTTTATAATAATATTGTTAGTCCTAAAACATGCTGAAAAGTAAGTTTATCTTGGTTATGTTATCCTCATGTAGTTTAGTTATTATAGGTCACATTATCATACACTTGTAATCGTATGGATTTAGGATTTCGTGTTAAATCTGTCTCAGAACCGAATCAGCCAATCGCGACTTCTCGTGGTACTTGTCTGCCCTACCCCTAGAGTGTAATTCAAAAAGGCGGGGGCGCGGAGGGAGGAAGCGCCCGCTGTAAGTTGTTGTTGGTGCCCGTTCAGGCGCCCGGGCACTCCGTAGTGGCTGAGGCTGGTCGCTAAAGGCGACAAGCAAGCCGAAGCTGCGAAGGAGAGCGTGAGTGCCTATACTTTGTTACGCTAGAGCGGAGGGGCTGCACTTCCCGTAGCGCTGGAGCACAAGCATTTCTAAATGCATGCGTGCTTGCTTGCATGCTGCATGCTTCCTTGCATTCTGCATGCTTGCTTGCATGCTGCATACTTGCTTGCTTGAATTACTTCGAGTGTCATACAGGGATTCTGGTAAAATAATGAAACAACTGTGATAAAATCAGATAATAAGTAACTATAAATCAATGCCTAGTTTAAAGATATGTTTAATTATTAAATAGGATAAACCTTACATTACCAATGCATGCATATAGGAGATATTATATAGGATTTGAAACAATCATAGAAAAGCATTTTATGCATTTTTAATAATATGGGTTGTAATATTTATAGCAAAAGATTTTAGGGCCTTTTATATTTATAGTATTCAGACTTTAGGGTACGTTAAATAATGACACATTACGTTAGGACTTATAACTGTTATAGAAAAGCCTTTTTTGTCTTTTAAACATTATAGATTGTAATATTCATAGCAAAAAATTTTAAGATAAATTTTATTTAGGGATTTCGATTTTAGGGCAAGTGATATTATGAAACATTGAGTTAGGGCTAATTATCATTCAGACAAATGATGATTAGGTCACAAAACATTATGACACGTTAGATTATGGATAAAAAAATTATGAGACAAAATAGAGAACCTAGATCTACATGCGTTTATAAGGACAGCCAATTTAAAAAGGTTTGATTGGTCATTACTTTTAACTATTAACATTTGTGGTGTGTTATTAATTTGTACTGATATATTCCAAACTTACCTTTAAGGTCAGGTACAAGTAATCATGTATTTCGTAACCATAACACCGTATTTCTCAATCTAAATGCGTTTACTCAATCTAAACACGTCAGGATTGACTGATCCAATGAAACTATCATAGATACCTGGATTAACGTTGAAGTAACTTGATTTTTTGTGAAATAATGTGATTAATTCAGTACAATTTTTTAATATGAAAATTTCATTCCCACGGTAAGTATTTCCTGAGATTCAGCTTTAAGCCATTTTGTCTGATGTCTGAATTGAGTGATCCACATATTGGGCAATATCTTCGATTTGTGACTAAATGTATGTTTTGGTTCTGTTAAAAATAAAAAAAAGATTACTCAATCCAGATGCACATCCTATATAGGAGTGATGTCGGGATCGGTATTTTATTTGGTTAGACATAGTTGGAAGAGTATGCAGTGCCTTGTTGAATGTCACCGTCTTGTTTACTTTCACACCCAAATAGTTTCAGCTTAGGAGTCTTACGTATAAAAGTTCAAAGTAGGTCTACCTAATAATACATTTTTGAAACTAATAAAATATAAGGTACATGCAATTAATGTGTTTGTGTTATATTTCTTTATTTAGACAGGAAAAATGAAAAACAACATTTACATTCCAAAAATATATTTATTATTTCCAAAGCTTTTGATGTAAGGACACCTTTCATGAATTCGATGCTGAAAGTAATAAGGATAACACATAAATTAACTATTCAAATACAAAAAATATGTTACTAGGTTTGGTTAAATTCATACATTAAAAAAAAACAGTTTGAAAGTAATAAGTTCAAAGTGAGGTTGACTGCTCCTTTGGCAATCAGAATTTCTTATAAGCCTTTCCGTTAAAATGTATTTCGAAGCCAACTTACCCTTTTTTTTAAATCTAAGAGTATTTTTCTATTTAAATAATTACAATGAATTTTTTTAAGACTAAGTAGCTAACTTACGACAATCGCACTTCGGTACACAAACGTCCTGATTGTTTTTGAAATAGTCGTCTTTGCAGTTGCATTGAGGTTCGCAGGTCCTCCTTATTGGAGGTGAGCAACTCTTTCCGACCTCTGAGCAAAATACCTTTGGACAATATGGTCGACAACCAAACCATTTTTCATTCTTCCTGGTGCAATTCACTGGAGCTGAAACGTTTATTGTGAACTGTAAGTTCATGTTCACTAATACTGTATATTAGAGACATAATATGTTCATTAATACTGTATATAATATTCACACGAATATACTGCATATAAGTATGTGAGTATTCAATTGTGTTGTTTAAGTTCTTTACCAAGAAGTTCTATATTATGATTTTTTAGGCTTAGGTACATGGCGAGATGAATTCAGTGAATGTCCAAACCATCTGTTTAGATTTATGGCTCCCGGACGTCAAGAAGAGGGGTGGGGAGGGAAGTATTATTTGAATTATTAATCGTACCACAAATTTACCTTACTTTTTTCGCATATATTTGATTATTCTTGGAAATACTTTTATGATTTTTAAGCAGATAATAATATACTCACGACAAGTTTCAGCCAAAATGCAAGTGTCGTTGTGGGTGTTTAATCTTCTGTAGTTAAACTTGCAAACACATCCAGAATCGCAAGGGGACGGGAGGTCACAAGTTGTGACTCTTTTGACATCATCCACTGGACAGTACTCTGGGGTGCATGATACTGTGCATGATGAAAACTGCTCGTTTGGCCGATTACATGGGTTCCCACCTAAATGTTAAAAAATTTGAAATAATGAATAAAATCAGATTACCATCACCCATTAATGGTTTTCCAGAATTATTACTATTTTTCTCTTTTTTTCCATTAGTAGCACCTAAGCTCTTATTCATAGTTTTTTTATTAGATAAAGGTTTTTAATAATTCTTCTTAACTTTGTCATCAAATACGAATATAAAAATATATGATAAGTAAACTTTATTAAATGTTGTTCACACACCGTAATATTATACTTACATGGACAGTCGTCGGGTAGAATGCATTTGCCGTTTTCTTTAGACCTTATGTATCCAAGTTTGCATTCACAACCCAATTCACATTGTTTGTGACAATCCTTAAGCGATGAATTTGGCGAATCACATGTAGATGGGCATGGATGCGGACATAATCTGATTATCGCGTTGGGATCGGAATTGCAACCGAGATTATCTGAAAGATATGGTAAGATACAAATGGTTTCATTTAATTTAAAAAAAACTTAGAACGTCTCTTTATTTTGCTATCCGGTTATTAGTGATCTACCTATCTTAACCTTAACGGCCGGTCCCAATAATCTATCTATCTATAGGAAACAGTTTCTATCTCTGATTTTGCCGTCCAGAGAAACAAAGACAGAAGTTGTTTTTTATCTCCGATACGCCAAAACTGAAGATAGATAGGTTATTAGGACCGGCCGTTAGTAGATCTATACTAGCGGACCCCGCGAATTTATTATCGCCTCAAAACTGATTTTGACGTCTTAAATGTCATTGTCATCAAATATGACGTAGTTGGAAAATAATATCAAGAAATACGCTTTCTTAATTTTTTAAACGTACATTTTTCAATGTTTTTAATAGTTATTATCCTATTCCCGACGATGACAAATCCAAAAACACCAAAATCATAAACAAGATACGACGTCGCGTCGTGCATCGTGACACCAGTGACATGTTGCGACGTCGTTTTGTAGTGGGTTTGGTGGTTGTATCGTGTTTATGTGGGAGTAAGTGGTGTAACTAACACGACATCTTTTATCTAATAAGATTTTAACATCTATAGTTTGATTAAATTCTTCAAATCGTATTATGGATTTCACAGCGATATTCTTGTTGGTTTATATTATTTGCGTATTAATAATGTTGTACATATGTAAATACAAAGTTATTAATATACCTGGGCATGTCTCGATCTTTATGCATTCACCTCCTTCTTCAGATAAAACATATCCGGGTGGACACTGGCATGGGTCGTCGGGGTCGTAAGATGTCGCACAGCCTGGAGGATTGGGTACTGCGCAAGTTGGTCTAGGCAGAGTACATATTCCAGCTGAGATAAAAGTAAAAAAATCACGTGTTTTACTATAGAAACTATGCTGTCCGTGCTAAATACCAGTGCGATGCGTATATTTATGTATTTTTAATAAATATAAAAAGAGACATCTAATCTGAAAGAGCAAAACATCACACAATTGACTGATATCGTTAAAAATGTTTGACAAAATCAAGTATGAAAATCATCTAACATTTTTTTTAGAAGTTACTGTTTCCTACCTTCTGTATATCTCTTGAATGTTTAATTAATTTTGTGTATATGTACTTAAAAGTCTTTTTGTGTCTATGTAATTTGAACATTTTGGCAAGGGATTTAAAAAAAAATAATTTCGTTTTTGATGTCTTTAAAAAAAAAACATTCCATAAACGTTTGAATTAGTAGTTATCAAAAGTTATATCTTATGTGTATTGTACTCACGACAGTCTTTCCCGGGGATGCACACATCATCATCATTTCTGGCATAGCCGGCTTTACACGTACACTGAGGATAACATTCTGCTTCTTGGAACGTATTGCACGATGATGGAGGACTATTAAAATTGCTACAACCCTCATTCAAGCAGGGGGATGGACAGCAGTTCCATTCTTCGTTTTGTCTAGTGCATTTACGGACAGCTGTGAAAACGAATAATATTTTTGAAGCAATTTTATGCTTCAGTTACAATCGTTGTCGTCGCTTGCGTCCACTACACATAAGTTCGAAGAATGCCAATGATGCGAATTCATTTGACGTCGCGCGACCAATAGGGTAGCGACGCCAAAAGAAACCAATCACAACGCTCACTTACAAGCATTTGCTCATAACCTCTGTAGCACGCCTGCCCCGCCTACATCGCTATCACAAAAAGGTTAGAAACCTTTTTCCGTGTTCTGTGGTTAGCAGCGTCTTTTGTCTACTATGCGCCAAACCGCCTGCCATGCGTGACGATTGCATTTTTCTTGCCTATGCAAGCCAAAGTGTAATTTGTTGTTAACTGTTGATAACAACATTGCAATGATGTTATCAATTATTTATTAATTATCTGGTAAGAATCAGAAGTGGTGGCTATATACCTCTGCAGGTGTTTACCTGCAGAGGTATGACTCTCAAGTCACTCTCTACCAAAATTATGATTCTCAAGTCAAATGTTTAGGTTTCTAAACATTTGACTTGAGAGTCATAATTTTGTGGTAATATCGAATAACGGTTTTAAATTGAACAGGTGAGACAGATAATGCAAAAGAGCATTAAACATTGGCACGAATATACTCACAGAACTTCATTTCCTAAATTCGGACGTTGTTTTTGTCCAATTGACAAATTTATCAATTAAATTGATAAAATTGGCTGTAAAGTGTCTGACGAATTACTTCAATGAAAAGACTAAGTTTGTTATACTTACGACATTCCTGTGACAAAATGCATTGTCGGTCTTGTTCACTCCTCCATCTGTACTTGTACTTGCAAACGCATCCTGAAGGACAGTTGATGGAAGGATCGCATGCGATTTCACCTCGTCTGTCGTCAATTGGGCAAAAACTGGATGGGCAGCCTGATTTGCAAGGTGCAAAAGTACCATTGACACCGCAGGGGTTACCACCTAGATAATTATTATTTTAAATTATTTTTTACTGCGTTATTGTTTGTTGTTTTACTTGTATTATCATAATTTATACAGTTTTATTGGTAAAAACTATAGGCTTAATATTTGTGATAATAGTATTAAGATAAACGACATCTCTCAAAGAATCGCTGTTTGGGCACAAAGAACGGACGGACGGACTTACCGGACGACCGATCTGTGGTTAGGCCCCTAACCAAGACCTACGATTGGTGAAGGTCGTGGGAAGCCGTTGATTGTGGGTGGTATGGGATCGATCGTTGTGCAGATCCTTAGGGGAGGCCTATGCCCAGCAGTGGGCGTCGTTTGGCTGATATGATGATAATATTATCCAAATCCTTACCTGGACATGAATCTGGAGTCACGCAGATTCCTTGGCTATTAAAGAGGTAACCATAATTGCACGCACAACCGACTGCCAGTTGCATTTTTTTGCAAAACGGCAATCCATCTGGAGTGTCGCAATTCGACGGGCATGCAGGGGGCAATTCCATGATGTGAGCATTAGGATCCCCATTGCAACTAGGTCCATCTGTGATGATTGTAAAAAACAATAGGTATGTAAACTATAGATGTTATTATGAATAAGGATTTGGCGTTTAATCATAAATCTATGCTATGGTAACCTAAAACACATACTAGGCGATTGTAACTAGGCAATATTAAAAATAATTGTGTTCTAAGCAGTGTGCTCTAAGCACTATATTTTAATTTATTACCAATAAAAAACGATTGAGTAGAAGTTTTGTTAATTGTTAAGTCAATGTAGATTAATACTTATTTCTAGCAAACTCCAGTATAAACCTACTCGTATATTGATTACGCTATTTTCAAATGTAATAAAAACAAACTTACAAGGACACTGGCTAATAGGAATGCATTTACGTCCGTCTGATGTCCACACATATCCGCGCTTACAGCTACAATCTCTGCTCAAGTTGCAGTTAATGGGGTTGGGATTTGCACATGTTGGTTTGCATCTAAGAGGACAAGTTGACCCTGTAAAAGTATATTTATGTTTTTTTTTGTCAAACACATCATTCAGCGTTGTTATGAAGGAACGCCGTGAAAAACAAAATGTAACAGTAACACAGACAATGTATCAAAGAAAAAAATAATTTTTTTTTATAAATAATTCAAATTACCATAACCACTTGATGCAGATGCTGATGCAGATGCAGATGCAGATGCAGATGCAGATGCTGTTGCAGACGCAGATGCAGACGAATATTGGCCACTAGGACTTGATCCATACTCTATGAAATTCACAATTACATGACCAATTAAAATATTGAATAACTTAAATAAAATTGGAAGCTTGAATTTGCTTGTCAGCAAGTTTACTGCATATGTTAAAAAAACAGCGGAGCATGCCTGCCTCCTTGTCGTCGTTTCCTGTCCCTATCGTTGTGTGGAGTCTGATTACTGATTGCAGGCTCTTTATTCGGCCAACATCGAGATTGCAGAGCATACTTCACAAAACCAATCTGGCAATATCATTCCTTTCATATCTTTAAGGATGAGCGGCCAAGAGAAACCATCCCTATCGCTGCCTTTGTTGTTAGCACGCTAATGCACTTGGGCATCATGGTCTCGCATGCCAAATAAGCGCCGGCTAAATCTTCTCTCTTCCGCTTTATAACATATGGTGCTAAAAATCCCTAAAGCTGTAACCACCGCCAATATGCCCGTAGCTTTAACATCATCTTTTATATCGATGACAAGAGACAATAATTCCCTGTTTGCAGGGTCGTCCTCTTATATGGGATTGAACCTGCGGGACATTTTGCTTCTCCTAACAACGACTCTTTGCTGCGCTTGTCGCTGTGATCACGGATATCTCAGCCATCACTTCGACCGCCGGTCACGGATTTTGTTTGATAACCATGAGGCGCTAGTGTCGATCGACGCTGATCGACATCGATCGACAAGAGAACGCCAATTGTGTTTTAATAGCTGTTACAGCTGTTGTAACCAAAGCTGTAATGACATTTGCACGAAGAAAGGCGAACTACAGGTGATTTAATTCGACGCATCTTAAAGAACGGTTTAAAAGGCTCTCCTTTGTTACGTGAGCATGGCTAGCAGTAGGGACTATGTCATTTGCAACACTCGTAGTGGCAGCGTTGGGGTTCGCTTTTTAGTATTAAATTACATTATATTTGTACTTAATATTAATTATCATTTTTTTAAATCGAATTACATCGATAAATCGGGTCGTATCAATCGGGTATCGCTAAAATTTATTATACAAAATTTTTCAAAAATTTAATAATATTTACTCGTAGGATTTTAAGTGATCACGGCAATAAATGCAGCCCGCAAAAAACACTATTCTTAGGAAAGGATAAATAATTGATATAAGTAAATGTAATAAGTACCTATAGGGAAAGAGCATCCTGATGGCGGTTGATAAGAAGCGAAAGAACCAGTTAATAATGCAAAGGTTACTATTAAGTACATTATTACAACGTTCAAAATAAACTGTTTGGTATTAAAACGTTTTACACGGGTACGACCGTCCTGCGCACCAGCAAACACTGATGGAACATGTGTATACATGAATTTTTTTTTGTAAGACAACATGTATATAATGTGTCTTTAGCAAACAAAAAATATTTATTTACAGGTGTTCAAGCAAATGGCGTAAAAAACAAACGAAGATAATTAATATTGTTTGATAGTTACAATAATAAGTACAATACAATTTATTGTTTAGCACAGCGCAACAACTCTCTCGTTAGTGAATATTACTAACG
This sequence comes from Anania crocealis, assembly GCA_949315895.1. Taxonomy (NCBI): domain Eukaryota; kingdom Metazoa; phylum Arthropoda; class Insecta; order Lepidoptera; family Crambidae; genus Anania; species Anania crocealis. Next base: position 14,764,844 of record OX438863.1, read on the forward strand.
AGAGAGTTGTTGCGCTGTGCTAAACAATAAATTGTATTGTACTTATTATTGTATCTATCAAACAATTATTATTGTTTATGTTATTCATTACTTACATAGAATAAAACATTATGTTAGTGTAAGATGAACATTTTATTGGAATTATTTATTGTGCTACACAGAATACACAGTTCATTACATTATTAAAATAAATAAAAAGATTTCAGCACACTCATGAATTATTTTATTTTTTAATCCATTTCTGTTTTCTGTAGGTATTGACTGACAGAAAAATACACCATTAAATTAACCAAAAAGAGGAAAATACTCTACCAGCTGTAGCCGCATACTCGTACGGCCCTGTTGAGCATAAGTTGAACTGGCCTTATTCGTAAGTTACGAGTACGAGTAGTACAGAGTCCAAAATAGTACGTTAAGCATCAAGTGGACGTAGTATAAGCTGCCTGTGGTTGCTGATTGATTTTTTTATTCATTCATGACTAAAAATTTGTTCATTTGGATTTTGTGATAAAAAGAACTTCCAGCATGCTAGTATAGATATGGTATAGATTAGCTGAGAATTTCACAAGTTGCGGACGAGAAGGCTAATTATGCAACTCTTTTCAGACAGTTGACTGTTTACTTCTATTTTCTCAATCAGAAGATCTCCCTCTCTCTTTTCTAATCCTTCCTTATATTACTGTTCCTTTACTTTTCTCATTATTCTCAACACAAAAATAAATAAAGTTGGTCAACTCGTTTTTGAGTTATAAATGGTGTAACTTATTTTATTCATATTCAAATTAATTTATTTCAGATAACATTAAATCTATGACATTTTAATTTACAATAGATAATAATAACATGCCATTACAATATAATACAATTAAACAAAAAAAAAAACATAAATAATTATTGGTAAGCCCCCCAGTTATTGGGACATGTCTAAAGCAGCAATGCCGGAGGGAAGGACAGTTTTATCTGTCTCCTATCATTTTCAGGATAATATTGGAGCTGGCCCGAACTGTGCGAACCAGTGACGCGGAAGGTCGCGTAGAAGCAGGCAGTGCGTGCCTTCGCAATCAAGCCAGAGGCACTGCAGAAGCGATGCAGCCTCAAAATCACCCTGAAAGCGTTATTGTACAGGATGCGTAGATCGTTGTAACTTCGTTTTACTATAGTGCGCCCACAGGATGTATGTACAATAAGCTCTAAATAGTGTAATTTTTACCTCTTGCTCTAATAAAAAACGCTCTCCGCTTCCGATCAATATCTGCATTATCTTTGAGGTCCTAATTATTATGTGTTCCAGGTACTTAAATTGACCTACAACATCCAGGGGCCCACCATTTAATAATACCAGTGGCAAATTTAATGTATAGAAAGGCTAACCATTAGTTATCTTTCTATATATCAAAATATCTCATGTCTGCAGTGTATTTGATATCCAGTGTTTACATTTTATACTCTGAAATAAATATAGTCTATTACCGTTATTTGTACCTGTTTTATATTCACTACGTGCTGGCGTTTACAAGGTCGAGCCGGATCCAGTGGGAGCCGTTTTACATGCCACCCAATGTGTTACTACACGTCGTTAATAAAAAAAAGTGAATCAGCACCAAATACAAGAAGTTATTCAGCCACATCAAAGTACGTGTCCATCCTCAGCTAGCTTAATGAAAGCATAGCCGAAACATCGATTATGCCACTTCATGTAATAGAAGCCGATACCCCAGCATAATACGAAGTTCTGTAATTAAACTCGGATGTAGGTCAAGATCGTTTGCATATTTTTGAAGCGTATACCGCTGATCTTGAGACTGGAGAATGCATCTCTCTGCATGTTAATGAGAGTACTTCATACATTGTGAAGCAATGGGCAGAGCGAAGCAGATAGGTTGAAGAAATTGGGAGAGTTGTATCCATTATAATGGTTGCACACCTCAATGGTTTGTCAGCGCTGATTGATAGTGCTGTCACGGTGTACATATTGGTCACATTCGTGAAGAATTTTGCTGCTACCTTTGCTGCAAACACACCTAACAGGAACTTTATAAGCAATTTACGGACGATCTAATTGTCAAACTATAGTTTCTCTCTGATCACCGAAATAAATTCGACTCTACATTTTTATTGTTTAGCCATCGAGTCATCGAAACGGCACTAAGCACATGCAAATGAACTTGACTGGTTGGAAAGTATCGTGGAAGACACTGGCTGAATGGAATCAACATTACCAGTGCTCCCCTGGATGACGGATCGACGATGTCGCTGATCAGTGAAGCTTTGGCGAAGCGCGCGGGACTGTGTAGTCCTTACATTATCATAATTATATACCACTAGCTGTTGCCCGCGACTTCGTCCGCGTCAATTTCTGTTATTATGATCGCGATTATTTTTACAATATTTTTCTCTGATGCTTCGTTCCTATTGGTCGCAGCGTAATGTTATATAGCCCAAAGCCTTCCTTGATAAATGGACTATCCAACACAAAAATAATTTTTCAAATCGGACCAGTACTTCCTGAGATTAGCGCGTTCAAACAAACAAACAAACAAACAAACTCTTCAGCTTTATAATAATAGGGGTTAAAGTATGAAATTGCCGATTATTTTCCCACTTTTTATTTTGTTTATAGCTCTTAAGTATAGTCGTATTATTGCGTAATTCTTTTTGTATTGTATCAAAAACTAAATAAAGTAACTTTTGACTAAAAAAAAATGCAATACTAGTGCCTACTACTTCAAAGGAAGTCATTGAAAAGACCCCTTACAATGTGTCAGCTGACCTTCTTGCTTCAATTAAGTATATTTGTATTATATACTTTGATTTTCAGAAATTTAAATACTATAATGCGTTTTATAACCATCTAACTTTCATCTTTAATTGCATCGAAAACGGTTTAGGCATTTTTAAAAAAACTAAAAAATTGTTAGTATGGAAAAATGACCATTCTCGATTTCATCCATACAAAACGGCAATTTCATACTTTAACCCCTAATATTAGTATAGATATAGATTTGTCGCTGCGTTTGTAGCTGTGATAACGGATGTCTCACCCGTCACATCGACCGCCACTGTCATGGCTTTTCGTTTGTTAGCCATGTGGTGCTGGTGTCGATCAACGTAAAAAGAGAAAGCAATCGTGCGTTAATTTCTGTGACAACAGCTGTTACCAAAGCTGTTATGATATTTGAACTTAGAGAATCGCACTGATGTAGCCGTGAGTTACTGTGCTTGCGCGTAGCTTACACTGACAACGAGATACGTAGTTTCGACGAAAGTGAGCCAAGCTATTTCTGGTATAGACCATAAGATTAATTATATTCGTGCGCGAAGTGTCAGTGATACAAGTTTACTGAAACAAAGAACGTCTTCCTTCGGAGAAAAATGTACAAAACGCAAAATGAGCACAATTGGCAAAATGTACAAATCGCAAAATGTACAAAAGAATAATGAGCAAAACGCAAAAAGAACACGACTCTCAAAATGTACAAAAGAATAATGAGCGAACCGCAAAAAGAACACGACTCTCAAAATGTACAAATCGCAAAATGTACAAAAGAATAATGAGCAAAACGCAAAAAGAACACGACTCTCAAAATGAACAAATCGCAAAATGTACAAAACGCAAAATGAACAAGACTCTCAAAATGTATAAATCGCAGAATGTACAAGAAAGAGGTAAGGCCTCTTTCACATTAACCATGGGTAGCAGTTTTAATAGATTACCAAGGAACAATACGAAAATATTGATATTTTTTAACGAACAAGTCGAATTGAAACACACACAAAAGAGTGCTACTGTAAAATATTTAGCTTATAAAAGAACATGAAGGTAATTAAAAAAGTTTTTTTTTAAATTCTTACCTACTACGGAAAGTCTACATGCAGGAAGTGTAATGATTTAAGTAGTCCATGTATTATGTATGTGGGTATTTATGTAGGTTCCACATATGCGGCTAAACTACTGAATCGATTTTGATGAATTAGGTATCAATCGTTTCCAACTTTCGTTAAAAAAAGCTACATGGCGAATGCTACAACAATATATTGGGTTACGGGTATCAAATGAAAGAAGACAAAATTTTGAATACAAAAAATTTAAATAGCAAATATACATGATGACTTAGAAATCATAGCATTTTCACAGTCGGGTTTTTAGACTATTCATACTTGTTGTAAATTACAATGGACCCCAGAACACATTGATATAATGAGCATGAAATTTGTAAAAGTGGTGTAGTAAATGGTATATTCCTCTTTGTTGTATGCTCAAGTTGCTGTCCAATTTTGTTTTTAAGGTATTCAACGATATTTCCAGATTAAAAAAATATTTCCCTTTTCGGGAGGACTTGGTACCCCATATTAACCCAGCTACAAAAAGTTGTGCCTATCAACGGCGCCGCATCAAGAGTGAGGCAGTGAAGATTCCAAAGAGAATAAGTTTGCTGTTTTATATTTGAGCCTCCGCAAGAAAGATCGTTTAGTCGAATTTTTTATACGAAACGTGATGTGTTGTAGACATAAAATATTAAAAAAAAAAGTTGTGCGTGTACTAGTGTACACACGTAAGAAGTGAAACTTCTTTATGGCCTTATTTTTCGAAAAATGATCTACATGCAACTTTCCAGAAATTGGTTAAATTAGTTAAATTGGTTAAATTGGTTAAATTGGTTAAATTGGTTAAATTGGTTAAATTGGTTACATTGGTTAAATTGGTTACATTGGTGAAATTGGTTAAATTGGTTAAATTGGTCAAATTGGTCAAATTGGTTAAATTGGTTACATTGGTTAAATTGGTTAAATTGGTTAAATTGGTTATATTGGTTAAATTGGTTAAATTGGTTAAATTGGTTAATTTGGTTAAGTTGGTTAAGTTGGTTAAGTTGGTTAAGTTGGTTAAGTTGTTTAAGTTGGTTAAGTTGGTTAAATTGGTTAAATTGGTTAAATTGGTTAAATTGGTTAAATTGGTTAAATTGGTTAAATTGGTTAAATTGGTTAAATATTATTTCACTTTACCTTTTTGCTATCGTCTGAACCAACCGTGGTAGGGGCAAGAAAAAGATGGCGCGTAACCGAAAAATGTGACGAAAATTTGACGCAACTTTCCAGAAATTGGTTAAATTAGTTAAATTGGTTAAATTGGTTAAATTGGTTAAATTGGTTAAATTGGTTAAATTGGTTAAATTGGTTAAATTGGTTAAATATTATTTCACTTTACCTTTTTGCTATCGTCTGAACCAACCGTGCAAGAAAAAGATGGCGCGTAACCGAAAAATGTGACGCAAAACGTGACGGTAAATTTTTTCCAACGCCGATAAAGAAGTTTCACTTCAAAAATAATAGAAAACAGCACACTCATGCACGGTAGAAAGAGTGGGAGATACTAGTTCCTCTCCCTTCCCCTCGATCTTACGCTTTTTCGATCAGCATCACGTGACCCTGACGCGAGTTTGGAAGTTTTTACCCATCCAACAAAAAGTGCTCAGCGCCGCTAAAGAAGTTTTCACTTCAAAAACCTGAAAATAGGTACTCGTATAATAGGTATATCCATTTAAGTACTTCAATATGTTGACTTATGCTCAAAATCTTTTCTGCGTGAACGTGGGATTTTTTGTACATTCTGCGATTTGTACATTTTGAGAGTCTTGTTCATTTTGCGTTTTGTACATTCTGCGATTTGTACATTTTGAGAGTCCTGTTCATTTTGCGGTTTGTTCATTATGCTTTTGTACATTTTGCGATTTGTACATTTTGCCAATAATTGTGCTCATTTTGCGTTTTGTACATTTTTCTCCAAAGGGGAACGTCTTAATGCGTAAATTGTAATGAATATTAAATAATCATTCTTATTTAGTTGATATTCAAAATCACCTATGTACCGGTAAGTATGTGAGGTAAGATTTAATATTAAATCTATGGGTAAGATAAATATCACATGCTTTTCCCTTTTGAAGTTACTCGTAGATTTGGAAAATTAAATGAACTGTTACTACGCTCTCGCCTCTAGGCTGGTGCGTTAATGCTAGTATTCACGTGCCGCCTGACTACTTACTCTTTCTTTTGAGTACTTACCATCAAATTCATTTTCAAACCATAACAAATGATTTTTAATACGAGTATGTGTTATTTTGATCGTCGAGACTGTAAAGTTATGAAGATAAAGTTATAGTTGTCATCGTAAAGCTGATTGATATATTCGTCAGTCAGCTGTTAGGTATGCTACGGTATCACGCTAGCTCAAGGCGGCGCGCGGCGTGCAGGGCGTGCGGTGTGGTAGGGCGGGCTGCACAGTGCAGGTGCGCCTAGGCATGTAGTTACTACAAGCAGTACTCGCTCAAAATTATGATCCTTTTATATTTCGTGGATATATATATACCTATATCGCATTTGTGTAAGGTTCACATGAAAACATTCCTTAGCATAGAAGTAAGTACATTAATGGTTCGAATGGATGCCAATGACTTTGAAGTCATTCTGTATATTGTAGAAATACTACCGATGCTGGAGTTGCTCTTCTAGTAAGCTAGATTTTGTGAGATGGTATTGTTTGCAGATGACACATCAATGATTTTTAAAACTAAGAGGGGCAAATGTTCATTTGATGATGTTAACAATACTCTCTCTAAATTATTACATTGGTTTACAACAAATAATCTTTTACTAAATGCAAATAAAACAAAATGTGTAAAATTTACCATGCCCAATGTAAGGTTTGCTGCTACTCATATAATTGTTAAAGATGAACCACTAAACTCAGTAGATTTAACTACCTTTTTAGGTATAACTGTAGACTCTCATTTGCAATGGGGTGCTCATATTAGGGTGCTGTCTGGAAGACTTAGTTCTGCTGCTTATGCTGTGAGAAAGATAAGGCAATTGACTGATGTTGAAACAGTTTATACTACAGCTGTTATTTTCGTGCACATTTTATATTGTCCAAATGTTTTTATTCCAAATAAACTTTTTTCATTTTTTCATTTTCATGTTAGAAAGGCAAGATTCGTACCTATACATTAGCTACTTTGACGACACATATATAAATGGAATCCTGTTATTGGGCTCAGCGGCAGATATCTAGTCTATTTTTACGGCCCTAGACGTTTTGATTCGCTAAAAGAGCTGTTTAAATAAATTAATGTACTTTCAGTTGTTTCTACTTACAGTATATTTATGAAAGCATTATTACGTCCGTAATAACCTCCATTTATTTCTTAAGAAAAGTGACGTACACAATTTCAATATTTTCTATCTATATCTATATCTTTATTATATGAAAGAAAGTCGTGTTAGTTACACCACTTATAACTCGAGAAGGGCTGGACCGATTTTTATGATTTTTAGTTTTTTTGGATTTGTCTTCGCCGGAAATAGGATGATAAGTATTAAAAACGTTGGATATTAACCGCAAAAAAATATTTATGATATATTTTTTAAACTATGCCATAAAATTAAGTACATACTATTTTTAGGCGATAACATAAAGATAAACTTATTGTTACAGATTTCAGACTGCCAAAAGGGTGTTTATTAGGTACATCACTATAAATATTTATGGTTTATTGCTACTCTTTATTTGTATCGACGCCACAAGGCACTGATTATGTCATGGGAATAAAAATAAAAATTCATGTAAATTCCAAAAGTATATTTATTTGCTTTTAAATACACTTATTATAAAGACGACGCCATTCATGAACATGCTGTAAAAGAAAGAGATATAAAACAAATTAATTATTAATTTATATTTCAACTTGTAGATTTAGTTTACACAAATTTGGATGAGATAGTTTAAGCTCAGAAGTCTTTCAAACATCCCAATATTTTAGTCTAATATTGCTTTGGGACAACTATGTGGGCTGGTACCGAAAAGTAGCAGCGCAAGAAACTCGATCATTGTTTGTAATTTAGGTCACCCCAAAGAGTCATGAGTCATGACTCTATCAACGGTCTAAAGAAACATCAACCAGCTCGATAGTGATGTACTCGTATTATTCTCATCTGCTGCATTCAGCAGATGAGAATAATACGAAAATACACGTATACAATAATATTCAGGTATATGAATAACATTCAGGACGCTGGTTGAACGGCGGTAGGAGGAGCTAGGACTAGAACTAGACTAACGAACTAGGTATCGTTCGGTTTGAAATAAGAACAGAAACAATATTTGGCCTTTTAAAAAGAACAATAACCGAGTGTAATAAAATATTTACGCTGTTTAACTTTATATATAACTTTATATTTGTAAAAATGCACTAATCAAATGTATTAAAATAAGTACTTTATAGCAATCAAGGTTATTAATGTAAAATTTTAAGTTATTTATGAAAAGTATAGAATAAGTTATTTCATGGCCATGATTTACCAAACCAGTCCTAGGGTGGAAAAGCAGCAAATCATTTCACAAGTACTTTGAAAAGAATTGACTATGTGCTTTGCACAATGAATATGTAAGTTGATTGAACAGTTGTAGTTACAGTAGCCTTTACGGTAGATCTATGATTATTATAAGGTAATTACTTACGGCAATCGCACTTTGCTACGCAAACGTCTTTATTGTTTTTGAAATAGCCGTCTTTGCAGTTGCATTGTGGTTCGCACTTCCTAATTATTGGAGGTGAGCAACTCTTTCCGACCTCTGAGCAGAATTCTCTTGGACAATATGGACGGCAACCAAACCATTTTTCATTCTGTCTGCAGCATTTTACTGGAGCTGAAACGTTCATTTGGAACTGTAGGTTCATGTTTACTTACAGACAGACAAGTTTTGTTAAACCGATATGTAAATATTGACTTATGTCCTCAATGTTATATATTTTTTAATTTGTGACTATATTTGTGAATGTTGTACACTCGACAGCACATCAAGGTAAACAGTTCAACTGCGATAACAGCTTTTATTACGTAGGGCATAAAGGCGGTCTCAAGGTCAACATGTATAGTCTGATGTGCCGCCGTGTGTACATTTTATTTAAATTGAAAGTATTTAACGTGTCATCCAGGTATTTTTTTAAGATGTTCTTTTGTTTTTACAAAAGCACATCTTAAGCTTTATAATGTGACCTAGTTTAGATACGCTTGGCTATAATTACTCGTATATTATATTTTTAATTCCATTCATTTAAATGTAGTAGGTATGTGTAGTATGCACTTGTGTTAACTCGTATCTATTAAAAAAAAATATTTATTTATTTATTATACAGACTATTTTTCACAAGTTCAGTTTTGTCTAATCTTGCTGATGTTATTAGCACCACGTGATATATTTTTTACTCGCAATCTCACGTATGAGATTTTATAAATCAAAATAGATTCACATCATTTATAATCATACTGAAAATAATGAATTTCAATTTAACATTACATGTATAACAGATCTTAGATCAAAGTATAAATCACTTAATATAACCACATACAAAGTATTAAACTTACGACAATCTTCAGCCAAAATGCAAGTGTCGTTGTGGGTGTTTAATCTTCTGTAGTTAAACTTGCAAACACATCCAGAATCGCAAGGGGACGGGAAGTCACAGATTGTGACTCTTTTGACATCATCCACTGGACAGTACTTTGGTGTGCATGACACTGTACACGAGGAAAACTCCTCGTTTGGCCGATTACATGGGTTTCCACCTAAATGTAAGCAGTTTGAATCAGTAATAATTTTACCTTAACGTAGATAAACGTTATGTCGTCGCAAGTTCTGATTTGAATAAAAATTTAAATATACGAAAAATATTTTACAACCGTTAAGAGGAAATAGCTTTATAAATAGTTTAAGGCAAATAATGGTTAGAACAGTCACGTGTTAAGCGAAGGTTGTGAGTTCGAGTCCCATTTAAGGGGATTAGGAGAGCTAAGTGCTGCCCCCAATTGATTTAATTTTATTACTTCTAAACAAAAGCAATTCTCAAAAAACTGGAATAATAGCAATTTAGCAAATTATTTATTGAACCACTGTTACCTGCTTTTCATTCTGGCATTCTTTCGTCTTGTAGATTATTGCTAAAAACGGCCGCTTTTGGCGTTAGCGACAAATTCGACTTTATAAACAACTAAATAAAAAGTTTACTGTTATTCAATAAATACTAGAGGTAATTTGCTTAATTGCTATGATTCCAGTTTTTTGAGAATAGCTTTTGTTTAGAAGTAATAAAATTAAATCTATTGGAGGCAGCACTTAGCTCACTTAAGACAATAAAAATAGAGGAATTGTATTTTCAAGTTAAACTTAAAACTTAAAAAACAGTCTCAAAAAATCTCTTTTCTTCATAATACATTTAATTCTACTTCATCTGACATACATTTTGTTGATTCACAATATTCACGGTCTCCTTTATTCAAAATATCGCTTGTCCTAAGAAATATTTTGGAATTTCTGTTATCTGTACCAGTTTGTTTTTAAAAAGAACAACCACAATTACTTACATGGACAGTTATTGGGTAGAATGCATTTGCCGTTTTCTTTAGACCTTATGTACCCAGGTTTACATTCACAACCCAATTTGCATTGTTTTTTACAATCCTTGAGCGATGAATTTGGCGAATCACATGTAGATGGGCATGGATGTGCACAGGATTTAATTATCGCGTTGGGGTCGGAATTGCAACCAAGATTATCTGAAAGACATTGTTAGATGGTAGTAATTTTTTTTAAAATCCTATCTATAGAATGACAGTCACATTGTGATCTCCTAATATCTATTACTCCAAATAGATGTCTTTATTGAATTATTTTGTAACTACAAACAATATTTTTTGAATTATAATTGCATATTCTTGTTTACTGTTTATGTTATTTGCATTTTCAAAGGAAGTTATTATTAACAAAGGGCTTTGAATATACCTGGGCAGGACTCGATCTGTATGCATTCACCTCCTTCCTTAGATAGAACGAAACCTGGTGCACATTGGCATGGATCTTTGGGATCGTAAGATGTCGCACAGCCTGGGGGATTGGGTACCGCACAAGTTGGTCTGGGCAGGGAACAACATTTACCACCTAAAATGTGTTTAAGAAACTTAAGTAATATATTACTGACTTTCTGACGTCACACACTGGTTTACACCGGTAATATAAATGCATAGATAAGATATATCCTTAAAACTCTAGCGGTGGATAAAGTCTGTAAAATTCTGTATCTACATGTATAGATCTTTCATTAGTAGAACATTCAGATAATTATAGCTAAATAAATAAGTCTGAAAAATATTGTTAAGGCGTTTTTTTGTTAGGACAATTTTAAAAAAGCCTTCCTAAAAAACCATTTACATTTTGCAACGAAATGAAGTCTTTGTAAATAGTCAAAATTTAAATTCAAATAATTGTAACTATACTCATTGATATCAAAATATGATTTCCAAATATTGTATACATATCTGGGTATGCAATTGATAATTTTAAGGCTGGAAACTAGATTTGTTCCAAATACCAATACAATTTATTGTTGTTTTATGGAAAAAATTGGATTCAGCAGTAACAATATTAAATGTTTTGATATTGAGATCAACATTTGAGTTTGTGATGCGTTATTTAAAAATAATCTTGTTCTTTTTTTATTGTAGTTTTCAAAAGGACAGACTTATAAATAAAAAAATATATTTTTTTAACACATTAAGAATAATAAATCAAACTGATACCGTCAAATGCAGCATATAAAAGAAGTACAGTAAGACTCAACATGGTATAAACGTACTGAACAACCAGTAATTGAGAAAGATAGCAAAGAAAACTTATTTATATTAACTTAGATAGATCAACCGATGTTCTTTAAAAACAATGTGACTTATTTATCACAAACATTTCTCTTTGTCCACAAAAACACATTGCAGAGGTGTTCAAGCAAACGCAAACTGTTGTTTTAATATCAACAACATATTTTTTTCCAACTTTCATATTTAATAAGATGATTTCATTGTTTGAAAACATGTTTAAAACTATAACTCATTCATTATTAAGTGCAACAAAAGATGTAAGTAGTTAGTTATTCATACTAATCTATACTTAATATTATAAAGCTGAGGAGTTTGTTTGTTTGTTTGTTTGAACGCGTTAATCTCTGGAAGTTCTGGTTCGATTTAAAAAATTCTTTTTGCGTTGGTTAGTCCATTTATCGAGGAAAGGTTTAGGCTATATAATATAACATCACGCGTGACCAATAGAAGCGAAATATGAGTGAAAAATGTTGCAAAAATAGTCGCGATCATAATAATAGAAATTGACGCGGACGAAGTCGCGGGCAACAGCTAGTAATATTATAAATGCGAAAGTGTGTGTGCCTGTCTGTTGCCTGATCTCAATTAAACCTATTAAGGTACAATTTTAAATTGATGTAGGTATTTCAAGTCCCAGGAAAGTTCAAAGGGTAGTTTTTATCCAAAAAATCATCACATAAGTAAATGGTTGGAATTAACTGGTGCTGAAAAGTTTGTGCGGGGAGTCAATAATTTTTTAATTTAGTTAAAAAGATGGCGGTTGTGACAATTTGAGGTATCCATGAAGAGCGCGATATTACTGTTATATTAATCACTGCAAAAAAAAAACTTGAATCGATTAAGGTAATTATAGACTTGAATTATGTTTATAATTTGTCAAATATTCATTTATTGCTCAATTACTTATCTTGTCTTGTATTATATAAAATCTTAGTGTAAAAGAAAGTCGTGTTAGTGACACCACTCGAGAACAACTGGACCAATTTTTATGATTTTTGTATTTTTGGATTTGTCTTTTGCAGGAATAGGATAATAAGAATTGAAACCGCTAGAAAGTTAGCATTAAAAATTGTACTTCTTCATTATTTCCAACCACGCCATATTTGATAACGATGACATTTGAAACGTCAAAGTCAAATACTACTCTCAGGCGATACGAAGTTCGCGGGGTCCACTAGTACCTACAAAATAAATATAAAAATTACTTAAAGCAGCAATTGACTTCTTTGGCATTCCGGGTGGAAGGCATAACTATAAAACAGTCGTAAAGTCTGATTACCCTCGATTTAGGGTGATCATGACTTGTTTACTTACTGTTGCCTTAGAAATTTAAGGCCGTGATATATTGTGATCTCAGAGGTTTACAAACCATTAACGTATACAACGCGCGTCTAAGGGATCTAAAATGGTTGAATGCCGTATTATTCCGATATGTAGAGGGTTTTTTTAAAATGTCTTTGATCCTCTGCTATTCTGCAGAGATTTTACTGCTAATTTATTATTTAAAAAATGCTTGAACTGATCTACAGTAATATAATAGAGAGGAAATATTTGTATGTCTGTAATGAATAAACTCAAAAACCACTAAACCGATTTTGATGAAATTTTGTATGATAGTTGGTTAGACCTTGGGTAAGAATATAAGCTACTTTTTAACTGACTTCAAAAAGGATGATAATGTTATTTCATATTTCCTGATTACCTGTGGCGACCTAACTCACACGCAACAAACAGGAGTTCGACCAGTTCCGACGACAAACAACAGATGGCGCCGTTATACCTCACCATCGCCATATTGTCCATATTATCCTGCATTGCAGGTTCATCTACTTTAAGTTAGGAGTCAGAAAATAATTCTTTAAATGTCGTTAGATTTTCAGTTTTTTACGTCAGTGTACTTATATTTAGGTACACCAAAAATAGCATGCAAAAAGTAAAAATAAAAACTCTCTAAAAACAAAAAAATAACTACCTATCACTAGGGGTTATCACTAGGGGTAGACCCTGCCGATTATCACTAGGGGTATACCAGCGGATGAAATACGAGTAAATGCCTGCTTGAAAGCGTCTGTATTATGGGTACATGTAAAAAAGTTTTGTTTGACTACGAATAATGCGAGTTCGACAACACAATGATTCTCAAGTAGGCCGGCTGCTCTCATGAAAATTTGAGAAGATTGTATGCCAACTGACAGTGACGGTATGATTACACTGAGCTATGAATTTTGTCGAATTGTTGATACCACATATGATTTAAAAAATAATGTCCACCCTGACCTACAAATAAATATGAGCAATCAGGAATGGTTGTGTGAACTAGCGATTTTTGCGTCGACAAATGAGACAGTAGGGCTGATAAACGATCGAATTATATTAAACGTGGAGGGGGATGTTGTGGAGTATCTCTTAGTAGACCATGTTATAGACACTGATCAAGTGACATCGTACTTGCCCTATAGAGTTTCTCAACTCTAGTGTGGTTTTATAATCACGCTTACGCCCGCTTGGTTGCTTGCTGATATTCCGATTTTGGGTTGTTATTTTTTTTTATTCTATATGGTTTGAAATCTTACTCAACATATGCCAAAAATATTAATGATAGATTATTAAGTTTCCAGAAAAACGTTTCCAATATCATTAAAAGACGAAAATTATATTAAATATAAATAAATTTGACGATTCATAACTACTTACTTGTGTCTTTTACGATTAAAAATGTTAACAAATAAAAAAGTGCTTATGTAAAAAAGCAAAGCAAGTATGCAAGCATGCAGGCATGCAAGCAAGCATGCAAGAATACTAGCAATCATGTTTGCAAGCAAACATGCTAGTATATGCAAGCAAGCAATCATGTAAACAAACATGCAAGCAAGCACACATGCATTATGATTTCAAATCTCAGTCACCCACACTCACCTTCGCAGCATCAGCTTTTAAATTACACTCAGTATTGAACAAACAAGTACCACGGCGAAGTGACCACGGCGAGTCAGGGTAAACATAATTAGAGTTGTTAAGGATGAAAAAAAAAAACCATAGATATTAAACAAAAAAAATAGTACTAGGTATGATAATTAATAGTACAGATTTATTGAAAACAGTTATGCATGTACCGATTATTTTTTTCAATAAAAATAAATAAGAGGATACAAAATTACTTGTTTTTTTTGATGAATAAATCATGTTAAGAAATAAAAAAGTGTGTCTGTAAAAATAGGGAAAAGGTTACTTCGATCTTTAGTACATCTAGAAATTAAAATAATTCTTTGCAAAACAACTGTAAAAAGAAAAAAATATTTAATAATCGGATATCTGTTGTTCTGGAAAATGAAACATCTACAAAATAAATTTTATATTTACAATATTATGTATTAAACTGTATTAAAATATATCTGGTATTCAAAATTCATTAAACTATTTTCGAATTATTGAAATTCGAAACGAATAGTTTCGAAAGTAAGATAGGTTACCCGGCTGATCGATCAGCAAACTCCGCTCCCAAGTGCGGGGGCCCCCCGCAATGGTCGAACACGTCGACTGCAGTTTCTTTACAGAAACGTTTTCCGTGGCCATAGGCAGGCATCGCGAGCACTGGACGAGGTGCGACTAATCGAGCACCCAAATCTACGTGCACGACACCTGCACCCGTCTATCTTGCCCAAATCATTGGAGAGACCTTCATTACTATAAGTCTTTATTTTTCATTTACTCTACTCTCTTATTCTTCCAATGTCCTCCTGCGTCCTACATCCTACAATATTTTTCTATCCTTTTTCTTTCTCAATTTGTCTACCTTTACTTCATCCTCCTATCCTCTTTTGCTTTTACCACTTCCCTTATCCTTTCCAATATTGGCTCGTATGAGAATGATCTCATTCTTAGATGTTATGACTACGGAGTGCATGGTCGCCCGTCCAGGGTTTGGGCCGTGTGGGCGGGTCGGCCGCTACACTCGCGTATTTCCCTCTTTCCTTCGATGCCACTTTTACCGATTTAGCAAGCATCTTTATTTCCTTATTTATTCTCTTTGAGTAACTTGCTGTGTCATGTAGAGGGTTAATAAAGGCCATCATTCAATAACGCCGTTCATGGTCGGGGTATTTTCGCATTTATCGCATTTATAATATTATTAATAATCTTTTATATATATAAGTCGTGTTAGTTACATTTTATTAATTGACAGAAAAAATTTTTGACTTGAACATTGATGTAGTAATCTTATTATTCTATTCTTATTACTCTTAACCTTACTCTTAACCAATGGACTTGACATTATTTTATGGTGGCATTATTATGACATTCTTTTTTTATTCCGATTGACATTTATTATATTTTATACCATAATGTTTATTAGATCTCATTATTTTAAATGGAATGTATGTACCCAATTTTTAATATTTGCATTCTGATAATCCCGGCAAGGCATGTGCACACTCTGACAATGTAACATCTTTATACCATGTTTTTACGCAAATAAAGTATTATGAATTATGAATTATAAATTACAACACTTCTAATTCGAGAATTTTTATGATTAATGCGTTTTTGGATTAGATTTTGTCCGGAATAGGTAAAAAAAAATTAAAATATAAATTTTGATGGGGACTGGTCAGGATGGGGATACGAAGTTCGCCGGGTTCGCTAGTTAGTAATATTAGTAAGGTAGGTAGTGGGAAACCGAAAGAGCGCGACGTTATGGTTTATTAATTGATTCATTAACACTGATTTTAACAGTAAATTATAATATTAAAAATACCGCTTACCAGGCTTTGATTTACAAGGATTATGAGGTGCTGGAAGATAAAAAAATTATAAACTTCAAAAATAGGCAAGAGGCTAGATTGGAAACTAAAGCAAAAAAAATATAAAACAAATAAGATCGTTCACATTGTGTTCAAAATGTTAGATTTCTAAGTTATGGGTGCTAAAAGTTAACTTTTTTGACCACACAGTAAAATAATAAACTCATAGGAAAATCAATTAACTGCCTCAGTTAATTGTAGAGTGGTACAGTGATAATTTTGAAAGCGAAATTTATGTTGTATTCGAGTTGCTATTTAAACAATATTTTGTAATGGATTTTGATGTGCTATTTCCGAATTTTGAGTGGTGAGACTCTGGAACTGCTATCTTCTTGCAATCATATCATGTACCCAAATGGATTAGGTTTTGCAAATACCACATCAGTAGGTTCTTCGCTGAAATCGGAAACTATAGGTATGTATTTTGAAATGTTACTTACGTGGCGGACAGTCAGAACTGAGAATGCATTCATTTTTTGAATTTCTAAGATACCCGGGCTTACAGTTGCATCCTGGTTGGCATTCCTTGGCCAGACATTTATATGAAGTGGAGGCACTATTACAAGATTGCGGTGGGCATATCACGCAGCTCGTTGGTTCTTCGTTGCAGCCACATTCTTTTGGAATTTTTGCTAAAAAGTAATCAAATTATTTTAATAAATAATGTTATCGGATCACGATTTACTCGTAGTGACGCTGACATGGAGAGTTACTAAAGATTTTAAATGTACGACTTAATACGATCTTTAAACTTCCGGTCTGAAGCGGCTTATTTTAACGCCATACATCTTGACAGTCTTCTAAAGCACTTCTAACCCACCCGCCTATCGGACTCAAGTAAATTAAGAAATAATCGTTTTCTAATTTGACATGAATTGGAAACCTTAAGTTGTAGGTAGATCACCACACCACTGCCAACCGTGTAGTCAACGTATAAATAAAAACATGTTTTTTTATTTATATTGCTCTCATTTATACTATGTATAAAATATATTATTATATTTATATATTCGACGTGTTTTAATACTTACGACAGTCTTTCTCCTGAATGCAAGTCCCGGTAGCGTTGTCGTATGGTCTGTAGGTTCCCTTGTGACAGGCGCAGCCAGTGAAAGGGGCACAAGTGGGTTTAGGGTTTACTTTTCGGTTCCCACATGTCTGTTGACAGTCTTTCATGTTTGTCACATAGCGCTCGTGTTTTTCGTCACATTTTTTGTCTGTGAGTTAAAAGTACATTTGTAAACAAAACATTAAAAGACAACACCTATAGTAATATTATTGGTCTAGAAGACAAATTCGATGTATTTTTAGGGTTCCGTACCCAAAGGTTAAAACGGGACACTATTACAAAGACTTCGCTGTATGTCCGTCTGTCCGTCGCTTTGTCACCAAGCTGTATCTCAAGAGCCGCGATAGCTAGACAGTTGATGTTTCACAAATTGTGTATTTCTGTTGCCGCAATAACAACAAATACTAAAAACAAAATAAAATAAATATTTAAGGGAGCTCCCATACAACAAACCCTTTTTTTTTGGCCCTTTTTGGTACGGAACCCTTCGTGCGCGAGTCCGATTAGCACTTGGCCGGTTTTTAAACACCTTTGTACTCAGATTTTTGTGTTCTTTTATTTGATACCCCACTCGTTATGCCGGCATACTGTTTTTTTTTCAAAGCACCCCAATATATTGTCGTAGCCAATGATATTTTAAAGTATAGATATATTACCTTCATAGTAATTAGCGTATTAAAATCTGATCCGATCAATCTAAAACTGCACACATTGGTAAGTTTCATTGATAAGCAGAACAAAAGATGCGAAATAGCACGCAAATGAAAGAGATGACTATAATTTTTAGTGATTACCGCTCGTGACTGCGTTCGACGCGGAAGTTGTAAAAAACGCCCAAATTAGGGCGTATTTGAGTCTTCACAACGCGCGCGCTTATAACATATTTGATTCGTTTTAATATAATATCATTCACCATGTAGCTTTTTTGTAACAAAAGGTACCTATCCTATGTTACCCGTACTGTAATAAGGAATCGATTGATACCTCATCCACCAAAATCGGCTCAGAAGTTTAGCCACAAATCTGGAACCCACATTTTATTTTAGACCCACATAAATACCTACATACATAATATTATATACATAGTCTGCTGGATTCATTACCCTTCCTGTTGGCTTTGCCGTAGTAAGGTAAAAAGATATGTTGGCATTTCCTGTTGTAAGGATGGAAATATAGACAGTAACTATTTAAATAGTTTTCGTACAATTCCATCAGTAACATATTATTATTTTTCATTAGTTAGTACATCCAACGCTTATTACTTGAAGACAGCGTGCGTGATACTCTTGAAAGTTATAGTTCAGTGACAAAATTAATCGACGATAGTTTTCCTACAAAACTCTTCCATTACAATATTTTAGTTTTATGAGGAATCTGTTTTCCAATTTTCTCGTCTCTTACGACACAAAATTTTTAGCAATGGTAAATCTATACCTGGTCTCTAGAAGTATGTGTTGTCGGCATCGTCTTCTACCTACCATTTGGCAAACTGTAATCGCCAACCCGCCTGCCAAACGTCGCGACTTTTTAATTGCAAAATCCTCCAAAATCGACTTTTTAATTGGAGAGGCCCGAGTTTAATTACCTTGAAAAGACGATCTATCTGTGACTTTGTGTTTTACTGGTAAGTACTGATTGAGGCACTAATTATTAATTTGCATGAATAGACCCATATGCTATTTGATTTTGGCATAAACATTGACTCTTTTTGCATCAACCATAAAAAAGATGAGGAGAAAATTGGTAGTCATGATCATACACGCTTAAATTGTCTTTTACGGCATTAAAACCTGTGGCCCTTGGCTTTGTTGTCGCATCACGAACTATGACATTAAGACGATCATTGAAAACCTAAACGTCTATCAAGTCTTAATTATCGAGAGAGCCATGGTTTAGTTTTATGCATTTGCATGGCACAGTATTATTCCACAGACAGATAATTTTTACTAACGTCTGGTTGCGTAATCAGCGAATTAGGAAACAATTTCTGCTCGATCGCGCTTTGTTCTATTTCTGATCTTTATATTCCTAATATGTTCTGCATCTAAATCAGTTCCGTTTAGTAACATAATAAATAGACAAACAGCCAGAGTTACATTTGCATTTCCAACATTAGTATCATAGACGTATCTAAAACTAGCTAAGATCCAATCTAACAATATTTCCAATATTGTCGTTTAGAGTTTAAAGGGTTTAATATCTTGCTGTTGTTATTGCTACCAAAGTTACTTAAGAACCATTTCAATAGCCTAAACTTTTAGATATTTTCCTAATCTTGCAATATAAAACGGTGTTACTTGCCAAATTTCATAGTTCTAGGTCAACGGAACGTACTCGAGTTCTCGAGATAAATGACCCAGACAGACAGACGGGATGGACAGATTGACAAAAAAGTGATCCTACATGGGCTCCGTTTTTTCTTTTTTAGGAACGAAACCTTAAGAACGACAAACACACAGATACAGATGTGATGTTAGAAAAACATAATTTCAAATTATTGCTTACTTACTCGAATATGAGGGAACAGCGCTTATCACACAGAGAACCAGTATAAACCACATATTGCTGTTTATGGGTTAGCCAGCAAAGACATCGGTATATATAGACGAAATTTATGTTCAATTTGGTACTGAAAGTATAAAGACAATATAATTTACATAATTTACTTAATGTCATACATGATAAATTGCCATGATGTAGAAGTTCTTTTTATTAAAAACACACTGTTTACGACTTTACACTTACTTTAATTTAATTTTCTTTTCAATATTTATACATAATGTCATGTTTTTGAAAAACTTGTCGAAAACAAGGTTGTTGACAATCAATAATGAATTAGGTATTTTAATTTAATTTAAATATTAGCTGTTGCTAGTAACTTTGTATGCCATTTTATTGTGAGACATTCCACGGGTAGGTACCGCAGATTTTTCTTGATCAAAAGTAGCCTATGTGTAGATAATTTGTATTACAGCCTATGATCTATTAATATGCAAAGTGTGTCATTAAGATCAATTTAGTCATTTTGGAGAAAATAAAAAATATCTATCCAAATTTTTGCTTTTTTGATATGCACCGGTTTTTAAGGCACTTGCTCTTGAAAAAATGATTTTTCTTTTTTCTCATGTCTGAGTATTTGTAATACCACCGTTGTTTCTGATTTCCAAAAGTACTTTAAATAGTTACTTAATTTGGGATCAAAACAATGAAATTGAATGTGATGTTGTCCACTTTTATTTCCTTTTTTAATACTAACCTTGGCCTGCGAATTTTGGAGGTTGCGAGGTTGAATCGCGAAAATAGACATGGCAACCACACACTGTCTGTATCACGTGACTTCATAAACTGTTATGTTGTATTTCTGCGGTAGCTTCATAGAGTTTAGGGATAAGCTATATCCGTCAGTTTTATGTCTGCTTCATCAATAGTTTATCGAAATCATTTAAGTGGTTTTTGCGTTAAAGAGTAAAACACATCAATATTTTCATCCATCCAAACATATATCTATCTTTATGTATATAAAAATGTTATGTTGGTTTGTGTACGCTTCAAAAACTCTAAAAGTTCTGCACCGATCGAGTTGAAATTTTAGCATGATTTATAATCCGCATCAAGGATTGTTTTTATCTATTTATCCGCGACCGCGAAAAAAAACATAAAAAAACAAAAACCATTCAATCACAATGTGCCACAGCAAAGCGTGGCAGGGAACAGCCAGTATTATATAAATATTTCCAAATGCACTTACTATTACTAAACAGTTTTTTTGTCAGCAATATTCATTGGTATTTTTTTTTATATCAGTGCATAGGTATGGAGAGAAATTTTAACAATGTGTTTTCATCCTAATATTTAATACATTAGATTTGATATTTAAAATGTTTATTCATCTGGTTTGCTTTAACCAGACATAATTATAACGTAGCAGACAATCTGGGGTACCCTTGAATAGGAATACCCTCAGAAACCTAGGATCTGCCACGATACAAAAGAAAGGAGCAAAGGGGGAAAGTTGATGGAACCTACCTCTCTATAACTATTCCCTAAGAATTAAAATAACACAAGAGAATTAAAATAAAGTATATATATCTATTCTAATATTATAAAGCTGAAGAGTTTGTTTGTTTGTTTGAACGCGCTAATCTCGGGAAGTACTGGTTCGAATTGAAAAATTATTTTTGTGTTGGATAGTCCATTTATTGAGGAAGGCTTTAGGCTATATAACATCACGCTGTGACTAATAGGAGGGAAGCATCAGTGAAAAATGGTGCAAAAATGACCGCGTTCATAATAACAGAAATTGACGCGGACAAAGGCGCGGGCACCAGCTAGTGTAAGATAAAGTAGTAAAATTTGGTACGTAACTTAAAATTTGAAAATAGGACTCCGAATCAAAGTGGAGGAGAGGTGGCCCGGCGGTCGACTACGCCAGGATCCAACTGCGCAGCAAAGGGGAGATTGCCCGGTGGTCTACCTGACAATGCCAGGGTCCAGCTCCGCAGGATGGAGGTGGCCCGGCAAGTTTGACCAAGCCAGGGTCCAGCTGCGCAGGAAGGAGGTGGCCCTTCGGTCCACCTGACCGTGCCCAGGACAGAAGAGTTGACCCGGCGGTCCATCTGACCACGCCAGGGTCCAGTCACGCAGGAAAGAAGAGGTGACCGGGCGGTCTATTTGACCACGCCAGGGTCCAGTATTTGATTGTCAAATTTATAGGGAATGGCTATCGGTAGTGAATTTGCCACTAGAGGCGCTTGTGTCGCGTGAGGTCCAATAACATTTACTTTTCACTGGTTTTAGCGGGCTTCGTTACATAAATTATAATTTCTATAATTTACCTGCTGGAAAGTGATCTCCTTCGTGAAATTATCGCAAATATGGATTATTTGATGATTAATGTGAACATTTTGAAAGCGGAATTAAGAAAAAGCGATAAAATAGGCGGCCTCAAAGAGCAACTATTTCAGAAGTTAGTTTGTTGATATGAAGGTAGTTATTTATAAATTATAAACTTTAATTAGATTCAAGATTTAAAATTTGTTTTGGCGCCGATCTTAACTTTGGAACTAAATGACCTACAGACTTAAAATTTTGGATTTTAAGTATGTAATTATAGCTCACTGGATGACGAAAATTTCTGCGTTCTGGTCTTATCCAAAGGTTCGCAATTAGGGGCCTGAAAATGCGGCGAAATGGTTCCAGTAAATGGATGGTACGGCAGTGTTTGCTTCGCGCTCGACTTGGCTCTAATATATAAACTCTATTTGTAAGGAAATAATGTTCGTAAAGGCTGAGTACTGGAGCAGGGCTGACTACTACCCGTGGTTCACCCTGATTTGCTACCTATGCGTTCAAAAAATATATCAACAAGTTAAAGTGGTCAGCCATTCTGACGTCAGGTTGGCGTACCACTTTTACATTCTGATTGTTATTAGCATTGTTTAAACTATATTGTTAATATAAATATTTATTACCTATTTGCTACCTTCACAAGTAATCATTAACATAATTTAAAGCTGCTCGTATAAAAAGTTTTGAATCAAAACGCCAAAATTATTTGTCACGTTTTACCTTCTCAGTATAATTGCTGTTATTGTTTTAAAAGGCGTTTAGTAGCTTGTGGACAACAAGACAACTCTCAATTTTGGGATATTAATAATTAAGTGTTTGTTAAATTTTAGATCTAATTATTTCCGTATGTCAATAACTTTTAGGATTACTCCTAAATACGTACCTACTGTGGCCAAATCTACAAGACAAGCCACTAAGCGCCTTTTAAAACATTATTAGCAATTGACTGTGAAGTAAACGTGACATAAATAAATTAGGCGCTTCAATGTTTTGAGTAATAACTTTTTATGGGGGCTTCTTATAATTTACTACAAAGTTTATAAAACGCTATAACCATTTGAACGTAGAAGTGGTCAGCCAACCTGACGTCAAAGAGGCTTAACACTTTATTTGTTGATGTATTTCTTAATGCATAGGTAGCAAACAGTGAACATGGTGTCATGTTCATATCTCGTTTGGTCCAGCAAAGCTGACGGTCACTGGGTAGGTTGTCGTGCCCATTTTTATAGCTAGGTAAGTACTTACGGAATTTAGTCTGTCTAGTGACGCCCCGTTGGTCTAGTGGTTTGAAAACCGGGCCAAGATCTCGGGGTCCCGGGTTCGATCCCCGGGTCGGCCAACAAAATGTTTCGAATTTTCGAACATTGCTGTGGTAACTTGAATTTCAATGATGCATGCCTTTTCCCTGCAGTGGGATGATTATAAAGGCTGTTACTACTACTACTACTTAGTCTGTCAGTGAATTAAATAACCGTCGCCTTAACACTGAGTAGTAGACTATCCAACGCTGCCAACTGCCTAAATCTAATGCAAATCTTGCTCGCGCTCGCGCATTATCTAAAAGACCACAGGAGGCAGCGATGATGCGGTCTTTTGGAATTAGTCAAAGCATTTCCAAGGATCTGCTTTCGCCTACTTTAATGTTCTTTTTCTTTGTAATAAGGGTGAATCGTCATAATAATGGTATTGAAAGAAATAGATGATTTTGTTTCTGGTTGCGTTAATATGAGTAGGTTTTACTTTGACGAATTGCTTTGGTTAGTCAGTCTCATCCTGGTTGTTATTGTGAGACGTTATTTCAGGTAACACGAAAATGAGTGAGAACACAAATTCGAGTATTAAGATAAAGTGATGAGTATGGCTGAGTAGGTACTATATGCTAATGGGTGGTTTTATGACAAGCCTTTCGCTTTCTAGAGATCTGGAAATCCAAGCTGCGTGCCGGTGTTGGCGTTTGCGGTCATGGTGTTACTGATATTTCTTATCTACCGGATCCTTTAGTGAGCGACCAAGGATACTCATCCGATCCCAGTATCGAAGAAGCGATCCTCAATTTATATGAGGAGGACCCGGCATAATTACTAAGGTGTACCGAACGTAGCAGAGGCCACGTCGAGCCCTACTTGTAGATATAAAACTTTCAGAAAATAACTTATTAACTTTTTATATAAAAAAAACGATATGAATTTCGGGCATCACCATAGTATTTATTTCTTATGTTAACATAATGATATGGTATTATTATACTAAGGACTAGTTCTAATTCTTGGTCATGGTTTAATAGCTTTGTAAAGAATTTCAAGAGCCACGCCACGCCAGTGTAAGTGTCTCGCTTTTCTTATACCGCATATCAATTAACTCCGTAATCATTTCTGATTCACTTGTTTGTTAGGTGGTACATTCATTTCTTTTTATGTGTAATTTGGCATGTCTATATAAGTAATAGGTTCGTTGGGTGATCGTATATAGACATTTTTAGTATGTTCAATAGATTGTAGTAAGATACTTGCTAGGGTTAAGAGTAAATTATTTTCTGTGATGAACTAAATTCTACGTGGACTTTAAAAGAGTAGAACTTGTTGGTCTCACTTAGTTTTAGTGAGATTTTAGACTCATCATTATTAATTTATATACGCAATACGCATAGTATGTGTCACTTGTAGGTAACTAGTAATTAGGAAGACGAAAAAAAGCACTTTTATTCCAAAAACATATTTATTATCCTTAAAACACTGGATATTGAGATTTCATTCACGAATTTTCTGCTGTAAGAGACAGAGAGTAAATAAATTTACTTAGTTATTTTAAATAATATTATTAATGACAGTGTATTAATTTTGGCTTGGACTATGAAGGTTTCTCAATTTTTATGAGGGAAAAACTGTGTGTTAGTTCTTCCGTAATCATGGCACATGGCCTTAATATCGGATACTATACACAATTTTTTTTTGATGTTTTTATTTTATGAAAAACCCCGAAAAAAAGTTTTTTCCAAGATATTGCATTTTTTCAATGGCCCTATAAAGACCAAGAAAGATTCTATCAAAATAATTGTCTTTTTTTAGATTTGGACAACAAAATATTTTGTTTGTTCGCAAGAGGCGCTTTTACACGTCCCAATGTTTAACCCACCAGTGCTGATACTATTAAGGGTTTTTGCTTTTTGAAATTTGTATGTCCTTACATAAATTTGTATTACTTTAAAACATCATCATCATCACCAGCCAATATCAGCGCACTGCAGGACACAGGTCTTTCCAAAAGGTGGATTTTGTCATAATAACAACGCTTAGCAGGCGAGTTGGCGATCGCAGTATGAAATAATTAATAGACTCAGGCGTTACTTTGCGGAAATCCATAACTAATTATGGATTGAGAAAATTATTTTGCTAATGATTTCCGCTTGTTAACACCGGCCTAGATACCTTCACCACACTACCCGCACTAACACTGATTGAGCAAGCACTATTTCATGCAGGAAAACCGCCCGCCCTACTTCAAAAATGCATGCAGTACAGTTAATGCAATTATTAGTACCCAACACCGATACAATAATTATAAAATTATAATTATAACAATAATTATATTTATTGTATCGGTTGTTAGTGCGGGTAGTGTGGTGAAGGTATCTAGGCCGGTGTTAACAAGCGGAAATCATTAGCAAAATAATTTTCTCAATCCACAATTTGATCGCAGGCCCATAGTGGACACAACGCTGCTCCTTTTCTTTCGGCAACACTTTATAGCCGTTTTGTCGACTTGCATAAGAAAACATAGTAGCATATATACGATACAGTTCAGTACATATTTCAATGTTATCAGTTTGCGAAAATGTTATAAAATAAACCTATGATTTAAACTTCTATAGTTACTATCACTAGAGTTAATTGATTCGGGGTTTATATCACGTACCTTGGTTTGAATTGTGACGTAAATGAAACGCGGGTTTACAACAGACTGACTTTATTAGCTCATAACATTTAAACGAGTAAAAGGTTGCGCCGACAGGTGGCGCCACAACATCGTACCATCTCTCCACACTTATTCTTATGATATACTGACTTACTCTAAACTTATTCTAATACAATATTAAGCTGGGATCGCTTGTCCCGGTTGTATGCACGCAGTGCCCGAGCTGACGCACCCGGCGGCGCGCCCGGTGACTCTGGCGCGCGTGGCGTTTGGGCCGCGCTCTCCGCGCCCGGCTCGGCCGTGTCCGCCGCAGCGGGGACTGCGTCGGGCTCGCCACCGGTTGCGTCTTCCCACTTTTCACTTGCCAGTTCCTCTTCCCCTGGCCGATTATTAACATTATTAGGCCCAATGCTAACCCGAGACAATGAATATCGGTTTTTAATTTCTACAGAAACAATTTGGTCGACATGTCTACGCCATTCTACATTACCTACCGCAACCTTATAGGAAACCGGTCCTGTCACCTTAGAAACTTTACCTTCAGCCCACTTGTCCCCCCTTACCGAGTAATCGCGAGTTATTACCTTATCTCCTACTGCAAAATGTCGTTGGGTTCCCGTATCTCGTGCCGTACGCCGTTCCTGATCGGCACGAACCACAGCTGCGACATCAGGTCGCAACGCATCGAGCCGGCTCCGTAGCCGCCGTCCTTGCAGCGAGACCGCTGGTGAGATACCAGTTGTCGCGTGTTCACAGTTTCGATATTGAAGAAGAAATTTACTGAGTGCTGAAGGTACATTTTCGCCTTCGTATAATGCCCTCTTAATGGCTTTTTTAACAGTTTTGACGGCATTTTCAGCCGCACCGTTTCCTTGTGGTCTATAAAAAGCCGAATTTACATGTCTAATCACATTTTGAATGCAGTATGATTTAAATTCTGCTGAGGAAAATGGTGGTCCGTTGTCGGTCACGAGTTGCGACGGTAAGCCAAACTGCGCAAAAATGTTCCTCAGGGCTTGAATTGTTGATCGAGCGTCGGTGCCACTCATAGCTACTGCCTCGATCCACTTAGAGTGGGCGTCTACCAGGATGAGGTACCGCGTGCCCGCGCAGTCCGCAAAGTCTGCGTGCACGCGCTGCCACGGGTGCAGCGGGAACTCCCACGGGTGCAGCTGCGCCCGCGGCGGCGCGTCGCGCACCGACCGGCAAGCTTCGCAACCTCTACACACTTCTTCGATGTCTTTGTCTAAATTTGGCCAATATATGTAACTCCGAGATAAGCTTTTCATTTTATTAATGCCCAGGTGCCCTTCATGAATTTCTTTCAAAAGTTTCTGACGCAAAATTAGCGGAATTGCAATTCTGTATTTGTAAATTAAGCATCCTTGGTTGAAAATAGTGATGAAAGATCTGGTTTTCTATCGAAGTAAGGTTTTTCGTCGTCACAATTCGCCCTCGATGGCCAGCCAAACGTCACGTATCCCGCAATCCTACACAAAATCGGGTCCCGGTTAGTTTCCCTGGCAATATCTTTAAAATTAACTGGCATATCCTCACCCACCACGTTTAGATAGTCCACCTCCCTCTGAAACGCATTCTCGGGGGCAATCGTAGGCAATGGTAAGCGTGATAAAGCATCGGCCGGACCGTTTTCCGCCGATCGGATGAATTGTATAGAGAAATCATATGCGGCCAACCGTGCTGCCCAACGCTGGAGGCGACTCGCTGCGGTCTGCGAAATGCCGCCCTTTTCTCCAAAGATATAAGACAGAGGTTTGTGGTCCGTGCGCAACACAAAACGCCTGCCATACAAGTATTGGTGGTGCTTGGTCACACCGAAAAGAATCGCCAGGGCTTCTTTATCTAACTGGCTGTAGTTACGCTCCGACGCATTGAGTGTGCGCGACACACAGCTCACGGGGCGCTCGCTGCCGTCCGCGTACTGATGCGCGAGGACTGCTCCAATGCCGTATGCACTACTATCAACTGACAATATCAACTCGCGACCTTCCTCATAGTGTGCCAACACGCGCTGACTTATAAGTGTGTTCTTCGCCTCGGTGAATGCCCGATCACAGTCGGTGTTCCATTCCCAAGCGACGTCTTTCCTGAGCAAGTAGTGTAATGGATGCAGCAAAGTGCTCAAGTTTGGTATGAAACGGCCGTAATAGTTGAGCATACCTAGAAAACTTTTAAGTTGTGTAACGTCACGTGGCTTCGGCGCGTTAGCGATTGCCTGTAGTTTTGTGGTATCTGGACGTAATCCGTCTTTATTTATAATAAAGCCTAAATATGCGACACTATCTTGTAAAAATTTGCATTTACTTGCCTTTATTGTAAGCCCCATATTACGTAATCTCTCCAGTACTGCTCTCAAATTTTTAACATGGCTGCTGGTATCAAAACCCGTGACACAGATATCATCTAAAAAGACCACACAGCCTGGTATTCCCCGAAGAGTTTCTTCCATAATTTTTTGAAATTTCTCGGGTATACAAGATAGACCGTATGGAGTGCGTTTATATACAAACGTTCCCATGTGAGTAGTAATAGCTGTTAATGGTTGTGAGTCAGAGGATAGTAAACATTGTTCGTACGCGTGTTTAAGGTCTAATTTTGTATACTTCTCCCCACCACTTAAATTTGCAAACAACTCGTCAATACGAGGCAACGGATAGTAATCACGTTTAAGTTTAGGATTTATTGTGACTTTGTAGTCGCCACAAATGCGAATATCCCCATTTCTCTTTACTACCGGGACTATAGGAGTTCCGTAATCCGAATAGTCTATTCGATAAATAGTGCCATCGGCTTCAAGTCGCATGAGCTTCCGTTCGACTCGCCCACGAAGGGCTAAAGGTATCGGCCGAGCTCGGTAGTAAACCGGTTCCCTATCGGTCAGTTGTAGTTGAATCTCTTGTTTACAAGTACCTAGTTTTTCACAAAAAACTTCAGGAAAATCTATGACTAGTTGATCTACGAATTTGTCATCCGAGATTATATTGAGGTTTATTTGTTTCATATTTAAAGCATTCATCCATTCCCGGCCAAGTAAAGGTCTTGCTCCATCTCTAATAATATATAATCGTAAAAGTTTTTTATTAATATCACCTAAACTTACCTCTACCTCTATATAACCTAGGGACAAAATCCGTGAACCCGAGTAACTACGTAAAATTAAATTATCTGAGTGGATCTCTTTATCAAAAAACCTAGTTTGATATAATCTTTCACTGATTGCCGATATACGGCTACCTGTGTCGACTTCACATTTAATTATTTTACCATCTATTAAAACGTCAATAAAAAACGGTTTATTTTTACCTTGCGCCACTACTTCGATGTTGAACATACCATCTTCCGAATCATCACTTACGTAGTTTTGTCTCCCGGCACTAGCGCTCACCTTTTTACACATCACCTTAAGATGTCCTTTTTTATTGCACTCATCACAACTATAGTTTTTAAACCGACACTTATCAGCAGCATGGGGCCTTCCACACCGCCAACAGCTGGAAGAGGCCGTGTGTGAGGCCGGCGTGTCCGCGACGCCGCTGCCGGCGCCTCCCGCTCGGAGCGGGCGGCGCGCCCTCGGGCCGGCTTGCCCTCCGCGCGTAAAATGCAAGCCTACGCTCGTCTCGCCGGGGCCGGTGCCGCCCGCCGATGAGTCTGCTGCCGTCATCTTCCCGCTGGAACTCACTTCAGCATGTTTCTCCGCAGCCTCTAGAGCCAATGCTAGTTCCACTGCTTCTTTATATTTTATTTCTTTTTCAGCAAAAATCCTCGAGCGCATGGTGTTGTTAGCCAGTCCCGAAACGAATTGGTCTCTTAGATTCTCGTCTAGTGAGGAGCAAGTTTTGCATTTGCCGAAGTTGCAAGTGGAGGCAAGATGTTTCAACGCCTGTAGGTATTCCGATAGCGGTTCGCCAAGACGTTGTCTACGAAGTCGGAAGATATGCCGTTCTGCTATCTCTGACCGTTGTGGTTCTAAGTGGTTTTCTACCAATCTAACCAATTCATCGTAGGTTTTATTTTCAGGGAATTCCGGGGAACACAAATCACACATTAACGAATATGTGGTTTCTCCGACCACCGTAATAAGCATGGGCACTTTGAGGTTATCTTCTATTTTATTTAACAATATATACTGATTCACTCGCCGTATGTAATTTGGCCACTGGTTATTGCTATTAAACGGTTCTAACTTTCCGATAGGCATTATAACGGTAGTACACGCGGATATTTCGTTAAAAAAAACACCTCGTCGCCAGTGTGACGTAAATGAAACGCGGGTTTACAACAGACTGACTTTATTAGCTCATAACATTTAAACGAGTAAAAGGTTGCGCCGACAGGTGGCGCCACAACATCGTACCATGAATTAGTACCTTGGATTCCGATATACGAGTATGTCGGCACTGTTGCAAGCGCCATTATCACGGAAGAACTGATGTCTATGCGGGTATAGTTGTTAGAAGCAGTTAAATCATTATAATCAACATTTAATTACTCTTGTAGATCAAAGTTTTGTCTATACCTGAATATGTCTCTTTTTGATCTCTGTTGTCTTCAAGGACTCCATGGGGTCTAGTTATTGTTACATGGATCGCATGTTGGTTTAGGCGGGGGACAGCATCCACCTAGAATGTTTAAAAAAAAGTATATACGCTCTTTAATCTACATAGCTGTTGTGATGTTTTATACCCCACTGCCATTATGGATATTCAAATTTAAGTATATAACGTAAAGTTGAATGCTTCTAGGTTGAAAAAGCATATATATATACAGTATAAATGGGCGCTTCGTAAGGAAGTTTTTCAGTCGCTGCTTGTGTATAAAGTTTCTTTCTGTCTGGATCTCGGAAAGAAATACTATCGTTAGGTCTGCCCACAATTTTACTCTATGATGATGTGAGGAAAAGTATTCGGGATTAATAGGATCCTATTCTACTAAACTGATTTTAATGCTTCAAACCCTAAGTGACAGCCGACTGTCGCGATGCCAATTGATTTTAATTGTGTCTGGAATAACCTACGCTCGAAAGGTTAATAAAATGTTGCACACTGTGTTCAGTTTGATCCAACTTGTAAGATAGGAAAGCTTATTTTATAAATCAATATAGGTACTCACATTTTTTATTGCAAATTATTTGTTTTTTATTTAACAAACTGTGAGTTCCTTGTTACTAACAGATGGCGGTGTAAGGTAATTTGGAAAGGTTAACAATTATTGATGACAATGACATGTAATTCGTCAGAATCAAATTATATTATTCCGAGGCGATACAAAGTTTGTGGGGTTGACTAGCTGACCCCACGATTTTTATACATATAAATATAAAGTTTGATTTTACGATGCTATGTGAAACAGCGATGTTCAGAAATTGGATTACGTTTTTTCTGAGTAACGTTTATTGGGAATCAACGAAGACTTAGATCTTATGAAAACCACATTAAGTTTTTGATCATATAGCTTAATTGAACCTAAATAATCACTATCTGGAAATAAAAAAAAAACATTTTAAACTTACTTCTTACTCGCACGTCATGACAGACAACCAATAAACTTAATTTTTCATTTAAAAACGACGCGTTAAAGCAAGTAAAGACAATTGTCCTAATATTAACATATGTTTTACATTTAATGTTTAATTAGATGTTTTCATTGTAGCTATAGATGTGTTTCGATCGAATCATAATTCATTTCAGGTTAAATTACAAAGGCATGCTTTGTAATTAAAAATTCAAAGAAATCAAAAAATTAAGTGCACAGTTCATTCAACCCACAATTTAATTAATGTTTCTGGTTGATATTATATCATGGCATTTATGATTCAAATTGATTGGAAAATTAGTAAAATTTCATTGCTTTTGTTTTGAGGTGTATTTAGCAATATTTATCAGTAGACTCAGTAGACTAGCAGTGGACCTCTTCTGCAATCGAACTCGAAATCTCGACTTGGTTTAGTGGTCTAAGTAACAGGCCATGATATCAGAAACAATATTTTTACCGAGATTAAAAATGGCCTTAGTGATACCTATATTCTATTTCGATACCAAATTTTATTCAGATCTATTCATCCCTTTTGGCAAGATTGAGTAACAAAGATCCATCTATACTTTCACATCTAAAATATTTGTAAGATAAGACTTATACTGATTTAAACTTTAATGATCACTATAACTACAGTAAGAACCGAAATAGCGCTTAAGTCAATGTTAATTATTAGATTCATAAGCATTGATTTTAACAGAATAAAGATATACATGGATAATGAAAAGTTAATAAAATATTTTTAATTAGCATTAGTACTTAAAGTCCCGCTTACCTGAATGACAAGGATTTTGAGGAGCTGAAATAAAAAAAAACTTTCAAAATAGATAAGAAACTAGATTACGCACTAAAACAAAATAAAAATACAAGATGGTTCACATTGTGTTCAAAAATGTAAAATAGCCAAGATATTGTGGGTACTAAAAGTTTTTTTTGACCTAACAGTTAAAGAATTGCCAATTGAAATAAATAAGTTTACAAATTTGAAATCATCTTAAAGATGTACAATAGAAGATACGTTTACAGATATGAACTTGCATAGTTCAAATCTGTAAATATATCTTCCATTTCAATAGGTAGTGTTCGCGTAAACAGTATCATACGAGTAGGAAGATGCAGAATTGGCTGACGTGGTACTTCTGTACTCTTCTTCTCTACTTTTCGAAAGCAAAATGTTTAGTATTTGAGTCGCTATTTGGACAATGTTTTGATGAAATAAATCTTTAAAAAATGCGTTTTCAATTTTTTTTTACTACTAATAGGCTATTTCATGGTTTAAAAGTACAAAAATAGTTATATAAGTTATTACATTGAAAGTTGGTAATTTTATAGATTTTGATGTGATTTTTCCGAATTCGGACTACCACCTAGATTTTTTGCAGTTCGCTTCGCCATATAGGAAAACTGGCAACTAAGAGCTGTTACGAATTATTATACGATAAAAACCATTGTACAAAATGAAACTAGAGACAATAGACTAAAATTATATATTTATCTTTTTTTTTTTAAAAAAGAAACGCACCACTTATTTATTCTACCTCAAGTTTTATATCCTAAAACGCGTGGTGGGGGTTACCTACACTTTGCTGCACTCGTACGCCTAAACTATTTACTTTATATAAAAAAAGGTTGATGCGTAAATGGTCTTGTTACATTTAGTACATAACTGTTTTTATCGTATAATTAATGGGAAAGGAGGTATTGTCAAAAACTGCTTGCAAAAATACGGGGTGGCTAAATCAAAATTCGAAAGAGCACATCAAAATCTTACAAAACACCTACTTTCAAAACTTCCGGAATGATTTCTAGTTACAACTGCCGACAGT
The DNA here is from genome assembly GCA_949315895.1 of Anania crocealis. Taxonomy (NCBI): domain Eukaryota; kingdom Metazoa; phylum Arthropoda; class Insecta; order Lepidoptera; family Crambidae; genus Anania; species Anania crocealis. Next base: position 14,798,557 of record OX438863.1, read on the forward strand.
ACTATTTATTGACTATGCGTTTTTTTGTGTTTCTTTAATTATATCCGTGTCTAGGTTAGAGAAGGTAATTAACTCACACAATGTCATCTTTTTTTTTATAGGTGCAATTCTCTGACAAGAAAGAAGCTCATCTGGGTAAAAATAAAATAACGGTAAATATCCGTTAAGTCTAAATTTTCTGCACAAGTGGTGTGAATCCGCAACCGCTCTTTTCTTGCATTCATACATGTATTAGATTTTTCAAATAGCACATCAGTACGTTCTGCGCCTAAATCGAAAACTATATTTTGAAATGTTACTCACGTGGTGGACAGTCAGTAATCAGAACGCATTCGTTATTTGAATTTCTGAGATACCCGGGCTTACAGTTGCACCCTGGTTGGCATTCCTTGACCACACAGTTTGGTTTGGTAAAGCGACCATTACATGTTTGCGGTGGGCACAACTGTACACAGCTCGTTGGTTCTTCGTTGCAGCCACAATTTTTTGGAATTTCAGCTGAAAGAGTAATCAAATTAAATAATGATCACGATTTAGTGATGCTGACATGGACATTATTATAAAAAAAGTGTAATTATGTTGTTCGTTTTAATGTCACTCAAAATGTTTACTACCATTAGTACTTACTGATTATTCAGAGGGAAATCTGTTATTGACCATAGTCTATAGTTTTATACTAGGCGTAAGTAATTGTTATGTATGTGCTGTTGATTTTCTCAATAAATACATAAATAAATAGACAGCTACAAATATTTGAATCTACGAATTAATACGACATAATCTTGACCTAAGACGTGACCAATAGCTGTTTAGCGTGTCTTCCGCATCACTACCTATCCACCCTACCGGCTCAAGTCAATTTAGAAATGATCGTTTTATAAATTGACACGACCGGGTACTTAATCTTAAGTAGTAGTTAGATCACCATAACACTGCCATCCGGATTCTCAACTTATCTATACTAATATTATAAAGCTGAAGAGTTTGTTTGTTTGTTTGTTTGAACGCGCTAATCTCAGGAAGTACTGGTCCGATTTGAAAAATTCTTTTTGTGTTAGATAGTCCATTTATTGAGAAAGGCTTTAGGTTATATAATATCACGCTGCGACCAATAGGAGCGAAGCATGAGAGAAAAATGTTGCAAAAATAATCGCAATCTAAATAACGGAAATTGACGCGGACGAAGTCGCGGGCAACAGCTAGTGAATAAATATAATGTTTTTAATTAAATTGCCTCATTTATACCATGCATAACATAAACATTCAACGATTCCTTAGGTTTTATTACTCACGACAGTCTTTCTTATGAATGCAAGTCCCGGTAGCGTTGTCGTACGGTCTGTAGGTTCCTTTGTGGCAGGCGCAGCCAGTGAAGGGGGCACAAGTGGGTTTAGGGTTCACTTTTCGGTTTCCACATGTCTGTTGGCAGTCTTTCATGTTTGTCACATAGCGCTCGTGTCTTCCGTCACATATGTCGTCTGAGAGTTAAAAGTATATTTGTAAATATAACAGTAAAAGGCAAAACTTATATTTACTATAAAATACTTTGTAAACAGATTTGTTAAGTTGTTCATAAATAATAATTTTCTACAATTCTATCAGTAACATATTAATGATTTTCATCAGTAAGTATACTAATATGCTTAGTCATACTATCACTTGAAGACAGCGAAGTTCTGGCACAGTGACAAAATCAATCGACTAAATAGATTTCCCACAAATCTCTTCCATTAAAATATTTTTGTTTTATAAGGTTGGGAGGAATCCGTTTTAATTACTCTTTTCTTGCATCTCACGACACGAAATTTTTAGCAAAGTTAAATCAATCCTCGTCTCTAGAATTATATGCAGTCAGCATCGTCTTCTTTTCACCATTGACAAAAAGCGATCGCCAGCTTACCTACTAAGCGTGGTGACTTCCTATGAAAATGGATTCTGCAAATCCATTTGCAGAGGTCCGATTCCAGTTAAAAATCAGTTAAAAAAATCAGTTAAAATCAGTTTTATTTCTGCAAATAGGCCCCAGGAGGCGCTTATACACGTCCCAATTAAAACCTACCACTGCTTCGGGACAAGTCTGGGCTAGTGCCAAGAAGAAGCAGCGCAAGAAACTCGGTCACTATTGTCAGCCTCTTTTTAAATACATTTTTACAAGGTAAGGTAATTTTTACAAGGTTTAAGCAAGTACGAGCTGGGACAACTTAATGCCATACATTTCTATCATTTAAATAATCATTAACAGTGTAATAGCCCTTTTTCATTAAAATAACTTTGACATACGATTTAAGTTTATGTACAGGGAGTTCAGCAATATCCTTTGGTAATTTGTTGAAAATACGGATACAATTTCCCATAAACGATTTTCCTACTTTTCGCAGTCTGAAGCCTGGAACGGCAAGTTTATCTTTATTTCTAGTATTGAAATTGTGTACGTTACTTTTCTTAAGAAATAAATGTATGTTCTTACGAACGTAAACAATATTCTCGAGAATGTATTGAGAAGACACTGTAAGTATATTAATCTCTTTGAAGAGCTCTTTCAGCGAGTCACGGGGTCGAAGGCCGTAAATAGCCCGTACAGCACGTTTTTGTAATATAAAAATTGACTCAATATCTGCCGCTGAGCCCCACAACAGAATTCCGTATGACATTATGCTATGAAAGTAGCTAAAATATACTAATCTTGCCGTTTCAACATCAGTCAATTGCCTTATCTTTCTCACAGCATAAGCAGCAGAACTAAGTCTTCCAGACAGCACCCTAATATGAGCACCCCATTGCAAATGAGAGTCTACAGTTATACCTAAAAAGGTAGTTAAATCTACAGAGTTTAGTGGTTCATCTTTAACAATTATATGAGTAGCAGCAAATCTTACATTGGGCATGGTAAATTTTACACATTTTGTTTTATTTGCATTTAGTAAAAGATTATTTGTTGTAAACCAATGTAATAATTTAGAGAGGGTATTGTTAACATCATCAAATGAACATTTGCCGCTCTTAGTTTTTAAAATCATTGATGTGTCATCTGCAAACAATACCATCTCACAAAGATTATGTAAATAACACGGAAGGTCATTTATATAAATTAAAAATAGCAGGGGTCCTAATACTGATCCCTGAGGGACACCCATAATAAGGGCAGACCCTGAAGACTCAGCTCCATTTATGCAAACCTTTTGTGTTCTGTCCTTAAGGTAAGAACTTATTAGATCCAAGGAATCATTCGATGCACCATAATGTTTAAGTTTTTTAAGTAATGTTACATGGTCGACACAATCGAAAGCCTTTGAAAGGTCACAAAATACACCTATGGCATCTAGCTTACTCTCCCAAGCATTAAACACATGTTGTAGAAGAGCAACTCCAGCATTGGTAGTATTTCTACCTTTTCTGAAACCATATTGGTTGCTATTTAATAATTTATTTACACTAAAGTGTGATAAAAGCTGATTAAACATTATTTTCTCGAAGATTTTACTTAGCACTGGCAAGATAGATATAGGTCGAATATTGGAGGGGTCACATTTTTCGCCAGACTTAAATAAAGGAATGATTTTGCTAAACTTCATTAAAGTCGTGAATAAAGGTTGGTAGTGAATTACAAACCATAATGAGACGTTATATTATCTGAGTCATTAGTGTTTTATTCATACAGATTGAGTCACTTTCAATCTGCATGAAGAAATCCATCATCCTATTTAAATTTGATACGATCCAAAGAAAAAACGAGGAAAACATTGGTATTTTCTTTTATTTTAATATATTTATTTATATGGCGTAGCCACAGAAGTCACAGTTTTTTTTGTTGCAAGCAATATCTATTTGCGTTTAATTGTAACACAGAAAAGTTGACTGGCCATCCATCCTTAGTAATTAGTTTAGAAACGAAACCTCATTAAAATCATCAATCTACACTTTTGTAGCGCGACTCGCTCTATCGAACGTAGGTAGGCCACAGCCCGCACGGTTGATCTCAATGAAACAATAGAAATTAGCAATTCGTCATCCACATAGGAGTAGAAGAGAAGACAATTGTGACGGTCCTAAGCCCATAAAGTACGAAGGGAAAATTGTAGTCCAGTTCAAGCCGTCAACATAACTTACCTAAAGTGAGGATATTGGACCTATGTACCTACCGTACGTGCTGTAGCCCTGCGTAAGATATAGCGCGCGGCTGCGAGTCGCGATTGTCAATTTCGATCAGATATAAAAAAAAGGTTTGTAAAAGACACTAATTACTAGGGGTGAACAGTGGACTTTTCTGTAGTAAATAATAGACTCCTTTATTGGCAATACTTTTCTTATAATTTCTTAAAAAAATATTTTTTATATATTTTTCCTGTATTCTAAACTTGATTGACAACTATTTGAATTTGGCTCGTACTTTTTTTACATTCTGTATAATCATAATGGTATGTAAAGGTAAGCTTAGAGTCAAGCATCATATCAAGGTCTTTAACTACATCGACGCGCTTGAGTACAATAAAATTGATGTCATAGTCGTGAAGTATCGCTAATCTTTTTTGGTGAAAGTAATAACGTAACGTTATTATTAATGCACCACTCACATAACCTATCAATCTCATGCTGAACTTGAGTCACTTGATGAATTTATTTCTTTATATATTTTGATGTCATCTTCGTTTGCCAGACAATCACAGGACAGCAAGTTAAGAAGGTCATTAATAAATAGTACGAATAGCAATGGCCCCAGATTGGAACCTTGTGGTTTGCCCGAACTGGCCTGAAATGGTAATGAATCATAACCGTATACCGCGACCGGGCAGTGTACAATTGTAAAGATACGATTCAAGCAGTTCTCTATTTTGTCTCATAATTTTTTTATCCATAATCTAACGTGTCATAATGTTTTGTGACCTAATCATCATTTGTCCGAATGATAATTAGCCCTGACTCAATGTCTCATAATATCACTTGCCCTAAAATCGAAATCCCTAAATATAATTTATCATAAAATTTTTTGCTATAAATATTACAATCTATAATGTTTGAAAGACAAAAGGATTTCGGCGACCAGCCTCAGCCGCTACGGAGAGCCCGGGCGCCTAAACGTTGCTACAGCGAGCGGGGGCTGCCTCTCTCCGCGCCCCCGCCTTTTTGAATTACACTCTAGGGGTAGGGCAGACAAGTACCACGTGAAGTCGGGGTTGGCTGATTCGGTTCTGAGACAGATTTGACACATCCTAAATCCATACGATTACAAGTGTATGATAATGTGACTTATAATAACTAAACTACATGAAGATAACATAACCAAGATAAACCTACCTTTAAACATATGTTTTAGGACTAACAATATTAATATAAACCATCATTCGGACTAACAAAATTACTATAAACCATCATTAGACTTTAGTATTATCTTGTCTGTGTTAGAACTAACAATATTATCATAAACCACCATTCGGACTAACATACATTATACAATTTAACACTTAGGACATGTGACTTTATAGCAAGAAAAAATAGGATATCTAATTATTATAGCACTCGATATTATGACACAAAAGCATTAGAATTAAAGTCAATTAGGCATAATAACATTTCGTATATTCGAACATTATGGATAGTGATGATTATAGCACACGCGTTAGGGATTTCGAATTTCAGACTAACAATTTTCGAAGAAGAAAGAGACTACCGATTCAAGCCATTTCAGAAGTGTACCATGACTCATCAGATAAAAAGCCTTAAGACCAAGTTCCGCATAGTCCACCCTAATGGCCTTAGAAAAGTCCGAATATAGCGCTTCGATTTGTGTTCTCCGGCCAATCCTTGAAATAAGACCGTGGACAAGGGTGAGAAGATTGGAAGCAGGGGATCTTCCAGGACGAAATCTATGCTGATTATCACCTATTATTGGCTTTAGGAAAAAGTAGATAATATGTTTCCGAGGATCGACCTAAGTGGCGTGCATTTGGAGAGGCCTATGTCTGGACTGCAATAGGCTGATGATGATGATGATGATGATGAAATAATATGTTTATATACGAAAAACATAATTTCAAATTAAGGCTTACTTACTTGAATGTGAGGGAACAGCGCTAATCACACAGAGAACCAGTATAAACCACATAATGCTGTTTATGAGTTATGAGCTAAAAGAAGTCAGTATATATAGACGAAAAGTATGTTCAATATGGCACTGAAAGATTATTGCAAATATAATTTACATAATTTACTTAATGTCATACGTGATAAATTGCCATGTTGCAGAAGTTCTTTTTGTTAAAGACACATTGTTAATCACAGAACAATGCTTTAGTTTTATTTTCAATATGTATACATAAGGCATATTTACTGAAAAACTTGCCAAATACAGAATGAAATATTAACAACCTTCCAAATTTTAATATAACGATCTACGAGAAATAAAAACTAATGACGTATTTTGTCTTTTGGTATAGCCCAGTACAAAAATATCAAGATAAAGAACTTGTCCGCCAAAAAACAGAAGTTTTTGATATGGTCTTTTTTTACGCGATGCGCATCTCATTAATTCAATGTCATTACGATACTATTCATTACTTTTTGATTTTCTCTTGATACCTCAACAGGAGAGCCGTAATAAATTTAAAACTGTATTGCAAATAATGTTTTCGGAAGAAAACTTGTATTACATATTAAGTACGATACTGAACGCTTATAATTTTTTTTAAGATGATATTTAAGTCATCCTGTATAACCAATGGAGGTTATTGACAGTTAATAATGAATTAGGTATTTTAATTAAAATTTACATTCAAACTAGCAGTTGCCCGAGACTTCGTATGCTTTATTTTGAGCTATTTCACGGAAATAAACATTTTTTTTTTAATGAAACGTAACCTATGTGCTATTACAGTCTATGATCTATTAATATCCAAAGTGTGTCATTAAGATCCATTTAGTGTTTCTGGAATGATCCATCTAATAAGAAACATCCATCTAAACGTTTGCTTCTTAATATAACGTATGCCGACCTCCGTAGCGGAGTGGCTTACGCACCAGTTTTCAAAGTGTCACTTGCTCCGAAGTCCCGGGTTCGAATAAATTTTCGCATAAGTACGATAAGATAAGATTGGGAGTATTTGGGAGACTACTAAATAAATAAGCGATTAATAATAATAATCTTTGTCGTCATCATTGCTTCACCTTTTTGAAAGACTAGCTACACTAAGTTTGTCAAGTAGCAGTATTCTTTTAAAACTAACTCCTTATTCAGTTTGCGCAACATTTGATCCAAGTTGATAATTTTGATTCTCTGTTGCATATCGAAAATTATAATTTTAGGACTTTTTTTATCATGCGATGTCGAAAATTTATTTTCAGGATCGACGACGGTGTGTTCTATCGCGTAAATATTACTTATGCCATTTCGTTTCTAGTCTTCGGTATCTATATTCGAACGTTGCATAATAATTTTGTAGTCCTTGTATTCATATTAAACTTTCGATGCCTCCTTTTTATCATCTTAGGAAGCTTTGGCTAAACCTGAAGTCAAAACCTGAAATGAAAAGAAAGCTAATGTTTTTGATCTCTGTCGTATATTAAAATTGGTTTAATAATCTGATTCGATGCAGTTCAAAAATTCTGTGGATTATCAAACTGAATAACTAGTTACCCGCTGTACACAAATAAAAAGCCGCGTCTGCGTTTTTTCATTTCAAAACTAGGTCCCGTTACAAAATTGCATCACTAGATGCAATTAAAGATGGGTCCGACGCAGCGAAAAATCCAACTCCCGCTTTCAATATGAAACTTTATTATGAGCGATGAAAGTTTTAATAATCCCAAGCGAAAAGAGACGGCTCTGTCCAAATCGGGTGAAAATTCGCGTCACACTGGATGGAATTCGTTAAGTTGGATGTTGAATATTGGATTTCTGTGTAATATTGGCGAATTACATGACTTGAAGAGTTGGTGGCTTGAACACTGGTTTGAAAAGTAATTAGAGACATTTGATTCATTTATTTGACATTTGTCAAATGTTTAAGGCATATGTTGTATTATATGCAACAGCCCACGGCCTCGCTTCATAGTTATAATAAAGAAAAAGTATGGAAAGCCCAAAAGTACATAATAAATTCTGGCTTAAATTTGAATAAAATACTAGATATTTCTGATAAACTATGTCATAAAATATTTATACCATAAGAGGGCCTCGCAGTGCTTGTCCATACTATATTATCAGAGGGCCTCGCGAAATGTACCTCGCCCACATTAAGTTTAGGCCCTGCTCCCTGATTATATTTTTCAGAACCTGGGTTTAATAGAAATGTTGATCCTGACTTTCGTTCCGATGATTCCATCACGCACACATTTGTTGATTGTCTCGGTTCAGTTTTACTGAAGGTGCCTATCTAAACTATGAGTCAAAATGACATATTATAAAAAAATGAATGATAAAAAGAAGAGATTATAACGTTAAAAAACCATTAAAAATAAAAAGCAGACAAACTAGCATCGTCAGACATTTTTAAGAGGCATACAATGTTGATCCGTATAAGTTAGGTTTATTTTAGTAAATTTAAAAGTTATTGCTTTAATTATCATACTCCAAAAATACAAATGGAAAAAAGCAGTGTGTCAACTAAAAAGATATAATAATAAAGATTTATTATTATTATTTATTTCAATAAACATATTTAAAAGCTTATAAGAGGTATAATAAACGGCTAGTAATTCATTTTTGTAGGCGAATGCAAGAGAAAATCTAATTTGTGATGTAGGTACAAAAGGGCACAGAAGTAATAGAGGACACTTAAACATTTGTACTATTTCTACTTATATCTACTGCTAAAGCATAAATGCGTACGAGTATTTTACGCACTCACGCATATATGGTTTAAAAACTGTTGTTATTTTTAGTTTATTGGCCAAGTTAAAATTTTCTGATCATTGTATACGTATGTGGTAAAATTTCCAAAATGTATTTTCATCCTAAAACTGAACATATTCACATCTAGTGTTAATGTAATCAAATGTACACCAATCTCCTAGTGTGCTCCAACCAGATCTATAAAGTTACTGAATGACGGAATTCATCTTCGAATCGTGGGCGGTGAATAACAGCCGTAACTAGATCTGTAGTTCTTCGCAAACTCCGTTCAACAACTTGGTCATTTCTTGCTTAACTTCCTAATCGATGTGGCCAGCTTTAAAACAATTCCGCCCAATACCTTTGATGGACTATCGTACAACGCAAACCCTTTAACTGCTCACAGCAAGACTAAAGTTTAAATTTAAATATTTATTTCTGTTAGCCTAAATGTTCTCTTAAAGATTTTTTGATATAAAATCTGTGCAGTGCAGTGTTTTGAAATGTCTTTCGTGAAGTTTGTCCTATAATATTATTAGGTACTTTATTTTATAATATGTAACGTCTTCATATATGCACCAATTTGAAATTCGGTACTTATTTCATGATTTGCATTTAACTCAACATTTAAACGCGCGGTGCAAGACATAAAAAAATAACACCACCACTTCTTTTCCCACGGGTGTTGTAAGAGACGACCAAAAAAGCTGTGAACTTACATTCTGGTAATAATGATGAAAATTTTGAAAATAACATTGTTAGAATGGTGATAACTGAAATCGTGTTATATCAAACATTTCATTATAGATCTTAACTGTTCCAACCGCGTTTCCCACTTTAATTACACGCAAAGTTTGGACCGCACAATTCGTGTGCAAGAATGAATTAACTTTTGAATGTGGTGCAACCTACGTGTGGTCGGTCGTTTACACTAACTGCATACTAGATAACAACTTTTGTTTGTGAATAGATTCTGGTTTTGGCTTCCTCTTTGGTTAAGTCTATTTTATGCTGGGATTACTCAAAATCTCTATCTTCCTATAAATATTAGCACTTTGCAATTCAAAGATATAAATGTCACTCTTTAATAACCTTGTTATTGCAGAAAAAACAGTTGTCTTATTGTTTAAATTATCCTTCTTCAGATATGTAGGACGGTTAAGAGCACTGTGGATGTTTTATAGAGATATTTGAATTATCATTGTTGATGCATAACATTATATTGTTTTACATTTTTTTATGGTCAATGTCTAACTTTTAATAATAAAATATATCTTATTTTAAGAAACTGACAAAACTTGCTACTTTATGAGTTCAATATTCATAAAAATATTGTTTAACGTAGGTTAAACATGGTATACAAACGTTAACGTCAATCACCATGAATATTCCATGACAACATGAATACTAGACGTTCCAGCCCAAATCCCGGTTTATTTCTATTATTATTCATTAGCTACAACAATATCCCTCGTACGTGTTTCTGCAGCGCCATTCAAATGTATGAATACAAAAGCGCTCGTCTAAAATACGCATTAACTGCAGTCATAACCACACAGAATGGGTAGTTCATAATAATTCAGCGAATTCGGTCTGCAGGCGACCACGATTATTCAAGTAATTGCCCCATTACAGTTGAATAAGTTGAGATGAACTCGGTAATGGGATGAGGTATTATAAATATAATTAATGTAAAACATTTTTGTGTTGTGGCAAGTATGGTACTACACGATGGGAATAGTTTATTAATGTTCTATAATCATTGTACAGCAGGGCAAAGGCCTCTTTCATTGAAATCAAGTTACCACTTCAATGGTGGGTGCAGCCATAATCACAACGCTTGCTAAATGCGTATTGGTGATCACAAATCCGGGCGAGATGTTCAAAATTTTAAAACTGTTTTTGCCCGTCCCGGGGTTCGAACCCTGAACCAGACTGAGATTAACTTACGTGCAATACCTACGATCCACAAATAAAATTCAATCTTTAGGCAAAGGCAGCTATATCAGACAATATTATCCTTGTAGGCAGAGGTACAGTGATTAATTTCTATCTACCCAAGGTATTTTGTGTAGTGTATATGTTATCGGCAATCTGTATAATACGGTATTCTTTACAATACCTAGGCAATGTATAGGATACCTAAAATGTTAAGGTAATGTATGAAATATTTTTCATTTAATACATTGCCTAGGCATTCTATACAATACCGAATACGCTGCCGGCAATGTGTGTTAAAGACGATAGCAGGGAAGGGAGAGACGATCCTGAATCCAGTTCAGACACAAAATCAACCTCTTGAGGCTCAACACGAACAAAGCCCCGTCTCCAAAAGTTCAAAGATCTGTAATGAAGCTTAAAACGGTCATTCTCAGCAGGCCTGGTTTTAGTGCGTCCGTGCAAATATCTGACTAGTTTGTTATATTTTGAAGCTGTCAATTTTTTAGGAACTAGATCTAGCATTTATCTTTTAGGAATTTGAATTTGAGACACATCGTCTTGTAAAAAAGCACTCAATTATTTTTTCTTAGGTCGTTCTCCTAAGTTCCGTTCGCTGTCCAGAACCCAGATTCAAGTACAAAACCTTCAACAGTGTCAAAATAAGTTACGATTGGTACATTTCAGTGTATACAATTTTAAGATTAATAATTAAGTATTATTATTCACTAAAAATATTCTGTTTAACTTGTGTATTTTCTTAGACAAAACGAAAAATATGTTTGTCCTTTCATCATGCCTAATTTTAGTCACTAGTATAAAAGTAGCGAATATCTTGCTCGCAGAGTAAGTAATTCCCATCCCTAGCGCAGCGTTGTGTTTGATCAGTTGCGCCGCGACAGGCAACCGAAGCGGTCCCGTGTCACTTGCTCCGTTGGCGAACTACGACCGTAAGTACCTAATTTCTATTCGCTTGGTTCACCTCTTTTCTAATTTCCATTCGCTCTTTTAATTAATATTTTAAAATGGATACAAACTGGTCTGTGATAATATTATATGCAGGCATTCGTTGGCTACCTCATACTTGTAGCAATATACTGTATTGTTTACCATTTAATTAATATCTCATAAATACCGTCGTGTTCCTAATTTCCATCACCCTATTCCGTCACGCTAAACGTGACGGAAATTATATAATACCTGACAACATTTGTTTTCTTTATGTTTTTACCTTAAAACAGGTGCCTACTTAAAGTTTTTTGGTAGGTATACATAGCATATACCATAATGTGTATTCTTATTTTACAGAAAACATGGGTAAGACAAAACGAAGTCGAGAGGAGATTTTGGAGCAACAAAGGCTTAGACAGCAACGAAGAAGAGAAAGAATCAAGAATGATCCCGATCTATACGCTGTGTATAAAGAAATAGACCGCCAAAGGTACCATAAAAAGAGGAGCGAAGATAAAATATTGCTAATTAATCTATTTCTAGTTGATTTTATAAGTTCGTTTCTAATTGTTATTCTTGATCATGAATGAAGAATATTTGGTTAAAATATTTGGTATATTTATGTTATAATATAATAAGTAGGTAAGTCCAAAGTGATTTTCTATTTTTAGTGACTTTCTTAAAAAGCCACTGTGCCATGCTAAAAGAAGACTGAATTATAATATGTAAGTTTCATAAAAGACACCGTAAAAGAGATTTGGTGATAATGACTTGTTTATCGTTCGAGTTTCTTAGCCAAAATGGTTCATTTACATATAATATAATTATATATATTGTTTGATTTTTTAAAATTATCAGTTATCGGTAGGCTACCGAGCAAATTTTTTGTTTTATTAAAGAGGTTTTTTTGTTATTTGTAGACTGTACAATAACTTGTGAGGTTTACTTTTCATTAAATTCTGTTTATTTTCTATTTGAGTTTTATTTCAATACAATATAAATTTAAGTAAGCTATTTTCTAATTTCCGTCACACCCAAAACTTTGTCACCTCATAACTCCATAACTAGTCGGCACATTGAAGTGCCAAATACATATTCTGTTTAGTTTATCGTCTTTTCTTAATTTAATTGCCAATTAAACGAATTTCTTGCGAAATAAAAATCGTGACGGAAATTATACGAAGAACACCTTATCGTGAGAATAACCGAAAAATCTTAGAAATGTTATAATGTTACACAGTTTTCCAGTTTCAATAAAAGTATAAGATCAAAAGTGAACTCAAAAAAGAAAAGCAAAACAGCTACCATTATTCAAGTTCTTATGAATTCCGAGCGTACTTCCTTTCTCGTCTTTAGTTTTTGTCCAATTAGCGCTTTGGAACGACGCATTTGGTGTGTCTAGAAAAGCCTGGCTTTTTGTGGGACTTTTTGTTTCATTTACTGCTGATGGATTTTCAAGACCAAAGTGTATACGAAATTGAAGAGAAATCAACATAGTATTGTTGATTTATGTTTGAGATCTACAACAGTGGTAATAGATTAGAAAGGACGACATATCAATACCTCTCTGAGCAAAACGAAACATGTGTCTAGGCAAAGGTCTCGGTTCTTAATGTCCCGTTTACAGTGTTGTCATTGTGTAATTCTTCGAGTGATAAGATAACAGATTTATTAGTAACCCCTATTTGTGATGTAAGTCTTTCAGTTAGGTTTTTTGAGGGTTCTGTAGTCAACAAGGAATATAGGAAGCTAGGAATATAGCTGCACCATGTCTATCTGACTTTAATTTCAGAGACATTAAATATGGTACTAATGGTATCTGTAATTTGACAGAGATATGTGTATTATTCACGTAAAAAAAATGTAATCAAACCTCTACTACATGTTAGGTAAGGAGGATGTCTTCTATTTTGTTTCTATCCCATAGTGAAAGTTGTAGTTATATACTTCTTTTAGAAATATTGTGGTGATATAAATACAATTTTTAGGAAGATGCAAATGTGATGCATTAAGTTTTTAAGTCCGAATTTGTGATGAAATCGACTTATTTAGAGAAAAAAAAACTATTTGTACAAGTTCTAATGAAAATAAGTTAGATAAAGTTTTTAATTACGTAAAATTGGTAGTAAATACGAGTATAAATTAAACAAAAGTACCTATACTGCGCGCGATTAGACATGCACTTGTTATTTACAATTTTTTCACTTTAGAAAATTAATTGTCTAGAATTTCTAATTGTCCCTTACTACCTACTGGTACCTAAAAGTAGTAACTTTACTTACCAAAACTTACCACAGAATAATATAGAAATAACAGAGTGGCTCATTATAAACATTACAGCCAATTCCTTTATCAAACACTTGCTTAAAAAGCTAACACTGCTTGCACCATTCTAATTAAAATTATATTGTTTACGAATTAAGGTTTAATATAGTTCATAACAACTTACCCGTTCTGAAGGTATTGTTTCATTTTGATTAGTAGAAAGGCTAAATAAACAGGGAACATTTCGGTTTGATATGATGTTAGATAAAACTAATATATGGGCTCTGGGATCTTGATAGGTCCTACCTAAACGTAAACTTACAGTCAGTAGGGTTACATCCTTTATTATTTCTCTGCAAAATATTGGAGTTTCTTATTCAGGTGCTACATTGTTTACGGGGTCAATATCATACATCTGAATAAAACGCATTTTACAATAATGCTACTCTTGCATTCAGCCATACGCCCATTATTTTATTAAATTATTAATAAAGGAGGATGTGGGCCTTAAATAGTAGATATACCACTACTCCTTCTTGTTTCACGGGTCTCGTAAAAAGCAAAGTCTTCCTGTCATAAGCCAAACTTCAAATCGAGTTGCGATTATTGCGAAATATCTCTTCGATGATGATTATGTCCAGCAGTGGTAAAACATTATTGGCACCCCATACAAATTTGCGTTTCAACTCTTCGATATTTTCGCAAAAGTTCTCAAAGGTCTCATCTAGTAGTGCCAAAAAAATTGTAAAAATTAATCAGACAGAGACAATTCGCATATTTTGACTGTCTTAACATATTAACAAGTTGTGACTTAGGCCTACTGTGTCTTGTTCCATTTGTTTAACATACCCCAATTCCATGTATGGGACTATTTTAGTATGTTTTCCTGGAAAAACGTTTGAAACTATTGTCGAACTTTTGTTCGTGACGCATTAATATCAAATGATAAGGAATATGATGTATTGGCTTAGTCTAAGTTTATTTTTCTCTAGATATTATGTTTGGAGAACCTTATTCTTTGAAGATAAATATTTAATGGGCATATTCCATAAAAAATATTTTTCCTCCTCACATAGATATCGGGTAGGATGTTGTACCCGTTTTTTCTCCCTTCACAGAATTCTTCCAGTCTATCAATAAAATAAAGCAATCAGATAAATAAGTTCTGTTCTGTTTAAAGGCAGTCAAAGACTTTTTGTGTCGCGTTAACAATGTGTGTCTTAGTCTATCATAAAGTGTAGTAACAATCCACACATATTCCTTCCTAATATTTTCCAACATAATTCTATGAAATTGGTATGTAATTCAAATCATTAAATAAAGTCCATTTACTGTCATCCCCAAGCGTGGTGATTATGCCAGTACACCCATCATTGCTGTGGTAACTTGAATTCAATGATGGAGGCCTTTTCCCTGCAGTGGGATGATTATAGGCTGTTACTTACTATCATCCTACTATTACCCAACACATCGCATTCATCTTAGAAGTGGTCTGTAGGTTAACCGCAAACTACTCTAAGTTACTAGGTCTGTTAGATGCTTTTGGCATTTGAAACACATCGTGCGTCTAGATTAAAACTGGTGAAACTCATTATTAAATTTTTAATTATATCTATTTACGAGTATCAATAGCTCAGTGACAATAAGTAAACTAATAACAAGGCTTTGCAAAAAATTAGATTTGGTCTTATGCAATTTAAGCGTTTCCTCATCATATCCAGCTTACATCAGTCCACTGTTGGTGTTAGGGTCCTAAGACTACAGAGATAAATGAATAGACGTGGACTGTATATACATAGGTTATATTTCACTGACTGGTTATAGTATTCGTAATAATTTGATCGCGCCTATAAGGGAGGAACCGCGTGCGGTGCCGATGGTGGTCGAGAGGCTGAGTGCGGAGGAGGGCACCTACGGAATGCGCCCGCCACTCGCGTACACGAGTATTGCCGATGATGCCCGAAGCGCCTGGAGTGCCCGGGAGCGCCAACATACTCCCCGGGTTGAAGTTAGTCTTCAATGAATGGGAAGAGGGCAGATGCAGTTGAAGGCCCGACGGATGGTCCCCCTCTTGGTCTTGATTTCGGCCACCCTCGTGACGCCGTCCACACCTGGATAGGTTTTCTTAACCCGCCCTAGTGACCAGAGCAGTGGTGGGGTCCTCTCCTTGATCAGGACTAACTGACCAGGCTCCAGCTCGCCTGTGGATGCGAACCATTTTGTCTTGGTCTGTAGCAGAGAGACATATTCATTAGAAAATCGCTGCCAGAAATGCTGCTGGATGTGCTGGATTCGCCTCCATCGGTTCAGACGAGTGATGTTGATGTCAGCCACCTGTGGGTACGGTACAGTTAAGAGTGGTCGTCCAATTAGAAAGTGTGACGGAGAAAGAGCCGAAAAATCATGAGGGTCTGAAGAAAGAGGAGTAAGTGGACGAGAATTAAGGACTGCCTCGATTTGGCATAAACTGTGACGTAAATGAAACGCGGGTTTACAACAGACTGACTTTATTAGCTCATAACATTTAAACGAGTAAAAGGTTGCGCCGACAGGTGGCGCCACAACATCGTACCATCTCTCCACACTTATTCTTATAATATACTGACTTACTCTAAACTTATTCTAATACAATATTAAGCTGGGATCGCTTGTCCCGGTTGTATGCACGCAGTGCCCGAGCTGACGCACCCGGCGGCGCGCCCGGTGACTCTGGCGCGCGTGGCGTTTGGGCCGCGCTCTCCGCGCCCGGCTCGGCCGTGTCCGCCGCGGCGGGGACTGCGTCGGGCTCGCCACCGGTTGCGTCTTCCCACTTTTCACTTGCCAGTTCCTCTTCCCCTGGCCGATTATTAACATTATTAGGCCCAATGCTAACCCGAGACAATGAATATCGGTTTTTATTTTCTACAGAAACAATTTGGTCGACATGTCTACGCCATTCTACATTACCTACCGCAACCTTATAGGAAACCGGTCCTGTCACCTTAGAAACTTTACCTTCAGCCCACTTGTCCCCCCTTACCGAGTAATCGCGAGTTATTACCTTATCTCCTACTGCAAAATGTCGTTGGGTTCCTGTATCTCGTGCCGTACGCCGTTCCTGATCGGCACGAACCACGGCTGCGACATCAGGTCGCAACGCATCGAGCCGGCTCCGTAGCCGCCGCCCTTGCAGCGAGACCGCTGGTGAGATACCAGTTGTCGCGTGTTCACAGTTTCGATATTGAAGAAGAAATTTACTGAGTGCTGAAGGTACATTTTCACCTTCGTATAATGCCCTCTTAATGGCTTTTTTAACAGTTTTGACGGCATTTTCAGCCGCACCGTTTCCTTGTGGTCTATAAGGAGCCGAAGTTACATGTCTAATCACATTTTGAATGCAGAATGATTTAAATTCTGCTGAGGAAAATGGTGGTCCGTTGTCGGTCACGAGTTGCGACGGTAAGCCAAACTGCGCAAAAATGTTCCTCAGGGCTTGAATTGTTGATCGAGCGTCGGTGCCCCTCATAGCTACTGCCTCGATCCACTTAGAGTGGGCGTCTACCAGGATGAGGTACCGCGTGCCCGCGCAGTCCGCAAAGTCTGCGTGCACGCGCTGCCACGGGTGCAGCGGGAACTTCCACGGGTGCAGCTGCGCCCGCGGCGGCGCGTCGCGCACCGACCGGCAAGCTTCGCAACCTCTACACACTTCTTCGATGTCTTTGTCTAAATTTGGCCAATATATGTAACTCCGAGATAAGCTTTTCATTTTATTAATGCCCAGGTGCCCTTCATGAATTTCTTTCAAAAGTTTCTGACGCAAAATTAGCGGAATTGCAATTCTGTATTTGTAAATTAAGCATCCTTGGTTGAAAATAAGATCTGGTTTTCTATCGAAGTAAGGTTTTTCGTCGTCACAATTCGCCCTCGATGGCCAGCCAAACGTCACGTATCCCGCAATCCTACACAAAATCGGGTCCCGGTTAGTTTCCCTGGCAATATCTTTAAAATTAACTGGCATATCCTCACCCACCACGTTTAGATAGTCCACCTCCCTCTGAAACGCAATCTCGGGGGCAATCGTAGGCAATGGTAAGCGTGATAAAGCATCGGCCGGACCGTTTTCCGCCGATCGGATGAATTGTATAGATAAATCATATGCGGCCAACCGTGCTGCCCAACGCTGGAGGCGACTCGCTGCGGTCTGCGGAATGCCGCCCTTTTCTCCAAAGATATAAGACAGAGGTTTGTGGTCCGTGCGCAACACAAAACGCCTGCCATACAAGTATTGGTGGTGCTTGGTCACACCGAAAAGAATCGCCAGGGCTTCTTTATCTAACTGGCTGTAGTTACGCTCCGACGCATTGAGTGTGCGCGACACACAGCTCACGGGGCGCTCGCTGCCGTCCGCGTACTGATGCGCGAGGACTGCTCCAATGCCGTATGCACTACTATCAACTGACAATATCAAGTCGCGACCTTCCTCATAGTGTGCCAACACGCGCTGACTTATAAGTGTGTTCTTCGCCTCGGTGAATGCCCGATCACAGTCGGTGTTCCATTCCCAAGCGACGTCTTTCCTGAGCAAGTGGTGTAATGGATGCAGCAAAGTGCTCAAGTTTGGTATGAAACGGCCGTAATAGTTGAGCATACCTAGAAAACTTTTAAGTTGTGTAACGTCACGTGGCTTCGGCGCGTTAGCGATTGCCTGTAGTTTTGTGGTATCTGGACGTAATCCGTCTTTATTTATAATAAAGCCTAAATATGCGACACTATCTTGTAAAAATTTGCATTTACTTGCCTTTATTGTAAGCCCCATATTACGTAATCTCTCCAGTACTGCTCTCAAATTTTTAACATGGCTACTGGTATCAAAACCCGTGACACAGATATCATCTAAAAAGACCACACAGCCTGGTATTCCCCGAAGGGTTTCTTCCATAATTTTTTGAAATTTCTCGGGTATACAAGATAGACCGTATGGAGTGCGTTTATATACAAACGTTCCCATGTGAGTAGTAATAGCTGTTAATGGTTGTGAGTCAGAGGATAGTAAACATTGTTCGTACGCGTGTTTAAGGTCTAATTTTGTATACTTCTCCCCACCACTTAAATTTGCAAACAACTCGTCAATACGAGGCAACGGATAGTAATCACGTTTAAGTTTAGGATTTATTGTGACTTTGTAGTCGCCACAAATGCGAATATCCCCATTTCTCTTTACTACCGGGACTATAGGAGTTCCGTAATCCGAATAGTCTATTCGATAAATAGTGCCATCGGCTTCAAGACGCATGAGCTCCCGTTCGACTCGCCCACGAAGGGCTAAAGGTATCGGCCGCGCTCGATAGTAAACCGGTTCCCTATCGGTCAGTTGTAGTTGAATCTCTTGTTTACAAGTACCTAGTTTTTCACAAAAAACTTCAGGAAAATCTATGACTAGTTGATCTACGAATTTGTCATCCGAGATTATATTGAGGTTTATTTGTTTCATATTTAAAGCATTCATCCATTCCCGGCCAAGTAAAGGTCTTGCTCCATCTCTAATAATATATAATCGTAAAAGTTTTTTATTAATATCACCTAAACTTACCTCTACCTCTATATAACCTAGGGACAAAATCCGTGAACCCGAGTAACTACGTAAAATTAAATTATCTGAGTGGATCTCTTTATCAAAAAACCTAGTTTGATATAATCTTTCACTGATTGCCGATATACGGCTACCTGTGTCGACTTCACATTTAATTATTTTACCATCTATTAAAACGTCAATAAAAAACGGTTTATTTTTACCTTGCGCCACTACTTCGATGTTGAACATACCATCTTCCGAATCATCACTTACGTAGTTTTGTCTCCCGGCACTAGCGCTCACCTTTTTACACATCACCTTAAGATGTCCTTTTTTATTGCACTCATCACAACTATAGTTTTTAAACCGACACTTATCAGCAGCATGGGGCCTTCCACACCGCCAACAGCTGGAAGAGGCCGTGTGTGAGGCCGGCGTGTCCGCGACGCCGCTGCCGGCGCCTCCCGCTCGGAGCGGGCGGCGCGCCCTCGGGCCGGCTTGCCCTCCGCGCGTAAAATGCAAGCCTACGCTCGTCTCGCCGGGGCCGGTGCCGCCCGCCGATGAGTCTGCTGCCGTCATCTTCCCGCTGGAACTCACTTCAGCATGTTTCTCCGCAGCCTCTAGAGCCAATGCTAGTTCCACTGCTTCTTTATATTTTATTTCTTTTTCAGCAAAAATCCTCGAGCGCATGGTGTCGTTAGCCAGTCCCGAAACGAATTGGTCTCTTAGATTCTCGTCTAGTGAGGAGCAAGTTTTGCATTTGTCGAAGTTGCAAGTGGAGGCAAGATGTTTCAACGCCTGTAGGTATTCCGATAGCGGTTCGCCAAGACGTTGTCTACGAAGTCGGAAGATATGCCGTTCTGCTATCTCTGACCGTTGTGGTTCTAAGTGGTTTTCTACCAATTTAACCAATTCATCGTAGGTTTTATTTTCAGGGAATTCCGGGGAACACAAATCACACATTAACGAATATGTGGTTTCTCCGACCACCGTAATAAGCATGGGCACTTTGAGGTTATCTTCTATTTTATTTAACAATATATACTGATTCACTCGCCGTATGTAATTTGGCCACTGGTTATTGCTATTAAACGGTTCTAACTTTCCGATAGGCATTATAACGGTAGTACACGCGGATATTTCGTTAAAAAAAACACCTCGTCGCCAGTGTGACGTAAATGAAACGCGGGTTTACAACAGACTGACTTTATTAGCTCATAACATTTAAACGAGTAAAAGGTTGCGCCGACAGGTGGCGCCACAACATCGTACCAAAGTTGTCATTTCTTCGAAGGTGAAATGAGTAAGATGTAACAATCTTTTTAAATAGCTCTTACAAGCCTTTACGGCCGATTCTGCCAACGAATTAAAATGTGGAGCATAGGCAGGGACAAACAGAAATTCAATACCATCCTGCTCTATCTCAGACGCAACATTTGAACCAAGAAGGAACCTTTGCATATCGTTTGATGCGCCGACAAAATTAGTTCCGTTATCGGACGTGATACTTCGAGGCTTGCCTCGACGCGCCATGAACCGATTTAGAGCAGCCATGTAAGCTTCAGTAGTGAGGTCCGTAACAAGCTCCAAATGCACAGCTTTTACTGCGGAACACACAAAAATGCACAAATAAGATTTTAATAATTTACACCCTCGTCCCTTTCGATCGGCTATCAACACTGGACCGGCATAATCGACATAACAATTTTGAAAAGGGAACTCTAATTGTGTTCTATTAAGAGGAAGCTGCCCCATGATAGGTTGTATAGTTTGTGCTCTATATCTAAAACAAATCATGCAGTTTTTAACAATTGATTTAGATAAATTTCGGCCTTTAAGAGGCCAATAAGTTTGGCGTATGCTTGCCAACAGCAGTTGAGGGCCGGCGTGTAAAAGTTTGATATGTTGCATTTGAAATATAAGTTTAGTTAATTTATGAGAACTACATAACAATATGGGATGCTTTGTATTATAGTCGTAGGGTGAATTATCAAGCCTACCACCTACGCGAATAAGGCCATAATCATCCAAGAACGGTGATAATGACATAAGCCAGTTTTTGTGAGGCAATGTCTTCCCGACGTTGAGCAATTTGTATTCGACAGGGAACATTTGAAGTTGAGCACATTGTAAAATTAAATTATATGATTTTTTCAGTTCAATTAAAGAGAGATTGCCACACAGTTTATTACTTTTATTTTTTATGTTGTGCACAAATCTACACAAATAAGATACAATTCGTTGTAATTTAGTGAAACTAGAATATTGCAACGTTAAGTTTTGAACGACAGGAATGCTAATGACAGTTTTAACTAAAGCAGTGCCACTACTTGTAGAAGTATTACCACTATCTACACTACTACTACTGCTAACTATGTGAGTTAATACTTCGGGTAAATCACGTTTCACAACATTAGGCATTGTGGGCCATTCATTATCGTTTTGTAGCAAAAATGAAGGCCCAGACCACCATAATTGAGTGTTACCAATGAGGTCAGCTCGTAAGCCTCGTGAAACTAGATCCGCCGGGTTGTCCTTCGACGGGACGTAGCTCCAGGTATAACCACAAGTACTCTCCTGGATTTCGTTGACTCTGTTTCGCACAAAGGGCTTTAGCTGAGTAGATGGCGTCGACAACCAACCTAATACTATTGTGGAGTCACACCAGAATCTACATTTGTCTATGTGCAGAGTAAGCGAGTCCACCACCTTGGTACACAACCTTGCACCCAACACAGCGCCACAAAGCTCGAGTCTTGGCATAGTAGTAGGCTTTATGGGAGCTATACGATTTTTTGACGTCAAAAGTTGAACACTTACTGTGCCAGAATTACAGCTATAAGATCGTATATAAAGACAAGCTCCATAGGCCTTTTCAGAGGCGTCTGTAAAAACATGAATTTCATGGATAGTGGATTCTTTATATGAAATCCATCGAGGAATATTTAACTTGTTTAAACTAGATAGTGTGCGTTCGAATAAAAACCATATGTCACTAATTTCACGAGAAACTGTGACGTCCCAATCATATTTTTCAAGCCATAAGCGTTGCATAATTACTTTAGCTACGACGACGCACGGGCCTACGAGTCCTAGAGGGTCGAAGATTTGACTGATAATTGAAAGAACGTGACGTTTAGTCACCCTTTTAGATGGTTCTATATTTATAGAGAAAGTGAGAATATCAGTATCGCAAACCCAGTGTAGACCCAATGTCTTAGACTGAGTATTGTTTATGCCTTGCTCAGAAAAGTCAATTAAATTGGTAGCCTCATCTAGCTGTGGACTGCCAAACTGGGACAATATCTCGGGACAGTTTGATTTCCATTTACGTAGATGGAATTGAGCTGAAGATAGAACAGATGCTACCTGCTTAGAAACCTCAACGGCTTCAGAAATTGTACTAGCAGAATGGAGATAGTCGTCGACATAAAAGTCACGTTGTATGGCTGACATGACACGATTGTCATCTAGGTTATCTGCTAGACTGACTAGACATTTAGTTGCCAAATATGGGGCAGATGCAGTGCCATATGTAACGGTGTTCAAGGTATATGTTTTAAGAGGTTCCTTAGGATCGAACCGAAAAATGTTTTTTTGTAAAGGACGTTGAATGGGATTTATTTCTATTGCTCTGTACATTTTTTCTACGTCGCCTGAAACTACGTATTTATGTTGGCGGAAGCGTATCAAAATGGAGAATAGATCGTCTTGAACGACGGGGCCAACCATTTGGAGGTCATTGAGAGAAACTCCTGAAGAGGTAGCTGCCGAAGCGTCGAAAACTACGCGAAGCTTGGTAGTGGAACTAGAATCCCGAATAACACCGTGGTGAGGAATAAAATAATTATTTTTATAGTTGTCGTGCAAAGTGGCACAGTCATTATCTAACGACATGTGACCCAATGATTCATATTCCCGCATGAATTCAAAATAACTATTTTTAAACAAAGGATCACGATAAA
Source organism: Anania crocealis (assembly GCA_949315895.1). Classification (NCBI taxonomy): domain Eukaryota; kingdom Metazoa; phylum Arthropoda; class Insecta; order Lepidoptera; family Crambidae; genus Anania; species Anania crocealis. The sequence continues at coordinate 14,822,051 of OX438863.1, forward strand.
AACGTCGTTCTAACGATAGAAATCTACATTTGCGTTTTCATAAGAGTGACCTAGTAAACTTGGATCTTGTTTTAAGGGCATTGAGACGACGAAACGACCATCGTCGTTACGAAAAGTGGTTTCTAGGGAAAAGTTGTTCACATGACTTTTCTTCTAGAGAATAAGAATATTTCGGCGAAACATAATCTAGTTCCCAAAATTGAGATAAGTCGGGAGTGGGGCTTGACTTTGTGAAATTACAAACTTGAACCGGAATGTTTCCGTTTTGGCGTGATATGCTACCTGATACTAACCAGCCAAATTTAGTTTCACATAACTTGGGAAGATTTTTACCTAAATCTATATAGCCAGAGCCTAAGACGTTCCAAAAGACTTCCGCACCAACTAGGATGTCTATGACCGACTTGAATATTAAAACTAGGGTCAGCTAACTGAAGATTTGGGGGAAGAGGAACGTGATTGATGTTCACAAATGAAGACGGCAGCACTTTAGTGATCTCAGGCAATACATGACATACGATATCTATATTGTAAGGACAGCTTATAGACTCTATGGTGAGGTTGCAAGACTGTGTACTGAAAGAGATATGGTTATTAATACCTGTGACCTTAGTGTCCGTACCGTGTTGTGACAAACCCAGCCTGTTGCATAACCTTTGCGTTACGAAGTTGGCTGTACTACCGTTGTCTAGCAGTAGCCGTGCAGTGTGCTTCTCGCCCGAAGAGTTTATCACGTACACCAATGCTGTGGACAGTAAGACATGCGAAGAAGTAGCAAGCTGCAAGGATGTAGCTGGTAAGGCGATGTCATCAGCAGTACCAGCAGGCAAAGGATTTGCGAAAGGTTTTGAATCCGGTGATTCTAAGTGTAAAAGAGTATTATGTTTATTTTTACAATACTTGCAATGTGTCAGTTTGCATAGCTTAGCGTAATGACCTGGGCGTAAGCAGTTAAGACAAACATTATAATCCTTTGCCTTTTGTATGCGGCTTTCTATAGGCAAAGCTCTGAAAGATTCACACGAAAACAATAAATGACGTTGGAAGCAAAGCGGACAATTAAGAAAATTTGGTTTATTAAGATTGCGTGATTTTTGATAATTTGTTACATTTTTATTCTTATTAATTTGATTGTCTTGTGATTTTTGTATTTTTTTGATATGATTTAAGTTAGAGTGATTATTATTTAAGGCAACTAATACGTCGTTATCTGACAATTTATGGTTAGTTTCTATGGATTCCAATAAGTCAGCTTTCTTTCCTACAAAGGTACAAAATTGAGATAAAGTGGGGTCAGCAGACAACTCATTGCGATACTCTTCCCAGTGGCGGCTTGTTGTTATGTCCAACTTTTTAGCCAATATAAAGATGAGAAGAGTATCCCAATATTCGGTAGGTTGCTTTAATATCGTAAGGGCCCTAATGTTTTTATTAGTTACGTCGACAAGGTTACGAAGGGAGATACTTGACTCTCGCAATACGGGCTCGACATCAAAAATTGCCTGCAAGTGGTTATTAATTAAGAGACGATTATTATTAAAACGTTCGCACAATAAGTCCCAAGCCATATTGTAATTATTTCCCATAAAGTCTATATTTTTGATAACTAAAGCTGCATTTCCTTGGAGTGAAGCTCGCAAGTAATGGAATTTATTCATGTTGTTAATTCTGATATTATCATGAATAAGTGAGATAAATGTGTCTCTAAACTCGAGCCAGTATTGATAGTTCCCATCGAAGCTAGGGAGGTTTATTTGGGGTAAACGGATAAAATTCTCATTCGCACCTGTACTATTATGATTGGAGCCTGCTACGGACTCCCCTGAGGAGGGCCCAAGCAGAGAGCGTGCGAGGGCCACCTGGCTGTAGTACTGGCGCTCAAAGTCCTCGCGTTCCTCGAGTACGGCCTCGGGATCCTCCGCGAGCATCTCTATTTCTCCCTGTAATGCATCAAACTCACTGTACATAGCTTCAAATTTATTGAAACGCTCCTCAAGATCCGAACGCTGCAGCTGAGATGGGCTGGAGCCATTGTTCAATAGATTTAAATAGTTCGAAAAAATTGTAACCTTAGATTTAAAGGTACGGCGTTTCTTGATCAAAGTTTTAATGTCAGCCATTTTGATAAGAGCAAGCGAATCAGTGGAAAATAAAATAAAAGTTGCAAAAGTAGGCAAATAATAAGGTTGAATGGTGAGCAAAACAGGTGATAGATAACAGGTATGGGTCCCGTTATGTTCGATACCTACGGGGGGCGGTCACCGACCGCGTGTGCGCAACACGTGCTCGGGAGAAATAATAGGTAGGCAAATGAGATAAACAACGAGTGAATGGCTTTTATAGTGAAACAGGGAAACAATTAATGAAATAGGTAAGATGAAATTAGTAATTATTTAAAATACTTTCAGAATGATTTTAAGGCAAAAGTGGAAAAATATGTACGGAAAGCAATTAATTGGAACGACTCACGCAGAAACCGCAATATACTTCCAACAGAAAGGCGACATCAGCTTCTGGATCCTCTTCTTTCTTCAAGTCGGCGAAGATGACGATGGTTCCACGTTGGCACGGTGAAAGTCCGCGGACCGGTAATTTTTAGATTTGCGGTACTCGGGACAATTATAATCCTAATAAAGACGGCGAGAGGACCAATGTTAGGGTCCTAAGACTACAGAGATAAATGAATAGACGTGGACTGTATATACATAGGTTATATTTCTCTGACTGGTTATAGTATTCGTAATAATTTGATCGCGCCTATAAGGGAGGAACCGCGTGCGGTGCCGATGGTGGTCGAGAGGCTGAGTGCGGAGGAGGGCACCTACGGAATGCGCCCGCCACTCGCGTACACGAGTATTGCCGATGATGCCCGAAGCGCCTGGAGTGCCCGGGAGCGCCAACAGTTGGTCATATTATAGGCCTCTCCGAAAGGAGGTATTTGTCATAACAGATCCGCTTGGCAAGCGGGTTTGCGATCACAAACCTGCCTCGCCTGGCCTCAAACGACTTTTATTTTAACGTGTCGGCTTAACATGACACCTAAAAAGTATGGGTTCACGACTCTTTATTTTTATAATGAACGAACAACGCAAGTAATATAACAAAAACAAACAGAATTACAGAAGTTGATATCTTCTCGAGAATATGAAAATAAAGCACCTAATTGAAGTTGTTCCCAAGGTAAACTAGTGCCCCTTTTATTTTCTTTTGGAGATTTATTAAAAAGTTTCGTCAAACTAGTCTCTGGCGTCCGACGGACTGTCGAAAGTTCTGAACAATTTATCCACTGTATTACTTTCGCGTTTTTTACTCCTTATGAAAAATACACTTTTCTTCAGCGTTAAACTAGCCTATTTAAGTTTTACGTTCGTTCCTCGCTAACGTTTCGAAAAAACTTTGCATTTAAAAAAGTAAATCTGTGAGTTGGTGAGCAACTATTTTGTTCATTATTTTGAGTCTGAAATACGAATTACAGGCATCGAAACAACATTTTCTGAAATAAAATTAGTTGAATAAGTAACTAAGTCTTAAGTATGATATACTATTTACGGAAGTTACTTTAAATTTCTTTACTAGGCAGGTTCTACTATGTCTACTATGACTCATATAAATATATAGTAAAGTAACAGCCTATAATCATCCCACTGCAGGGAAAAGGCCTCCATCATTGAATTCAAGTTACCACTGCAATGCGGGTTGGTGATCAAAAACCCGAGCAACGTTCGAAAATTCGAAACTATTTGTTGCCCGACCCGGGGATCGAACCTGGGACCCCGAGATTTTGGCCCGGTATTTAAACCACTAGACCAACAGGGCGTTTGTAAATACATATAATATAAAATATAAATTCCATTTCTCATCACACTAAAATTAAATCTGATCCATGGCTGTTATTTCTCTCACTCCTGCCATTTCTATATTAGCTCTTTATATATCTAGTTGAAATAGTTCTGCTGGATTATGAGTCTGGTGTGTAACTCATTTGCTACTGTTAGTATTAGTCGTCTGATCTCTTCTAAATTGTCCAATTATAATTTTCTTCTGTAGATTTGCAAAATAATTAAACTCCTTCCACATTAAAAGGCTGATCACACAAAATACAGGTCAGAAGCGGAACGAGTCAGTAGCAATGCGGGATACTGCAAACAGCCCTTGCATTCTCCCTAATACGATTCGTTGCTGCGCTTGTAGGTGTGATCGGGGTTTTATCAGGCGCCACATCTATCGCTGTTATCATAACCTTAAAATAATACCAATCATCATACCAGCTGTAAGTGCTGTAACCAAAGCTGACATGACATTTGCGTCAAGAAAATCGCACTGCAGAACTCTGCGGCAGTTTCAAAGCAGTTGCTAGAGCGTTTATGTTGACAGGGCAGGCTGACTGACGGCTCAAAGATAAGAAACAAGACAGACTCGAAAACAGAAGAAAAAACAAATAAATACTTAGGTTTCACGCACAAATTCGATAACTTTAATGATTCGATATGCATTGTAAAACACTGCAAGAGTCGTCAACCTCTTTTGACGGTCTATGATGTTCTGGTACTGCCAGCGATGTAACATGCTTTTTTTTTTTTTTTTGCACACGGACGACCGGTCGTTTCCTATTGAAACGATCGCTCGACCGGCAACCCTCCCACGGGGGAAGGAGGTGGTGAATCCTCATGGATACCTCACAGCCGGCTGTGAGGTTATGTGAGACTTCTACTCACTAAACACCACCTATAATCGCTATCACCAAAGGGTGTTATAGCATATCTGAGCGACCACACCCCCTGGAGGGGGTGTGGTGCAGGGCGTCACTCACCTAGGCGAAGTGCGCACTGAAGAGGGCTGGCATTCAGAAGGAATGATCAGCCGTAAGTGAGTTTAAAGATAGACCTGTGTCCAGAGTGGACGTGGGCCGAAATGAAAATTAGTTTAACTTAAATTCGACTGACTCCCAAAAGGGGTGACTGCCGATTGAGAGGACTGGGGTTGACCTGAAAGGTCCTGTGGAATTGAGTGGGGTTGACCTGAAGGGTCCTGAGAGAGGATCGCTTCTGCGGCTTCCTGAGCCTCCAATAGGCGGTTCAGGTTGGCCGTGAGCTCATCGGGCGGGTCATTTAGGACTGATTTGGGTTTGCGGGATAGTGGAGGATCAGAGGAGGTGGGTGGGTCATAGTCCGCCGCGGATTTGATCAGAGGATTGGAATGGTTCTTTGCGGATTCGAAGAATCGCTCGGAGACCTTCCGGAAGTGTTGTTGGAGTGTGGGAAGCTGAAGGTCCCTATGTAAGTCCGCATTGCGGACATAGTAGGGCGCATTGGCCGCACGGCGGCAAAAGATGTTTTGCACTCTTTGTAGTCGTTCGAGTGCGTTTGGATTGGCATGAGCGAAAACGACTGATGCGTATGACAGTACCGGTCGTATGCAAACCTTGTAAAGCGTGCGCTTGTTTAGTAGGGACATTTTACTATATCTGCCTAGCATTGGGCTCAATCTATTTAGATAGAATCGGGCGCTACGTGTCACTTTTTGAACGTGAGGCTCAAAGCTGAGTCTCTGATCTAAAGTGACACCTAGGTATTTTACTGAGCTTTCCCAGGGAATGGCTTTGCCGTAGTAGTGTCAGGGGGCGGTCTTTGGGAGGTAGTATGTGTTGTTTTGAATCGAAGTAAATCGCGGAAGACTTTTCCGGGTTAACTTCGATTCGCCACTTGCAAAACCATTCTCCTAGCTTGTAGCCTCGGGCGGATTCCACTAAGGGAGGATGCGCGTGCATATAAGGCCGTGTCGTCGGCAAAGAGGGATAATTCGACTTTTTTAGTCGGGATGGGGATGTCATTAGTATAGGCTATGTACAGTAATGGCGCCAGGACCGAGCCCTGCGGGACACCAGCTGTAATAGCCCTAGGAGAGGAGAGCGTATTTTCGTGCCTAAACCGAAAAGTACGATTTTGTAGGTAGGAGGCGATCAGCCGGACTAACCGAACTGACAGATTGAGTCTGTACAGTTTGACTATAATTCCGGTGTGCCAGACCTTGTCGAAGGCTTTGGCAACATCAAAGAAGACTGCTACGGTCTTGTACTTGCGTGGCCAGAAACCGTTTAGGACAAACTCGACAATGCGATGTACTTGTTGGGGGCACGAGTGTTTAGCTCTAAAGCCAAATTGGTGGGGAATGATTAGATCCTCACAGTGGAGGTGCTCTTTCATACGAGCCAGAATACATTTTTCCAAAAGCTTTGCCATGGCTTTAAGGAGGCTGATGGGGCGGTGGCTCGACGGTTGGTTTAGGGGTTTTCCTGGCTTTGGAATGCCTATTACAATAGCTTCTTTCCAGGAGTCCGGAAAGTAGCTGTGCTTGAAACAGGCATTAAAAATGAGGGAGAGGAAAGTCAGGACTTGTGTTGGGAAGTATTTCAGCGCCATGTTGGAGACGCCGTCGGCTCCAGGGGCTTTTTTGACTTTAAGCTCTCTGATGAAGGTTTTAATTTCATCAGTAGAGATCGAAATGGGGTCAGTGTCAGGAGATAGAGGGGCAGAGTTCAGAGTACTGAGTTCTTTCTCTATTTTCCGGATGTGGGCTGGGTCGCAGGGTTGGGTACTGACAGAGCATTGAGAAGCAATGCTGTCAGCAAAGCATTCCGCTTTTTCATCGTCCTCAAAGGCTGTGGAGCCATCGGGACGGATGAGTGGGGGAGTATAGTTAATAGCGTCGGTACGAAGGGCTTTAGCCACTTTGTAGTACGCTTGGTGGGATGGGGTGATCTCGGCCATGAGGTCGTTGAACTGGTTGGATCTCAGTTCCTTGAGTTGGGTTTGGATTTGGCGCTGAAGGCGATTGGCAGTGGCTCTATACTCGGGAGTGGGGTATTGGGCTGCCCTTCTAAGGGCTCGATTTTTATTCGTTATCAATTTCCTGAGGGACGCGGGAATGCCACTGCGAGGTTTCGCTGGGACAGACTTTACGTTCTCTTCAATTGATTTTTGAATAAGATTGGTGAGGGAGCTCACCGCACTGTCTATCTTTTCCTTACTATCAAGATAGTCGGGTTCGATAGCGTACGGGGAGTTTTCGGCATCCATTGCCGTCTTGAGTGACTTTTCAAAACCGTCCCAGTCGGTGATGGTTTTAGTAAGGGGCTGGGGTGGATCACGGTGTCCTAGGACGAGTGACACCAGCCTACGGTCTGAGCCAAGGTCGTGGAGGGTTTCGATCGATCTAAGGTCTAGGGATACGTCTTTAACTAGCGCAAAGTCTAGTACGTCGGGTTCGCAATCTAGTCGATCGGGGTAGTGTGTGGGCTCATAAGGTGAGATTACAGTTAAGTCAAGGGCTTCGGTGATTTCTAATAACCTATTGCCAGAGGTGTTGGTTTGGCGGCACGTCCAATCGGTGTGCTTTGAGTTGAAGTCACCAAAGAAGATAACTGACTTGCCTAGGGATAGGAGTGTTTGAAAGTCACTGAGGAGGGGAGTAGTGCCAGACGGTATGTAGACTGACACTATGATAATGGTGCGGTGACCGGTCATAGCCAGTCTACACACCGTGGCTTCCATGTTGGAGAGTGGGGGGGTTGGTATAGGTGAGCAATGCAAACTCCTCCTATAGTAAATGGCTGTACCGCCTCCTTTCGGTTTTCTAGTACGGCTGGGAGTGGGGTCTGGTACCCTATCGTTACGTAGTAGGGTGTACGAGGGGATTGTGAATCCCTTCCGGAGACGTGGTTTGAGCCACGTTTCCTGAAGGAGAAGAAGGTCAACTCCCGTTTTGCTTACGAAGTCTCTTACTTCGGAAATATGTAAGCGTAGGGAACGGGTGTTAAAGCTAACAAGCGATAAGCCTTTTGGTTTGACACGACCGGCACTGGGAGCCCCGGTGTTCATCATAGGGGAGGAAAAACCTAACATATTGAATTAACTAATCAGTTGCACTCGGCAACTATTTAGTCAATCAATAACCTAGACGCCTACCAACCAAGTAGTTAACTGAGTAACTAACCGGTTGCCTAGCAGAGGGATGCTTGTTGAGACTTATAGATCCTTTGAATAGCTCTTAGGCTTTTCTGATGTTGATCTAATGCGTTCATAATGTCAAAGGGGGAGCGGGCATTCCTAACTTTGATGGCAGCTACAGTGATGTCGTCAAAGTCGATGTCAGCTGTAAGTTTGCCGAGAAAACCTGTTACATGCTAAGATGGCCGCCTAGTTATACCACAGCGCGCGCCTGCCAAACAGGTATCGATGGCAGCACAGAACAAGGAAAAACGCTTAAATTTGGTGTGTCATATTGCATAGTGTTTCTTGTGTTTCTTGTATTAAAACTTGCGTGGGCTATAAAACTGTGTTGCTTCTGTGCCCTGTCTTTGGTATGCTTGGCCCTTAGTTTCTTTTATCCTAGCTGGGCATAGGGCTCTCCAAGAGAAATATCTTGCAGTATCTACTATTTTGCTTGACAGGCTCAGATCGAATTTTGTCCAATGTTGGAATATAAACCGCATATAGAACGTCTGCTTAACACGTAAACATACCTTGTTTTTCATGTTAGCCTGGCTAAGTTTATATATTTCAAACAAAATCTCAATCACGCTGTTACATCTATCATTCAAAACTCATACTTACTATCGTTTGCATGAGATCATTGTATTAAAAGTATCAGTATAATTTAAATTATTCTTAGGTAAGATTAAGGTATAACAGCAAAAAACATTATCAGTCATTATCAGTTCATGCTTTCGGGTCACGGATTCGGTAACTTGGATATAAAACAATCTACAAACTTAGTCAAAATAAATTGAACCGAAGACGATACACAGTGACAAATTTGACTCCATTATCAAAATTATATTTCATCTTTATCTTGTGTTTTGCCGAACTTCTGCCATTGTTTGTGAAGAGGACGCTTTGTCAAGTTACAAATTGTTTTACATTCCTATCAAATTTGCTGTACAAACATAAATTCTAATTGCTGAGATCCAAGGGTCACAATAGCAAAGTTTCTAGTGCAAAATTATTTGTGGTCGTCTTGCTGCCTATGGCAGGATCTTCCAAGGCTTTGACGAGAGATAAGTAGCAAGCATTTGTGACAGTTCAATAGGAACGTATTAATTTTTTGTGGTTTCTATGATAAGAATTTAAATATACGTTTAAAAAGTAATTTTGTTACTCAAAGAACGAATATCTTTAGATCCTGCACCAGAATGAGTAAATTGTCCTTTATTAAGTGATATCATCCAATTATACTTGTACATTAAGCCACTTCTGCAAATATGTTCACGTAGTGATTACTTGCTCAGTGATATGTTCAAGTGCTAAAAAGTAAACTACAGCAATACTAATTAAATAACATAAGCACTTGATATAATATCAACATCATTTAATAAGTACCTATTTGCAGTAGTTTACTTTTTTTAAGCTTTGTTGAAGTGGCTCTTCCATATTCCATATTATAGCAATTATAGTCTTTCGCCTAATCGTTGTATGCTTATTTGGTTGTTAATATAAGTTAGTAGATACACAGCTTATTTTTTTGCTTTTCCATATTTTTACTTAGATTGTTTTAGTCTTTGTTAATCTTTTTTTAATTTTTTTAGATTAAATAATCCGGGTAAGGTGAATCAAACACATTAATATGAAATGAGAGCCAAGTTCAATATTATGATATTATATGCCTTTGTTGTTCACTTCAACGACAGAAAAAATTATAAGATCTAAATGGATGCCAGGCTTAAATAGTCAGTCTTAAAATTTATTTATCAAAACTTAAAATACTTTTACATTAACACCGTAAAATATTTATTTCTTAAAGCTTAGGATAATTTATTGAGGCCAAATATCTAACTTGTGTAAGTGACTACTAACATAGTCATGGAAGAGCCCTAAATTTAATAACAAATATTAATTTAAAAAAAAAATACTTTATATATATTTTAGCAATTAAATTGCAATTATAATATCAGTATATAAACTTTAAAAAATATGTCTCAGGCGGGACTCGAACCTGAACTCGAACCTCGCATCTGTGAGGAGATGTTAAAAAAAATACATTTATAAAAAACCCTTTCTTTATAAAGTAGAGAGACCTGTGCTCAACAGTGTGCGTAAATAGGTTATTACCTTAATAAAAAAAAGTATTTCTTCGCAATACGATAAAAGCAGCAGTAACAATTACAATGTGTCGTCAGAGTTAAGCGTTGACATCTGACAATCCCGACATTTAGACCGGGTGAAATAATATTATAATATTTTCTATTTTCACACGTCCCAGTCCCGGGAAACAAAACATCGCCTCGGGATCGTTTCGCAGATTTTTTTTCCGAGGGCTCATGTAGTCCATTAGTGAAATGATATTCCTTTTAATGCGTCTACGAGCGACAAATTGTAGCATAAGGAACTTTAATAAGAAATATCTGGAAGAGGCAGAAATAATAAAATGATTCATGTATTTTGAGTTTATTTTTGGTAAAAATATACAAAAGCCGGGCTTAAAAAATAGTAATCGTTACTATTTTTTAAGCCCACCTTTTTTATAATTTTACCAAACCTTTGTTTAAATTGCCAGATATTGGTGTATATATGGTTGGTGTAATTTATTGGAGTTAGGTATTACACCGTTACCGATATACCGATTTTGATGCTTGTTAGTATAAAGTTTATTGTACTTTGAATTTGAAAAAAAAGTCACCCATGGGCCAAGAAATGAAGATTCACTGATTTTAAGATAAAATGCAATAAATGAGAACTTATCTCTATAATAATAGTCCATAATTTTTATTACCTACATTTTTTATTTCAAAACGATTTCTTAACACGGAAAACATTGCAATAGTTTTTGAGTTAATCTAAATGTTTGAATATTATTTCAGAATATAAGCGGTTCAAAATGTTGCGATCACTTGTCGTAAACAAGCATACTAATATTATGTTTTCTGTGACTATAACAATAAACGAAAACCAAAAAAAGTCAAGAATACCATATCCAGTGAACGTTTTAACTCCACGGTAGTCATAACACTAATGGATTTTGCCGAAGAAATTGCCAAGTGATACTTACCTAGGAGTTCTACAACACCAGCATTATTGTGTCATCTTCCACAAGATTGCAACTTTATGCGAGAAATTCGGTTGTTATTTTATTACGGGCCCGTAAAACTCGGCATCATCCCTTCTGTTATAATATGGATTATTTATAAGGGCGCATGTTCGTAAAAGGAAAAGTTAAAGAGTAACTCTATTTTATGACATGGGACTTGTTTTAGCAAATTGATAGTCGTATAACATTGTTTTTCTTCATTATGAAGTTGCGGCGATTTAGCAAAAGATTTTCATCTTGTATTTGTTCAATGTAAGCTATTTTGTTTGTGTGCTGTTGTGATGGTTGAATACAGCTTTCAGGTACTGTTTTCAGAGTTTTGTTTCAGATAAGCTTGTAATGATTTCTTGATACTATTAGGTACATGAATTAACGGTATTATTCTTATTTCCTATACTTCTTGTTTCTAGCCATTTAATTTTTTACAAGGACAATCTGGTATCTGTTTTCCATGCCCTCTATTACAGGCATCGGATATTAACTTCCATCTTGCGGGACTAACGGCTAAACCTGCCTTCAAAAGCGCTATGATCACCCAGACCTAGTTAAACCAAAAAAATATCGTTCTTATTACTAAGAATAAATGAGTATAATTCTCTTATTTTTTGTTATAATTAATGATAAAGGTTTTAATGATATCCTTTTTGTGGTGCACCACATTTCTAATATATATAATTTGATTTACTGTAAACTTTTATGAATTCCTAAGCCAAGGCAAAGTACTGGCAAACGTGAAATATTTGAAATGGTTTGTTTCATGTAAACATTTTTTAAATAAAAAGCCTTGATTGGTATAACAGAAAAGACACTCGTAAGTCAAAAGTTTTAAAGTACTTGCCTACCTATCTAAGAAAAACTTTTCAATTCAACATAGTTTTTTAAAACTAGAAGCTTTTCATTTGTAAATTTACATGTAAATAATTTAATCAACATCAAATTGGTAACCATGAGACAGAAAAGCCAGTAAGTAAACAGCATTTCTAAGTTAAACCCTATTAATAATTATCCCATTATGTTTTGTAACAACTTCAGCTTGAAGTTATCCAAAACAGGTTAGCATCGTCGCTTTGTTATTTCAGATGCCAATAAAGTTTTGAGAACGTAATCCGAAGTGAAACGTATCGCGAGTAATTCCTTAAAACTTTTAATAATTATCTTAGATCGAGTTAAATTCGGGAGGTGAGGAAAGGGGAAATGGGGAAATGGGAACGTGATTTCCCCAAACTTGGCAAAGTTACCCAACTCCCACATCTTTAATTGTTTAATTCGATTCGCGGAATCCGAAGAATCCTAATACTGTGCGTGCCGTACGTAGTTTCGACGTTACTATTTGATTGGTTGTTAAACGTTGAAATATGTATTGGATTAGCTTTGAGCGCCGCGCCGAAGCGGTTTTTGGTTTTACGTTTGCTTCAAACGTTGCAGAGATTTGAAGATTGATTCGTCGATTTAATGCTCAGAACAAAGTGGTCTGAAATATGTATCATAAATGGAATTAAGTGAAAGGATTTTGATTCACAAAAGTTTTGATTGATCCGTAAAATTCTAATAATTTTTCTTTACGTAAGTATTTATTTTTAGAGAATACTAAAAATTTTAGGATAGTTGTTACAATTCATATTGAAATAATACCTTAGATACAGACTTTGGATGGAAATTAATATAAACAAAAATACAAATTAGTCAACATATTGGAAAAATAAAAGATCATGCAAAGTTAAAGGCATAATGATGATTCCCGTAGTTTTGAAACCGATGGTAAGTAAAACTGCCTGAAAGGGTGCAGACACACTTTAAGATTTAGGACTTCAATCATCATCATGAGCAGTCTTCTAACATCTACAGCTTAGCGTAGGTCTCCTACAAGATCTAATCTGCAGTGCAATTTTATTATCGTAACGAAAATGACGACCTCCGTGTTCGGTTTTCAAGGTGTCGCCTGCTCCGAGGCCCCGGGTGCGATTCCCAGACGGGTCAATGTAGAAAAAAAGTGTTTTTCTACATTTTCTCGGGTCTGGGTGTTTGTGGTACCTTCGTTGTTTCTGGTTTCCAAAATACGAGTGCTTTAAATAGTAATTCAAATTGGTATCAGAACAATGTATGTGATGTTGACCACATTTATTTATTATTTATTTAACATGTCATAACAGCTTATACAGCTGATGTAACAGCAATGAACGCACGATTAGTATTCTCTTTTAACGCTGATCGACACTAGTGCTACCAAACATGACAAGGCTGACAAAAAGCCGTGACCACAGCGCTCGACGTGTCCGCTGAGACATCTGTGTTCACAGCCACTATCGCAGCGACGAATCGTATTTAAAAATATGCAAAGGCTGCTCAGTCATTTGCCTTCCTCATCCAGCCACTTTTAGCAGCCCTTACCAGGTCATCAAGTAAAATTGTCGCAGGGCATACTGCAGTAAGCTTACCGATGCGTGGTTTTCACTCTAGGTTTTGCCTACTCCGTCAGTTTCCGATTCTGCGGCAGCCACGTCTGGCCCGTTAATAGTTCTGCTTGTAGATTTTGTCACAATTTTGATCTTATATCTCAGATTTAATAAATATTTATTCTTTTCCATAGATTGTTGATTGACTTTTATTGTGTAGTTAAGTATGAGGTTTGCTCTTACACTCTCTCATTCACACACCAATTATCATTATTGAATCACTTATCGAGATGAACCTTTTACTTGAAAGTAACACTAATAGATTGCAGTGATATTTTTATTTTATAAGTAATAGGCTCTCGTGCAAAATTACAATGTAGTTGTTGAAAATGGTTCTTTCTACATGATAACAACGCTCCAACACGAATTTTCCGCCACATTCATGCATTCTAACTTTAAATGTTTCGTGTTATTCATAAACAGTTGTGCCTGGCCAGATATTTAAATTGCTTCATGAATAGAGAAGTTTCAGCACACGCTGTTCCGCCAATGGACGTTTGACGAAATATATTTTTTAAAAACAAGCAACATGTTCTTTTTTTATAATTTTTAAACGACTAGTGTTTTTTTTTTAATGTAAAGTGATCAGGGTCAACGTTGTTTAAGTATTTTCTTCGAATCTTAAATTCGAGACTCGTGTCATTAGTGACTATTTTTCTGGATTCATGAGTTATTTGAGCCTTTTAAGTCTTTTGAGTCTTTTAAGTCTTTTTAGTACTCTGAGACTTGATGTCTATAGTTTAGTGCAATTTTTTATTAAATAAAATGTGATATCAATATATAAACTTGAAAATTTTTTTGTCTCAGGCGGGACTCGAACCCGCATCTCCTCGCATACCGGGCGGGCGCCATACCATTAGGCCGCCCGGCATGCGAGGAGATGCGGGTTCGATTCCCGCCTGAGACAAAATTTTTCAAGTTTATATACTGATGTTATAAGTGCAATTAAGTTGCTAAAATATCAAATAAAGTAAATAAAATGTGATATAGTTTTATTTTTGCTGTGGTAGTTGTCTCGTAACGAAAGGTAGCTTTGAATCGAGAGTAGCTAGTTCAATCCGCACTGTACGATTTTTTTCTTAAGTTTGGATTGGAAATGGGAAATAAATCAACAAATGCGTTTAAATAAAAATCACTCAAACATGTTGCTTTAATGCCGTGAAATAACACACTGAAAGTCCGAATCTGCATATAGTAACTTATTTGACTTTATTTTAACCAATGATGTACTAATGACACTACTTACATTCCTCGACGTTTCGGCCGTGATGCTACGGCCGTGGTCACGAGGGGACTGGTGCGCGGTGTCTCCGTCTGCATCGGGCGGCCGGTTCTTCTGCTACCTTCAAACTCTCCGATATTGTACATTTGAACTGGAGTCAGTAGGTTCAGTGCGACACTGTCGCACTGAACCTACTGACTCCAGTCCCCTCGTGACCATGGCCGTAGCATCACGGCCGAAACGTCGAGGAATGTAAGTAGTGTCAATACTACTACATACCACACCTACGTCACGTTCAGACCCGCAATTATAAGTTTTAGTTATAATTACTGGAGCCTATTCTCAACTTCAAAAGAGAAGAGTATTTAAGTAATATAGGCATATCTCAGTATGACGATGTTGATGTGATATAGTAAGGTTATACTATTACTCTACTTTGTTGTTAGCTGCTTACTTGATACCTACTTAAATCAGGTGTAAATTTTTTTTTAAATAATTAACCTTTGGTATGTATATTGTGCACCAATGATTAATTATCTGTACAAACAAGTGCACTATGATAGTTTAAATATTTAGAAGTATATCTTCAATGATTTTTTTTACGTATAGTTTTTGAGTCCTATTAATACCTAGAATTACAGTAAGAATACTCACTGGTAAAAATACAGTTGGAAGAGCACCTTTTACTAAAACCGTTCTTAACCTTCTTTTTCTTTTACAGTGGTCAGGAAAATGTTTTGATTATTTTAGTGGTTGACACCAAAGGCACTTCAATTACAATTTCAATTTCAATTTATTTGCATTCCAATATGTAACAAAGGTGGTAAGTACAATTAAATATTGTATTAGACACAACTTTGGACCCTGGTGGGCACAGCAATAATTAGAAGAGAGGACGACGCACATAAATAATTAATTAATAATAAAACGAGATGATTAGTCTTTAATATAACTATTTAGACATTTTTATATATTTCCATTGTAATTGCGTTAGAATGGAAAGTATATATTTTTTATATATTTTTTTTACTTATTTTTCTATATTAAATAAATTATATTTTATAGTTTATCAGTTCCTTATCATGCAAATACTCGCAAACAGTATAATAGGCTTTATTTAATAACAGTTTTTTAAGTAAGGTTTTAAATTTACTAAAATAATTTTCATTTTTAAGTTGTTCTGGTAATCTATTGAATATTTTTATTGACATAACGTATGTACTGGATGAGTGCTGGCGTAATCGTGAAGTGGGTAGAATTAATTTGTTCTTGTGGCGTGTGGAATACTTTATTGGTGCATCTATGCGTTTTATATATAGTTCAGGGTATTGGCTGACAAATTTGCATATTTCAAGTATATAATAATAATAATAATAATATATATTTATTTCACTTCCATTTACAAAGTTAGAATGACATTTACAGAGTAGTTAACTTATGTATTAATAATAGTAAAATTACGTCGACAGCTGTACTAATATAAACTGTGTCACAGCTGCCAGCGCCTTTCCTCCCCAGTTACAAATTTTGATTTATTTTGTTTTTATTGATAATAATTAATACAGTAGAATAATATATATTATAATTAACTTGAAACATTATAAAGGAAGTAAAAATATTTATGTATGTATATAAAAATAACAGTACTAATAATTATTATATTATATTACCACTTAGCTAATGTGTTAATGTGTGTGTTAGTGTGTGTGTGTTTGACTGAGTAAGTGTTGTATGAGTGTGAGTGAGTTATAATTTACGATTTGAGAAAATATTCTCTGTTTCCACGTAATCTAACCCCAATAACCACCAACGAATTTTGTTTTTACATGCAAAGTGTGGCAGATAAACTACGTTATTGATTTTGTTCGCAGTATTATAAAGACTTGAGCTAAAAACATAAAATTGACGTTTTGCAAGAGAAGTTTTATGCGGCTGAGCAGGGCATATTCGTTTGCCTTTGCGACAAGTTTTGTTGACTTGTATGCTTTTGTGTTTTCGTAATACTGCACACATTATAAACAGTTGTCTTACTGTAAGAACTGAGCATTCTTTGTATAAAAGTGTAGTGCTGTATCTACGCGGTCTACGAAGCATCACTTTTAAAATTACTCTTTGTGCTCGTTTCAGTGGTAACATAGCGGTAATTCCAACTCCACCCCATGTAACAATGTAGTATTGAAGCAGGCTTTGAGCTAGTGAATAGTATACGCATAGTAGGGTATCGCGATCTGCCGAGTTTCTAAGTCTCCCAAATATAGGAATTAACTTACGAATGCGATTTGTAAGGTTATTTATGTGCACATTCCATTTCAGAAGGTTGTCAATAGTGAGTCCCAAATACTTAATATGAGACTTTCGAGTTCAGGACAAGAGCAGTAATGGGTTTGGTCACACGTGTGGGCTCTAATTTGAAACTCATTAGATGGTTGAGTAGTGAGACTTAGTGAGAATGTGACATATTTAGTTTTTTCAACATTTAATGTAAGTAAGTTACAATTCAACCATTTCATCACTCCTCGAAGTGCCACTTCTGTGCGGTAACGGGCCTCATTCCAATCCCTACCATACACGATCAGCGCTGTGTCATCCGCATAAGTGAATATGTTACAATAAGGTATGTTTTTTTTGCACAAGCTGTTTATGTATATAAGGAAGAGGGTGGGCCCAAGTACGCTACCCTGCGGCACTCCAAATGACAGACCCATTTCATCACTCTCTACTTCACCTATCTTTACAGATTGAGTTCTATTCGATAAGTAATCGCTAAAAATGGCAAGTGCAAACCCACGAATACCGATTGATTCCATTTTAGAGAGCAATAGAGGAATGTAGACTGTGTCAAATGCCTTTGACAAGTCTAAGAACACCCCTACTACTTTAGAGCCATCATCAAGATGTCTGGTAATAGCTTCAGTCAATGACAGCGTAGCATCCTCAGTAGACTTGCCTTGTATAAAGCCATATTGGTTTTCTGCAATAATGTTGTTGTGTTGTAAGAAGTCTACAAGTCTGCTGTTCAGCACTTTTTCCAGTACTTTAGAAATAACTGTTAGTACCGATATCGGTCTAAAGTTCCCTAGATTGTCTTTGTTACCGCTTTTATGAATCGGTCGTACCAGCGCCTTCTTCAAGACATTTGGGAAAACTCCTGTAGTCAGACACAGATTACATATATGTGTGAGTGGTGGTACTAAGTATTCTTTTGCCAGTTTTATTAATTTTGTCGGGATTTTGTCTGATCCGGCAGCTGCACCATTTTTCAAGTTTTGGATAATATTTTCAGTTTCGCTTGTGTCCGTGAGGAACAAGGCCATCGAGTTGAGCTGGGATGCCGCCTTTCTTTCGTAAACAAGATGACAAAAGTCTTTATAAGGAACATTATTGAGTATGTTTTCAGCTAGTTTTGCACCTATTCCAGCAAAATATTTGTTCACTTCATTAACTGATGCATGTGGGTCCTTGGACATACTCAATAGTTCAGTTGGTGATTCAGGAGGTTTTTTCATATGTATTATTTTATTAATAGTGTTCCAAGTGCCTCTTATATTGCCTTTAATCTTAATTAACTCATTTCTTCCATATTCAGTTTTGAG
The DNA here is from genome assembly GCA_949315895.1 of Anania crocealis. NCBI lineage: Eukaryota > Metazoa > Arthropoda > Insecta > Lepidoptera > Crambidae > Anania > Anania crocealis. The sequence continues at coordinate 14,840,401 of OX438863.1, forward strand.
TTTTTTTAGAAGATTGTAACAAAAATTCCGGTATCTCGTATAGGTTAACTGTAGTATACTATTATTTGTATCTATTTTGACTTTCTTATGCAGTCGATCACGATTTCTTATACAACGAACCAAGCCAGGTGTCATCCATGGTTTTTTAAATCGATGGCGATGCGGGATTTTCACTTCGAAGGAATGTAATTCAATGGATTTGGAGATTATATCTGTTATTGCCATGGCAGATTCATTAGAATCGACAGCATTATAGACATTTGTTAAGTCTACATTTGCTATATGGTTTACCAAAGAACGATAGTCAATTCTTGTGGTGATGGAGGTTACATCATTCCTTTGTGTTTCAGTGTTCATGCAAAATATAACCGGATTGTGATCTGTCACTAATGAGTCAAGTACCAGAGTTTTTGATAGTTTGTTGGTCCTAATCATAACATGATCCAAACAACTTTTTTTATGAGTGGGAAAAACATGAGCAGCCAAAATTCCATGTTGTGCCAGAAGATTCAGGTATGTGTGATAGTTTGTATCGATACTTTCTGGGCGGATATTAATATTAATATCTCCTATGATCATTATAGACTTAGTAAGATGTAGCGTGGCAAGGTATTCGTCGAGACTGTCACAGAAATTGTTAATATCCTTATATGAGGGTGAGCGATAGATTGCCAAAATTGCATATTCGTTTTTATAATGTACACAAATACTGTTAGCATCGGTTAGAGGAGAAAAAGTGACACTATGATTAATGTTGGAACGAATATATAAGACAACACCTTCATTTTGGTTTTTAAAGCCAGATGAGTATGATGTAAAACCTTCAATTGATGGTAATTCTATTGTTTTGCTTAGCCAACATTCTGTAAGAATAATAACATCATACTTAGTTTCAGTTCTACTTAGTAAAACCTCAAGGCCACTGAAATTACAGTTTATGCTTCGTATATTTGTGTGTATTATTTTCAACGAGTTTAGGGACGTACGAGTATCAATGGAGTTTTTGACACTTTCTGGACTACAAATAAATGACTCGGACACTTCTATTGAGTCTATTTGATCGGACACGTTATCCAGGAAAATTATAAAGAATGAGACCACTGTCACATATCCTGTGTCCAGGAAAATATTTTAATATAAAACAGTGAATTTTCAAAAAGCTATATCCGTACTTATTTTAAGTGAGTGCAGAATAACGTGGAAGGAAATGGTGTGTAAGTGTATTGTAAAAAGTAATTTATTGAATACTTCGAAGTACGATATTGTGTAATAAGTGGTAATAAATACCAATCGGAACTGGTTAATAAGTTTGGATAATTATTACATACTTTGAAAATAGGGTTAAACATGCAGTAACTGAAAACTATAGACTGACCACCTAAAGCTAGTCACTTATCTAACTGTTGTTGTAGATGTTCCAGGTCAGCTTTGGAATCGATACGGCAGGATGGGGCACCCTCTCTTCTGCGAATAAACACTTTTCCGTGTGAGGTCCAGCAAAACAAATAATCATTCAGCTTACAGAACTCGCGTGCATGATAAAACATTTTTCTTGTTGTTTGCGTCAAGCACTCAACAACAAAAACTGGCTTTGGTTGGCCGTCAATCTTTAAGTGTCCAGTGTTTAGCTTATTATCTCTGTATTGCCTGTTATATGACTTCACTGATGCAAGTATTCTTTCTTTCAAAAATACTGAAGTGAAGTCCACAATTATAGATCTATTTTCACTCTTTTTTGAGTTTAATCTGAAGACATCTCGGACCTGGTTCCTATCCACCTCCACGGAAACAACTTCTCCAATCTTTTGTACTAAATTTACGAGATTTTCTTTGGATTCTGTCTTCGGAGTAGGGATATTTCGTATTTCAATAGTGGCCTGTTTTTGAAGTCTCTCAAGGTTTTCTATTTTTGATTCTAAGGTTTGTATGTATGCTAGATGAGTCTTTCTTTCATTCTCTATTTTGATCAGTTTATTTTTTAGTTCCTCGTACTGCGCAGACATGTAGTCCATAGATTTTATTATATCATTATTTTGCTATCGAATATCGTTTATAGTTCCTTGAAGAGTATCCTGCTGGTTCGCAAAAGCAGCCATCGAGTTCTTGAGTTCCATAATAACAGCAGAAATGTCATCATCATGTTGTCGTTTTCGCGCCCGGGGTCTGGTGGAGACTTTAGTTGAGTCCTCATTTTCAGTGTCAGTTATCGCTGAACCCTGATAAACATCAGAGTCAGCACTATGGATAGGTGGGGTTCGCTTGAGAGGCATTATAAACTCGCGAAGTACCAGGCAATCAGAAGTTCACAGTAGTTAGTAGCGGTAACTTAATATGTCCGTGTAACGTAGCAGTCGTTTGTCGTAGCACTTATCTCGTAGCAAAATATCGTAGCTCGTACGTAGCGGAGTGGGCGGAGTCAAACAACTTACGCTGCATGATGTCGTAGCACGCAAGATTATATCCAAAGGCACATGCGTTCCTGGTATCGCGCACTATTTATTTAAATTGATTTTTTGATTTATTTTGAAAATTAAGTAACAAAAACCACGTCTATTCTCGGTCACATCCAGAGGGGAAGGGGGATATAAATACAAGGTAAGGTAAGAATATTATGTTTTTTAAAAAGGGGGTTGCAAGATTCTGAATTTTTAATGTTTTCTAATATTCTGAATAACTTTTTTGCATAATAAAAATAGAGGTCGCGTCTTTGCTATTTCCCCAAAGGATCACTCCATACTGTAGCCAGGAGTACGCATAAGCGTAATAAATTACCAATGCAATACCAATTGGGAGTTAGTTGTTCTTTTAATTTCTCTGAAGACATATACAAAACTGGCAATTTTTGATCTGTCTTGATCACTTACAGAACATGTGACCATTGTTAAATAAAATTGTATTTACTTTAAATAATTTTCGATGTACTTGTAAGAAATAATTCCATAAAATGTTGAAGCTTATATCGCAGTTGTCACTGGGTGTCACTGCGTCTATCAAAATAGATCACAAAATTAAAAGATTAGTTTTCTTCTTCTATCTTGCTAGATTTCCATAAGAGGTTTTCTTCTATCTCGCAAGCTTTGTTCGTCTATTATATACTAGGTTTACGTGTAAAACAGATGTGACACTTTGAAGTTTAATACACTTAGTAAAATTAAATGTCACTCAAAAGCAAACAATAACACCACAGATAAGATAATACTACGAACATGTCAGCTGCTATGGAATTATTTATCGTCACAGTTATACCACATGGAAAGTTTCAGCTAGGTTTACCTTTTGTCAAAACCATCTGGGTAGTTGTTTACATTTTTTTCATTAATATAATTTTAGCATAGTAAAATATATAAGTTTTGTTAATTCAAAGTTGGTTGAAATTTATCTGGTTATGAAACTGGTGAATCGATTGGATCATCGCATTCTGATCTTTATGGAGAGGCGTAGGTCCAGCAGTGGGCTGCTATGGGCTGCTGCATAGATTTTAGATTAGATTATTATACCACAGGAAGACTTGAGATTTTTGATCATAGTCCTATAAGAAATATAAATAAATAAATAAATAAATGTGGACAACATCACATACATTTTTCTGATCTCAATTTGAATAACTATTTAAAGCATATGTATTTTGGAAACCAGAAACAACGAAGGTACCACAAACACCCAGACCCGAGAAAATATAGAAAAACACTTTTCTTCTATATTGACCCGTCCGGGAATCAAACCCGGGACCTCGGAGCAGGCGACACCTTGAAAACCGGTGTGTACGCCACTCCATCACAGGGTCGTCAAAATAAAAAAATATAATGTAGCCAACTTGGCATACATATATTGTTTTGATGATGACGATCACTTATTTTTGTAGAGATCTGAAACAATGAAGGTGCCGCAAACACCTAGATCCGGGGACTCAAACCCGGGACATCAGCGCTGGTGACCTAAGGGGTCTAACCACTTGATCAGGGAAGTCGTCACATCAGAGTACATGCCGCTCCAGGTATGTATCTAATTAATTACTATAATTTTGTTCAGAGGCCCTACTCTACGTGACGCGACGCTTCTAAAGACAGACAAACTCGTATTATCTTTCTCGTTCACATACTTTAAGACATTATTGGCATGCACTCATGCCAATAATGTCAGAGGCATGTTTAAATTCAAATTCAAATTCAATCATTTATTTGCTAGAATACAGGTTACGTGCAAATTTTACAGTGCAGATCTTAAAGCTATTACTTATTCCTATGTATTCAGCCTGCATGCAGACGTGCAAATATTTATAACAATTTTAGTCAGGTAGTAATTTATTTTATCATTTAAAAAATGTCAAAGATTTAATCAATATAATTCACAAATTTCAGATATTGTTAATTTATAACAATGTCAATAATATAATAAACAAAAGAAAAAAAATCATAATGAGTCATAAATTTATTAATTATTTTACGGTAAAATTTTCGTCGAGGCTATCAAAACTCTTATTCAGCAACCAACTAATTAGCTTTCTCTTAAATACATTTCCTTCTAGTATTTTTAGTTCATCAGGTAAGTTATTATATATCGCTAAAGACATATTACAAATATTTTTCTTATATATTACCTTGTGGCATCGGGGTTGATATAGTAAATTTATGAATTTTGCTCTTTTTTGACGGGCCATCACATCACTACGTTTTTTGAAATAAAGTTTTTTAGTCGAATATATAGATATTGTGTTGTGGAGTAAGCTTTGTGCCCTACATAGGTACTTGGTGTAGGGATAAAAATAGCCTTTTCATTTTGCGTGACGCGCTAGTGGGGTTAAAACGGCAAACTTTAATTAAAACAGAATCCCTAAAATACTGAATCGTGTGAATAGGACGGGCTAGTGGATTTATTTTATGTTAAACTAAAAGCTTAGTTGAATCCTGCATTGCTGACTGAAAAAGTTTATAGTGTTTCAGTTAAATTTGATACTTCATATTTGAAAAGTCGTGGAATCAATTTTAGGTTTTGAATTAACTAAATAAAGTAATTTTAGGGTAAAGTTTATAAATTTATAAATAAAAAACGGCCAAACAGGTGATATAATTTAGTTTTTCCAAGATAAATTTTCTAATTTTGGGCCAAGGCCACTTGTACTTGAAATATTTATTCTTTCGGTATAACTTTCGTTCAAGTTTAGTCTGTTGTCAGAGTGTATTATATTATATATTAGTTAAAGCTGCCTATTGCCTCTGACGTGAGTGACGTTATTTGTACTGTACGACTTCCATTTGGCGTCAGAAGCCGGACCAAGCGCTTAATGTGCCTTGCAAAGCACAACTATAATCAACCCATCCCCTCCTCGGACCCATCATCCCTACCTAACCGGTTTTCAAGGTCGCCTGCTCCGAGCCGTGTTTGATTCCCGGACGGGTCAATGTAGAAAAACAGTGTTTTCCTACATTTTCTCGGGTCTGGGTGTCTGTGGTACCTTCGTTCTTTCCGATTTCCAAAATACTAGTGCTTGAAATAGTTACTCAAATTGGAATCAGAACAATGTAAATGTGATGTTGTCCACATTCATTAATGATTATTTACAAGCCAAGGCCAATTGTGGTAAAATCATCCTGAATTGACCTGACCTGGAATTTAACCCGGGAACCTACAACTGTACCACTACAACATCCCGATTATACTAGGCGTCTTTTCTCTACCATTGGCCATACTGCGATCGCCAAGCGTGGCGATCATAGCGTAATCCTACTATTTGAGAGGCTTATGTCAACTGTGGGCTGATAATGAACCCAAAAGGAGAACTAGTCGGAAATGGATTATAGATTGATTACCTGAAACATCAATCACTTTTAATTGATTTATTATTATTCACAAAATAACTTAACCCAATGAATGTCTGACCTATAAAACGATCGTAAGACTTTTTCATATCAAATCAATATATAGATTTTATTTAAAACTAGCTATTTCCCGCGACTTCGTCCGCGTCAATTTCCGTTATTATGATCGCGATTATTTTTGCAACATTTTTCACTCATGCTTCGCTCCTATTGGTCGTAGCGTGATGTTATATAGCCTAAAGCCTTCCTCGATAAATGGACTATACAACACAAAAATATTTTTTCAAATCGGACCATTACTTCCTGAGATTAGCGCGTTCAAACAAACAAACAAACAAACAAACTCTTCAGCTTTATAATATTAGTATAGATAAAGTCAATTATTTTTACAGAGAATAACCACTACACTTAAAATAAATCTATGTGGTATATACTTATTAAAATAAATGATCGTCTTGTAAACATGTTGTTTTGTTACATAATGGCCCAACACTATACTCTATCAAGTTTCTTGGGAAAGAGAAAATAATTAAACGAATTAAGGTGCTACGAAAATCTTGATAATATAGTGCAGTGTTTTTCAAACTGTGTGTCTCGGACTCCTAAGGACACTGTACAGTGGTTGATAAATTCATCAGCAAGTATAGACTTAGTAAAATAAAAGTTGAATATAAAGATAATAACATAAATAAGGACTCATAGTTTCGTAAATCAAAGGCATCGCCTACAAGTATGATATATCCAAAATTAATTTAGTAGGGCAGGGGTCACAATTCGCATATTCAATAACTTCGAAAAAACGCTGGTTTCGTGCATAGGATGAGGGACACCTCCCAAAAAATGCTGTATTAATGAAAATGTTGCCAATTTAAAATAGTGGGTACCCGATAACGATTGAAAACTTATCAAAATATTATTATTTTGAATTATTTGAGTATCATTTAAGAGGTGCGCTCAATTTCAGTGCAGTGACAAAACCTATGTTAATCTAAAGCATACCCAGCTCACATCCTACCATTTTGTATAAGATAAAACTTCAAATATTAATAAAACACAGGAATGAACAGTTTTCACAATTTAATAGACTTTGCAATTTTTTTTTCATGTTACTCGGAGAACTAGAGAAAAAATGTTTTTAATATTTGAATCTACACTTAAGAACCTACAAAATATGGTATGAGTCATCGAGGCACAAAATCATTTATAGCGATACTAAAGTCCATACTACGATGGGCATTGTCCTTTCACGGTTTCATCTAGAAGGTACTTAAGAGGATCACAAAAAAATCCTTACCATAACGGCCCTAGGAATGTATAAATGTAATTCTGGGTAGCTGAATTATAGTGTTTCACTGGAAAAAGTTTGAAAATATTATTTGGTAACAAGGTGCGCTGTGCCAACTTAGCCTCGAAAAACTTACTAACTAGTAGTTATCCATGTTTAAATTACCTATCGAGAGTTTCATCGGCTATATACTTTGCGTGCTGTTTTTAATTAATTTAGAAACTACCATTTCACATGAAATCTACATTATTGTTATTAATAAGGTTTACATACAAATGTTGTTATTTATAGTTTTAATCTTGACTGCAGTTAGAAACGAAATCTTGTTACCTTGTACAATCTTAACTCATTTGCAAGGGCAATGGAATAGTACTTTAACCCTTTATTGGTAGGGTTGTCAGTATTATAAAAACATATTTGCGTCTTCTACATTCTATTTATATTGAACACACCTAATATTGTTATTTAAACATTTGAATTATACTGTACTGATAAAAATATATTTCTTTATTATTATTACATTGTCAATTAAATGTTTACCAAAAAAGACGAAGAGAACATAGTTATAAAAATAGTAATTTACATTTGCAGTTGGCTTTTCTGGAACATGGAATAATTTAAACCGATTATTCCAGCCAGTGCCACATTGTTATTTTAAAAAAAAAAACGTTTTCACTAATGATAGCCCGCTTACATATTTGGATGCTCTTTTGAATTTCAGACAGTTTTCTTAATTGAACTTTAACGTCTTTAAGTAAGGTTTGCATTAGTACAAAATAACCGTAGTTATTTAATTTCATTTAAGAACGTCTTATTAAAGCCTCATTTTTTGGATTGGACTATGTATCCTATTTTTATTCTATATTTCAATACCGAATCACTATCGCTTTTGTATTTACGTGTAACAAGTGTTAGTCAGTACTAACCCTATGCTCCTGGGGCACCAGTGTGTGTTATACCAACGTGGTCTTTGTTTTGTACCCTATGATCCTCGTTTAGGAGGCCAGAGGTATCCCTACTTGAAGTAGCTATTACTTAAGCTTTAAGTGAACAACGAATTCGGGCCTTAGCGTTTATTAGTCGTGATTAGCTCTGTTTGACTTCTGATCGGCTTGAGCACGTAATTAAATGTAAACATGTTGTTGTAAATACGGGAAAAATAATAAGCAAAATAAAAAGAGAACTTGATGTGAAAATTTTGTAATTTTGAGTGACAATCAAAAAAACATCGTTTTTATAAAAGTCAATTTAAAACATAGACACAATCTAAAGAAGAGTTCGTAACATCCTCCGAAGCCAGAAAAATATGAGAGGCTAATATATTTATAATAAATAAGTTATCAACTTATTAGTACCTAGTAGAAAAATAAAATAAAGTATTATTCTAACTCACCTTTGCAGTTCAAGGGGATACAATTTTTGTATCGGTCGGACTAAAACAGAACTTCGATCGGTCTTTAATCGCACAGATCGTACATTACCATCCCTACCCTTGATGCAATCTAGTACTCGAGCTATTGGCCAAAGATGTCGTTTGTTATCTGTATCTAGCAATACAATGTCTCCTTGCTTCAAATTGTTCGCAAAACATTTATGTGGTTTTTGATACAGACTACCTAAATACTCGCTACGGAATCGAGACCTAAAGTCCGCTCGTATTTTTTGTATGTATCGATGTCTTGAGTTAATTTCCGTGGCATCTATCTGATCTAGATCAGGTACACCGGACTCTGACAGCTCTTGCATAAAACAGTTCGGTGTAAGGGGTTGAAGACACTCTGTGTCATTGGCCATAAATGTCAATGGTCTAGAATTTATAGTAGCCTCACAATCACAGAGCAGTGTTTCAAGTTCTACGTAGTTAAGAGTTGATCTTCCTAGCATCCGACGAAGCATTTCTTTGAGTGTACGCACGAGTCTTTCCCAAAACCTTAAGCAATCCTTGCTGATCTTTATAAATCTCGAGCTTGTATTTTTGTTTAGTGTCCGTACAATACTCATTCTGTATAAGGGTAAATATTATTTTCTCAGCGTCAGTATACTCCTTAAAGCCTATATCGCCAGTTTTCCTACAATTTTTATTTTTACAATTATACACAAATCTAAATATCCAAGCACATGTTCTTATAATTTTTGGATACTTAGAAAAAAAATGAAAGGAATTGGAAAAATATTCATCCACTGTGCTCGTAACAACAGGAATAATACTCTGATGCTCTGCATTAATAATGTCAAAAGACGATGTAGGCCAACTTGAAAAGTCCTCTTTTAACCACTCCGGCCCTTCCCACCAACGACTGTCTCGTAGCTGCATTGCATCGCAACCGCGTGAAGGTAAGTCAGCAGGATTTAAGGTACCTGGAATATGACGCCACTGGCTTGAATCGCTTACATGTCGTATCTCCTTCACTCTATTTTTGATAAAAACAGGCCAGCTACCATCAGTTTTAATCCACGTTAATACTACAGATGAATCTGACCAGAACACTGTGTCTGTATCTATATTATGCAATTCAAAATCTGTTTTACCTGTTGATGTAGCCGAACCCCAATGACAGCAGCCATCAATTCTAGTCGAGGTAAGGACAATTCCTTTACAGGCGTGACACGAGACTTCGCTAGTATTAACTGTACATGCACATCGTTTTCTAACGCGCTTCGTAAGTATATACAGGCTGCATATGCATTCTTGCTAGCATCACAAAAAACATGAATAGTATTTTTACAATATTTTACATTATGTACAGTCAATCTACGAGGTAATTTAATTTCGTTTATGTATTTCAATTTATCGACCCACACATTGAATTGAATTTTTATATCGGACGGTAATTGGTCGTCCCAGTCTAAGTTTAATTTCCAAGTCTTCTGTAGTAACAGCTTAGGTTTTAAAGAAACTGGACTTGTGTAGCCTATGGGGTCAAAGACACTATTAGTGTAAGAAAGAAGTAATCGCTTTGTTAAATTCTCCTTATTCAAGTTAGTGAGCTTTGCATTGGTATGTAAAATATCTTCTTTCGTTTCCCATAACAGGCCTAAGACAGATAATATCTCACTTTTGTCACTAGGACCGGTAACCCAACAACGGAGATCAAAGGAACCTTCGTCCATTATCTGTTCTGCAGTGTAAATAAAACTTTTACACTCTTCTAATGACCCTACACTAGTCACACAGTTATCGACATAAAATGAAGATTTCAGTTTCTGTGCGATAAATTGTCGTTCATCCTTGACACTATCTAAATGATAATTAATAGTTGCAGCCAACAGAAATGGAGAACAAGTGACACCGAAGACAACACGCTTATGGCGGTAAGTAATCAAATCTTTACGACTATCAATATCTCGCCACCAAAGGAATTGTAAATAATGCCTATCTTCAGGCTTTATAGAGATTTGTAAAAAAGCTTTTCGAATATCGGCTGTAACGCCTACCGCTTGAAGTCTAAAACTTATCATTAATTTAGGTATTATTTCTAACAGATTTATTCCCCTTTCCAGACTAGAGTTCAAGGAGTTTCCGAATTTATCTTTAGCCGAAGCGTCAAATACCGGCCTTACAGGAGTGGTGGCGCTGGACTCCTTGATCACCGCATGGTGTGGTAAATACAACCCATTTTCATTGCCATCCACTTCTTCAATAATGCCTTCCGTAACCCAGTCTTTCAGTACTTGGTCATATTTTTGTAAGTAATTCAAACCCACTAACCTCTTGGTAGTAGAATACAACCTTTTCTGCGACAAAAATTTGTTACTTTCGCCAAGCTCCTGTGGAAACCCTTCTTTCCAGGGTAAGGAAATTTCATAACGACCTTCCTCATTGGTAGTTAAAGTCTCTCTGAAAAACTGGTAAGTATTAGTTCCATTTTCTATAGGGGTTTTATCACAAGGTTCTTTAATTCCCAATGTTTCCAGTTCCCAATAATCCGTAACATTAAAATTAACTGAAAGATAGCTGGATATATTGTGAGAATTGTCTGGAATCACCCCTTGCAAAGACCATCCCAATTTCGTTTCCACTGCATATAGGCCCTCGTGGACGTGAACTACATTGCCTAAAAGTAAATACCCGTACATATCAGCACCAATCAATAAGCCTACATCTGAGGAATCGTGGCCAATGTCGGAAGGCAATATATTTAAATTACGAAGTTTTTGAATTGTCGATGAACAGTTCAACTTAGGCAATGGTCCCGTCAGTTTATTTAAGCCTAAAGCAGTCATAGAAAAAGAAAAACTACTATTTACACTATGTATTTCAAAATCATATTTACAATACGTACCTTTTTTTAAATGTGTACCGCCGAATAAACAATGACTGACTGACTCTTTGTCAGTGCTTGGTATACCTAAAGACTGTGCTACGTCTAGTTTTATATAAGAGCGCTGTGCACCGCTATCAAATAAGGCCCTTGTTAACATTTTTCTACCGTTATAACTGACATATAACATTACAGTCTGTAATAAGGTGGTGTTATTTTTCTGGCAAAGGGATAATTGCGGTACGTTATTGCTACAATTACTTATACTAGGATCTTCATTTCCAGTCTTCGTCCTTTTGTCAAGCTCTGGACACATTGGTACAGTATGCCTTTTCGAACATACAATGCATTTCGGGAAGCTCTTACATCGCTTTGCGTAGTGTCCGATCCGTAGGCAAACAGTACATGCATTCTTCTTCTTTAAGTGTCCTTTTCGTTCTTCTAAAGACATTTTGGGTATCTTGAAACATTCTAATGAAGAATGCGTCGTCTTGTCGCACCAGACGCAGATGTTGTGTTTCTGTGCATCTTCCTTGTGCTTGTATTCGCTTGCAATTAAACACGATGCTGTCGGATCTTTGCGTGCGTCACTCGTGAATGCACGTGAAATGGCAATACGTTCTTCTCCTTCAACCTCTCTCTTTAGAAATTCCATCAATGCCCTAAGCTGGTTCTTGTTCTGCCTATTTTTAAATCTTTCCCAAGCTCTTAGCGTTTCAGTGGGAATTGCAGACTCTACCATTGGGAGCAGCATCGAGGCATAATTGTCACAGGTGACATTTAAAGAATCGAGTGCTTGAATGTGCGTTGACAGCTTGTCGTATAATGAATCGAGCGGTAATTGCTTGTCCCGAGCTAAGATCAACTGCAGAAGTCCTCTAATGTAGTTTTCTATAAGCAGATCTTCTCTTGCGAATCGGTCTTTTAACTGCTCGATAGCCTTATGGTAATTTTTTCCATATGGAGGAAAGCTTTCTACCAGTTCTCTTGCTTTTGACCCCGGTACTGTAGCCTGTACTAAGTACTGAAACTTGTCACTCTCGTCAATGTCATTGTCATCGTGGATTTTTGAAAATTGTCCCCAGAAAGAAATCCAGTTGCCAATTTCTCCATCGAACTTACGTAACTCTAATTTTGGTAGAGTGAATCGCTTTTGTGCTGACTTCTCCGAGCAAGCAGTATTCATGTGCGTGCCTATAGAGGCAACGTCACACGCAACGTCAACATTACTACGGAATTGACGATAATAATTCGTACTCACGACTATCCAGCGTGACTTGTAAGAATCTGCTGTTTGTAGATCGGCAAAAATGACATCTTCACTTGCGTCTATGTCTGCAAACCACATATCTTTTATTTTCTCATCAACACTAAATAGTTCTTCGGCCTTTTGCTTTGCGATGGTGAACATCGCATGGACATTTGAATCTGATCCGTCCCTGAGCGCATTCTCCAAGTCCCGTTCCGCATTTGAGTAGAATCGGCGCGAGATCGAACGCAACTTTTTCAGAGATTCCATGTTTTTCAAATCTTGTCCTGTCACGGTCGCCAGAAAATGTTGTAAATACGGGAAAAATAATAAGCAAAATAAAAAGAGAACTTGATGTGAAAATTTTGTAATTTAGAGTGACAATCAAAAAAACATCGTTTTTATAAAAGTCAATTTAAAACATAGACACAATCTAAAGAAGAGTTCGTAACACATGTAGATGTTTACGTAGACAAACTGTTTTATTGCACGCCATTTTGGTTTATGCCTTAATTGTAAATTACATCTTTGATTTAGACTCGCTGCTGCTATGTTAATATTTAAATGAAAAATATGTTCTACAAATGTACGTTTGAGATGTTATTTAAAAAAATGCTTTATAGAATTTTAACACAGTTTTAGTTACTAAATCCCTACTATTATTTACTACATGTTAATTTGATTTTGATAAAATGAATTTTCGATACATTTAAAAATAAATAAATAAATAAATAAAAAACAGCACCCCTCTCGTCAAACAGCACCCCTCTCGTCAAATAGCACCCCACCCGTCAAACGGCATCCACCTCGTCAAACGGCACCCACCTCGTCGAACGGCACCCACCTCATCAAACGGCACCCACCTCGTCGAACAGCACCCCACTCGTCAAACAGCACCCAACTTGTCGAACGGCACCTGCCTCGTCGAACGGCACCCACTTAGTTGAACGGCACCCACTTCGTCGAATGGCAAACGCCTCGTCAAACCGCACGCACCTCGTCGAACAGCCTTATCACCGCTGTGCCGGTCGAAGTGGGGAGCGTGAGGTTTTTTGCGTTACGGAATTTCTGGATTCAGTCCCCGCGCTCAAGGCCCGCGATAGAATCTATGCAATAGCTTAAAAGAAAGGTTTTTTTAATTAGATTTATGAAAAAAAAAATCAGTAAGTCTCTATTTTTCATTTGTAAGTAGAAAGTCACATTATAGTTCAGTAGGTAGGTGCCTAATATAAATGAATAATTTATTGAGATCTATGGGAATAAGTCAGGTAAAAAAAAGGAGAAATCACAAAAATAATTTCATTATCTGAATTGAGTATTAAACCGACTTACCGAAAATCAAGCAGGAATTCTCTACCTAAATCATAAAACTGCTCTATTTGAAGTCGGTCAACATAGTGTGAGCTTTTTAGATTAATTTCTAAACAAAAGCTCATAGGAGGCGTCGCATTTTAGTTTTGCTTTAAGTAAATAACCTATCGCGTTGTTTTCTACAAGGTTGACCGGGTTCCCAATAAATTTAGCTGCAAACAATAGTTATTCATCGATGGCCTATATGCAAAAAATTTACGTAAGACTTTTTTGTTTGGAAACCTGTATGATAGATAGCATAGTCTTTTTGCTTACTCTGCCATCTAAAATCGTAAAGTTATAGGTAAGTCATGGTCATAGAATTGGCTGGGTAAGTAACACACCTAGCTACCACATTCTGATCATAAATGAATTGAATATACATTGGTACAAACCCCGACACACATTATACGAGTATTTCTTAACCACTCGTAGAGAAGAATAAGCTTAGCGATTTGTACAAACTGTTGTTTCTTGAGATGACGCAGGTTGAAATTTCGCTCAAAAAAGTTAGCAATATAATTGTCAGAAGTCATATGTTGACATACGCCAGTCCGGTGTTTAATCTATTTGCCTTTAAGACCCTTGTAAAAGTTTGAAAATTTCAAAATCTTTTCAAGCGGCCACCGTCCCTGTTGTGTACCACGTCAATCTAAATCGTTATTGAGAGAAATATCTAAGTGAAAGTAATTGTCTTTTTTTAAAGAACCTACGCTGTTTGTAGATATTGTCACTTCTCATCGATGAGGCATTGAACGGCCCGTCCCCTTTCCCTGAAAGGCACCATAGACGAATGTCGTTGTCTTATTTCGTTAGTCCGGTCACGCTCTGGACAACCCAAATGATCCCATAAACTTGTGTGTCATAAAACACTGCCCTAAGCAATTTAATCAAATATTGCAAATCGCCAACAAGTTTGAGATGCTGTCTTCATTTTAGCTGATACAGACATGTGTTTATTATTCATGGCCTAGGCCAAAGATCGAATCTACAAGGGAGGTATTTTAATCTCTGCCAGTGTAGTGGAAAGAATTCGTCACCAAAGGCCGCTAGTGATAAGTTCGTCAGATGATGTGGCCTATGCCGAAAAGCGGTCCTTACGCGGTGATAAAATTGAACCTAACTTTTTGTATGTAGTTGACAATATAGTTGAAATAAATCATTGAAATGCCGCTGGTTTAAAACAGCAATAAAATTGTCAAAAAAAAACCTACTTGAAAAGAATAAAGTGAAACTGGGTCATTAAGTTGGAACTTAAGCTCTATTATCTAGCATTCTGACTTAGTTTGCAGTAAACTATTTTAGTTTGAATTTAATTTGGTAGAAAAAATGGCGTTTACCAAGATCGAGGCTTTTCACCTCACTAAATTTCATCGGGTGGTATGGTAGAAGTTTAAATCAAAAGCTGCCAAAGACTAGTCAGTTTGCGAATGTATCTTAGGCTTTATGTCGCATACTACGAACCCGCTACAGCTGCCATCAGATCGGGTTTAGGTGACCGTCTTAGCCGTCGCCATTATTAAATTCGGTGTAATGGTAGCATGCAATTTGCCACCGATTGATCTGTTTAAATATTATTACAAATAATGGTGCTGCTGAAGAATCGCTTTAGTTGCAAACATAGATAAAATATGAGAGCTAGAAACACAGTTCCATAGAAATAGGACACTTCGAACTGTTCAAGATTAAATTTAACAGCGATAAGCAAATAAAACTCTTCGTAAGTAATTACTTCAAGCTGAATATAACTAAGGTAACCCAAATGTTAGTCACCCACTGAATATTTTGGGAAAATGCGGTCTCCTTTCACTGATTGTCTATCTTTTTTTTTCACTGGTTGCAAATTAAGTAATTGAAAAGGACTTGCGCAGATTTTGCTCAACGCTCAATATTCATCGCTTGCAGTGTTGAATTTCTGTCTTACGTACAAAATGTTACAAATAAAGCATGTGACACATGCATGGCACACGAAAATGATTATGACCTCCTTTAAAAGAAGCTTAGTCGACTAAGCTTGTGATGATGATGATCTTTGGAGTTTGTTAAGATTTATCTTTATTTTGACATAATCTGTTTGTTTAACTTGCTATCTTTGATATGGCTGCTAGAGTTGCCGCTCGATAAGTAGTACACTATTGATAGTCAATGGAAAGTCTATCGATATCTGACGTCATTTCAATAGTATTGTTATTAGATTTAGTATCGATACTACTGAATGGTCTTCAATAGTATCGAATTCGATACTATATCTATGCTAATATAATAAAGCTGAACAGTTTGTTTGTTTGTTTGAACGCGCTAATCTCAGGAAGTACTGCTTTAAATTGAAAAAATATTTTTGTGTTGGATAGTCAATTTATCTAAAAAGGCTTTAAGCTATATAAAATCACGCTACAACCAATAGGAGCGAAGCATCAGTAAAAAATGTTGCAAAAATAGTTGCGATCGTAATAACAGAAATTGATGCGGACGAAAGCGTGGGCAACAGCTAGTCTAATATCAATATATTGCTTCAAAACAATAATATTGACAGTATCGATAGTTTCGGTATTACAAATTCACTATTAGCAATACTATCAATAGTATGGAACCTATTACATCATAATATATTACTATCGATAGTATTGATCGATAGTATTAGCTGATTCGATAATATATATCGATACTATCGATATTGTAACTAGTTTTTGAGGTCGACTATCGATGGCTGATTGATAGTTCTGCAACTCTAATGTCTGCTCAAAAACAACCGTCGTTTGTGCAAATTTTAATTGTGTAAGATAATGAAGGATATAGTTACTTAATACTTGTACAAATACATTTACCCACATTTTCGTACAGTACATTCTGTAGCAACACAGCGTTTGTGTTTGCAGTCTCTCAAGCATGTCACTGGAAACCAGGTGAAGTTGACAAACAGAATAAGTTAAAGGCAAACTTCAGAGAACGCAAATAATGTATGGAACGTTTTGTTCCATTGTTAAGATAAATAGAAGCGTAGCCGAAGTAACAACAAACTGAAATCAAGCTTTCTCAACCAGATTAAGTCGGTAGTCTTTATACTTACACTGAAAAACATTTATACGGTCAAAATGTCTATTAAAAAAATCGACATAGAACAACAATAAACAATTTTGTATTAGTGCATTGTGTTTTCTTGTTGCCCCTACTCTTAAATTTGGAAGTTTTTCAATTATTTCCAATAATTTTATGTTATGGTTTTTAAATTTTATTTTTACATGTGCATGTCTCCCTGAGAGTGCAATTATTATTTTAAATTAAAATAACAATGGGTCTACCCAATGAAGTATTGCCGTATAGCCGTACACTATCCAACAAAGTCTGGCAAAACTTACAAAGCCTTTTCACAGTGGTTAAACAGTTGTTATGGATAGTAATTATTTTATTATCTTTTGTACTATTACTTTTTGTAAAGGTATCAAATTATAAAATAGTAGATTATATGAAAGTCGATGTGACAAAATAATTTATTAAAAATGTAAAAAGAGCAAAGAAGCAGAACAGCAATTTTACAAAGTCGAACATAAACTGACTAAATATAATTTCACTAGCTGTTCCCCGCGACTTCGTACGCGTCAATTTCTATTTTTATGACCGCGATTATTTTTGCAACATTTTTATCTGATGCTTCGCTCCTATTGGTCGCAGCGTGATGTTATATAGCCTAAAGCCTTCCTCAATACATAGACTATCCAACACAAAAATAATTTTTCAATTCGAACCAGTATTTACAGAGATTAGCGCGTTCAAACAAACAAACAAACAAACAAACAAGCAAACTCTTCAGCTTTATAATATTAGTATAGATAAGTAATATTAAACTAAATATTATAAAAAGGTTAAGATCATAAGTGCGATGTGCACAGTACCTACCTATATGCGTCTTTGTACACTTCAAGATTAGGGATCAAAATGGCGAAAGATACTCATTTATTTTTTTCGCAACTTTAAATCTTTCCAGTGTAATACATGTAACTTTGGAATAATACAAATATAGGGCTTCGTGAAAAATACAAATTTACATGTAATAATACGTGTAATTTTTCATAAAATTAATTGAATAAAAAAAAAACAAACAATGATAATGGCACTGTTTATTATAATTATTTACGTTATTTATTATTAGGTATACTAGGAGAAAAGTGTTTTTATTTACAAAAAAAGGTTTCTACAATTCAATATCACTATTGCAATCGTCAACCTGAACGTCATCTGGTTCGTCAATTGTAACATCATTGATACCGTCCTCGTCTTTAGCATTTTTTTATATCTTTTAATTATACGAGTATGTAAAGGAGGATGGTGATTTAACCATAAAATTATTTTATTATTATTAGTCCTAAAAAACAGTATTTTACTGAAAAATACAAAGTCTGATTGAAAAATACATGTATTTTACTTGTGATTTTCAACCCTATTCAAGTTTACTTTTAAAATTCCATGCGGGTGGAGAATATATACGCAAACACATCAAGTATCAGAAAATACAAAACGGTTTATTTTAAGCGTAAATTCTCATGATTCATTATGTGCCAAAATTAATCAATGTCATGTAATTATCGCGTCCATCATCATCATCAGCCTATATCTATGCACATGGACACAGGCCTCTCAAGATATGCCATAATTGCCACACTGGGTAAGTTCGGTCAGGGGTAGAGAGAATACGTATTTATTTAAAAAGAGGCTGGCAATAGTAACTGAGTTTCTTGCGCTGCTTCTGATCGGCACTAGCCCACATTTGTCCCTAAGAGTGGTAGGTTATATTGAGACGTGTGAAAGCGCCGCCACGGGATTATTTGCAGAAATAAAACTGATTTTACTGAGGCTGCTGCCCATTGTTTTCTGGTAAGCCTTTACTCTTCCCACCTCCTCTTTTTACCGACGGTCGAAAGGAACAACAATCGCATAATTATTGCGTTACTTGACCCCATTAAATGAAAGCAAAAACCAGGTAAAGTAGAACGAAATTCTTGTGTACTTAGGTGCTTGGGACAAACTTCTTATGTAAGTTTGAACTGGAAAGATCAAAGGCGGAGAGCGCTTATATATAGGGGCACTTGGTCGGTAGGTACTTACCTTTATGCGGTTAGAACATTTCTGGACCATTTGAGAAGGACCTTGATTTTTCGAAAGTTAGAAGGTTTAAAACGAGATGGTTCGAAACTCACTTTTAAATCTATACTAATATTATAAAGCTGAAGAGTTTGTTTGTTTGTTTGTTTGAACGCGCTAATCTCAGGAAATCCTGGTTCGATTTGAAAAATTCTTTTTGTGTTGGATAGTCCATTTATCGAGGAAGGCTTTAGGCTATATAACATCACGCTGCGACCAATAAGAGCGAAGCAGCAGTTACAAATGTTGCGTAAACGGGGAAAATTATTCATATCATTTGATGCGGACGAAGTCGCGGGCAACAGTTAGTGAAAAAAATAAATGTGGACAACATCACTTACACTGTTCCTGATCCCAATTTGAATAACTAATTAAAGCACTCGTTTTGTGGAAATCAGAAACAACGAAGGTATACAAGCACGCAGACCCGTGAAATGTAGAAAAACACCTTTTTCGAGTCCGAGAATCAAAGCCGGGACCTCGGAGCAGACGCCAGCTTGAAAACCGGTGTGTACGCCTCTCCGTGACTGAGGTCGTCATCTTTTGGGTTTTACCCATCATATACTCATTTACAATATCAGGATGTAATTAAAACCAACAGTTTTGTTTTTATACAAGTTTGTAATTTTATTTTGGTGCTAATGTAACGTGTGTTCATGTCTCAAACAAGGTAGTCAAAAGTTTTATCCAAAGAAAGATACATTCGTAATTTTATATCGTATCTTTTTACCACAAGAAAGACGACGAAACGATGTACCTAATATACAAACAATATAAGTAGGTATTTGATGATCGTTGGTAATTTCTTCTGACTCATTTTATCTCAAGTATCATATGGTCAAGCCAAAAAGAAGTGTTATCATGAATTTAGCAGTCATAATATAAAATATTGTATGTTTTTTTTACTTAAAGTACATACTTATATCATCATTATCATAACCAGCCTATAAGACAACTGCTAGAAATGGGCCTCTCCAAAATATTGTTTGCCATAATAGCCACACTTAGCAAGCAGGTGGCCAATGGTAGAGTTAGGCCAATCCTTACAGACAGATGTATTTATTTAGTCGCCTCTTAACTTTTACTATAGTACAAGAAGGGTTGGTAATAATCTAACTTCAACATATTCATCGACAAAAGTAATAAATTCATTTCACAATGTTTTCAAAGTGTCCGCAAAAATGAAGCTGTCTTGTCTTCATCGTCGAGGCTATGTATTTGTTTGTGTCAACAGCAGAGCACTATATTTATTATTGCTGTCAGCCAAATAAATTTAACTAGAAAAGCCGAAACTAAATATTTTTTTCAATTCGACCTTAATTATAGAAGGAAAATTGAAGTAGACGAGAATTTTATAAAGGAATTCTTTTTTGTTTAACAACCGATAAAAATTCTTGAATAGAAATTACGACAACTTGAGGTGGAACTCAATTGAGCTTCCCATATAGTCTAAGATCCCACCATACAACGACCTTCACCGAGCTGTTTATTGGATGTAAAGTTTTTTATATACAAATAAATATGCCAAAAAATATATTGCAAATGGGTTGTCTAAAAAAATTCAGTCCAGAGTATGATTAATTAATTTTTTTTTTATTTTTTTTTTTCTGGTTTGGTTAATAGACAAATTTCATACCAATCGAAAATATGAAGCCCAAAGAATATGCAAACGTTAGGTTGACAATTTTTTTCCCGTCACAACTCTTGAGTAGGCAGATATAAACAGGTAAATCGAACTAGTAACTTGCACCGGTCTGATTAATTAAATAAAGCTAAATACAAATAAATATTATTCAATTATGAACACGGTGGTATACGGTTGAATGCAAAAAAAAAGTAATGAAATTCGGTTGTCAAATTTAAAAAATTCTACTGTGGACTGAAATTTTTTAGGCAACCCATTTGCAATATATTTTTTGGCATACTTAATTGTAAATAAAAAGACGTGTGGCACTCGGAGACTGCCGCGGTAAAGCTATAGCATAGCTTGCGTGCATCAAACAGCACCCACCTCGTTAAACAGCACCCCGCTCGTCGAACAGCACCTACCTCGTTAAACAGCACCCCACCCGTCAAACAGCACCCCGCCCGTCAAACAGCACCCACCTAGTTAAACAGCACCCCGCTCGTCAAATAGCATCCACCTCGTTTAACAGCACCTCGCTCGTCGAACAGCACCCACCTCGTTAAACAGCACCCCATCCGTCAAACAGCACCCACCTCGTAAAACAGCACCCGCTTGTCAAACAGCACCCACCTCGTTAAACAGCACCTCGCTCGTTGAACAGCACTTACCTCGTTAAACAGCGTACCCGCCAAACAGCACCCCTCTCGTCAAACAGCACCCACCTCGAAAAACAGCACCCCTCTCGTCAAACAGCACCCACCTCGTTAAACAGCACCCCACCCGTCAAACGGCATCCACCTCGTCGAACGGCACCCACCTCATCAAACGGCACCCACCTCGTCGAACAGCACCCACCTCATCAAACAGCACCCCACTCGTCAAACAGCATCCAACTTGACGAACGGCACCTGCCTCGTCGAACGGCACCCACTTCGTCGAACGGCACCCACTTAGTTTAACAACACCCAACTTCTCGAATGGCACTTGCCTCGTCGAACGGCACCCACTTCGTCGAACGGCACCCACTTAGTTAAACGGCACCCACTTCGTTGAATGGCAAACGCCCCCCGCTTTTCGAACAGCACCCACCTCGTTAATCAGCACCCCGCTCGTCGAACGGCATCCACCTCGTTAAACAGCACCTCGCTCGTCGAACAGCACCCACCTCGTTAAACAGCACCCCATCCGTCAAACAGCACCCACCTCGTAAAACAGCACCTCGCTCGTTGAACAGCACTTACCTCGTTAAACAGCGTACCCGCCAAACAGCACCCTTCTCGTCAAACAGCACCCACCTCGAAAAACAGCACCCCTCTCATCAAACAGCACCCACCTCATTAAACAGCACCCCACCCGTCAAACGGCATCCACCTCGTCGAACGGCACCCACCTCATCAAACGGCACCCACCTCGTCGAACAGCACCCACCTCATCAAACAGCACCCCACTCGTCAAACAGCACCCAACTTATCGAACGGCACCTGCCTCGTCGAACGGCACCCACTTCGTCGAACGGCACCCACTTAGTTAAACGGCACCCACTTCGACGAATGGCAAACGCCTCGTCAAACCGCACGCACCTCGTCGAACAGCCGTATCACCGCTGTGCCGGTCGAAGTGGGGAGCGTGAGGTTTTTTCGTTACGGAATTTCTGGATTCGGTCCCCGCGCTCAAGGCCCGCGATAGAAGCTATGCAATAGCTTAAAAACTTTTCATCCAATAAACAGCTCGGTGAAGGTCGTTGTATGGTGGGATTTTATACTAATACATTTTGTGTGTTGTCAATTTTTCAATAATTTTCGTTAAGTAACCGAAAGAATTATTTAACAATCTGTTGAGATGAAACAGCTTTATAAAACTACTCTTAAAGCAACTTAATTGCCTAAAAACATTTAAAAAAATACCAGCCATTTTTAGTCTAATTGAATCCTATTTTAATTAAGAAACAAAACAAATACAAAGAAACTCCCATAAAAACATGACAAAACTAGCTACCGTTTTTGTTAAACAATAATTCAGCGACCATCTTTGTGCTCAACATTTCGCTAATTATTTCTGTAATTAGGAAAGCAGAACATATTTATTTTGTCTTCACATCCATGTTCTATATATCCACGTATTTCAGACACCCAAAGTTGTCTTCAGGCTGAGAAATTTGCTCAGACGACTAAGAAAGAGGTCGCTGAAATTTATGACCCGTCAGTTGCAGAGGCGTTTCGTGGCAGCGTACAAAGGTGTAGTGCTCAAATAGTTGTTCACTAGCACTAGTTTAACTTTGGGTTCCTTGAAGTGCTTGTTAGGGATGTGGTTTAGTCAGTTCTAGGGTTATGGAAAAGTTTTTGTTCAAAATCCGGTCAAGTGCGTCTACGGCCATACAGGCTCTTCATTGATTCACGCATTGATACGGACGCATTAAGAGGACTACTTGAGCTAAGTGCTGCATCAAATTGATTTAATTTTATTACTTCTAAACAAAATCAATTCTCAAATAACTGGAACAAAAATCATTTTAGCAAATTACCTCTAGTATTTATTGCAAGCTGATGGCTTCCAAGAAACACGTGACCCCCTTGGTCGTGATTCTTACAAAATTTGGCATTCCAGAACATAATACATCACACATAGATCCCTGAATCGATAAAAGGTCATCATATTCCCAAAATGTCTTACTTAACGACGACACTTTACACTATGGTGTAAATGAGAAAAAAATACAAATCTATTTAACATTTTATTATTTTACGTCGTTTTCGGCAAAAATTATATGATCATGCCTTCATCATCAGCCTATCGCTGTCCACTGCTGGACATAGGCCTCTCCAGTTGCCCGCCACTTAGGTCGATCCCCGGCTTCTCGCATCCAGCTTCTGCCAGCCATCTTGCTTACTTACATCTATCCTTTCCTTTTTGCTTTGATCATAAAAAATATCATTATGAGATCATATGTTAAATTTAAGTTAAATTTACGATGCCAAACGTAAGGTTAGCTGCCCCTCATATAATTGTTAAAGATGATCCACTAAACTCTGTAGATTTTACTACCTTTTTGGGTATAACTGTAGACTCTCATTTGCAATGGGGTGCTCATATTAGGGGGCTGTCTGGAAGACTTAGTTAGTTCTGCTGCTTATGCTGTGAGAACGATAAGGCAATTGACTGATGTTGGAACGGCAAGATTAGTATATTTTAGCTACTTTCATAGCATAATGTCATACGGGATTCTGTTGTGGGGCTCAGCGGCAGATATTGAGTCAATTTTTATATTGCAAAAACGTGCTGTACGGGCTATTTACGGCCTTCGACCCCGTGACTCGCTGAAAGAGCTCTTCAAAGAGATTAATATACTTACAGTGTCTTCTCAATACATTCTCGAGAATATTATTTACGTTTGGACCTTAACATTCCGTCGATTGCCAGCTTTATGAAAGAGGCGTCTCAACAC
Source organism: Anania crocealis (assembly GCA_949315895.1). NCBI lineage: Eukaryota > Metazoa > Arthropoda > Insecta > Lepidoptera > Crambidae > Anania > Anania crocealis. Next base: position 14,864,568 of record OX438863.1, read on the forward strand.
TTCTTTGATAAAGCCGTCAATCATACGAATCCTCTTATAGTCAAAGCCACCACCTACTCGTGCCAAAAAGATGTCGAAGCCCGTTTCCGCCGACCGAGGAACGTTCTCGAAGATCCCGACGACAAAATCACATCGTTCGTAAAACAATTCACCACTCACAACAGTACACACCCGACAAGCACTAGATCGAATCAGCGCACTCGCCGGCGAGTGCGAGGACCATTGCATCATTTTGGCAGGTACAGACATGTACCTGGCCGCTTCTCACCAGTCCGCCCTTCGGACGACGGCCCAAGCCGAGGTCCGAGCCTACAGAGGCGCCCTTGAGGCCTAGTCTGCCCCCCTCGATCGGGCCCACTAGAACGGGGCTCGCGTAGATCGGTCTGTATGCACAGACCAGCCTGTGTTGCAGCGCCGAGCTACGCGATGCAACCACTAGTCGGGTTGACCTCTTGGCCGGGTGCTTTCAGCACCCGACACGGTCCGATCGCGCCGCTAGTACGGGGCCCGTGCGCGGGCGAGCCCTAGGCTTCGCGTAGCGACTCGCCTCGCGCTCGAGGTACCCGCTAGTAGGCCGCTTTTGGGCTGAGTGCCTTCCGCACTCGCCTAAAATCCGCCCGGTGAAGCTGTAACGGCCTTCTGCCACAGCATAGGTCCTTTAAAAAAATTTACGTTCGTAAGAACATACATTTATTTCTTAAGAAAAGTAACGTACACAATTTTAATACGAGAAATAAAGATAAACTCGCCGTTCCAGGCTTCAAACTGCGAAAAGTAGGAAAATCGTTTATGAGAAATTGTATTCGTATTTTTAACAAATTACCAAAGAATATTGCTGAACTCCCTGTACATAAACTTAAATCGTATGTTAAAGTTATTTTAATGAAAAAGGGTTATTACACTGTTAATGATTATTTATGATAAGTTCCTTTACACGAATTGTAAGACCTTGACACAATAAGTTATTCCATGCCTTGACTCTAAAATGGAGGAATGTTACGAGTATAAAGAAAGTCAATACAACGCATTTTTAAATTGATTTTATTATTCCGGTTTCATTTAAACACGATCTTTTGTCTAATTGTATAAAAAAATAAGTTATTATTTTAGGATACAATGACATCTTTATACGGTACCGTTGCTAATGGGCCCAAAAAAAATTGTCTCCTTTCACTAATTATTTTTTTACATATTTTTATAGGACACTGATTTTTCTGACCGACATCACTTTTCGTCGAATCAATAACTTTTTTTGGTGAAAGTTTTATTACCTGTTTGACCACATTATTTTAAAGTTGATTTTGACATTTTAATATAAAGTTTACATAAATGAAATATGTCGAAAACAAGAAAGAATCTTGAAGTTGTAAACTTTGAGTTCAATATTATGGGGTGGAACGTAAATACGATTGTAAAATGTAAGGTCAGCATTAAAATCATTTCAATTTGCTTTAATAGAACGACTGATGGACATAGGTCTCCCCTAAGGATACCACTTAGGGGAGACCTATGTCCATCAGTGGGCATCGTTTGGCTAAGGTGATAATGAACGACTTACTATCACAGTTTTAAATAGTTTTAGTATTTTTGTAGAGATCTGTTCCTATGTAGAGAAATTTCTTCCTCGATTTTGAATTTTTCTTTTGATTTTTGTGTTTGGTTCAGAGGTGGGATAAATTTACATACAAAACACCCTACAAACAAATGTAATCAAATTATTTATCGCCTCTGTGATTGATCCAGTGTTAGACAAGGAAACATGTAAGACAAGGATAGCCTATAGTGTCGGCGCGGATTGCGTGATGATTGGTGGGCTCTGCGTAATAAAGATGTAAGGGTATAATCTTAGATACTTGCTGGACCTACTAGGTGAATGTTGTGTTTGTCTATAAGTGATTGTACAGTTTTGTTTCCATTATTATGATTGGTAAAACCCGCATGTATACTGTCACAATTGTTGATGAACCTAATAATAATAATAAAAAAAAAAATATAAGAATTAAATAAATAATAATATACGCAAATAATGTCAGCAAAACAATTATGAATCAAGTTTGTGGGTCAGTACCTAGGTCATACGTAAAAAAATCAGGCCAAGTGCGAGTCGGACTCGCGCACGAATGGTTCCGTACCATTGACTAGGTAAACAACAGTATGTACCTACATTAATTTATCTTACCTACAATAATAATCGGGTTTGTTGTATGGGAACCCCCCCTTAAATCTTTATTTTATTTTGTTTTTAGTATTTGTTGTTATTGCGGTAACAGAAATACATAATTTGTGAAAATTTCAAGTGTCTAGCTATCGCGGTTCTTAAGATACAGCCTGGTGACAGAACGACGGACAGACAGACAGACAGACAGACAGACAGACAGACAGACAGACAGACAGACAGACAGACAGACAGACAGACAGACAGACAGACAGACAGACAGACAGACAGACAGACAGACAGACAGACAGACAGACAGACAGACAGACAGACAGACAGACAGACAGACAGACAGACAGACAGACAGACAGACAGACAGACAGACAGACAGACAGACAGACAGACAGACAGACAGACAGACAGACAGACAGACAGACAGACAGACAGACAGACAGACAGACAGACAGACAGACAGACAGACAGACAGACAGACAGACAGACAGACAGACAGACAGACAGACAGACAGACAGACAGACAGACAGACAGACAGACAGACAGACAGACAGACAGACAGACAGACAGACAGACAGACAGACAGACAGACAGACAGACAGACAGACAGACAGACAGACAGACAGACAGACAGACAGACAGACAGACAGACAGACAGACAGACAGACAGACAGACAGACAGACAGACAGACAGACAGACAGACAGACAGACAGACAGACAGACAGACAGACAGACAGACAGACAGACAGACAGACAGACAGACAGACAGACAGACAGACAGACAGACAGACAGACAGACAGACAGACAGACAGACAGACAGACAGACAGACAGACAGACAGACAGACAGACAGACAGACAGACAGACAGACAGACAGACAGACAGACAGACAGACAGACAGACAGACAGACAGACAGACAGACAGACAGACAGACAGACAGACAGACAGACAGAGAAGTGTTAGTAATAGGGTCCCGTTTTTACCCTTTGGATACGAAACCCTAAAAACACATCAAATTAGTTTCAATTTTCAATCACATACTTTTTTTTTTATGTTTTGCTCATTGCCAATACACAAAAATCATAAAAATTCGAGTTATCGCTTTATATCTTTATTTTTGCAGTCAAAATAAATATATTTAGTTTAAAAACTTACTTAATTACATTTGAAGAACATGAAATCACAATTTTGTGTAAGTACAGTCTTAATTAAAAAAAAAAAAAAAGAATTGTCTACAAATTTTGTTGCTAGCTGTCATGTCAGAAATGGAAACACAAGTAATTTTTCGATTCCTCTAAGATTTCTGTCAGAAACAATACCCCGAAGTGTTTTATTAAGCCTTTGACTTTAGCGACAAGTTAATTTCCGCTTTGTTATCACGACAAAGTTATTCTGAATCCATTAAATGGTGGCAGTCATTTACGAAAACTTTTCATTTTGATTCCTCGAGCATCAAATTGACTAAAAGAAATTCGAATGTATTTTTTTTCCGGATACAAAAGAGTCTTCTGACAGTGAATAATTTTACTGTTTTTATCATCTAAAGTTTAACTGTAATTGGAGTTTTTTTTCTTGATTTAATTATCTTATTGTTAAGTTAAGTAATACTTATTGGCATGATTGATTTTAATTTTTACTGCTGTTTGGCTCTTCCGACTTGTGAAAACATAAAGAAACTACCTCTTTTTTCTTGGCCTGACTTGATAGGCATTATTGATAAAAAGGAAGCAAATCAGGTAAAAAACTTACTATTGAATGTTTAAGTGAAACGACTGTCCTCAACTTAATCTGCCCCTCAGTCACTACGCAATACACTGAATATTTCAAATGATATCTGCCTACTTATTACTGCACCAATTTTGGAATACGAAGACAAATTTTACGACGCGACGGTTCGAGTCTTTCGGCCGGTGTTGACGAGCGGAAATTTTTATTAAAATAATTTACACAATTCATATTTTATTATTTTAAGAAATTGTCATTAATAACTTGTTAAGTTATTCATAAATATTGCTTGCTTTCGTAGTAATGCTTAGTGGTCTACTGAACAATGGTCAAACTTGCTCATACAAACAGCTATCTAGCAGGTTTCCAAACGTATGCCTTAACCTAACCAAATAGTCTCAAGTGTATATAACCTTATTTACGGCAGGATATTCAAGCTAGTTTGAGAATTCCTTAAGGGTTGCTTATTTATTTATTCAGTTAGGGGTTTAACTCAAGTGAAATACACGCTGAAATTTTAGCGGCTTTGCAGCTGAATCCCATTAAATTACACATCATGTTTCATGAAAGCAATCTGATTACTTCAAAGATAAACTTAAACATATATTTACACGCTACTGTTCAAGCCATACGACAAAAGAAAGTGTCATTAAAAGTTTCAGGAATCAAAACAAAAATTATATATTCATGCAAATTTAAAAACTTCAGAGAGACAGAATTTAAAAATGGACAGACAGACAGTCAAGGCAAAACTGCGCGGGTTCCTCTTGAGTATCAAACTCTAGAAAGGGAGGAAAAAGGATAAAACATCACAGAAGATGGCAACCTTGATTTTCTTACTCGGGCATATTCCCCACAAACACATTATGCGCCTAATTGTATTTGGTTTGGAAAATAAGTTTATTTGATCTGTTAAAAGGTGTACCTTGGATCCGGTTTCTTATTATGTTAGTCGATACGTAGGTATTGTATCTATGGTATTGTATAGGTAGGTATTGGGGAACACAATTGAATACTGCCTCCTAATACATTTTTATCCATCACGAAGGATTAGGTAACTGTACCTAAAGGAAATACGGATGACGTGGTTATATTCTTTGTTACAAATTACGAACTTACGACTTATATTCTAGGTATATGTTAAGGTCGAAAGTCATAAACTCAACTTTTTTTATCTTTAACCGATAGTCTCAATTTTAAATCAGGTAATACCACTTTTGACAGTATTTTCTAGTCAAAACTGTTTGAAAGGAAGAAAATACATTTATTAAAATTTGGACATCACATACAGATAGTAGCACACAAAAAAAAACAAGATTTAAACAGACAAACACAGAACCTCCTCCTTTTTTTTGAAGTCGGTAAATAATAATAATAAAATTAACACAAAAAAAAACAAAAACATAGAACAACAAGAATATCGAGCAGTGCCACTACGAGTCCGTGACGTCCACTTTAAAAGGACCTCACTCAGCATGTGCTACTGGCCTACTCGGGCCATGGCGCTGGCTTTCAGTGTTCCCTGCTGAGTAAGGTACACGAACGTCTACCTAGTAACCTCAATTGTAATATACAAAAATAAATACATACTAACATAATATAATATAATATAGTACCCACATAAATAACTACAATATATCAAAGTTTCTGACTAAGATTATCGGTCAATAACCACTTTTGTCTGATTTTTGCAATCAAAAGTGGTTTTTATCGGTAATAAGCTTTGGCTGTAACATATACACCGGACGTGGCTCTGTATGTGGGCTCCTAATCGATGGACCTACGATCTGCTGAACTTCACGGGCAGCCACTGGATGCAGATGGCGCGAGATCAATCGGCGCGCGGCGTGGAGATCTTTCTAGGAAGTATACATATGTCCAGCAGTGTCGTTTGGCCAGCCAAATGATGATGATGGTGATGATTACTAATGAGTATTCATGTGATTCATGGTAGAATTAACACGATTCGAGTCGAGAATCTCTAAGTTTTTGTAACTTTGTCTCCCTACTTGATGACCGTAAGGATAGAGGAGTCACTTTTCGTAACTTAATAAAGCTAATATTTATTTAGTAGCAAATTAAAACATTTTGTGGCATCGATCCTCAACTTTGAAGCACCATTCTTCAAAAAATATATGAACATTTAGGCGGCACCTCAATCTTGTCAGAAGAACAGACGGGAGGACTTATTCAAATCGTAAGGCTTGTTCGTTAATGACCTTAAAAAGTATTTATGAACAATGATTTACCCAACTTGATACAAAGCTACCTAACTCCAAAACAAACGTTTAACAAACAACAGAAAATTCCTGCAGAAGTGGAAATTAGCCCCAACAAATCTGTTTCGAACGATTTAAACCATAGTGAATTTGGTATGGTCGGCTTGAATTACACCGATGCTGATTCGCGATAGAGGTAGGACCGTTACTGTAAGTTTGAAGAAAAAAACAACAATTGACTGTAATATACTCGTCGGTTTACCATTGACGATGTTCTATAAGAATTTCATGACAGTCCGAGTGTTACGCGTCATTGGATAGAGTGGATTGAGATAAATACTTGCCAGTAAGTTTGAAAGGAGTGTCGAGTATCTTTATTACTCGTTATAAGTTTCCCCTTTTAGTGCAAAAAGGTTTTCTTTTTAATTTAAGATGTTTGAATAGGGAGTGGCGGCGTGAAAACGTTTTGTTAGATTTTTTGAATTGTAAAACTTTGCAAACAAATTCGCACGCCAAAACTAAGTAGATTTTTAAGAAAAAAAAATATTCTTAAATGTCTTTTTAGCAAAAAATTATAATACTCAAAAATCTTTGATGTAAAGAAGAGTACAATATTAGTCACTCAACATTTATTAGGTCATTGACGAAAAACGTCTAAAAATTATTACTAAAATGCTCAGAATTCAGAAGTTTTAGGTTCGTTTGTCATCTCGAACCTTGAAATTAGTTTTTCTGTTAATACAAATAAATATTAAAATTACATGGCTACAAAAAAATTCAAAGCATATTATTTTATCGAAGTATTTTAATAAAAATTAATGTCTGTATGATTAAATTAATAACATACCTACATTTTGTTTTTTATACGTTCCTTTACCATTTTTCAAATTATGATAACAAAATATTGAATGATTGAGCTTGGTATCTAAAATACCAAGAAATGTTAATACATAAAAATTATATTCCACAAAAGCGAGGTCGCGGGCACTTACAGGTCTTAAATAACATAGCCTGATTCGCCTCTATCCAGTTTGTAAAATAAACTATCAGCTATCTTTACCGTCTTTCTTCTACAAAGGTATAATTTGGAGGTAAGGCAAAGGTATGTAAGGAACTAATAAAAATGGAAAAGGTGGCCAATGAGAATTTTTACTTTACGACTAGATCAAAAAGGGAATGGCCCAAAGTGTATGATGAACCCATTCTGCTAGTCGAAGCGATGTTCCACTAACGATATTTAAAATATCGATAAAATTGTGATATTACCTATAACATACAGGCACATCACACCATTTTCTTAGCATTGATAGGTATTGATAATACTAAATTAAACATTAATTACGTTTTAATGCACCGTTGGTGTGTTTTTAGGTACCGGACCAAGTTCTCGGGGTCCTGGGTTTGATGCCCGGGTCGGGCAATTCGAATTTTTGAACATTACTCGAGTTTATGATCACCAACCCGCATTTGGCAAGCGTGATTAAAGCGTATTCTTGTATTGTCATTGTTGTGTTACTTTGAATTCGATGATGGTGACCCTTATAGGCCGTTACTTTACATTTTATACTATATCAGCTAATACGCTGTTGTCCAAGACTTTGTAGTATGAAATTTTAAACCATCCCACATAGCCTAAGTTATATTATTTACTAGCTATATACTATTATATACTTATATACGACGCGAACTTCGTATCGCCTCAGAACAGTATTTGATTTTGACGTCTTAAATGTCATTGTCATCAAAATATGGCGAGGTTGAAAATTTATCAACAATATAAGTTTTCTAAATATTTGACTTTCCAACGTTTTTAATACTTATTATGCTATTCCCGACGAATACAAATTCAAAAACACAAAAGTCATAAAAATCGGTCCTGCTGTTCTCGACTTTTATGCAGTGTGATTAACACGACTTCCTTTTATATATAGAAGACTAGCTGGTCCCCGCGACTTCGTACGCGTCAATTTCTGTTATTATGAGAGCGATTACTTTTGCAACATTTTTCTCTGGTGCTTCGTTTCTATTGGTCGCAGCGTGATGTTATATAGCCTAAAACCTTCCTCGATAAATGTACTATCCAACACAAAAAGATTTTTTCAAATCGGACCAGTACTTCCTGAGATTAGCGCGTTCAAACAAACTAACAAACAAACAAACTCTTCAGCTTTATAATTTTAGTATAGATATAGATAGATAAGATTCCAGCCTGTAATATATTCCTTGAAAAAATTCATTATCAGTTTTGGCGTAACTGAGTAACAAACATCTAAATTTCTGCATCTATAATATGAGTGATATTATAATAATAAAACAGAACAAATTTAGTTTCGTCGATGATGATTGGATCAGGAATTTTGCTTTTATTGTAAAAATGACACATTTCTACATGAACACGTCTGTTTAGACGCAGTAAAAATTTGGGGAAAAATCCGAATGCATTCTCAAGGTGGGTCAAGCGAAGGCTCGGACCTCCAAACATATGTTTAGTGACAATTAGTGACAACAATATAAGCAAAACTTCTGTTTTGGATAGAGTGGTCTCACTCACATAAAGTCTAATAGAATAAATAAAAATAAATAAAGCTATTGCATAGCATTTTTATCAACTTATGCAATTATAAAACTAAAAAAAGACGTGTGGCACTCGGAGACTGCCGCGGTAAAGCTATTGCATAGCATTTTTTATTAACTTATGCAATTATAAAACTAAAAAGTATCCCCGCTGTGCCGGTCGGAGTGGGGGGTGTTAGGTTATTTTCGTTACGGAATTTCTGGAACCGGTCTCCACGCTCAAGGCCCGCGATAGAAGCTATGCAATAGCTTAAAATATATATTTATTTATGATAGACCAACTGTTGGGCTATAGCGACTATCTCTATCTATATTTCTATTTTCTTATAATTCAAATTTTATTTCACAGTATGGTCTTGATGCTGACTTTTGAATGGGAATGTGGTCAATTTGTTTTGCGCAAGCTAGTAAGAGGATACTTGCAGTGGAGTTTAATTACGATAAGTTTTTTCAAACCGTTCTAACAATAAAGGTGAACCATAGAAAACATTTTCCAATATCTTTTGGAAATTTAGTAGGAAAATTTATCGATATTTTATCATCACTATGTGAGACCCCAATAAATTGACCTAAAGTCGCAGTAATGGTGGATATCCTTTTTATCTTAGGTAGGTAAAATCTATGGTCTTATAATAAACTCTTTATTTTAGACAATTTATTTATATTATGATATTTAATTTATGTTTTATCGTGAATGTATAAAATTTTAATTATAATTGACTGGATCAGAATCTGGTAAAATGTATTATTTCTCTATGCAAACTGTTTTTTTAAGTGGGCTACCAGGAACATAAACTAACCCATCAAATTCATTTCGTTCGAATAACCTTCAAGTAGGTACCTAAAAGAAAAATCTGGATATCTTTTGAGGATAATCTGATATCGATATTTTCGATGTTCTATATCTTTATAGGGAATCAATAGATATTTATAATGTAGGTACTTGCGGACCCGACAGACGTTGTCCTGTCTTAACTACAAATATTGATTTCGAATTAGTATAATTAATACAAAAAATGTGTCACATAGAAATTGTTTATTATTCTCATGCTTTTTGACTCTCATACAACATTTCAACATTCTTTGTTTTTTTTTTCTGGCACGTATAATATAAATAGTTTTGTTGGTGGTATTCTGACACGGGAACAGGCGATATATAACTGGCCATGTGAAAAATTAAGTTTTTTTTTATAGCCTATTCGACGATATTTGCAGCACGCATTCTATCAATGTTATGTCAAATGGTATAAGGTAGCATTAGAAATATTTTAATATGGTGATTAAGTATTTTAAAGTTTTATAATTTTTTTGTTAATTTTTTTTAACTTTTTCTTTCTTAAGAACCTTCTCCTGCCAATAACAAAGTAAACAAAAAAATAATTAAGGAAATCGGTCCTGCCCTTCACGCGTGATGCCGTGACCAAGGGAAATAGGGATTCATTTTTAGGGTTCCGTACTCAAAGGGTAAAAACGGAACCCTATTTGAACTTTTCACAAATTATGTATTTCTGTTGCCGCAATAATAACAAATACTAAAAACAAAATGAAATAAATATTAAAGAGGGGCTCCCATACAAACAACGCCTATTTTTTTATTTTATTTTATTTTATTTTATTTTATTTATTAAGAAAACCAACAGCGTTTTACATATATTACATTATGATTATGTTGTTTACATTTCCAAAGGTAAGGCCAATAACAGGTTTTCCTTAATTAACTAATAGTACATGTTATGTTGTTTGTGAGAAAAGGCTAATTTTCTAAATAAAGCAACCGTTGTATATTAGGAAATGATATAATTTATATAATGCTTAATTAATCTGATTTGATTTATGTCACCCAACAATAATTTTGGCACATATTAATGTTTAAAAGGAAAAATAAATAAATAAATTAGTTTCTTAGATATGGTAATGATACATATAAAATAATAAAGGGAAAACAAGATAAACGTACACATTCAAACAATATGAGTATAATATGGTAATATACAGGATGAAATTTTGAAATTTTAACCACTTTCCAAATTTTAATATATCAATCTACGAGACAAAAAACAAATGACGTAATTTTTCTTTTGGTATAGCCCAGTACAAAAATGTCAAGATAAAGCACTTAGAAAGTGTACGCAAAAAATCAAAAATTTTTGATACGGCCGCCTAGCGACACTTTTTTTACGCGATTCGCATCTCATTTATTCATTACGATACTATTCATACGTTTTTGATTATCCTTTTATACCTTATCAGGCCTAGGACCGTAAAAATTAAAAAAAACTATATTGCGAAAAATATTTTCGGGTGAAAGCTTGATTTAATGTTTTTACTTCATAAATGGACTATAAATACGATACCGAACGCCTATAAAAATTTTGGAAAGTGGTTAAAAGAGAGTTTTCTCTTTTTTTGCTCGATATCAATAAATGGTAACTGGTAGGCACTACATTAACTAAATGTACCTACTGTTATTTACCTAGTCAATGGTACGGAACCCTTCGTGCGCGAGTCCGACTCGCACTTAGCCGGTTTTTATATAATATATATTATAGATTTCCTGTTGACCTAGCACTATGAAGCTTGGCAAGTATTACCGTAAATTACTACAAGCATAGATGGAAATTAATAAATTTGTAATCAATAATCACAAAATGATTTGGAAAAGACTGCCAGACTTAATTCTTGAACTATTATAATACGAATCTACAACTGATCTCTCTGATCTGATCTGATCGTACTGATCCCTCGGTGGGTGAGTCTAAATTGCACTTCTACGGTTTTTTTTTGTGCCAAATAAATACAAGTCTATACTATTATACTTTATTATTATTCTTAGTAGCTGTAAGATAAGTATTATGGTGATATACGGGATAAGTTTAGACTCAGCAGAAGACTACTCTAAGGGCTTACAATAAAAATGATAAATTTTATAACCAAAATATGTAGTAAAATTTTTAAACAAAAGCTATGTGCCTGATAAACACTGATTAAATTAAAAGAAACAAATGGAAACCGTTTTAGGATACTAATAATACATTGTTGTAACTTTGTTAAAGTAATGTCTCTTTTAAGGTTCTGTTCCTCCAATTATCCCTTTCCGTGTCTTCGTTTAAATTAATAGTTTTAATTATCCGGCCATTGTTACAAACGATTATAATTATTACACATTCAGTGTTTTATATCAATGGTTGCTATTAGTAGAATTGGTTCAAGTGACCACAGTAGCTGATATATTTACAGTACCTCCTATTTTTGTTTTTACAAATTGTTAATTTTATGTCTAAGTTAATAAAGTAACATTTCTTTATAACCTAATAGAATACTATTTTAAAATCAATATTATAATAACCAATCAATCGAATCACACTTGATATGAATTTACATGAAAAATGTGAATGAACATATCATCGGAATGGGCCAAGGTATCAAGGAATCATAATAATGATGGCGCTACTTGAAAATTCTACAATTTTGAAAGACTGATTTTGCAATGGTCAGATATGTTTACCGGCTGTTTAAATATTGGTGAACTTGGGTCTTAAACATAAAATGACTGATTTGAAATGTCAACTAGAAATGCTTTGAATCCCTATATGATTGTAGTTTACAAATCAGTCAGCTTAGATTTTATCCAACAGATAACTTATGACCATTGAAAATCAGCTCTAAGAAAATTAAATGTGATGTTTGTACTGTTTCGTGTAAATTTTCTTGACATTACCTAGAGCCCAGTTTAACAACATCGACTGACAATCATTTGATTGTTATTTAGTTAGATTAAGCATTTAAGTCTACGAACTATTAGTGATCTACTGATTTCTTGAGTTTACGCTAACACTATACCTACATCGAAGCGTACTAAATCCATAAACACATCTTTCATTTCAATAATAGTGATCTGTTCGAATGCAGATTACTGTATGCATGTGCGTTATGTCCAATAGGCGTAATGTTATTAGGTAGTCTGCTTTCAGGACACGTATAAAGCGTGTACGAACATCTTGTTATATATTGCGGTTATTAACATTACACATATGCGGTGCACATGTCTGACTAATAACAATCAACGTATGGTCAGGGGTTAATCGTTAGCCCCAATGTTTGAATAGCAGATGGAAAAGTTTTGTGTTGTGTTACTTACGGGTCGTAAAGTGCAAGTGCCAGAAGGTAAATATGAGCAGTATCGTTTTCTTCCAATAACTAAACGGGTAGCTTTAAAGAAGTGTACAAATGGTACAAGGGCAACAAACTTCAAATTTATCTTAAAGTTTTTTTAAACATTAAATTGTCCAAAATTTATAACAGGCAAAAATATAGTTTATAACATTAAATGATCGTATTAAACTCCATAAAATATGTTTTTGCTTTACATATCCAAGTGATTTTTCCTTAATCTCTTGAGTTTTTTTAATTAAAAACCTGAAATAAAAATAAAAAGTTCTAATTAGTAAATATTTAAAGGACATTAATTACACTGTATATTATTCACATTCTTTACAAAAAACAGTTTTGTTTCATTCTGGGCTACATACTTCATGTACGTAAGTAATATTATATTTAACTCGGTAACTATGTACCGCAGTCAACTATTATTCTAAGTCAAAGTAACCTAAGCTCAGTCTCGCGCGACATACTTTCTAATTAACGGGACCAAAAGTACCTATGTGTGTACTAGTGGATTGATGTGGGCTCATGATCTTGTAGGATTTAATGTATTCTAAGAAAATACTTTTGGCAAAATATTTAATTGGCTTAAAGTTAAAGTTAACTGACTGTCAAACATCTGCAAAGATGTTTCTTTCGGGTGTTGGGGGTGCAAGCTCCTAACATTTGATAAAGCAACGCTGGCTCACAGCGTAAGAATATGCTTGAAAAATTCGCACCGTGTCGCAGTGTCTCGGTGGCCTAATGGTATGGCGCCCGCCCGGCATGCGAGGAGATGCGGGTTCGAGTCACGCCTGAGACAAAATTTTTCAAGTTTATATACTGATATTATAAGTGCAATTAGTTGCTAAAATATCAAATAAAGTATATAAATGGCTGTTTCATCTTAACTGACTGTCAAACATCTGCAAAGATGTTTCTTTCGGGTGTTTGGGGGGTATACTCCTAACATTTGATGAAGCAACGCTGGCTCACAGCGTAAGAATATGCTTGAAAAATTCGCACCGTGTCGCAGTGTCTCGGTGGCCTAATGGTATGGCGCCCGCCCGGCATGCGAGGAGATGCGGGTTCGAGTCCCGCCTGAGACAAAATTTTTCAAGTTTATATACTGATATTATAAGTGCAATTAGTTGCTAAAATATCAAATAAAGTATATAAATGGCTGTTTCATCTTAACTGACTGTCAAACATCTGCAAAGATGTTTCTTTCGGGTGTTGGGGGTGCAAGCTCCTAACATTTGATGAAGCAACGCTGGCTCACAGCGTAAGAATATGCTTGAAAAATTCGCGCCGTGTCGCAGTGTCTCGGTGGCCTAATGGTATGGCGCCCGCCCGGCATGCGAGGAGATGCGGGTTCGAGTCCCGCCTGAGACAAAATTTTTCAAGTTTATATACTGATATTATAAGTGCAATTAGTTGCTAAAATATCAAATAAAGTATATAAATGGCTGTTTCATCTTAACTGACTGTCAAACATCTGCAAAAATGTTTCTTTCGGGTGTTGGGGGTGCAAGCTCCTAACATTTGATGAAGCAACGCTGGCTCACAGCGTAAGAATATGCTTGAAAAATTCGCGCCGTGTCGCAGTGTCTCGGTGGCCTAATGGTATGGCGCCCGCCCGGCATGCGAGGAGATGCGGGTTCGAGTCCCGCCTGAGACAAAATTTTTCAAGTTTATATACTGATATTATAAGTGCAATTAGTTGCTAAAATATCAAATAAAGTATAAAAAGATAATTCTTATAATTAGATATTTTTATTCATCATCAACAACAGCTTAAATTAGTCCACTGCCGGCCTTTCCTCTCCAAAACGAGGATTTTGCCAAAATTGCCACGCTTGGCAAGTTGCCTTCTTCAGTTAGGCCAATCGTAGAAAGAAGACGCTGCTACCCCTCTCCTCCCAGTACTGCTTTAGTCACCAATTACGACACCCACGACCACGACACGTTGCTTTCGGGGTGGTGGGATCTACCTCATAGTGGTGCACCCTGGGCAACGGCATCTTTGGTTTTATAACCAATGATGACGGCTAACAGATCCCTCTGCGGTGGTAGGCTTCGTAAGAGGCTGCCTGGATGCTACCACCCTCCTGCGGGATTCCAGCGCCAAACAGTTTTTTTGTGTTCCGCTGGTGTGTGGGAGAACCAGTACCTCTGGGTAAGCTCGCTCCATCTTAGGCTTTTTTTTGACCGTATAGTTAAGTATGTTGTCAAGAGCAAACCCATTATATATAAAAAGAAATAAAAAATACCCATAGAAAGGGGAAGCTTTACCCTTTTAATGCACCGGCACCACAATTTTTTACATCAGGTCAAAAGGAAATAACAACCTCGCCATCGAGACCAATTTTAATTTTAAAGTATGCGTATGTTCAATTGCAATGTACGATACTTTATATTGCTTATACTCGTATATAGTATACTTATCCTTCTGGAAAAATATATTTTATTGCAAAGAGGCTGACAACAGTGATTTTCTTGAGTTTCTTGCGCAGCATTCTCGGCTAGTGACCATAGCACTCTTGTCAAGAAACAGTGGTAGGTTAAAATATCGGGACGTTTTCATGTGCTTAGGACATAATGCAGTTATAAGTACAACTGAAAATACTGATTTACTCGACGAGAAGTAGTGAAACAGATCTAATTTACCTGATACAAAATAAAAAAGTCTGACTGCGCCATGCATTCAAAATTACTATAATAATATACACAGAACAGACAATATCTGTACTATAGGAATTTAAACTTTCTTGTCGCATTTTTACACTTAATACTTAACACTTACGGGGTTAATACTTAACACTTACGGGGTCTGCCCGCGACCGGATCGAAACGTCGGGAAGGTAAATTACTATTTACCTTTAAATAACGTAGTTCGTTGCATTAGACCTCGTAAGTGTTGGTTGTTATATCTGTTCTATGATAATAAACCTATGTTGTGACTATTTCCATTGAATTACGCAATGACACTATAATTATTCTTATAGATAATAAAGTCGTTACCATGAGTGATGTCAGCGGCAAAACCTGATTTACTTCAACAATAACTTGGATCATTAAATTCACTTTTACAATTGAAATTAATATACAGTAGAACCTTCATGTTTACAAATATTTTTATATTTGTACTTATTTATTAAATTTTTTTTGTATATTTTTTTATATAATCGGTTGCAGCGCTATACCATTAAGCCCGGTATGCATGGAGATGCGGGTTCAAGTCCCGCCTGATACATATATTTTCAAGTTTAAATACAGATATAATAATAGCAATTAGTATTAACCTAAAAAATTTAATATTTTCATTTTAAATTTTGTTCCATCTTTCTGAACTGATTGTTATGGACACTCATTTGGCTTAAATAATGATGAGACTCTTTAGTATATAGTAAGTCAACATAGTAAGTCGCGTAAACAGATACTCAAAAGGTTTATAGCCATTCTTATTGAACACATCTTTTTCATTTGTCACTACTAAACGAAAAAAAACCACAAACTTTCACAAGCAGAGACAAAATTCACTGCAATCCCTGCTATACGGTGAGTATTTGGATAATGGTACCATCTCCCATGCGTTACTAATCAGATTCTACATAATATTTTTAAAAAAATGCACCTTGAACAAAGTCTCTCAGAAACATCATGGATACAAATTATACCTTGGATACTACCAATGATTTGTACTAATGTTTTTAGAAGGCTTTTATATTACAGTTGTATAGATTCTAAGTCTACTGTATTATATTTTTATTATGCTGGCATCTTGTATAAAGGTAATATCATTTAGTTCGCTTGTAGTATTATTTTTGCATCAACAACGATGGCTACTCGTGTGGTTGTTTTTGTTTGCTTTTTTGTTGTTTTAATAAATGCTGTTCATTCCGCGCCGCCTGAGGAGATGAAACCTTTTGGTAAGAATGTAGACAACAAAAAGAGTTTTTGAACAAAAATTTTAATTACCTAATACAATATCTCTCGACAACTCACTATTACTGGAATAATTCAAGTGCACTATGTAACCGAGTTGTTTATTTACTTTTAATTTGATTGCTTCTGATTCCGTTTTACACTATTCCATATAAAGTGATCGTAACTGCTATGGTGTCACGGGTAATTTAGCTTTCATTGATGGCGATAAGATTTCAAATTGGACATAATAACATATCAACAATAGATTAAATATTACCTTATTTGTTTGAGCATTATCACAAACTGTTTTTATTACAATATTAGCAAAAAATAATTTAAAAGTATTTAATCAAACACCAAAAAAAATAAGACCCTAACTTTGATTTTGTATGGTTGTAAGATAAATATGATCTCGCTTACTTATATTACAACTACATTTTTATTTATATAGCTGTTTATTTTCCCCAGATTGTCCAGAAGGCGAGTACTATAAAAAATGCTACATAGCTGTTTGTCAGAGGACGTGTGAGCATGTTCGCAAGTCTTTCCCATGCGCCAGTATTGCTCCGGGATGCTTCTTGCCCAAGTGTTTGTGCAGCGACGGGAAACTACGCAACGACGATGGCAAATGCGTTACTTACGAGGAATGCCGTAATTATATTTTTTTGTTATTACTTTTAGATGACTTGTTTAAGTTTAAGTAGAAAATACGATTCCTTGAAAAAAAAGACAGGTGTCAACGAATTCATGCAAGCCTACATGCTGTAAGCCAGCGGAGTTTTATCAATGGTCTAACAATACCTATCATATTATGACCTGTCCAGGAATCGCCAATTCCTGGTTACCACCACACGGAGAAAAAGGTCTAGTGTTACTAACCAGAATTTTGAGGAAGTTAACTAGAACGCATAGTGCTATACGTGACAACTATACATTTTGTAAATGATATTTTAAAAATCTAGTCTTTAGTAACGTGAATTTTCTGGTACATTAAACACATTTTTGGTACACTTTACCATCAAATTTGTACTGCTTAAACATAGTTGTGCCCATTACTAACTCATTATTTTGATCTTTACAAAGAAAGTAGTAACTGATACTATTTGACATGTTTCGTACACTTAACTTATTTACCAGATTTTTTTAGTATTTGCAATTAAGCGACTCGATAGCACTTTTTTTTAACTTTTAATAGATTCGTTTTTAAAAGTCGTTCTGGTAGTACTCGTATTATAAAATATTTTTTTCTTCGTGCAACCAACCAATAAAGTTGTTATAGTTTAGCGTAATTATATTTAGCTGCCCAAAACTGATTAGCTACAACCTATCTCTTTCTACGTCGTAGGAATGTGCTAGGAAATAATAGTAGAACTATAGTATAACAAAAACGAGCCCCTTAAAACAATCATTAGGAAATATAATTAGTATTGATTTCTTTGAAAATCAAACTTTTTTTTTTCAGTTAAATGATTGTCGCGCTGCTGCAACTCGAAATATAGTAAGTTATTTGGAAGTATCTATATTTGGATATTAATTATTCATAAATTGCATAGTAAATATTTCGTAATAGAAATTTTAAATTAGGATTATTTTAAATAATAATACAGAAAATGGTAAATTTTATATTTAAAATGAAATGTGATTAAATTATTGATTATATTTTAATTTTAATATAACAGAACAAGTACTATCTTAATTTATGAAATGGGTTCGATTTAGAGACGTTCTGTTTTTCACCTTAATATTTTTAAAAGATTTTGTTTCTTTTAATTGAATAATAAAGATAAGCACAAGATTGTCGCTCGAACCCAGCTAAGTGGATGAAGTTAGTAAATTAATTAAACAATTTCTTTTTCAGACTCGTAACACGCTCTCCTGGATTTGAAAATATGATGAAAAATGTGATAGTTAAAATAGAATAGAACTTTATTATATCAATTGAGTATGTACACAATTTCTTTTATTTATTTCGTTCATTATTACGTTCGACGTCGCGTTTATTTTTTGAAATAATGTATGACCGCATTTCTTTTTACTAGACTGTTGTTATTCTAATTTTGATCATTTTACAATTTATTTCTATTTATATATGAAAAAATACAATCGGGCAGTATATTAAAAAGACAGACTTTACAAATAAGTATAACAGCTCTTATTCACATAAATTTAACCAAAGAAAGAAGTAATTAATTTGGGTTGGTGCTACCAATTAATTATTGAAAATAATCAAGCATCGACTTGAAAATTTGATGTCTCATTTCACTCATTCATTCTTTTCAATTTCGGTATTTTCTTTGTAAGAGCTAAACAAGCTCAAGTCAGCTCAACACTGACATAATGTATAATTGTATAAAAGGTTGAATTTCGACACATGTGAAAGATGTAAAAACATTGATGGTCTCTTAAGGCAACTGTCCAAAAATACGTTTTTTAAGTAAAATAATCTGTCGAAAAGCAATCCGCGAGTGACGCTCTGGATCAAACTAGAGTTTTATTTATGATTGTTTCATTTCACTCATCTCAAAACTTTTGATTTGGTTAATAATACTTCTTTTTGGAATTTATTTTCTATAAAACATTAGTTTCTTCTATTAGTTTCCTTTTGTTAACATGGTTTTTCACATTGGTAAATAATGTGGTGTACAACTTTAAACAATAAAAAGATAACCGACAATAGCAGTAGACAGTATCATGTATATTCTTCTTCTTACTATGTGATTATCCTTTCTTGTTTAATTGTGTTTAGTGTGAAAACGCAAACCTTTAAAAAGGCTGACATTTGACTGCTTCGAACATTGTCTATTTCATTTTTGACTTCACAATAATATTTCATGCATTTATTAACCGTTTAGTTTCAACTTATAATAATATAGCTGTTTCCCGCGACTTCGTTCGCGTCAATTTCTGTTATTATGATCGTGACTATTTTTGCAACATTTTTCACTCATGCTTCGCTCCTATTGGTCGCAGCGTGATGTTCTATAACCTAAAGCCTTCCTTGATAAATGGACTATCCAACACAAAAAGATTTTTTCCAATCGGACCAGTACTTCATGAGATTAGCGCGTTCAAACAAACAAACAAACAAACTCTTCAGCTTTATATATTAGTATAGATTTATTTATGCTTCTGTACAGTCTGGTCTCCATCACCTAAAAAAAGACAAAATTTCTTAGTTACATTAGAAGTGTGGCTAATATCCAAACATATAAGCTAACCATAGCTTGTATGTTTTGTAAATAAACTACTAACTTACTCAAACACAACATTCCCTCAGAAACAAAGCAAGCAGACTACATTTCTAGCTCAGTTCCATTTACGTTTTGTTCTTTTCATATCCCCTAAGGCAAAGCTCAAAGTTCTACTAAGTACTTAGCAACTCCATAAGAACTATGTCGGGAACTCAAATCCCTCTTCAACCTTCCACACTGTCACAGTGTAGGCTAAAAACAGTGATATCACTTCTCACAAACCAGTTTTTCTTCGATAATTTCGAAAGACGACGGAAAGATGGCGAGTCAAAAAGAAATAATAGTTACCGAACAAAATTAAAATTTAGCACGAATTTCTTTGTCATCAATAATTAAATTACTTTTCTCGTCGGTGGTTGCGGATCACTTTAAGTTATAAGAACTATTTTTTATTACATTTTGTTCAGTGGATGTGTCTCAACTAATCACACGATAGGAAAGGAGTCAGTTCGACGCCATCTTCTTGCTGCTTACTTTTTGTCGATACTAATTAATTAGTTCAATGCTCATCATTCAATAGTTCTGACACTAACTACTAAAGAGAATGGAAATACACCAAATAGTAAACAGGAAATTTCTGAATTTTATATCTTACTTGGTTAATCAATGACTGTTTAATATACCTTACTGGATCTTAATGTATTGTGACATTTGCTGCTCATCGTGAAATAACGTAAATCAACATTAATAGAACCCAAAACTTGGTAATTAAGTGCAATATTGCCTGCAAAGTTGTGTATTATTGTAACTTTTGCGATGCACGGAATGTGCACAATATGTTCTGCGTAAAATATTACGGTGTGGAATTAAATTTTGGCAGTAAATATTATTAAAGGGAGATAACTATTATTACTTATCATCACTTTCACCAGCCCATTTCACACCTTTGACACAAGCCTGCCAAAAGGCGCATTTCCACAATAATCGCCACGCTTAGTAGGTGGGTTTGCGATCAAGTTTTAGCCAATGGCGGAGTAAAGACTCTGCTGCCCAATTTCTTCTGATACTCATTTAGTCGCTTCGTACGACATCCACAGGAAAATCAGGTGATGCTGTTATTTGAACATACCTAAAACCGTAACCCAAGGCATAGCCATAATGTTAAAAGAAATAAAGTAACATTACGTTTAACGAAATCAAAGGAACTTTACGTTAGACGAAATCAAAGGAACTTTCCAATAAGACGTCGATACAATAGCGGCTGGTGCAATGACTTGGTGGTAAAAAACAGCGACGCAGGTTGGCTGGTAGAGATTTGGCAGTAAATATTATTAAAGGGAGATAACTATTATTACTCATCATCACTTTCACCAGCCCATTTCACTCCTTTGACACAAGCCTCGCAAAAGGCGCATTTCCACAATAATCGCCACGATTAGTAGGTGGGTTTGCGATCAAGTTTTAGCCAAGTGATTGTTATGCAGAGAGTCTTAAGATACCCGGATAAATTAACGCACAGTGTAAGACCTAGGACTAGCTTAAAACAATCATTAGGAAATATAATTAGTATTGATTTCTTTGAAAATCAAACTTTTTTTTTTCAGTTAAATGATTGTCGCGCTGCTGCAACTCGAAATATAGTAAGTTATTTGGAAGTATCTATATTTGGATATTAATTATTCATACATTGCTTAGTAAATATTTCGTAATAGAAATTTTAAATTAGGATTATTTTAAATAATAATACAGAAAATGGTAAATTTTATATTTAAAATGAAATGTGATTAAATTATTGATTATATTTTAATTTTAATATAACAGAACAAGTACTATCTTAATTTATGAAATGGGTTCGATTTAGAGACGTTCTGTTTTTCACCTTAATATTTTTAAAAGATTTTGTTTCTTTTAATTGAATAATAAAGATAAGCACAAGATTGTCGCTCGAACCCAGCTAAGTGGATGAAGTTAGTAAATTAATTAAACAATTTCTTTTTCAGACTCGTAACACGCTCTCCTGGATTTGAAAATATGATGAAAAATGTGATAGTTAAAATAGAATAGAACTTTATTATATCAATTGAGTATGTACACAATTTCTTTTATTTATTTCGTTCATTATTACGTTCGACGTCGCGTTTATTTTTTGAAATAATGTATGACCGCATTTCTTTTTACTAGACTGTTGTTATTCTAATTCTGTTGTTATCGCCACGATTAGTAGGTGGGTTTGCGATCAAGTTTTAGCCAAGTGATTGTTATGCAGAGAGTCTTAAGATACCCAGATAAATTAACGCACAGTGTAAGACCTAGGACTAGCTTATATATAAAGAATCGCTCAGCCATGTGCATCAAGGTATTTAATGAATTACCTGCTGAATTCCGAATCCTTCCAAAAACACGGTTTCGGAAGGCAGTAAGGTTGTGGTTACTAGAACAGTGCTTCTATTCAGTCAAAGAATATTTTGAATGCATGCACAGAAGCAGACATAGGTAAAATTTGTATGTGTCGTTTGTTTATGTACTTACCTACTGATTATATTCAATAATTTGACATCGCATTTTGTTTAGTTTTAATTTTTTGACATAGTAATTAGTTAGCTCAATTTATTTATTATGTGTTTTTACTTGACATTTGCATGCTATTTAAAGCGAAATACGTTGGAACATCTATTTTTATAAATAATCATCTTATGTACCGTGTTTCTTGTGAATAAATACATTTGAATTTGAATTTGAATGGTGGAGAAAAGACGCTGCTGCCCTTTTTTTTATTTGGGTTCTTCTGGTAATGGCCTGCGCAGACGACGAACTTATCTCTGCGGCGGAGAAAAAAGTACGCTCCGCGAATAAAAAGTCCGTGGCGGATTTACCGCGGACTCAACGCACACGATGTGCGATCATTTAATTTTGTTCGTTTATCGTCGCGCATACGTTCGTTACTCTCGAGCGCAAAACGCGGACTAAAGTCCGCCATGTGCGTTGCTTCACCTAGTCACACGAGGTCTATTTCTTTCGGGGACTTCCCCGTACTTTTTTCTGGTCAGCTCTCTGCAAGTCCTCGGTGATTCGGGGGACTTTTTGTATGCGGTACTTTTAATTCCTCGTTTGCGTTACTCGATACAACAGTAAGCGATCTATTCTCTTTCTTACTAAGCGATCTATTCTCTTTCATTACACAGATGCCTTTCTGTGTAATGGTTTATCCCATCCCCCCGATGATTGCACTTCGAGATCGAAGATACATGATGGACATGTGCTTTCTTTATAAGATAATTAACGGACAGATACAATGTAGCAACTTGGTCTCGCGAGTTTTATCATCGGTACCATACAAATATCCCAGACATCCCATAGCCAAAATATTCGCTACACCATTAGCTAGAACTAACCTCGGTCGCCAGTCACCCTTGTTACGGATTTGTAATGGATACAACGCACTGCATAATAAAATACCAGGGTTGGATGTATTTGGTAACACCTTAGCTAATTATAAAAAAAAAACATTATAAGCTTCTTTCTCGGATCTCAGGGAATTGGACTGGTCATACTTATACTGTCAAATTTGTTAAATTTTGATATAATACGCCTGCTTTGTAACCTATAGTTTGACGACCATTTGGATCAGCGGTAGTTAACGCTGCTTCTGAGCCATGGGTCGCGGGTTCGATCCCCGCGCAGTACAAATATTTGTGTGCATGAACATGTCTGTTTGTACTGGTCTGGGTGTTTGCTATGTATTATAAGTATGTATTTACAAAAAAAAAAAAGTATATAAGTAAGTTTATCGGTTGTCTAGTACCCCATACGACAGGGTACTTAATAGTACCTTAATTTGGGACTAGATGGCTCAGTGTGGCCCAGTGAGGCATGTCTTAAATATGTAAATATGTATGTATGTATAGTTTATTGAATGGCATACTATTTTTTTTGTGAGCGCTATGTACGATGTTCTGTGATATGCAGTAGAACAAACACTATATATCATAGATTTTGAGAATGTGTCAATGTGTATCATGTTGCTGTACTTATTAAATAAATAAATAAATAAATGAATAAATAAATAAATAAATAAATAAATAAATAAATAAATAAATAAATAAATAAATAAACAAATAAATATATAAATAAATCGGCAGAAAGCGATTTTGTCGTATCTCAAAAAATACGATTTTACACCAGAGCCAAAATACTATTTCAAAAAATTCTAAATCATAAATTAAGAAAGATAGAAAGTTGAAATTTGAAACATATTTCTACCTCTCTAAACATTATTTGATGAAGTTGATTGAAATATCCTAGAGTTACTGTTTCATTGACTTTTTACTAGTTACAGCAATTGATTATTTAATATTGAGCTGCAGAAATGTTGTATCTGTAAGGTAAAATGTATGACTAATTAAAGTGGATATAAATTTCCATGCAGCGGATCTGCTGTATCTCAAATATGTGATAAAGTTAACATGGTTATTTAGCAGTATGAGCATTCAATTAAATTACTTTCTACATATACAATGTTTTAAATACAATAAGAGCCAGAGATGTAAACACAATAAAATACTGTATCTTTTTCTGAATCCTTTTATTTCAATTTAAAGAATGCAATGATACAAGAAAATCAGTCTGCCATAATTTGTATTCTTTATTAATTTCAGTAATCAGTATGTTTAACTTCTTATTTATTAGTTACAAATACAGTCTGCTATACTTCCTCTTCATTCTTTTCAACAATCAGCCTGCTATAGTCTCTCTTCTTTATTAATTTTAAGAAGTACTTTCTCTTCAATAGTTTAACAGTCAGTCTGCCATAGTTCTACTAGTGGTGGGATCCTAGTGGTCATCCCTGGGCCAGCCAGCCACGGTGAACAAATCTCTCTGCGGTGGTAGGCTTTGCAAGAGGCTGCCTGGATGCTACCACCCTCCTGCAGGAGTCCAGCGCCAAACAGTTTTTCTGTGTTCCGCTGGTGTGTGGGAGAATCAGTACCTCTGGGTAAGCTCGCTCCATCTTAGGCTTCTTCTTAACCGTATTGTTTAGTATGTAGTCAAGAGCAAGCCCATTGTTTATAAAAAAATCTACTTCATTAGTTTCAACAATCAGTCTGCTACATATTTGGTCTTCTTTATTAAATTTATAATCAGCATGTTACTCTTCCTTTTCTTCAATCTGCTTTACTTCCTCTTTATTTGTTCCAACAATCACTCTGCTATCATCATCATCATCATCATCAGCCTATAGCAGTTCACTGCTGGACATAGGCCTCTCCAGTTGCACGCCACTTAGGTCGATCCGCGGCTTCTCGCTTCCAGCTCCTGCCAGCCATCTTGCGCAAATCGTCACTTCACCTGGCCTGAGGGCGCCCTACACTACGTTTGCCGAGACGCAGTCTCCACTCAAGAACTCGTTTACCCCAGCGGTTGTCGGTTCTGCGGCTAATATATGGCCAGCCCACTACGACTTCAGCTTGCTAATCCAGTGGGCTATGTAGATAAACTTTAGTTCTCTGCTGGATCACCTCATCCTATACTCCAAGCATAGCTCTTTCCATAGCCCGCCGACTTTGAACTTGTGGACTAGCCGTACCGTCAGTGGCCACGTTTTCGGTTCCGTATGTCATGTCGGGTAGGATGCACTGATTGAAGACTTTCGTTTTGAGGCATTGTGAGATCGACGATGAGAAGACTCGACGCAGTTTCCCAAATACTGCCCAACCCAACTGAATGTTTCTGTTTACCTCATCCTCAAAGTTGTTTCTTCCCAACTGCAATGTCTGCCCAAAGTACACATATTTTTGAACAACTCCGAGAACGGTGCCGTGTACTTAATCGGCTCCGGTAATACATGTCCATTGAACATAACCTTGGTTTTATCCAGCCGTAAGCCGATGCGTACAGAGGAGTCAGCCAGGTCAGAGATAGCCACACGGTTGTGTTGCGCGGCGTTGCGATGACGCAGCGCAAGTTTTCGACGGAATGGGTACCACACGATCGACACGATCACGGCGACGATGTTTTTATAAATTAATGATGCGTCGTCGCGCGCTGCGTTGCGTTGTCCAAGCGTCGTCGTACGTTAATATTAGGTTTAGTTTTTACTGCGCGTGTGTCGTCGTTCCGGCGTCGGAGCGCTGCACCACTCCCCCCGCTTCGTCTCTCGCCTTCAAGTTCACAACGCGTGCGCAACGCGCGCAATGAATTTGTATGTAATATAACGCACCGACGACGCTCCGTCACCGCAGCGCAACGCAGCGCGTCCGTGTGGCCTCTCTCTCATTCAGCATATGTTGTAGGTCCTGCAGCGTTTCTGCCATAATGACAATGTCGACTACAAATCACAAGTAAGAGATGTATTTGCCATTGATGTTGATGCCCCGTCCTTTCCAGTGCAGCGTCTTAAAAATATCCTCCATTGCATTTGTGAACAATTCGGGAAAATTACGTCCCCTTGTTTCACTCCTCCATGCAAAGGTATAGGTTTTATTTGCTAATTATGTACTTGGACAGACATGGTGGCAGCTTCGTAGAGACATCTTATTACTTGGACGTACCGTCAATCTACTTGGCAACGCTGCAGGGATTCCAAAACGGAGAAGAACTCGATCGAGTCGAAGGCTTTCTCATAGTCCACGAATGCTAGAGCAGTCACTATGTAACCAGCAAGGAATAAACGTCTCCTAACCGAATACGATCTTCTAAACCTATAGGTACTGAGAACCCAGTTTACCTTTTCTTTAAGTACTCGTATTTAGTACTTATAATGTAACGTCATCCTTCAACAATGCATTGGTCAATGGAGATCTAAGAAAAGAAAAAGAAAATCAGTAAATTAACTAATTATTGGGCGACAACCTTTTACACGCCTACTTTAAATCTAGTCTAATCTTTAATTAGCTTATCATGCGTCAAAACATACTCAGTTGGCTTACTAATATTTGTTTACTGCTTATATATTCGACAATTGCTGAATTTATGATACTAATAAAC
The DNA here is from genome assembly GCA_949315895.1 of Anania crocealis. Lineage (NCBI taxonomy): Eukaryota > Metazoa > Arthropoda > Insecta > Lepidoptera > Crambidae > Anania > Anania crocealis. Next base: position 14,891,498 of record OX438863.1, read on the forward strand.
TAAACAATACAGCTGTCCACGTCAAAAAAGTAGGTAAGCTTTTGTCCTTTACTTACTTATTTGCTACTATCCTAGAATTTTATACTCGCTCACTAGGTACCTAGTATGCTAAAATAAACAGAATTTCAACACATTTCACTAAAAATAGGTTAATTTTATTACTTACTTGTACTCTTACTGAGTTTTGTTTTTATTATTTCTAAACACCTAATTAAAAACTCATTAATTATATTTTTCTCAATTATTACAATTCCGCGTTCTTACTATAGGTGCTAACGCACAATTGCCGCGCGATCGAAATGGCGTAGATGGAAACTCGTCGGAGCGGGGGAAGGGGTTCTGTCTGGCTAGAGTTCTATTCTATTGATGTAAGTGAGATTTTCGCTATTAGATAAAACGTTTAAAATGTAGTAACTATTCGATAAGTACACACGCCAGTTCGGACTATTGACTGTATGTTTGACAACGTAATATTTTGGGTCGGCTGAAATGCTGTATCTCTTTAAAGTCAATGTCGGACTCAGGAAAATAATGTTGTAACTGTTTATCATACTACTAGAATTGTCGTATCTATTTTATTTTCAAAAGTTGCGATTTTCTCACTATTTACAGCAATTGGTCGAGCAAATTGTAAACAAAATAGAAAAAAGTCAACGTCGTATCTTTAATTTTTTCCTCGTAGAAAGACGAGACATATACCATTCGACGCGGCTTTTTTTTCTTATCAACAATACAGTAAAAAGTCATATAGGCCAATTTTTGAGATGCACCATTTCCGCTTTCTGCCGTCGACATATAAAAATAAATAAATAAGTAAATATTCTAGTAGACAAAAAAATCCGCGAACAAAAATCCCTCGTCTTGCGGCCATAATAATAGGGGTTAAAGTATGAAATTGCCGATTTGTACTGAAAATCAAAATTGTTAATATTTTAATTTTTATCAAATTCATTTAATCAAAATAGTTACAATTATTATCTATACATTGCTGCCATCTAATAGGAAGGACATTTATGCCTTTGTGATAGAACTCTGAGGATCTACATTGCACAAACTGTGTGAAAGCATTTTGTACTGCCTCCTGGGAAGAAAACTTCTTGTCACGTAGATAATTGTCCAAATCACGAAAAAAATGGTAGTCCGTTGGAGCAAGGTCTGGCAAATACAGAGGATGTCGAATGGTTTCTGATTGCAGTTCCTGAAAGGTCAAAACGGTTTCTCGTGCTGTATGAGGTCTCGCGTTGTCATGGAGCAATAATGATGAAGATCGATTCATGAGTCGGGGCTGTTTTACTGCTAGTTTTGCCAACATTGTTCTTAGTTCGGCACAATAGATATCTGTCGTTATTGATTGACCAGATCGGAGAAAACTATAGACCACCAAACAGTTACCATTACCTTTTTATTGGTAAGTTTTGCTTTAGGACACTGTTGTGGCGTTTGACCTGGGGTCAGCCATTGCATTTTTCTTTTACGGTTATCATAAAGAATCCACTTTTCATCACATGTCACAATTCGATTTAATATTCCTTCATTTCTGTACCGATTCAACAAGGCAACACAAGTTTCAACACGCGTTTCTTTCTGCACATCAGTCAAATCATGAGGCACCTATTTTTCGTATTTTTTTATTTTATTGATTTGAGGAAAATGAGTCAATATTGTGGGTAAGGTTACGTTAAACCATGCCGCTAATTCCTGGGTAGTTTGACTAGGATCGGCTTCCACCATCTCTCTTAATTCATCGTTAATCACCTGTGTGGGCGATCTTCCTCGTAGCTCGTTCTTCAAGTCGAAGTTTCCATCACGAAAGCGTTTAAACCAAAATCGCACGGTGCGTACATTAGCAGATCCCTCTCCAAACGCAACATTGATGTTGCGGGCTGTTTCTGCCGCATTATTTCCGCGTCGGAACTCATATTCAAAAATCACTCGAATTTTAGCAGTATCCATCTTTCTTGTCTAAGTTAAGTAACAAAAACAATTGAAAGTCGAAATTCAAATGTTTTACATTTTTTTAAAGAAGAATATCATAGAAACCATGTGAAAAAAGTTTCATTCGAAAACCTCAAACCATGAAGATTCTATGTCAATTCAAAGAACCTATTACAATAAAACGGCAATTTTATATTTTAACCCCTAATACTTATTTAGTCGCCTCGTACAACATTCACAGGAAATTAAGGGTAGTGCTGTAATTTGAACAACCTTAACCCAAGGCATAAACATAATGTTAAACGAAATCAAAGAAAAGTCACCAAAGATCAATACAAAAGCGGCTGGTGCAATCATCTGGTGGTAAAATACAGTGACATATTTATAGCGAAACAAAATATGTACAAATCTAATTAACTTAATAATAGTATATAACCTCTCCACATTTCGTTATGGGCCATCCAAAAACTAAGACACATGAACTTTTTGATCCCTCGTTCTTATCACATATGGTCTGACTCCCCCTTGTACAACGTCATATATTTTCAATTAAAAAAATAAAATTTCTTATTTATGTATTTTTCGGTATCAGTTATAAGTTTGTGTTTTAATCGTTTTACTATTTTGAATTGTGATGACACGAAATTTAGGACTCCTTCCATCGTCTTGTCACACAATGTCACACTTCGTCAAGGGGCCCTGCCCTCCTTCTTCCATTTTATGGATGTCCCCTTTCTTTAAATATGTATCACATTGAATTTCATTCAGATTTCCTTAAGGATTCAGGTATTCAGGGATTCAGATTTCCTTAACTATAATTCTTCTCATCAGTTCAGCTATTCTAACTAATTCTGAGAGCGAACGTTGACGCGGTTACCCGAAATTTACAATGGCGCCAGTTCCGTTGAAATTCAGAAGTTAGAAAAGATAGAAACTCAATATTCCTGTTCGATTGCTTTATTAGGAATACTGATGTTCCTGATCCTATACAACTAATCTGCAATAGTTATATACAGAAACGATTCTATTCGTTGAGACGGAGATTTCACTATATTTTACCAAACAGGAAGGAACGATTTTGATGGACAATTAAGAAGTAATATTGTTTTGTTTTACTGTGTTTACATGCTCGAGACCTTTTAATTATTATTTTAAGCCTACACCAGTACACTGCTGGACAATCATCATGTCTGATTAAGGGATTTATCCATAATCACCACGCTTGGGTTGGAGGTTGGCAGGTGCAGTTTGCCATATAAAATTAATGGATAGAACACGCTGCTCGTCTTTTCTGGCAGTACATATTCAATCTTGCCAGAAAAAGTCGGTTGGCAGCGACCTTCGGCCCAACTGCGATCGCCAACCAGCGTGGCAAATGTGGTGATTATGAGAAAGTTATTCTTTTATAAAAAAAGGCCTTTGTCCAGCAGTGGACTGCTGTGGGCTGTTGATAATAATAACATATTCGATTATGGATGCGAAAAGATCGCAAATACTTTTTGTCCAAAAATCCAAAAACATACGAATGACCTTCAAGGTAAATTGAATATCGAATAAAGAGGAAAACCGAAGGAGCAAATGTTTATTGAGAGTCTAAAAAAAACATTTTTAAAATTAAAATACATAGAGAGAGAATACACGTTCACAATTAAACTAAAAAGCAGCAATCCTTAGTGAGTATAACTTTGTATGCGCGCTTTGTAGCCCCTAAGGAAATCTTTTAAACTTTCGGCATAAAAAATACACTGTGAAACGTTGCAACTATAACTGCATATTATTATACTTAAGACAAGCTTTCATTGTATTTATAAAAATAACGTGTAGGTAGTTAAAAATATCGATGAAATGAAACTTAAGAAAAGAGTAAATAAAGCCGTTAATTTAAAGCCGGGGTGCTTAATAGACATGGGCGTTTTCGATATTTTACGATAACCGTTAGGCAACCGATATTTAGTTTTGATATCGATATCAAAAACAGTTTTTTGATATCGATATCCGTCGTGTAACAAATATTATGAAAATCCTGAATTAAAATTAAACCGTATTCATATGTAGTTTAGTTCCATTTTCCTTTGTAAGACACTCGCTTCGCTATGTGACATCGGCCGACGACTCAGCTTCTACAAATTACGCAATATACAAATTGAACCTTATTGCTAATATACTAATTGCGAAATTCTACTGAATAACCAAATCACCCGAGCATTCCCGTTGCCGCGCCGGTAGCAATATTCGCTTCATCTCTCTTACACCGCCTTAAGTACGTTTATAGAAAAGAGAAGGAGCGAATATCATGATAGCATGATGCGTTGCCTAAGTTAGTTGCGTGCGTATCGTTTTTGTTCGGTTTTCGTTTTTCAGTTGCCCGTTAGTTCTGGTTCTCGTATCGAGTTTACGCGCGCGTTTAGTTATTGTGATATCGGTTATGTAGTTATGCGATATCGATACGATATGATATCTAGCCGAAAACGGTTATTAGTTACGTTTTGATATATCGAACTCATGCCTAGTGCTCAATTCAAAATTGGTGGCTTGTAAGAGAAGTTTAGTTTTTTTTTTTGAAGGTTGTCATCCCTATTTTGTCAATCAGCTTTGAGACAAACCAAATCAAACAAAAAAATAATATTAAATTATTCAAACTATTAAAAATTCATGCTTATTCATCATACCTCCACTATTTTTCGCCAGTCAAAAACAACCACGGTGCCACCTCATAGTATACTAGCATCACTTTTTTCATATTGATGACAAAAAAGGCGACAAAAGAGTATTTCCTGAAGAATACAGTCAAACATGACTTCTCTCTGTCTGCCAATCATGGCAACTGTGGCAAAATTCTCCTTTTGGAGAAAGGCTTATGTTCAGCACAAAACTGATATACGCAGATGAAGACAACAGTGATGATACACTTATTCCGTTATCACTTATTAGTAAAAAATTATACAAGATATCATTAAACGTCAAACTTTTACATTAAGATAGCGTTATAAACTTTGCACTGATAAACAAACCTTGTATCAAAATAAGGCTACTTGGCCTTTATTCCAAATGACTCACAGCTCCCGATGGATGCGAGATGATTTCTTTCAGTTACAAAACTTATTTTTGTTTCCCTCAGAGCGGTGGGATGCGATGGGAAAATATATAGCCTATAAATTGGTATTAAGTCTAAGTCAAAACACGTTATTTCACTTACTACATTATCCATTAATTTATATTCGATAACATACTCCTCTGGCGAAGTGAAAAGTTGGAGCTTATAATATTATTATGGTCAGTAGGACGCAAGACCTTAACTTGTCCAAATCTTATTCATAGGAAAAGAATAAATATTTTTGTAATATTTTAATTTTTTTAAGTGTTAGAGGAAGTACCCAAAACCATTGCTGCATCAATGCTGTTTTACAACTTACATCCTTGAATAAATTCGACGACAGTGTCAAGACACCGGTCAACTCTTCCAACCATTAAGCGAAAGATTCAAAGGCAGTCAAAAGAGCCTTATTAAGAAACTGTATTTTCTATTAAACTTGAGTGGATTTGTAAACTGATGACTTATTCTTGTCTTAGATTTTTATAGAAACATAAGCACCAAAATATGGTGCCTCACAATAGTATTTCATGTCTCTGAATCATCGATACACGAACTCAACACAGCACGGATAACACGAAGAAAATCGCTTGTCACTTGTTTTTTTGCAAGTAAGTACATTAAGTAATTTTATTGCCTTTCAGCTGTACTTCTAACAATTTAATAGACCTCCCTACTTACTAATAGACCTCTCTACTTACTAATAGACCTCCCAAGATGTATTTAGTTTTTCCCATCTGCAGCCAATATCTATGCACCTTGAAAAATAATTCTAATGGACTGCGCAGTATTATTTTAATGTAATAATTGTTATATATCAGTATATAAACTTGAAAATTTTTTTGTCTCAGGCGGGACTCGAACCCGCATCTCCTCGCATGCCGGGCTGGCGCCATACCATTAGGCCACCGAGACACTGCGACACGGCGCGAATTTTTCAAGCATATTCTTACGCTGTGAGCCAGCGTTGTTTCATCAAATGTTAGGAGTTTGCACCCTTAACACCCGAAAGAAACATCTTTGCAGATGTTTGACAGTCAGTTAAGATGAAACAGCTATTTATATACTTTATTTGATATTTTAGCAACTAAATTGCACTTATAATATCAATATATAAACTTGAAAAATTTTGTCTCAAGCGGGACTCGAACCCGCATCTCCTCGCATGCCGGGCGGGTTTTCAAGTTTATATACTGATATTATAAGTGCAATTAAGTTGCTAAAATATCAAATAAAGTAATAATTGTTTTTATATTTATAATAATTTTTATATTTACGTAATCCATTTTTTTCCAATTCATTTGATACCATATTTAGCTTTAACTTTATTTGGCTCGAGGCTTTCTCATTAGCAATTCGACTAAAACAATTACTTAACATTACTTGCTAGAGAGAAAGCATTTACAGGAGCAAAGTTTCGTATTATTATATAATTTAACCAACCCAAGACTAAGTCTAATGAATGGGCTTGAATGAACTTTTGGGTCCTTTCCAATACAGTTGTCACATTAACAACATGAAAGAGTAGGTACCTTCGGAGAACTCAGATTCAAGATAATTTATGATTGACTTTTTGATTTTCAACCTGTATACGAGTACACCAGCTACGATTTATAATTATCACTAGATCTTCCAGCGTCTTTGTACGTGTGGAGTTTTGCATTAAAAGCTAAGTATTCCATTGCGTAAATTTTTTTGGGATAAAAAGCCTATTTAATTGTAATGCCAATTTAAAATATATGTGAGGGCCAAGTCTCACTCCGATCTGTACAGTCAGCTACAAAACTATAAACACTTTTTCGTTATACCAACCTTTTAACACATAAGGTTGGTAAAACGAAAAAGTGTTTAAGTTGTGAGTCAATACTCGTATTACTCAGAAGTGGATACATAGTTTTGCTGTTGACTGCACTGGCGTGATTGATTGAGTAACAAACGTCCATCCAAACCTTCACATATATAATATTCGTAAGATTAACTAATATTTCTAAACCTTATATTATATTTTAACAATTTAATTGCAATTATAATATCAGTATATAAACTTGAAAAATTATGTCTCAGGCGGGGCTCGAACCCACATCTCCTCGCATACCGAGCGCGGCGCTTTACCATTTTTTTTAGCTACCGCGACACTACATCACAGGCGTCAATTTTTTTAAGCATATTCTTATGCGAGGAGATGCGGGTTCCAGTCCCGCCTGAGACATCATTTCATTTTCAAGTTTATATACTGATATTTTAAAACTGTTAGCAAGATGGGACTTGAATCCAAAACCCTTCGCTCACCGGACCGACTGCTCTAAGCAATTGAGCTACTAAGAGTAAGACTAAGCAACTCATTGCTAATGAATTGTTGGCGTTCGTACAACATGCCATCGATACCATGGACGAGGTCAGCATCATGCAGATCTGCAAATCCAACTTTAAAGAAGAAGAGATTTGCAGTGGCAAGGCGCTTCTGTTCCAGACGCTCGGGAAGAGTGCCCAGATGCCGTCTCGCCGGAGGGACGGGGGTGAAAAAAGTGTGCAGGACATAATAACCCTGCTAAAGGAGACAGATCCTGACGAAGTGCCTGCTTTCGTGGCAAAGGAGCTACACAAACTGCCCCCTGTCACGTTTGATCACGTCGACGTCACCAGACTGTTGAAGGACATCACTTTCCTAAAAACAAGTCTGGCCGAAGTGCACGCAAAGTTGGAGGCCTCAGAGAACACCATAGGTGACTTGCGTGCCAAAGTGTTGCTATTAAGCAACACTGCTCCGGTAAGTAGGTCACCTGAGGCCTGCAATGTCAACACACGTCGCGGGGCGCAGAATGCATCGGTCTGCAGTTTCGGGTCGGCGCAAACTGATGCGTCACCCATCACGGTCACCGACATCGTCACCGCAACTGCGCGCCCCGCCGCGCGCCCCGCAGCACCGCAAGACACATCGCGCGTTGTGACGTCAACTCCGACGCGTGCATATGCTGCAGCTGCCGCTAGGAAAAGCAGCTCCCTGGTGGCTCCGAAGACGCTGGCATCACAGGCTGATAAGTGTGATGAGGAGGGTTTTACGAAGGTTGAGAAAAAAAAAGGAAGCCCTCCACTCGCAACCAGTGCGGCAACGCACCGACTGGACCGAACCACCTGCTTCGGCCTGCAATTCCAGTGACGCTGCTATACGTATCCCGGCTTCATTACTCTACAAAGGTCGAGGAGATTGTAGAGTACGTGCGATTGAAGGCCAAATACACCTTGAGGGTTGAACGTTTGGAATCTCGACACAACACGAATTTCAATTCGTTTGTGGTTAGGGTTCCGACAGGACAACTGTCGACCTTCATGCAGGCAGAATTTTGGCCGAAGGGTGTTGTGTATCGTCGGTTTCGTGGACGGTTACCTGACACCAAGTCGCGTAACACAACGCCGTGAAATTTGTGTGTTTATAGTGTAATTTGTATTGTTATGAGTATTGTATGTATGTTAGTCTGTAAGGTATTTATTATATGGGCCTGTATTTTTTACTTTGTTGACTGAAATAAATAAATAAATAAAATAAATAAAAATAAGACATTGTGTCAGCAAAATCTATTCATGGGCTAGGTATATACGCCGTAGGAATTTCATCAATGTTTTGGTTTTAATAAATGTTAAAATAAATAAATGTGGACAACATCACATACATTGTTCTGATCTCAATTTGAATAACTATTTTAAGCACTCGTATTTTGAACCGGAAACAACGAAGGCACCACAAACACCCCGACCCAAGAAAATGTAGAAAAAAGTTGATACCTAATTAATAAGTTAAAATAAACTGCTCTAAATGTTTCTTAAGCAATTAATTAAAGCTGGTGCAAAATAGGTAAAAAGTACAATTATTTGAATAAACATTTTTCGACAGTCTTACGGGGACTTGAATCCACAGCTTATCGGGTCACTGCACCAATTGATATAAAAATAAAAATATTGAAGTAACTGTATTTAACGCCCCGTTGGGCCAAGATCTCGGGGTCCCTGGTTCGATTACCGGGTCGGGCAACCAAAAAGTTTTGAATTTTCGAAGATTGCTCGGGTTTCTGATCACCAATTTCCGCGAAGTAACCCGTGAGTCTATATTTTCATATCGGGAGGCACGGCAGTGCCCCCGCCAAGTCGAGCGCGAAGCAAACACTGCCGTACCATCCTTTACTGGAACCATTTCGCCGCATTTTCAGGACTCTATTTGAGAACCTCTGGATAAGACCAAAACGCAAAAATTTTCGTCATCCAGTAAGCTATCAAAGTCCAAAATTTCAAGTCTGTAGGTCATTTAGTTCCGAAGTAAAGCGAAAGCAAAGTTTCGCATTTATGACACTCACTCACTTACTCACTCACTCATGATCATCAAAATAGAACTAGTACTCACCATAAACTCAGAGAGCTGAAATTTGGTACAGAGTTAGGGTTTAATGGCCCCATAAAGGGAAAACTATAAAAACTAGGATAATCGAAGATCTGGAGTACCTAGTGAACCTGATTAGAAAACACAAGAGCTCAACCAAACTATTAGAGATCGACATATCGCCTTTACGAAAAATATTCAATTTGGTGGGCCGCTTCTTTTGATGTTAAAAATTGAAGGTCTGAAGTATCTGATGAATAACCCTCAGCTAGTCTCAGCTGTATTAGAGACATGGTAATGCCCCCTTCTACTATTGGTACATAAAAAAATCGACGGTCATTGCAAAAATCCAGCGCAGTCTACTAATTTAATCTAGCCTATAGCATCCCATTGCTGGGCGAATGCCTGCCCTTCTGCATTTAATACGCATATAAATAAAATTTAAGGATAACTCTGGATATGACTAGACTGGCTTTTATACTTATACTTACAAGTTTACAAGAAGAAATAGTCGAACGATTAACTTTATTCTACTAGAACATTACACTAATTAAAAAGAAAAAAATGTGTCAAATAAGAAAATCTAATAATATAAATACGTTTCTACAAAAAGAAGTGAAATCCCAATAAAAACATTCTGAAAAAAAGTAGCCAAGTCTTGATGGAGCTGCTTTTTTATCTCTAAAAAGTAATGAAATCTTAATCCCTTTATTTATACTCTAAGAATGAAATCTATACAAAGTCGTGCCAAGTCTAAGGTTCCTTACTGCGATTTCTATATTATTATAGTTAATGTTGTGTGACTTGGCCGTTGAAGGTTACACAAGGGTACAAAACTAGGTGCTCCATGACGCCATTGCACCAATCTGTCGCCAGAACCGCTACCCATTGACGATGGAAAATTGCCACTTGAAAAAGGTAATTCTATAACCAGTCAATTGTAGGCTTGATAAAACTGCGTATTTCAATAATACTTATGTATAGGCGAGCCAGAAACAAACAGTATAAAAAAATTTTTCGGGACCGACGGACTTCTAATCATTGATAGAAGTCCGTCTGTACGTCTATTTTATGTTAGATCGGTGGTCGATTTGACGCTCCAAAAAAAAGAGAGCAGAAGTCAGCAAAGTCGATGTTGAATGCATCAATCAACAACAGCCTAAAATGAGACACTAGCGTCCAATTACCAATACCAGTATGGGATATTATCTCGCTTATCAAACATAGGTAATTACAACAGATATAACATTACGTGTAAACAAAATTGACTTGTACTCACTAACGTATAAAAGAATATTCAACGGCCAAGTCATTGACTATAATACAAAAAGCTCCATTACCCGAGTTCAAGTATTTGATGCATGAATAGTTACAAGAAAAATGTTTTTATTCGCTTAATGAATACTTCCAAATGTAGGTCCACATACAATATAGATAATAATATAATAGTTATACAATCTAATTTGAGACTCACGAGCTTTTTGTACAACAATTTAATTTAGTAGTTTTATATAATTTAGTATTTTAAGTTTTAATCACTGACATTGTATAATTAAAATTTTGACATTCCACGGCTTTAAGATGAACCACTATTTGACTTTTAAAATATTTGATGTCGAAATAAAATGAATTGAATTAATTTGAAAATTAACATTCACATGTTTCATTCTCTACAAACCAATATCTTTGTAAATACGTGTATTTTGTGAATAAATAATTTGAATTTGAATTTATAATAATATAGAAATCGCAGTAAGGAACCTTAGACTTGGCACGACTTTGTAAAGATTTCATTCAGTATAAATAAAGTGAATAAGATTTCATTACTTTTTAGAGATAAAAAAGCAGCTCCATCGAGACTTGGCTAGTTTTTTTGCAGAATGTTTTTGGTGGGATTGTTTTTACTTTGTCGTTATTCATCATCTACTTCGGCATAAGTTTGTTTATTGTTTGATGTGACTGTTTTTTTCCACTTTTCTTTATTAAATGAAAATTTTTCTTAGCATATTTTTGGAACAGGACTCTTGATTCTGTCTTGCCAAAAAATTCTAACTGATTCCTTTAATTAATCCAATCTGTTGGTACTGTCCTTTGCAAACAGATAAATTATTTGCGAACTCTGAACTTTTTCTTAAGGCATTCCCTATCCAAATTTATGCCCAACAAAAGGGCGGTAGGGGGTAAAAACTGGATTTTATTAAAAAAGTTCGGCCTACAACACGGTCGAGACGCAACTGACCTTAATCAGAGAGTTTAAGGGTTTAAGGAAACGTTGATTTATTATTTTACGTCAGTAATGTAATGAGTCTAAGTGCTTTAAGTGTTTAATTACGTATTTGAAATAAAATATAGCACCATCTCTTTTTGTTTTGTATGTCTCGTTATCTCGTAAGAAGAATTCACAAGAATAATGGCAATAGAAGTGGACACGTGCAAACTAGTCTCTTTCTGCAACTTACGATTGGAATGTATCGGTTTTTCAAATATCTACGAGTATCTGAAACATTGGTATGAGTGAGAAAGACAGATTTTGTCGAATAAATGGACATTGTGGTGCAAAGAAAACCTTAAGGTCCGTAGAGCTTATTGTAAACTATTTTAATCTGAAAATAATAAACACATCATAATTCATATAACAAACATTGAATTAAAAAAAGCAACTTAAGTTTTAATATACTTACAACGTCGTAAAATAAATTCGCAAATTTATTTCCTTATCTCCTTAAAAACTCGTTATGACCGCTCACTTTCAAAAACTTTGAAATATTTTCACGAAATCAACAGATTAAAGAAGTACTAACTCCGACGTTTCAAAGTTGTGACGTCATCGAAGTTTTTCGAGATTTGCGATCCCCGGATCAAGTAAATTCTTTGGCCTACCCCTAGTGTAGCCACGCGACAAATTTTAACGAACGCCACGCAGATAAATCATTCCAAACCGTATAGGGTTGCCAGTAGAAAAATCTTGAGAAAAATATTAAATAGTTCTCCATCTTGAACTATCTAAAAGAGTGAATCTAAACGTGATTTTTTTGGCTTTCCAACAAACGAGTGAGGGCGCGTATTGCCAGTTAAAAATATTGAAAGTCGTTTTGCCATTTTCAAATATTATTTGTGTGATAATTATTTATCAGGTTGTCGGTTAAACCCTTGTATCTTAACCCAAAGACGTTATTAAAAAGCAAGTTACCTACAAGTAAGTTGTAGTCGATATTGTTTCCTTATAATATAATATACAGGGTATTAAGTAGATTGTATAACCAGCCGAAATCAGCTTATGTTAACATTATACATATTAATACTTAGTGAAGTCAGAAATTTGGTATCGAAACAATGTATTTGAAAACCCTAAACACAACTCAAAATACTTGACTATGGTTCGTATTTCATCCAATTATTCTTACGCGATAATTGAGTTCCTGAATCTAGACGTGTTAATTTAATGATGTGCTGATCAAAAGTATTCCCCATCAATATAGGTAATTAAAGTTCGACATAATTCTAAGACAATTGATCTCATGCAGAGTCACAAATATCAACAAAACTCGTTCCATGGAATCATTTAAGGGTTCTGTAACTAAAATATGCTAACGAAACTGTACTACTAGCCTACTTTTCGTTCGTCCATCTTTCTGTCTGAAAATAGGTTGTATTTCATGATTGAAAGAAATAGAACGTTTACACAGTTTAATTTTAACAATATCTGCACCTTTTGAACATGAAATCAATCAACATTTTAAAGTACTGATTTGAACTTGGCCTTATTATTTGTAACTTAAAATAACTGGAATTGTCATAATTCCTTATATAAGCGTGTAATCTTTCTTTTAACTCTTGAGTGCTCGATTAACTTGATTGTTATTATAACGGATGTTAGCATTATGCTATTATTGAATCATTACTCAAAATTTAATAACAAGATTATCTAACAACATGAAAGACGGTAACGTTGTAATAAAATATCTTAGCAAATGTTTGCTTGTAAAACAAATTTGATAATATCTCATTAAAGCGACGAGGAAAGTAAATATCCACTCTCTAGGCGCATTAAACCAAAATTCCGTGTGATGTGTTTCGTGAAATATTTCGCTAAATTTCCACCGAAATTAAAACTCTTGAGCATTGTTACTTGGGGAAACAGTGAGGGTTTGTGTAATAGCATCATTTTTAAGGCCCCTTAAGGAACGTTTCCGATGTCAGCGAAGAGCGATATACAATAAGCGTCAAGCGACCAGTTTTATTGCTAAATGTATGGTTCAGTGGTAATAAAACGCTGCTTTTGAGTTTTTGATTGCGGGTTTAATCCTCGCACAGTTCAATATTTGCGTATATGAACGTATCTGCTTGTGCTGTTCTGGATATTTACAAAAAAAGTAACCCTCTAAGCTTATACAGCTTCATCATCATAATCATCATCATCAGCCTATCACAGTCCACTGCTGGACATAGGCCTCTCCAATGGGGGCTATCGCTAGTGAATTTGCCACTAGAGGTGCTTGTGTCGCGTCAGGTCCAATATCATTGACTGTGTACTGGTTTTAGCGGAATTTGTTGCATAAATTATAATTTCTTTAATTTACCTGCTGGAAAGTGATCTCCTTCATAAAATATCGCAAATATGGATTATTTGGCGATTAATGTGAACGCTTTAAAAGCGGAATTAAGAAAAAGGGCAAAAATAGGCGGCCTCAAGAGCAACTATTTCAGAAGCTAGTTTGTTGATATCAAGATAGTTATTTATAAACAATATAGTAACCTTAATTAGATTCAAGATATAACACTTTGTTTCGGCGTCAATCGCCTTTGACAGCTATACCTCCGGACCTCAGTCTACAGTGGTGCCAACTGGTGAGCAAAGAAACGGTAGTCCCCTTTGCACGCCACTTAGGTCGATCCTCGGCTTCTCTTATACAGCTTAGCAGTAGCTTAATCTAGGAGATAGGTGTGGTATGTCTTGAAATATTATTATTATTTTCTTGGTTATTTTCCAATCACAGCACTATACTGTCCAAGACGTTTAGGATACATACAAGGTTTTTTTTTTTTATTAATAAGGCACAGCTACAGTAGTCAGAATAATCTATATATATAAAAATGAATCCCTATTTCCCTTGGTCATCGCATCACGCGTGAACGGCGGGACCGATTTCGCTAATTCATTTTTTTATTTTGTTTGTTATAGTCGGGAGAATGTTCTTATGAAAGAAAAAATTAAGAAAATTACGCGCAAAGTTAGAAAATTTAAGAAAACTTAATCACCATACTAAATTATTTGTTATGTAACCTTACCGCTTTTGACAATTTAAACTTTTTTAATGTATGGCGTTTGACATAACATTGTCAGAATGCGTGCTGCTTATATTATGGTCAAATCAGGTCAAATAGAGGGTAAAAAAACTGAATTTTGCACATGGCCAGTAATATGTCGCTTGTTACCGTGTCGGAATACCAACAAAACTATTTATATACTCGCCAGAAAAAAACAACTATATAGAATGTTGTATATCTTAAAGCATAAAAATAATGAACAATGGGTAAAATTTTCTTTTATTAAACCATTTCGTAATCAATATAGTTAAGACAGGACAACGTCTGTCGGGTCCGCTAGTACATAATAATAATAATACAATGTGACATAACATAATAATAAAACTGAGCTCCGATTAAAGCTGAGCACAACATTTAAATAATGGTGAAGTTAGATGACTTTTTACAAAACAAAAACATTACATATCAAATTCACTCACTTTTTCAGAACAAACTCTCATATATGAATAAAAAGTTTGACCAAACAGGTCCAGGCTTTTACTTATATCATTATAAGATCTGCACATACGGTAGATAGGGTTATTGAATTCAACCTTATTGCGGGTAACTGGTAAAGAAAACAGTTTTTGAGTTCTGGCGCTACCACCAATCCTTAACGAGACCTGACTCAATAGCTCACTCGAGTCGAATCCGGAATGAATTATTTTATATAGCGTCGAATACTCAGCTATCTTGCGTCTATTAGAAAGAGACTTCATGGAAAAATATGCCAATCTTGCTTCATAAGAAGCCACTTTGCGTCTAATACCATACCTGGCGCACAAAATACGAAAAAAACGTTTTTGGACTAATTCGATTCGAGCAATGTGGCAGAGATAAAAAGGAGACCATAAAACCGAGCAATATTCCAGTACGCTTCTCACAAAAGCCTCAAACAGTGTGATAATGCTATCAGTCCTTCTAAAGGGTTTCGTCGTTCTCAGGACAAAACCTAACATTATATTGGCCCTAGATACTATATAATCGTAGTGGCATGTAAAGGAAAGCTCTGAGTCAAGCATCACACCAAGGTCCTTCACTACATCGACGCGCTTGAGTACCCCCATTGATGTTATAGTCGTGAAGTATCGCAAATCTTTTTTTGGTGAAGGTAATAACGTGACATTTCGCTATATTCAAAGACATGTTATTATTAATGCACCACTCACATAACCTATCAATATCACGCTGAAGCATTTCTATTAGCATTATTATTATTGTTATTAAATCCCTACTTATGCTTCGGAATCTAGTACCTGTGCTGTAAATTTAGATATTGCCTGCCTGAATTATAATTGTATTTTGTTTTAATTAACTGAACAATACAGGATGAAATTTTAACCACCTTCCAAATTTTAATATATCAATCTACGAGACAAAAAACAAATGACGTATTTTTTCTTTTGGTATAGCCCAGTACAAAAATGTCAAGATAAAGCACTTAGAAAATGTTAGCCAAAAATCTAATATTTTTGATACGGCCTCCTGGCAACACTTTTTTTACGCGATTCACATCTCATTTATTTATTACGATACTATTCATACGTTTTTGATTATCCCTGTATACCTTATCAGGCCTAGGCACGTAAACATTGAAAACTATATAGCGAAAAATATTTTCTGGTGAAAGCTTGATTTATATTTTTTACTTTATAAATGGACTCTAAATACGATACCGAACGCCTACAAAAATTTTGGAAAGTGGTTAAAATTTTACCCTGTATATACTAGATAGAAAGACAGTCTTCTAAAAGGGAAAAAATCGTAGAGTCATATTATCCTATTTGATAGCAAATATAGTGTCTTAATTGAAAAGTTAATATAGCGTAGTAACTAAACCTAGCTTAACTTATTGACTGCGGCGATGGTTAACCATTATCAATATTCGATCGAGAAAAACTACAACACGGTACACTGTAACACGGTCGGACACAGCGCTGAAACTGCATGAAGCATCAGGATGGCCACTACAGTTTCAGCACCGTATGCGACTCTCACAAAGCTATTTGTTACCTGCGGTCCGGTTGTGCATCAGTCTGCCTGCACCCAACTCCGGACCGGAGCAATATCTTTTTTATTTTCGCGTGCGAGTCCACGTAATCATTATGTTATTATTAATGGCGCATGTCGCTCAGTCTTTCCGCTGAAGTTGAAACAGTACCTTAACCCAAATAAAACCGTTATATGGTAATGGTCATACCCCGTGATGGAAATTTACATTTTATTTGCAAAATATTATTATCTCTTGTATGATGCACATTTTTCGTACGCAAATTTAATGTCCTCTTCAGCGGTGTATGTGTTTAGCATAAATTATTATAATGTTTGCAAACTCACCCAAATTGTAGTTTGGACACTGTGTTTTCGGACCTTTCTTTAATCAAAAATAAATTTGAAGCCATTGGTTTGGAGCTTAATTTTAGCAAATGCGAACTTTTTATAAATAATTGCGACTTAAATTTAAATGAAGTAAAACAAAAATTTAATATTTTGGCTCCAAATATTAAAATAGTTACAAGTAATTCCCTTTACCTTTTAGGTTCTCCAATTTTTGATGAATCTATTTCTGAATTTATTAATATTTCAATTACTAAATTTAAAAATTATGCTGACCGCCTCCTTGAAATTAGTCCACATTATGCACTTTGCATCTTAAAATTCTGTCTTTTCGTCCCAAAATTTACGTATGTGCTCCGTTGTTGTTCTTTTTGGAATCACCCAGATCTTTTGACACAAGTAGACGACTTAATTAAAATTAGCTTAGAATCAATTCTTAATATGCAGCTGGATGAGCAATCTTGGACCCAAGCATCCCTGCCCATCCGTTATGGTGGTTTAGGGATTCGCAAAATTTTCAGTGTCGCTTTACCAGCCTTCCTATCTTCTGTCCATAGTTCAGCAAATCTCATAAGTAAAATTTTAAGGGCATCCCCTTCAAACTTTGAGATTGCTGGCTTGGAAGAAGCTAGAAACGCTTTCTCAATTGCATGCCCAGGTCAAAGTTTTCCATTTTCTCCAAATTCACAGCGGAACTGGGACGACATAAACTGCAAATTGATGTATGACAATCTTTTAAGCTTTAGTACGGGTTCGGCGCATGCTAGGCTTTTGGCCGTGGGTACGCATGAGGCCGGCTACTGGCTTCACGCGTATCCTTCATCAAATACAGGAACATTTCTTGAGCCTGACACGCTCCGAATCGCAACATCCCTACGGCTTGGGGTTCCGGTCTGCGCTCCTCATAAATGTCCCTGTGGCAGTGATGTCGACAAGCTAGGACATCACGGACTATCATGCCAATAAAGTGCAGGCCGCTTCTCGAGACATGCAGCACTTAACGATATCATACGCCGGTCCCTTGCCACCATCAACGTGCCAAGTCTACTTGAGCCGACTGGTATTGCGAGAGACGATGGCAAGAGACCGGATGGTATGAGTTTGATTCCATGGAAGATGGGCCGGGTGCTGGTATGGGATGCAACCTGTTCAGACACGCTGGCCCCTTCCCATCTACATGGAACCAACAACAGAGCTGGTGCGGCATGTGAAGCGGCTGAAAAAGCTAAAGCATGTAAATACAGGGGTCTAGGTTCCGAATATGATTTTGTCCCATTCGGTGTCGAGACCCTTGGTCCTTGGGGTCCTAGTGATATAAGGCTTTTCAAGGAAATAGCAAAAAGGTTAGTCGACATCACAGGAGACCGAAGAGCTGGCAGCTACCTCGGACAAAGAATTAGTTTAGCCATACAAAGGGGGAACGCTGCCAGTATCTTCGGATCCCTGCCTAAAGGGACTCCTTTTAGTAATATATTTTAGTTATTAGTTATTTTACATATATTTTAATAGTAGGTTTCTTACTATTTAAATCTGTTAATAACATTTTTATTTGAGTCATATTGTGTATTATGAATAAATCATCGCCTGTTGTAATTTTAATTGTAGTTTGTATATTGTCAGAAGTACATTTTGGACATTAGGACTAGTGTTTTATAATGTTATTCATGTCAAAACATTTGCTATTGCTACTAATTTTACATTCATTTTTTCTTAACTAACTAACTAAGAACTGGTTTTGCTACTCAAATCTGATCACTATGTTCTGAGCAGACCAATGCACAAAAGATAGTGATAAGAACCCTACATCGAAAATGTTACATTTAATGATATCGTTTTAACTTATATTTCTTTTATTGCAATCGTAGTAAGTCGGAATAAAAAGATTTAAAGCTTTTCCTTAACGTTTGGCTACGGGTTAATGATTCGAAAAATCCGTGTTTCCTACGGCCCTACGGTTGGCCTTACCTGTTTTAATTTTGGTTAATTTAAAGTTAATGAATTTGTGAATGTTATTTACGAATCTTTGAGGTTAAATAATTTTGTAACAGAATGGTATTTTCCGAAAATATTTGTTTTGTTTACGTGTCCCATATTACTTAACCGCTCAAGTAACTCACTCAACTAAGAATCAATTACCTGAACAAGCATTATTTTTATAATCCCAACAACTTCTCAAACATTAACACTTACTTAAGATTTAAACTTAAACCGTGATTATAATGTTAACGACTTGATTATTTTAAGTTTAAATTGTAATCTCCACCAGCATTGCCTAAAATCTGTAGATAATCTTACTAGATTTGAAACAGAGGAGAAAGTTGGATTCGAGTTCTTGAGCATGACTTAAGTATAGTTATGAACAAGTTTAAGCTACTTAAATAAAACCAAAAATGTGCTTTTGGCTGAATCAAAAACGAATGAAGTATTAAGAGTTTTATATGAAGATATATTAAAGTTGAAATATGAATTAAGTGGGGGTAATTTAATACTGTGTGGTTTTTAAACTCTCGTTATTTGAACACATAATATTGTTACTAAGTCTACTATCGGGTCGTTATCACGTATATTATTTATAAAGGTATATATACCTATTTATTTACCCGACGTTTCGGCTGGATTGCACCAAGCCGTGGTCGGGTAAATAAATAGGTATATATACCTTTATAAATATTATACACGATAACGACTCGTTAGTAGACTTAGACTAGCCCATCTCTACTTATGATATCGAAGAGGCGAGTCAACAGCGTATTGTCTCTCTGCCATTGACTCATTTAGGTAAAAATGCACGACATCTTGGCTGACACAGTTACACTGACAGTAACCCCAGATATTTTTAATTGTGCCATATAACAATTAAGTTAGTAGCTACGTGCCTAACGTAGGAACAAATTTTTTTATAAAGTTCTTCAGTTATTATCTGTTGGAAATGTCAGAATGGTCAAAAATTACTGGGGGCTATCGCTAGTAAATTTGCCACTAGAGGCGCTAGTGTCGCGTGAGGTCCAATATCATTCACTTTGTACTGGTTTTAGCGGAATTTGTTGCATAAATTATAATTTCTTTAATTTACCTGCTGGAAAGTGATCTCCTTCGTAAAATATCGCTAATATGGATTATTTGGCGATTAACGTGAACGCTTTAAAAGCGGAATTAAGAAAAAGAACAAAAATAGGCGGCCTCAAGAGCAACTATTTCAGAAGTTAGTTTGTTGATATCAAGATAGTTATTTATAAACAATATAACCTTAATTAGATTCAAGATATAACACTTTGTTTCGGCGCCAATCGCCTTTGACAGCTATAACTCCGGACCTCAGTCTACAGTGGCGCCAACTGGTGAGCAAAGAAACGGTAGTCCCCATTGAGTTACAATAATTTACTACTGCTACTGTTTTATCCCTGTCCCTAACAAGTACTAGCTTGTTGACAATTTTATTTTTTATTTCATCACTAAACCTTACAGATAGTGACTAAAACAGTCGATCCCGAAAACAATAAAAGTTGCATTATGCCCTACGAACCCATACAACCTCTTAAATTTATCCTATATATATAAAAGCAATCTTAAATTTATCCTTACACCCATGGTTTCAGAGCTGAAAATGCTTTTTAGATAAAGTGGTTGTTTGTACAAAGGAAAGTTTTATGGTCTCCCTTATTGGGATAGAAATGGCTTTATTGTGATACGGATCTCTGGGTTTCCGCTGAAAAGACTCTGAATGTATGTAATTAATTATGGTTAGGTGGAACCGGAAAAGGCGCCGCAAAACGGTGTTTTAGGGTACGGGTAACAGTTTGAAGTTCTTCAAAAACTAAGCTTATTGCAGTGATAGTTATGTGAACATTTAGACAGCCGGAGGTCGAACTCGTGAATTTTAACTAAGGGAATTGTTTTTTGAATTAATGTAGTAAATTAACAGCCTATAATCATCCCACTGCAG
Source organism: Anania crocealis (assembly GCA_949315895.1). Taxonomy (NCBI): domain Eukaryota; kingdom Metazoa; phylum Arthropoda; class Insecta; order Lepidoptera; family Crambidae; genus Anania; species Anania crocealis. Next base: position 14,912,480 of record OX438863.1, read on the forward strand.
GGAAAAGGCCTCCATCATTGAATTCAAGTTACCACTGCAATGATGGGTACTGGCATAATCACCACGCTTGCCAAATGCGGGTTGGTGATCACAAACCCGAGCAACGTTCGAAAATTCGAAACTATTTGTTGTCCGACCCGGGGATCGAACCTGGGATCTTGGCCCGGTATTTAAACCACTAGACCAACGGGGCGTTTAAAATTGATGTAGTGTACATTGTAAATACAATTTCTTGAACAAAATTCAAAGTTGAGTTACTCTATCTGTTAATTAATTATTTTGCCGAGTGATTTAATGATTCATCACAATTAAATAAAACAGTTGTATGAAAAAAAGCGGCCAGAGCGTTAGAAAAATAAGTTTTTACAGAGGAAATAAGTTTTAACAAAAAAGTTCACGGGTCTATTTTTTAACCTATTGTAGTATGTGTACTCTCCACCCACACATTCATATATCAGTTGCCTATACAGATTGACATTTTAACCACTTTCCAAAATTTTAGTAGGCGTTCAGTTTTTTTTACCATTATGAAGTAAAAAATGAAAATCAAGTTTCCACCCGAAAATATTTTTCGCAATATAGTTTTAAATTTTTACAGTTTTAGGCCTGTTTAGGTATAAAGGGAAAATCAAACTTTTATGATTAGTATCGTAATGAGTGAATGTGATATGCATTGCGTAAAAAAAGGGTTGCTAGGCGGCCGTATCAAAATTTTTAATTTTTGGCGGACATTTTCTAGGTGCTTTATCTTGTCATTTTTGTACTGGGCCATACCAAAAGAAAAAATACGTCATTTGTTTTTGTCTCGTAGATTGATATATTAAAATTTGGAAGGTGGTTAAAATTTCACCCTGTATAAGTATTAAACATTGTCATTCAATAAGACTAATTATACGCGCATCGTTAATAGCAACACGTTGTTTTATTCGTCTCCGCTCGCCCAACATTGCAATATTGTTATTTAAGATTTATATTTAATTTATTATTATTTATTGACGACCATTTGGATTAGCGGTAGTAAACGCTGCTTCTGAGCCATGGTCGAGCGGGTTCGATCCCCGCACAGTACAAATATTTGTGTGCATGAACATGTCTGTTTGTACTGGTCTGGGTGTTCTCTATATATTATAAGTATATATTTACAAAAAAAAAGTATAAAAGTAAGTTTATCGGTTGTCTAGTACCCCATAAGACAGGGTACTTAATAGTAGCTTAATTTAGGACTAGATGGCTCTGTGTGACCCAGTGAGGCATGTCCTAAATATTTATTTATTTATTTATTTAATGATGCCTTTGCCCTACAGTGGACTTATTAGGTATATGCCGTTACTTAGCATTTACTTTACTAACAAAAATCATTCTACAGAAGTGTCTAAAGTAAACACGATGTTGAGTAGAGTAGTCTAAAGTAAACAGATACTACACACAGTAGGCACAGAGCATTTGATGTTGAATGATTTAAGTAATAGCAATGTAAGAAATAACATTTATGGTAACGAGAAAAAACTTGGGTCTGCTAAAAGCAACATCAATCGTCGTCACATTTTACATATAAAGTCGTGGCGACGAGTGTAGCGGGTGTGATCAAGTAGACTTAAAGTTCAAAAAAGTTTAAAATTACATTATCACTGATTGTCTTGTTGGCACTGAATAAAAATTTGGGGTGGTCGATGGTAAATTCTTGTAAAAAAAAATCTTATTTTATTCAATTATGGTTTTTGTCTTTAAAGATTAGAACCATCTTTGACATATCATGCGAACAATAAATAAAAATCGGTCAATTTCCAACAAGGTCTGCATACATAAAAAACAGGCCAAGTGCGAGTCGGACTAGCGCACGAAGGGTTCCGTACCAAAAAGGCCAAAAAAGACGGGTTTGTTGAGATACAGCCTGGTGACAAACTGATGATAAACTGATGATGTTGACGGATGGCAGAGGGCGAGTGATGATGATGACGATGAAGAATAATAAAATTTTAACATTTCACTTCATTCGCAATATTGGTTTCCGCTGTGGAAGCAACCACGGCTTTATTACAAATAATTAAGTAGGTATTGCTCTATGTGATATGCCATTCTATCATGTTCCTTCACACTAAATAACATGCCATGATTGATACATTCAAAGACTGCTTCAAGTCTACATTAAACTTATATTAACATAGTTGTCAAATTGATTAAAACGGGAATGTCTGAATGCCAAGCAAGTTAATATAGTTTGAACTATGCTAGAAGCTAATTGGTATAACTTGTAAGTTCTGCTGAATCGATGAACTATCCAAAACTTATGCAATTATTGAACAACTGTATTCAGTATTGGATAGGTATTTTAATAGAAAGGACCTCGTTTAGTTTGTGTCAAGACGTGTGAGACGTTTTTTATCAAATTGTTTGTTTAACAGCACTACATAATATTTTGTAACATATTTTTTGTGTTTTTGTTCTGTTTGTTTAGTTTTCTCGAGAATTTAATATATAATTTTCAAGTATTTAATATATATATTAAATATATATGTTAAATACTTGAAAATTATCCTCAAAAAAATTACATAGAAACTGTACAAAGTAAAAAAGTGGAGTAATGGCCTATAATCATCCCACTGCAGGGAAAAGGCCACCATCATAGAATTCATGTTACCATAGCAATGATGGGTTGCAAACGAAAATGGGGTAGCAAACGCTGCGTTGGTCTAATTGTTTGAATACCGGGCCAGGATCACGGGGCCCATGTTGGATCCCCTGGTCGGAAGCGTGGTGATTATGCCTGTACCCATCATTGCTATAATATTTCGTATCTATTCAAAATATTTCAAATATACTCACAGCACGATATAACCCATCCATCCAGACCAAATTTAGAAAATTATCGTTTTCTTAATTGGTTTGACCGGCAATCGAAATTGAACCGCACACCATACCACTACACTAAGTAGATCATTTCAAATGAGCCTTTGCATTCTAAAAATAAACGACCATATGTAAGAGTAAGAAGTTGAAAGATTTTATTATATCATGAGCTAGAACTAATTGCCGCCATTTTAGATCATCATAATTATTATATATGTCTTTTACTATAATTGATTTGTTGTGTGAAAGAGTATCTTTCTTATCCTTTTAATTTGGACATATTAATCTTAATCAAAAACTAATTACAAAAACGCTTATGATCTTATTAATCAATCAATTGTCAAATTATTTATATAGGCGCATCAATTCAGAACAGCTGAATCCATTTGGTTTTCATTTTAGGTTTGTTATTATTTAACCAAAAAACGAATGGAAAATAATGTTAAAAACATTTTAACAGACGTAGTGTTGAAACAGTAAACATGGCCATTAAAGGAGTAGTGGTGACAGTTTCTTCATGATTATAATTATAAGTATTAATCCATTTATCCCAGTAAACGTTGGCTTTCAAAACTCCTTATGGCCATCAATCTAATCTAAGTCGATAGCAATTTAGAATTGAAATCGGTTCAATTTTGATTTGAAAGCATATTATCTGGCGCTTTGATACAAAGTGCAAACTGCTTTTGTCATCTAGTTGGTAAATCATCGGTTATTGCTTGTTAGTTGCTCGAATGATTATATTCAGGCGTATGTACGAATATGGTTTGTACATATAAATTTCAAATTTTATTAATGGATTATACTTATATACGCAAGTATGTTATCTGTTTGTATAGTTTGTGGTTTAATTAAATTGAGTTTGGAACAAAGACTTTAAAAGCATACCAAACGCCGGTCATAAACGGAGCGAGAAAAACAAAGCGCAGTAAAATTTTGCAAATCTAGTAGTTGCAAATGGTGGCTGCCTTGAAACTGCGTTTAGTATGACATTAAAAGCTTATCGATTGTTTTCAAAATCAGTCTGTAGTTTTATTTATAACAATTCCCTCGGGCTCACATTTAAACAGGGCTGTTGTTCTGTCCTAAGTTAGTATGATCAACCTTCAAGACTTCAAAGCCATCGAATTGGTTTGTATGATATTCATAAAGAATTTCTATTAAAAATTGTCCAATCAAATTATCAACTAAGTAGAAAGCACTTTCGTTTCTCATTCTTCAAAATAATTATAACGTTAGCGAGTGTTAATCTTTTAAATGCTTTTCGAGAGCCCAGCCAAAAAAGTTGCAAAGAAATCAACGTCAAAAACTGCTATTACACAGAAAAGCGTTATAACAAACATTTCCATTCCATTACGAGAAAGAAAGTTAAAAAATTCACGTCCAATAATCCAATTAACAACAGTGGGAAAATTGCTGTTCGCGAGACGGGTTTGGTATTAGACGATTCCGTAGGGAATAAGTATTAACTTGTGCGGCTCTTACGTGCAAGTAAAATGAAGGAATAATAATGAGGTAACTAAAGCTATCAACTACTTTTTAGGGAGGCCATTAATACAGAACAACAAATAGTTTGTATCAAATGCTGTCTGTTATTACCTGAGGTTGTATCTGCCGTCGATAACATACATAAAAACTTTTAAAAACTGTATCATCTTCATCACAACCTATCGCAGCCCACTGCTGGACATAGGCCTCTCCAGTTGCACGCCACTGAGATCCTCGGCTTCTCGCATCCAGCTCCTGCCAGCTATCTTGCGCAAATCATCACTCCAAAACTATAAGAATAGTACAAAAAAATAATTATCCAACAAACTCATTTGGATGGTTCCAATGTTCATAAGCAACGTGTGTGTGTTCACTTATTTAAAATGTTTTTAAAAGCTTTCCGGCGACCATGACTTAATGATATTTTATATAGAAATTTAAATTTGAATAATAAATAGGCTTGTTGATTTTTCCATACATTTTCTTAGTTTATGTAAGAAACGTATGTTGAATAAAATAATCAATTGTATTAAAACTTATTTAAAGCGCTATTTTTAAAGACAGGCTCTTCATTAATTGGTTGCTGAACCCTAATGGGCGAGATCTAAAAGCAAATTTTAATAGACCTCGAAGTTTTCATGAACTGCCCATCGGATTGAAAAGAATACTTTTTACTTTTAATTTAGGTAATTGAGGATTTTGAAAAGGCTATAAGGAGTCTATGGATTTGTAAACATGCTTTGTTGTACTCGTTACATTAGAATTTTACTGCGTTATAGTGTAGTAACTAGGAAACTAGCCTGTATTTATACGGATCCTTTTTAGATTTGAAGAAATGCAAACCACTTACAAGCTAGCTGCTAAAAAAAGTTAGTTCGGTTACGCCAATGAGAAGGTCGAAACACAAAGTTCGCGTCACGGAAAAACATACATTCAAAAAGTTATGATAGGACTAAACCTTATGGACTAACGTGTTTGCTTTAACAATTTTTTTTTTACTTGTTTTGTTGACTGTGCTAGCTTAAAACACTTTTTTAAAACTATATTTTTAACTATACTTTTTCTATACTATATAATATAGGCCATTTTGGTGTGGCATGTGTATTATTATGTGTATTATTAAACATCATGCCAACACAATTATTTGCAACTGAACTTAAAATAATTTCGTCTTTACATGGTGGTAAAGACGATTCCAATACCTACTTTGCATCGTAAACATGCAGATGCGGAGGGCGACTTGCTTTTTAGAGTATATTATGAAGACATAAGAGATTGTATCGATTTGCTAGTGATGCGATGAATATTGAAGGTCGATAAAGAGGTTGACATATCATGATAAATCATCTTGAAAATTTACTCATCAGTTATGTCATATTTTTTAATTTTCTTTTGTTTTACTTTACTTATTATTATTTCGCTTAGTTTGATGTACCTGTCTGGGTATTGTTACATTAGGTTACTGGTAGGTTTAAATATTGAAACGTGTAAAAGCGCCTCCAGGGACCTATTTTCAGAAATAAAACTTATGTTTACTGATTTTTTACATAATATATTTTTGTTCGACAATTTTATGTTTCTTTCTAAATTTTATAAATTTCTTCCTTAATTATATTATCATTATTTCCCAAACATAATATTATTTCTTGCTCAATATTTATACCGTAATTACCTGACAGATTTTGTAACTTAAAAACAATTTTGTAATACAATTAATAACTCTAAACATTGGTTTCTGGTATCTCGGAAATCAAATAACAAACGTAACTTGCACAGCCCTGAGACCCATCAAAGTTGATTGGTGAAGACAAGTGTCTGTTTTTGTTTCAAAGGCTCTTTGAATTAGAATCGGTCCTTGAAATAGCCTAATTAATTATACCTGCAGAATTTGGAGTAACGTCAATGGCAACTGCTGAGACATTTATTTGAATCTTTTGTTATGATGTCGAAGATTTGTGTAGGTAGTCGCGAGCGCGACCACTGTGACAATAATTTATTGAGTGCAGTAATTAAATTTCTTCAAAGCAATTCCATTTTGATAAAAATAGGAAGTAAGTCTTTTTTGCAAATCTTAGCTTAACATTACGGCTACAGTTTCAAACCATTTTGTCATAAATTGAAGTAAAAGTACTGTAATTAGTAAAAAGATAATGCCAATTTTTAGGAAGCTAAAGTCTTGTTAGTTATATCAAATATATTGATTACTTGTTCATTAGACTGGTTGTGAACCACTAAAATGAAATGACATCAACAAACACAGTTCACAGATTGAACATCTGTCTGCGGTGAATACAGATAAGTAAGAAATGGAAGGCCCACATTATACCACATCGAAAGAGTCTGTGTTAGCGGAATACAATAACTTTCACTTGAAGCAAGAGTGTTTTTTTCAAATACCTTTACCTGAAGCAAGTGTATCTATTGAGTGTAGTAATTAAATTTCTTCAAAGCAATTCCATTTTGATTAAAACAGGAAGAGAGTCTTTTTTGCAAATCTAAGCTAAACATTACGGCTACAGTTTCAAACCATTTTGTCAGAAATTGAAGTAAAAGTACTGTAATTAGTAAAAAATAATGCCAATTTTTAGGAAGCTAAAGTCTTCTTAGTTATATCAAATATATTGATTACTTGTTCATTAGACTGGTTGTGAACCACTAAATTGAAATGACATCAACAAACACAGTTCACAGATTGAACCTCTGTCTGCGGTGAATACAGATAAGTAGGAAATGGAAGGCCCACATTGTACCACATCGAAAGAATCTGTGTTAGCGGGATACAACAACTTTCACTTGAAGCAAGTGTGTCTTTTTAATGCCTTCACCTGAAGCAAGTGTATCTATTGAAATTTGGAAAAATATATGATTTTTGGCAGCTTTGTCCGTGAGTTTTGAGTTTGGATTCCAACATCAACTTTAGGTGGTTAATTCATTCAAGTTTACAGTAGGTAACAGTGCATGGATTAAGACTTTTGCAAGACATTAACAGAGCAAATATCGCTAGAAAAAGTAAAACATCGTAAAAACCCTATAACGTACAATACCACTCGATGCATTATGATCCAAAAATGATCTGGTGTTCCTGTCTACCGGTCTTCTGCGACAATAACAATATCAGTCCATGACAAGATTTAAATATTGATCCTTGACTTGAAAAAGAAATGAATAAAAGTATTCGTCTGTCGTAATGATATCCGTATCCCAAAGGTCTCTTTTACATTCTATCTCTCTTTTACTATAAGTAGGTATTTTCCTTTACCAGAGATGCACACCGCCGCACTTATGAATTAGCTAATATTTTGTGCCCTTATTACAAGCAAGTTAGTGATCCTACTTATTATTATCTAACTTGTGGTTTGCGGTGAGCCCACAGAACTACCATTTAGATTTATTCGGTTTTCATACGAGATTTACGAGTGCCATTTATTATTCAGTATCTGCCGTAGAATCAGATTTATTACACACTTTTTGCTATGGATTTATTTGAATAAACTATTTATTCTGTATCATGTTCCAAGAATTACCGATACTGGTTTAGGGATTTAGTACTATCTTTATGAATACGGGTACATATGTGGTATAAAATCAACTAATAATCAATATGATCGAGTTTCATGGTATAACATTACAAGCTATATTATTTTTATTAGATAGTTTGGCTAATTGACTCATAGAAAATTTGACTTAATTATTTTGACACGTAAAAAAAATTGCGAGTGATGTAGAATGTATACATTTTCGCAATGCTGAAGGGGACTTCACAGTCAAGAATGATACTTAACTGTCTTGAGGATATGGATGCACATAAGTTTAGACGTGCTATAAGAACAAATAAAATTAATGAATGTCGAAATAGAACACAGGATCTCATAAATCCCGTTACCTAGAAAAGTCTAAGAAAAAGTAAGTCTCTACCAAAAGGTCGTCAGATAAAAAATAATAAAATCTATAATATAAAAATGAATTACTATCTCCCTTGGTCATCGCATCACGCGTGAACGGCTGAACCGATTTCGCTAATTCTTTTTTTGTTTTGTTTGTTATTGTCAGGAGAATGTTCTTATGAAAGAAAAAATTATGAAAGTTGCGCAGAAAAATAGAAAATTTAAGAAATCTTAATCACCATACTAAATTGTTTGTAATGTAACCTTATCGCTTTTGACAATTTAAACTTTTTTAATGTATGGCGTTTGACATAACATTGACAGAATGCGTGCTGCAAACGGTTAGAATTTCCAGTGCGGTTATTAATTTGCAATGTCGATAAATAAATTTTTATCTGTTTTTTTAAAGTTAATTATACTAATTCGAAATCAAAATTCATAGTTAAGACAGAACAACGCCTGTCGGGTCCGCTAGTTTATTTAAAAAAAATCTCATTATTTAAAAATAAATAAATAATATCAAAAATTACTTTTCAAAATTTTAAGTAATCAACATCGAAAAATAAAATCTTAGATGTTCTCTCGCCTACATGAACGGCCTCGATAAACCTTTCCAATATATTCCCATAGGTGTACCACTCGTAGAGGCTTTTAGATGGTAGTAAACCTAATTTTGTACGTATATTTCAAATAGTGTTGCTTTTAGTTATTGCTATTTATCGATAATATATTAACTGGTTTATTTTTCTACAAAGAAAACTGATTGTCTTATTTTTAAATGTTTTTCATAATGATGGTTCACACTTTGTACTACCTCCCGCTCCCGCGCCTCCCACTATTTATAGTCATTACTCTATCTGGAGGTTGTCTTAAGGATAATATTGCTTTTACCAATAAAACCTAATTTAATAAAAGCTAATTTTTGCCTGTATTTATATTTTAATTGTTATCTATTCTAATGTTTATTATTACTTCCGTCAGTTCTTTCTAATAACCATGCATTGTAACTAAGCTCCATTAAAATACTCAATAATCTCTCTAAATAAAACACATTATAACCGTTAAATTTATACACAGTTTTTGTCAAATCCACCATATGTATCGTTTTCCAATGTGCAATAAAGTGTGAATACAATGTAAAATGTGCAAATAAAATAATTAGCAACTTGTCGACAACTTCACAACACTAGCTCAGACTTAGACTAGACAGCACAAGTTTTACCTTGGACGTAATTGGTCCAACGGGCCAATGAAAATCGTAACGGAGTTAGGTGGACATGTTGTAAATTATATCAAGCGTTGGCAGAGTCAGCGCTAGAGCTTGTTTTATAAACTGAAACTTTAACAACCTCTTCGTATTTGCATGGATGTATTTTTGTAGGGGTGATTAAAAATACAAATACAAATTGTCAAAATTCTACCAAATTCATATTAAACAAGTATTAGGGGTAAAAGTATGAAATTGCCGTTTTGTATGAACGAAATCGAGAAAAGTCATTTTTCCATACTAACAATTTTTTAGTTATTTAAAAAACGCCTGAACCGTTTTCGATGCAATTAAAGGTGAAAGTTAGATGGTTATAAAGCTACGCATTATAGTATTTAAATTTCTGAAAATCAAAGTATATAATACAAATATAAATAAAAAAATAAAAAATAAAAAAATAATACAAATATACTTAATTGAAGCAAGAAGGTCAGCTGACACATTGTAAGGGGTCTTTTCAACGACTTCCTTTAAAGTAATAGGCAGTAGTATTGCATTTTTTTTTTAGTCAAATGTTACTTTATTTAGTATTTGATACAATACAAAAAGAATTACGCAATAATATGACTATACTTAAGAGCTATAAACAAAATAAAAAGTGGGAAAATAATCGGCAATTTCATACTTGAACCCCTATTATTAAACACTTTAAATTTACATCTTGATTCGTGTCAGAAAAATACTTCCTAAACTGTACCTAGGTTGTGTTTACACATTAAAAAGTAGCGGCTTTCTGTATACAACGAGTTTCTTTTGATATCCCATAACTCTATAGGTAAAAATAATATAAAACGCCCTAGAACTTGTGGTTCAAAAATCAATAGTTTTGAATATAACATCAATTTTAGTTAAATTTGTTAAAACCAGTAACCAAATGTAACCAGTAGGGCAAATCCTTAGTTTTACGAGACGTTGGCCAACTTACACTAAAGTGTAGTAGTATAGTAGCGGGAGAGCGTAACTTGTAAAAAACATTGACGTGTGTGGGTGTTTCATAGATAAGTAGGTACGAGTAAATCGTTTTCATTCAAAAGTTTAGTCATAACAATGTAAGGGTGTTTTACATAAACAGTCGTGACTTTTTAGAATTATTTCGTGTGAAAAAAATAAACAAAAAAAACATTTAAAATAATTCATATGCAATTTGATTCTTTATCATGGTCTGTTTAATACCCCAGAGTTATGGGATCTCAAAAGGAACACGTTATATAGTTGTCTTAAGAGACAAAAAAAGTAATACTGCGAAAAAAAGAGAGGCAGGAGCATCTCGGGGACCATGGATCGCCAACCCATTTGCGAAGCGTGCCGATAATTGCAAAATTCTTCTTTTGGAGTGGTCTGTGTCTAGCAGTAGGTTGATATAGAATGGTGATGGCAGGACAAGTAGTATATCGATGGATAATAAAATGTGTCGTTTAACAAATGACTCTAGCTATCATTATTAAGTTTTTTGCTACCTTTTTGATAGGATATGTTCAGTACCTTGTGAAAAGACATTGGCTGCCCAAAGTAGCTACTCTACGTGAAATAAGTCGAAGCCACAAACTAGTTTTTAATCATTTAACTGGTGTGTAATATACAATAATAATATAACATGGAAAAATAAACCATCCTATCTCTTACCCTTGGGAGCGGCGGGAAATCAATTGATAAAGTCGAAATGCGGGCAATATCCCTGTAGTGCGATGTGTTTTCATTCCATGCCTGTCCTGGCGAGATGCGACTGAATAAAATACGGTGTAATAATGTACGTAAAATATTCGGTATACTCGTGTGGGAAGTTGACGGTGATTTATAAAATAAAACTATCGCATTTTTGAACAAATTTAATATTATCAGCCTGCAGACAGCAATCTGCTGCTGGACTATGATTCTCTAAAAGCTAAATTTGAATCGCTGCGCTTGGCTATTAGTGAGATAATGTGTTATCATGCAAAGTAGACGCTGCTACCCATGTGTTTTTGGAGGAAACTTATTCAGTTCACTCCTACAACAACTTTATTATATATTGACGGAGGACGGCGACCTCCGTAGCGGAGTAGCATACGCACCGGTTTTCAAGATGTCACCTGATCCGAGGCCCCGGGTTTGATCCCCGGAAGAGGCAATGTAAATATGTATTTTCTATATTTTCACGGGTCTGGGTGTTTGCGGTACCACCGTTGTTTCCGATTTCAACAATACGAGTGCTTTAAATAATAGGGGTTAAAGTATGAAATTGCCGATTATTTTCCCACTTTTTATTTTGTTTATAACTCTTAAGTATAGTCATATTATTGCGTAATTCTTTTTGTATTGTATCAAAAACTAAATAAAGTAACTTTTGACTAAAAAAGAAATGCAGTACTAGTGCCTATTACTTCAAAGGAAGTCGTTGAAAAGACCCCTTACAATGTGTCAGCTGACCTTCTTGCTTCAATTAAGTATATTTGTATTATATACTTTGATTTCCAGAAATTTAAATACTATAATGCGTAGCTTTATAACCATCTAACTTTCACCTTTAATTGCATCGAAAACGGTTCAGGCGTTTTTAAAAAAACTAAAAAATTGTTAGTATGGAAAAATGACTTTTCTTGATTTCATACTTTAACCCCTAACACACTTTGGGATCTAAACAATGTATGTGATGCTGTCAACATTGATTGCTGCACACCAAGTGTCTGATTGTGCAGATATCCTGTTAATTTTTTAAACGGGCAAGTAATGGGTATCGTTTAGTTAATTTTATGATGGTAATAATGATTATCATGACAATACTAGTTATTCATCACGAGTAGTATTAATCCGTTTATAAGTTCAAAAAATTTTGCCGTGTATATCCAGGATACACCTGCGCTCTTGCGATATACTCGTACCACATCTACAGTAACTTTTACTTATTACTTTTACTTGACGACCCGGTTGGTGTCAATAGTGAATTTTTTCACTGTTCCGCCTAAAACGCAAGAGCCACATATTTGTTCTTGATTCGAATCAATTAAGGAAACGATGTTTCCTAAATTGGCTCGTGTCTAAATGGGGTTAGAGTCGTGTTTTGCAAGGCAGCTTTTGATGCAAGATGGAAGTTCTAAAAACAAGTCACGTCATAGCCATATAATAGGCAGCTTGGAAAACTCTGACACCAGATCATTCTTGAACGACAATCACACGATAATAAGAGAAAGAAGTAAATTGCATATACAGAATGACTTTTTCATCACCTTCAAAAAATTTTATAAACGTTACGTATTGTCTTTAAAGGCCAATTATGAAATAAAAAAACTTGAGAGGTGTCAAGGGACACCCGGATGGAACAAAGTTCATTTTTAGTGAAGGAATTGTAATATTTTTTTAAAATTTTTTTTTTCATTCTCTCTCTTTCTCTTTTTCTCTCTCTCTCTCTCCCTCTCCCTCTCCTTCTCCCTCTCCCCCTCTCCCACTCCCTCTCCCTCCCTCCCTGCCTCTCTCTTTCTCTCTCTCTCTCTCGCCGCACGGCATACAACTATAGCAAAAAGTGTCGGTCAAAAAGTGTCGTTACAATTTTTTCCGTCTAGCCACCTTTCACAACTTCGTTCCAAAAATGTAGGTCAAGTTATCACCCTAAAATATTTTAGGCAATATAGTTTTCAATTTTACGGTCCTAAGCCTGTGAAGGTATGAAGGGAAAATCAACAACTTATGAATAGTATCGTAATGAATGAATGAGATGCGCATCCCATAAAAGGTGTTGCGAGGAGGCCATAACAAAAATATTAGATTTTTAGCGGACATTTTCTAAGTGACTTGACCTTGACGTTTTTGTACTGGACTATACCAAAAGAAAAAAATACGTCATATGTTTTTGTCTCGTAGATTGCTGTATTAAAATTTGGAAAGTGATTAAATCTTCACCTGTATTTTTTGAAAGACCAAATAGTCAAATTGTGTATATAGAATTAGCTCGTTCTTTATGCTGTGAGAAACACGATTTTGCTATTGAACAGAGCAAATTGTCGACATCGTTGAAACTCCACGCGTGACTGTGAATTTATTGAGCTAGCAACAACACAGATATCAGATACTAGAACACATCTGTTACTGCAAACATTTTGTCATTTGTCATATTGATATCAATAACGAAGAACATTCTTTAGTTAGGGTTATTCGTTTGCGCAAGTGTCAATATAGTTTTGAGCGAAGTAGCAACGAGATTATCACACAGAGCCTTTGTTAACGACTCATATAACATAAACTATACACCTTTCAAGTTATATATGTGTTAAATCTAGGTAAATAAAAGGAAAAAAAAATTGGATATTTTTGGAATAGCGAATCAGTACAGAATGTTCGGTTTACACATTAAAATTAAAAAAGTATTTCGAATTGTGTTTTGTGTCTTCTTTTATTCTTTTATTAGCATTTGCATTTTAAAGAAATTTGTACAGTACACAACATGCATTGTTTTTGGTTAGTATTTTTTCTTGCTCTTCTTTTTTGGCCCACACTTGTCACTAAGGTAAGGAAAATTAAAACATTGATGTTTTCAGAAACGCCAGGCTTACTTTTAATACCATAAAACTGATTTGATCAGCTCATCGTAAGTCTACAGACTGCCTGAGAGGACTCTCCTGATGCACCTTACTGAGTCCGACCCTTGGCTATATCCTTTAATCATCCACTTAAAACACAAATCTCCTTTTATCTATTGTCCTTTAAATTGTTTGCATACCCAACTATTACCTCCACAACTTTAATTTTCATGCTCGTGTCTTTTAATTTAAATTGATGAGAGTAGCTCTTTGACAGAGTACCTACTTAATTCTTAATTTTATCCTTCCTAGAAATATTGAACATCGCGATTTTCGTAAATTGCTGAGCAACTTTTATTAGATGTGCTGGTTGTACCGTGAGCTACCTTGTAGTTTTCTCTAGAATTCTCAGGAATAGTTTAATTGCTACTTATTTAAATAATAGGGGTTAAAGTATGAAATTGCCGATTATTTTCCCACTTTTTATTTTGTTTATAGCTTTTAAGTATAGTCATATTATTGCGTAATTCTTTTTGTATTGTATCAAAAACTAAATAAAGTAACTTTTGACTAAAAATAAATGCAATACTAGTGCCTATTACTTCAAAGGAAGTCGTTGAAAAGACCCCTTACAATGTGTCAGCTGACCTTATTGCTTCAATTAAGTATATTTGTATTATATACTTTGATTTTCAGAAATTTAAATACTATAATGCGTAGCTTTATAACCATCTAACTTTGACCTTTAATTGCATCGAAAACGGTTCAGGCTTTTTTAAAAAAACTAAAAAATTGTTAGTATGGAAAAATGACTTTTCTCGATTTCGTCCATACAAAACGGAAATTTCATACTTTTAACCCCTAATAATATCCTATTTTAATGTTCTAGTTTAATAACTATTAGTATTGATGTACCTACTTTTAATTTTTTCTAGAAACAAAAACCTAATTTAAACTGCCGAAATGTACTGTGCCATACTTAATCATGCATAGTAGGCGAGTTGGCGATCACTATTTGGCTAAATGTTAGAAAGAAGTTGGTTCTCGTCTTCTACCGGCGGTACTTTGTTATTGGTCTTTACGGCGGTCAACCGTAGAACTAGAAATGCAATTCTAATCTACGCCATCACCATACGTTCCAAACCACTTTATGTTATAATATGCATATGTTAATGCGTACTTTATTAGGCAAGCGCGGTGATTATGATTGTACCCATCATTGCTGTGCTGATGGAGGCCTTTGCTCTGCAGTGGGATAGTTACAGGCTGTTGTTACTCATACTACATGCAAATCACGAAACTTTTTTAAACTATGATTAAGTATTAATGAGTTTTCCGATAGACCACAAAATTCAAGCACAGCCAACATGAAATTTGCACCAGGACCACAAACCACAGATTTTAATAACCTTAACTTTGTTGATGTTACTTAACCAAATGTAATAATCACATCATGTGCAAACATCATAGTCATCATCACCCACAACTCGGTGGCTGTTAATAGAGAAAAAACTTTAATTTGTGTTTTATGGGCCTGTATACACTTCTGACTATTTTGGACTCTTAGCACAACTAAATAAGGTTGGTATACCGAAAAGTAACTTTTGCAGCTGACTGTACAGTGCAACAAAATAGAAGGTGTCAAGTTATACTGTTGTGTAATTTGTGTCAAATAAGTTTACGATGGCGGTGTACTATTTCTACTCGAGAATATTTATACATGTGCAAGATGCATCTCATCTCATGATTTAAAGTAATATGGTATCATCACGATACTTGTATCATTGTTCATAAACTCACTATTTAATCGCTTCTGTTCACGACACTTGACAATAACAGTCAGTACTTACAAATACAGTCAACTTGTTTTGAATTTGACGGCTATTTGAATTACTAAATTCCTACCTAACCCTAGACAATTTAAGGTTTGTGGTTGAAAAAGTATTTACTGATTTCAATTATTGACCATTCTTGGTGTGTAATGAAATGAATTTCATAATTAATTACATGATAGTAAATCGTTTTTCAGAAAAAAAAATACCACCAAAAAACTTGAAATAAGCCTCCACTTTTGATCAAATTTGATCAAACCACTATTTCAATGTAAATCAGAACCCTCAGATCATATAAAGAAATAGGTATGAAATGGGGGCGTGGCGCGTGCGAATCCAATATGGGCAAACAGAACTATTGCACACCGCAGCGAAATATTTAATGAAAACATCTATGTAACGATAATTGTATCGGAACAATATACATTGAAGGCTTGATACTAATTAGCTGTGTTGTGAGTACTATGTGACTGCGCAATGTGTCAAGGTTTAATCGAAGCGTTCACTGCCGCCCGACGGTGTGCGTCGCGATCACACTTTGTAGCGACACACTAATTTGCACACACCAAATTGATATAGTGTGATCATTATGCTTACAACAGTGTTATTGTAGTTGCGTTACACACATAAATAATTCGGAGACACGAGTTCGCTAAGGATTTACGAGCAATTTCATATCTCCTTCTTTATATGATCTGAGTCAGAACCACTCAATTATTCCGTGTGAGTACTTACCTATATCGAGAAAAACTTTAGCTAGCCTTGAATATAAATAAAATAGTGTGTAATTCAACACTAAACTACTCAAGATATTGTCTTCGGCTTAAACTATTACAGTATACGACACATACAAAATTCACAGCATTTTCAGGGCTTAAAACATAAAATCTATAAGCACTAAAATCTTCTAAGTAATGTGCAACACTGCAGACCTAAGGCACGCTGCACAATAACAATACCATTTTGTAAGGTATAACTGGTGTAAAAAAAAACAAAAACCACGTATTGTCCCAATCACTAGGACCATTTTTTTCTTAAAGACTATAGGTACATGGGAAACAATTGGTTCCGAAGATCTTGAAGGTCAAAGTCACAATTTTGTTTTCCTTTTTATTACAAAAACTGTTGTCAAAGGTAACTTAAAAAACTTTTTTTTGCAAACATATTTTTTTTTATTATTCCGTTCATAATAAGGCTTTTTTGATTACAACACGCAATGTACGGCTCAACGCGGACAAATTTTGAACTTAGCAGCCATCCCCACGCTTCGGCTGCTATACATTGCGCGCTATGAATTATAATATTTTTTTTAGACCCAAAAATAAAAATTATTTCTCTGTGTTGTAATATGACTTGGTTTACTTTTTATTGCGTTGTTTCAGGTCTGCGTTTAGTTTTTTAACATCCTGTATTTTATGAGTGATTTTACTACTTAAATTAATAGCTGTTCGGTTTCATCATCATTACGAGATCAGTCCACTGTTGAATACAGGTCTATCCAAAAGGAGGGTTTCCAATAATTGCAACGCTTGGCAGATGGGTTGGCGCTCGTAGTTTGGCCAAAAGTGGACAGAAGATGCTGTTGTCCGTTTTCTTCTGGCAGTACTCTTTTGGTCAGCTTTTATTGCATCCATAAGAAGAGAAGCACCGGCATCATTACACGGCAAGCCAAAATATTGGATAATAATTGTTTCTGATTGGTACCTTCAATGATGTTCGCTAAAAAATGTTGTGTCTTTGAATTTAATACATAGCTATTTTATGCTTTTGAGTTACTGATTAAATTTTTTTTGGTCATTTTCATAGTTCATAAAACGGTTATGCTAGGTATTTCGGAGGCATAAAAATCTGTACCTGCCAAAGAAAAAGTGACTGACATAACTCACAAGATCAGCAATATTTAGTGCTGCCGTAGAAGCAACAACCGGTAAAGTATCCGAGTCCTCAAGTGGAAACCACGCACTGGCAAGTGTCGTGTAGGATGCCCAGCGGCTTTATGGACCAACAACCTGGTCATGGCTATTAGGCAATGAGAAGGATAAGATAAGACCCTTGATCAGCAGTTGTCAGAAAAAGACTATGAGTTTAATTAATCTTAAATACTTTTGACTTCATAACTATCTCAACCTTTTATTTTATACATCAAATAGTATGATAACATTTTAGATATTAAAGCAATTAACTAATGTTAAAAATGCTTTTAAATGTTTTTACTAAATCTCAATGTAAATCCAGCTTAAGCCCCCTAGGTAGATAGAAACCCGTCATGAGTTTCAATTTTGAGATGAATCCAGATATTGTAATATTTAGGACGTTTCATCCACTCCAGAATCCACTGATCCAAATTACAATAGAGTTGAAACGGTAATCTCACTTGCTAGTTGCTAAGCTCTTTAAGATAGAAATTTAAATACAAAACGGTTTGGACCGACTAGTGTGTGCTACAGCGTACTAAAGTTTAATAAAGCAAATAACATCTGTGTGAAAAATTACGATGAAATGCTTTTTTTCCTCCATAATTCAAAGAGTTTTTAATAAAGTGAATGAAGTGAAGTAAAAGATATTAATTACTTATTTCCTTAAAAATGTTTCCTGGTCTATAATAATTATTAAACAGATACCTACTTGACGCCTACAGAACTTGTTTGTCAATTGTAAGTATGAACTTGTTTAAATAACTTCGGAAAAACCTTTCCACAAAAATACTAAGTATTAGAGATACAAACACGGCTTCGTATCATGGAGGGTTTTTACTGACGACGAGCTGGGTAGAGTGAAGAGAAGTGAACCGTGAATTACTGACCACTATGCTCGAAATCCTTACTCAGTGAAAATAGTTTTAGTTGAGAGGGCCTAAGCTAAGCTGTACTTTCAAATTAAATTGTATATAAGTATGCGATGACAAGCCAGAGATCGTTTTCGAGCAAAGTGACGAGAGGAAGGAAGAGTAGTTGAATCGGGTGGCATGATCACGAATCTAGAATCTATAGATGTGCAAAAATCTTCCGAATCTTCGTCGTTGGGTAGGGAAACATACTGAGCAAGCGCAATGCAACCGCTGTTTTTACTGCCAATAAGACGTATGGTGTCTTCTAGAGGTTGATTTGAATGACTGGTCCACTTGACACTATTTCGGTAGCTTGGCTATCGCTGTTTGGCCAATGGTTGAGGGATGACGCTGCAGCCCGTCTTTCTCTGATAGTACCATTTCAATATAATGCCTTTAAGACACCTACTGGAAGAGAAGAGGTGGTATTATTCTTTTATCATGGCAAGTACCACACAATAAGTGGCTACAAAGTAAACTTTCTGTATCAACTTCTTCTATGTTTGGTCTAAAATATTTAGCAGTAACAAGCGGAGTGTGTAGTTTGTGGTGTATGAAATTGTGATATTTTGGTGCAATTTTGACGAGAAATCTATATTTCAACCGACAAAAAAATAAGTTTCTGGCTTAGTTTTCACCTTTCTTTTTAACAGACTTGAAAAAGAGGAAAGTCAGCATTCGATGCGTATTTTCTGTATGTACAGATCGCTCCGAGATTTTAGGACCGATTCAAAGGATTTTTTTTATTTGGTTGTAATATCTCTGTAGCTACCTGACATTTTAAATTAAGTTCAAAAATAGGAATCAACATATTAGATGTAAACTTTTTATCTTAACCAAAAGAGGGCTTTTAGATGAAAGGAGCTGGTGCTTTACTATTTTGTACCGATAACACACAACAGATGAGATAATAATTGATTCGAGGTTTATACCATAGTTTAATAATATAGTTTTTATGAGTTGCCAATATTTTAGCACTGTTGCAGTTTTCAAGGTCACATAAATGATCTTGTGATAGTGACCATGAAAGTTTAAATTAATCAGTATATCACAAAACATAATATATATTCTGGGAGTTACTTTTAATCTATTTTTATATACCTTCTCGAGGTAAGGAGGTAACAGCGACAATGAACCTTTCACCTGTCACGTTACATTCATAAATCTTTCCGAAGGTCACCATGTCCCTTCATGCGTGACTAGTTTATAAATATACTACAAGCAATAAGCAAAGATAATCAACTCAAGGAAGATTAACACTTTGAATGCTTTTATGAATTTCAGAATATGAGAAAGTTGAAAGGCTTATTGAAATTATTTTTAGTTCGCTTCCTGGTTGACTGGCTACTTTATGGGCATGTAGACGAATACCAAACAAAACCTGTTACAATTCCGTCATTCAACTAATTGCAAGACATTTGTTTCTCTTTTATAACTGGAAAGCGACAAATGATAGTATATTCCACTTTTCGTTAATACATGTCTCATACTTACTTATGTCATCAACATTTGAAATAGTCAACAGTCGCATATCAGAAAATAATAGAAACCGTTGTATTATAATTATTTTCGAGTTTTGGGGTTGCAGTGGGGTTCAGACGGGTTTCAAACCCTATATTGCACATAATTTGGCTAACTGGAATTATCTTTTAAGATGAGCTAGCGATATATATCTAAGGCATGTATTCAGCACACGCCGATAAAAGCACATCATTCTGTTTTCCTCGGAATCGATAGACAGATACTGTTATTTTACATAAAAAGATTTATAATGTAAATCTTTATTACTGAAAAAAAAATTGAAAAAGAAATAACTAAAGAGTCGAAAAACTACACCTTTTCAAAGTTATTTTGAGTGTTAATATTGGGCCGTCTTGTCCGTATAATACTGTATACTGTGTTTTTTTTAGTAAGTGACATTATTCATTACCCTTAGGATTTTGTAAATCCGTATTATCTAATAAAAACCAGCACGAAGCCTGTTGCTGTCTTGAATATCACGCGTCAATAAACGTGACTATACAATGGAATAAATTTTTGACCGTTTTGTAACATTAAGGTAACCTTTTACCCAAAGTTTCTCCGAGAAAGGGTTAAAATAATACCTCTGGAGATGAAGAATTCACACCTCATCTGTTCACTTTCGTGCAAAATTATATCTCCCGTGCGAGCTTTGAACGAAGCCGACAGTTCGCTCGCGTTTGTCCTCGTAGTAGGACGTCGAACCCGTAGCATTGGTACAGCGTCGTAGCCGCGAAACTACGATTTCGACGTAGACTTCTAGTTAGTTGTTTTCTGATAAAAGTAGATGAATGTTAGTGTTGTGCATAACTCTTCTTATTTAAAAAATACTGTAAGTATTAACTTTTGTTATAATTAGAAATAGTTTGGAAAGCAATGAAAGTCATCGCCACTTGAAATGCTGTTTGCTGGTTTAAATAAACACTTCCGTATTCAGATTCAGTAGTTCATGAATATTTCAAATTTCCTCAAGTTCATTTTGAAGTTGCAAATGCTGAGAGCGGTGATATCTGTCTTTTTCTTTTGTCACTCTATCCATTTTAACCATACTTGTAATGAATTTTAAAGCAAAGTCGAGGAAAATACAAAAAAAGGGTCGCGAACTCATTAACATAAACAACATTTTCTTTTTGGGAGAACATTTTTGTTTTCGTTTATCTTGACTTTGAAGTTCAGGTAAACGGATCGTTTTACTTAGTGAAATAACGTAGGAAACGTTAATTAAGAGATAAAAATGTCTCTTAGATATTTTATTCTTTTAATTTTATACATGTTTCAATTAATGTTACGAGTGTATAAAGAATAAATTAATATTAAGCAAATTTTTTTCTGTATTGCCGGCACAATAATTTAAAAGCACCATATTTTTCTTCCTTTGGGTGTCAAAGTGAAGACTGAAGAAGAACTGCCCGTAGAAGACAGGCAGCAGCGTTCTTTTTTCATTATAAGCCAAACAATAATGGCTATAATGATGAGGAAAAAATTGTTTTTAACCGGGCTATCAAATATGGTTAATTTACCAATAGAGCTCTATAATGGTCATAACGTCACCTGAATATGTAACTCAATTTTCATGTCAAAATATATCACACGATTCCCCAACAAATACTGATTACCTTTTATAAAACCCCTTAGTGAATATGGCTTATATTTAAACTGTTGTTCATCTAATCAAAATTAAATTGTGTTAGTAGATAAAAACTTAAAAAACTCATCAAATTAGTGTCCCTGATCTATGTCACACGAACAGAGCTGACTTCATTATTTTTTCATATTTTAATACACCCAAAAAGCTTTCTGACTCAAAAATAGGTAGTTAATATTAAAATAGGCAGCGAAAGTGGGTTATAAATAATGAAAAAGGTAGACCAACTGATAAAAACTACCTCAACATTTTAGTTAGCTGAAATATAGACTTTATTGCAAGGGAGTAAGATTTGCAATAGCGTGTCTTGTATCATATCATGACTTAGTTAGCGCGGTGCTTAGAACATTTGTGAGTATGGTTGGTATGTACCAAAATATGGTGAGATGCAGTAGGTGCGGCAGTGTAAGCAGTAAGTTTAAATTAATTTCAGGAAAAGTTTGGTTCAGTGGTAGTGATCGCTGCATCTGAGCAATCTGACCATCGCTGGGTCTATGCCCGCACAGTACAAATATTAGTTTACAATTTACATGAACTTAACTGATGTACTTTTTTTTATGTTTCCTGTGTATGATAAACTAGCTGTTGCCCGCGACTTCGTCCGCGCCAATTTCTGTTATTATGATCCAGATTAATATGAATAATTTTCCCCGTTTTTGCAACATTTTTCATTGATGCTTCACTCCTATTGATCGCAGCGTAATGTTATATAGCCTAAAGCCTTCCTCAATAAATGGACTATCCAACACAAAAAGAATTTTTCAATTCGAACCAGTACTTCCTGAGATTAGCGCGTTCCAACAAACAATCCAACAAACAAACAAACAAACTCTTCAGCTTTACAATATTAGTATAGATATGTATTCATTTACAAAAAAAAACGGATTTTTGGAAGACGCGGATCTTTATTATTTTTAAAACGTGATATGTTTGTTTTTATAAATGTTATTTGTTGTAGTGAAAGTCCCATTGAAATATGATCCCAAAATCTTCTTGTGTGTGGCCTTGATGAAAAACCTTTCGCTCGATAATGCTTATATTTTTTTAGTAAGATAATGATGATAATGATTGGGCCATGGTCATGGCTGCTGGTAAAAGGCCTTATCCTATTCTTATCTTATGAAGATAAGGGATTATGCTATGATAACCATGCTTGGCAGGCAAAACCGCGTTTGTAATGTGGCTAGTGGCAGAGGCGACGCTTCTGCACGTCTGACTGTACTCATAAGTTGCTTCTTAGGACACCTGTGGTGTTATTCTATCGTACCTGATGCGGGCTTACTGTTCTTATTTCAGTGACTGTATCTAGTTTCGCGAAGTATTCTGTGTAATTCTGTACCTCCGTTTGTAGTCGGGTAGTTTTGGCTTTGCGACGTAAGTAAAAGGCGTATCCGTATATGTGCATGCAGATCTTGAGTAATGGTTTTGCTGCAAAATTTATTCAGAGCAAGGTGTTATTGTAGATTAATTTTATTGTTTTGGGATTAGCTACAAAAATAGAATTTACCGTGATTGAACATGAGTTCCACTTTCATTATTAACAAAGCAACAAAGGACTGTAGTGTTTTTGATAGAGGGTATAATGGTACACTGGCGCCACTCCTTAAAAATATAATCTCGTGA
The DNA here is from genome assembly GCA_949315895.1 of Anania crocealis. Taxonomy (NCBI): domain Eukaryota; kingdom Metazoa; phylum Arthropoda; class Insecta; order Lepidoptera; family Crambidae; genus Anania; species Anania crocealis. The sequence continues at coordinate 14,935,904 of OX438863.1, forward strand.
CAGGAACAAAACTATGTAAAACGACTTTAATAGGAGCCTTGTTACCCCTTGTATGCCGGTAATTCCAGACACAATAGAAATCAATTATTATTGTCATATGGCTCGACATCGCGACTCTTACCTTTTCAACCATACCACGAAGCAACAAAATAAGACCTAAGAAAAGCGAACGCATTCATATTTTGTTGCATTATGTTTCAATATGAAACCTTACCAAAGGTAAGTAATAGAAAATTCTAGAACTACTAACTGAAGGTGCTATTCATAATAACGTCTCAGTCATAAGACTAAGACTAATGATAATAATTTAAAAAAGTGATGCTAGTTCCAGTTACCATTATTTATTTTTTACAACCTAGGAAAAATAAATAAGTTTATTTATTCGACGTGTATATTTGTGTTTTTTTAACTCATAACGTTTTTTCCAATTAGGTTTTAAAAAACGTGTCAGTAAATAGGGTTGAGTTCCTTGGAAATTAATTAATATCATCATGCAGGCAGAGACTTAAAATTGGTAGCATATTTTACGCTTGTCGTTGGTATTGTAAAAGTTGCTTTTCTTTGGATTGTTTTTGTTAAATCTTTTATTTTATCTATTTGGTTAGTTTACCTTTACTTGTTTATGTGCAATTCCATTCCTCAAAAGTTATGATAAATGAAAGAACATTTTATTATGAAATTAACTCACTTGACAAACATATTTTTATACTTAGCCGTTTATTTTGTTTCTTGATATAATTTAAAATAAGTCGTCATTCAACTACTTTATTTCACGCATTAATCATAACCTATATTTTAAATAAAAAGTTTTGCTTCATCATGTGGACATCCTTCACTAGGACGTAATAAAATTGTTACAAATGTAGGGAGCACTGACTACGGGAGTATTAAATATTGTTTTCCGACAAAAAAGGGGCCAAATATTGACTATATTTGGCTTGTTGTCAGTTTTAATTTTGTTTGCTCTGACTGTTAATGGGTTTCGTCTGAAATTTTGTTTGTTTTTGTTTTAAAAGATTTTAATACGCAAAAAGCTTATAAGTTTTTGTTAAAATACGACTATAATGTCTGTTGTAAACATACTTCCCATATACTCTGAAGTGAGCAAAGATCCGGACACTTTTATTTAACTCCACTACTTTTGTTCGATTAAAATTCAGATAAAGGTTTTACATTGTTCAAATGTGCTCTAACCTCTGCACGAGTCAACGCTTTTAGTTAAAACTATCGTTTTTATTGTGTGCAAAACGTCAATAGTTTTACATAAAAGAATAGTAGTCACCTGACTGCGATGTTTTGCCTAATACGCATTCCATTTGAATAAGTTACGGATCGATTTTATCTAAATTGGTTTTGGGTCTGGAAGGTGTGGGGGATTAAAACATATTAATAAGTTGGTCTTTGATTCTTTTGCAATGTGGAAGTCCTTGAAGCAAGGCACGCCAGAGACAATAATAGGCAGTCACAAAAACTTTGATACCTTACTATCCCTGAAGAATAATTATTATACGATAAGAACATGGGAAGCCCCAATGTGTTGCATGTGATGGTGACGGCTAAAAATATAATGGTACCACCTCTTCTCGTCCTATTTTATGAGTGTCCTAAAAGGCAACTAAAAGAGCATCGCCAACAGAAGATAGACAGCAGCAGTAAAATTAAAACTGAGTGATTTGGTTGACAGAATCTAAATCACAAAGAAATTAGTTTGACTATAAATAGTAATATCAAAAAAGCTACTTTTAAAACCTTTCCTCGTATTAACAAGTCAGACGAGCGAAAGAAGAAATCGCTAAAGCCGCCCCAATAAAATACCTACCTACAATGGTTGGGTAGTTCGATCGCGTTTCTATTTCACTTTGTTCGCTATGAGTGCTAACTAACGTCCATTCCAGTCGGCGCTTTGACGGGCTAAGCCATCGCTTTCAGAGCCGACCGCATCGCACTGGCCGTTATGGTGATACGTTTAAATCTGCGAGTAGCGGGTGACTGGCTGAACATGGGATGCAGCGATAAGCGATTTTAGAAATTTATAATAAAAGTACAAAGAAGGGTTCTAATAGTGACTAATGGCGACAATTTAATAATTTTTAAACCTAAATATTAGGTATAATAAAATAAAATAAAATAAAATGTTATTGAGTGTTTGGGTATGATGATGACGTAGAGTCCGCTACCAGAGTATGTCGTTTTGCCATTTTATAGTGGATGCTTTTGTTTTAGTAAATACCGAAGATGGTGATAATCAGTAAAATCTGGTTTACACCAGATTTTACTGATTATCATATAAATATATATATATATCATAAGTCCTCTGCTACCTACAAGCCTAGCTTTGCAGCTCGGCGAATGTAGTTTACCCAATTTCGGCGAGAAGTCAAGCGTCTTTATTTGACCTCTGCTTCTTTAGTCTCCTCTTTCCAGACCCATGGAACAAGTAGGGATAGTTTTTTTCCATTGCATCCACTATACAAATAGTAAATTTTTCATATCTGTAATCCTTAATGTTTCAAATATTTTTTAGGATTATTTACAATAGAACTTAGAAAGCAAAAGTAGCAGTAGAAACGATTGTAACTGAATTAACAATAAAATAAGCTTATCTTACGCATACTACTTTTGTTTAAATGAAAAAACCTAGGTCTTTAGGTACGACTTATAAGGATTACAGCAAAACTTTTAAAAAACATCAACGTTAATAGCGCCGTAAAAGTTTTAAAACTATTTAGGTTACCGCTGCCGCTCATGTAAGATCGATCCAATATAGTAGCTGAAATTTAAATCAAATTTTATAAATATCTTATTAAAAAAGTAAATTCAAGCTAAAATTAATTTAACCCTTCGAATGTAGGTAATTTCAGGACACTATATTTCAATTGCTGTCATGGTAACCAGTGGCCGTACAGGCACTAAAGAATTTTAAAAGAAGACTAAAAATATGGCATCCAATTTAGATACAGATAAACTTTTCCCTAAGCGTATTTTTTTTTCTACTTAAAATAATAATTACTGATCTATACTCAAGCAAATTTTATTTAATCAAAATGTATTATTAAACTGTGATGCCTACCACTTGTACTTTAAGTAAAACTATTTGATTTAAAGAGTGTACCAAGACATGGCGCAGCTGAGACTAAACGAGCAAGTATCGGCTTACACTGGCTTACAGATACTTGACCGATCAATGTCAAAGAACGTAGAGAAACCTCTTAATGTCTTTTTATTCTAAATCGGTAACGTCATAATGGTAAGATAAGAGTTAGACACATCCTGATAGTAAAACAGCTGTTTTAAACGTATTAACTGATTTAGATTTTACCTAATTCCATTTAATACAGACTTATTAAAATTACAAAGAATTATCGCTACCGCTTATGATTGGTTGAAATTCAATACGATAGCCGAGACCCAGCTCAAGAAAGATAGGCAAGCATCTCACCCGTAAGTTCACGGTCCACGGTGCTCACAAGATCAAGTGATTCCCTTTGCCTCTGTGACGTTTTAAAGTAAATTGGATTTGTATTTCAAAAGTGAAATAAGACCCAAGTCTACGAGTATTTAGTTGTATGTGATATGAATAGTATCCATACCAATAAATGAAATAAATGATTTAGAAGTGATGAGGATTGGCAGATAAGTTTGAGTACTTAGGCAACTTTGATACTGTTTTTGTTATTGTTTTGATCACATTTTCAGACTCCTTAGGGTAAAATTGTGCATTCATACTAAACAGATCTATTTTAAGCTATTTCACAATCTATACTTAATCGATTTATCTCTACTACATCGAGCAAATGAACCATGAAATCGGCCAAAAAAATATGACAATTCCTATGATTTATTATAATATTAATGTGTTTTGACTGTTGTGTGGCGCCGGCACATAAAAAAATTGCATCGCCACTTCTCTTCCTATGGGTATCGTAAGAAACGACTAAAGAAGACGGCTAGCAGCGTCTTCTCCGCATTATTGGCCAAACTGAAATCGCCAACCCGCATGCCAAGTATGGCGATTGCACAATTTTCTTTTTCGAGACGCTCGTGTCTAGCTTTCTCCCTGGGTTCTCCCAAAATTGGGAGTTTCCGCATGCTGTACCTAGACAACACCAATGTTAAAACTTTAGAGATTATTTCGAATGTCTTTAAGTATACACTACGAAAACTTGCACGAAGGATGCGTTGCATTTATGCTTCTACTTCAGCACAAGCAAACTTTAGTTTTACTGCTCTGGAAACTGCGGAAAAATAGCTATTTTAGTAACTAAGTCATAAGTTGAATCCGCCTTGGTAAGGAGTTTTGACAATGTACTGTTTTAGTATTTAAGCGAAGATTCCACTGAGAATTAAGTTTAGCAAGTTTGGTTTTACATATTTAATATCAAGTCTACTGAAATGCATTATCATCTTTCGTTTCATCACCTATTTTTTTCAGATAATCTAAATAAAAAAACGAATACTAATATTACTTTATCTACTTATCATCATTAGCTTATATCAAAGCAAGACAGGCAGTAATCATTTAGTTGCCATTGACGACACCCATAGGAAGAGTAGGAAAGGTGCTATTCCAAATGTTTTGGCTTTCACAGGACATGTTGTGTTTTATGGACCTATAATTTTAGTAGAATAAATAAACGAAGAGATACGATCTTGTCAATCGTCATTGAATCATCAACTCGTTTCTCCGTCATGCCATCTGATGATCTAATTTTCTTTAGCCATCTTAAAAACATTACCTGAATTCTGATAAAATAATTAATTTTCAATGTCAAGTGGTATGTCAAATAAAATGTGATTACTAAAATATTACAATATTACAATTTATCATTAAAATATTCATTTATGTCATAATAATCAGATTACTGAGTCTACTGCTGAACATAAGATTTCAAAAGGAGGATATAGCCTTTGGAGAATGATAAGTAGAAGACGCTGCTGCTGCTGCTCGTTATCCTCTGTCAATACATCTTAAATCAGCTGTCGACACCCATAGGAAGATAAGAGTGGATCCTATTCTATTGTAGGCTGGCGCCACACATCACAGCTTAAATCATCTTGATTACCCTTACTAACCAATATTTAGTTATACAAAGTAACCTTAGTACAAGCAACAAAATTTTATCAAATGGTTTGTAGATAATCAAACATAAGAAGTATTATTCCTAAGACCGCCCATTTACCGAATGATAAAACCTAAAAAGCATTACTCGCATAATGGACCCATTTTAATAAGATCCTCTAGATTCACAATTTTTTCGTCTCCCTTACTCAGCCATCACGTCGGAGCCATAAAAACCAGTAGTCGATAATCAGGCGATTAGAATGCCCTGCGCACTGAGGACTGTCATCTAAACCACCTGTTCTGCACCAGAATTATTTGGATGGAAAACGAATTTAAAAGAACATTCAAATGTCGAATGTTTGATATCATCTGCCATATGTGTAAAGCAGGTCAATGGACTAGCAGTTATCAAAATCAGTGTAAAGTCAACATTATAATTTTTAATTTTGGTTTAACGCAAAACAATACTAGTTTCGTGTGGTTTAGCTTTTATACTTATGCCTGATTGAAAACTTTATAAGATGTAAAATGCTAATTATTTTGACTTCAAGTTTAGATTTTTATTAGGTTTTTTCAAGATTAGGTTCTTATAATTTTTAAGATATGTGAACATATACTACAAAATCAATTTATGCGAATACTGCATTTGCTAAGAGTTACTAACAGAAAAAACTAAACTAGATCGTTTCTGTTCCTAAAAATGCCTAACATAACATAATTTTACCGATCTTATAACCTTTAAAGACTTAAGTCACTTAAGACAGACTTAAAGTCTCTATAGTAAAACCTTTATACCAGAAAGGTGATAGAGATGACGTCAACAATTACCGACCGATAACACTAATACCAGTTATATCCAAGATATTTGAGAAGTGTATTGTATATTGTGTATTACTTGACTTTTGCAATAAATTTAATTTAATTAACAGTGAACAATTCGGTTTCCAGAAGAACAAATCGACTGCAATGGCTGTATTTACACTTATAAGTTAAATTTTGACAAACCTAAATAATAATTACCTGACTACTGCCCTGTTTTTCGATTGTGCTTTATATTAATGACATATCAGAAGTGACTAACCACAAATGTATTATATTCGCAGATGACATATCTATAATTGTGACGACCAATAGGAAAAATCCAATAGGTGACCATGAAATTGCAATTAATAGTACCGTTGACAATATTATTAAGTGGCTCGATAATAATAATTTAAAAATTTATTTAACTAAATTCAATTTTATTCAATTTAATATTTCTAAACATCCTAAATACAATTTTAAATTAAATATTGACAAACTAAAGGAAGTAACGCAAACTAAATTTTTGGGGATTACGATAGATTAAAACTTGAATTGGAAGGATTATGCAAGAGAATTCACCAATTTGTATACGCTCTCTATAGAGTCAAGAATGTGACTAACAGAGAGACAGCTATAACAACCTACCGCGCGTACGTAGAATCCATATTACGCTACGGACTGATAATATGGGGTAATAGCGTAGACAAAAACAAAGTATTTGTAGCGCAAAAAAAATGCATCAGAGCTATATGTGGAATCCCACCAGACCAATCTTGTGAACCATTATTTAAGGGCCTTGGTTTGCTGTCACTACCTTCACTGTATGTATACGAAATTTGTACTTTTGTTAAGAAAAACATGGAATTATTTAAAAAAGCTTGTGATGTTAACTCAAGAAATAAAAGAAATCCTTCTAGATTAGTACTACCTTGTATTCCTAGATCAAAAAAATACAGCAAAAGTTGTCTTGCTCTGTGTGTAAAAATATATAATAAGATTCCCAGTGAAATAAAAGAATTGAACTTGAATTTATTTAAAAATAGGCTTTACAAGTGGCTTGCAATGAAAAATTATTATGATATACGACAGCTTATAGGATATTACTGATTTAAATTTGCATGCTATTGATAAATGGCAAAACATGAGGACTTTGTTAAAAATGTATGTGAAATCTTTGTATACCGTGTTTTATGCAAATAAATATATTATTATTATTTAAATACACATGCAGTAAGCAGATACGTGGATGGAGTAGTAAAAATATGGACGTCATTCTTTAGTAATGGATTAATGGGCTCAATCTTATCTATTTAGATATCCGAGAAAATATTGAACCCAACAAACTTCATATTTTTGGAATATACCTTTTTCAAATCACGTAGCTCCATCAATAAAAAAACTCAGTGATAAACACACTTATATCACTTGATTTGACATATCTCGTAGTGTTAAGTGCTAAAATTAGGACATGTCTTTCACAGCGTGTCGGCGACCGACCGCGTTGTGCGATGATCTGCGGTCTGATGACGTCACTTACACGCGCTCCCATACCGGCTTTTAACGATACATATTTAGTTTATGATATTGTCTTACACAAATTGTCAAAAACTATGATGATTTGAAACAGGACTAGAATTTCACAAAAAAATAAGGTTACAACAAGTAGGGTCAGACAGAAGATGTAGTACCGAGACATGAAATTTTAAAAATTATTTTCTGACTCTTTACTTCTTCGTTCATGAACCTGCGATGCAGGATAGTATGGATATATGGAAATTTATGTAGTGAGGTGTAACAGCGCCATCTGCTGTTTGTCGAAACTGGTCGAACTCCTGTTTGTGGCGTATGAGTTAGAGGTCACCACAGGTATCTTCGAGTAATCAGGAAACACAATACCATCATCCCTCTTTTTTGAAGTCAGTTAAAAAGTAATCTATGTCCTTTCTCAACGTCTAATCGACCTTCTTAGAGAATTCTATCAAAATCGGTTCAGTGCTTTAAGCGTGAAAGCGTAACACACAGACAGAGTTACTTTCGCATTTATAAAATTATAATATATTAATATATAATATTATTAGTAGGGATAGGAGAACAAAAATAGTTATTACTTCACCTATATCTTAATGATTACCTGTATTGTTTCTAACCCCCGTATTTATAAAGAAGTAATTACTTATTGCTTAAGAAAGTCATAACCTAAAGTGTTCATACCTAGTGCTTAAGTGAAAGAAATTGGTCACCATTAATAGTCATATTATTTGGCTGAAAATGCTAACTTTTGGTAGTTATAACTTCTAGTAATTTCTTGATTAAGGCATACAAATTGTCTCTCAAGTAATTACTTGTAGTAAAGTAATTACTTTTACTTGTTTATAAATACGGGGGTAAGACTGACTTTCACGTGCAATCGTACGAGCTATCTTGGTTTATTGAAATAGCAGTAATTTTTTTAGACCGTATCTTGAAATTAGTTTGGTAACGACTTTACATTGTAATGTAAGAACAATTTAAGATCTTCGTCATAAGACTGTTATTCTTGTTAATCCATAGATATCTACATTGTCCTAGAATTTTACAATAGTAAGCTTAACCATAATTTCGTGAATTAAAGTATAATTTTAGTAGATTACGCTTATACGCTTTTTCGTTCTACCAACTTAAATAAAAAAAGAACGATTATTGACAATATTTAAAGTTCATCTTTAGACCTAAAATCAATTCAATCAAAATTCCAGACCAGGACTTCAGTTGGTAATCTGACTTTGTAATTACTTAAACCAATATCCCAAAGATACGATAACACACTTAATTACAGAATGAAAACATCACCGCACAAAGGCACCTAATGAAATTATTTTGCACACCGATAATATCTGCAAAATTGATCCATTTAGAAAATATGCCCAAGTCACGGTGAAATTATACGCGGGCTGTAACATTATTAATGAGTTTCCGATATTGCCTCCGCCCTGCTTCTGAATTTAATAACTTACCCTAAATTTTAGAAATGGACGTTTTCCTATCAGCGTTTTTCAATTTCTTCCATTTTGCGACAGTTGGTGTTGGTGCTCATGCAATGACATACGAGGTCTTACGAAGAGCTCCTGATTCTATTTGTTCGAAGTAAAAATCAATCAATATTAGTTATATACAGATTTTCATCGAATTTTCTGTTATAATCAATGTATATAGTAATATTAGTAGTATATAGATAATATTCAATTCCTGTTTTTTATTTATTCCTTTTTCCTATTATGACCGCGAAATAATGAGAATTTTTATAAACCAACACAATACGTACGTAAAAATGTATCATGATAACTCTGAAATTTCCTTAGAAAACTATCATCGTGATGTTTACACGGCATATTTCAGAAATCATTCAAAATTAAATGACAGTCTATGTCTTGAAAAGAAATTTAGGCCATTTTACATTGTATCGTAATTTCGATATACAGTATTATGGCCCATATACACATGGTTTGAATGGCGCCTGCACTTTATTTTCTATACTCAGTTTCCATCACAGTTCATAGTAGAGTCTTGTACATGAACACAGGTGTTTACACTCAATTTTTCTTTTCCGTAACTTTCTCACATTTCAGCAGAATGAACTTGAGTTTTCTCGACACATTTCATAAGGCTTACGAACGTCGTAGGTACTCAATTCTATATGGTGGAATTGTTCGTTTGTCAAGTTGACAGTAGGGGAAATGAGCATATATTTTGTATTTTTAGGCCTAATTTTGATATTGGAGAATCGAAATTTAACCTAATTAGAATTTGAAAGCCTGCCAAAACCAAAATTTTGTCTAAGATAAAGACATTAATTTATTTGACCGGAATTACGTGTAATGGTTGAGTAAGTAATTTTTTTTGCCCATGTATTATGAGGTCATAAATAAAATATATTTATTATGTGCACTTACATTATGGGCAATAGGATTATATAGTGATTTTGATATTTAAGGCTATGTATAGCCATAACCAAAATTTTGTCTAGGAAAAAAACATATAATTTATAACAATTAAATAATTTGACTCAGTTGAGTAAATGATTGAGATATATAGATTGTAATTTGTATTTTGAATCTTTTTTTTTTGTTTCAGATCTAAGCAAATGGCCTGCAAAACAATGAAGGTAAGCTTGATTAATAATCAAAATGTAATTTACATTAATTAAATCAGCATTTGTTTCTATAAAAACAGCAGGACTTGAAAAAAACTTCTTTAAAAGACTGAGGTCAGTCAAGATTTTATTCCACCCGTATAAAAGTTCCCACATCCTGAAGTAAACCAAGGTACAACTCGTAAGATAAATTATTCATAATAATATCCTTTCATTGATGAGAAATACGATGGCATTACCCATACTGGGGAAAAGTTCCAGGGAAAAGTTGGCAACCTTTACGGGAAAAATTTAAATGACCGCTCACGCAAATATTCCTATTAATATACATATTTATGCCGCACATTTCAGGTATATTTCTGAAACATTTGACATTCACAGGGACGTAATTAAAAGTAACCAGGGACTGTTAGGGCTCTATAAGTATATAAAAATGCAAAGAGAGTTTACTTTTTACGATCTTCTTATTCAGTGTAAACAACCTGTTACAGAATTGAATCATTTAAATTCAAGCTCAAAGGATTTTGCTGGCAAAATCAAACTATACTTTTCAAAATAAACTTCGGGTCAGATGCCTTACTCTGCAGCACGAAGCTCGTATTTACGGATATATCTGTCTCTTTCAAATACTCTAAGACATCGGTATGAGTGACAGGGACGAATATATTATGGAAATTGTGTTGCGGAGTAAGGCCTCAGGCCCTTTATTTCAAGTGATAAATAATTGAGACAGACATACAGTTTTTATCTACTGGCGGCTACTGTTCAGGGCTACACCAGAAGTGAAGCAACCAAAAATATATCTTGATTGGAACTATACGAATAATGTCCCAAATTTTAAGTCATCATCATTGTCAGCATATTCAGTTTGCGATAAGAAATAGACCTTACCAAAAGAATGACTTTGACATAACCACGACTCTTGGCAGGTTGGTTGGCGATCGCAGTTTGTTAATAGTAGAAAGAAAGAGTTGCTCCATGTGTTCTTCTAAGAACTTTATTTAGTAGTCCTTTACCGTGGATTAGATTTACGATTTTCTTTATTTAGAATACGACAAAAATTATATACGATAATGCACGGGTGATTTTTGCATGAACGTATTGTTGTACAGGGACTCAAAAGTTTCCAAATACACACCTGTACTATAACCATTTTCAGCCCACTTCGTTGCACGTGCTAGTATGATGGGAATTCTTATGTGTGCGGTATTTAACCTTGCACCTTTTTCGTAAGTCATCCATCCCGTGAAAGTATGTCAGACGTAGGCGTGTCTAATAATACGTGGCCAAGTGTTTAACTCCTATATTTTATTGAAAGCTTAAATGACTGACAATTGCTGCATTTTTAAATAGTTACGATATTTATCAGCCTAGCCTTACCTAAATCATACAAAATAGTTTTGGAGAAAATATACAATTGGGTAGTTTAGGGATCCATGAAAAAATGTCTACATGGGCGTGACTCATCTCTGCTCACCTATTCTTGGTGCGGGTAAAATAAAGAAATCTATTTTTGGTTGAACTTCACCTTTGGATCCAGTCCATACGGACCTGGTTTAAGCCTTTAAATTTCGGGTTAGTTTAATAAACGTTTTTGCTTGTTTTTGTATACGTATTGCGTTTTTTATGAACTTCTGGGTGTATCGTTTTTAAGAGGTATTTAGTAAATCTTTAGTGTCCACCTTTACAAGAAGTTTTGCAACCATGACCAAATTAGAGTTTGGACTTAACTTTGATGTAATCCTAAAATAAAATCGCAAATGAATTAAGTATTAGGTCTTTAAATAACTTAACAATTCCATGAAATAGGTGTTACCAGATATGAATATTCAAACTAAATTTATAACCCAGTAGCCTTGTGATGCCTGTTAGCCTGAAATCTCTGACGTTTGTTAAGGGTATTTACGATCGGAGTAAATCAAACAATATTACGCTTACCGTAATTATTCGTACGCACGCCTAGAAAAGCTTAGTGGTTCACATAAAGTTATAGGTCAACATTAATACGGACTAGAATACATTAGTAAGCTGAAACTATATTGTTGTATATTATACTTCGATAAGGTCCTGATTTGTAAGTAACTTTCCCTTCAGTTTACTGCCGCTCAAATATAATATTTATCTCGAAAAAACCTTGAAATTCTATAAAAAAAAAAAAGTTCGCATTTATTAAAAAGTTTATTGTACAATGGAATGACGTGTCAATTGACCGTTATACTTCTATTTTGGCATGTTATAAACTTAAATGCTACCTATTTAAATATGGCCTTAAAGTTACACAAAATTTTGTTCTACAAAATTCATCGCAACTAAAATATTTTCTGGACAAACTTCCTCGTAATACCCATATGTCTGAGTTCCTACCTAAGATTTATGCATTGGGAATTGACTTTAATTTAAACAAAATGTGATAGTCTAAAATGGCAATCACGGTTAAAATTATTGTAATTGTTGTTAGTTAGGTACGTAGTTTTTTTCTAGTTATTGAGAATATTTTCTTTTTTATTAAAAAAAATACGGCTAGCGTATGGCTCTTAAACATTCATTAGATCGCAATGCAAAAATCTCCAAATTGAGAGTTTTTCTGGAATAGAAAAGAAACAACTAAAAAATTCACCGAAGATACTTTAGAACTATCTGAAATCAGTGGAAATCAGTGTCTAGAAGAAAAGTCAAAAATTAACCATTTTCACCAAAGTGTGTTACGCTATATTTCATCGGAGTTAATGGCTTTCATTACTAACCAGTAATTATGACTACACTGCATCAATATGACACGTAATTTCGGTGGCACATTGGCCGCTCTTATAGTGTTCATAAATTTGTGCTGGTGGCGTAACGGCCAGACTCAATACTGACTTCCAAATTAAGTTTTGCATTGCCATTCTTTAATGCATATTGACTTTTTCATGAACAAACAAAGGAACATGAATCAACGTGTCTTTTAAATGAGATCAACCTACCACAAAATGACAGATTTTCTCAATTGACACTAAAGTTTATATGTAGTGCTAATAGTTTAAATTAAAGAATGCTAATAGTTTAAATTAAAGAAGGGGTAATTTACATTTATTAACTTTAGTTAGTTGTTAGTAGTATGTACTTGGCATAAAAAGCTACCAGAAAACACGAACAACAACCTTTACAACAGATAATGGTAGGAGTTAATGAAATCGCAGCGTTCGTTGTAAATCTCCTTCACGCTTTTCTGTTCTCTTAGACAGCATAAGCAATTCGGCAAATATATTATAATGGATAATATTACTAGAAATTATTCAAGGAATTTTGGTTTATTTTTTTCGATATAGAAATGTTTTCAGTATTAAACATGTACCTAAAAAAGGTCTTAAAAAATTGATCTTATGGCTCAATAATTTTATACGTTAGGTTTAGAATTTACATGTTTGCGTTTCGAAAAATTTATTCTCATCTAACCAAGCTAAGTGCATATAGATTAAGGCTTTTAGGAATTCAAAATGAATCCAGAAAGTGTCATTTAAATTAAGCCAATTCATACGTCTTAAAGCCCCTATTATCTTCCTATATGTTTAAGCTAATGAAATTCAAATTATCGTAATATTTCTCGACTTTCCATCCGTTTCACATAGTCATTTCAGCTAACGGCCGGTTATTCGCGATTACGCTTTAATTCAACGCTTGTTGAGACTAATTAATGAGGAGGCAAAGCTGGATAATGAATACTTAATTGCGAGGTATACGCATCTGCAGTTTCTGTAAACTACGAGAACATATTATGGTGAAAAGAATTTAACAGGATTTAATTAAAAATATTTTACCATACAAATACATATGAACACTAAGAAACAACAAAAATAAAATAATATAGATTCCGGTAGCGTATCTTACTTATATTTACTACTGATTTTTTTTCTTTTAGTATTGAGACTGAATATCCCCACAAAGAGTCTGCATGTATGCAAGGAACAAGTTACCTTTGAGTTTTAAAAAACTAATTATTAAGCTGTTATAAAAACCAACGACGTGTCACAAGACATTTGAATTAACATGTAAATTAAACTCAGGCCACACTATAAAAGTGCTTCTTGCATGAATTAAAGGGCACCGATACAGGTTTTGAGATAATCAAGCTAAGGTGGCAGTAAACAAGCCACATTTCTTGCTGAATGGACAACCAATGGATAAGCAAAATTTATATAAATGTAAAGGATGAAAATTTGGGTGAAGACTTTGTTAATAACAGTTTTGTGATAGCAGTAAGCAGCAGTAACTTTAAAATTCATTGTTAGATTTTTAGGCTATATATATTTTTAGTGTTTCACAATAACTAAGCACACAAAATTTTGCGCAAGTTGAATTGTGGTTTATTTACAACCAATGTCTAATTTACCAGACTGTCGGATCGAATGGAAAGCCCAAACTAAGTGACCCATCGATACAAGTCCGTAATAGGAAATGCCTGCAACATTCAGCTGGTGTATCGTCTTTGTCACTTCATACCTAATAGGACAAAGGAACCACCGACTTGAGTTTGTAACCACTGTAGTAATTGTGGTGTGATATAATTTCTTTTACTCAACAAAACAATGAATGAATGAATGAAATGAATCCGAAAAGAAGTCAATAATAATAACATAAATCCAAAGGAATTGAACAAAGAAGTTTATTAGAGTTGATATGTACCTCTGCCGGAGTGCTAAGGCACCTTGTTAAGAAATTGGTCTTTCTTTAAAAAAGGGCAGAAATGTGCAGGATGCACATAGGTATTTTTTTATATATATTTGTACTTTTTAGAATTGTTTACGGTTTATTATTTTTTATACTGTTTTTGTATTTATTTTCGTTTTACATAATATATTTGTCAGTTGCAACAGAACCAGCGTTTCATTAAGATATCATATAATACAGTTCTAAATAATTAGTGGTTCTTCAGCACAGCGAGGTTAAGGAGGAAAAGAGAAAGTCAGTATTCGAAACAACGGCAGAACTGCTCAAAGCCTACAAGTAAATTATTGGACTTGCTGAATATTAACAGTTACCTCTACTAAACTAATCAAAAAACGCCATAACTGCATTAGACTGACAAAAGAACAAGGCGTTAGAAATAATATTATATATTAGTACAGGTCAGTTATCAAGATTCTTATGTATGAACATTTGATGTCTTGCTCGGAAACAATAATCATCATTTGCAATAAGACTGATTTTAGGTTAAGAGAGATATAACGTTTTTTGCTTCAATTAACAAAAAAACAAAACAAGAAACACGTACAAATCTGTGATAAACTTCTCGCTACGTGTCGTTACCCACAAGTCGTGTGACAATAGCTATTCTGAGCTCAATGGAAACTCTCTCGAGCCTTAGAAGTGCTCAGAATTACAGATTTTGTTAGCTTTAGATAATCTTGACATTATATTAGAAAACTTAGGGATCGTGATGCGATACTTGAACTAGGTAAAGTTTTTAAAAGAGAGATTTCTTAGAACAGGTAAATGCTTACTGGAGAAAGATAAAAAGTTGTAAAAATTTGGTAGTGGCCTAAGGTATTTAGTTAGTTACAAGTATTTAACTAATTTTAAGTATTGTTGACTTTAGTAACATTTATAGCTATCAGAACATTTATGGACTAAAAACTTTATTATTTTCTGACTGAGCAGGTTTCCTTGGAACACATTATCTCATTACTAAAATTTGATTTTTCAGGAAATGGAAATGAGGCATCTTGGATAGTTTCCAGAAATATTCTTGATTTGTTTTTTAAACTAAAATCATTGGTCTGGAAAGAATGCCCGTGGGAGAGGATTTTTTGAAAACATTCCCGCATTTTTAAAATACATCGTGTTATTGACAGCTCGCTTATAGCTTCGGTATGCTAAAATGTTTGGTTTTGAACTCAGAGAGAAAATATGTTATGAAATATTTTATGATTATAATCATTGTAATTATTCTGGCAAGGTAGCTATTAAAATAGCTTGCTTATCTAGTAACTTAAATTTATGCATAAATTTTTTGTAAGGTAATGTTGTAATGACGTCAAACGTTATATAAATATCTACGACCAGCAGAGATGAATAAAAGTTTATAAATAAAAGAGCCCTAAATTCTGTCCCCCAGAATTCACGTTGAAAAGCACAACTATGAATGTAAATATTTTCACTCAGAAATACCTAAAAAAGGAACGAAACACATTGTTGTTATGTAAATTGTTCAAACAGCCTCCTTCGAGGAAAAGTTTAAATTTCTCGCGACCACAATTCAGGCAATATGCAGTGAGATTATTTCGCGTATATTATTGTATATATGTATATTTCTTTATTTGTTACTTTATTCGACCCCAACATATATAGTTAGTTCCAGGCATATATAACATTAATTTATTATCAGGTGGTTGCTTTACATATAATTATTTTATTATCAGATTGTAAACCAAAAATGATTTTTTCAAACAGTTAACGCTATGGTTTTATTCCGTCAAATAATAGTTAGGCAAATGCTGTACTTATTTACGTTAGCTGGAGAGATACAAAAGTTTGTGTATGACGTCTCGTATTATCTGACTGTCGTAAAAATATGCAAGTTCTCGCTTGCACATAAACCTCTTGATTCAATAATCTACTAATGTTTGAGATATTTAAGATTGAGTCAGTTGAATACGTAATTTTTTTTCTACCTTTAGTTATTGCCTGATTGTAGATTTTATTTTCGTACGAGCCTATTCTTGGCTGGATTTCATGTTCTTTCATCGGCAATGCGCCGAGTATTGGCAATCGCTGAAAGCCCTTAGCAGAAAGTTTCTTAATGCAGCTAATCATGATCAGGATAACAAAAAGAGCAAGAATATCCTTACCAAAAGGCAAATCCGTGACTACTGGCTTTAGCAGGACTTTGACTGCACAGACAATTTATACTTCAGACGCGTTCTATTCTAACTTGCCTATGCTGGGTAGTGGTTCCAATTTAGCTAACTTTGGTAAATACCGTATATGCAATACCAATAAAAATATTATTGTTGTTATATTTCTACTGATTTTAATTCTATTGTATCTCAACTGTAAGCCTTGTCTGAACAGACCATTGTCTGCGGCGAAAATGACAACGGAGTTACAAGTTTGTTCGTCGCACCCAATAAACGAGGCCCATTTTCTTAGGAAAGTGTTTACTTGGTTTTCGAGGCTCGACCACGTTAGAGCACAATTATTATTTGCTATATTTCCTCTGCTTACTTGTTAAACTTATCGTATTTCCTTCTTACGTACGTATCTATGCAGTGTTGGTTCTACGCCATACTAAACTAAAATAAGCCAATTAAACACATAGTGTTTACCTTAGTTCCCAAAATGGCTACATGCAGTCTAGCGAGCACTTGAGATGAATAAAAATTTAGTGTTTGCCATAGTGTAAACTGTTTTAATTTAGTTATATTTAGCTAATGTTTTTGAGTAGTGAGTAAGTATCTTTTATTTATATTCTACTGCTGAACAGGGACCTCTTTTCCGTGTTTTGCTGGCTGTGCCTAATCAGGGTCAACTCTTGTATTCAAATGTACAAGTTAGTTTAATATTTAATAGAAAATGAAAGTTCAATAATTCATCCATTCAATATGCTTTATTGCCCATCTGTGTAGCGACGAAATCTTTTACAGACGACCTTTGGGTAGAGAAAAGCTATGATAAAGAGGAATAGGGGGTAACGCAGTTTAATAACGTCTTTATAGAAATAATCGAAACCATGTTGTTTTTTTTATGTAACCACAAACCAACAGTGATATTTATAATTATATTATATTAGACATTCTCCTAGTGTGCGTTTGTTTACAGAGAGGCTATCACTCAGAGCCGCTGCCAAAATGGTATACTATTTTAATTTATTTTTGAGAAAGCAAAGAATCTTTGACTATTACTTGTTACGAAAACTTTTTGATAAAAATGAAACCAACGTAGAATTAAAATAGTCATCAAAATTTGACTTAGTAAAATGACTTGCATAGTTATATAATAAGCACTCGCTTAAGAACTTTCTCTTTGGGTCAGTTAAAAATTTCAAAATTCATAAAAATTATGAATAAAAAATACAGAAAACTTTTATATTTAATACTGTCATACCCAAAGGATAAGATTCTGAAAATTTCTTAACAATTTAGTCGCTTTTTCAGTCCGTTCGTTGTATTATGTACATGGACTTGACCAATGGTGTATTTGGCAAATTGTATAATTTGTCGAAAAGAGGATTTGATAAATAACCAATTTGTCTTATTTATAATTTGTCAATTTGACGATTTGACCAATATCAGCCTTGACCAGAGTCGTAACACCCTACATTTTGAACATAATACCATTATGTTTTATTATTATCAATGTGAGCATGCCATTAATACCAAACTAGGAACGTCGTTCTACGAAGGTATTATAGCGGAGTATTAACATCATGCCTACCGATATAATGGCGGTTTGGATTCTAAGAGAAGCGCTCTCGAGGTTCTGTGCTCATTAGCAGAAGCATGCATTGATATCAAAGGATCTGTTAGCATCAGTATGGGGACACGACGAAAGAATAAGAGGTTATCATTTAACCGTGCATTTCTTTTTCAACATTATTATTATTTACACACATATATTTTTGCAGAGCTTTTTTATAGTCTTTTTTAGGGTTCCGTACCCAAAGAGTCCGTCTGTCTGTCCGTCCATCTGTCACCATATCTGATGAATCGTGATAATTAGAATGATGTATTTCTGTTGCCGCTATAACAAGTAATAAATACTAAAAAACAGAATAAAATAAATTAAACCGAGAAGACTATAAAATTATTACACCATATAGTAAAAAAGTAAAAAAAAAGTAAAGTAACAGCCTATAATCATCCCACTGCAGGGAAAAGGCCTCCATCATTGAATTCAAGTTACCACTGCAATGATCGGAACTGGCATAATCACCACGCTTGCCAAATGCGGGTTGGTGATCAAAAACCTGAGCAACGTTCGAAAATTCGAAACTATTTGTTGCCCGACCCGGGGATCGAACCTGGGACCCCCAGATCTTGGCCCGGTATTTGAGCCACTAGACCAATGGGGCGTTTCATATGGTATTCACACTTAATTTAAGTCAGTTCCACACAAAAGATAATATCAAATTAGGTGGCTTAGTTAGTATTCGACAGTATTTTTGAAAAGCTTCATTGATGTATCGGACTCTATACATAATAAGTTTAATAAAAGAACTATTTCTAACAAGATTTCAAAAAACTGATGATCGGTAAAACAAATAAGTGTAATTTTTAGCTAGTAAGTATTTATAGTGTTGATGTGATTTTAACAACAGTAAATACATATAATTTCGCGATTGACTGTAACGGCAATATGCTTGTGTTCTTGTATGTACTAATAAACACATTAATATGTACAATTAGCAAGCATATTGTTTTAATTTTGCTGCTATAAGGCTAACATTTTTCAGCGTTTGTATCTACATGAATATGTATTATATTCATAGAATTTTAAAAAAATCATGCATACATAATTATACACGGCACAATTTATATAAATTAAATTAAATTACAACAAAATTTACGTTTACATAACAATTTTCTTCAATGTTATGTGCTTTAATTATTCTAAAAAGTTATTCCCAACTCAAGTACAAGTAAATACTTCAAACAGTCGTTAATAAGCCAAAGTAATACTAAACAACTCACACGGGTGTGTACAAAGTTAAGGTAGCTCCAAACTTCAGTGGAAACTTTAAAACTACTTTATTCTACAAACTATTTGGTTCAACAAAGGTAGTTCTACGTAGTTGCTTTAATAAATGGCCATCCTTTGGAATTAAATGATGGAGAAACTAAAGGTAAATTTGGTTCTCTTGTTAGTCAAATATATTGCCTCGAGAAATGACAAATTGCGTTGCATTCTGTGGACAAAAATCCGACGTCTGAAGACATGGTTTGCTCAAATAAAATGGTCCAGGAAACATCGAGGTTCCCAAGCGATTTAGAATCATTTCAGTGTTGAGAAACTCAGAATATTCCCGCTTCTCGTGAACACAGTTTACATTTTTATGAGAGTATTTACATTCAAATTAAGTTGGTTTGTTTCCAATAAAAATTAACTTGAAGAAAAAGGGTCTAACATTATTTGGCGCTCCAGTTGTGAAGTTTTTGTAGTTGTTGCTGAAGGGAGTGAAAAAACGTGCTTCTTATTGCTATTTACTTACAAGTTGATTGATGTGTCATCAAGAAATTCTGCTGCAATTTTCTTTAGTCTATTGCTACGACCTTTCCTGCGCATGAGTTTCTGATGTTAAAATTAAGTGTGTGATTGCAAGTTCGCTTTTCTTAAATAATGTTATTTCTTCCAAAAAACATCCATAAAGAGTCCCTTAATAACTGCGAACAGCATACTATATAACAACTACTTTTAAACTTTCAGGCTAAACGATTATTAAACGTAAAAACGTAAGTCACACAAGCATGATATACATAGTATATGACTTTGTATGTCTGAAGTCTGAGCCTGATTATTCCTATTTGAAAAAAAAAACTGTAGGATAAATGTAGGGTGTGTTAAGCACGTAGAAACAGAAATGCACTATTTCCAAATTACTATGTTTGAAAGCACCCCTGTTAAGCTGCGTTGCAACAGCTTCTGATCGCATAGTTAATATTTACAAGATAAATAATTTATAAGGTTGTGGTTTAGGAGGTGCCGCTAGTAATACGCAATCTTTGAAATTAAATCTCAATAGTTTTACGTCAGAAATTTAAAAAAAAAACTGACCTACTGTTTCCTTGGTTTAACTATCGTAAGTTTGTTTTAATACATTTTAAAACAAACTTACGATAGTGATTGCACATCGTAAGTTGTACACTTCTCATTGCAATTACTTTAAAAATGTAAATAAATGTATTAACAAAATAAAACCATACATTGTAAATAATATGCAAAGTTATATTAGTAGAAGTAAAAAGTTATTATACAAGATTTTTTGATCTAAGCTTGTACACTATCATAAAAAGAGTCAAAGAAATTTTTTACATATTTCTACGCACCTAAATTATGTGACTCATTAATTTTGCTCAAGTTTTCCACAATTTTTCGACGTTAAATTCTCTGGGAGTTGCGCCGTTTGTTATTCAACTCTCCCGATTCAAATATTTTTTAACTTTTATTTTAGATCTGAATTTTAGGCCTTACTGTGGCTCGTATGCTTTCTATGGGTTGATATTGTTATAATATTGCTGATTTTAAAGGTGAATATATTTATTTAATAGATTCGTTCGTAATCTTCTTCTCATTGTATGAAATTAGTGCATTAAGTTTTATTCAAATTCATATATTTTTTAACTTAAAATCCAGATTATTAAAATAGGTACAGACAACCTATCCAAAAAGTTAAAGGTTATTGAATTGATTTTCAACTTTAAGTCCAACAAGTAGAGATAAATATCAATTGAGAAAATTTGACGTTTTGTGGTAGGTTGACGTGCTGTTATCTGTACATTGATTAATTTACTATCAAAACATAATCATAATTATAATAAATGGCAGTACTATTACTAGTTACGTAATGACCGTGTTGAACACAGGTGTTGAGCGTAGTCTCATATTTGTCAACAGATCGAAATATTTTAATATTAGGGGTTAAAGTATGAAATTGCCGTTTTATTGTAATAGGTTCTTTGAATTGACATAGAATCTTCATGGTTTGAGGTTTTCGAATGAAACTTTTTTCACATGGTTTCTATGATGTTCTTCTTTTAAAAAATGTGAAACATTTGAATAACGACTTTCAATTGTTTTTGTGATTTAACTTAGACAAGAAAGATGGATACTGCGAAAATTCGAGTGATTTTTGAATACGAGTTCCAAGTAACGCGGCAGAAACAGCCCGCAATATCAACGTTGCGTTTGGAGAGGGATCTGCTAATGAACGCACCGTGCGATTTTGGTTTAAACGCTTCCGTGATGGAAACTTCGACTTGAAGAACGAGCCACGAGGAAGACCGCCCACACAGGTGATTAACGATGAATTAAGAGAGATGGTGGAAGCCGATCCTAGTCAAACTACCCAAGAATTAGCGGCATGGTTTAACGTAACCTTACCCACAATATTGACTCATTTGCGTTAAATCAATAAAATAAAAAAATACGAAAAATGGGTGCCTCATGATTTGACTGATGTGCAGAAAAAAACGCGTGTAGAAACTTGTGTTGCCTTGTTGAATCGGTACAGAAATGAAGGAATATTAAATCGAATTGTGACATATGAGATTCTTTATGATAACCGTAAAAGAAAAATGCAATGGCTGACCCCAGGTCAAACGCCACAACAGTGTCCTAAAGCAAAACTTACCAATAAAAAGGTAATGGTAACTGTTTGGTGGTCTCAGCATGGTGTTATTCACTATAGTTTTCTCCGATCTGGTCAATCAATAACGGCAGATGTCTATTGTGCCGAACTCCGAACAATGTTGGCAAAACTAGCAGTAAAACAGCCCCGACTCATGAATCGATCTTCACCATTATTGCTCCATGACAACGCGAGACCTCATACAGCACGAGAAACCGTTTTGACCCTTCAGGAACTGCAATTAGAAACCATTCGACATCCTCCGTATTCGCCGACCTTGCTCCAACGGACTACCGTTTTTTTTTCGTGATTTGGACAATTATCTACGTGACAAGAAGTTTTCTTCCCAGGAGACAGTACAAAATGCTTTTACACAGTTTGTGCAGTCTAGATCCTAAGAGTTCTATCACAAAGGCTTAAATGACCTTCCTATTATATGGCAGCAATAATGTATAGATAATAATGGTAACTAATTTGATTAAATAAATTTGTTAAAAATTAAAAAATTAACAATTTTGATTTTCAGTACAAATCGGCAATTTCATACTTTAACCCTTATTATTAGTAATTTTACTATTTTTTTTTATTTTAGTATCAAATTAATTATCTTTCGTTACCAAAACAAACAAAAAAGCATATAATAGAGTGTGGCCAATAAATTTCAAATATCAAATAAGAAATATTCTTTTTAAAATCGATTAATATGACAAAAGTCTAATGTAATAAAAGTTACAATGTTATGTTATAAGTCAAATATTAATCCCTTGAGAACGACTCATCGCTGTGTATTGTACCTTTTAGAAAACTTTCTTTGTTCTTATATTTTGTTCATGTTTACAAATACTAATGTTTCTCAAGGAACCCATAAACTTGCATTCCATCTACATTTAGAAAAATATGTCCGTTAGGAGTCTATACGGCATAGTCACCTTTAGTTACAAGGGCTAAACCAAACTCTACTGAAAAATCAGTATATAAACTAGAAAAATTTTGTCTCAGGCGGGACTCGAACCCGCATGCCGGGTGGGCGCCATACCATTAGGTCACCGAGACACTGCGACACGGCGCGAAATTTTCAAGCATATTCTTACGCTGTAAGCCAGCGTTGTTGAGACAAAATTTTTCAAGTTTATATACTTTTTTCAAGTTTATATGCAATTAAGTTGCTAAAATATCATAATTATAAAGTCTACTGAAAAATCTGTTGAAATTAAACACTACAATAAAATCTAATGTGTGTGAGATAGTGCAAAATTATAGTTATTTCTTCTTCTGTGTAACAGTATCACACACAACAGCTATCTACCATAACCTTTAAGAGAACATGTATGTCTGCTTAAAGTAACGTTGGAATTTTCATCGTTTAAGAATAACGTCCTAGCACAGCTAACATTCTCCAGTAACCGTTTTAATGTCGGATTTTTTATGTTTTGCTCAGTTAGACCGTAAAGTTACTAATGTGAATAATAAAATACGAATACGTGCATTAAGATAATTAATCTTAGTTACTTCAAAGAGATGGGTTCTGCTAATTGTCGCGTTGTTTAATTTGAATACAATTTTTGAATGACCATTCATAGGAGGTAAATATTTCAAACTATCATTGTAATAGAAGAAAACTTTAACAGGTTGAATGCATTTGTTTATCTAAGCCAAATGATCTAATTAAGCAAATTTTGTTACTATCACAATATCCTAAGACTAACTCAAAAAAAGAAAGTAACAAAATTGGCTATCGGACATTATTCTCGTTTACATGCTACTAGGTAAAGAACGATTAGTAAGTAGTATTTGACTAGATCCCTTTTTTCTATTGACCCTTTTTCACAAACATGTGACGAGCTGTCATGATATAATCAATATCAATACAGAAATCAATTTAAAGATGCTCTCATACATTTCATTAGCATCCAAGCTCCTCAGTAGGCACACACTCACTGATATTGCTACACAAATTGAGAGAACGGAACAAATTGGCAACGTTTTAAGGGTTTGAAACCACTTTGATCAGGGAAATTTACATTACGACTTGAAATATTGGCCGAGTTCCTTTTTAGACCGGGCGATGATGGATCCTATTTGTTATCTGTTCTAGTCCAGCTTGGTTTTGCAAAATTCTACAGAATAATAATTTTAAGATATACAAATTAAATCATGAAACAACCTGCAGCAAAACAAGTAAAAATAATGTTAAAGCCAAACCTAATTCTCGTAAAACAGGATAACCATTATTTGCAGTAATATTCTTTTTGTTAATTTATTAGGTACAGACTACTATAAAAATGAGTCTGTAAAGCTAAAGCAACAAAAGGATATTTCAGTAGTCCTTTCAATCGTGAAATGTTCGATTTTTATTCCTATCACTTTAGCCCTCTGACGCCTGGTTTATTTATTTGGTGTTTGTAGAGAACGTTGTTTGTATTTTCTGATACGGAACTTTTTATTTACTGCGAAAAATAGTAGTATTTTCTTTATCAGTGATCTGGGTCGTGCGAAATAGTTACCCACGTAAATGCGTTTGAATGTTCTTTTGAGAGTTCGATAAAATTCATGGGACCTTTTTGGGAAAGTTAAGAAAAGTTTTGTTTGCTTTAATATGCATGACCTCTTCGCTATTTTCTGATATGGTGTGAAGTGTGAAGATACGGCACATAATTTGGGTTTTCTTAGACTGAATGTTGAAAATGT
Organism: Anania crocealis; assembly: GCA_949315895.1. Classification (NCBI taxonomy): domain Eukaryota; kingdom Metazoa; phylum Arthropoda; class Insecta; order Lepidoptera; family Crambidae; genus Anania; species Anania crocealis. The sequence goes on from OX438863.1 coordinate 14,960,909, forward strand.
GGTAACTAAAAGTTGATAGGTTCTTCATTGCCAGAAGAGGACAGGCAGCAGCATATTCTTTTTCTCATTAGTTAATGTGCGATTGCCAAACTCCATGTTTATCAGGTTTTTGGTAATCGTAGTTTCACCATTGATTATCATACAACCCTTTTCTTGGAGAGACATGAGCCTATGAGTAAATAAAAGGGGGTAATAAATAAAATTTTAAAAATACATTTTTTTTCATTCGGGTTTTTTTTTAAATTTACTATTACAAACCATAAATAGTGCGTCAAAAACACAAACACTTATAAATGAAATGAAATATGATAATGATAGTGAAAATCTAAATTTCAGAAAAATTATGTATCTTAATGTTTAAAACCATCTGTGTGTGCGTTAATTCCCCAAAGGAACGTTTTGAAAGCAAAATGAGGAAAACCGTAAGAATCAAATCACGACATTCGAGGCGTACCAGCCGACACCAGTAATCTGCTTATACTAATATGGGCACCGTATGAGCAGGATAAGTCTGTACTTCGAAAACCATTTGACCCTTTTTCCTTGGCAATAAGGTTCAAGTCACCCCAAAGAGAAAACCTTGTGCCACCCATGTCTGTACTAATATCTAATATGAGAATATTGGAGCGTTTTGTATGAATACAAATACGTTTCAAGATTTCAATATGACAATTTGAAATTAATTTTATTCTAAATTAATTTAACCCCATACGGTATTTTGGTTCCTGTTATAGAAATGAAACACATTTAACTTAAGCAATTAATAATCATAGAGACTATTAAATGGTACTGTATTAAAAGCATGTATGTATAATCTGATTCGTGTTGTTCTTCCGTGATCATGGCGCTTGCAACAGTTCCGGAATATTAAAAACTCATTAAAAATAAGGTACGTGGTATAAACCGCGAATCAATTAAGTCAAGTATGTATAATAGGTATACAAAATTCTTTAAAATATAATACATCTTTATTTACCTATAGCAGTTGAAATGCTAAAAAGTAATTTTAATAACAGGTCATGTTTTGACTTTGGCGTTTTAGTTAGTATCCTTCATTAAAAAAAAAGTCCAGCCCAGTTATCGAGAGAAACCAACCGCAAGTCATTTAGTTCACCTTTTAGTATCTATTTCTTCTTCTATAAGTAGGTATAACAATTCATAATTCTTCTTCGAACAAATTCTATGTTTTACTTGTAACTTTACTAAAACAACGAAATTAGTAAAAAAGTAAGTATTATGACGTATTTAAGTCGATGCCAAACAAATTTTAATAGTTTATGATGATTATAATGCTCTGCGTAATGGTTATTCTGTCTATCTGTTTGAAACCAAGCTGGTATTTATGGTAAAAGGACGCATTTGCTTCAATCATAATCTCGTCAGATTGAGGACAGAGTAAACTGTCGTATCTCACTATTGGCCATTCCGAGATCCATCGTGTATCTTTGGATAGGCGTACCGTAGTGCATTGAGGTTCTAATCGGCTTTCATGGGATTGTGCAAAAAGATTCCATTCCAATTTCGACACTCTTTGGAATTCGTTTAAAATCTTTTTAGAGTTAGGAAATGGGTGAAGGATTAAATAGCTGGCGATGCGTATCGGACGAGAATTAATAGGGTTGGTGATGTTTTGCCATGGGATTTGTTTTTGCATTTAATCTCTGAGATTTAAAGGGTTATCTTGTGACAAATTTACTATGTATCTGACGTTCTTTGAATGTTTTTAATTAAGAATAAATACGACGTTTCCACGTGTTTAAATTGTGAAATTTGCTGAAGGTAATATTTACAAATAAACAGGCTAATGATTTTCTTTTCATAATTATGTAGGGAACGAAATTGAAATGTTCAGTTCTAATACCATTTTTTTTAATGATGAGTTTCATAGTAAATAAATGCAACACTTTTCTTCTGTATGAAACAATGACATTTTGACCATTATTCTGCTTCTCTCATATTATATGCTTTTACAATACCACAAAATATTCTAAAATAATAATGATAATTGCAGACAAGAAATTTCATATTACGTCAACTCAAAACAAATTTTAGGTAACAATTATTATGATAAATGGATACACGAAGTTACTTCGCAAAGTTTGATCAAACCTTACGCGAATGCGGGAAAAAAGTTACGTAATAAAAATCTTAACGCAGCATCTTTGAATATTCGTGCCGCAGAAACTTTTCAATGTCTTGATCAAGACGAATGTGGGTTTTTACATTTGTAATGTAGTTACCACTACAGATGACATAACACATATCAAAAGTAAGGTAAGCAAGTATCATACCAAGTAAAAATAATATCTGTAGAACAGATACCTACATACATTGTTCTGATCCCAATTTTAGTAAGTATTTATAGCACTCGTATTCTAGAAATAAGATACGACGAAGGTACCAAAACACACAGATCCGAGACCCGTCCGAGAATCGAACCCTAGACCTTGGAGCAGGCGACACCTTGAAAATCGGTGTATATGCCACTCCGCTATTGAGGTCGTCACGGATACGTCCAACGCCGGATTAATAGGCCTCCCCAAAAGGAAAATTTTATTATTACGAAGACGCTGCAGCACACAGCATAGGGATAGCTTCTGCCAGAACTCTTTTAGTCACGTCTTATGGCATGGATAAGACTACAAGACTGATAAAAGTTGGCGAAAGTCTTTTATTAGCAGCAAATTATAGATGAATAAATGTACCGATAACCCGAAAATGAATCTAGTGGAGACATAATAAAAGAGCACTACGCCTTTCTTTCTCTGGGTGTTGCAAAAGGCAACTGAATACAGCCAGAAGAAGACTCGTTTGTTGGTAAAACAGCGATCGCAAACCCGCTTGCGATCGATCATGGCTAAAGACCTTCAAGGCTCTTAGAGAGGCTTGTGTCCAGCAGCAGACTGATGTGCGTTAGTGATGCTGATTATCCTGTAAATGTAGTAACATTATCTTGAAGAGCAGTTTCCATATTTTGTGAAAATATTCATCACGAATGTATATCAAACGGTATCCGACAGCTGTCGTAGAACTTTAGATTTGTGACGCCCAATGTCTCGTTTGATTTACCTCTTGCATACCTATGCCTGAATATGCATGCCCATTTGGCATTTGATAGTCAAACAGGTTTTGTTTGCGTATTGGTGTTTCGAAGACTTATGGTTTACCTGACATTGGCAGAATCACCACACTGTGCACTGTAGAGAGTGAATTATGTTTGAAACGGTAAAAAACTTTTTCGCAATCATTTTGCCATCAAAATTTTGTGCCTGTGCAAAATGGTTTTTAGTGATTTTGTAGTTTGGCACCGCCTTTAATAGGTGGTTTATTACGTGATTTCTGTCTATTTAATTAATGTTACATTTCGTAGTTATAGTCGAAGTGGTAATTTTACTTCTTCTAAAAATATAATGGAAAGGCAAAATTAAGGATGATTGACGGATATAACTAGAGTCTATTATTGTTATTAATCATAATTTTGGTTTATCCGGACGTTTGTTTATATATTTATAATATTATATACTATAAAAAAAAGCCTTAACATTCTAATAAACAATTTACTTTTGTTCCTTTAGTTACGCAGTTATATAGATAGTTAAATATTCTTGATTCACCACAAGAACAAAAAGAATACAATTTAATATTACGCTGACTAGCGGCTCTCGTGTAAGGTATTATACTAACACACTTCAAAGAAGCCGTATAAATGTGAACAACACGTATCCAAATAATCTCATTAGTAATTTAAATAATCAGTTAGTGGTGTTAGCGGCTTGCTGTTGACTTTTAAACGTCGAAAAAAAGGTTCTCAATTCAAAATTATACGAATCTTATAATGAGAACCTTTTTTTTTCGTCTTTTGTCCTTCATAAACTTCATACCTATTCATATATTGTATTGTACTAATCCTTATTTTGAGTTGGTGCGTGACAGCTGTGACTTATTTTAGCTTTGTAAAAGTAAATTCAAGTTATACAGGGTGAAATTTTAACTACTTTCCAAATTTTAATATGACAATCTACGAGACAAAAAACAAATGACGTATTTTTTCTTTTGGTACAGACCGGTACAAAAATTTCAAGATAAAGCACTTAGAAAATGTCCGCCAAAAATCTAAAATTTTTGGTACGGCCTCCTTTTTTGCGTTATGCGCATCTCATTCGTTCATTACGATACTATTCATAAGTTTTTGGTTTTCCCTTTATACCTTTGAAACTACTCGTATGTTGCGGAAAATATTTTCGGGTGACAACTTGATTTACATTTTTTACTTCAGAAATGGGCTCGAAATAAGATACTAAACGCCTATAAAAATTTTGGAAAGTGGTTACAATTTCATCCTGTATGTATTTCGTTTTAACTTAAAATAAAATGACATAATCCGTTCTCGTCATACGACCAAAGGAGTACAGCCGGAAGAAGACATCATCAATATTACATGAAATTAATTGTTTTGAAGTGCAATGAACTCAACCCATCAACATTCACTGATGCGTCAAGGTGGGGTGGGGCTATAGTCACAGAACATGGAAAAGGTTAGAAAGGCGCTGTAGGCGGGGCAGGTGCGCCACAGAGGTGGTTATAAATGCTTATACTTCTGCCCAAACGTGAGCACTGTGATTGGTTTCTTTTGACGACGTGCGATTGATTGCGCGACGTCAAAAAAATTCACTTGATTGGCGTTCATTGCAAGCGGCGGCATCGGTTCTCATACAAACGGCGCATGACAGCCTTTCTAACCTTTTTCCAAGTTCTGTGGTTATAGTCGTGCTTCAGAAGACATGTCATGCTGTTGGTCTCGTTTCGTCTACTTATTTTTCGTTTTCGTAAATTGAATTAAACAATTTCTTTAAAAAACATAAATTACCTGAGATTAACAAATGAGTGTAATATAATTCAGCAATATACCTAGAAACCAGCTTAAACGTAAGAAAATTAAACGAGTATCTTTTCAAAATAATATTCATGCTTCGTCATCCGGAGCGCGGAAATTACGAACTTTTTGATATTTTCAACACGTCTTTCGAGGGATACTTTGTTTAGTAACTTCGCTTTTATAAACCTAACGACGCGTGTTAACGTCCCAGAGAAAAATACAATCTTTAATAAACAGGAAGTGAGGTTGCAAATAATGTGTGCAGTTAGAAAGTAATTAGTTTATTTTGAAAGTATTCCTGTTAATAAAATAAAAAAAAAAAAACTAAATGAAATTCGACATAACATACAAATTGTTTTGGTCTCAAAGTAAGTAGGTAATTAACATTAATAAACCACTTGTTTTCAAACAACAATGGTACACGTTTGTGTATAAAATATTGCTATATTGTCTCTGGTCAGAGAAAACATACCAGCAGAGGTATTATTTAAAAAAAATCATGGACTCATCCGGAAAACAATCCCGGGAGCTGAAGCTGGCGAATCCTTGAAAACCAAAACGCGCAGCACTTTACCGCGGAGGTTAACATAAAAAAAAACAAATACAGATCAAAGTTTTTAACAGACTTCAAAACAGAGAAAGAAACATCAAAACTGGATAGATTTATGTTTCATGTTTTTCCTATGAGCGTAGAAAATAAGTTTGATAACCTGTAACATAAACTAGTAAAATATTGAATTTTGCTGAAATTGACATGGAGATTTGGATGAAATTTAGCATAGATCTTGATGTCAACTTTCATAAATATTATATGTATGTATGTTCTTGTTCATGTAGCTTTCGTAGTTATTTAAATCACGGAAACAATTAAGGAAATCACGAATGCTACATTTTATTACATCAAAAATTGGAATCGAAATGACTTAGTAGGTACAGACAACGGCAGGTCAACCTACCCAAAAAGGTAATGGTCATTGAATTGATTTTAAACTTTAAGTCCAACAAGTAGAGATCAATATCAATTGAGGAAATTTGACGTTTTGTTGTAGGTTGACGTGCTGTTGTCTGTAGATATAATAATAATATATTAATATCGTCCAATTCTCACACATGCTTACACATCAAATTTATGACGCAAACGCAAGCGAGGGCAATATCTAGTTTTATAAAAGCAATATGAGCACATTATATTTTTGATAACAATAATCTGACGATAAAGATCATATAATCTTACATTTAAACAAATTCATGACGAGGATTATGATTTGGGATAACGAGACGACGTTTAATCCCAAATTATATAATGTTAATCCTTTCATTTCTGTACGAAGCCTTCAACGTGTCTTAACGTGATGCTTTTAATGTGTACATACTCTAAACAGTCTGTATTATGAGCTCCCCCTATATTATAAATCCACAAACGCCGCTTTCTAGAATTTGATAAACCGAAATAGTAAGGCTTAGTTTGAGACGTTTTGAGTAACTATGATATTTTAAACCTTTGTGGTGGTGGTGATGCTTTTCTCAACGTTTTAAAATAGATCCAATAAAATCCAATAAACGTAATTTTTCAAAGTAAAAGAAAAGAAAATCTTCATTAATTGCGTTTTTTTTAATGTTCTGCCATGCATATTATTACCAAGATTACCGGTTCAATAGAAGTAGCCTAAATTTCGTGCCATTGAGTTCGAAAAAAAAAAGTGTGGGAAAATAAGGTTAAATTCAAAAATATTAACATACTAAACTTCTCTCATGATAAATTTACCGTCAAAAAGCCCGTAATAAGCAAACAATTTTGAGTTGGTGCCAAACCAGAAATTACTGACTTATATCACAGGCGATAATACTAAAGTCTAATATCAAGCATTGATTCATATTTGGGAGCTTATTTTATGCTTTACGACAGTTCCATTTTCAGACTTCGTTCGCGTCAATTTTTGTTATTTTGATCGCGATTAAGAAGTTTTCAAAATAATATAGCCTAAAGCCTTACTCGATAAATAGTCCATTCATGATACCAAAATTATAAACGGTTTCAATGGAACTAGATTTGTATACTAAATAAATAAATATAAATATTTTTAAGACATGCCTCACTGGGCCACACAAAGCCATCTAGTCCCAAATTAAGCTACTATTAAGTACCCTGTCGTATGGGGTACTAGACAACCGATAAACTTACTTATATACTTTTTTTTTTGTAAATACATACTTATAATACATAGAAAACACCCAGACCAGTACAAACAGACATTTTCATGCACACAAATATTTGTACTGTGCGAAGATCGAACCCGCGACCCATGGGTCAGAAGCAGCGTTAACTACCGCTGATCCAAATGGTCGTCTAAGGTACAAGGATACAATCTGTCAAGGTTAAGCTTTTAAAATACTCCTATTTTTTCTCCTCATGTGGTCCGAGTACTGTTCCTTGAGGCAGTCATTATATGAAACTGCCTTATTAGCAATTACAATGCGATGAACGTATTAGTACGAACTAATGAAATGTCGGTTTAAAGGTCAGTTACATAATAAAACTAGTGATATGAGTCTGACATGTAGCAATCCCTCATACACAACGACATCGGAGGGCGCGGTGACTTTCTCGAACGCAATCGCAGACGCCTCTCAATCTATCCAACACAAAAAAATTTTTGAATTCGAACCAGTGGTTCCTGAGATTAGCGCGTTCAAACAAACAAACAAACGAACTCTTCAGCTCTATAATATTAGTATAGATGATAATATTACAACGATTTAGAAAACGTTACGTTTCCATTCTTTTACTTTTGTAATGTGTTTAAAGATAGTAAGAACATTTACACGTGGTGGTTCTGTCATGTCTACATCAACATCTCGCTTACACAGAAACATTTCAAAGGTTTGAATGACTAGGAAAAGGTAACGTTCACGATATTCGAGCTAAGTCAGCGGGGTATCTGTCTGTCCAATTTTATCATAGTAAAAAGGGGTTGAAACATTTTATTCTTTGTGTGGCGTATCAACAAGTATTACTATACTTTGAAGTTTTTCAATGACGAAAAGGCAAATTCGTATCATATAGCCCAAATAAGTTAGACAAAAATAATGCCAATTAATGTTTTAGCCGTTCAGTAAGCAGAGCAGTCATCACCCACATAGGAAAGAAGAATAGAATTATAACAATACATGGACTGATGGGCAGCAAAAAGTTTCGAATTTTCGAAAATTGCTCGGGTTCGTGAACACCAACCCGCAGTTGGTAAGCGTGGTGATTATGCCCGTACCCATCATTGCTATGGTAAATTGAATTCAATGATGAAGGCCTTTGCCCTGCAGTGGGTAAATTATAAGCCGTTATTTTACATGAACTGATAAGGAAAGACAAAAGGTGATATGTAACCATATGATTGCCACTGAGCAGCATGCCATTACTAAGATAAGCATGGCGCTGGACCTCTGTGGCTACAGTAGAGTTAAATATTTGCATTCATGTAAGAGTACTTGCGTTTGTGTAAATGGATTTTAAAAGTAGTTTTGGAATTATATTCAGTCCAGCTGCTTATTTCCAAAGGTCATGGGTGAAATGCTTTCAAGCTGTCTAGTTTTATAAACAGAATTATTATATTAAGCAGCCCGCTGCAGTCCACTGATGGAAACAGGCTTCTCTAAAAGGGGAATATTCTCTTCTTTTTTCAAATTAAGGTACTGGCCAGGCTTATTAATAATCGAAGTATAATCAACAGCGAAGAGAAGACGCTGCTCCCCGTTTTCTTCTAGTGTAACACCTAGTCATTTCATATGAAACCTAATAGGAAAGGTACTATTGTGACAATCGATTAACAACTATATGTAAGCAAATCTTTCACTATGCCATAAAAATAACTGATGAGCGTACATACAAATACATAAGGTTGAGCTGGGCATCTTATGCAGCTGAAAAAGATGCGATTTGACCAAAAAATAATACACTGTGTTACTTGTTATTGTTAATAGTTTTAAGTACGTATTATTGCGATATAACAGCTTCTTAGAAAACTGCTATGAATCTAAAAAGACTTCCATACCATTGTACAATTACATACCTACCACCACCACTAGTAATACTTGCGGATTTAAAAAAAAAAAACATAATTGTAGGTACACATTCTCCAAAAAGTTTAATCTTAATTAAAAAAGGTTTTTTTTTTCAACTCTCATTAAATTCCGCTTTGTAACGATTAAGCAAGATACAATTCAAATTTTAATTTTACACTAACCAAAATCAGACTATGCGTAGAGATGAATTCCCTCCAACATGGCTTGTACACACTGAGATAACAAATTGTGTAAATTTTGTATCCTAACACGTGTGTATGGTGTACGACGTTTGCAAATAACACACTGTTTTATGCGAGTACAGTTTACAACAAACATTCAGATCTATTACTGACTAAGCTAAGACTAAGAATCATTAATCGTTCGAATACTATTGTAGTTGGGTGTTCTCTATCTATGTATGTCAAAAATGTAAGAAAGAAAGAACATTATTTTCGGTGAGTTCATTCGCAAGTTCGTAGACTTTTTTGTACTATTTAAATTGTCTATAGCTATTCTATATCTAGAAACAAAAAGTGTCTCATCAAAATATTCCATCTTCTTGTATCTTTCCATAGGATGAAGGTATTAAGAAAGTTAAATATGAAAAGAGATAAAGATGATGTAAATAATTTGAAGTTTAAGTTTCATCGTCATTATTTAGTCTTAACAAGTACACTATTAGACATACCTTCCATAGAAAGGTACAAGGAGTGACGCAGCACTGTTCGAATCTATTTAACCTGGTTTAAATATAATCTGTGACCTGGTGATTGGCCCCTAGGTACGAAATATAAATAAAATTATAGTGTGTTACTTACATACCTTATGTAAAAATCTTCCTTAAGATCTTTCTAACGGTTAATTTGAAGTGCCATTATTGTCATTTTTTTTATAAATGTCAGCTATAAAAAGTTTAGCACTAAATTGTTTTAGCACTAAACTATTGCTCTGTTACGACCCTCACGACAATTTTTTTCTTGCTATAAAAAGCCTTTTAGACTCAAGGACCAAAAAGCTAATTTAACTCCAAAGAAACCAAACAGGGAATTCATAATACTATTAATTTTAAGACATGGAGTTGTAACAATGTTTGTGGCAAACAACCTCTCGAAATAAAGTCCCAAGTTAATCATAAGGGTATATTCTACTGACTGTACGTGGGGTAGACGAAATGAAGACGAAGTGCGGGATAACGCTTCAATGCGGCAAGGTTTAGTAAGGCATTCGCATTTCGTAGTGTTAACGTTGGAAAATTTAATAATACGAACATTATGAAATACCTAGAACACAATACATATCAAAGCTATCTTTGACTTGACTTGAGTAAAATAGAGGTCAAAGTCGCGACATCTCGCAATCTATGTTTTAGGCTTCCGACTTTTATCTTCAGTTAGATTTATAAGCTAGAAGTCTTCCAAATATCCAGATATTTAAAAAAAGGCCCCTTTTTATTAATGTTTATATTAACAAAATAAAATCAAAATCCTGTTTTCATCTCCTAATATACCCATTTAGTCGTAATTCGCAATTAAGTAAGATTATTAAATTACTTTTACTTTTATATTTTGACCCAGTGGGCTGAAAATAACTTTTTTGTTAATAAATATTAATTTTGAACACCAATAAGAAGTATCATTGAGATTTTATTAGAAAATATCATATATTTTCGGCCCAACTGTACCTAAGTATACGATATAACATACGAATATGAAATCAGTATCCATATTAATTTCTATTATAAATTGTGTGGAGCTACTCGTATTTGTGGGATACACACTTATGTCCGGTTTTAAGAGTCATTTATAATTTTTTCCGTAAATTTTCGAGACCTTTGTATTTTTTTTTTTTTTGTAATTTTTTTTTTTTTTTTTTTTGAAAGGACCTATGCTGTGGCAGAAGGCCGTTACAGCTTCACCGGGCGGGTTTTAGGCGAGTGCGGAAGGCACTCAGCCCAAAAGCGGCCTGCTAGCGGGTACCTCGAGCGCGAGGCGAGTCCTAGGCTTCGCGTAGCGAAGCCTAGGGCTCGCCCGCGCAGGGGCCCCGTACTAGCGGCGCGATCGGACCGTGTCGGGTGCTGAAGGCACCCGTCCAGGAGGTCAACCCGACTAGTGGTTGCATCGCGTAGCTCGGCGCTGCAACACAGACTGGTCTGTGCATACAGACCGATCTACGCGAGCCCCGTTCTAGTGGGCCCGATCGAGGGGGGCAGACTAGGCCTCAAGGGCGCCTCTGTAGGCTCGGACCTCGGCTTGGGCCGTCGTCCGAAGGGCGGACTGGTGAGAAGCGGCCAGGTACATGTCTGTACCTGCCAAAATGATGCAAGGGTCCTCGCACTCGCCGGCGAGTGCGCTGATTCGATCTAGTGCTTGTCGGGTGTGTACTGTTGTGAGTGGTGAATTGTTTTACGAACGATGTGATTTCGTCGTCGGGATCTTCGAGAACGTTCCTCGGTCGGCGGAAACGGGCTTCAACATCTTTTTGGCACAAGTAGGTGGCGGCTTTGACTATGAGAGGATTCGTATGATGGACGGCTTTATCAAAGAAGTGTTGAGACGCTTCTTTCATAAAGCTGGCAATCGACGGAATGTTAAGGTCGCGATGCAAATTATCGTTACGCACATACCACGGGGCGTCCGAGGCAGAGCGTAAGAATTTGTTTTGGAGGATTTGGAGTCTTTCTAGTTCTGAGGGGCTGGCATGAGCGAACACTGGACTAGCGTAAGTCATCACGGGTCGAATACAGGCTTTGTAAATTGTCAACTTATTTCTAAGTGACATTTTACTCTTCCAGCCGATATAGTAGTAGAGCCTTGAAAAGTAAAAGGCTGCAGTCTGACGGACGCGTTTTATGTGAGGTTTAAAGCTCATTCTAGGGTCTAAGGTGACACCTAGGTATTTGACTGTCTTCTCCCAAGGGATCGGACGGTCGTATAGGGTGATAGGTGTGAGACATCGTTTAGGATGTTTTGAAGCGAAGAAACCTCGAGTAAAGTACACTGCTGCACTTTTCTCGGGGTTTACCTCTATTCGCCACATCCTAAACCAGTCACCTAGGGATTGGGCTGCACGTTGTAGTGCCTTAATGATGTAACCGGCATGGTAGCCAGAGTGATATAGGGCTGTGTCGTCCGCAAATAGAGCTAGCTCTACTTGCGGTGACCTGGGAATGTCGTTAATGAAAATTGAAAAGAGAAGAGGGGATAGCACGGAGCCCTGAGGGACTCCAGCCCTGATGGGGCGGGGAGATGAATAGGACCCCTCTACGCGGTAGCGAAAGGTACGATTTGACAGAAAGTCTCGAAGGATGAGCACGAGACTGTCGGGCACTTTGAGTTGGTACAGCTTGTAGATCAAGCCGTTGTGCCAGACTTTGTCAAATGCTTTCGCTACATCGAAGAAGAGTGCACCGGTTACCATCGGTTTGGATCTGTTGAGGCCGTCGAGAATGTGCTCCGTTAGGCGGTGCACCTGTTCGACACAAGAGTGGGAGGCTCTGAAGCCAAACTGTTCGTTGATTAAGAGATTGTTCGAGAAAATGTAATCTCTTAGGCGGGAGACGAGAACACGCTCGTATAATTTGCCCATAGTCTTGAGGAGACTGATGGGCCTGTAGTTGGCGGGCTTGGAGCGGTCCTCGCCGGGCTTAGGGATACCTATGACGTCTGCTTCTTTCCACGCGGTTGGAAAGATGCAGTTTGCCATGGCACTATTGAAGATAGCAACCAATAGGCAAATCAGTTGGGCGGGGAGGACTCGTAAGACTCTGTTGGAGATCCGGTCCGGACCGGGAGCCTTGTTTGGACGGAAACCTTTGATGATGGTTTGCACCTCATCGGCGGTGGTGGGTGCAAGGGGGCAGGTTGGAGGGAGGGCCGAGAGACGTTCGACTTCGCTGTCCACCATACTAAGGTGTGCAGCGTCTATAGGAAGCGTGCTAGGAGAGCACTGGGCCTCTAGGCTGTCGGCCAGACATTCGGCTTTCTCTTCGTCGTCGAATACGACGGAGTTGTCGGGTCTAGAGAGAGGAGGCATAGATGTGACTATATCTGACTTGAAGGATCTCGCCAACTTCCAATAGGCTTGGTGAGATGGTGAGATCGTTTCAAGTAAGCTATCCCACTGACTTTCCCGAAGAGCCTTAATACGTTCCTTTACAGATGTCCGTAAAGTGCGTAGAAGGGTTCGGTTATATTCGGTGGGATAGGAGTCATAAGCTCTGGTCGCAGCTCTCTTTGCCCTCAACAGCTCTCTCACGTCATCCGGCAAGTTCAATCTATGCCTAGGCATATCTGGAACTTGCCTAGACGAATCGCTAATAGCGGTCGTGATGTGGCTAGTGAGGGCATCGATCGCTTGGTTAGTCTCGTGAGGCGATCCTAACCTGTCTGGGATTGAGTTCAATATTGAATCGGGACTAGGTCCGAGATTGCTCTCGAGCCTGTGCCAGTCCAGTATTGTTTTCATGGATATCTGTTGGTCAGAGGGACCTAATTGGAGGACAACTGGGCGATGGTCAGAATCTAGGTCATGGTGGACTTCTATTGAACGAAGGCGCAGGCCTACATTCTTTAGAACCGCCATGTCCAAGATATCGGGTCTGTGGTTTACGTTAAAAGGATAGTGGGTCGGAGAAAGGGGGGCGATGATGTCAAAATTGAGGACTTCAGCAAGATCTGCTAACGCTCTACCATTGCTGGAGGTTGTTAAACAGTTCCACTGAGTATTTTTGCTATTGAAATCTCCGCCGAGAATGACGGAGGGTCCCATTGCAAAAAGAGCCTCATAGTCGCTCCTTAAGGGAGTCTTGTCGCCAGGTTGATAAATGGAAGCTATTATGACTGGTTGATGGCCGGTCATGGCTAGCCGACAGACAGAAGCTTCAACGTTTGTGAGCGTGGGAGGATCGAGGGGAACGCAATGCAAGGAGCGTTTGTAATAAATTAGAGTGCCGCCACCTCTAGTGGGCCTATCGTTGCGAACTACGTTATAGTTGGCAATCATAGCACTACGAGGGAGGATGGAGGGTTTTAATAAGGTTTCTTGTACCAAAAAGATGTCGACTTGGTGCTTCATAAGGAAGAGTGATATCTCTACCTTTTGTTTTTGAAGACCAAAGGCATTAAAAAATGCGATGGTAAGGGACCGGGGTTTCGTTCTAGAGGGTGTATTATTCATGGTGAGGAAATGTTTCTAACTTTTTGGAGGAGGTCGGCGTGCTTATCTAAAAGACAAAGCATTGCGCATGGGTCTTTTTGATGCGCACGGATTTGGGCTGCTACATATCTAATTTCAGCCGGGTTGATTTGGCTGAGATTATATATGAGCATGGCATCCTGCTCGTACGGGACAGTTGGCGAAGCCTTAGGGGCATTAGAGCGCGGGTCACGGAGGGTGACCGGGGCATTTGTAGCCTGCAGTGCCTGAGGGGCCTTTGGGACTACTGGCGGTGCCTGAGGGGTAATAGTGGTGGCCTTAGGGGCCATAGTGGGGGCCTTAGGGGCCACAGATTGGGCCGTAGGGGCCATATTTGGGGCCTTAGGGGCCGTCGGGACTGCTGTAATTTGGCTTAAGGCCGGGACAGGGGCGTAGGCATTCCTTGCCCAGGGTAGTGGTCGAGACCACGCGTTGTGTCCGTAAGGACGCAACTCTGGGAAGGCTGTGGGTTGAGCCTGAAACTGGCGAAACGAAGGGGCTGGGAAGTGCGCGGCCTTTGGTGCCTGCACCCGTGACTTTCCTCGCGGAGCACGGGGGCAACCGCGATAATTCGCGGTGTGTCCCTGCTCTCCGCAGAGTACACACGCGGGCGGGGTAGTCGCCGTGTCCTTACAACGAGGACAGTCGGCGGTACCATGGTCGCCCAGGCATTTCACGCAGCGCGGGCGTGCGTGACAATTACGGGCAGAGTGCCCGTACAACTGGCAGCGATGACACTGGCCAGGGGTGAGTTTTTTATGAGGGGTCTCGATACGGAGGCCGGAGATATGGCATATAGATTTTATATTAAAAATCTTTTTGCCTTCAGGGGTATTTTCTAGTACGATTTGTACTAAATCGTAAGGGGCTTTGCCACGCGCTTTAAATAAGCGGTGGACTTCCAGAGCTGGAAGCTGTTTCGACTGAAGGTCGGTGAGTATGAAGTCTGTGTCGACTTCTTTCGGAATTCCGCGTACAACCACGCGGAGCTTCTTCTCCTCGACGGGAGTGTACGTATGGAAGTAGATCTTCCTTACGTTGAGGTAATGTTGGAGCTGCCTGTAGGAGGCGATGTCCGGCGTTTGCACGCGGATTCCGTCGGAAGCCGACTTTGCGTGTGAAAACGCAATGTGGCGCTCATTGAGAGCAGCCGAAATATTTGTCCAGGCAGACTTGTCCTGGACTACGATGGGCGGGGGAAGGGGGGCCTTTTTTGTCTGTGAAGCAGACTGCGAGGTTGGGGCTGGGGCAGGGGCGGAGCTGGCGGCGGATGCCTTGGCCGGTCTGGGTTGCCCGTGGGAGATTTTGGCGGTTTTCGCCGGGGGTTCGGAACGCGCGGGTTTACGCGCTCGCTTTCCGTGGGTCACTGGAGTGAACCCTTCGGAATCTGACTCCTCGGTTTGAGACGTCTCCTCCGAAGAGGAGGAGCCGTCACTAACGGGGGACTCATTACTATCCTCTGATGAGGAGCTGGAGGATGTGGGAGGAGAGGAGGAGCCTGAAGGGCTTTCCTCTTCCTTCATGGGAACGGGCTCTGGGTCTGGGGAGGCGGGCGAGTCTTCGGAGGCTTCGCGAGCGCGACGAAAGGCATTAAAGCCTTTCAACGCGTCGCCTCCTAACGATCGGAGGTACTCTAAAAAGAGTACCTCCATCGTGGAGGGAGGACCTTAGGTAGTAATTTTTATTTACCACCGATTCGGAACGCGCCTTCACCGAGAAGAATCGGCAAGAAACTCGGTGACGGTGAGTGATGGGTGTCTGTGTGGTCCAACCTGCCACAGGAAGGTTGGTTGAGTCGGGTGTGCCTAAAAAGGATGTGAGGTCCCTAACACTGGGTGGTCCCACGACGATGTGATGTCGCCGCGGGGTGAGTGGCCTACGCCTAGCAGTCCTTCGGGAGGGACCGAGCCACCGAAATGGCCCGGGATACGCTCCCTAAGGGATGGAATAT
This sequence comes from Anania crocealis, assembly GCA_949315895.1. Taxonomy (NCBI): domain Eukaryota; kingdom Metazoa; phylum Arthropoda; class Insecta; order Lepidoptera; family Crambidae; genus Anania; species Anania crocealis. Next base: position 14,976,988 of record OX438863.1, read on the forward strand.
AAGGATGGGTAGGGTGGGTCACGCCCGGCAGGGAAAGGACTGCAGTTTCTAGTGTCTCTAGGGCGAGGAGGAACGCCTCACCCTCTCAAACGTGCCTTCCAGGAGGCCTAGACTTACAGCCCGATATACCGGCGGCAGAGGATAATTTCAGCGCCTTGAAAAAGGCACTGTCTGTCGCTCCCTATCGAACAGAACCGCTTTGAAAAAAGCGTTTAACCCAACAAAGGTCAGTTGACACCGTTAGGTTAACCTTTGGAGAGCCGCGGGCGAAACCACGTAGAAAGAAATAAGATAGGAATGCTGCGAACAGCGAGACGGATCGACAGCGGAGCGAGCGTCCGACCTGTGCGAGCGCTGAGAGCGGAATGGTGCGCTGAGAGTGGTGACAAAAAAAAGCTAAGATGATAATGATTATTTGACTAATATTATAATTGCGAGAGTTTGGATGGATGTTTATTACTCAATCTCACCTACAGGCTGAAATTTTAACCACCTTCCAAATTTTAAATTTAACCGAGTTTCTTGCGCTGCTTCTTCTCGGCACTAGCCCAGACTTGTCCCGAAGCAGTGGTAGGTTTAAATTGGGACGTGTAAAAGCGCCTCCTGGGGCCTATTTGCAGAAATAAAACTGATTTTAACTGATTTTTAACTGATTTTAATATAATAATCTACGAGACAGAAAACAAATGACATATTTTTTCTTTCGGTATAGCTCGGTACAAAAATGTCAAGATAAAGCAAATAGAAAAAATCTAAAATTTTTGATACGGCCTCCTAGCAACACTTTTTTTTACACGATGCGTAGGTATTTCATTCATTCATTACGATACTATTCATAAGTTTTTGATTTTCCCTTTTTACCTTCACAGACCATAAAAATTGAAAACTAAGTTGAAAAAAATATTATCGGATGAAACCCTGACCTAAATTTTTTACTTCATAAATAGCCTAGTACGATACTTAACGCCTGTAAAACATTTTTAAGGTGATGAAAAAGTTTTTATCAAATATTAAATGGGTTGGTCTCTTCACGCATACGTAGTTGAGAGCAATTACTTGTGTTACAGATACGAAAGAGTGTATGTCTGTTAATTGTGCACAATTAAGCAGCTGCTTTAATTTAAATGAAATTTGTGGTGAAGGTATGGTAGTTCAATACCCTGAAAAGGTTATAAAATAGTTCTTATAAAAAAAAACTAGTTCAAAATGATCGTGATATAATCACAAATGCGAAATAATTTAGAAAATGCAATACTAGAAAGCGTAATATAACCGAGCCGATTATGGAGCTCGATTGACTGAAAGATTTGTTACGGGCGGAGTGTTAGTTTTGAAAAATATTTGTCTCAGCAAAATCTGAATTCAAATCTTTAACGTCACTTAATGATTTTTCCCAGTCGCTAAAACTGTCTATTTATTTCTTGAATCTACGCGAACATTTAACATTGTACGCGTAGTCTATCCATGACTATGTACTCTATAAATTTTGTGTTTTTTAATGATACGGTTCACCGTTGAACTAGAGTCCTTTTTAAATACTCTGAAACGCGTTGATCTCCAATTCTTTATTAATACCTCCACGTTTTAATGGACCGTTTTTTTTCCAGACGTCAACAACGTTTATCCTGTTACTCCACTTATCTCTGCACACGGTTGATGAAGGGCACGCCGTGAACCCGAGTAAGTATTAACTGTTATCTAAAGTAACGTCAGTAAAAAAGACCCTAAGGCTCTGTACAGACATGCGACTCAATGCGACTGAAACATTGTTGTATTAGAACATTGGTCTCTTTTATACGACATTTTGAATAATGAAGCTTCGCAGGAAGATGACGCAGCGGTCTGCCTGCTTCTGGCACTATTCCTTCAATAGTCTCTTATAACTTCTGTCAGAAAGAGGAGGAATTGCGTTACTATGGTTTTGTGTCGCACCCCACGGCAAACAAAAGATTTAGTGTTTATTTATTCACCAGTTGAAGACCAAATCTACTGACAGATTTATGAAGCTAATGTGACTAAGTAATGTAATTACAGACTTAATTTATTACCATCTTGCTAAATATGTGTGACATGCAATAAACAAGTTGATTTGATGTAGTTAAAGTAGCTGTGCGTTAGCTATTACGCTTTAGAATCGATAATCATTACTTACTTAACCAACTATTATGGGTTAAATTTACCTCGGGTACCTAAACTAGAAGAAACCGGGAAATAGTTAAGAGAAATATGAAATCAACAGAAGAACTGATGATTTATTATTACCCAATACTGAATTATAATTTCCCTCGAAGAAGCCAAAGAGGTCTACGTGGTTCCTTTAACAACTAAGTCATATTTTTTTAAACTATCTGCATAAAACGATAAATTAATTGTTTAAATTTAATTGTGTACCCTTTCCTGACTGACGGTACTTTTATGAACTCACTCGCATTTCGTCTATTATATCGTGAACGCAAGCAAGCAACGCTACAAAAACACTGTCGTTCCTTTCTCGGATCTCTTCCTTAGCCAATCAAAGCGCATCATCCATATCCTGCGGTAAACGGCCAATCAATTTGGTTTGCAAGTTACAACTTGTCGGGGACTTGACGAAGTAAATGAAGCGTGACTTGTAAATTGTTTTAAAAATTGTTTATCGTAGGTAAGTGGCATTTTATGTTATTATTTTCTTAGATTATGTAATAAAGATTGTGTAAGGATAATTTTATGGTAATATTTTGCATTGTTTTATGCCTAAATGTTCACAAGACTGGCGCGTACCAAAAAGTACCGACAGTAACTTTGGGTATGTGTTTTGTATGGCGTGAGTAGATAAATAGGGTGGTTTATTTTTATTATTATTTCATTAGAAACTTTTTTTTTTATTGTAGATGTACAGACATGAATATCGCAAAGAATACGGCCCTAATATAAGCAATATTACTTGAAGACATTCCAAATTGCGGCGATGTTTCGGAGGTGGATATTTCTGAGGAAGAAAATAAGCATGATGTTCAACTACCCGCACCAGGAGCCTCGAGAGACTTCGATGACGTTTTCGAGGAAACTATCGAAAAGGCCCCAGATGAAATAGAACTATCATCACTACCACCATCTCCAATAGATCAGATATCTCCAGTTTCTAGCCCCGCCCCTGACTTTGGGGTGGTGGAGGATCTATCTCCTAGTGGTCCACCCTGGGCAACGGCATCTTTGGTTTTCTAACCATTAATGACGGCTAACAGATCTCTCTGCGGTGGTAGGCTTCGTAAGAGGCCGCCTGGATGCTACCACCCTCCTGCCGGAGTCCAGCGCCAAACAGTTTTTCTGTGTTCCGCTGGTGTGTGGGAAAACCAGTACCTCTGGGTAAGCCCGCTCCATCTTAGGCTTCTTCTTAACCGTATAGTTAAGTACGTAGTCAAGAGCAAGCCCATTATTTATATAAAAAAAACAATTATTGTTTGCCCCTATGTGTGACTCTATTGTGACGTCGGTACATATATGTGGCTGGATTGCGCTGGACTAGGGAGATGCCAGTAGGTAGATAATGAAAACGCGGATTTTCTTGCTAATAAGGCGATAGTAGCTTGATGGTGTATAGTGGACTGTATGTTGATTTCTTGAGGCTGCACCAGTTGAGTCTTCTTGTAGACTGTTCAGTCTGAATGTGTTCCGACGAATGTTATTTTTTTTTATTTTTTTTTTTTTGAAAGGACCTATGCTGTGGCAGAAGGCCGTTACAGCTTCACCGGGCGGGTTTTAGGCGAGTGCGGAAGGCACTCAGCCCAAAAGCGGCCTGCTAGTGGGTACCTTCGCGTAGCGAAGCCTAGGGCTCGCCCGCGCAGGGGCCCCGTACTAGCGGCGCGATCGGACCGTGTCGGGTGCTGAAGGCACCCGGCCAAGAGGTCAGCCCGACTAGTGGTTGCATCGCGTAGCTCGGCGCTGCAACACAGACTGGTCTGTGCATACAGACCGATCTACGCGAGCCCCGTTCTAGTGGGCCCGATCGAGGGGGGCAGACTAGGCCTCAAGGGCGCCTCTGTAGGCTCGGACCTCGGCATGGGCCGTCGTCCGAAGGGCGGACTGGTGAGAAGCGGCCAGGTACATGTCTGTACCTGCCAAAATGATGCAAGGGTCCTCGCACTCGCCGGCGAGTGCGCTGATTCGATCTAGTGCTTGTCGGGTGTGTACTGTTGTGAGTGGTGAATTGTTTTACGAACGATGTGATTTCGTCGTCGGGATCTTCGAGAACGTTCCTCGGTCGGCGGAAACGGGCTTCGACATCTTTTTGGCACAAGTAGGTGGCGGCTTTGACTATGAGAGGATTCGTAAGATTGACGGCTTTATCAAAGAAGTGTTGAGACGCTTCTTTCATAAAGCTGGCAATCGACGGAATGTTAAGGTCGCGATGCAAATTATCGTTACACACATACCACGGGGCGTCCGAGGCAGAGCGTAAGAATTTGTTTTGGAGGATTTGGAGTCTTTCTAGTTCTGAGGGGCTGGCATGAGCGAACACTGGACTAGCGTATGTCATCACGGGTCGAATACAGGCTTTGTAAATTGTCAACTTATTTCTAAGTGACATTTTACTCTTCCTGCCGATATAGTAGTAGAGCCTTGAAAAGTAAAAGGCTGCAGTCTGACGGACGCGTTTTATGTGAGGTTTAAAGCTCATTCTACGGTCTAAGGTGACACCTAGGTATTTGACTGTCTTCTCCCAAGGGATCGGACGGTCGTATAGGGTGATAGGTGTGAGACATCGTTTAGGATGTTTTGAAGCGAAGAAACCTCGAGTAAAGTACACTGCTGCACTTTTCTCGGGGTTTACCTCTATTCGCCACATCCTAAACCAGTCACCTAGGGATTGGGCTGCACGTTGTAGTGCCTTAATGATGTAACCGGCATGGTAGCCAGAGTGATATAGGGCTGTGTCGTCCGCAAATAGAGCTAGCTCTACTTGCGGTGACCTGGGAATGTCGTTAATGAAAATTGAAAAGAGAAGAGGGGATAGCACGGAGCCCTGAGGGACTCCAGCCCTGATGGGGCGGGGAGATGAATAGGACCCCTCTACGCGGTAGCGAAAGGTACGATTTGACAGAAAGTCTCGAAGGATGAGCACGAGACTGTCGGGCACTTTGAGTTGGTACAGCTTGTAGATCAAGCCGTTGTGCCAGACTTTGTCAAATGCTTTCGCTACATCGAAGAAGAGTGCACCGGTTACCATCGGTTTGGATCTGTTGAGGCCGTCGAGAATGTGCTCCGTTAGGCGGTGCACCTGTTCGACACAAGAGTGGGAGGCTCTGAAGCCAAACTGTTCGTTGATTAAGAGATTGTTCGAGAAAATGTAATCTCTTAGGCGGGAGACGAGAACACGCTCGTATAATTTGCCCATAGTCTTGAGGAGACTGATGGGCCTGTAGTTGGCGGGCTTGGAGCGGTCCTTGCCGGGCTTAGGGATACCTATGACGTCTGCTTCTTTCCACGCGGTTGGAAAGATGCAGTTTGCCATGGCACTATTGAAGATAGCAACCAATAGGCAAATCAGTTGGGCGGGGAGGACTCGTAAGACTCTGTTGGAGATCCGGTCCGGACCGGGAGCCTTGTTTGGACGGAAACCTTTGATGATGGTTTGCACCTCATCGGCGGTGGTGGGTGCAAGGGGGCAGGTTGGAGGGAGGGCCGAGAGACGTTCGACTTCGCTGTACCATACTAAGGTGGGCAGCGTCTATAGGAAGCGTGCTAGGAGAGCACTGGGCCTCTAGGCTGTCGGCCAGACATTCGGCTTTCTCTTCGTCGTCGAATACGACGGAGTTGTCGGGTCTAGAGAGAGGAGGCATAGATGTGACTATATCTGACTTGAAGGATCTCGCCAACTTCCAATAGGCTTGGTGAGATGGTGAGATCGTTTCAAGTAGGCTATCCCACTGACTTTCCCGAAGAGCCTTAATACGTTCCTTTACAGATGTCCGTAAAGTGCGTAGAAGGGTTCGGTTATATTCGGTGGGATAGGAGTCATAAGCTCTGGTCGCAGCTCTCTTTGCCCTCAACAGCTCTCTCACGTCATCCGGCAAGTTCAATCTATGCCTAGGCATATCTGGAACTTGCCTAGACGAATCGCTAATAGCGGTCGTGATGTGGCTAGTGAGGGCATCGATCGCTTGGTTAGTCTCGTGAGGCGATCCTAACCTGTCTGGGATTGAGTTCAATACTGAATCGGGACTAGGTCCGAGATTGCTCTCGAGCCTGTGCCAGTCCAGTATTGTTTTCATGGATATCTGTTGGTCAGAGGGACCTAATTGGAGGACAACTGGGCGATGGTCAGAATCTAGGTCATGGTGGACTTCTATTGAACGAAGGCGCAGGCCTACATTCTTTAGAACCGCCATGTCCAAGATATGATAGAGAGATATGTCCATGTTTTTAAGAAGGGCTCAAAAAATCAAATCCAAAATTACAGGCCTATCTCTAAATTGTGTGTGTTCGCAAAAATTTTAGAAAAAATTGTCTATCAACAAGTTTATTCTAGCTTGCAACCGTTTCTAAATGATTTCCAACATGGTTTTCTGCGGGGTAGATCCACTACAACCAACTTGCTGTTATGCCATAACTTTATTGCTGAGCATATGGCGCAGGCCCAGGTGGATGTAGTGTATACTGACTATAGTAAATGTTTCGACCGAATTGATCACTGTATTCTCCTACAAAAGCTTCAACTGGTAGGTATACACGGCAATCTCTTTAGATGGTTTAGCTCATATGTCGGTAATCGTTGCCAAACAGTAGTGTTAAACGGTTACACGTCGTCCACACTATTCATACCCTCTGGTGTGCCTCAGGGCTCGCTCTTGGGGCCACTCTTATTTACCATTTTCATTAATGACATCGGTACTTGTTTTTCTAATAGTAAAGTACTGCTCTATGCTGATGATATGAAAATTCTATGTCCTATAAGGGCAGACTCAGATTGTTTACGACTTCAAAGAGATCTAGATACTTTTCAAAATTATTGCTCTATTAATAACCTTGATCTAAATATATCCAAATGCCACGTATGTACATTTTCTAGAAAAGCCCAAGTTATTACATATGACTACACTTTTAACAATCAAATTATCTCTAGGGTACAAGTTATGAAGGATCTTGGCGTAGTGTTTGACTCAAAACTATTATTTGAGAGGCATATTGACTCAATTGTTGCTAAGGCTAGTAAGGCCCTTGGCTTTGTTTTACGGATGTCAGCTGAGTTTAAAGATATAAAGACCATAAAAATGTTGTACTGTGTCTTCGTCCGGAGTCATTTAGAATATGCCTCGCAGGTGTGGAGCCCGGCTTACAAAACTTACATCGCGCGGCTGGAATCTGTTCAAATGCGATTTTTACACCATTTGCAATACAAATATCGTATCTTTATACAAGGCTACACACAGCGTTGTAAGCGTTTACACTTTTTACCATTGTATATGCGAAGAGATATGGCTGATATCACATTTCTTTTAAAAGTATTTCAAAATACTATAGATTCCCGAGAAACTGCTCAGTCTTTTTTATTTGAATGCTCCCATTAAAGTAACTCGTAATTTGAATATACTTCATGTCCCGTTTGTTAGAACCAACTATCGCAATAATTGCTTCATCTTCAGAACTTCTAATCTATTCAACACTGCTAATGATGATATGGACCTGGATCTTTTTAATACTTCTGTAAGCCAGTTTAAAAATAAATTTAGTAAAAGATTTTTCATGTTAAATTGATATACTTAGGTATGTGTATTTTTTTTTTACCTTTAATATGTATATGTTATTAATAATATAGCATGTACTGTATCACTTACATGTCACGAATGGTTTCTTTTTCCCTTTACAATGTAGCAATGACATTAACTAACAAAACAAAAAAAAAAAAACTTTGTCCGCATTTCATTTCCACTGTTTAAAATGCTATATGTGAAAACTTGTAATTGGCTATATTTAGAACATCATTGTATCTTAGTTAAGTACTTAGCTGTAAGTTTTCCAAATAAATGAAAAATAAAAATAAAATAAAATAAATAAATATCGGGTCTGTGGTTTACGTTAAAAGGATAGTGGGTCGGAGAAAGGGGGGCGATGATGTCAAAATTGAGGACTTCAGCAAGATCTGCTAACTCTCTACCATTGCTGGAGGTTGTTAAACAGTTCCACTGAGTATTTTTGCTATTGAAATCTCCGCCGAGAATGACGGAGGGTCCCATAGCAAAAAGAGCCTCATAGTCGCTCCTTAAGGGAGTCTTGCCGCCAGGTTGATAAATGGAAGCTATTATGACTGGTTGATGGCCGGTCATGGCTAGCCGACAGACAGAAGCTTCAACGTTTGTGAGCGTGGGAGGATCGAGGGGAACGCAATGCAAGGAGCGTTTGTAATAAATTAGAGTGCCGCCACCTCTAGTGGGCCTATCGTTGCGAACTACGTTATAGTTGGCAATCATAGCACTACGAGGGAGGATGGAGGGTTTTAATAAGGTTTCTTGTACCAAAAAGATGTCGACTTGGTGCTTCATAAGGAAGAGTGATATCTCTACCTTTTGTTTTTGAAGACCAAAGGCATTAAAAAATGCGATGGTAAGGGACCGGGGTTTCGTTCTAGAGGGTGTATTATTCATGGTGAGGAAATGTTTCTAACTTTTTGGAGGAGGTCGGCGTGCTTATCTAAAAGACAAAGCATTGCGCATGGGTCTTTTTGATGCGCACGGATTTGGGCTGCTACATATCTAATTTCAGCCGGGTTGATTTGGCTGAGATTATATATGAGCATGGCATCCTGCTCGTACGGGACAGTTGGCGAAGCCTTAGGGGCATTAGAGCGCGGGTCACGGAGGGTGACCGGGGCATTTGTAGCCTGCAGTGCCTGAGGGGCCTTTGGGACTACTGGCGGTGCCTGACGGGCAATAGTGGTGGCCTTAGGGGCCATAGTGGGGGCCTTAGGGGCCACAGATTGGGCCGTAGGGGCCATATTTGGGGCCTTAGGGGCTGTCGGGACTGCTGTAATTTGGCTTAAGGCCGGGACAGGGGCGTAGGCATTCCTTGCCCAGGGTAGTGGTCGAGACCACGCGTTGTGTCCGTAAGGACGCAACTCTGGGAAGGCTGTGGGTTGAGCCTGAAACTGGCGAAACGAAGGGGCTGGAAAGTGCGCGGCCTTTGGTGCCTGCACCCGTGACTTTCCTCGCGGAGCACGGGGGCAACCGCGATAATTCGCGGTGTGTCCCTGCTCTCCGCAGAGTACACACGCGGGCGGGGTAGTCGCCGTGTCCTTACAACGAGGACAGTCGGCGGTACCATGGTCGCCCAGGCATTTCACGCAGCGCGGGCGTGCGTGACAATTACGGGCAGAGTGCCCGTACAACTGGCAGCGATGACACTGGCCAGGGGTGAGTTTTTTATGAGGGGTCTCGATACGGAGGCCGGAGATATGGCATATAGATTTTATATTAAAAATCTTTTTGCCTTCAGGGGTATTTTCTAGTACGATTTGTACTAAATTGTAAGGGGCTTTGCCACGCGCTTTAAATAAGCGGTGGACTTCCAGAGCTGGAAGCTGTTTCGACTGAAGGTCGGTGAGTATGAAGTCTGTGTCGACTTCTTTCGGAATTCCGCGTACAACCACGCGGAGCTTCTTCTCCTCGACGGGAGTGTACGTATGGAAGTAGATCTTCCTTACGTTGAGGTAATGTTGGAGCTGCCTGTAGGAGGCGATGTCCGGCGTTTGCACGCGGATTCCGTCGGAAGCCGTCTTTGCGTGTGAAAACGCAATGTGGCGCTCATTGAGAGCAGCCGAAATATTTGTCCAGGCAGACTTGTCCTGGACTACGATGGGCGGGGGAAGGGGGGCCTTTTTTGTCTGTGAAGCAGACTGCGAGGTTGGGGCTGGGGCAGGGGGGGAGCTGGCGGCGGATGCCTTGGCCGGTCTGGGTTGCCCGTGGGAGATTTTGGCGGTTTTCGCCGGGGGTTCGGAACGCGCGGGTTTACGCGCTCGCTTTCCGTGGGTCACTGGAGTGAACCCTTCGGAATCTGACTCCTCGGTTTGAGACGTCTCCTCCGAAGAGGAGGAGCCGTCACTAACGGGGGACTCATTACTATCCTCTGATGAGGAGCTGGAGGATGTGGGAGGAGAGGAGGAGCCTGAAGGGCTTTCCTCTTCCTCCATGGGAACGGGCTCTGGGTCTGGGGAGGCGGGCGAGTCTTCGGAGGCTTCGCGAGCGCGACGAAAGGCATTAAAGCCTTTCAACGCGTCGCCTCCTAACGATCGGAGGTACTCTAAAAAGAGTACCTCCATCGTGGAGGGAGGACCTTAGGTAGTAATTTTTATTTACCACCGATTCGGAACGCGCCTTCACCGAGAAGAATCGGCAAGAAACTCGGTGACGGTGAGTGATGGGTGTCTGTGTGGTCCAACCTGCCACAGGAATGTTGGTTGAGTCGGGTGTGCCTAAAAAGGATGTGAGGTCCCTAACACTGGGTGGTCCCACGACGATGTGATGTCGCCGCGGGGTGAGTGGCCTACGCCTAGCAGTCCTTCGGGAGGGACCGAGCCACCGAAATGGCCCGGGATACGCTCCCTAAGGGATGGAATATAAGGATGGATAGGGTGGGTCACGCCCGGCAGGGAAAGGACTGCAGTTTCTAGTGTCTCTAGGGCGAGGAGGAACGCCTCACCCTCTCAAACGTGCCTTCCAGGAGGCCTAGACTTACAGCCCGATATACCGGCGGCGGAGGGAAATTTCAGCGCCTTGAAAAAGGCACTGTCTGTCGCTCCCTATCGAACAGAACCGCTTTGAAAAAAGCTTTTAACTCAACAAAGGTCAGTTGACACCGTTAGGTTAACCTTTGGAGAGCCGCGGGCGAAACCACGTAGAAAGAAATAAGATAGAAATGCTGCGAACAGCGAGACGATCGACAGCGGAGCGAGCGTCCGACCTGTGCGAGCGCTGAGAGCGGAATGTTATTTTTTGCAAATCCCGCTCGCAGTTATGTGGAGTTTCGCTGCATTCTATTAGTGACTATATCTGCTTAGCGTCAAGTGCACGCGTCAGCAATATTTTGTGCGAGCGAAACTCCCTATCGTGCGAGCGAGATGGCAAATGAGACCCTCCTTACGCGGCAATACCGTAAGGAGAGCCTCTTATGTGTGTAAGGTGTGTAGTGTACCTATTCGCCTTTATTTATTTAGTAAAAACTTTACAACACGTAATAACAACATACGATAAACTTAAATAAGACACATAAACAAATAGGACACTTATACAATTTCTAACATTATCTTACACTAACTATACAATACAAAGGTAATTTACAAATTTTTTTTTTTTTTTTTTTATTTGTTTAATTGCAAACTTTACAGCTTCTATTATTTTACATAAAATACTAAAAATAAAATTCTTAAATAGCCAATTAAAAAGTTTGTCACATTAAAATTTATATAAAGGACGATCTAACAGTTTACTCATGTGCTAACAGTGCAGGCTACACGAAGAAAATATCTACTACTTAGTAACAAAAAGAATGAAATGCGCGAGAAATATGACCGGTAAGTGTGAGTGATGTGTGTGAGTGAATGTAAGTGTGAATGTGAGTTGAGTGTGGGATGCTCCGTTTACTGGGGTGGCTCACGAATCTGAGGTAGCTTTTCCAATACATATGAGATGAAATGGGTTCGTTTCAAAAAGAAAATATCAATATCACTAAAAGCCTTTTCAAAAGTGTTCACGATTCTGTGTATGACGGAGTGAGCAGCATAGTTTGATCTAACCGCTCCAGTGTGGAAACAACGCGTATGCCTGCGCCTGGAGCGCATTGCAAAGGCGCACAGTCCGATGCGTTCAGTCAGCTCCGGGCTGTCCAGCGCTGCGCCCACAACATCATACAAAAATTTCATGTCTGCTACCAAACGCCGTTCCTCTAGTGAGTGAAGACACAGGGTTTTAAGTCTCTCTTCGTAACACTCTCGTTTTTTGAGACGAAACATTAAACGGCGACTAAAACAGCGCTGCACGCGCTCCAACTGAGCTATGTGCGTTACATAAGATGGTGACCATATTACTGAGGCATATTCCATAATGCTTCTAACGTAGGCGAAATAAAGAATTCTTAAAGACTGAATTTCAATAAAAGGTTTTGTCGATCTATGAAGAAATCCAAGCATCTTATGGGCCCTCTGAGTAATATAGTCAAAGTGTGTGGTATATAAAAGTTTACGGTCCAACATTATACACAAATTTTAAACACTTTTAAATCAAACTATAACACACAACATAATAATAAAGTAAATAGACTATACAAGTAAATAGGCCGTCTGTAACACTATTAACGCAAGTAGATAGGCCGTCCGTAACAATTATCTTGATGTCCACCTTCAACGAGTGGATCCATGTCAAGGAACTCTGCTAACACCTGCCCGACCAAATCATGTCCCAGAACCAAATCGTAAGTGGAAAAGGCGGGAAGTAGAAATTAGTTTTTCTTACTCAATATAATGGAAATTTTTCTCAACTGTTCCACACCGACCGATGACCGTGACTTGTCTCAGACAGTGAAGGACTATAATGCCTTTATGGGTGGCCTGATCGCCTAAGAGCCTTGTATTGGGTCGACCGCAAATCTCTAAAATGGTGGTATAGACTATTTTGAGGTGTTCTGGACATAGCTTTTGTCAATGCCTTTGTCAGCCACAACCTGTTCTTAGAAAAAATCACAGTAAAAGACTGTCGGCGATCCATTGCCCAAGGACTAATGAGTAAGAAAGATGCTGGTCAGAAAAAGAGAACTTCATCAGATAACTTGAACTTGAACGTGTTTCGTGGGTTATTGATAGTGAGGTTTTAGTCTGATTTGTTACCTCTATATATTTTTTTAACATTATTTCTTGAAATAGTTACCTAAGAAGTTCTTAATGAATGTGATACATAAAATGCCTGACGGTACAGATAAGTCTAGGTACTGAAAAACTTAGTTCTAGGTACAATAAAAATCTAAAAAAAATATGTGTTCATTTTAAAAATAATATTTAGAATTTATCGAAAAGATTTCAAAATTCAAACGATTATGGTATGCAGGCAGGAAAGGGTTAATGCACAATATTATCTACCTAACTATGTAAAAAAATAAAGATAAAAATAGTTATCATTAAAATTGCACGTGTAAATAGAGCCTTATTAAATCTGGAATGGCGCGCATTAAGGCCCGGTTGAAAAACGGCTCAACTTTCACCTAGAGAGTTTTTCAATTTAAACATTTTGAATGAAACTTAACTCGTTATGACAGTTTTACAGGTAGTCGAATTCGAAACTTTTTACTTTATGTTGTTTCTCATATTTTATTTCAATGGGGTAGATACAGTCCACTCAATTGATATCCTTATTATGATCTAGTCCTAGTTTTGCCATAAATTTAGTATGGCAGTAGTAAACTTATGAGTTTACAACTACTTTATTAAAATAACTGTAAGTATACTTATTTGAAACCCATAAAAAATCTTATCACCAAATAGCTGGTATCAATCCGGTTTTTTCATAAAAAAAAAGATTTATCTATAAAGGAATGGTGTTTTTGAATTATCTGTGAATTGATAATTTTAAGTTTAGTCTACCATCCAACTTTCAGTCAGTAAATAATAATTAACCCAGTCGTATCTTTATTATGTTACATTTTAAATAAATGTTAATTTTTTTCCAGAAAAAATGCACTTTCTCACATCCAACCTAAGCAGGTGATCTTGCAATAATTGCCACGTTTGACAGGCGGTCTTGCGATCGTACTTTGGCCAGTGGTGGCTGTAAGTACTCTTTTGTTCTTTAGAAGTCTTAGAGGCAACAAAAGTATCATCTTCTAGTAGTTTTACTATAAAAGCCTCCAAAAAAACAAGGAAACACAAAGTGTGTAATATTTTTAATAAATGAAAATTCGTATAGCGCCTTATGAGAGTATTTTTCGCCTACAGACGAAGTATTTTTCACCTTTATACCCCCCACTATCCCCCTTTTTATTGTGATACTAGCGGACCCGACAGACGTTGCCCTATCTTAACTACGAATATGTTTAATAAAAAAATGTTACTCATTGTTTAATAATATTATGCTTTATCATATACAATATTCTTTGTTTTTTTTTTTCTGACGGTTATATAAATAGTTTTGTTGGTATCCCGACACGGTAACAGGCGACATATTACTGGCCATGTGCAAAAGTCATTTTTTTACTCCCCATTTGACGATATTAAATTAGCAGCACGCATTGTCAATGTTATGTCAAACGCCATACATTAAAAAAAATTAAATTGTCAAAAGCGATAAGGTTACATGTCAAATAATTTAGTATGGTGATTAAGTTTTCTTAAATTAAATTAAATTTTCTAATTTTCCGCGCAATTTTCTTAATTTTTTCTTTCATAAGAACATTCTCCTGACAATGACAAACAAAACAAAAAAAGAATAAGCGAAATCAGTCCAGCCGTTCTCGCGTGATGCGATGACCAAGGGAAATAGGGATTCATTTTTATATATATAGATTAATATTAAGTAAAACCATCTTTTGGGTATCAAACCCATCTTAGATAATGTATTTGAATTATTTGACAATGTATCGTTTTCTGGGTCAGCCAGTATTAAATTGTGCTTAAATTGGATTCTTACAAATATAAAAAAAAATTAATATCTATTATTGGTGTCTAATTTTAGATTCGTAACGTCTAACATTTGATAACACGTGGGTTCTAAGCACGTGAAAGTGATATTTTGCCTCTGATATGAAGTCATTTATTTTAATTGTGTTTGTTCAAGAATAAATAACTGTTTCCTTATACAAAAATAATGATTTGTACTGCGATATAGGATTGCCCTACAATAAAGCATCATTATTAATGTTTCGCATTGAATTTCTTAATTCCAGGTGAATTTAGGTAAAATCAAAATTAATGGTCATAAATGATTTTCAATCTATTCAAATCTCTTTTACTTAGCTGTTCGTTTGAAGCATTTTGGAAAAGTAAGTAATTAGAATTCCATCTTAAATCAAAGTCACCTCATTTCGAGTGAAAAATTTTTAAAGGCCGGTACAGCATAAGTACTAAAAAAAACATTTATATAAATTAAAAAAAATACGCCGATTTTTAAGAAAATTTTATTTTGAACACATTTAGGAGTAAAATAAAACATCTCGTTTCTTATTATGTGCGGTGCTTGACCTTGTCCTTGTCCGATAACGTGCCGCGGCCGATGACTGAGTGAGACGGAGGCGATGACGTAGGGATCATTGAAAGTAGACAGGATGCTCTTTAAAATATTTATTTCCTTTGTTAGAA
This sequence comes from Anania crocealis, assembly GCA_949315895.1. Classification (NCBI taxonomy): domain Eukaryota; kingdom Metazoa; phylum Arthropoda; class Insecta; order Lepidoptera; family Crambidae; genus Anania; species Anania crocealis. The sequence goes on from OX438863.1 coordinate 14,992,298, forward strand.
AAAAAATGAAATAAAAACTACCCAGATTTCTTTTAAAATAAGGATATTGTCCTATTTCACTGATATAATTAGAGACTGTACAAATTTTTTCACCTTATTAACCACATTCACACATTGTATTCCACAATTTGTATATGTTATGAACAAGATTCATAAAGATTTTTGGCATTGTATTTTATTAGTTAATTCATAAACCACAGTCAGTTAAAACTTATATAATATCGAAATATGGTAAGAGGCGACTAATCATAGAAATACTGTCAGGTGAAGACGGAAGCAGTGTCTTGTATTACCCATTACCTGAACTGGTAGGTTTAAATTTGGGAGGTAGGCGTCTGTGGCCTAGTAACAGAAATAAAACAGATTTAACTGTCTTTGACTTTGATCGTCAGAACACCTAGTTAGGGCTGTATATAGCCCTTTAATAGTGAAACTACTAGAAAATGCTACTTTTGTTGCCTCTCAAGACTTCTAAAGAACAAAAGAGTACTTACGGCCACCACTGGCCAAAGTACGATTGCAAGACCGCCTGTCAATCGTGGCAATTGTTGCTAGATCACCTGCTTAGGTTGGATGTGAGAAAGTGCGTTTTTTCCGGAAAAAATAAACATAAGGCTGTAGCCCTAACTAGGTATAGGGCCGATCTTGCGAAGGTCACTGGAAGTTGCTGGATATGGGTGGCTCGAGACCGATCGTTGTGAAATCGTTTGGATGACATGATGATGATGAGTTGTTTGAACTGATAATGAAACTGCTACCCATCTACAAATTAGCGATTATTTCAGAGAGAATATCCAGGAGTCCATTTTTTAAACTGAGACATCATGTATTGATATAGTATTATGATAAAGTGTTAGTACAAAAATTGACTCAATCCAAATCGAAATGGAAGTTTCCTACGAAATGCAAATTCACTAATGTAAATATCATTCAGGTTGGTATCTATATCCCCAAGACTACTTCAATAAAGTTTATTTGAACTAGCGCTTGCTTATTTTCAATTACGTCGAAAAATTGCATTTCTTGAGATTAGGTAGCTGGGGGTGCTTAGGTGAAATATTCACCTAGCCTGTAGCCCGAGACGGGTGGAATGAACTAATAAAAGGAAATATACAGGATGCCTTTAACCTTTGTGAATAGGCATCGGGCCCCGAAGGACACTGTTACAAAAAGGATTGAACTATATTAACCCCACTGATTAGGCTGAGAGTGACTTGGCTTTGTGAACAAACGAGCGAAGAAAGTACCGTATAGTGTAAAGTGGAATAAAGTGTCTTGATGTGAGGCGAAAGGAGTGCTGCCAAGCAAAGATGGACAGGCAGGTGTCTTCTCAGCACCATGGACCAAAATGCTTTTGCCAACCCGTTTACCAGTGGAGTAAAACATATATGTCCTGAAGTGGTCTTCTGTAAGGTAATGGTGATAGCGAGGAAACCAATAAAGTAGTCTTGTGTTAATTGAATATTTTCCTGCGTTGCTAAAGATTAAAATTTTATAGACAGTGTATCTTTGGCTACCTGACAAAACGAAGCCCACGTTATGTAACCTTTTTGTATAACATCTTGGCATTATTATTTAAATTTTTTATAAGTTAAAATAGTATTACAAAATTGTAAAAAAATTGTAAAGATGATGTAAATTAGTCTACTGTATGACATGGGCCTCTCCAAAAGTAAGATTTAGCCATTCACCACGTCTGACAGGCAGATTTACAATAGCAGTTTGGCCAATGATCGAGAGAAGAGGCTTCTGATAGAAAAGGGTTGGTATCATTATTTTATGTACCGGTATCACACGGTACACATTTGTTACTTGATATTGAATTGAAATGATAATATGGTAAGACCACCATTCTATTAGACCCGGACAATTTCACAGTGTTCTCATCTATAGTGTATGGGTCTTCGATCGTTTTACAATTGTGTCTACATTGCGACCCCTGGAAGGGTTAGATTGACGGGTCGATGTTGATTGCTACATCGTCAGCATTTCGATTGAAGTGCAATGTAAAGAGTGATAAAGAAAAAAGGTAGTCAACGAGCCCATTTGGGCCTGTTACTCAAACATTTGATTTGCTGGGATCGATGTTTTTTTTTATTTTAAAATCATAGTTTCTTCATAGGGAAAGGTTTCTTTCAGCCCCTTAAGGAATAAACGCTCTTTTTCGTCGTCAGTTGCAATTGTAAAGTAATTTATATGATCAAACTGTTATTTTTACATAGATTTCAACGTATAAAAAAAATACTTTTTCTTTAATTTTAAGTTACTTTGATTTTTGTTTGGGATGCTGCGAAAAATCTTCGCGTCCTAATTACCTCAATGTCTCAAGACGAAAGGTTTTGACCAGTGCGTGCTACCAGGGTGATATGAGTCTCATAAGAGGGCCAAGTTCACACAGCAGGTAATAGAGAAAGCAAAACTAGGTATTTCCTAGCGTGATAGAATCAGAAATGAGGAAATCTGTAGAGGAAACTTAGGTTACTGACATCGCTCGAAAAATTACGGAGCTTAAGTGGCAGTGGGTGTTACACACATGTGGGTGTTTTCAGTAAGAAGAAACAATGGTCGTAAGGGCAGATTTCATATAAATAAAAACATATACAATTTATTCCAAATTCCCTAAACTATTTACGAAACTAAATTGCTACAACTTTACGTTGAATATTGTGAAATGTACAGTTGGCAAACTGGATTTAAAACTAGTTTACCATAATCCGCCTGAACTTAACGGCTTACATTGTGTGATTTAGGCTTTGGCTGTTTAGATTAATATTATGTTAGTATGAATAATGATTTCAATTTGTATGCAAATGAGACAGGTACTCAGGTACTGGGACATTATGGAACAAGGGGTTTTATTAATATTAATGTCATGTAAGTCATCACTTTTTACAATGTTTTGCAACTATTACAATGTCTATACTACTATCTTCAAGCAGAAACCTAACCAGCCCTGGTAGCAAGGATAATTTAAAGCGATTTCAACGCTAGGCCTCTATATAAAATATTTTAGTTGGATTTCGCAAACGATAAATATCAGTTACTTACTTAAGTCAGTCATTTTATTGAATTCAATCTTCACTCGTAACCCACATTGATAACTTACCAGTATCCTTAGAACCAAATAAAAAAAAGTACCAGATTTAAGTTGCCTGGGAAATTTTTGTTAATTTGTTCAAAATAGTAGCGATTCTTATGTATCATAAGTTCATAACCGCCTATCTTGGTTATCCCTTACTAAGGACAGGTTGTTAATTTTACATTGCCGTTCTGTTTAAAGGTATGGCAAAGAATAATACACTACTACTAATATCAGTATATAAACTTGAAAAATTTTGTCTCAGGCGGGACTCGAACCCGCATCTCCTCGCATGCCGGGCGGGCGCCATACCATTAGGCCACCGAGACACTGCGACACGGCGCGAATTTTTCAAGCATATTCTTACGCTATAAGCCAGCGTTGTTTCATCAATGTTAGGAGTTTGCACCCTTAACACCCGAAAGAAACATCTTTACAGATGTTTGACAGTCAGTTAAGATGAAACAGCTATTTATATACTTTATTTGATATTTTAGCAACTTAATTGCACTTATAATATCAGTATATAAACTTGAAAAATTTTGTCTCAGGCGGGACTCGAACCCGCATCTCCTCGCATGCCGGGCGGGCGCCATACCATTAGGCCACCGAGACACTGCGACACGGCGCGAATTTTTCAAGCATATTCTTACGCTATAAACCAGCGTTTTGCGAGGAGATGCGGGTTCGAGTCCCGCCTGAGACAAATTTTTTCAAGTTTATATACTGATATTATAAGTGCAATTAAGTTGCTAAAATATCAAATAAAGTACACTACTACTACTAACGATACGGCAAGGAAAGGGATATTTAGCCAACAAAAAGTAATGCATCTTATCTTGGAACACTACGGTTGAAATTGCAATGTAAATGTTTTCGCATGTCACATTATGTGTAGGTTTAGCATTGCACTCTCAAACGTAGTGTTATAACATAAGATACAATCACTAGTCAACTAAAATCCCTTGCTGTGCTGTCCCGTTGATGGGCGCACATCATTCTACGTGCAATCTCGCTTCATTATTACCAATATTTTCTATTGTGTCTGTTACATTTCTGAAATCCCTTACAGATCAAATTCTTTTGCGTAGGTTGCTCATGTCTTCGCTTCACGTCGACATACGGCAAGGATCGCGGCACATTCAGCAGCCCCGACTACCCGCGCCCGTACCCGCCGCGCGTCGACTGCCTCCTCTACACATTCCTCGCTGCGCCCCACGAGATTGTCGAGCTTGTCTTTACCGACTTCGACATCTATAAGGAACATCTCGAGTGAGTCAATATTGATATTGATATGTATAGCTTAAGGCCCCAAATTGATGTTGTATTTAGAATTTATTATGTATTAATAGATAGATCTTTCCCTCGCGGTAAGTTTGAATTTGAATAGTCGTGAGAGTAAGCATAAATAATGATTATCGTGAATTGAGAATCACATACATTAGAATGTTTCTCTCTCTATGGAGGCTTTTGTCATTATCGCTATGTTTGGGTCGCAGTTAGACCAGTGGTGAGTAGACGCTGCTGCCGGTCATTTTTTGACGATACAGAATTATTAGTTTCTTTGACACCTAATTGCACCTGTAAGAATTTACAGGTGGACTATGTCATTAATACTGTAAAATATTTAAAACGTCAGGATAAATCAAAATAAAATGTAAAAAAACGCGAGTTACATCCTTAAATACATCTATTATTTCAAAGTAGGTGCTCATTTAATTGCCCCCTTCTCTATAACGGGTCAAGAACGGGTTACGTTTTTCTTTTTAGATCGACGGACCATACACGTCTTTAATTATCCGTTTACATATTTTTCGTCCAGTTTTTCATTTTATGTATTCAGATAAAAGATAATAATGTCTCACTATAATCTCAACATAGATTTCTTATGATAAGAAAAAGCTGCTACCAAAGTTATAAGCTAAATGTTAACGGTAAGCTAAATACCTACCCGAATATGGCAGACAGTGTTTATTTATGTTAGAATCGCGAATTTTATATCTAAAAACTGATTTAAGTATCTTCTTTCGGATATTGACGGTATTTAACCAAAACCTTGAGTAAACTCCTCTGGCTTACAGCGCAAACCGTTTGGAAAATGTTCCCTGACATAAGTAATGATTGTCTCCGTAGCTCAGTTGGGAGAGCATTCACCCAGACAGAAAAAGGTCATCAGTCTAAACCTCACCCGAAACTGTCCAATTTGATTTAGATCAATCGTAGATTCCACCAAAAATTATTATGACTCAGGCTGTGATAGAATAAGTAAGAGTACTATCTTAATTTTGGTGACGTAACGTTTTGTTTTTAATTTAAGCCAGCCAGAATGCTGAACCTTCTATACAAGTTAACAATGGTTTAATATATCCTGACACGACATGTTGACACGGTCTCTCCCAACACGACTCCGCATACAAGCTTAGTTAATTCGCTCAGGGCACAAACATTGCGTACTACTAAATCAGCTCGTGGCGAATCACTCACTATTCCCGAAACTATCTTGCAAAAGCACGGTCATTGTCTATTTAGTCTCATGAATAAACCATGCTGAATTAAGGAGGGGGTAAAATTAAGGGTGTGCTTTGGTTAAATCGAGGCATTTCTGCGGGCAAAGGTCATTGAGTCCGTCTAATGACGAGGTTCCTTTGTCGGACCTATCTGGATTATTGGGCTCCATCGTAAAGTATGGGCTTGGCTGTTGTTAATGGATCGCTTATACTGAGTGTACAAAAGAATGGGATTCTCCATAAAAACACTTATTTTTCTTATGATTTAGGTATTTAACTTTGCTAAGGCTTTTAGAACATTATCACTTAGGTATAGTGTGTATTAGTAAGCATGGATCATTTGAATTTATGTTTAGAAGTCTGATGAAGTTTCTATATTGTATATTATCATCAGATGATTCAGCGGTTTTTAGAGTATTCTGTAATTAATTGGTTGGTCTGGTGGTTTAAGTACCGGGCCAAGATCTCGTGGTTCTGCGTTCGATCCCCGGGCAGTGCAACAAGAATTACGAATTTTCTAACATAGCTCGGGTTTGGTTACTATTGCTGGGGTCGATCAAAGCGTAAGCGCGCCGAGTACAGGAGTTCCAAATTCGAAATTCCATCACGGTGAGTCGGCTGGGGGCGCTGGGGCTCGTCGAATTCGACACAATTTAAATAGCAAGGGAATATTGCGATTCGATTCTACTCAATTCGGCTGGTAGACGACCGCTATAATCGCTCCATTAAGTTACGTCATATGGAGCAACTCTAGCAGTGAATTAATTTATCATCGTAACATATTTCATTGTTTTTTTTTATTTTCTATATTAACATAGTGTTAAAAAGTACTTATAAAACTTTTTTTTTTCTATATTAACATTAGGTGAAAAAGTATGTTGGCACACGTCAAAAAGACAGAGAATGATTATATTTGGGATAGGTATTAACTTTTAGTTAATTTTAGGTATGTTAAATAATATCTTCAAACCTATTAATTCTTTTATAATCAATATCGCTAAGCATCGTCCATAGCTGGGCAAATGATCTTCAAGACAAGCGATCACGCGCCACTCGCATTTAGCGTTTTTTTTTAAAACCAATGTCTTGAACATGCTAATAGTAGCCATACATTTTTGTAATAAAAATTATTGCTCTGCTGGCTTTATCCAGGGAGGAAACAGGGGACTACGTTTGTATGGAAAAACGGCCGTTGTGTTTCCTCTTAAGTATGTCGCTACGCGGTCGCTCTGGAACTTTGAATGCTCTAAGCTCTGGAATAATTCCAATAAATTCTTATGAGTTCAAAACTATTTTTTTTTGTTAGTATGAAGGAACGCGCAGATAATACAAGTTAATAATACATAGGTAAATACACGCTTTATTATCGCTCTCAAAGAAGCTAAAAATAGATCACTTAAATTTTTCACAGACGATATCAAATTGGGAAATTAATGATTCTCCAATTTACCCTTAATTGATTTTAGAGATATGTCTTTTGTAGGGTTTCAAAATATCTCCATACAATATTTCATCTAAATTGGTTCAGCGGTGTTAGCGTAAATATGGAACCGACATTCATTTCATTTAATGATACAGAGTTAAGTAGGACTTTTGCATTCATAATGTTAGTAAGTCTTGTATGTACTAAGTCGACGAACTAAGTACCTATATACTTTATTTGATATTTTAGCAAATTAATTGCAATTATAATATGAGTAGGTATATAAACTTGAAAAATTTTGTCTCAGGTGGGACTCGAACCCACATCTCCTCGCATGCCGGGCGGGCGCTATACCATTAAGCCACCGAGACACTGCGACACAGCGCTAATTTTTCGAGCTTAATCTTATCGCTGTAAGCCAGCGATGTTTCATCAAATGTTAGGAGTTTGCACCCTTAACACCCGAAAGAAACATCTCTGCAGATGTTTGACAGTCAGTTAAGATGAAACAGTTATTTATATACTTTATTTGATATTTTAGCAACTTAATTGCAATTATAATATCAGTATATAAACTTGAAAAATTATGTCTCAGGCGGGACTCGAACCCGCATCTCCTCGCATGCCGGGCGGGCGCTATACCATTAAGCCACCGAGCTAACATCGCTGGCTAACATATTAGTACTCAAAAAGGGTTTAGTATCGCATTTACTTGTAGGTAATTTAAGTTATGAAAATTACTGAATCCTGTAGGTGTAAACTGTGTCAAAAGAGTTACAGGGCGTTGTTTAAACCAAATCTTGGGCTTTGAATAATATTTTTTAAGTTTTTTGATATTATACTTAATTAACTTTACGGTTAAGAAGAAGCCTAAGATGGAGCGAGCTTGCCAAGAAAGTGGCTCTGGTTTTCCAACACACTAGCGAAACACAGAAAACCTATTTGGCGCTGGACTCCGGCAGGAGGGCTGTAGCATCCAGGCAGTCTCTTGCGATGACTACCACCGCAGTGGGATCTGTTAGCCGTCATCATTTGTCAGAAAACCAAAGATGCCGTTGCACAGGGTGAACTACTAGGAGGTAGATCCCACCACCCTAAAAACCACTTTCACCTTTACCAATCACAAAATCGTCGGTACACCTATGCATAAACCATTGTCCAGTACGCGGTTGTAATTCCAGAACCTTTCCGTACTAACAGGGGTTCTTCTTGTTATATGTGCCACCTACAACTACTTTAGCTTAGCAATGCTTCGAGCCATGTCGGTTAAATGAAAGATCCTACGGATTTCCGCACTAGTAATTCTACTGGCTAGAGAAATACCTAGCATCGTCATCTCCTTTATCCGCTATTCGACCTTTAGCCTTTCAGACTCTTAATATTTGTTTATGATTATCCGTTTTATCCTATAAATTTAAATTTGGCTTGTACTTTTTTTGTTGTTTTATATTTTTCCTGTATTCTAAACTCGATTAACATCCACCTCCTTGAACTTTGATCGTACTTTTTTACACCCTGTATAGGCATAAGGTGTAGGTATTGCAATAAGTTACGTTAGTTATTATCATCATCATCATCATCAGCCTATCACAGTCCACTGCTGGACATAGGCCTCTCCAAATGCACGCCACTTAGGTCGATCCTCGGCTTCTCGCATCCAGCTCCTGCCAGTCACCTTGCGCAAATCATCACTCCACCTGGCCTGAGGGCATTCTACTACGTTAGTTATGCTAAACGAAAATAAACTAGTCAGTTACTGAAACAGAAAAACATGCCTTTAAATTTCCGATACCAAAACTACATCGCGTCCCAATGTTAATATCAAGCAAACAACTGTATCGGCCTTTGACTCGAGGAACTCCCGCCAAAACACTCAAAGGCACCATTTACATTTTCGTCACATTTGTCGTAATAAAGTAGCCCATGTAAATGTTTAAAGACAGCCATTGTGGAGGCAATAACGTTCATTTTGCAGTAAGGATCCCTGACTATGCGACTCTCAGAATGTACACCCATTTTATTAAACTGTTATTCAGTTAGGTCTGGTTTACACGGTCTCACTGATACTCATTTGTTTGGCGAGAAAGAGAGGTGTTACAATAATTTCGATAGTGTACATTTTCGGCTAATCTGGTGTTTTTGTAAGTTGTCGATTGTGGTGTTTATTATTATCATCACCTGCCACTGCTAGACACAGGCCACTTCAAAAGGAGGATTTTGCCATAATCGCCATGCGTGGCGAGGCGATCGCAGTTTAGCCAATAGTGATGGCAAGACGCTGCAGTTTGTAAATAAGTAAGTCAATTTTAATCTTCCTAGTCCTTATGTCTCAGAGATCTGTCTCAGAACTAACAAAACGCAACTAGGAGGGTCACGTCTTTGTGGACTTCATAGCGCTATTAAGAAAGCCTACCATGAAAATAAGATTCGGATTGAATTTGCATTTATTTTCAGCGAGAAAATTCCAGATTTTTACATGTTATTAAATAAAATAATACAAAAACATAAGACAGTGCCAGTTCTTTCAAAAGTAATAAAGCAGCGAACACACTGTCAAATTAATGTTATTTTTGTAGCTCAACAACTGGACAGAGATCCAATCTGGTAATTGAAATGGTTTTTACAATTCGTTGCTCCACTGCTAATGGGTGTGAACTAATCTTGCAAGTGCTTTGCCAGTTTTTGTGCAGCTGCTATGAGTTTAAAAATCCATCTGATGAACACGCTTCATGATATAAAAACGTTGTAACCTGATTAATTACAGCATAAGATAAGCGAAAAATAGTAACAGTTCTTTAACTAGAAGCGGTTTAGTGTTGAAAAAATACTGAAGATACGCTAATTAATTCGGGGTTCATACCATTTACCTTGTTTTTAAGCGCCAATGGTAATAAATATCGAATATTTTCAAAAACAAATGTAACTATGAAAGTTAAAATCAGTACCTATATGAAAAACTAAAAAACATGTGGCCAATAACTGTATCGGATGAGTTGTCCTCATTTTTTGGAACAACCATATCTACATGAATAAATTAAATACATAAATATAATATAAGTTTGTTGGTCGTAGATTTTCAAGCCATGTCTATTCAGTATTTATTGATGTAATTTTGTTTGAAGAAATAAAAGCAACAGACTGCTGCATATCTATTGTTCGAACCAAAAATTCTTATAAATCGTACTTTATTTATATTTTGAACTAGATTTATGATAAAAGCGGTAATTGATTAAAAAAAGTCAATACTCATAGATATATGCCCATAGTTAGAATTGTGCGTGTTGTGAGCTAGCATGTGTTGAGCTGGAACAATTTATAATAATTAGCGTGTATAGCCCCCCCCCCCCCCCAAATCTAATTACCATATTTTTGAATCCACTATGAGGCTCTGAGAAGGCTATCAAAATCGTGTAAAAAATTAGTTGTATACGGTGATTTCAACGTTAATATATTAGAAGGCACACAAACATCCACTCAATTTCTTAATCTCTTCAAGTCATATGATTTAATAAATCTTTTCAATGAACCTACCAGGGTAACGTCCACGTTGGCTACTTGCTTAGATACTCGTACTATTTTTTGTAATGGTAAAGTGTTAAAAAACCTATATTGAATTGTCTAACTTCAGACCATAGTGGACAGGAAGCATCATTTGAGCACCATCATGTCCCAAACATAGTAGATTATGTGTATAGGCCGATTACTATTAATAAATTAGAGAGATTTAAAGAAAAAATTAAAAGGGTGTTAATTTACTAAAGCCTGGTAGTCAGAATGTTGATCAATTATATGAGAGCCTTTTTGGTTTGGTAAAAAATGAATTTGATAATCATTATAAGCAGAAAAAAGTAAAAATCAACAAACAGAATTGTAAGTTTAATGAATGGGCTACACCTGGTATTTACAAAAGTAGAAAAACATTATATGATTTGTATAGTCTAAAAGCTGAATCTCAAAACCACAACATTATAGACCATGTTAAAAAATACTCCAAATTATTTAAAATACTATGCGCCAAAGTAAAGTCAATTTATCTTAATAATTTAATTTTGGCTTCCAAAAATAAAGCGAAAACTACTTGGAATATTATAAACAGCTGTTCCCCGCGACTTCGTACGCGTCAATTTCTGTTTTTCGCGATTATTTTTGCAACATTTTTGCAACTTATGCTTCGCTCCTATTGGTCGCAGCGTGATGTTATATAGCCTAAAGCCTTCCTCGATACATGGACTATCCAACACAAAAATAATTTTTCGAATCGAACCAGTACTTCCGGAGATTAGCGCGTTCAAACAAACAAACAAACAAACTCTTCAGCTTTATAATATAAAAAAAATAGTATAGATAAAGAAACATGTAGAATAAATCAAGCAATCCTGCTTACTCTCTCAAATTAGGGGATAAGTTAATAAACACGAGCACAGAGGTTGCGAGTACATTTGAGATTTTTTTTCAAACATAGCTTCCTTCACTACTGAAGGGCTTGCTTCTTCCGCTGATCTAGTTGAATCCCTTCTCAAGTCGGCTGTCGATGAGTGCATTTTTATTTAATTTTAGACATATAAACCCTGATTTAATTATAAAAACTTTTAGAGAATTAAACATGAAAAAACTGAAGATCTTTGGGGAATTTCCGTTCATATCGTCAATACAATTATAAATTCAATAGCCCATCTCGTCTCGCAATAATTTTCAACAAATGTATTGATGATAGACAGTTTCCAACTTTAATGAAGTTTAGCAAAATCATTCCATTATTTAAATCCGGCGAGAAATATGATCCCGCTAATTTTCGACCAATATCTATCTTGCCAGTACTAAGTAAAATATTTGAAAAAATTATGTTCATGCAACTTTTATAGCACTTTAGTTTGAATTAATTATTACATTATAATCAGGAAAGGTAGAAATATCACTGATGCGGGAGTAGCACTTCTAAAATACGTATTCGAGACGAGGTTAGGTTAAATGCTATCGGTGTTTTTTTGTGACCTGTCAAAGGCATTTGATTGTGTGGACCATAAAACGTTAATTAAAAAACTCAGACATTATGGTGTTTCGAATGATTCGTTAGATTTAATTAACTCTTATCTCACAGGTAGAACACAAAAAGTTTGCATTGATGGAACTGAGTCTTCAGGGTCGGCCCTTATCATGGGTGTTCCTCAGGGATCAGTATTAGGACCCTTGCTATTTTTAATATACATTAACGACCTTCCATATTATATGTATAATCTTTGTGAGATGGTATTGTTTGCAGATGACACTTCAATAACTTTAAAATTAAGAGGGGCGAATTATCATTTGACGATGTTAACAATACCCTCTATAAATTGTTGCATTGGTTTGCTACGAATAATCTTTTGCTTAATGCAAGAAAAACAAAATGTGTTAAATTTACTTTGCCTAATGTAAGGTTTGCCGCTACAAATGTTATAAAGATGAGCCATTAATTACTGTGGACTCCTCTACTTTCTTAGGTATAACTGTAAACTCTCGACTGCAATGGGGTGCTCATATCTGGTCTATGTCTGGAAGACTTAGTTCCGCTGCTTATGCTAAGAAAGATAAGACAATTGACTGATGTTGGAACGGCAAGATTAGCATATTTTAGCTACTTTCACAGTATACTTTCATACGGAATTCTGTTATGGGGCTCAGCGGCAGATATTGAGTCTATTTTTATATTGCAAAAACGTGCTGTGCGGGCTTTTTACGGCCTTCGACCCCGTGACTCTCTAAGAGAGCTATTCAAAGAGATCAACATACTTACAGTTGCATCGATTTTTTTGTCAAAAATAGTGACGTACACAATTTCAATACCCGAAATAAAGATAAACTTGCCGTTCCAGGATTCAGACTGCGAAAAGTAGGTAATTCGTTCATGGGAAATTGTATTCGTATTTTCAACAAATTACCACTGTCAATTGCTGACCTCCCTGTACATAAACTCAAATCATATATCAAAGTTATTTTAATGAAAAAGGGCTATTATACTATTAATGATTATATAAATGATAGGAACGTTTGGCTTTAAATTGTACCAGCTCACACTGGCATATATATCTTATGTGAACAAGTTAATTTAAAAAGAGGCTGACAATAGTGACCGAGTTTCTTGCGCTGCTTCTTCTCGGCACTAGCCAACATTTGTCCCGAAGCAGGACAGCAATATTGGGACGTGTAAAAGCGCCTCCAGTGGCCTATTTACAGAACTAAAACTGATTTTTAACTGATTTTGTGTTTTTTGAACTCATTGATCTTTTTAAATGTTTGTTGTTTTAAATTTCTTTCATAGAGATTCCGCTCTCACGGATAATTCAATATTTAGTTGTTTATACCATATAAATACCAGAGGTAATTTGCTAAGGTAATACATACTGTTCTAGTTTTTTAAGAATTGATTTTGTTTAGAAGTAATAAAATTAAATCAATTGGGGGCAGCACCTATAATTACAAAATATATTACCTATCTTTATTATACTTTATTTAAAACCAAATAGCCGTCAGTGTGTACCAGATTTTAGTTTTAGAACATCCTCAAATAACGAACTAAGTTTTAATGTGTTTAGTGTTAGTACTCATGCATTTCAACAACATATTATAATTGGTGCAAACCGTTATAATTAATAAATAATAGTTGAAGATCGGATTTTTATTTCTTTATCTAAGTAACTATTTTCAATCAGTGTGACATACTAGTAAACTTTATGATAAAGTAATTAACTAATTATATTCTATGTTCTACTTCTCAACAATAAAAAATTGAATAAGCCAATATTCAATTAATAAACTAATTAAAATAAAGTCAACGTAAAATCGTCTTCAGATTATTTTTTAAGTACGATATTCGTCCAAGTCCTTTATTTTTAACCGATGAAATAAAAAGTTCTTAATCCGTCACGTAAACATTATGGTTTTTTTATGTATGACCTCGCATAACTTTTTACCAGACTAGCTAGATACGAAAGAGTGTAGCTGCAAATAGAGAGAGTATAGTAGCAAAATTACTGACAATCTTAAAGAAAACTTTTTTTTACCAAAAATTTTCCAAAAACCGTAAAAAGTATTTTATATTATTCACCAAATTTGCATTGGTGCCAAATAAAAAAAATACCTACAATAATTTTGTGCCGGATGGCTGGAGTGGGTGAGTGGAGCGGATGGTTTTCGGACTTGCTGGCGATTTTTCTATTTATTTGGGCGCACGAAACTTTTTATGACTTTAGCTAAATACGTTATCATGTACAAATTTTATGCAATATCTCGTTTCAAATATTTCTGAAAAAAAAAATATTGCCTCGTCACTAAACAAGAATATTGCTCAAAACTGCCCATTGCATTTTCGTTGATGAACGAAACGAAGCTCAAACGATTTTTTCTTTTACCTCTTTTATTCAGTGGTACGAAGGAATATCGTCACAACGAATGAATAGTGTAATCAATGTCGTAACACAAAAACAGTCTTTTCATTTCGCAGAACGGGAAATGTTATGATTCAAAAACTCGTCGCAGAAAATGGTTACAAAATGTTGTGAACGCATTGGATCCCAAATTGGACATATTGATCAACACAGAAAAATCGCAACGTGATTGTCCTCTCCCGTGCAGATCCTAAACCAATTACAGGAAAATTAATGTGGGGAACACACAAGCCCATCAGCAGCGCTACTTTTGGTTCTCGATTCTATTTTGACGAGAAAAGAAAATCTGTTCAGGTTTCTTGACCATGTGAGTCGTGATGCTCTCTGTTTGATGACCAAACTATTTTTACATCTCATAGCCGCACTTCATTTAGTACATAATTATATGTGCATAGAGATCTTCACAAACTTTTAAGATTGCCACGAGGAGTTATTCAAACTTTTTATTAAAAAATAAAAAAATAAAAGTTTGGAACATAATATGAACGTAAGACGTATAAATGTATTTTAAAAAAAATAAATTGTATTTAAAGTTATAAAAATCATGCGAAAATTGAAATCCAAAACAATCAAAAAATCATCCAAATTCAACAGAAATTTTCCGTTTTAATGCCGCGATTTACATTTATAATCATTGCTGCAATTTTTTTTTTTTGGAAACAGTTTTGGTAACAGTATTATGTTGAAACCCTACAGTTTAATAATATTTAAATAAATAAACCCGAGAACCCGTGTTAGCCCTTCGAAACTTACAAAACTATCTTTTGTTTGTTCATCGTTTGTCTCTGTCCCCGCACCGCTTTTGTTGGCCGTAAATATACGCGTTCACGTGGAACACAATCACATAACAGAGGTACATGACGGTGGTCACACTTTGTTCTCTTGATGATATGTTACTTAGCTTCCATTATTGCACTGTTGAGCTGACTGGTTCTATCATGTTGCTGAGAAAGTTAGTCGGGACGGTGTTTAGGACTTGCAGCACAAGTGTACGTTGAAAGAGAACCTTTATTCACCCAAGCTCCAGTACTCATCATCATTGCCAGTTTCACTTTTTCTGCCTATCCATAAAGTAAAGTAACCTCTTTATATTTACCCTACTTCAGGGCACAGCCTCATTTACAATGCTAGCCAAATGCGGGTTGGTAATCACAAGCATTCGAAACTGTAGCCCGACCCGATCGAACCCAAGTCCCCAAGACCTTGGTCCGGTACTGAAATCACTAGATCATCGGGGCGTTTCTGCTTATCCATATTTAGTGTAACCTTCACTTCCTATCTATATTTGGTGAGTTTCAGTATAACTTTCAAATATCTGCCTTCTTGCAGGAAGTGCCTACGATTTTCTATTTACATTGTGGTGTTCAGATGGGGTTATATTTTTTGCGAGACATCCCCGTTTTTCAAAACGGTCGCTAATGTCCTAAAAAGATGCTGAAAATGACATGTCTGTTACTTTTTTGGCAGGACTATAAATATACGAGAGAATTGAGTTATTGTAGATGTAATATTAAAGACATTTTTTACAGTTATACATTTGAGCTACGTTTAATAAGTAGTATCTTTATTTTTTATTTTATTATCAGCTTCCTAGGCCATTTGACATCTACTTGGTTTGGTTCCGCGTTGCCCAACTTCCAGCAGCTTCTCGCGACCTTTGTCAGATCATCGCTCAACCTGGTAGGAGGTCTGCCTACTGATCGACTTGTAGTTTTTTACCCCTATCGTCAATTCCTAGGCCAAATGACATCTACTGTTATGTATAGGCAATTTATCTTTAATTGTTCTAACGGATATCTTATTATCAGATTCTAACATGCACCTATTATTAACATATTATTGCTCTCTATTATTGCTAACTTTACAACTGCAAGATATATTCGACGACCTCCGTGGCGGAGTGGCGTACACACCGGTTTTCAAGGTGTCGCTTGCTCCGAGGTCCCGGGTTCGATTCCCGGACGGGTCAATGTAGAAAAAAATGTGTTTTTCTACATTTTCTCGGGTCTGGGTGTTTGTGGTACCTTCGTTGTTTCTGGTTTCCAAAATACGAATGCTTTAAATAGTTATTCAAATTGGGATCAGAACAATGTATGTGATGTTGTCCACATTTATATTTATAAAAAAAAAAAAAAATTAAGCAAGCAGTGTTTTGGTTAAAGATCGTAGTTATACAAAAGAATATGTTGTAATGGAGAAAATTGTTTAGGCCTTAGAATCATCATTTAAAAGTAATTTATGTAAAATCGACTGTACGCGTAATTATTGATGTAGTAGTCAGATTTCGATTAATTATACGTTTATTAATCATGTGCTTATACTTATTTATCCTATACTTATTTATATTTATATAGGTAACCTATGCATATTTTAAAGATAGGATGCTAATGCATGCATATTTTAGCTAAAAAATATTAAGTTACGTTTTGTGAAAAACAACAAAAAGTTTAACCTACGGTTCTAAAGTAAACGATACCTACTTAGAAATAATAAGAGATTGATAAAAACATTTTAAGATGAGTTCATTTTAATTTTACATTTAAATTCTGAACTTAACAAATAATCAACGAAAACCTCTAACATAAAATAAAATATTAAAAATAACACTCAGCAGGCTCAAACTAGTCTTAAACTTAAATCAGTAATTTTCAACTTCTTTATTGAGTCTTATTCTTATTTTTAACTAACAATAAAAACAGGTTTAATGTTGCTCCAAACAGCATTCTGTTTCGTTACGTTAAAGTTTAATTCTTTTAAAAATTCTTTGGCGAATATAAACTAGCAATAGAAGTTTTCCCATAAAAATACCGTAAAATAAACACTGCTGGACAAGCTGGCACGCCTGAACTCGTACCATCACACACTATAGGAAAACTGTTAACATCTATTCCACGAACAGAGATGGGCAAAAGTTTTTCTCTGCCGAAACAGCAGTTGGTGTTCTATAAAAAGGTCGTATTAAAAGTTTCTTTGTTATGTTAAATTCACCTTTAGATACTAAAAATATCAGTTGATCAATAATTCAATCAAGATTCGTTGATTGTGACATTCATTCTTATTTTCAAGTAAACCTACATAGGAGATTAAAATAATTTCTCGTTCTTCTCTCTTATTCCTCATTAGCTGTTGCCCGCGTCTTCGTCCGCGTCAATTTCTGTTATTATGATCGCGACTAAGAAGTTTTAAAAGATAGAAATATACTGTCGCGGACATTTTTTTTAATCATTTAAAGATAAATAATTCTTTCATACATATTTTTTGGGTAACTTGAACCGTCAACGCAACGCAGGCAACGAAAGCCTTTAAATATGAATAATTTTCCCCGTTTTTGCAACATTTTTCACTGATGCTTCGCTCCTATTAGTCGCAGCGTGATGTTATATAGTCCAAAGCCTTTCTCAATAAATGGAATATCCAACACAAAAATAATTTTTCAAGTCGAATTTTCGGATGTTCGAAGTTTTAATCTCAGGAAGTACTGAATTCGAATCAGTACTTCCTGAGATTAGCGCGTTCAAACAAACAAACAAACAAACTCTTCATCTTTATAATCCCTCGATCGTGAGTTATTCCAGACACAATTGAAATCAATTGTTATCGTGGCACCCGAGTGCCTCCTGGGGGCTGAGGGAATAATATTAAGTATAGATAAAATTTGTCGTACTTGATTATTCGTCATAAAATTTCATAATTTTATCATGCCAATGATTGCCTGAATATTGCTGGTCTGCTTTTTCAACTTCGGTCTCGGATGCATAACTGGAAAAGCATCGACGGTTTAAGTCTCGCCTGAGACATAATTTTTCAAGTAAAAATAGTGTTACCTATTAGGATAAACATTTGATTGTTACTTACCAGTAATTTAATATTGTTCTAGTAATATCAAATGTACGGTTCAGTGGTCATAGATCTAGTGACGCGTAGGTATTTGAACAACAATTGACTTGGAACTAATGATGCGATGTGGAATTTCAAGCATTCACAGCTTGAAACCAGATTTTCTATATTGCCTTAGTACAAATATTAACCCTTAACTACCTACCACCTATTACTGTCACACAACCACCTATCATACGTCTGTGGGACCCGAGATTAATAATAAATATGTTAACTATAAACATTAAGGGAGGGATCCAATTTGAATAAAAATTCTATTTTGAACATTACTAACCTCTTTATTCAATAAAAGAGGAACATTAAAATTAAGAATACTTTCACAATAACTTGAAATAATTGGCCTATTCTTTTTTTTTGGCTTTCTTACTAACACTTAGATGAAATGAGATCTAAAAAAAATTTAAGTAATAGGAAATTATTCTTATATTTTTTCTATATAATTCAATAAACAAGGAACGTAAAAAAATAAATATATCATTCATTATAGTAATTATTTAACAAAATTGCGGGCTCTAACCTTAGAGCTTTTCACAACTGCGAAGACAATATTTTGTTCGAGCATTCTAAGCAAATTGGGGCTTTGCATTCGAACACATGTATTTGTGTTTTGCGTTTTTTTTTATATTGTGCAATTGGAACAGTTTTTAAGAACCGCCAATAGCTCTTCACAGAATTTATTTGTAATACAGTTGGCCCTTCGTATTGGAAATCAGACGCGCCACTTTCTTCCAGTACGCGATTAACTTCGACCTTTTCCACATCGCTGCATTCGTCGTTTGCATTCTGCATTCGTATATCATTGTCTGATAAATCTTGTTTTGTTATAACCAGTGATAAATTACAGCTTCACTAAGAACCATTATAACTAAAACAATTAAAAAAATAACGTAACCTCCTAACAGGGGTCTCTCAGTCCCACGCCGGTATTAATTTACTCACCTGAGGTAAACGCGCGCACCTCTTACCTTGACAAGCCGTTGATCGGTACAAAGGGACGTGGGAAAAAGGTACAGGATCGAACGAGTCGATGCAACTCTCCGGCGCAAAAATATTCACAATTATTATGTCAACAAGATCTGTGAGACGTATGGTAGGCGGTTAAGGGTTAATGTTCAAATATAATTTAATACGACATAGAACTATTTTCACATGAAATTGACCCGACGAAAAGCGCGAAGCTACCAATTTTGAGTCGATGCTTGATTATAATTAGTAATTTCTTTTATGGGGTTCTGTCGGTAAAATTATAATGAAAAAAAAATCTTGTGTTTTTTAGGGCTGTCAAAAGTATTTTTACGAGCAAAGGGTGACTATGTCAAGTCCGATACCGGCCTAGGTCTATTTACACTTTTTCAAAGATGCAGTATAGACATGTGATTGAATTCGGTTTAAAAAACATATTAGACTGCTTTATTTGATATTTTAACAATTAAATTCCAATTATAATATCAGTATATAAACTGCCCGGCATGCAAGGAGATGCGGGTTCGAGTCCCGCCTGAGACATAATTTTTCAAGTTTATATAATCATATTAGACTGGTTTTTATGACTTTTATGTTGCGACAGATGACAACGAGACCAATGGATAAGCGTATTTTCTGAAGCATGAGTCAGTCAACTAGAAAATATATTATTGTTTTTAAATCTCACGTTCTACCCTCCACGCAAGGGTCTCATGTTTAAGCCTTTAACTGCCGAAGTACTAGACACTATTAAAATTTTATTGTTTGGAGGTCACCGGTGACCCCCATGGCGCTCAATGTGTTAAATCCCGGTCGGTATCGATAGCCTGCCGCCAGCGCACCCCAATAAACAAATCAATGATATAGTTTTTTTTCTTTTTCACAGTTTAGCTAGCTGTTCTTCAAAACCTGCCAGTATCAATTCCCCCCTACTCAATTGCCATAAATCACGCGACCGACGACTGCGTCGCGTACCTAATCGCGTGGAATTAACAAAGGATACGATCCATACATCGCACCTTTTGTTGGCGTCGCCAGCATTGTGCCAGAACAGAAGGAGTTAAAGCCAGTCATGGTTAGCAAATGCTGTAAATTATTATGTTTAACAATATGTTTCAATTAATAGGAAATATATTATTTTGCACAATCGACAGCGTGATAAGTCTTCGAGGTGGTCGTACATTGTTACTGTGGAACATTCAAGAGGAAGACGTTAAGATAAAAGTCACACAATCGTACTCATTACATAAAAGCAATGATATTAACATTTTTTAAACTGAGTTTGCAAGGCTATTCAAGCCTGGCTAAATAAGTCAGCCCCCGCAGATCTCTCTCTCTCTCTCTGTCTCTATCTGATGGTAGTAGCAGCGCAGCGGAGTAAGTAAGAGAGAAGATTCACAATAATATTGGATTGCAGAAATGGTGCTCGACCAGTTTGATAAATTATGATAAATATTAATATTTGCTGCGTGTCATAGCATCTATGCACAAAGTGCTTGTGCACTATTAAATACTACTAATCTAGTCAAAATGATGTACTGTAATGTATTGCAAACGTAATTGATTTGAATTGAATTTTTAGACATTTACGTTACATTTTACATTAGACACAAATTTCAGACATAAGTAGTTCATAATTTTTTAAGATTAATTATTTTATTGACAGTGTTTGGTCCTTTAAATTCAACAAGCTTAGTCAGTTTGAGAGTAATGCATTTTTGAATTCCTACATCAAATAATGAAAATGTCTTGAAGGATTAGTCTTCAGTGGCTAGTTCATCGGATATAATCAAGCTTTTTGCACATCCTAATATCGTAGGCCAGATCAACAAAAAGTTAACGCATTTTTGCCGACAGCGTAGCGTGTAGCTGTGATTGATGCGAACTCGATTTCAGATATTTCGCTTTGTCTAACAGATCGTATAACATGCATGTTTGACAGTGACAGAATATAAGAAGAAATACACGACTGTTCAGTAACATTTTTGATGAAAAGGATACCGGAAAGGACGACGATCAGTGCCCATTCTGATCGTTTGAGAGGCATGAATTACTTGTTTAGTAAGGTTATCAATTCATTTTTACATTTCTGTGCAAGGAAAATAATACTCCTTTTTCTTCTTTGAGATGTACTCGTATTTTTGGTACAATAATCGTAAGTGCAAAATTGCCTATTAAATTGACACTACCACGTTATTACATGGTTTTTCTTACAATTATCATCATCATCATCTCAGTTAAATGACGCCCACTGCTGTTTATGGGCTTCCTTAAGGCATAAATACCTTCAAGAAGATCTGTATTCAGGTATCGCATCGATTGGAAAGTTAATAAAACATCGTAGTACTATACTACAGCCTCAGTCGTTACGTTTCGTTTCTGACACGTAAACAAAGAAGGCAATAAAAAAACCCGCTAATGGCTTTTCATTTTCGTTATTTCATACCGTTCCTCCTCCAAAGTTCATGTTCTCTAAGCGATCGCTTAAATATTATTGCTTCGAAACGACCAGCCAAAAGCACCATTTAATACAAATAGCTAGGTAACGTTGGTACTTACTAAATAGTTCCATCGCATTACGATGTAATAAAATGTCCATTATACCGTACCTCTTCGTGGTTCATTCAATTTTCCTGTTTAAGTGGTAAAATACCCAATGAAATCCAACTGAACCGGGAACGTTATGGCTTAAAAGATATTATTCGTTTTTGGGGGAACATTTTCTGTTTTATTTATTTACCTATTTAAGTTACGTGTTCCAAAGTCTGCAGACAATATCTACCTCGATGTTATTTGTCCAAAATAATGACATTTGTATAAAATTTGCCATTTTTTTCTAATATCATCCAAAATTTGCTTTACCTTTTCCTTTAGCGCTCATTCAGCTCACTCCTCTGGTAATGATTTAGCTTATAGTGTAACAAGCACTCTACCCGCGACTTTGTCTGCCTGGAATACCTTCTTAATAATATGATGTTCCGGATTAGATGTTCTTGGTTAAATCGCAACCCTTAGAGATATTAAAAAAAAACACTGAGTAATATTGCTTTAGAAAATGTTTAAATAAGAAACGGAAGCAAGTAAACAGTAATATGGAAACAATAGTACCAGTGTCGTGTGCAATAAAAGACTACTTTGGAGTGAGTATCTTTTTTTCTATCCGTAACAACCACCCATTCACATTGACATCACTTCTTGCAAGATTATAGCGCTTAAAACAGTGTCCATTAACTATCGACAAATTATAAAAAATTAGGTGCAGTGGCCTGCACATCAAGTCAAATATTTTCGTTGCTAACTCACACCTATATCGTTAAGATGCCTCAGTGTAGGTATAGCCCGACGTGCAATCGTCTAAAGATAGTAGAAAACCCGTTACAACTAACTCATACATAAAGTAACTACTACGTTTGCAAGTATGAATCAAAAACTATCTATCGCTTTCGACAATCCTAGTGTTTGTTATAAACATATAAACCAAATCTTCAAATCATCTTATCCCTACTGGTCGTCTGTTAACTATAAATTTCTCAGCTATCTTTTTTGTTTAGCTTCCCAATTCACCGTTGAAACTTCCTTTTTAATTTATAGCCCGAGCTCAGTGTACCTTAAATTGGCAACGGCATCACACCCACAGGGGCTGCTACCGGCTTTTATCTATTGCACAGACAAAAGCACTTAAGGCTAAACACCGGGTATCTTATGACGTTGAAATAAGTGCGATTTTGCAATAAAAATATTTAGTCTGATGTACAAAGAAAAAAAATGTAGCTACTCTGGCTGATAATAAAGTAGTCAGACGCGTCAGCCCTGAACTTGATCAAAAGGCGATGTGTTTTAGATGGATACTCGATTTTGAAAATGAAATAGATTTTGAGCTGCGTGAAATGAAAAATAACCGGCCAAGTGCGAGTCAGACTCGCGCACGAAGGGTTCCGTACCAAAAAGGCCAAAAAGACGGGTTTGTTGTATGGGAGCCCCCCTTTTATATTGATTTTAGTATTTGTTGTTATTGCGGCAACAGAAATACATAACATGTGAAAATTTCAACTGTCTAGCTATCGCGGCTCTTGAGATACAGCCTGGTGACAGAGCGACGGACAGACGGACAGACGGTCAGACAGCGAAGTCTTAGTAATAGGGTCCCGTTTTTACCCTTTGGGTACGGAACCCTAATAAAAATGAAAAGTTTAACAAAATAAACAATAAAATATCCACTCTTTTTTAACACAGATAGTACTCGCTTGAATAGATCAGCACAATGTATGGTCTTTTGTATTCATTATTTATTTCATTATTAACCCAAATTGCTAACATCGACGCTACTGCAGTACTAAAATGTACAAGCTGCAAATTCGTTGCACTTGTATTTTGTTCTAAAAACATAGCTTTTTGCAATTTAGTAAAAACTTTACCCTTTTCAGCGCACGGCGTTTGGTACAAATGGTAGTGAAATAATTTTATTTTCAACAGCTTAATTGCGGTAAAATTGGTGTCAAGAGAGTAGCGAATGAATTTGCGAGCTACAAAGGATTTCTTTTGACATTAATTTTCTTGGAACGTCGCGTTTCGAGAATAATAGCTTGAGAAAAATGGACTGTAATTTTGTGATAAAAAGTAATTAATTTGCTTTAATTATTGTGATTTATGGTAATTGGAGTTCTATCTGTTATGCGAAAAAGTAACACCTATTGAGACAAACTTCTTAGCGTTCCATGGATTCACCGTGCGGGTGCCAGGTCCATCGTGTGGTAGAAAGAGAAACTCCGAGTAGCTCCCGGGACTTGTGACACGGGTGTAGGTATATAGAGCCCCTTTCCGACGTGCATCAACACTCACCTTTACTACTCGTGTTTCTCTCCTTGCCCAGACAAATCTGGTACGAACCTGCTAATGCAGCTTTAGACACTCGCTCTAGTATAGAACTTACTGCGGTTCTAGCCAAGCCAAGGTCTTTCAACAGGTTATAGAGAGATTTTGCTGGTATACCTCTCGCTCCTACTTCTACAGCATATAGACTAACTATATAACCGTTTTTCGTTAATTCATTTAGGAGATCATAATATTTGTTTTCTTTCATTGCGTGGTCTTTAGGTATGTTAGTTTCCTACAGCACGGTAAGCTCTACAAGTACAATCCGTTTTGAAGCTCTAGAAAAAAGAAAAATGTCCGGTCTGGATGATGAAACACACACATCTTCTGGGATTTTATAGTGCTTTTCATACGTATCCATTAAAATAGTCCAGTCAGGTGCTGTACCCAGGATTGAGTAAGGTTTGTTCTTAGAATTTCCAGTGGAGCCTTCTTTAATAAAGTTAATTTGTCTTTTGTTTGTGCTCAATCCTTTTTGGGCTCTAGCCACTGAAAGGCTTATAGCTTCACGTTTGATTTGAAGTACTCTGTCATGGCGATGTGAGTAGTGACCCCTATTCAAGAGCACCTTATATCCCACCAATAGGTATCTTGCTGTACATATCGCCTCTCCACAAATATAAAAACATTTTTCAGAGGCTTTTCCCCACCTTATTAAGTTACTCTGGTCAGGGAGGGTCATTTGGAAGGCATTTAGATAAAATTTTAATAAGGCAGGAGACCAATCATACAGCAAGGTGCGCCACTTTATAGCTAACGGGATACAAAACCTACCAATAATTATCCACTCGTTTTGCATTTCTAAATTCATAGCGTGCACTTTGTAACTGTCGTTTTTATCTTGTCGTAGAAAGTTTTTTACTGTGTCTCGGTCTTCCTTCTTCTTTGTCGTACCTAACCCAGCTCTATTTGATTGTGCACCTGCCATCATTTTTTTGTGGAATTGCAGTCTTGATTCAAGTTTTGTGGCCTTGTTGTCTTTCGGGAGGGATGAAATTAATTCATCTTGTGACTGCCCAAAAACATATGTTTTGTAACTCAGAGATATTTATAGAGTTCCGATGGTTTCTTTAATTTCAGCCCAAAACTATTATGATCCCTAAATAGAGTCGAGGGATCAGCCAAATGTTCTAGACCTAACCATGACTTCAATATCTTTATGACATTAGCATCTAGCTTTGCCAAGAGGGTTTAACCGATATCATATACTTTTTGGCCGCTTATAGAGTCCCGAATCATAAGAAGTATACTTGGTATTTTTTCTACCCAGACATAAACAACGAAATTTACTTGGTTTTGCCCTTAGTCCGCACGTTCACGTACAGAACACATCAACCTCATAATTCCTTACACTGTTTGGGATTACGTGTAAGTATTGCAAGGTCGTCAGCAAAGGCTAATATTGACTTAGTGTACTTGTTGTTGATTTTGAATCGGTAGCCCCATTTCTTTTCATGGCTAATTAATTTATCAACTAGTATATCAATCCCTCAACCCCCAGGAGCCACTCGGGCGCCACGATAACAATTGATTTCAATAGTGTCTGGAATAACTCACGATCGAGGGATTAAATGCTATTGGAGATAAGCAGTACCCTTGGAATAGTCCCACGTTGTACTGTAGTGGTTTTGTGTATTCCTTGTTTACTGTTATGACAAATTTCAATTGTGTATAGTAGGAGTTAATTATGTTAATAATTGCGGAAAGAAAGTTATACCATTTCAGGGCAAATAACATGAGTTCATGCTGTACAGAACCAAATGCGTTCTCTAGGTCTATCGAGCAGAACGCTATTGCCTTTCATGTATTCTAGCATCTTTTAGACTTTCTGCTATAAAACCACTTAAATGTTCTCGTAATAAAATTTACATGTTCAATAATTGCCTCAATTTTTTAATGGGTACGGAAAAGCTTCTAACCTGTCTGTCATACTGATGTACGAGTAAAGACTATATTTCTGCAGCGCATAAGACCTACTATATCTAGAACTGGGAGTCAAGACATGAAAAGTTGGATATACCTCTGCATGCTGATCAAAACTTTCTTTAAAATATATTTCTTGGTCTCAGTATATAAACTTGAAAAATTTTGTCTCAGGCGGGGCTCGAACCCGCATCTCCTCGCAAACATCAAAAATGTTTTGCGAGGAGATGCGGGTTCGAGTCCCGCCTGAGACAAAATTTTTCAAGTTTATATACTGATATTATAAGTGCAATTAAGTTGCTAAAATATCAAATAAAGTATATTTCTTGGTCATCATGAATTAAGTCATTGAAGTCAAAAGACTTGATCTCAGAAAGAATAAGAACAAATTGAGAACCGAGGAATAATTTTTATGGGCACGGTTCATTGTTAGGTGAAAGCTTTGATAGCTTCACTGGTTTTCACTGGTTATGTAGAAAGATCACTCTAAGTGATTAGACTGCCTAATTGTATATATTTTTTGGTTTATAATATTTTATCTTCTTGTTTTAGTGAAATAAAGTGTTATATATCTATCTATTCATTATCTGAAAAATTTGGCGACTGCGAGCTCATATCCTGAACTAACCCAGTGAATAGTATGTAGTTTCGCTGTAATTATCAAAAATATGGCTATTTTATCGGTATCAAAAGTAGCATAGATTGAAAGATTTTCAGCCTATATACCATGTTCGTGCCAAATGTCATCCAGATCTATCCAGCTTTTTTAGCGTGATTAGCAAGCATCTATACAAAACTTTCACGTTTTTAATATTAGTAAAAACAATTTTGGATTATAATTTGTCATTATCATAATAAGGAAGATCCACCTTTTTTTATATAAATGTTTACATTTGGTACAGCGGGAAAGCAGGGACTAAAATATGGTTGTAATTCGTTTTTATAACCAATAACTTAAAATAAGCGAATTTTTCTATGATTAAATATTTATTGTTATTATTTTTGTTTTAATTTCCATTTCAATATTGTTTTCAATAAATATAAATACAAGTACTACCTGTTCAGTAGAATAAGGTTTTATTTGAAGTAAGTTTTATTTCAAAATCCAGAAGATTGACGAACAGTCGTAAAATACACTAGATTTGGATGTTGAAATTCAACACAAGCTTGTATACAAATATTGCATATTGATACAGCCTCGTGCCTGTACGTGCGATTCTCGAATATGCTTTGAAGTTTTTCAATCCATATTCGTTGCGCATAGTGCTAACGTGTACTTCAAAAAGTTATGTTAAGGAATAATTGATTAAGTTTTATAATAAGTTTTTTGTTTTAATTTTCCAATAAAATATTATTTGAGAATACTAAACCTACCGAAATTTAAGGTCCTAATAATAATTGTGAAGATTAAAACTTATGCTCTATTTCGATGAAGTCATAAAAGTTTTTGCATGGATGACCACAGCAGCGTCCTTTTGTATGGCTGATTTGTTTGTCTGACTAGAATAAATCGACAATGCGTTTGCATTTCGAATTTGGCTAAGGCTTGAAGTTCGTTGAATTTTTTTGTTACTTTTAGGCTGGATCTGGTAAAATATTTTTTAAGCATGTCTCAACATACTACTATATTACATTAAAATGCAGGCTAGTAGAATATGTAACAACAATAATACTCTAGTTTGATCAACATTTTCTATTTGTATTTAAAACGTTGTCACAACAATCAAGAACTAAATACTACTCTATTAAATAAAAGTCACTTTAATCTAGTTGCATTTTAATTTCGAAGCGGGCATAAAAATTTATTGCTTTGACCATTTTTTAAACATAAATACAAAAATATGTAAATGGCCTGCTACTGCCTCTTGTGGAACGATTATAAATCATACACCCAGATAATACTGGGCTTCTATTAACTACGAGTGTTACAGGATACGCTACACAAAACACAAAAAGGAAATTGTAGCGGAATCTAAATTAGCTGCAAGATAAAACGAGGATTTGCTAACGTTAAAAAATGGTGATGGCGCTAGTTTGTATTGCAAAATGAGCATAATACCAAGTGTATAAAGATGACTTTAATTAAGTTCTGAAAAGTTATCTGAGCATTGCTTGTTCTGCAGATTGAAAAATACATCTTAACTTTTTGTCTACGAGCATAAGGTTTGGTTTCAATTTTTAATTTTTTCCCTGCAATGCAATATAAAAACATAATCTAGCAATGTTGTGAACACAGAACGAGGTAGAATGCTTTTTGTTCAAGTTGTGTTTTGTCGAAACGCATTTTGTGCGACACTTTTGCAGAGTTTCAAGTTATTTTAGCATACCATTTGTTGTTTTACTGTTTGAAATTTTCTGCGGACCAAAACTTTACGTTTTTTTAAAATTCGCTGTATTAGGTTGAGCTTTCACGAGTATGTCTAAATTCTAAACATAAACTAATGGGTAACTTACTTATTAAAGATGTACAAGCTTTAATCGGCTATATTGTACTTCCGTTTTTATCACGCTCCCAATAATAATGCTCCGCGCAAAAGCCATATATTTACAATTGCTATCGGTGATCGTTTTTAAAGATTTCCGCCCCACTTTCAATCCCTATAAGGTATAATTTTATAAACAAAAACTACTTATTACCGTAATTAGTTCGGCGGTTACAGCTCGTAGCGGTTATTAAAATACAGATAAACACAATTTTGCAATAATAACATTAATTTAAATAAATTGATTTCTATTTTGCAATATATTTTATTTGCCTCATATTATGCATGTCAGGCACAATGTTCCTAAGTTAATAAATTTTTACTGGTCATATAGAACAAGTTCTTGAAACATATTGTGATTGAATATTAAAATGAATTGCTAAATATCATATTGTCTACTAGATAACAAATCCGTGTTATTGTTATTGGTCCATGGTCAATCGATATCCCATTGACGCTTCTCAAGTTCATTGTTATAGACAATATAACTTTTAACATGGTATAATAATAAATAAGAACAGAGAGACAAATATGTCTGCGATCGAATCAACGTAGCTGTGCTGTTGTTATGTTTCATACCCGTCAAAATGGAAATTTAACCTTACGTACTTGACATTAGGTTGAATGCTACTATCCTTGCCATTAGTAATTTAAAATTTGAAAACGTGGCCGTTTTATTTATTTTTTATTAACACTTTTTTGCACAGACAAAATCAAGTAAAAAATAGCGGACTTAAGTCTAAAAGCATTCTCTATCAGTCAGGCCCAATGGGCCAAACAGAAATATAACGGGCGGTGCATAGAAGAAAAAAGAAATAAAAAAGCAATGCATCAATAAAATAGAACACATAAATGATAATAATTATTACTTACATAAATACCAAATATAATATACTCGTAATATCGTCAGGTCATAAGTTCTGTCACACAATAAAAACTTTTGAATTTAGAATGCTGGCCACAAAAAAGTTTATTGAATTCGAATTTCGAATTTTTCATAAAAATAAAAATGTGTACTTTTAAAATTTTCCTCATTTTTAAATATGAAGTGGACACTTAAAGAAGACCGTGTCGCGGTTATTGCGTTGCATCTTTGCGGTTACGCGCCAATTCAGATTTTCGACTTACTGAAAAATTTAAATATAACCAAAAGATTCGTTTATCGTACCATAAAACGATACAATGAAGACTCTAGTGTTAAGGTCAAAAAGTGGTCGCCCTCGCTCTGTTAGGACTCCAGCAGTGATAAAAGCTGTGAAGTCGCGAATTCAAAAAAATCCCATACGTAAGCAGAAACTGTTGGCCCTTCAGATGGGGTTAAGCAGGACCACGGTGAAAAGGGTGTTAAATGAAGACTTAGGGCTTAGGGCATATCGAAGAAAAACAGGACATCGTTTGGACGCTCGTTTAATGGACCTGAGACTGAAGAGATACCGCGCTTTGTTGAAGCGGTACGCGGGAAAAAATCATCGGGTGATTCTTTTTTCGGATGAAAAAATTTTCACCGTGGAAGAGAGCTACAACAAACAAAATGATAAGGTGTACGCACACAGCAGTGAAGAAGCTAACAACCGTATTCCGCGTGTTCAACGAGGTCATTCTCCATCCTCGCTCATGGTTTGGTTAGGAGTCTCTTATTGGGGCTTAACTGAGGTACATTTTTGTGAGAAAGGCGTAAAAACGAATGCAGTTGTGTATCAAAATACAGTCCTCAAGAACCTTGTGGAACCTGTTTTTCATACCATGTTTAATAACAGGCACTGGGTATTCCAACAAAATTCTGCGCCAGCTCATAGAGCGAAAAGCACACAAGACTGGCTGGCGATGCGTGAAATCGACTTCATCCGGCACGAAGACTGGCCCTACTCCAGTCCAGATTTGAGTCCGTTAGATTACAAGATATGGCAACACTTGGAGTAAAAGGCCTGCTCAAAGCCTCATCCTGATTTGGAGTCACTCAAGGCATCCTTGATTAAGGCAGCCGCCTATATTGACATGGACCTCGTTCGTGCTGCGATAGACGACTGGCCGCGCAGATTGAAGGCCTGTATTCAAAATCGCGGGGGTCATTTTGATTAAACTTTATTACCATATGAATCTATGTTTTATTAAGTTCATTTTGCTATATAAATGGTTACGTAAATAATAAACATGTCTAAATTATTTCATATTACACATGTGACAGAACTTATGACCTGACTAGGTACATAACTACTTACACATCATATGATTGTACACATCACATATTGTCAGTGAAGATCGTTAGAGAAGTAAGAATAACTTATTTAGAGAAGTGACTCCTCAAAGCCTTTTTAAAGGAAAAAGGCTTTAAGGAGCTAGAAGGCTAAGAAAGAGTGAGACATGAAGCCAGAAGAAGCGAGGAGTAAGTAACTGAAGAGAATCATCAGAACGGAGGTATTTTGTCATGAGAGGTGTGGAGAAAGGAGAATTTATCTGATATGATGGAGATTTAGGGTCACAAAGTATAGAAAAAAGGACGCACAGAGTACGAACTTCCCTGCGCTGTTTGATGGGAAGCCAGTGAAGCTGGGAGCGAAACTTAGATATATGGTCATACTTGCGAAGGCCAAATATGAAGCGTATGCAGCTATTAAGAAGACGATCCAACTTGTTGAGAAGGTCAAGAAAGAGATTAGAGCAGCATACATCTCCATAATCGATAATAGGCAAAACCAGTATAAAATATTTTCTAGGAATGCTTACAAAACTGTTGCAGTTCGTACTAATTACCCACTGAATCCTATATCTCCGAAAAGGACAGACACCGTGATTGCTTCATCATCTTTATCGTCAGCTTAAATCAACTGGGAGACATAGGCTTCTCAAAAGAAGGTTTTATTAGGTGTATCAGCGATCACAGTTTGATTCGGTGATGTTATATTTTAGATTTTGTTTTTAGACCCATTTTGTAAAATTGGTACTTACCTTATTTTTTGTTTAACAGCTTCGATCAATTACGACAGACGTATAAAATACAAAAAACAAATTAGTTACGTACCTACTAGAACTAGCTGCCAAAACTCCAAACCTAAACCAAAACTTTCTCAGGTAACCTCCTTTTTCAATGCCAAATGCCTGTACCTATTGTGAACTTGCATTGTAGGAAACATTCCAACAAAACATCTCAGGAATCGTATTATTACATTTTAGGGGGAATTCTTCGAACAATCGCGACAAAGCCAGTACGATCAGATAATTGTGTGCGTATCTCTCGCTACAGGATTTCGTTGAGATTTCTTGTTGTTCTCGTCATTACAAAAGAAATCTTATGGGTTCATTATCGAGAGGAATAACATTTTGTCCTCAAGTTACTCACTCACTAATTTCAATTTCGTTTGGCTTATTGGTTGTATGTGACAATATTTTTTGTGTTTTTACTTCAAAATTTCGTAACAGTGCAACGCGTTAATTTTCTTTAAAAATAAAAGGCTTGATTATTCAAATATCATAATGATTTATGAAATCATGGTTACTTTAATAGAAACGCGTTGTCATCTATCCTGGCTCTACGCGTGCTGAAGGAATACCGCCAGACGAAAACGGCATATCTACGATCACCAATCCGCCTGCCAAGTGTAAAAATTCTAAATATTCCTTGGAGCAGTGGAAGCGAAGTGAAGCAGTGGATTCATGTACCATAGCTTTTACAAACAACATTGTTTTTTGCTAGAAAAATCGGAATATTGGAACTCCTATTTCAATCGGCACAGTTAATACACGTGGGAAAATTCAGCTAAAAAATTTTTTGTAGTACCTTGTTTATCTCAAAAAGAAAGTTAAGACAAATAAGATACTATTACTACTGCTACTACTACTGCAACTTTTTGTTTCGAGATCATGGGCAAGCGTTCTGTCGTTTAAAAAAAAAACTTAACCGATTATTTAATTATGTTTAGATTTTTTATTTTAATTTATGTTTAAGGTTGGGCGTTCTAATTTTTTCCAAAAACTAGTCTAGTTTAGTACTGCAGTTTTTCCCCGGAGGAGATTTTCGGCGAAATGGCAAAAGTGTTAATGAGGGCCGACGACATTGCTTCGCGAGGTTTTCTCCTTGGCGCATCAACGCAACTCGTTAATCTGATACACACCGCCCAATAGGTAGACGCACATTCAAAACGTTTACAGATCAACATTTATTAAATTAATTACCAGCTCGTTAAAATTGACTCGATCTGGTATGCTAGTACCAGCATTGTCGTCCGACTGCCATCAGTAAAATGTATTGCTTAGTTGCTTGTCATATGAGGATGATCATTCTTTATTTCGAGACTTTTGATACATTTGGTGTGTAGCTCGATTGTGCGGTACCTACTAATGAAGATATCTTTGTTGATTCATACGAGTAATTGTGATTGCTGTTTTAATACGTAAGATATTAACGAATGACTGCCAGATATCTTTAGGGTATTGAGTTTAGATTGTGACAGACAATTAGTCCACTGGGCATCGGCTTTTTCGAAAGAAAGATAATGCATATTATCGCTACGCTTGACCTGTGGTTTGATGAATAGTAGAGCCAAGACATTCCGCGTGTTTTTCTGGCATTAAATTCTTAGTCACCTCTTGATGCAATCATATTTTATAATAAAATAGATTTAATTTTTACCGCTATTTTAGTAGGCGATAAGTTTATGTAACATTACTTTCTTTTATTAGCGTATAGGTAAATTAAGCCATGTATCTGGCTTTATAATTCTCACTAGGACTCAGGTGAATGCGAAACCGTATGTGTTGCTGAGATTTCTCAGACGGTACCCTAACAAGAAATCATATCTCATATTACTTAATACTAGAGATTTAAATCGTTATATGTGCCCAGCGCTTGCAAAAACTTACCACCTTTTAACACTGTGTGCTTGGCTTGAGACAGACAGAGTGCTGATACTACTTTGCACGCTCGGTTCGTTTCGTCCACAATTACTAGGCCCCTAAAATCGCCTACGGCTAGTTATGGAAGGGCTTAATCTAATTTGGTTATTAGACAAGAAACAATCCACCGTTTATTTCGCTCTCGCGTACATACTGATTTGTAACAGTTCTCTCTCTGTCATACGGACGCCATTTGAACTTTCGCCAATGGTTTGGGCAATGTTGAAAATAATTAAAAATATTTGTTAATTCAGGTCCTTCGCATGAAATGTAATTATTCCCTTGGATTTATTTGTGTTCCTTGAATCATTACAACACTTTCTAAAGGCACAAGAAGGCATATTGAGTAGATTTAGTGACCTAATTACCGAAAACAACGTACAGTCAAAAACGTGCATCGTTCACTGCTTCCTGCAAGTGACTGGCACGGAACGAGCGAGCCCACTCTTTCCAGCGATGACACATTTTTGTACGCCATAAGTATGGTAAGGGCACATCTAACGATTTAAATCTCTGCATAATACACCAACTTCTTACTTTGTTACTATGACATTTGGTATGTTTTATCAATCATTTATTCATGTTTTTAGTTGTGCTGCTTGCCAAATAACTCATCCGTGTGTCACGTTTACGCACATAAGCCGACAATCACCATCTCTCTAGATTACGACGCACACTCCACCCTGGGGTACCTCCGAAGAAAATTCCACTCATAAAGAATAATGATTTGTTCCATCGTCTCTATCGTACTCAACTTTATGTTATTACTCTGCTAAGCAACTGCAGTAAAAACGTTAATACGGACGGTCAAGATTTATGCAGCAAAACTGTATTTAAGAACTCTTCTTTTATCAAGGATTTAATAGATCATAATGGTATAAAGGCTGTCCGCTATATTTAGGAAATTACAAGAGTTCCAAACTTTTTATGTGCGGAAAAAATGAAAAGGTTTCCTTTTCATTTTCAAGTGAGAAAATAAACTATAATTGTTAAACACAGCTCTTGTTAATGTCAACAAAACATTTAACGATTGCTTATTTTGATGATGCATTCTTTAATAAAAAGCCTTTAAAAAAAATTTATATAATAAGTATAAAGTGAAAGAAAGATAAGCTAAATTATGTACCTATATAGCTACGCGTAAAAAAGGGAACACAAAATATATTTTTTCCGCCAACTACATAATACGAGTCTAGAAAATTTTCTCGGGTTTTATCCTTTTGAAAGGACATTCTATTGCGTGTAAATGAAGGTCTTAAAGACTTTTTACACTTTTTACACAATAGTTAATGGACAGATTTTCGAAGCCTTTTTTTTACTATAAACCAATAATTACAATAATTAACAGCTTGGTTGTCGTTATTTTGTGCCAACCCAAAATAAACTATAATTCCATCATCTACATTTTGAAACGAAACAATGAAATGAAATGCGATCATCGATAGTCAGCCTGTGACCATGGTCGGTGCAACACGATCGAAACGTCAGGCAAAATAATAAGGTATGATGGCGTTTAATGTCCCGTTAACATTTAAATAATTATGCAACGCGAAAGATTAGTTGTTAAAAAAGGCACTTTTCCATTTTCGGTAATAGAGGCAATTATTCTCAGCTGAGCAAAAGTCTTTATCAGAAATAATGTTGCCATAACGTAGATATAGCTATGGAGAGCACAATTTGGAGAAGAAGTTCTACTTCACTGCAACTTTAATAGATGCCACTGTATCAGTTTCTTCGCAGAACTATGCGAGTATTTATTTCAGTTATTTTTAACTATAACTATTATAATTATTATACAATAATAAAAAATACTCCAAAAAATTATATTAAAGAGATCCTAAAAATAAAAGACACTTCCAAAGGTTAATGTTGTCCCTTTTCGTAGTTTGCAAAATAAGATATAGGTAACGAAATATCGTTGTGTTCAAATCTGTCCTTTCCGTTAAATTTTTACACGAAATACATATTAAAATTTTCCCACAATATCACTTAACATTAAATAATACACACTCTGCACTGTATAATGTGCTAAACTAACTTAAACTTGTTGGCTCGCAAACAATCGCAAATATGCACTATCACGCGAAAGCATTAACTATGATATATCAAGAAGTTTTATATCAAATTCTGCCTTTATTTTCAAAATCGGAATTGCATTATGATTTGTCTGAAAAATGATGACCGCTACCAACTATTGGAAACGGACTCTTACTTTATTCCCTGAGCGTTTTCCGGCCATTAGCAGATTGCGGGGGTTGTCCAAATTATACACCTTCAGGGACACTAACCACATTTATGGTACGGTCTTCCGTCACCGCTCAATTCTGCTGGGTATTGTTTTTATAAATCTGTTAAGAAGTGAAAACAATTATGTTAAAAGTTTTGTAGAATTTTTTGGTATCTTTGTTTAAGCAAAGCTATTACATGGTTAAATATTTTTTTTATTTGCGTTGTAAAATTTAAGTAGTTAAAGACATTTCGATGGAGATGGGTTTTGACAAATTGATATACTAATAAGTTCTGTTCTCTCATCATTACCACAACGGTTGAAACTCTGGGTGACGTGATATTACAGTTTCCCCATTATAATCATATACCAGATATTTATTATGCTAATTAACAGTAGTTAGCACGTCGGCTACCACAACGTATGGGCCATGGGCAAACTATATGCGTTTTTGGTCCTCTTACTGTATTTAAATCGTACTAATTCACCGTACGGTTAATGAAATTACCACATTGCCACTGCAGTCAGTAACACCAACTTGCGACACAGTATTGTAGGTTCACAAGGCCGCCTTATGACAACAATCAGCACTCTCCTTCCCATATTCTCCATGCTTCAAGAGAAGTTTTTTAAATAATTACTTCGCTTGGCAGGTGGGCAAGCCATTGCAGTTTTGCCAATTTTGCAGAGAAGACGCTTCTGTTTCTGACCATCTTTTTCAATCGGTGATCTTTCACGATTTACGTTTTTGCGATACTTACAGCAAGAGAAGGAATGGTGCAGTTTTATTTTAGTACTTCGACTATAATTATGGCACGAATAGCATGGTAGTTAATACTGAAAGAACAGCATGTTTTTTAACAAATTTATTTTGTCGTTATATAAGCTAAAAGGTTATTAAAAGGGTTCAAAAGGAATGTTTTCGTATTCATTCATTAATAGTTATCATAACCTTATCTCAGTGATGAAAGACAAATAAAACCCTCAATAATTTCAGAGATCACGTCTACCTAGGGTGCGGCTGGCCAACCCTTTAAAGTTAATTAGAAAACAACACGCACACGTGACCATAAAACAACATAGAACTCGTGTTAAACAAAACATGTAGGGACGGTTTAATCCCATAACACGCCACGCTAATATTAGTTTCTTTTTGACCTTTCCAATTTCGCTGGATGTTCGGACCGAAGCGATGACGCCGTTTTTATGCCAACGCAATTTTAAATTTTCATTTGTTTATGTCGATAGACTGACTCCATATTATAGGTATATTTGCTTTTTTAAAAACCGAATAAAAAAGAGAAAGTTCTTAATAAGTCGAGTTTACACGTAAATTTTTTCCATAATAAACTCAATTATTTTGGAACCATTTAGCATGTAAGTAATTCTGTAAATATCTGCTCATGCGTATAACTTGTAAATAACGCAAGCAGAACCGCGGTCAAAAAGCTAGTTCTGAATATTTAACGAAGTAATTGTTCTCTTAGTCCAGGGATGTTTTTATTAAATGCGCCGTACCCGATCTCAAGTAATTTCAGTGATTCCAATCTTGTAAACTAAGCCAACTCAGACAAAAGTTTAGACGTCAGTAACTTTGAACTACGTGCACTCGCCTTTTGATTGGTGTTTAAACTCTGCTTTGTCGGCGACATGACGCGTTATCATAAGATATTTACAAGGTCTTGTTAAACGTTGCACTCTCAATGTACTCGTAATATACATAATCTACTAACAGATTACTTTTTGTGATTATGAAGAGCTTATTTCGTATTTTCGTCGTTTCTATTTTTACACCCACTAACCTGACAAGCAACGTTTTGTTTGTAACGTTTTGTTATATTATCAGCTATTTGTATAAAAATGTTGGCTTCAAAATATGAGGAATGTAAAAATAAATACCGCATAATTGGTTTTCTTGATTTTATGCCATCACTACATAAAATATTTACCTTATATTTTGATTTATCCCAACGCTTCAAACACTTTACAGCATAAGTAATCACATATAGATAATTTTGCCAAAATTAAAAACTACCTAACTACCTACCTAGCTGTACTATAACCCAAATAAACCCGAGCAAAATCTGTATTTTTTCTTTCATTTTAATGTCACATTGTTATCTATGGTCACAAAAAACTTCAATGTGGGGGTCATTTTCGTATAAAATTTTGAAAACAAATAGAACACAAACTTTTGAACTTAATTATACAAAGTTGCGATGAGTTTACTAGGTGTAAAGCCGTTCGTTTTAAAGTTAACGTGTTAAAGAAGTTTCAACTTGGTTCTTAATTTATCGTTTCATTACCTCTCGCCTGTGTCTCATGTAACCTTCCCTTACATATGGGTACGTACTCATGTACCCTGTTTCACATATTATAAGTACATCGTTATATTTTCCTTCTGTGACAATATAGTCTTACGAAATTGAAATGAACCGAACTTTTCCCCTATCCCCCGGACCGCTATAATACGAGGCGAACGTGTCCCAGTAGCTGTTGTAAAATTACTTTTAAAACTGTGTAATATTTTGACAAATTAAATGTGGGTAAGAAAATAGGTTCACAGAAGTTAACGCCGCGCGCCGCAGCTGCACTATACGTGAGTACAACTGATTTATGCTGCCCTGGTACTTCACACCGGACAACGCGCACGCAGTACTGTAAGTTGTCACACAGGCAACGCCAGCTTAACGCTAATTGGTCGATCCGCACTGACTCGTGAATTACTCATCACCTGCCGTACTAGTTGCGGAAGTCTTAAGTACGCATCCATTGCTGCGTCGCATAGTAATAATTAACAAGACGTACATTGACGAATTTATATCAGGACATCTCTTCGGTACTTATACTATCCTGGTACAATGGAACCCACACTGGACAAATCTTTTTCTGAGTCTGACTTGCAATTTGCATGTAAATCCAAGACTGACGTCACACCATCCAACTTTGTCTCGCAGCGAATCGGAAAGCGAAGAAGAGAGTGCGATTGTGGTGATGAAATGGATCTATTCAGAGAAGAACACTGAGAACCATGATGGAATCCATGATTAATTCACAAAATGAATTAAAAACTATTACTTCGACACTCACAGCGATTCAACAGACTAACCAAAATATAGAAAGTTCAATTGCCTTTCTTACAAACCAAAACGCAGAGTTGAAGAGTAAAATTTAAAATTTTGAAATACAAGCTAAGAGAGACCGAGAAGAGATTATATTACTAGAAGATAAAGTGGAGGAACTGCAGAGGAGTGGTAGGAAGAACAATATTGAAATTAAGAACGTCCCTAAAGCCAAGAATGAGACTAAAGAAAGCCTAATTAATATGGTGTTGGCCCTCTCGACAAGCACGGGTTGTATTATGTCGAAATCTGACATAAAAGACATCTACAGAATAAAGACTTCAAGAAGCGGTGTTCATAACACGCCCGTAATTCTAGAAACAACATCTACGCTTCTAAAAAGTGATTTTTTGAAAATGTGCAAATCGCATAACGTCAAACGCAAGGAAAAGCTACGCGCGAAACATCTGGGCTTTACTACTGATGAAGACACCCCCATATTTGTTGCCGAGCAACTTACTGCAAAGGGATCCCGATTATTCTTTTTGGCTAGAGACTTGGCCAAAACAAAGGCCTACAAATACTGCTGGACCAGTTTTGGAAAGGTTTATATTAGAAAAGACGAAAACTCCCCTATTATCCTTATCAAGAATGAAGCACAAGTACATCATCTTCAGCAAGCAGTATGACTAGACTTATTCTGTCCTAACTTCATCGTGCTACTATCTCAGGGTAAACTG
Source organism: Anania crocealis (assembly GCA_949315895.1). Taxonomy (NCBI): domain Eukaryota; kingdom Metazoa; phylum Arthropoda; class Insecta; order Lepidoptera; family Crambidae; genus Anania; species Anania crocealis. The sequence goes on from OX438863.1 coordinate 15,031,788, forward strand.
TTCTCTTTATTGTTTTTTACTTTTGTTTATTGCATTTCCATAATTGTACAAACTTTACACACAAACTATTATCACAAATTGAATACACACACACTCTCATACATATGCACACATATTTTTCATGCCAAACAGCAATATTATTATTTACCAGCATCTTTTGAACATATTTTATTTTCTTATATAAATCTAAACCTTACAGAACAATTATTCTACTTATTTGCTGTAACTATCCACACTTGTATAACATACAATCTACGTATAGAATCAATATATTTAGACTTACAATATCTTAATGAATAGTTCATTGACTAGTTTGAATGTAATAGACAATATAAAAAATGCGCGTGCAATCCAATGTGAGATAACGGAGCTATCACAATACTCACAAACAAATAATTCTAATATTTCAATAATTACTCAAAACATACGGAGTGTGTATAGTAATTTAGATGATCTGCAAATAACGCTGACACAGCTCGATTCTGACACTGATGTACAAATTTTAACTGAATGTAGATTGAGTACTAACAAACATGTTCCTCATTTAAATCATTATAATTCTTTTGCTACAAATAAACACATAAACCAGTGCGACGGAGTAGTTGCTTTTGTTAAAAATACACATATACCTAGAGTTTCAGAAGTATTTCTCCAACATGCATCTTGTTTACAAATTGACATTGCAAACCTTGTAATACTTGGCATATATCGATCACCATCTAACACTAATGCTGATACCTTCATTGGCTCACTGAATGAACATCTGTTAAGTTTACACACAAAAAAGAATATTCTGATAACCGGCGACATAAACATAAACCTAATAACGGCACCAAATGAACAAGGTCATGATCGTAGTAACCGTCTCAATTATTTAAATATGTTATCAATACACGGCTTTCTTCCCGGTCACTTATTCCCGACGAGGGAATCAAGCTGCCTTGATCACGTTATGATAAAACTCGATGATCACAGAATCTCGGCCTTTATTGCAGTTCTCAACACAACAGTTACGGATCATAGCTTGGTACTAACAAAACTTACTAATTTAAATAATACAAAAACAAAATTTAAGAAAACAAAAACCACGGTGGATTTTGAACAAGCTGTAAAAACCCTACAACTAAAAAATATAACAACATTGATAGCATGCACAGACCCCATTGTTTTAACAGATAATTTATTAAAATATTTAACAGAATCCCTAGAAACAAACACTAAAACTACTATTATTAAAAGTAATAAGCGCATTAGTAAGCCGTGGATTACGGAGGGTATTGTACGGTGTATTAATAATAGAAATAAAATGCAACGAAAGCTACGCCTAGACCCAGAAAATGAAACACTTAAAATAACCTACAGAAGGTACCGCAACTACATTAATAATTTAATAAAAAAGTTAAAACGAAAATACGATAGAGAAAAACTCATAAAATCAAAGGACAACCCTAAAACCTTGTGGCAATGTATAAATGACATAGCTAACATTAATAAAAATAAAAGCTCTAATAATGACCTGCTAAATATAAAACCCACAGCGCATGAGTCGATTAACTTGGTAAACAACTACTTCGCCAGTGTTGGCTCTAACTTAGCTGATAAAATAATGAGTCAACAGCCACACATCCTAGGTAACACTGATAACTCATCTAATAATAACAAAGCTAGTAATGATAATAATTATAGTAAAAAACTCTCTACAGCCCACCCGACCTCATGTGTTTTTCTAGAAACTGATAACCAAGAAGTACAGTCAGTCATTATGAATCTTAAATTAGATAGCGCTCCTGGATGGGATATGATTTCTACTCGGTTCTTGAAGATGGCACATTTCTTGATTGTACCAATTATTACTCATCTAGCCAATCTTTGTTTCCGACAAGGCATTTTCCCTGATGCACTAAAACGAGCAGTTATAACACCGGTGCACAAGAGTGGGGACAGAGGCAGTTTAAGTAATTATCGCCCTATATCAGTTCTAACGTCAGTTTCAAAAGTCTTAGAAAAACTAATATGCACTCGAGTAACAAGTTACCTGAATAAATATCACATCCTAGCTGTAACACAATTTGGCTTTAGACGTGGAATTTCAACAGAGGATGCCGTTATTGCTCTTACATCTTTGATAGTATAGCATGTGGACAGTGCTCAAAAATGCCTGACAGTATTTTTGGACCTTAAAAAAGCTTTTGATACTGTCTCTGTCCCTATTCTCCTGCAAAGGCTCGAAAAATATGGTTTTAGAGATATTCCTCTATCACTACTGACCAGCTATCTCCAAAATAGAAGACAACAGGTCAAAGTTGGCAATTGCAGTAGTTCATTGGCAGACATAACTTATGGCGTACCCCAAGGAAGTGTCCTTGGGCCGACGCTCTTTCTAATTTACATTAATGAGCTGTGTAATCTGAAAATCCCAAACGCAAATATATTTTCCTACGCGGATGACACAGCTATTGTGTTCTCCGGGAAATCATGGGCTGAAGTACAAAATACTGCTGAGGAGGGACTAGAAAGGATTTCTAAATGGCTAAACAATAACCTACTTACATTAAACATGGATAAAACCAACTTTATATGCTTTACTATTAACAACACAACACACCCTAGCAATGACTTTGGTATCAAAATACACAGCTGTGGAAATCATAGAAACCCATCCTGCTCCTGCCAAAGTATTGATAAAGTAACGACTACTAAGTACCTGGGAGTGGTGGTTGATCAGCGCTTATCGTGGCATCAACATATTGATCTATTAATGAGTAGGATCAGAAAACTAATATGGGTATTCAAAAAACTTAGACATGTTGTTGACAAAACTTTGCTCACTAATATCTACATTGCTTTGGCTCAGTCGGTTATGTCCTATTGCATACCCATCTGGGGTGGAGCTACTAAAATGAAGTTTCTAGAGGTCGAAAGAGCTCAAAGATCTCTGCTCAAAGTAATGCACTTCTTACCTTTTCGATTCCCCACTGATCAATTGTACACCTACAGTAACCTCCTGACAGTAAGGAAACTTTATATACTTAACTGTATACTTCATAAAGTTCATAAATCGTTGTCATATGACCCCACTATAGTAAGTAAAAGGAGACGAGATAAGGTAGTTCCTCTTCATAAAGTTAACACTGCTTATGCAGCTAAACAATTTGATAAACAATCAACATTTCTGTACAATGCCATAAGTAAGCATTTTCGGATATGTCACCTAAACTTCTATGAATGCAAGAAAACACTCACAAACTGGCTAAAATCTCTCAACTGTACAGATACAGAAAATCTACTTACGCGTATAACATAACTTAACCATTAAATTAAATAGATTATAGACAAGCTAAACTATTATTATTACGGAAAACAATTTTATAAAACTATAAAATAATACTCTGTTAAATTTTATGTAGGTATACCTACCAAAGTGGCATGAAGAAATTGTAATTTAATACACACACACACGAACACACACACACACACACACACACACACACACACACGCACACACACACACACACACACACACACACACACACAAATTTTTCATAGTTAAGTTTTTTGAATTAAAATTATTATGTAAATGTAGGTACTTATATTATATCACTTACCTTAATGTTGTAATGGTACGGAAGGGCGATAACTTCCTAATACAGATATTTTCATATCTAAAAGGAGTGTTATCAAACAACTTTTGTTATTCTGGTTTGTTGATGCAATAAAACTTTTTGATTTTTGTTTTTTTTTTTACTCGTAGTTAAATGTTATAAATTAATAAATTTGGATCATTTTATGACCTTATAAGTCAATTTTGCAGCTAAGAGCAAAACAAATATAGAGTTGAGTTAATTTATTTATTCAAACATAAAATCACTTACAAAAGTAAATTACCAACTCAAAATGTTATCATAAGTCTTTTTTGTCAGTTGTTTTTGGTGAAAATTATTAATTTTCAATAAAAATTAGGTTTTGTTGTGTGTAGAATTTAGACTAACTCTTTGTTACCTATATCCAAAAAAAGATACGTTATCAACGTTTTGAACAATATAGCCAGCAAATTTTGCATTTCATTATAATCTGCCTTTGTTAGCCAGTGCCGTTTGAGAGCTACCTCTGTTTATTCAGCGAGTAAATTTTTGCTAGTGAAACAGAAGCAAATTTTATTTTCATCAAAATCAGTATGAATATATTTATTTTGATAACAAAAATTAAGCTGTATTATATTGATGGTAAAATAAGTGTAAACACAGTATAATTGAGTTTAAAATCAAATGCCTTTGTGATCTATTTGAATCCTTTTGAAATTAATTAGGTAAATATCGTCATTGTTTCGATTTTAAATTAAATCGAGGCTGTCGTTTGAAGTCAGAATAAGACAAAATCTGAAGCATTTTAATGTCACTTGATTTTCATTATCATTTACTGTTGAGAAGCTAATTGTGATTGTCCATCTTGAATGAAGCTTAAAGAGGTTATGGCACCTTCAAATTTAATAAATAATACAGCAACGAATGCTATCACCTAATAATAAACGAAATAGCGAATAGTAGTACTAAGTTACGTTTTTATCCACATACATAAGGACCCACTGAACCGCGCTCCGCCGCAGTACGCGGGATGACAGATTTGATCATTATAATGCAAGTACTCATATTGTTTAAAAAACACGAGTGGTACAATTCACTGACAACGCGTTGACGCAAGGCAGCTGTGTTGCCCCGCGGAGCGCGGTGCAGTAGGTAAATGGCCTATAACTTCTAAACCACTTGACATCAACTTCTTCGCCCATTTTCGTGTACTTTTGCGGTAATTACACACGGTAATAATACACGTTGAAAAAAATTAGATACACAATCAGTGTCAGAAGAACGTTCTCGCCAAATGAGCACCCACCGGACGTTTGTTGGGTGCTCTTTTAAGCTAGTTGGATTCAGCTTAACTTGCACGTAAAGTTGAATTGGTATTACCGTGTAACACATGATGAGCTATACTTTATTTGATATTTTAGCAATGAAATTGCAATTATAATATCAGTATATAAACTTGCCGGACGGGCATGCGAGGAGTTGCGGGTTCGAGTCCACCCCGCCTGAGACATAATTTTTCAAGTTTATATAGGTACTGATATTACATGATGAGCTGCTTAGATCTAAGCTTGGACATTTTAGTGTCATTTTGGTATGGGACTGTGTTTCAGTTCTTATATTAAAAATAGTTAATGAAAAAAAAAACATTTTATATTGCGGTCCGTTTCTCACTCATTGTTTCTTTTTATAAGTAGGTAAGCATTTACAAGGGCAATATTTTATCTATTTACTGCTACTATGAACAAACCAAGCATTTACTTTTACTTTACTTACATTTACTTTCATTCTTGTTAGAAGAGATTTTCCACTTGCTCGGTCTTCGGCGTCTTTAAATCTTCCCTTGGACGAACAAGAGAGTCTCAGGTAATCAAACATCGAATACAACAACTGAATCTAAACAAACATTGTAATATAGTGTAACAAATTAATATGTATTGATTCAAGCATATTTTATTATATTTTGCTATTTGTCCTGCATATTAACGGATTTATTACCATTAAAATGCATAATTAAATTGACTCTACATACAAGTTATAAGCAATAAAACAGTAATCATTGCTAGCAAACACATTAACCCTTGCAGACCCATAAATTTCAAACCTTTTAATAAAACAGGACTAAAATTATCTCAACTTCTAAATTAAATCTGTATCAAATTCTAAAACTGAAATTGTATAAACAAAATTCAGCTATAGTTTATGGCTAACCGATTCCACTAAATGCGTTTAATTTATCAGCACATAGTTGTTTTCCGGAGTTTGCGGTGAATTTAATTAATTATTCGATTATTTATCACAGAGCTGTTCGTTGGAACAAGACGTTGTGGAATGGTTAATGGCGATGGGTGCGGGGTCTAAATAAATTGGGACTGTTCAGAGTTTGATTCATGGATCGAGTTTGTTGTCTTTCTTAATGACTACTTACGATATAAAGGGTCTTGTTGTTACAACAGATTGTAATCACTCGCGGATTTGGTGACGGATTATTATTTTAAGGCCACTGTTAGTGATTTCGAGAAAGAATTAATTATCAGATTTGGTTAGGCTCTTCTCACACCTACATAAAAAGTGATGCAACTCAAAATATCTATTTAAAAGAACTTTCTTGTTATAACCATTTAGCTGAACATTGAAATAATATTTACACATGACGTGTATTAAGATTTTATAATTGTTTTTATCTTAACAACTCAGAGTTTCTACGGGTAAACTAATTTAATATATCCAGTTGATGCCTTAAAAGGTTTTAGGCTGTTTCGAGTAGGACACTTTGTGTTAGTAGTACTTACTAACTAGAGATTTTTTTTCACAGTTGCGCTCGAGGTGACCATCTCAAGGTGTACTCCGAAGGCGGAACTCACGGTCCAGGTCCACCCGGGGTCAACGAGTACTCTGCTTGGTCCAGGGTCATATGCGGGAACAGAGCTGATGCACCACCAGCATTGTACTCCCACGGGCCGCTACTAGTTCTGGAATTCCATACAGGGTCAAAAATATCGAACGCGACTGGCTTCGTGGGAACCTACAGGTTTATAGACAGGCGTAAGTTTAGGCGTTCATTTATCATAACAATGTCAGTTTGCTTGTCTGGTACTTCCTAGAACCTTTAACTTCTGAAGAAATAGACACAATATACCTACATTTTATTGTTTGAAGGTGCATTTATTTCCGGTGTATCACGTGGTACAGGTATCAGTGATACATTTACGATAAAAATTAGAAGTAGAATATGCTACGTAAATGTTGCTATGAGCAACAAAATCTTTTAAAACAAATTCCAATATTCTAATAACATTTTAAGGCTGCTATCCTATGCCTTATTATCTAAGCCAAATGACGCCCACTGCTCGTCATAAGCCTCCTCCAAGGATCGCCACAACGATCGCTCCTAAGCCTCAAAGATCTATGATTTTAATTTTGACAGAGCTCATGGTTAGTCATAAGAGAACGAAGTATTTTTTTAAATCCAACAAAAATGCTGTTTTTCCAAGACAAAGCCACGATAAAACCTATACTTTATTTACCTTTAGTAAGGATTTGTTCCCTAGACAGGACTTCAGCACACAAATTAACCATTAACGTTGTGTAAATAGAAGGTGGAAAGGTTATCCTTTATAAATTGAGATTTGATAATTTTGGGTAATATTTGAGTTTGCGTTCGTGATTATCATAAAGTAAACATTTTTACCTACCTCAAAATTGGTTTGATACTAGGAAAAATAACAAGATATACACTATCAAATACAAAGTTATATTTATAATCTATAAACAGTAGATATAAGCGAAAGGTGATCAAAAAATATCAATAACCGATTGGTATACAAAGATTTGATTAAGCAGGGAGTTAGTTAATACATAGTTTATAAATTAGCTAAGAGCAGTGTTGCCTTAATATAACATCTGTCACGAGATGTGTGATTTTCTGTGGAAGCCACTTAATTGTTATTGCCGTCATTCATTGTCAAAGTCAAGCTGGCAATCCGATATTTGTATCGATTGCGATTCGCTAACGCCGCGCCGTTAAAAGTAATAAACCACACTACGATCCTTTAAAAAAAATCTCGTGAGTGAGACAAAGTAATCAGTTACCGCTCCGAAGCCCTTTAGTAAGTGCATCTAGAATTATTTAATACCTCTTAAACAATTTCATACAATAACCAACATAAAAGATTGTTGTTAAAAAAACCTTTTCAACTTAATCTAAGATATTTCTGAAATATTTATTAATTTACTCATCATCATAACTATCATCAGGATCTATAGGAGTGCATTGTTGAACATAGAACTCCCCCATTACAAATGGACAACCCTGTATTAGATTTGTCACAGCTTCTGCATGGAACCTTTAGCAAATTTTAATAGTCACTCCACCTAACTGGAGGGCGTCTTCTTACGTTTGCCAAATCGCGGTCTCCACTTAAGAATTCGTTTCCTGTACCATCGGTTCTTCGACATATCGCACATCTAAATTAAAACGGGTGTAGTTTAAAAATGTATCTTTTGATGCTTCTAAAATAATATTATGTTCTGTTTAAAATAGATTCAAAGATTAAGTGGACCAAACAGAAAACAGATATTTTATATTTTTATATCTATTTATATTTTTTATTTTTATTTGTGTTCTTATGGTATTTGTGGTTATTCAGAAACATTTTTAATATCTGAAGCGTGAAACATGAATGTAACTTTTAACTCATGTTAGCATATTTTTGAGTTACATCTGTTTTGATCTAGGTAAGCATTATATGCCCAATGTCTTGGTCACTGATATTATAGCGTACTAAATGTGTGTGTTTGTTGCTGACTAAGTTTTCTGACTGATAAACTTGTATCCTTTAGAAAGGCAAGGCTAGTAATTTAAAAAGAAAATCAGTTAAAAATCAGTTTTATTTCTGCAAATATCTCTGAAATAATGCTGACTAACGGTAATTTTTTGTTTGATACCGATGCGACTCAAAAAGTTTAGTTTTTGTTATTGTCAGATAAATTAGTAATATGGTATAGAATTATAAAATTATGTTACAAAAACCTAACGAACATACCTACAATAATGATCAAAATTGGTCAATCATGTAGATATAAGTCATGCAGTATTGCGCTGTCTTACTTTAATATACTTATATGTGTTTAATTGAGTTCTGTTTTTGTCTGCTGATGAAAACTGTAGCACGTTGAATCTATTTTCATAAAAAACTTGTAATGACGTGTTTTTTAGAGTTGGAATGTCGCGTGTAAGCATTTGATTTTATGACTTGTTGTATGTTTTAATCGTATCTGAAATCAAAGCACCCGTGCCATAACCTTGACCCGAAACACGAAAATCGAACAGTGGATATTATAACTACAAGAAAAAGTGCTTTAATTTTATTAGCTTCATATTTAACGCCCGTAACGATTTACCACTAACAAATTTTACGAAGTAATCTACCACCTGAAAGTCCAATATGTAACACATTTAAGTAACTGAGGCTCATAACGTTTGGTTGTATGTAAACTGTTTGGCAGGGACTAGATATTGATTTTTACCTTTTTAGGATGAAATTATTAATACTGAGATAAAAACTATTCCTTGACCTGTTTGGGATCCTAACTATTTCTGTACTGAATTCCATCCTCATCGATTATTCGGATAAAGTGAATAGATAACATACAGAATGAGACACTCTGGCATGTATTATCTACTAGCTGTTGCCCGCGACTTTGTACGCGTGGAATTTTGAATTTCTTTATAGCATATTGATCCCACGGGTACCGTACCTTTTCGCGGGATGAAAAGTAGCCTATATGTTATTCCAGCCAATAAACTAACACCGTGCCAAATTTCATTCAGATCCGTCTGATCGTTTTAGCGTGAAAGAGTAACAAACATCCATACATTGTTACAAATTTTCGCGTTTATAATAATAGGGGTTAAAGTATGAAATTGCCGATTATTTTCCCACTTTTTATTTTGTTTATAGCTCCTAAGTATAGTCATATTATTGCGTAATTCTTTTTGTATTGTATCAAAAACTAAATAAAGTAACTTTTGACTAAAAAAAAATGCAATATTAGTGCCTATTACTTCAAAGGAAGTCGTTGAAAAGACCCCTTATAATGTGTCAGCTAACCTTCTTGCTTCAATTAAGTATATTTGTATTATATTCTTTGATTTTCAGAAATTTAAATAATATAATGCGTAGCTTTATAACCATCTAACTTTCACCTTTAATTGCATCGAAAACGGTTCAGGCGTTTTAAAAAAAAACTAATAAATTGTTAGTATGGAAAAATGACTTTTCTCAATTTCGTCCATACAAAACGGCAATATCATACTTTAACCCCTAATATTAATAGGATCTATTCATAAATCAAGATACTGAAATATCTTTTGTACTCGTACCTACCTAATCACAAATCGTTATCCCTGGTATATATCTTAATTGTCTCTCAGCTCATTACAGCCACTCTTCGTCTCTGTCTAATCAAATCAGTAGCTCTAACGAAGCAATAAACTAACAATTACGGAATAATAAATGAACCACAAGACTGTCCCAGATAACTTGTACTGAGATAAAATGTTAATTGCCTACGAACGAAGCCGTTTCAGTTTCATTGACTTTATTTTATTGCGAAATGGACCGTTATTAACATTTAATTTGTATGAATTGTCTTGTTACAAACTTATTGTTACTTATATCAAATAAAGTAATAAAAAGTTTCAAATTGCTATTTGCGCTAGAGTGTTGGAATTAAATTTGTGTTGAATGTCATAAACGCACTATTTTGATATTAAATTTTTTACCCACCAACAGTAGGGTGATTTTACCAGTCCATGTATTAATATTATTATGTATGTGGTATTTATGAGGGTCGGTCAACTCCTCAGGTATAAAGACGTAATAATAAACGACATATGAAAAGATGCAACATTGAGCCGTCTCAATGGGAGGATTTGGCTGCACAGCGGCCTGAGTGGCGCAGGCTTATTTTTAACCAAGTACGCGACTTCGAAAAGCAACGTCAAGCTGATCTCGACACTAAGCGCGACCAGTTGAAAGCCCGTACTCCTGCTGCCATTTCCTACAATTATATAAACGGCAAACTAACGTGCCCCCACTGCGCACGAGAGTTTGCTGTGAAGATAGGCTTTGTGTGTCATCTTCGTGGGCATCATCGCCTATGTGATTAGGAGTCGAAGTGGTCGCCATGGCCGAAATCGGTCGGAAGATAATAATAATATTTATGAGGTTTTCACATTTGTGGCTAAACTACTGAGCTGATTTTTGTGAATGAGGTATCAATCGATTTCTTATTATAGTCCGGGTAACATTATGCTACCTTTTGTTAATACAAAGCTACATGGCTAATGCTACATCAATATAGAGGAGTACTTTAAAAAAAATAAGCTTGCAGTCATAACGAGTGGTGTTTCAAATTAAAGAAGACAAAGTTGTGAGTGCATAAACGTAAAGGTACAATACAGCAAATATACAGGATGACTTTGAAACAAAGTTACAGTTTTTTGCTTTCCGTTTTAAAGAATAACTTCAATATTGAAGACAAAATCACTTTATCGACCTAAACTCATATTGATTATAATTGTACCAAAATCGAATCAATATCGCTCCAAACATTTACTGTTTAGCTTTGGAGCTTCTTCGGCCGGTGTAGCCGCAAACCGGTCGCTTCCGCGCTTACTTGGCTTGGACCTAGTTGAGATTTATTACGCTTACGTAAAACCAAACTTACCATTCCTACTATCAAATAAGGCAACAATATCTAAATTTTAAGATCAAAACTGTAAAGATGCAACGTAGCAATAATCTATATATATAAAAATCAATTGCTGTTCGTTAGTCTCGCTAAAACTCGAGAACGGCTGGGCCGATTAAGCTGATTTTGGTTTTGAAATGTTTGTCGTAGTCCAGGGAAGGTTTAAAAGGTGAGAAAACATGGAAAAATTGCAAGGAAGATAGTAAAAACGTTAATTTCATATTCCCATATAAAATGCTCTACATCAAATTTTTGAGCCATTAAGTCAGTTTTAATGATGTTAGGATCAGGTGATATGAAGTACACCGGAATATATATATTCTTCTGTGAGTGTGTATGCCACTGAACTTCTCTCAAACGACTGGACCGATTTTGATGAAATTTTTTGTGTGTGTTCAAGGGGATCTGGGAATGGTTTAGATTCACAATTTTTGGGGTTAGGGTAGGGGTAGGGTATGTGTAGGGTAGGGTAGGGTAGGTTAGGGGTAGGGTAGGGGTAGGGTAGGGGTAGGGGTAGGGTATGGGTAGGGTAGGGGTAGGGGTAGGGTAGGGTAGGGGTAGGGTAGGGGTAGGGTAGGGGTAGGGTAGGGGTAGGGTAGGGGTAGGGTAGGGGTAGGGTAGCGTAGGGGTAGGGTAGGGGTAGGGTAGGGGTAGGGTAGGGTAGGGGTAGGGTAGGGTAGGGGTAGGGTAGGGGTAGGGTAGGGTAGTAAAATATTAAAATTTTATAAAATATATACAAACCTAAATTTTTACCCTTTTACCACCAACCCCTATTTTTTGTAAGCCATTTTAGTAATTTAATCATTTTTATGGCAAAACAACGTTTGCCGGGTCAGCTAGTTATAAATAAAATTGCAAAAAAAAGAATCACAAAATTTTAAACATAATCGAGACTATATAGTCATAAGGTTAAAGCTATAATTGTAAACTAATACAAGAATTTAGACCACAAATCTTTGGACTCAAATTAAGATCATAAAAAGAAAAGAAGGGACGGACGGACGCAACCACAAAACAGATACCTAGTTGCAGAAGTTTATCCCATGTACAGATAGCAGCACGTCAACCTACCACAAAACGTCAAATTTTTTCAATTGATATTGATCTCTATTTCTTGGACTAGTTGAAAATCAATTCAATTACCTTTAACTTTTTGGGTAAGTTGACCTGCCGTTGTCGTACATCGGTCCCGCTAAGGTCGTCAAAGGAGAACCCAATTTTTGGGCCCGACGTTACAACAATGAAAATTATGCCAAAAAATCCCTTCTATTTAATTGGCTATGGACAAGTGGAGAAAATGGATAAAATACATATTGTTTTCCTAACACTTTAACAGTCTCTGTAAACCATACTTTAATTAAAACGTGACTATCTCCGTAAACGCTCTGTCACTTCATAGAGCGGCGCTTTTAACGTTTTAATCGATTTGGAATAAATCCATTCATAGTAATACTTCTTTACAATTGCATTTTTTAAGAAATAAACTAAATAATTCGTTTTAAAAGCTTGATATAAATATAAAAAACTTAGAGAATGTAATTAATATTTTTTTCTATAAGCTTTGCAGTTCACTAAGTAATCATTGATAAAACAATTGAACATTTTGAATAGTTCAATTCCTTATGTAACAGGCTGCACTATTATTAAGAATATCAGCTAACAATGACAGTTAATTGTCATTTGTCATTCACTCCAATGGGGACTACAGTTTCTTTGCTCACCAGTTGGCGCCACTGTAGACTGAGGTCCGGAGGTATAGCTGTCAAAGGCGATTGGCGCCGAAACAAAGTGTTATATCTTGAATCTAATTAAGGTTTATTATTTTTAAATAACTATCTTGATATCAACAAACTAACTTCTGAAATAGTTGCTCTTGCGGCCGCCAATTTTGCGCTTTTTCTTAATTCCGCTTTCAAAGCGTTCACATTAATCGCCAAATAATCCATATTTCCGATATTTTACGAAGGAGATTACTTTCCTGCAGGTAAATTAAAGAAATTATAATTTATGCTACAAAACCCGCTAAAACCAGTGAAATGTGAATGATATTGGACCTCCTCACGCGACACAAGCGCCTCTAGTGGCAAATTCACTAGCGATGGCCTCCATTCACTCACATTTCGATTCGTACATAGAGTTCATTTTAACATGTTTCGTACTTGTGCGCAAGTTAATGTGGTTTGCATTTTTCTCACTGCTCTGCTGAAGTGCTCTGTTTACTACCTATATTACCTATAGATAGAAAAGGGACCTGGATCTTACCCGGGTAAGTACCAAAATGGTATTTTTTGTAAAATAATACATGATATAGGTTATAAAATAAAATAAGTTCATTAGTTGATTTAAGTAACTTTCCCACTGTAGAAAGTTGTGAAAATAGGGCTTATGAATCTTTTCAATATGCTTTAATTTATGGCCAATTCCCAGCCTTGTAACGTCAGGCCCAAGATTGTATGGGAAACGGGTTTGTCCTTTGGCTTATACACAAAAACTATCAGGGTAGTGGAGCACTAGTATCTAGTTGTTGGATTTATTGTTGAAAATGAAACTAGAAAATAGGAAATATGAACCAATAATAACTTAACTTAACGCCCCGTTGGTCTAGTGGTTTAAATACCGGGCCAAGATCTCGGGGTCCCGGGTTCGATCCCCGGACCAAAAAGTTTCGAATTTTCGAACATTGTTCGGATTTGTGATCACCAACCCGCATTTGGCAAACGTGGGGATTATGCCCATACCCATCATTGCTGTGGTAACTTGAATTCAATGATGGAGGCCTTTTCCGTGCAGTGGGATGATTATAGGCTGTTACTTTACTTTTGTACTAATAACTTGCTCCATGTTTGCACAAAAACTTCACAAACGCGTGTATCAAACGGACGGCACTCACGCTCGTAATGGTCAAAGATACCGCGTTGGTGAGCGGTGTCTATGTTTGCGTTGTTCTATCGCTCTTTTTGTGTAGATTGATTTCTGTACCTATCTGTTTCCCGTAGATCCCGTTGCCGCTGGCCATGGGCCGCAGACTTCGAGACTATAAGGCCTTAAAGGCTCTTGGTCCAAAGTTGCTCTTGATAGCTCGATGTTTGTTAATACATTTGTTTGTTCCAGGTAACTTTGAGACGGACGGTGTTCAAGTGCCAGACACCTGGTGCGATTACGTCTTCAACTCACAGCAGAATAGACCAGCTCACGGTCGCTTGTACAGCCCTCGATATCCTTCGAGCTACCCAAGCAATATTCGATGCAACTACCATTTTAACGCCAGGTAATTTGCTTCGAAATTATTAAACATTGCAATAAGTCTAGTAGTTAATAGTTTATTAGATTTAAAACAAAAAATATTATGCACTTTTCAATCTTACATCATTAGCAGATTAAGTTAGTAAGTGATGCAACCTTTTTGCAATGAATCAATTTAAATAATATTTATTTTTTAATATTTGCTAGTTGTTATGCAAAATAGATCGAAAAGACATTCGCATTTATTAGTATTAAAAACACTGAACTGTCCACAAAACACTGATATATCCACAAATAATTCGTAATGAGCCTGAATGTATAAAGAATTGCTTAACAATAAAAACACAACATATATAGTATAGTGACATACTACAGAAACGCATGACATGTATCTATCTATTCTTCTATTCTATATAATATATATTTTATTATATAAAAAGAAAGTTACACTACTTATAAGTCGAGATCGGCTGGACAGATTTTTAGTGTTTTTGGGTTTGTCTTCATCAGGAATAGGATGATAAGTATTAAAATCGTTGGAAAGTCATAAATAAAAAAAATGGTTTATACATTTTTCCAACCAAATTTAAGATGTCAAAATAGAATACTATTCTGAGGTGATACCACAAAACGAAGTTCGCATGGCCCGCTAGTTTTCTTATACAAATACATAAAAACATTCACGCTGCGTAGGCAGAAAACGAATCCCGTATAAGTTTTAAAAATTGTTTATAATAATATTAATAGGACGTCGTTCAAGATACACCAAAGCAACCACTCTCTGTACTCAACGTAAACGTCTTAGAAATATTTCGAGACGCGGAACATTCTGTGAGAAAATAGCAGAGTTCTTGTGCGAAACAAATAAATCAGAAGTTTCCACTTTGCACCGGATCCGTTGTTTAACGATGATGGAAGGAGAAATAATGTATTTCACTTTGCTCAAACACAAAACAAAAGAATCCCGTTCAATTGTTGCTAAGGCCTTATCAAAACTCGTTTTTGTTCAGTCAATAAATTCAGGTTATCATGATTAAAATAACGATATTTATTGATTGACTGACCGATTGACTGTAAAATATACTTTGATATTTGTTAATATGAGTGCATTTAGAAGGACAGTTCTTAACGAGGTTAGGTATCCGATACCAATTGTGGTCTTAAGTCTCAGTGCAGAGGACCTAGCACTATCATCTACAGAACCGGGAATGTTAAGGTTGCCTTTGACTGCCGAACTTCCTACATCGTTCGTTGTAAGAGGCACTTTTTTACTACAGAATATACGGGCATAGTTCTGCGCAATAGGATGTATTGATCATTGAAATTATTTATGACAATGTCATAATGTAAGTGACGCTCGGTTTTGGACGTGCTCATCTTCTGGCAGGAATGGCGAAGACCTACACGGGCATTTTAAAGGGCTGCTGCCGGCACAGCTTTGATGGCCTAAGTGATCAGTCAGTATACACAGAGCAATAGTAGTGCCTTTGAGCATTTGAAAAGCAGTGGCAATAATGGCACTGCAGTAATAAAATTAAGGATTCTATTAAATGCAATCATCGACTTTAATCTATGATTCCGAGAAGTAAACAATTAAATCCATGCAGCAAACTTTTCTGATTGACATAAAATACGTAACGGTGGGCAGTACCGTGTGGTTTATCACCCTAAAGTTGAAAGTCATTCGCGCGTCAGAAAAGAAAGGGGTTGGTGTTGCAATGATTCCATGCAAATATTAGGGGTTAAAGTATGAAATTGCCGTTTTGTATGGACAAAATCGAGAAAAGTCATTTTCCCATACTAACGATTTTTTTTTAACGCCTGAACCGTTTTCGATGCAATTAAAGGTGAAAGTTAGATGGTTATAAAGCTACGCATTATAGTATTTAAATTTCTGAAAATTAAAGTATATAATACAAATATACTTAATTGAAGCAAGAAGGTCAGCTGACACATTGTAAGGGGTCTTTTCAACGACTTCCTTTGAAGTAATAGGCACTAGTATTGCATTGTTTTTTTAGTCAAAGGTTACTTTATTTAGTTTTTGATACAATACAAAAAGAATTACGATTATTGCGTAATTCTTTTTGTATTGTATCAAAAACTAATATTGTAGTACTAGTATGACTATACTTAAGAGCTTTTGACGACCTCCGTGGCGGAGTGGCGTACACACCGGTTTTCAAGGTGTCGCCTGCTCCGAGGTCCCGGGTTCGATTCCCGGACGGGTCAATGTAGAAAAAATGTGTTTTTCTACATTTTCTCGGGTCTGGGTGTTTGTGGTACCTTCGTTGTTTCTGGTTTCCAAAATACGAATGCTTTAAATAGTTATTCAAATTGGGATCAGAACAATGTATGTGATGTTGTCCACATTTATTAAGAGCTATAAACAAAATAAAAAGTGGGAAAATAATCGGCAATTTCATACTTTAACCCCTATTATATTCTGACAGCTACTAAATACTAAAACGTCATAGTCCGTATCAAATTACTACACGAAATTTTGTCAAAACTGAAACACCAATTTCTTGGACGACCGTACATTATTGTTTGTTAAATATGAAATTATTGAGAATTTTAATGTGCAAGTAGGCTTAAAATTTTTTTAAGAAAAAAAAATTAAAAAACAGCCAGTAGTGAAATCTGGTTATAAAATATTAGTTCATACTCTGGCTGTCTCGTTCAAAAGTTATGTTAAAGCTGTTTTCTTCAATACTGATGTCATAGTAAATGTTGTTTATATTTATGAGTAGAATAATACGTTTACTAAAGTAAATTGATTGAAAATAGTAATGTCTAGCTTGAGGTCTAACATCACAAGGAGCTTTCTCGCAGTAAAATATTTTTAGAACTCACTTTAATATTTATGTTGTCAGTACATTTTGATAATAAGAATCATCGTTTGATGTAGCTTTCTAGCGTTTGATCTTGTTTTCTTCAATAAAAGCTTATCTAACGTAAATTATATAATATTATCTTCGTAATTCGAAACCTAAATATTAAAAATTGTTTCAGACAACATGAAAGAATCAAACTGGTTTTCGAAGAATCCTTTCTGCAAAAAGGTGATGAAAGGTAAACATCTTTTTTATTTCAAAATATTAATACATATTTTTTTTTGCTTTTCGCCTGTGTAAGCTACGTTGCAAAGTTGCTGATATTTAAAAAAATGGGTACTAATTTATAACCCCTTTTTGTATGTGTGGGACCAATTTTGGAAAACATTGAACTTTAAAGCATATCAAGTAAAAATAAAATCGCTTATCCATGTAGGTAAAATAGTAAAGCCTAACTTTGAGGGAAATCGTGACAAAGATAAAGAAAGAGTTAGTCGTTCAAAATGAATAAAAATATTTTTTTTTACAGTTGCCTGAATCGAGCAGACATAATAAAAGTATTCGATGGCAGACTATCAACAGCTCCAGTACTGGCAATGATATGCAATGAAGTTATAGGTAAGTTTGTGTTATTATACCATTTAAAATTTATTTAGATTGTTATTAAAGAGGAACATATTTTTTATCCTAATCCGTATCATCAGACTTCTTGTAACAAATTGCTAGTCCCGTTATATTTAACGCTGACCCGCGTAGCAACAGTTTGGAAACTGCCGCAGCGTTTGGTCTACTGTCTTTTGCATTGCTATTGACCCAATGTTGTCCTGTCCATAGTATCCGTAATCATTAAATGATTACCACCAGAAGAAGATGGAGAGCACCGTCTTTTCTCTACCGTTACCAAAATACAAGCTCGATAAAATGCTTCGATTAAGAGGCTTGTGTTCAGCAGTAAACTAATGAGGACTGACGATGATAAGGATGATGATTAAATTTACATTCCTCAACAGGGTACGAGGTGCTATCAAGTGGGCCAGAACTTTTGGTTCAGTTTACATCAAACTCCAATACTCCCGGACAAGGGTTCAAAGCCAGCTACCAATTCCAAATGGATGACTCATCTAGCACAGGTTTAGTAAGCATTAAGTAAAAATAATAGGTGGGATATTTTCGTTTATACTATACAAATATTATATATGGTTATTATAAATTTGGTGAGGAAAAAAGACAAGAGCAGTTGAAGCCTATCAAATATATTATTATTATGTAAGATTTGTAAAGTATACCTTTAGGAAGTATCTGATTTCAGACTTTGAAGATGCGACTAATGAGCTTCACACGACGTGCCTTTTGAAATAAGATTCTATCTAGATTATATCTAATGGTAGGGGACCATTGCCAGGCTAAAGGCAATGTAGGCAAACTTTTTCGTGATAATTAAACCTAAAATCTTTACGTAGTAAACCACCGCACCACTAAATTGTGATAAACCGTCTATCTTACGACCTGATTGTAGGCCTTAAACTTGACAATCTGTTTTATTGAGGCACAAACGGTAATACTGAACTTTTAATGCGTCACACACATTATTTTCGTTTTACAAATACCATAGCAACAAAATATTACTTGTCTACATTGCAGTCATAAAATGGAAATGTAGATATTCCTATAGCACACATAATTTTAAGAAAATTAATGTTAAAACTACAATAATTAAAAAAACAGATCTTCGCTATGGTTGAGTACTGACAGCATTACCTCACTGGATTTTGATGCTCAGTCGCTGTGCAATAAACGTTTGGCAATCTTAATTTAAAAATTGCGTTTTGATCCCACTAATTATTTAAAACATGATGGCAGGTAGGTACCTAACTATTGGGCTACATTTATTTGCTTTAAGATTTTTAGCTTTAAATGCATCCGCACCTACACATCACATCTTTACGGTAAGAGGTAGCCAGCATGTCGACATTTTATTAGTTCACTTCTTTTATGAGGTGATTTTGATGCCCAACCATTTTTCAAGGATTCTCTCTAACCGCTTCCAGACACATTAAAATGACAACTCCCCCCAAAAAGTCTACAAGCGTCTAGGGATCGAACGATATATAAGCAAATATACAACACATGCATGAAAAGTCGCCTTTCAAAGGTAGTGTGGGAAAAATACGTCATTTATCATTTCGATGTAACTCCCTAGTGATTGTTGGGTATCTGGAAAAGCAGTGTAGTTATTTCTAGTGAGAGTTATCATAAAAGTTAAAATTAAAGAGATTCTGTACAATGAGCAACAAAATAAGCTTTGTATTTTAGTATCTCGTCAAAATAACAAGGTTAGTACTATGTCAAGGTCACAAGTTTGTTAAATTGTCCATGAATCTAATGTTTGAAATGTGAATAAATTCATATCTTAAATGCCTGGTCTCGATATTAATAATTATAGGTATACATTCTCACCGACGAGGACATCTCCTAAATTCGAGAAAATTTATAAAAGTTCGAGGTTGACATTACCTAGAAGTTAAATTGGACCCTGGCGATTAAATCAAACACAGTTTTAATATGTCAGATTATCTGAAGCTGAAATAAACAGCAATCTTTTTAAAATGATGTCTGATTCCCAGAAATACCAGAACCCTTGATCCTATTTATAGTTCAAGTAAGCAATTCCATCAGCAATCACTTAACTTTAAATTATTTTTATTAGTCTGACCACAAAGAGTTTTTAAAGAGTTATATTACCTCAGCCAAGCAAGTCAAAGGTCACATTTTCCTTAAACATAAGCAGCACAATCATCCCAAAGAGATTCGTTCCCTTTGAATTGTTATAAAGGAAACCTTTCAAACATCTCTGAGAACAAACAGAAACAAAAATAACTTTAGCCAAAAGCCAAACAAATCCTCGTTAATGTCCAAGATAAATCATCAATACCTCCGCAATAAAGAATATTCCCTTCCAGATTCAGATATTAGAAAATCGAGTACGACAGAGGCAATATCCGGTTTGGGTCCAGCAGTCAGCGCTGCGAGTAAGTTATTGTAATTTTATTTACTCTAAAATCCGGATTTTCGCTTCGGAAAATCCAGCATCTGCATTTTAGCGAATTTACCAAAGTGCAACGCCTATAAAATTACGAGAGAGAAACTTGGCACTAAAATCTGTTTATGGGGATCTAGAGAGTCAGCCTTTTAAAATTCAAAACTAGAATTGTCTTCTGTTTTTATCTGATAATATACTCGTACTTCTATAAGCAATAGAGAAGAGATATTATCTATGTAGTTTTACTTGATTGAAAACTTTATTCTTGATAGAAAAGACAGTAAAAAGATATTCCTGTACTGGATTTAAAGAGGTAAACTTTTTTGAAAAACTTTGTTGGTTCATTCGTTCCTAACTTATCGTTGTCGACGAATAGCCATCGATCTTAATAAACGAACACAATTATAGTTTAATGTCATAGTTAAATGGAGATACGACGTCATATCGATTAAAGTATAGGTCTACGGTTAAACTATATTAGATTTATATGCGTGCTGAGAACGTATTATTATATATTTTTTTTAATGTTTTATTTAGCGTTTTAGTAAAAAACAAAAGATCATGATTGATCTATTGCCTATTATAAAGAAATACGGGGGTGTTTAGTGATTAATGTAAAACCTGGACGTCATGGCAACCAGTATTAAAAAGTAATCGTCATTAAACTATATGTACCTTATAGTTCTGAGTAGTAAGGTTTCTTCCTTTATTTAGCATAGATGTGAAAATTCACAAAGTTTGTTTAAAAGTAGTCAATTACGAGGAAAATAATGATTATTCCGATTTTGCCAGTTCATGCAGGTGTCATCTGGTTTTGATTCGTGTGTCATTTGATTGTCAGTAACTATCTAACTGTGAATTTTTTTGCTATTGGCGTCCTAATCAATTGGCTAAGTAAATTCTACGACAGAATTTATAATAATTCTCGAACTGTATCAAGATTCTTTGATTAACAATTTAAATGTAATTTTTCTATTATTAAAATTAAATAATGTCAACTTAAAAGATAAGATACGTTAACTGGTTTATTGGGATGTAATATTTTTTTTATGTTTTACTATTTTAGAGTATTCAACATGAATAAAGTCGTGAATTATATAATATGTACTCCTATTTACCAAGCTATTTTGATATAAAATCCATCACGTCTCTGGATCTGATCAAAAGTTCCGAGTCACATTATTTATTGAATAAGTCCACCATTTCTAACACTGCTCACGCTCTACGCTTTTAGGGTTGCCAGAAGTGTGATATATTTAAAAAGCCAAAATGTGAAACTATGTAAATTTATGAGAGAAACTTTAATGACCAATTAAACTAAACATTTCGAAAATTAGTTGAAACAAAACAAGCTTAACGTTTCTACCTATGTGAAGACCGCTACATAATAAACCTGCTAAGCGATAATAAAAAAATATGAACTCAAAAAAAATATTTAAATATTGTATGAAAAAAAGTCATACCTTTTTATGTCACATAGAAAAACAAAGCAACATTTTTACAATATACAGTATTAAGTAAATGGTTGGTATCAATCCGAAACTGACCTATTTTAACATATGCATATAAATAGTATGGTGAGGTCAGAAATTTGATTATTCTTGTTTTGGCTTGATATACCATTTACCTAGATAGTAAAGAAGGTAGGTTTACATTTGAACATAAGCCACATTTTATTAACCTTGACACTCTTAACCCGGTGTCAGGCAACCCTAAAAGCGATAGGGATTAATAAAAATTGAAAGCGGGTACAAGTTAAGTGACACGGACCGTTTCAGCGTCGTCCTGCGATCAAGTATTCAGTAGTGATAAGAGTAAAAGTGGGAAAGTGACATCCCCACTCTACCCAAAGCCGTATCTTCCGAAGACGCAGTGTCATTACGACTTTCTCGCCCGAGGGAGGGAAAGAATACGACTCGTGTTTGAAGACTTCAACCTGCAGAGAGTGACTGAAAATATTATTGAGTAAGTTAACCTTGCATTTGAATTAGTCGAAACCTTACTAATATTGTAAATTGAAATTTTGGAGTCCATCCAGTTACTATTAGAAACAAAGAAATTACCACAAAAACCCAGGCCTGAGGTAAGTGAAAAAAAAAACACTAACCCATCTGGGATCCGAACCCGGGACCTCGGAGCTGACGACACTTGGACAACCAGTTAGTATTACACTCCACCGCGGAGGTCGTGTTGTCCTGTTACTTATGAAATATTTGATTTATACATTTATGGCCTACTGAAATGGAAGGTGTTACTTTTTCCGAAGAAATAAGTTGATGACCCGTATTTACATGTTAGATATGTATGATAACTTTAGAATCATACATTATCATATTTTTGTTTGTAATAAGCGTGCTCCTTGCGCAAACTTCAACTTAAGTGCAAGAATTCATATCATCGCAGAACATATCAAATTTTATCTAACCCAGCTGTTGCCAAATGGGTAAACTATTGTAGTATCTTCAAAAGTTGTAGTTTCATTATGGCGCCTTGGCACACGAGGTCAGCTGATCAAGCGTTTCCTTAAAAAATCTCATTTATTATTTACGATTATTTTGGTCTCTTAATTAGCGTTCTGGATCGAACAACAATATTTTTGTGTGATATTTAATTTGAGTCATTAGTGTATAATAACACTTGGTATATTTAAAATTATCAAATTATAATCTTTGTTCAGTTTAAGACTAGTTTTTTGTTTCTTTGAATGCTTATTAATATTGATAAGAAGTCAAAAAATACCAGCTCAACAATGCGGTTTTTCATTGGAACAACATTTTTTTTTAAATTATATCGTTACATAAGGAAACAACAATACATTGCTTTTAGTGTTCCCGATAGAAGTACAAACCTCTGTACTTTTATAGAGCAAAAGTCTGTTTCATTTACTTTGATGTCCATATAACTATCGATGCGGAAACTTAAAATCCCCGCTTCGATAGAAACTGGCGGCATCTTGTGAACAAGCAAAGTTCCAACAGTTTTATAAATACAACTGTTTGTTTCAGTTGCGAGAGTATGGATTCTCTAGACATATTTTTATATGTAGACGGCCGGCTAGAGAAGATGGTCTCGTTTTGCGGCAGCGAGCTACCGAAACCAATAATGTCGAATGGACCAAAGTTGTCGATAGAATTTCGGGGGATGTTTTCCTCGAGACACAGTAGAGGGTTTAAAATAGCTTATTCTTATGTTGAAGGTGAGTTTTGTATAAATTAAAGAAAAACTTATGCTAGCTCCATTTATCAAACCTCTGAAAAATCCAATTTATAAGTGTATCTTAGGCTTAGTGACATGTAAACGTATGACATCATACCAATTAGTGATTTTGAAATAAAAACAATTATTACTAACCAAATACTTGGAACTAATAAAGGCAACTTGTTAATATAACAGGTAATAAATAACAGTGTCAGAGGTTACAGGTCAGAACAATGTAGTCGAAATGCGGAACCATGAATTATGCACTAGTTTGACTGCCAAGATTTCATAGTTTAAGATGAAGTATCCAGAACTACCGTCTCAAAACTAACTTCTAGATAAACAACTTATACAAATTCGAAGATAAATGGAGTGTTGATTAGGTCGTTATTTGAAAGTTTTATTTAAATATTAACTTTTCTTCTTCTAACGTTTTGAACGTTCACGCTTTAACTTGTAACTATGTTTCATAACGACGTGATTACAACTTCAATTATTTCAGGCCAGTCGATTATAAAAATTAACCGTTCTCCTTTGCAAACTTTCCGGTAAGCGGGAAATGAAAATTTCATTCGTCCGTAAAATATTAGTCGGCTGTAGGGTTGCTACCCGTCAAATCATCTAGCTCTTTTGAAACGGCTGTTGCTCATTTGAATTGTTGGTGTAAATGAAGGAACAACTCCTGAAATAAATACACACCTATTTTAACTACCTGCTGAGTAAATCCTCTAACTTCAACGCTGCTACATTAATTTTTTGTAATGTAACACTGAATTGTATTAAATTTTTTATTAATATAATCATGTCGCATCCAGAATAGGTCCTTTAATCTCAGAGGATTCGGGAATTTATTTTTACGCAAAAATTATGAAATTAAATTTTCAGTTGGGTTAACATTTGTCGTTTTTAATACCTAGGGGCTTTGTTTAACTTTGGGATCGAAAAGTTTTTGCAGGCATTTTATGTAACCCAATTCGTAAGTACTTTTATTCAAAGGGTTAGGGTATTAACTGTTGCCTGCCGGAATATTTTATAAAACTGTCATCACGTGTGTCCATATTGTTTGGCTAGATAACATGTCAATTTACTAATAAATTTCAAATAAGTCTATTTAATGTGTATTATTTCGAAGTCATTAAAGATTAAATTAATAATTTTTAATTTTTGCTTTTAACGTTTATTTAATATTTCGAATGACAGATTACAGATTCGCTGCGACATTGCTGTCGGAGCAATTTGAATTTATTAAACTTTTTGTTGATTCGTTCACAAAAGAGATGTAATAATACCTACACGGTATAAATAACTTGATAGATAGATAGATAGTTATTGCTCACATTAAAATTGGTACAATCATTTGACTAAAACTAAATTCATAACCTAATATGGGCAAGGGCGGCCTTATCGCTGTAAGTGATCTCTTCTAGGCAACCCTGCAGGACAGGAAGTGTAACATAAATAAATAGCAGGTAACAAGAAAAGTCTTGGGCGGAATTCACCCTTATTCTATAGTACCTACCAATGACACTTAAGCATTTGTGAAAAATGCTCTGTAAAACGTAAACGCTTCCAGCATGAATTAACAATAGAAATAATTTACGATTTTTAATAATATAAATAGGTGAATTTAAGGCAACCCTGCTCAAATTATAAGATCGCTCTTTTCTTAGCTACGAACAAAAATACTGGCGTTTCAATAAGAAATCTGCTTTGCGAGCTTCGTCCGATTCATAGATCAATCTTTTCGGTCAATTTAGTTAAGGAAATGTAAATACGATTTATTGGTGCTCCCTACCTGTTTTTATTAAAGACTACCTCCAGTTTGCCTCTAGAGACTTTGTTTATCGAGATTTAGATTAACTTTTCAAATCCTTGGGGGCGTTTGATGTAACTCCGTTAATGGGTTCTCTATTTTTAAATTGCTCTCTTATTTTGAATGTTTTTATAACTACAGCATTTGTTTCTACCGGGATCACAGGCGAGATCTCCTGGAGCCTATTTACAGAATCAGAATTGATTTTACTGATTTAAATTCAACTTTTGTTTCAAACTTTAACTGAAAACTTTTCAATTAATCACTAATTGCTTTCAGATTATGGTATAACAACTGGGAACCAACTATTAGAATTTCCATGTGCCTTTGTATACAATAGCAGTGAAAGGCCTAGAGGGGTGATGACGTCACCAAACTATCCCGGCCTCTACCCTCGAGACACGGAGTGCAACTACTTTTTCTACGGACACGAGAATGAGAAAGTGCATTTGCACTTTACACATTTTGATGTGGAGGGAGTTTTTCCGTGAGTATATTCCTTATGTTGCTTCTGTTGTTTGTATGATTTACGTTTTGGATACGTCTCGTATTAACTAGCCCATATTTTATGTTAATTTGTGATATAAATAATATAGAAAAATCTCGAACTCGAATAGAAAAATCTCGAACTTAAAACATAAATATAAATTTAGCACATGTAATACATTTTTAATCTTATGTCTATCACCATCGCCAGCCAACATCAGTTCACTTCTGGATACAGGTTTCTTCAAAAGAAATATTCTTACCATAGTCGTCACGCTTGCCAGGTGGGTTTTGCAGTTTGGTCAATGTTGTAGAGATGAGATTGCCGCCAGTTTTTTTCTGGCTGTGTACTTCTCTTCTCCTATGTCATCCATAAGAATTGAAGGGGTGATGCTAATCAGTATTTGTGCCGGCACCGACTTTTACTTAAAATAACATCACGTATAAATAAGTTTACTAAATTAAATACCTAAAACACAGTATTTGGCATAGGATTGGCTATTGCAACCTGCAAAAGATATTTTAACGAATGTCCAGATTCCAGCAAAACTTACTGGCAATCAGAACTGCTATCTGGCAATTCCCAGATGTTTCCAAATTTATACACGGATCTAAACTTTAAGTAGACATTTTAATATCATTTGTTATTCAATGAGTTACAGCTGTTTTATTATTTGATCTCCGACTCCGTTCCTTTATTACTTTTTACGAGAGATATAATATCGCTAGGTACATTAAATTGACGGTAAAAATCTGTCATCTTTTTAGGAAATTTTTATTTGCGCTTATTGAAATATTTTGACGCGTTATTTTAATGTAATATCTACGAAAATATTGCGTACTGGTTGGCTATTTGTAAGATTCTTTCAGTAAACTAAATGTAGTATGATGATATTGACTTGTTTAAAGATAAATGTTTATCTGCAAGAAGTTATGATTTGCTTAAAATGTAGTCAACAAAGACAGCTTTACTCATATTATATGAATAATAAATGTTCTGGCTTAGCATTTTTACAACTGTACTTTCATATAATTTTCCGAAAAATCATTTTGACCATTTATACCTAATTAAAGCACAAAATATTCAGTCTCTTTAATTTTGACCTTATTTTTTGGTTTGGCAAATATAATTTCGTCATTGTTTTTTTTCTCAACAGAACTTTCACTGTGAGTGAAGGTCATAATAGAAGCTCCCAGCATTAGTTTCATACAGCTTAAAATGCTTTGTCTTTGCAGAATCTTTATAAGATTAACTACCTTGTCAAAGCTGGCTGTAAATGAAGAAAAAGGCTACCGTTAGCTTAGTCAAGTCAAAAATTGTGTTAAGCATAAGCAACGTATGTCTCTAAAACACCATCACCACAATAGCTAGTTTTCATATCCCTAATGTAGTTCAGTGAGCGTTGAGTATGAATTACGTGCGTTTGGGGACATTTATCAACGTCAGCAAGGCAATATGTTTTCTCGTCACCTAGTAATGTTTGTATAATGAGATCAGGATGGTAGCTACATATGCTGTTAGCAGTCTCACTTATTGTGATTTTAGTGAAATTTGATCCTGCAAATTTTAATTGAAAAATAATTTAATGATGACACACATTGCTTAAGTTATCGTCAGGTAGTATCCATCAATTCACATGATACCTAAGTTTAAACCGTTTTACTCGTACACTTTTCTTGAAGACTGAACAATTTCTGCAAATTGCCAAAATAAAGTTACACCAAAATGGAAATTATTTTTTCGTCTTTTGGCTTAATTTAAAAACATCATTCTCTCTTGCCCATTTTCCCAGTTTATCTGGGGTCGGCGCAGAATGTTTTTCGCTTCCGCACTATTCTATCACTCGTCACTGAATCATCCAATTCTTTCAAACTCATATCTTGTGTCACACGGTCCATCCATCTCTTTCTCGGTCGGCCTCTTCCCTTCCAGCCATACACAGTCATACTCATCACTCTTTTAGTTAAGTACATGACTTTCTTCCCTTCTCATTACATGACCATACCAAGACAGACGATGCCCCACCATCTTCTCGGTAACCGGTGCCACTTTCAGACTTCCTCGTATATACTCATTCCTTATCTTGTCCATTCTTGTAAACACATCCATCTTAACATTCTCATTTCTGCTACATGCATTCGCACGCTTAATTTAGAAACACTGACAACAATTAATAAAATCTAATTACTAGTTTTAGTAGAAAACACCTAAGGCAAGTTAGTATACTTCGATTACAACATAGTGATGGCCTATAGGACTAGACTAGTTGGTATACGAGTACCTACTAGTCTAGTCCTATTTATGGACATTACAAATCAACTTCAGTGAAAAATAAATATTAATCGAATATTTATGTTTCCTAACTCTTTTAGAAAGTGTCAATAGCTTTGTGTTTTTTAAAAATGATACCAAACCTCAAATGAATAATAATTTAAGATTGGAACGATCTGGTAGACGTCAAATTTTATTTGTACCTTATTTTTTAGATGTGAGGCAGTCTCCGCAAGCGACTACGTACAGTTCTCCAGTCAGATGATCGATGCGGACAGCAGCAGACACTGCGGTCTACTCAAGGACCTTCGAGTGACATCAGATAAGAACTCCCTCAGGGTCACCTTCAAATCTAACGACAGACTGGACGGGACAGGGTTCAAGGCTGATTACATCTTCCTGAGAGATTCAGAGATGCATAGTATGACTATGCCGGACTCAGTAGAAAGCAGTAAGTCTTTTATTTCGTTTTATGAAAAATGAATATTTTTTTGCAATAAAGTCAAACTTTAAATTAAATATTTTAAGGTTTTTCTAGTAACAAGTTTCTTTGTCAGAGACCACGATTCGGCAAGCGTAGCATTAGATGCCATCTAGGTTTATGGATACCTAGTTGTAGAGGCCTTTAGGGGGGCGGGGTATACTGATGCATTTGATGATGATGATGATGATGAAGTAAAATGTATATACATTAAAACATTTCCTTTTCAAGATTTCGAGTTTTGACCATACGTGTGTAATCATGTGTATGTAATATGAGAATCAAAATGTCTTATTATAAGATCCTTATTTAGTTATTTTCTTTAAGGTAAGACTTCAAAACAGTATCTTAATACAGTATTATGGTCATAGTAAAGATATGTTACTGAAGCATGTGAATGTAAAGAGAAACAAAAACACAAAAAACGGTAAAAGGATTTAATAGTACATTTAATCTCAATATAATCTTCCTTGTTATGTCTGATCAATTTATAGACCCGCAATAAAACATCGCGTTAATCATCCATATAATAATTATGACTTATTAATAATCAACCTTATATTTACTCGTTAGCTTTTTCATTAAACACCCCTCACACACACCAAGCCAATCAGTCAAACATTTGGTCACATTAGGGATAGGTACAGTGGGATTACTTCAAAAAGTCATTAACTTTGCTAAAATGAAGTAACGGCCTAGAATCGTCAAATTCAAGTAAACGAATTTTTTTTTGGCATGCGAGGAGATCCGGGTTCGAGTCCCGCCTGAGACAAAATTTTTCAACAATAATTGTTTTGTTGCTGTCAGAAAAATATTTGTTTTTACTTTCTGTTTATTTCGGAACAGGCTATGGTCTAAGTCCATTCTGCCTAGTTATTAGTGAATTCAGTCCTTCTATAATATCATGAAAATAAAAAAAATGAATCTTTTTTCTTTTTTCGCGCACAAAACAATAGAAAAATACATGTTTGACACCTAAAAGCCGTCAAATAATTGTCATTAGGCCAAGTAAAACTCGTAACTTTGGTTCGGAAACGCATACAGCTTAGGTTAATACATTATTATTTTTTACTAAAAATGAGATCTTTAAAAATCTTAAAGTTATGCAGAATGATAGCTTTTAGTCTCTAGAATATAGTTGTATATAAACTGTATCAGTTCATTTTAAGTACCAAAAAAATTATGTTCTTTAAGTAACAATATGCAGGCCAAATTATCGTAGAATATTCAACGGTTCAAAGAGCAATTTTCAGAATTACGAACTGAAAAATCACTGAAGTTACCGTTGGAGGAAGCTATTGGCCATCCAGCCCTTTTTGTTTTGGCAATCTATTTTACCCTGTTTGTTGTGTGAAATACTAAAAAGTGTTCAATGATGACGATATTGAAGTAGGTATTCATTTTACGTATTTTTCGCTTCAATATTGTAATTGCTCAACTTATTTGCATCATTGTTGTAACTTCACGTGACTTCACGCTTAGAAATTCATGAAACGCCCAAATTATAATTATCGCCGTGTGTCGTAATTAATAATTGAATTCTCTTTGTTGTCGAGAAACTCTTTGTCAAGCTTGTGACTAACATCATATTTCATATTTATTTATTCACTACATAATATAATTTTGCAGACAAAAAGACATGAATATGTAATTAAATTATATGTATTATGACCTCAACGAGGTATTCGTGATTATACAAATTATCATAATCTTATTTTCAAGGTCATGCACTATAATTGTGTTTATTTTTATTTGTTTTAAGTTTGACAGTTCTGTCCGATAAATAAGCTAGCTTTTATGTACAAAGTTATTTTTAAATTTAAACTTCTTTTTATTCATTTAGGTCAGGTTATTTAGGTAGGTTTAGTAAAATTTTTCCAAAGTTTGAATTATGCGATGGTGAATGAATCATTTTGTCATTAATGTTTAACTGTCTCACACATGTTAACATAAACAACAGTATAAAGGCTTTTACTGTCGAGGAACTAGAGACAATTAAATTGTATTGTTTATTTTTAAGCGCCATGGAGGTCACCGGTGACCCGCTGCCCGAATGTCGCATGAGTTATTGTTTTTTTTAAGTAAGTTTTTAGTTTACACTATACACAGGCCTCTTCGAATGGAGAATTGTGACGAAAAGGCCATACTGCTTGATGTAGGCTGGAGTGATAATAGAGATCCAGACCATTGACTTTATATAAAACAACTAGACTGTGAACTAAAAAGTGTCTCACTCCTAACTTAAAGTGCACCTCAAGTTCCTCTCGTATTATAAAATATAAAGGATTTATTATTATACATACAATTTAGACAATTTACCTACTTACCCTAGATGTTAATTCTGTTAAGTATCTAAGTACATAGTTAATTATTGAGCACTCATTGTCTATAAAATATGTAGTATCTTTTAGATTAGTATTTTTTTTTGTAATGACTGTTACGTGCCAAAATAAATACAAAAAAAATACACTAAGTCTTGAATAGTATATTTCATTACGAGTGCGGAAAGCCTGTCATTGCAAAGAGTTCCGACAAATGTCTACCCGAGCCGAGGCGCAGCCGAAGGTGAAGGTTGACAGTCGGAACAAGTTGCAATGACGGTTCCACACGTGTACCTACTGAACAACTATTTTTAATACAGTTGCGAAAACATGAAGCAATTTAATAAAATAATAAAAACAAAATAAATGGCGCCAACCGTAAAAGAATATAAGAAGCCGAGTTTTTTTTGTTTGGCTCATTCTGGGTAGGCAAAGGGAACTATGCCCATACAGCCAAGTCTTCAGTAGAATTCTTTTATTGATATAAAATGAAATTTAATGACATGAAATGAAACCAAACCTAATCTAACTCATTGAATCAAATCATTAAATCTCATATTGTAAAAAATTAGTAGCTTCTTTTTAGAAATATTTGCATGAATCATAAAAACTTCCATGAATTTTTTTTAGTAAAAACTTCGTGGTTGGTTTGTTCTTTTTAATAGAAATTATTTTGACAGTTGGAAAAGAGAATGCACGCGTTCGGAAAAGGTAAAGAAAAAGCTGTAATAGCCCACATCACTGAGCAAGTAATCACTACGTTTGCCCACATCCCGAACGCTATACGTCCCTGCAATACGCCACTTTTTGAGCAACTGTATTAAAAAAGCTGTTTACAGTTTGTCTGCAGAATCTATTGATTATAAAATAAGCTGATCATACAAATATGTCTGTAATGCCATTCTTGTTTTGTTTCAGGTTCTACGTATCACGCACCTGGATTGGTGGTTCTTCTGGCTCACCTATTTGATCTCGTTCTGGTAATCAGATAATCAATTGTACATGGGTGATGTTTGTGGCGTAATAAATTATCACTGTTGGTTATATTTGTTTCATTAACCTCGATTTCAATTCATATCTTGAACACAAAAGGTTGATACCTACTTATGTATCAGGAAAGTTAATATCCCATAGATATCCCGTGATTGAGGTAAAAAATAATTATCGGTAAAAAATATTCTACTGCTGGACTTAAGGCTTTCCAAAAGGCACGTTTTGCTATAGTCGCCTTGATTGGAAAAATTAGCAATCGCAGTTTGGTTAAGATGGCGAAGAGAAGATGCTGCTTCTTTCTTTATTTTCTATTGGTAACAGGTCATTTTTAGTCATTATCATCAATTTATTATCTGTTTCTAAAAATATTTTGTGTGTAAATAGTAAGTTATAGGGTGTTTTTATTTTTTATTTCTGTGTATTAATTTAGGGACTTTTACAGAGTATTTCAGTCCCATCGTAACTTTATCCATAATTAAATCACAACGACTAATCAATAATTAAACTACAACTTAAATAAATCACAATAAATAAAAATATAATAAGTAGCAGTCACTGGTGAAGTGGTGCAGAAACCATGTCGCAGACAAGTTTGCTTAACTAGCGTCCGAAGAAAGGTTTGCAAAATGCTTTGAAAGACTCCTATATCCAACGTCTTAAGATTCAGTCGACTCACCAATGACAGCCGCTCACTATGGTTCTTTACACATTCCGTCAACAAGTGGGGTGTCCTTTTACCCTTCGACCGTCAGTTATTCCAGACACAATTAAAACAATTGTTATCGCGACAACCGGTTGTTGCTTGGGGTTCGAAGCGTCAAATTGTAGGTCGCAGGTCGGAATAAGAAAACATGGTAATTAGTAATGTGGTGATTTATTGCTTTTAAAATACATTTAAAGATCATGTTGCAGTCTGTGGTTTGGCCCCTATCAGGTGGACCGTCAATCTGACGACGGTTGCAAGAAACCGCTGGCTGCGGGTGTCGCGGGACCGATTGATATGGAGTTCCTTAGGGAAGGCATATTTTCAGCTATGGGCTTATTTGGCTGATATGACAATGTACAGAATATTTTTACAGCGTCGCCTCCCAGTAGACATTGTCCCGACTAAATTTAGAAAAAGCTTTCTTAAAATAAACTCCAAAAATATTTTTTGCCGAAGTTTTACCACATCTTCTACAACAATCTTTTGGTTATTACTCTCATAAAATTTTATAGAAGTCACGCATTATGAAGAAATATCATTAATAACAAAGTCAAGAGCCTAGCATTTGTGGGAATTAAAATATATTTTCATGATATATGACGATGCCATCTAATAGCTGTTTCTGATCTCTAAAAGCGTGTCTATATAAAGGTTTTGTGTTCATAAAAGTAATCACTTAATTCCCGCACCGCATGTCTTTCTTTGGATACTTCAGATACAAGAGAAGACCTAATTAAGGCTTGTATTTCAGACATTGCCTTAAACTCCTCACATTCCTTAATTGTTATAATCATGATTAAAGAGCATCAAATTACAAATTCCAGTGAAATGTGAAATGATAAATGTTGCGAAATCTACATCAAAAGACTAAGTTAAGTTAAGTGTGCATAAACAATGAAAATCACTTTACCCGTTCGTAATAAAACCTACGTTGGCATGTGGTTGGCATGTAAGCTGAGGCCTTACTCCGCAACGGAATGTCCGTATTTTCGAACCCATCTGTCCCTATCACTCTTACCAATGTCTTGGAGCATCTGAAAGAGACAGATATATCCGTAAATACGAGCTTCGTGTTACAGAATAAGGCATCTGATCCTTCTCCAAACAAAACGACACTTCTTTGCGTTATTACTTGTCTTCCTCTGGTGCTAATAATTTATGGAGGCGGCCGCTCGTGAGTGCTAAAGGACTTTTCAGATTCACTTTCAGGGCTGTTTACGCTAGATGATAGAGGAAGAGGTATTTTGAACGGTTATCAGATTAGGACACCATATTTCAAAGAAAGACGAGACGAGTTTGCATTAACTTAACTGTTCAGAAAACCATAACCACTTTCCAAGTTCTGTGAACATAATTTTAAAAAACATTACATTAACTACCATATTACTTTGATTTGTCTGTTTTTTCGGTACCTACTGCTACCAGACGACCTGGTTGGTGTAGTGGCGCGGTAGTCCGCCGATTATGTAATAGTTTTCGGTTTGATTTCCGGTGTGGTATGTGATGACAAATTGTATCACGTACCTATGGGACGTGATAATTAGTTAAAACAATATCTTCCTTGAAGATAGTCACGCTTGCCTCTCTTGTCACGTATCATTATATAGTATATAAGACGAGCCATCATTGGTGAATAAAGGGACTATTCCACGGAAGACTTGTGTATCATTTAGAGTCTACGTCCCAATCCATTACATGGCGACCGTGACAGTGCTGCCTTTTGGGCAGTGCTGTGCATTTAAGTAATATCAGAAATAAGTTTTTTTTAAATTCAAGTGAACAGTCTAAGTTTTAGAGACATTTTTTTTTTTAAACAAGAAGGCGAATATTAAAATTGTAATAAGAAGATAATGACGGTGCCTGGCTGCTGGGTGTTGTTGGAGCCAGATGGATATGAAACTAAGCTGGTTGTCGGGAGTTGTTGGTGTCGTGGTGGAGGAAGAGTTGGTGCCGGATGCGTGTCAAAGGATCGCAAATGAAGAGCCCGCGTTTTCATGGGAAACGATGGTTTTTATGTTTCTTTTTTTTATTTCTATTATAATATTGTATTTTATAATTAGTGTTACGTGTAGATTTAATAGGATTAAATAGGTGAAATATAATTAGATGGGTCCAGTCAATTAAAATGTAATAAGTAAACTGTGATTAATATGGTTGCTAAGACAACATGTGGCGATAAGCATTTTGAATGCTTAATGTTTGAATTTTTTATTTTACACTATTCATGTGGTTTTTGAATTAATTTTGTTAGATGAAAAACTATACTTTTTAACATTGGATCATAATCTGTTTGATATTTTATGATGCAGAAATTAGTAATTTTTTTAAAGGAATCATATTTTTAAAAAGTAAATAGACTTATTGATGTAATACATATATTAAGAGCTATGTTAAAAAAGGAATACCTAGATGCTGCGGAATTGCAAATATTGTGTCGACTGTAAAATGCACACTCTTATAATTTAGAACGACGTGAAACTATTGCTGCGCTGACAGTGACCCTGAAATTTGTTGAGTTATCATAATAAGCACGGCCCTGACCTTGCTGACTCGTCGCAATTGGCGTTAATACGTAACTTATTGTACTCGGGATTGTAATTATTTTCTTTCTTTTTGCGGCTGTCTCGAAACATAATTAACATAATAGTTTTCTATTGGTTTCTGACGATTGATATGGGTATTTCCGTATTAGTTAAGTAAGGTATCTTAAAGAGAAATGATAAAAGGTAGGACACACGAGTAGTATAATACGTAGTCAAATCTTTCAGTTAAATCATAGTGTAATCGAGAATTCTCTATGGAAACGGTTGGAGATCTAGGATCTTAAAAGGGGACTCGTTATGTATGTTACGATATTTGAAATAACAATGGTACAAGGTACAGTTAATTAGGCTATGCATTTCGAAATGATAGCAAGTGGTTAAGGAATAAAATGTCGTAGTGAAATGTAAAACTCGACAGTGAATGAATATTCTGTATCTTTTAAATGTCTATTAAGTATAAGTGACTGATGATCGGCCCAAGTAAGTGAATTACCTTGAAAGGCAAATATGTTGGTACCAATAATAATATGTTAAAGTGTGTGTTAATGTGCCTACAGTTCTTTGTACTTAAATGTCGAAATCGGATATTTCGTTAAAAATATTAATTTTGTGGGAGTTGTAACTCGTTCAAAGAAACGAGCCATGAATGTCAAACCCACTTTTTCTAGAAGCGAATATTAGGAGCTTCCTATTGAGTATAGGCAACCAAGAGTTGTTGTTATTATTTGAAAAATCACAAAGTGATGTAAGTTTAGATATTTGTTAATGTCAAACTTTTAAAATGAGAAATAATAAAGCAAAATGTGCTAATATGTAATGACTTTGCTAGTTATTAAAATCAGGAATCTCTACTAACGGAGGCGCGCCGAGACGCAACGATAGGAGACCTGATAGAATTATGTAAAAGACATAATATTGTCGAAGTTGTCATTAAAAATGGGTTCAATAAAAGTTATATAAAAATTTTTGGCCCAAAACTTTGTAAAAATAAGGAATTACTGTGATTATGACATAACTTATGTGTCGGTAATGCCGAAGTTGACTGATTACGTGATATATTTGTATAATGATTATTTATCATTTATTACCGACAAGTGGTAACACAAGGCGTAAATAATAATATGACTTAAGAGTAATGAAAAAAAAATTTTTTTTTGAGTAACTAATATGACTATTTTATTTTACCTTAGGGTATTCCCAAGGTAATTGCGACTGGCTATGTAACGGAAATTATTAATTCAATTATATAAAATGTTTGTAATTTACTTAAATTATTGGTGTTTTGCATAATATAATACTTCTGTAAATACGAGTACTAAGTACTTCCCGTATGAGTTAGTTTTTAAGAAAATCCGTAATGTACCTAGTAGTTTGGTTAGTAAAATCGATATATAAATGTATACGACAATTATCCATTGTCCATTGTATCCGAATTACGATTCAGTATTCAATAATTTATTTATTTCTAAACAGAATAAGAAAAATAAT
The DNA here is from genome assembly GCA_949315895.1 of Anania crocealis. NCBI lineage: Eukaryota > Metazoa > Arthropoda > Insecta > Lepidoptera > Crambidae > Anania > Anania crocealis. The sequence continues at coordinate 15,068,545 of OX438863.1, forward strand.
TTTGAAATAAATTGTAAAGATCAAATTATGTATACCTAGATATAATAAAAGAGATTTTATATTAAATTTAGGAATGAAAATTGTAATAAGTTAAATGATTTAGGTCCATTTGAAGTTTTTAGAAAATTAACGCTTTTCTTTCAAGGGAGGGATGCCTGAACATTTCAAGGGAGGTGTGGTATGTGATGACAAATTGTATCACGTACCTATGGGACGTGATAATTAGTTAAAACAATATCTTCCTTGAAGATAGTCACGCTTGCCTCTCTTGTCACGTATCATTATCTTCTATATATATAAAAATGAAAACTGATTTAATGACTGACTGACTGACATATCAACGCACAGCCCAAACTACTGGGATTTAAAATCTGAAAATTTTCACGGTGCTTCCTTTTATAGTGTAGGTGAGCACTAAGAAAGGAATTTTGGAAATTCCGCCTCTAAGGGGGTAAAAAGGGCCCCATAAGTTTGTATGAAACTCCTTCAGTTTTGAAGCTAAGTCAATCAAAATTGGTATCCAGCTAGCTGATTAGAAATTATGAATGACGTCTTTCAGGATTTTTGAAAATTTAATCTTTAAGGGGATAAAAAATTTGGGTAAAGTTTGTTCGGTTCCGCGTCATATCCATACTCTTTACATATTTGTACACTCTGACTTTACTTAGTTTGTTATGACATTCAATGTGTCAATCAGAAAATAAATATCATTTCTTACAAATAGAATAGTATTATTTTAGAATTTAATAATAGGCGCCAAAATAGATGAATTAACTAAGTTAAAACGTACACGAACTTCATTAAAAGGCTGCATTATAAAATTTGGCAGCCAGATACAAACCCTACGAGAAATTTCTGATTATGAATTAAAATTAGTGAGTGACCAGTGACAAATGTACAAAATTACCAAGAATAATTTGGAAAAGATACGACAACAAATAATTAAATTACTGTGGGTCACAGTTGGAAAATGAGATTGAAGGAAATAATAACCTTCAGGAAATTACAACACAGCTTAAACTGAAACTGCAGAGTTTGAATTCGATAGTACGAAACAATTCCATGTATGCAGAAGGTACTGAGGAGCAAAGGTCGGCCACAAACAAACCTTAGGACATCTAAATTGAACTCAGTACCATTCCCCAAGGACGAAACATTCAAAAACATCATTAAACGGTTGGATACTTACTTAAAACTGAACAGATGTGATGATATCGATACAAGGAAATACACGTTTCTAGCATCTTTGAGCCCAGAATTACATCAGAAAACGTATTATATTATATTTATGTGCTCAACGGGATCCTTGTGAGTTAGTTAAAATTCAGTTACTAAATGATCAACAACTCAAAATTGGACAGATTACTAAAAGATTTTTAAATAGTGTTTGACGGAACTCTTGTTTGCATATCAAACTATAAAGCTCAATTAGTGCTTCAAGAAAATGTGACACCTATTTTCATCTAGACGTATTCCATACGCCCTGAAGGACAAAGTTGACGGAGAAATAGGAGGCTTTGTAACGAAAATTTTGACGAAACTTGATAATTCCTATTGGATGTCTTATCTATATTTAGGTACATATTCAGAAAATAAATAACAGTACTTATAAATAGAATGGTATTATTTAGAACTCAATCATTTTTGTTTACCTATACGGTAGAGACAAATGTTGGGAAATCGAAAAAGTGTGTAGAATAAAATTGGTGAGCGAATTTATTTATTTGTACAACCAACACTACAATATACGTATAATAAAATTCCTTTACATGCAATATGCATGCAAAACTTAAATTAACTAAAAATGGAATAGGTAATCAATTATTAAATCTTAAAGACTACACTGTTGTACCTCATGAAATTATCAACTATATTAAGCAGTACAAAAAACTGGGCATAGACCCGTATCTCAGGCAGAATAAGATTTAAAGTGTGTTGCAATAACACTGAGCAGCTAACCGGTGGATTAAATCAATATAGACTGGTAGACCATTTGAAAAGCTTCCGTTTATTCTGGTTTGCTGTACTTGGCCAAAGTGTATGAACAAAAGCGGTGATTTTTCAAAAGTGTATCTACGAGGAAAGTGTATCTTAGAGGAGATGATTTGATAAACTTCTATTTAGTAACGATTTTTCTTTCTATGACGCAAAGCTTTTGAGGCATAGTTTGTTTATTGAACCTTCCTATCTAACGCATCCAAATGGAATTTTTACACTTTTAAAACATGAAAATAGAACGGTCAGAAAAAAAATAACCTCACTTCATAATTCCGTGTTGTTTAACTTAAGAATAGCTACCACCATTCACCCACTAATAACAGTGGCAGTAGTAATTAATTATGTTTCGCTGACATCATTGAAGCTGAAGAAATAAGTAACAATTTAAAGTTACAGTGGTCAGTACAGGCGAATCAGTTCTCTATCCTGTAAAGTTTCTGAACACTATTAATCCTGCTGATCATCCTCCATCCATCCATTCCTCGAACCCACATCCCACATAAAAGTTTTGTGAAACTACGTCAGCCTTGATGCTATACTAGCTGTTGCCCGCGACTTCGTCCGCGTCAATTTCTGTTGTTCTGATCGCGATTATTTTTGCAACATTTTTCACTCTCCGCTCCTATTGGTCGCAGCGTGATGTTATATTTAGCCTTAAGCCTTCCTTGATAAATGGACTATCCATAAACAATTTTGTTTTTTCGAACCAGTACTCCCTGAGATTTGTGCGTTCAAACAAACAAACAAACTCTTCAGCTTTATAATATTAGTATAGATGTTTTATAAATTTTGAAATGTTGTTTATAAGTTGTGAAAAACGGTGGAAAATTATGTGGTTGATTATTAGTGTTTAATATCAAATTGAAGTATTTGAAACTTCGTCTATCGATCATGAAGGGAGAATGTCATAGGACTGCCTTTTCCAGAGCTCTACACCGATGCTGGTACTACACCGTCTAAGTCTGACGTCCACCGTCCGATCTAGGTATTTTATCTAAACGTAGTATGCAAGCAAATTGTCTTTGTAAAATAGCCTTTTTATCGCTTATGGATCGAGAAAAATGGATTTACCTACTTGGTTGGAAACTAAGAATTTGGTTTTTTACACAGGGCCACTTCTTCCGGGCTCTACGCCAGTTATTCGAATAAAGCCTTGCAAGCTGCTTTGAATGGTTTGTTGTACTTCAGTATTGACAGTTTTTTAAGCTTCAAATGATATTGTACTTCAGATTTCATGTAAATGCAAACAGATGTGGTGCGAGCTCGCTTGGACCACGGTTCGCTACGAGAACTAACACCGGATCCCTAAATAGTTTAAATCGGCCCCTTTCATCCAACTATTGTATCAACGGGCCCCGGTAAGTCGGCAACGACGTATCGGCTCCCACTAAGTGCCCACAACCACCTCGCTCGAGATGGCCACCCCCGGCACCGTAGGCAAAGGAAGTCGAGGAAAAAAGTGGAGGAGAGGGGGTTGAGTCACGACGAAAACTGTGTAACAGATAAAATACCACGTGCGCGAAGCCGCGGGCATCAGCTAGTATAGTATATATATAAAAATGAAAACTGATTTAATGACTGACTGACTGACATATCAACGCACAGCCCAAACTACTGGGATTTAAAATCTGAAAATTTTCACCGTGCTTCCTTTTATAGTGTAGGTGAGCACTAAGAAAGGAATTTTGGAAATTCCGCCTCTAAGGGGGTAAAAAGGGCCCCATAAGTTTGTATGAAACTCCGTCAGTTTTGAAGCTGAGTCGATAAAAATTGGTATCCAGCTACCTGATTGGAAATTATCAATGACGTCTTTCAGGATTTTTGAAAATTAAATCTTTAAGGGGATAAAAAATGGGGGCAAAGTTTGTTCGGTTCCGCATCATATCCATACTCTTTACATATTTGTACTCTCTGACTTTACTTAGTTTGTTATGACATTCAATGTGTCAATCAGAAAATAAATATCATTTCTTACAAATAGAATAGTATTATTTTAGAATTTAATAATAGGCGCCAAAATGGATGAATTAACTAAGTTAAAACGTACACGAACTTCATTAAAGGCTGCATTATAAAATTTGGCAGCCAGATACAAACCCTACGAGAAATTTCTGATTATGAATTAAAATAAGTGAGTGACCAGTGACAAATGTACAAAATTACCAAGACTAATTTGGAAGAGATACGACAACAAATAATTAAATTACTGTGGGTCACAGTTGGAAAATGAGATTAAAGGAAAAAATAACAACACAGCTTAAACTGAAACTGCATCCTGTAAAGTTTCTGAACACTATTAATCCTGCTGATCATCCTCCATCCATCCATGCCTTGAACCCACATCCCACATAAAAGTTTTGTGAAACTACGTCAGCTTTATGCTATACTAGCTGTTGCCCGCGACTTCGTCCTTGTCAATTTCTGTTGTTCTGATCGCGATTATTTTTGCAACATTTTTCACTCTCCGCTCCTATTGGTCGCAGCGTGATGTTATATTTAGCCTTAAGACTTCCTTGATAAATGGACTATCCAAAAAACAAAAATATTTTTTTATTTTCGATCCAGTACTCCCTGAGATTAGTCCGTTCAAACAAACAAACAAACAAACAAACTCTTCAGCTTTATAATATTAGTATAGATGTTGTATAAATTTTGTGATGTTGTTGATAAGTTGTGAAAAACGGTGGAAAATTATGTGGTTGATTATTTGTGTTTAATATCAAATTGAAGTACTTGAAACTTCATCTATCGATCATGCAGGGAGAATGACATAGAACTGTCTTTTCTAGAGCTCTACACCGATGCTGGTACTACACCGTCTAGGTCCGACGTCCACCGTCCGACTAGGTCTTTTATCCAAACGTAGTATGCAAGCAACTTGTCTTTGTAAAATAGCCTTTTTATCGCTTATGGATCGAGAAAAATGGATTTACCTACTTGGTTGGAAATTAAGAATTTGGTTTTTTACACAGGGCCACTTCTTCCGGACTCTACGCCAGTGTTGATCATATTCGAATAAAGCCTTGCATGCTGCTTTGAATGGTTTGTTGTACTACAGCATTGACAGTTTTTTAAGCTTCAAATGATATTGTACTTCAGATTTCATGTAAATGCAAACAGATGTGGTGCGAGCTCGCTTGGATCTTGATACGCTAGGAGCACCAACACCGGATCCCTAAAACGATAGTATAAATCGGCCCCTTTCATCCAACTATTGTATCAACGGGCCCCGGTAAGCCGGCAGCGACGTATTGGCTCCCACTAAATGCCCACCACCACCTCGCTTGAGATGGCCACCCCAGGCACCGTAGGCAAAGGAAGTGGAGGAGAGGGGGTTGAGTCACGACGAAAACTGTGAAACAGATAAAATACCACGCGCGCGAAGCCGCGGGCATCAGCTAGTATAGTATATAAGACGAGCCATCATTGGTGAATAAAGGGACTATTCCACGGAAGACTTGTGTATCATTTAGAGTCTACGTCCCAATCCATTACACCGGTCGAGACAAATTAGGTAAAGATATTTGGCTTGACCCTGGAAAAGGTTTTAGTCGTCAGGAAAGGCTTCTGTGTCGAGACGGAAGTCGTAGAAAAAAGTCGCGTGAGGCCCGTAATAGGCGGTTTAGAAAACATATACACCAGACTAAAATTGAAGGATGGTCATACGATAGAAAAGCTGCTATAAAAGCTATAACCGAAATGACCTGTCTTATTTCTTGAAATAATGATTTTGAGTTCACGGTTATGTACGTAGAATCGTGAATATCTACATATTAAGGATGAAATTTTAACTACCTAAATTTTAATAAAAAAACAAATGACGTATTTTTTCTTTTGGTATAGCCCAGTACAAAAATGACAAGATAAAGCACTTAGAAAATGTCCGCAAAATATCTAAAATTTTTGATACGGCCGCCTAGCAACACTTTACGCGATTCACATGTCATTCATTCATAACGATACTATTCATAAGTTTTTGATTTGTCTTTATATAAGGTATAAGACCGTAAAAATTGAAAACTAAATTGCGAATTTTTTTTTGTGTGAAAGCTTCACTGAGAAAACGGATGGTTAGCAAAATGCGATTTTTACTCTGCTAGTGGCAAAACTGTTATTTCCTACCGAAGACTCGTTTAAAATTACCAAAAATGCTCTGCTGGTAACAACAGAGTCAATACGGTTATTGAAAAACTGTAAAAAATAGCATAACACTCTGCTAATCTAGCAGTTAAAACTGTCGATTTCAACTACTTAAAATACTCTGTTAATATTTTAACCGATTCTGTTAGAATCAACCGTGCATTCGTTTAATATTAACAGTGTAAGCATGCTATCATTAAAGTAAATGTTTCAAACAACCGTTATGATCTGTTAATATTAACAGTTTATCTGTTAAAAGAACTAAATACATAAAGTATATTATAATGATAGCAGAATCTCTGTTAAAACTAACCGTATAAGCGTAACAGAATAAGCACGGTTGCTATTAGCAAAATATACTGTAAGCTGTATCGTAACCAATTTACTCGGTTGTAGATAACAATTAATAATTAAATTCAAATTCAATGTATTACGTGGACAACATCACATACATTGTTCTGATCCCAATTTGAATAACTATTCAAAGCATTCGTATTTTGGAAACCAGAAACAACGAAGGTACCACAAACACCCAGACCCGAGAAAATGTAGAAAAACACTTTTTTCCCACATTGACCCGTCCGGGAATCGAACCCGGGACCTCGGAGCAGACGACACCTTGAAAACCGGTGTGTACGCCACTCCGCCACGGAGGTCGTCATTATACGGTTATACGGTTGCATTTAACTGTCTCGTTTTCTCAGTGCTCATTTACATTTTTTACTTCATAAATGCTTATCCGAAAGGAGTTTCTCAAAAACAGAATCGATAAATTGTAATATGTGGTTAAAATAACGTCGCAAGAAGATAACTAGCATCAGCTTATTCTCTCACATTCCAAGCTGAGATTGCCACCTCATCACAATTAAGGAAAATTCTTCATTTTAGATGATAGATAATGATGAAATCTTTTACCCTTTCAAGCTACACTAGTGTTGCTTAACACGGCACGTGTGTGGGCCAAAATTCTGAAAATATTTACTCCTAAAGACCGCTGGAATTTGCTCTGAAGTGTATACATCTGTAGATATTTAGCGTGAAGGTATATCATTTAAAAAAAGGTGACTCAAATTCACCGCAAATGCCTGGATATTTTGTGTAGGTAAGTAATCTACAACTAATTGCGGTAAGTAATGTAGTATGCGGTTTTGGGTGAAACATTACTTGTTTTTTCAGTACGTTCTTTCCTAGGAGAGACGGAAATAAAGGTATAACTAATTAAGTGACGCCCTCGGCGTCCACCAACCCGCACTAGGCCAGCGTGGTGGTAATAACGCCTTAAGCCCTCTCCTTAAAAAAAAAGGAGAGAGACCCGTGCTCAACAGTGACCGAAAATGGTTTGTTACTTAATTAAGCAAATTATTTCGTGTAAACAAATACCTACATGGTATCACAAACATACCCTACAAAGCTGAAACACGTGCGTATTAAACCTATATATAGGATAAATAATACGCACGTGGGGTACACCGACATGAAGGTAAAAAATGGTTCTGAGAAATTAGTATGAAGAATCAATAGTTTTCAAATTTTGTAAAATCGTTATCTTTATAATAGCGATTTGTAAAAATTGGTAGTATTTCTAAGGAGCACTACACAAATAAACGAAAGCGCCATATAAAGAGAGCGCGATATAACCAAATTTCACGTTAAGGCTCAGTAGTTCGTGATTTATGGATTTAAAACCCTTCGACCGTGAGTTATTCCAGACACGATTAAAATCAATTGTTATCGCGACAACCGGTTGTTGCTTGGAGTTCGAAGCGTTCATCCATTGATAGCCTATTACGGAGCGCCTATGCGCACCGTAAGCGACAGCGCGCGACAGTACGGGCCTGACGAGCCGCCGCGTTCACGTATTTTATTACTTATTTAAACATAGTAATTAAGTATATCAATATAATTAATGAATTCAAACTCAGCGAATATGTCTATTAATATTTAGTGGCTTTAAACAAGCATAAAAAAATTGTTTAAAATATTCGTAGTTTAGTCGTCAAATTGAAAAAACATTTCGAAGAGATGTAGGTTTGTGATTTTTTTCTATCAAGCCAAGTAATCAATTTGTGTAACCGATAGCGACTGTGTCTAGTCACTAGATTCTTAAGTAATTTTTTTTTCAGGCTTTAAAACACTGTTTTATACTTCTCAGATGGGTTTTAAAAACTCAAAAACGCTGCCTCTTGGAACTACGCCGTCGCTCCGCCTTTACTAAATCGTAGGTAGAGCGTCAGTATCATTTTCATGAACGACTGTAGTAAACGATTATTTTTCAAAGGAGCTGTATTTCAATCAATCGATCAATCAATCAATCATTTATTTGCTAGAATACAGGTTACATGCAAGTTTTACAGTGCAGATCTTAAAGCTATTACTTATTCCTATGTATTCAGCCTGCATGCAGACGTGCAAATATTTATAACAATTTTAGTCAGGTAGTAATTTATTTTATCATATAAAAAATGACATAGATTAAATCAATATAATTCACAAATGTCAATTCAATTCATTTCCAAATCCCTTGCTTTTTGGGTATATTAAATCTTTTTTTTTATTTAAATAACCTACTTAACTTTACAAACACTAACGCCCCGTTGATCTAGTAGTTTAAACACCGGGCTAGGATCTTGGGGACCCAGGTTCAAAAGAAAAAGTTACGAATTTTCGGACATTGCTCGGCGTTAAGGAAAGAAAGTTGTTTTTAAGCAAGTACTGGGAACTATCTGGCTAGCACTGACCTGCACGCGGTTCTTGACGCTGCTTGCTGGAGGCCTGATGTTCCCTTTGATCTTCGTGGACTGTATAGGTTCCGGTAGCGTTGGATGATATTGCTGAACTATTTTCTGGTTTGGTTTAACTATTGTTTCGCGGAGCGCGCACGAGTCTGTTAGGCACGGAATTTTGGTGGGAAGCGACTGACAGAAGGCAGCCATGATGCGATGCTTCTTTTTTAAATTGCGTTTCGTTACGCAGGTTGTGTTGTGCCTCAGACAATTCCCAAGTATATCAATTGAAATTAGAAAAAAGAAAAGAAAATTTGTAATTTCTAACCCGAATTTGTTAAACGTGGTGATAGTGCCAGTACCCGTCGTTGCTGTGGTAACTTGAATTCAATGATGGAGGCCTTTTCCGTACAGTGGGATGATTATAGGCTGATACTTTTACTTTTGACAAACATGAAGTGTAGGTAGTTATGTGTCAAAGACTATCGAAAAGAAAGTGTGCACAGAGAAAAAAGTTTAATTTAATTTAGGCGCCTATTATTCATAATTTTTTACTTCTTAAAAATAAATCAAAAAAAGCCTTTTATTTATTTTTTATTTAACACCTTTGAAGGGAACGTTTCAACGCTCTTACGTCCTGATTACTGAGAGAGTGCCTATTCGTTACTAATTCATGCGTGCAAAAGGACAAAAGAGGCAAAGATTCTTCCGGGTTGTTGACACCCTGATGTGGGATGGTAAGCGGTTTAGTTAGGACGAAACGGAACACTCAGAAATAGACTTAAAAGCAAACGCTTTTGTCATGAACCGACGTTATCAAATTACAAATACAAAGTAAAATTTCCGTAATACAGACAACAGCATGTCAACCTACCACACAACGTCAAATTTCCTCAATTGATATAGATCTATACTCGTTGGACTTAAAGTTAAAAATCAATTCAATGAACTTTAACTTTTTGGGTAGGTTGACCTGCCGTTACTGTACAAGTAACTATTATTTACACGGGGTTGTTGGATTTAATATTTTTTTTATTCTATTTGGAATAGCTCAATAAAGGTCCATTTCAGTTTAAAAAATAGTCCAACTAAAAGCACGCATTCAACTCATTCGGAGAAAATAAATTGCGAATTTTTCGTCGGTTATATTTTTGTCAGAAATGTTTTATTTAAAAAAAATATGGTACTTACAGTAAGTAATAATAAAATATTATAAAGAGGAAAGATGTAATTTCTATATGTTTGACTTTGAACTAAATAAATGCAAACAATCAAAATTTTGTCGCACCGAAGCTGTTATGATCTAGGTAGGTACCTACTTACATCTGTAATGATTTAGGTATCTTTGCGATTTCAGTAATAATAAGTAAATAGGTACTTACTTGATAATAATAACTAATATCGCAAAGATATTAGTAGGTATGTAAGCAGGTACCTACTATTCTTGTGCAGTCTAGTAGACGGTTGACGGATTAAATAAATCTGTACCATAATAATAATATCCGAATCTAGAAATATATAGGCTTTTTTGGTTACTAATGGGCACAGACGGGAGTATAATTTTTATAAAGCAAAGCTAAACGATATGGTCATAAAACTCCAATTTAAACGACAGAAGACTAACATAGTCTTAAAGAAAACGGTTTGCTAGATTTTATTCATTACACGACGAATTTTATCAACAAGAAGACACAATACGGCGCCGTAGCGACGAATACAAGAACCATCAATAGATGTCGCTAGGCGTTCAAAAACTTCAATCAATTACAATGTTATTAAAGTTGCAAAAAAGTAGCTTGCGTAGAATTTGCGTCCTTACACTGTGCAAACCCAGAAAGAGAAGCTAGTATTATATAAAATTGTATTAGATTCAACGTCAAATCGTTCATATGGATATGTGAGTTCTCATGTGAATAATAGCTTTTGACTTAGATAAAATTGACGGCACTAACAAAGTTTTATTCTTAAAGTTCATGTGTTCAGCGTAAATAAAAGGTTATGCGGAGTTTACACGAATAGATTTACGAATCAAAAGTCTGATTTAAGTGAAAATTTAACTAAACTTTTGAGTGTCTTGTAATATTTATGCTTCCTGATTAATTTTGTTTATAATCATATTTATTATTTTATGTTCTTTCGTGCCCATGGTGCTAGCAATAGTGTCGTAATATTTGGTAGATAGCAAAAACAATTAACTCGAATGTCAATGTCAATAAATAAGTATGTTAACAGTTGAATATCAATATGAAATTTTAGAAAGCGAAAATTATGAACGTGTAACTGTGATCACATAAAGGTTATTTTGTTAAGTACAAAGAAAAACCTTACATGTCTAATACAAGCCAAAGGTAATATAAGTACTACCACTTTTGGAAGACTATCGCACCACCAAAATTTCGAAGCAAAATGTAACTTCCAACAATGTAACTAACATTGCAACATAACTCACCAGTTAAGGTTGGTAATTGTGAAAATCTGTCAATTGATCCGCATCAACTTGTAGAAGTAAAACTTATTTAGAATAATAATAATAAATGTATCGCAATGCTAAAATGGTTTGAGCTTGCAAAGGGTCACGTTACTGTCAAATTTTGTCGGAATATTGAAACCGTCAAAACAAGTAATGTCAGAGTCTAATGCCTCTGCTTAGAAAACTCTAGATTATTTTGAAGAAAAAAAAAATTTAATACTCTTTACAATTTTACTGACGCGGCTAACATCGCAGTTAGAATCGTGGTGTGTAAACTGCTTTATGTCAAGGGTTTTATTTCCGAATTCAGTGTTCAATATCAAGGTCGGTTACTCCTTCGAGGATGCGAGATATCTACGATGGAATGATATTTTTATTACTTGTCTATTTATTGGGAAGTATTTCAGCTTCCTCACGTGTTTCAAACAAAATTATCAAATTCACTACATAATACACGAATCATTATTTACTGGATACTATTTAAATAATGAGAAGATGAATTGAAAAAATTTTGGTGTATGAGACATAATTACATTACTGCCAAACGAGGTGAGGTCAGAGTGTAACAAATTTCTTTTGATACCTATATGTATCTATGTACAGGATTTGATAAATGCATCTAATTTCTTTAAGAAAGCTACAATATAAAAAGGAGTCTAGTGGCATACAAAGCTAATATACATATAATACGCACGCAAAATACTTTAACTTAACGCTAGGTGTGTAATATGTCATGCCATGTCAAATTAACAATTCCTCCGTTGTCCTTAAAAATATTTTACCAACAAACAATTTTAATACGTTGATATGGTATCTATCATATGTGCACTAGGATTTTAGGTAAGTATCTATAAAGTTTCCAACTTGAAATGTATCGCGTCACGTTCTACTCTCCCTGCATCCACTTTCGCGTGGGCCATGCTTATATCTCTATTTTGTTATTTTTGTTTTCACCCGGTAACTTACTGGTTGTTTAAAAAAAAACATCCGACTTTAAAAAAACTCACTAAAAAGTACAAAATAACACATGACCTGACACCTATTTACCTACTTACAAAATTATTCACTACTAACAACTAAACAGTTCGAAGTCGTTGCCGAGCCAAATAGATAGGTGTATAATCATCTACTGAGTTGATTGCCGCTCGCCAACATATCATTTTTTAAAAATTCCATTTTTGATTAGTTTCGTTTTGTTATAGTATTGTTTGGGCTCGGCACCGACTTCAATCTGTTTAGTTGTTAGTGGTTAAAATAAAATAGTAAGTAGGTAAATAAGGTTTTAAAATAAAACGTTTTTCATGTGTTATTTTGTACTTTTTGGTGAGTTTTTTTTTAAATCAGTATTCTTTTAAAATAATTTATTTTTCTCTTTTTAGTGTTAAATAAATTTACACAGTTATTAATCCTCTGTTGGCCGGTAACGGTACCTACATAAAAATAGTGATGACGACTTCTAGATGAAAATGTAGAAATTATTTGAGATACTCCCCCCCCCCTAATCGCTATAGAATCTTAAGTATCATCCTCCAACTCCTATCTGCTTCGGAGTTTGACCTTCCATCATCAGCTCATAAACACGAAATGATGAGTACCAGGCGCAAATGCGGAAAAACCTTAAGAAAGATAAGCAAAAACGTAATACGTGCCTATAAAATTTAAGGGTTTCCCTCGATTTCCCCGGATTCCACCATCAGGTCATGACTTCGTTAAAATGGGACCACACGGGAACCACCAGCTTTCAAACAACAAATAATTTTCAAAATCCGTTAAACCAGTCGAAAGTCCTGAGGTAACAAACATATAAAAAAAAACAGTCGAATTGGGAACCTCCTCCTTTTTTTTTTTGGAAGTTCTTATTAATAAAAATATGCCGACAGCATAGCTATAACGAGATGATATTTTATTATATTGCAAAATAAATCTGTTCTAATTTCCGCATCCTAATTTATCTGAATTTTTAGTTTTTATTGCATTACCTTGCTTATTACAATAGAAACAGTAACATTATATAGCATCCATAGATTTTTCGTGTGGGTGTCACTGTCAGGTTTATCGTGTTGCCGGTGAAGCTATATGAGGCAATAACAAAAGCTATTTTCTATTTCAATTGTTTTTTTATGTATGAAAACGCATTAGTTTTGACTAGTTTCACCGATTTGTAGAATATTTTTTGGGTTTAATAAGTTTACCGCATTTTTCACCCCGAAGGATAAAATTATTTTTTATTTTTTTACAATAAGCCACCAATTATGAGTCGAGGTCAAACAAGAAATTTCTGACTGATTGATCAAACACTATTCGTGACGTTTTTCACGCTTTTGAAGGTCCTTTTTTTGTGAAATAGTTTTTATTTATCACTAACTTTACTACCTTATACTACTACTGATATAAAAATCTAACATATCTATAAGAGTTCGTTGGTTGGAACAGTCGCAAGAACTAAACAAAAACAAAGTAACATGTAACTTTTTCATTGTTCACACACATTGTGACATCTCATCATCATATATGAAGGCCATTAGACGCAAGTTTCAAAGCACGAAGACTCCAAGAACCGTTTTCTGCCATAACAATGCCATCCTTACAATGGAAGCGCTGGTTATCAAGGATACAATTATTTTGGGTCACAGCTTGAACTCTGGTGAACTATGCTTGAACAGAACTGTGTAATCAAAAGGTCAATAGACTATACTTCATGTTGAAGACAGAATCTGATAGAACTAATTTTGCACTGTGACTCCACATGAGATAAATTCTACATACAATATTGTACGGTCAAACCGGTTTAGCCAGTATAAATGGTATTTGAAACGATAATTCGGGATATTGGGCCGTAAATAAAACCAATTAATAACTGGTTTGACTAAAAACGGACTTAGTAATCTCCTTGCCATCTATCGTCATATCTTGATATTATTATATCTAAGTTTCACACTTGTCTATTAGATTAACAAATATTGTTTTTTTCACGCAGAATAAAGTTTTTATTAAAAATAAATAAGTATTCCAAGAGCAAAGTGTCAAAGTGTGTAAAAGTAAAGTTTCAGGCAAAGGAAGTTCCAAAAACGAACCCCCTAAGTTACCTTTAAACAAAACTAAAAGTTTGGAGTGGAGGGAAATGCCTTTCATGAACGCATTTAGAAACGCTTAACAAGTTGGTAAAATTCAATGACTATCATGAGAGTATTTAACTTGATGAAACCTAAATATGATTGTTGCGTTATATTTCCACAAGTCAACAAAAGTCATAACGGAAAATTAACAACGATCAACAAAAGTCACCCAGTAAGCGCAAAGTTTGAGTCCCAACTAAAGCAGTCAAATTTTTATTCAATTGTCTTCGATACTTAGCAATTGGATTGCAAAAAAACAAGCTGTTACGTTATACTCCATAGTTGAAATTCGGTGAAAATACTTCTTTTGTATGTGGAATTTAGCCAAAAGCATTAATGAAACTACGCTAACTTACAGCGCAACTTTCTTTCTTTCTTTACTAAAGTTTAATGTTTTTACACAAGAAATGACTTGGTAGCTTAATGCTTAGACCAGTCAACTGGTAATTAAATGGTTGTGATTTTATCACGCCCAACCAAAGGCAGTCGAAATATCTAACATTCATATTTATAAGGAGTATTCCTTTAGCTTTTCTAAGCAATGAATCACAGAATATCCAGTATCGACTGAACTTCATTTTCCACATGGATTAATTTTGTAAATTTCATCATATTTTATGAGTGTCTTTATCTTTGCGGTGGGGGCTGTAATTTTCTTTTCTTTGTTTATTTTTCATTTGCTCGTAAAACAGAATCTATATTACGTAGCATAACAGAGATACGTGGGTAGGTTCGCTAGAGGTGGGTCTCATACTTGAAATTAATTTCTGAAATTAACTCAGGTATACCTTCGTTCCATCTTTATTAAATTATTTCTGGTATCATCACATACACCGTGTGATCACATACACTGTGGTCATAGAAAATATTATGTTGGGATAATTTTTCAACAATAATTTAAAGAAAAGTTTGTTGATTGGCAGTTTTTTATGAATGGCCAAGCTTGTTTGTCTTTTGGTTTTCATGATTTTTGTCGGTTGGTAGTAGTTTTTAGTTAGAACTATTTCAACTTAAACAAAAATAAAACATTGTAAAGGGAAAAAACCGGTAAAGTAATTTAAAACTAACAAAAAAAATAGTTTAACTAACAAATTTAATAAAATGAACAATGAGTCAATTCCAAATAAGAATCATTGACAAGAATTATGAATCACTCAAAATTATAAACTTAATCAATACTCTTTTATTGATTCAGTTTGAGTAAATGTTTTCCTTCCCGCTAGTAATTTTGCTGCATAGGCCATCTATTGCTATTCCATTAAAAAGCTGAATGGTGTCAACGCTTCTTTTCGACTATTTCCTCGATACATGAGCTTAAAGCGTGCCATTTGGGGTTAATATTAGTGAGGATATTATTATTCGCCCAAGCCGTTCCCATAATCCACCCATAAATGGTGCTGCAGGTGGGATGACCTCTATTTCAAATTCTGATAAAGTGAATAAATTAATGACAACACGTCACAGTGAGGGATGTTTTTTACGTACATCTAACTCGATCGGTGAGGCTACTGTACTAACGCCTGTTATATACCTACCTCGACATTTTATTACGCACACACGTTTATGACAACCTGGAAATGTAGTAGCTTGTGATTCGGCTGAGTATATAATCTTCTTATGATATGAGTATGCTGGAGATATGTGAATTCTTTATTTCTTTTGTTATGCTGACCGCACGAGTTCGTAAGTACTTGTAAGTCTGAATGTGTAATAAAACATGTATTGTGGATAGTGTGTAACTAGGGTATATTGTTTACATTGAATAATAATAACGTCTTGAAAAGAATATTAGTAACTGCCGTGTACATCCAAAACACTGTATCTGAAAAAGCAGGTTTTGAGAAATCGGCCTTTTAAAGTTTTTATACATTTTAGTTGATTTCGGCTATATTTTTCAAATAAAACACATGTTATTAGGTATCATTGGAAAGGTATTTTCATGGTTGATATAACCCTGTAAGTTTTAGAGCAATATTGATTATGTAATTGTAATAGTCATCTCTATAAACGTGTACAGCTTTAGCAAAGCCGTGATAAACCTAGCTGACGTGTCAAACCAAAACAATGTATTTCTATAGTAAAAGATCTTTTTCTCGAAATTGGACGTACTGAGCTGGACTATCTATCCCAGATTATACCTAGGTAATGGTCACATCTTGAACCCGAGATTACCCTAGGATAATACTTGCAAGCAAGGCTTTTTTTCTCCTTTAAAAAATATCTTTAATTTTATCATAGACTATTGGAGTGGTTAAAATATTGTACATTTTTTTGTGATTATTTCCCTAAAAAACAATAATAATAATATGGCTATGCACTTTTTTTTATTAAATCCCAAATCTGACTGCGCCACTCGCACGCGCTGCTTTGCGGCCGCTGAACGTAGAACTTTCCCACACCCCCCGCGCAGGGCTCGTGCTAGGGCTAGTGCCGCTGCTGCACGAGTCCGATTAACTGGCTAGCTACACGGTAACTTTGGTATCGCGGAATTAGTATAGCTAATAGACCGTAATTCTAGTTACAGTATGATGCCCTTATAAACGGGGTACATTCTTGAAATACAGTCTTTTTGTAATGCTCATATTTCCTTTAATATGATGTAAAACTAAAAAATTGTTTAATTGGGGCACTCAGCTGACTAAAAAAAGCGAATAAGCGCTAGAGACCCAAAACACTGTAACTCGAGTTACAGTGTTTTGGGTACAGGTCACTATATTTTATATTATATTTTTCCGCATTCGTATTATACTAATATATGTTTTACAATGTCAGGGCAGGGGATTATATTAGCTAGCAGGAGGATAAAGGGAGGGAAACTTTGCCCTTCAAAACTTGATAATTCAGAATTCATTTATTCACTTCAAATTTGTGATACAGAACAGGTTGGTACCTTTGTAGAAGCAGCTAGTTGGTAGTGCTTGTCACAAATTTACCTTTTTAAGGCATCAGTGATACATTGTAATTACCTACTTTCTTTATAATACATTAATACATTATCCAGTATCATAAAATACACTGTTATATTTATTAAATTTTAAATAGCATTTTAATATTAGGTGCTTACCTATGAAATTGCCATTTTGTATGAAAAAATTTTAACGAATTTTTTTATGTATTTTTTATTTGTATTCACCGAAGTAATCACCCATGCAATCAATGCATCTTTGTCAACGCAGTGGCAGTTTATTGATGCCCTTCTTAAAGAAATCAGCTGGACGGGAGGCAACAAATTCTTCAAAGGCATTTTGTATAACTGCCTCTCAGGAATTGCATTTTTTTCCCGCCAAGAAGTTATCCAAATTCTGGAAAAAGTAGTAGTTGATGTTATAAATACTTATTATCACGATTTTTATCATAGCAATAACTGCAAGTAATAACTGCCAATCATTATGGATTAGTTTAATAATTGTTCATGAGAAAGTTATGCCTAACTCAAACATACAATAAAAAAATTTAAGCGTCTAACGAAAATAATTATAACAGTAACTACGTTGTGAATGCACCAAAGGCTTAGGTTATCCTTCAAATCAGCAATGTCTTTTGAAAATGAATTTGGTAGATTGTCGCCTTTCCCGGAATTTGTTTCTAAGCTAATATTTTGCCCGGGTACGACCCGGAAAACGCTTTTATCCGGCTCGGAAAAGTGAACAAACAATATCTAAACGAGACCACTTATTTTGTATGTTTTCTCTCTCACAGTTTGCGGAGGAAATGTATCAACGGTCGCCTCGTAATTTTATTTCAGTTACGCTGGCTTTTATTTTCGTATCTGAATATAATAAAGCAGTTATTTTTTGGTAAGTAAAAACAATGTTATATACGGTTAGTTTCTTGTAAAAATTGATATTAATTTGAATTGTGTAATCTCCGCAGTGGAGCGACGTACTCGTACACACACCGGTTTTTAAGGTGTTGCCTGCTTCGAGGTGCACAATCATTTAAAATCAATATGAACTTATTATTTGTTTCTATTGTGAAATCATTAGAAATTATTGATTGAGCATGGGTGAGCTCGTAGCTTGTAGACGAATTGTGAAACGAGTGGACTGTATAATATAGGTTTAATTGTATATGTAAAGTACATCGAAAGAATATTGATTGGATGTAACGCGAGTGTCGTGCGCGCCGCTCGGTGAACAAGTGCTCGGTCCTTAAACCGTCCGAATTCGCCTCACTCGGTGTTCGTTCCCGCTCGCCGTTTCGTTCGTTCCTCCGCCGGTGGCCCCCGCGCCCCGCGCGTGAACATCCTCCCGCCCCTTGACCTCTTCAAAGGGAAGAGGGCAAATATTATTGAACCCTCTTGTGATTGTTCCTCTCTTCGTCCGTAGCTCTGCCACTCTGGTAACGCCGTCGGGTCCAGGATAGGTGCGCACCACGCGACCCAAAGCCCAAACTAGCGGTGGTAGCGCCTTGTCCCGAAGAAGCACGAGCATCCCCTCAGTAAGCTGGCCAGAAGAAGTGGACCACTTGGTTTTCTGCTGAAGCAAGGAAACGTACTCATGAGAGAATCTTTGCCAAAAGTGCTGTCGAATGCATTCGATTCTCTTGAAGCGGTCGAAGCAGCTGATGTTCTTCTCAGGAATCTGCGGACACGGTACAGACGTAAGCGGTCGTCCAATTAAAAAATGGGAAGGAGTGAGAGCAGAAAAATCAGAAGGATCAGAGGATAGAGGGGTTAGAGGACGAGAGTTCAAAACAGCTTCAATTTGATAGAGACAGGTAGCTAACTCTTCGTACGTGAAATTGGTAAGATTTAATAGTCTCCTTAAAAAGTATTTGGTAGAGCGAACTGCAGCCTCTGCCATAGAGTTGAAGTGAGGTGAATATGGAGGTGAGAAAGAAAACTTGATGCCTTCACGAGACATCCCACACGCAACATCAGAATATGAGTCGGACAAGAATCTTTGTAAATCGTTATTGGCACCGACAAAATTTGTGCCATTGTCAGACAAGATGCTTTGCGGTTTGCCACGACGAGCAATAAAGCGATTAAGCGCTGCAATAAAGCCCTCTTTTGTGAGGTCAGTGACGGGCTCTAGGTGCACTGCTCTGGTTGCATGACAAACAAAGATGCACAGATACGATTTTGTGAGCTTACAGCCGCGGCCTTTACGGTCAGCTATGAGTACTGGACCAGCGTAATCAACACTACAATTTAAAAAGGGGTATTCTAAGGTCGTTCTAGATGAAGGCAATTGTCCCATGATGGGTTGTACATTTTGGCATTTGAATCTAAAACATTTAATACATTGTCTAACTGTTGATTTTGCGAGATTTCTGCCACCTAGCGGCCAATAATTAAGACGCAAATGCGCTAATAAAAGTTGAGGTCCCGCATGTAACATTTTCAAATGCTGCATCCTAAATAATATTTTTGTGAAATGATGTTTACTACAAAGCAGTATTGGATATTTTGTATTGTAATCGTAAGGAGAGTTATCGAGTCGGCCACCTACTCGTACGATTTTTTCTGAATCTAGAAATGGCGTTAGTGAAATTAATCTATTTTTACGTGGTAGCGACTTTCCAGACTGTAATAAAATTAATTCCTCGGGAAACATTTCTCTCTGTGCGCTTCGTAATAAACACATTAATGAATTATGTAATTCATCACTAGAAAGAGCGCCTTGTAATTTAGAATTAGGATTTTTAATATTGTAAATAAATCTTTTAATGTAGGCTAAGACTCTTTGCAAGCGATTGAAATTAGAATGATAATGAATTAATGATTGTATAATATTTGGTGATTGATTTGAATTTAAATTATTATTGTTGTAAATAAAATGAGAAATCACTTCAGGTAGATCCTGTTTCACGCTATTAGAAGGCATAGTAGGCCAGTCATGTTCATGCCTTTGTAAAAAGCTTGGGCCTGACCACCACAAGTTATTATCACCGATCGAATCGGCCTTCGCCCCGCGAGAAACAAGGTCCACTGGATTGTCTTTCGACGGCACATACCTCCACGTGTGACTGGTAGAAGTTTCAATAATTTCATTGATTCGATTACGCACAAAAGGTTTTAGTTGACTTGAAGGAATGTTCAACCACCCGAGTACGATCATCGAATCACACCAAAAGAAGCATTCATTGATTGAAATGGTCAATGACTCGAGAACGGTTGTACATAGTCTTGACCCTAATAATGCGGCACAAAGTTCAAGCCTTGGAATAGTTACAGGTTTTATCGGTGCTACTCGGTTTTTGGACAGGAGAAGACAAACACTAATAGAGCCGGTCTGACTTATGGAACGGACATAAACACATGCGCCATAAGCCTTCTCAGACGCGTCACAAAAAACGTGAATTTCATGTTTCACACACGTATCGAATGAAACCCAGCGAGGTATTTTTAAATTATTTAAAGAGGGAAGTGTCAGAACAAATCTTGACCACATATCGATAATTTCTTGAGAAACTTTATCATCCCACTCACATTTATCTACCCATAGCCTTTGCATAATTAATTTAGCTTCGACAATGCAAGGACCGACTAAACCTAAGGGATCAAATATTTGGCTAATTACTGACAAGATGTGTCGTTTTGTAACCTTTTCTACATGGTCAATATTTATAGAAAAAGACAAGGAATCAGTAGTACACGACCAGTTAAGACCCAGGGTTTTCGAAGATGAGTTGTGGTCTGAAAAATCTAAAATAGTAGGATTATTCTGATCAAGTGAGCTACCTGCAATAATGTTTAAAATTTCAGGGCTATTAGATTGCCACTTTCTTAAAAAAAAATGTGCTGAGGATAGAATTTTGTTAACCTCTTTAACGAGTGCTATTGTTTTAGAAATAGAAGGGCCCCCACCTAAATAGTCATCAACATAAAAATCTCGCGATATTGCAAACTTGACTTCATCGGTAGATGCTGAGTCAGCCAGGCTCACCAAACATTTGGTGGCTAAGTAAGGAGCTGACGCAGTCCCATACGTGACTGTGTTGAGACTATATGTTTTTAGTGGCTCTTCTGGGTTACCACGAAATATAATTTGTAGAAGAGGCCTTTGTGAGGGTGCTATTTCAATGCAGCGATACATCTTCTCCACATCCCCAGAGACAACGTATTTATGCTGGCGAAATCGCAACAAAATCGACAGAAGGTCATCTTGTACCTTAGGACCTACCATTTGAAGGTCGTTGAGGGAAAATCCTGAGGAAGATGGAGCCGATGCATCAAATACACTCCTCAATTTTGTAGTGGCACTCGACTCTCTAATTACACCGTGATGTGGGATGAAATATTCAACGTGACCTGAATGTGGTGCTGGTTTGTTGATGTTTTCTGTCATGTGACCTAGGCGTTGGTACTCATTCAAAAATTCAACATATTTGGCCTTGAAGACAGGATCGCGTTGAAATCGCCGTTCCAAAGAGAGGAAGCGGTGCTTTGCCATAGTGTAAGAGTCCCCTAAGACTGAAGGATCGGCCTTTAAAGGCATCGTAACAATAAATTTGCCATCTTTATTTCTGAATGTATTCTGGGAGAAGCTTAACTCGCAAGCTTTTTCTTCCAGAGATAATGAGTGCTTTGGAGAAACTGAGTCAAGCTCCCAAAATTTTGACAAATCAGGTTTTTCAGTGGGATTGGCAAAATTACAAAGATGTGAACGAGATTGAGAAGAGGATGAATTTCCTTTGAAGACTGGACCGGATATGATCCATCCAAATTTCGTCTCACATAACTTTGGCATTTGTTTACCTAAGTTAATAGAAGCGGAGCCTACGACACTCCAAAATATTTCAGCCCCAAGTAAGATATCAATTACAGAAGGAATATTAAAAGTAGGGTCAGCTAAGCAAAGGCTTGACGGAATAGGAATATTTTCTATATTGATAAATGAAGAGGGCAAAACCTTTGTAATTTCAGGTAAAATTAGGCAGTCCAAATCAATCCTATAGTCACCGTTAGAAGACTCAATGTTGAGATGGCAAGACTGTGTACTATAAGACGACTGATGATTAATACCTGTCACAGTGGAGGTGGAATTGCGTCGTGACAAACCCAGTTTGGTGCAGAGGCTCTCCGTTATGAAGTTCGCCGTGCTGCCATTGTCGAGCAGTACTCGAGCGTTGAGCTTTTCACCGTTGCCGCTTACCACCTTCACGATAGCTGTGGACAGTAAAACATTGGGTGCACTAATAGACTGTCTTTTTGTATCTGTTGATAAAGCAATACTTGTGGAATTTGATGGCATAGGGTCTTGATAAGTCTGCTCAGCTAATTCAATATGCAAAAGCGTATTATGTCTGGCCTTGCAATATTTACAACCAGATAGTCTACATTTTTTGGTGGTATGATTAGTACGTAAGCAGTTAAGACAGACCTTAAAGTCTTTCGCCTTTTGTATGCGTGATTCAACAGATAAAGCTCTAAATGACTCGCAAATATATAGCAAATGATCATTAGAACACATAGGACAAGTAGTTATTTTTTTATTTAAGTTATTTTTATTTTGTAAATTATTCCATTGTAAGTTTTTATTTTGTACATAATTTTTATTTGAATTTTCCCCAGTATTAGTCACAATAAAGCTTTTTTGTTTACTATTTTGACTATGCGTGTTTACTTTAGTTTGATTATTTTCCAATGTTTCCAATAAATCAGCCTTGTTAGAAACGAACGTAGAAAACTGTGTTAGACTAGGAGAACCAGGCAGCGTATTGCGATACTCTTCCCAGTGCGTGCTAGTAGAAGAATCAAGTTTTCTAGACATCATAAATATTATAAGAGTATCCCAATGCTCTGTAGGTTCTTTTAATGTTTTGAGTGCCCGTATATTTTTATTAATAGAATCAATAAGCCGTCGCAACGATAAAGACGATTCTCTAATAAGCGGTTCTACGTCAAATAAAGCCTGTACATGGTTATTTACTAAAAGGCGATTGTTATTGTATCGTTCACACAACAAGTCCCAAGCCATTACGTAACTATCACCTTTAAAATCAATATTTTTAATGATCTCAGCTGCTTGGCCTTTAAGAGACGCACGGAGGTAGTGGAACTTGTTGATATCGTCGATACAATCACTGTTATGTATTAGTGAGGAAAAAGTATCTCTAAATTCTAGCCAATACTCATAACCACCATTAAAGTGTGGCAAATCAATTTTAGGTAAGCGCACAAAATTATTTTTAAACGATGCACCTGATTTGGAGCCCGCATCTGAGCCCACCTCCGAGCCAGCACGCTCAGCAGCGCAAGCCGCCAGCGTCTGGCGCGCCTGCGCAAGCAGGGAGTAGTAACGCTCCTCGAACTGAGCCCGCTCCGCATACTCGTCATCGGGCTTCTCCGATGCTAACTCGATCTCGATCTGTAACGCGTCGTAAGTCTCGTATAAGGCTTCAAAAGTTTTAAAGCGAGCTTCTAAATCGATTTGTTGTAGCTGCGATAGTTCTTTGGAAGATAAGATCACATTCATAAAATTTCCAAAGTTTGTAAGCTTAGCCTTCATACTACTGCGTTGTCTAATTAATTTATCTACAGACATGTTTAAAAGAAACAGGTGTAAAAGTCAGCAAAAGTGCACAAAAGATATTGACTGCAATAAAGTAATAAAATTTTAATGAGATGTTATGATGAATGCCTACCTACACAGCTGATTGATAACTATGAACCGTAGCCTTAGCAAAAAAAGGGTCGACTCGAGTGCGTAGGTATAGGCAATGCAAGACGGTTCGTTGAACTAGCGATTACGTAAGCAATGCATGGAAAGATGAATAGGCATACAATTACTTTATTATAAGAATACTTTTCTAATTAATTTGAAATGAATGTATATGCAGAAATGGCGAATTATTACAACTATCTGTTCAAAATTGAAGCGAAAAATGCGATGGTGTGGATAGTGGAAATGGAAAATGAATACTTTGAAAAACTGATTTGTAAGATCTAAGAAGACTACTGGATGGGAAAAGGAAATAATTGGAACGAACTCACGGATGTCCTTGCCCGTCCTTGATGAGTACGATACGATGACTTGCAACTAGCGGTCGACACGTCGAGTCCAAAGTCCAACTGGATGACACGATGACTTTTAATTTGCTTCTGTGCTTCTTTCACGGTAGATGGACCAATGATTGAGCATGGGTGAGCTCGTAGCTTGTAGACGAATTGTGAAACGAGTGGACTGTATAATATAGGTTTAATTGTATATGTAAAGTACATCGAAAGAATATTGATTGGATGTAACGCGAGTGTCGTGCGCGCCGCTCGGTGAACAAGTGCTCGGTCCTTAAACCGTCCGAATTCGCCTCACTCGGTGTTCGTTCCCGCTCGCCGTTTCGTTCGTTCCTCCGCCGGTGGCCCCCGCGCCCCGCGCGTGAACAGGAACCCTTAATAATTATGCCCGCGGCTTTGATCGCTAATAGTTTATTTGAGTATAATACCTCCATAGATTCTTATTAACTAAATGATAATTACATTAACAAAAACAATAACCCGGGACATCAAAGAAAGGGTTATTGTCGATTCGCCACAAAGTCGATTTGCCACGAAAAATTAAATGTGTAAACTCGCCACATTTATTACATTTACACATGTTTTCTTAGTAAAGACAGCAGAAAAATCAAACACGTAATAGGAATAAAAGAATGTATTTCTTATTATTAAAATCACTGGGGGTTTGCAGTCACAGTTCATAAAGTATGTTCTTATTGCAAAAATGAATAAAAATTCAAAGAATCTCACAAACCAACTGACAAAATAACCGAGTTATTATAATTATATAAATCTTACATCTTACATATAAAAAGAAAACATCAGTCAGCTGATTTGCTGTTTACCTAAATAGACTAAAAATAAAAAAGTAAAGTACGAGCTAAATATCCTCTTTGGTATAATATTCCATTAATAAAAATGATCAAAGAAAAGCACAAATTTCATAGGAAATATTTAAAGTACAAAAATTTCTTTGATTGTCTTTCACAACACTGAGAAACCGTGTTAAGGTATTAGAAGCTGACTGTTACAAACAGTATATACATAGAATAGAAACTAGTATAAAAACTAACCTCAAAGCATTTTGGAAGTACATAAACAGCAAGAGATCACTTAATCCAGTCCCTTCTATGTTTTTCGGTAACCATTCGTCTCGCTCTGGTCAAGATGCTTGCAATTTATTCGCTGAATACTTTCATTCTGTGTTTCAGCTGCCTCGCACATCTCATTACTTACCTCCCCAACAGAGTGAGTCAGTATCGCACCTAATTTCAATAGAAATATATGAAGATGATCTCCTCAAGCTTTTAAAAACACTTGATGTAAATAAAACCGCTAGCCCAGACTGCATTCCTCCGTTATTTATAATCAACTGTGCAAATAGCCTTATTGCCCCCTTAGCTTATATTTATCGGCTATCATTAACGTCCGGTTGCGTGCCGGATATCTGGAAGTCTGCTCTTGTAACCCCTGTTTTGAAGAAGGGCTCAAAAAATCTAATCCAAAATTACAGGTCCATCTCTAAATTGTGTGAGTTCGCAAAAATTTTAGAAAAAAATGTCTATCAAAAAGTTTATTCTAGCTTGCTACCGTTTCTAAACGATTTCCAACATGGTTTTCTGCGGGGTAGATCCACTACAACCAACTTGCTGTTATGTCATAACTTTATTGCTGAGCATATGGTGCAGGCCCAGGTGGATGTCGTGTATACTGACTATAGTAAATGTTTCGACCGAATTGATCACTGTATTCTCTTACAAAAGCTTCAACTGGTTGGTATACACGGCAACCTCTTTAGATGGTTTAGCTCATATGTCAGTAATCGTTGCCAAACAGTAGTGATAAACGGTTACTCGTCGTCCACACTATTTATACCCTCCGGTGTGCTTCAGGGCTCGCTCTTGGGGCCACTCTTATTTACCATTTTCATTAATGACATCGGCGCTTGTTTCTCTAATAGTAAAGTACTGCTCTATGCTGATGATATGAAAATTCTCTGTCCTATAAGGGCCGACTCAGATTGTTTACGACTTCAAAGGGATCTAGATACTTTTCAAAATTATTGCACAACTAATAACCTTGATCTAAATATATCCAAATGCCATATATGTACATTTTCCAGAAAAGCCTAAGTTATTACATATGACTACACTTTTAACAATCAAATTATCTCTAGGGTACAATTTATGAAGGATCTTGGCGTAGTTTTTGACTCAAAACTATTATTTGAAAGTCATATTGATTCAATTGTCGCTAAGGCTAGTAAGGCCCTTGGCTTTGTTTTACGGATGTCAGCCGAGTTTAAAGATATAAAGACCATAAAAATGTTGTACTGTGCCTTCGTCCGAAGTCATTTAGAATACGCCTCGCAGGTGTGGAGCTCGGTTTACAAAACTTACATCGCGCGGCTGGAATCTGTTCAAATGCGATTTTTACGCCATTTGAAATGCAGATATCGTATCTTTATACAGGGCTACACACAGCGTTGGAAGCGTTTACACTTTTTACCACTGTATATGCGAAGAGATATGGCTGATATCACATTTCTCTTAAAATTATTTCAAAATGCTATAGATTCCCGAGAACTGCTCAGTATTTTTTATTTGAATGCTCCCATTAAAGTAACTCGTAATTTGAATATACTTCATGTCCCGTTTGTTAGAACAAACTATCGCAAAAATTGCTTCATTTTCAGAACTTCTAATCTATTCAACACTGCTGATGATGATATGGACCTGGATCTTTTTAATACTTCTGTAAGCCAGTTTAAAAATAATTTTAGTAAAAGATTTTTCATGTAAGTTATATTGATATACTTAGGTATGTGTATTTTTTTTATTTATATAAGTTAATAATAAAATGACATGTACTGTATCGCTTACATGTCACGAATGTTTTTTTTCCCTTTTAAGATGTAGCAATGACATTAACTAAAAAAAAAAAAAAAACTTAAGTCCGCATTTCATTCCACTGTTTAAAATGCTATATGTGAAAACTTGTAATTGGCTATATTTAGAACATCAATGTATCTTAGTTAAGTTCTTAGCTGTAAGTTTTCCAAAGAAATGAAAAAGAAAAATAAATAAAAAATAAAATAATTAAGAGCACTTCAACTCTAATTAGTATTTATTTATTAATCACAGTTAAAAATCACAGGATTTTTTATTGCAGAATAATGTACAGTTTGATTTGCCTTAAAGTAAGGCCTATATACAGGTTGTTCGGAAGAACGTTGAACATACAAAAATGGGAGGCAGGTGGGGTGATCTGTTAAATAACTAGCCCAAAAGATTTTGCATACGTGTCAAGTTTTTCTTTTTTTTTTCTGGAATTTTTCGCTTTTGTAAAACCCGTAAAAAAATTATGGCCAGATTAATATTTTTTTTATTAAATACATAGTGGTTGGTAGAGCCTTTTAAAATTAAAAGTAGCACATTGCACATTGCTAAAAACAAAGTTTAAATAAAAACAAATAGATAAACAGATACGTCCATGTGCCTCACAGTGTGGTTCAAAATGAATAGGTGAACCAATATTTTATTTTTTTCTAAAATATTTTTTTTCATGGGACTACCTAGTGCTAAATGCTGCCCCAAATTAATTTAATTTAATTACTTCTAAACAAAATCAATTCTAAAAAAACTAGAACAGTATCATTTTACCTTATTTACCTCTAGTATTTATTGAATCACTGGTAACTGCTTTTCATATTGGCATTTTATTGTATTGTACATTATTGCTAAAAGCGGCCGCTTTTGGCGTTAGCGACAAATTCGACTATATAAACAACGAAATGAAAACTTTACTGTGTTTTAATAAATACTAGAGGTAATTTGCTAAAATGCTACTGTTCTAGTTTTTTGAGAATGGATTTTGTTTCGAAGTAATAAAACTAAATCAATGGGGGCAGCACTTAGCTCTAGTAGTCCCCTTATTAAAAAAAACACTGCCATAATGTTATTCACATAGCGTGGGCTTCGTTTGCGTTTGTCAGAAGGTTCAATATGCACGGTGTATTGATTTATAGCGTTGTCTGATTTTTTTCTTTTGAACTGTCAAATATTTGTAACAGACTTCTTTAATAAGAGTCTATGGGAAGAGTCGTAAACTAAATCTTAGTTGGTCGTAGTCAATATATGTTTACCGGCTGTTTAAGAATTGGTGAACTCGGGTCTAAGCTATCTTAGTAAACGTTCGGCAATTCAAACTGCCGTTTTGTTTTCCTTGATACTTTCCTAAAACGTAATCTCGGCAAAACAGACCATCATTAAAGGCCATATAAATAAAGTAACTGAAAATTTATGGTTGTTTTTACAACTTGCCTGTGTTTTATCTTCCCGTAAAGCATCAAATTAAAAACGAAAAAAAGCTCTGACCCTGTTAAAAACACTGAAAATGAACTTTTACTTAAAAGCAGTGAGTACGTTTTTCTTTTCTGAAACACTCAGCGCGGGCTTTATTGCCTAGTATTACATTGTGTAGGGTGACTATGATATTATGACTTTCTACATCTAATTTAAAAAAAAAAGACCTAACTAGAAAAACAATCAACCTCCTCTAACTGATTATGGCCGGAAGTATTCAGTGATGTTTAGAAAAGTGTTGCTTTAGCAACACAAATGCATACAGAAACAAAATTTCACCAAGCTGGTGTACACGGGAACCCATCACTAATCGCAATTTTCTTTAACGATTTTCGCAGATGTTTCTAAACGATATTCAACATATTCTAGAATCATGAAAATCACATGACATCACAAATTAAACATAATATTGTATAAGATCAAGTATGGCATATTCATTTTCGTAATAACCTCAATTCTATTACTGACTACTGTTTTATGGATCAAATATTTTAATTTTCTTTTTACGGTTATTTTAAAACTTTGCATATTATTTTGTAAGTGCTTAATTGATGTACTTTCACTCTTATTAACCCGTTCTAATATTGATATGCTCTTTTGTAAGACTTACTTCCCCAAAGCCACACAGTTTTAATAAAAAAATTGCATCCTAATCATTTTAAACACGATGCTAACCCTACTCGCACGTGCCTAATGGAATCACTAAAGGAGCTTCATTGGCTGATGTAACTATAATGTTACAGCCATCACTACAATGAACACCTTAGTTCAGACCTACTGTATTGTTAAATTAATTAAACATACGAGTTTTGCAATCGAATTCGTGCCGAAAATTACTACAGCTCCAATATCGCAATAAAAGATTTTGACACAGAATGTAGTGTTATTTTTTTCATGGAATTTTATGACTATCCAGTGAAGAGCGTTAATTGGTTTCAATTTATTTATATAAGTTTATGCATGTAAAAAAAGTAGTAAAAAAAAAGTAACAGCCTATAATCATCCCACTGCAGGGAAAAGGCCTCCATCATTGAATTAAAGTTACCACTGCAATGATGGGAACTGGCATAATCACCACGCTTGCCAAATGCGGGTTGGTGATCACAAACCCGAGCAACGTTCGAAAGTTCAAAACTATTTGTTGCCCGACCCGGGGATTGAACCCGGGACCCCGAGATCTTGGCCCGGTATTTAAACCACTAGACCAACGGGGCGTTTTTGCATGATTCTCTTATATCTCTACACTGCAAGTTTTCAAGTGTCAGTCTGTACAATCTAGGGTACCATAACATGAATATTTTATTTGTTTTTTTGATCACTACCAGTTGAATATTTAGTAAATGACAGACTTGGTGTACATATGTACCACTTGTATTTTTTTTGTCAATATCAATTCACTCAAATGCTTCATCTCAATAAATGCAGTGATTACCTTGTATTAAGTGAATAAAATCCAAATGTACTACTTTACACTTTAAGCTCTATCAAAGGTTTTTATACATACAATATGCCTTTGAAAAGTTATAGCAAATACTATTTTATAAACATACTTTTATGCTTAATTGCCGTATACGGTTCAAACCAGTATTAAAGTGTAAGAGGGGGAATCATAAGAAAGAATTATGATGATAAAAGACTATAATGGCTATTTTTTAGTCATTTTACTATCGCTTATTTAAATTTATGCAAGTTTTTTTCTGAAGTATTTACTAATATAAGTAAAATTTTATTACTTATATTAACATAAAATAAACAAATAATAAAAAACTCAGAAAAATTTAACGTAACTAAAATAACGTAAGATATTAATGATTCCTATATGCTTAATCCGTCGTTTAAATTGATAATTCTTTATTTAATATTCGGCACATGAACGCGTGCAGACTGAAACGCGCGTTGGTCTAGTGGTTTAAATACCGGGCCCAGATCTCTGGGTCCCGGGTTCGATCGGGTCATGCAACATAAAAAACTCGAATTTTCTAACATTGCTCTGGTTTGTGATCACCAGCCCGCATTTTGCAGGCATGGTGATTATTATGCCAGTACCAATCATTGCTGTGGTAACTTGAATTAAATGATGGATGTCTTATCCGTTACTTTACTTTCTTTTTAGGGTTCCGTACCCAAAGGGTAAAAACGGGACCCTATTACTAAGACTTCGCTGTTTGTCCGTCTGTTCGTCTGTCCGTCTGTCCGTCTGTCCGTCGCTCTGTCACCAGGCTGTATCTCAAGAGCCGCGATAGCTAGACTGTTGAAATTTTCTCAAATTATGTATTTCTGTTGCCGCAATAACAACAAATACTAAAAACAAAATAAAATGAATATTTAAGGGGGGCTCCCATACAACAAACCCGATTTTTTTGCCTTTTTGGTACGGAACCCTTCGTGCGCGAGTCCGACTCGCACTTGGCAGGTTATTTTTACTGAAATACAATATTCATGTACCGATCACTTCATATATTTTCTTCAACATGGCTAAATCAGGGGATTATAATATAATTCCAGTCGTATCCAAATAGATCCAATAAAAAAATATTGTGAAAGCCTAAATCGTTTTGGAACATTTACAGACGTAGGTACACGTGCAAGAATTTTTGCACTGTAAAAGTATCGGAAAACTCGAAATATCTCACTAAGGGCCCCATTAAACTGAATGTCCCTTTAGGAGACGCAAGTTTCCCGCTCCTTATTGAAAGTTCGCCCATAAGGTCGGGCGTGGTGATAAAAAATGGACATTCACAATTCAAGTTGCTCGTCACATAATAATAATAATAATAAATATTCTTTATTTGCAAAAAACATGGTATACAAGATGATAAACAAACATATGTGCACATGTTTTTCCTGTATTAGCATGCATACAAATAGAGATGCGGTCGTCCAAGCTCGGTTGTTAGCAAGTTCTGTGATTTTTATTTGAATGACATTAGTAGTTTGATGAGTTTATTTGGATAGGTCAAAGACCTTTATGTGGAACAGCGTTGCCAGTTTTTTTTTTTTGCCAAGTCGGGATTTAGGAACTTTTTGAGTGAAAAAGCGGGATTATTTCGTCGAAAGCGGGACATAGTAAAAAAACGTATTTAATCAAAAGTTTTTGGATTTCGTCAAATTACGTTTACGTAGTAAAAATATCCATAAAAATGTATTTTAATAAAAATATGATATTTTAAATCAGATTTACCCTGTCTTTAAAAAGTTGAGTCTTATTCGTCTTCTGAATAAAAAATAAATAAACAGAAAACAAAATCAAAAAAGTTTTATTCCTCAAAAAAATATGGCAATTCAAATAATAGTCTGAGAAGTGAGTGTTACAAATTGCAACATACAATAAGAGAATAATTATTTATAGGAATTAGGTATAGGTACATTATCATAATATTTCTGTGAAGATTTAACTTCTTTTGAAGTATCCTTTTTCTCTTCTTCTCGCACGAACGAGTTATTCCCGAAAAGCGGGACGAACCTGTCCTGCGCGGGATATTTAATTTTGATTTAAAAATCGGGACGTCTGGCAACGTTGATGTGAAATTTGTTTGAAAAACACTAACGGTTATTAATATCGTAATCTTGTAAACAGTATTAGCAGCTTGTAAAAAAAACGCTCATGGTTAAGTTTTAAGGCAACCAATGTATCAATTGATTTAAATTTCGTGTCTACGATTTATCAGTATACAACAAACACCACGCGTAATATACATACCAGTAAATAACCTTCCATTAAATAACTTGTCGTTTATATCTTAAAATTTGACCAAGCAATTCTTGAACTTAAATTTATGAATTATTTTGTGTATGTTGGGAACGGCCCTGGCAAATATAACGTTACATCAAATAAAGTTACATTTGCTTTACGTGGGTAACACTGAAAATGTTTAGAACTGGCCAGTTAGAAACATTGCTAATGAAAACTTTTATTGAATTTCAATTTTAGAACTCTTTGGTTACCTAATGTAGTATAATGGATACATTTGTCATTTGTTTTTGTGAATTAGAGGCAAATCTAAAACTCTTGTTATACGTGAAAATGAACCTAACGCGAAAAAATTTTCGGTCAATGATTTATTAGACTTTCGTTGTGGGCTTACTCAACAACAAAGCTATGATAGGCTGCGATTAGCATTTTTTAATGAAGCCCCATCTCGTGCCACTATTTACAATTGGTTTAACGAGTTTAAGCGTGGACGTAGCAATCATAATGTTGATCCGCGTGAGGGACGTCCTTTAACAGCGACTACTGAAGACAACATCAGTGCTGTGCGTGCGACGCATGATAGAGGAAGATAAGAGAGTGACCTATCAGCAGATACGGGCAAGCCTAGGCATTGATATGAGTCAAGTTCAAAAAATATTACACGAACATTTAAGCGTCAGGAAGCTTTGTACCAGATGGATTCCCCATACTTTAACCGATGACCAGAAACACCTTCGCATGGACTGGAATCGCACGATGTTACATAAGTTCAACGGCGGTGACTCAAATGCTGTATTTGACATCGAAAGGAAGAAGTCAAAGAAAAAAGATGATTGCCTCATTCTTTAGTCGGAAAGGTCATTTCGCGACAGTTGTGCTAGAAGATGAAAGGACAGTTGCTGTAGAATGGTATGTCACTCGCTGTTTGCCTGTTGTCTTGGAAAAAATTCGACAGGAGCGCCCTCAAAGCAAGATCCTCCTTCACCACGACAATGCTTCAGCGCACTCCGCAAAACGGACTGTTGAATATTTGACTATGGCAGACCTGACCTGGCTTCCTGCTACTTTTATTTATTCCCAAGAACTAAAGATAAAATTTGAGGTATTCGCTTTACGAGCCCTGAAGATGCGGTGAAAGCGTACGAAAATGCCATAGAAGACACCCCTAAGGAAGAATGGGCCCACTGCTTTTCTCAGTGTTTCCATCGAATGCGACGATGTGTAGATAGGAACGGAGATTACTTTGAAAAACAATAAAATTATTGGCAGCCGTTTTTCATTTTCTAAACATTTTCAGTGTTACCTAGGTATTAATGAATTTAACGCTTCGATCCCAAGTGACAGCCGGATAAAATTGATCAATTGATTTTAATTGTGTCTGGAATCACCCACGCTCGAAGGGTTTATCTTGAAATATTTTTTTTTTTGTCTAGTTACTATAAGGACTTTTTAAATAGTGCTACAGTTCATAACAATCGAACTCAAAAACTATGTAATGTTGTTGTTGTTGTGGTCCTATGGCACCCCGCTGGTGCAGAGGGCCCCAACATGTTTTCTCCAAGCCGGCCGGTCCCGCGCGATTCTTCGAGCGTCTTCCCATTTGAGTTCTTCCTTCCTGAGCTCCCCGTCCACCGATCTCCTCCACGTGTGTACTGGCCGTCCGCGTCTTCGCCTACCCTCCGGTTGCCACTCAAAGGCGATTTCAGCAGCATTACCATCTTTCCTACGGAGAGTGTGGCCAATCCACTTCCATTTCCGCTGGGCAATTTCTTGCAAAATTGGAGTTTGATGGCATATAGACCACAACTCTTTATTCGAGATGGTTTTAGGCCAGAAGATACGAAGGATGGATCGAAGTGACCTATTCACGAAGACCTGTAGCTTACTCGTTAAGCCTTTCGTAACTCTCCAGGTTTCACAGCCATAGAGAAGCACTGACTTTACGATGGACTCGAAAAGGGAGAGTTTAATGCGCCTGGTGAGAACATTGGATTGCCACACTGGTCTAAGTTGGGCATACGCTGCTTTGGCTTTTTTAATACGAGCTTCAATGTCCTCGTCTGAGCCTCCTGTGCCTGTCATGATGCTTCCGAGGTAAGTGAAATCGGTGACAGTGGTCAAAGGCTGGTCGTCCAACTTCAATGGGGTCGTGTTGTCACTAGGGAGTATCCGCATATCAACCGTTTTACGAGTGTTGACTCGAAGCCCACGCTTTAAAGCAGCCTTCTTCAGTTCTTCAAGCTTGCTTTGGAGTTGAGATAGCGACGTCGAGATCAACACTATGTCGTCAGCATAATCCAAGTCCTCAAGTGTACCATTTCCCCACTGCAGGCCGTTTGGTGTCTGTGTGACTTCCCTCATTATATCGTCGATCAAGATGACAAACAGAAGTGGTGACAGGAGACAGCCCTGTTTCCCACCGGCTGAGATTTTTATTGGGTCACTTAGCGCTTGTTCGTGAACCACTCTACAGGTACTCTGCTGATATAAAGATCTAATTATATTAACCACCCTGGAAGGAACGCCCCTGTTTAACAGACACTTCCACAGTGCGCCCCAGTTCACGGTGTCGAAGGCCTTCTCAAAATCGACGAAGCCTAAATACACTTCGGATTGCCATTCAACACACTGTTCTATAAGGATACGCAAAGTATTGATATGATCGGTACAAGAGCGCCCTGGTCGGAAACCTGCCTGTTCTTCGCGCAGTGTTTTTTCTATTTCAGGCGACATGCGGTTTAGCAGGATCTTAGCTAAGACCTTAGCAGCAGAAGGCAGGAGGGTAATGCCAAGCCAGTTGTCGCAAGAAGATAGATTGCCTTTCTTCGGTACTTTAATTAACAATCCTTCTTTCAGCAACTCTACGCTAACACTGTCTATACCTGGCGCTTACCCAGACTTCAGTTGCTTAATTGCTTTAACAACTTCGTGTATTGTAGGTGGTGTTGTAGATATTTCAAGGGTATTGGCAGGTGGATTTGAATTGGAGTTGTCGACAGTGGTGCTGTGCACGCTTTGGCATCTTGTTAACAGCTCGTTGAAGTGTTCATGCCATCTGTGGAGTTGCTCGTCCGACGCGCACAAGAGCTGCCCATCTTTGCTATGGAGTGGCTTTCTGATGGTCTTGCCACGCTTCCCACTAAGAGTTTTAGTAGCATCGTAGAGACCCGCATGTCCTTACGACGGGCAGCTACGTTCGCTTGTTCTGCTACTTCATCTGCGGCGCGGCGAAGGTCACGTCTGGATAGACTTTTTATTTGTGCTCTGAGGTCTGCGTATTGTGCGTTCAAGGTATCAGTAACAGGATCGTTACTGGACACAGAAGCCATTTGAATCTTGATCTGCTGTCTTTTTCCAATTGTGGCCCAGAGCTCGGGCGACATCCAAGCCTTTCTTGAGTTGCTACAGTAACCCAGGGTTGTTTCTCCTGCCTTTACAAACGCTGTGCGTATAAGCGTCCAGTGCTCATCCATTTGTTAATCTTCCAATTCTTCAAGCCACTCAAACTGGTTTTTCAAGCTAACGACGAACTCCTCACGAATATCTGAGTCTTTCAGCTTAGCTACATTGAGTTTCTTGGAAATTTTACTTGACTTTTTATGAATGGCAGCCATTTTAAGACGCATTTCTGCCACTACTAAGTAGTGGTCCGAATCAACGTCAGCGCCGCGCTTGTTACGCACGTCTAGTAGGGATGACCTCCATGTCTTGCTAATAGCGACGTGGTCAGTTTGGTTGAGGGTAACACGATCTGGAGATTTCCACGTCACCTTGTGGCATTCCTTGTGACTGAAGAGAGTTCCTCCTATTACAAGATCGTTTGTGGAGCAGAAGTCGCCGAAGAGTTCTCCGTTCTCGTTTCATCAGAGTTATTATTGCCCATCTTTGCGTTTAGGTCACCCATTAACACAGCAATGTCCTGCCTCTTAATTGTGTTGAAGGTGGCTTGTAACTGTTCGTAGAATTCGTCTTTAGCTTCCGGTGACGCTAGGTTAGTCGGAGCGTAGCACTGTACAATGATGATCTTTCTAACACGGGAGTTAAAACGAGCAGTAATTATGCGTTCGGATACGGGTTTCCAGTGGAGCAGGCTATTTCTAGCATTGCGGCTGAGCAGTAGTCCCACTCCAAATTCATGAGACGCATTTTCATCTTCCTTGCCACTGTACAGTAGGGTCGTATTATGGTCAGCAGGAATTTCACCGAAGCCGTTCCATCTCACTTTACTTAATCCAAGGATTTGGATACCGTAGTCTGTCATGACCTTCGCTACTTGCGGCAGCCTTTCAGGTCGGGTCATGGTTCTTACATTCCAGCATCCAAATCGGGTCCGTTTATTCGCGCCAAAAGTCGTCATTAGGGGGGTCGGATCATTTTTACTTTGTTGAGGTTTCATAATCATTTATATATTTAAGGATGTGCAAGTGATTAGCCTACAGCACCCCGAGCATGATGATAGGGCTGCCATCTTTGCGTTCATGCCCACAGAGCCAGATTTTATGAGTAGGGTTTCTCCGGGCCCCTGGTGGCCTCTACTGTATGCCTATCTTGGCATGAGGGTTTTATGGTCATTCTCACTTAGGACCAACCCTCCTCCTTTCACATCCGGGCTTGGGACCGGCAACGGCGGAGTTAAAAGTAAGTTACTTATATTTATTCACATAGATATGTTTATTTAAAAAAAAGGAAACTTGTGTGTATTTGAATGCGCATTATCACCCAGATACAAACAAATAATAAACAACGCTTATTCAATAGAAACATCTTTATAATAATACTTTTAATATAAAAATTGAAACTGTGCGGTGAATTAAAATAATAGTCAATGGCTTTAAAAGAGAACGATCTATAAAAACTTCTTCGAGGATGTGTTCTACGTTATGAGTTATAAGTTATGCTTACATCTTGATATTAGGTTTTCGTGAGAATAAGTAAAGGTTTTATTATACTTTCAACTTTATTACCTGAAAACTTTTCTTTTTAATGAAAACCACAAATGATAGTGAACTTACTGGACGTATTTAAGATAGTTTTTAAAATTTTTATTTTTATTTAAAACACTAACATAAGTTTTGATTCGCAAAAGCGTAAACACAAATTAAATGGAGACAATACAATCATGTTGGTTTAAAAAATTAACTCCATTTGCGAGTTAAACTGTATAGTCTAATTTGCCTTCCTTTTTAAATCGAATTAGCTTTAATAATATTAATTCTACTGTTGTTAAAATATTTCGTGCTCAATATGAATGAACAATATTTACATTAAAATCCAACTGCTACCATTTTTGACCACGCATTTTCCTCATTTAGATCGTAATCCAATGTAATTGCTTCTGTAACATTGGTTTCTGTTTTTTTTTTTAGTTTTTTTAATAGGAGCTTTGTAACTGACGCAATATCTGAATCTTAATTAGTCGAGCATTATTTGTATAGTGAAATGAAGACAATTTAACTGCAAACGTATGTGGGGAATGTGATATTTCTGGATGGTAATATTTGCACAAATCTAGAAACGGTTAATATTTAACGTTCGTTGAACAAAGAACCCGAATATGATAATTAAGAACGAAAATTACTTCTTCGCCATGCAATTTATTTTGCATGTAACTACCTAATATTACGAGTATTATGGTTTAAAATCGTACAGAGGTGTAGGATTAAAAGCACTGAATATTGAATTACATATTTTTGTCAGAAGTAGAGATGGGTTTTCTATCGTCCAGCAATGAAGGGTAGGTGTGGTATTTTGGGTAGATTTCCAGTACCTAAAGTTCTACTAGTGCTACTCTACTTACGGATCTTATGTCTCTTTTTATCCAATTCGCCCTATTTAGACACACATCGCTACTCAGGAGTTATTAGGTCCTCTGATGCCATGAGTTATCAGGTGGAAAAATCGGTTTTCAATTACCTTATCTGTCATTATAACTGAAGATAATTGAGTAGTTTGGAGCACTGAATAACAGTTAAATGCAATATTAATAAGATTGCTTACCCTTAGCTATAAAATCACTATTTCCCATTCAAACATTGATGGCAGTGAGTCCGTAATCTGGCTTTAACGGCCCGTAAAACACTAGCTGACAGGAAACGATTCGAAGACATAATCATAACTATAGGGGTTTATGCGTCAATGCGAATAGGTTCGATCGAGTGGAAGTTGGTAGTTGTACCATTTGATACGTCTTAGAATAATAGAGGGCCTTTCTTCTGTATACCGTAAATGTGTGACTGTGTAAAGGCATCATATGAGTTTTTTTCATCGTATCATTTTACTATGGATTTTCCTAGGTTTTCCTGTATGTATGTCACCGTAAAATTATGAACTCTGCCAGTCACAATCCAATATGTGAGATTGTAAAGTAATGGTAGGTTAGGTTAGGTTAGATTATAATCCATCGACGTTTGAAATGATTATAGGTTGAATTCTGCTCCAAAGTTACATCGATTTGTATATATTAATCGATAAGTTCTAAATTATTAAAATCAATCAATGTGCAATAGTAAATTCTAGTACAGCATTATAATCAAGATTTGCGCAGCACTCAATATCAATCGATCAAATCGCTTGATGTGTGCACAGTTCTCTATCGTCAGCATGTAGTGTCTTCGAGATCGATTCTCGTGTTTCAATCGGATCGGTAAACACTTGTTGTATTCTATGGGTATTAACATACATTTGAGGCATGTAATTTGGTATTTCGATAGTCTAAATTGTACAGTCAACAGCTCATCACTCTCTATAAGTGATGGAATTCAAGATAGGATTGATTGAGAATTATTCACTTATGATAATGAATTTAAAAAGCTTTGTTTAGGTGGATAGGACCTAGAGTAATATGTAGAGATGGGCCGACTAGTCGCCGTCTAGTCCGGAAAGCCTACTGTTCGGCATCGTTTGTAGTCGGTGACTAGTCGGCGACTATTCTGCAAAATATGCCGATTACCTATATGATATAATCGGCGCATAACAAACATGATGTTTGTTTTTTTCACAAATCAGTAGTTACAGAAAACGAAGCAGCACTGAGCACTTCTTTTCGTATCTGAGCTTTATGAATCGCAAATGATGTTTTATTTTCTGTCGAATATTACTGTCTACTGTTCTACTAAATAAAACGTATTTTGGTTTGGACTACTTATATAGAATTAATAAAACCAGTGTTTTGAACTAAAGATAAATAAAGTAAAGGTTGGTTATCTAACGCAATCATCTTTCATATTGCAGCACTTATGTCTCTTGATCGGGAGTCCTGAAGAGACCACTGGACCGTTAAACTTTTTTGTAAACTTGGTTTTGTATTTCGCATCCCGCCGAAATTGATGACAAAAATACACCTACGACAAGTAGGTATTTGAATGATCGGCATTGACGATTAGGCGGCCGCCTTGTCGGCAATTTGAAAACCAATTAGTCGGTTAGTCAGTTTTCAAATAACATTAGGTTATTGGAGCAAGGTTTGGCAATATATTATATATAACTTTCTTGAATTTTATAAGTGAAAACATGTAATTGGTATCCAGTCGTCAAAAAAAGTGTTATTTGTAGTCTTAAAAATACTGTAATGTTTTCCAAATAAAATAAAATAAAATAAAATAAAATAAAATAAAATAAAATAGTACTTAAGATGACGATAGTTTTGAACTGCAGCTTTGTAGAGTTACAATGGTTTCCTATGCAGTGTAAAGTATTCCATTCTCATAGAATAATAACTGAGAAGATAAATTCACAAGTCGAGGCAGTTTTACTATCGATTTCACAATTTTAGTTAACATTGTGATGTTTGCTATGCTGAGCTTTGTATAATAATGCCGAACATGTGCGCTTGACCAGACTAGAGAAAGCTATTATAAATAAGACCACGAAGCGACCACCAAACACGAACCAATTTATGAGTAAACTTAGGGCACAGTTACAGTGTTTGAATTAGGTTCAGTAATTTTTTTTGTTTACGAACTTGACAACCTTCGAGACGGATTGGCATAAACACCGGTTTTCAAGTTAAATGTACAAAAAAACTGTATTTTTTTTAATTTTCTCGGGTTTTGGTGTTTTAAATACTTACGAGTGCTTTATTTAAATACTTACTCATTTTGGGATCAGAAAAATGTATGTGATGTTGGCCACATTTATTTGTTTATTTATGTTTTGCTTTCAGCAAAGCTTTAAGAGTATCTTACGTAATCCTTGAAAGGGTATTTAACTTGCTTAGTAAGCGCATGATGATCTTCGCTAATTGTCTGTTTTCTGACGTCAGATCACTTTACAAAAGTAAAATGTAAGTAAGACGTTTTCACTTTTGGAGAATTTATTACTGAGCTACCGTACAAAAAATGTAATTGTCTCTCCTTCCTATTTTCTTACATTATCTGTAATCCGATCGAGAACTACTTATTTTTTTTAAGAAGCAAAGACAGTCGTTTGTAATGCCAAATGTATTATGTTTATCAACAACTTACATATTTTATACACAAACGCAAAAACTTCTGAGCATTAGATCATGTTTATGCTAATCATAGAAACATTTCAACGCCCTTAGGGAGAACACCTGTTGATAGTCACAAAAGAATACAGCAAAAAGATAAGCAGAAAAACCCGTAGGAATTTTATTTGGTTCATTAGACAAGGGTGAAGCAAAACACTGGAATGAATACGGAACCCAAACTGATTCTCATTTTACGACTGAATCACTTTCTTGGTTGCTTAGTGTAAAAATGTCTTTTTTTTTTATTTATTTTTTTTGAAACTGTATCCTAGTGTTAAGAAAATTTGGGGTTAGTGCGTATTAAATGCATGTATTTTAACTAAGTCGATATTTCAATTGAAGAATAAAACAGCCTCGCTCTTTTATAGTTATAACTAGCTGATGCCCGCGGCTTCGCACGCGTTGGTTTTGATCTGTTACAAAGTTTTCGTCACGATTCACCCCCCTCTCCTCCACTTCCTTTGCCTACGGTGCCGAGGGTGCCCATGTCGGGCGAGGTGGTGGTGGGCACTTAGTGGGAGCCGATACGTCGTTGCCGACTTACCGGGGCCCGTTGATACAATTGTTGGATGAAAGGGGCCGATTTAAACTATTTAGGGATCCGGTGTTAGTTCTCCTAGCGAACCGTGGTCCAAGCGAGCTCGCACCACATCTGTTTGCATTAACATGAAATCTGAAGTACAATATCTTTTGAAACTTTCAAAACTGTCAACGCTGTAGTACAACAAACCATTCAAAGCAGCTTGCAAGGCTTTTTTCGAATATGATCAACACTGGCGTAGAGCCCTGGAAGAAGTGGCCCTGTGTAAAAAAACACATTCTTAATTTCCAACAAAGTAGGTTACCATTTTTCTCGATCCATTAGCGTAAAAAGGCAATTTTACAAAGACAATTTGCTTGCATACTACGTTTGGATAGAAGACCGGTGTAGTACCAGCATCGGTGTAGAGCTCTGAAAAAGCCAGTCCTATGTCATTCTCCCTTCATGATCAATAAACGAAGTTTCAAGTACCTCAATATGATGTTAAACACAAATAATTAACCACAAAATTTTCAACCGTTTTTCACCCCCTCAAATATTTAATTATAAAAAAATCCTTATAAACAACATAACAAAATTTATACCAAAAAGCTGACGTAGTTTCACAAAACTTTCATGTGGGATGTGGGTTCGAGGCATGAATGGTAGAGGATGATCAGTAGGATAAAAAGTGTTCAGAAACTTGACAGGATAGAGAACTGATTCGACTGTACTGAACACTGTGTCTACAAATTTTTATATTTCTTCAGCTTCAAATGATGTCAGCAAAACATCATTAATTACTGCTGCTTGGTCATAAGTAGGTGCGTGGTGGTAGCTATTCCTAAGTTAAACAACACGGAATTATGAAGTGAGGTGATTTTTTTTTCAACGTTTTATTTTCATGTTTTAAAAGTGTATTTTTTGAAATATGGAGGATATTAAATAAAAAGATAATTTGGATGCGTTAGAAAGGCAGTTTTACTAAACAAACTTTGCCAGGCCCCCAAAAGCGGTGCATCCTAGAAAAAATAAATCGTTACTAAATGGAAGTTTATCAAATTATCTTCTAAATGGAAGCTTGTCAAATGGTCTACCAGTCTATATTGATTTAATCCACCAGTCAGCTGCTTAGTGTTGTTGCAAGACACCTGTTACCTTTTCTTACCTGAGATACGGGTCTATGCGCAGTTTAGGAATTATTTTTGTACTGCTTAATATAGTTGATAATGTCATAAGGTACAACAGTGTAATTCTATACACTTTTTTCGATTTCCCAACATTTGTCTCTACCGTATAAACAAAAATCGGCCAAGTGCAAGTCGGACACGCGCACGAAGGGTTCCGTACCATTGACTACGAAAACAACAGTAAGTACCTACATTAATTTAGTTAATGTAGTGCCTACCTGTTACCATTTATTGATATCAAGCAAAAATAAGCAAAAAATAGATTTTTTTGTGTGTAATTATTAATTTAATTATTGATTATTAAAGTTAGAAATATAACTAAGTGTTTTGTGAATATTTCAAGTGCCTACCTGTTGCCATTATTAATATCGAACAAAAAAGGACAATAAATTTTTTGTCCCTTCAATATTGTTTTTATTTTGTTTTTAGTATTTGTTGTTATTGCGGTAGCAAAAATACATAATTTGTGAAAGTTTCAACTGTCTAGCTATCGCGGCTTTTGAGATACAGCCTGGTGACAGGCAGACGGACAGACAGCGAAGTCTTAGTAATAGGGTTCCGTTTTTACCCTTTGGGTACAGAACCCTAAAAATGATTAAGTTCTAAATAATACCATTCTTATGGTAAGTACCGATATTTATTTTCTGAATATGTACCAATATACGTATAGATAAGACATCCAATAGGAATTTTCAAGTTTTGTCTTTTCGTTACATAGCCTCCTTATTTCTTCAGGACATGTGGAATACGTCGCGGCTAGATGAAAATTGGTGTCACATTTTATTGAAGCACTAATTGAGCTTTATTAGTTTGATATTCAAACAAGAGTTCTTCTAGTAATCTCTCCGATTTTGAGTTGTTGATAATTTACTAACTGAATTTTATCCAACTCTTCAAATTCTATCTCACAAGGATCCCGTGGAGC
This sequence comes from Anania crocealis, assembly GCA_949315895.1. NCBI lineage: Eukaryota > Metazoa > Arthropoda > Insecta > Lepidoptera > Crambidae > Anania > Anania crocealis. The sequence goes on from OX438863.1 coordinate 15,112,113, forward strand.
ACAAAAATATAATATAATACGTTTTCTGATGTAATTCTGGGCTCAAAGATGTATGATTGACGTGTATTTCCTTGTATCGATATCATCACATCTGTTCAGTTTTAAGTACGTATCCAACCGTTTAATGATGTTTTTGAATGTTTCGGCCTTGTCTAATGGTACTGAGTTCAATTTAGATGTCCTAAGATTTGTTTGTGACCGACCTTTACTCCTCAGTACCTTCTGCATACATGGAATTGTTTTGTACTATCGAATTCAAACTCGGTTTTAGTTTAAGCTGTGTTGTAATACCCTGAAGGTAATTTTTTTCTTCAATCTCAGTTTCCAACTGTGGGTCATCAGTAATATTATTTGTAGTCGTATCTCTTCCATATTATTCTTGGTAAATTTGTTCATTTGTCACTTCACCAGCTGATCACTCACTAATTTTAATTCATAATCAGAAATTTCTCGTAGGTTTTGTATCTGGCTGCCGAATTTTGTAATGCAGCCTTTAATTAAAATTCTACAAGTTTTAATTCAGTTAATTCATCCATTTCGGCGCCAATTATTAAATTCTAAAATAATAACATTCTGTTTATAAGAAAATACCTATTTATTTTCTGATTGACACATTGAATGTCATAACAAACTAAGTAAAGTCAGAGAGTACAAATATGTAAAGAGTATGGATATGACGCGGAACCGAACAAACTTTGCCCCCATTTTTTATCCCCTTAAAAATTAAATTTTCAAAAATCCTGAAAGACGTCATTCTTAATTTTTAATCAGGTAGCTGCATACTAATTTTCATCGACTTAGCTTCAAAACTGACGGAGTTTCATACAAACTTATGGGGCCCTTTTTACCCCCTTAAAGGCGGAATTTCTAAAATTCCTTTCTTAGTGCTCACCTACACTATAAAAGGAAGCACGGTGAAAATTTTCAGATTTTAAATCCCAGTAGTTTGGGCTGTGCGTTGATATGTCTGTCAGTCAGTCAGTCAGTCAGTCATTAAATCAGTTTTCATTTTTATATATTTAGAAAAACTGACGGAGTTTCATACAAACTTATGGGGCCCTTTTTACCTCCTTAAAGGCGGAATTTCTAAAATTCCTTTCTTAGTGCTCACCTACACTATAAAAGGAAGCACGGTGAAAATTTTCAGATTTTAAATCCCAGTAGTTTGGGCTGTGCGTTGATATGTCTGTCAGTCAGTCAGTCAGTCAGTCAGTCATTAAATCAGTTTTCATTTTTATATATTTAGATAATAGGGGTTAAAGAATGAAATTGCCGTTTTGTATGGACGAAATCCAGAAAAGTCATTTTTCCATACCAACAATTTTTTAGTTTTTTTTTAAAAACGCCTAAACCGTTTTCTATGTAATTAAAGGTGAAAGTTAGATGGTTATAAAGCTACGCATTATAGTATTTAAATTTCTGAAAATCAAAGTATATAATACAAAATTACTTAATTGAAGCAAGAAGGTCAGCTGACACATTGTAAGGGATCTTTTCAACGACTTCCTTTGAAGTAATAGGCACTAGTATTGCATTTTTTTTTTAGTCAAAAGTTACTTTATTTAGTTTTTTATACAATACAAAAAGAATTACGCAATAATATGACTATACTTAAGAGCTATAAACAAAATAAAAAGTGGGAAAATAATCGGCAATTTCATACTTTAACCCCTTATATTAGGGGTTAAAATATGAAATTGCCGTTTTATTGTAATAGGTTCTTTGAATTGACATAGAATCTTCATGGTTTGAGGTTTTCGAATAAAACTTTTTTCACATGGTTTCTATGATGTTCTTCTTTTAAAAAATGTGAAACATTTGAATATTGACTATCAATTGTTTTTGTTATTTAACTTAGACAAGAAAGATGGATACTGCGATAATTCAAGTGATTTTTGAATACGAGTTCCGACGCGGAAGTAACGCGGCAGAAACAGCCCGCAATATCAATGTTGCGTTTGGAAAGGGATCTGCTAATGAACGCACCGTGCGATTTTGGTTTAAACGCTTTCGTGATGGAAACTTCGACTTGAAGAACGAGCCACGATGAAGACCGCCCACACAGGTGATTAACGATGAATTAAGAAAGATGGTGGAAGCCGATCCTAGTCAAACTACCCAGGAATTAGCGGCATGGTTTAACGTAACCTTACCCACAATATTGACTCATTTGCGTCAAATCAATAAAATAAAAAAATACGAAAAATGGGTGCCTCATGATTTGACTGATGTGCAGAAAGAAACGCGTGTTGAAACTTGTGTTGCCTTGTTGAATCGGTACAGAAATGAAGGAATATTAAATCGAATTGTGTGTGACATGTGATGAAAAGTAGATTCTTTATGATAGTCGTAAAAGAAAAATGCAATGGCTGACCCCAGGTCAAACGCCACAACAGTGTCCTAAAGCAAAACTTACCAATAAAAAGGTAATGGTAACTGTTTGTTGGTCTCAGCATGGTGTTATTCACTATAATTTTCTCCAATCTGGTCAATCAATAACGGCAGATGTCTATTGTGCCGAACTCCGAACAATGTTGGCAAAACTAGCAGTAAAACAGCCCCGACTCATGAATCGATCTTCGCCATTATTGTTCCATGACAACGCGAGACCTCATACAGCACGAGAAACCACTTTGACCCTTCAGGAACTGCAATTAGAAACCATTCGACATCCTCCGTATTTGCCAGACCTTGCTCCAACGGACTACAATTTTTATCGTGATTTGGACAATTATCTACGTGACAAGAAGTTTTCTTCCCAGGAGGCAGTACAAAATGCTTTCACACAGTTTGTGCAGTCTAGATCCTCAGAGTTCTATCACAAAGGCATAAATGACCTTCCTATTAGATGGCAGCAATGTATAGATAATAATGGGAACTACTCGTATTTTGATTAAATAAATTTGTTAAAAATTAAAAAATAAACAATCTTGATTTTCAGTACAAATCGGCAATTTCATACTTTAACCCTTATTAAAAATCTCATTTTCTTTGATCGCAAATAAGATAAAGAAACTATTTAATTTTGCTATTTCTACTTATTTTTTAAGACTTATAATTCTGAAATAACACTGAAAAAAATTATTACCAATAATTACATAGTTAGTGCTTCAACCTCTCACATTTTCCTTTTTAAATTGCAAATATTTTTTATGCGGAATTAATATTTAATAAAGAAAGTAGCAAAAAATAATACGTATTAATCTGCCAGTTATATAAAATTTTTTTTTAAGGGTAGATAAATAAAGTGTTTGAACTCGATCGAGTGGCTTAGGCTGCGTTTCCACTGACGCGGAGAGGAGCGGACGGGACCTTAGCGGTGCAGAATTGACCAATCACAATGCCTAAAATCTCCGCTCCGCTTCACTGTTTCCACTGAATTCGGGTTTTCATATAAAATTAAGAGCATGCGGGGTTCTGAGCGGATTAAATGGAGGCTCTGCTCAACCCCGGCGGTGAGGAGATGAGCGGGGCAGGGTGGTGCGGGGTGCAGTGGAGGGAAAAAATAAGGTTTAAGTAAATAATGCAATTCATGAAAAACTTTTCTTGATACCCTGTATGAATTTTCAAACATTTCATCGTCACACGTTCGAAAATAAGTTGAAAATTCCCCATGCTAAGAATGGTATTTTATATGTTGTCAAATCCAAAATCTAAAAAGCCGAAATAGTTAATGCCACTTTATCTGATTCGTTGTCTTCATCTTCAAGTAGAGAAAGGTATACAAGAATTGCCCTCTTCTTTTTTAAAGACAACACTTGACTTGGAACTTGGACTGATACTTTAGGGCAACAGCACATAAATACAGATAATTTTTATAGCCCAGAAAAAATGTGTGCGAGCCTTATGTGGTAAAGGGCCTTATGAAACATGTAAACCACTATTTGTAAAACTAGGTATACTCACTGTTCCTGGGATGTACATACTTGAAATCTATAAATTTGTACGACAACATCCTCAACTGTTTAAAAATGCTGCTGAGATCTACCCCAGAAATACGAGATCGCCTGATAGACTCGTAGTTGATTTCTTTCCAAAATTAGCATTATGTAAGAAAAATTGTTATTGCATGTGTATAAAAATATATAACAAAATTCCTGGCAAATTTAAACATGGTCCGGTTAAGTTAATGACCGAAAAACTACGGGAATGGCTGACCACCTCCTGCTTTTACAGTGTTAAGGAATTCCTTGACCAAAAAACATTTGCATGTTAATGTATTTTAACAGAATAGAGCACAATTATAAATTATGTAATGAGAACCTGTAATACCTATTCTTAGTGAATAAATATCTTTTATCTTTATCTTTAACATGGCGTGCGGTCTCTCTGAGAAATTAACTGTAACTGATATACACCGGTTTTCTTTTTACTCCGCTCTACCCCGCTCCGCTCGGTTCCGCTCCACTCCACCCTTCACCGCTTCACTCTACTACGCTCCGCTCCGCTTCAGCGAAACCACTCACCTCTTTTCACGGCTCTTCTCCTCTCCGCTCTTCTCCGCGTCAGTGGAAACGCAGCCTTAGGCACTGATTAGGAAGTTCCAATTTGGGGGAAAATATGTGTGTAGTAAAATCTTAGGACAAGATACATTTAAGTAAGAAATCCAAATGCTAAGATTGCGCAAAATTGATAAAATATGATTAAGTGCCTAAACTTGTGTGTACAGTCAGCTGAAAAGTATATATATATCGCATTATGATAGAAAAAGAAGAAAGAAAGAAAGAAAGAAAGAAAGAAAACATTTAATTGACCACAAGCACGTTACAAAAAAATTAATAAAAAAAAAACAAATGCGAAAGCGATTCATTACTTTCTTACTAGGAATATCATTATAATACGGTTTAAGATTAAGTTTAGTGAAACAATTGTGGGAATCTAGTGCAAAAAAACAATCAGGACCAAATAGTTATTTTTACTAAAAGGTGCGCCTGTAAAAAGCATTTAGTGCTATGTAATTCTAGATGTTATGATTCCACGTCTAGACAGAACAAAAATTAAAAAATACTTTTAAAAAGATTGTTTTAAAACTGTGTTGGTAAAACCAAAAATTGTTTACATACTTTTGCAGCTGTATGTACTTGCTTGTATGTAAACACAAATTATCGCACACAAACATTACATGATACCATAACGCTTCAAGAAAATAATCTTTAAAGCACGGTCTGTGTTTAATACTAGATCACAATTTAACTAAATTGTCCAAACTTTTTGAAGAAAAATGCGTCTAAAATTACCATGGTGCGACCCGTGTCAATCCGTGCGTGAAAAGGTACACGTCCAACTAGTTTCCCGCCTATCGTATGGCGTGAGTGGAACAAACATATCACCCTCTCATCGTCCTGCCAAGAAACAGTTCATTTTATTTTAGTACGCGTTGTTAGCAAAGCCGAGTGAGTTTGTACGGATCGACGGTTGAGGTGAATAAACGTGTCCACTTCATGAAACTCGGTATCAAGGAGTCTCAGTCGCAGTATAGTCACATACACAGCAGTACCTACTTAGGGCTCTAGGCAGGATAACGACTCCAGAGAGTAGCTGTTGTGCACGAAAAAAAAGGTCACCTATGAGGGGGACTTACGAAGTGAAAATCGATTTAGAAACCATGGCCTTAAGAGACGGGTGTTAAGGATGCAAATTCCTCACATTTAATGAAACAACGCTGGCTTACAGCGATAAGAATATGCTTAAAAAATTGACGCCTATGACGTAGTGTCTCGGTGGCTGAATTGGTATAGCGCCGAGTCCAGCATGAGAGGAGATGCGGGTTCGAGTTCCGTCTGAGACATAATTTTTCAAGTTTAAATACTTACAAGAGTTTCTAATGTAAGAGTTTCTAAGCAATGTTAGAAACATTGCTCGGGTTTGTGATCACCATCCTGCAATAAGGGCTCTTTTATTGTCACGCGCGGGTCCGCATTGCGGGTGGCACGCATTTCACCTACATTGCAGGGCTATATTTGATAGATGATATTGGGCACGAGTGATCCATCAAATAAAGCTATCAATGTACTCGAAATGCGCGCCACCCGCATGCGTACCCGCGTAACAGTAAAAGAGCCTTTAGTAAGTGGTTTGATTATGCCTGTACCATGGTAACTTGAATTCAACGATGGTGACCTTTGTTTTGCAGTGGGATGATTATAAGCTGTTACTTCACTTCTTTACTGTAAACTGGCAGAGAGTGCTACATGATCTCATGTTGATTTAGATTATTTATGTACGTATAACTTATTGTTTTTCTGTGACACAACAAAGCCCAAAAGTTAGTTTTCGGTTTAGTTAATACCAGTTGATTTACCCGTAAATAATATATTAGGGTTGTTTGTCGTTGGGTTAAGGCGTTGTGCGTCTTCCATTAAAAAGGTCGAAGCGTGTAAACCCTCCTTATGGGGAGGAAACTCGAAAAATCCAGGATTAGAATATTTCGTGTGTAACTATGCTAAGGTTTAGTCAACCATAGATTTTAATTTGTACAAATTATATTTATTTCGGGCGTGTAAGCTTATTCGCGTAGAAATAGACTTGGGTTCAGATAATAATGAGAAAATCTCCTTGCGCTTTTCCTATATTAAACTGCTTTTTCATATGGCAAAGTTCCTTTGTGGAGGATACAGCAATTTATTAGTCCAGCAGCGCAGTAGTCGTCCAGCAGTGGTTTAGTATAACATGCTGGTGATGATAAGAATCTTTTTTATTGGGACTTTTTTTAAATATCGAACCCATTCTCTTTAAGAGTAATTTAGTTTAAAGATGTTACAGCAATGTTAAAAACTTAATTTTTAAAAATAAGTCTAAGAATATTAATTTATTCGATTGTTGTTAATGATTACTGAATAATCTTAATGTTTCATTATTTACTTGGTAAAACCAAGCAAGTCCGTTATTTCAGTATGAAAATAGAAGGAAACGGGCAGCAGCATCATCCCTCCACTCAGTCAACCTGCAAAATCCGCCTGCTAAACACGGTGAATATGGCCAATTTTGAGAGACTTACACCTGCACTTTTACACCTGCAGCCTGTGGTGTAACTACACGAAAAAAACCTATAACGCTCTAAGGGTTCAGTACAACAATGCCTTCAGGATGCTGATGGGGCTACCAAGGTTCTGCTGTGCGTCAACTATGTTTGCGGAAGCGCTTGTGGACGACTTTTACGCTGTCATTCGTAAACGAACGGCTTCGATGCTTACCAGGACTCGAGATAGCGCCAACAGCATCCTGTTGGATGTTGATCATCGTGTCCCATCTTTAAGCACTTGAATTGATACTTGCTCCTTGCATATGAAACCCAGGAAACGGTTTTTGACTAACCCTTATTTAGATTATTTTTATTATTGTTATTATTTTAAGTATATTGTCATTAACTCAAAAATGTATGGATCGAGACGGTATGAAATAAACGTTTTTATTCATATTTATGTTCAGCAGTGGACTGAAGTAGGCCGATGATGACGAGAACATTGATCACTTTGTGGCGACAGAGCTATTTGGTGACCTGCTTAGTTATTAAAATAGATACAGTTAACCGCTGTCAAGTGGTGCTGGTATTGCCTTTTGTGTAGCGGTTGTTTTACGAAACTTACCCTTCATTAATAACTTCCCGTCAGTTTGTCCCCAGTGCGTTGTCAAAAAAGTTTGTATGCGGGCCAAGCATTGTTTCAACCACAAAGCAGATATAATCATCCAACAGTGATCTCTAAGGAATGGTGAATTATGTTTTTAACTGGCTCCGAATTAATAATTAACCCGGGGGTAAAAGCTTTAACATACGGGCTACTTTTAAATTGGCGAATAAGTAGTATTTTAACCGAAAGTTTTACTGTGACGTTGTAGTCGCTTCTACCATCTTGCGGCTATTGTACTCGTAAGTAAGCAACATGCAAAAATATGTAAATAACTCTTGCGCATTTGGCTCTAGGTACTTAAAATATAATATTAATAAGGATAGATTTATATTATATTTTTATAGCGCATATTTTTTACCAAGTAGAAAGATTTCGATGATAGTTTTAGTTAATAATATAGCTTAGAAAAAATTGATGGTTTTTATACGTGAAAAAAAAACATTTTTTTTTTCTTAATTTAACTGACAAAAGCGTGTAGTATCACGCATTCATCATTAGAAATCACGAAAATCACCGACTGAAAATTGGTGGCATATTGTTAGGTTCAATGTTTTTTTTATGTTTAATATTATATACAGCACAGTTATTACGTGATTACGTCTGTAATAAGTCTTGGCCAAAGAGTTGCTTTCAAGGGTTCTCGAAACTAATACAATCGCACACAATCATCGTGCGTGTCTCATCTTTTAAGGCCCTCGTCTAAATTACTGAACCCAAATATCAAAGTCAAGCAAGGAGTGCAATCTTTCACAATAACTATTATTGACCTTCTTTTTCCGATTTCGGGTTATCTGTCAATGAGCCTTTAATAAACCTTTTGGTTACTACCATAGACAGTTACTACAAGATTAATATCCCTCTGGCTGTGGGAGATCAATAAAAAAGGGCAGTAACATCGCAAATGGGAAGTTGAGATGGAATTTGTTTTTCTTACAGAGTGAAAGGGGCTTAGAATGGTAAATCGAAAGACTCTTCGTCGATAGATAATTTCACCGAAATCACTCTTAGCCGACCGTTGGTTTTACGAAAAAATCCTTCGCCGATAAAACATTTCGCCGATAGAACGTTTCGCCGATAGAATGTTTCGCCGATAAAATGTTTCGCCGATAGAATGTTTTGCCGATAAAACGTTTCGCCGATAGAATGTTTCGCCGATAAAACGTTTCGCCGATAGAATGTTTCGCTGATTCAACGTATTGCCAATTGAATGTTTCGTCGATAGAACGTCTCGCACACAAGATTAGGCACTTATTTGCGCTCGCTTTTCTTGAACCCACAGAAATACCGGAAGCTTTTAGAATCAGTCAAGATTAAATTGTGCCTTCAGAAGCAGCAGAGCTTGCATATTGGTTTGACAAATATTATGTTAACGAAGCACTTCAAATGCAAAAAACTACTGACACTGTTGTGACAATAAAAATAAATCACCCATTATTTCCACCGGCAATGTGGTCAATTCACGATCGCACAACCCAAAATGCATTAGAATCATGGCTTGAACGGTGGAATACACTTCTCCATAGAAAAAAATGGAATATATTTAAAACAATCATGGAATTCGCTAAGGAGCAAAAACACACAGAATGTCTTATTCAAAGAATAAATTCCTCAGAACCTATGCCAAAACGCCGACGTAATGCACAGATTGAATATGATACTAGACTACAGACACATTTGTTACAAAAGAGTGATATGGATAAAATCTTACTTAGGTGGATTAGCCCACATTCTTTATATCAAAAATAAGAAGTAAAAAATCTTTTGTACACTATATATATCTAACATGTCCTTTTTGTTTATATTTGTATAGATACACTGGAGTAATATTTACTTTTAAGATATTTAAATGGTTTTTTCGTGAAAGAATGTGCTTAATATCCTTTATTACGTCAAAAATAAAAAGCTCATTTTTTTCTGTTTACCAAGTAGTTGGGTTCTAATTAATTAATTGATTTTGTCAAATTATTGTGTTTCGTGTTGTTTTTCTCTATTGATACTTAAATGGCCTTTATAATTAAAATTTCAATCATTAACAATTGCGATTTTAACCGTGTTATGTTATCTTATAACTTAAGGTACATACTTATTCATCACCTAAAAATCCCTTGCCGTGCCGTCCCGATAGTGGGCGCAGTCCCTTTATGGTGCAACGCCCATCGGTAAAATAGTTTTTTCGGAAAACCAACTATCGTTGAAGGTTGATATCGGCGAGACGTTCTATCGACGAAAAATTCAATTGGCGATACGTTGAATCAGCGAAACATTCTATCGGCGAAACGTTTTATGGGCTAAACATTCTATCGGCGAAACTTTTAATCGGCGAAACATTCTATCGGCGAAACGTTCTATCGGCGAAATGTTTTATCGGCGAAGGATTTTTTCGTAAAACCAACGGTCGGCTAAGAGTGATTTCGGTGAAATTATCTATCGACGAAGAGTCTTTCGATTTACCATTCTAAGCTCGAGTGAAAAGAACTCAAAATTATATGTAATTAAAATAATGTCATGTTGGTCAAACCACTTACAAGTTAGAAATATCTAAATCGATTTTAATTCTTAATGCTATTTGGTCTTTTTCTCCGCCTTGAAAAGCAAAATAAGTATATATTGAAACATCAAAAAAACAAACGACAAACATATTTTTTTACCACGCCTTTTTTATAAAAATTATTTTCAGGACGTCATAATCAAATCAAAGCACTAATTCAAGGCGGTACAAAATTTCAGGCTTAGCTAGTAAATGATAATCAAAAAAAGTCACATTTATTATGGTAATTTGTTTGTTAATAAATTTATAACAATCTTTCTTATGGATGTTTATTACAGCTTCCAAAATTTTGCGATCTTCCTGAAAAAGTTTGCTAGCACAATTGTTGTACCTGAACATTCTGCCAAAACTTGTTTGGAACTATTAGAAGAGCAAATGTCCAGATAGCGAAAAGTCTCACTGCGCGGTGATACTTTATTGCAATCACAAATAATACATTTACCTTCATAAATTATTGCGCGTATAATGAGGGTATACTCTGGTGGAAATATTCTGTGGGTGAGCTGTATTAATAAAGTTTGAGAATCTATAAATTGGTCTATTCGGTGCTCGATATCATCTAATTATGCTATGAAGGAGAGCAACCACAAATTTCGCCCAGCATAATTAGGTCACCACATAAGTATGTTAAGTGTGTTGTTGTTCTACATTAGATTTTAATGATATTACCGACATTATGTGCCCGTAATGGAACTAACTTGGTGTTCCGTAAAAGCCTATTTAATACGCTTTTAGGCAAGGCTGTTTGCCATAATTTGATGACGTAAGTGTAGTTAGATGAGTGAAATTAAATAACAATTCAGAATTTCACATGACAAACATTTATTTAATCCTTTTGATGAACGTTTCATGTTTCCTTGCGTCTATTGTGCGCAATTTATTTTAGTATTCAAACCTAATAGGGACTTCGCTTCAAACCCCAAGCGACAACCGGTTGTCGCGATAACAATTGATTTCAATTGTGTCTGGAATAACTCAGGATCGAGGGATTAAACAACACAATTTTATATTGGTTTGTTTTTACTCTTTTAAGTTTTAATGAGAAAACTGTTTTCATACTGATTTCGATCTTTGTGGTCCCTATCATCAAAGTAAGTTGTTTTGAGGTTTCCACCATGTTTCCTTTTTATGATTTTTCAACTTAAGAACAGTGTTTAAAAAACTTGATTAAATTTTACACCACACAGTTTTCAATCAAGACTAGTCAGAGAAGCAATTGAAATTACAAAAAGGTTAAAATTTCAATCGTGAATATAGCATTTAATTTTCTAGTGTCAGTTATCCAGTAATTATAATACGTGAAAATCGTAGAAATCAAAAAGATACGTCTCGCGATCAAATACTGTTCATGTTGTGTAGAGAAAAGGATGTTAGTAAATAGTAAGATAGGGAATAATGGAACACCAGTGCAAGTTGATGAATAATTTGTTGTGGTCGTTTGGATATTTTCTTTATTTTTCTATCAGTCATCATTGATATCAGTTTTTTTCCGCGATCATGGCGCTTGCAAATGTGCCAAAATACCGGAAATTCATATAAAAAATATTCATGGTATGGATGTTCTAAAAAATATTCTTGTTTACATACTGTGTTGTTAAATTCATTGTAAAGTCTCAGGTTAAGGTAAGGTGCGTATTGGTGCTGGAGTATAGACAAAACTCAATGGTAGGTACCTATTTACCCAGGTAACACTGAAAATGTTTAGAAAATAAAAAGGTGAAGTGGAGTGCGCTGAAGCATTGTCGTGGTGAAGGAGGATCCTCCTTTGAGAGCGCTGCTGTCGATTTGTTTCCAAGACACCAGGCAAACAGCGATTGACACACCAGTCTGCATGCAGTAATTATTCTTTCTTCTTCTAGCACAACTTCGCGAAATGACCTTTCCGACCAAAGAATGAGGCAATCATCTTTTTTCCTTGACTTCTTCCTTTCTTTAACTCAGTTGGCCGATCCTTGAAAGGAAACACCCACTGAGCTGATTGTCTTTGGGTTTCGGGTTCGTAGCAATATATCCAGCTTTCATCGCCTGTGACGATGTCAAATACAGCATTTGAGTCACCGCTGTTGAAATTATCTAACATTTGGCGACACCAGTCCATGCGAAGGTGTTTCTGATAGGTTAAAGTATGGGGAATCCACCTGGTACAAAGCTTCCTGACGCCTAAATGTTCGTGTAATTTTTTTGAACTTGACTCATACCAATGCCTAGGCTAGCCCGTATCTGCTGATAGGTCACTCTCTTATCTTCCTTTATCATGCGTCGCACAGCACTGATGTTATCTTCAGTAGTCGCTGTTAAAGGACGTCCCTCACGCGGATCATCATTGAGATTGCTACGTCCACGCTTAAACTCGTTAAACCAATTATAAATAGTAGCACAAGATGGGGCTTCATTAAGAAATGCTAATCGCAGCCTATCATAGCTTTGTTGTGGAGTAAGCTTACAACGAAAGTCATAATAAATAATTGACCAAAATTTTTCTCGCGTTTCATTTTCATGTGTAACAAGAGTTTTAGATTTGCCGCCAATTCACAAAAACAAATGACAAATGAATGCATTATACTACAGTCATTATAGGTTACCAAGGAGTTCTAAACTTGAAATTCAAAAAAAGTTTTCATTAGCAATGTTTCTAACTGGCCAGTTCTAAACATTTTTAGTACGAGTATTACCCACGTATACTACTTATTTGACACCAATACCTGACAAGAAGGACGATATTTTAATAAATCTCATAATAATAAGACATTAGCAGGTCAGGATCAGTAAAAGAATAAAAAAAACACTATATTTTCTTACAAACTCTTTTTCTGCTAACACAATAACAAAATATCTGTCCCTGTTTAGTTTGTGTAATATCCTACGAGGCTTCAGGAATATGAGACATAGATTATAAATGTATGTTTATTTGACTGTCCTAATTAATGCAGGTCTGAATTAAAATACTGTTGCTCTTTTTCGTACAATAGGTATCGTAAGCGGCAATAAAAGCGCTAACTTTCTACTTTCAAATAAAATATCTTAACCGCCTGCCAATCACCGTTATTCATCAGTTTCTATCACCAACAGTGAACCTATTTGTGCCATTGGGTTCGATGGCAAGTGAAGTCAGCATATGAAATACATAAATTGTAAAAAAATTCATACGCTCCCTTCACTTGCTTTAGTAATAATTCAAGCATTAGACTCTACATGTCTTTTAATACAATCGATCTGATTCTACAAATTCGAAGCGTAGGATATTATACTTGAACATGTACCGCAGACAGTTTAATCCCGGTGCTACCGCTTTCGATGGAAGATCCATATCTATATGGAAATTTTGCACCACTTTCAATTTAGTTTCAATTTTCTTCTTACCTTTACGTCACGTACATGCAGCTCTGTTGCGAGTTTCAATATGAATTCCGGCAATGATTAGATTTTTGGTTATGTCGACTGCGACTTCTTATTTTAGCGTGGAACAATTCAGAGTAACTTTGCAAGGTGTTGCCAAATATTTGGAAGTTACTTTTAGAATTATTACGTAAACAAAATAAATGTTTTAATACTTTTTAATTATTTTTAGGCGGTTTTCAAAACCTATTTAAACCTATTCTCGTAATAACGTCAACCGACTCTCTCCAGCACCCATTGCGTTCCGACTTGCCAGCTACTCTGACTATATCATCGGACCACCTTTATTGTATGCGAGGCAATGCATTTCCCGTACTCTAAGACAGCAGAGGCCGTCGCAGGTTTATGTCGGGGCTCGTCTAGGGCTAGCAGACCCTGCCCATGAAGCCCCCTTCCGTGTGGTCTGGTGCCATTCACTAATTCGGGACTACGGGTTAATGCCCCAAGTGTTGTTACCCCGGGCAATCTTACCGTCGGACCTCCTGGCCGCAGGTCGGCCCATGCTCCTCTTTGTATTTTTTTGTTTTTAGGAGCCAATCCGTGAATCCTCTGGCAATTATGAAAGAAGTTAACACCTACCTAGCCCGTAAGCTTTTCTACGTACCTCCTTTTATTTGAAAACTTTTTTTTTTTTATAAATTTAAGATATACAATTATATTTATTTTCTGCAAATATTTAAGTTAATTATTGATATTTGAAAAAAAGTCAATAAGATAAAATAACAAAAGTTGTGAATAGAATTTCGAGCTTAATTTTCAGAAAATGGAAAAAAATACAAGCTCAATATCGTTTCTTAATTAATATTTTACTAACATAAATTAAGTTCTATCATGCGTGTTAAACACACAGTAGCATCATGTATAACCACAGATAAGATACGTATAACTAAAACCGTCAACACGATTCCTTTCACACGGCGATACTGTTACGGCCTTATTCGTATATCGTAACAACGAAATAATACATGCACACGTAATTAATAACCCGAATTCCCAGCTCCTAAAACAGCCCATCAAAATTTATTTAGGCCTGTTCTCTAAAAGTACCTACAGTCACAAGGTAAAATTTTTCAAAAGCCTCTCTTGTAAAATGATGGCTTAGTAAAAAACAATCAAAGGTAAAGTATATCTGTGCCTCATTAGGATTTTGTAATACACTAGCATTTTAAATGTTTTTAACGGCAACTGGTTTTTAATGTGATGTTTTTTGGGATTGTAGGCAGGCCATAGCACAAAAGAATATCATAGCAACATTACACGAAGTTGTATTGTATATATTTTTTAATATCTTTTGTATTCATTAAATACTATTTCTTTACTTAAAATTTTGTAGGACTTAATTTCATTTATAATATCTATATCTAACAACACATAGGTACCTATGTAGACGTAACAATCCAACTTAGTGAGTCTACCATACCTACCTCAGTTCTGATACAGTCAAAAGCATTACCAATGGTTACTAGTGATATTAGTCTTTATATGTATGAGAATAAGAGTCCACTTGATCTTCATCTAAGTGCTTAACCGCGCCTAATGGTGAGGCGTTAAATTAGTTAAAACTAACGTCGAAAGCACATTAATCCTTTTAAAGTGTAATTATAACAAATTTTGTCCCAGGGCCGCGTTTGGTGTGAAAATAATTTATTCCCTCACTATGACACAAGACAAAAACATACTGCATGTATTTTAATTTTATTTACTATTTTTTACGCATTTCTCTTAGCCGTGTTGATCGGTTCAGCCGTTCTAGAGTTCAAAGTTTTTGAACAAACCCGACTTTGTATTATAAACCTATTAAAGTAACACAAACATGAGAAATCTTATTTGTCGTTTACATCAAATAAAGCGCGAAAAGATAAATAACGCGTTGAGGACTGACGACAAAACAATACAGGGATGTGTGAACAGATCCGCACTCAACAGGCTTGTAAATATTTTGTTTTACAGTTTTGGGGTTATTTATTGTAGTGCAGTGTATTTGAAGATAAATTAAAAGAAAGCTAAGTACTATAAAATAAAGAAAACTATGGATATAAATATATTATAATTAAATAATGTCACCTTTTTTCTTAATCTTGTGTTAAAATCAGTTTTATTTCTGCAAATAGGCCCCTAGAGGCGTTTTTACACGTCCCAATATTTAAACTTACCACTGCTTCAGGACAAATGTGGGCTAGTGCCGAGAAGAACACTATTGTCAGCATCTTTTTAAATAAATATGTTTACATAAGATATAATATTATGCCAGTGCGAGCTGGGACAATTTAAACCCACACGTTCGTATCAGTATAATAGCCCTATTTCATTAAAATTACTTTGATGTATGATTTGAGTTTATTTACTGGGAGTTCAGCAATCGAAAGTGGTAATTTATTGAAAATACGAATGCAATGTGTGGTCCTTTTTATTTGACGCCGCAGTGTTAAAAACTTTAGACGTGTTTTAGGCAACTTCAAATTATTGTTTACCAGGGTCTTACCTGAATACAGATTATACTAAATAATTTTAGGCCTTTAAAATTAACTGATTTTATGCTATGTACAGACAACGGCAGGTCAACCTACCCAAGAAGTTAAACGTCAGTGAATTGATTTTCAACTTTAATTCCAACAGGTAGAGATCAATATCAATTAAGAAAATTTGAGATTATGTGGTAGGTTGATATAATATTTTACTACGAATGGCTATTCAATTACGTAAGTAATAGGTAACAAAAGATTATAAAAAAGGCAATTGCAGTATTATTTTTAGTTTTGTTTCAATTTTATCGCATATAATGTTTTGTTAATCAGTTAAATAGCAAAAGTTAGCTTTACATTAACCTGAAAAGTTTGGTGAGACTAAAATTCAAGTTACGCCATGAAGTCATTCAATAAATCTTAAGAAATTACCTCAGCTATCCACAAGTTAACCGAGGAAGAAGAATATTGTAAATATATAATGCCACTTTGTACTTCTGTACTTTGCCCCCTTTGCAGGTTTTCCTGAATGCCACCCTGTGTTATACAAGCCGACACCACACCCTAGGGAACGACGAAATTTCGCCTTGGTAATGTCGTATCAACAAGAGATTGATTGATATTCTTACAGGCCCGCTTTAGGTCTGCTTATAAGCGTGGGACGGCAATATTGGACATTTTTCAAAGCTACCGTCCTATTTTGGCCGTAAATTGTGAAAGAGAGATTTAGAAGCGCTATCATAGTACTAAACGTTATAGAACTAGTATAGATACTTGTGTTATCATGTTACTATTTTGAACTAAAGTAACATAAACGTCTGAGCTTCGCTTGTTTTGATCCTCTTGATGCTTGGTCGGTCTTGTTGATGTCATTATAATTCTATGGAGCGGAAAAAATATCCTGTATTTGGGTGTGGTCCATGAACAAATATTTATATACTTAAGTAGTGTAAATAATTTAATCGACAAAATGCATTAACTAATTAACTAGTTATAAGACTGTGATATCATATTCGGTACTGACTCAAAATTAGTGACTTCTTCTCGCTTTTATTCATTCAATTTATTTAAAAAAAAAAGTATATTATCAAAAAAAACATTTAGATGTTTAGTATTTTGTAGGATGTCACCCTTACTTTTCTACTCTGAGTTTTTAAGCTATTGCATAGCTTCTATCGCGGGCCTTGAGCGTGGAGACCGAATCCAGAAATTCCGTAACGAAAATAACCTAACCTAACACTCGGGGCGAGGCACGATCGAACAATTTTGAATTTCCGAAATTTAAAAGAATTTAGAAGAAAATAAGGATTTTGACAGTATGGTTGCCTATGGTAACCATATCTGCCAAAATAACAGAAAAATTTAATTACAAAAGTCAAAATTAGAAAATACATAAAATTATAAAATTAAGCTATTGCATAGCTTCTATCGCGGGCCTTGGGCGTGGAGACCGAATCCAGAAATTCCGTAACGAAAATAACCTAAAACGGTCACACTCCTACCGGCACAGTGGTGATACTTTTTAAAGCTTTTTAGCTTAGAATAATCTTTTTAGTTTTATAATTGCATAAGTTGATAAAAAATGCTATGCAATAGCTTTACCGCGGCAGTCTCCGAGTGCCACACATCTTTTTTTTCAAATTAATATAGGACCAATTTTTAAACCGAATCGGACCGTCTTCCACGAAAGAACTATACTAAAAATAACCTTTTTTTTCTTCATCTGAGAAACACACGCACTGTTGATGCGGCTTCTACTGATTTCTTGTCATAGTAATTTAAGTGTAGTGGGCATTTATCTGTAATAAAATTGAATGAAAGTAGTAAGAACCTTAAGTGAAATTGTTTTTCCTAAAATTACTTATCAATTTCCCAAATCGAGTAAACCGTTTCAATTCACGCAAATCCGACACAAACAAAACAATTTATCGAAAACCCAATAATAGTTTCAGTGCCATCAATATTCCGACGTCAAAATAAGCCTTGCCCGCAAACCATCAAAAACAAAGAGGGGATGGAGGAAATCTAAACATTCCTGTCCCTAATAATCCTCACTTGGGCGCACAGACCACTATAAAAAGTAGATGTCAATTTGAATCAGTTGCAAACATCATCGTCATCATATTAGAATAGTCTTCTGCTGGCAGCTGTACACAGGCCTTTACTTTCACTTGCACTGAGCCCTACCCTCATTTATTTTTTCTTTCAAGTGCCAACATTATTTGTGAAATAGATTAAATACTTCTCTTTCCGTTCTATGAGTTTATGTAAAAGGCAACTAAAGTAGTACTGCCAGATAAAAATAGGCAGCAGTTTCTTCTCTCCACCATGTGTCAAACAGAGACCACTGACCCGCCTGCTAAGCTCTCTTAAAGAGTTCTATGTCCAAGAGGGGACTGATGCAGGCTATAAATGATTTAAGCAGGTTTACCTAGATACATCATAGATTTACGGTGTTGGAAGGCATTCATAAAAAAGCTAAGCATTTGCAGGAGTTATTATTGTTAAAATGTATAGTTTATTACATCAAATCAAACCAGTAATGCCATCTATTGAGAATGTTATGCAATATGATCACTCAATTCAGTCTTATGTTCTGAATGATTGAATGATTAATTACTTGTATGTAATATTTACCGTTTCATTCAAAATATATACTTTACCGTTAGCCATCGGTTAAACAACTCGTTTCATTTTATATTAGGTTATGGGCCCAGATCCCATTTAGTTTAGAGTTAGTCAAAAGTTGTAAAGTTATAGTTAGTTAGCTTAGGAATAGTTTTAGTAAGTGTACAGTGGACGATTGCGTTGTTGAAGACACAGCAGTGAACTTTGACTTTTTTGTGTGTTGCACGTGGTCCGCGGTTTAGTTAACAGACATGGCTTCTAGTATGAACTCGTTTATTGCTAATGTGCCAAAACTAAAAGGTCGAGAAAATTATAGTGAGTGGGCGTTTGCCGCCGAAAATCTGTTAGTACTCGAAGGAAAGCTAAATTTTCTCAAGACTGAAGGAGTTGGAACCGCCATTACAGAAGACGCCATGACTAAAGCCAAATTAGTTTTAACTATAGATCCGTCGTTATATGTACACATTAAGAGTGCTAATACTACAAAAGAACTATGGCAGAAATTACAACAGATGTTTGATGACTCGGGTTTCTCAAGAAGAATCATGCTATTGAGGAATTTAATATCAATACGTCTTGAAACTTCAGATTCTATGACAAGTTACATTACTCAAATCATTGAAACGGGGCAGAAATTATCAAGAACGGGGTTTTTAGTCAACGATGAGTGGATTGGCTGTTTAATGTTGGCGGGATTGCCCGAAAAATATTTTCCCATGCTGATGGCCATCGAACACTCAGGGATCGCCATTACGGCGGATGTTGTAAAATCTAAATTATTAGACATTTCCGGAAGTGAAGATTCGCCGGAAACTGCATTATACACTAGAGGGCGCCAGCATGTCAATCAGAAATCGAAGCCGTTCAGTAAAACCGTACACTCGTTCAAAGATGGCGAAACGTCAAATGTCAACAACAATAACAAACAGAAAGTCATCAAGTGTTATCGTTGTAAACAGATCGGGCATTACAAAAATAAGTGTACACAAGTTCAAGATACAAAAACACACAATTCTAATGCGTTTTCTGCAGTTTTTCTAAGCGGAAACTTTAGAAAGAATGATTGGTATTTGGATTCTGGTGCAAGTGTGCATATTACGTCAAACGTGAACAACATTCGGAACACATCTGAGAACACGAGTATAAAAGAGATCACGGCAGCCAATAAAGGAGTGATGCCTGTGTTATGCTCGGGTGATGTAGATATTGTTACGATTACGTCGAAATCCAGATTCTCGATAACAGTAAAGGACGTGTTATGTGTACCTAGTATTGCTACGAACTTGATATCTGTGAGTAAATTGATTCAAAATGGAAACAGGGTTATGTTTCAGAAAACTGGTTGCTATATCTATAACAGCAGAAATCAACTGATTGGAGAGGCCAGATTAGTTAATGGAGTTTACAAACTTAATGTCGAAGATAAACAAGACTGCTTGTTTACTACATCTGACAGTGTGAACAGTGAACTGTGGCATCGAAGAATGGGCCACTTGAATAGCAATGATCTTAATAAAATGAAAGAAGGTGCAGTTACAGGCATAGACTTCAAAGAAAAAGCTGTTATTGACAAAAGTACTTGTGTTGTGTGCTGTCAAGGGAAGCAGTCACGGTTACCATTCAACCATGTGAGCACGAGAAGCGGTGAAGTTTTAAATATCATTCATGCAGACGTGTGTGGACCCATGGAGGTGACTTCTGTTGGTGGCTGCAGGTATTTCCTCATTTTTATTGACGATCACACACGTATGACATTTGTTTATTTTTTGAAAGCCAAGAACCAAGTTTTTAGATATTTTAAAGAATTTAAAGCTCTAGTTGAAAATCAACAGAATAAGAAAATCAAAATATTCCGCACTGATAATGGTTTAGAATTTTGCAATGTACTGTTTGATAGTTACTTAGCTGAAGCTGGAATAGTCCACCAAAAGACCAACACATATACACCTGAACAGAATGCAGTTAGTGAGCGCATGAACCGAACTATAGTGGAAAGGGCTCGTTGTATGTTGTTTGATGCTGGTCTAGACAAAAGGTTTTGGGCTGAGGCCGTGAATACAGCTGTATATCTTAGGAATAGGTCACTAGCATCAGGACTACAGAACATGACACCATTTGAGCTCTGGACCAATAGAAAACCAGATCTTAGTCATATTCGGATTTTTAGGAGTCAGGTCATGGTTCACATCCCAAAGGAAAAACGACATAAGTGGGATATTAAATCTAAACCACATATTCTGGTTGGTTATGCTGAAAATGTCAAAGGCTATAGGATTTATGACCCGATTAAAAGGTGTGTGTCTGTGAGTAGAGACGTCATTATTCAAGAAAACTTCAAGAGTAATATAAATGATAGGATATCAGTTCCAGTGGGGGATATCTCTGAAATGCAACATGTTAAGAGTGAATTAGATGAGCCTGTTGATATACTCATTAATGAAGAACCTGTAAATTGTAAAACTGACACGGCTAATAACTCATTATTGCAGAATGTAGATGAGATTCCACCCCCAGAAGAACCAAAGAGAATAAGAAGGCCACCACAGCGTTATGGTTACTCAAACTTGTGCCTGCAGTCTAATGCTGAGAATCAAAGTGATCCAATTAGTGTCCAACAAGCCCTAGAAGGCCCTGACAAAGACAATTGGATTGCTGCGATGGAAGAGGAACTACAAGCATTTGAAGATAATAATGCCTGGGTAGTGGTGAGTGAAGTGCCTCAAGGTAAGACTTTAATTCAAAGTAAATGGGTTTATAAAAGAAAGTTAGATAGTGACAATAGTGTTCGATATCGTGCTCGTCTAGTGGCAAAGGGTTTTACTCAAAAACCAGGAATAGACTATGACGAAACATTCTCACCTGTAGTACGTCACTCTACTTTAAGATTGTTATTTGCACTATCTGTACAATTAGATTTAAATGTCAGTCACTTAGACGTTAAAACAGCATTTTTAAATGGCACATTGAAAGAAGATATTTTTATGGCTTATCCAAAAGTTAACTTAGATGCCAATAAAAGCAGAAAAATTGTTAAATTAAATAAAGCTATTTATGGCTTGAAGCAGTCATCTAGATCATGGTACGAAAAAGTTGATCAGTGTTTGACAGAATTAGGCTTTAAAAGAAGTTGTATAGAACCATGTGTATTTACAAAATTTCATGATAATGTGAAAGTTATCATTGCTCTATATGTAGACGATTTCTTTGTGTATTCAAATTGTAAATTAGAGACAGATAATTTAATTTCAGTATTAAGTTCTAAATTTCAAATCAAAGATCTTGGACAGGTAAAACAATGCTTGGGCATGAGAGTATATATTGATAATAAGAATAATACTTGTACTTTAGATCAGGAACGATACATTGATCAGTTGTTAATTAAATTTAATATGTTAAATTGCAAAGAGGCCAATACACCTATGGAGTCAAAACTAAATATTTATAGAAATGATAATGTAAATGATACTAATATTCCTTATCAGCAGTTAATAGGTAGCCTCATGTATTTGTCTGTATTAACAAGGCCGGACATAGCCTTTAGTGTTAGTTTTTTAAGTCAATTTAATTCTTGTCACTCTAGCACTCACTGGAATTATGCTAAACGCATTCTCAGATATTTAAAGAGAACTAAAAATTATTGCATAAGGTATGTAAAAGGAAACTTTGAATTATTAGGATTTGCTGATGCCGACTGGGCTAATAATGATATTGACCGAAAATCATATACAGGGTATTGTTTTAAGTTGTCAGGGGGTGTCATATCATGGGAAAGCAGAAAACAAAGAACTGTGGCTCTTTCAAGTATGGAAGCCGAATATATGTCAATGGCAGAGGCATGTAAAGAGTCCATGTATTTAAGAACATTGTTGTCTGAGGTTATGAACCAAGATGTATGTCCTATTACCTTATACAATGATAGCCAGAGTGCTCAAAAATTTGTTGTTAATCATGCTTTGCATAGAAAGAGTAAACATATAGACATCCGTTATCATTTTCTTAAAGATGCTGTCAGTAGTAATGTTATTAATATTAAATATATGTGTACTAAAGATATGCCAGCAGATGTTCTCACAAAGGCACTAGGTGCAACAAAGCATTACCAAGGTATTGAGGCGTTGGGACTTGTTAATTTGTAAAAGGTTAGTTTCATTGTTTCATTTGATGTAGTGGGGGTGTTAAAATGTATAGTTTATTACATCAAATCAAACCAGTAATGCCATCTATTGAGAATGTTATGCAATATGATCACTCAATTCAGTCTTATGTTCTGAATGATTGAATGATTAATTACTTGTATGTAATATTTACCGTTTCATTCAAAATATATACTTTACCGTTAGCCATCGGTTAAACAACTCGTTTCATTTTATATTAATTATTACTGAGTGGGGTAAATAGTAAATAATAATTAAATAGTAAGGTATGCATATTCCATTCAAATATTTTTTTGCTGTGTTGTGCTTTTATCTAGTGGATATAGTAGGGCAGAATAAGAATATGTCTTCTTAAGGCTTATAATATTGAGATAATGATTGAAAAATAAGTAAGACAGAAGTTTATACTGTCCACTAGCAAGGGCTATAAAATAAATTTTGTTAGAAGAATTAAGTTTTTAATATAAAAAATATGAAATATGCATATTTTTTTTAAACTAGAGTTTTATTGTTTTTGAGATCATATTTGGTGGCTATGCCAATAATTTAACGGCATAATACTACTTCTTATCTATCTCATCAAAAAAGTCCATTTGAACCAGTTTTGAAAGATAGCTATTTGTTACAAAAACATAAAGTGTGTTACTGAAGAATGAAAGAAGTAAACATAAGTAATGCTGACTGATAAAAAGTAATTGGCTTTAAAATTTATTAAAAAATTGGACTACAGAGCTAAATGGTTAAGTCATTGATTAAAGGATTGGCTGCATGTAACGGGTTAGGTATCCTGACAGACAAAGGCGAAAGTTCATTCAGTAAAATTTAAAACAACTTTATCTGGTATACATTACTGCACGCTAATGCCTTCTTTAGTAGTACTAGAAATAATTTGTCTATGATTGCGCAAATAATCTTAGGCAATATATCTGCGCTTCTTCCTCTATTTGTCGTTGGCGGTCCTCAATCAATTCATATTTATACGGATCCTTGAGTAGAATGGATTTTGTTTCATTTGCTATAATAACATACGCAACAAACATAATATCACTTATTGTTTCTGATTGATAAAAAAACAAACTCAAGAGGGACGTTAACATATTGAAGCTTGAAACCGAGATTAAGTAAAACAAACAATTCATATTATTAAGACAATTGTGATGATGGTACCAACTGAAAAAACATGTCTAATGTTTAAAACTCTGATTTGCAACTTTATAATGTAAATACTTATTTGATAAGTATAAATTTAAGTATCTGCAAAAGCTATCTACACTAATGGATATATTATAATAAGTAACATTAAATCAGTAAAGGTAAATTTAGTTGTGATATTAATCTAATGTGTTTATTGTGTTCATTCTTTCATCATAACCTATCTTTATTTCATTTTATTGGGGACCTACACCTAACCTCAAAAGTGAACTTCGATTATAATTATCAAGTAAACAAACGATAAGAATTTTGTTCAACAAATTTTATTGTGTAATATCACTTGTCTTTTATCTGCAAATATGCTTATCATACATAATTCTTCATTGAGGGACAAAAGTCTATAGAAAATTAAGAGAAAAACCTTTTGCGCGAAGTAATACTCAGTCGTAAATAAAGTGAGTTTATTTCTCTCTTTATTTGTAAGTGCGTTAAAATAAAAAATGACCAGAACAAAGTATGGAGCAATATTTGAAAACGGTAACACAAACGACTTGTACATTTCCGGAATCGAACGGATCGGATATTACCTTATCAGAAGTAGAATGAGTTAGGTCCACTGTAAGCCATTAGCGATACCCGACTAGTTGCTCAAAGACTGGGCTTCTACTAGGTATTTTAATAAAATCCATGGAACGGTTAACATAAGACTCGTTCGCATGTAAAGTTTAATTTCCTGGCACTAGCTCCTTTGAGCTCACTCCTTTGTCTTTGTTACTTATTGAATTTAACTCGCTTTGTTCGTGCATAAAGTATTTGCTCGTGTGTTGTATTCGTTGTGGTTATTTTAAACTCAAAGTTTAAAGCACATAGTTAAAGTAATGAAATAGTTAATTGTTTGTTTATTTGATGGACTAGCAAAGAAGTACTAGTAAGGTCACGTTGAAATATAAGGTTGCAAAACCTCTGGAGACGAAAAATTATATAAAAGTACTAGCTGACCCGGCAAACGTTGTTTTGCCATAAAAGTTATCTATACTTAATATTATAAAGCTGAAGAGTTATATTATAAAGTTTGTTTGTTTGTTTGTTTGTTTGTTTGTTTGTTTGAACGCGCTAATCTCAGGAAGTACTGGTCCGATTTGAAAAATTCTTTTTGAGTTGGATAGTCCATTTATCGAGGAAGGCTTAAGGCTATATAACATCACGCTGCGACCAATAGTAGCGAAGCATAAGTGAAAAATGTTGCAAAAATAATCGCGATCATAGTAATAACGGAAATTGACGCGGACGAAGTCGCGGGGAACAGCTAGTTAATATTATAAAGCTGAAGAGTTTGTTTGTTTGTTTGTTTGTTTGAACGCGCGTATCTCAGGAAGTACTGGTTCGAATCGAAAAATTATTTTTGTGTTGGATAGTCCATTTATCGAGCAAGGCTATAGGATATATAACATAAAGCTGCGACCAATAGGAGCGAAGCATCGGTAAAAATGTTGCAAAAATAGTCGCAATCATAATAACAGAAATTGACGCGGACGAAGTCGCGGGCAACAGCTAGTTAAATTAATAAAATAGCTATTAAAAAATAGGAGTTGGTGATAAAAGGGTAAAAATTTAGGGTTGTATGTATTTTTAATGCCACATTATAGAAAAATAAAACCAAAAAGTTTTGTACAAAAATTAAAAAAAAATGTTAAGGGTGAACCACCTTTATCACTTAGGGGTATGAAAAACAGATAGTAGCCGATTCTCAAACCTAATGAATATGCATATAATATTTGGTAAAAATCAGTAAATCCGTTTCGGAGGAGTAAGATAACTAACATTGTGACACGTGAATTTTAAATATAAGAATATATTATGCTAACGTGCTTATGATTGAAGACACCACATCGTAACACTTCTTTCAAGCCTGTCGACGTGTTAACAAAAAAACTTTTATTATGTCTAGCGTTGTGTCCCAGAATAAAATACACAATGTCTGCATGCAGACACCCGGTGACGTGACCTTGACGGGACTAAACCCGTACAAGTTATGTCTCTTGAAGAGTTTACTATTTTGCTATACGAGTAGTTCAAATAATAATAATAATAATATATTTATTTATTTCTTCTCTCACAGAGACTTACTATACAGGATGAAATTTTAACCACTTTCCAAATTGTAATATATCAATCTACGAGACAAAAAACAAATGACGTATTTTTTCTTTTGGTATAGCTCGGTACAAAAATGTCAAGATAAAGCACTTATAAAATGTCTGCCAAAAATCTAAAATTTTTGATACGGCCGCCTTGCAACACTTTTTTTACGCGATGCACATCACATTCATTCATTATGATACTATTCATAAGTTTTTGATTTTCCCTTTATACCTTAACAGGCTTACGACGGTAAAAATTGAAAAATATATTGCAAAAAATATTTTCGGATGAAAACTTGATTTTCATTTTTTACTTCATAAATGGGCTCTAAATACGATACTGAACGCCTATGAAAATTTTGGAAAGTGGTTAAAATTTCACCCTGTATAACATATATCTAGGTAACATGAAAAATGTCAACGTCTATCTAAGTGAGAGACTGGCGACTGTACTAGGAGACCCGTATGACAGATCGCCAGTCTCTCCACATCCGGACCGAGGGTATGCATGCAATGAACGGGAATACAGAACAATATGTTATAATTTTAAATGAAAGATACATTTACTGATTTAAATCACGTTTATTAAATTTTAGATTTCGCCGCTGACTGTGATACGTTAATGTCGTTGTGTGCGCAAGTGAAAAACAATATGCTAATCGTTGCTGTCATTATTGTAAGGCTACATTTTACAAGTATTATTCTTATAGGTACTACCTGTCCGTCCCGGATTAGCATGGGTTTATCAATGAAGATAATGAAAGAAAAGAAAAATAAAAAAAATATAGAAAATTAAAGAAAATGTATGTACATATGACCATGTTTATCCTTTACACAATTTTCATAAGGACATTTCTAAAACAGTTTATTTAAACAATTATCCAACTAATTTATTCCGTATAAACCTTTTCATGATCATAACAAACATTTATAGAAATCCGTATTCAAAATTTCGGTCAATATTTTTTATTTAACTGAGAAGATTTACGTTAATTTAATTATTCACTGACTTCCCTGTTACTTCAGCGATTGACGTCAAATAACTCAAGTTGAACATCGGAAAAGCACCTTAAAGTATTTTAAGAGCATTAGGCTATAAACATGGTAACTTTAAGTTATTTTTGTATAAGTTCTATTGACGTCGACGAATTGCTACTGAATACCTAATTCTGTCTTAAGAAATTTATTTCGGATCAATGATATTTAAAAAGTACTTTTTAAATATCATTGTTTCGGATGTAATGAGAATATAAAGGCGATTTTTTGGGGATTTTGTTCAGTCACATCATTAGTGATACCGTAAAATCTGCCTAATGTAATAAAAATGATGAGGAAGTATATCGAATAAGATAAGAATTTAATTATTGAAAACAAAAATGATATCTTAATACAATTTCTAAATAAATAGTTTGCTAACACTCAATAAATTAAATGAATGAATAAGTTACTGAATAATCTACTTATTCACATGTCAATTAAATACTACGAGACGGGATGAAATACAACATGAACATATATAATGCAAAGAAGTGATTTTGAAGATTGAAACTCTAATGTAATAAAAAAGTTCTTTATAGTCGACATATAAATAGAATAGGTTTTTAATAAGCCACGGAAAAGACTGTCTGTCAGGTAAATGTTATTATAAGCCAAAACCCATGTTAACAGTTAATACGCATGTTAAAACCATAGCGAAATACAGAAATAAAGATCGTCCTATTTTAATATTAGGGGTTAAAGTATGAAATTGCCGTTTTGTATGGACGAAATCGAGAAAAGTCATTTTTCCATACTAACATTTTTTTAGTTTTTTTAATAAGGCCTGAACCGTTTTCGATGCAATTAAAGGTGAAAGTTAGATGGTTATAAAGCTACGCATTATTGTATTTAAATTTCTGAAAATCAAAGTATATAATACAAATATACTTAATTGAAGCAAGAAGGTCAGCTGACACATTGTAAGGGATCTTTTCAACGACTTCCGTTGAAGTAATAGGCACTAGTATTGCATTTTTTTTTAGTCAAAAGTTACTTTATTTAGTTCTTGATACAATACAAAAAGAATTACGCAATAATACGACTATACTTAAGAGCTATAATAAAAATAAAAAGTGGGAAAATAATCGGCAATTTCATACTTTAACCCCTATTACTAAATGGCTTCTTGGCCTCAAAGATTAGTATAGAATAGAATTCAAAAATGTCGAAATGTTAGGTATAGTTTTGTTTTTTTGTTTTCAACCGGTGACCAAAGGCTATAAAATATACGGTCCTAATCAAAGTAGTTCCTAGACCTTTGAGCATGAACTTGGCTCAAACTTAACCAATTATCATTATCTCAAGCTGCATTCAACGCTTAACTAATTGGATAAAGTCCTCTACTAAGGCCCTTAACCTTGTTCTATAATCTGTGTCCACGTTACTGGAAGTAATACATTATTCCGTAAGTGCCACACACGGGAATGGCAAAGTTGAGTACGACAGACCGTCGGTGAGGGTACAATAGATGTGCAAGTGCAGTGAGTTCATTTAGACTTGCTGAATATACAGGTGCTTTAAAGCACAACTCAGCTCACTTATTTGCTACAAAGTCGATTCCACACTCAATTCTCAACTACTTATTCGTATTAAAATATACTTTTTCATCTTAAGGTACCGGATAAACTCGAATACGGTGCCATTGTATGGAATCCCTGTGAGGAGAAATATAGTCTCATGATAGAAAAAGTACAGCGCAAATTTGCACGTTGGCTGTATAAGAGGAGATATGGTTACTACCCTTACTTATATCCATCCTTATTTGTTTCTGGCATGGTGGGATTAGATTCTCTTAAACTGAGGAGAGCTATGCAGATGATAGTGCACTACTTGGCGATAATACACAATAGAATAGATAGCTCATTAATACTTAGTAGAGTGGGGCTATTGGCTCCCACGCGTCTGGGCTGTGATGTGGAGGGGACGGTGGCACCGCGCCGGAGGCCGCGCCTTTTGTGGCAGCCGCCGACGCGCACTAGGTACGCTGCGCACGCGCCAACTATTCGTGCTATACGACTGATTGGGGATATGCTCGCTCATGACTACGATACAGATTTATTGCTGACAGCTTTGGACAACTCTGTTACAAAGCCCTTCAATTTTTGACATTACATTTTGACATATTATAATTTATTTATCGTGACTAATTTGATATCATTCTGTACTTTGCTTGTTTTAATTTTTACATTTAATTTATCTGACATGATTTATCTATTTGACCAATCTGATATTTATTAATTTGCAATTGTAATGTATTTTTTTTATCATCTTATTCTTGTGATTTATAAATTAGCATGCGCACTGAATTATAATAAAATAAAATAAGAGCTGCTGAATGACCGGGTCCTATTTCCTATTATTAAGTTAAAAAGGATACACCCTTGCTTTTAATTTGAAGATTTTATAGTCATTGTAAGGAGCGTCCAATTTTTGGTACGAAAAATCTGGCAACATATAAACGCGTACTATAATCCGTAAACAAATCTTTAATTTCAATGTATAGTGTTTGCGTAAACTCAAGAAAACAGAACATAATATGTTATGTCATATTACAGCATCCATTTATATCTATTAAGGTGCTGCAAGGAACCAAGTGACAAATCGAATTAGTGGATACTCAATAATAGGCTTTGAATTTCTCTTTCGACGTAAAAGTAACATAAAACATATATTAATTTTGGTATAACCACGCAAGGTATTTTTTTTTATTCTGTTTCTTCGAGGCTAAGGCTAAGGCTATTGTCGAATGCATGTGTCGGAGTAGATAGATACCGCAGGAACACCATTACTATTACTAGACTATTAACAATATAGAACTAGTGAAATGGGGTTTTAAGTTTCACTCTGATGCATAAAGTGAAGTAACGAAAAGGCCTCCATCATTTAATTCAAGTTACCACGAGGGGTACAGGCATCATTACAACGCTTGCCAAATGCGGGTTGGTAATAATACCGTGTAATGATCGAAAATTCGAAACTCTTGTTGTCTAACCCATGGAATGAAACCAGGGCCCCAAGATCCTGACCCGGTCCTTAGAGTGGTTATTAGACCGACGGGGCGTTCATATAGCCTGTGAAAACATGATCCTACTGTTTCAATTTGTAGTTTGTCGGGACCGTCCGCAGGGCCGTGCTATGAATAATTTAGACGGGCCCGAGCAATGCTTGTGAAATATTATAAGGAGTCGGTATGCTTTGCTATGCAATGAAGGATGCAGTGTCCCCGCTCAAATGCTTCGGAGTTTGTCTCGAGGGATGAGCGTCTATATTATCGAAGCACCTTTACACAAGTTGGGGCTGTACTGTATCAGCATAAGGCTATGTATTACACTAGTCTAGAAAGATATTTATATATCCACATATTTATAGTATTATAGAATGCAAAGTTAATTCGGATTTACACTAAACAGATCAATCACATAAAAGTTATGGGTCAAATTATTCTCATCTTTTCTCGTAGTTCAAAATTTAGAAAATATCCCGATTCCTTTAATTCAACGAAGAAATAAAACACGGGTATTCAAACCAAACCGACACCAATCGATTGTTGTCACCAATTCAAAGAGTCGTTTGTAGGTGATGTGGTTTGAACTGAGGCTTCTAATCAGTGTGCAGGTGGTTCGTTTGATTAACTAAACATCCAGAATGCAGTCACTAATTGGATGTTGTTTATCTTCAGTACTTTGCAGGATTTTGCATCACTCACACGTACACACTCACAACACCGATATGATTTCACTGTTCTGACAAATACGGTAATAATGTAGTTTGAACCCCTCCAAAAAGAGGGCTTGCTGTAATCGCCACAATTGGCGATCGTCATTTAGACTACGGTGGAAAGAAGACGCTGCTGCCCGTCGCCCGTTTCAGTAGAGAGAACGAAGGTAGCTTAAAAATGGCCGTATGAATAATATATTGGTTTTATAGAAAATATTGAAAAATATCTGTTTAGTATACGTGGGTAACACTGAAAATGTTTAGAACTGGCCAGTTAGAAATATTGCTAATGAAAACTTTTTTTAATTTCAATTTGAGAACTATTTGGTTACCTAATGTAGTATATAGCGTGAGGGACGTCCTTTAACAGCGACTACTGAAGATAACATCAGTGCTGTGCGACGCATGATAGAGGAAGATAAGAGAGTGACCTATTAGCAGATACGGGCAAGCCTAGGCATTGGTATGAGTTAAGTTCAAAAAATATTACACGAACATTTAGGCGTCAGGAAGCTTTGTACCAGATGGATTCCCCATACTTTAAACGACGACCAGAACCTACGCATGGACTGGTGTCGCCAAATGTTAGATAAGATCAACGGCGGTGACTCAAATGCTGTATTTGACATCTTCACAGGTGATGAAAGCTGGATATATGCCCGAAACCAAAAGACAATCAGCTCAGTGAGTGTTTCCTTTCGAGGATCGGCCAACTAAGGTAAAGAAAGGAAGAAGTCAAGGAAAAAAGATGATTGCCTCATTCTTTGGTCGGAAAGGTCATTTCGCGACAGTTGTGCTAGAAGATGGAAGGACAGTTACTGCAGACAGCTATGTCAATCGCTTTTTGCCTGTTGTCTTGGAAAAAATTCGACAGCAGCGCCCTCGAAGCAGGATCCTCCTTCACCACGACAATGCTTTAGCGCACTCCGCAAAACGAACTGTTGAATATTAGACTATGGTAGGTGTCGGGATAATGAGTCATCCGCCATACAGTCCTGACCTGGCGCCCTGCGACTTTCATTTATTCCCAAGAACTAAAGATAAGATGCGGTGAAAGCGTACGAAAATGCCTTAGAAGGGACCCTTAAGGAAGAATGGGCCCACTGCTTTTCTCAGTGGTTCCATCGAATGCGACGATGTGTAGAGAGGAACGGAGATTACTTCGAAAACAATAAAAGTATTGGCAACTTTCTACATTAAGCCGTTTTTCATTTTCTAAACATTTTCAGTGTTACCTAGATACAAGTGCGGTAAAAATTATTCCATGTGTCTTGTTATGGTAACACTTTTTCATAAAAGAACACTCACAGATAACGGAGCTAAAGACCCGTCTACTGACCTACGCTCACTTTTTTAAGAAAGCGCGTGGACACGTTTACCTCCACATATCTTCCTTTTTTGTTTATTCTAAGGTCTCATGTATCAATTTGACTAAATATTCTTCATTTCTGTACCGGTCCAACAGAGCAATGCAAGTTTTAAAATGTGTTTTTTTATCTAGAACAGTCACACGATTTGACTTTTTTCATATTTTTTTTATTAATTTGGTCAAAAATCTTATTCAATAAGAATTGATGTCAATTAAAATTATTTATTACTATTACACGGCCTTTTGCCGATACACTTATCGAGAACCAACACCCGTTTTACAAGTCACGGGATCTACTAGAAGTTTCTCTTTCTGCCACACAATGGGCCATAGTACCCGCACGGTGATCCATGGAACACTAAGAAGTTTGTCTTTTTTATTCGCTTAGCATAGAAAGCGATCTTTGACAAATGACAAACGTAATGATGTTGCAGTGATCGAACTGTTAGTTAAGCGTTAGCCGATCAGCCTTTATAATCAACCACTTTGGTCTCCCTACTCTGCTAAAGAGTTTCCCAAATCAGACCCCAGCAAGCATTGTTGATTGACGCAGGTGGCCGCGACAAAGGTCATTATGTCAACGAGGTATTTGAGTCATTAAACTGGTCGCTAACGACTGTGACCGATTCAATTCCATATGTACACGACACTAAAATGGGGTGTTAGTAGTATACGCAAATATTAGAGATGAAGTTTTTTTATTTTAATTGCAATGCCACTGCCATGCGATGTGTAACCACGGCTATGAATGAGCATGTTAGAAGACAGTATGTTGGATAAAGAAAAGGGAAGCTACGAGTATTATGTAAAATAAATTGTTCGTATCCCAGTTTCCAAGTTCATAACAAATGAATGCGATGAACTAGTAATACCTACAAAAAGTTCTTACAAATGATCCATAGTGAAGTTCGTTGAATAAGAGAAGTTTGCGGTTTTGTAGAGTAAAATATCCATATCATAGACAAGGTATAACTAGGTTGGGATGGATGAGATAAGATATTATGTTTTTGTTAATTTAATGGTTAATTTGGGTTTAAGTTAAGTTAAAAAAGAACTTATTTACAAAATGCAAAAGAGTCATTGAAGTCACCAACTTTGAATAAAAAGTTTTTGGTTTCAGTTCACACTGATTAGATTTGGGTTTCCTATTTATGATTTCCTTTGGCTCGATTATTTTAATTTTTATTAAAACAATATACGAGTATTTTATTAACATTTTTTTTATAAAAGTTATTTATTAATTAAAAATATCACTTAAAACTCTTCAATGACGTTTTCATTCAAAATGTTAACTAACGTTATTAAAAATTGTATGGAAACAGGTTGGATGAAAAATCTCCTCCCTCTTGCCTTTACAGCAGGTTTTAGTTATTGAAACCCAAAAATGATCATGTCCAAAATTGCAAACAAGAATTTACGACATCGAAAGAAAAATACTAATGATGCCCAAACATGGGGGTGGTCTACGCAAAAAGACAAGCAATTAGGCCCGGGCTGCGATATATCACGCGGACAGGTAGCGACATGTTGTCCTGATGGGGCACGTCTAATGGCTCCGCTTAGCGGAACTCGCCATAACTAACAAATATTGCTTCGGCCGCCCATATTTCTGGCAATATTAAAATCTGCCCCATTCAATCTGTCTGTGTTCGCTGGTTCATTATTTTGCAAAAGATGTCATGAACATTCATTTTATTAAAGACATCAAGCTTTTGAGAATCAGTCTTTTAAAACATAAACCCATTATTAAACTTTTATTAATTACTAAACTAAGATGTTAAATACAAAGTAGAAAAGGTGTTGAAAAGTTTTGTTTCCATCTGGAAATGTAGATCCTTCCAGAATGACATTTGGCTCTACATTTAACAGTAGTTAGTTCTAATTTCAATCATTCGCTTAAGAACAGTGCTAGTGCAGTGGTAATGTGATTACCATTTTTGTCTAATAAAAGTAGCGGAACGACAATAAATATGGAGTGTTTGCAACAGGTTTAATAAATTTAGTAACGTAATAAATTAAATAGCTAAGCGACTGCATGGCGATGGTTTATCGAGCCTAACAAGTAGTGTTATAGGTAATTAGATAATGAATCGAAACATCCTAGCATCCATGGGTTTGCCATGTGAGTACCGGATCCAACGCATTGTCGACAAAGGCACTCGCTTTGCCAAAGACTTTCGGCCCAGGTGTAGACTGAAGCGACCTCCTATTAACGTTTCACGTTTCATACGAGTATTTGGTACGATCATACTAATTCGTACTAGCAAAGGATTCATTGCAGTTTCTGGAACACCAAGGTTTTTCAGAAGGTCATAGAAGGATTTCCCTGGTATGCTTCTCAGTTAGCTTATTTGTTAGTTCGTAATATTTACTCGTTTTTAACCTCCTGGGACATAACGTAATACATTTATTACATAATAGAAAAAAATCTCACGTTACCATCTGTTTGAATTTGTAGATTTTTTTGTAGCTAATCTGAGCAGATACACAGTCAGAAAATGGTCCGGCGTCTGAAATTTATCTGTCCAAGTATTCACGTCAAGTAATGTTAGGGGTCGTCCTAGAACCAGAGGTTCAGGTGGGCCATGTGGAAAGAACACGTGGAGGTCGATCAAGAGGTCAGGGAAAAGGCCACCATCCTTGAATTCAAGTTACCTTAGAAATGATGGGTACAGGCATAATCACCACGCTTGCCAAATGCGGGTTGGTAATAATCACAATACCGAGCAACGTTCGAAAATCAGAATCTTTTTGTTGCCCGACCCGGGGATCGAACCCGGGATGCCGAGATCTTGGCCCGGTATATAAACCACTATATCAACGGGGCGTCAACTGAAGCTAATTTGAAATAATTAAAAAAAACATAGGATTTCTATGATTTATGGGTGGTGTATTATTATGATATTCAAGGTGTTTTATTATTAAAATAGTTAACTAATAGGGGTTAAAGTATGAAATTGCCGATTATTTTCCCACTTTTTATTTTGTTTATAGCTCATAAGTATAGTGATATTCTTGAGTAATTCTTTTTGTATTGTATCAAAAACTAAATAAAGTAACTTTTGACTAAAAAAAAATGCAATACTAGTGCCTATTACTTCAAAGGAAGTCGTTGAAAAGACCCCTTACAATGTGTCAGCTGACCTTCTTGCTTCAAATAAGTATATTTGTACTAGCTGATGCCCGCGGCTTCGCGCGCGTGGTATTTTATCTGTTACACAGTTTTCGTCATGACTCAACCCCCTCTCCTCCACTCTTTTCCTCCACTTCCTTTGCCTACGGTGCCGGGGGTGACCATCTCGAGCGAGGTGGTGGTGGGCACTTAGTGGGAGCCAATACGGTTTACCGGGGCCCGTTGATACAATAGTTGGATGAAAGGGGCCGATTTATACTATCGTTTTAGGGAACCGGTGTTGGTGTTATGCGCCTGAGATACGGGCCTATGCCCAGTTTAGGAACTGTATTTTTGTACTGCTTAATATAGTTGATAATGTCATAAGGTACAACAGTGTAGTTTATAAGATTCGATATTTCATTAACTTTTTTAACATTTTAAGTTCTTTAAGTTTTGCATGCATATTGCACGTAAAGGAATTATAATATAATTAATTGTAGTGTTGGTTGTGCAAATAAATAAATTCACTCACCAATTTTATTCTATACACTTTTTTCGATTTCCCAACATTTGTCTCTATCGTATAAACAAAAATGATTAAGTTCTAAATAATACTCGTACCATTCTATTAGTAAGTACTGATATTTATTTTCTGAATATGTACCTAAATATAAATAAGACAGCCAATAGGAATTTTCAAGTTTTGTCAAAATGTTTGTTACCTAACCTCCTATTTATTCGTCAACTTTGTCCTTCAGGGCGTATGGAATACGTCTAGATGAAAATTGGTGTCACATTTACTTGAAGCACTAATTGAGCTTTATAGGTTGATATGCAAACAAGAGTTCCGTCAAACACACTAACTCCTCAAATTCTAACTAACAAGGATCCCGTGGACATAAGGACATACATAAGTATTTTATAATACGTTTGTAATTCTGGTCTCAAAGATGTTAGAAACATGTATTTCCTTGTATCGATATCATCACATCTGTTCAGTTTTATGTAAGTATCCAACCGTTTAATGATGTTTTTGAATGTTTCGTCCTTGTCTAATGGTACTGAGTTCAATTTATATGTCCTGAGGTTTGTTTGTGGCCGACTTTTGCTCCTCAGAACCTTTTACTAAGTTAAGTCAGAGAGTACAAATATGTAAAGAGTATGGATATGACGCGGAACCGAACAAACTTTGCCCCCATTTTTTATCCCCTTAAAGATTAAATTTTCAAAAATCCCGAAAGACGTCATTCATAATTTCTAATCAGGTAGCTGGATACCAATTTTCATCGACTTAGCTTCAAAACTGACGGAGTTTCATACAAACTTATGGGGCCCTTTTTACCCCCTCAGAGGCGGAATTTCCGAAATTCCTTTCTTAGTGCTCACCTACACTATAAAAGGAAGCACGGTGAAAATTTTCTGATTTTAAATCCCAGTAGTTTGGGCTGTGCGTTGATATGTCAGTCAGTCAGTCATTAAATCAGTTTTCATTTATATATATATAGATTATTATATACTTTGATTTTCAGAAATTTTAATACTATAATGCGTAGCTTTATAACCATTTAACTTTCACCTTTAATTGCATGGATAACGGTTCAGGGGTTTTTAAAAAAACTAAAAAATTGTTAGTATGGAAAAATGACTTTCTCGATTTCGTCCATACAAAACGGCTATTTCATACTTTAACACCTAATATTTACATAACATAAGCTTCTGTTTCATAAACATATTAAATTTCTAGGGTCGCAACTGAGCCCTAGCATACATATAATATTATGACATAAAGAAAATCAAAGTTTTATTATATTGATTTTATTTTTTATTTTTTAAGATTATCGTAATTTATGTTAAGGCAATTAGGACCATTTTTTTCTTAAACTGACATAAAAATATTTCTGGTCTCAGGAGGTTAATGAATGTTTGTAAGAGATGTTAGTTTCCTACGTCACCGTTAGGTCTATGAGTACACGTTTGAGTTGTTTCGAAAATAGGAAATAACATCCGGTAGTTTAATCTGAATAACTCAATTGTATTCTTTTGGACTTAAAGGTAGTTTTATATTGTTATTTTTGTATTTACCTGACCAGTAACTATAACTCTTAGTCTTTCTAATTATATCCACAGATAAATTTGTATGAATGAATTTATTTAATCCTCTTTTTCTTTCGACTAGCTTGCTGAATTACTTTCTTAGGAACCTTTTCCCATAAAAAAATACTTGATGTTTACTGATTCTGAATATGAAATTATTTAAATAATATATATTAATTATTTGAACAGCTAACCAAGCGTGAAAAATTGGCAATGATGTGGAAAATCATTCATATAGCTAGATGGATACTCAAATTATATAATAATAAGTTAAGTATCACTTAACATTTTGAAGCCAACCTGAATAAAAACTTACTTATAATTAAAGAACTGATACCATTTAAGTTTGAAAGCATAGTTTTTCAACCGAGAAAAAATACTTTAATACCTATCTTAGCGTTTTATTTAAAAACGTGCTTTATAGCCGTCGTTCATCAAGATCACGGGTAATGGCGTAAGAAACAAAAATACATTCCAATCCGTTAGTAAAAAAAGAATTTTCAGGCGGTCTTGTATTTTCTTATAATTTAATGGAGGTTAAGTGATGCGGATACAATTTCGGCTCTAGAGATTTTGCTACTGCCATCAATATGAATAATTAATGGAAAGGTAAGATGGTGGGCACTAGGCACTTAAGTTACCTATGGGATATTTGATAACTTTTCTGCAAAACTATGTGCTTTCACGTACCGACGTAGAATGGAATACCTCCATGTCATACGGATATTAACAATTTCAGCAGTGGTAGGCTCCGCAAGGGACCACCAGCCTGTTGGAGTCTGAACAGCATTCGCTATGTTCCGTCGTTTTGCGTGATTCCCAGCGCGCTTCTGGGTAAGCTCGCTCTATCGCAGGCTTCCTCTCGACTGTAGGGTTCAGTGTGAAGCTAAGAGCAAGCCCATTATAAATAAAATACAGAGGTGTCTAAAATATTACTGCCAGACAAAGACGGGCAGCAGCGTCTTCACTCCACCATTAGCTATACTGCTATCGCAAATCCTGTCAAAGAATGGTGGTGTTTGCAAAATTGACCTTTTCGAACAATTTACATCTGATGTGAGCTGGATAATGGTACAAAACTTCTATGAGTAATTGAAAATGATAATTAACATTTTTTGCACATCGTTTTTAGCACAAATCTAATGAAGGTTATGCAAAAAGTGCCAACATATTAACTCGAAACTAATGATAACTTGAAGTCCATTGTAACTTTTTATGAAAAGTATTAAGATTTAAAAAAGATGATTAATTTACCATTAAACCTTAGTAAAACATATTTTATTTAACATCTTTTTCGTCGGTTGAAATTTGAAATTTTTATTTATGACGGTGTAGTCTTCCTTTGTTATAAAAAAAAACATAATGAAGTGACGCGTTACCTATTTTCGTGAAGATCATAAGATTTTATGGACTTAAGTCCAGCTGTGGGCGTCGTTTGGCTAAGATGATGAAAATGATTTTATAAATTTATAGTGAATATTG
Organism: Anania crocealis; assembly: GCA_949315895.1. Taxonomy (NCBI): domain Eukaryota; kingdom Metazoa; phylum Arthropoda; class Insecta; order Lepidoptera; family Crambidae; genus Anania; species Anania crocealis. The sequence goes on from OX438863.1 coordinate 15,151,037, forward strand.
AATCTGGTAGATTGGCAACTAAATCCGACTAAAAGGATGTTTAACACAGAAGCTTTTAATACTTAAGGACTCGCTAATGGGTCCAGTGGACCCATTTCCTTGTATTTTGTTGAATTACTTAAAAATTACAAGTTTTCGACGTTGCCGTTCTTAGTACCTTTCGACCACAGTAGGTATAGAGCATGTGAAAAAGATTTTTGTAAATTTTTATAGCTTATTTTGATGAAAAAAATTGTAGAACTCTGTTGGAAAGTGATTTAATCCCAAAAATTTTGCTTGTTCCTTTGATGATTGATATCTTATTCATTTTTTTAGTAGATTTAGTTTGAAATATATCTTTACAGAATTTATAACCATTAGTCTAAGTTTAGTCATATATCTATGCCAAAATTCCTTATATTTTTGTACTGATCATTTGATTAAGATAAGACAATAAATATTCGTACTTTATTGAATATTTGTTTACTCTTTGAACATTATTAACGATGTTAAAATTTAAAGATACCAACCACTTTCATTGAGTAGTTTTGAAATAAACACGTGATATTTTCAGGATCCGCTGGACCCGGTAGCGAGCGTTTGTGTTGCAATTTGAAGCGCGAGTCCTTAAGTGTTAAATCTGTTTTACAATTTCATGTGAATAATCCAGCCTTAGCTTTAGGTCCATAAAAGAAAATACGTATCAAATTAGAAGCTTACCTTTCCGATTATTCAAATAATAATTCTAATAACGTGCCTTACCCAACGCATTCTTAAGTCTACTTATCTTCGTATCTTAAATTTAACGTCTCACGATTTATCTTAAATCAATATCATCCTAATAAGATTGCCGCAGATTTGAGCGACGTTCACTTAATAAAATCATTACTCGGCAGGTACTAAAGGCATTTATTATGTAGAAATATGAATAATAGTAATGTTAATATAGGTTCACTAACGCCACTGTGAGAGATCGCTGCAATTTTTCTTTAGGGTGAAAAGGGACGGGCTATTATGACGATGAATTATGTAATTTGTTATGCTTTATGCCCTTGGTGCGGGACTGGCTGCACTTTTGTTAGGCTCAGTACTGATTTTAAACTGACGGGAATAAAGGATGAGATTCAAATCCAAAGCTAAATTTTAGAAGTGGACGCATGACGATAGTTGCTGATTGTTTGATTGGCGTTAGATTCTCCGATTTTCAGTTTTAAATCCCTTTAGTCGTAAAAAGAAACAGATCATTATTCAATTTAATTTCTTTTAAGATTTTCGTTTTGCACTTCTGTCAAATCTAAGGAGTAGCGTAATTGTTGTTAGCAGTAAGTACATTTGTTTATGCTTGATTGTTCTTTTAAATTTTTAATTTTGTTTCTGAGTTTTTGACCATCTCTTTGTCTAATTATAAAGCACTAATGAGCAAACTGAATAATGTATGTAATGTATATTACATTCCTCACATTTTGCGGTCCAACTTTTGCACAACCTCTGAATTAAATATCAGCCATCACTGACTGTATGAAAGCTTTTTCGGAGTTCAAACATCATTTAGTATGCATACGGGAGTAGCTATTCAGTATTCGTATTAAAGTATTTTGTTAAGTTTCGAGTAATAAAAAGGTATACATTTTGTATAAACCAGTGAAGAATGTATACATTCATCAATTTGACTCAGTAATTTTTGTGTGTGACCTGACCACGCATGTTTTAAAATATATTTATTATAGGAGTGCCTAGTGCCACGACCATGAAATCACTAAATATTCCATGATACTGGCGTTTTCTACACATCGAAAGAATAAATAAAACCCGCCATAAGCTCGTGGTCCGACTAATATTTTAATATTTCATCAGTTTGGGATTTAACAGTTTGAATGCAACATACTGCGAATTCAATATTCTACATCCTAATAGTCTTTTTTTAAAAGGATGCATACCTACATTAAATTAAATAAGAATGTGTGTGATAATTTTCATGTATGCTTATTATCCACTTAAATTTATCCAACAATGAATGGTTTACAAGCGATGCTACCAACGTGCGATTTCCATCAGTTTTCATTAGCTATGCTCTGTGTTACGAGATTAATAGCATATGAAGCCTTTTGTTTTCAGTCATTATTCAATTAAAATTCCGGACAGGCGTGAACCATTGTTCTGCAGATTGTAATCAAACCGGTTTATGTTTAAATTTAAAACGAAATGAGTACACTGTGATAAAATTACTTATTTAAAAAGAGGTATGCGTTGTTAGAGCCCTAGAATTCTTTATACCTACTCGTACTGTATAAAAGGTATTTAAAAATTATGAAATACAATCAACGAGGACCCCACCTGAGCCATTATCAATAATTCTGACCCAAGTGTACCTTTATCCTTAAGACTCATTTTGTGTTGACATAGCACGATTTTACGGGACATTATCTTGTTGACTTATGTTTGGTAGAGTTTACTTAACTGAACAAATAGTCAAAACAGCTCAAAGTTAATTAAGCCCGCTCCACGATTATAAAAAATGTGATGAGTGTTGTGATCATTCAATAGGTCTTGCAATTTCTTCACGAAATTCCTATTGTTTTTTACATTTACAGATTTACTTTAAAAAAATGTACTTTAATTTATTTTAGTGTTATATGATTTGATTTATCCCGAGGTTTCGAACACCAGCAGCAGCATTCGTGGTATACTCTATGTTTTATACCAATTTATGTTGTTTGCATAAGTACAAGAAATCAATACCTCTGTGTTAGTAGTTAGTTTTAAAACAAATCTAGGTCGTCAGTCCCGGATAAGCAGAAATCTCAGCGACTCTTATTAACAGACTTCAAAGCAAAATCTTGATCAGTGACAGTTAAGAGGAAACACTACGGGCGAGAGAATTGAAAAATAGGTATTTGTACAATCTATTGCTGTCGCGTAGTGTCAAATGCATTCACCGCAGAGCGTAATAGAGACACACCTGCATCTTGGACCGAAAATACCTACAAAAAGCACACAAAATCAACGTTTCGTAGTTCCCCGATTTCTTTTCCAAAACTAGACCGATTTAAATACTTTATTCATTAAAATTTAAAGAAAGGCTTTGGCCGTGTTTGTATATTTTGCTTTTTTTAAATTTAGCCAAATTTGTTAGAGAAACGGCCCTTGTGTTTCCTCTTAAGTTCCTAAGTTGTTAACGATTGTGACCAAACTGCAACATTCTTGAAATTAATTATTGCACTTTGTATCTATTTCAATTGAATAAGTAATATGGTAATAATGTTTTTAAAAAATTTAAATAGTCAATGTTGTGCTCACCTATGTATCAGAATTGTTTTGGTGGGTGTTATGTTATATAAGTATTTAATACATTATGTTGTTGGTGTGCCTTTTTATAAATAAATAAAGTTAGTTACCAAGTAATTCTTAGTCCCATGATAGACGACAAATATTTTACTCTGAATGCAGAAGATACGATTCGGACGTGCCACAGTATTCTTTCTAGCAACTTGCGACATTATATTTCAGATTTCCGAAAAATATTATGCGTATTGTAATTCCCACTGCGCGAGCCATGAACAAGAAGACAACGGGCATTAGTGAGGCGGTTGCAAACAAATTTTCTTTTTAGGAGTACGCACGAAATGGTCCAAAATGTTTCTCAAGTTAATAAATTTAGTAAATTTTTAATTAATGTAATCGCCATGCTTGGCGGGCTGGTTGGCGATCGCAGTTTAGCATGCAGCAAAGTTAAAATCAGTGTCTTCATTGAAGTAAAGCTTTCATAGAAAAAATAAGATACATAATATCAGTATATAATCTTGAAAAATTTTGTCTCAGGCGGGACTGGCTCACAGCGTAAGAATAAGCTTGAAAAATTCGCGCCGTGTCGCAGTGTCTCGGTGGCCTAATGGTATGGCGCCCGTCCAGCATGCGAGGAGATGCGGGTTCGAGTCCCGCCTGAGACAAAATTTTTCAAGTTTATATACTGTCTGGCTGTCCATATCTGTGTGGCTTAATACGACACAACGTACGTGCGTGATCTAGTGCAAAATAATTTATTTGCAGACAATATAGTGCAATGTTTGAGTTGTAAAGTGCATCGTTTTAATCTTTAGTGATGTGTACAAACATTGGTTATTGAAACACCTCAAATTATTGGCGGTATCATAGGTCTACATTAATTCCTATTTCCTATTACTAGCTAAGTCTACCCGCGATCATTGGATTTTTGTGACTGTGTCGTCTGTGTGTGCTAGTTGGAAACGGATCGGGCTCTGTGTCGCTCCGTGTTCGGCAAGCGGCAGCGGCGGCCTTAGCTTGGAGTCAAGAACAAATAAATAGCTTTGGGAACATTTGTTGCTGTTTATTATTTGCCTATTAACATTATTTGCCTCTGTTTGCGCTCGTATCGGAGCCTTTATTAGTGTGTCACTAAATATTTGAAGCAATATGACACCACCAACAAATGCCTGTGCGGGCTGTCGATCCGCTATAACTGCCAAACAATTATTTATGAAGTGTTCAAAATGCGGTTTGAAATTCGACCTGGATTGCGCTAATGTAGCCCTCAAACGATTCCAAGTCATGACAACAGAAAATAAATTGAGTTGGAAATGTCCCGTATGTCGTAGTTCTGAACCAAAAAAGGACAATAGTAACACCCCAATAAGGCCCACTGTGCACGCGCCGCAGGAAGTAGATAATGTCACGGTACGAGTTGTAGATAAACTCCGCCGGAAATCATCGGACGATCTACTTGACCTGGAGTGTTCTGTAACTCGTATGGAAATGAGAACTATTATCAGGGAAGAGATTTCTGATGCGCTGAAATCGATGCTAAAAGTCACCCTCGAAGAAGTTGTTTCTGAAAAGTTTCAGACCCTTAATGATAATATCTCCTCGATTGAAACCTCTTTGACCTTCATTAACTCCCAGTACGAGCAGATGAAGACATCACTCGAGGAGAAAGTTAAAACTATCGATCAAATACACACAGAAAACGAGACCCTTTTATCAACCGTCAAGGATCTGTCGCAGAGGATCGCCGATATTGAACAGCAGATGCTAGTTGACAATGTTGAGATAAATGGCATTCCAGAGCATTCAAATGAAAATTTGAAGATTACACTAGCACAATTGGCTAAAACGGTTGAATACCCATTGGATGGAAATGATGTCATGCTTGTAACACGTGTCGCTAAATTACAGAAAGAAAGCTCGCGGCCTCGCACTGTCATCGCCAAGTTCCGCAGCCGTGCTATAAGAGATGGTCTTCTTGCTGCTGTTGTGAAGTTCAACAAATTCAATTCTAAAGAGAAGCTCGCGTCTAATCATCTAGGTTGTGGTGGCGCACGGGTACCTATTTACGTTTCTGAACATCTAAGTCCATCGAATAAGCGCTTACATGCGGCCGCCAGACTGAAAGCCAAAGAATTACACTATAAATTTGTATGGGTTCGTGACGGTCGGATATTCGTTAGAAAAAACGAAACTAGCCAAGCCCTACATATCCGCAGCATTGATGGTTTGAAGCTGATTAAGTAAGTTTTAGTGATGGTGGTGAAGGATCGTTTTAGCGTATCAACAAAATTCAACATTTATTATCAGAATCTTAGAGGAATGCGTACAAAAACAAACAAGATTAGGCAACAAATTCTCAATTACGAATATGATGTGATAACATTTACCGAAACTTGGTTAGTACCAGAAATACAGGATTCGGAATTTATCGATCAACGCTATAATATCTACAGAAGAGACAGGTCTCCAACGGACGGTGGTGGTGGAGTGCTTATAGCCATAAACAAGAAATTTACGTCATCTCGAATCATTAAGTGGGAAACTGTGTATGAAGACATTTGGGTGGCACAGGACATTGGAAAACATGGACAACGTGTAAAAAGACTGGGTATCTGTTGTTTTTACCTGCCCTATCCTAAACTGCACATCTTGGAATCATTTTGTGACAATGTTGAGTCCGTTATGAAATTATTAGATAATGTCTTGGTGGTTGGTGATTTTAATTTGAAAAGTATTTCTTGGTCACTTGATGACGATATAAATGAAGTTGTGCCAAATAACTATGGAAGCTCACTTGGAAATGCACTTGTAAATTTCATTAATTTAAATAATCTAAGACAGTTAAATTACATTAAGAACGATTTAAATAGAACTCTAGATTTAGTGATAACTGATATCGGGGCTTCGGTGCTTGAAAGACCAGTTGACCCTCTTAGTAAATTGGACTCTCACCATCCACCACTTCTCATTACTGTGCATCTGGACTTATCGGTTCTCCCAAGGCAAAACCACTCGACCATCAATTTCTATCGCGCAGATTATGCAAAGATTAAGGATAAACTAAAGTTAATCAATTGGCCTCTCAAGTTCTCGAGCGCTGTAAATGTTGATGAGATGATGGACATTTTTTACAGCGAGTTAAATAATGTTATTGATGAGCATATTCCAAAGTGTAAACCTAAACCTTCCAAATATCCTCCCTGGTACAATACAGTGCTTATTAATCTTTTTGCGGAAAAAGACAAACTTAGGCGTCGATTTCGTAAATATGGAAACCCCCGCGATGAGCTGGAATATAGGATACTTCGAGATCGTTGTAATCGTTATTCACGTGACTGTTATTCTAACTATGTACGAAAAACTGAAGAAGCTATAAATTCCAATCCCAAAAGGTTCTGGAAGTTTCTTAATGAAAGGCGTAAAAATACTAATGATTTGCCATCTCAAATGTCATATGGTGATACAATTGGCCGATCGGGTGATGATATAGCTAATTTATTCGCTGAGCATTTTTCTTCCACTTTTTCGGTAGGATATGCCACAGATGTATCAAAAAAGTCTTCTGCCAGTTTCACTAATGGTAGCATCGTCTCCGAATATCTTTTAGGTAAAATCTATTTGTGTGAGAAGCAAATACTTAGGGCCCTTAAGAGACTCGACCCATCAAAAGGGGCTGGCCCGGATGGGCTACCTCATGCGTTTGTGAAGATATGTGCTGAAGTCCTGTCTTATCCACTTTGTATTATTTTTAATTATTCACTTTCAACGGGTATATTTCCTGCTAAATTAAAAGAAGCGCGAATAGTTCCAGTATTTAAAAAGGGGGATAAGGAAAACATAGTTAACTACCGACCTATATCTATATTAAATACCTTCTCCAAACTATTTGAGTCCTTGGTTTGTGAGGTAGTTACAGTTCATTTGAGGCCATTTTTAGATCCTATGCAACATGGATTTACGCGCGGCAAATCGGTTTCTACAAACTTAGTGGAGTATGTTTCTCATCTAGCTGAGCATGTTGACAGAAGAACACAAGTAGACGCCATCTACACGGATTTTAGTAGCGCTTTTGACAAGGTTAGCCACCCTCTTTTGCTGGCAAAACTATCAAGCTTTGGATTGTGTGGGTCCTTGCATGACTGGTTTGCCTCGTACTTGAGCTGTAGATTGTTGACTGTGGCTACGAACGGTTATGTATCAAAACCATATGTGGTAACTTCAGGTGTGCCCCAGGGTTCCCACTTGGGGCCCATCTTATTTTTGGCATTTATCAATGACATTGTTAACTGTATAAAACATTGCGAGTATTCATTATTTGCAGATGATATGAAGATTTTTAAAACTATATCATGTCGCAATGACATATACCTATTGCAGGAGGACTTAGATCGCGTTAACACCTGGTGCACACACAACTCCATGGTCATGAACCCGAATAAATGCTTCCACATAAAGTTCACACGTAATAAAAACATAATTTCGTCATCATACCAAATTAATGGTATTGTCTTGAAAGAAGTGGAGCAGATTCGTGATCTGGGTGTGATTGTGGATAGCAAATTGAGCTTTGTTCCTCATTACGATGCAATAGTGTCAAAATCTTTTCAGATGCTTGGTTTTATTAAACGTAATACCACCGACTTCAAAAACATCAGCACGTTAATAACCCTTTACAATGCATTGGTTCGTAGCCACCTTGAGTTTGCTAGTGTTGTGTGGAATCCGTGCTATAAGAAACACGCCCATAACATAGAACGCGTTCAGCGAAAATTTACACGATACCTGGCATTCAAAACACCAAATTTTAGTTACAGAAGTGATTACATTGATCGTCTGTCGAATTTTAAACTTAAATCTCTTAGAGATCGCCGCGAAATCATGGATCTCATATTTTTGTCCAAGTTGATTAATGGTGTAGTTGATGTAAAGAATATTTTGGATAGTATCAAATTCACTGTGCCTAGGTGTAACTCCCGCAGAAAGCTTACCAATACCTTTGTTGTGCCACGAGCGAGAACAAACCTTGGTAGACATGCACCTTTACCGAGAATGTTGTCCTCATACAATTTGTTGAATGAAAGGAGCGATCTTGACATTTGCCATGACTCTGAATCAAAATTCAAAAGTAAACTCCAATCATCTCATTAACAAGGATTCATTATTTGTGTTGTTTTTAGCTTGCATTATTGTTATTATTGTAAAATTGTATTGTTATAAGTACGAGTATATTGTTAGGGTAAAATTTTGAATATTTCTACCAATGATGTGTACACCTTTAATTGGGTTGCATACCAGGTGCAATTTGGTCTTGTTTTGTTTGTAAATGTTTGTATGTAATCTGTTGGTGTTCCAAATAAATAAATAAATAAATAAATAAATACTGATATTATAAGTGCAATTAAGTTGCTAAAATATCATATAAAGTATAAGATACGTAAGTTTTAAATTAATTTACCATCTACACGTAGTGTGTCCATCGCTGTTCCAGTCTGTTTTCAACACAGAACACGGAAAAAAGCTATCATGAGAAGCGATGTCGCCGCTTGAGCCTCACCACTGCACATAAACGAGTTCAAAGAACGCCGAATCAAGCGAATTTGAACGACCAATAGGGTCGCGCAACATAAAAAAAAACCAATCACAGTGCTTACTTACAAGTACTTTCTCATAACCTTTGTGGCGCGCCTTCGCCCCGCCTACATCGCCTTTCTCTTTAACCTTTTTCCATGTTTTGGGAAAACCTAAACATGGTTTGAAATATCTGGCAATAAAATTTTGTATGTTTGCATTTTACATTTCTATAACGCACGCAACTTTTAAAATTAGTATCTTTTTTTTATGACACACTTTATCGAATTCAGTCAAAACCACATTGTAATAAAACTATGGCGCAGGATTATGAGCTCTAATTGTGGTTGATTTCAGTTACACAAAATGAAAAAAACATTGTCCATTACATTTCGCATTGTCCACATACAGGGTGAAATTTTAACCACTTTCCAAAATTTTTATAAGCGTTCTATATCGTATTTAGAGCCCATTTATGAAGTAAAAACTGTAAATCAAGCTTTAACCCGAAAATATTTTTTGCAATATAGTTTTCAATTTTTACGGTCCTAGGCCTGATAAGGTATAAAGGGAAAATCAAAAACGTATGTATAGCATCGTAATGAATGAATGAGATTTAAATCGCGTAAAAAGTGTTGCTAGGAGGCCGTATCAAAAATTTTAAACTTTTTGCGGACATTTTCTAAGTACTTTATCTTGACATTTTTGTACTGGGCTATACCAAACGAAAAAATACGTCATTTGTTTTTTGTCTCGTAGATTGATATATTAAAATTTGGAAGGTGGTTAAAATTTCATCCTGTATAATGTCGGTATTTAAACATGAATAATAATATACATATTTGACTATCTTATAATTATACTTTTAAGTCATATACGGAACTTAACATTGTAGGGCATTGCGTTGTTAACCGTTTTCTGTACGTGATCTGGGATGGCAAAATTCAGCATGATATTGTAGGCTTTACGAGTATTGCCCAATGCAAATAGCAGTTACTATCTCTATGTAATAAGCATTGATGGCTTCGTACCTATTGCTTGCACACTAGTGACTATTATGGTAATGAAAAAAAGGTTTGTATTCATAGTATTCTCTTTTTTTATATTCTTTACCGATTGAAGAAATTGAATTTGATAAAACCATTAAAAAGGGATTATAATGTATTTGGCAAAAAAAGTTAATGTTTTATTCTATTAAGTATGAAGAGGTAGCTCACAGTCACGCAATATTCGAATTTAGGGCAACTATTACTAAAGTTGCGGCAGCAGACAATTATTTTTCAATTGGCACTAGGTATTGTAATTTGAAAATTTGACAAAAATAGAATTATTATGAAAAGGAAATGTAAAATTTTAAAGCGTTTGAAATAAGAATGACATCGTGTGTAATATTTGAAATTGAAATTGAAATAAACGTAATCCTTTTGGAAAAAAATAGCTTATAGTTTTTTAGAGATGTAGTCAAAAGGCAACCCTTTAATTTCGCTATGTTCGGATGTCTGTCAGGTTCTTAGTATATAGGATACGGTAGTCATTTCATTTTTCTGTTTAAAATGTTAATAAAGTCAAGTGGTATTTGTGGATACGTGATAAAAGGCAACAGTTGACAACTAAATCTTTGTAGGGTGTGCAAGGATTGTTTACCAAATGATAAAATTTTATTGGCAAGAAAATTCTCAATGGAAATTTAGTTTCATATTCATTCATATTCATATTCATATTAATTAGTTTCATCTTTTGGTACTAAAATTACACTTAGATACGACAATTTACAATTTCAAATAGATACCTAAAGTAGTTAGTCCGGTAGTAAGCATACATTTAGCGACCCTTTAAACAGAGCTTTTTACGAACAACTAAATCAAGTATAGCATTTGCGTGTCAGTGCACTTAGCTAGTTCTTAAACTGTAAGCGCACGACAAATTTTTTTAATCATGAAATAAGGCGAAATACTTATTTGACAACCAGTTGGATCAGTGGTAGTAAACGCTGCTTCTAAGCCATGTATCGCGGGTTAGCACAGTACAAATATATAGGTACTGGTCTGGGTGTTTTATATAATAAGTATATATTTACAAAATAAAAGTATATAAGTAAGTTTATCGGTTGTCTAGTACCCATAACCCAAGCTACTAAGTAGTAGCTTAGTTTGGCACTAGATGGCTCTGTGTGGCTGAGTGTGGCATGTCTGAAAAATATTATAAGAATCTACAACAAGACTTTAAAGCTTCCCATTATTGTACTTTAACACTAAACTTTACCAAGTATGATAGTTTCAAAATGTTTTTTTTCTTTTTAAATTAATTTCGCCACGTCACATATGACACCAACGGCATGCTACCTATTAATATGAATTCCGTGCATTTTACTTGACATGTTCACAACACCAATTTCATTAAATCTGTCAACAACGGTTTAATTAATTTCTTCTTTATTTAACATTTTAAAAAGAATGAGTGATTCTAAAAAAAATCTTTAAAAAAAATAACAAACCGAGTTAGGTTTTATAAAGCCACGTATGATTTATGCCTTTGCCACAACACAGTACTTAAGTAGAAGTGTTATTATTTTGGTTTCCTGAAAACTGGTAAGGGGCCTTATTCAGCTATTTCAATCGCAGTTCGATCGTGATTGAATTGGACGATTTTGACATTTAGCCCATACTAGAACTGTCAAAAACCTGCTATTCAATTCCGATTGTGATACGATTTGGTGCTAAAAGAGCTTCTTCTCAATGATTTATTTGAATTAATTTGTAGTTTATCTAGCATTTGGCACTAACAGAACGGGACCACCTACTTAACGCGCCTTCCGAAGAACAATAGCCACCCACCCCAGACGAATTTAGAAGATAATATCTATCAGATTGTTTGTTTTTAAAACTCCTCCGAAACGTTTTGACGATTTCTGTAGTTTTTTCTTTTAATATTATGTTGTTAGTCTGAGGGCAGACTGTTTTTATCCAGAAGAAAACTGCTTTTCCAGCGTATTTTCAAATTCAGACACATACAAAGTCGCTGGCAGCATCATAGAGTAAATTTGAAATCAGTCGATAAAATTTAAGAGTATCTTATTTTTATATTACAGATTAACCAGAAAATAAGTTTTTAGAATTCGACTAGGTTTTAAAGTAGATTAATATTAGGTCTAATATATCTAACACTAGCTCTAGATCTAATCAAAAGTAAAAATGAACCTTTTGTTATAAGGAAGTGATTCTGCTATTTCTGGTTCAATTGTGATTCAAACGAGCCACAAACAAAAATAATAAAACAACCCACAGCACGGCTGCCTGAGTTAGATAACGGCTGGTAACAATAGATGTTTGGATACGGTGATCGACTTCCCCAGTGTTTATAACAGGCAAAGACTAAAGACGGGCTTCGTACAGAGGGCGCAAACCGTTTATTAAGACTTAGAACAGGCGTTTTCCAACCTACAAAAAATTTAGAAGCTTTTGAATATGATTCAAAATTCTACTTTCATAGTAAATGACTAAATTTTTCAGGTGATTGACTAAATTCGATATTGATGGAATTAATTAGGTATATTTTATGCCGTATAATACTAACAAAACTCTTAATGCCTCACCCTTTTAACACCATGCACGCCTGTCTGTCATTACTTCCGTCTGAGCTTAATCACAGAGATTAAAAGTATTATAAATATGATTTGACAGATTTATCATAGGTATATTATTATTATACCCGTTGAAAAAGTTGTGAAATAAAATAGTGTTCTGTAGGTTGTTCAAGATATGCGCGTGGCTGCGTCCACCGCTCTCTCATAGAAATAAACCACTGTGAATGAGCCACCAGTCTTGTTACTTGTGAGGCACGAGGAAGGGGCTTCCTTCAAATACGTAACATTGGCGACTAGCGAATTTCCCCCGAAAGCGAAAACCCTCTTGCCATTTAAAAGATTGAACGTAAAAAAAAATCATTTATAATTAAAGAAAGTGCAGGGTCTATGTATAGCGTTTATAAATTTAAGAGAAGTCAATCAACTGATAAAAGGAATGATGAATATTTGACTAATTCCATTGAAAATTAGTAGTAGTAACAAAATCGTAAGTTGCGTAAAACATGTGTCTATAAGTTAACGCGGTTTGTCAAATTATAGTAAATCTAAACAAACCAGTGGAAAGTCAAAGTAAACAGGAGTACTACATTTCGCGTGACCCGACACGCACCTGCTTAATGGTAGAAATTTTGAAAAGTGCTAAAACAATATAATGCTGCCATATTTTTATTCCTTGACAAAAGTAATTTTATTGAAACAGACACCACTTCTGTTTATATTTTGATCTTTGCTAACCTGTTTTAGACAGGCATTTGAAGATTTTGATTAATGTCAAAAGTCGTTTTAGTGAATAATAGTTTCAGAATTCAAAAGCTTATTTTGAGAGTCAAAAAACTGTAAAAATTAAGATTTTTCCTGGTTATTAAATGTAATATTGAAACAATTTAAAAAAACTTCAAGTGATTAGTGACTTAAAAGTGATTAAAAAAAAAATTCAAAACATTTATTTCAGGCCTAGGAGCCCATATATAGTTAGGAAATATTTTTTCTTAAAAACTAGTGTTATTGAAATACATACAATACAATACATACACAGGTGAAAAATTCATCATCTACAAAAAAATTTATAATAGGCGTTCAGTACTGTATTTAGAGCCCCATATAAAAAGTAAATAATGTAAAACAAATTTCACCCGATAATAATTTTCGCAACATAGTTTTAAATTTTTAAGCTCCTAAGCCTGATAATCTAAAACTTATGAAAAGTATGTAATGAATAAATGAGATGCGCATCGCGTAAAAAAAGGTTGCTAGTGGTGACTGTATCAAAAATTTTAAATTTTAGATTTTTGGCGAACATTTTCGAAGATCTTGACATTTTTGTACTGGGCTATACCAAAAGAAAAAATACGTCATTTGTTTTTCAATAAATTTGGCAGATGGTTAAAATTTCATCCTGTATAGTTTTTCTTTTGTTAAAATAAGGTAAAGCAGGTAGGTAGACATTTTCACAATTTCTGGTTATTAAAAGCCAGTGGATTTAATAAAACAAAATATTTTACATTTTTAATACAATTCGCGTCTTTTGGCAAGATGCATGATGTTACAGTTTGATAATGAAGCTCAAAATCACAGTTTGACAATGAATGGAGCTTAAACCGTCTTAAGAAAAAAAATTATATCATAATAACAGTGAATGAACATGAGTACAAACATGAAATAATATCATGATTTTAATAAACACGTTTCATTGTAGCATTGAAAATTGAATGTCTAAAAATAAACACAGTTGTAAGGTATCGTTACCGTACCATAACGCTTATTTTGTAAATAAAGGTGTGAGTCCAATGACAAAGTGAACCCAATGAGAGTCGCTTAGTTTGGTAACCATTTAAAAAAATATATTAAAACTTGGAATACTTTATAACTTTAAAAAACCATTAAATGTCATATCTTAATAAATGTCATTATCTGTACATGCACAAAAAACATAATACGGGGTGAAATTTTAACCACCTTCCAAATTTTAATATATCAATCTACTAGACAAAAAACCAATGACGTATTTTTTCTTTTGGTATAGCCCAGTACAAAAATGTTAAGATAAAGAACTTGGAAAATGTCCGCAAAAATTCTAAAATTTTTGATACATCCTCCCACTTTTTATACGTGATTCGCATCTTATTCATACATTACGATACTATTCATAAGTTTTTATTTTCCTTATAGACCTTATCAGGCCTAGGACCGTAAAATTTTTAAACTATATTGAGAAAAATATTTTCGGGTGAAAGCTTGATTTACATTTTTTACTTCATAAATGGGCTCTAAATACGATACTGAACGCCTATAAAAATTCCTGACCTGTATATTAAGTAATAAATTAAACAAAAGAATTACCATGCATGTTTATCTAATTAAAAGAACACTGATTGTAGATATTTAACAATGATTGATATGTAATATCTAGCAATGAATCAGATTGACATTTATTAAAATATGACATTTAATGGTGTTTCGTTTTCAAAGTTATAAAGTATTCTAAGTTTTGGGTTAATTAAAAAAGGAATTTAAAACTTAATGATGTAAAACGCGAGAGAGGTACATCTTACATTAGGTATAGTGTCCTCGTTAATTTTAGGAAATTGATGTAAGAGTTTTTTTGTTTATTCTACATTTACTAATCGAATTAAATAATGCGTATTGGTAGAATTTTTAGTAATGGTAATAAAAATTATAAGTTGGGTAGTACTCTAGGCTATGAAAAAAATGAGGAAGCTTTGTTAATTTGTAATTTTCCTTTTTACAAATTTGACATCAACAGAACTCTTGGATGAGTAATAACTGTGGGAAGTTTGGTCTTCAAAGTACTCAATCACAATAAAAGAAAGCTTCACACACAAGTAACCGCGATTGTCCATACAAAACACAAGAAATATTAGAAATAAATCGCAAAGAATTTATTAAATAAAACTTACGATGAGAACGCCCCGTTGGTCTAGTGGTTTAAATACTGGGCCAAGATCTCGGGGTCCCAGGTTCAATCCCCGGGTCGGGAAACAAAACATATCGAATTTTCGAACGTTGCTTGCTCGGGTTTGTGATCACCAACCCCCATTTGGCAAGCGTGGTGATTATGGCAGTACACCCATCATTGCTGTGGTAACTTGAATTCATTGATGGAGGCCTTTTCCCTGCAGTGGTAAAAATATTAAATGAAAATAAAAGCCAACAGTGAGTACACAGCTTTAGTCAAATATGTTTGTTCTGAACAGGATAAACGATATAGTACTTCAAAGTTAAATGTACTTAATAAGGAAAAATGTGATTTAAACTATTCTATAACGCTCCATTTAGCGAGAGAAACGTATCCGATGCAATGGCCTGGACGCTATTAATTAGTTCAATAATAATCATAGTTTTTGCAATCGGTAAGTTTTATAACTTTTTAATGGTTTAACGTGAACAAAACTTTATAGTTAATACATTTTTAAATAAAAATACAATTCCTTGAATAAACATTAAAACTGCTTTACCATTCGCTTGCCGAGGACTGTCACCAATTATTTTTGAGGCTTTGTAAGATAGTGTAAATTCATTAATGGCGGGTTTCTGATCACTACCACACATTTAGCAAGCGTGGTGATTAGCACATTAATATTTATACAAAATTTTGTCCAAATCGGTATGCACGTAAATATATTTCTAATTTCATACAAATCGGTCCAGCCTCTTAGGAGGATTGACGTGACAAACACATGAATAGAATAATTATATATGTTACAATTCGTAATTAATAAGTCATGTATAATTAAGGTGTATTTAATTCATTTCAGGATGTCACACTATCGAGAATGATTTCGAAATGGTAAATATAGTATCTTTTCCGGATATAACTTCACATTGGGTGGTGATAGACCACTTTTTTGGTTGACCGTACAACACACACGGGTTGGAATCTAAAGGCTGAATTTAATAATTCTGTGGCGATTATAAAATAGATATAATTGATAGTTCCCCAAAGGAAATACATAACCATACATATTTCTAAGATAACTTTACGACTACTTGCTTTTCTAGCCTTTGATTTATTTCCGTGCCTATTTTGAACTAGAACTGTAAAGTTGGCCTAGCAAAATAAAAAATCTAAAGTTCGTCCAAAACTTCGCATAACAATGGACTGAATTATTTACAATGTAATAAATGTCAAAAGAAACTATATTTTTTTCGTTTTTTACAGAATATTAATGACGACGGAAAAGTATTTTCAAATAAATTAAGTAAGTATCTTCAAATTTGTGAACGTCATTTTAAAATTGGACATTATGTTCCAGGTGTGTGCCTTCCTTGGTCCTCCTATACGAGAAAGTCGTTTTTTCCCTAAATAAATCAGTATAAAGCAGAACTAATCAAACAATCGATAACAAATTAAAAGTAATTGATTTTTGAATTAAAGCTTAATAATTTTTCAGGTGCATGTTCAGTAGGAGCGGTATGTACGACTATAATATTATTTAATTCAATAAATACTACGCAAGAGAATTTGTATCTTCTGCTGTAATAGATAGTAGCTAACAATAATTACAAACAAACAGACAACCATACAGAAACATACATAGATAGCTAGATTGATATAGTGTAACCAAAATATTGAAATAGTTGAAATGGTACGAGTAAAACATAGAGAAGTTATAAGATGTAATTCTGTGAATTAAGATCCGGTGGCCGATTCGTAATAGTATTTCAAGGTATATTAACACTGGTTCCAAACTCTTTACGAAAGAGTGGAAAAATATATTTGATTTTGGTTCGTATAGTTTGAAAATAGCTTTGTATAATTTGGTATTTGTAAACTGTTTGCAGTGCGCAGTTTTAATTTTATCCGTATTTGATATTAAACAAAAACTTGTTTTTCAGGCTGAATTGCAAGATAACATAAAATGTATTACGGAAAAAGGTGATATGGTAAGTGCCTTATTCTTTAATATCTTTGCACTTGTTATTTTGCAAAAACCATTTTTTAACTGAAAGTTTTATCATATTTGAGTAAGAGCCAAACAATAAACTATAAAGAAAAATGAGAATTTATGTTACCTTTATTCTTTAAACATAATGTTTTTTTAAGAGTTTTAATATATTATCCTACAATTTCAGGGTCCCAAGGGGGCAAAAGGAGAAGTTGGACCTAGAGGTGAAAAGGTAAATAAATAAATGATAAAGTGAAATTGATCTTATAAACCTTTGAAAGGTGCATACTGTGAGAATTCACGGACTCGCGTCATGACGTGTTGTGCATTTTTGACAAGTGTAATGAAGTCAAGCTCTACTCAATCGCACCGTTCATCTCGTATACTGTGTTCACCGAAATATTGTGGTTTCTTGGTAATAATGTCGATGACAAACGGCAACCGCACGTTCAGTACAATTTTGAGAGATTGTATCTGAGACGAACGCTAGAAGTCCATAAGTTTGCTGTCAGCTGTTTGCTGTACCTATATTCAAATGGCAGGACAACAAGCAACGCACCGTGAGCGACGCAACGCTGAGCCATCAGTCTCGAACTTTCAGTCTCAAAAACATAAGTTAGCAAAGGGTTTAAACCAGGAATTAAAAGTGTAGGCATTATTATAACGGTATTAAGGTTGATTACAGTACTTACTAAAAGGAAAGTTTTATGTACAAGAGCAGGTGATTTCTTATTCGTTTTCTAGTTCAATTAATTCCGTCCTTTGCCCGGCAAAATAAAACGCCGACAGGTAACTCCAGTTGTATATAGATTTGGTCTGACCTTCTCTTCAACCTACGATCTCCGGGTCTTTTCCCTACTACGACCCTTTAGCGGAAGGCTTAGGTCAAGTCAGATGTGCAGCGCAAACAAAAATTTTAATTTTTTTAATGCCTTAAAGAATCACACAAACAGTTTAAAAAAAAAATACAATTGAAAATGTTTTTTTGTTGTGATTTTGTACAAGGAATTTTCATTTAAAAGTAAAAATATATATGTTTTTTATTGGGCTTCTGAAAACCGCTATACAAAATAAACTAATAAATACTAGGTAGTTTTTCTAAACTTTTATATTATTATGAATAAATGGTCTTTTTCCTTTCTTTTTTAGGGTGAAACGGGTCTAACGGTAAAAGGTGTTTCGGGAAGAAAGGGTGCACCTGTAAGTTTATATAAGTTCGTTTGAAGTAAAAGATTTAAAAAAATATTAATCTTTTGCCACTAGTTATAATGTTATATTTGAATGGTGATAAGCAACATAATTTAGATTTCTATTTTTTTTTATTTCAAAAGAGACTGAAAAGTAATTATTTTAGCGGCGGATATCTGCCACGTCTTACAAGTGGTTAAAAGTATGTAGGTACCAAAAAACTTTTTGTGAATTCATGTATTAATTATATTGTTTATAAGAAAGCAAACAGCATATACCATATATTGTACACTTTCCAACAACAAGCAATATTTTGTATTATTTCTAATAAAAATCCATTCAATAACTGTTCACAAAAAATGATAGCAAACAAGTATTACTTAATTTATATAATTCGTATTACTAAAAACTAATATCATATTTTAATTGCAGGGATTAAGTGGCAAAGGAGAAAAAGGAGATCAGGTAAATCCAATTATCCTTACAAGTAAAAACTACGTTACACTCACTAATAGGTAATATTGAAACCAACCACAGAGGGTGACAATCCGTGAAATGGCGCTCTGTCGCATTTTCAGATAGAGTTATGATAAGATAAGATAACTTTTATTTCCAAGAATATGGTTACAAAATGGTTACAAATTCAGTTATCAGTTCCACATATTCTGCCGTTGTTTGTAGGCGTCGAAATAATTACAAATAACATTGTATTTTAATTAATTATACTAAATTACATTATGTTTCCAGAACTGAAAATTATAATATTATTACTAGGCATACATTATTATAAAATATTATCTATACAATGGCAACACTTAACCCTCTTGAGTCGTCAATTAGCAGTCAAACATGGATTCTTTTATTTTAATGTTTATAAATTCATTAACTGAGTAGAAGCACTCTTTTAACAGCCAGTTAGTTAATTTGTATTTAAATATATTAAATGTCAATGATCTCACTCTATTAGGAAGCTTATTATAAATTCTAATTGCATTGCAATACACATTATTGGTGTATATTTTAAGTTTCTGCTTTGGTACATATAATTTACATGTGTCTCTGCTATTAGACTTTCCAAGCACCGTGTTATTCAAAGGGAAGAGATGGGGATGTTTACTCACTTAAGTATCTGTGTGCAAAAATCCACGAAATCCAGTGCATTTAATCATAAGTCGATATATTCAAAGTTAATATTAATTATAGGTATATCATTTTTAAGGGCACTAGAGGACCGTCTGGCAGCGCAGGTCTAAATGGAACTTGTCATCATATACAACTAATAAAAACTGAAAAAGGTAATAATATATTAGATATCAATTAATATAAATAAATAACAATATTTAAGATATTGTTCTGACCCTAAGTAAGGATCTTTTTCAAGCATTTTTTTTCTGGAAATCAGATACATAGACTATTGCTGCTTCAATTATTGTACCTGAATATGACTTTGTTAACAATTTCTTCATCAGAATTTACACTGGGAGCAGTATGATAATATCCCGATTAGCCTCTTAAAAAGGATGATTTGACCATTCTCGTTATTTTCCCCAATTGTCTTTATCACATACTAGCTGTTCCCCGCGACTTCGTCCACGTCAATTTCCGTTATTATGATCGCGATTATTTTTGCAACATTTTTCACTCATGCTTCCCTCCTATTTGTCACAGTGTGATGTTATATAGCCTAAGCCTTCCTCGATAAATGGACTATCCAACACAAAAAGATTTTTTTAAATCGGACCAGTACTTCCTGAGATTAGCGCGTTCAAACAAACAAACAAACAAACAAACTCTTCAGCTTTATAATATTAGTATAGATTTTCAAATATTGTTATAAGTCAGCTATATCCTATTTACCTATTTCTTAGGTATATTACTTTTTAGCCTTCCTCGTACTTATCATTGATAAAACTGAACTAACGCTTGCATACAACTTGTTTGTCAAGATTGAGACTGATTTCAGACGATGAATTGGAGTCGATTGGAACAACTGATAATCCTGCAAATTTTCTTTGCCATATGATATTTGTTGATAGAGCTAAAAATAGGAAAACACTAACAGGTAAGTTTTTATTAAAATCATATTTGCTAAGTTAATGTTCTTGATAAATTAAATCAAATAAATTAATTTAAAAATTAACTACAATTCTTAAAAAGAAGTTTCGTACCTCTAAAAAATGTAATTCCTATAATATCACTTCCTTGTCCCACTGCTTGTCTGTCTGTCTGTCTGTCCGTCAATATCCCTTTTTGCAGGAATGCCTAAAGTTGAAACTAGTACCTACCAAATTCATCAGTCTGGCTCCCCAGGAAGCAAATAAAATAACTGAACTTCTAAGTCTTTCAACCATACATTTACAAAAGCGCAAGAAAACTTACAGGGTACTTTCCGTTCACGTAGAACCATAGAATATTCTGATTTAGCAACTTTTTTGTAGCACAAATATAAAAACAAAATCTTAAATTTACTCGTACATCAGTGTAAATCTTGCAGTGTTGTTAAATAGCGGAGTTGTTAAAGTTATAGTGAGTAAGTAGAAATCGCACTTTACCGGGATTTGTGTTCATTTTTAGGTGATAATTGGGTATACAAAGGAGAGAACAAGTTTAAAGTGAGATGTGAAGAAAGTACTAAGCGGACCTGTTTAATATTAAAACAAAAGACTTCACCCTATGTTCAAGCAAATGCTATCAACTATCAAAAGGAAAAAGAACCATTTTGGCTAAGCCATAAAAGTGAATATGACTTTGATTTGACAAGATTCTATAGCAATGTGAGTTGGTTGTGTTTTTTCTCTTATCACGTGATAGTAAAATTAGTACGTGTTATTTGTCTGGAACACATAACATGGAAAGAGGTAGAAAGGCGACGTAGACGGGGCAGGCGCGCCACAGAGGTTATGAGCAAATGCATACTTCTGCCCAAACGTAAGCGCTGTAATTGGTTTCTTTTGTGCTTGAACCTATTGGTTGCTCGACGTCAAAAGAATACGCTTTATTGGTGTTCTTTGAACTCGTATAGGTGTAGTGGCGAATGACAGCATTTCTAACCTACTAGCTTTTCCATGTTCTGTGGTCTGTAAGAATTATTTGTCCCTACTTTGTGTTTACAAATAAATAAAATTTATCAGGGGCTAAGTGACGTCTGTACATAATGTTAAATAAAATCATGGATCTTCGTTAGAGCAAAAGAAGCAAACCAAAATTTTTTTTGACTGTAGGTATTTGCATCACGCAAAAACTACTGCGTGAAATGGAATGCAATTTTTACTGATTATTTTGAGACTATTTACAAAATAATGACAGTTTAGGTGTAATTTTGTGATAAGAGCAATACGAAAAAATAAAAAAAAAACTAAAAGATAAATCAAATATCGTAAGCCGCTGTAAATAATGAAATAAATAATACTACTCGTCTAATTAACTGGTAATTGAATTATCTTTGGCTTTTACTTTTAAGCAATTTAATTTTTGATAACTTGAATATTGAAGAACAATATATTATACTAGCTGTTGCCCGCGACTTCGTACGCGTCAATTTCTGTTTTTATAATTGCGATTGGGTATTTTTTTAGGGTTCCGTACACAAAGGGTAAAAACGGGACCCTATTACTTAGACTTCGCTGTCTGTCCGTCTCTCCGTCTGTCCGTCGCTCTGTCACTAGGCTGTATCTCAAGAGTCGCGATAGCTAGACTGCTGAAATTTTCACAAATTATGTATTTCTGTTGCCGCAATAACAACAAATACTAAAAACAAAATAAAATAAATATTTAAGGGGGGCTCCCATACAATAAACCCTTTTTTTTGGCCTTTTTGGTACGGAACCCTTCGTGCGCGAGTCTGACTCGCACTTGGCCGATTATTATTTTTATATAATATATATTGGGTAATCAGAACCGTTTACGCAATGCACGCAACCGACGCATATAAATATGAATAATTTTCCCCGTTTTTGCAACATTTTTTAAACTGACGCTTCGCTCCTATTGGTCGCAGCGTGATGTTATATAGCCTAAAGCCTTCCTCGATAAATGGACTATCCCTGAAGTTAGCGCGTTTAAAGAAACAAACAAGCTTTTCAGCTTTATAATATTAGTATAGATTTTAATTGATAGATATAAAGTTATGCAACGTAAGATAAAGTTTTTTGATTTATTTTGTGTGGTCTTCAAATTTTATACAAAATGGATAAAATAAAACCATAATATGTGTAGTTGTTTTGCGATTTTGTTTGTATTTCATATTAGCCTCTAAATCTTATTGAAATATGCAAGAATTGTGGAAAACAATAATATGGTTAAACCTGTTATAGGTTTATAGGTATAGCTATCAAAGTTGTGGAAGTGGCCTTTTATAACCATTTTCATCAAGCCGCTTATGATACAAATTGTTTCTTAGATCACAATGAAGCAGATCGAATGGCTGCAGGCCAGATCAACGCAAATAATCCAGAAGATAAAGTATCACTGTAGGAACTCTCGCGTCGCCGAGTACGACGAGACAGCTTTGCGACTGTTCAGTTGGAATGATTTGATAATAGGACCATATAAAACTAACTTCAGTCCAATGAGCTACAGTTTACCAGACAAAAGCCATGCATGTACGGTAAGATAATACCTATTTCAACTTTTTTGGGGGAATCAGAGGTTACAAAGATAATGAATAATTAATTAGCTTTGGGACACCGCACAATTTTTGTCGGTTGTATCCTCAAAGTAACGGCATTTAATCATCCCACTGCAGGGCAAAGGCCTCCATCATTGAATTTAAGTTACCACCAGTAATGATGGGTACAGGCAATTGTGCACGTACCCATCAATGGTAACTTAATTTGGTGGTGATTGCACCACACTTGCCAAATGCAGGTTGGTGATCACAAACCCGAGCAATGTTCGAAAATTTTAAACTCTTATTGCCCGACCCGGGGATCAAACCTAGGACCCTGAAATCTTGGCCCAGAACTTAAACCTCAAGACCAAAGGGCCCCAGTTGAGACTGAGAGACATTTTCTTATTAATTTTTAATCTATTCAATGCTAAGTCACACAGTACAGTACAATTGTGTCCACCGTTTGAGTCGTGTAGTAAAGGCCCAAAAAAAACACCTAATAGAGTCTTACTTTCACCATTCACCATCTGCCAGCGCCAATCCGCTTGCCAATCGTAGCCGTAATTCTCCCTTTGGAGATGTCTAGTAGGGAACTAATACTGGCTGATAATGACATTTCAAATATAATGCTACGTTCGACGTTTGTACCTGTATCAACTTCTATTTTATAAAAATTCAAAATGACAGTTAAACCATTTTAACTCTTTTCAGGAGGAAGCCTCAAAAACAGAGTGGGGATACACCGAAATAGTTATAACAGGCAGTTCAAAGCGGCTGCCAGTCATCGATTTCTACATAAGAGATACAAGACAAGAAGACCAAAGATTCTATTTGGAATTGACAGAGCTATGCTTTGGATGATATGCATAACAAACATTAAAAACTAGCTTTGAATAATTTTTACTTTGTTTTCTTTGAAGTCCTTCTTGATGTTACTCTTAACGACTAGGCCGTTTACATCCAACAGCTTCCCGCAATATTATTAACTGATTGTGGGTCCACTTTGAGGAGATCTTACCATAGCATACTAGAGAATCTTTATTTTTAGGGTTCCGTTGCCAAATGGCAAAAAACGGAACCCTTATAGATTCGTCAAGTCTGTCTGTCTGTCTGTCTGTCCGTCCGTATGTCACAGCCACTTTATTCTGAAAGTACTAGCATGACACAGTTAATACTTGGTAAATAGGTGTATCCTGTTGACCGCTTAACGTTTCTCATACAAAAAAAGACGTGTGGCACTCGGAGACTGCCGCGGTAAAGCTATTGCATAGCATTTTTTATCAACTTATGCAATTATTAAACGCCCCGTTGGTCTAGTGCAGGGATACACAGACTTTTTAAGACTAGGGGCCACTCGGGCAAATCATGAACTGATGGCGGGCCGCTAGAAGTATAGGTAATTAAAGACAATAAAGAATTGATAATAATGTATTTAAATTGAAAAAGAATTTATTAATTTGAAGCGTGGCACTGCATAGTGCTCACAATCTTTTTTTATATTTGGCTCAAATTTACTTGTAGCAACACGTAAAACTGCTTCCAAACTTTCATTTGTAAGGCGGGTTCGATTTTTTGTTGTACTATTATTTAGTATTGAAAAAGTTTGTTCACATATATAGGTAGAACCAAATAAGCTGGCACATTTCAGAGCATTTATGTGCAACTCTTTGTAGATATTTAATTATCAATGCAGCGGTAAAAGTTCAGCAAGTCTCCTTCGTTGAATTTGTTGCGTAAATCTTGGTCGTTTTGAATGTCGATAATTTCTAACTGCATTGACTCTGGCGCATTTTCAACTGAAATCGTGAAAGGATTGCTGAATATTTTCGAACATATTTTTTTTTGGTTTTATTCTGGAATAGAATTCAATATTTTTCGAATGTACGAGAGTATTATTTTTGCTGTCGGCGGGCCACCAGTATTCGACCGGCGGGCCGGGGTCTGTGCATCCATGATCTAGTGGTTTAAATACAACAAAACAACAAAAAGTTTCGAATTTTCGAACGCGCGTTGCTCGGGTTGGTGATCACCAACCCGCATTTGGCAAGCGTGGTGATTATGCCAGTTCCCATCATTGCAGTGGTAACTTGAAGTCAATGATGGAGGCCTTTTCCCTGCAGTGGGATGATTATAGGCTGTTACTTTACTTTTTTTTTTTACTTTATGCAATTATAAAACTAAAAAGTATCACCGCTGTGCCGGTCGGAGTGTTAGGTTATTTTCGTTATGGAATTTCTGGACTCGGTCTCCACGCTCAAGGCCCGCGATAGAAGCTATGCAATAGCTTAAAATAAAAAATAATCATATTTAAGGGGGCTTCCCATAAATAGAACTAAAACAATTTTTTTTTTTACTCAAACCTAGGTATAAGTATGGGATATTTATGGATAGGTCTTCTAAAATGACATGGAGGTCCTAGAACCATTTTTTCCAAAAGTCTGAGTAAAATGAGTGGGACACTCATTTTACTCAGACTCACTCAGACCCACTCTAACTTTTAAAATAAGCAATTGAAAATTTTGGAATAAAATACATATACAGATCTTAACAAATACTTTCAACAAAAATTGGTTCGAACGAGATCGAACTGGTAGTTTTGAAAATCTAGCACATTTTCTACAACAGCAAATATAACTTTATCCTTCATACAAACACTATAAAAAACAAAGTTATTTTTGCAGTCATCAAAATATTGTGATATTTTAGTTAAACTTGGTACGGAGGTTCGACTCGCACTTGGCCGGTTTTTTATGTTAAACTATCACATTCACTATGAAATTTCTTATTAAATGTAGGCTATGATTATAAAGAACTAAAATGAGTTTGACGTCTAACATATAAAAATTCTCGAATTTGTAAACAACTTTAAAAAGTTACCACCTGTGAGCCATGATGGAATGATCCGTATTACAATTAATACTTATACTAAAAACGTTTACCAATTCGGCGCACCCAAATACTCGTAAAAAATACCTTAGACTGCGACAGACCTCTACAAACCTGTAATCTCGGTTCTACAGCTACCGGAGGGAGACCGCTGGTTTTTAATGGGTATAAAGACTTCATTATGTGGACTGGAGTCCCACATAACCTATCAATTCCCCTGAAGTGGCAGGAATGCGTAAAGCTTTTTTCCAGTGACAAAAAAAGCTGAAATAAAACGAATTATAAATAAATAATAAATAAATATTTTAAGACATGCCTCACTGGGCCACACAAAGCCATCTAGTCCCAAATTAAGCTACTATTAAGTACCCTGTCGTATGGGGTACTAGACAACCAATAAACTTACTTATATACTTTTTTTTTTTGTAAATATATACTTATAATGCATAGAAAACACCCAGACCAGTACAAACAGAAATGTTCATGCACACAAATATTTGTACTGAGCGGGGATCGAACCCGCGACCCATGGGTCAGAAGCAGCGTTAACTACCGCTGATCCAAATGGTCGTCAAATTATCAATCACTTTAATAAGGAAATACAACATTATGTAAAGCGACCACGCCTGTGAGTACAGGTAAAAATATACTTTAATGACGTTTATCATAAGGAAAAATTAAACAATGCGACATAAGTAGATATAAATATTGCTACTGAAATAATTAATCACTAAGGAAAATTACGTAAGTAAGGTCGTCTAAATATGGTAGTCGATTCACATCGAGTCGATTTTGGTCATTGTTAGTTAGTGATTTTATAGACGCCAATATGAACGGCTATGTTTTCATATATTTATTTACTGTGTTAGTTAAATGCGGTAAGTGACAATTTTCATTCTTTGCATATGGGTTGTTACGTATCATTACAACTAAACTTGTTATAACTATTTTCAAAATAACTATGGTCGATTCCCATGTTCATATCGCCTATTTGGACGACTCACCTACTGTTTAGTTCACATAAATTACACTAAAATCTGGAGAGGCCTAATAATTTGTAGAGGCCTATGTCCAGCAGTGGACTGCAATAGGCTGATGATGATGATGACACTAAATCAATTGGACTAACGATTAATTAATCTAACAGTTGTCTAGGCTATTGGATTTTTCAATTAACTGGATTTCCTCGTCTTCGGCGCTGCGGATAGTACAGCCTCTGCACCCTATTGTAAAAAGACTCAGGCACCCAGGCTCGCTTCCGCAGCTTCGGCCTGATAGTTGCCTACGGCGACCAGCCTCAGCCCGTCCAGCTTGCACAGGTGCCTGAGCCTAATTCTAGTAATAAACTTAAAATCAAAAAACTTAAAAAAATTGCTATTTCAATAAAATTACTTTTACTTTCAGGCTGCTACAAAAGCGCTGAGGTCCCAGATAAGGATTCAAAAGCGGTAAGAATACAAAGTTTATTAATATTCGGCCTTATGCATATACTGACATTAACTTTGAGTATAGTATATACCAAGTAGGTATATGCCTCAAGCCTAGCTAAACTGGCTTCGATATGTAATATGAACTAGATAAACAGTAGAGTTGAATAAACTTTCATTGTATAAGTTTGAAATATTTGATAATAAGGTTTTTTTAAAATAATAATTGTAAGGTAAGTAAAAACAGAAATATTTTACGTGAAAAGTCAAGTAGTATTTGTATATCGGTAACGACCGATCGTTGCGGTCAGACAGATTGTGTGGCAAATGACTGTATGGAATAACATCATTGTCCGCATTATTATTGTAAAATATTTTCATCATCACTATCTCATCTAAACGACGCCAATAGCTGGAGTCACCTGGATTTAGAGTTTCTCTATTTATATCTACAAAGATCGAAATTAGTATAGGATTTAATCAGTGATCCATACTTACTTATGTCACACAATTAGGCTTGCGGTATTTCTGAAACCGGTCGGTGCGGTGGGAGGTTTTACCGCATAAAGTTCGACAAATGTGTTATAAATTATTAGATGTTACCCGCAACTTCGAACAGAATTTTGAATTTGTTACTATCCCACGGGATTTGTACATTTATTTGGGATATATAATAGCCAACGTCCTACTCCAGACCTGCTAAATATAGGTACAAAAAAAACTTTAAAAATGTCAAGCTATAACAGGAAATGGTTAGGTCTATTGGATTTTACGAGTCATAGCTTTTTCTTATAAATAACCAGTTATCTGGGTGGTGTTTTTGATATTATTATCTAAATTATTATTTTTTTATTTCAGACGATTATTGAAAAAGATGGCACAACTTACACAACTAATTTAGGTAAGAAAATAATTATAATCAATTATTTAAGATGGGAATTGTCTCTACGAATGGTCTGACTGTTTTCGATGATGCTATAAATCGGAAAATCTTAATGAAATAATTATCTAATCTAAACTAATTCAGCCATTTGAATAGGTTACAATGTTTAAAATTTTGCATTAAAAATTGCTAGTGTTATTAAAAATACCAATCCTTGAATATAATTTTTTAGGTGGTATTCGAACCTAAAAACTTCGCTTAACGGGACCTAGTCGAAATTTTTATGAAAGGAATTTCATTGACAGTTTCAACTATTCGTGCAAAATAGCCATTGTTATTAAAACATATTTTATTATTATATTAGTTTTTTCTTTGTGAACTTAATCGATCGAAAGGGGATTTCAAAATCTGTCAATAACTAATATTTGGCAAATAATATTTTTCGCCTTTTTAACAAACACCTCTAATTCATTAACCATTAAAAGAAAACAACTAGGTATGTATCTAACTGAATAAACAATATTTTTTTGTTACAGCATCTTGCACATTAACATCTGTAAGTATAGTCCTTAATAATATAATAAACTCAAAAGTTGTTTATATAATATGGATGTTTGTTTCTCTTTCACGAAAAAACTACTGAAGGGCTTTATATAAAAAAAAAACAGTTGTGTAGCATAAACATAAGCATATTATTATAAAAGTTATTATTTATTCCGAAGTTCCGTCTGGTTCCTGTTAGAAAATGATACATATCTTCAATGGCGTTGACTTTTGATTACTATATAATTTTTTAAGCAAACATTATTAGCTAACTACATATTTATTTGATTTTGAATTTGAATTTGATATAAGCTAAAGCCTTAAAAAACCAGCTAACAGTTGTTATATCTTTTTCAGAATATAAACAGTTGGTCAGTAAACAAATTCCAAAAGGGTGAAAAGGTATGTAACAACATCGAAAGAGTAAATAATTTCGGAATTTTTATGTTTTATAAGCTCTCAATTTATAATTGGCACTTTTGCAAAAAAAATGTAATTTGTAGCATAAACTTAGAATATTGTAAATACTAAGGCTATGATTTCATGAGTCATGAGATGCCTGCTGTGATCTGTTTGCCGAATTAGAACCGAGTTAGTAATAGATGACCGAGTGCAAGTTCTCTATGACATCAAACGTATCGAAAAATTTGCTCCGATATAAAACTCGAAATGATAAGCCGTTTCGTCTTTTTAATTCAACCCTCCTCCACCTGAAGGTTCTGGAGAAAATCGCTTCCAGCTATAAGATTGCCTGTATCTATGCGCTAAATGTAACGCCTATGTTTTATTTCATTTAGAGTTTTTATTTTATCTGTCTTTTATAAATGTTTTTATTTATCTTTAGGGACTCGCTGGATTGAAAGGAGATACAGGACTACAAGGTCCAAAGGTAAGTTATAAGTGGTTTTTGAGTTTTGCTTTAATAAGTTACGCAAAAATGGCACTCAGCTCCTTGTTTTTGTGCATTGAAAGGAAAAAGATTACTAAACGCATTATTTTTTGAATTATTTCATTGAAAAATTTTTTTTTTATATTAACGTGAAGTAAAGAACATTTACTTTTATGAAGAGTTTCTGACAAGATAAGCACAGATTAATAAAAAAGTGTATCTTAGTTAAAATGCATGAAATAAGGCATCAATTTAAAGTTGTTTCTTTACAGCTATAATATTTTTATAACAAGCACAGTCTTAAAGCAAATAAATATTTTACTAATAATGTTTAGATTTTTGTGTTTGTTTTCTTCTCGTTTTTTTTTAGTTTTTTATAAGAATTTGAAGGTTAATATCAATAAAAACCATAAACCAGAAGAATAAGGCGATTTTTTCACGATCAAGGAGTTGTTGATATTTTTTGTTAGATTTATCAGTCAAACCTTTTTTTGTCTAGGGAGAAAAAGGGAATCCCGGCATTCAAAGTTCATCTGATGTTGACGGAGAACCAGGAGCTCCTGTAAGTCTTTTTATTCCAGTTTCTAGCTTAAGAAAAAAAAAGTTCCTCGGTTCACTGTTATTCCAATAAAGCTTAAGTTTGACAGTAAACCATTGATGAAGAATTAAAACTAGATACCTAATCAGTGTCTGAAAAACGTTCTAACCCAATGATCACCCACCAAATATTTAGGTTAACCTTGACCTCAGATGATTTCATCTTTAAATCATTTGAATTTGTCTTTGTCCGTGAGCATAAAAAATACATAAACAGTTCTTAAATTGTTCAAGTTGTGTCTCCGTAGTTCAGTTGAACTTGCCTTGCTAAGTCACGGATACAAATTTATATGATTACACATTTTCTTACCCCACAGGGAGAAAATGGAAAACCTGGTGAAAAAGGAGAGCAGGTTGGAATTTTTTATTACAATGATATTAGTTTTCATGGTCACTATAAAAGACTTAATTGTTTATAGCTTCTGCTGTGATGGCACTTAGATTTTATGAGTTTCCGACATTTTGGCACTGGTGCAAGTTTCATGGTGGTTCTGGAGTATTTTATAATAAATTTAAGCAATTAATCCAATAAAACTGAAAGGTTAACCTGTTTTTTAAGTCCTGAGTTTAATAAAAGTTTCTTCACATTTTCTATTTAAACAAACTTAAACGTGTACGCTTTGTTTTTCTTTCAGGGTAGCATTGGTTTATCTGGAATGCCTGGACATGACGGAACATGTACACAAGTCTGCCGACAACCTTTCCGTGGTAATATTCTCAATTGCGAATCCAAGTTAATGTGCTATGACTGTTTCTTTCAATAAGTTTAGTGCTCCTGCTTAAAATTATCAATTATTGCAAATGAGGATTCTTCCATCCAAATTTTACTAAACGAAGTTATTTTGATATAGTAATTTTATTTTGTTTCACGCGAAACCTAATTTATGTTCATAAAATCATGAGTCTGTAGTAGCCTAACTATTATTTTCCATTCTTTGGCAATGCTGTCATTTCAGAAGACATGTAAATGAATCTTTTAACTCACGTTATTAGGATGAAATTTTTTGTAAAGTCTTAGCAAAAGCAATCTGTTACATAGATAGAAATCACAGTCAACACAGACAATGAAGAATAGTTAAATATCAGGCAGTTGGCTGTGTCTAGCAGTGGACGTAGGATGAAAATAATATTGTTAGGTAAAATGTATTTTTAGTGCTGCGACCTGTATTAATTCATAAATATATTATAATTTAGTAAATCTTTTATCCTGTTAATTTAGTTACGGTTTGTACAATTTGTTGCCATAAAGGTAGCTGATAAAGTCATTTCATTTATTATGCAGAGCCCAATCCTGGTACACGTAGTGAAGGTGAGCCCGATGGTATTGGAACTAAATTCAAACCGGCTGACGGATTATGTAATATGAAGCACAGTGAAGACAACGTTACATTAAATGGTAAGACAATTATTGACTTTTACGGATCTTGAAACCAAATTCAAATTCAAATTCAAATTCAAATTTTATTTATTTAAAACTTAAGTCAACAAGTGTTCTTTAAATCTACAAATACAATATGTTCAAAAATAACCTAAGTGCCTGAACTAGGATTCCCTGTATATCAGGAATAGTCTAAAAATTATAAACAAACGTCAAATCAAGTGCTAAACTAGGTATTCTTATTAAGTAAACCAAATAAATTAAATTAACTACGTAACTATTTTTAAATAAAATGAACTAAACACAAAATAATTAATTACGTAAAGCTAAAAACAACTCAGTTCGTGTTAGTAACCTACTTTAAACTATGAGACGCATAAGCATTTTTACTCGCTCGGAATTACAATATTTGGTAGCGTAAGCATATTATAACTATTGTGTCTGTCATATTGTAAATAATTATAATGTTGCGGTAGAAGGGCAAATAAAAAAAGGTGTAAAAATATAGAGTCCTAAAACTAAACTGAGAGCGGCGCTCTTAGGCGCCTTCATAGTCTATAGAGTTAATGTACCTTTTTTCGGCCATTAACTTAGCAGGGCACTCTGGATCCCCAGTTTTGTGGTTGCACGGTTTTTTGTAATAAAGACACGTAGCACATTTCGGAGGTTCCGCTTTCTTATGGCAGTCCTTCATGAGGTGATCTACTTCACCGCAATGACCACAAGTATTTTTCTCTTCGCGACATGTCTTCGCCGCGTGCCCGTATTGTTGGCATTTAAAACACCTTGTCACAAAAGTGAAATCTCTTACCGGGCACGATGTCCAATTTACGAACACTCTATCTCTAGTTATTAAGGCCTTTCGTATTTCTGCAGGAACTTCAATTATGAAATTACAGATCTCGGCATCCTTCTTTCCAGATTTGTGGCTCATTTTTATAGAAGCCAAGAACGTCTCGATTGGTAATTCTTGAACCTTCTCGGCTAAATTCTGCTGGTAAATACAGTTAAATAGAGATAGGCAAAAAGTTTTTTACTGTATATATGGTTAAATCATAAATTAAGTTATACACTGAAGGCCGACTCTCATCAATTTTTATTTGCAGGAACAATATGGGTTAATCCTGGAAATTCTTTTCAAGTACGATGTGATATGGACAGCCATATGACATGCCTCCTAACAAACCCAAAGAAAGAATATAATGGAGAAGGTGCTTTTTATGGGGTGCACCCTAACGAATCATTTTGGCTAAGTGAAAATAATTACAATTGGAATACATTGTATGGTGTAAGGCATCACAGTTTTTATCACCAACTTAGACGGTGCATGGAGTTTAACAATAAATTAAAAAATGACATACAAAACACGTTGTTTCTGATTTCCACTTTACGAGTGCAATAGGGATCAGAACAATACAGGGTGAAATTTTAACCACTTTCCAAAATTTTTATAGGCGTTCAGTATCGTATTTAGAGCCTATTAATGAAGTAAAAAATGTAAATCAAGTTGTCACCCGAAAATATTTTTCGCGATATAGTTTTTAATTTTTACGGTCCTAGACCTGTTAAGGTATAATGGGAAAGTCAAAAACTTATGAATAGTATCGTAATGAATTAATGAGATGCGCAACGCGTAAAAAAGAGTTGCTAGGCGCCCGTATCAAAAATTTTAGATTTTTGGCGGACATTTTCTAAGTGCTTTATCTTGACATTTTTGTACTGGGCTATACCAAAAGAAAAAATACGTCATTTGTTTTTTGTCTCGTAGATTGATATATGAAAACTTGGAAGGTGGTTAAAATTTCATCCTGTATTGTATGTGATAGTTAGTTATTTCGAGATTAGTGACCATGAAAGCTTAAATCAGTACAATGTATGTGATATTGTCCACATTACAGATCCCTTTGCATCATATAGCTTGGCTTCAAGAAAGAGCGACGCAAGTTAAACAAACTATAAGATACCACTGTATGAACTCATACGTGAATGATCAACTAGAGACAGCTATAATTTTGTATGGTTGGAGCGATTTTAGCATAGGGCCATACCCTACTCCTAACAGTCCAATGACCTATAGTGTTCTTCCCAAAAGTCATAAATGTAAGGTAAGTTGAAATAAATGCCGTGTGGTATGAGTACTGATGGAAGTAGGCGGCAGCAGAATATTCTGTCCACCATTTTCCAAACTGCGATCGCCAACCTGACTGCAAAGCTTGGCGGTTACGGTAAAAAAACTTTTATGGCAATGCTTTTAACCAGCAATGGATTTTTGAAAATTGGATTAAGATAAAAAATAAACGTTATGGCGACATCTTAAGGTGAGAGAGCCAGAAAGTGAAGGTCAGAATACCATGTTTTTTATTTCCTCTTCTATCGAATGAATTAAAAATACATTGCTTGTGTGTATTAATATTCTTCATAGTATTATTATGCAGAAAATTCGATAAAATCACATAATATTTTACAATATTTAACAACTCGATAGCTTCATGAATTGGTTTTATGAACTGTACTACTTTATTTTGTAGCCTGATGCACCCAAGACAGAATGGCGATACTCCGACATCGTAATTACAAGCAAATTTTCAAAACGATTGCCAATAGTGGACGCAAGAATAAATGATATACGAAGCGGAGAAGTACAAAAAATGTTCTTGGAACTTGTGGAATTATGTTTTGGATAAACGTTGTAATTTGTTTAAGTAAAAAGTGTGCAAATATCTTTGTTGCTTCTCATTTTGAGCAGATAACCACAAAAGACAATGCCAGTCCCTTATTTTACCGACCTTACATGTCGCTGTTGTTTGAAGCGTCGTCGAAAACATTAATTCTTCTTTCCTTTACTGCTAATAGAGGTTCTCGATTCGACGCGTTTATGGACCAAACAAGAAATTCCCGACAACATCACTGTTCCAATCATGCACTGTTACATTTTTCTTTACGTCGGTGATTCTTTTTTACAGAAATATGCTTTTGTTTTTTAAAAAGAGCATTACACTGAACTTATAATTATTCAAGGAATAACCCTTCACATGAGTCTGCGCCAGTCACATAAGGACGAAAATAAGGGAGCAGCATAAAATGTACCTGTATAAAGAAGCCGAAAAAAAAATATAAATACTGTTACAAGGGTGATTTCTTCTAGGTGTTATAAGAAGACAAGATGGTACTAAAACGGCTAGGTTAGTCTATGCCCGGCTTGCAGAAATTTATAAAGAACAAAGTTGACTGGCTACGGGATGTTGAAAATAACAATCAGTAGTATTTACCAAATATATTTATTAAGTTGATGGCCAACTGTCATTACATTATTAGAAATTAATCTTAATAAATATACTACTATTAACTAGACTATCCACGTAGCTAAAGATATTATATTTTAACCAATTAGTACTAGAGATATGACTCTCAACATAATTAATTCAGGGTGTGTTGTAATGGTTCGGGATTGAAAATAGTGCTGTCCGTTCTGCATAATCTAAGTAGCTCAGATATAAAGACTCGACTTTACTTTTGACGACCTCCGTGGCGGAGTGGCGTACACACCGGTTTTCAAGGTGTCACCTGCTCCGAGGTCCCGGGTTCGATTCCCGGACGGGTCAATGTAGAAAAAAATGTGTTTTTCTACATTTTCTCGGGTCTGGGTGTTTGTGGTACCTTCGTAGTTTCTGGTTACCAAAATACGAATGCTTTAAATAGTTATTCAAATTGGGATCAGAACAATGTATGTGATGTTGTCCACATTTATTTATTTATTTATATATTAAAATTAAAATAGAATTAAGGTTTCAAGCAGCTGCCCTCATAGGAAAAAAAAGAAGATGGTATCTTAAGACGTTGTATACTCATCCGTATCGGTCAGTCACTTCACCTCACTTCAGAACATCCTTTGGAATCCCTGGTTAGGTCCTGAGCCTTCTTGTGGCTACTAAGCTCCCGCATGGAAGTCCATGTCAGTTCCCAAGAACAACCCAACGTTGAAAACCCAAAACTAAATTGACTTCACAAGTCGTTCAATACAAATCCTATGTTCATCATCAGGAACAGAACCTCAAGTTAAATGTTAATAATAATAAAAAGTAAAATATCAACTAACAATGGAAACGAAATATTAAACCCATCTGAAAAGAATTTTATCAAATTAAAATAACCTGTCCTTTGATACTAAACATGAGGTACGGAAACACACTTTTCCAATTAAATACTTACGTTTACTGAAGTATATCAGAAAACATATCCCTCGTCCGCTACCAATATTATATAGAAACTCCTCTGAAACAAATATACGATTTTACAATCACGCCATACGAGGAATTTGATCAACCAGTAAAAAATAAATTAATATTTCAATATATTTTACCTCATGTTGTTTTGCTATTAAACTTTTAAATATAAGTTGTAATAGATGCCCTCGACATCTTTGGATTGTTATTAACAACCACTATAAAAATATATCCGCCATTTGGGTCGGCGTTCACAGTCAGTCAAGTCCCGAAGAAAAAACCTAATCCTTCCTGTTATGACGTTCCGTTACGCGTTTCGATTTACTAAAGTTATCGATCATCTAATGACACTTAAATGGACGAAATCTTAATAAATTAAGAAACAGCCCTTATTCCCTTTATTAGAAACGAACCAGAAAGAAAATTATAATAAGAAATAGATATTCCAAACTTTAAATTGGGAAAAAAGGAACAATATGACTCAATACGGCGCCGTAGCGACGAATACAAGAACATCAATTATACTTAATACTTGTCCGAGATGGATTTTTACAAGTAGTAACGGCGAAGCACTAGCGCAGAGCCACAATTTTTTCAAAGCTAATAAAAAAAAGAGAAACAGAACGTTTTCAATGGCAACACTATCAAACGTCATTACGGTTTTTTGTGCGAGCGCGGTCACGTCGACGTTTTATAAAAGATGGGTAAAATATCTATTACTCTTAGGAAATATACCATAAAAAGCTCTGTCTCTACTGATTGGTCCTACAGTTAGCTCAGATGACAGAATGTGTCACTAAAAGAGTTAATTGAAAAACGGGACGCATTACTTGTCTCTGTGGGCGTTTGCAAACGTTCTTGATGTTCAAAATATTACACATACTTCAAGAAAAGAAAATCCTCAGTCTTCGTTTCAATTAGAAACCTTTGCTCAGAAAAAATAAATTAATATTGTGCCTACAATAAAATCGTATACCTATAGAGAAGACCAAGTTGTCAAGGAAAAAATGATGATCTTTTGATTTTAACCATCAAAAATCCAGTCATAAGTTGGTGGATTAAGTAGATTTTGAGAAAAGCTGGTATCTGGTGAATGTATCATTAAGATACATATATTCTTGGATTATACCACAAGACATACAACAACATCTGCTGTGCAGCAGAGGTCACGTGTTAGAAATGATTTTATATTAAAAAAACACTGCAGGATGGTCTCAGAATTCTTCTATATTCTAGGCTAATAATTCAAAATGTAGCAGAATTCAATAATACAGTGTGTAATAGTATTTTTCAGAGTGAAAAAATAAAATGTTTTTACTTAATATTAATCTCTCTCAAATTATTTATCTTATTAATTACAAAGTTTTAAGGTTTAATATTATACTTAATTACATATTTTTTTCATTCTTTAAAAATTGTACTAGTGATTCACAACCCATCTTCAAACATCTACATGTAAAAATCCATCTCGGACAAGTATTAAGTATAATTATAAGATTAAATGAACTTATGACTCGGACAAGTATTAAGTATAATTATAAGATTAAATGACTTAATGCACTGGTTTTGCCTGGCAACCCTAGCTGTCAGACGTAATAAAATCAGCTGCTGTAGATTTATTTAATTTTAATTAAAATTAAGTGATAATCATAGTTTTAATAACAAGATTAAGGCGTTATTCACAAACACAAATTGAAATTGTGTTAGTTTTGACCCAAAATTGTGAAGAAATTGAAACTAAGTCGCCGGCCGGCTTTGACGGCTAACAAATAAATTTGAAAGCAGCTTTAACGGATTATCTAAAACCAGGAGAGTACTGTTTTTTAATCAATTTTTATATAATAATTATTTGTGATAAACCTGTCAATAAGTAAATATTAACCGTAAATCTCATATCTATAAAATTGAGGTTATATTTACATTAAACAGACTTTATCGGGCTCTTGTTTGGTGCTAATTGCAGCTTGTTTGGCTACTGTTATCTATCACCTGAACTTCAGATACTACACAGACCTCACGAAAGTGAGATTCGCCATAATTCATCACACCTTGGCTCTGTTGTGCCTCTCTTTACTTGACGTAATAGTGGAAGTAAAGTTGACGATAACAACCCTGACGCCGCAGACAATTTACTCCATATACTAAACAATAATACCTAGCAGTAGTTAGATAGGTAGATTAGTGATTAATTTAAATAATTCTTTGTAGTTTTAAGTGAGATTACACATTCACTAGCTATCTTTTTGTACTTAATTAAAAGTAGATAACCTACCCTCTATATAAATAAATACTTCCTTTTTAAAAATAGTCTTACAAATAAGTCTTACAGTATAATAAAATACATTCATTCTATTAAATCTTAAGCGATTAACTAGTAACTGCCCACAACAACCATATTAGAACTAGTTTATTCAAATTTTCTTATTACATACAAATGAAAGTTTTATCTGGAAAAAGTTTTTAGCTGTTTGTTGTACACTCTTTTTTTTTATATTATTACAGACTAAGACCAAATTTTACCACTCAAAATGGCTTCCCAAACTGGTGTTATGACCCGGAAGATGACCACTCAGAACGCTGAGATTAGATTAAAAAAGGCACTAGAGGAATTACAACTCAGTAGGGAAAACTATAGCCAACTACTTAGGGAAAGAGATGATAGTGAAGATGAAATAAAAGCTGTCATATTTAAGAACACACAATTAAAAAAAGAATTAGCTGCCATACATGCCCAACTCCAGGAGGTCATGATACACCGTGATGAGTTACTCAATACAATTAGCAACTTTGACCAGTGCGGCAATATCTTTGAACAAACCCTAATACGCAATAATGAGTTAGAAAATAACCTGAGGGATGCCAATAAAACAATACTGCGTTTGGAAGAAGATAAAAGGGAACAAGAGTACTCTCAAACTCAAAATCTGTATGAGGAGTTGATCGGCACCCCGGGTAATCAAGATTTTACAGCAAAGTTAGATTTTTGTAATAGAACAAAATCAGGGGTCAATAGAAATCAAGTTAGATTTAACAAGAAAAAACACATTAAAAAATATATTAAACTAAATAAATACATATCTAAAACAAACAAACTCATTAAAAAACAAAAATGCTTTTATAATAATGTTTTACTAAGGAAGCAACGCTTAGATTTAGTTGATAGCTTAGAAATATATAACCAAAAACTACATGAAAGTAGATTAAAATATGACTTGGATATAGGACAATTGCAGGCTGACATCTCTAAGTTGCATAAGTCTTTGGAATCAATGACACATTTATATAACTCGGCAGAAGAACAAATTAACGAACACATTCTGGCTGCGAACAAATTACTGGATCTTGGTAATGAGGGAACTAGTTTTAAATCATTGCCAAATATTACAATAAATTCCACATTAAGTTCTTACCAACAGGGAGATGTGAGCAGGCCGTTGTCATCAATAAATTCAAATTTACAAGTAATTTCTAATGATGTAAGCCAGGTAATACCTTGTGTACAAGTAAAGGTTAATGATGTTTTTATGTATTCAGATAGATTAGGAGTTGGCTACGGTTCCTTATTAAATAATTATTTGAAATGTAATATTATAAATAATTGTATGCCAGATGCAAAATTTGATAAAATAATTGATTGCATACAAAATAGTAATTTAAATTCAAATTCAACACTCATTCTTATGGTGGGAAATAGTAAAAAAATTAGCAAATCAAATTTAATTAAAAATTGTACAATTTTGTCAAAAATTAATATAGAAAAAATTATCCTCTGTGCCTTCCCCTTTTGTAAAAATAACAGTAACGATGACAATAACAGTATTCACATATTGAATACTTTACTATATAATATTTAATATCAGTATATAAACTTGAAAAATTTTTTTTTTTTTTGTCTCAGGCGGGACTCGAACCCGCATCTCCTCGCATGCCGGGCGGGCGCCATACCATTAGGCCACCGAGACACTGCGACACGGCGCGAATTTTTCAAGCATATTCTTACGCTATAAGCCAGCGTTGTTTCATCAAATGTTAGGAGTTTGCACCCTTAACAACTGAAAGAAACATCTTTGCAGATGATTGACAGTCAGTTAAGATGAAACAGCTATTTATATACTTTATTTGATATTTTAGCAACTTAATTGCACTTATAATATCAGTATATAAACTTGAAAAATTTTTTTTTGTCTCAGGCGGGACTCGAACCCGCATCTCCTCGCATGCCGGGCGGGCGCCATACCATTAGGCCACCGAGACACTGCGACACGGCGCGAATTTTTCAAGCATATTCTTACGCTATAAGCCAGCGTTGTTTCATCAAATGTTAGGAGTTTGCACCCTTAACAACTGAAAGAAACATCTTTGCAGATGATTGACAGTCAGTTAAGATGAAACAGCTATTTATATACTTTATTTGATATTTTAGCAACTTAATTGCACTTATAATATCAGTATATAAACTTGAAAAAAAAAAAATTTCACTTATAATATCAGTATATAAACTTGAAAAAAAAAAAAATTTTTCAAGTTTATATACTGATATTATAAGTGCAATTAAGTTGCTAAAATATCAAATAAAGTATATAAATAGCTGTTTCATCTTAACTGACTGTCAATCATCTGCAAAGATGTTTCTTTCAGTTGTTAAGGGTGCAAACTCCTAACATTTGATGAAACAACGCTGGCTTATAGCGTAAGAATATGCTTGAAAAATTCGCGCCGTGTCGCAGTGTCTCGGTGGCCTAATGGTATGGCGCCCGCCCGGCATGCGAGGAGATGCGGGTTCGAGTCCCGCCTGAGACAAAATTTTTCAAGTTTATATACTGATATTATAAGTGCAATTAAGTTGCTAAAATATCAAATAAAGTATATAAATAGCTGTTTCATCTTAACTGACTGTCAATCATCTGCAAAGATGTTTCTTTCAGTTGTTAAGGGTGCAAACTCCTAACATTTGATGAAACAACGCTGGCTTATAGCGTAAGAATATGCTTGAAAAATTCGCGCCGTGTCGCAGTGTCTCGGTGGCCTAATGGTATGGCGCCCGCCCGGCATGCGAGGAGATGCGGGTTCGAGTCCCGCCTGAGACAAAATTTTTCAAGTTTATATACTGATATTATAAGTGCAATTAAGTTGCTAAAATATCAAATAAAGTATATAAATAGCTGTTTCATCTTAACTGACTGTCAATCATCTGCAAAGATGTTTCTTTCAGTTGTTAAGGGTGCAAACTCCTAACATTTGATGAAACAACGCTGGCTTATAGCGTAAGAATATGCTTGAAAAATTCGCGCCGTGTCGCAGTGTCTCGGTGGCCTAATGGTATGGCGCCCGCCCGGCATGCGAGGAGATGCGGGTTCGAGTCCCGCCTGAGACAAAATTTTTCAAGTTTATATACTGATATTATAAGTGCAATTAAGTTGCTAAAATATCAAATAAAGTATATAAATAGCTGTTTCATCTTAACTGACTGTCAATCATCTGCAAAGATGTTTCTTTCAGTTGTTAAGGGTGCAAACTCCTAACATTTGATGAAACAACGCTGGCTTATAGCGTAAGAATATGCTTGAAAAATTCGCGCCGTGTCGCAGTGTCTCGGTGGCCTAATGGTATGGCGCCCGCCCGGCATGCGAGGAGATGCGGGTTCGAGTCCCGCCTGAGACAAAATTTTTCAAGTTTATATACTGATATTATAAGTGCAATTAAGTTGCTAAAATATCAAATAAAGTATATATAATATTTGTCAAAATAATGACAAATTTGTGTTTTTTGACACAAACAAATTTACAAAAAATTGTTGTGTTATGACTGGCAGCTCT
Source organism: Anania crocealis (assembly GCA_949315895.1). Classification (NCBI taxonomy): domain Eukaryota; kingdom Metazoa; phylum Arthropoda; class Insecta; order Lepidoptera; family Crambidae; genus Anania; species Anania crocealis. The sequence continues at coordinate 15,192,795 of OX438863.1, forward strand.
ATACACCTGCCTAACAAAATGAAAAAACAAATAGCAAGTTTGCTAGCTTACAATATTAACAGTTTTGTTATTAAAACAAAAACTTTTTGTAGTGAACCGATTAGTAAATGTACTAATCCAAGTATTTTTCCTTTGACATCCTCTGAGGCTTTAAACTAAGAGGGAAGACAAAAGCTAGGCCGAATATGTATTTTAATGTTGTTCATCAAAACATTCAAGGCCTGGCCGGCAAAGAGTTAGGTTTAGGATTATTTTTAAAAGATTTTAATGTTCATGTAATTTGCCTCACAGAACATTGGATAAAAAAACATGAACTAATGTTAAACATTGAAAATTATAAAGTCGGTAGTTCGCTCATAAGGGAGTCTGCATCTAGAGGAGGATCACTTATTCTTGTTAAAAATGAATTCAAATGTAAAGAACGCAAAGACATCGTGTCGCTTTCAGTTGAGCGAACTATTGAGCTAGCATGTGTTGAGCTGGAACAATTTATAATAATTAGCGTGTATAGCCCCCCCAAATCTAATTACCATATTTTTGAATCCACTATGGATGAGGCTCTGAGAAGGCTATCAAAATCGTGTAAAAAAGTAGTTGTATGCGGTGATTTCAACGTTAATATATTAGTAGACACACAAACGTCCACTCAATTTCTTAATCTCTTCAAGTCATATGATTTAATAAATCTTTTCAATGAACCTACCAGGGTAACGCCCACGTCGGCTACTTGCTTAGATAATATTTTTTGTAATGGTAAAGTGTTAAAAAAAACCATATTGAATTGTCTAACTTCAGACCATAGTGGACAGGAAGCATCATTTGAGCACCATCGTGTCCCAAACATAGTAGATTATGTGTATAGGCCGGTTACTATTAATAAAATAGACAGATTTAAAGCAAAAATTGAAAATGGTGTTAATTTACTAAAGCCTGGTAGTCAGAATGTTGATCAATTATATGAGGGCCTTTTTGGTTTGGTAAAAAATGAATTTGATAATCATTTTAAGCAGAAAAAAGTAAAAATTAACAAACAGAATTGTAAGTTTAATGAATGGGCTACACCTGGTATTTACAAAAGTAGAAAAACATTATATGATTTGTATAGTCTAAAAGCTGAATCTCAAAACCACAACATTATAGACCATGTTAAAAAATACTCCAAATTATTTAAAATAGTATGCGCCAAAGCAAAGTCAATTTATCTTCATAATTTAATTTCGGCTTCCAAAAATAAAGCGAAAACTACTTGGAATATTATAAATAAAGAAACATGTAGACTAAAACCAAGCAATCCTGCTTACTCTCTCAAATTAGGGGATAAGTTAATAAACACGAGCACAGAGGTTGCGAATACATTTGAGAATTTTTTTTCAAACATAGCTTCCTCCACTACTGAAGGGCTTGCTTCTTCCGCTGATCTAGCTGAATCCCTTCTCAAGTCGGCTGTCGATGAGTGCAAATTTTCATTTAATTTTAGACATATAAACCCTGATTTAATTATAAAAACTTTTAGAGAATTGAATATGAAAAAAACTGAAGATCTTTGGGGAATTTCCGTTCATATTATCAATACAATTATAAATTCAATAGCCCCTCATCTCGCAATAATTTTCAACAAATGTATTGATGATAGACAGTTTCCAACTTTAATGAAGTTTAGCAAAATTATTCCATTATTTAAATCCGGCGAGAAATGCGATCCCGCTAATTTTCGACCAATATCTATCTTGCCAGTACTAAGTAAAATATTTGAAAAAATTATGTTTAGTCAACTTTTATCGCACTTTAATTTGAATAAATTATTACATCACAATCAATATGGATTCAGGAAAGGTAGAAATACCACTGATGCGGGAGTAGCACTTCTTAAACACGTATTCGATGCTTGGGAGAGTAGGTTAGATGCTATAGGTGTTTTTTGTGACCTGTCAAAGGCATTTGATTGTGTGGACCATAAAACGTTAATTAAAAAACTCAGACATTATGGTGTTTCGAATGATTCGTTAGATTTAATTAACTCATATCTCACAGGTAGAACACAAAAAGTTTGCATTGATGGAACTGAGTCTTCAGGGTCGGCCCTTATCATGGGTGTCCCTCAGGGATCAGTATTAGGACCCTTGCTATTTTTAATATACATTAACGACCTTCCATATTATATGTATAATCTTTGTGAGATGGTATTGTTTGCAGATGACACTTCAATAATTTTTAAAATTAAGAGGGGCGAATTATCATTTGACGATGTTAACAATACCCTCTCTAAATTATTGCATTGGTTTGCTACGAATAATCTTTTGCTTAATGCAAGAAAAACAAAATGTGTTAAATTTACTTTGCCTAATGTAAGGTTTTCCGCCACAAATGTTATTGTAAAAGATGAGCCATTAGACACAGTAGACTCCTCTACCTTTTTAGGTATAACTGTAGACTCTCGACTGCAATGGGGTGCTCATATCAGGTCTCTGTCTGGAAGACTTAGTTCTGCTGCTTATGCTGTGCGAAAGATAAGACAATTGACTGATGTTGGAACGGCAAGATTAGTATATTTTAGCTACTTTCACAGTATAATGTCATACGGTATTTTGTTATGGGGCTCAGCGGCAGATATTGAGTCTATTTTTATATTGCAAAAACGTGCTGTGCGGGCTATTTACGGCCTTAGACCCCGTGACTCTCTAAGAGAGCTATTCAAAGAGATCAACATACTAATAGTTGCATCTCAATACATTTTCGAAAACATTATGTACGTCCGTAAAAACCTCGAATTTTTTGTCAAAAATAGTGACGTACACAATTTCAATACCCGAAATAAAGATAAACTTGCCGTTCCAGGATTCAGACTGCGAAAAGTAGGTAATTCGTTCATGGGAAATTGTATCCGTATTTTCAACAAATTACCACTATCAATTGCTGACCTCCCTGTACATAAATTCAAATCATATATCAAAGTTGTTTTAATGAAAAAGGGCTATTACACTATTGATGATTATATAAATGATAGGAACGTTTGGCTTTAAATTGTATCAGCTCGCACTGGCATATATCTTATGTAAACATGTTTATTTAAAAAAAGGCTGACAATAGTGACCGAGTTTCTTGCGCTGCTTCTTCTCGGCACTAGCCCACATTTCTGGAGTCTCCGTGAAAAGGGATATAACTCGAAAATCTTGATTTTTGGGAAATGGCGTTTAAAGTTTTAAAAAAATATTTTTCTTTTTCTGGTACAGATTTTTTGAAACGGGTTTTTGGAAATTAGAATTATTAATTTGAAGTATTTTTTCACATGTGATTAGAATTTTAAAATGATTTAGGTTATTATTTATGTACAAAAATGTTTAATTACATCACTTGACACATTAGAATGTTTAAGAATGATTTTGTGTATATTGATGTAACTTGACTTCAAACATTTTACACAACAAAACTTATCTTAGTGTTCAATGATACAACTTCCTTGAAAACAAGCATATTTTCATTCGTGTTTAGTATATCATAAAAGGGTAAAGAGCGATTATTTATACTTTTGTGTGTAGATTATTCTGGCCGTATGTAGTTTTTAATTTGCTAACATTTTATCAATTTAAATTAACTTACACAGCATTTGAGCGATATAAGACGGGTGTATTGTGATATAATTAGTCATTTAAGTGACATAACTTGTCATGAATTTCGTGTAGTATGATACATTTACAGCATCATTTATTAATTAATTTTAAAAACGACTGTTAGTTTACTAAAACAAAATAAAGGCATTGTATTTTGTTTCTATTCAGAAGTTAATATAATATACTAAAATAACATGATCATCATTTAACTCTATCCCTAATAAACTATCTGTAAATATCTAAAGGAAATATTTTATATTTTATTTGAAAATTGCTTATTTTTTGCCATAGTGCTAAGTTCTTAACATTGTAGAATGTTAAATACCTCCTAAAATTAAAAAATAATGATGGTTGTGTTGGTTAACAAAAACACAAAACTTCAGTTCAATCAATTTTAATTATTTTTATGTACCTATTATAATAATTGAGGTAACATTTTCACTTACACAAAGTAAACGAAATATTAAAGAGATAGGTACATAATCTGGTATGTTATCTTCAGTAGAAATAATATTTTAATTATTATATTATAAAGGTATCAAAGTTGTGGTTTAAATATATACACATTAGACCTTCATAATTATTTAAAGGGTAAATACAATAAAAGAGAAGTACAGAAAAAATACAAAAGGCTTGCCAGTCTTAATAAGGTTAAAGATCTGAACGTATTTTTTAGCAGTATATGCTATCAATATGAGAAGAAATTAATCATTTAAAAAAAATAAACGAACTTTTTAAATTTATAATCATAAGGCTAATAGATAAGGTTAGGAAAAAGTTATAGAATAATCCAGGTTGTAAAAAAAAATCTTTTTTTATCAACAATAATATATTTCCATGATTTACAACTCGGGTAACCCTTGACATATGTAAAATTTTGGCACGATAACTTTACTTTATAATATATTAATATATAATTTTAAACAAGACAACCTGGACAATGTTACAATCCCTAAATCATCATAACACTTAGTTCTAATCATTTAACAGACTTGTTTGTACCCATTAGATACCTACTTAAATATTTAAAAAGGATAACAATAACGTAAAAAATACAGTTTTCAAGAAGAAAAAACACAAATGGGTAACTTTTACCTTAGCATAAAGATCTTATTACCATTGTAAGCAGTCTTTTCTGAAAATAATAGAAGAGATCATCAATCAATTGTTACGAAATTGTAAACGGACTTGACTTTTAAGGGCAGACTAAGTCTATGGATTAGGTTAACATTACTTCACTTATTTCTAATCAGTCAACAGATTTGTTTCATATTTGGTTTTAATCTTCTGAAAAAATTACTAACTAGCTTAGTCATCTTCTTCAGATACTGCTAAATCGGGATCTGTATCACGTAAATCACTCTTTGTCACCAATTCATGATAAAAATCATGCACACTTGGGTCAATATATTCTAAGAGAGATATTAAATCTTTTTTCTTTTGAACAGATATAGGCACAGGTCCCTGATAGCATTTTTCAATAGCATTCAGAGAAATCATATTATAGTCTTTATTTCGTTTTGCATATGATAAAGAAAAATATTCCTGAGCATCATAAGTGTCTTTATATTCAAAACACGGGAACTGAAATTTGCTAAATTTCAGAACTCGAACATTTGACCAAACAAATTTTTGGCCGGTGGCATTAGTCTTTTTGATCATTAAATTGTGTTTAATAAATTTTGCAAAATCGTAAAAATCGTTTTCTGTCATTTCAATGACAGAAAACTTGTTTTGCCGTTTTGAAGCCGATCTTACCAACTGGCACCAGTCTCGTGGATGATGTATATTTATTGATGTTCTTTTCCTGGCCCTTTCAATCAAGGCGTGATCACTGTCTACTTCCATATGGGTGTGCCCTGGTATAAGGAATTTATGCTGAATACTTTGTAGCTGCTCAGATTCCTTTACAGCTAGCATTAGTGCAGTAGCAACTATGGAATTTTTATTTTGACCGCTGCACGAGTCAGAATACATGATTAAGTTTTTGGCCTCAGGGTGAAGTAGAGGCAACCTTGTAATTATAAAATCGTATAGGCAAGTTGCGACTTGGTTGGCGCCTCTACCACCACTTGACTCAGGCCACATGTAGCAGTAAGCGGTATTGGTAAAAAAATCATGTATTGTGAGATTGAAAACCCAAAGTTGACGTTTATAAAAGGCTGATTGGGTATTCAGCATTGGAGTGGGGAGGCATTGTTGTAAATCGAAGGCTATTACACATGTTTCTGTACCACTCTGGGCCAATTTTTTGTCATTCCTTTTTTCATCGTAAGCCATCTGACACATTTCTTGGTGCTGAGTTAGCTGATCGTTAATATGTTTTTTTTCATCGGAGTCAGTTGAAAATTTGAGTTTCATGTTTAAAATATTGCATTTATTACAGGTGTCGATTGTTGGTTTTTTGAAAGACAGGTTAAGGTCTTTAAAAACTTTGGAATAAACAGTCTTAGATACTGGATTATCATTTTCAATCATATAGAGGCTATACATAGTATCTAAAGAAAGATCAGGACTAAGGTATTTTTTCGAAGACTTAGCTCTTGAGTAATGAGACTCATAGGCCGGAAATTTTTTAATATGTCTTTCAACTTCTTTTAATCTGTCAATTGATATCTTTTTGTAGCTAGCAGCCCGACCTCTTTCGCTTTTAGGAACTCTGCCGTATTTTTTAATTTTCTCACAAACAGTTTGAATGAACCTGTTACTTTCTCCAAGAGTTTTAAGAAAACAACCTTTGCATATATCAAACTCCTCAGTGAAATGAATAAGTTTATATGAGTTACTGACTTGTCTAGAACGCGTAGATCCCACTTTACTAGTTTTCTTTTTATTAATTTTAATGAGTCTTTCAACGTACTTTGCTCGCTCGTCATAGGATCCTAAGTTCCAGTATTCTTTGAAAATATTTTCCCTTACCTCGTGTGTTATGCGAGTATTACATTTCATCCTGCAGTCTTTTAGGGGAGCTAAATTTCTGCCAGGTTTCAACTTACCCAATAACGTAACATAGCTTTTACCGGCGTTCCTTAGAACCAACCTGGCTGCTCTTGCTTCTCTTCTTTCTTTGAGAGATTTTCGTTGCTTCTTTTTCTTAAGGTGTACTGATTCTGTTGTTTCTTGATCTACATCATCTTCTACCTCTGGAACATTAATATTTGGTCCATCTTTTGTTGCTTCAGTTGAACGTTGATTTTCTTTCAAGTCTTCAGAAAGATTACCCGCTACTTCGATGTTGATATCCGAAATTCCAGTGTCTTGTTCTTTAGGATTATTAGGCGTTTCTTTAAGCAAACGACTTTTTAAATTTGAATCAGATTCTAGGTCCAGTATACTTATAGATTCGTCTCCTGATGACATATCCTCAACGTCAAACGGTTTTGTTTTAACTTGATCTTGTTCTTGCGCACGTATGATTTTTCCACTAGTCGCACGGCTTGTACTATCTTGCTCACTAGAAAAATCTGGACTTGAAGGAATAACCGTTTTGTTTAAATTTTCTGTTCTTCGTGTTTTTGCTGGAATACTTTCAATGCTTGTATCTAATTCACTTTCGGGGATGTAATCATCACTGCTTCCAGAGCTAAAATCTAAAGAACTATCAATGTTGTCAGATTCTTCAACTTTTTCAGGACTATGATTATTTTTAACTTTGTGAAAATAATCAATAGAGACTATTTGTTCTTTCAAGTTTTCTTTTACTTTCTGCATATCTTTTACTGTAGCTGTTTCTTCTCGGTCTGTATTTTCCTTTCTTTTTTCTTTACTTATATGTCCTACTAGCGAATCTGCCATAATTTTGTCCAAACGTGCCTTTACTGCCAACTGGAAAAATCCATACAGACCTCGATTAGGTATTTTTAAATTTGTCATAATATAATGATTGGAAAGGATTAGTTAACTATAGTTTACTCATAAATCGTGTCAATGATGAGCCTAGCGTTAATGATTACATATACATAGAACCAAGTAACTCTAATTTTTAAGTTTTCAGGGTTCCGAAGCCAAATCCCCTAGATAGGGGGGGGGGCTCTCTACTTTTAAATTAAGACAGTGAAAATTTAAAAAGACTATGCTGCTAGATTTTAACAAATACTTTCAATGAAAATTGGTTTGAACGTGATCAAACCGGTAGAGTTTTTAAGATATACCCATTTTCATCAATCGCAAATATAACTTTGTCCTTCATACAAACACTATGAAAAGCAAAGTTATTTTTGCTGTCATTTTTTTTTCCCTAGGTGGAAGTAAGTGGACCTCGAATTCAGTTAAATGTTAGCACGGAACCTTCAGTGCGTAGATCCAAGTTGCACTTTGCTGGTTTTTATGCTATACATGAAACAGACGCGTATATCATACTTTGGTAATAATGTCAATATAAAATGACGGAAGACTTTCTAGCAGGAATCAAAAAAAAACTAATAAAACAATGCTACGAATTAACACACAGAAGTTTTTATACGCTAAGCCCAAAAACGCGACTATAAATTCTAAATTCTTCAAGTCAAAAATAATCATTCAATCAAATGCTCGATTGACGTTAGAATCGCGGCCCTGCTTATTTTGAGGTACACAACCCTAAAAACTACCTACTATAAAACCTAAGTAAGAAGTTTAACCTTTACTTGTAGATATAACGCGAAAATTTTCGGTAGGTACCTAAAAATACAATTAAATGTTAATAAACAACATCAATATAAATCTTGTGAGGTACAAAGCTAAGTGCGGGTGTAACTAAATGGTGAGATAATAGGTGTCGCGTGCGTGCGACGGTGCGACGTTTTCTGCGCATGAAAGGTAGGTATATAACTTGGGCATTATTGGGTAAACCCCGACTGGCCTCTCGCTCGACGAGAGAATCGCGCGCGCGGTGCGGTGAGGCATCTCTCGTCGTTCATTTGCAATAAGTCTATGTTCATTTGATGTTCGCGAAGACGCACATTCTCGAAAGAGGAATACCGTCAATCTAGCCAGGCGGTCAAAATAATCTCGCGAATATAACTTTATACAATACCTACTTACAAATTACTTATAACTTACAATTATTATACTGAGAACCAATGCATGTTGTATGCGCAGCATTTGTTATGTGTGTGTGTGTCATAACACGTCATGTTTACACAATGATGAAATTTTAAAAAAACGATGAAACAACTCAATACATATTATATCTAATTAGTTTCGGTTCATGTATAGCAATTAGGAACATAATTTGAATTTAGTAAAGGAATCATGAAGACATTAAACTAAGGTATCTTAAGAAAAAAAATATTTTACACAAAAATAAATTATCGCTGATTGCGTGAAAACGGGTACAACTTACATCAAATTACGGAACCACATTACGAAAAATTAGTGTAAACTGGTATAACTTACATTACGCTTCATAATGACTGTTGTGCGTGAACGTTGGCTGCGGACTGAGCGCTTCTGACCTGCGCAAACACTCACCTGATGTTTTTTCTCACTCATGCATGCATGTTTTACATATCTAGCTTCTCTTTCCTGCGTTACGGAGGTGGAAGGGAGGCAGGGGCGGAGACTCACTTATACCGCTTTACACAATACAAAACACAAAAAAATCTTCAAATATTGCAATACTTCTTGATATAACTCTATTTGTGCAGTATACACATCTTTTTCATTTGGTTTTTAATGATACAACTTCACTTATATCATTATACATTTAAAAAATCTATCCTAAAATTTCATTTATAACGATACAAGTCGAGTTGTAGTAGTTTTCACCGATAAAAAATCAATATTTAATCATGTGTATTTAAATATAACTTGAGTTGTATTTATGAGCACGAAATCCAAATTGAAATTGACAATAGTGTTAAACGTTATAACTCGAGTTGTATTGTTATACATGAATAAATAGTAGTTTTTTGCTAGGTTCATAATGTTATAACTAAACATGCATTTTTATACACGAATAAATTCTTAAAATAGTCAAAAATTTGCCTACTTACATCACTAGGCACGAATGCTAACTACGGCGCTTTATGTCGTAGGAACACGTGGATAAGACAGAAAAATCGGTGTTTTTTTTGTCATTCGTAATGTGCAAAAAAATTAAGATTGATATAAGTCGACTTAAACCCCTTTTCACGGAGACTCCAGATTTGTCCCGAAGCAGTGGTAGGTTAAATATTGGGACGTGTAAAAGCGCCTCCAGGGGCCTATTTGCAGAAATAAAACTGATTTTAACTGATTTTAACTGATTTTACCTTAAGTGAAGTTATACGAAGGCAGTCCCAAAAACCCACCCACTAATACTAAATTCTATAGTAGGTATTATCCCATTAGTTGGGTTGTTCATAATGCTTATCTTTAAACGTAATGACATTTGATAGTGTTGCCATAGAAAACGATCTGTTTCTCTTTTTTTTTAGCTTTGAAAACATTGTGGCTCTGCGCTAGTGCTTCGCCGTTACTACATGTAAAAATCCATCTCGGACAAGTATCTTCGCATAATTAAGATTGAACTTCACTTAAGGTAAGTTCGTTTAATCTTATAATAGATGTCGCTAGGCGCCAAAAAATAGCTTGCGTAGAATTTGCGTCCTTACACTGTGACGTTTGTTAACATTATTGGTTTTGCAGAGGATTTTTTTTAAACGAACTTATATAATACTTACTTACTACTAGCTAAATAATAATTATTTTATATTAAATTAAGCTGAGGCGTCGTCTTTTTTATCTTTTTTTATTAGTAAACATAACAATCAGTGGTGGGTAAGTTCTCAAGTTTAACGAGAAGAAAGCTTATTATTCTCATTCGTTGCTGCCGCAGCTAATATAAACCAAGTAGGCAATAAATCTTTTATTACCACTATTTGGCGTAAAAAGATTTTATGATATCTTTTTTCATTACTTCTTGAACCATTATAAAGTTTAATTAACTTTTTAAAACCGAGTTAATCTAGCAAAAAAGGACTAAAGAAGAATTAAAAGATATTAAAAGTGAGTAAAATAAGATCCATTAAAGTCTTTTCATTAAAGCTTTAGACTTTTTCTTTACAATCCATCCTAAATATAAAACCTTTTTTGCAGTGCTTATTAGGTACAATGGGTAATTTATAGAAAAAAAATTAACATAGGAGTATACATTTTATTTTATTTTGAAATAGTGTTTACACTACTCTAAATCGAATGAAAAATTGTAAAGTAGAGGCAACGTTTTCGGCTGCACGTTAGGTTTAATGGCACCGTGTAAGTGAAACGACTAAAAAAGATTAAGTTCCGAATTCGACTGTATATAATCCACAAGTACTGTTTGATAAATAGTATCCTAGAAAGTAGAAAATCATTTCAAAGTACCTAATTTATTGTTGTAGCATTCGACATGTTGTTTTTTTTTTCAATTAAAGGTAGACTTTCTCATCCGGACTATAATAAGGAATCGATTAATACTTCATTTACCATAATCGGCTCAGTAGTTCAGCCGCAAATGAGGAACCCAGGTAAATACCTACATAATATACATAGACTGCTAAAATCATTACCCCTTCTGTCTTCCCCTTTGCCTAAGTCGTATAAAAATGAATCGGAAAAACATAAAACAGAATGGCTCAAACTTCACAAGTGGCAGAATAAATCTAAAAATGGTTCGACATCGTCTGCTTTTTTACATTTAGTAATCTGACAACAGTTTAGTGTACTTATGTCATCCCTTCACCTCGACAGAGGAGGCCCCACACCCTAGTAGGCAAGTACTAGGTACCTATTAGTTATCCTGTGACTCTACGTAGCTCTCAATTTAAGATCATCATCATCATCATCGTTTAATATAATTCTACAGCTGTGGGTCTAGCACAAAAAACTATCGAATTCAAATCGTTTGCGTGTTCGTGTCGCCATCGAAATATAACTACAAAATAAAGCACGAACTTTGTGTCGTTTGCTTTCGATACGCAAACGATTCGAAGTCGATAGTTTTTTGTGCTAGAGGTACAGGACATGCTTCTTGAAGGAGGATAATGCCATAATTGCCAAACTTGGTAGGCGGATTGGCGATCGCAGTTTTGCCAATGGCCGGCAGCAATTTTTAAGGCACCTCTTACGACACTAGAATGAGAAGAGGTGGCGGTGACTATTTTAGCCCGGCACCACTTATTGCAGCGATTTAAAAAACACCTCTTGTTAATACTTTATATGATATTTAAGCAATTTAATTGCAATTATAATATCAGTATTTTAACTTGAAAAATTATGTCTCAGGCGGGACTCGAACCCGCATCTAATCGCATGCCAGGCTTTTTTGTTAAATTCAGAACCGACATCATAATAGAAAATGCACTAAAAAAACTTTTTGATTTCGTAAACTTATGAAAGCTTTTCTTTGCAACTACTAGCGCCATCTATGCTACGGACTAAAAACTCAGTTTCCTACGCTGCGTTCCCGGCATAGGGAAAGTTCCCTATGGTTCCCGGTAAACAACTTGGGCGTAGATAGTACTGCCACCTGTTTATATCATTTGAACTACTCAGCAACCAGGAATAGGTGTTTTCCGCAACCATACCAGTGTTTTAGTACAACCAGTTTCGAATAGATGACGCATTAATAAATATAAAATATTTTGAAAACGTCATCAGCGTGTTTTGTATCATGTTAATTTATTTACTTTAAAAATTGATATAATATTCACATTTTAATAATTATTAAGAGTGTTTTTAGTGATGTTTAATTTTATTTATCCGAAAAACAAAAAAACTTTTATATTAATTTTCGGGCTAAAGACTCACGTCTTGAAGAATTTTACTTTTAATCCACCACTTAACAGATTGAAACACCTAAAATCATTGCCGCAACCCTGCTTAAGTTTTAAATTTCGACTTAAGTTTAGTTTAGTGTGAGCATTAAATATGGCATAAGATTTTATGATAATAATTAAAAAACATACTGATCTTAATTAAATTAAAACAGTATTTATTATATCATTTATATTTAGGGTTTCGCCCCTTTAAAAGCAAAAATACTATAAAATATATTCAAACTTTATGTTCCAACACATAATTTTCAGTTGGTTTATTAGTCGATGTACGAAAGATAGTTGGTAATAAAATTATTTTCTTCCCTATGACTAATGGTATATTCGTTCAAAACGTATTAACTATTTAATTTCAAATCTCTATCGACCTTTTCTTTCTCAAGATTTCGTAACAAGTTTGGGCATTATCTCATGATTTCCCCAAGGAGGACTGTACCTAGTCTTCCACATAAATGAGATGTCTCATTGAATTATGGACAATAAGGTGATAAAGTTATTAACTATTACTATTGCTTTGGACAGAACAAACCATAAAACAAAATATTTAGAATTAACAATCTTCTAGGTAGCTTGGTGTAGTACTGGTGTACTAATGAGACAAAATCGACAAAACTTAATTTTACGAATATGAATCTTCTTCGTTCTCTCACTCACATAATATTTAGTCACTATTGTGCATACAAATAAAAAAATACGTATGAAATTACGCCACGCACTTATTTTGACAAACTTTTTGATTAAATTTAAGAAATAAATTTAAAGATAGATACACTTTTTTGCACTAAAGACAAAGTAGTACAATGTTCTGTTTGGGATCGTGTTTACCCTTTACACTTTACATGTTTATTTTTGAAAGTGTATATTCTGTGTAAAATACTGTCATACGAGAATTTTTTCATAAAAAACTTTTCCTGGCCAGTACAAACATAACAAAAAAATAACAATTAGGTGCTATCGGCCGGATGTTATATGCACATTTTGGTGATGATTTTTTATTTATAGTAAAGAAGATTTACATGCTGTGTAAATTGCAATAAACAAACATGAAAATCTAATCTAGCTAAAGGTTCATTCAAAATTGTACGTTATTCCCATACGTAAAAAAGAAATAATTTAGGTAAACCTTTTTGCTAAAGCTGAGCCCTGAGGCATTCTGATAGCTGGTAGAGACATGCATGTAATCGCAGGCCGTCGTTCACTGATCCAGTTAACCGCTGCTTTATGCCTCCCTAGGTTTTCAGAGTTAAATCGTGTATAAGAAGAAAATCGTCTAAAGTAGGTAATCAAGCTTAAATTATTTTTAAGAAATTGACGCATTAATAGAAAATTTAAGCATTTTCGGAAAATTGACGCAAACCACCAACCTATTTTTAATTTGGGACTCCTTTGTTAGAATTATTATGCCATGTAATTTAAATCGTCTTATTTTATGATTGATGCTAAACAATATTATGTAATTAAGAATCACGTCTAAATTAGTAATTAAATTTCATTTTTAGTATAAGTAAGTTTTTTGGCATTACTTGCCAAGTTTCATAGCTTCAGGTCAAATGAAAATAGTTGATGAATTTTGTTTTCCTTTAGAGTGTTTAATAGAAATAGACGGTTTCGATTTTCGTACAGGAGGAAATTTTAACCACCTTCCAAATTTTAATATATCAATCTACGAGACAAAAAACAAATGACGTATTTTTTCATTTGGTATAGCCCAGTAAAAAAATTACAAAATAAAGAACTTAGAAAATGTCCACCAAAAATCTAAAATTTTTGATACGGCCGCCTAGCAACACTTTTTTTACGCGATGCGCATCTCATTAATTCATTACGATACTATTTAGAAGTTTTTGATTTTTCCCTATATACTTTAACAGGCCTAGGACCGTAAAAGTAAGGTTAGGTAAGTACGTACACCCAATGACCCAATGTGATACAGTTTAAATTAATCGATTCAAGAAATTCTCTGATTCCGAGTTCTCACATAATATTTGTTTAAGGGTTTATATTATCAGGAATCTGGCCAGTAAGATTCATTGTACAAGTATTATTAATCGAATTAAAACAATCTGTCACATAACCCAGTACATCATGTTAGAATTAGGCCAGCATTCAGTCATGTCGGCCGCGCGTGCTCAAGCATTCAACTGTAGTCTGTTGAACTATTGGAACAAATTGATATATTGACAAGTAAAATATATTAAAATAATATATAATAGATTTTAAACAGTTACACTTTTAATTTGGATTACTAATCACAACTCAACATTACTCGTTAGTATTATTTAAATGTGATGTTGAAATTAATTTCACGAATTTAAACTACGCCTTTTTGTTACACTGGCAACTCATATACCAATATTTAAAACAGGGGTTTTTGGCGGGAGTTCGTGAGATACGTTTGGAGTCCGTTTATTTTATCGAATTTTTATTGTTTATAGTGATTTTTGGGTCGTAAAAGTGGTGTTATTTTACGAAACAAAGTGTCGTGCGAGTGAACAATATACAGTTCGGTGAAATAACAAGGTGTATGGGTCGTAACCAAGAAAAGTGGGCCGTGAATTTTGCTCGGGATCGCGAACAGTTCACCTCTTTCTTGGGGACTTCTCTACATTCCTTCAAACTTTCGATTGTCTCCAAAAACTCCATCGAAGCATTAAAACGTCTAACATCAACGTTTTAATGCAAAAATAAAGAAAATTTTACTAAAGAATTGGCTGTATGGACAAGTATCCGAAGCCGTTAAACCTACTAAGGAAAAAAAAAAGAAAAAAAAATATTTAAACATTGATTAAATTTTACAGATCATATGCGACTTTCAGTGTTTGTTTACTTTGCTTTACAGTTACTTCAAACAAATTTCCAGTTGACATTTTATAGGTATTGTTTTGTACAGAAAACGGCAGGTCAACCTTACCAAAAAGTTAAAGGTCATTGACTTGATTTTCAACTTTAAGTCCAACAAGTAGAGATCAATATCAATTGAGAAAATTTGACGTTTTGTGGTGGGTTTACTTGCTGTTGTCTGTACCTAACTGCAAAATACATTTTCAAAGGTATATCTATTATCAAAAATGATAAAGTAAATTCATAAATGATGGAATGTTTGAAAATTAAAAACCATTTTCGAGTTCTGCTTTATGTGAGACTTAAATCCATGATCCGAATCCTTTTTACATGACTGCACTTTCATCCAGGCTATGAAGAAGTAACTTTTGTCAGAAACTTTTTTCAAGTGGATAACATTATGAGATAGAGACAGATATATTTTATGATTTACTTTCTTACATAAATAGTCAGTTTATCTTAAACATCTGCCTCAGTTTATTCACAACATAAAAATCTGAATGCACCCATCACAATACAGTTTTAGAAACAATTTCTATGGAAAAATGTGTTTAATATTTTCCTTGAATTTTTTCAGAATTTAGCAAATATTGCGATTTTGGACAGGCCGTTCTTAACTTTAAGCGAGAGGAGCATTTAATTTTTATTTATTTAAATACGGTGTAGACGTCATGTATTTAACATAGAGTTTTTAAAATTATATAAAATTATCGAAAGACATAACTTTCGTCCGGATAAAGATAATAGTTTTGATAAATTAAGACCTTAGCCATTAGAATCAAAATAAGTCATCCAAAAAACGCCTAATGTATAGGTGAAACAGAAACAAATTTACAAAAAAAATTAAAAGTCGTAAGCCTAGAACGAAACGAAGACATCTCGCGTTTAAAAGACAAACGCTTCAAAATGGACAGCAGTAGCCCAAATTACGGTTTCCTAAATAAAACGCCTGAAAGCTTAAGGAATTTTATCTCGAAACTCATTGGACTGATTTCTTGTTGTCTAAATGTTGGCTAATTGAAACGAAACCGTTAGCGTTAGCTGTTCTTTTCTTTCAATCACATGATTTTTAGGGTACCGTAGCCGAATGGCAAAAAACGGAACCCTTATAGTTGCGTCAAGTCTGTCTGTCTGTCTGTATGTCCGTCCGTGTATCACAGCCATTTTATTCTGAAAGTATTATCATTACATAGTTGAAACTTGGTAGGTAGGTGTATCCTGTCAACAGCTTTACGATTCTCATACAAAAATAAAAAATAAGGGCTTCCCATACATAGAACTAAAACAGAATTTTTTTTTACTCAAAACTATTTAATGACAGAGGTTCGTAGAACTATTTTTTCCAAAAGTCTAAGATTTAGAAGATAGACGCTTCTAAAGTGGTAACATAGGTGTCCCCCTCTAACTTTTAAACCAAGCAAGCGAAAATTTTGAAAAAAATATATAATGTAGATCTTAACAAACACTTTCAAAGAAAATTGGTTTGAACGAGATCAAACCGGTAGTTTTTGAGAAATAGTAAATTTTTAACAACCGCAAATATAACTTTGTCCTTTATACAAACACTATAAAAAACAAAGTTAAGTCAATTAAATATTCTGGTATTATGAATAAGTGGTAATAGTGGTAGTAAGTGGACCCCTAATTCAGTTAAAGTTGTTTCGCCCACTAAGGGTTCCGCCCTTAGTGGGCGAATCCAACTCGCACTTGGCCGGTTCTTTTTTATGTAGGACCGTAATATTTGACAGCTTTTTCAACTCATTATGTTTATTTTATTATCTGTATAATTTATCAGTACCTTACAGCCAAAAAAGCGCTTTTTACATTTTAACTTTGAAGCATCGAAATTGTTTGTTTTCTTCAAAATATTCCAAGTGTTTCGTTGAAATGCTTACTTAGAAAAACAATTAGTCAAAAATTCATTCGTAAAGCAGCTCGTAAAGGAAATAAATAATATATAAGTAAACTAAAATCTTGTTCTAATCGTATTTCTGATATTCTACAGACAGGAATTTGCGTTTCATCTCCATCGACATCATCGTTTAGGTTTTCGGTTGCCCTAGGTAATTAAATTGTGTTTATTTGACTACTAGGTTACGGGATTTAGGTTAGAGAGATACGGAAAACACACCATCTTGATGGACAGATTTTATTCGATTGTTTTACAAAACAAAAGTCTAGTACTATTCGAAATTAGCTTTTTAAATCCAGCGCCATTTAGAAACTACGTTTGAAAGGAGGTTAGAAGTGTTTTATGATGACCAGTAATTTGGTCTAAGAGTCAACTCAAACGATGAGAGATAGATGTCACTACCAATTAGTAAATATAAAAAGGTCTAGATGGCGCTGCTGTGTTAACAAATTGCTTTATTCTTTTAAGAAGATATGTCATAAACTTTTATGCTAAATACTTTAACGGCCGGTCTCAATAACCTATCTATCTTCAGTTTTGGCATATCGGAGATAGAAAACAACTTTTGTCTTTGTTTCTCTGGACGGCAAAATCAGAGACAGAAGATGTTTTCTATCTCCGATATGCCAAAACTGAAGATAGATAGATTATTGGGACTGGCCGTTAGTCATTAGTTTACCTTCCCTTCTCTTCTCAGAGTCACAAGTCATTCTTACTACTCGTAATCTTGTTTATATTACAAATGCAAATGATTGAATGGATGTTAGCTACTCAATCACGCCATAACGGCTGTTCGTATCTAGATGAAATTTATCACGGAGGTTTAATTTAGAATGGAATAGCACATAGGCCTATTTTTATCTCCAAATTATAAACGATTCTCGTGGGATAGATTCAAATACTCATAATTCCACGCGTTAGAAGTCGCGGGCATCAGCTAGTATATTACGAGTTTCAAAGCGAAACTTACTCTGTATCTGTTAGGCTGGAGTAGCGTAACAATGTTGTCACGCCTAAACTACTGCACCAATTTTGATGCAACTTTGTACTGCCCTTAAACGGGCATAGGTATATCGAATCCCACTGCTGGGTTAATGTTTCTTATCGCGCGATAAAAAGTTTAGCTCACGAGGCAGAGCCGTGACCAAAAAGCGACTTAGGTATCTGTCGGATTAATCTCTACGTGTTTCTCCCACGTGTATCTCTCGTGTTTTATGCATTGTCGAAAATCCTTAAAATTTTTATTCGGAACCAAACAATTAGATAAAGGAAAATATTCATTTCGCGAAATAACCAACAAAAAGGATACTGTACCGGATAGGATATTGTAAAAATAGTTTGTCGTCGAGTAAATAAAATTTGGAGAAAAAATAATAAATTTATGTCAGTTTTATTTCAGCAAATAGACTCGAAGGCACTTTTACATTTTGCAGTAGTTTAATCTACCACTGGTTTGGGACATATCTAGGCCGAGAAGAAGTAGCGCAAGAAACTCCGTCACTACTGTCAGCCTCTTTTTAAATAATTCTGTTTTACAAAAATAAAAGTCAGTGCAAATTAGAACATTTTAATACATAAATTATTGAAGTGAAACTTCTTTATCGGCGTTGGAAAAAATTAACCGTCACGAAAAAGTTTTCGGACCGTCACGAAAAAGTTTTCGGTTGCGCGTCACAGCGTCACATTTTTCGGTTACGCGCCATCTTTTTCTTGCCCCTACCACGGTTGGTTCAGACGATAGCAAAAAGGTAAAGTGAAATAATATTTAACCAATTTAACCAATTTAACCAATTTAACCAATATAACCAATTTAACCAATTTAACCAATTTAACCAATTTAACCAATTTAACCAATTTAATCAATTTAACTAATTTAACCAATTTAACCAATTTAACTAATTTAACCAATTTAACCAATTTAACTTCTGGAAATTTAATTTCTGGAAAGTTACATGTAGATCATTTGTCGAAAAATAAGGCCATAAAGAAGTTTCACTTCTTACGTGTGTACACTAGTACACGCACAACTTTTTTCATAGTAAGTACTACTGCTAAGGGTTTCTAAGGAGTAACTAAAAAACGTACTCATTCTTAACTATTTTGAAGCTATTAAATTACAGGTTTGAATTGAAAAAACAATACCTTGAATATAAAGTTTTGACTGCCTTAGAAGGGACTTGAACTCGCAACCTTTAAATGGTAATCTTTTATTTCTAAACACATTTTACCTTAATATTTCTTTGATTCTTTCGTAAAAACATTATTAAAATTCTGCCCTCAACCTCAGAGTACTTATTTATTAATTTGTCGTCTGTTTTCACGATGTTCTTTTAATTCTCGTTTTATTTGATCCCAGAATAATGGAGGATACACATTCATAATAGAAAAATCTTTATGTCTCGACCGGGACTTGGGGGAAATTGTCTGTATTGTGTATTTTGAGTATTGTTCCTTTTATTGCTGGATGCGAATGTACTTAATATTTCCCGTTAAAAGCGTGTAGGATTTAGAGAAAGATTTGCTTCACAAACGTTGCTGACTGTATTGGTACGAGTAAAATTCAATTCTCTGAAGGGTCCTTTTGTTATAGCCAAAGCTTTCTTCAATACAGTAGTAAAAAAGGATCTGAAGCAATTGAGATTTGATACTCAGTTTTCATTGTTTCTATTCAAATCGTTTGTTTCATAAAATTTTTTTATTGTTTGTCTAAAAGTTACGTTAATTAAAGACGCAAAATTAGAATGTTCCCCAGATCGAAGAATACTAAATTGATAAAATATCATCAATTAGTATAAGACTCAACATAGAGCTATTCCTATCCGATCCCCTAGGTTGTTGAAATATTTATTCAATGTGAAAATATAAACAAAGGCCTCCATCATTGAGTTCAAGTTACAATAGCAATGATGGGTAAAGGATTAATCACCACGCTTGCCAATTGCAGGCTGGTGATCACAAACCCGAGAAAAATTCGAAAATTTGAAACTTTTGATGCTCGACGCGAGTATCGAACCCAAGGTCCCAATGGCCCAGTACTTAAGCGCTAGACCAAACGACAAAAGGGGCGTGATCTCTTTGCAATTTCATTCAATGTTAAGTTCTTCATGAACTTACATAAAATCAAATCGCATTTACTAGCTTGATAAGACAAATATTGATCAAAAACGGGTTTTTCAACACGTTTGTAAGGTTATCGTTCGTCTAAAAACGGTTTTGTTACAAAGGCTCTAATTAGAGGCTGTGGGAAACTCGCCAAACGGTTCGATTTTTACTCAGAGGATTTTTACTAGACCGTGCTTGGAGCGACACTTTGCCGGGATACGGGCTAGCTACTGCAAAATAAAAGTGACTGTTGCATTCCACTATACACAGGACCCTGAAAAATACGGGCCCTAAAAGTCGCAAGAATAGGGTTGACTCTCAATCGTAATACGTTATCAAATAATTTAAAGGTGAGTTACTGACATCAAAGCTTCTATGAATTTGCCTTTACGTTACTCAGTTTAATCTTGACCTCTAGACGAGTTAAGTGAAGGTTGACTTATTTTTAACCTTTTCATTTCTTTTAGAGATTTGAAAGGTCCTTAAGAAAGAAAAAACGTAAAAAAAACATGTTTTATTTTAATGCACCAAAACTTTTTTTTTTTCCAATGTTAAGTGAGCCATTTATTAAAACAATGCGATTTTACATTTTTACATTATTCTACCATCATATTTCATTTGACCATACCAAATACTGTTCCTGTCATTGTTTATATTCATTTCATTGTTAATATGAGCCATTACAAGTGGCCAATATTATTACCTACTTACTTTCCGCTTTCAAACACGTAGGTCAAAATTACCATAATTATATTTCTC
The DNA here is from genome assembly GCA_949315895.1 of Anania crocealis. NCBI lineage: Eukaryota > Metazoa > Arthropoda > Insecta > Lepidoptera > Crambidae > Anania > Anania crocealis. The sequence goes on from OX438863.1 coordinate 15,213,794, forward strand.
AAAAAAAGGACTCATAAGACACAAACAAGGTACTAGTAAGTAGAATTACTAATCTAAAAGTTGACTTTCTGAGGTGGTAAGGTTCTCAAGATTGACCTCAAGTGAGGTATTTTTTTTCTACCAACCCTACATAATTTTTTAGTATTTTCACGTTTAGCACGGACACGATTAGCCTGGTTGTAACGGCTGTGTTTCCTTTAACCGAGCGCTTTTTAACGCGCCTCATGAAGTTTTAAGTTCATTTTCAGTGCATTTTGCACTTTTGTGTAACCTGAGTCATGCATGAGTCCTTTGTTATGATACTGTTACGTTAGATAACGAGTGAGTTACAATTTCCATAAGCTCAAAGCGTTTTTATAGAGACGCAACACAACGCTTTGTATTGACCAGCGTTACAATGCATGAGCAGTGAAACGTGTACACAAACAAACGTGCTTGCATTGGAACGCTTTTAGAAGCGGAACAAGCTTACATCGGAACGCGCACGCATTGGAACACGCGACTTCAGATTCGTACGCATACGACCACTAGCTAAAAACTTTTAGCCAAAGTTATTTAAATGGCGCAACGCCATCGCGCCATTGCACAACGGCAACGTTAACGCAGTTAATGCAGTATTGTTCATAATTTCTTGGAAGACACTTGTGCACTCAAGTATATTAAATTAAAAGTGTTTTAAGTCAATAGTCTAAATATATAAAAATGAAAACTGATTTAATGACTGACTGACTGACTGACTGACTGACTGACAGACATATCAACGCACAGCCCAAACTACTGGGATTTAAAATTTGAAAATTTTCACCGTGCTTCCTTTTATAGTGTAGGTGAGCACTAAGAAAGGAATTTTGGAAATTCTGCCTCTAAGGGGGTAAAAAGGGCCCCATAAGTTTGTATGAAACTCCCTCAGTTTTGAAGCTAAGTCGATGAAAATTGGTATCCAGCTACCTGATTAGAAATTAAGAATGACGTCTTTCAGGATTTTTGAAAATTTAATATTTAAGGGGATAAAAAATGGGGGCAAAGTTTGTTCGGTTCCGCGTCATATCCATACTCTTTACATATTTGTACTCTCTGACTTTACTTAGTTTGTAATGACATTCAATGTGTCAATCAGAAAATAAATAGGTAATTTCTTACAAACAGAATGGTATTATTTTAGAATTTAATGGATGAATTAACTGAATTGAGACGTGTAGAACTTTAATTAAAGGCTGCATTACAAAATTCGGCAGCCAGATACAAAACCTACGAGAAATTTCTGATTATGAATTAAAATTAGTGAGTGATCAGCTGGTGAAGTGACAAATGAACAAATTTACCAAGTATAATTTGGAAGAGATACGACTACAAATAATATTACTCTGATGACCCACAGTTGGAAACTGAGATTGAAGAAAAAAATAGCCTTCAGGGTATTACAACACAGCTTAAACTAAAACTGCTTTTAAGTTTAGGTTTGAATTCGATAGCACGAAACAATTCCATGTATGCAGAAGGTACTGAGGAGCAAAAGTCGGTCACAAACAAATCTTAGGACATCTAAATTGAACTCAGTACCATTAGACAAGGACGAAACATTCAAAAACATCATTAAACGGTTGGATACGTACTTAAAATTGAACAGATGTGATGATATCGATACAAGGAAATACACGTCAATCATACATCTTTGAGCCCAGAATTACAGCAGAAAACGTATTATATTATATTTTTGTGCTCCACGGGATCCTTGTGAGTTAGAATTTGAAGAGTTGGATAACATTCAGTTAGTAAATTATCAACAACTCAAAATTGGACAGATTACTAGAAGATTTAACAATGGTGTTTGATGGAACTCTTGTTTGAATATCAAACTACAAAGCTCAATTAGTGCTTCAAGAAAATGTGACACCAATTTTCATCTAGCCGCGACGTATTCCATATGCCCTGAAGGACAAAGTTGACGAAGAAATAAGGAGGCTATGTAATGAAAAGACAAAACTTGAAAATTCCTATTGGATGTCTTATCTATATGTATATTGGTACATATTTAGAAAATAAATATCGGTACTTACCATAAGAATGGTATTATTCAGAACTTAATCATTTTTATGGTTCCGTACCCAAAGGGTAAAAACGGAACCCTATTACTAAGACTTCGCTGTCTGTCCGTCTGTCCGTCTGCCTGTCACCAGGCTGTATCTCAAGAGCCGCGATAGCTAGACAGTTGAAACTTTCACAAATTATGTATTTCTGCTACCGCAATAACAACAAATACTAAAAACAAAATAAAACAAATATTGAAGGGACAAAAAAAATTTTTTTGTCCTTTTTTGTTCGATATTAATAATGGCAACAGGTAGGCACTTAAAATATACACAAAACACTCAGTTATATTTCTAACTTTAATAATAAATAATTAAATTAATATTTAAGGGAGGTTCCCACACAAAATAATCAATTTTTTGCTTATTTTTGCTTGATATCAATATATGGTAACAGGTAGGCACTACATTAACTAAATTAATGTAGGTACCTAATGTTGTTTTCGTAGTCAATGGTACGGAACCCTTCGTGCGCGAGTTCGACTTGCACTTGGCCGATTTTTGTTTATACGGTAGAGACAAATGTTGGGAAATCGAAAGAATTACACTGTTGTACCTTATGACATTATCAACTATATTAAGCAGTACAAAAATAATTCCTAAACTGGGCATAGACCCGTACCTCAGGCAGGAAAAGGTAACAGGTGTGTTGCAACAACACTAAGCAGCTGACTGGTGGATTAAATCAATATAGACCGGTAGACCATTTGACAAGCTTCCATTTAGAAGATAATTTGATAAACTTCCATTTAGTAACGATTTATTTTTTCTAGGACGCACCGCTTTTGGGGGCCTGGCAAAGTTTGTTTAGTGAAACTGCCTTTCTAACGCAACCAAATTATCTTTTTATTTAATATCCTCCATATTTAAAAAAATACACTTTTAAAACATGAAAATAAAACGTTGAAAAAAAAATCACCTCACTTCATAATTCCGTGTTGTTTAACTTAGGAATAGTTACCACCACGCACCCACTCATGACCAAAAGCAGTAATTAATGATGTTTTGCTGACATCATTTGAAACTGAAGAAATATAAAAAATTATAGACACAGTGGTCAGTACAGTCGAATCAGTTCTCTATCCTGTCAAGTTTCTGAACACTTTTTATCCTACTGATCATCCTCCACCATTCATGCCTCGAACCCACATCCCACATGAAAGTTTTGTGAAACTACGTCAGCTTTTTGGTATAAATTTTATTATGTTGTTTATGAGGATTTTTTTTTAATTAAATATTTGAGGGGGTGAAAAACGGTTGAAAATTTTGTGGTTAATTATTTGTGTTTAACATCATATTGAGGTACTTGAAACTTCGTTTATCGATCATGAAGGGAGAATGACATAGGACTGGCTTTTTCAGAGCTCTACACCGATGCTGGTACTACACCGGTCTTCTATCCAAACGTAGTATGCAAGCAAATTGTCTTTGTAAAATCGCCTTTTTAACGCTTATGGATCGAGAAAAATGGTAACCTACTTGGTTGGAAATTAAGAATGTTTTTTTACACAGGGCCACTTCTTCCAGGGCTCTACGCCAGTGTTGATCATATTCGAATAAAGCCTTGCAAGCTGCTTTGAATGGTTTGTTGTACTACAGCGTTGACAGTTTTGAAAGTTTCAAACGATATTGTACTTCAGATTTCATGTAAATGCAAACAGATGTGGTGCGAGCTCGCTTGGACCACGGTTCGCTAGGAGAACTAACACCGGATCCCTAAATAGTTTAAATCGGCCCCTTTCATCCAATTATTGTATCAACGAGCCCCGGTAAGTCGGCAACGACGTATCGGCTTCCACTAAGTGCCCACTACCACCTCACCCGAGATGGGCACCTTCGGCACCGTAGGCAAAGGAAGTGGAGGAAAAGAGTGGAGGAGAGGGGGTGAGTCGTGACGAAAACTTTGTAACAGATCAAAACCCACGCGTGCGAAGCCGCGGGCATCAGCTAGTTTTAAATAAAAAGTAATAACAGCAACAAAACATTACTTGAGTTCCATTGAATGCTACTGCCCGTAGAATATGGCATACAAAAAAAATTCTCTTCTTGAGATTATTTTATTTTTGCAGAAGTCCTTATTCGTAAGACTATGTTTATGAATAGCTGTCTGTATGTTACAATTTAATCCATTCCGTCTTTTCACGATAGAGCCTAGTTCTTTGAACATAGAAATATCTGGCAGTTTCATTATTATTAGTTAATATTAGTAATCAGTCAGTACTATCAGTCTACTACATCTACTTTATAAATATACACTTAAAAATAGAGAATATAGTGTTAAGAATTAACGAAGTTTCCAGAGTGGTAATAAGAAAACAATTAATCACAAACGGTAATTTAGATTAAGGCCTGTTAGATAACATCGTCCGAGATAAAGATAAAGTAATTCAATTATTCGTTTAGTATAATTAAGTTATCGTAGCATCAGTGATCCATTTCATTATCGCCTCTTTATTTAGGAGAATTGTGCTAAGAGCAATGTCTTTATCAATAAACGACGGAAAATGACTCGTTTATTTAATTAATTAAATACAGTTAATGAAAATAATTTAAATTTTGACGACCTCCGTGGCGGAGTGGCGTACACACCGGTTTTCAAGGTGTCACCTGCTCCGAGGTCCCAGGTTCGATTCCCGGACGGGTCAATGTAGGAAAAATGCGTTTTTCTACATTTTCTCGGGTCTGGGTGTTTGTGGTGTCTTCGTTGTTTCTGGTTTCCAAAATACGAATGCTTTAAATAGTTATTCAAATTGGGATCAGAACAATGTATGTGATGTTGTCCACATTTATAATTTATTTATTTATAATAGAACAGAAAAATAACTAAATAATAAGTACCTAAATGAAATAAAATAAAATAAATAAATGTATTTTTTCTGGATTTTGGCACAGGCCGACTACAAACTTGTTCCTTACTTATAATGAAGTCAAAATTTTCTGTTGTTACAATTTATTCCGTCAACTCTATTTTGTTAATGTGTAATATATTTCTTTAAATACGACTTTTTTGAGGTATTCTACAAATCCGTTAAATAAAAAAATATTCGAGTTTTCAACTAATTATCATCGTATGTTAAATAATTTTAATCGTATGTTAAATAAAATGTACTTATGTCATTTAACTTGTTTCAGCTCGCGCTGGCATAAATATTTTTAACAACATAATTATCTTAACACATTGAGCGCCATGGGGGTCACCGGTGACCTCCAAACAATAAAATTTTAATTGTGTCTGGTACTTCGGCAGTTAAAGGCTTAAAAGAGTCGGAAGTGACCAAGTTTCTTGCTCTATGTACTTCTTTTCGGCACTAGTTCACATTTGTCCCGATGCAGTGGTAATTAAGAAGGTTAAGGCTCTGAGAAGGCTATCAAAATCGTGTAAAAAAGTAGTTGTATGCGGTGATTTCAACGTTAATATCAATTTCTTAATCTCTTCAAGTCATATGATTTAATAAATCTTTTCAATGAACCTACCAGGGTAACGCCCACGTCGGCTACTTGCTTAGATAATATTTTTGTAATGGTAAAGTGTTAAAAAAAAACATATTGAATTGTCTAACTTCAGACCATAGTGAACAGGAAGCATCATTTGAGCACCATCGTGTCCCAAACATAGTAGATTATGTGTATAGGCCGGTTACTATTAATAAAATAGACAGATTTAGCAAAAATTTAAAATGGTGTTAATTTACTAAAGCCTGGTAGTCAGAATGTTGATCAATTATATGAGGGCCTTTTTGGTTTGGTAAAAAATGAATTTGATAATCATTTTAAGCAGAAAAAAGTAAAAATCAACAAACAGATTTGTAAGTTTAATGAATGGGCTACACCTGGTATTTACAAAAGTAGAAAAACATTATATGATTTCTATAGTCTAAAAGCTGAATCTCAAAACCACAACATTATAGGCCATGTTAAAAAATACTCCAAATTATTTAAAATGGTATGCTCCAAAGCAAAGTCAATTTATCTTCATAATTTAATTTCGGCTTCCAAAAATAAAGCGAAAACTACTTGGAATATTATAAATAAAGAAACATGTAGACTAAAACCAAACAATCCTGCTTACTCTCTCAAATAAGGGGATAAGTTAATAAACACGAGCACAGAGGTTGCGAATACATTTGAGAATTTTTTTTCAAACATAGCTTCCTCCACTACTGAAGGGCTTGCTTCTTCCGCTGATCTAGCTGAATCCCTGCAAATTTTTATTTAATTTTAGACATATAAACCCTGATTTAATTATAAAAACTTTTAGAGAATTGAATATGAAAAAAACTGAAGATCTTTGGGGAATTTCCGTTCATATTATCAATACAATTATAAATTCAATAGCCCCTCATCTCGCAATAATTTTTAACAAATGTATTGATGATAGACATTTTCCAACTTTAATGAAGTTTAGCAAAATTATTCCATTATTAAAACACTGTACCGTAACTGGAAGCTTTATATTGAGATAGCATTTCCGTTTCCCGTCATTTGCCTACCCTTTTTAGTACGTAGTTTCCGGCTAAGTGGCGCCACCTGGCGGTCGTGTGCTTTTGAAGTTTCTTAAAATTTGCGGCACACCATTTTGCTCATTGGCGTTTAGTTTACCGTCGTAACAACACGTTCACTGCAAGCCCTGTCTCTGTGATCGTTAAAATTCAGTGATATTATAATTCTCAGAGCAGAATTAATAACCAAGTGAGTTTTTATACAAACTACTTTCTACCAGTGCAATACAACTAGTACACAAATCTGGTAAGTCCTACCCTCATTATTTTAAAATAAATAATGTATTTTATTTCAATGAATTTTATTTTCAGTTTCCAATAGCAATTTTATTGCTTAAAACATGTTTTTAATAAAACATGAAACATCTTGCTTAAATATTCGTGTGACTTAAATAATGAATTTAACGGTTTTGCCGTTCGGATTAAAGTCATGATGTAATACGTAAAAGTGTATGGTGTCTTTTCCGTTTAGCATTGAGTGGTTTGTTTGGCTCGGCTAGCAGCTCCTCGAGCTCCTCTTTAGCCGGTTAACGAGGTGAACGGCACCTCGGGTGCCGTCATAAAATAAATACGCTTAATAAATGTATCTTTATTCTAATCAAATTAATGCTAAATTGCTTGACGAAATGGGCGAATTGCCTTTCTTTACATTTAAATCCCGTTTTAGTGTTAAATTTTATGAAATGGGTAAAATTGGCAAACAAGTGCCACAAAATAGCATACCTACACACCGCTAATGATCAGTATTGATATAAGATCTCTGAGGTCAGTGGAGCCCCTTTTTTGATCAACAGATTACTAAGTATACAGATTTTTGAATTCACGCAACCTATTCATTAAAATGGAAGATAATTTTACCAAAATATTATGTAAGTCTGTATTGATAAACGCGAGTTTAAGTCGTAAATTTATTTCAATTACAGACGTTAATTTTAACAATTTTTACACGAAGGTAAAAGAATTATTCACAAATCAAATCGGATTCTAATAAAGTGCAATTAGTTTGTGGCCACCGGGCAGCATTTACAGAGATGCGACGAGAATTCAGTATAAGTCAAGTTAGAGATCCACTTATTAAAGCCTGCATACCTTTACAAACCCGACTTATTTAGTGTAGATCCACTCAAATGCATTCTGGAGAAAACAGATAGCATTCGTAAAGCTTTTTGACCTCCAAAGGGCAAAAAATCCACACAGCTAAGAACAATCAATCAAAGCGCTGTCTCTCGTGTGGACGAGGCATAAACAATTTAGAAGTCTCGTGATAACATCCAGGGTATCACGAAGCCCGCCATCCGTCGTCTCGCTCGCAGAGGTGGCGTGAAACGTATCTCCGGTCTGATATACGAAGAGACCCGCGGTGTCCTGAAAGTGTTCCTAGAGAACGTCATCCGTGACGCCGTCACATACACCGAGCACGCGAAGAGGAAGACCGTGACAGCTATGGACGTGGTCTACGCTCTGAAACGTCAAGGTCGCACCCTGTACGGTTTCGGTGGTTAGACAACATCGTCGTCGTGTCACCGTTAGTCTCATTGTTGTTGATGATGACTATGACACCATAAATAAAAAGGCCCTTTTCAGGGCCGCACGAATTTCGTTATATTTTATGACTGTTTCTATGTGAAGATGACGATAATGGCAAAATAAGTACCTACAGACTTAACTAAGCATACATACTTACTTATATAATACTGTAATTAATTAATTTATGTACATATGTAGATAAATATAAACTTATTAATAATAGTAATGTTATATTATAGTATCGGCTAGATACGTTCGACTGATTTCGATATGTACTATAATAATATGAAATAAATCTATCTATGTGGGTACGTTAAGTAAAACGGGGATAAGTTAGTTCATTCAATGAGTAAGTGATAAAGTGTTTAAATAAATAAATACTTAACAACAATCGAGAAATCATTTATTGTTATAAATAAACGTTCATCATAATATAGGTAACATAATAATATTCACCCTCGCGGGGTGCCTACTTACAATATACATATCGTGCTCTGCCATGCAAGCCTATGCCTCTAATTATTCACCCTCGCGGGGTGCCTACTTATTAACAACTACCCTCCAAAGGGTAGTTGATATACAAATCGGGCTCTGCCATGCAATCATATGCCTCTAATTATCCACCCTCGCGGGGTACCTACTTATTTATTAACTACCCTCCTAAGGGAAGTTGATATACAAATCAGGCTCTGCCATGTAAGCATATGCCTCTAATTATCCACCCTCGCGGGGTGCCTACTTATTTATTAACTACCCTCCTAAGGGTAGTTGGTGTACAAATCGGGCTCTGCCATGCAAGCTTATACCTTTAATTATCCACCCTCGCGGGGTGCCTACTTACTTATCAACTACCCTCCTAAGGTAAGTACTGCCAAAGCAAAAATGAAGGTTAATTCTATAGCCAGGGCTCGAGGAGGTTCAAGCAATGACTTAAAATCGGGCTTTGCCATGCAAGCCTATGCCTCTAATTATCCACCCTCGCGGGGTGCCTTATTATTTATCAACTATCCTCCTAAGGTAAGTTATGCCAAAGCAAAATTGCTAGAAGTTAATTCTATAACCAGGGCCCTAGCGGCCCGATCAAAGAGGTTCAAGCAATGACTTAAATCGGGCTCTGCCATGTAAGCCTATGCCTTTTAATTATCCACCCTCGCGGGTGCCTACTTTGTACGAACTACCCTCGAAAAGTGATAAACCTGCTATAGCAACATTGCTAGAGGTTTATTTCATAATCAGGGCTCGCGGCTAGATCAAAGAGATTCAAGCAATGACTTGAAATTATGCTTTTTCATGCAAGCGATACGCCTAAAATTATCCACTCTTGCGGGGCTACCTCACCTGCTTTGTACCAGCTACCCTCAAAAAGGGAAGGATCTGCTTTTGCAACATGGCCAGATGTTCATTTCATAAAAAAGGGCTCGCGGCCCGATTAAAGTACCCGTGGTCGTTTTAATACTCCAAGAGGTATTAAAAAAGTTGACTTGAAAGAATTATAGTATCGCATTCCTTTGTGTCAAAAGTCTCAACTTGTGAACTCGAATGTAGTCATGCAGTTGGTTTTTATCCCTGTATAAGGCCAAATCGAATATTTCATGTCAGAACCTTTCTTAGTGTACTTGAAACTTACTGTTACATCTAAATGCTCGCGAGCATATCAAAGTTATGGTTCAAACATTGCAGAAGTTGGGATGACAAGTGAATTTAGAAATATCGGTTTTTTGACCCCAAAAAAGTATTATTAACTATATAATGAAAAATTGAATAATGTTAAAACATGAACGAATAGAAAAACTGCAACAAAGAAATCAATCAAGTAAATAATAATTACAAAGATGAATTGAATTAATGATATGAATGAATTTCGTCATTTTTGTCGTGCCGCATTGTCACATAAATCATAGATAGTTGATAAGATTCCAGTCAGTGGTGGTTATCGAACAACTGAAGTAGTAGATCGACAGATGCATTGCCTTCCCCAGGGGCGTTTTTTGACTACGGATGCTTTAGACCAAGCAGGTTTGCGCTTAAACCTAGACTTTATTTCAATAATTATATTTCCAATTTTGAACTTACTAGTTACATTAAATTCCACATATTCGGCAAATAGGCACTGCTGACTGCGGAGTCCGAACCGACTAGCACATTGTACAGATCTCGTGATTATAAAACGGGAATGTCCAATAAAAGACCTATTTGCCTCCAAAGCTACTCACATTGTCAGCAATCACTTGACCCTGGATTTGACTTGGACCTGGATCAAGCTCTATTCCAATTCATTTTACCCATCTTTACTTTGGTACCTTAAATTCAATGATTGAGGCCTTTTCCATGCAGTAGGATGATTATAGGCCGTAACTAGGAATACAGTTTGACGCAATTGTAGCATTTAAGCATGCCAAATACGTAAGGTTTAGAAATCGAGGGTCAAGAGTTGTCATTGCATCCGTAAAGAAATGCTACCAATATTAAATGCTCTTCAGAGCCACATTCACTACTACATCACAGTTTGATTCTTAGTGTACCTACATCTTCGCAAAGGGAAAGTATGAAATCTTTATTTCTAATGAAAATATCATACGTCGGCATCGAATACATTTCAGGATACATTGAAGAACCGAACGCAGTTCTTCATGGTGCGAACCCATTACTTGGGTCTTCCTACAAACATTTCTAATATCCAGGGTGCTCTCACTCAACTAAATCTTTTAACATGGTTGTTTTTGCCATGATGGGAGAAAGTGTTCTGACGTGTCAGAGACCGAGCACTTGCAGCACCACTTACCTTGAGTAACCTCCAGATACATTTCCTCGATAGAAAAAAGGAAATCTGGGGGTTGGTGAAGCAGTGGAAGGCTAGACCTCTAAAGAAAAGCTTTTACTTAAAAGTTCTTGGTGCGTCTATTTTATAAATTTGTCAAGTAACTTAGAATTGTTGTTGTTCAAGGACAATTTCAATAGCAATAAAGATTAAAAGCCTTACTTTTCCGCAGTTGGCGCAATTCTTATCAGGCTTACATTTAATATATACATTATCATATAATACAATACTTTTACACATAAATTAGCTGTCTGAAAATAATGCGATTCTGAACCATGAACAGTGAATTACTCACGTTCTAGTAAAACATATTCTTAAATTAATTGCTTTAACAAAAATAAAAAACCCCAAACAGTATGGGATGTCAGTGCACTTAAAAATTTATAACCGACACAAGAATGTTTCAATCATTACATCAAACAGCAATTTTAATACTTATTTGTTCAGGCAGATGCATTCATGACCTGACCTTAGAATATACCCTACCTAAAGTACCTACCTAACCAAAATACAAAAACTTTACCGTATGGCCTGAATTTGGTTTTACAACCGATAGCAATACATAGGTACTGACAGACTGTCTACAGATAAATTTTGAATATAAATAATAAAAATTTAAAGCCTCCTGTCTGGGTGGTTAAAATTATAATATGTTTATACTATTAGTTAAAACATCGCTGAGTGATAGATAAAAAAGATTTTAAATTATTCAATATTTTCATCAGTTAAGGTGCAGTACCTACGTCAAGTAGGTACCTTACTGTTATAGCAGGAACTGTAAAAACGTTTCTTGATTACACAGCTACCCCAGATAGCGTAAAATCTGTGTAGCTTCTAAGAACTGGTTAGAAAATCACCCCATCGACGAAGTTATAGCTCATGGGAATTGGTAATCAGCTAAAACATCACAACAATCCTATATGTGTGAAATTAAATCAAGTATTGATAAACTTTTACACAACTAATGCGATTGCTAGAAGAATTTCCTTGAAAGTTTTTTATTTTGAATTTTTACCTTTTCATAGTTATATTACATGTTAATTTTTATTGTTACTCCTGTGTAATACACGGAAAAGAATATTGTCTTACTTAAAATAAAAAGTATTCAATTATCATAAATACTTTTTTATTTTTAAATGTCACATTGGCGTTACGCTAAGGCGTTATAATATTAAGTGGCGTCACCAGGCGATAACAAACAGATCTCAATATAAAGCTTCCAGTTACGGTACAGTGTTTTAATAGCAGCGTTTTACCCTGAAATAAAACGCATATTAAAATACTTACCTCACTGGAAGCTTTAACTTTATTTCTGCCTGGTGCAATTGAGCCAATGAGCAAAATGGTGTGCCGCAAATTTTAAGAAACTTCAAAAGCACACGACCGCCAGGTGGCGCCACTTAGCCGGAAACTACGTACTAAAAAGGGTAGGCAAATGACGGGAAACGGAAATGCTATCTCAATATAAAGCTTCCAGTGAGGTAAGTATTTTAATATGCGTTTTATTTCAGGGTAAAACGCTGCTATTTGCTAATTTTCGACCAATATCTATCTTGCCAGTACTAAGTAAAATATTTGAAAAAATTATGTTTAGTCAACTTTTATAGCACTTTAGTTTGAATAAATTATTACATCACAATCAATATGGATTCAGGAAAGGTAGAAATACCACTGATGCGGGAGTAGCACTTCTAAAACACGTATTCGATACTTGGGAAAGTAGGTTAGATGCTATGTTTTTTGTGACCTGTCAAAGGCATTTGATTGTGTGGACCATAAAACGTTAATTAAAAAACTCAGACATTATGGTGTTTCGAATGATTCGTTAGATTTAATTAACTCATATCTCACAGGTAGAACACAAAAAGTTTGCATTGATGGAACTGAGTCTTCAGGGTCGGCCCTTATCATGGGTGTCCCTCAGGGATCAGTATTAGGACCCTTGCTATTTTTAATATACATTAACGACCTTCCATATTATATGTATAATCTTTGTGAGATGGTATTGTTTGCAGATGACACTTCAATAATTTTTTAAATTAAGAGGGGCGAATTGTCATTTGACGATGTTAACAATACCCTCTCTAAATTATTGCATTGGTTTGCTACGAATAATCTTTTGCTTAATGCAAGAAAAACAAAATGTGTTAAATTTACTTTGCCTAATGTAAGGTTTTCCGCCACAAATATTATTGTAAAAGATGAGCCATTAGACACAGTAGACTCCTCTACCTTTTTAGGTATAACTGTAGACTCTCGACTGCAATGGGGTGCTCATATCAGGTCTCTGTCTGGAAGACTTAGTTCTGCTGCTTATGCTGTGCGAAAGATAAGACAATTGACTGATGTTGGAACGGCAAGATTAGTATATTTTAGCTACTTTCACAGTATAATGTCATACGGAATTTTGTTATGGGGCTCAGCGGCAGATATTGAGTCTATTTTTATATAGCAAAAACGTGCTGTGCGGGCTATTTACGGCCTTAGACCCCGTGACTCTCTAAGAGAGCTATTCAAAGAGATCAACATACTAACAGTTGCATCTCAATACATTTTCGAAAACATTATGTACGTCCGTAAAAAACTCGAATTTTTTGTCAAAAATAGTGACGTACACAATTTCAATACCCGAAATAAAGATAAACTTGCCGTTCCAGGATTCAGACTGCGAAAAGTAGGTAATTCGTTCATGGGAAATTGTATCCGTATTTTCAACAAATTACCACTGTCAATTGCTACATAAATTCAAATCATATATCAAAGTTGTTTTAATGAAAAAGGGCTATTACACTATTGATGATTATATAAATGATGATAGGAACATTTAGCTTTAAATTGTATTAGTTCGCACTGGCATATATCTTATGTAAACATGTTTATTTAAAAAGAGGCTGACAATAGTGACCGAGTTTCTTGCGCTGCTTCTTCTTGGCACTAGCCCACATTTGTCCCGAAGCAGTGGTAGGTTAAATATTGGGACGTGTAAAAGCGCCTCCAGGGGCCTATTTGCAGAAATAAAACTGATTTTAACTGAAACTGATTTTTTAACTGAAAACTGATTTTAAGAATATCGGAACTTTCACCAGGCAATCCACCTGGCGGGCCTATAACACGCAAAATGTAGTCGTGTAGTGCGCAGTCGCCATTACTGACTCGTAAATTACGAAACTGTTATTTTACTTTAAAATAACTAAACGTTCTTTAGATAGAATGCACATCATGCTCACATGAAAGAAGGTTCACTTCACCCAATGAATTTTAATGCATCCATTTCTTGGCAAAGAGATTTAATATTTATGAGATTTGAAAAATACAACAAAGGATATGTCGATTTACTTCGAACAGTTTCACTCCCGAGCGCTTTTCTATAAAGGAAACATTTTAAAGAAGCGTTGATATGAATTGTAATAGTTCGCAGTTAGAATATGAAAATCACGTATAAAGAGCTTACTGTAGGGATTCGACTTGTCGAGTTGTTTCAAAAACGGTTTTTGGATATCATTGCATTTGTACCTGGCCACTTACAATGAAACATTGAAAAAAAAAAGAATATGGAATTCGAAAATGGAACTCTTCATGGGATACTTATATTTTGCGACACTGTCATTTTGTTTTTCATCGAGAACGTCCTTTTGAAAATTGTGTGTCGCTAACAAGATTAATTAAACGTGTGACCATTTTCTATGATTTTTTAATGATTTTGTTGTTGTTAGGTCAACAAGAGAGATGAGGTAAATTGTAATAGTTGGCAGTTAGAATATGGAAATCACTTAAAAGTGCTTACTGTGGGGATTCGACTTGTCCAGAAAGTCGTTTCATAAACGGTTTTAGAAGGAACATTGCATTTCTATATGGCAAAAATCTTTTTTATTATGTAGACTTACAAACTGTTTTTAACTTCACCATCTTTTAGCAAAATGACGGGTGTTGCTAATTTTGGCCTCTAAGTATGTACACAAGTTAAAACAAAACCCTTTTTTTGATACGGTGTCAGATTCTGTGTGTAAATTTCGGTGGCACTGTAGCTCCCAAACGAGTTTACCGATTGGGGTGCGTTTTTTTTTTTAATATAATAGTAAGTTTTCTGCCATTGATTCTGGTTTCAACACAATGAGTTAATGCTGCAGCCAGTATATATATATATTCTTTATTGCACACAAAAATACATAAACGTTGTTACAGTAAAACAGTTTACAAAGGTGAGCTTTTATCTCTTTAAGAGATCTCTTCCAGCCAACCTAACTGGTGTGAAAGAAATGCATTTAAACGGGCACAGTAATGTGCATTTAGAAGATAAAAAGAAAATTAACAAAAATAAAAATAGACTAAGTAGCATAAGATAATGATAAAGATACCTTATTAAACTACACTCTTATATACTTCAAATAACATTATATAAAAAAGTATAAACCTACTTATAGAATACATACAACACATACATATACCTACATAAACTAAAAACATAATAATGATTGCGATAAATAGTGCTCTTTTAAACGAATCTTAAACAATGTAATATATATATATATATCTTGAACGGTGTTATATGCAGCATCTAAGCATAGTATCTAATATGTCATGTTTTGATTAGTTTTTGATCAGGCATTGGTTTATAATAACAACGCAGTTTTATAATATTTTGGTAAAATATAAATAAAAACTAAGTTTAAAAACAAACCCAATGCCTAAAACAACCTAACTTGTTTAAAGTCAGAAATAATACTTTAAGTATAATAATATATTGTCTGATATGAGATACTTGCTCTCGGCAAAACAACAAACTTTATTAATACAGGCTTCAAATATAAACTAATATATGTATATAAACTTGAAAAATTTTGTCTCAGGCGGGACTCGAACCCGCATCTCCTCGCATGCCGGGCATGCAAGTTTCCTTAAAAAAATCCTATTACGTTTGTATGAAACAAGAAAAACAACTTAAATTTTCATAATTTTGAGGAAATTGGCACGTTTCTCTAGTCATATAAAATGCTTAATTCAAAATCGAACTTATCTGAAATTGATTTACAGTAAAATTTATTACTGAAGCACTGTACTTTTACATTTGTAGGCCTCTGAACTGAACATGTTTGTATGAAAATTACACGATGGTGCGATTTTTTTGACGACGAGTGTAGTTTAGTCCGGTGTTGTAAAATTAAACAGTGAAAAAAGTTGTGTTGTATTATCACAGTTTATAATTATATATTAACAGTGTTACATCTTGTTACAATGTATACTCAAAACATTTCCCTTCTGAGCGAGGTTCTGAATTACAGCTTAAGGTAATTATATTCCAGGAGCATTCAAGTATAAAATCATTAAGTTCTAAGTAATATATTAGTTTATTTTATTTGATATTTTAGCAACTTAATTGCACTTATAATATCAGTATATAAACTTGAAAAATTTTGTCTCAGGCGGGACTCGAACCCGCATCTCCTCGCATGCCGGGCGGGTGCCATACCATTAGGCCACCGAGACACTGCGACATGGCGCGAATTTTTCAAGCATATTCTTTCGCTGTGAGCCAGCGTTGTTTCATCAAATGTTAGGAGTTTGCACCCTTAACACCCGAAAGTAACATCTTTGCAGATGTTTGACAGTCAGTTAAGATTAAACAGCTATTTATATACTTTATTTGATATTTTAGCAACTTAATTGCACTTATAATATCATCGCCGAACCCGCCGATTAATTGCTCTTATAAAATCACGACTCGAACCCGCATCTCCTCGCATGCCCGGCATGCGAGGAGATGCGGGTTCGAGTCCCGCCTGAGACAAAATTTTTCAAGTTTATATACTGATATTATATGTGCAATTAAGTTGCTAAAATATCAAATAAAGTATATAAATAGCTGTTTAATCTTAACTGACTGTCAAACATCTGCAAAGATGTTACTTTCGGGTGTTAAGGGTGCAAACTCCTAACATTTGATGAAACAACGCTGGCTCACAGCGAAAGAATATGCTTGAAAAATTCGCGCCATGTCGCAGTGTCTCGGTGGCCTAATGGTATGGCACCCGCCCGGCATGCGAGGAGATGCGGGTTCGAGTCCCGCCTGAGACAAAATTTTTCAAGTTTATATACTGATATTATAAGTGCAATTAAGTTGCTAAAATATCAAATAAAATAAACTAATATATTACTTAGAACTTAATGATTTTATACTTGAATGCTCCTGGAATATAATTACCTTAAGCTGCTAATTCAGAACCTCGCTCAGAAGGGAAATGTTTTGAGTATACATTGTAACAAGATGTAACACTGTTAATATATAATTATAAACTGTGATAATACAACACAACTTTTTTCACTGTTTAATTTTACAACACCGGACTAAACTACACTCGTCGTCAAAAAAATCGCACCATCGTGTAATTTTCATACAAACATGTTCAGTTCAGAGGCCTACAAATGTAAAAGTACAGTGCTTCAGTAATAAATTTTACTGTAAATCAATTTCAGATAAGTTCGATTTTGAATTAAGCATTTTATATGACTAGAGAAACGTGCCAATTTCCTCAAAATTATGAAAATTTAAGTTGTTTTTCTTGTTTCATACAAACGTAATAGGATTTTTTTAAGGAAACTTGCATGTTCCTTGAGTCAGTTCAAATGCTAAATAAAAATCGATTTTTTTTGACATCGATTTGCAGTAAAATTATTATTAAAGCACTGATATTTTTTACATTTGTAGGCCTCTGAACTGAGCATGTTTGTATGGAAATTATGCGATGGTGCGATTTTTTTGAAGCCGAGAGTATTTTAAAAAAGGTTAATTAAAACAGCAAGGCACTGAAACAGTTTTACTAACATAATAATGATAAGAGTACGGCTATAAGTTTTTCTCTTTTACTGTTCAGAACGCTCTGGGTTGGGTCCCTTCAGCACAAATATATACATAGTGCTGAGTTCGAGTCTGTATTGCAAAAGACACTACACAGACGAATGCATAATCGAATGTACTTTAAAACGGAAGAATGAACTTCGAATCGATCCACCGCAGATCAATTGGTTGCTTGGTCGACGAACAAAAAATGTTATGAGCTTCAAAATGACCCAATGCAGTTTAACATGGTGCTTGGTCGACTAACAAACATCGAATGAACTTCAAATCAAAACACTGCGGTTTGACAAGTTGCTTGGTCAAAAACGAAAAATCGAATGAACTTTTAAAGGACCCAATGCAGTTCGACTACTTACCCAGTTGAGCTGCATTAAGTCCTTTTGCAGTTTATTCGATTTTGGTTCGTTTGATTTTGATTCATCAGGTGCTTGGTGTTGACATTGTATCGATCTTCAGTTCGTCGGAATAGAAAATCGAATGAACATTAAAACGACCCTTTGCAGTTTGACTATAACTGAGCGATTGATAAGGCTAAATGGCTATGGCCAGATGTGGGCACATCTGGCCAGAGCCGTTTATCTGAGATGATGATAATCACACAAAAATTTTTTAGTTGCCTTTCGTAAGTTCAATTTATAAATTATTTGTTTGAAAAGCCCACATATCCCACATTTGACGAACGCCTCTGACGCTGCCATTCATGTAAAAATTGGTATAAAATAGTTATAATTCCAAGGAAATTTTTTCCATTACATTCACTACAGTAAGATGCCTCTCCAGCTTATTTGTTTCCTTTGAATTCAATTTCAAAAGATGATTCGCCATTTTCTTATATAATAAGATTTACCTTTTACCTCTCGAGGAGCTATTTGATGTTGTCTTTATAATATTATTAATGGACTAACAACCTGCCCCGGTTTTGCACTTGTATCTACTTTTGTTACTCGTAATATTTCAGCATAGGTAGAGGTGTTCTAGAATATCACCACACCATTTAATCACCAATTCAATGCATTTATTCAGAAATGATGTGATTTATTTTTACGTTTAAATGAAAGGACCTTTTTAAATTTTTTTATGGAGCCTCGGCTACGAGTTTGTACACTGTACTATAGTCAAGCAAAACATAATATAATAACTAAAAACTTACCATATTGCAATAAGCTAATGCGTAATTCAATATGGCGGCAAAACATCACATTTACAGACATTCACAGATTAGTCATCAGTTTTTTTTAATCGTTTTTCGTTCAGAAGCATGTTAATGCCACTGGTAAAAAAATATACATGCGAAACGAATAAATGATAAAAATGTTTTAGGCATACATTCCGAAACAGAAAAAAAATAACATGCACTAAAAAAACTTAATCTAAAACCACAGTTACACAGACTAAGGAGAAATAGGCCGAAACATTTCTAACTTATTTTTTTTATCAACGTTTCCGAACGTGATACAAATATGGTTGCCAGTGTGACCGGCGTTGTTATTAAATTTTAATTAAAGTTTATTTTTGTACCATTTATCCAGAAAGATAGTGAGAGTGTTAATATTTTATATGACTTTATATTTTTAACTATTATTTTAAATAGTGTACCTACAAAGTCTTAGCTGAAAATGGAAAATGCCCTGTTATGTCGTGTATTGTGCCGGCATATTGAAAGGATAACGCTGCCGTTTTATTTCCTATCTAAGTCGTAAGTACTGCTATGAGAAGACGGGTAGCAGTGTTTTCATTCTACCAGTGGCCGCCAACCCCGAAAGCATGGCGATTATGGCAAGTTCCTTTTTTTTTATTGATACAAAATTCACAGCTCTTAGTACAAATAATGTTAAACTTACACACTAAACTAACAGCCAATAATGAATTTACCTTATATAAAACAGAGCAAGTAAATCAAAGTTGACATGGGCAATCAACTACAAGATAATTAAAGTGCGTGTGTATACTTACTAACAAGACTAAGGAATTTATTTAAACATGAAATTTAGATGTATACATATATTATTCTGTTCACGATCTTAAAGCACTACTTTAAATTTCAAACAACCATATTACAAATCAATATTCTTTCTGACGATGAGATAGAGAGAGAGGCTCGAGTACGCTCATGATAGCTTTTTTGAATAGAGATAGCTCCTTCTTTTGGAGAAGCCTGTACCTATCTAGCAGCGGACTATTAGAGATTGTAATGAAATAATATTGTAAAAAAGTAAAGTAACAACCAAATCCAAAGTGACCGCTCTTAGCTTTGCTTTAAATTCGTGTCATATGCTGATACTGATCACGAAGAAGCATTGGGCTATGATCGCTTCTTCCCCTAAAAATATTTTATTGATAGTTAATTACAAAAACAGGTATGATCATGCTGTGTTATTTAATAATAATTAAGTTAAAGGTGGCAAAAAATTGCCAAGCCCACCCTTGCATACGAAGACACTGCTATACAGTCGGTTTTTGACCGAAACGTTACAGTATTTACGCACCGCTAACCGTCCCTTCGTTACCGAAACGTCAAATAAGTAGCAGTAACAGTAATTACGCAATGGCTAGGTTCAGTCTCATTTTTATAATTATCAGTTAGAACGCAACGCGAAAGTCTAAAATTCTATACTGTATTCATAAACAAGCAAACTGTTATGCCCGCACACAAACAGTAAAGACTGAAGATTAAATTTACAACCACTCTCGTGTTGAACCCATAGCCATCGTAAAGCATAATTTACGCTTGTCTCAACTTAGGGTGGTTGCACGCTTGCGACTATTCTTCTGCATAGCCGATTTCGGATACTGCCACTAGCACTAAGTAGTGAAACAAAACCAATTTCGAATTGACATGTTTGTTTGTCGACCTATAAATGTTTGAAACCGCAACCCAAACAAAATTTTGATTGATGATGGGTCATCAATTCATCATCAATCAAAATTTCATCAGTCACTGGGTTTGCCAGTTTTGCCATTCTTGAAAGTTCAGCACAGTAATTATTTGTTGAATCCGTGTCAAATACTTCTTCTTTCCCGCCTTATATGAATTAAAAAATACGTTGTTAAACCTTTTTTAAATAAAAAACCTCATCAAAAAATTTAAAAAATCAATAACTGCATAATTATTAAAGGTGTAACGGGATTTATCGTGAACATACCTTATACCCTTTGACGATCGGATATTCCAGACACAATTAAAATCAATTGTTATCGAGGCAACCGGTTGTCTCTTGGGGCTTGAAGCGACTGTGACCAGACCACGGCCGATTCAACTCGTTTGAAACGTCAGGCAAATAAAACAAGGTGTGTTCGCGATAAATCCCGTTACACTTTATATAAAAAATCAAATCTCACACCACCACCATGAAGATTTAATGAAAATTCAATGTATCTTTATCATAGAATGGCAATTTCATTATTTAGCTCTCTAAAGTAGCTAAAATACAATGGTCATTGACTTTTATTATTATTCGATTAAATACAAAAAAAAGCGCATGAATTTTGAACCTTAGCGGTGGCATTTAGTAAGGTTACCCTTACAATAAAGTAGTGAATGTGTGGCTTTCCTTTTCACTTACTGTTTTATTACTTCGTTTAGTGTAAAAAACAAGGACCGCAACACTTTTAAAGATTAAAAATCTTTTAATACACAGTAATTTTGAAATATAACATTAAGGGCCTGTTTCACAATCACTGAGTAAAGTTCTGGGTAAGCTACTTCGACCCTATCTGCTCAGTAAACTAATTTTCACGTTTCACAATCCCTGAGTAGGGTTAATCACCACTTTATCTGCTCGTTAAGTTAATCACCGGATGCACTGCCAAGTAGCCTTTTACTTGACAAGTAAATTTAAAATATAACCTCAAATACGTCATTTCCAAATTTTCATCAACATCAAGTTATTTTATTATTTAAATGGACAGTTTTGCAGTCATTGTAAAATAACACAATGTTCGTAATGGTAAATTCAATGCAAACAAAATCACCACACAAAAAGTACCAAACGTTTAATTTACTGATTGGATAATTGTGAAATGCAAAGAAAGTTAATCGAAAGGATTTAACCTCTATGTAATTAACTCGTTGAGTAACTACTTAAGCCTTTACTTAATGTCAGTATATAAACTTGAAAAATGCGAGGAGATGCGGGTTCGAGTCCCGCCTGAGACAAAATTTTTCAAGTTTATATACTGATATTATAAGTGCAATTAAGTTGCTAAAATATCAAATAAAGTACCTTTACTTAATGATTGTGAAACAGACCCTAAGAGTTACTTAGAACTAGCGTAAGAGTAAGCGATTTACAATTATTTTTGCGGATTTTCTTCATTAAATTCAAGTTACCACAGAAACGATGGGTACTGGCATGATTACCACGCTTTCCAAATGCGGGTTAGTAATCACAAACCCTACTCGAGTTTCATCATGTTCGAAAATTCTTACTATTTGTTGCCCGATCCGGGGATCGAACCCGGGACCCCGAGATCTTGGACAGGTATTTAAACCACTAGACCAACTGATCGTTAGAATTTAAAGTCAGCAGCCAAATACAATTGTACTGATTTATTACACTGGCAAGCTGCTGCCACAGACTAAACAAAACACGGAAATGTTACTTTGCTTTATAACAAATCAAAGTGTCTCCCAAATAATGTTTCAATCTAAATTCATACCATAAAGTACTACAGAATTATCAAAGCAAACCCATTGAATGGAGATGTAACGGCGGGATCCCAATATCAAGATATCGTTTTAAAGGAAGTCCTCTTTGAAAACAACGATGTCTTTCTGAGTAATCCTGGCAACATCTGAACTTCAGACTTTGGGTTAAGGATGTGCGATATCCGCTTTGATATTTGATATGGGTCTTAAATTTTCATGTGATTAACTAATTACTTATGTTTAGTTAAGCTCGGGTTACGAGTTGAATGAAAAGATAATTGTAAACTAATACAAATGCCGGGACTTTTGGCTGTCTGTATTGTGGCAATTTTTCTAAGTTTTGTGAATAAAATTGATGGAATTAATTGACTCTGGGTTTATACTGTGTTTGTATTTTAAGAGCTTACGATATTTCGGCATTGTTGCAATCGCCATAATCACAGAAGAACTGAGTTCTTAAGAACGCATGGCGCTTGCAACAGTGCTGAAATATCGAAAAGTCATAAAAAACATGGTAAGTACATTGTATAAACTCCGAACAAACTAATCCTTGTGATAGTGACTATGAAAGTTTAAATCAGTACAATAAAATGAATTCAAGGCCTCCTTAGTTGGAGAAGGACCTACAGAGTAGTACCAAGGGTACTGCTTTATTATGAACTTAAAAAGGTGGAATAGGAAATTGCTGCTTGTATATGAACCCATTCTTTTGTCAAGTAAGGTATTAAGAATTGAGTAAGTAATAGTCTAAGATCCCACCATACAACGACCTTCACCGAGCTGGTTATTGAATGAAATGTATTTTATATAAAATTAAATATGCCAATAAATACATATATTGCAAATGGGTTGACTAAATAAATTCAGTCCAGAGTATGATTAATTAACAATTTTTTTTTAATTTTTTTTTTTTTACTGGTTTAGTTAATAGACAAATTTCATACTAATCGAAAATATGAAGCCCAAAGAATATGCAAACGTTAGGTTGACTATTTTTTTCCCGTCACAACTCTTGAGTAGGCAGATATAAACAGGTAAATCGAACTAGTAACTTGCACCGGTCTGGTTAATTAAATAAAGTTAAATACAAATAAATATGATTCATTTATGAACACGCTAGTATAAGGTTGAATGCAAAAAAAATGTCATGAAAAAATTTTAAAAATTCTACTCTGGACTGAAATTTTTTAGGCAACCCATTTGCAATATATTTTTTGGCATATTTAATTGTATATAAAATACTTTTCATCCAATAAACAGCTCGGTGAAGGTCGTTGTTTGGTGGGATCTTAGACTATAAGGTATACTTGTATGTATACTAGGTTAAAGTTAGAAGTAAATATTTTTTAGCATTTTTAGGTTATCTCAGCCAAACGAATTGAGACATAGTATGCCATCAAATGTCTCTATTATCGATAAACAGAAGTCTAATAGCGGACCATCACTAACTTTGGCTTTTTGCCAGGAGCAGCATGACATAAGATTTCATACTGCCGACAGATATGAAAATATTTTACTGTATATTAATAAAATACGAGTATATTTACATTGTGGTATGTGATGGCAAATTGTATCACGTACCTATGGGACGTGATAATTAGTTAAAACAATATCTTCCTTGAAGACAGTCACGCTTGCCTCTCTTGTCACGTATTGTTAAATAGTATATAAGGCTAGCCATCATTGGTGAAGAAAGGACTATTCCACGGAAGACTTGTGTATCATTTAGAGTCTACGTCCCAATCCATTACAACATGACCAATTTTGTATAATAAAAAATTAATTATTTAAAAAAATTAATTGATGTGTGAAATTAATCGGCACATGCATGCAATAAGTTGCTAATTTTGAGACAGTGGTAAAAATTAGAGAAAAAAATTCAAGTTGGCAACAAAAAAATGATTTTATTTACTGTCAGCCCTATTTTCCCAACGTTTGGGCAACTTTTTTAAATAATTTATGACTGACCTTACTACCAAAAATCATTGAAACCGATGTACCTTGTCAAAAGCTATTCGAGGTCATACATAAAATATTTACACACGTCGTATTGGGTACCTCCTCTTAATCGGAAGTATGGACGTAAGCGTTTTCATATAAGGCTTGATTGAGGGGCATTGTATATGATGGCAAGTTTGCTATAAGCCAAACAAATACTTTATTCGGCATTCAGCAGATTACTCCACCTTACGTCCTTTGGAGTCAGAACAATGTTTGTAATGTCTACTGTTTTGCCAACTTTTTTCGAACAATTATTGTTGTTTGGAGTTTCAAATAGGCAACCTGGAATGGCGGTGAGCAGGCTAAAAACACTAAAGATTAAATAATTAAGACATTTTGGTTTTGTTATTAATTTTTGAGAGAGTTAACACGTATAATTTAGGGACTATTAAAAACCAGACTGAAACGAGTTTCTTGTTTAGTTAGATAGGTATTTTTTTGTTATTTATACAATACAATAACATTTCCTTTAATAAAAGCAACTGTTTAGCAACTTTTTACATTTATTACTAATTTCGTTTGCTTCAGAGAAACCTGTTGTCATAAATATATCATTTGTATTTTCCGAATTAGTCATTACTGAAAGTTTTCGTAATCACATTTAGTCAAAGGCATCTCACTGTTTTTGAATTCAAACTCCTTAAACGTATTAATAGCTCTGAAATTGCTGAAACTTTAATAACTCTGTATAAGTACCTACTAATCTCTGACCCGAGTTGAGGAAACATTTACTTTCCGCGAGCTAATTTATGAAATGTAATTTCTCCTTTTTATCTTACGGGAACACAGCCCCATTAGTACCCTTTTATTTTAATTTGTTTATTATACATTTAGGAGTCGAATAAAGTGCTTACTACGATATTTTGGATTAACGATTCGTGAAAGTAACATTAAAGTAACTTACAGTTTTACGACATGGATTTTTTAATTTCCAAAAGATTGAAAAGAAATCAGAAAGTCGCTTAGACTTGATAAAATAATAAAATTAGGTAAGTAGGTCTTATTCTTTTTTTTAGTGTGAACTTTGAGTTACATTATTAGAAAACTAGTAATTCGTGTCAAAATCTACAACTTATTTCATAACAAAATAAGAAATCTTACGAGTTTTTTTTAAATTTATTAATAATTGGTAGGGCGTGTAAATAGCTTCACGTAGCGAGGCTTTCAGAACTCTCTCAGAACCAAAGATACGTTGAAAAACGGATAGAAAAATAATTATGGTAGCGGAATAAGTTACGAAGGAACATGTACCAGAAAAATAACATTGACTGCCAAAATAATGCAACATTGATTTGTACAAGTAATAAAAAATCACCAACATGCGGAGCAGACTAGAATCACCTTAATTTCGTAGTATGTTATGTTCGCAGTGACACTTTTTCTTTGCGGTGAATGTAAAGATTATTAAATAAATGTTCAGTGAGAACAGTTCATGATAGATTTTTTGAATTTTTTGGGTATATCGCAACAGGATGACAACTTTTTTCAAGTACTCTGATTGGCTGTCTTTTTTCTAGATCGCACCCTGTGCTACTCGTGTATTAGCAAGCCTTCTATTACAGGTTTCTGTCGTGATTTGAAAGTGCTCTTAGATCGCACCCTGTGCTATATTAGCGAGAGCCTCCTATTACAGTCTTCTGTCGTCACTTGTTTTACAACTTCTATCTTACGACAAAAGCCGCCACATGCGATATAACTCCTCACCCCTTCCAGACCATGTAATTTGGAAATGTTTTTTCTAATAGTACCTAACCAGGATTTGAATGCGGGACCCTTGTGAGGTAGGTGTAACACTGAACCACTACACAAACTGAGTCGTCATACTAAATAACTTTCGTATTGCTTTTCTGTAGATGTCATGATAAAGATGATTTACCTACCTACCTTCATTCCGATTTAAAACACTCAATTAGCAGAAAAGCATATGGCATGAAAAGCTTACCAATAAACGCGGCAACATTTCATTGTTAAGACTTAACACCAAGAGGCTTAAAACGAAACAGAAGCGAGAGCAACGAAAATAGATATCAATTTTCGTTTTCCCTTATAAAGAAAGCGTTGTATCCCTTAGAGACCCGTTAAATTATACGCAACATTTAATCTCGTGAACACCCTGCCTGAAACGAAAATATTCAGCCATCACTTAAATATACTGTGACCCTTATTCAACTTTTCCTTTTGTATTAAGGCGGTTCATGAATTTGTTTGGACATATCTCTTAAGTTGGAGAGCCACTCCGGAGATTGCCGAAGGAATTTTTATGCAAACGGCTGCTATGAGTGTTTTGGAATGGCATAAAACGGCTGTCAAATATTTTTTGAGTGTAAACCTTTTTGGATGGAGGGTTTCAGTGGCTTTGTGCTACGAAAGTTAAAGGAATATGTATAAAAAAACTAATGGATACAAAACTGTGAATAGCGAAATTTAAAATGGTTTGATAAAACTAAAAGGGTACAGTACACGTTAATAACATTTCATAATTGTTCATAATATGTGATTGTGAGCCTGTGATTGTTTTCTCAACAACGAAACAATTGTTATTTACATATTTTCTTTTTGCTCTTTTGTTTGATAAGGATTAAAGTAATTTTCAAACACTTTTTTCTTACCTTATAAATATAATTGTATTATAGTTAAATATCAAGGATGAGGTCGTTTTTTTTTGTCACTTGTCAGTCAAGCTTAATATACTTCGATAAATATATTTTGGTTTCTTCGTTCCTGAGTTGTGTGCACTTTATATCATTTGTGTATTGGAATACGACCTTTCTTAAAATATCTCTGCAATTATTCAACACTAGTTTCCTTAATAATTTATGTTCAAGACTTTCTCAAAATTGAAAGTAGACACAATCATTTCATTTTCATTATAGTACCTATATACATTATACATTCCGAAATATGTATTTTGTTTGAACGCCAACAATCTATAGTTATCTCGGATCAAAATAATAGTCTCATAAATTGCGCTGTGCATATTTGCTGATAATAAAGCAATAGCAGTTCATATATCTGAAATCCCGTGGGTCCATATATGAAATGGTCAAATTTCTGGTAACATTTATGCTCCTAGTTGCTTTTTAAAACTTTAAACTACGGTGATTTGTCGTAAACGTATGGTATGCACTGGTTTTTAAAATGTTAATTTTGGATAGACATTGTCATTGGTATGTTCATGTATTATCATCATCATCATTAGCAAAGACTTTCAGAAAAAGCAGGACTTATTCCATTACTACCACACTTGGCAAGCAGGGTGGTGATTCTAATTTGGCCATCATTAGAGAGACAATTTTATCTAGCTACCAGTCCCGGCTTTGCATGAATTTACTATAAAGATAATGTAAGCAAATAGTCTGTTTATGTTAACCTTTTACATAATTTTATGTCGATATTTCTAAAACTGGTATTTAGTCAATCAGTTACACAACAAGGAGTTTTATGCAACTAGTACAGACAACAGCACGTCAACCTATCACAAAACGTCAAATTTTCTCAATTGATATTGATCTCTACTTGTTGAATTTAAAGTTGAAAATCATTTCAATGACCTTTAACTTTTTGGGTAGGTTGACCTGCCGTTGTCTGGTATTTGTATTTAACTTCCCGGCGTTTCGTTGGTGCCTTGACAGTAGTTTATTAACTTACTTACATGATATGTAAAATTAACATTAATAAACAAGTAAAATTTTAATCTATCAATTCAAAATATGTATTAGTTTTTTATTAAAATCAATCATTGTAGGTACCTACTTCGGATTTCTAAAACCGTGAACTCGTAAGTAGTCATTTAACGGTGCCGTTTCCCTTAATCTATTGTAATGAATGTCATTTGCATTCACCCCAAGCCGGCCACCATTTCTGGTTGTATGGTAATCCGATGGGTGTTGCATACAAAACATGACCTTTGAACTTAATTTGAGAAATACATACCTACGTGAGTATATTTGTATTCAGTTTTGGCGATATCGAAAATCTTAACAATTACGAACATTGTTGATGTAGTTTGGTGGTCTGCCTTCTACGCAAGGGTCACGGGATTGATTGAGGCCAATTTAAAAAAAAAGACTTGGTTTAAGGAGTTCGAAGTCACATCAAGCCTTTGGTCTCGGCTTCTATCGCAAGTTGAAAGCCGTGATAGCAAGGTCTATCAACTCTGACATCAAATCCTGGTATCAGAGTTTTCCAAGTCGTCGAGCAAGATGTGAATAATGATTGATTAAAGATATCATAAAATACGAAGAAGAAAAACATGGAAAGCTACTATACTTGCCGATATACAATTGATGCAATTGTAAGCATATACACCGTGATTTTTGAACCACATACAAAACGAAGCCCATGATATTGGGCCATTACATCATGGCAGTGTTATTAACTTTTTTATTAAAAATATTTATTGAAAAATAATAAATTAAAATTCAGACTTCAAATTTTTAACACGCTGTGGCGTGCACGAACGTATTATTTTGCTGTAGCGGGGTCTCAGTTGAATGGACCTTACACAGCTACATCTGTGCGCATCACAGCGTGTTTCAAAATAAATAGCTTAACCAAAAATTTTTTTTTCTATAAAAAAAAATGACGTGTGGCACTTGAAGACTGCCGCGGTAAAGCTATTGCATAGCATTTTTTATCAACTTATGCAATTATAAAACTAAAAAGTATCACCGCTGTGCCGGTAGGAGTGGGGGGTGTTAGGTTATTTTCGTTACGGAATTTCTGGATTCGGTCTCCACGCTCAAGGCCCGCGAAAGAAGCTATGCAATAGCTTATTTATTATTTTATGTATTTTCTAATTTTGACCTTTGTAATTAAATTTTTCTGTTATTTTGGCAGATATGGTTATCATAGGCAACCATACTGTCAAAATCCTTATTTTCTTCTAAATTATCTTAAATTTCGGAAATTCAAAATTGTTCGATCGTGTACACATGAGTAAATATTATTCATGTGGTGTAGGTGTGGGTGTTAGGATTATTTTCGTTACAGAATTTCTGGATTCTGTCTCCACGCTCAAGGCCCGCGATAGAAGCTATGCAATAGCTTAAGAATTTTTGTTAAAAAAAAAATGAAAATAACACTGCCAAGCTGTTTACATAACGTGGGCTTCGTTTTACAGGTGGTTGAAAATGCACCGTGTATATAAAATAAGCCACTGAATCTTAGTTGTGCAAAATGACCATCGGAAAATCCTTGTTTGACACCGGTATAAGAACGTAGCCTATATTTCAAGGTTATTTACGATGTTTTTTGGAATGTTCTTTGTTTTAGTTAAGATATTTGTTGCGTTTAATCATTACTCTGTTTTACCACTAACTAATCAGAATCCAATCAATTTTCGTGTAACGTAACAATTCTACATAATAAAACAAAACTGTGATGTATATTGTTTGTTGTGGACCAGTGCCAAATTGGTAAAGCAATCTTTAAGAACGGATGCCAACGGCCGCAATAAATGAAATACGATGGATAAACACAATATTTTAATACAAAAAAAACTAGAATTAATTCTTTGGTTAACGAGTATTTAAAAAAATCTAAAACCAAATATTCAATAATTATATTTTTTTATGTTAAGAACTTCAGTATTGCTAAATGTCCTCGTAGGGATAAAAATTAACGCCAGTAAAATGTTAAAAAAAGTAATTAATTTTAAGTCCAATAAACAACCAGCTACCGGCGATAGTAAAACACCGATTAACGAAAAACAATATTAAAAAAGAAGTTACATTCACATGATGTAATTTATTACATAAACCTAAACACAGTATAATTTCATTAATTATGGTACACTGACTCAGTGGGATTTGTATGTTTCCTTTCCATATTCATGTGGGTTTCTACTTAAGCTACGGAGGCTGTGAGCCCCTAAAAAGGGTATTTTAAACAAGAAGGTAATTTTAGTATTTAAACTTGATAAATAAGGTATTTGTTTTGAGTAATTTATAAAGGGCAGGCCCCCTACAAGGTGGACCGACGATCTGATCAAGGTCGCGGGAAGCCGCTGGATGCGGAGATCCTTGGGGAGGCCTATGCCCAGCAGTGGGCGTCGTTCAGCTGATATGATGATGATGATGATGAATTTATAAAAGTCACTTATTTGGCAATTATAATAAACTGGCGGACCCCTGACATTCGTATCGCCTCAGAATAGTATAAATTTGATTTAATGACGACCTAAATGTCATTGTCATTAAACATGGCGTGGTTTAAAAATATATATCGAAATACATTTTTATTTTAAACGTAACTTTCTCATTATTATAATACCGACGAAGGCAAATCCAAAAATTATTTTTAAATAAAAAATTGAACCGACTTCAAAAAAAAAACCTCACTAAAAAGTACAAAATAACACAAGAACAAATTATTTTAAAACCTATTACGTACTTACAATATTATTTTAACTAATAACAACTAAATAGATCGAAGTCGTTGCCGAGCCAAATAGACGATATGACGATACGAGTACCTATGATCACTACTGAATTGATTGCTGCTCGCCAAAATAGCAATTTTTGTTTAAATTTCACGTTTCATTTGTTTTGTTTGTATTGTTTGGACTCGGCACCGACTTCAATCTGTTTAGTTGTTAGTAGTAATTAAAATAATATTGTAAGTACGTAAATAGGTTTTAAAATATTTTGTTCTTGTGTTATTTTGTACTTTTTGGTGAGGTTTTTTTTAAAGTCGGTTCAATTTTTTACTTAAAAATAATTTATTTTTATCTTTTTAGTGTTAAATAAATTACACAATTATTAATCCTCTGTTCGCCGGTAACAGTAACCTACATAAATAGTGATGACAACTTTTAGATGAAAATGTATGAATTGTTTGAGAAACTCCCTCCCTCATCGCTATAGAATCTTAAGAATCATACTCCTACTCCTAACCGTTAAGGATTTGTACCTTCCATCATCAGGTCATGATGCTCAGCTAAAATGATGAGTACCAGACGCAAATACTGATAAACCTAAAGAAAGATATGCAAAAACCGTAAGACGTGCTTATAAAATTTGAGGGTTTCCCTCGATTTCCCCG
Organism: Anania crocealis; assembly: GCA_949315895.1. Lineage (NCBI taxonomy): Eukaryota > Metazoa > Arthropoda > Insecta > Lepidoptera > Crambidae > Anania > Anania crocealis. Next base: position 15,245,271 of record OX438863.1, read on the forward strand.
GATTCCATCATCAGATCATGACTTCGTTAAAATGGGACCACATGGGAAGCACCAGCTTTCAAACAACCAAATATTTCTTAAAATCCGTTCAACCAGTCCAAAGTTCTGAGGTAACAAACGTTAAAAAAAAATACAGTCGTATTGAGAACCTCCTCCTTTTTTGGAAGTCGGTTAAAAACAACAAAATGATAAAAATCGGTCCAGCCGTTCTCGACATTCAAGTAACATTTTAAATTAAAAAACCCTTTAAAAAAACCTAATTCAAAATCTATGTTTTCATAATAGCTATCGATTATGAAATGGCGATTTTAATCAGTTGATTTAAACCCCGTGTATCGTCTGTCCATTGTTCCAACTGAAGCAATTGAACATGGCCGTACGCAGAGAACGCTGCATACATTCACTGTATAGCATCAGCTTATTCGTTTTATCGAGTAATTTTGATGGCACAATCAAAACGCAAATATTCGCCTAGCACAATAAAGCATACATTTACGGCCATTTCCAATAACCTATCTATCTTCAGTTTTGGCATATCGGAGATAGGAAACAGTTTCTATCTCTGTTTTTGCCGTCCAGAGAAACAAAGACAGAAGTTGTTTTCTATCTCCGATATGCCAAAACTGGAGATAGATAGGTTACTGGAAGTGGCCGTTAATAGTTATCGTACAATTTTCATTTAGTAATGCTAAGAATTCGTTTTGTTTTTACTTTTGTTTTTCACAGTTTCTTATAGGATTAATAATGTGGCTTATAGTCTCAAATTAATAGCTCATAATTCTCAAAACGAGGTCCATAGGTTTAAGGCCTTGAACAAATTCGTATACACGTCGATTTTTTTATAAAATATTTATTACGTCAGTAACTTCATTCCTTAAAAACAGCTTCTAAACGGTTCAAATAACTAGTCGACACAGGCAGAAATAAACCTCTCACTGAAGTAGCGATAAATTGCTCAAGTGTATCTTTGTCAGGATACATTACTTAGCTTTTATGAAATGGCTATGGCAGGACTGCAAAGTACATGGTAGTAGCATCGTCATACCATAATCGTGTCACTAAATACTCGCCTTACACAAAATAGTCATTAAAAACTCCTTAACACAATAACCAATTTAAATGCAAATATTATTTCTCAAATAGCGAAAAGTCAGCAAAAGCGTTGTAAACGTGATTCCGTGATTCGTTAAAACTTTTCGTTGAGACGGAAATAAAATAACGAAGGAAAAATTTCACACCAGTTATACAGCCAAAGAAGAAACGATACCACATTCAAGATTTAGAAATATTTTTTTTTACAAAAAATGTATATTTAATGTTTTGACCATCGATAAAATAGAAAAAATATGAACTAGATATTATATAAACAGTCTCTTATAAAATATCACTAGGAACTGTCCAAGTCTTTTATTTCGAAGTTGATGTCAGTGTCATACATACCGTAATTCAAACCTTACGTACATAAATTCAAGATGGATGCAACTAAGGCAAAAAGCATCTAAATGTTCAGTAGGTGCTCTTTGATACGAGTATTCGGAGGTTTGAAAATCGGAATATTCAATTTCGGAATTAAATATTTCGGAATTTTTGGGTGTTCCCTGTTTTTCTAATAGTAAAGTGATGTCCTTTGCTGATAACATAAATCTAATAGGCTAGGTTTTACTGTATCACAGAGAAAAGTATCTAGATTTTTCTAAAAGTCTTGATTTTAACATAATTATTTAAATGTAACGTATGTATTTTTTTAGGAAACCGCACCATTTCTATAGCTTGGTATACATTTATTTGAAAAAAATATTGATTCAATTGTAAAGGGTTTGTTTAACGGATTTCAGCTAAGGTTATTGATATAAAATACCATAAACAATTTGTACTGTGCTTTCGTGCGCAGCCATCTATAATACGCCTCGCAGGTGTTCTGCTTACAAGACATACATGGCGCGGTTGGAATCGATACAAATGCGATTTTTAAGTCACTTGCAATACAAATGTCGTATAACTATACATGTTATTTATATATCACCAGGGCTACACACAGTGGTGTAAACGTTTCTTCTTTTAACCATTGTATTCGCGAATAGATATCAGATATCGCATTTATTTTGAAAATATTACATAACATTTAAAAATATTCTAAAATGCAACATTTAGTAATTCGATACATGAACATACTGTACGACCTCTTTGTTAGGATATATTCTAACTTTATCATATCCAGAACTTCTAGTAAATTAATCAACACTGCTTATAGAGATACCTTATCTCTCTATCTGTGCTCTTGTACGCCCTGCATACAACTCAGTTAAACAGTTTCAGTTGGGAGGTTTGGCGATCCTTGATGCACTGTGCACTCGTGTCTTTAATTGTTTAAATTCAATATTGTAATTTTTGAACGATATGTCCACCACCTATCAAATGTACTTGTAGAATGTCGTGGTCAACTATCATTGGCTCATCATGTGCATAACCCATGTAACATTTACTGTATTAAGCTGTTGTTGTCCCAATTATAAATAAATAAATAAATAAATATCTATAAGGTTAATTTATACGAACCTTAATTTATTTAATAATTCTTTAAGCCAGTTTGAGAATATATTCTCTGAAACATTTTTTATGTAAATAAAAAAAGGATAACCATTTTTTTTGTAGCAATAATACAACTCAAAATTATTTATTCTCCACATGGTTAGGCCACCAGATAGTCTTCCGGAGCGCAATATCTATAGTTATTCCAGAACCGTTCCGCACCAACGGTCATCGGTTCTACTTGCTATGTGTCCTGTCCAATGCAACTTCAGCTCAGCACTTCCCCGAGCAATGTCAGTTATTTTAGTTTGTACCAACGGGTTTTCGTATTTTGTATTTAATCGCACAGTGTAATACGAGACATGAAAGAGAAATCTATTTCCCAGAGAAAATAAAATATTTAAGATTAAGACTCGGTGTCATATTCATCGATGAATTGTATTGCATGGACTTAGAATTCATTATTTGTTTCATCCTTTAAGTCCTTTGGTAAGATGTTACCTTAAATATTATAATTATAAGTTAATTTATAACCAGCTATACATATATAATAAAGTTCAGGGGACTAAACACCAAAATTTATCTTGAAACACATGTTATCTTTAAACGGTTCACATGGCAGTTGTTTTCTTTCATCAAAAAAATAAATTCGTTTTACTTTTGTGCTGTGTCAGAAGTCGAGAACATCTTGAATGGTATTTGACATTTCCGCGTTGGTAAGTTGTTTTGGTCCCTTACAATCATTTATCTGGCATTATACTCGTATCTTGGACAACCAATTTTCTCTTTGGCGCGCCACTCTTTATTTTGACTTGCGTATTCAGCTAAAGTGTAATAACGTAAATTAATAGCAAGTCTTTTTTCGGTTTCTAATTCTTAACTTGAGCCGTTTAAAGGAATTATTTTTTTAGTTTTCTGAGTTCAACAGTATTAATTTAATTTTAACAAACCAAACCTGGTTTTGCAAACTTTTGAGTCGGCAAAAAGTTTCAACCAATGAAAAGCGTGAAATGAGTCACCAACCAAATGTCTAGTTTGGCACTGATTTAAATTAATATTTCTTTTGTCAGTCTTTTTGTCGATATTTAATATCCTTATTACTTTATTCGCAAATTGTTTTTTTTAAATCTATATATATAAAAATGAATTCCTATTTCCTTTGGTCGTCGCATCATGCGTGAACGGCTGGACCTAATTATTTTTTTGTTTTGTTTGTCATTGCCAGGATAGTGATCTAATGAAAGAAAAAAATAAGAGAATTGCGCGGAAAATAAGAAAATTTAAGAAAACTTAATCACCATACTAAATTATTTGTAATGTAACCATATCGCTTTTGTCAATTTAAACTTTTTTTAATGTATGGCGTTTGACATAACTTTGACAAAATGCGTGCCACATAATAATATATCGTCAAATAGGGGGTAAAAAAACTGAATTTTACACATGGCCAGTAATGTCGCCTGTGTGTGACCGTGTCGGAATACCAACAAAGCTATTTATATACCTGCGGGAATCGGGATCCGATCCCCGTTAAAATATGAACACCAGAGTTGGTGGTAAATGTTTATTAACACACGCGAGACACAGTTATCGTTATATTTAATATACTATGCTTTACAATTTCAATTACCACGATAATATTGTACATCATAATAAAGCATCTGTCATACCTTAAAAATTGCGATCTAGTCGGCGAAAGTCGGCCGTGCCAGCCAGCAACATTGCAGACACGGCCCGGGACATGGGACTTTCGCCACATACCCATCAGAAAAAAAAAAAGTTGTGTATCATGAAGCATAAAGTAAAAAGGTAAAGTAACAGCCTATAATCATCCCACTGCAGGGAAAAGGCATCCATCATTGAATTTAAGTTACCACAGCAATGATGGGTGTACTGGCATAATCACCACGCTTTCCAAATGCGGGTTGGTGATCGCAAACCCGAGCAAAGCAAAATTCGAAACTTTCTGCTGCTCGACCCGAGATTTGAACCTGGGACCCCGAGATCTTGGCCCGGTATTTAAACCACTAGACCAACGGGGCGTTGCATGAAGCATAATAATATTAAACTATTGGTAACTTATTTTTATTTTACCATTTCGTTATCAATATTTATAGTTATAAACAGGACAACGTCTGTCGGGTCCGCTAGTGATATACAAAATGAAATACATGATTAAGTTCAAAATGCTATACAAAACTAGAGCTTTGGCTCGTAGCAACCATAATGCAAAGAGAACACACCGAATTGGCGTTGATTAAAACAGCGTAGTTTATTTTGGGACAAAACTGAATGCTTCCTTTAGCTAGCTCTATTCTATTATTTTCTTTATTAATTTCAAACGGAGCTATGGTAAAGGTGAATTATTCAGGCAAACTGAGGCACGGCCTTCCGCTCTGCAGCAATATAATAAACCAAACCACACAGTAGGTCCACTTTTAGCAACAACACTTAATGAGCAGGAGCTATTATATTTTCTTCTGATATAATTTAAAAGTTAATAATGAAAATGTTGATAATAATCAAAAAATTATATTTAAAAAAAAAACAAATTTGGTTGGTGCTTAGCAAGATATTACAGATAAACTTAAATTTTGTATCTGGTTTTATAGGACTTCTCGATGGTATATATTTTTTTTTGATTACACAATTCGTGTATCAGGTGACTGCTCTAACCAATCGAGCTGCCGAGACATTGTTTTTGCTGACAAGTTGGTTCAAGGCAGGTTTATTTTTTGTATGAAAGGATTTTATATTTGATTTGTTTGCAAGCCTTCTAGAAAAATCTCCATTGCGATTGCAATTTAGATTTAATGGCCCTGTTGACTGAGTGAATGCAAAAAGCTATTGTTTCATTGTTAGTAGTTACTGGTAAAAGGTTTTTCTTGGTGAAATGGTAGTAAAAGCAAATGGAAATATCATGTTTAGTAGTAAAATAATGTAATACTTTTTCCTTTTTTTTTCATGGAAACAAGCATTCATGTATTAAGTCATTAATCTAAGATTTCTAGTTATACTTAGGATATCGACTGTGCCCTGCCAATCTTTGGTAACTTAAAATATTATAGTTAGGATAGAATTGAGTTTTATATCTTTAAAAATGTTTAACTTATTTTATCCTCATATATGAAGCAATTCAAATAATTTCAAACTTTATATGCACTTAGATCATCATCCACTGCTATTACTGAGGCCCTAAGCAGTTTTTCCTTTTACCTTATCTAGTTTAAGTGTTGAGGCTATAAGAATCCCAAATAAACCCTGTAATGTTGCTTTATTAATGCCTATTACTTGGTTTAGTTTACTGAAGCTGTATCTCTAAACATGGCACTTGGAATCGAAGGTCTGGAATCAGGCTAATCACTCCGCGAGATACGATTGGGGATTTGTCATACTAAGGAGCAACATTGAATTTGGTTCATGGGCCTATTGGTGTGGCTTAAGAACCGGGTCAGGATCTCAGGTCCTGATGTCCTGATGGTCAGAATTTGGGTTCAATCTTCGGGTAGTCAGAAATTTTATGATTGAGACGACTCGATGACGACTGACAGGATTGTATGAAAGAGAAAAACATACTGCGCCGACCCCAGATGACCTGGGAACAGGACTAGTGAATGATATCAAGAGATTCGAATTTCGAACATTGCGCGGGTTTGTGATCACTAATCTGCATTTGGCAAGTGTGGTAATTATGCCTGAATCCATCATTGTTGTGGTAACTTCAACTTTTAAACTTTCGCGTTGCATTATAACTAAAACTTATAATTGCGGGTCTGAACGCGACGTAGGTGTGGTATGTAGTAGTATTGATACTACTTACATTCCTCGACGTTTCGGCCGTGATGCTACGGCCGTGGTCACGAGGGAACTGGTGCGCGGTGTCTCCGTCTGCATCGGGCGGCCGGTTCTTCTGCTACCCTCGAACTCTCCGATATTTGTTGTACACTTGAACTGGAGTCAGTAGGTTCAGTGCGACACACAACACTCACAGTATCCAGGTTAATGTTTATTAATAACGGCGACTCACGCGGTTTGCACTTATTAATCACTGGATTCCAGGCCGCTGACAACTTGAATCCGTCTTCCCGATTGAATTTTTTTTTGTACTTTTTAATTTCAATCGCTTCACGTATTACCCTAGTATGGTAATGGCGATCCGTGGAGAGGATTTTTGGGTCATGTAACTCCATCCAGTGATTAGTCCCCGTAAGCAGATGTTCTGCTACCGCGGATTTATTCGTCTGCCGATTTTTCACTGCAGCGATGTGTTCCTTGACTCTTTCGGCTATAGTCCGTTTTGTCTGGCCAATGTACGAACTACCACAGCTGCAGTCAATTTTATAAACCCCCGGAGTTTGAAAAGGCAAGACGTCCTTAGGCGATCGTAGTAGTTGTGATATTTTACGTAACGGAGTATATACAGTCTTAATGGAGTATTTACTGAGTGCTGATCCAATTTTGTCCGTTACGCCTTTTACATATGGTAAAAATGCTGCTTGACGACTAGCCTCAGGAGCCCTCCCCCTCTCCCTGCGCCTTCTTCTTTCTTTCGGCATCTTATATCCATTTCGTCTTAGTACCTCCTGAACACGTGCAAGCTCCTTATGTAGATGTTCAGGGTCACATAGGTTGTGAGCTCTATTCGTTAACGACGCTATAACCGATTGAAGATGCCGAGGATGATGATGAGAAGATGCGTGTAGGTATCGGTCTGTGTGTGTTGGCTTTCTATACACAGTGTGAGCCAATGTTCCATCCACCTTCACTTTTATTTCCATGTCGAGGAACGCGAGGCATCTGTTGTTCTCCATCTCATATGTGAACTTCATTTTCGGATGGATGGAATTCAGGTGGTTAATATATTGTTCCACTTCCTGTTGGCCTCCATGGATAACGCAGAAGACGTCATCGACGTACCTTTTCCAGAGTTTCACAGTACTTGGTCCAGTAGCCAGAGCTAGGTCTTCGAAATGTTCCATCCAGATATTTGCAATTACTGGTGCGAGTGGGCTACCCATTGCAACGCCGTCGATCTGGAGGTAGTACTGATCTCTGAAGAGTATGTAGTTCCCGTCCAAACAATTTTCAATGAGAAATATATATTTCTTAGGCAATTAATGATCACACAGTTTATCCTTGATGGCCTCGATGCAATCCTTTAATGGTACATTAGTAAAGAGTGACTCTACGTCGAAACTCATCATTAAATCTCCAGGTTCCAACTTTATGCTCTTCACTATGTCCCTGAAGTGGAAAGAATCTTTCACAAAGGACGGTGTTTTTCCAACTAATGGTTGCAGCATTCCAGCAACATGTTTGGCCAAGTCGTAAGTCGGTGAGTCAATTTGGCTCACAATAGGCCTGAGTGGAATGTTGCTTTTGTGTATCTTAGGCAGCCCATAAAGTTTAGGAGGTTGCACCGGTTTAGGCTTATACAGATGGTTGTACTCGTCCTCCGTGAAAACATCTTGGTTCTCGTGGATCAAAGCTCGAATGCGACGTGTTACCCTGGCTGTAGGGTTGTAAGACACCGGTTTGTATACATTCGTATCTGACAACAAACACCTTACTTTGTTCTCATATTCCTCAGTGTTCATTACTACAGTGGCGTTTCCCTTATCGGCCTTTAGCACTAAAATTTTCTCGTTACCACGTAGCTGTTTTAGTGCTAGACGCTCTTCAGTAGTAATGTTACTTTTAGGTAGCTTCGACTTACGTAAAATGACCGCTACGTCTTGCCTCAGATCTTCTGCATCTGCGGTTGGAATTTTGTTACGTATGATCGTCTGCTCCACTCTACACAATATGTCTTCATAAGGATAGAAGGGTTTATAAAATTGACTGCAGCTGTGGTAGTTCGTACATTGGCCAGACAAAACGGACTATAGCCGAAAGAGTCAAGGAACACATCGCTGCAGTGAAAAATCGGCAGACGAATAAATCCGCGGTAGCAGAACATCTGCTTAATACGGGGACTAATCACTGGATGGAGTTACATGACCCAAAAATCCTCTCCACGGATCGCCATTACCATACTAGGGTAATACGTGAAGCGATTGAAATTAAAAAGTACAAAAAAATTTCAATCGGGAAGACGGATTCAAGTTGTCAGCGGCCTGGAATCCAGTGATTAATAAGTGCAAACCGCGTGAGACGCCGTTATTAATAAACATTAACCTGGATACTGTGAGTGTTGTGTGTCGCACTGAACCTACTGACTCCAGTTCAAGTGTACAACAAATATCGGAGAGTTCGAGGGTAGCAGAAGAACCGGCCGCCCGATGCAGACGGAGACACCGCGCACCAGTTCCCTCGTGACCACGGCCGTAGCATCACGGCCGAAACGTCGAGGAATGTAAGTAGTATCAATACTACTACATACCACACCTACGTCGCGTTCAGACCCGCAATTATAAGTTTTAGTGGTAACTTCAATTCAATGATATAGGCTTTTGCCCTGCAGTGGCGCTGATGAAGGGTTTTGCTCTGCAGTGTTATGATTATAGGCTGTTGATCTATCCATCCTTAAACACGAGAAATATATAAATTAAGAAATATCTATCTTCTATATATCTTTTCACCTTGAATCCCTCGTAATTACTTTGCAATAGTAGAATTTATTATGTAAGCAAGAAGCTGTTGCTAGAAAGTTCTATTCTATTTGTACAAGTTACCGCATAAATAAATAATTTGTAATATTTTTATATTATTAATAATATTTAATTATCTAGAGTTACTTACTCATGCAGAACTCGCTTTGCAGAGTTCCCTAAAAGCGCGGAGAGTAACATGACTACCAATTCCACAAGATCAAATTACCTTTAACAAAGTTAAACACAAAGGAAATTAATAACACACGAGGCAATGTTACATTCAAATAAATAAACCGCAAGATTCATAAGTATTAGGTTTCAGAATATTTACCCGTTAAAAAATAGTCAGAAAAAAATAGTGATGGCTACTAAATTATACCAGGTTTGAAATTCATTTCTTAGCTTGTGGAAGCGGACTAAGCGCTTCATTTAGCTAAACAGCTTTATTACAGCTTCTGGTTAAAAGAAAAGCTAAATTACTAAGTAGCAGCAGTAAGTGCCGTACCGCTAATTCGACTCAAGTGTTACATACGAGTATATTGTATCGCGTATTACGTTGACGTTCGCTAAGAATAATGCTTCAACTCAGCAACGCTAGGCATGCCATTAAAAGTTCGCGGCACTCAGAAAGCGCTTACTTCATTATCTCGCAGGCAAATTTACTAGACACCACTAATTCCTTGTAAAATGGTCTTAGTTTAATTCTCAAGATGTATTCGGCTCGTCAACATTTTTAAAGAATTTAATTATTATTGAGCATAATAACACTTGATTGGTTTTTAGAGTTCCGTATCCAAGGGTAAAAACGGGACCCTATTACTAAGACTTCGCTGTCCGTCTGTCCGTCGCTCTGTCACCAAGCTGTATCTCTAGAGCCGCCATAGCTGAATTTTTCACAAATTATGTTTTCTGTTACCGCAATAACAACAAATACTAAAAACTAAATAAAATAAATATTTAAGGGGGGCTCCCATACAATAAACGCGATTTTTTTGGCCTTTTTTGCTCGATATTAATAATGGCAACAGGTAGGCACTTGAAATATTCAAAAAACACTCATATTATATTATTAAAAACAATTATATTATTATCTTTAATAGTGAATAATAAACTTCAAATAAAATTTATATTTAATGGGCTCCCATACAAAAAACGCCATTTTTTGCCTATTTTTGCTCGATATCAATAAATGGTAACAGGTAGGGACTACATTAACTAAATTAATACTGTTGTTTACCTAGTCAATGGTACGGAACCCTTCGTGCGCGAGTCCGACTCGCACTTGGCCGATTTTATTTTATTAGCTTACGGTTAATGTTATTGTTTGCAACAGTTTGTTATAAGTAGTAGGTCAGCGTGCTATGATGTTTTTAACTCAGTGGTTGCAACTTCGGAACGGTTATTGCAGAAGTTTGACTTCCTACACCGCCGTCAAGAGGCTAGTTAAATGAGTGGGCGTTCGGACTATATTTATTTAATCAAGCTTTTAAAAAAGTTAATAGGTTTTAAACGCAAACATCACTATTTATTATTTAAATTTCAAACGATTACCACAGTAATATTGCGTCTGGATATAAAGAGAGAAAACAAACAAAATACGTGAGTAAAAAGATTCGAGCTAAGTTCAAAGAAAATCAAAATGAAACTTAAAGAAAGTATATTATTATTTGTAGTTACTATTTAATTTGCACACCATTAAAAGGATTTTTTTATAGTTAATTTGCTTTTTACAGAATGTAGTTAAGGTCTACTTGAGTTTTTGTATCATTTTTAGTGGAGTGAGTATCGATATCTCTTGTTTACATTATCGGCGGCCATTAATGAAGCCCTTGACATTAAAAATTTTCCATTTCTTTTTAAACTGAATATGTATAAATACTGCGACGTGCCAATGTTGATGGCATCGAGGCTTATATTATGCGTCGGCAGCTTCGCTGGTGCGGTCATGTATCTCGTATGACGGAGGAGAGAGTGGCGAAGCGCATCTTTTACTCTGAACTTGAGGAGGGCAAGCGTAAACGCGGCGGTCAACTCCTCAGGTATAAAGACGTTCAGAAACGACATATGAAAAGATGCAACATTGAGCCGTCTCAATGGGAGGATTTGGCTGCACAGCGGCCTGAGTGGCGCAGGCTTATTTTTAACCAAGTACGCGACTTCGAAAAGCAACGTCAAGCTGTATGTAGCTGTATGTGATTAGGAGTCGAAGTGGTCGCCATGGCCGAAATCGGTCGGAAGAATAATCTAATATATAAAATTCTCGTGTCACGGTGTTCGAACTTGAACTCCTCCGAAACGGCTTGACCGATTTTGATGAAAATTTTGTGCTTATTCGGTATCTATGAGAATCGGCCAACATCTATTTTTCATCCCCCTAAATGTTAGGGGTAGTCCACCCCCCCTTTAGGGTAGGGGTAGGGGTAGGGTAGGGGTGGGGTAGGGTTAGGGTAGTATGGTATGGTATGGTAACGGGCTCCCTTTTCCGCATTTAGGCTCCATTTGGCCCATTATGCGTAGGGGGTATTAGGGTGGTTAGTCCAACCACCCCAACTCCTTCCAGAAGCACAGAAGTCTTTTAGGACGTTCACAGGCTTCTGAAAGGGAACTCGGTGTGCCGAGGATAGATGCCCGGTGGGTGGCTACCCCTGTGCATTCCAGAGTCACATGGGCAGCCGATTCTTCCTGTTCCAGGCAGCCTCTACATAGAGGGCTGTCTGTGGCACCAATGGTGAAGAGATGTTTATTTAGGGGGATATGTCCAGTCAGTGATCCCACTACACTTCGAAGGTCACTTCTGTTTAGGGTGATTAAGTTGCGAGTCAGACGCGGTGAAAGAGCCGGTACGGCCTCTCTGGACTGTCTGCAGTTGCTGATATTGGCCCAGCGGTCGTTGTGTTTGACTAGGGTTTGATGTCGCAGCCATGACCTGTATTGGTTGAAGGGAATAGGCAGGTGTGGCCTGGGGCCGAAAACCGTAAGGTCCGATCCCCTTTTAGCGAGTTGGTCTGCGGCATCGTTGCCCAGGGAGCCGCTGTGTCCTTTGATCCATTGTAAGGTGACACTGTTCCTTGTGGCAATGTCCTCAAGGGCCAGGTGACACTCGTAAATAAGGCTGGATGTGATGATGTTGCTCTCCAGGGCTTTTAGAACCGCCATGCTATCAGAGAGTATGCGAATGCCGTAGTCAGCAACCTCTCTCTTCTTTATGGCAGTTGCAGCCTGGATTATGGCAATACACTCGCATTGGAATATCGAGTTATCTTCACCCAGCGGTGTAGATATATTTATGTTTAGGTCCATCGAGAAGACTCCGGCGCCTGTACCTGATTTGGTTTTGGAACCATCAGTGTAGATTTGGACCTCATGTATTCCCGATGTGTCTGGATTGTTTTCTAATAAGTGAATCCTATATGATTTGTTGAACACATAGATTTTCGGTGTCTTGTCACAGGGTGCTTCTAGTAGGGGAGTGGATTTTAGTCCTCTGTACCAGATATCGCTGTGACTATTCGTAAGATTTTTCCACAGGTCTAGTTGTTTCAGTCTTGTGGCCGCTATGGCTGCTTCCTGCTGCACGAAGAGGTCCAGCGGCGGCAAGCCAAGTAGTGCCTCAAGGGCCGCGGTGGGGGTAGTTGGCATGCATCCCGTGACTGCACAGCATGCAAGTCTTTGGATTTTTTCTAAATTTTTCACCCCTGTCATTAGTTTGGTTCTGGGCCACCAAACGATCGCGCCGTATGTGATGATGGGTCTGATCATAGCTTTATAAAGCCATAGTGTGATCTTGGGAGATAAACCCCATGTTTTGCCCATTAGACCTCGGCATTGCCAGAAGGTTATGGAGGCACATTTAATTTTCTGTTCGACATGTTTCCCCCACAGTAATTTATCATCAAGTGTAACGCCCAAATATTTGACTTCATTTGAGAGGGACAGTTGTGTTCCGAACAGTTTTGGTAGTTTAAGTTTGGGTAGCTTCATTTTGTTGGTGAATAGGATTAGCTCGGTTTTCGCTGGGTTAACCGAGAGATCATGATCTATACACCAAAGTTCTACGATCCTAAGAGCGGAATCTATTAGGTTACATAAAATGTTCTCAAAGGGTCCGCTGATGAGTATAGTTAGGTCGTCAGCATATCCCACCGTGAAGTAGTGTTTGCTGTTGGGTTTCTCTATGAGTTCATCAACAACAAAGTTCCAAAGAAGCGGCGACAAGACTCCCCCTTGCGGGCAGCCCTTTGCCACTATACCTCTGGTAGTATTGTTCACGGTGAATCGTATGGCTCTATTTCTTAGCATGCCGTCGATCCACCCCGCCATGGTTGGGTCGACGCCATGTCTACACAGTGCCCGTCCTATGCTGGTAAAGTTAGTTTTATCAAACGCCCCTTCAATGTCAATAAAAACACCTAGGGTCGATTGTTTGTGATTAAGAGAATACTCGATTTTATTTACTACGGTGTGTAGGGCCGATTCGGTGGATTTGCCCATACTGTAGGCATGTTGGTTTGGATGTAGGGTCTCGCTTACAAGCACGTTAGTCCTTATGTCCCTGTCGCAGAGTCTTTCCAGCGTTTTGAGCAGGAAAGATGTAAGGCTGATGGGTCTGAAGGACTTCGGCTGTGTGTAGTCGCTTTTGCCGGGTTTGGGGATGAATACTACCTTTACTTCTCTCCATTTATGTGGCGTGTGTCGGAAAGCTAGGCATGCCCTGTAGATGGTGACAAGGTGTGTCACCAGCTCGTCCGCACACCACTTCAGCATACCCGGGAAGATGCCGCCGAGGCCTGCTGATTTATATGGGAGGAAGGTGTTGATTGCCCATCTTACTTTGTCGTGGTCGACAATTGCTGTGGCGGTTTTCCAGTCCGAGTCCTGCGGTCTGTAGTCCGTTACCCCAGACCAGCCTGTGTCACTGGTGATCCGGCAGCCGGGAAAGTGGGTTTGGAGTAGCAGTTCGCAGGTTTCATCGTCTGTGTTGGTAAAGCTGCCGTCTGGTTTCTTAAGATTCCCTATGCTGCGTCCAGGTCCACGCGTCAGAATCTTTTTCACCTTGGCGGCCTGATTGTTGCTTTCTATGTCTTCGCAGAAGCGTCTCCAGTGTTCGGTTTTCCTAAACCTGATGCGCTTCTTAAGTAAGCGTTGTGATTTCTTGTATTTGTCCCAGTCTTCCTGCTGCCTGGTATTTTTAGCTCTGTTGAACAATTTCCTTACCTTATGTCGCAGTCTCTCGAGTTCGGGCCCCCACCATTGGTATTTACCATTGGTTCTGGTCCGCGGTACCTCGAGAGGGCAGGTTTGCTCAAAGCAGTGGTTTAAGGATTGAGTTAGGTTGTTGACATGTGCATCAATGTCCGCAGTGGACTCGTACGTTGCAGGAATACCTACCAATTTCAGACTTTCCTTGGTCAGGGGCTTGTACCTGATGCGGTCCATCTTCCGCGGATTGCGTCGCGGTGTAGCAGGAGTGACGTACGTGTGCAATTGATAACGGATCCACCTGTGGTCGGAACATGAAAGTTCATCAGATACGTGCCAGCCCGACACGTATTGAGAAATATTTTCTGTTGCCAAGGTGAGATCTATGATGGTCTCTGCTTGTGCTGTAATAAACGTCGGCTTAGCGCCTTTGTTAAGTATTACAAGGTTGGTAGTGGAAAGATAGTTTAAGAGTTCCTCACCTCTATCATTGGACTTATCCATGCCCCAGACACCGTGGTGCGCGTTGCTGTCCGTGGAGATGATGAGTTCCAGCCCTTCCTTCTCGCAGTAGGTGACCAGTGCTTCCAGTGCTGGAGTGGGTACTTGCTCATCGCCCGGCAGGTAGGCAGACGCTAGCACCACTATGGGCAGGTCGTTAGAAGGATCGGTAGGGAGCCTGACAGTTGTGAGGTCCCTGGAACAAAACTCATTCATGATTGTAGCTTTAAGATTTATTGGTACAAGTATACAGGTACGAGGGTGACTTACGGTTGTATCCAGAATCGATCGGTATCCTATGTTTGAGAGACCACATATCCTGCTCCCCCTTATCCACGGCTCTTGGGTAAGGGCTATGGTCTCGGTTTTGCCCTCCAGCTGCCTGCGAAGCATAGCCGTCGCGGTCTGGCTGTGCTGGAGGTTTGCCTGAAGGGCTTTAAAGGAGTTTGGGTGGTGGGCTGGCAGAGCCATCACTACCCAACAGCTGCCTCTCCTTCTCGGCGTTGATTTCTGCCCCCAGCTTCCACCAATCCACGGGTTCGGGACTGGATGTGCGAGGTTGGGGGTCGTTGCTGGTGGTCGGTTCTTGTTCCGAGGACAGAACAGGGCGACCAAGGTCGTTCTCAGGGGGCCCGCCAGACAAGTCTCCAGTGGCCTCGTGCTGGACGAGGTTTGGAGTCTCGTTGGTGGCCTCAGCGGTGTCCGTTGGTCGGCTGGCGTCGTCAAGGAATTTGACGTACACCGACCCCAACTTGTACCGTAGGCGCCTCTCTCTCTGTTTCAGAGTTTTGGCTTCGTGCTCTGGGATTCCCAGCACCAACCAGATAGCGCCCTCTTTAGCGGCCTCCTCCGCATGGTACAGATTCCACGAGGTTATGTTGTATAGGTCTGCGTTTGCTTTGTGGAGTCTCAAACGCAGACGCTTGACTGTGCCGTCGGTGAAGTCCGGCACGAAAATTGCCCCCTTGACCCTCTTCGGGATGTCCCTCTGCCGACACAAGGTCAGCTTGGTGTCCGGTCGGGGCGGTGTAATTTTTGTGATTGTGTGACGGAGCCATTCCACCGAGTAGTCGTCCTCACACCACATCTTGACGACTCCTTCACTTAGGAAGGCTTTCCCTCGGAAGAATGGCGTACAAACGCTAGTGTCCTCTGAGAAGAGGGTAGCATCGTAGGCCTCCACGATGGACTTCTGTATGAGAGCCGAATCTTCCTCCGTCAGGAAGTAGAACGGCTCAGACGCGATGGCGACGCAGAGGTCGTTGGTTTTCAGCGCGTCCGCGTATCTGACGGCGTTCGGCCCCAGAGACGAGCCACTCAGCTTGGCGCGTTTACCCTCGTCCCGGGGTGTTAAGGTGTCGTCAGGACGACTCCTCTTCCCCCCATTAGACGGAGTGGTCTTCGCAGCCGCTTTGCCGCTCGCCTCTCTGGCCGCTTGGCGTTGCCATTTTGGCTTGCCCGCCCTCTTACCGCGCGGAATAGGCTGTGCGTTGCGTGGGGCTTTCCCGCTTTCAGCTTTCGGGTTGCTTCGGGGGGCCTTTTCGCTGATTGCCTTACCAGCAGCAGGACTGGGTCCAGCGCTTCGGTTTGGCTCAGCTACACGGGCCGCGGATGCCCTTGCGGGTTCCGACGGGGTCGGATGCCTTTCGGCCGTCGACAAATCCGTCCCCTCAGCAGCCTTCTGGCTTAGGCGGTACTTGCTTAAACGCGCGCGATCGCGTTTCTCCCTCCTTGACGTCTGCTGAGCAGCAGGTGTTGCCTTGGAGGTAGAAGGTTGTGGCCCTTGGGTTTGCTTACCGGGCTGATTCCCCTTCTTTTTCTTCCTCCTCGGTTTTATGACGACATTTCATGCCGCCTCAGCTTGCTGAGTGCAGCTTGGAATGGCGTCTCTCAGCGTGCCGAGATCCAGAGGTTCGGACGAAGAAGAAGCGATGATAATCCGCGCGCTACTAGGCGCAGCAGGACGATGGTGAGATGTGGGTTGCGCGCTGGACGGCGCAGCAACCTTAACCCGCGCGTCAGTCGCAGCTGGGTCGGTGGTGTTGTTGTGGGCCCTTTTGGTATCCATAGGCTAAATGACGAAAGCTTCATCCCAACAGTTACCCACCCTCCTTGGAGCCCGCAAAAGGGGACGCCGAGCGCCGAGTGCACTCAGCGCCAGGTTTACTGCTGGGACATAGGTCTCTTCCCACACAGTAGACGGAGCAGTCCCCCGTCGAGGTTTCGGCCGCGATTGTCTTCAGGCGGAGGGTATAACCACCTAAAGTCGCAAGCCAGCCACCGCGACGGAACCGCTCGCCTCCATGTGTTCGGAGACCTCGCCTGATAGCCCTCTGACGGGATATCTCAGCCGATTGAACGAAGGTGGCTAGCCTCCGTCCCCCCGTTTCAGCAGAAATCCAGACCAAAGAGGTGTGTTGCTTTGGAGTGACATCGCACACCGGCCATACCGCAGCTCAACCTCCAGGATTCCTTCATCCTCCCTTACGGGTCTCCACGCACGGCACAAACACGCGGGAGGCTAGCGCCCCTACTCGCTATCAGCGCAATTGAGCGATAGGCGAGCCTGCGCCCACACAGCCTCGAGTGGGACACAGTTCGGGTAATAGATATACATACATATATATTGTGTATAGGGAAGGATAAATTTACTTATATATAATATGGATTTTTCGGCCAGAGGTTTTTGTTACGCCAATTTCTTAGGGAATTTGGCCAAAAGCAGGTGGCAACCTCGTGCAGGATAGTCCACTGGCCTTGTTTAGGGGATCTTTACGACTGTAGCGCTACTCCCTAAACCATTTGCCAGACCCAGCATCGGACAGATGCTGGGAATAGGGGCATCATCAAGCATATCGACACAGTGAGTAGTACGCTTGACCGGGGCCTTAAGCCTTAGTGGTTAGGGTAGTAAAATATTAAAATTTTATAAAATATATACAACCCTAAATTTTTACCCTTTTACCACCAACCCCTATTTTTTGTAAGCCATTTTAGTAATTTAATCATTTTTATGGCAAAACAACGTTTGCCGGGTCAGCTAGTAATGTATAAATAAATGTAGACAACATCACATACCTACATTATTCTGATCGCAGTCAGTAACTATTTAAAGCACTCGTATTGTGGAAGTCAGAAGCAACGAAGGTACCACAAACACCCAGACCCGTGAAAATGTAGAAAAACACTTTTCTACTCATTGACCCGTCCGGGAATCGAACCCGGGACGTCGGAGCAGGCGGCACCTTAAAAACCGTTGTGTACGCCACTCCGCCACGGAGGTTTTGACTAAGCAGATGAGTTTTGAGAAGGAAAAAAGCATTGATAAGTTTTTGCCGTCAATGTTATGTCTTATTCTCTTTTTATGCATATTCATATGAAGTAAGTACAAAGATTTTAAATGCAAAACCTTCTCTAACAACGAATTTTGGTTCTAACAATTGAGGCCATTATTGGCGTACCGTTCGAAGAATCGTAAAGCTGAAGTGGCAGTGCCTACTCATAGTAAGAAGAACCGATCGCCGTTGGGGTGGAAGGCGACGATCTGATGAAAGCCGCTAGATGCGAGTGGCGCGGCACCGATCGTGGTGGAGCTCTTTAGTCCCCTAGAAGCCTATGTCCTGCAGAGGCTGTCGATCGTGGTGGAGCTCTTTAGTCCCCCAGAAGCCTATGTCCATTAGAGACTGTCGTTTGGTTGAGATATAAGTAAGTAAAGTAACAGCCTTTAATCATCCCACTGCAGGGCAAAGGCCTCCATCACTGAATTCAAGTTACCACAGCAATGATGGGTACTGGCATAATCACCACGCTTGCCAAATGCGGGTTGGTGATCACAAACCCGAGCAATGTTCGATAATTCGAAACTTTTAGTTGCCCGACCCGGGAATCGATCCCGGGAACCCGAGATCTTGGCCCGGTATTTAAACCACTAACCAACGGGGCGGTTGAGATGATGATGATGATAATGATAAAGATAAATTATTTTGTGTGTCCAGTGTGCCCTCAGCTTCACTTAGTTTGAGAACTAAACAATCTTAAAACGCGAGTTCAAAATTAAAGAGAAATTAATTACTGCATATACAAGCACTCTTAATGAGCTAACCGTGTACCATGGTACGTTTTAATTTGTCGAGAGACACTCTCGGGAGACGAGGTTTGAACAAGATGCACAAACTTTGCATAGTTTAAAAGATATGTATCTTTAAAGGCAGTGTCACACTGCGCCACCACAGCATAGCGATATGACCATGGTGGTGTGGTCAAATCGTCAGTGAGAAGATAGGTTATCTTCTTCCACAATCTCAACATTTACTGTCTCGTTCAGTTTCAAGTTAATTTGTATAAAATCCTATGTTCTTTGTAAGTACCAGAAGTGAAAATTTTGCCGGAGCCAGCATTGTCCATTTCCTTCATTTTTGAAATTGCTCTACCAAGAATTCCAAAAGTAATATACAATATTTTACGCATAACACATAACTTTCAAAAAAAAAAGCAAAAATAGATGTTTGTTTAGATTTCAACAAGAAATTTTGTGAATTCATTTTCACGTAAAGTTTCATTGACGATTCCTACACCTTAATTGGCATGCAAATTATAATTTGCATGCCAATTCAATCTTTGCAGTGTAGCATCAGCTTTAGGAATCGTATTATCTTGGTGCAGCTACGCGCTGTTTAAATGAAAGTAATTAATTAGTATATATTCCTTTATGCTTATTAAATGGTACACGTTACCTTTATGCGCCATTGACAATGTGTTTAGCTTAACTTATTTTTCGCACGAGTCCATACCGAGAAACAGTAGACTGTAGGACATGAAATGTTGTAATTAATAGTACTGACATTTACTATACATTTATCCACCTTCTTTTACGGTTCTTATATTAGGGTAGCTACATACACGAGCGGTATTCGGTTCGGCAGTATTTATCGAAAAACAAAGCTGACCCAAAGTAATTACTGCACTTAATCGGCTTGTGCCAATCGGTTAGTTCATTTGGGTTGACATATTCGGTTCGGCGTTCGTTGTGAAACGAAAAAGTCGAAGGCCACTTCGCACCCAGAATCTTCAGGGTTTTCGTAATAAAGATCCAGCAATAACAACAAAACTTGCAGAAACTAACAACACGTCATATTAGTCCCACATTTTTAGCTGAACTAAATTTGCCGAGCGGTTTGTGATTCCCGAATATTTATCTACATATTCGATTTTACCGCCCAGCTTTGCCGATTAATGCCAGCCCGCTGTTGTTGTCCGCCTAGTGAAAGCCGAGTGGTTTTTTTCTCGAACATTCATGTACATAATTTATTCGATTTTACCGCCCGGCTGTGCCGATTAATGCCGGCCCGCTTAAGCGCTTAATAGGGTTGATTTTCCAATGCATAAATATGCTGACAGCTACTTATGCTAATACTTCAAAAGTCCATAAGTTCAGCCTTATCGCTATTTTACTTATCTACATATAAAATTTTAACAAAACTGGTAGACCACATTCGCAATCTCACTATTCACTCGATTCTGTACTCGACACTTGATCATGGCGCTTGTAACAGTGATGGAATAACAGAAATAGTCATGAAAAATAATTTGCAGATGACAGCATTTACTCTGGAGCATCTTAGCGTAGGTAGATAACAGAGGCGCAAGTTTTCAAAAAAAATGTATAGCCTGTAGATGCGTGGCCCACTTTTGCCACTTTCGTATATGGTAGAATATTAAAAACAACTAATTGGTTACTGCTATGAAACTTTGAATGTAATATAACCATAATAATAGAATAGAATAGAATAGAATAATTCTTTATTTGACATTGAATAAGGTACACTGAAGATCACAGGTTTGTTAATTTGTCTCACTTATCTAGCTAAACACAATAGCATGCAAATATACATTAACCTATAATAAATTTATCATGTTAAATCACATATTTCTATATAAATTAATTATAATTATAATTTAGGAACTCCTGGACAGAGTAGAATAAACGTTCTAAAAACCATTTATGCAGTGCAATTCCAAATCTTTTGAAAGACATGTCCTTTATCGCCTGAGGTATATTATTAAATATTTTGATGCACATTTAGGTATCGTGTCGATGACCAACCTATCAGAGTTCCTTGTGTTCCTTGGAAATATGTCTTTGGCTCGTTTAAAATATTGAGTATTCAGTTTCACAAACTTAGCTATTTCCAGTATATACAGACAAGGTAACGGTAGAATGTTTAGCGGTTTATAAAGTGGTTTACACGACACATCTGGTGGCACGCCACAAATAGCTCTTATGCATTTTTTTTGTGCTATAAAAACCCTTTGATTATCGGTACTGTTTCCCCAAATAATAAGTCAATCCCGCAAAACTGATTCTACATAAGCAAAGTAAGCTGCTAACGCAGTACTTCTTGTCGCGGTTTGTTTTAATTTAAAAAGTGCAAAGGCAAATTTATTTATTTTGTTACACACCTTGTCTACATGTAGTTTCCAGTCAATTCTTTGATCAAGGGTTATTCCCAAAAAACTGATATTGTTTACTTTTTGAAGAGCATGATTTTTGTAGTGTATGTTTAAAGATTGATTATTAGTATAGTTCATAAAATTGGTTTTATCCATATTGATTTTTAAATTATTGTCATTTAGCCAGTTAATTATTGATTTAATTGTTTCATTAACATCATTTTCATGGTCATACAAATTAAGGTTATTTTTAGTGTTCACTATAACTGACATCATAATAGACAAAAATCTTTTTAAAAGCCACCGTTTTTGAACATCCTCGGGTATTAGTCGTGAGATAAACTCATACGTAATAACAAAACCGTTTCTTACATAAACCAGCGCTCATCAAACGGTAATTTGCCATCGCATCAATCAGTGATCTAATGGCCGCTTCTCGCCGTCACGTATCAGGGATGTGCACAATAAGCACTGTCGTATCACACTGATACGACTGACTGCTATGTCAAATATTGGTACGTATAGGGATTACAGTTTGCTTGCCAAATCAGGCTGGATAATATGGTCTCAAATTTAATCAGGTGAAAAAGGAGTACACATTTCTAAATAAGTTTGGAAATTAAAGACGCAGAATTAAAATAAAAAACTTTTTTTAATTTATTTAACTTGTCCATAAAATATTCCGGAATACCGAATAGTGAGTTTAAGCCCTACCTGAGGTGGTTAGTACTTTTTTTGTAAGAATTAAAGTACTTTTGAGAAAAAATCAGGATCTCCTTGCTAGAAAGATAGGTATTCGAAAAGGCCATTTAATGCTCTTTTTAACCGGCTACGGCAAAGCCAACAGGAAGGGTAATTACCCACAAAGGGGTAATGAATTCAGCTGTCCATGTCTAAGCAGGCTGAAATTTTAATCACTTTCCCAAATTTTAATCTAACAATCTAAGAGACAAAAAAAAATGACGTATTTTTTCTTTTAGTATAGCCCAGTACAAAAATGTCAAGATAAAGCACTTAGAAAATGCCTGCCAAAAATCTAAAATTTTTGATGCGGCCTCCTAGCAACACTTTTTTTACGCGATGTGTATCTCATTCATTCATTACGATACTATTCATAAGTTTTAAATTTTCCCTTCATACCTTAACAGGTTTAGGACAGTAAAAATTTAAAACTATGTGCGAAAAATATTTTCGGGTGAAAACTTGATTTATATTTTTTACGTCTTAAATGGGCTCTAAATACGATACTGGACGCCTATAAAATTCTTTGAAGATGATGAAAAAGTCATGTATTTATGTGGGTTTCACATTTTTGGCTAAACTTCTAAGACCCAAGTTCACCAACATTTAAACAGCCCAATTCAATTCCCATACAAAATATGTCAAATAATATTTTAAACGCTGTTTAAACGCTTTAAATTTTAACCGTCTGTTGGTGAACTCTACCCTAAGACGATATTGGTGAATGAGGTATCAATCGATTCCTTATTACAGCACGGGTAACATAAGCTACCTTTTGTTACAAAAAACATGTTGAATGCTTCATAATAATATTGGGGTACTTTAAAAAAAAGGTTCACCGTCATAACGAGTGGGGTATCTATCAAATGAAAGAAGACTAAAGTCTTAGTACAAAAATGTTTAATCAATACAGACAATATACAGGGTGACTTTGAAATCTTTTTATATATTATTTATTAAAACTTACGAACTATCATCATTATCACTGCATTTTGGTAGTCGGGTTACATTTTTTTAAACTATTTTACTTGTTCGGAATTATACTCGTATAGAAAATTAAAAAATCTCGTATCACACACATCACAAGTCGACTTTAACGGTGACGGTTAAAGAATCGGTCGTAAACTACTTTATCTCGATGTTACCGTGGGATATATTAAAATTTAACAGCCAGTATTTTAGTAAAATATATTATTTCTTAAATTCAGCAACACGCTATAAGTCCTTTAGTTATGGGTACACAGTAGGTACCCAAACCAAAGGTAAATTACGTGTTTTATCAAGATTATTGCAGTTCAATATTTTATTTGCAAATGTATCACCTGGAAGACATTAATTATTATACTGTACAATGCGAAACAGTAATTTCGCTGGTATTATTCACTGGGTATGAATAATTGAACGCCACGTAAATAGCCGTAAACGATATTAATTAAGGTCCATTGGATTACTTTTATTTAGTTGAAAGATCGGTGAAATAAATAATATTTTATTTTCTATATACGAGTACGTACATAAATGTTAATGAGTCAGAAATTAATGTAACGTGCATAACTTCCGATCTACTGCACCAAATTGCATACAATTTTTTTTGTTATGTTTGTGTACCAGTCAGGAGGAGTTTGGTAATAAAATTATGTACGAAAAAAATATAAATATCCATATGAAATGTGTGTACAGAGTAAACATGGTCATTAGCAAAGCTTGCTTGCATTATGTTTATTTGGTTTTACATTCAAATAAATTACTTAAACTTTCTAACCTAACTAA
Source organism: Anania crocealis (assembly GCA_949315895.1). Taxonomy (NCBI): domain Eukaryota; kingdom Metazoa; phylum Arthropoda; class Insecta; order Lepidoptera; family Crambidae; genus Anania; species Anania crocealis. The sequence continues at coordinate 15,269,054 of OX438863.1, forward strand.
CATTATAAATAAGACAGTTTTTTTTGTAACGCAATGATGCTAAAATGGCTGAACAGGTCTGTTTAAAATTTATCACAGATATGATATAGGAAAACATTTTTTTTCCATTGGATTAACACTTTTGTTTTTTATATTAAAACGGACCGACATTTTTTTTGGATAGTTTGGAGGTCAGAGTATAACATAATCTAGGTATAGATATTTTATCCGCAAACGAATTCGATGGCAATACTAGTATTAAAAATGCAAAATGTTGGATATGTATGTTACTCAAACATGATGAGAATGAACAAGATGAATTAGACACAGATGTAGTATTTGGCCAGAAATATCACATAGACTTTTTTTTTTCAAATCAATGTTAAGTTCTCCCTATTTTGAATTTTAAAATATATCAGTTATGTAACTTACCTTAAATGAAATTTGTTGAAAAAAACTTCTCCTAGAACATTTCAGCAACGAAGTAATACGTAAGAAAACTAATACCTTTTACCGACACCTTAAAGAGTTACTGATCTCTTATCTTTTTCGTCAGCTTGCCTTTGACTTCAACTTACCTGTATTTTTAAATACCTTTTTTACTTCATTTATAAAAAACTAGCTGTTGCCCGCAGCTTTATACGCCTCGAGAAACAAAATTACGGAAATCGTACTTTCTACGGGAATTGCAAGTAGCTTATGTACAGACAAAGGCAGGTCAACCTATCCAAAAAGTTAAAGGTCATTGCATTGATTTTCAACTTTAAGTCCAACAAGTAGAGATCAATATCAATTGAGAAAATTTGACGTTTTGTGGTAGGTTGACGTGCTGTTTTCTGTACTATTTTAATCCTGTAATCTATCTCTGTGCTAGATTCCATTGAAATCCATTTACCTGTTCTGGCGTGATTAAGGAACAAACATCCTTTAAAATTTTTAAGCTTATATTTTAAATAATGTATTTATTAAAGTTAGATACACTATTGTACCTGCTTAATGTCTAGAAAAACTTTTGTTTTATACTTGTTAAAAAAACTAACAAAGTGGCCAACACTACTTATATTAAAAGTGCAATCGGACAATTTGTCTTTGTATTTAATAAAGTGGCGGTGATACTTAATCTTTTTCTTGCCCTTTTTGTACTGTCTTCCACCAAGTTGGCTGTTCAAGCAATTAATTAGGCAAGCTGTGTTTTTTACTGTTAGCAAGACTTGCAAAGAGATTTCTTGTGAATAACTTGTCGTTGAAGATTGTGCTTCTGTGAAAATTATTTTCTTAGTAATTTTTATATTTTTATTTTTGAATGTCAGCCAACAAGTTTCTGTTTGATAGGTTGTAAATGTAACTCAAAGTTTCTCTCATCTTTATTTAATTTAAATTTTGGAATACATTAAATATTTAGATAATAAACCTGTTTCACAACCTGCAAAAACCATAAACAATTTCTCGAATCTTCAACAAAAATAAAAAAAAATACTAACAGCAATTACAACAATCGTCCTGTATAGCGGAAAATCAACATCAAGTATTAATGTTCAAATATTTCAATATTAATTACTTAGCGTCCTTGTTACCACCGCCACACACATCCATCTTGATGGTTCTAGTGTTCGAAGACCTTACTATTGAATGCCCGTGTATACGGATCAATCTGTCTCATTTAGATACTCTAATATTTGGTATAAGTGAAAGAGACAAATGGAATTGATTATACGGATATGTACTGCGAAGTAAGGCCCCAGACTAGTATGTCTGTTCAACTTGAATCTAGTTCATGTCGTCACATTTCGTCACTGTCACGTCGACGGGAACTTATGAATAGATGTATGTAAATATATGGTGAAATATGATATGGCTTTGCTTTATTCGTATTGCACATAGGTAGGTCATTATCGGACGGTTTCGCCATAATGGCCACTCTTGGTTTGCAATTTCAGTTTGGCTAATAGTGGAGATAAAACACTGCTGTTCATCTTCTTCTGACATTATTTAATCCTTGAATTCACCCGTAGCAATTATTTTCATGTGCTGGCAACAAACTACTTATTTGAATGGATTAATAGTTGTATATTATATAATAAGCTCTGGTGCTTGCCAAGCAGCTCAAGACTCTCGTAACTTAAGTAGCTAATACGTCTTCATGTTAAAAATCGCAGAACGCCTTTTAAAAATTCACGCAATCCAGTTGGAATTGCAGACGAGCTTTATACTTGTGACACACAGTCGACTAAATTGAACACCAAAGGCCGCTAATTTGTATTAAAATGTTATATTAAAAATAGCTGTTTTATGCTCCTTCGTATGAGTTTGAAGCATCTCAAGGAATTTTTAAATTTGTTTTAGGATTCAGAACATTTATAAACATAATTTTATCCCTTTGAACGGTTTTGATAATGATAAATTAATGAAAATCTCGTGTCATACTTTATTTAATTGTTTATTTTGTACTGGCGGTACTTAACGTTCATAACCTCATACGAGTATGAATAAAAATATATTTTATGAATGTAATATTTTGAAACTTTTTTTAGGTAAATAAATAGCTCACGTTACTTAAATATTTATGATTATTGCGATTTGTTATCATGATTTTAGAGTAAAATTAAATTTTATACAGAGAAATTACGTAGATTAGAAAATGAAAAATTCAAAATATTCTTATTAAAGATGTAGTATTTCAATGCAAAGTTAACACGGTGTGGTTTTGGCTCATAGGTATTTTGTTTAACAACTTTAACTAACATCTGAAGCCTTCTGTATCGGAAGGGTATAATACAGAAGGGATACAGATGTTGGATATCAAACTTATGCAATTATAAAACTAAAAAGTGTCACCGCTGTGCCGGTCGGAGTGGGGGGGTGTTAGACTATTTTCGTTACGGAATTTCTGGATTCGGTCTCCACGCTTAAGGCCCGCGATAAAAGCTATGCAATAGCTTAATTTTATAATTTTATGTATTTTCTAATTTTGACTTTTGTAATTAAATTTTTCTGTTATTTTGCAACCATACTGTCAAAATCCTTATTTTCTTCTAAATTCTTTTAAATTTCGGAAATTCAAAATTGTTCGATCGTGCATCGCCCCGAGTGTTAGGTTAGGCTATTTTCGTTACGGAATTTTTGGAATTGGTCTCCACGCTCAAGGCCCACGATAGAAGCTATGCAATAGCTTAAAAACTATTTTAAAATGTAAAATTTTAAGTATTGTAGCTATTTGTTGATGATTATATAAATGATAGGAACGTTTGGCTTTAAATTGTATCAGCTCGCACTGGCATATATCTTATGTAAACATGTTTATTTAAAAGAGGCTGACAATAGTGACCGAGTTTCTTGCGCTGCTTCTTCTCGGCACTAGCCCACATTTGTCCCGAAGCAGTGGTAGGTTAAATATTGGGACGTGTAAAAGCGCCTCCAGGGGCCTATTTGCAGAAATAAAACTGATTTTAACTGATTTTAATTTCCTTTAAGAACTATGCACTCGTGTGTAGCGCAAGTCATTTAAATATTTCGAGACCGTTGGAAATAAGACTCGGGAATTCTTCGTTGTTAGATAAATTTTTAATGTTTACTTAAAACGTTTGTTAGTAGATGATAATAGTGAAGTAATATTTTGTTAACTAACTTTATTCAGTAAAAACCAGGCTTAAAAGGTCGTTTGATAAAGCTTTGAATCCTTGTGTTTCATAAGAAGTATAATTATTTGTAAGAGGGTTTATTACAAGGTAGAATTAGAGGCGCTTCAGGCTAAAAAAGGGTATATTACAAGGTAGAATTAGAGGCGCTTCAGGCTAAAACCTGGGTAAAGGGCATTGTTTTTATAAAACCTTGTATTTATAAAAGAATAGTCTACTGGTGCTAGTGTTCTTCGTGCATAACGCGTAGTACAAGAAATACAATGTGAACTGTGCTTACAGTTAATATAATATACATAACACACTTAGAATTATTATTAATCATCTGTGCACATGTACTATAGTATTTTCCTATTTATTTGGATACAATAAAGCTTTTTAGGGTTCCATAGCCAAATGGCGAAAAACGGAATAGTATATAATAGTTTCGTCAAGTCTGTCTGTCTGTCTGCTTCCCATACATAGAACTAAAACAAAAAAAAATATTCAAACCTATGCGTATGGGGCATCTATGGATAGATCTTTTAAAATGACATAAAGGTTCCTATAACCATTTTTTCCAGAAGTCGAACTTTTAAACTAAGCAAGTTAAAATTTTGAATAAATGTAATGTAGATCTCAACAAAATTTTAAACAAAAATTAGTTTGAACGAGATCAAACCGGTAGTTTTTGAGAAATAGCACATTTTTAACAACCGTAAATATAACTTTGTCCTTTATACAAACACTATATAAAAACAAAGTTATTTTTGCAGTCAATTAAATATTGTGATATTTCGGCTAAGTGGAAGTAAGTACCCCTAATTTAGTTCAAGTTGGTACGGAACCCTCAGTGGGCGAGTCCGACTCGCGCTTGGCGGGTTTTTTAAATCTATTGCTATATAACGTTTATGAGGAATTATTGTAAAGAGGGTACCGTGTTTTGCCGCCACAAACAGCACTACTCTTATACTTTTTATATGATAATTTTAGCAATTTAATTGCAATAATAAGACATAATTTTTCAAGTTCAAATACTGATAGCCCTTTTTCTTTAAATACTTCGTGTTGATGACTCTACCCTGTCATACATAACAGGCCCAGTACTCTGCCATTTTGATGGAATTATCCGTGGCCGCACCTCACTGGCACCGCAGGTCCTGGCCCTGCGAAAATCTCCATCTGAAGCGATTTTCTTTGCTCCGGCCGACCTGAGTTCGGTGCCTGTTAAGGGACTTCAATGTCGGCCTCGCCAGCTTGTGTCCAGGCTTCTTCAAATAAGAGTCGTAAGAGGCGGCTAAAGGAAAACTGAAAACTTTTTCGATGGGTAGATTACCATGAAGCGATTTAAGGGGAACTAAACGGTCCCATCTAATCAAATTGCCACCGCTGGATACTTGCATCTAGCAAAATCTTCTATGCTTTGATGTGTAAAAAATTAAAACACACATGGCCATGAAAAAAAAATATAAAAAAATATTTTTAACAAAAAAAAACACGGCTTTTTTTGTTGTGATTGCAGTTTATTTGTTGATTTTTTCATACTAATATTAATTATAATAAGTATTTTTTTGAATAGTTGCATTTAAAGTTTTAGAACAATGACTAGACTTGGAGTCTATTATGTACTATTAATGGTTTTTTTTCTGGGATAAATTATTAGTCTGCTTCCCTGCTGCTTCCCATAGAAATTCGATTCGCCCATTCTCGAACATTCTGTTTTACATGGCCTTAAACACGATCAGTTGGAAGATGAGAAACGACAAAATTGTATGATTTTTGTATCCAATCGAGGCCCTTGTTGACACGGTCGTAACAGTTTAATTAAGTTGTCGCCGTATTTTTCAGTTTAACAACAGGCTACCCCACTGATAATTAAATTTCCAACCAATTACCGTCTTTTTGCTTCTCGTCATTAAGTTCATTTCCATTTCACAGTTTTTGTTAAAGAGTGTAACGCTATTTAAACCTTTTAATAACGGAATTATCAGCTTCGCTAAATTGGTCAATTATTGTCGATGTTGTGATAATTTTATAATATCAGCTTTGTTTGGGAATGATTGCTTGTTAGTTAATATTAAACACTGATTTAAACTAGTACATTAGCTGAATATAAGACATTCAATGAGTGAGATAAAAGAATCATGTGAGACTATTAGAATGGAAAGCTCTAATGTTGCTAGCAAAATCGAACTTCGTTTTGATGATTCGGCTACAAGGCACACAGAAGAGTTGGCCAGCTGCATTTATGTATGTATAGGTAGACTTTGATTGTTTCTTCCGTATTTGGTTTTGCGTCCAAGTGTTTTAGACGTACAAATTTGTCTACATTCTTGTGAACTCCGCGACGCCATTTTGGTTTAAGACTTGCGCGTTCTTACCAGTCATCGGATGATGATAGCAAGTCATAAGCGCGGCTTTGCTTAGCTTTAGTCGAGTCAGCTGCAGCCCTTGCATTTTCTTAAATACGATTCGTCGTTGCGCTTATGGCTTATCACGACCCAGCCGTCACCGATCGACCCCCAGATCATATAAAGAAGGAGATATGAAATTACTCTTAAATCCTTAGCGAACCCGTGTCTCCGAATTATTTATGTGTGCAACGCAACTACAATAACACTGTTGTAAGCATAAGGATCACACTATATCAATTTACAACGCTCATTGGTGCGCAGACAAACATGGACCCAATCACTGCGGCTACCACTTACTCGCTTACACAATGCGTCATTTGGTGTGTGCAAATTAGTGTGTCGCTACAAAGTGTGGTCGCGACGCACACGTCGGGCAGTGAACGCTTCGAATAAACCTCGATACATTGCGCAGTCGCATAGTACTCACAACACAGCTAGTTAGTATCAAGCCTTCAATGTATATTGTGCCGATACAATTATCGTTACATGGATGTTTTCATTAAATAATTCGCCGCGGTGTGTAATAGTTCCGTTTGCCCATATTGGATTCGCACGCGCCACGCCCTCATTTCATATCTATTTCTTTATATGATCTGAGCATCGACCGCTGCTGTCACGGCTTTTTGACAACTTTTTGTTTGGTAGCTATGTCATATTTGGTAGAGCTAGTGTCGATCAGCGATAAAAGAGAATACCAATCGTGCATCTATTTCTGTCACAGCAGCTGTATCCAAAGCTGTTATGACATTTGCTCTAAGGGAATCGCACTGCCGATTCGCTTTGGTTACGTGCAAACGTTAGGTTGACGCCTGGCTGCTATCGAGGCGAAAGGCAATTTAGTGACGGTCGCTTTTCGAGGTGATATGTATGCTGTTACCTTTAGTCTGATTTGTTTTCGACTATATCAAATCAGCAGAAATACACATTATCTATGACGGGCGATGTGCTGCTCTTCAGCACATAACTATGCATTTATGTAGTACGTATTAAGTTAGTACTTATCTTGAACTTACTTCAAAACATACATAACACTTTTCAGGTCTTCCTTGCCACGAAAGAGCAATTCATTTCAAACCATCCTTATGACATCACACCCAAGGTTTAAAATTGATACTCTCCTCGAGATGGAGTGAAAAGGCAATTTTGTTGTTTGAGTTGAAATCCTCTTTCCTGAGGCTATTTACTGGTAACAACCGCTTTATACCGCTTTACTTAACAGCATGACCGCCTCATACGGGAGAAAATTAAAATTTTGATAATATCCTTAGTTGCTTCGCCCATTATGGCGGTTTCTGGCGAAAATTAGCTCGTTAACTGAAACTCGGAAATGTTATTTGAAACTAAATTAGATAGTTTTAGTAATATTTAACTGTCTTTGTGAATTTTACTCTTTGCTAGTGAGTAACAAAATACTTTTGCGTTTCACTTCATAAAGTTTCTTGTAAAACATGTTTATATTGAAATATTATGTTGTATCATCATCATCATCATAACAAGCCTGCATCAGTCTACTGATGGACAAATGCCTCTCCAAAAGATGGATTTTGTTATACGCTTGGCAGTCAGTTTGGCGAACATAGTTTGGCCAATGCTGAAGAGAAGATGCTGTTGCCTTACTTATTTTGGCATTACTCCTTTAATCTCTTCTTACGACATCGATTAACCCTTCCAATCAAAATTGCAAACTTGCAAAATCGTAGAATTAATGTCATAACGTCATCGTAAAAATGGCGTTGCGAAAAACCTCATGGAAAATCGCAATAACTCCACGACGAAACCATATTTTATCATTCTGTAAATCAAGAAATCAAGAAATCAAGAAATCAAGATATTCGGCCGAAAGGAGTTCGTAGGGTTAAAGAAGGGTTGAGCTATTTCCTATTATATGCATCACGGTTATAGTTCTAGTATTAATGCTATTTAATGAGGTTTTTTATATTTTGTATATTATTATAAACAATGTCATGACTTTGGACTAAGTACATGTGACTGATAACTGTAATCATAATCTCTAAAGTTAATAGATACGAAGTTGATACGAGTACCACAAAACTTAGTTTTTATGAGTTTCCTGTAATCTTAATACCAGTTTGAGAACAGATTTTAGTTGTTCAAAATACCTGAACGTTCTTTTATCTTAATGAAAAAAACCATTTGGATCAGCGGTAGTAAACGCTGCTTCTGAGCCATGGGTCGCGGGTTCGATCCCCGCACAGTATAAATATTTGTGTGCATAAACATGTCTGTTTGTACTGGTCTGGGTGTTTTCTATATATTATAAGTATGTATTTACAAAAAAAAAGTATATAAGTAAGTTTATCGGTTATCTAGCACCCCATACGACAGGTTACTTAATAGTAGCTTAATTTGGGACTAGATGGCTCTGTGTGGCCCAGTGAGGCATGTCCTAAATATTTATTTATTAATGGATTGAATTTAGTTATCATTCAACAATTATTTGTATCGTGGGTAACTAAGAGTATATGTTCGTCCCTAACCCTATTTTATAACCAGAAAATCAACTGAATGGAACATTTGAACAAGCTTGAGAGATAAAACAAGATGTCCATGCGATTACTATACAGAACCGCAAAGCTTCCATTAATCGCTCACGTGCCTTTTGTGCCCTAATGACTGATCGATGGGGATTTGACTCGGTTGGCCGACACGGTCATACAGGTCGTTAGCTTCTGGCGTATATGTCGGTCGGTATCATTAATATTTATACTAAAAGTAAAGTAATCTTATAATTATTCTACTACATTAAAGCAGCTTTTTGAATTTGTGAATTAAGTTTTACATTAAAAAAAAAACAAGTATGTACATACTTTGATCACTGGTAAATTATAGCATCCATTTTTGGAAAATTAAACTGAAAATTTTACTGAAATATAAAAAAATGCTTTCAACATTGTCAAACAGCGAAACTGTGCAAGTATTATTAGGATTGTTTAATGATTTTATTTATCATTATCGAGCTGTGTAAGTCCATAACATGGGATATGAAAAATCCGATACGATGAACGCCTAAAGCTACGATACAAAAAAAAAGTTCTGAAAATACGTTAATTTTGGAAATTTAAGTATTTACCGATTATGATTTTCTTGAAATGAAAATAAAAATCGGTATTTGCAATGTATGTTAACACTTTAGTCAAACTGCGATAATCTCGCTTTGCAAACACAGAGAGAGAAAGATGGACAGAGGTAAGACGACGCTGCCTTTCTTGGTCTTTGATCACCTCTTCAGTAACTCATCACAACCATCCCATATATTTTACTTACTTTGTTTTTTTTACTCTACTGATGAGCACGGGTCTCTCCAAAAGGAGGCCAGGTAAAGAAAAGACGCTGTTACCTGTCTTCCTTAAGTCACTTTTCAAATAGAAAAAAGAAGACGAGGTGCTACTCTTTTTAATATGCCGACACTAGCACTCAACACTTCAGATACTCCTAGGATAAGAAATGGCGGTAGTTCTCTTAGTTTTCTTGTTTGATAAGTCCTATCTGCGAATTGTATCAGGTAATGTTGCAAAATAGAACATATCAAACAAAAATTTGTTATTTAATAGTAAAACTTTTTTTTTAAATATTCCTAGGATGTACTCGTACCTCCGTAATTGACCTCCCTAAAAATACTTATTACTTATATATACCATTTTTATTTTCGATGTCAATTTTAGTACCTTATCAACCAATAAGTCATCAAATATACCTAGCATACGTCAAAGAGTTGTTACTAGCGAAATCTCGCCCACTCCACTATGCTCACTTAAACGGTTTAAAACTTAAACTCAAGAATCCTTTATAAATAAACACTACTTTACCTATTAAATATAAAACTTATTATTTATAAAGTTTAGCTAAAACAGTAGCGTCCTAACAGTTAAGGAGCATTCCAGCCACTAACTGCTCAGTCACCTATGTAACTTCCATTTAGTTGCTCTTATTTTCTTTCAATTAGTTTCCAGGTATATCCCGACGACAGTGCTTGGAAATAAATCTCTTCAATGGACGTTATCTCAAGCAGTTCAGCGCTAGTGCTTACAGATCATCGATAATTTTACTATTGAATGTATTGTTATACATTTTTATATTGGAAGATTTATATTTTGAACTTCGCCCGCGGCTCTGCCCGTGTAACTACGTATTTCCATTGCTCTTTCGATGTCACAAAATTGTATTCCTACTGTGCTTGCTTCTTTTGGCGAACAAATTATATGTTTATAAAACAATCTTGCTAAGGAGAAGCGTTGGTGCCTTCGGTGGTAGATCAGGTGGAAATAAAAAGCGGACTGTATTTTATAGGATTGAATGTAATTCGGGACAAGTACTACAACAGTGACCGCACACTATGAAGATATTGAAGGGAGTGGGTTCGACCGAGCATCGATGTTCGCTCGCGAACCGAACGTTCGCTCGGTGTTGTTCGTCGCGGTTCGGCGGTTGTGCGTCTCATCGTATCTCATGCCCCCCCCTGGCATCCATGACATAGCCCGTGCGTGGACAATCTATATTTGTGTTTTAAGCATTTATAATTACAGTTTGAATTTTAGTTTAACAATTTGCCAATGAGATTCAGTTAATTGTATACTCTGTGCGAAAATTAACGCTATTACTATCACTATTCACAGAATTTTATTAATTCTGTGGTGAATGCATTGTTTTACGATATTTTACAGAGGTATCAATCATCGACATTTTTTAGTTAACGTTCTATCACAAGCAACACTATTCAGGACGTTTGCCAGTTTTGTAGAAACTATGGCGGTGTTCTTGTTTGTTTAAGAAAACTCATTATTTTCGGGCTATTTGCTCCTCGCGCTCAACCGTTATGGCATCTTATATGTATTTTAGGTTTAAGACAAAATGTTTAACATTTTGTTTTTATTAGGAATCTAGTGAGGTTTGCACCGGAATAAAGTGGCACTGGCTTCTGAAAAATAATCCACAAATTGTCATTTTTTTCGATTTTATATTACCTACATCAGAATCTGTTCTTACGAAGTTATGTATTAATTTGACATCTAAAACATTAGAAGCTGAAAATCAGAAGTCGTTTAACGTTTTCCATTTTGCTAGTAAGCCGCATGATAAGCTTACCTATTTACATTTCAATATTTAGTTTACCACTTTTTCGGTATTAAACTTGGCTTCTAAGCATCATTCAAAGCTACGAGCATCAAAACTTAAGAAGAAATGAAATTCAAAAGGTGACTAGGTTACATTATTTTAAGTCTTATTATTATTGAGGCGAATGAAAAATTAATGGGGTAATAACCTATGTATGCATCTACAAAAATAACTGGGCAATGTTTAAATAATTTGGCTTCAATTATATTGGATAGCCAGCAATTGCAAAGTATTATAAAAAACTAAATAACGGCTGCGACTTCTTGAAAGTATTTTTTTACATATGGCGATTGAAATTATAGGTGGGGTACTAAAATAATGACATGGCGACTAATATTAACAGTCGGATAGCAAATAATATATTATGGATACTCTAGACTTCCATACACACTTTCTAAAAAACACTTTCTGGCTCTGATTAACGAGCAGCTGTAATATTAAATCGAATACTATAAATAAATATCAGGGAATCCTTTTTTAGTTTTGGAAATCATAATAAATATAATTAAAACGGCCGCAGGCGCACCCGCAGTATAGAAGCGGAGCGCGGGTCGTGGCGCGGGGGGTGAAGCGATTTATACATTACTTTAATCAGGAATGGCTGATCAAAAACCCTAACTGGTATTTAGGAGCTGCAGATACTCTTTCAAGTTTCACCGACGACGAACAACGCTTTAGAAGCATTCAACAAGTCTATCAAAGATCATAACTGTGGATCATAATACAATGCGAGAACGCTTGCCCCTGTCCTGGTTCCTTACTGTGGCATACGAGATGGTTACCGAATGGTCAAACGAAATTTCTGAAGACTCATTCCAAGATACACACAAGATCGAACTTAAAGAATGGACAGAAGGATATTGTTGGGTTAAACAGAACATTTAAGTAAAGACTTTAACAACTGATTGCGTAAGTAATGTATATTTAGTCCCTAATGAAAAAGTTACGTCTACGGGAATATCACGTAGTGACACATGGCAGACATTTGATGAGTATAAAGAAAAAAACTTTTTATTTTGGAAAATTGTACTACCCAGGGCAGATTGGAAGCAAGGCACATGTAACTGTCCACAATTTTTCAAAATATACACCTGTAAACATATACTGGGTCTTGCCATAAGGTTAAAACTAACAACTCCGCCTTTGGAGGCAAAAATGATTTAAATAGGACAAAAAAGAAGCGTGGGCGCGAATTATCCAGTGATAATTTTAGTATAGATATACCTAGGTATAACTTCGTAACAATTACGTAACAATAAACAAATAAATAAAGATTGATTATTAATAACCTTAATGCTTTTTAATTTTTCGCCGTTATAAAAAAAATATAAGTCAAGAAATAAAACTTACAATATTTAAATTGCATGCCATTTTTTACTTTATTTGCAGCTTACATGTCACACCACATATTATGTTAATTAGATCTCAATCCTATTAAATACTACCTAAAATCATTTTAATAGAAATCTCTACTTTACAATTTATGAATGCCTATTTTGTACTTTTTAGTTGCTTCCGAGTTTCCGCTCAACCATAAATTCAATAGCCAAAAGAAAAACTCGATGCCAGTTTAAATTAAACTAAAGCTTAAAATGACTTTTTAATGCTGCCAGTTTTTACATAATACTGTACTCCACCGTTTCTGCCAACCTATTATATTTGCTATCCACTTTAATTATTTTATAAACCTTAAATCAGATTTATTAGTCGCAGCGTTAAATACATGCCTTATTGTAATGTAAGTAGATGTTTTACTAACCTTTTTGGTTAGTATTCGAATTTTAACAGAAATAGTATAATGCATCACGTTGCAAGTAATTTCAATTATATTTTTTTTGTATTAAATTTTGACTATGGCGGCACTACTTTAATTTTATCTTTCATCAAAAATTTAACGCTACTGATACTTATGCGCCTGAAAATAAAAAAAATAATCGAAAAAACCTCGACCGTGGTATTGAAGTAATCGTAAGTAATTTAAATTTACATTATAAATACTAAACACGGTGAAATTTAAACCACCTGTAAAACGAAGCCTACATTATAAAACCACTATGTTCAATATCTTGCATGTGTTATTTTTATATTTCTATAATTTTTTTTTTTATAAAAATATAGTATATTAGTTTTGAAACACGCTGTGTCGCGCACGTGTGTAGCTTAGTAAGGTTCATTTATCCGATACCCCGCCGCAGCAAAATAATACTTCTGTGTGCGTCACAGCGCGTTACAAAATTAAAAATCTGAAACAAATTTCATATTATACTGATTTAATCTTTCATGGTCACTATCACTAGAGTAATTTAATTCGGGATTTATACCATGTACCTTATTTATTATGAGTTTCCGATATTTTAGTTCACATGACACTGGTACCACTGTTTGACAACTCACTATGCTACTACTATACTAAATATTGAGTTGTACCATTCAAACAGTGGTACCAGTGTCGTGTGTAATAAAAGACTACGACGGAGGGTAGATCGATTTGTCTGCTCTTAACAGCTACCCACCCGCAGATTCAACAGTTCTCCCGTGATCATGGCGCTTGCAACAGTGCCAAAATATCGGAAACTCATAATAAATAAGGTACATGGTATAAATCCCGAATTAAGTAACTTTAAATTTAATATTATTAAAAAATATATTACTTATACATATATTGATAAATTAAATAACCCTGCCATGGTGTTATACATAATGGTCTCATAACGTGGGCTTCGTTTTCCAGGCCCCTAATTCGCGTAACCGAATCGTATCACAATGGTAATTGAACGACAGGTTTTTGACAGTTCTAGCACAGTTCTAGTATGGGCTAAATGTCAAAATCGTCCAATTCAATCACGATCGAACTGCGATTCGGTTACGCGAATTAGGCCTCTGGTAGTTGAATATGCACCATGTATATTAACAAATAAATAGTCTTTGAACACATCACATCTGTGCAATATCAATTATCAATAGACTAACAGAATTTAAATATGGTATCCACTGATGTTTGTATCCTGAAATAGGAGCCCTCCAACTTTTGAGTGTCAGTTCATTATTCGTGACGTTCAGAAACCTTCGTTGCCCTTTTGAAATGAGATGTAGATAACATTGTTTTGTAACTTAATCACTGCCGAATAATTGGCATTGTCTCGAAAACAAAGGGCTCGCGTACATTTGAAAAATCACAGTCCATGATTCAAACATTTATTCCAGAAATTCGTTCATTGTTTTGAAATCGAAAAATAGCTGATTGAGTCGCAAGATCAGATTCATATTGATGGAAACTGCGAAAGTCTTCGGAAGAGAATGATTGATGAAAGGGAAATGTCAAAGGCAAAGATGAAAACAAATCGAGGGATACTGAACTTTATTTATAGGATGAAAAGGTCTTGCTAACGACCACAGCTAGTGTTGGGTGTAAAAGATAAGTGTAACACCAGAACAAACTAGGCAGCAAGTCATGAATAGCGATGCTGTTTTATTCAACATGAAAAGTATTTTACGCTGGAAAATAAGTCTAAAAATGACGAAAAACTTATAGAAGTTTCTAAAGTAATAAACAAATTTTTACCTATCCATTCTGAAATTTAAAACAACCGGCCAAGCGCAGATCACGCACTGTTTCATCAAGCAAATATCAGTCTACCTATCTTATTATCATGATTTAGGAAGCTAACAAAATTCTACCACGTAAGTTGGTATACACCTCTTTGACTTGTTACTACATATCTCTGACAGTTTTCCTGTTGACTTTGTTCTGATTGCTTGCCTAAACTTTTAAGTAAGGTTATGAAAACTGGAACTGATTTAAGAGAAACTGGAGAATTGATTTAAAATCAGTTCTCCAGTTTCTCACAACAATAAATAAATATTTAAGACATGCCTCACTGGGCCACACAGAGCCATCTAGTCCCAAATTAAGGTACTATTAAGTACCCTGTCGTATGGGGTACTAGACAACCGATAAACTTACTTATATACTTTTTTTTTTTTTTCTAAATACATACTTATAATACATAGAAAACACCCAGACCAGTACAAACAGACATGTTCATGCACACAAATATTTGTACTGTGCGGGGATCGAACCCGCGACCCATGGCTCAGAAGCAGCGTTAACTACCGCTGATCCAAATGGTCGTCATACGTCATAATAGGTTCACAACAGGTTCACACTGGCCCGCTTGTAAGGATTGCTCAAACCGATTTAAAATTTTTAACGTAGAGCGAACGAAAACATAAAGTCCAATGTAATAACATCGGAAATGATATTTTATGATAGGTACAAACAAAGGCACGCAGTACTGTGGAAAAATTATATACATGCTAATGGTGCGTAAAAGCTTTTAATGCTTTTATATAATAACCTGCTGAAAAACGAACGAAATTTGTGTATAGGATTAAAATTGCATAAGCCAATATGGCGGCAACAGTAAAATCAGTAAAATCAGTTTTATTTCTGCAAATAGGCCCCTGGAGGAACAAATGTGGGCTAGGGCCGAGAAGAAGCAGCGCCAGAAGCTCGGTCACTAATGTCAGCCTCTTTGTAATAAATATGTTTACATAAGATATACCTATGCCTGGGACAATTTAAAGCCACACGTTCCTATCAGTTATATAATCATTAAAAGTATAATAGCCCTTTTTCATTAAAATATATGTAGTGAGTTTGAGTTTATGTACAGAAAGTTCAGCAATGATAGTGGTAATTTATTGAAAATACGAAAACAATTTCCCATGAACGAATTACCCTCAGCGCGTCTGTATAATAAGCTCCCAATAGAGTTAAAGACCATAAACAAATTATCGGTCTTCAAAAGAAAGCTAAAATTATTTTTCGCAACAAAATGCTACTACTCTGTAAAAGAAAACCTAGATGATAGATAGATACGAGTAGTATTATTTTTATTTTGATGACATAGGTACCTTTTAAAATATAAAATGAAGATTTAGGTTATAGTTTTTTTTTATAATTTTGACATGTTTATCTTTATTTTAAGTATTTTTTTTATCATTATAAATTGTGTAAATATTAATTAGCTCTTCTTGTATTTTGGAATTATTATTTATTATTTAGTCTATTAAATGTTCAACGCAATAAGTAATTTAATGTAATTGTATGATGATGTTTTTGCCTGTATTTACTAACAATAGTCTTAAGTTAAATTGTTACTAACTCTATATGGGCCAAGCCTGAAATAAATATTTTGAATTTGAATTTGAATTTGAATAAGTGTTTGCTATGAATAAAAATTTGAATTTGAACCCCCTTTTCGCAGTCTGAATCCTGGAACGGCAATATTATCTTTATTTCGGGTATTGAAATTGTGTACGTCACTATTTTTGACAAATAACTCTAGGTTCTTACTGACGTATATAAAGTTTTCGAAAATGTATTGAAAGTATGTTGAACAGAAAGAAATGATCATCAAGAAACATCTTTGCAGATTTTTTACAGTCAGTTAAGGTGAAATAGCTATTTTTAGGGTTCCGTACCCAAAGGGTAAAAACGGGACCCTATTACTAAGACTTCGCTGTCTGTCCGTCTGTCCGTCTGTCCGTCGCTCTGTCACCTGGCTGTATCTCAAGAGCCGCGATAGCTAGACTGTTGAAATTTTCACAAATTATGTATTTCTGTTGCCGCAATAACAACAAATACTAAAAACAAAATAAAATGAATATTTAAAGGGGGCTCCCATACAACAAACCCGATTTTTTGGCCTTTTTGGTACGGAACCCTTCGTGCACGAGTCCGACTCGCACTTGGCCGGTTATTTATTTAAATACTTTTTATGATATTTAAGCAATTTAATTGCAATTATAATAATATTATTTAAGTTAAAAACTATTACATTATTATAGCAAATTATAAATATCTTGACATTTTAATATTGGGCAATACCAAAAGAAAAAATAGGTAGGTATGTCTTTCGTTTTTTTTGCCTCGTAGATTGTTACATTAAAATTTGGAAGGTGGCTAAAATTTCACCTGTATAAGAAAGGACTTTATTCCTCGACCCTCACAAACAATCAGGTATCAGTTTTCCAAGGCATATACAGCATGATATATTCAGCATTTTCAAAAATGTTTAAAAGCCTTCAGTATCGTATTTAAAGCGCATATATATAAGACGTAAAAAGTAAAAATCAAGTTTTCACCCGAAAATATTTTTCGCAGCGTAGTTTTCAATTTTTACGGTCTTAAGCCTGTTGAGGTATGAAGGGAAAGTCAAAAACTTATGAATAGTATCGTAATGAATAATTATTGAGATGCGCATCTCGTAAAAAATTATGTTAGGAGGCCGTATCAAATTTTTGGGGACGTTTTCTGAGTGCTTTATATAGACATTTTTGTACAGGGCTATACTTAAAGGAAAAATACGTCATTTATTTTTGGAACGAAGTTCCTTATCACGCGATAGAGAGGGAGAGTTACAACTCCTTCACTAAAAAGGAACTTCGTTCCATCCGGGTGTCCCTTGACACCTCTCAAGTTATTTTGACTCTTAGATTGTTATATTAAAGTATGAGAAGTGGTTAAAATTTAATTTTGTATTTGAGACATATTATTATGACGTTAATTTTACGACGTCTAAGACCCATCTTCAGATTTTCTGTCCCAAGGCAATTAAGAAGAGATCGTTTTCTAAATTAATATGACCCTACCAAACCCTACCACCTCTGCATTGACTGGATCGTCAAGTCGTCATTATGAATTGTCAGTGCTTAGTTTGGTATTTTATTTAATGTTTTTTTTAGTCTTCAGAAGCAAAATGTAGACCTTTTTCCGCAACAGGTTATCCGTATGTTAGAGTCCGTCTGTCTCTCTTAATCATGCTGATATATTATGTTATGTGACAAAGACAGATTGATATGTATTTAAAGGCATCTCCTTGCATAGTAGGTATACAAGTACGGGTATTAGCAACTACCTCAAGGCAGCAATCTTAGCAATAATTCGGTAGGCAGCTTAGTGCATGAATAAGTAAACAACTCAGTTGCAATAAAATAAAACAGCCACTACAAATATACAATAATAATATATACAAGCTATTAGTTCCAATTTTGCAAGAGTCTACTCGTACCAATGAAGATGTTGTAAGCAAATGGTCTGCATTTTAAACTTTTCATGTGGCTATTTCTAAAACACATTTTTTATTTACTGTGATCTGTGATACAACCTTTACAAAATTTTCTTTCATTCAAACTAATCCTGACCATCTTATTGTGGCATATAGACACCTTACCTTTTATTCCTTTTTCATCTCATCATCATTTTGTCTAGTTTCGCTTACAATTTCTTATAATTTTATGTATTTTATAATTTTGACCTTGGTAATAAAATTTTCTTGTTATTTTGGCAGATATCGTTACCATAGGCCACCATACTGTCAAACTCTTTATTTTCTAATTTTTCTCTAAATTCTTTTAAATTTCGGTTCTGAAACTTTTTGATTTGCCATTTAAACTCACTTTTTATGTAATTTTTATATTCAAAACTTGAAATTCAAAATTGTTCGATCGTGCCTCTAGAAGCCCATGTTGGGCTAGCACGGCTTTTAGACTACTCTCGGCATTCGTAGACTTTACTCGGCATTATCATACGACATTCGGCATTGGAAAAGCCAAGGTCTACTCGCACATTTGTCCGGTGCTACTGGACCCTGGCACGGTCAGGTAGACGGCCGGGCCACCTCCATCCAGTGCTTCTGGACCCTGGCACGGTCACATAGACCGCCGGGCCACCACCATCCAGTGCTTCTGGACACTGGCACGGTCAAGTAGACCGCCGGGCCACCTCCATCCTGCGCAGCTGGACCCTGGCATGGTCAGGTTGACCGCCGGGCCATCTCCTCTTTGCTGCGCAGTTGGATCCTGGCGTGGTCGACCGCCGGGCCACCTCTCCTTCTTAACTTCAATTTGGATCCATAATTTAAAATTTAAGTTACGTATGCTTATCCTCAATATATATTCTTAATCTTAATTATCTTGTGTTTTGTTTAATAATTCTTAGGGAATAGTTATAGAGAGGTAGGTTCCCCCAACTTTCCCCCTATCATCATTTTCTTTTGTAGCGTAGCAGAACCTAGGTTTCTGAGGGTATTTCTCTTCAAGGGTACCCCAGATTGTCTGCTACGTTATAGTATTAATATAAGGGGTTAAAGTATGAAATTGCCGTTTTGTATGGACGAAATCGAGAAAAGTCATTTTTCCATACTAACAATTTTTTAGTTTTTTTAAAAACGCCTGAACCGTTTTCGATGCAATTAAAGGTGAAAGTTAGATGATTATAAAGCTACGCATTATAGTATTTAAATTTCTGAAAATCAAAGTATATAATACAAATATACTTAATTGAAGCATGAAGGTCAGCTGTCACATTGTAAAGGGTCTTTTCAACGACTTCCTTTGAAGTAATAGGCACTTATTACGCACTAGTATTGAATTTTTTTTTTTAGTCAAAAGTTACTTTATTTAGTTTTTGATACAATACAAAAAGAATTACGCAATAATATGACTATACTTAAGAGCTATAAACAAAATAAAAAGTGGGAAAATAATCGGCAATTTCATACTTTAACCCCATTATTAATATTATGAACGCGAAAGTTTGTAAGAATGTATGGATGTTTGTTACTCTTTCACGCTACAACTACTCAACTTATCTGAATGAAATTTGGCTTGGTGTTAGTGTATTGGCTGGAATAACATATAAGCTACTTTTTATTCAGGGATAAGGTCTGGTCACCGAGGTATAATTTTAATGCACAGTTTTAAATTAAAAAATCTACGAATCCACATACAAAGTTGAGGGCAGCAACTAGTAACAAATATAACAATCCTTTAAAAAATTAAAATCTCGCAAAAAACGTTCATGCATAACTGCGAGTGGTATCTTGCTAATTTTTGAGCTAGGTATAAATGATTCCATTTATTATTGATCGTCGGTCGTGCGTTAAGAATAGAACCGATGGCTAGAATGATCTTATAAAATATTTTCACTGAGATTATATCCTCGAATAATCAATCACATTGATTACTTTTTATCCTAGGTAAAAGTAAGGTTTTCGTTGGATAGTTTCATATTCAAAACTACACGCAAACTAAATCACGTACAGTTTATCGCTTCGAATTCGAACCCCACGCGACTGCCGGCTGTCGCGCTAACAATTGATTTTAATTGTGTCTGAAATAACTTACGCTCGAAGGGTTAAAATATTTGGCAGTGCATACGCATAAAATATAACCTTAGTAAGGTATATAACATAAAAAAAATATGTTAAAATGTAGTGTACTATAATTTTTGAACTGTGGTCTAAGTAAACCGGTGATGCCACGATTATATATTAACACAAGGCAATTTCCGCATAATGTTATACCGAAACCAAAACACATTCACCTAGACTAAGATTGTTCGAGCTGAAAAGGAATTGTGATCAAAGTATTTTTAAATAGCGGTTATCCGTGGCTTCCTTTGCGTTGTTTTTTTTTGTTATTTATGATTTAATTATTTATTATTTATTTATTATTTTATTATTTATTTAGATTTTAACTTTTTGGCCCTTTGACTGTATCATGTTCCAGTAATAAGTTGGAAATCCGTAATTGGCTGTAAGTACGATCTGTATAAGTGTTTTGTATTAGTTTTTTTAAGACCTGCGGATTTTGTTGGAATATAAAAAAAAAAAAAAATTTTACAATGAGATGCAGTCATTTACACTGAAGCTGTGGGGAATCTATATAAGTAGGTATGTATGTGAGGTAAATAAATAGTTTAAAAACTGTGACCCGACTACAAAAATACACAATGATTTCAAAGTCATCATGTATACACCGTGCTATTTGAACCACCTGGAAAACGAAGCCCACGTTATTAGGCCAGTATGTTAAACATCATGGCAGTGTTATTTATTTTTTTAATATTTATTGTTTTTGTAATTTTTTTATTTTTGTTTCAGTTTTTTTTTCTTCTCTTTATTTGGAAACTCAACAGCATTTTTGTTAAAATCATACATAATGTTATATCTTATTCTAGCGCTTAGCCAATTACAGAGTTTCACAAAGTGGAATATTAAAACAAAGCGAAAATAACCGTGTGAAGAAAACATATACCTATAATTGCAATCTGTGCTTATAAGCGGTCAAGCAAAGAGAATACCATACATAAAAATAAAATCTGAGGCTAACTAAAATAGTTCACAAATGAAAATAAACTACACATTAACTCCTCAACAAACAAACAAAGATCTAGAGATCAAACACTAAAAGCAAAAACAATAAACAACACACACAAAAACAGACTTATTCCAATCTTAAAACAACAACATAATTTACATTATTAACTTTATTTGATATTTTATCAACTTCATTGCACTTATAATATCAGTATATAAACTTGAAAAATTTTGTCTCAGGCGGGACTCGAACCCGCATCTCCTCTCTCCTGCGAGGAGATGCGGGTTCGAGTCCCGCCTGAGACAAAATTTTTCAAGTTTATATACTGATATTACATTATTAACATTAATATTTTGTAACACGCTATGACGCGCGTAGACGAATTATTTTGCTGCGGGGGGGTCTCGGTTGAATGGACCTTACACAGCTACATCTGTGCGTGTCAGATCGCGTTTTCAAAATAAATAATATTAATATTTCACAAAAAAAAATTTGAAAAAAAAACACTGCCTAGATGTTATACATAATGGTTACATAATGAGGGCTTCGTTTTACAGGTTGTTAAAAATTCACCGAGTATTTGGTGTATTGTTAAATACATTTTTGTACTAAACATTTTGTCTTCTTATATTTATTTACTCGTTATTACTGCAAAGTTTTCAAACATAAAGTCGTATCATTCACAATGTATCTTTTTTTTAACAAAACATAGCCTATGTTACCCGGACTGTAATAAGGAATCGATTGATACCTTATTTACCAAAATTGGCTCAGTAGTTTACCCACCCACATATATACTCACATACACTGCTGAAATCATACCCTTCCGATGGGGACTACCGTTTCTTTGCTCAGCAGTTGGCGCCACTGTAGACTGAGGTCCGGAGGTATAGCAGTCAAAGGCGACTTTATAAGATCGGCGCCGAAACAAAGTTTGAATCTTGAATCTGATTAAAGTTTATTACTTATAAATAACTATCTTCATATCAACAAACTAACTTCTGAAATAGTTGCTCTTTGAGGCCGCCTATTTTTGTGCTTTTTCTTAATTCGGCTTTCAAAGCGTTCATATTCATCGCCAAATAATCCATATTTGCGATAATTTTACAAAGGAGATCACTTTCCAGCAGGTAAATTAAAAAAAATATAATTTATGTCACGAAGCCCGCTAAAACCAGTGAAAAGTGAATGTTATTGGACCTCACGCGACAGTAGCGCCTCTAGTGGCAAATTCACTAGCGATAGCCCCCATTGGCTCTGCCGTAGTCGGGTAAAAAATAACACTACGTATAGTATTTAAACTTTAAAAACTTATAATTATCGTAGAAAGTACTATACGTAATATAGTAACAGGAACGGAATTTGAATGGCATTGATTAAATCATTAAAATCAGTTTTACTCCAGCAAATTGGCCCCTGGAGGCGCTTTTACACTTCCCTCTTTTTGACATGAGCCAAATTCAGCTCAATAAAGATTGTTTTGCTTTAAGCCTATGGCTCGTATCGTTGCCAAATTCTATGTAGTTGTAATTGATAATATTTTTGACCAGGTGGTTGTTTCCAAAACACGATTCTAAAAATTTATCTTGATAGAAAATAATCTCAAAGTAGCCTCTGAAAATACATAAATTACCATTTTCTCAGCAGTCCGTATAACAATGATAGTAAAATTTTGCTATATTGTATATTACATGTTCCTTAAGCAAATGGCTGATTTAGATTTTTACTAAATTGGCAATTTTAAATTGCACAACGAATTTTGTTGTTTGGCACTGAGGCCCTTCTATTCCATGCGCTTTTTCTCTGTCACTCCTACGGGAATCGACAGTGATAGCTGCGGCGCGTTGCAAAGAAATTCAAAGACGAATAAATTTGTGGGCGTATTCTTTGCTCAAGGTCATCGGCTGCAGTCAGTGTCTTCGGGATAAGTGTGGACTAGTGCCGAGACGAAGCAGCGCAAGAAACTCGGTCACTGTTGTTAGCTTAACTTGGATTTAAATTTACGAGTATGTACCTGTTAGTTCAGCAATTGACTGTGGTAATTTGTTAAAAAAAACGAATACGATTTCCCATGAGCGTGCATTAATAATCAAAATAGCATAATTTATCATAATTAACGATAAAAGTGCTGGTGGAGGAGTGTTGGTGTTTGTGAGGGGTATACGCTCAGCGTCTTGATACGGAATTTTATGCTCATGTGCGTCTGTTGAACTGTTGTGGGTTGCAATAATAAATATTTAAGACATGCCACACTGGGCCACAATGAGCCATCTAGTCCCAAATTAAGGTACTATTAAGTACCCTGTCGTATGGGGTACTAGACAACCGATAAACTTACTTATATACTTTTTTTTTTTGTAAATACATACTTATAATACATAGAATACATAGAAAACACCCAGACCAGTACAAACAGACATGTTCATGCACACAAATATTTGTACTGTGCGGGGATCGAACCCGCGACCCATGGCTCAGAAGCAGCGTTAACTACCGCTGATCCACATGGTCGTTGCAATACCATGAAGATCCTGTTCTATTAATCCTAAATACCGGACTCGCAACACACTTTTTTTGCAAACCCCGCCACTGTGTCACACAAGTTATCAATATTTATTTTAAAGCAAGCTTAAATTTAAAATGCAAGTTTGAAAATCTTTGATAAGGTGATCTTCGTCGTTTCTGTATAACACAATTTCCTACATGACTGACAAATTACATTGTTTACATAAAAAAAAATTATGATATGCTGAGACTTAATGCAAAGGCTGTTTTTTTAATAACAAAAGCAAGTAAAAAAGAAACTTAAATTTGGTGCAGTGGCGAACTGCACATTCTCATGGACTGCTACGGACTGTCGATAAAGAAGAAGATGTGAAGATGAAGACTCGTAACTCTAGAGACACACAGAGTACATTGGTATTTACGATAAAAATATAATTGAACCACAGTTCAAAATAACGACTGAGAACTCACTAGAAATTATATTTCTAGTAAGGGATGGAGATTAATGAATGTTTGGGTATCTAAAGTACCTATAACAAAACTCATATAAAGCAATGAATTAATGACCTTAATAAGCAAATCACATTTACACATAAACTGAGCAGAATCATTTTTTTACCTCGCCACAAATCACAAATCAAAATATTCAATTTTTTTTTTAGGCAATCATATAGACTAAATTTACATTTCAATACAACTGAACTCAACTTGTGACTTGTACAATGCAAATGATTTTAAGAAATGGAATAATTTGCCAATTACTTAAAACCATCTGCATTAATCATGAGAAAGATGTCAATCCAATCTTTTCTTAAGAATTGGTAGCTACTCTAAAGAAAAAAAAACCAGTCGGACTCGAATTCCGTACCAACTTTAACTGAATTAGGGGTCCACTAACTGCCACTTAGCCAAAATACCACAATATTTAATAGACTGCAAAATAAACTTTGTTTTTATAGTGTTTGCATAAAAGACAAAGTTATATTTGCGGTTGTTAAAACGTGCTATTTCTCAAAAACAACCGGTTTTATCTCGTTTAAACCAATTTTCGTTGAAATTATTTGTTAAGATCAGTATTTAAACTTGAATAATTATGTCTCAGGCGGGACTCGAAACCGCATCTCCTCGCATGCCGGGCGCGGCGCTATACCATTAAGCCACCGAGACTGTGTCACAGCGCGAATTTTTCAAGCATATTCTTATCGCTGTAAGCCAGCGTTGTTTCATTAAATGTTAGGAGTTTGCACCCTTAACACACGAATGAAACATCTTTGCAGATGTTTGACAGTCAGTTAAGATGAAGCGTTGCAAAGATGTTTCTTTAAACCTCTATGTAATTTTAAAAGACCTATCCATATATACCCGTAAGCATGAGTTTGAGTAAAAAAAATTTTTTTGTTTTACGTCTAATTATCTGTGGTATGAGAAACCTCTTTAAATATCATTTTTTTGCTTTTTTTATGAGAATCGTAAAGCAGTCAACAGGATACACCTACCTACCAAGTTACAACTGTGTAATGCTAATACTATCAGTATAAAGTGGCTGTGACATGTGGACGGACAGACAGACAGGCAGACAGACTTGACGAAACTATAAGGGTTCCGTTTCTTGCCATTCGGCTACGGAACCCTAAAAAATGTTATTAAGTTTTGATTAAATAATATTAACAAGGACCTTGTATAAAATATTATGTCTGACTTTCTTCATAACTCTGCAAGCAAAGATATCGATCACAATAATTTGCAATCATAACTACTCGTATATAGTCAGTATAAAACTTCGTTCATTTTTTCAGTAAAATATTTAAGTATTAACAAAGACGCAGATAACGGCAAGTTTGTGATAATCATGAAGCCGAAGGTTTGTTCCTTCGTTTGTATCTTAGTAAAGTTTAAATTTATACTGGAGAAGAGTTACACCTGTACACATTCAACATTGCTCGTTGAGCTCAGCCAAATAACACACTGTCCTACACAAACAAAGACAATGAAATCAAGTACAATACAGAGAACAAGTCCCAAGTAGTAAGTCAATTTGTTCGCAATTTGTGTAAACACAAGCGCTTGGCCGAGACTTGTACGGCAAACTATTCTGAACTTGGTTGGTCCACTGAACTACGTAGTGCTGCCATTTTGTATGATATTAATGATAATGACGATGTTTCATGTGACCTTGTTTGTACTGGTACTGATTGTTGTAAATACATTATTGGAGTAAAAAAGCATCTGATGGATACAACACTGCATACGATTTTAAAAATATATGTGAGGAATTATTCAATAATTCAAATTTAGTGCAGCCTTTCCACTTCTTTACCGTATCTTCAATGGTATTTTTTTTATATTTCAATACAAAAAAGTAAAAAAAATATTATTTTAACCTTGTGCCATTAAAACAAAGTAAAAATAACACTTTCGCATTGTTTTAATGGCAAGTTGCTTCATACGATAGCAAGATTGAAGCAGATAGGTAAAACAATGAATACGGTAAACAAAGTTTTGTAAAGAAGGTTTTTATGGGGAAACAATCAATAAAATTCGTTTTACAACGTCAAATATACCTCATAGAAATAAAAAAATCACTTAAATAGCACATAGTATTAGGTTACTTTTACCCTCAAAAAATACAGTTGTGTTTTTATTTTAAATTTTTTGATTGCAGGGTCAAGACGTTATTTTGGGTTAGTATGGTTTAGCGGATCTCCATGATTCTTATCACGAGGCAGATTTTATTTTATAAAAGTGTTCTACATTTTATTCCGGATAATTATGCGACTTTAATAGAAAATGTGGTTTCTTTAATGTAGGAGTCAGAAATAGACATAAGTTTTTTTTATCAGAGGACAATATGCCGTAATGTCCGTGGTTTGTTGGTGTTAACTAGTATTCGATATCTGTAGTTTAAAGGGTCAGTCCTCATACATACTTCTTAAAATCATACACAAATATCGATACTTTTCCCTCACTATTAGGAATGAAAGATTGTCTTTGTTTTTAAGCCCAAAACTTAGGTCCATGTTACACATTCATATTCTTGTTGTTTAAGTTACAAGGGATACACGTAATTCGGTTAAAAATAAAACTATTGGTTTTATTCTACTGATCATGAGACTATTTGTTTTTCTCAACTTTTTACAAATAAAATAAATTAATTTAGACAACATACTTCATAGTTCTAGTCTAAATTTATTAAGATGTATTATTATTATTAAAAAATAATAATTTAGTATTGTTGTTTTGAATTAAGATAACAGATACATACTTTAATTTACGATTAATGCATTCTTTATAGATTAAATAAGTGTTACTATAAGTACTTAGTAGATTCGCGATCCATACTAATATTATCGATAAGAAAGTAACTAAATCTGTCTGGTTTTATTTCATGCCTAAGCTACTAAACCGATATTGATGGAATATAGTACAAAGATAGATTACACTTTGATATACTTAGGACAATTTTGTTCCACTGCTGGACAAAAGTTTTCGCCCGCTAAAAACGTGTAGTGTACGCTGCAAAAAAGCCGCAGGCAAAAATATAGTCTTCTCTACAAGTGGACTTATAGAATATTTAGTAAGTCAAGATGATTATCGACGAGCTCTTAAATAGGTTGAGTCCTTGATATTAGCGGGTAACTTATTTTTTATCAGATGAACTGGCTAAGAAGTTATGGCAATAATATAGGAACTGGAATCATTACTGCCTATCCCTCAGGTCCATATTAAAGTATACTGCGACACACCGAAATAAAACATACACCTGTAAGAAAGAAGACAGAATACTACCAAAATAACTTTCCCTTAACTGCACCTATTTTAGTTGTGGCAAAGGACAATGCTTGGGCATAATACAATAAAAACAAAATTTTTGTGTGCAAATTTATTTTTCTATGCATAAACCAATCTTATGAACTAATGAATTTAATATTATGTTTGCGCGAGTTACAATATTTTCATGGTATCTAAGTAAAAATATCCATGTTATGCGTTAATTATTTTATAATACATTTCCAGCACACAAATATTTTTATTTTTTACTTATATAAAAGGAGTTAAAGTATGAAATTGCCGAATATTTTTCCACTTTTTATTTTGTTTATAGCTCTTAAGTATAGTCATATTATTGCGTAATTATTTTTGTATTGTATCAAAAACTAAATAAAGTAACTTTTGACTAAAAAAAAAATGCACTAGTGCCTATTACTTCAAAGGAAGTCGTTGAAAAGACCCCTTACAATGTGTCAGCTGACCTTCTTGCTTCAATTAAGTATATTTGTATTATATACTTTGATTTTCAAAAATTTAAATACTATAATGCGTAGCTTTATAACCATCTAATTTTCACCTTTAATTGCATCGAAAACGGTTCAGGCGTTTTTAAAAAAACTCAAAAATGGTTAGTATGGAAAAATGACTTTTCTCGATTTCGTCCATACAAAACGGCAATTTCATACTTTAACCCCTATTATAACCGAAATTCAATTTGATAAAACGTTTAAACACTAATATCTTGGCAAACCACAGTCACAGATAATATAATACTAGTCCACAGTGAAGCTACGTCCATAGACCGTCGTTTTGTTGCCGACGGTCCCGCTCCACCAGAAGACACACCTCAATCCTAGCGGACGTTGATTGATGAACACTCCGTGTTGCTAAGATAAAGTCCTTGAATTATGCCCGGAGTCGACGTGTTCGATTACTGGATGTTTATTCTAGCCCCAGTCCCGAGACTGAGTGAAGCTTCCGCTTTGATGGAACTATTTAAAATAAGAGGTAAACTTTATATATAAGGTGCTTTAAGTTTGCCGGTGGAAATCATGTTAGTTAAGTAGGTTACTTAGTAATTATGTACTATATATTTCTCGCTTTACTTCCGTGGGTTGTTAGTTCTAACCGCAGCACGGATGAATATTACGTCTTTGGTGTTGAGAGAAAACATTAACAGGATACACGGCTGCGTTTCGTGGACCCAGGTGCGATGTGATAAGGTCATAAAACATAAAAAATATTGTAAACAATGTCCTCATCTGAACACAGGCCTCCGCGATATATATTCGCAACAATTACAGTTCAATGCGCAATACAAAAGATAAGCAGCAGAATCAAAATAATGACACACAAATAAATAACAATCAAACACATTAAAACAAAAGCTACCCTAAAGGTACAGGTAACTCTTACTTTAGTGAACACTGAAAGATGTCAATCGTCACGCCATTTTGTTGAGTGTGCAGCGTGAGCGTTAACGAGGTTAATTAAAAAGTTGGGTTCTTTCTCGCGGTACTGTCAGCAGTCAGTATTTATTGAGTACACCTAGTCCATGTCCTTAAAAAGAGATGGATGGATTGTGTCAAAAAAGATATAATGGATAAGGGCGCAGACGACTCGTTGACGACTTATAGGATTTTATGGAAGTAGAAAACATACTGCGCGCACCCCAGATGACCTAGGAACAGGGCAAGTGAATGATGATTGATGACATAGTCCTGCCTAAGTCAATATTTCCGAATTATTCCCCCATTTTTTTTAACTCTAGGTAAGGTAACAGCCTATAATCATCCCACTGCAGGGCAAAGGCCTCCATGATTGAATTCAAGTTACCACAGCAATGATGGGCGTACTGGCATAATCACCACGCTTGCCAAATGCGGGTTGGTGATCACAAACCCGAGCAACGTTCGAAAATTCGAAACTTTTTTGTTGCCCGACCCGGGGATTGAACCTGGGACCCTGAGATCTTGGCCCGGTATTTAAACCACTAGACCATCGGGTATTTAAACCAGTAACTTTTTTTAACTCTATAATATAATAATTGTCAGTAGAAGTCTACTTGCAATAATTCACAATTTCCGAAATAAAAATGACATCTAAAACTGTCATCTGAATGATTGACGTTGATTTTCTGTCAGAGTCAACTTTATAACCCGGCCAAATTATGTCGGCATGCAAAAATCTATTATGGTATGGATATTCTTGTCATGTTGTGACTATTCGAACGATATAAGTTGTAATAAAAGTGCCCTCTTATGTCAAAATAAAATGAGTGTACTTTTAGTTAGGACACTTTTTAGATGCTGATAATGTGTCTAGGTTTTAATAAAACATCAATGAATGAACTAAGTAAAAGAAGTCAAAATAAAGTTATTTTACGCTAAATGTTAGTGTTAACAAACATAATACACTATCAAACCACTCAAATTAGTTCAACAATCAACGTTCTAGAGCATTCGACAGTGAACTGTGTTAGGGTTAGGCATTATACTGAATGGTAATATAATTAGACCAATGTTGAACTATTCAAGAGGTGTTAATCAAGGCTATTATATACATAGGTCAATAACAACTAAACCAGTAATAGAAACCTATTTTGGTACATGGTCTCCATTAACCCCTCCACTGGCAAGGAGTCCGATTCGGGCCGCGTCAAAAATCTAAACTTCTGGCACGAGGTCCGAATCGGGCTTCCTACTTAGTTGCGTTTTTCGCGGGAATTCCTACAGACGCGGCTGTTCCTATCCCTTTTGCACCTATATCGCTGTGTAAGAAGAAAGAAGGGGCTAGCTAGCAAGCCAAAGTCTAAGGTCATGTGTCAAACAAAATATTTGAGCAATTTGTAAGTGTTCGTCAGACGTCACTCGTTACGTGTTGTGGTATGCGGTGTGTTCGCCTTATTTTAACAGTGTTTATTAACTCATTCACTCATGGTTCAATTATGTAAATGATAGTATAAAGGTTTACAATGAAAACAAAACTGTACACAAAAATTGTTAAGTATGGTTATTAAACTTTATATAATCTCATGTAAACCATATTTTTACTTTTCCCTTAGTTAACATTGTTCTCATTTATAGATGCAACTAAATTAACGAATTGCATAAGCATTGTTTTATAGATTATTTTATGGAGAACAGTAATATATATACATTTTGTAGGGCATTGTTACAAAATATTAAAGAAATGGTCAAAAGAATGCAACTGTTCCCGAACAGCGGGGGGGGCTTCGTGGATGGTTGCCAGTCAACGGGGAAAGAGCGCAAGATGGCTGCCAGCGGAGGGGTTAATATATACCTTTTAAATGCAAACAGTTCTTACGTCAATATTAAACAAGTACTTAAAAGGAAAATGATATCACAAGCCGAAACTAGTCTCTGTTAACATACGCATGCATACAGGATGAAATTTTAACCATCTTCCAAATTTTAATTGACAAAAAACAAATGACGTATTTTTCTTTTACAAAAATGTCAAGATAAAGCACTTAGAAAATGTCCGCAAAAAATCCTAAATTTTTGATGCAGCCGCTTAGTGACACTTTTACGAGATTCAGATCTCATTTATTCATGACGATACCATTCTTAATACTTTTTCCGTTAAAATATTAAATTTTATATAACTTAGAAGAAAATTTTATTTTGTATGGTGAAAAATAACATATAACAGTATTCTCTTATTTCTGGGAGAGGGGACAGATTCCTAAGATACAGATTCGTCTAGTTAGGGAATCAGAGTCTTTAATTTAAAATGTTAAAATTTGAATTTGAATTTTGAATTTGAATTCATACGTTTTTGATTTTCCTTTTATACCTTATCAGGCATAGGACCGTAAAAATTGAAAACTATTTATAAATATTTTCGGGTGAAAGCTTGATTTACATTTTTTACCTTATTAATGGGCTCTAAATACGATACCGAACGCCTTTAAAAACTTTGGAAAGTGGTTAAAATTTCACCCTGTATACTACTCGAAATCAAAAAAATTGTTTCATTTTTATGGCTAATATTTTCATACTGTGTCCTTAGTAATTTGAGTTTAGTATGGAAATAAACATTCGCAAATATATTTTTTTACTTTGCCATAGTATTTTGTATGATTTGCTAATATGTTACGCTAGTTTCCGCCTGTAATACCGTTTATCTCATATACTGTATAGGATCTTGAGAGTAGAAAAAAAGTCGTAACCCTAAAATAACATTCTGAATGAATAAGTCATACTTGCAACTATTATTTACGATTCCGAGTGTACTAAATAAGGAACAATCTAAGTTTTACTAAGAAGAAAAAAGAAAACTAATAAAACTTACTCAAACTAATTTGACATTTCGAGTCAGAGTTTTTTTTAGTAAAATAGACCATACAGAGATACACGTCTATATTCGATCTTCACACTTAAATTTAATGTGATTGGTTAATCTAATTTTTTACATGTTTGCGAGCAGGCTGAAATCATGCACCTTTCATACTTGAAAACATATCATTAAACCGGGATTTACAATGCCATGGTATAATATATAGGTAAAATCGTATTTACCTTCCCTTACATACTTTGCTACCTTTTTGAAACTGATTTGTCAAATAAACGTTTTATCAGTATATAAACTTGAAAAATTAACGTTAATTTAAACGTTTTATTTTAAATATGACTTCTTTTATTCATAGATTCAGTTGAGCGATAACCGACGTCACTCTAAGAATAGTGGAGCTGAAATGACAGATCTGGTGAAGGACGCAAGAAGACACTGAATGTAGGGTGCTGAGGAACTGATCGTTTTGAAAATCTTTTATCAGGCCTACGTCGAGCAGTGGCTGCGTTTATCTGAGATGATGATCATGAGTGGAACGATGAAGTAAGTAATGACATAGAATGTAATTATAATAACATTATCTAAATCATGAAACCGTTACAGAACCACAATAATTATCTTGTCAAGCGTTTGTTTGTTAATAAATCAGGCACAAAAACAAGGTGTTTTGGCTGCCACCCAACTATTTACTGAGATTACGCAAACATAACGCCGTTGGCCTAGTACTAAGCTGCTAAGTCCCTAATGTTGTGGAAACGATTTTATGGTGCGCGGGTAGAGCATCATATTTAGCTGGCAGATTTGGAATTACATATTATAATTTAAAAAAAAAGATCAGCAATGTTTGGCAAATGATGGAAATTGACACACGTACTGCTCGTCTTCTCAAAGCTGTAATTATTGAGTCATTTCTTGAGACACCAATCTAATAGGAAGGGGTGGTGCTTGTCTATTTTTGTGCTAGTATCATAAGTTAGTAAGTGTAGTAGTAGCAAAAAGATTATGAAATATTTATCTCTCACAATAAATAAATACAAATATCAAACAGTTAAATCGTTCAAAGACAGTTCCAATCACAGTTTTCTGATAAGGTTACAAAAACTTTGTCAACCCCAAACACATCCTAATGTTGTTCACTTAATCGGATAACGAAATATTTCGTTCTCTGTGCGACGATAAAATGCTTGGACTGACAGCGATGATTCTATTAGGGCCTTTGTTGCTATTGAACAAAAGAAAACAATTTATTTATATTTTCTGAGATGCAAGCGTTTTCGTTTTCTCTGACATTTAAAGGCCAAGAGGCAAAGGCTAAACAATAATAATTCAGCAGGACGCTAATCGTTATATTATTTAAACAAAAATAAAACAAGATTTTTGAACATATTGACAGGACAGGATATGTTATAGCCATGTTTTTTTGGCCTTAAATCTATACCAATATTATAAAGCTGAAGAGTTTGTTTGTTTGTTTGAACACGCTAATCTCAAGAAGTAATGGTTCGAAATGAATTTTTTTTTGTGTTGGATAGTCCATTTATCGAGGAAGGCTTCAGGCTATATAACATCACGCTGCGACCAATAGGAGCGAAAATTATTCATATTTAAAGATGTCCGTTGCGTGCGCTGCATAAACGGTTCAAGTTACCTAATAAACATATAAATAAAAATAAAATACCCAATCGCAATCATAATAACAGAAATTGACGCGGACGAAGTCGCGGGCAACAGCTAGTAGTTTATAAACTCTGACACCTTGACACGTTGACTACCACCACAAATGTTAATACGATAAGAAGAAGAAGCAATACAATTATAGATTACTAGACTATATTGAACGAATGAGTTAGTGTTGAAGATAATTTGAACAGTAAGAGTGCTAAAGCATAAAATTTAAGAGTGATTATAAAATAGGATGTTTGGAAGTTTTACTTGGAGGATCGCGGCGAAAGTGCAAAGACGAAAGAAATACAGTTATAGATTACTGGACAATATTGAACGAATGAGTGAGTGTTGAAGATAGTTAGAACAATAAGAGTACTTAAGCATAAAATTTAAGAGTGATTAAAGAAATAAAATGATTGGATGACACACTTGGCGGATCGCGGCAAAAGTGCACAGACGAATTAATATTAAAATTTAAAATATGAAGACCTTTTAAATATACATAATGTATAACAATATGAATGAAGATTTCACATTTGTCACATTATTTTTCCTAATTACATTTAAATTGTTGTTGTTCCATGTTTCTTCTGTGGTCACAAGCTAGCCAGCCGATGTTTATATTTTGCAACAAGCGGCAAACACTGGCTCGCAGTTTTCCCAATGGCTAAAGATAAGAGGAAAGTCCTATCGTAACACGGTACTTCTTTAATTACAAATTCCCTAAGAGTAAATTACAAAATAAATTGTAATTACGAAACCGACAAATTACCGAGAACTTTCCTACTTCGATGGAATTGTAACACTTTTTTGGCATAATAATTTCAGTTGTACCGATTTTTTTTGTTTGACAGAAAAAAAATTACTTATAAAAAAAGAGTACAAAAGCCAACGAAAGAACAAAATCTCCACAAGAGATAAAATATTCATACCATCTAAGGTTTTAGAGTGTGCCATGTGTGATAAATGAAAATAGTTACGAACATCATGGCACTTAGATGAATATGTAGATAGATTATACTTTTATTGCACAAAACAAAGGCCACATGAACTAGGTACTATTTGTCATATCTGTAAAATAAGGCGGTCTTATTGCTAAAAGTAATCTATCAGACAACCTCTAGTAATTGCTTTTTATAATGGATAATTTTATAATGGATTGCTTTTTTATTAAGGTTTTGTCTTGAAGTGTTTCACACTAACTTTAAAACGAAAATAAACAATCATGTAATTAATAAATCTTACTAGGGTCCTTAATAAACCGCTGAAAAGCACACGTAAATTTGCTATAACAAGGTTCAGGAGTTTGGGTATGAAATGTCAATACAAACGACACAGTATTGCGTGGATGGAATTGTGTTATTTTGTCAACTGTGAAAATAAGAATGGACGGGGAACACACGGAGCTGTAAAACATACGAAATTAAATACGTTTTGAAACATATTATATTCTGTTCTATGGTTTTGCCAACTAAAGTTAAAAAAACATTTGAAGCAACTTGTCACATAAAAAAACTAATTCAAGTTCATTAACATTACCTATAAATATTGCAAAGATAAGCATAGTCGAGTTTGAATATATAATCTTGATGATTTATTTAAGAAAGCATGATTATCGTAGGTATTACTAACAAAAAAATCTACATAAACTCATTTAGTGTTTTATGATAATTAAGTTTATAATAATTTCTACACTATTGCTGATTCATTTTTACCTTATCAAAAGGTTATTAATGCTAAAACGAAAGAAGATTCGTACACAATAAATTCCGACCTAATTCATCATAAAAAGGGTTTCACAAAATAAAAAATCCAATTTCCAACGAAGCTCATGAATAGTCCATAAATTGGGATACCGCTGGAAACTTAGCTCAAAATTATATTCGTAATGCCCGTAAAAATACTGGTGATTCGGCGTTATTTTTACGCTGAAACTCAAATAATTTGTTAGAGTTCAACCTTCCGTGAAATCGTAAAGTTGAAAGTCTTGTTCGGTTAGTCGGGTATATTTCTCTTAACCCAAGCAAGGGTTGTCTGATATAAATTATTTATCTATCTGGTCGACCTTTTAACATTTTTTTTCATTGCCTATGAGCCGGACGTTAATGACTGAAGATTACGAGTATTATGACGATCGACCTAATGGCCACTGAAGCGGCGGGTCGGCCCGCAAAAAGAGACCGTGTGTTTTAGTATTAAAGGATATTTTCACCTGAGCCTTTGGAGGTTCCGTGACCGCATTGCAAAAGCGTGCTCATATGTTGCCCATTCTCTAACGGTACGTGAGTGAAATAAACTTTTATACAACTTTTACTTAAGAAATCCTCCGGTTCTCGGTCGGTTTACAAAACGGATAGATTGGTGAAAGATTTGTACCTTTCCACTGAAGGATTTTTCTTTGGAACTGACACAATTTGGTTAGCAATTTATCTAAGGCTAATCTTGAAGGAGTGTAAGTATGTTGAAGCTTATTTAAGCCGTGTAAGCGATTAAAAAAGAATACCACTTTCCCTTTCTACCTACGGGTATCGTGAAATAAGTCTATAAGAGTATACATGCCAGGTTTGCTAAGCTATGCTACTAAGGCAAAATCTTAATTTTGGTTAGGACTTTATCTAACGTGGGCTTAGGATAGTGTTGGTGATGAATGATATCGTAAACTGGATGATTGAAAAAAATACTTTCATAAGTAATCATTTTTCATACATGAAAATCGGCGGTGCAGCTTCCAAGTTTTGCCAAACTTGAAGTTTTAACGATGCATCCGACGCGAATGCACGAGTTTTTGACTTTCGCCTGGCCCTGCAATATTTTCGCTAAGTACCTACGTGTAAAATTTATAGGT
Organism: Anania crocealis; assembly: GCA_949315895.1. Taxonomy (NCBI): domain Eukaryota; kingdom Metazoa; phylum Arthropoda; class Insecta; order Lepidoptera; family Crambidae; genus Anania; species Anania crocealis. Next base: position 15,305,461 of record OX438863.1, read on the forward strand.
TAAAAGTTGAATAGCATCACTCGGTAAATTTGAAGATCAATTTGTGCTATGAGATACTGTTTCTTTAAAAGATTGGAATTCAGAATTCACCTGGACTTGGGTGTAGATTAAGTCTTTGAGACTACGAAGACTAGGTTCTGTCATGAATTTAAAAAAAAACTCAAAATGGGAAAATAAAATCGAAATGTAATTAACTTATATTGGAACTATTTATGTTCACTTAACTCGTTTTCTCATTTTATAGACTTCTGTCTCTTTTTCGTTCCTCCATTCTTTTTGAATACTTTTTAAAAAAAGTGATAGAACTAAGGCGTTGTGGACGCATTTTATTTGTAAATGTACTAGAATAAAAACTTAATGTATCTTAGAGTTTAAGAAATTTTGTATCATACACTGTTTGTGTTCCTTAAATAAATAAATAAATAAATAAAAAGGCTAGTTCTTTTTTTTTACAAATAATTGGCTTGCTCTTGACTACATACCTACTTAACTATACGGTTAAGAAGAAACCTAAGATGGAGCTAGCTTACTCACAGGTACTGGTTCTCCAACACACCAGCGGAACACAGAAAGACTGTTTGGCGCTGGACTCCGGCAGGAGGGTGGCAGCATCCAAGCGACCTCTTACGAAGCCTACCACCGCAGAGGGATCTGTTAGCCGTCCGTCATCATTGGTTAGAAAACCAAAGATGCCGTTGCCCAGGGTGGACCACTAGGAGGTAGATCCCACCACCACTAAAATTTTATTTTTGAAAACTTAATAAAACTTATCGGACTCAAAATACTAACGACTTGCAAGGCTAGTGCTCTCAAAACATTTAAAAAAAATGCAAAATAACACAAGTCTTGAATTAAAGACTGAAGAACTCTAGTATTTTACTACCCTACAATAAATGTATGTGTTGAAACTCATGATCAATGAATCGGTTAAAAGTCATAATTGTTCTATTGATATGGGTAAAGTTTGGCTCTGATTCTTCGTCCGCCGCTGCCGCGACACCGCCCGCTTCGCTAGTTCGCCTAGGAAATATTGTGGTCACTGTTCCGTTGCCTTCACCTTACAAGATATTATAACCATAAAAACTTTAAAATTTAAATTTAAAATATTATTTAGTAATTACAAGTAAAGTAATTTGTCATTTAAATAAAAAAATATGTGTTTATAAAAATACATACGCGTTTGATACAGAATTGCAAGCATTATCTGTTATTTCTCGGTTAAAATGAAGCCAATTTACAGGAAATAGTTTTCAAAATATACCTATCGTATAAATAACGTCTAACCTTTAACCGACAGAAGAATATTCCATCGAACCAAAGAATATTACTTTGCATCGAACGAACTGTCGGCTTAATTCATAAAAACAACAAAATATTGTGCAAATATTTACTCAAATCATTTACACTATAAATATTTTCATAATTTATATCGTATGTCTTATTATTTGTGTTATTAGATAATGAATTTCTGATATTAAAAACCAAATTGTATATACGAAGACCAAGAAGTTTATGAGTTATATGTTTGAGATTTATACAAAATACCATATTTTCTATAATGATGGCACTACAACAAAAGAATGTATTCTTTAAGGTGAAGTAACACCATCAACAAATATGCATTATGACCATCACAACATCAATAGCCTACATGACTCCACAAGCTTCTCCAAAAGGAGGATTTCGTATATTTTCGCGTGTGTAAAGAAAAAAACGCCGCTGTCCGTCTTCATTCTGCAGTAATCGTTTAGTCACCTCGTTCGACAGCAACAAAGAGTGGAGGGGTTGTCGTGTTATTTTTGTGTATATAATACATATCTCAGTAAGTTTCAAAAAGTTCAAAATTAAAAAATTGTAATATAATACGGAGATCATTACATTCGACAGTCAAATATGGCGGCGCGGAGTTTATGACGTTCAACCAATCAGCGCGCGAGGTTAGTTCCGTCGCACAACATCTCATAATCTTACGGTTAAACTTAGGAAAACTAAAATTAAAAAAATACTACCGAAAAATTAATGTAAACTATAAGTTTTACAATCTCGCGAGAATTGTAATTTTTAGTGTTTACAATTTTGTGGTGACACAATAAATACATGATTCATAAACGACAGAAAAGATGTGACCATGATAGTTTGAGTGCTAAAGGTTTTATTTCAGCACCTTGGATGCGCGATACGGGTCTTTTACAAACAGAATAGAAAATAATCTCAAAGAACAAACTGTATAAGGAACGTAGTTGTCGACGTATCATTACCATAGGTCAACAGTTTTCACCTTGTTACCGATTCAGCGGAGCGAGTAGATTGTTACACTTTCGAACTCGGGCGACGTATCTACATTTAGAATGTTTGATTTTACAGAAGGAGTTTAGATTTTGAAACACATATTCTAGGGCGTTTTATTTTATTTTTACCTATAGAGTATAATCTTAGAGTTATGGGATACCAAAAAACGCATCCTGTATACAGCAAAGAGTCAGTAACTTCAAAGCAGGGACCGGAAAACCCCTTTTTAAGAGCAACCCTATTAAAAAGGAAAGCCTATTGTAAAGGTTACCCATGATATAGGGTTACCCATGTGGTACGGTTACCCATGTGATAGGGTTACCCATGTGGTACGGTTACCCATGTGATAGGGTTACCCATCTGATAGGGTTACCTTTGTTTGTGTTAGTGTATTAGTTCGGTAACCTTTAAAATAAGGTTAAACTGCGTACCTACCACAAATTATGGGTTGCGCATAGAAATTGAAATAGCCTAATACTCGTAGCATTCCAAAACACTTTATAGGGTAAAGCCTATTAAGCGGTTTTCAGTATTGGTAAGCGCTTACCTGGATTAATCGTGTTGTTTAGTTTAGCATATTGTCCGTGTAAGCCCGATGATAAGCTTACCTGTCGGATAGGGTTTTTACAAACAAGCCTATTAAAAAACCCGAACAAATACTACTTACGTTGCCTGCTTCAAATAATATTCAAAATTAAGTTAATATTTTTAAGATGGCTAGTATCTATGTATTAAGAGCGACGATAAATTACGGTTATTTCGTTAATAAGATGGTCAATTATTTTGATAATTCTAGTGATACTTACTTCATCTTATATTCAAAGTGGAAATAATTGAAGCCATATGATACGGACGATGTTATTGTCATCAACATAATAATCTCATACATGCACTACATACCATAGGTCAACTTTGCCGCTCGTTACAAACTTAGTGGAACACCGAGGATTGTTATATGCCCGCCTCGAAGGTGAAATTTATACAAGTTTTGAACTGCAGCTGCTACATACAAATTGTATAATATTGATACCAATATAAAGGCTATTTCTGTGGCCACAAAAAGCTTAGACATTTTTATACGAAGGCCATTTCAATTCCAAAAAACTGCCCAAATCTCGGATCTGTTATCTATTTCTCTCATGATGAGACCTTGTAAATCTTTTCGCCACTGAAGTTATTGTCAAACACCCCGATAGCTGTCACAGCGATCATCTTCCAGTGATTAATTGTAGTGGATATGCATACCCTTTTTAGTTTGTATCAAAATAAACTATTTTTGAATCATGGATATGGATTGTATTAAATTGAAATAAAATATTTTGAATTGATGTTTGATAATTGTCAGTAATTCCTTGTTTTTCACTAACTCAAAATTGATGGCTAATTACTCGCTTATCGTGTCATCTATTTTAGTGTTGAAAGTTTGTTTTCTTAATTTTTGAAGTGTTATATCTCCTATTTTCTTAGCCTTTAATCCCTCAACCCCCAGGAGGCACGCGCGTGCCGCGATAACAATTGATTTCAATTGTGTCTGGAATAACTCACGATTAAGATGTTTTTATCTATTTATAATGGGATCAACTGTAAGCTACGCTCAATCAAATACAAAAAATAATCGTCCTCAAAAATTGGTCATCCTGGTCAAAAGAAATTATCTGACATCACAAAAAAAATGCGTACAATTGAAAACCACCACTCGTTTTCGTCGGATGATAACACTCTGCCTTTGTTCTGCTTGGTTCTGCTGATTAGATGACAAAGACAAAGGGACTGAGTTACTCACTCTTCTGAGTGACAGTTATTCACAAGTGCTGTAACCACTTGTCATAAACTTATCGTCAAACGTCACTGATACCTGTCACATCGACTATGTATTTATAAACAAAAATATCTCAAATGTGGATGTGGTTTAAGAAAAACAGAATCTTATCAATTACTTACCGGTTCACTGGTAATTTTGTACAAATTTATTCAGTGAAAGCAAAGGCACAAAAAAAACCCTTTGTCATCATTTTCTGAAAATGTAAGAAAAAAGTTGGTTACACCTAAACAGTGACACATTTCACTTTTAAATCTTATGACAACAGTGACGGTGATTTTCGGGAAGGTATAATTTATTTCACTTTTTAAAATTCAAGGGTTGTCAGTGAAAAATGAAAATAAGCCGTGACAGGTCAAACTCTGCCCTTGCGAGCTCAAATAGACATTTATCATTGTTATCTTGTTCCAGGGTGAATCGGAATTTCAGGCACTTTGTTAAAATCAACGTCGGCCTGTGAAACGATAGGTTAAGGACCTAATAATAACTGATTGTCGGAATAAGGTAGGGGTCGCACTAGGTTAATAAATAGTTTAAATAATGTCCCGACAGCGAAAATGCCATTGTTTTCAAAATCTACCTGTCTATTTGCTGAACCTACTGTTTAAGTATTTTTTTTACTTAGAATTTTCTATCATCATTTGATCATTTGATCTTAATCATTTGACTAGCTTTGACTGCAACCTTTTTTTTTCAAAGTACCTCAATGTATTATTGTAGCAATCGCCATGTAGGTTTTTTTATACAAAAGTAAGCCTATGTTACCCAAACTATAATGAGGAATCGATTGATACCTCATTCACCAAAATTGGCTCAGTAGTTTAGCCGAATACATAGACTGCTTTTAAATCATAACCCTTCCTGTTGACTTTGCCGTAGTCGGGTAAGAATAGTATTTCATGGAAAGCAGTATTTAATTCAATTAAAAGTTATTGGAGATATAAAAAAGTTTCTAGATAATTTGGTTTTTAACTGCAAGAATACTTTAAAATTGTCAATGTGTTTGAGATGTTAATAGATAGGTACCTAATACTAATTGATCGTTTTAATTTATTCTAGAACAGAAATCAAAGTTATTAGAGATACAAAAAAGTTTCTCGATAACTTTGTATGTTTTTAACTGCAAGAAAACTTCAAAATTGACAATTTTGTAGAGATGATTATAGGTACCTTATACTAATTAATCGTTTTAAGTTATTGTAGTTTTGTGTACCTACTTTTATTACCTACATCTCAACTTGCGTTGTGTGGTGCCGGCAGATTAAAATAATAGCACCTTGCCTTCCCGTAGGTATCGTAAGAGGCGATAAAATGAGTATAAACACTTTGTACTTTGTTCTCCAAACCCTTTTCTTGGAGACTGTTACAGAACCAAACCTCGTAGGTATTCGATGAAATCTAAAGTAAAATAAATATAAGTAAAATAAAGTAATCTAGTTTAAAATACCAGGTAAATCTGTATAAACACTTTGATCTGTTATCATGTTAACTTTAAATATTGTTGAACGTTTTACGAATGTGCCGGTAAAAACTGTATATAATATCATAAAAAGCAATGACGAATAAACGGTTAGCCACGCCTTTTCTCCATTGCCAGCTCAACTGCTAGGCGTGGTAATTATGACAAATTCTTCTTAATCCAGAGTCCTGATGTCCAGCTCTCGAATGATACTCGTATAAGCTGTTGATGGAAATGGTGCTAATTTCACCAGAAACAACAGTACTGTAGGCATTGCAAATTACTCTCAAATACTTAAGATTAAGCTAGCCACTTCAATAAAGCATGTTTGACTGTAACCAAAAGTGTCATAGAGCTTTCATTGTCATAATTATAAGGGTAATAGCCGGATAGTTGCCCCACTTTTTGAAAAAGCTGTATTATGAAAAAAAATGTGTTCCTAATAAGAATAATGCAACATATATATCTAAACATAGGTCTTTGATCAATAGTATTAGCCTATTTTTATGAACATAATTAATAACGGTTTTAAGCAAATCCGGTTTTATCGAACCTCTCAAAAAAGGGATAGTTGCCTTCTCTGGCGGATAGTTGCCTAATGTAAAAAATATTAGGGGTTAAAGTATGAAATTGCCGTTTAGTATGGACGAAATCGAGAAAAATCATTTTTCCATACTAACAATTTTTTAGTTTTTTAAAAAACGCCTGAACCTTCACCTTTACCTTCAATTGCAACCGTTTTCGATGCAATTAAAGGTGAAAGTTAGATGGTTATAAAGCTACGCATTATAGTATTTAAATTTCTGAAAATCGAAGTATATAACACAAATATACTTAATTGGAAGCAAGAAGGTCAGCTGACACATTGTAAGGGGTCTTTTCAACGACTTCCTTTGAAGTAATAGACACTAGTATTGCATTTTTTTTTTAGTCAAAAGTTACTTTATTTAGTTTTTGATACAACACAAAAAGAATTACGCAATAATATGACTATACTTTTGAGCTATAAACAAAATAAAAAGTGGGAAAATAATCGGCAATTTCATACTTTAACCCCTATTACATCGAAGGATACTTGCCTCGTGTGGGGATAGTTGCCTCGCAATGACTTTTTAATAATAAATACAAATTAATAGCAATTTACGTAATCATTCATTATTATTTACCGCAATCTTGTATTAAGTAATAATTGAAATTATTAAATTTTATGTTTAAAACTATATAAATAAAAAAAGGCTTTAAAATTATATGTTGGTTTATTTATCTTACAGTTAAAATTGTAGCATCAATTATCTTAAGAAGTATGGGTTTTCATCTTTCCACATGCCATGCAATAGTTTTCAAATCATGTGCAGAATTTTCTATTCAACTATTTTATTTTTTATTTTAACTTTTTTATTTTAAATTAGCAATTTTGAATTTTTATGTGTTTTCAGATCTCTTGTCGGTTTGGTAGACTTCGTTTTTTTAATATATTCTCGTTTTCATGGATTCAATGGCATCATTATTTTTAATTTTAATAATAATAAACTTGGAATTTTTAAAATCTGCTGATTGCTAAGCTCTCTTAAATATGCTTAACAATGTATTATATGATTTATTAAAAAAATAGTTTGGTGTTTCTTTTTTAAGTTATTAATTTAAAGATGGTAGCAATGAAAACAATAATTCAGTCCCATTCATACCATTTCAAGGACAGTTGCCCCTAGAGCAACTATCCGCTCAAGTAACTAGGGCAACTATCCTTTTCGCTAGGGATACTTGCTCTTTTTATTTGCAAAATAAATAAAAACTATCTAGCAATAAAAAGTAATAAAATATGTAATTTAAGCTCTTATGTATGCAAATAAATGAATAGTAAAGTGATATCACAATCAGAAAGAAAAATATTCAATAGCAAAAACGTACCAATTTAATTTTAACGCCGGTCAAAGTCTTCTCACTGCAGATTTTTGCTCATATGGATGAAACCCATACGTCTATCCTAATGGTTTACATGACTTTGAGGTCTGCAGGAAGGGTGTTTATCATTCCTAAGTAAATTTTTCATGTAAATATAGTGTAGGAGATGAAGGAATGACCACCTCAGCGTGGCTATATAAGCCGGAGCGTGCCAGTGCTCGGCCCTCTGTCAGTACCCAACCCTGCGACCCAGCCCATATCCGGAAAATAGAGAAGGAGCTCAGTACTCTGAACTCTGCCCCCCTATCTCCTGACACTGACCCCATTTCGATTTCTACTGATGAAATTAAAACCTTTATCAGAGAGCTTAAAATCAAAAAAGCCCCTGGAGCCGACGGCGTCTCCAACATGGCGCTGAAGTACTTCCCAATACAAATCCTGACTTTTCTCTCCCTCATTTTTAATGCCTGTTTCAAGCACAGCTACTTTCCGGACTCCTGGAAAGAAGCTATTGTAATAGGCATACCAAAGCCAGGAAAACCCCTAAACCAACCGTCGAGCCACCGCCCCATCAGCCTCCTTAAAGCCATGGCAAAGCTTTTGGAAAAATGTATTCTGGCTCGTATGAAAGAGCAACTCCATGGTGAGGATCTAATCATTCCCCACCAATTTGGCTTCAGAGCTAAACACTCGTGCCCCCAACAAGTACATCGCATTGTCGAATTTGTCCTAGACGGTTTCTGGCCACGCAAGTACAAGACCGTAGCAGTCTTCTTTGATGTTGCCTTTGACAAGGTCTGGCACACCGGACTTATAGTCAAACTGTACAGACTCAATCTATCAGTTCGGTTAGTCCGGCTGATCGCCTCCTACCTACAAAATCGCGCCTCCTACCTACAAAATCGTACTTTTCGGTTTAGGCACGAAAATACGCTCTCCTCTCCTAGGGCTATTACAGCTGGTGTCCCGCAGGGCTCGGTCCTGGCGCCATTACTGTACATAGCCAACTTATACTGTACTTATACTAATGACATCCTTATCCCGACTAAAAAAAGTCGAATTATCCCTCTTTGCCGACGACACGGCCTTATATGCACGCGCATCCTCCCTTAGTGGAATCCGCCCGAGGCTCCAAGCCTCAATAGACAAGCTAGGAGAATGGTTTTGTAAGTGGCGAATCGAAGTTAACCCGGAAAAGTCTTCCGCGATTTACTTCGATTCAAAACAACACATACTACCTCCCAAAGACCGCCCCCTGACCCTACTAGGCAAAGCCATCCCCTGGGAAAGCTCAGTAAAATACCTAGGTGTCACTTTGAGCCTCACGTTCAAAAAGTAGCACGTAGCGCCCGATTCTATCTTAATAGATTGAACCCAATGCTAGGCAGATATAGTAAAATGTCCCTACTAAACAAGTGCACGCTTTACAAGGTTTGCATACGACCGGTACTGTCATACGCATCAGTCATTTTCGCTCATGCCAATCCAAACGCACTCGAACGACTACAAAGAGTGCAAAACATCTTTTGCCGCCATGCGGCCAATGCTCCCTACTATATCCGCAATACGGACTTACACAGAGACCTCCAACTACCCACACTCCAATAACACTTCCGGAAGGTCTCCGAGCGATTCTTCGAATCCGCAAAGAACCATTCCAATCCTCTGATCAAATCCGCGGCGGACTATGACCCACCCAGCTCCTCTGATCCTCCACTATCCCGCAAACGTAAATCAGTCCTAAATGACCCGCTCGATGAGCTTACGGCCGACCTGAACCGCCTATTGGAGGCTCAGGAAGCCGCAGAAGCTATCCTATCTCAGGACCCTTCAGGTTAACCCCACTCAATTTCACAGGACCCTTCAGGTCAACCCCAGTCCTCTCAATCGGCAGTCACCCCTTCTGGGAGTCAGTCGAATTTAAGTTAAACTTATTTTCATTCCGGCCCACGTCCACTCTGGACACAGGTCTATCTTTAAACTCACTTACGGCTGATCATTCCTTCTGAATGCCAGCCCTCTTCAGTGCGCACTTCGCCTAGGTGAGTGACGCTCTGCACCACCCCCCCTCCAGGGGGTGTGGTCGCTCTGATATGCTATAACACCCTTTGGTGATAGCGATTATAGGTGGTGTTTAGTGAGTAAAGGTCTCACATAACCTCACAGCCGGCTGTGAGGTATCCATGAGGATTCACATCCTCCTTCCCCCGTGGGAGGGTTGCCGGTCGAGCGATCGTTTCAATAGGAAACGACCGGTCGTCTGAGTGCAAAAAAAAAGTGCTCGGATCCATTTCGCCGCCAGCCGTCGTCGCGTTCGGAGCTCTCTTAATTTGCGTAGTTTGCGTCTCGTTGCTAACCTAATTATTTTTCGTGATTTTGTTAATATCTTTCCTGTTGATTTAAATTATTTAGCCGTGATTTTTGTCTTTTTAAAAAAATAATCTCCTTCGGCATTCACAAGAATAGTATTTGGATCTGTTTACAAAAAACAAAACCCTAAAATTGGAAGTTCCGAATAGAAACTGAGCAAGATAGGTACTTGAAATGATATTAAAAATAACTAAGTCTTACCTACGCGACGAGTTAAAATTTATCTTAAGTCTTTAGAGGTCGACAAAATAAACTATACTAATTCACGTTAAGTTAGAAATCCTACAGCAGATCCTAATAAAACATTTTATTCGGGCTATTACACATTAATCCACCCGGAAAACCACACATTGTGACGCCAAAAAACTTTTGCAATGTTTTTCGTTGCAAGGAGTTAAGGAAATGTTTTCCTAGTTCATTTACATGATACAGCTGGCAATTAATATGCTGGAAATTTCATATTCGTATCTTTCTCTAAGTAGAAAGGAATGTTATCTAGTTATATCTTTATGCAATCCAGCTAAGATGACCTGCATTCGGAAAACTATAAAACATCTTCGCATATAAATGATCTCAGTGTGTTTGAAAATAGAATTGTTCCATTATTTATTGTCAGTTATGACGCTGATACGTGCTCTCATAATAATGTCTTCATTAAGTCTCAAAACAAAGCGGGCCGTGAAGTGTATTTTCGGTAGTCGATAGGAGAACTAAGGTAACAGCGGTAAAGTGGCTGAGGGTAAACACATAGCAAGAAGAACTGGTGGCCATTAGGGTGCAAAGGTACTGTAATGCGTTCTGACCGAAAGTCTTTGGGTTGAACCAATGATATTTAAAAGTATAGATAGGTAATGCCCTTACAAAACTATCGAAATAATATCTGTGCCGCTTGCAAACAACTGCACACATGCGTTATTCTTATTTTGTCCTTGTCGTACTCGTGAAAAGAACAATCACTTTTCTTTCATCTTGGCATCCATATTGTATGATGGATTTTAAAAGACGTCACAAATGTGACGTTTTAGGGACGCATATTGAAAGCGCATGTAACATAATATAATCTATTTAAATATCATTGGGTTGAACCCACCATATTATGGATCGACGATTTGGTGATGGACATGGAAAGCCATCTCCAGACACGAGCAACGGGCAATAATGCTGTGGGTTTCATTTAGCTTGTACAAAAGCATTTGTTTACCAACAAGATATTTGTATTCACCCTTCATTCGGCGTTTCCACTTACTCTGTTCGAAATACCTAATCAATTTACTCGTAAAGTAACTTTATGTCTGTCGTAAAATTTGCGATAGCCTACGGCCTCAAATTAAATACTTACTGATAGAACGATTTAGTTCCTAAATACATATTTAGCTAACCATTTTAAATCGAAACAGATGTCCAGGTAAAATTATATAAATTCATAAAAATAATTTGATAACTGACTATGTAGCCACTAAGCACGACTTTTCCTAATGCAACCAAATATCGAATAGCCCTACGTGAAATAATTTACAAACAGTGTAAATGATTGTGTTTTACAAACATTAACTTTGTGCAAGATTCGAACCCGCAACCACCAGTATGGTCAGCATATCACCAAAATATGGTTGTGGCTTAAATTAGACACTGGTTCTCAAATGGTCCGCTCTAAAGTCCCAATTTTGATTCCGGGACTAGTCAACCAATGTAGAAAATCACTGATATATATTTTCTCGATTTTTGGTGTTTGTGGTATCTTCATTACTGCATTTATTATAAAAACAAGTGCAATAATAGCTACTTAGTTTTTGGAGGATTAAAATGATGTATGTGTTGTTGTATGACCGCTTAGTTTATGCTATTTATCAAAACTCTTATGCTGCTTGTTAAAATTTTCTATTGCAGTCAATAGTGGACTTATTGGACTCTCTAGAGAGATCTAGAGAGGCTAAGGGGCTAAAACTTAAAGCTTACCCCCACTAACCCCCACTTGAGTCAATCTAGAGTGAAATAACTGGATCCTTGAAATTTGCTACTAATTGCACAATAACAGGTGCCTTATTTTCATTAGGATTCGGTGTCATTAGGAAGTTTGGTCCTATTTCTAAATTACAATTTATGGGACTTGTTATTTAGCAATAGTACCTGATTGTCTTTTTGTTATAAAGTAATTTATATTTTTGTTATATTTATACACTTTTTTTGCCTATTAATGAAGCTGCGTTTTAAATTTTTATTCAGATTAAAAATTTAATTGAACTCAACATATAATTTTACAGACAATGTGTATGAAATAAGTAATATTTTACCGGCTAGATTACATAAAAAACACATACTGTATTGTATTAGTTAATCTTTGATAATTTTGGGTCACACTGTCACACAAGATGGTGACTATGTCGTGCGCTGGTACGCCTACTACGTAAGCGTCCCCGTTTGATTCGACGTCAAGCTAATATGGGAAAAAAACACTTTCTAGGTTGAATGTGCATGGAAAAAGCTGTTGGTTATTCGGATAGCTTCTATTGCCATAAGGAAATCATAAAAATAAGTCCTACATTGAGAACTGCAGAAGGCGGCAGGGAAACAGAAGTAAGTTTTTTTTTATATTTTTATAGGTTACATTATCTTTTTGCGCCACAATAGTGCTCGCATATGACTCAAAAATGGCATGTGTGACAAAAATTTGTAGGCTACTTACGTATTCTACAATAATTTATTAGAAATTAAAACAAAACATATTTAATAAAATTCACACACACAAAAACATTTATATATACTCGTACTTATAACTAAAATTAACCTGCTATATATTTAACTAAAATAAGTAAAAATATTAATTTAAAATAATTAAAGTAGTATATCTTACTCGTATTCTTAATTTTATTAACTTACATACTACTATTTACATAATTAAGTTTTCTAAGTACAATATCATTGTTTGTTATCGATAGTCGATATCGATATGCGTTATCGACTCGCGTAAGCACAATGCACTGCGATCCTGTTTTGAACGGCCGTACCAGTCGAACTACGTTAGATCGGCAGTTGAAATCTATGCATCAACTTTGCTCCACGCATCCCTTACGCAGGCGATGAATGCAATTTTATTCGGCGATCTCATATTTAGTACTGTTAATTATTGCAATTGTTCTAAACGCTTTCATATGCTTATATTTACTCGCTCGCTGCACTCCTCCTCCACATCTATACTGGTGTGACTGTTTACATAAATTTGTGTATGTGTGAATTTGGAACAATATCGTACCAAGAAATTAATTCCTACTCGGTTTTTAATTACTCATTTCTTGCCTCTTCACCCAACCACACCAAGAGAGTCTTCATCATACAGACCACCTATAAATTAAAACCAATTTAATAAATTACTATGTATATTAAGTTGGTTTCAATTTTGATATATGTATATTAGGGGTTAAAGTATGAAATTACCGTTTTGTATGGACGAAATCGAGAAAAGTAATTTTTCCATACTAACAATTTTATAGATTTTTTTAAAAACGCCTGAACCGTTTTCGATGCAATTAAAGGTGAAAGTGAGATGGTTATAAAGCTACGCATTATTGTATTTAAATTTCTGAAAATCAAAGTACATAATACAAATATACTTAATTGAAGCAAGAAGGTCAGCTGACACATTGTAAGGGGTCTTTTCAACGACTTCCTTTAAAGTAATAGGTACTAGTATTGAATTTTTTTTTATTCAAAAGTTACTTTATTTCGTTTTTGATACAATACAAAAAGAATTACGCAATAATATGACTATACCTATGAGCTATAAACAAAATAAAAAGTAGGAAAATAATCGGCAATTTCATACTTTAACCCCTATTATTAAATTCCACAGCAATAATTTGTAATGAGGCGATACGAAGTTTGCCGGCCCAGTTAGTTAAATAACAAATAAGTGATTGCTTTACACAGAAACGGTGAAAATTTCAAAGAAACAAAACATTCGATTTGGTTTGAGAAACCTTTAACTGAAATTAATTTTTGTGGCAATTAAGTCTGCGAAAGAAAACTTATCTGACGTTTGAAAAACCTCACCTCCATTTATTTAATAAAACGTAGCATTAGGGATGCGAGCGGCGGTCATTACGTTTGTGAGAAATTATGAAATTAAAATGAATCTTTTTTCATTGTGAATATTTTATTACGTGTTTTTTATGCGACAAAGAAAATTACTATTACGAGTAACAATAGAATGAATGTAAAAGTTAACATATTTATTTTATGTTTTTGAAATGCAATAGATAATTCTGTTGTTCTTACATTCAATATTTAGCTATCTAATAATGTGATAACTAACAAATTATTACTTCGACGAGAAAAATGAAGCTTGACATTTTGTTTTTAAATGTTAACAGATGTAGGATTTTTTTCACAATTTTTATTCCTAACAGAGAAATTATTTGTTTTATTTAATTTAGTTAATTTTATTTATTTATTTTATATTTTATTTAAGAAATTGTAAAAAAAAATGTATGCACCTTAATTATTTGATTGGTGTCGTGGTTTTTCGGATTTTTGGTAGATTCCAGCTACGTAAGAGTATAGGATAAGTATTTTCCGTTAATTTAAGAAAACTGTCTTTTTTTAAATTGATTTGGGCAAACATTGGTAACATTGATTTTAGAATATAATAAGATTTATATTTATTTATTTGGAATTCAGTACATTGTAGGTATAAACCTACGATGTACTGAATTCCTATCGTTTCATCAACCAATTTTCATGACGTATCTCTAATTAAGAATTAAGTTTACTTAAAAAATTTGAACAACATTATTGCATTTATCTCTTACTAGTATTTTTCCGCAGCTCGCATCATTGCCTCAATTTGTTAAAAATACAAAGCTACATCAAGGAAAATACGAATTTGACGGCCATAAGTCTTGCGCTCGCAAATAGCGGATTTCTTTCCGTTGCCGATTGTCTTATTACGGTAATTTCCTTAAGTGGAAGCAGTTTTCCTTTGCTTGCTTTCAACAGAATGGTATCTGCTACGAATGATAGGAATTCAACAATTAAATGATGTTATTGTTCTCTGACGGTCCGGGGTTTCGGCTAAAGTGTTACGTCATTCTACAAAGTGGGGCCTATTAGTAAAATTCATTGTTTTCCGTTCGTTTTGTAAGAGAAAGTTTGAAAGAAAAATCATGTTTCATTATGTTTGCACAGTTATACCAAGACAAGACTTTGTCGTTAATCATCATAGATAAATACATATTTATTTTAACCAAAATTATACAATGTATTTGTTCTTAACGTTTCGGTTTGTAAAATAACAGCCTAAAATCATCCCACTTCAAGGAAAAGGCCTCCATCATTGAATTCAGGTACTGGCATAATCACCACGCTTGCAAAATGCGGGTTGGTGATCACAAACCTGCAGGTTTACTCTTGACAAGTTCAAATTACGATCAAAATCGAATCGACGTCGAGAATCAGTGATTTGGTACTCTGAAAAGTGAACCTAAACCTTTGAGTCTTACGTTATCAACCGAAAATGTTTAATGGATCGCCATTTTAGATCGACCTTGACTTGATTTTGATTGCGATTCAATTAAGTTTGTTCAGATTTTGACTAGGTCGAATCGAGATCGAACTTAAATCAAATTCAAGAGTAAGGGCCCTGATCAGTGTTCAAAAAGTGGAGAACTAGGCCCGGTATTCAACCTAGACCACACACAAACTAAAGCTCTGTGGCTTCAGTTTGTGTGTGATGGTTAGAAAATGTTTTTCAGGTTCAAAAGTATTTTAAATAAGCCTTATTTGAGTAAGTACACTTAAAACTCGCGTTCGCTTGCTGAGCACACAAAAATATTTCAATCGTAAACTTTCCGATTGCTGTCTCGATACTAGAAACTTTGGAGTTTGCTGCACGAAAATCAAGAACAAAACTACATAAGTCTAGTCTTGTATTTACGATACGGTTCGGGTTGTTTTTAATGTTTCAGATTAAATGAACCGTTCCTAACGACTGGCGTTGTGACTTCTAAGAGATAACATCTGAAATATTACCCAGAAATACACTTGGAAGTTGGTCTTCAAATTGCAAGCCCCAAAATTATGGCGAGACTTTTCCTTTTGTAATAGGTAAATATACAAACTCTCTTGCGTTTTGAACAACAGTACCTATTTCAGATATCATAAAAATATTAAGTTACTCTATCTACCAATGTAAAATTATTATCAATTAATAAGTATCTTATAATCATTTTTTTTCTTAAACAGCGAACTTATTAAATTTAACCCTAAATAGATACTGTTTACTGTGCATTAAAGATACGTCGACTCGACGTGTAAATTTTTGAGTGAGCATATTTTGGATAAAGTATTTACTAGGTAAAAAAATTTGATATTGTGTCTTTACATATATAATTGTGTACAGAGTAAATAAAAAACATTTGATTATACTTCTATTTTGATAAGAAAAAACAGGTGAACAAACAATGTAGGTACTTCTCACTTTGCAAAACTTAAACATTTAGGAATCTCTCTATCAGTCATATAATTAACTATTTTAAATTTTCAACTTTTTGTAATTTCTACAATATGAAAAATCTAAGTTAATGTAGTTTTTTTTATTATTTTTGGCGTTAAAGGCCTTAGGACAGGCGCTGGATTTGTGCTCTCCACCATAGAATTATTTGCAGTTGTCTCTCATAAATTCGTGACGACATTTTATTCTTTTTATCGTTGCATATAATAAGTAAAAAAAAAATTAAAATTTGTACAGATTATTCTCAAAAAATCATATAAAACCATTCTACCAAAAGTTGAAATTAACACACACTAAAGATAACCATACGTCACTTCGACGTATGGTAGGTAAATGATTACTAAATTATTGCACTAAGCGCAGCAATATTGGTGTGTCCTGCAAGCTCCAACGACTGACTGAATTGGCAGAAATGGCCAGCTAAGTGATGCAAAAAACCAACGAGTTATTTCGATTTTTAAAAACCGATTACGTCGATTCGACGTAGGTTATCTATCTAGGGTTAAGTAAGAACTTATATCCTAAATCCCACTCCAAATCGCTCTTTGTTTGAGGTGTCTAACACTAAATGAGTCAATAGAGTAAACAAGTTTTCTCGTAACCAAAATGATATTTATATCACATTTTTGATATTAGACAAAAATCTGTAATGTAATATTTTAATTATGTCGGGAATACGGAATTGTCATCGCATCGTTGGCTCCAATATACCGTTACCAAATTAATTCAATTACCAATCTAAGTATACCATGTTTGCCATAAACACAAACGACGCAAACTTAGACTGGCAAGTCAGAATCAATTGAGCTGAAGTAACTGACCAAGTTGGGTTTCTTAACGCCCTCGGGAATATGGGATTGCAGTTTCATACTGAACATGTGGTAGAAATTTCCCTGGAACCAATTAACTTAGTTTTAAATGAGATGTAGGATGTTCATTTTCCCCTTGCGTTTTGTCTTCTAACTAGAAAGGGTTCTTAATAATGAGTTGGATAGACAAATTTATAACACAGTATATAACAAAGAAATCACTAGTTAAAAAAATATAAAACCAGAAAATTATGTGAAACCTTTTAGATAGCCGTATAGATGTAGGACACAGAAAGTTATTCCATTCCAAATAGTCGCCATCAAACCGTTTTTATTTTTTATTTTTGGTCAATTGGAGTAAATTACGTATTTTAATAAGCTACATAATATGTAGGTAAGTTGACAATGAATACATACAACTTATGCTATTTGAACAAGATTTTTTTTCTTTCAAGAATAAATAACTTGTGATCTAAGTAAATATTTAGCGAAATCTTGTAAACTGTACTATTGTGGTTTTTAAAAATATCACAAAAATTTTATATGTGATTTTTTGGATTGAACACGCCGAAACGATGAAATTTGGCGAAGAGATAGGTTATAGGCCAAAATAGCACATCGACAATTTTTTATTCTGGAAATAAGTACGGTTCCTCTTAGGTTGGATGGACATTATATGTGTACGAAGTCGCGGGCAACAGCTAGTATTTCATAAAACCTAGATCATTAGGTAATTGAAAAGGCACCTGAAAAAAGGCTTTCCTCTTTTTTCAAAAAAAATTCCAAATTTTGACAACATATGCAATTATGGGTACTGGCATAATCACCACGCTTGCCAAATGCGGTTTGATCACAAACCTGAGCAATGTTCGATAATTCGAAACTTTTGGTTACCCGACCCAGGGATCGAACCCGGGACCTCGAGATCTTGGCCCAGTATTTAAACCACTAGACCAACGGGGCGTTACAACAATGTAATACCAACTGCACTTCAATAATTGTTAGTAAAAGGACTACTAAAGACATTACATAAAGTCAAGGCTAGTAAAATTCTCGCTAACAGCATTTTCTGTTAAAGATAGAACCACTGTTCCCCAGTTTCTGCAGTAAAAACTGTTTTCTACCTGTAAGGCTGAGGCTATACCACTAGAATTTCTTGTTTCATAATAATAATTATAAGCGGTTCTTACATGTAGGAAGTTAGTCGCCGAAATAACTTATCTAATAAGCATGTAGATGCATAACCGAATATTTTTATTCACGACTAGACTAATGACCCGGTTTACTTTGTGTCACCTATCCTGACGACATTTTAATAATCTCCCTTCTCTAATTGATTGAAAATTTTGATGTAGGACACTTTTGATAGAAAATGATATTGTTGTTTTTACTATCTTTCTCGCAGGTTTTCCATATTTTCTCACCTTTCACTATCTGGACTATGACTATGTCAAACATTTCAAAACCGAAATCAGCTGAATCGGCCCAGCCTTTCTTGAGTTTTAGCGAGACTAACAAACAGCAATTGTTTTTTATATGTAGTACCTATAGTAAAGTAACAGCCTATAATCATCCTACTGCAGGGAAAAGGCCTCCATCATTGAATTCAAGTTAACACTGCAATGATGGGAACTGGCATAATCACCACGCTTGCCAAATGAGGGTTGGTGATCACAAACCCGAGCAACGTTCGAAAATTCTAAACTTTTTGTTGCCCGACCCGGGGATCGAACCTGGGACCCCGAGATCTTGGCCCGATATTTAAACCACTAGACCAACGGGGCGTTATTATACTCGTATATTGTACAAATATGTGATCTTTAGTTAATTCAATACTGAACTGATCACGATGACTTGTCCAATTTTTATTAATTGGTTTGTCCCTGCCTCGAAGTGTTTATAATATTTATCAAAATATCAATAAAACATTACGAAAACAGAGAATTATTAAGTAAAAGTATATTAGGCCATTGTTAGAATGAAACGCTATCTTTGATCACTGTCAGACAATTTCTTAGATGACATGAACTGCATAAAGCATGCAAACACTCACTTGGTTCAAAGACTTTAAGGTAGCCCACCGTCCAGTTATGGAAACTATTATTAATACATTAGGTACCTACTCTTTGTTCAAATTGATGGAGTTTACATTGTCAATAATTATGTTTGTTTATATTGATTGGGTTTGCTATGGTTTGACTGATTCCGTCGTGATCCAGTTATTTACAATGCCGCAACTGGCGAATTAACCATAACACAAAACTAAGTTTGCCGGATCAGCTAGTAATTTCAAAAAATATCTACCATGCTTGTCTCAAAGTAAGTCACGTAGTGTGATCATGTCCTTAGAGGACAGTTTTTAAAAGCTTTATGAGACATTAATGAAAAAAAAAAATACTTTTTTTTACCGTGACACGCCTTTCCGAGCGCCGTGATTTATGTGTGATAATGGAAAATGGTACTCGTTTTACTCTTTATTCAAACACTGAAATGTTGCACTAAAAAACTTTCAACTCTGGTAAACTACGGGTATGCATAGAAAAGGTAATTTACAAGCTTAAACTTGTAGCTTACATTCTGAGAGTAGCTCTTTACCACAGCGACTTCAAGACTAAGTAAACTTACGAGTCTTGCCATGCAGATATAAAGTATATACTATAATTATGTAAGAATGCATTATGCTTCAAATTTCTGTTCACACTTATTAACAGATCTTTTTTTTTTAAAGGATGTCATCCTCTTTCAAAAGTTGTTAATCATTGGCAATGTCTACTTTGAAACACATGTTAGAGAAATAAAAATGAATGATATAGACACATGACAATTATTTTAAAACAGTAAATTAGCAAACTTAATAGATGAAATTGTGTTATTTGTATTTTTAGGCGAAATTATAGATTAGTAAAAATAAAGGCGTTTTTTTTATATTTTGCTGTAAATTTACGCCTCGTTTGGTCTAGTGGTTTAAATACCGGGCCAAAATCTCGGGGTCCCAGGTTCGATCCCCGGGTTGAGCAACAAATAGTTTCGAATTTTCGAACGTTGTTCGGGTTTGTGATCACCAACCCGCATTTGGCAAGCGTGGTGATTATGCCAGCTCCCATCATTGCAGTGGTAACTTGAATTCAATGATGGAGGCCTTTTCCCTGCAGTGGGATGATTATAGGCTGTTACTTTACTGTAAATTTTGTTTGAGTGTCCTTAAAACTTAAAACTAGAACAGTTCCTGAAAGCAACATCCATCAAACAAACGCAGGTGTACTCAAGAAGCGAAACTGCGAATGAAGTGGCGCCGTAAGATAAACGAAATATTTATGGACATAAACCGCTCTTTGAACAAATTTTCACCTCACATTTTAAGGAAAAAGTTATTTTGTTTCAATTAGGTACAACTTTCTTATAAGACTTATAATGGCAATATATAACTTGCTTTTGCCCGTGATTTTGTCTGCGTGGACATCGGTATTGGGCTTTTAATTGGTCTTATTATTACCATGTTTCCTAATAACTGCTTACCAATTTTGTGGCCAAATTGCATGCTTCTGTGAAAGGATTCTTAACCAAAATATGAGCAGGTGTGTTCCAAACTTGTTACGCCGATGCAAGTATATTAATTAATATGGTGAAACTTTAAGGCTGCAAAGTTTAACAAGCACAGGCTTTTAAACTTTGCATAAAGACTTCAAAACTTGTTTTAAGAGTTTTTTAGTTATTATGGAAACCATATCATTTTCGCCATGTCCTTTCTTCTGTCTAACTGCCTGTTTGTTCGCTGCTTAGCTCAGAAACTCTCAGTTATACAAAACTGAATTTTGAAATTATTTATATTAAAACGAAGTAAAGACAAAAATAAACTTTGGGAAAAATAATAATCTTAGGATCTGTTTTCGTGTATCCCTTTGTTTCGTCTGTATGTTGTTAAACTAAAAGTACTTGTTTTGCTTCTGAATTTTTTAAACTAATTTGGTTTTGTCCCATCTTAGTTGGAGAACTATTTTTGATTTGGTTAAAGTGTATAAACTTTATAATCAAGTTCAATAATTCACATATAAACTTATGCATTTTTAGCACAAAAATAATTTATACTTTGTATATAGCCGATACTTCAAAACCCAAAACCCCTCTCGGCCTAAGCTTTAAAATTCTGTTTACAGCGCCCCACCGGATCTAAAAAGAAACTTCTAAAATTCCAATTTCTAGCATGTATGATTAAGGTTTACATGACCATACAGAATGTGAACAAATCATTCAATACACACAGGTTGTACATTAGAAGTTATAATTTTAATTTTTTCATAATTTATAAATTTTAATTTTTATACAAAACAGATTTTTTTGATCCGAATTGTATGAAAATTTTTTTTTTTCAAAAATGACGATGTCAAATTTCTGACTTCACTTTGGTCCTTTACCTCTCTTTATTTCTTTTATTTAACCTTTATGTAATAGTGCTACGCGCGACGGCACACGGAGCGCACGTATCAGTTATTGTATCGTAGTGACTCGGAGCGCGCGTCTTTTTTTTCTTCTACCCTCAGTTTACGGAGATGGAAGAAGCGAGTGAGGACGATAATAGAAGTGATTCGGAAATTATTAACGAATGTGAACGTGAAATTGAAGCGATGCTAGAGTGGGATAATTCGGGGATTGAGTATAATACTACTAAAAATGTTGAGAAGAGAGGACGCGAAGAAAGTGAGGAGAATAGCGAAGAAGGATTTGTTACAGTTACAAGAAGAAAAGCCAAAAGACATTACTTAGTACTGCTTTTAGTCGATCTAGAAATGTTTCAGTTATTTCGTCATATCCGTTGGAGATGTATAGTCTTGATATCTGGGTTACTCGTGTCGATGCATTTAATACCATTAGAGCTTTCTTAGATTGTGTTAAAAAAGCAAAACATTCTTTAGAGACTAACGCTTTAAAAAGCAATATTATTAAAGAACTTTCGGAAACATACGATGAAAGTTATTGCAAAATATTTACGGATGGGTCAAAAGATGAAAGAGGGAATGGTGCAGCCTTTTGTGATGTAGAAAGTAAGCATGCTGAAACATTTAAAATAACTTCAAATGTTTCAATTATGTCGGTAGAGCTGGTGGCGATTTACAAGGCTCTTGAGTACGCTAAGAACACGAATCGTGAAAAAGTTGTTATTTGCACAGATAGTAAGAGTGCGCTGCAGCATATTGCTCGGTGCGCCTCTGGCGAAAGAGGTGTACCGATAGCATATGACATACTGCAGCTAATTCACAAAAGCGTTGTAAATGGCAACTCGTTATGCTTGCAATGGGTTCCCTCCCACGTAGGTATTAAAGGTAACGAGGAGGCTGATCGACTAGCCAAAAAAGCTATATTGGATGGTTTTGAATTTCCAATCGATCCTTATTACTCTGAGCTTCTATTTACCTTCAAAAAACAACATCATAATTTGTGGAAGGAACACTTTAATGAAATATCTTTGACCAAAGGTATTTGGTTTAAGACCATGGTAAGTGAGCCTCCTCGCGTACCGTGGTTTACAAATGTAGATTTAAGTAGAAAAATAATCATACTCATGTTCAGACTTCGTTCTGGACACTTTCCGACCAGTAAGTTTGCACATCTAATGAAAAAGTCTGACTCGCCAAACTGTTCTATTTGTAATACAGTAGAAGATGTACAACACTTGCTATCGGAATGTGTTAAAAATCAAAGGGAACGTCAATCCTTGATGAGTCAACTACATATCTCAGCATCTGATGTTGGGGTATTTCAAACTATTTTAGCACAACCTGCATCAGACGCTGCGAAACTGGTATGTAATATGGTTTCGGTGACTCACCAATGATGTATAGTTTTTTAAGTATATTCGTTTGTGTATATGTTGTTAGGGTATGATGGGACTGACGTACTTTCATGTAAAAGTCCCTAAATAATTAAAAGAATTAAAAAAAAAAAAAAAAAAACCTTTATGTAATCGATGTGTTGTCACATTCAATGATAGATAGGTAAAGTTTCTGATAGTTAGCACCAGAAATAAGTTTCAATGGGGGCTATCGCTAGTGAATTTGCCACTAGAGGCGCCAGTGTCGCGTGAGGTCCAATATCATTCACTTTGTACTGGTTTTAGCGGAATTTGTTGCATAAATTATAATTTCTTTAATTTACCTGCTGGAAAGTGATCTCCTTCGTAAAATATCGCAAATATGGATTATTTGGCGATTAATGTGAACGCTTTAAAAGCGGAATTAAGAAAAAGCGCAAAAATAGGCGGCCTCAAGAGCAACTATTTCAGAAGTTAGTTTGTTGATATCAAGATAGTTATTTATAAACAATATAACCTTAATTAGATTCAAGATATAACACTTTGTTTCGGCGCCAATCGCCTTTGACAGCTATACCACCGGACCTCAGTCTACAGTGGCGCCAACTGGTGAGCAAAGAAACGGTAGTCCCCATTGAGCTACAGCTACATTATAAAGGATTCATGCCTTTATTTATATTATTTTTTGCCGAAACGAATTGTACCGTTTGATGGAAAAATGCTAGTGTTTTTAAATTCACACGTTGCCGGCAAATGCCACCACAGTTTCGGTAGAAGTTTTACCGAACACTTTGGCGTGTGCCAAAGGCATGGCACGAAAAATCCTTCTTTTGGAGAGGTGAAATCGGTAAGCGTGATACACATTTTACTGATACCTAGGTAACACTGAAAATGTTTAGAAAATGAAAAACGGCTTAATGTTAAAAGTTGCCAATACTTTTATTGTTTTTCAAAGTAATCTCCGTTCCTCTCTACACATCGTCGCATACGATAGAACTGAGAAAAGCCCATTCTTCCTTAAGGGTCTCTTCTATGGCATTTTCGTACGCTTTCACCGCATCTTCAGGGCTCGTAAAGCGAATACCTCGAACTTTATCTTTAGTTCTTGGGAATAAATGAAAGTCGCAGGGCGCCAGTTCAGGACTATATGGCGGATGACTTATAATCTCGACACCTGCCATAGTCAAATATTCAACAGATCGTTTTGCGGAGTACGCTGAAGCATTGTCGTGGTGAAGGAGGATCCTGCTTCGAGGGCGCTGCTATCGAATTTTTCCCAAGACAACCGGCAAACAGCGATTGACATACCAGTCTGCAGTAACTTTCCTTCCATCTTCTAGCATAACTGTCGCGAAATGACAAATTTCTTTACAGTTGGCCGATCCTTGAAAGGAAACACCCACTAAGCGTCTTTTGGTTGCGGGTTCGTAGCAATATATCCAGCTTTCATCACCTGTGACGATGACAAATACAGCATTTGAGTCACCGCCGTTGAACTTATCTAACATTTGGCGACACCAGTCCATGCGAAGGTGTTTCTGGTCGTCGGTTAAAGTATGGGGAACCCATCTGATACAAAGCTTTCTGACGCCTAAATGTTCGTGTAATATTTTTTGAACTTACCTCATACCAATGCCTAGGCTTGCTCTGATCTGCTGATAGGTCACTCTCTTATCTTCCTCTATCATGCGTCGCACAGCACTGATGTTATCATTTAGATTGCTACGTCCACGCTTAAACTTGTTAATCCAATATTGTAAATAGTGACACGAGATGGGGCTTCATTAAGAAATGCTAATCGCAGCCTATCATCAGCTTTGTTGTTGAGTAAGCCCACAACGAAAGTCATAATAAATCATTGACCGAAAATTTTCTCACGTTAGGTAGGTTTATTTTCACGTGTAACAAGATTTTTAGATTTGCCGCCAATTCACAAAAACAAATGACAAATGAATGCAATATACTACTTTTGGCTATGACATTAGGTTACCAAAGAGTAAGTTCTAAAATTAAAATTCAAAAAAAGTTTTCATTAGCAATGTTTCTAACTGGCCAGTTCTAAACATTTTCAGTGTTACCCACGTAGAAAAAGAAGATGCAATTTCTTGAAAAAAAAAGTTCAAATGCCTGATTGTCGCATGACTTCATCTGTATTACACTAAAAATTTAATTGCTAAAGAACAGAAATACAAAAAATCGATAGGTTTTAAAACGAACATTTCTAAGTAACTTTTTACTATTAATTTAATTCCACTACCCACATGACTGCTCTTTTGTATGAGCTGCCACGAAATTTTTCCGCTAAGTTAAAGGTCATTGAATTGATTTTCAATTTTAAGTCTAACAAGTAGAGATGAATATCAATTGAGAAAATTTTACGTTTTGTGGTACGAGTAGGTTAACGTGCTGTTGTCAGTACTTCATGATGCAACAACTTGCATCATCTTTATTTCATTATCTTATCGAAACGACATCCACTTCTGGACAAAGGCTTCCTTTAAGCCTTTGAGGAACACATTTAATATAATATTTAAAAAATATATAATCTTAACTTCACGAGTAAGACGTCATAGAGTTCAGTCTTATCTTACTAAAAGTGAGAAACATATATCTATGGATAGATTTTTTACGCGTATGGTTGCGTAGTTCGGCTTGGTATCAAATTAGGCACGAAAATACATTTTTGGCTAGATACAAATAGGTTACTTTATATTTCTGAGAACTTTACCGGTACCGTAGGATAATTTCGAATTTGAATTAAACATGAACAAAGACGCGAGAAACAGCTAGTAACTAATAGCTGCTCTAGCAGCAAACAAGTCAAGTGAAAATAAGTTAATGAAGAGCAATAATCTAATAGTCTAAGATCCAACCATACAACGACCTTCACCGAGCTGTTTATTGGATGAAAAGTATTTTTTATACAATTAAATATGCCAAAAAATATATTGCAAATGGGTTGCCTAAAAAATGTCAGTCCAAAGTAGAATTTTAAAAATTTAACAACCGAATTTCATGACTTTTTTTTGCCGTACCGTATACCACCGTGTTCATAAATGAAAATTATTTATTTGTACTCGTATTTAACTTTATTTAATTAACCAGACCGGTGCAAGTTACTAGTTCGATTTACCTGTTTATATCTGCCTACTCAAGAGTTGTCACATATTCTTTGGGCTTCATATTTTCGATTGGTATGAAATTTGTCTATTAACCAAACCAATAAATAAATTAAATTAAAATTTAAAAAAAAAAGTTAATTAATCATACTCTGGACTGAATTTTTTTAGTCAACCCATTTGCAATATATTTTTTGGCATATTTAATTGTATATAAAAATACTTTTCATCCAATAAACAGCTCGGTGAAGGTCGTTGTATGGTGGGATCTTGGACTATAAGAAAACAGTTTGCAGCATTCGCAAAACACAGCAGTAACTGTTATAATAAAGTATTTTACTAATGGTACACTGCGAATAATTACTAAGCATTAGAAAAGGCATTAGGGAAAATTATGAAATGTTAGAAACATTCGCTCTAAGAAAATGCTACTTGTAACTTTACTGTCATTAAATTGTGTTTAAGAACGAGCCGCAAAAATGATATTCAGCGTAATTCATAAGCCGTTACCAAAATGAAAGGGAAATTTTCTGAAGCTTAATTACTTAGGCAAAGTGATGGATGAAAACTATTACGTAATGTATAAATGGACTAAAACAAAACAGCTGCGCGGTTTTGAAGTTTTTTTTTTTTTTTATCTTTTTATTTTTAGGGTCTTTTGTCTGTGAGACATGTCAGACCCATCGAACAAACAATCCAATTCTCTTATATCTAGATCCATTAAAATTAATTGCTAATATTATATTTTCCTATAAAATAAACTATTTATCAGATGCTTATGCGTTTCATTGGCAGGAGTCCAATAAACCGCACAAGCACAACGTGATATTAGAGTTGGGATTGGTTTTGAAGTTTAGTTAATACAATTTCTAAACTATTTGGTTTATTATTTGTTTATTTAGCGCCGCGGCTCTGCCCGCGAGAACGATAAGTACACGTTATACAGAATGTTAGGTAAATGATATATGTTTGACGACCTCCGTGGCGGAGTGGCGTACACACCGGTTTTCAAGGTGTCGTCTGCTCCGAGGTCCCGGGTTCGATTCCCGGACGGGTCAATGTAGAAAAAAAGTGTTTTTCTACATTTTCTCGGGTCTGGGTGTTTGTGGTACCTTCGTTGTTTCAGGTTTCCAAAATATGAATGCTTTGAATAGTTATTCAAATTGGGATCAGAACAATGTATGTGATGTGGTCCACATTTATTTATTTATTTATTTATATACATATACAAGGCGAAACTAGCGTATGTTACTATATGCAAATAAATACTATGGTTAAGTATGAAATTTGATGTCATCTTGATTCTGATCCCTAAGTGAATAACTAAAAGCAACTTAATTTTTAAGTTTGTGGAAATCAGAATCATCGAAGGTACCACAAACACCCAGACTCGAAAAAAAGACGTGTGGCACTCGGAGACTGCCGCGGTAAAGCTATTGCATAGCATTTTTTATCAACTTATGCAATTATAAAACTAAAAAGTATCACCGCTGTGCCGGTCCGAGTGGGGGGTGTTAGGTTATTTTCGTTACGGAACTTCTGGATTCGGTCTCCACGCTCAAGGCCCGCGATAGAAGCTATGCAATAGCTTAATTTTATAATATTATGTATTTTCTAATTTTGACTTTTGTAATTAATTTTTTCTGTTATTTTGGCAGATATGGTTACCATAGGCAACCATACTGTCAAAATCCTTATTTTCTTCTAAATTCTTTTAAATTTTGGAAATTCAAAATTGTTCGACTCTGGGCATTAGGTTATAAAATTTTCGTTACGGAATTTCTGGATTCGGTCTCCACGCTCAAGGCCCGCGATAGAAGCTATGCAATAGCTTAAAATATAGAAAAGCACTTTTACATACGTTGACCCGTTTAGCAATCGAACCCGGGAGCATCGACCTCGGAGCAGGCGACACCTTGAAAATCGATGTGTAAGCCACTCCGCCACTCATCAAGTGCCAAATGAAACAAAATAGGCTTTTCTGGGTATTAGTTCTGCGTAGAGTAAGATAGGCTAGTTTTTCACAAATCTGCGGTCATAAAACAATTTAATATTGACGTTTCAATATTTCCTTTCCGCCAGTTACGGCGATATAAAATATAGCGTTTGTCGGTGTAACTAATCCCCCACGGATATATTGCGGCTCCGGTGAATTTATAGGGCAAATATAAAAGATTGTTGACTTTGATTACATTATGGCTTGTTACATAAACGGTGTAAAATCGTAGCTTTTAAGGAATATGTTTGAAGAAACATTGTAAAGAAAGTAATCACCAAATTAACTGCAATTTTTGAATCGTAGTTGCTCTATTTAGTCAGCATTTGTAATATTTATTGTATAATTCGAAAGTAACTCGGTATGTTTGTTTGTCAGTTACACGCCACTAACGCCCCGTTCGTTGGTCTTGGTTAAGTACCAGGCCAAGATTTTAGAGCCTGGATTCGATCCCCGGTTCGGGCAACAAGATTTTCGAATTTTTGGAAATTGCTCGTGTTTGTGATCACCAACCCGCATTTGAGAAACGTGGTGATTAGGTATGCCTGTTAGGTACCCATCATTGCTGTTGTATTTTGATTTCAATGGTGAAGACTTTTGTCCTGCAGTGGGATGATTACTTAAAGGCCGTCACTTTATTTACTTTCAAAGGTTCAATCTTATTTTATATAAGATCATTTTATTCCGGTTTTGTTTTTGTTTGTTTAACTTATTCTTCTTACCTCAAAGAATTTTATTTAGTCGGGATTACCTTTAAATTCAATAACGGCATTTATAGATTTAATGTAATGTTTAATGAATAGAATTTGTTTAAACAAACGAATACCTCGTTTGTTCGAATACAGTGTTGTGTGGTGCCAGCCTGAAATAGAATAGCAACATCTTTTCTCAATATTATGGGTGTCATGCAAGGCACCGAGAAAAAAAGAAGTACCGCTAGTAGACGGTCAACAGTGTCCAATTTATTTGCACAAAAACTATTTTTTAAATAGTTTTTGTGCAAATAAATTGCATCGTAAAATGTTATACCTACTTATAAAAAAATCAACGGTTTAAGGTATTTTAGTGTATTTTCTAGCATCAATTTAACAAGCGCGTTACATATGCACGAAAGTGTCTTTAGTGTCTACAAAAGATACAAAATGCCTTTTTTGGTCGGTGACATATTTGCTGAGTGGATGCCGTTGTGCATCCACTTATCATTAAGATAAACTATGAAGCCTATTATGTATCCTATACGTAATATGTAGGCATTCTGAATAAACGTTTACTTCTAATTTTCTATTTATTCGGTCACACTAAGTTCGCCAATCCGCCTGCAAAGTGAGGTAATTATGGCTAATGTTTCTTACAAGTTCGCTATTTCAAGATTTCTACCATGAACCTTGTTTTTAGGGTTCCGTACCCAAAGGGTAAAAATGAGACCCTATTGCTAAGACTTCGCTTTCACCTTCGTCTGTCTGTCCTCAGGCTGCATCTCAAGAGCCGCGATAGCTAGACAGTTGAAACTTTCACAAATCTATTATTTATGCAATCACAAAAAATAAAGTAAAATCAATAATTAAGAGGGACTCCCGTACAAAAAACGCCATTTTTCGCCTATTGAGTTAGCTTCCTCCTTGATCATGGCGTTTCCAACAGTGCCGAAATATCGGAAACTAAAGGCACATGGTAGAAATCTCGTAATATATAACTCTTACGATAGTCACCATGAAAGATAAAATCAATCTTCTTTTTGCCTATGTCCAGCTATAGACTTTTTTCATCGACGATTGAACAAAACTAGCTTCAAATACTAAAAAAAAATTTATGTTCGAAACTTACTACGCAGCCATGAGTGCACTTAAAATGTGCTATTGGAAAAAAGTCCTTGAAAAACCCTTGTACAGTTCGCAACGCAAGCTCTATGTTTTTTGAGAATAGCACTGGCAAAATTGTTTTTCCCTTCTATTTTTGCAGTGTGAAAAGTCAAACACATTTTACAAACGAACATTAAAATTGCACCAAGCATTGTTCTTAGTCAAAACATCTTTTATCTTCCGTCCATCATGTCTGCAACAATATTTTATATCATGTTAGTTTCAAATTGCTTCAAAAATTGCGAAAAAGAGATTAGTTAAAAGCCAAAGAGATGCTTTATGCTGATAGAAAACCATTAAGCCAGGAGTAGTAACGTGCAATAGTGTTATATTTTTTTCTTGAAAAGATCACAATATGATTGCAAGCTTTAGGTCATACAATTTTAAGAAATTAAATAACAACAGTAATTATAATACGTTAATGCTTTATGACTTCAAAGATGAAGTAATAAAACAAACTTTCTCTGACAAATGTTAGAAATGGTTCATTTGACATAAAATTTAACACATATTTGATAGATTATACTAATTAGGTTTTTTATGTCTTGTCATATCAAAAATAAATATCCTTCCACACATAAAATGGAACAGACGTCCTCAAAAACAAATCAATAACAGCATGGAATCTCTTTGTCCATTAAAATTTCAGATATTTTAATAATAAACAAAGGTCCTGACTCCAGGACGTAGAAAAGTAGTCATTTCTTTTAAACAAACAAAACAAAGTATGATTGTTCACAAAATCATTTCATAATTATTTGTCATTAAAAAAACTCTTCTTTTAACCTATTTAATTATACAAAGTGTCAGTCTGAAAAACGGCTATAAACCACATATACTTAATGCTAAGGCGCGTCTGTGCTCCCTTGTACAAAAATAACGTCCGTCTGAGATTTTCATGAAAAATGCGTTGCCCCAGGAAACGCGAGTGGAGTTTTGAAATTGATAAATTCGCCTCCATGTTTTGGTTGACGATCTCTGAAAGTTACAGACAATTTTGTGAATTGCAAAAAAAACACGATTTGTCAAACGAAATTAATTGCTGTTACATTGTTTTTACTAAGCAAGTGTGATTAATATGTAATTATTGCTTGATGATAAAGACACTAACCAGATAATTGTCCGATGACAATACGATTGGTTCAAACAAACTAGAAATGAAAGAAATGTTACAAAATATAAAAAAAAATTTGAGAGGTGTCAAGGGACACCCGGATGGAACGAAGTTCATTTTTAGCGAAGGAATTGTAATAACATTTTATTTTATTTTAAATTTATTTTTAATTCTCTCTCTCTCTCTCTCTCTCCCTCCTTCCCTGCCTCCCTCCCTCCCTCCTTCCCTCCTTCTCCCTCTCCCTCTCCGTCTCCGTCTCCGTCTCCCTCTCCCTCTCTCCCTCCCTCCCTATCCCTCTCTCTCTCCCTCCCTCTCCCTACCTCCCTCTTCCACCTTCCCTCCTACCTCCCTCTCCCTCTCCCTCTCCCTCTCCCTCTCCCTCACCCTCTACCTGTCCCTCCCCTCTCCCTCTCAAAAAGTGTCGTTCAAAAAGTGTCGTTCAAAGTGTCGTTCAAAAAGTGTCATTACAATTTTTTCCGTCTAGCCCCCTTTCGCAACGCGCGATAAGGAACTTCGTTCCAAAAACATAGAATAATTTAAGAATCGGTGCATAAAATCGCAGTCGAATGTTTGTTTGGAACTGAACTCAAAATATTTTTCTGATTTCATGTTTTTGTGTCGTGTGATGACAGTCTTAAAATATACTAGCACCTACCCCTATCATCCTATAGGTGTCGTATGGAGCAACATAAAGAGTAATGCTAGAAAATGATGAGCAGTAGCGTCTCCTCTCCACCGCTAGCTAAACTGCAATCACCAACCAGGCAGGCAGCCAAGCGTGGCGTTATTGGCAAAAACCTTCATTTAAGAAGATAGAAGTACTTGTTCCATTAATTTCAGACATTAGTTCGTAGCACTATATTAATTTATTATGTTTTAAAACTGAAGCAACCAAATTGCTGGTGGTAAGGTGAGACTCAAACTTACTGTGATTTTACAAATAATAAAATTATGAATAAGATAAAAAAGAATAAATTTGGTCAACCTTGAAGAAAGACAGACTCTGTTCCCAGACTTTTAGTCAGAACTTTTAAAGGGGACCAATTTTGACCTACATAGTTTTTGCGTCACTTAACGCAGCGCGCGCAACTGAAGTTTTCAAAGGAATATTTTTTCGGGTTTCTGAAACATTTTTTATTGATAGGTACTCTGCTCCTAGTAGTCGTAGCGTGATGTTATATAGCCTGTAGATAACCTCGATAAATGAACTATCCAACACATTTTTTCTTCAATTTTAACTACTATCTTGTCTAGACTGAGATGATCTTTGCGTCACTTTACACATCGCCTCCAACTGTAGCAGCAGCTCTCAAAACAAATATGCTATCCGATTTCTGCATAATTTTTCATTGATACGTTTTCTGCTCCTTTCTGCGCCTTTAAACGTCTTCGATAAATGGACTATCTAATTTTTTTTTTTTCATTCGAACCTGTATCTTGGGAATCTTCTGAGTTAGCGCTTTCAACCAAACAAAGAAACTTGTCAGATTTATAATATAAGTAAACGTTTCGGTCACAAATATTTGTGAATGTGAATATTAATTTTAGTATTTTTTCATAACGTTGCTTTCATTAAAAAGATACGAAGTTCTCGTTCATGTTGAAAAAAAATAAACTACCACTAGACTCAAAAGGATATCATGGCGTCACGTCAATCATTTTACAGTTCACGTAACAAAGGTTTTAGTCAACATACCTGTACCAACTATTACGTATTTGAGTACACAGCTAGGGAAGGGAAAGAGTTTCCTCCCGGTGGGAATACATGGAAAGTTTCCGGTCAGGTTAGACATTTTTCGTACAATATCTGCGTAATCATACCATGCACTGGTATGATCAAAATGGATATGGGTTAGTAAAAAAATTTTTACATATTTTTAGTAGTGTTGCTTACAAAACTTTTATTTTCAAGACTTGATTGCTTAGATCTCCTTCTTACAAGCTTTGTTCCATCAGCACGTCTGCGTCGTGCTAATGCAACGCGGTGCGATGTTGCCGAGATTGCTCTGCTGCTAAACTAAACGCAGGCGTCTTATAATATCATTGTCGTTTCGGTAGACAACGCTAGCGCAGTTTACTTATATAAATATGCTACAGCAAAGGCACCGCAATAACATTCAATAAACGCTTAAGGACTAGTTTGTCAGTTTCTCTCTATATAAATTGGCTGCGAAAGATCTTAATAGTTCAAATAAAAATGTCTAGCAGTAAATCAGTAAAATAATACTTTTTTTACTATCAAATATCTGATAGACTTCAAATATCAAATATCTGAAAGAATCTGATAAACTTCGAAATACCTAGCGAGCAGACAAAACAGAATGTACCTCCTAGTATCTAAAAGCCAAAGGAGAACCCCATTTTTGGGCCCTACGTTACAACAATGAAAGTTATACCAAAAAATCCCTTTTATTTTATTTGCCTATTGCTCCAAAAATAGTTTAATTTGCAATGGACAAGTGGAGAAAATTAATAAAATACATATTGTTTGTTTGATACTTAAACAGACTCTGTAAACCATTATACACCCATGTAATTAAACTGTGACTATCTCTGTAAACGCTCTGTCATGTCATTAGAGTGGCGCTTTTACCGTTATAATCGATTTGGAATAAATCGATTCATATGAATACTTTTTTTCACAATTGCATTTTTTAAGAAATTAGATGAATAGTTCGTTTTGAAAGCCTGAAATAAATATAAAAACTTAGAGAATGCGATTACCATTTTTTTCCGTGAGCTTTGAACCAGTTACAGTTCAATATGTAGTCATTGATAAAACAATTGAACATTTTTGAATACTTCAATTGACAATGACAGTTAATTGTCATTTGTAATTCACTTTTCGTACTCGTGTATATGTATTATCTATGCTCGTGCGCATGTGAATGTTTTGGTTTTTTTCTTGCTGCTCTGTTTATTAATTATATCTCTAGACCAGTGCTCTCATCATACTAGTTACTGAGTGTAAGGAATTCTAGAATTAAACATTGCTGTAACTGTATTGTAGGAAAGAGGACAGTAGGTTGTTGTGCCCATAATAGCATAATAATTATGGTATCTCGGTTGGGCCGGGTACCAAGATAATATAGTGCCTCCTGTACAATTCATGGACGATATTATTATTGTTTTACTTGGATGAGGATTTATGAAATAATATGAAAAAAATATATGTGTTTTTTTACTATTTCCCCATAATCCACTTAGAAGCTTGTGCACACTGCACAATATGCCTAGTATTGTAAAATATATTGATTTAAGATGAACTTGATAAAAAAGGAACCTAGATCTCATCCATTTCAAGTACTGAAATGGTATTTTTAAATAAAATAATGCGTAATATAGGTTATAAAATAAAAATGTTCATTGCATGATTTAAGAATATTTTCCATTGCAGAAAGTTGTGAAAATAGGGCTGATAAATCTTTTCAAAATGCTTTAATTTATGTCCAATCCCCAGCCTTGTAACGGCAGGCCCAAGATTGTATGGAAAACGAGTATAAAATTATCTATAGATAAAATTAAAAACCTTATACTGACGTGCTTGCTTAAAATTTTTATAAAGTGTCTTTGGTTTGATTGTAACTTCACGTACTTTAACCTGATCCCGGAAGTTGTGAAGTCCAGTTTTCCCATCTCTAAACATAACGGACTTGGATATTTCCCAAGCTCACACCATGCTACACTGGAACGTTAGGTCTTAGACTTTGAACTGACAGGAGCTTTAGTGTGTTCAACCGTTCAACAGGGAGACAGTTATAATACTTTGGATATACGAGTAGAATGTCTTGAAAACTCATGTCAGGTTATGCACACTCAGAGATTTACCTTTTAAGCCATATTAAGCCGTAATCTTTGAGCTTCTTAAACCAGTGAGTATAAACCGTGCATTTTCAAGCACCTGTAAAACGAAGCTCACGTTATGTGACCATTATGTGTGATAGCATGGCAGTGTTATTTAAATTACCAATAAATATCATATCAGCCGAACGACGCCCACTGCTGGGCATAGGCCTCCCCCAAGGATCCAATAAATATATTACTTGAAAAATATTTAATATTGATTCAGACTTTTAATTCTGTAACACGCTGTAACGCGCACACACGTATTATTTTACTGCGGTGGGGTTCCCGATGAATGACCCTTATACAGCTTCATCCGTGCGCGTCACAGCGTGTTTCAAAATAAATAGTTATGCAAATATTCAAAGTTATAATAAAAATAAAATAACAAAAATAAAGTTAACACTGCCAAGATGTTATACACAATGGTTACATAACGTGGGCTTCGTTTTACAGGTGGTTAAAAATGAACCGTGTATTTAATTAAATATAAAAAATTATAGAATCGGGCATTATTATGCGGAAATACAAAAAAAGTACAAAATAGCACACTATAATCATCCCACTGCAGGGCAAATGCTTACATCATTAGATTCAAGTTACCACAGCAATGTTAAGTGCAGATCATAAACCCCAGCAAACTTCGAAAATTCGAAACTCTTGTGCCCGACCCGAGGATCGAACCCAGGACCCCGAGATATCGGAACCACTGGACCAATGGCGTTCTCATATAAATATAATTCCGACAAATTCGTCGCAGCGCAACGAAGACGTTAACATCTCCTGAGGATGCCACGGGAAGTGGCGAAACGCGTCGAGGTTTTCTTTATAAGTATCAGTGTTGTCAACTTACAAATTGCATTATTATACTGCATGTACGTAAATGCATTTTCTTGCTCAATCTGTAATAGTGCAGATAGTGTGGTGTAGATATCTGGCCGGTGTTAACGAGAGGATATAATAGGCAAAATAAAAGAGATGTCCCGTAACTTTCCCAGACATTGTACAGGGAAAAAATACAAATAACTGTATAAACGGTTAATTAAGTGGCTCAAAAAATGTTATAATGTAATGAATATCCCTCTCAATAAGGCATACAAGATGGCGTTTGACAAAAAATTGATAAACCATAAACTTTAAATGTCAGTAGCTGTCGGATTTTCTTTGTCAATATGACAAAACCGTTTTTTGAAGTTTTTGTTTGTTTGTTTGTTTGAACGCGCTAATCTCAGGAATTACTGGTTCGAATTGAAAAAATATTTTTGTGTTGGACAGTTTATTTATCGAGGAAGGATTTAGGCTATATAACATCACGCTGCGACCAATAGGAGCGAAGCATCAGTGAAAAAACAGAAAATGACGCGGACGAAGTCGCGGGCAACACATTAATAGCTTTAGTTATTGTTTAAGTTAAAACTAAATATAGAAGCGACAGCAGGAGGTTCGAAAAAAACCGAAATTAATTTTTTAAACTAATTTATTAATAATTAAATTACAACTAGTTACAAATTGACCCGATCGAGGTTGGATACGAAGTGGCGGCGATGATGATGATCTCGGGGTTGGTGGCGCGATGGCGTGGTCACGTTGAATTTGCACGAGAGTTGCATCAGCGATTTCGTCATCTTGCAATATTCGGTTGTGTCCTCCTTAGAGGTTTAGGAGTCAGCGATATTCGTATAAGTAGGTAGATTTACGTAATTCCTCCGCCCACAGATCAGCAACTATTTGAGAACTTTGAGAGGAAATGTTGCTGGTATGGTAATATGAC
Organism: Anania crocealis; assembly: GCA_949315895.1. NCBI lineage: Eukaryota > Metazoa > Arthropoda > Insecta > Lepidoptera > Crambidae > Anania > Anania crocealis. The sequence continues at coordinate 15,342,122 of OX438863.1, forward strand.
TGCTTCCCGGTTTTCTTTCTCTTTCTATTACAGATTTATCCGGGCTCTCGTATTCGTGAGTTTCGGACTTCATATTTTCTTGATTACTGGTACGTTTGCAGGTAAGTATCTCGTAGCGTCGTAGCAAGACTACGAAGATGAGTACAGTTGCACTTAATAGTACGCAATAGAATGGTATGGTAGTGTGGTATAATATCTCGGCAGGCGGTGTGTCGATTTGTACAGGCGTTTGGAGCGCTATTTTATCTTGGATGCTGTGAAGGCTCTGCAGGTTGATTGAGTGCAAATCAATGCGGGATGAATCTGTGGCTTGCATTTCAATATTCGGTATCTTCATTATCTTAAGAGGTTGACCTTTTATCTCGTCACTATCGTTGATTATAGTGAATTCGGGTGTGCGTAGTTGGCAGGTGAGTGGGATAGTGACAAAGTAACTTCCTTGAAGCTGAGTGTAGTCTTCTCGGCCGCAGATAAGATGAATCTTCGTGGGATGTGGCAGCGAGATAACATAGTGTTGGTCGTCTAGCTTTTCCATTGCTTCTTTACTCAGAGTGATGTTTGTAAATTTGCAGGTCTTCTCCAGAGATTGTTGTGAGATGAGATGCTGGATACAGTCAGGTACGGTACGGATCTGATGGTTGATGTTTTCTTCACAGAGATAGCCGTGAGATAACTTCGGACATTCTGCCTCTATGTACACGAATGCATTCTCGTTGGTAGCAATGAAAGGATAAGTAGGTATGAGGGCTTGATGATATTTATTAGGTGCTATTGATAGTTTATATAGGTCATAGGATATTTTAGTCACAATCGGGAATTTGAATATTAAAACTATTTCTTTATCTATAAAGTAATAAGCGGGCTTTATAAGATCATAAAATTCCCGTAATTCTAAATCTAAGATGCTATCTCTACCGTATATATTTTTTAATCTAATTAACATGTTACTTAAGATGTTAATCTTTAGCATTGAATGGTGTGTGCTCGATGCACGAATAAATGCTAAAGTATTTTCTACTGTAATTAACTCACTTAATAAGTCATCTATATTTTCAGTAATTATAACTAGTAGCTGAGCAAACTTTGCAAATTTAGTTAAAGTCTCAGAATGCTGACTTTCTTTATTCATTATAAAAATTAAAGTTCCGTTAATAATACGCTGATTTTTGACTAATTTAGAGAGAATACCAAAGTTTTTCGTCATCCAATCTTTACTGTAGCTTATCTGATTATTTAACTCAAATGAAATCTTATTCTCATTATTGTGAAGTGTTTTAATGGCATTATCATATTTAATCGCATCTGAATGATCTAAGTTACCCGATATACTTTTTATAACAGATCCTAATCCGTCTATAAGGCCTCGTTTAGTTCGGCTGGGCTCTAAGCTATGTAACTGTTCTAATACTATATTCAATTTAGAATTTAAATAATTAATCTGGAGTTCATATAAAGCATAAGTTTCGTTAGGAAGTCTAGTCTCGTAAGCTTGAATTTGATTCTGAAGTTGTAAGATTTTATCTTCGACATCATTTAACTGAATGCGTTGTAAAAAGGTGTGGTAGTGTGTTATGAGTCTAGTTGGTCCCAGTTTAAACGGTAAAAGTCCTGGTCCGTCATCCAATGTTTCAAGTCTTATCTCCTGGGCTGTTGTCGTCAGGATCAGTATCGGCAGAATTATGCAACAATTTAGCATGTTTAGGAATTCGTTTCAGTCTAGACTTAGCTACTGGTCCCCGTTTTTTGGAGGTATAAATGTGGATAGGTAAGTCGGCTAAAACTTTGTCCTGGGTAAATCTTGGGGCTACTTTCTGTCTACTGGCCTTAGGGTTTTTTATAAAAATTTGTTGCTCCGGAATATATTCTATTTCTGGTTCGCGGGATTTATTCCTACTCTCTATAAGGGCTGTTCTATCTGCTAAGGATGTGTCATTGATTAAATCATACACGGTTTTCATCTGTTCTTTATGATTGACAAGGTACTGCTGTAATAAGTGAGGAACTGGGTCTATATCAATAGGATCTCTAGGGTCAAAGTGTCCTGTGATTAAATCGAAGGGCTTACACTTATTAAAACTATGTATTGAACTATTGTAAGCTATGAGAGCATATGGCATAAGGTTTATTATGGGTTCGTCTTTTTTCTGTAGTTTTAATATGCGGAGATGTTCGAGCAAAGTCGAATGAAAACGCTCTATGTTTCCGTTATCATTTGGTGAGTGGGCTAGAACTCGGTGATGATTTATCTTATGTAATCGAACAAATTCGGCGAACAATTGATTAGTGAATTCAGTTCCGTTATCGGTAACTATTGTAAACGGAAGGCCATGATGAGAACTAAACTGTAATAAGGATTGGAGGATACTGACTGCTGTACCATCTTTCAGGTGATATGCTTGTCCGTATTTAGAGAAGACGTCTATAAATGTTAAGTATTTCTCATTCTGAACTGTGAATAAATCGAGGTGAACGGTTTCAAACGGTTTTGTTGCTGGCGGTACTACGTTAAATCTCTGTCGAATTGGATGTCTATCGTATTTCGCTTGTCCACATATGGAACATTCACCTATAAATTTAGATATCTGTTCCTTCATTTTAGGCCAAAAGTATCGTTTAGATAGTGCCAGATAACACTCATTAATACCTCTGTGGTTGGTTTTACCATCGTGGTAATCACGAATGATCTCTTGTTGCCTGAGATACTCTTTAACATTTTCTATTTCAGATTTAGAGAGTATGAGATTTATAGATGAGCTCTTAAATTTATCTTGAATGATTGGGATCACAGAGTACATGGCGAGAGGTGGGTTTATTAAAAGTGCAGTTTTAACTTTGGGATTCACATATTCTTTAATTGCGTTTATAATGTCGGATTCTAAATTCGATTCACTAATTTGCAACGAAATACGAGTATGGGTGTCAAATGGCTTTGTTATTACGGGCCGTCGTTTGACGTCACCTACAATAGTGATGTGCAATTGTCGATGGAATCTATTTATAGGTTCATCGGTAATGGGGACTTCGAGGATTGGGTGTTCATGGCTAGTGTGAGCGGTTAGAGTGTCGGAGTTAGATAGAGATGCTGGCTTCTCTGAGGGATTCGCGGTTATACTACTTATCTCTTCATTATTGATCTCGATTCTAGACAGGGCGTCGGCATTTGTGTTACTTTTGCCTTTCTTGTAAATAACAGTAAAGTCATATTCACTTAACTTTAACCTCCATCTAGTTAATCTCGAGTTAGGTTCTTTGAGATTCATTATCCACTGAAGTGGGCGGTGATCGGTAAGTATTTTAAACTTACGTCCAAACAGATACGGTCGGAAATACTTTGTGGCCCAAACTATGGCTAACAACTCTTTCTCAATGGTACTATAATTTATCTCACTATCGTTGAGAGTACGGGATGCGAATGAGATGGGTTTATCTGAACCTACTGGGCCTTGGGATAGGATGGCCCCAATAGCTAAATTTGATGCGTCTGTGGTCAAGATAAATTCACGAGTAAAGTCGGGGTATTGTAGTATAGGGTCGTTTGTCAAGAGTTTTTTACACTTTTCAAATGCTTGTACGTAGTTTGAGTCTAACGTTATCTTTTTAGCTTTTTTTAAACATTGAGTGAGAGGTTTTGTGATATGAGCAAAATCGGGAATGAATTTACGATAATATCCAATAAGACCTAAAAATTGTTTGATCTGTTTGGGAGTTTCTGGAATGGGATATTGCTCTATTGCAGAAATCTTATCTGGGTTCGGTTTGATGCCGTCTCTGGTGATGATATGACCAAGGTAACTTGTTTCTAACTTTAAGAATTCGGACTTATCCATCTGAATCTTAAAGTTGGATTCGCGTAACCGCTGGAGAACCTTTTCAAGGTTAATTATGGACTCCTGGAGCGAAGAACCAAACACGACTATATCGTCTAAATATACCAGGCAAATTTCGTTCTGTAGGCCTTTGAGGACGTTATCCATCACTCTTTGGAACGTAGAAGGTGAGTTCTTAAGACCCATAGGCATACGCAAGAATTCGTAATGCCCATGCTCCACATTGAAGGCTGTTTTGGGTATATCGCTCTCATTCATTTCCACTTGGTAAAATCCAGATGCTAAATCGAGTGTGGTGAAGTACATGCATTTGCCAAGCTTGTCAAGGACGTCAGTTATATTGGGGATTGGATATTTATCGTCTATTGTCTTGTCATTCAGTTTACGAAAGTCCACAACTATACGCCACTTCTTTTTACCAGAAGCATCAACCTTCTTGGGCACAACCCATATGGGTGAGCTCCAGGCTGACGTGGAAGGTCTAATTATTCCCTGGTCTAACATTTTATTTATCTGATCACGGACTTCCTGTCGATGTACATAAGGATAGCGATAACTTTTAGTATAAATCGGAACATCATCTGTCGTTTTAATACAGTGTTTAATTTGGTTTGTAAATGTTAGTGGTTCGCCTTCCAAATAAAATACGTCGGCATAACGCGAGCATAAAGTCTCTATATTAGCTCTTTCCTCGGCGTTCATATGATCTGTCCTAAGGCGCGAAATGACGGCGCGTGCGCGTGACGTAGGCACGGACTCAGTTCGCATGCACTCGATATTAAAAACTTGTGCCTGCGCTGGGTGGTCTAATGAGAATATTATATCGTTATTTGTAGGATTATAGACTTCTAAGATTCCGCGGCTATTTTTAACGGATGTAATGCAATCGGAAATGTGGCAATTACAGATAATTTGCTCTTCGACGAGGACGTCACCATCCGGGGCGTTAATTGGGATTCGAACTATTTTTGAGGAGTTTGCCGGGATAATGTCTTCATAGAGGTTGACGTTCAGCGAGTTGTACATCTTAATAGGATTGACAGCAAACTGGGTTGAGAGGGTCTGATCTTTAAGATCAATCTTCGCTTCCCATTTAGTGAGTAGATCTAGGCCTATAAGACCGTCGAAATAATTATGGAAACGGTACACAAATAATTTTATCTTATCTTGGGATTTTAGTTCGGGAAAGCACGGTAGTGTTATAGAGTAGTCATTACGGCTGGTTGCGTGAACGTTAGTCACTTCGAAAGGGTCGTAATCTAAAGGAAAGTTACAGAAATATTTCTCAACAGATTCGGGACTAATAAACGACTGATTTGCGCCGGTGTCTATTAATAACTTAAGCGGCGGGTTTAAAATTTGAATGTAAGGAAGTTGCCGTTGCGTTTGTATATTCAACTCTATTTTAACTTGTCTGACGGGCGGGCTATCTGAAAATCCTGTTCTGTGGAACTAGATGCTTGTGGCTCGTTACTTGACTCTACGTTATTGTGACCAGTGGGCTCGTAATACTGAACTCTATTGGCATAGTCATAGTCATAAGATGCGTCGTAATTATTGCAATCAGTTAAGTCATTATAATATTCTGTGTCGTAGTAGTAATCTGAGTAGTATGGATCGTCGTATGCGCATTCATTTAAATTGACTTCGCGTGATTTGAAGTAATTATTTGGTGGGGGATTGCCGAATCTTTGCCAATCGTGTCCAAATGAAGTTGGTGGCAAAGGTCTGGGTGTGAATTGCTGTACTCCGCTCATAGGTTTAGGAGGCGGCTGGTACTGAGGCTGACGCCTAGGTGGTAACCTGAACATGTTACTTTGGGCATTATATTGCGGTGGTGGTGCACTAAACATTTGCTGTGTGCGGGTCATACGCGGCTGTTGAGACTGTGCGATACTAGGCGAGTTAAATTTAAAAGGTTGCGGTTGCACTGATAAGCGGAGTGGAGGCGGCGGCGGATTATATCTCGGCGCTGCCTGATTATTAAAATTAGATATACTATTAAAGTTATTAAATTTAGGCATTGAGGAGGCTATAGGTAAGGCAACTGGTGTGCGATGGGCTAGTTGGTGTCTAGGCATACTTTCGTTACGTTGCTGAAGATATTGAATATTTAATTCTTCTTGCACATACTCTAAAGCTTTTTCTATACTGTCTGGCCTCATAGACCTTATACGAGATCCAAGCGGTTCCTTTAAACCTCGTACAAAGGCTTGCATGGTCAACTTTTTATACAGAACCCTCTTAGCGTCTATAGTGGTTCCTAGTGTCTCATGTAATGTAACATAGGTCATTATCGTGCTAAAAAGAGTTTGACAATGGTCATAAAATTCTTGTGGGCTACTATTGCCTTGCATAGCTAGGGAGAGGTCGTTATAGAGTGCTGTCTCGTCCCGTTGATCAGCGAAGTTATGTACTAAGACATTTCTAATCCCTAACCAGTTATCTGGGATGCCATTTGAGTTAATAATGGTAGCGGCGGGTCCCGTGATTTTGTTCAGGATGCCGTTTAGGAGACACAAATTATTAAGTTGACTATTGGGATCATCTCGCAAATAGTCTGAACATAACCTATCACAAATATTAATAAATCTAGTTAAGACGTTGGGGTTCCCGTCAAAATCGGGAACAAGGCGTAAGGCCTTGTAAATACTATCGGGATCAATTTCCATTTCTTCTGATAAACTAAATAACCTATTTAAGTCTAGCAAATGTTCCCTGCGTTGCCTGCTAGATGCAGACCCACGGGATCCAGAATTTCTTGGATGAAAAATTGTGACTAAAATTAGGGACTAAAGATAGGATAGGATAGGAAACACGAGAATGATTCAAGTGCACTTACATGAACATATTTCGGCTTTTCTTGTGTATCGATGTCTGGATACCCTCTAGCTGGCTGGCTTCTGGTTCTGGATTCTCGAACGCGACTTGATAGCCACACGGGCGGCTCGTTATGACGGAAATCTTCGTGATGAAGCGCGAAACCGACCGCGAGAATCCTACCGACTGCGCCAAATATAGAAGCGACAGCAGGAGGTTCGAAAAAAACCGAAATTAATTTTTTAAACTAATTTATTAATAATTAAATTACAACTAGTTACAAATTGACCCGATCGAGGTTGGATACGAAGTGGCGGCGATGATGATGATCTCGGGGTTGGTGGCGCGATGGCGTGGTCACGTTGAATTTGCACGAGAGTTGCATCAGCGATTTCGTCATCTTGCAATATTCGGTTGTGTCCTCCTTAGAGGTTTAGGAGTCAGCGATATTCGTATAAGTAGGTAGATTTACGTAATTAACTCCTTGTTTTGTTTGTTTGTATACAACAATACAAGTAAGCGAACAATAACAATTGTTTGAATCGAGATAGCGACTTTGAAATTGTCAAAACTGACAGATGTCATCAAAGTGTCATCTTCCGCTATGATAATTTTTGTTGTTTAATATTGATACCTATACTAATACGTTTATTTTTGTTTAAGCCATTATACGAAGCCATTTTAAAGAATTTGGAGAATAACAAAGTGTTGTAGGCATTGATTTATATGTTAACACTAGATTAGTAGTAACGGCGCCAAAGCGTTGCCACTGGGCATATGGCCACAGCCATATGCGTAGCTATCGTCAGTTCAGTACTTTGTGTGACGCCAACCGAGTTACGTGCGACAAAATTTTCTCCAATATGGTTAAATGCGTAATGAAAAAGTGAGATTCAAGATCACAAAACCACAATAAATTATCCGGAATTACTTTCCACACGTATGTTTTTGTTTCTGTGTTGAAATCAACGTAAAAATTAAATAAAATGTAAAATTTTATAAATTGGGTCCAGTGTTACCACTAAAAACTTAGTTTTAGTTCCCCACATTTATGAGAGAATTTGTAATGTATAGAACAAGTTATTTTAATTATTTTTTATAATATAATAATACCGTTTCAGGTTGCCTAAAGATGCAATATCATCGGTAAATCGGTGCAGCAGTTTAGGAGGAGTTCAGTGACATACACACGTACAGTAGAATTATATTATGAAGAATGGGCTTTATTATCCCAGGGCCTAGGGATTTTATTTAAATCAATATATAATTTTCAAATGTCTAGGGTTCCATTATCATATAATGTTATATATTATAGATAAATAAAAACAAAAACCTTATTAATTATTTTATCACTTCTAATCTCCTAATTCATCCAATAGGAAAACTTAAGTAAAGTATTTTAAAATAAATTCAATTTCATGTATTTAACGTCTAATTATGGCTTGAAAAAATTGGGTAAAATTTTTCACAGGTAGGCAACCACATCGCGCCATTGCATGTTACTATTGCGGTCTTTGTCTAATTCACGCAACGGTATTGTTCTTGCGACTTGCGTAAGTTAGACAGATATATGTTTACTTTTAAATGATGAAATGAATTTAGTAGTTTCAAAGCTACGTCGTCACGTTTGAATAGTGGTTACACTTTTTTGACGCATTATAATGAGATTGCATCTCTAGTATATTTAACTCGATGGTTGTAGGTACATTTCCCTAACTTTTGGCAATGTGTACAGGTTCTGTGCCTAGCTAAAATCAGTTAAAATCAGTTTTATTTCTGCAAATATGCCCCTGGTGGCGCTTTTACACGTCCCAATATTTAAACCTACCACTGCTTCGGGACAAATGTGGGCTAGTGCCGAGAAGAAGCAGTGCAAGAAACTCGGTCACTATAGTCAGCCTCTTTGTAAATAAACTTGTTTAAATAAGATGTATGCCAGTGCGAGCTGGGACAATTTAAAGCCAAACGTTCCTATCATTTATAATTAATCTTTAATAGTATAATAGCTCTTTTTTCATTAAAACAACTTTGATATAATGATTTGAGTTTATGTACAGGGAGTTCAGCAATTGACAGTGGTAATTTAATGAAAATACGAATACAATTTCCCATGAAAGAATTACCCACTTTTCGTAGTCTGAATCCTGGAACGGCAAGTTTATCTTTATTTGGGGTATTAAAATTGTGTACGTCACTATTTTTGACAAAAAACTCTAGGTTTTACGGACGTACATAATGTTTTCGAAAATGTATTGAGGTGCAACTGTAAGTATGTTGATCTCTTTGAATAGCTCTCTTAGAGAGTCACGGGGTCGAAGGCCGTAAATAGCCCGCACAGCACGTTTTTGCAGTATAAAAATAGACTCAATATCTGCCGATGAGCCCCATAACTGAAATCCGTATGACATTATACTGTGAAAGTAGGTAAAATATACTAATCTTGCCGTTCCAACATCAGTCAATTGTATTATCTTTTGCACAGCATAAGCAGTGGAACTAAGTCTTCCAGACAGAGACCTGATATGAGCACCCCATTGCACTCGAGAGTCTACAGTTATACCTAAAAAGGTAGAGGAGTCTACAGTAACTAATGGCTCATCTTTTACAAGTAAGTTTACACTAGGCAAAGTAAATTTAACACATTTTGTTTGTCTTGCATTAAGCAAAAGATTATTCGTAGCAAACCAATGATATAATTTAGAGAGGGTATAGTTAACATCGTCAAATGATAATTTGCACCTCTTAATTTTTAAAATTATTCTAGTGTCATCTGCAAACAATACCATCTCACAAAGATTATACATATAATATGGAAGGTCGTTAATGTATATTAAAAATAGCAAGGATCCTAATACTGATCCCTGAGGGACACCCATGATAAGGGCCGACCCTGAAGACTCAGTTCCATCAATGCAAACTTTTTGTGTTCTACCTGTGAGATGAGAGTTAATTAAATCTAACGAATTATTGAAAACACCATAATGTCTGAGTTTTTTAAGTAACGTTTTATGGTTCACTCATTCAAATGCCTTTGACAGGTCACAAATAACACCTATAGCATCTAACCTAGCCTCCATACAATTTGGGACATCTCTTTTGAATTCATTTTCATTAAAATACTTATTTTAGACAGTAATACACAAATTTTCTTATACCATTACACCATCAATTTGATATCTTATCACACAATGGTAAAAAAGGAATAAAAATTGTTGCTGAAACCCATTTTCCGACCGACGAAAATAAAAAGGAGAATTTTTTCGTTTCCGTTACGTTTATTTTAAATAGTTAACACGTTTTGTTGATCGATAGGATGTAATTAATCCTATTTGCAATAGAAACATTCTAGAGGGTAGGCAAATAGTTTTTTTTTGTTTCAACCTGGCTAGTTAGCCAGGCAATTGGGAAACGTATTCTTCTTTTACATTTTAATGTGACGAAAGTTTTTGAATTGCGGTATCAACATAAAAAAAACATCTAAATTAGGCAACACTTCCTTTCTTTGTCGGTTCGTAAGATACGATACGAGCTTCATAATATCGGGTTCAATTTGCTCGTAACATGGCCGCTAAGCTTGGCTAGAAGCCGTACATTAACGGTATTGCCAATATAGCCCATTAAGAAAATTGTTCCCTCAAAGTCTTTTTGACGGCTTTGTTTTGATAGCTCCAAGACATTATTGAGGTCACAAATTAATTTCTAAAGTTAAATTCTGGAACTTTCTGTATCTCTTCCAACAAGATTGAGATCAACTACCGCTTCGTTTTTAGCTATAATAAAAGTAATTTTCGCAAATTGGCTTGTTGATATTTTGAAAAATTATTCACATGATTGCTGTGATAGCAGTCCGGGCCACAGATGACAGGACGATTATTTGTTGGTAGGCCCCAACACCTACCAGGTAGACTAAAAAACAGTAAAAATCAATTTTATTTCTGCAAATAGGCCCCTGAAGGCGCTTTTACACGTCCCAATATTTAAACCTACCACTGCTTCGGGACAAATGTGGGCTAGTGCCATGATGATGCAGCGCAAGAAACTCGGTCACTATTTGTCAGCCTCTTTTTATATAAACATGTTAACATAAGACATATTAATTAAAACATAAAGTCAAACGTTCCTATCATTTATAGAATCATTAGTAGTATAATAGCCCTTTTTAATTGAAACAACTTTGATATATGATTTGAGTTTATGTACAGGGAGTTCAGCAATTGACAGTGGTAATTTGTTGAAAATACGAATACAATTTCCCATGAACGAATTACCCTCTTTTCGCAGTCTGAATCCTGGAACGGCAAGTTCATCTTTATTTCGGGTATTGAAATTAACTGACTGACGATTCAGGCTGAAGATTCCGCAAAGAGTGGCGCTGGATCGACCGTTGTAGAAACCCTATGCCCAACAGTAACCCCCGTATTTATAAACAAGTAAAAGTAATTACTTGACTACAAGTAATTACTTGAGAGACAATTTGTATGCCTTAATCAAGAAATTACTAGAAGTTATAACTACCAAAAGTTAGCATTTTCAGCCAAATAATATGACTATTAATGGTGACCAATTTCTTTCACTTAAGCACTAGGTATGAAAACTTTAAGTTAAGACTTTCTTAAGTAATAAGTAATTACTTCTTTATAAATACGGGGGTAAGTGTCATTTGATATAATGACAATGTTGGTTTTTTTTCAGTTATTCCTACTCTCATGAAACCTTTACATTTAATACACATTATTATGATCTTATTATAAAAACCTGCCTCACAAAAAGAAAGATAATTGTTGGTTTGATCTCTGTACATTATCAAAGTGTTAGCAAACTCCCAGTTTCCAAGCAAGCGTTGGGCACAGAAGAGTCAAACTGGCGTGAAATAGGTACGAACTGTAATTTTATGATGCAAATTGTATTTTATATTTAATGTTTCTGTTCTTAAAAAAAAGCTTTGCATTTTTTCAACAAAAACCATATAAATTGCTAAAAAGTATCTAGCTTAACATTAAATCTTTAAACGCATTTAACGGTTCATGACCTTTTTGCAGTAACCTCACGAAAAGAGAGGTAATTGTCGGTTTGATCTCTTAACAATAGCGTTACTTCCAGTTTCCAGGCAAACGTTGGCTACAGAAGAGTCAAGCTGGCGTGAAATAGGTAGGAAGCTGTAATTCGATAACGCGAGGTCTAGTGCGGCTCACGCCTCCGCGCCCGAACTAGCCACTGGCTTGGGTTTGTGGGAAACATTTAGATTTGTATTTTGTACCATTACAATTTGACGCATTTTTTAGACGGGAGCTTGTTTTATAAGGTTTAATTCGATAGATTTGATTTTGTTAATACAGTTCAAAATGTATTTGTTATTTGATCATTTAAAAACAAATGGGTCTCCCTTTCGCATATTACGAGTATTCGACATCAACATAAAATCTGAGATCGCGCTTCTTGGTTTATTTACCTTACTGCATCAACTTCTAAGAGAGTAATTATTGGTTTGATGACCAAACAATAGCAAAGCGTTATAAAGCTTCCAGTTTTCAGGCACAGAAGAGCTAAACTGGCGCGAAATAGGTAGGAACTGTAATTTGATGATGCGAATTGTATATTTTATTTAATCTTTCCATTCTTACAATAAAAACCAAATAAATTGCTAAAAAGTAACTTGTTCATCATTAAATCTTTGAACACATTTAACGGTTCATGACCTTTTTGCAGTAACCTCACGAAAAGAGAGGTAATTGTCGGTTTGATCTCTAAACAATAGTGTTACTCCCAGTTTCCAGGCAAACGTTAGCCACAGAAGAGTCAAGCTGGCGTGAAATAGGTAGGAACTGTAATTCGATAACGCGAGGTCTAGTGCGGCTCACGCCTCCGGGCCCAACTAGCCGCTCGCTTGGGTTTGTGGGAAACACTCAGATTCGCATTTCGTGCCTTATAGTTTATATTTTAGACAATTTGACGTATTTGTTTTGTAGATATGATGTACTGTAAGTAAATATTTGTGTATCCAACCATTACAGAGTTATTCATCAAATACTTTTTCCGCTGCGACAACGTTGTCCCCGTGGATTTTTTTTAACCTATATACGTAGAAGAAGAAAATGGGTTGCAAAATTAGTATAATTGTGACGTAAGATTATTGTGTATGTCCATAAGGAAAGATCTAAATAAAATATGTGTGTAAATCGTTAAGACGTTTGGCCATTTGTTAGATTTCTTTAACAAGATTTTTATTGAGCAGTTTTGAAAATTTGTTATTTTAAAATGTATCTACAAATCTACAGTTGCAGCTCTCTATAAAAATAGAGTTTGTGAAAAACGGACCAAGATTTCAAGGGTCCGGGTTTGGTCCCCAGTAGGGCAACAAGAGTTTTAAATTTTCAAACATTGCTCGGGTTTGTGATCACCAACCATGTGCAAGCGTGTGCTTTAGTGACTAGAATTCTGTGGTGGAGTGCAATAATTATAGGCGTTACTTTACTTTTTTTTGTCAGAAAAGGTTTTATGAAGATTAACATGCAAAAAGACAATAAAGTTTACTAGGAAAGTACTAAAAGTATGCACTTTATTATGCAATTAAATCTCGCTGAGACAACGCACACACCAAGAACGTTGAACGCCACAAAAACTGTCGTGTGTCCTCGCGAGTAGACTGTTACCCAGTTCCAGTGTTTGCCCGGAGGCGTCGAATCTCTAAGTCAAACAGTCACACATCAAACAACAGGCCCGGTGGGATTCCCCCGCCTCCGTTTCGGTTCTTTGTGCGATTTCTTTTTTACACGTTCAGTTGTAAGTTTTTGACAAATGTGATGTTTCTTTAGCAAGTTCAATGTCCGATATTTTTACGTGAGTTTCTTTTTGTTGGTATATTTACCTTTTGTGTTGATAAATTACACACACAGAAAACTAATTGTTTGTCCATTGTCAAAACCATCGTTGTGGCAAAAAACACCCCGGAATGTGTTTTTAAAACTTATAAATATTTTTATTTGAATATAGCTAAAGACAAAAAAAAGTATCACAGAAGAAAAAAAACAGATGACGATGAGATGACGCAACTTGATTGCTAGCGTAAATTTAATTGAAAAAAATGTAGATTATCTTAATTAGGAATACAAAAACATCAAAAAACCCGTTGCAAATCTATACTTAATATTATAAAGCTGAAGAGTTTGTTTGTTTGTTTGAACGCGCTAATCTCCGGAAGTACGGGTTCGAATTGAAAAATATTTTTGTGTTGGATAGTCCATTTATCGAGGAAGGCTTTAGGCTATATAACATCACGCTGACCAATAGGAGCGAAGCATTCAAATTCAAAAGTAATCGCGATCATAATAACAGAAAGGGTGTGTAATATATAGTATAAAAACATATCGTATAAATATCAAAACATATACAATCAAATAATATAATTTTGTTTAATATAACACTTCTTTAATATAATGATTGAAAGATATAAATTTAAATTACATAATTTTAAAACGTATAAGTAACAGTTGGTATAAAATCATTTAACTTAATAACCGTTTAATATAACAATCACATGTTATAATGCTAAAAAATAATAATTTTATTCAGTATGATAACATTTAGTATAACGTTCATTTACGATAACAGTCTTTATATATAACATTTAAAACAGATAATGATTTCTTGATACAAAGACGTCAGAATGCAGACTTTAAAGATACCAAATAGGGTATATTCCGAATCTTTAAGAGTACGAAATGCCATAAATACGCAGGCAAGAATGTATGCATGCACGTAAGCAGGCAAGCAAGCTAGCATCCAGGCAAGCAGCATGCTTGCAGGCAATCATCATGTAGGTATGCAAGCTGGCATGCATGCAATCATGCAGGCAAGCAGCATGCACAAGCTGCATGCACAAGCATGCATATAGGAAAGCAGGCAAGCATGCATGCATTTGTTTTGCTCTTCTCCGGCTTTTAAATTGCACTCTAGTGTAGGGCAGACAAGTACCACGGCGGAAAGACCACGGCAAGTCGGAATTCAACTAAATTCTTAATTTTAGCAATGTATGTCAGTCAGTACGGTTATTTCTATTAATCAATATTTCAAACGTTTTTATCTCAAATAATAGATAAACGAAATGATGCGTATAACAAACAAATTTATAGCAAATGAACGATATATAAAATGAGTTTTATTTCAAAATGTTTTATTTGTTATGAATGTTATACTAAATAGTATTAAATAAACTGTATGTTATGTAAAGTAATCATTATGTCAAACAAAATTATATCATGTGTTGTTGTAACAAATGTTTATTATGCAAAGTGATCGTTATTAAAGTTTGATTATATCAAATGATTGTATACCACATGAGACGCACCCTAACAGAAATTGACGCGAACGAAGTCGCGGGCAACATCTAGTCATTTATAAAGCTATTTCCTAACAACCAATTAAAATATATACTAGTGAAAATTTTTCTATTAGATGTTAAAGGTAACCAAAATAAATTTTGTTTTCAATTACTAAGCAGATATTTTTACTCAAGCTTATCTTGTACAACTTAAAGTTTTGTAACATCATCATTAGGCCTTTGTCATCTTGTCAGATAATTTAAGCAGCGCCTACGCGTTACGAGCATCGTCGCTCGTGGCTAAACAGACCGATCCTCGAACGACAGTTTCGTCCGCACTTACGGCACACGAACTGAGAGTCCGTTGCGACGGGACTCCCTCCGCGTGCATGTCTTTTATCTCGCTTTTGTGCCAGATTTTGAAGCCAGGACCGGTCGTGGGTCTGACAGCCCTTATTAAGTAGTTTTCTCCACTCATTGCGGTCAGTAGCGAGGCTCTCCCACGCGTCGAAATCGATGTCGAATGCGATCATGTCGCGTCGCGTAAAGCATTTTGTAGCACATAAAGTTTCTAAATTCAACAATAGCATATCATTTACAGTGATTTATACAACGGTTTTTAGGAAAACGGACGCGTCTTGAATTTATATTGCTTAAAATGTTCAGATAGTTAAAGGTACCACGGTCAAGTAAATAGTATGTGTAATATATTCTGAATAATCCAAATACATCAGGAATATTCATTTCTGTTTCAAGAGTCTAAATTTTGGTTGTAGTAAGGTATAATAAACAGGTTGTTTGGTAAATGGTATAACAAGCCGAAGCCGAATCGAAATCAGTGTTAGCCTTTGGATTAACTTGCATATAAATCTATACTAATATTATAAAGCTGAAGAGCTTTTTTGTTTGTTTGTTTGTTTGAACGCGCTAATCTCTAGAAGTACTGGTTCGATTTGAAAAATTAGTCCCTTCATCGAGGAAGGCTTTAGGCTATAAAATATCACGCTGCGACTAATAGGAGCGAAGCATGAGTGAAAAATGTTGCAAAAATAGTCGCGATCATAATAATAGAAATTTACGCGGACGAAGTCAGCTAGTACTATAATATGGTGAAGACATAATTTTGATATTGACATTAAATTTTTCATTTCATACAAACTAAAATTTTAAAATTCTGGTTTCTGTGAAAATATATTTTCAAAAATTATGATATCAAACTGGCTTCATCGTAGTATTTATATGCATGATGGTTTCCGGTTTGTTAAACCAATTATTATTTAACATGGTATTTCATTGTTAATTGGGAATCATAAAATAACCATTTCTGTGTTTCCAAACGAACCTTTCATAATTTTTATTCATTTCCGTTTTTCAATTGACGAAAAAAGTTATCAATTGTACCAAATATACATTTACTTTATTTGATATTTTTAGCCATTAAATTGCAATTATAATATCAATATATAAACTTGAAAAATTATGTCTCAGGCGGGACTCGAACCCGGAGACAAATGACCCGAACATGCGAGGAGATGCGGTTATTATAATCGCGATTAATATCAATATTTTTTCCCGTTTTTGCAATATGTTTTACTGATATATAAACTTGAAAAATTATGTCTCAGGCGGGACTCGAACCCAGAGACCAATGACCCGAACATGCGAGGAGATGCGGGTTCGAGTCCCGCCTGAGACATAATTTTTCAAGTTTATATACTGAAAATATACATTTATTTAAATGTGGGTGTTCTCAATTTTGATCAGTTTTTAGTTGATACTTCAAAATTGGACCCATTTTAATTTTACCAAAAAATAACCGACTCTAAAAGAAAATCATGCAATAATCCAACCAACTCCTAATGCAAAAGTTTTTATACGTGTATCGTTAAACACTTAAATTTGCGATTAAAAATTTAATCTTGTTTCATTTCACGCTTTTTATTGATTAAATCTGAACAAGCATATTATGATGAGAAAAGGTGGTATTACGCTATTTCGTTGAATGCTATTTATGAGTTAAATGAACCATTAAAGCGTTTCTGACACAGGGTCATTATGCATTGCATTCGCTCACACGTTACAAACTGTCAAACTCTAGTACGCGGCGCAACTTCGGCATTGCAACGTTTCGAATGCGCCACGTTTTACCGAGTTAGCAGTTCGGAATCAATTTATTTGAATGTTGTAAGTTCTTGAATAAAAAATGTGACATTTATTGAAAAACCTGGAAAAGTTGCAATGTTTGTTTAATTAGTCAACGTCAGACGCCAGTTTTAGCCTTTTTACGCCCTTTGCTGGACATGTGGTAACAAAAATCAAAAACTCCTCTGATGAACACAATCATTTCGAGATTAGAGGATTTTGACCACTATCCCTCACATGTAGGTACATGAAGTAATTAAATAAATTAAACGGTTTGATGCTTTGCTTCTGAGTCATGGGTAGCAGCGGGTTAGATAGATAATTAATATTACAGTACGGCACAGTACAAATATTTGTGTGAATGAACATATCTGTTGGTACGGGTCTGGGTGTATTTCAATGTATAATAAGTATTAATTACAAAATAAATTCAAGTAGGTTTATCGATTGTCTAGTACCCACGACCCAAGCTACGTAGCTTGATTTGGGACTAGATGGCTTTTTGTGGCCCAGTGTAGCATGTTTTATTATTATTATATAATCATTATAAAGGTACTTTAAAAAGGAATCACTGCTCGGTTGGTAATATTATAGAGCTCATATTTGCATATTTGTTTAAATAACTTTTGGGTTTACTACAGTGTTTAGTATTAATCCTGCGTCTTGAATATTCAATCTAAATTATAATATCAGTATATAAACTTGAAAAATTTTGTCTCAGGCGGGACTCGAACCCGCATCTCCGGCATGCGAGGAGATGCGGGTTCGAGTCCCGCCTGAGACAAAATTTTTCAAGTTTATATACTGATATTATAAGTGCAATTAAGTTGCTAAAATATCAAATAAAGTATACAATCTAAATTATTTAAAAGGTCTATAATAAATTCGTCCTTAGATTTATCTTACCTATGTTATCCCGACAATCGACCTCAATCTAGAAAGGCTTTGCAGGCAGTAAAGGGGAAGTTAACAGGTCGCTATCAATTCTTATTTGCACCATAGCACACCCTTATCTCGAAAACAAAGATGTAGCAAGTAGGAAATTAGGAATAAAACGCTCGGCTTAGCGAGACTTTTACAAAATACTACATAAGCGGTTTTAGTCTGTCTTATGCTTCGATTGTTATGATTACTAAGTTGAAATTTTGAAATTATATTCCGCCAGTTTTTTAACCTACGAAAAAAAATTTCTGAATGTTTTATGTTGAGCTGTTTTTTTCCTATACCTATTTTCTTTTAGAGTAGTTTTATGGTTACAAACTTTGTATCATTACATCACTAGATCACTATAGCGAAATTTGGTCACACAATAAAAAGTCACACAGTTAATCATTTCTTCACAAAATTGTATCAAAGTACCGGCCCTTTGTTTAGAAATAACTTTGTTTGTTTACAAAGTTTGTCGTTTCCTTGCCTGAAGGGGCATTGCTATTTCTAAGTACTACACCTGATAGATGCTGAACAGCTAAATTAACACCACCTTAACTTAAAATACTGTAATTGTATGTAAGTGTTTTTTTTTTTACTTTTTTGTGTACCTACATATAAAAATATGGTAAGTGATGTACCAAGCTCTGAGCATCAGTACTTTAAGGTTACCTTCTCACCTACTATTTGCCGTTGACGTAAATCCCGTAATTTCGGTAAAAGAACGAAGAGAAATTTGTTTTGCGCCGGAGTCACGTTTAATTTCCAGATAAATATCGGCAGCTGAAGCTTCGTGATGAAATATTCATGAAGACAATGTAATTTGTTGCCGATATTGGCCCGTATGTGAGCCTACATAATTCCAGTACTGTATGGCGACGGGCGGGTAAATGAGTTTTTGAGTGCCTGTGGCAGTGGCATTATAGGAAAAGGATGGAGGTGAGGGCTGTGTGCAATGAGACTTACAGTTCTGCAGTCGATTACGTTTGAATCCACTATAGCAACATAGAAGCGTCATAGACTAAGATTGTCACAAATCCGTTGAGTTCTTTGAACTATCTACTACTACAAAGCTACTATTGGTAAGAGAGCATTGTGTTAGGTAATAAATAAATGTAGACAACATCACATACATACATTTCTCTGATCCCACTCACATTGGTGAGAAACAATTTGAATCAGAAACAACGAAGTTACCACAATCACCCGTACCTGGGAAAATGTAGAAAATACTTTCTTTCTACATTGACCCGTCCATTGGGGCCTCGGATCTGGCAATACCTTGAACCTCCACCAAGGAGGTGGTTATTTCATGTTAGAGTTCGTGTGTTAAGACATGCGCTCTATGTTATAGGTACCTCGATCCCGGTGATATTATGTTTATTAGAGATACTTAAAATTTTTACAATCGCTATTTACATAAACTATATTTAGAAATTCTTTATTCCCCTTACATATTTCCCAAACCCTTTTTTATCCCTTTCAAGAATGATTTGCTGGATCAAAACTACCCAATATCCCTTTTAAGGTATCAAATCATCGCCATACTAAATTTCATATAAATCCTTTATAAAATTATCGATTCCCCAAATAGTCGTCCCCTTTGACAACCCGTTAGAAAAATATTTCCTAGAAAAAAGCTTCTGTATACCATGTCCTGCGACTCGAACAATGTCTACACCTTTCGTCTAAATCAATTCAGCGGTTTAGGCGTGAAGAGCTAACAGACGGACCATTGGCGAAATTGCCATCGCCAACCCGCCAGCGAAGCGTAGCGATTGTGGCGAATCCCTCCTTTTAGAGAGGACTTCCGGCAGTACTGTAGACTGATACAAACTAGTATTGATGATGATGATGTCATCATACAAACAAACGTGCTACAAAGATACAGAATGAAATTTTAACCACTTTCCAAATTTTAATATATCAATCTACGAGACAAAAAACAAATGACGTATTTTTTCTTTTGGTATTGCCCAGTACAAAAATGTCAAGATAAAGCACTTAGAAAATGTGCGCCAAAAATCTAAATTTTTTGATATGGCCGCCTAGCAACACTTTTTTTACGCGATGCGCATCTCATTCATTCATTACAATACTAATCATATTAAGTTTTTGTTTTTCCCTTTATACCTTAACGGGCCTAGGACCGTAAAAATTGAAAACTATATTGCGAAAAATATTTTCGGGTGAAAACTTGATTTACATTTTTACTTCATAAATGAGCTCTAAATACGATACTGAACGTCTACAAAAATTTTGGAAAGTGGTTAAAATTTCATCCTGTATAGCATATCATATTATTCTAAGTACAAAATCATTTTCGACTACGCTATTAATACTGAAATGGAATTCCGCATCTCCAATACATTACAGAATCTGAGTTAAAATGGTAATTGCAAAAATAACTTACCGATCCACAATTTTACGTTATCTGAAGCCAAAACAAAGTTTTGGCTGCTGCGGTCTCCTAAATTACTGCTAAACCATATTTGTTTCTACCTAACTGCAATTTGGTTAAGAAAATTGAGTTTACAATTGGTTGGAAGGAAATACTGGGAATAACTTAACGTTAAGCGAGGGTTAAAAAACGCCCCCTAGAGTTCAGTAATGGTTACCAAATTGCGCGAACGTGTTACACTAATGCGGGAGCAATAAAGACAGGGGGGTGAACCAGTAAAATTCCTCACAATCTTAGAAAAAGAAGTGTTGTAGTTTTAATCTTTATTGATGTCGATAGTTTTCTTTGGAAATGGAAGATGATCTAAACGTGATACCTTAAAGTACCTTTATTTAGAACCGACTTTATAGCGTCTTTAGAAATGTGTTGAATACCTATTACCTTACATAGTAGTAGAAAAATATATAAACGTAAAAATAAATTTTATATTTCTTCAGTCACTAGTAAAACACTTCAAATTTTTTTTCAGACCGTTTCAAAAGTTTTATATTGAATTTTATACACAAAACCATTAGCTTGTCGTTGTAAATTTTATGCTTGTAGTATCGAAAGTGTAGTGCCGACAAGAAGTAGAGGAGATGCCAACTATTCTTCTTCAAATTCAATCCGCACATTTGTTTCACGAACAGGTATTTAGAATGATTTCGAAACGGTTTATAATCGATACCTAAGTCTGAAACCGTCATTCACGTAACATCACTACTAAAAATATTTGACGATCCACATCGCTTCTTTGGGAGTTATTATTTGCATTCATTGAGTTAAGGGGTTGTTACGGTTCTGATTGTACTCTTATGTTGTAAAGTCTGTTGGCGAAGAGTTTTCCAAAGAAATGTAAATGCGGTTAAGATTTATGTTTAGCTGACAGGTTTGTTTTCTTTTGTTGTTACAATTTGTTCTATATTAGTACAAGTAAACGAACAAGCAAACATAACATTCCTCGAAATTTCTCAAATATTAGGTATAGTACAGTGTGTTAGGTAAAGGGTAGTTATAATTTTCATAAATGTATGACACCTCTACTTGCAAATATGCTGAATTTTATTATAAATAAATATTGTAAAGTTTCTGTTTCTTTACTAAAAGTATTTTCCAAGAATGTAATGTTTTAGGATTTCAAAATACATTTATGTTATCAAGGCGTTATTAACCTCAGACCAAGATAAGAAGTTTGTTACTAGCTAGAACGGGAGCCAAAAGCAAGAAAGTAACTTTAATATTTCAAACAAAAATACTGAATGAGATTTTTTTTTATTTTTTTTTATTCAATTTCAAATTCAATTGTTTGTTTACATTAAAAATAAAAATAAATCATGGGTTAACAAATTATTAAGCTAAATGTAATAATCTTTTAAGGTGAACACCGCATGCAATGAAAGAATAAACATACCTTATTTGATATTTTAGCAACTTAATTGCACTTACAATATAAGTATATAAACTTGAAAAATTTTGTCATAGGCGGGACTCGAGTATGGCGCCCGCCCGGCATGCGAGGAGATGCGGGTTCGAGTCCCGCCTGAGACAAAATTTTTCAAGTTTATATACTGATAATAAACATACCTATATACTTACATAATATTTGATAAATAAGAACAAAGTAAATGTAACAGTATTGATATTGGCTAAATTTTCTATGATCATAAGTATAAAACACACGTCGAATTGACTCCAAGAAAATATCATTCAAATTAACCCAACAAAGAAAATAAGTCAACCGTTGTCATCTTGAAAGGATTGCCAAAGGATTCACTTGAGTTGTAACGGTCCATTTCACACGGGATGCACTTAAAACATATTGAATGCGGGATGAAATTCGCACTAAGTAAGCTTTCAACTCGTGCAAGATGTAGTGGGGTTAAAAAATACATCAAAGCTCTCAAGCATGACAACATGACGTGTCGTTTGGCGCTTGATCTTTTCAAGGGTGCCATGATATTATTATGACGCAATTTTTATAATGCGACGTACACAAAATACCCATATCCTACATACAGTAGAACAATTTCTAACAATTTATGTGACGTGGTTTCTGAACGATAAGAGTAGCAGCAAAAATAAATAAAACCTAACTATAGTCTTCCTACAGATACTGATTCAAAAGACAGTTGTCACACACAAATCATTTAATTTCAGTACCTATTTAAACTAGAAAAACTTAATGGTATAACGCCACGCCCGGCATGCGAGTAGATGCGAGTTCGAGTCCGGTCTGAGACATATTTTTTTAATTTCAAATAATGACATTATAATTGCAATTAAATTGCATAAATATAATATTAAGTATTTAAATTTTATTTGTTATACAACTTCTTTATATAAATACGTTAAATACAGTTGGCATACTCTGGCAAATATACCTTTATTATACTTTATTTGATATTTTAGCAACTTAATTGCACTTATAACTCGAACCCGCATCTCCTAGGAGGAGAGCAGGAGATGCAGGTTCGAGTCCCGCCTGAGACAAAATTATTCAAGTTTATATACTGATTTACCTTTTTTATTTATTTTGCAAGCGCTAAAATTTGAAACGAATACATCTGAGATAGTTGCAAACCGAAATACGCCTACGGAGGTAAGGTCACGTCATGAGACAGGATGCATGTGAGTCTTTTAAAAGCAAAAGGCACTGAATCTAACAAAAGGCTAAAAAAGGAAGAGAATTGCCAGCCTTGACTTGATGGGCTAGGATAGCCAGTCACATAGGGAAAATATATTTACCTGACTCGATAACCCAGGACAGATTTTCTTGGCACCGAAAGATACAGAAAACTGACTGCACCTGACTTTGGAAAGAGGAAAGGAAAAGAATAACATATTCTTGTTAAGACTTAGCATTCATGTAATGTATGTATTCGTAGCTTATCTTTGAATTGTGTTACATAGCTATAGGAATACATGCAAAAATAATAAATTTCGAAAATTCGAATGAATTATCTTGGTTTTGGACTCATTAAAATATAACATATTTTTAATTGTGCAAGACTGTTTTTATTATAATGCAGTTCAAAGAAGCAACAACGCGGTTAACAATGTCTCAAAGAAGATATACTCAATAATAGCTAAAAGGAAGTTTGTTCCCTTTGACCGTACCCTTTAGAAGTTGAAAACAATTTGTTCAGATAAACTCACAGTTGAAATGGTTCATTACACACAGAACACTTTGTACAGAACAAAGTGCTTACACTTTGTTGTTGCATGGCTGATACATTAATTCTTGCATGAGGCTACCTATGACACCAGTCGTTAACCTAACTATACCATCAACTAAGGCATCTACATCAGTAACTGAATAATGCAAATGCGTGTTATAGTCCACAGAACGTGGAAAAATGTTAGAAAGTCTTTCATGCGCTATTTGTACGAGAACTTATTTCGCTGCTTGCGCCCCACTAGTACTTATGCCCATAGTAAACACAAGCCTTCGCACACATAAACGAGTTCAAAGTACGCAATCAAGCTAATTCTTTGAATTCACATCGCTCACTTACATTAATTTTTGGGCAGAAGTATCAGCATTTGCTAAAAACCTCAGTGGCGCGCCTGCCCCACCTACATCGCCTTTCTAACCTATTTCCGTTTTTTTTTTTTTTTTTCTTTTTTTTTTTTGCACACGAACGACCGGTCGTTTCCTATTGAAACGATCGCTCGAACGGCAACCCTCCCACGGGGGAAGGAGGTGGTGAATCCTCATGTTGCCGGCTGTGAGGTTATGTGAGACTTCTACTCACTAAACACCACCTATAATCGCTATCACCAAAGGGTGTTATAGCATATCTGAGCGACCACACCCCCTGGAGGGGGTGTGGTGCAGGGCGTCACTCACCTAGGCGAAGTGCGCACTGAAGAGGGCTGGCATTCGGGAAGAATGTGAGCCTAGAATAAATGAATTTAAGGAGCCATCGTCCAAATGAACGTGGGCCTCAGTAAATAAGTTATTTAATATCGACTGACTCCCAGAAGGGGTGACAGTCGATTGAGAGGGCTGGGGGGTGACCTGAAGGGTCCTATGGGGTGGGGCTTAGTTAGCCTGGGGCTTAAGACTTTTGATGATTTTTAGACATCTTTCATGATGACTGAGAGTCATAATGATGTCTCGGGTGGAACGGGCATTTCGCAGTTTGTTTGCGATTTCTTTGACTTCATCAATATCGATGTTATCGATAAAATCGGACACCAGTGTGAAATCGTCGTCGTCACTGTTGTGTGAACGCGATTTTTGCGGTGGTGTTAGGACCCGCTCATGCGGGGTGAAGGGAGGAGGTTTGGGTGGTGAATTGAGGGGTTTCCTCCAGCTCCCTGCCGGCTTAGTGGCCGGAGCTGCCTCCCTGCCGCCCGATTTCGGGAGAGCAGGGAAGTTGGTAAATGAGTGGGTAGGGGGGCCAACCGCGCGTGCACATCCCCGCCAGTTGGCGGGGTGGCCGATAAGGCCGCAGTTAACACACGCCGGTTCCCCGGAGGTGTCGCGCGTGCGTTCGCACTCCCTGGTGGAGTGGGAGCCAAGGCACTTAACGCACCTTGGTGGGGCTGTACAGTTTGCTGCCGCATGCCCATAGAGCTGGCAACGGTGACACTGGGCTGGGACCCCGCGGCTGCGCGGGGGTTCTACCCTGATGTTGGACAGGCCGCAGACTACAATTTCTTTGTGCCTGAGCAAATCACGGGAGCGGGGACAGTTGGTCATGACGACCAACACCAGGGGACAACGACGTTTTCCCTGGCCGTACATTGGATGTACAGCTTCAACAGGGAAACCTTGTTTTGTGAGGTCGGCTTTGACCTCATCCGTATGGATCTCAGTTGGGACACCGCGGAGTACCGCGCGTACTTTACGCTCTTCAGGGAGAGCGTAAGTGTGGTAGGGAAGTTTCCTATGAGCTAGCAGCTCGATGAGGCTACGGAAGTCTGAGATGCTTGGCACCTCTATTTTGATAGCATCACCCGTGTTGGAAGCAAGGGTGTATTTTATGTTGCCCTCGATGCAAAGCCGGGACACTTCAGTCCACTTCTCTTTGCATCTAAGGAAAACCGGAGGGCGCCTTTGGCTTGGCGGAAGCGGGATTAGACCGCAAGTTTGGGCGAGCAGCGGGAGCAGGGGGCACCTTTGGTGCAGTCCTTGCTCGATGCAGAGGGATATTGACAGTAGGGGTGGCCGGGGGGACCGGGGATGGTACGGGGGAAGGTGACGCGGGGGACTCAAGGACCGGTGAATTCCGATTCTTGGTGCGTTTCCCGCGCTTCTTCTTCCCTGTAACAGGCTGGAACGCCTCGTCAAGGGGGAGGGAGGAAAAAGAGTTCTGGGACTGAGTAGGAGAAGTGGACCTATCAGACAAGGTCCTCTTCATGGTAGGTGGGGCTGTACAGACGTACTCCATTCCATCTGTGGTCTGGGCGTCCATAGGAGTGGTTTGACCAGTCAAGGTAGAGGGGTGAGTATAGCCAGTAAATTGGGGAATAAGATCCCGGACATAATCAATGAAGTCTGGGTTGGTGTCCAGAAGCCTTCTGATGGCCTCTTCAGTACGGAGATCAACCATAGTGGCTGGGACTAGTGGGACTAAAGACTATAAAAGAAACAAGAGACACCCCCCACCAGAGGCAGGGGGGAGGGGGGGCGGCGAGTGAACGGTATCCCTAATGGATAGCCGTTCTTCCCTTCCCCTTGGGACTAGGCCCAAGTGCAATGGGTCCGGGACTGCGGTTTTCCCAGGGCCTGGAGGCCCCGGAGAGCGAACCGGGAGCGCTCAGTTGGCTTCGTTGCCACCGTAAGGTATCAACCAACTCAAACGCGATCGGTTATTTAAAGTATCACTGTTTTGATACAAACAATGAGTACAGTTAATAACAGATAAATGCACAACGATGCAAAATAATGCGAGTGCGAGCGCTGGTGTATGGCATTCGCCTATCACCGGTAGGAAAGGAAGGGGCGCACGGGCAGACGGACGTCTGCACCGAACGGAGTGGAAATGGAAAGTGAACCCTTTTTCCGTTTTCTGTGGTCAGACCATTATCGCTGAACCTCGTCTTGTTTGTGTATGCATGTGGCGAGACGAGGGCAGAGCAGCAGCTGCGTTTAGCCATTAATGAAGACGATTATAAAAATCTCTCTTTGGTGGAGAACAGATCTTCTGAATTAACTGCGATGACTTAAACTTGTGCTAGACAAGACGTGATTTTGAATTTTCGAATTAGCAATTCAAACTGCGCTTAAAAATAATTTATTTTTGCATATCATGTAACCGGAAGCTAGTAAAAATTCAAGTTCGCATTGGAATGGAATAATTATTCAGGTTTTGGACTACGTATGTTTTACGAGGATGAAAGAAAACAATGAAAACTAAAATATTTTATGTCTTTTATTCTCGTCTGATGAACAAAATTAATTTTGTTTGTTGCACGAAAATAGTGAGTGAGAATTCCGGGACGTTTCACCAATAAACAAATGAAAACAAAAGAAACCAGGTAGAATTACTCGATGTTCCCGATGAGAACTTAAAATAATTAAATTCCAAGCATGAATACACCGTGCATTTTTGACCAACTGACGAACTGTTATAATCCTGTATAATACGGCCTGATCGCGAGCGTCAGCGCTTTACTTGATTCAGTACTTTTCCATATTATTATTGCCAGCTGTCATTTTTATACTTATTACAATTTACTTCCAACTTAGTTAGATTTTGGAACTAGAGGATGGCGGTCAATTCTCGTTCCGGGAAAATCGAGAGGTCATAGTGTGTCAAAATTGTATTTGTGACTTTGGTCGAATAAATTTCGTCGTGTGAAACTAAGTAGTTTTTTGGAACGAAGTTCCTCATCGCGCATTGCGAAAGGGGGCCAGACGGAAAAAATTGTAACGACTCTTAATGGACGACACTTTTTGCTATAGTTGTAAGCCGTGCGGCGTGCGCGTGTTTAGAGAGAGAGAAAGATAGAGAGAGATAGATAGATAGAGAGAGGTATAAAGGGAGATAGATATAGAGAGATATAAAGAGAGATAGATATAGAGAAAGAGAGAAAAATAGAGAGAGAGAGAGAGAAAGAGAGAAAGATAGAGAGAGAGAGAAAGAGAGAGAGAGAGAGACACACACACACACACAGAGAGAGAGAGAGAGAGAGAGAGAGAGAGACAGAGAGAAAGTTTATTTATTTAAAAATAAATTTAACATAAAATAAAATTTTATTACAATTCCATCACTAAAAAGGAACTTCGTTCCATCCGGGTGTTACTCCCTTGACAACTCTCAAGTTTTTTTCAAAGACTTTCGGGCCCGGTCTCCTATCAGAACGAAGCAAACGTTATATAACTATTATGTATAAAATCTTGGCGGTTTTATTTTTATTTTTCTATTATTTAAAATAGTTTTATAAAAATGCTTAATAATAATAATATTAATTTTCAATTTAGGTGACGCAGACAGATGTATTATTTTGCTTCGGCCGGGTCCACTCCTGGATGAATGAACCTGCACAGCATCCGTGTGCATCACAGTGTTTCAAAATGAATAGCTGAATCAAAAGTTTATATTTTTCTGAGATATGTATATAGAAAGCTGCATTAGCAAGTTCGTACCAGATTTGGCTGGGCAGGGAGAGAAACACGAGTAGTGAAGGTGAGTGTTGATGTACGTCGGAAAGGGGCCCCTTAAACCTACACCCGTGTCACAAGTCCCGGGAACTACTCGGAGTTTCTCTTTCTGCCACATGATGGATCCGGAACCCGCACGGTGAATCCATGGAACGCTAAGAAGTTTCTCTTTTTAATAAAAGAAAAAACACCGCCAAGATATTATACATGATGGTTACTTGGGCTTCGTTTGTCAGGAGGTCCAAAAGGCACGGTGTATTGTATAAATATCAAACTGGTAACTCTGTTATTGCTAGTAAGAAAATATTCAAAACTAGCTTATCAGTATCACGTAAACTACAAGTCATATCGCGCAGGCGGAAACCTCAGCCCAGCCTCAGTAGGATACAAAATAATGTCTTTTCTCATGGTCTAATCTATTTTGTACCAAAATTAATCAAAATCATTACAGTGGTCAATACAGGCGGGCAAGGGTAATCTGGGATAGAAATAAGATAGACGGGCAAAGTTGTTTTTGCATTTATAGTATCGCCACAGAATAAGTTGGTATCTTACTGATTTAGGATTAAAGTACCTATTGCAGATTCAATTATATACAGATAGATTTCGCGTTTACTACGATTTTACATTGTATTTTGTTTTATCCCGACATCTTGAACATGAGTCACAATGAATTTACCTTGGAGTTTACATAAAGGAGACAATTTTTTTTTGGGCCCAGTAGCAACGGTACCGTATAAAGATGTCATTGTATCCTAAAATAATAACTTTTTTTTTTAAACAATTAGACAAAAGATCTTGTTTAAATGAAACCGGAATCATAAAATCAATTTAAAAATGCGTTGTATTGACTTTTTTTATAACATTCCTCCATTTTAGAGTCAAGGCATAGAATAACTTATTGTGTCAAGGTCTTACAATTCGTGTAAAGGAACTTCAAGGTTGTTATAAAAACAAAATCAACCATTTTAATTAGGAGATAATGTTTAGACCACATTTTATCTACTTTTATTTATTCTAAATAATTGGAAACTCAGTAAAAAATGTTTTAATTCAATTTTTAACACTTTTGCTACTTTTGCTAATGTTCATTCAGTAAAACCGTGGAATGGAACGCAATTCCGTTTTGACGTTTCACAGTTATCACTGACATTGTACCTTCCGTTTGTTTCGAACTGAGTGTTTATGTTCCCCGATTTTTCCTTATTTTTAACAAAAAAAAGAAGAAAATGGTATCAAGTACAGCTTCTATTCCACTGTGTCAGTATGCAGTGGGATTTCAACGGAATATGCCAAGAAAATTACTTTCAGAAACGACTAAAAATATGCTTAAACTTACAAAAAAAAAAATGTGGACAGCATCACATACATTGTTCTGATCCCAGTTTGAATAACTATTTAAAGCATTCGTATTTTGGAAACCAGAAACAACGAAGGTACCACAAACACCCAGACCCGAGAAAATGTAGAAAAACACTTTTCTTTCTACATTGACCCGTCCGAGAATCGAACCCGGGACCTCGGAGCAGGCGACACCTTGAAAACCGGTGTGTACGCCACTCCGCCACGGAGGTCGTCACTTATGGTGATACTGTTGCAATTGTCCGATAGGCAGACGCACTATCGGTTGTTGTGCACATGTGATGTCCATTGTGTGGTTTTTATCTTAAGCACGCTACCAGGATCAGGTCAAAATACCTACATCTTTCTTAGACGAGGAAGTACTGCTACTGAGAGACGATTCCGAAAATGATGATTCTCAGAAATAAACGTATTTTGGTTTGATTTTTCGGTGGTTTTATTTTTATACTTCTCCTTCTTCACGTTTAAGTGGATAAACTGTAGGTACATAATATTATTGTTTGTTATTGATCACAAATCACAATGAACCTTCTGACCTCTATTTAGAATATGGCTATATTTTTTTAAACTTGAAAAAATATGATTAACCTTAGTCATCTAAGGCCTGTGGGTTCGATTCCTAGCTAAGACATGTATATCTTTGATATAAATAGCATTGTGTATGCAAATAATCAAATAAAACTTGTAAAAAGTTTTTAGGTTATGTCATTTAGTTAGGATTATTTTCTGAATATTCCCGTTAGATAAAGAAATACTAATATTGCTAATGTTTTCTAGACATTATAAGGAACAATTTGATATATGTTTCATTACTATACGTCACAATTTTTTAGTGGGCCCATTCGCCAAAAAAATTGTCTCCTTTGAACTATCAATTAAATATAAAAGTTTTTTGTTGTGTTTTAAAGTTTTAATTAATTTAACCTGTCATTGTACTCCATATTAGTTTAAACGTTCATCATATATATAAATGAACTTAAGCGTACTAACTGGAGTCATCAAGGCTTTATACTTGGTCCGCTCTTATTAGTATTTTGCTCATTCATTGTAGTTATGCAAAAAAAGTGTTTAAATAAACATTGATTCCTCACAAATATACATCGTACTTACATAAAAAAATACTGAAAGTTGTTAACGAAAATCAAGGAATCTTGGTAGAATTTCATCGTTATTGAGGTAAGCGTGCATGTGACAGTTTCGTACTTCGCATCGCAACCAGTTAATAAGGTCCGCCCGTAACATGTTTGATGCCCAAAGTAAGGTTCGCTTTTACCGCTAAGGACGACAAGGAAAAATACAAATTTACCAGTATTGATTATTGGTAAATTTAGACAATGCAATTATATACAAGGAATTGTATTTTCAATTTACACTCAACTCTTCAAATTCATCTCAGTGAAACGATACCATTCCACCTAGAGATGTAAAGAACTCGAGTCTTTGAGTCCTAATTCTTAGACGCGGCTCAATTTTACATGACTCAGTGAACTAACTAAACTCGGAGTCTTGAGTCGAACCGAGCTTCAGTCTTTTTACAAAGACTCGAGCGCTAGAATAGAACTCGAGCTCGTTAAAAGGAACTCGGGTCTTACATAGAGCTCATGTCTTAAAAAGCTTGAGTCTCAAAAGAGCTTGAATCTTATGCCTTGAGCGCAATAAGGTTTAATAATCGTATAAAGGTCCTTAAAAACTAAATTATTTTTAATGTTTATTAGATATTTTGACGTTGTTTCGAGCGCCACGAAGGTCAACAAAGAACTTAAGAAACCCTAAAACAAGCAGGTAAAATATTGGGATGTGTAAAAATAAGTTTGGCAAATAAAAATAAATATTTCAAATCTGTCAGTTTAAATATTTTGTCAAACGCATTTAATATTCTCAACTATAACCTCAGATTACAGATAAGGTTTGAAAGCACCGTCGCGTCTGAAAGAGGCCTTGACTTTCGAATTGGCAGTAAAATAACTATATATGTACTCTCGAATTCTCGATTGATCGGAATATTTAAATACTTATGTTCAAAGTTTTCAATTATTGTAGATTGGCGTTGATTTTTGGGTTTATAAGTAAAAAAAAAATAAAAAACAGTAGCTGATTCTTCTTTTTTAATAATGAGAAAATTACAAGATATTATAAAATAAATCTTTCTGCTTCATAACCAGTAATTTATACGAGATATTATTTTCGTTTTTTTTATATGGTTGTTGTAATGAAGCTGCAAATGTTATTTTACCATGTGTCACACTATGTGTTATTTACATTTCGGAGAATTAAAACTTAAATTTTCACGGGCACATGCAGTGATTTAAGCTTAAGTGACTACAAATGGCTAAAGGTTCACAAACAGTATTATCTGCCCATGTAAGGTTCTCGAATGACGACCGCGTACCGAACGTTCCGTGGGCAGGCCCCCTACAAGGTGGACCAACGATCTGGTCAAGGTCGCGGGAAGCCGCTGGATATGGACAGCACAGGACCGATAGCTGTAGAGATCCTTTGCTTGTTTCAGTAGAAACAAAAAGCAGAAGCCCATTCACAAAGTCTAATAAACCAGCAAGTACCACTGGAGGTAGAAGACGGCTGCGAGTCGAACTTTAGACCCACAGGGCGTTGTTGTAACTCAGACTTTAAGCAACTACAGCCCCGTACTATTCCAGTCAGCCTGCAACCATTAATCGTAACGTCAGGCAAAAATAATAACGTATGATCGCATTTTAATTTTTCCATATCCGTCTGTCGATCTTAAGGACTCTAAGTACGCTGTAATATAGCTGGATTGACATATAAATCATGCCGACATAGTGGAAATATTAGTCTTAATAAATGGGAACGACTTTTTCTCGTCTATTCCACGGTGTGGGGTGTTGTTTTATAGGTCTTTTATTTAAAAGTATTTTAAGTCGTTGAACATCGTATCTTGACTCTGGAGAATCTGAATTGAATCAAAAGCCGCTTTTAAATTATGTTAATTCGGGTACTATTAATATATAAGTGCAAATTTGGGTGACTCGATCAGGTGATCGAAACGTCAGGCAAAATACTAATGTATTATGACGTTTAATTTACATTAACATTTAAGCAATTTAAAAGTAATATTATCTAACGCGCCATCATATAACAATTCTGATTTCTATAGGGTCTTTTGAGTTTTTTAAATCTGTTTCTCAAATAGAAAAGGTTCGGACACCCCAGCGATGCGTAATATTTTATTTGTGACCATGCTGAATTTTCAACGACTTTGCACGATTGAAATTATTGATTACAGCGAATATTCTACACGCTATTATGTAAATTGTTTTTCTAAGTTACGACTTTTGCGACGACTTTCTTCGATGTTCTCTTTTATAAATCCACTAAGTTTGGTATAAAGCTCACTTGTCCGCTGAATATCGTTTTACAAGGTTTGGGCGTCTCACTATTGTCTGAAAGACTATTAGATTATCTCGCAAACGATTTGTTAGGGTGAAATTAGATTTACCGAAAATCCCCGACGATATTTCTTTGTTGTGAGAGGACTGAAGTTGCTTCTGTCTTGGGAACAACGTTGAGGGGCAGTTCTGCAATTTGACCCCGAATAATCGGGGCAAAGGTCAAACCAATTAAGTATTTCTATTTATTGATGAAGATTTTGATGGTACTTTTTTGTTAATATTGGAATAGAAACCATTTTTAGTCCAGATTAAAGTTTAACAGTAATTGCCCTCAGCATTAAAACAAACGTAGGTATTAAAAAAAACTTATGCAATCAAAGTTGTACAAAAATTACTAAATGTATTAAAAAAAAAGTATTCATCATGTAAATTTCAAATTTTAGTCAGGTCATATTATTAATTAACACACTAGTATAATCGTGTATCATTATCTAAAACAATGTCCAATATTCATAGAAATATATATTTATTAATTCCCCAAACATTCATTACAATAACTCATTAATGTAATAAATAAACTAAGCGATCTCCTCAACAGCGCAAACATTAATTAAATTCAGGATTTTGCACATAGATTGACATTTTAATTAAATTATCCATTTACTATCTTCACGGAATACCGGACCTAATAGATAATTCCCCAATCAAAACTAACTGAAAGCAATTTAAAGGTGTCAATACCAGATATTATAAAAACGAAGTCGGTTGGCAGTAAGAAATTATAAAAATTTAAAACCAATAAAAATCAATCGAACAAGAACGTTAGTATATAAATAGCTGTTTCATCTTAACTGACGGTCAAACATCTGCAAAGATGTTTCTTTCGGGTGTTAAGGGTGCAAACTCCTAACATTTGATGAAACAACGCTGGCTCACAGCGTAAGAATATGCTTGAAAATTCGCGCCGTGTCGCAGTGTCTCGGTGGCCTAATGGTATGGCGCCCGCCCGGCATGCGAGGAAATGCGGGTTCGAGTCCCGCCTGAGACAAAATTTTTCAAGTTTATATACTGATATTATAAGTGCAATTAAGTTGCTAAAAATATCAAATAAAGAACGTTAAAGTCGATAAGCCCGCCCGGTATTTGTTTTCTCAGTAACAAATTTACTAGCTGACATGACAAACGTTCTTTTACCATGGGTATTTTTATAAGGGTAGGTGCTAAATGTGTGCTTTTTATTGATAAAAATCTAAATTTAATACCAATTATCCTATTTCAGGCAAAGAGAATTCCGAACACTTATATATCATAAAATTTGGTTCAGTTTTGCTTGAATTATCAATGGTGAAAATAACACGGCTTTATAATAAATATAGGTTGTCCAGAAATAGATAACACAATTAGTAACTTAAAACAACAAATTCTCAATTTAAGTTTTCTTTAATTTTCAAATTAAGTTAATTGTTATGTACTTGAGAAGAGTTATTTATAATTTTAACAACATTTGTATCTTTCTTATTACTCAATATTGATAAATGTACGAGTAATATTTTATGAAAATTAAATTCGTTGCAGGTGCAATGAATGCGTCACAAATGGTTTACAAAAAATATATACATTTTTGTTTATTTAAAACTCTGACCTGTATCAACCTATAGTTTTAAATAATGTAAAAAAACGTAGAGTTATTTAATTCGGGTTTTATACCATGTACCTTATTTATTATGAGTTTCTGATATTTCGGCACTGTTGCATGTTGCTGTTGCGCCATGATCACGGGAGAACTTAAAAAAACGAAATTTACAAGTCTTGTATTAGACACAAATGCTTAAAAAGTTTAATCAACTATTAAAATAAACTGGTATTACCATGGACATCATTTATGACGCGATCGTCGTGATAGTGAATATATAAATACATTTATTTGTAGCTAATTATAAGATTAAACGAACTTACCTTAAGTGAAGTTCAATCTTAATTATACGAAGATACTTGTCCGAGATGGATTTTTACATGTAGTAACGGCGAAGCACTAGCGCAGAGCCACAATTTTTTCAAAGCTAAAAAAAAAAGAGAAACAGAACGTTTTCTATGGCAACCTATCAAATGTCATTACGTTTAAAGCATTATGAACAACCAAACTAATGGGATAATACTATAGAATTTAGTATTAGTGGGTGGGTTTTTGGGACTGCCATCTCGGACAAGTATCTTCGTATAATTAAGATTGAACTTCACTTAAGGTAAGTTCGTTTAATCTTATAATTATACTTAATACTTGTCCGAGATGGATTTTTACATGTAGATGTTTGAAGATGGGTTGTGAATTACTAGTACAATTTTTAAAGAATGAAAAAAAAATGTAATTAAGTATAATAATAAACCTTAAAACTTTGTAATTAATAAGATAAATAATTTGAGAGAGATTAATAGTAAGTAAAAACATTTTATTTTTTCTCTCTGAAAAATACTATTACACACTGTATTATTGAATTCTGCTATATTTTGAAATATTGGCCTAGAATATAGAAGATCTCTGAGACCATCCTGCAGTGTTTTTTAATATAAAATCATTTCTAACACGTGACCTCTGCTGCACAGCAGATGTTGTTGTATGTTTTGTGGTATAATCCAAGAATATATGTATCATTAATACCAGCTTTTCTCAAAATCTACTTAATCCACCAACTTATGACTGGATTTTTGATGGTTAAAATCAAAAGGTCATAATTTTTTCCTTGACAAGTTGGTCTTCTCTATATACGATTTTATTGTAGACACAATATTAATTTATTTTTACTGAACAAAGGTTTCTAATTGAAACGAAGACTGAGGATTTTCTTTTCTTGAAGTATGTGTAATATTTTGAACATCAAGAACGTTTGCAAACGCCCACAGAGCCAAGTAATGCGTCCCGTTTTTCAATTAACTCTTTTAGTGACACATTCTGTCATCTGATCTAACTGTAGGACCAATCAGTAGAGACAGAGCTGATCATTATCATAGATCTGTGTTTAAAAAACTAACAATGAGAGGAATGGGAACCTCATGAGTATCAATATTGTGCTTTCTGCAAAATAGTCACCATAATTTTAAGAGTGAGTCATATCGCTTTTAGATACCCAAATGGAATACTATTTATTGCACATTAAATAAAGGAATAACATACTATTTTATAATATTAAGATGTACAATTTTGGGGGTCTTATCGCTAAAGAACGATGTCTACCAGACTACCATTGGGTACAGGGAAAAAACTATGACAATATTTAGGGCATTTTAGAAAAGAGAATTGACCATTATGTCAACTGCTAAGTTTTGGAGGGCACCACCTTATAAATTCTTGTCTGTCAACAGCCCTACAGCCAGTGTAAGCTGCTGGTATAAGTGATAGTAATCTTTGAAATTAAAATAATGTTCTATTGAGCTCAAATATATTATTTTAATAAAAAATACTAATAAGTGGCGATGGCTTTTGACTAGGGGAAACCATGGTTGTAATGGCCAATAGAGGAAAACTAATATTCCGGTGGCTCTATCTTTTTGACTACTTGCACTTTATTGTCACATGTTTTTAGTTATACTATTAAGGTGAGGAGACTGTGTACCTGTGTATTTATTTTATTAAAATAAGCTATTGCGGTTGTGTTATCAATACTCATTAAAATTTCATAGTTAAAGTAAAACATTGTAGGTCCAACAGTGCAGCTTTTAATTCTAAATAAGAATAATAATAATACGAATTTATTACACAATCAAGATTTACAATGGTTAATATGATGTGTTTGTTCTGCACGGGACCAAGACCCAGAAGCCTTATTGTGGCCACATACAGCACCCCAGGTCCTGGGGTTGAAGCCTTAGTGTGTATTTCCATGAAACGGTTAAGTTGTTTACTTAATATAAAATTTTTGAATTGCTAATTTTCATATTGTTTTTCCCCAAATAGTTAATATCTTTATTTTTTGATTTATTTATTTTTATTTATTAAAAAGGTTAACTTGT
Organism: Anania crocealis; assembly: GCA_949315895.1. Lineage (NCBI taxonomy): Eukaryota > Metazoa > Arthropoda > Insecta > Lepidoptera > Crambidae > Anania > Anania crocealis. Next base: position 15,378,948 of record OX438863.1, read on the forward strand.
TTAATCGGGTTGCTAATTTTTATATTGTTTTTCCCCCAAATTAATTATATCTTTATTTCCTTAATGCTAGGCATAACTTAATCCAGTTTTCATGTGATTTTAGTAATTCTTTAAGTCTTTGTTTTCCCATTACTTTTGTATATAGCCATCCATACAACAGCTGGATAAATTGTCTTAAGTGTAGGTACCAAACAATTTCTCTGGATTCAATTCTTTCTTAAAGTAACAGCCTATAATCATTCCATTGCAGGGAAAAAAGGCCTCCATCATTGAATTCAAGTTACCACAGCAATGATGGGTGTACTGGCATAAGCACCACTCTTGCCAAATGTGGATTGGTGATCACAAGCCGAGAAACGTTCGAAAATTCGAAACTTTTTGTTGCCCGATCCCGAATTCTAACCTGGGACCCCGAGATCTTGGCCCCGTACCTCAACCACCAGACCAACGGGGCGTTGTTTTTTCAAATTCTTTCTTAGCCAACTGTATTTACTTTTCAAGAATAGTCTTGCACTTTATGTTGCTGTATAACTTTTTAGACTATAAGTCTAAAAAAAAAATACAGGGTACCCCAGTTCAGACACAAAGGTTACTTTTGAACACTCTGTATTTTTAGATTTAAGTTTACTTCTCGACTGAAGGTTTAGATAAATAAATTTCAAATCAGTCTGTGAAATTTTAAAATAACACAAGTATTTGCAATTTTAATTGGGAACCAGTGCACTTTTCTCAAAGTTCATAACTTAAGATATGTAAGAGTTTGCATGCAACAATAATGTTGTCTTTGCAATTGTTTGTTTCCTTCAAATCGTTGAGAAGGTAAATACGATATTATCTATAAATATATTATAAATAACATTAGTATATAAACTTGAAAAATGTTGTCTCAGGCGGGATTTTTCAAGTTTATATACTGATATTATAAGTGCAATTAAGTTGCTAAAATATCAAATAAAGTATATAAATAACATTACATTGGAAATCCCGGTTCAGTAATAAGTTTCTTTCAAATCTTTTGATGCCATACAACAGACATAAGTTTGTAAGCAGTTATAATATTCTCAAGATCAAAATGTCTATACCTATAATTATTTAGAAAAAGTTTTTTCAAATTCGAAATAAAACTGTAAGTACCATTTGGTTTTGCAACCAAGAATACAGCAAAGTTGTTGAGAAATTATTCTGTACATACAGTATGGGCACACAGATTATGCTCCCCGAATTTTAAGTTTCTTTATCTCAGAGGTAATTATATTTTTCTCTATGATAGGCAAATGCTGTGGTTCTAGGAAATCGGAGGGTGGAATGGTGCTGAAAAGGATTTCATATCCCCCATGATTCATAATCATTTGTAATCTCAAGCCATTTATAAATAAGGTATTTAAAGCTGTAAATTTTTACTTATTCTTGGATATTCTTATCAGCTCAAGACAAGGCAAGGAATTTTCTAGAACTGGAATTCAGGTAATGTAAGGGATCTGCCCAAGTCCTCAATTTCCTGTCAGGTTCTGTCGATAAAACAATTTGGCTGTCTCTTCTAATTGAAGGTTCAGAAATTGAAGCCGTTAATGGTTGGGTTTTAAAATTGATGACTTCATTTTGTAAATAAGAAGGAGTTTGTATTTTCCTAGAATTTGGAGCGTGCTTCTTTACAAAGACCTTCTGTCATAATTTTCGCCCGTGTAGGGCAACTTCTTGTCTGATTGGCTATCCAATTTTTTCTTTTCCCGGAGCCAAAAAATAAAGTTTTTTGTAAGAGGGTGGGTTGTCATCTCAAAGGAACAATGATTATTGTTCAGTACAAGGAAGCAAATTCCCTACCCGCAATGTGGTACCACTATGTGAAGAACCGGCATAAGCTCATGTACTATAAGGGTAAGCAACTGGCTTACAGCGTTAAGATTATGTTAGAAAAATTTGCACTGAGTCGCAGTGTCTCGGTGGCATAACGATACAGCGCCCGCCCCGCATGCTAGGAGATGCGGGTTCGAGTGTCGCCTGAGACATGATTTTTCAAGTTTATGTACTGATAACATGAAGGCGTTGTCTAGTCTCATCGTACTAGTCTGTGCCCTTAATGTAAGCATGTCTATTCTCATAGGCCTTCTCTCGTTATATTCGCCCCGCATAGGGAAAGAATCTCGCCTGATAGGCTTTTCCATTTCTGCTTTTCCTACACCCTCTTTTTCCCGAGCCAGCAGAAGCTCTTCTGTAAGATGGTTGTCATCTAAAAGGAACAATTTTCATTGTTTAATACAAAGAAGCAAATTGTCTACAAAAATGTGGTAGCTCTCATGCTCATATAATATGAAGGCATCTAGTTCCAGCATACTAGCTCTTGCCCTTAATGTAAGCATGTCTATCTTCGAGTGATAGCACTTGCCTAATAGAAAGCTCTCACATTTAGCATGTCTAGCCATTGTTTGTGATTATTCAGAATATCTCGCACAAAATTAGAGCTTGTGGTTTTGTTCATCATACATGAAACTACCCAGACGTTTAAAGTTGTTATAGGGAAAATTCATATTTGTTGAAATATGTTAGCCTCACCTATTGGTGTATGTGTCATCTTCTATGACAACACATTTTAGAGGGTGTGGTCAAAGATGTTTCCTCATCGCTGCTCTGAGAATCTTGAAGTTTCCTTTATTAGCTTCCATTTTTCGAATCTTCCTCTTGTTTCCTCGTTTCTTTTCCTTTCTTGATCTTCTTTCTTGAATTTAATTTTCTTCAAACACTTGGATTTTAATAGTGAGATTTTTAAACAAGTGAGTAAAACGGTAACGAAAAGATAAAAGTGCTCTCCGAAAAGAAATTATGAAAAACAATTTTGTTTTTACCGTAACCTAACCGAAGGTTTTTATGCACTAGGAATAAATATTGAATCTGCAGAATGCATAGATAGATCATTGCCTTCGTTGTAACGCTTTTAGCCCCAAGCGACAACCGGTTGTTGCGATAACAATTTATTTTAATTGTGTCTGGGAATATCCGAACGTCAAAGGTACAACGAAATGAAAACAGAAAAAATGGTGGAAGGTGATAATATAGGTTATGAATTATGCTGTTACCTATTTTATTTTTTCTGAAGTTTCAACTCGAAACCATCGTAACTACATTGCTCTATATGTGAAAGTAATAATAAATTGAATCATACCTGTGATTAATGTTATAAATCCCTTCTATTTGCATAGTAAGCCTTGACCTTGATTAGGCTTCTTCTTGTCATTTTTCAAAAATCACAATTTGACATATTGTAAACACTTTGAACAATGACTAGCTTAATTCTAAAGCCTGATTATAAACTTTAATGGTATATTTCTTAAGAGTAATATATATTATATATTTAACCCATCTTTTATAAAACGACGATGTGACCGCGCTCGCACAAAAAACCGTAATGACATTTGATAGGTTGCCATAGAAAACGTTCTGTTTCTCGTTTTTTTTGTAGCTTTGAAAAAAATGTGGCTCTGCGCTAGTGCTTCGCCGTTACTACATGTAAAAATCCATCTCGCGGACAAGTATTAAGTATAATTGCTCATACTCTGCAGAAAATCTTTGGCAAGAAAAGTGATTGCTTCTCGAAAAAGTTCAGTTGGAATAGATGCCTCAAGAGGATAAATAGCCTGATCGTTATATTCAAGTTTTGTAGTTAAAAATCGTTCCCCAAAGGGCTGTAAAAGTCTGTATGAGGAGCCATGACATATTTAATAACCAATTAAGGTAAAAAGTTGTAACAGACATACCCACGTTTAGAACCTTTTATTCTGTAGGTAGAAGGGTTTTATTCCAGAAATCATCATTTGAAAGAACTAAAGTGGAGCCGAACGAAGTGAATGATAATGTTTTTCTCTTTTCAGTTTTTTTTTATGCCGTAAATTTTTGGCAGTCGTATTTTTTGGTTTTATAATATTGAAATATAAAATGAAATTGTATAATATGATTGGAACAAAGGTGAAATTATCTCTTTGAGAGCGATATAATCGAAGATGCGATATAAGTAATACTTGGAGTAGGTACGATATAAAAGATACTAACGCGCTATTATACAATCATTAAGTGCTTATTTCTGTACAAACATAAACAGACAAGAGCTGTACCTGAGACAACAAATCATTATTATTATTAGTATAATCGGGTAATACCAAATGGTAGACAACAATAATATAACAATGATAATCCTAATCTATACCAATGGACACTATATGTACGAGTATGTTCCACAGCATTAATTAAGGATACACAGTTCGAATGCCCAGTCGGTTTAGTGGTTTAAATACCGGGGCTATGATCTCTGGGTCATGGGTTCGATCCACAGGTTGGGCCACAAAGTTCCGAATTTTCGAACATTGCTCGGGTGATCACCTACCCGCATTCAGCAAGCGTGGTGATTATGCCTACTATACTTATTATTGATATGGTAACTTAAATACAATGATTCGTCTTCGCCTCTCAGTGGGATGACTGTAGACTAGGGGTCGGCAAACCGCGGGCCCGCGGACTTCTTACTTGCGGCCCGTAAATGTTTTGTAAATGAGCTGTGAATATCAAATTAAATGCATGAAAGAACCATGATGGAAACTTGAGTGCCATTCTACGAATTGCAACTACAAATATGACAGCTAACATTCAAGAAATAGCCTGCATTTATGATCTCAGGCATCACTTTTTTTTGTTTTTTTTTTCTATTTATTATAATGCTTAAGTGCGGCCCGCCATTAGTTCATTTCGCTATCATATGGCCCTAGCCTGCCATAAGGTTGCCGACCCCTGCTGTAGACTTTACTTTGCACAGATACTGTTCTTATTGGACGTTATGATGATTTCGATCACCACACATAAATTCAGCTGGACAAAAACCTCTCTAGACTGAACATTTTGCTTAGGAGGCGGCTTACGGTTTGGCCATTTCTTTTCTCTTTGTATGCTTACATAACGAAAATTTACATGGGTTGTGCTATTTTACTGGTCTGCACCATTTGACCCCAATTAAATAACTAACTCGATAATCAAAAATTATATTATAAATACTTAGTTATGGTTACCCAAAGTATCTTCTATTTTCACAGTTCTCTTGTAGCATACCGAGCATTTTATCAGAGCAGTCGATTTCACATTAAATACGTGTAGGTTTGGAAATTTATAGCACCTAGAATATTATATCTTTTAGGCGTATTTCTTTAGAATCGCATATAAATAACGTCACAGATTTGTACTTTAAAAAAATGTAAGTACCTAATTCAATCTTATCCTAACTTAATTGAAGCCAGTCAAACTTTTCGTCACGTTTTTACATTTATTATTACAAATTTTCTGTGTGTTTGGTAGATTTAAGAATAGGTAGGTAACTATTTTATACCGTAAAAATGTACGATTCCTATGGGATAGCGAGAAACACGAAAATTCACGCGCAGGAAATCGCGGCAACATTTATATTTTTTTAGTAAAAAGTCCATCCAATGAAAAAAGGAGGATGATCTCAGTTTGACAAAATGAAACGTACAGTCATCACTCATTCTATTTAGTAGCTTTTTTTTATATATTACGCCCGCGACTTCGTACGCGTCAATTGTTATTATGATCGCGATTATTTTTGCAACATTATTCACTGATGCTTCGCTCCTATTGGTCGTAGCGTGATGTTATATAGCCTAAATCCTTTCTTGATAAATGGACTATACAAAACAAAAAATATTTTAAAATCGAACCAGTACTTCCTGAGATTAGCGCGTTCAAACAAACAAACAAACTCTTCAGTTTTATAATATTAGCATAGACTAGCGTACCCGCGAACTCCGTCTCGCCTCAAAGTAGTATACATTTGATTTTGACGTCCTGAATGTCATTGTCACCAAATAAGGAGGGGTTGGAAATTTGTATGAAGAAATACAATTTTTAGTTTAGTTATTTTAACGTTAACTTTCCAATGTTTTTAACACTTATTATCTTATTCCTGACCAAGACAAATCCAATAAAACCAAATAATAAAAATCGGTCCAGCCGTTCTTGACTTCTAAGTGGTGTAACAAACACGACTTTTTTAATATATATTTAGATTATATATTTCATTATAGGATATACCTTAAAGAGCCAAAAAACAAAAAGAAAATCGGTTTGTTTTTTGTCTTCATGTTAATTCATTAACGTAATCAGCCTACACCAGTCCAGGACACAAAGACACAGGTCTCTCCAAAAGGAGCATGTTCCCATAGTCGCCGCTTGGCTGTTTGGTGATTTCAGTTTGAAAAGAAGCACGAAGACATTGATTTCCGTCTTCTTCTGGTGGTACTGGTTTAGCAGCTTCCTGCAACACCAATATACAGAAAAGAAGAGCTGATGCTGCAAATATTTATTTGTGTTGGCATTACACGGTCAAATTTGACATTTTTTTGCCATTATTCATATTTATTTATGACAACTTTTTAGATTACAGTGTATATTAAAAATAACTACCAATTTTAAAAAGCTATCAAGTAGCACGCAGATATAAAAAAAAAGTACAATTCAAGTTAGTTTTACGCATCAATCAAGGTTGTATCATTAACTCTCGATATACCTACTTATGTTTGTCTAAAAGATCTAAATAAGTGTTGCGTAGTACGTGCTGTGGCTCATACCATTGGCAAATTGGCAAAATGCTTCTTCTGCAGATTCTTATGTTGCACCTAATGTCGGCTGTTGGGATCGTGACGCCTGAGGACCTTCAACGCATTTGATTCTCCTGTTTTAGTAGTATGATTACAGGAGACATAAGATTTGTTAGAAATTAACCAAAAAAATTTGAACTTACATTATATTGCTATTACCTTTACGTTAACTATGACCAAACCAAATAAGTCAAAATGTCGGGATAAACCATAAAATGATGTTAAACCCTATTACCTAAACGCAAGTTAAATCCGTAAATTTATTTATTATTTCTAAGTAGATCTTCGCGTAAATTTAAGAAACGTGTCAATAGATTGACAGACGGAAAACAAGATGATCGAACATTTTATTAAAGGGACTCTGAAAAATGGCGTAGGTTGAAGTTTTGTGAAAAAATACTTAATAATGGATTACAGATGCCCCGAGTTTAATGCAAATGGGTTCAGTCTCAAAGGGAATCAGCTAACGGTGGGAACGACCTGATACTTACCTCGAGAGAATCAATGGGCGAACGATAATGTGGGTGTTTAGAGGTAATGGCCTATCATTGTTTCGGCTGGGTAATGTTCAGTCGAAGTTGTATGTAGAAATTTATGCTTATAAAACATAGAATGACAGTTTATTCGATCAGATACCTCGCATGCCGGGCGGGCGCCATACCATTAGGCCACCGAGACACTGCGACACGGCGCGAATTTTTCAAGCATATTCTTACGCTGTGAGGAGCGTATGCGAGGAGATGCGGGTTCGAGTCCCGCCTGAGACAAAATTTTTCAAGTTTATATACTGATATTATAAGTGAAATTAAGTTGCTAAAATATCAAATAAAGTATATAAATAGCTGTTTCATCTTAACTGACTGTCAAACATCTGCAAAGATGTTTCTTTCGGGTGTTAAGGGTGCAAACTCCTAACATTATTTTGATGAAGCAACGCTGGCTCACAGCGTAAGAATATGCTTGAAAAATTCGCGCCGTGTCGCAGTGTCTCGGTGGCCTAATGGTATGGCGCCCGCCCGGCATGCGAGGAGATGCGGGTTCGAGTCCCGCCTGAGACAAAATTTTTCAAGTTTATATACTGATATAGAATGACAGGTTTTAAAATTTCATTGTAACTCTTATTTTTCTCATTTCCACGTTAGCAATTTTGTACGCTTATTTTAAACTATACTTTGAGCAATTTTGCAAGCTGTAATTGTAAATGAAATTCTTTGTATAATTTTTTTTACTGCTTTAGGTGGGAGTAAAACTCACAACCATTCGCTTTCTTAAAAAAAGGATTCCACTTCATTCAAAGAAAAATCATGGAATTGTATTCTTACGCTTAGCTAAAGACGTAACATAAATAAAACCGTCCAAGTGCGAGTCGGACTCGCGCATGAAGGGTTCCGTACCAAAAAGGGTTTGTTGTATGGGCCTCCCTTAAATATTTATTTTATTTTGTTTTTAGTATTTCTGTTATTGCGGTAACAGAAATACATAATTTGTGAAAATTTCAACTGTCTAGCTATCGCGGCTCTTGAGATACAGCCTGGTGACAGAGCAACGGACAGACGGACAGACAGCTAAGTCATAATAATAGGGTCCCGTTTTTACACAAAGGGTAACGGAACCCTAAAAACTAGATACACAGTCATTGACTAGAACTCACCAGAACATTTGAGTGATCTTTCAATTTGATAGCATATAACTTTATTGTTTAATTTTTATTAAGGCAGATGTGGCACGTGGCATTAGCTATGTCGATTCCACCGTTATGTATGTGACTTGTTTTCTTTACACTAGTATAGTTAAGTTATGAAACAGGAGTACCGGCATTACCTTTAGGATGCTTGTGTGTACTTTGAGCTCCGACTAGAGTTTACTATGATTCCTTGGAAACGTAAGCGCGGTTGCAAGTTTGCCTGTCTAAGCTACGCGCTAGTTTCTTAATGAAGCTATGAACGTTTTAATCACATGTTTTATTTTGTTATATAGTAACAAAAACAAAAATAAGTACACTCTAAAATTTTCGGCCGAATAAGTCACCATCATTATCACCAGACTACTTAAATCAGTCGACAGCTAGGCCACTTCAGAAGAAGAATGTTGCCATAATCTCTAACGGCCGGTTCCAATAACCTATCTATCTTCAGTTTTGGCATATCGGAGATAGGAAACAGTTTATATCTCTGTTTTTGCCGTCCAGAGAAACAAAGACAGAAGTTGTTTTCTATCTCCGATATGCCAAAACTGAAGATAGACAGGTTATTGGAAATGGTCGTAAGTTTGGCAAGCGGGTTTTCGATCGCAGTTTGAGCAGTGGTAGAGAAAATACGCTGCTGCCCGTGTTCTTCTAGCAGTAAGTACTCTTTTTTCGCATCTCATGAAACCAATGGGAAGAAATGGGGAGTTTTATTTATGTGCCAGCACTACGCGACACGTGAAAAAGTTTAACAGCCTACAATCATCCCACTGCAGGGAAAAAACCTCCATCATTGAATTCAAGTTACCATAGCAATGAAGGGTACTGGCATAATCATCACGCTTGCCAAATGCGGGTTGGTGATCACAAACCCGAGCAACGTTCGAAAATTCGAAACTTTATGTTGCCCGACCCGGGGATCGAACCTGGGACCCGAAGATCTTGGCCTGGTATTTACGCTTCTAGATCTAGACCAACGGGGCGTCTCGTAAAAAAGCTAAGCAACAAATAATAGCAAGAGTTATTGCTACTAACTAAATAAAAAAAAAACATTGACAAAGACAGTAGTAAAGTAGTTTTCATCGCTGACCCGTCCGGGGATCAAACACGGGACCTCTAAGCTAGTAGGACCTTCACAACCGGTGGTGTTACTCAATAGTGTAACACCACCGAAGTCGTAGTCACAAAGATCTTCAAAACATTAGCAGAACAATTAGCACATAAACCTTAACAGTCCAATCGTCCTTTATTAACTTCCAACAAATCCCATCGATCTAAATGTTTTCTAATGAACCGCCGAACTTGTCAAGTACCCCGTAATTATCCTGACGATGTCTGGGGAAACGGGAATGCCATCGATAGGGTGACCATACGACACATAAATTAAAACCTCAAGTGTTGCTTGTTGCTTTTACAAGCACAAAAATAAAAAGGAACTCTCTCTTTTTTTTAAAATCTAAATAATGGGTTTGCTCTTGACTACATACTTAACTATACGGTTAAGAAGAAGCCTAAGATGGAGCGAGCTTACCTAGAGGTACTGGTTCTCCCACACACCAGCGGAACACAGAAAAACTGTTTGGCGCTGGACTCTGGCAGGAGGGTGGTAGCATCCAGGCGGCCTCTTACGAAGCCTACTACCGCAGAGGGATCTGTTAGCCGTCATCATTGGTTAGAAAACCAAAGATGCCGTTACCCAGGGTGGACCACTAGGAGGTAGATCCAACCACCCCAACTCTACTAATTGTCTTCTTTATCATATCTCTACTAATTGTCTTCTTTATGATCTCAGCCAAACGACGCCAACTACTGGACTTAAGATTTCCCTCGTGGAAAGACCACTTAAATAGTAATGTTCCTAATGTTTATTTTATGATATGCACCTAGATAGAAACATAGCTAGACGAGCCGAAGAATAGTCTTCTGGTGTACTCTTCTGCCCAGATTTTCTTTCTCTTTTCCATCATTGGTCATAGTGCGATCGCCAACTCAACTGCCAAGTGTGGTGGTTATTCTATTAGGTGAAGTCTGTGTACAGCTTTAACAGTTCTGGGTTAATGAAGATGATATTTTGTTTGAAAATGACAAATTAATCAGACACCACAAATCCTTACACTGAATACAATAAGCTTTAAAAAACCCGCATCTTTCTTTTTGTAAAATAATTCGCATCAATGCAATGTTTGAATAATGCTACATTCAAAGGAGGAGTAGGGATAGTGCAATTTATTATATGTTACATAAATTACAACAGAAATATGCATATTTTTCAATTTAATTATTTCAAGCTTCATAATATCCTAAACCATTATAAATATGGTCACATTAGCCATTAGTCTCATCGTGTCTTATTAGAAGTTAGCCAATCGGATATCTAAATCCACAATTCGCACTTCTTGTAACAACTTCATTGTAGAACTTAGTTCTATATTGGCGTAAGTAACTAATAGGTAACAGTTCGTCCACCACAAACTTATTTATAAAATAAAAAATTGAATTATGTGGCGAGAAAAATTCTATACTTAATGAACGTCTACAAGAACACATTTGGTTTTGGAACTTATTACCAGACATAAAGAGCCCCCATAAAACAGGTGTGTGAAGTTAGATTTATCATCGAGGCGGGTATGACACGTGACATTGGCAAGTTTAATTTTTTATTCGCTATGTGCAAAATGGGTGGTGGGAGGGAGAAGCCTTTAAACCGATCGCAGTGCGTGTTGTGGCAGAAATGTGAAAAACCCTGGGCCTGTCATGTGTCAATTTGCTTTATTTTCATAGAATTACATACTAATGTCATAAAGTTTTTCTTTTAAGTGAAAACGTTAGAATTCGCGATATGGGGTCACAGAACATGTTGTGTTTTAAAGTAGAAACATTGAAAGTTTTATTTAAAAATAAAGTAAAGTTCATAAAATAGTTTACGTTAAGTACCGTACAGACACAAAAAAATATTTGAGCGTTTGTGATGTTTTTTTAATTAAGGATTATTGACGAAATTAAACAAAACACACTCAAAAAAGTTATTTACGTGAAATAATTTTTTTTTTTATGAAAAATAGTTTCTAATGACTGTTAAGTGTATTTAAATATTCAAATTAATTTTCATATGAACATTATAATTTGTAAGATAGATCTCAACGGTTCATTTTCATATGGTTATTGTCTCTAAATCCGTGGCAACAAAGCATTTTGTGGAGCATTTGCAGGATAATAGGCACATTGTACGTGATTTCAAAGCTCTTGGACTTGTATAGAAATAATGAATAGAACGAGAGATACTGCTGAAATCTTGAATAACAATTTCAATTACTGAAAATACATTAATTTGCCAGGAAATGGAAATGTTGCAACTTCAAATGTCATTTCATTGTTGGTTATTTCAAAGTTTTAAACTTCAAGTTAATTATTTTCTGGGGAAAATTTAAAATTAAGATCCTTAAAAAAAACGGCTGTCTCAGGTTCTACTCGACTTTCCTCTTTCCAGGCGATTTTGCTTAATGGCTGGCTTATAGCTTAAAGCCATGAATAAATTCGTCAACACAACAAATGTCTTGGTACGAGTAGCTCAACAATTGGAGCAGCCGCCCGATTAGTGAAATTTTGTGGATTCAGTTCTATTGTTACCTAAGAAATCCAAATTGTATCAAAGTTTTCAACAAATAGTTTTGATTTACCTAGGTAAATTTAATTTTTTTTTGTGTGTCGGCTCCAGACGGAACTTTTTTAAATTTAATTTGTTTTTATAAAAAAGAAATCTGTGAACCCAAATCTACGGTAGACGTCAAAACAATCGGCGCGGCGGGGTGTCGGCGGTTTATTTTACTGTTGAAGTTTTCCTTTGGGCCCCGAGTCGTGATAGTTTCAACTACTTTATTTGCTTGAGTATAGAGTCGTTAGAGCGCTGTTTGTCTCCAGCCATTGAAGGTAATGGGTCTTCATTGTTGGAATTGCTATTACCTACTAGTTTTGAACATAAGTACAGATTTATCCCTTAGTAGTTGTTAAGCATAGAATAAAAAGATTGTTATAGACTTTATTAAATATTTTCTTGTTCAACGAATTTTTGCATTAACTCAATTTGGTTTATTCGGTGCTTTGTGCCGCTTCAAGTGTTTGTCTAATTTTTTTTAGGTGGTCATCCCAACTATTTTATAATTTGTAACATCTTTTAAATTAAGTACGTAACCAACAAGAATTGTACAAATACTTACCAATGCAACTACAACTGCAATGTTACTACTATTCAATTTTTATATAAAAAAATCCTTAAACCAAACCTCACACTCGGAGTAAACGCAATAAGAGATCACATGAAATCCTGTCCCCAGCTCCGAGTACATTCTATCTTAGAATGTATACTATATTTTTTTGTAGGTACACGTTATTGAAAGAACCGAAATGGAACTACTATTTCAGTGCAGTTCAAACTAAGTTTATTCGAAACAGTCTGCTAGTTTACAAAGATTTGCTTCTAAAGCTCCGGCCGCGAATAGTTTCGGAGTTGCGACGGTAGATATACCGAAATTGAGATTTTCTTAAAAGCAAAAAGCAAAGAATGAAACAGCAAGCAGGAGTGGGGAAATGTGTAAAGTGTTTCTAGTACAATACTGCTTTTGGCGTTGAGGTGCTGTTCTGATAATTTATACAGTGTGTTGAAAGAATCTGTTAGCATGGTTTTGAAGAAAACATGCGACCCCCTTTTTTGTATAATACGAGTACATGAATCTAACATTCATTATTTATATACCCTACCCTTCTGAACATTTATCTTGTTCATTTGTTTGAAAATACAGTAGATCTTTGATGGGATAGGAGACAAAATTCTCTGCGGTTAAAAATTCCCTTAATGATATTTGAAATTACCTATAACTGTTGAAAAATACTGTAACAAACAAGTAATCCAAGTGTTAATAAAAAAAATGGTTGCCTGTAAAGTCGGTTTTACGGGCGAAGATTTTACGTGACAACGTCTTTTTCTCGGTAGAATATTTATTGATATGAATATAATTAAATTGCACAATAGGAACAAGGAATTGAATGAAAATAAGAATTGCACAAATTTTAACTATAGAAATATATTTTGTTTACTAAAACATTGTACATGTAAACTTAAACTTAACTAATTCCTATTTGAGTGATTTTGTTGAGGATAGGACGATGATAGGAGAAATATGAAATGAAAGGAAGTGTTTCTGCTGTAATGTGTCTTGCGAAAGTCAAGTCTTTTTCCAACGCCAAGAACGTTCGAGAAAGACAAAGACAGAGACACAAGCATGCGCCGATTCAATGCGCCTAATTCTCTAGTGCTGCGCGCGCGGCAGACCGATCATAGTTGAGTGGGAGAGAGACGCAAGGCATTCGGCGGGCCTCTCTCTCGTTCGGTGACTCATCGTAACGTTACCGAGCGTTACACTTTTTCATAAGTGACTCCCAGCCGCAACCTAATTTAAGACGTTGTCACGTCAAAAAAACTCTTATAAAGTTTTGACTAGGTTACCCATAAACGCAAATATACAGGTGAAATTTTAACCACCTTCCAAATTTTAATTTAAGAATCTACGTAACAAAAAACAAATGACGTATTTTTTCTCTTGGTATAGCCCAGTACAAAATAGTCAAGTCAAAACACTTAAAAAATGTCCGCCAAAAATCTAAAATTTTTGATACGGCCGCCTAGCATCACTTTTTTTACGCAATGCACATCACATTCATTCATTACGATACTAATCATGAGTTTTTTGATTTTCCCTTTTTACCTAAACAGGCCTAAAACTGTAAAAATTTAAAACTATATTGCGAAAAATATTTTCGGATGAAAACTTGATTTACATTTTTTACTTTATAATATGGTCTCTAAATACGATACTGAACGAATAATAAATTTCATCCTGTATATAATGGTTCTCTCTGAAATTTAATTAAACATGGTGGACATCATCACATTAGTGTTCTCGTCCTAAAGTAAGAAGCTAATTTAAAGCATTTGTTTTCCCCAAACAGAGACAAACAGGATACTTTAAGAACCAAAATGAGAAAAGTGTTTAATTTTTGACCCTAACCCGTCCGGAGATGTGCCCCGTGCTTGTATTCGCTTTACGTATAAGTCATTCTGTCAAAGTACCTATCCAATTCAGTAGTTTCCCAATGAATATTTAGAGCACATCTTCGTAAGGAAACAAAACTAGTTGTTCTTAGTTTTACACAGTCGTATAAATCGACCGTAACAGGCCAGTCGTAAAGTGCAAACATAAAACAGAGATAGAACAATACTTGAAGGTTTTACTGACTTTAATATCACTTTTATTACGGTTCTCTAATATGCATATGATATATCGCACTTTGTTGTACAGTCAACAGATTAGCAATCCAAATTCGTTTAATCTAACTCTAGTTTTTGCTACTTAAAGTTGAAAATCGTATGTGGTATTTTTGTGGTGGATAAATACTGTTTACTGTACCTACATTGTAGTGTTGCAGATTACGTTTTGTTTGTTTGAAATGGGACTCCAATAAAACTGGATATATGTGGTTTCATTAGCCAAACAAAGGCAACCCTACTCGTATGTAGTCCTAACAAAACTTTCTGATAACTAATAAGATCGACTAATTTAAAAACATAGTGACAAAATTGGATGTTAAGACAAGGGATAATTTTGCCATCTTTTCAACATCATCAGGTGACATCAAGCTATTGTATGTTGGCTTGCTTAAACGAAGGAATTTACCAAAGAGACAAAAGATAATATAAATTCTTTAGTAATACACGAGCTGTATAAATTGATTGTTGAGAACCATGCAAAACTAAGAAATTAGTACATTGCTGAGTACTAAAAGATAAAAATAATTTAATTATAATTACATATTTTGGTTTCCTTTGTTTTATAGTTCGAAGCGGCCTCCGATTTTCGAACTATCTTTTAAATATCAGAAAATATCCCTACAACTGACAAATTGATGTTTTGTTATATACTAAAACAACTATATATTAATATTATATTTTTATAATACATAGTGACTTACTTCGTAATTAGATGATTTTTAATTTGATTGTAACATTGATGTGATTTAATTACCTTGTTAAATGAAATAAATGTTTATTTTATTTTATTTATGACTAGCTGTGATCGCGATTATTTTTGCAACATTTTTCACTGATACTTTGCTCCAATTGGTTGCAACGTGATGTTATATAGCCTAAAGCCTTCCTCGTTACATGGCCTTTCCAACACGAAAAGAATTTTTCAATTAGAACCAGTTCAAACAAACAAACAAACTCTTCAGCTCAATAATATTAGTATAGATTCACGAATACCTCGTTGAGGTCATTATGTAATTACTTATACCATCTCTTGTACCTAAATGTTTGTTGCCCTTCTAATTATGTTATGAATGAATAAGTGAAAATTAATATGAATCTTATGGTCTCATTTAAAGAAACCCTGATACAATAATCGATTGCATCTGGTGCGGTTCTAACTCAGGACTTTTAAAAGATATTTCGTGTTCCTATAAATTCTATTCTTCTCCACGAATAATAAATATGTACTTTTAAGTCACATGCCAAGAATTTTAAATTTTTTTCGTTTCCATTTACACGCACATACATATACATACATACACTCACGCCTTTTTCCCGGAGGGGTAGGCAGAGACCACATCTTTCCACTTGCTACGATCCTTACAGACTACTTTCGCTTCATCCACATTCATTAATCTTTTCATACACGTTCGTCGGTTTAGGGTACTCTTGACCTGACCTTTCTTTAGAACTTCCCCGATTTGATCAAGATAAGTTCGTCGAGGCCTTCCCCTTCCAACATTTCCATTCATACTCGCCATATATATCTTTTTACACACGCACAAACCATCTTTATTACACCGTAACACACTTTCTCGAAGACAAATCTGGACAAAGCTTCGACTGAGCGCCTCGGCGGAATCGCCCGATGATCTGTCCCTATCTTACGCCCGACCACGTGTTCTATTTCGTGGAACAATCTTACACTCAAACCCGGGTACCGCGTGGGGTACAAAGCGTTAATTTAAAAAAAATGTATAGTGGCTTCTATATCAAAATCTAATGTGTGGAATACTGATATTTCCCAGATAATGCGAAGCGCTTAATCAAATCAGATCACCCACAAAGCAAACCCGACCAGTGACACGGGTGTATACAAGCTACTGTATTCACAGTTGCCACAACGAATACATAATTTATGAGGCCGTATCACATTTTCCTGTGCCATGGATATTACGTGTCTAGTCTCATCATGGTATCATCCGCTGTTTTTAATTTTATAGCGAGCTTGGTACTAATGCTGTGCGGTAAGAGCTTGAATATCATATTCTGTTTTGTTCTCTAGTAGTCTTTATGAAATGAAATGAAATAATTTATTGTTTATACCAAAATACAGTTAAAACACTAAAATACAGTTCGGATACAACTTATTTTAAAACACTTATTTGTAAGGTACAATAACTTATAGGTTACTCAAATAAAATCCTTTAATTTTCGTATTAGTTCGCAAAAAATGTAGATGGAACATTTACATGATTGTAATAACATTTCTTTTTCCCTTTTAAACTTTAACAATAAAATAAAAGTATTTAACATGTTGCAAAAATAAAAAAAATAATAAATAAGAAACTTGATTGAGTCAGTATAACAAAGAAAAACATTTTTTTCAGTTAAATAATAATAGTATTTACCAGATTCCCTAAACAATAATACATAGTGGACAAAATATACATACTATATAGTATATTTATACATATATAAACTTAGTTTTTCTATTTACTTATTTACCTACCATAAATAAAATTTCAGTCTGATCGTAGTCGCACTCTTTTAAATACTCCAAAAGTGTCTTTCGGCATAGGGCTTTAGTTTTGTTCCTCAAATTAACGTGTTTGCTAATTCGATTGTATAAAAATGGGCTAAGAAAAAAGGAAAGTGATGTGCAAAACAGTCTTTCAACATGCTGGAACTTTATAGACGTCATGTGGTCTGCGATTTGAATAATTGTTTATGGCTGCAATTTATAGTTAAGCGCTCTGCCGAGACTTCGTCCACATGGGAATGAGCTGAATTGCACTCTTAGATATATTGCGTTTTCGATTGTAACGCAATCTTTCAAGATCACTTAAAATATTTAGACTAAATGATCTCTAACCCAAATTGAGAAAATATTGACTCCTTTTAATTTTATTTTAAGGACAAAACTCACACATCCATCCAAACCTTCAACTTTATAATTTGTAAGGTAAGATAAGATTTGTAAAAGAAGTGAAATTGATAGTATGTATGAAGCATCTGAATCAAACCCGAACCGATTCTCGTATCGGACTCGAACCATGGATTAGAGAGACCTTTGAAAACCGGTAATTACACCACCCAAAATTGAGGTCATGAACCTTAATAATCTTATGATTATAAAACTAGGAATTTAATATTTTTGTGTTACTATGAAATTTTGATAATGTCAGGAGCATCGTCTGTCACGCTAAAGACTCGAGCAGAGTAAACAAATTTTTATCCCTTCGCACAACGAAAGTGCAACTAGAGTGTGAAATAAAAAGTTAGAGTAAAGAAAGTTAGTTATTTTCTTAATCTGCATCTGCTCATATGCATAAAATCTAATATTCTTCTATAGGAATAGTACTAAAACAGTTTTAAGTAGGTACTAAAGTAGCAAATATACATAAGTTTATATTTTTAACCATCTAAATATCGAATACGATTCTAAAATTCAACTTTTTAAAAACAACCGCATATTATACGAGTATCTTACAAAAATGTTTATCCTGGAATCATTCGTAAATCTCCTAACAGCTGAGGGAGAATCGTGTGAAGATTTCTGTGTTTGTTGAAAAACACGAGGGGTGCTTTGCAGACGAAATTTATTGCGGAAAATAAAATCGCATTTCAAAAATACAACATTTATAAAACGCGATTATTTGTCATGAGTAAAGAAAGCCGCTCGTACTCGTACGTGAAAAAGTCTACAAGTATAAGACTGATGTACCTGTTATTCCTAATATTATTATAAATGTGGAAGTGACTTTGTTTGTGACAACGACAAAATACTGAACCGAATATTATCAAATGTACAAAGATAGGCTAAAGCTGCTGGATACAGATATCCCGCGTGATAAAACATAGTAGTTATTGCGAGCAGAGCTGCGGAAGAAATGTAACTTATTAAAAAATTACAACTGTCTGAGTATTTTTTAAGTATTACTTTCATGCTTAAATACCACAACCATTTCTAGTAGCAGTAATAATGAAGGTATCTTAAAACACACAAATAACATCGTGATTTTGTACAAAAATCTACACCAGGCTCCGTTCGAAAAGGTGAGCTTAATTTCATTGAGACGATTGGATTTAAAATGATAAATTGTTAATTAAAGCAAATCACAAAAGCTAAACATTAATCAAAAGTCTCTATTACACAGACGACCCGGTTGGTGTAGTGGTGCGGTGTTAAACCTCCTTCACAGGGCCCGGCCGGGTTCAATTCCCGAACGACCTTTTCTAAATTGGCTTGGGTCTGCAATGAGTGGGGTTATATTCATGTCATTCATGTAAACATTTATTTTAAAAAGAGGCTGACAATAATGACCGAGTTTCGTGCGCTGCTTCTACTCTGCACTAGCCTACTTGTCCCGAAGCAGTGGTAGGTTTAAATATAGGGACGTGTGAAAGTGCCTCCTGGGGCCTGTTTGCAGAAATAAACTGATTTTACTGTTCAAAATGCAATTAAATACAATATCTGGAATCGTATTTATATTGCTTTGATCTAAATGTTTGTGGTAATTAAACATTAATCATTTATTTAGAATCGTACTTTTAGTCTTATTTTATTATTGATTAACTAAAAAGTAAAGACATCACTAAAATACCCTAAAGCCGTCAACATTTTTAAATAGAGCTTGCCATAATCACCTTTTAGGGCTTTTGTAAAACTTAGTTTTATTGAATTTTTTTTAGCGCCAACATTAAAAACTTTTTGCCCGCCATTTTCAAATCAGATTTCTTCAGCCTAAAAGGTTATCAATAACGATGTGTTTTCAAGAATTTCAGATATAATGCGTTCTGAAAGAGATGGATTTAATAACGAAGTTTCAGTTTACACAAATTACCCAAATCCATTGTCTATACATCTCGAAACTGAAATCCATTGTTTGCCAATTTGTCCCGATGGAGAGTTTAGTTACGCCACGATTGGAAGTTTTCTCGTTTCAACAATCCATTATCTCTTTTTCCATTGAAGTTCCCAAAGATCATTTGTGTCTCAGTTAAATAAATTGACTTGTTAAACTTTCGGCTTCTCAATGCCTTTTCCATAATTTTAATATTAATACATTCGCATTTCCAAATTGCATTTAGTTGTTATTTTTTGTTCACTGAGTTTAACAAAGTAGATTTTCTGTCGTTTCAATTCAATTTTTTTTTTTATTTCAACGAAAATCTAACTTAAACTGCAGGTAGTTGTGTTAAAGCGTAGAGCATACATAAAAAACAGTATTTTCCAAATTGATGCCTATTGGAACATAAACATTTAACAAGTTGTCTCAATGTTTGACACCACAATGTAATAGACAGTTAAATAAACAATCAAATGTCCTTAGCTATATTTATTTATACAGTGTAAATAACAGAGTATATACATGTGGAGTTTCCAGAAACAACGTACGTTTTGTGCAAAAACTTGCATATTTTGATTCTACTGGATGACATGACATGTGATCACGGCCAAAAACAGAATGGCACTATCAAATGGAAATAGAAAACTGTAATTTAAATCATGCAAAAAAGTTGTAAAGTTAGGTTGTAAGGTTATCATGTAAAATTATATTATAGGCCCATCTAATCCGTTGTATGTGGTCGACACTAGAGTAGGCCTATTAAAATTAGAATAAATGTCACCGTATAATGGTAAACTTCGTCAGTTCATAATTGAACGTCGATGGATTAGAATCTAACCTAACCTAACCCACCGTTTAGTTTATAATCTCACTCGTTGTTTTGTAAACAGAACAGATCTCATAACTTTACGGTGACATAGTCACGCTTGTTCATGGATACGCGTAAAATTTTTAACTCCGTGAGATTATAATCTCTCGTCGAGAGATCACGATCCAACTTAGTATTAGTATTATAGTATCTTATATCATAAACTGACGGGGTTCAAAGTTTTACCATCACAGATAAATAAAGGAATTAATTGGATAAAAAGATGCTAAAATAGCTATTGTCAAGAAAAATATATTTTTCCTCATTAATTTTGTTTGCGGTTACAATCAAATAATTGAATCAAATAGTGTTTTCTTTGTGAACTTAATAAACCTTAATCCCCAACACCAAACAAGTCCAAGTCACCTTTCCCTCCAAAATGATTTTATTCTAAGAGATGTTCTGCTTAGATACTATTAACGGCATGATATTAACTAAGTGAGATTTGCGCTCAAAGTTTATTAAAACAGACAGGTCCTTTCAAGCAGAAAATATCATTCAATGGTATTTGTTTGTTAATATCGATTTCTATATAAGGAATAGAGCTTATGCTGTGTTGTATTAGCTGCGGTTTTTTCCAAACAATGAAAAAAAGAGGAGTTTTTTCAATTTGACGCGGGTTTTTTGTTTATAAATTACCATGCACAATGATTTTATTGTCAGTTTGTCACAAAATGAGGGCCTACTTGAACATGAAGGTGCTTTTTTACTTATTAGTTTTCAAGCTAAAGCCGTGTACGTAAGGTTGAATTTCCATGAATTTGCATTAATTATGAAACTTATTACATGGATTTAATAGCGGACATTTCGAAGAGTCTTTTTTCTATTGCAGTGCAGTTGTATATTGTTACTCATTTGTGCTAACACTACATTGCACGAACATTAATAGGCAGTTTAAACATTTCTTCTTAAAGCACATCACGACTTAGAAATTTAGAGCCTTCAATCGATGCAAACCTATCAATCCTTAAATTCCTTATTTCAAAAGTGGACTTGCCATCCTCGTTTTGCTATTTCAACTAGCGAATATCAGCTCAGACTTGATTACAAGGACGTCTCTATATTTATTACCCATGGGATTCTTGTGTGAAATACGTAGCCAGAATCTTTCGTAATACACCTATCTGCTTTGAAACTTCTTCGTATTTTATAAAAAGTAGGTACAAAAATTTCTTACACGCAATTGGAAGTTGTAAAAACTCAGCTCTAAATTTTGTATATTACTTGTATACTCTATGATCAAAGAATCTTTTTTTTTTCAATGGAAAATTGCGATGCCTTAGTTATTGTTAAAACGTAAGAACATATTCGGTGTTTGCCCTTTGTTTTGGATGAGTTAAGATTGTTCGTTTTGTAAATTAAATTTGATTCAATTGATGTGACAGAAGAACAGCAATAAAATGAAAGGTGGGGTAAGAATAATGTTTCAAAAAATATGTGTTGGTATGCAAAGAAATACAATTACCCGTTTTATGACTTTTTTATGAATAGAGCGATCTGAAATCATAAAATTTAAGACGATATAAAAATGCATATTTTTTTTTTCAATTGACTGGCAAGAAATAAAATTAACAAATAAAAAAAACTTGTTTTTTTCTTGTTACCAATCCTGAATTAGACTACCTACTGCAGGACTGCAGGACCTTTGTTGCAACATCGCAAGGTTTTCGCCATTATCGCCACGCTTGACAGACGATTTGGCTACCGCATTTTGGCCAATGGTGGAAAGAGACGATCCTGCCATCTTTTAAGGCGAGATTTATGTTGACATTAAATAAATTTAATACTTAAACGATTCACTTTAGCAATCTTTTGGACAAACAATATAAAAGTTAATAAGTTCTTAACTTATCCTTACTCTTAAATAACATTCATTTTTGTTCTGATTTTGTCATATAGGTGAGAAACACATTTATCACTCCGATCAACAATGTGTCCCAAAAATAGATTTTCTAAACAATAGCCTATTCCACTGTTCCAAGAATAATTCAACACTTTTATTTTTTATTAATTATTCGCACGCGTCTATAAACCGAATAGATTCAGTTTAGCAATTACAACAACAATGCCATTCCATGCCCCTAAACTTAGATTCCATAAGCGACGTACTAAAAGCGGCGGACCCATCTCCTAGCCATCCAAATGTGACGTTGATAAATGATGGAACGCGCTGCCATGAAGAATATGATTTGCATTCCCTAAAAGTTCGTGGACGTTCGCAGATTGTGTAAGGTTTAATATGACAAGACTGAATGTCTACTTGACCTATGAATTACGTACATCATCTTCGTATGCTATAAAGTAATATAAGTTTAATTAAAAAATTATGAAATTTTTTTCCGGATTAAACAAACAGTTAGCAAATGAATCGGAATTTGCTTATTATCTATCTCCGAGGCAAACTTTATCTATTATTGCCTGATTGAGTAACAACAAACACACATCTAAACTTTCGCATTTTTGAAGTGAAACTTCTTTATCGGCGTTGGAAAAAATTTACCGTCACTAAAAAGTTTTCGGACCGTCACGAAAAAGTTTTCGGTTGCGCGTCACAGCGTCACATTTTTCGGTTACGCGCCATCTTTTTCTTGCCCCTACCACGGTTGGTTCAGACGATAGCAAAAAGGTAAAGTGAAATAATATTTAACCAATTTAACCAATTTAACCAATTTAACCAATTTAACCAATTTAACAAAATTTAACCAATTTAACCAATTTAACCAATTTAACCAATTTAACCAATTTAACCAATTTAACCAATTTAACCAATTTAACCAATTTAACCAAATTTAACCAATTTAACCAATTTAACTAATTTAACCAATTTCTGGAAAGTTGCATGTAGATCATTTTTCGAAAAATAAGGCCATAAAGAAGTTTCACTTCTTACGTGTGTACACTAGTACACGCACAACTTTTTTTCATATTAGTAGGTATGTTATAAAGGTAGCTTGTGCTATTTCAGCCTATAATTTATTTCCGTTCCACATCTATATCCGTATGGCCGTTTTGGCGTGATTGACTTACAAACATCCCTCCAAACATTCGCATTTATAATATTAGTAAGATTAACCAATTTCATGATTCTAGACAAACCAGAAACCGAGTCTTGTAAATGAGAAACCGATTACTTAATATAATTTGAATTCAAGAATGGCCACAATCTTGTATTTACTCTGGTATTAGCAGTTAATTTAATATATTCACCGAACTTAAGTAAGCCAACTAAGATCAGGGAATACTCCGGCTTACAAACTCATCGAGCCGTGAAACTACAATGGCCGCCATGAATCAATAGTATCCTAAATAAGTTAAGGCGGGCCAAAGCTAGTTGAATAACGAAATCCTTCAGCTAAATGTATTTGGGCTTACGAGACGAAATAGTTTGACCAATCGCAGTCAGAAATTTGTTAAAGATTTCAAGTCACGCGCCAGCGTTGTTGACAGTTTAACGTCTACTGACAAATTGGTTGAAGATAGTACGATTATTACTAAAGCTGGATATGAAATAATAACCAAACCAAACGAGCAAAGATCTTTATCGACACCCTGATTAGAGCCCCGTCTTCTTCTTGTTGTATGGTTATGTTTCAATAATAATCTGGTGTCTGAGTTCTTCCAGATCTTCCAAGACGAGACCAATTGCTGAACGCCTTTTCGACTTAAGCGAATTTGGAAAATAACGAAATCTTACCCGGGATCTTTGAATAATAGGTGTTTTACAACACTCCCCCGACCGAATTGTCAACAACAACAGCCAAAAGATTTGAAAAATCAAAGTTCAAAGTTTCAAAGTTGCTTTGTAAACAATTACGGTCAGCTTGAATCTAGTACCTATTTACTTATTTTTCTTCCATGTTTACTTATGATTAAAAATTAGCTTTGATATTAGCATAGCAATTGTTTTTAATTTTCCTATCGACACTATCTGACAATAGAACACCCACAAAAAAAGTTTAATCTATTATTCTTATTTTTTTATTCATAAAAGTTTGAATTCCAATTGTAACACTATTAAATATTAATAAGAAAAAAGATGCTCAAAATCTTTTACCGCGCCATAAAAAGTTATGCATCTCGAGCACTTCGCTAAAAAGTAAGGAACCGTTTAGTTCAATGCGTACCTACATAATAATTTCAATTGAATCATCACCGTCCCGTCAACAGTTTTCAGAGTGATTAATACAGCTTTAGTGTCGGGTAAATTCGCATCGGTTATCAGACATGAAGGCCGTTAATCAGTTTTAGCTGCGCTAATCTCCCCACTCTACACTGAAGTAGTTTTGTAGCTCAAAAAAATCAGTCTTTACAGACGAAGCAGATAATTCTTATTTATTCATCACCATCTCAGCCAATTTACGTCCACTTCTGCACCTTCACTAAAGATCAGGCTGATCGGTTCCGCACCACCAGCACCGAGCGGTATTTGGCAACCTTTACCATATCTTCGGTGCACCTGGTACGGGGCTTACAATTTGTCTGGTACGCGGTTGCAGAACCTTACAATGATCTTCGGTTCTTTTAACTATTTATCCCGCCCACTTCTACTTAAATTTTGCAATTTATACTTCGATATCAGTTATCATAAATTTCTAATAAGGACTTCTTCATTTCTGATTTTATTACACAGGGACCAAACAATGCTCTTTCCATTTACCACTATACGACCTTGAGCTTTCTTATGAAGCATTATTAAGCAATAACGTTTCAGTTCCATGAGTCATCTTATAAATTGACATTTTATTTGTTTGAACATGTAAGGTAAATGTTGAATATCCATGAAGATAAACAATTTTACCATTCGATCAATATTGGAATTTTAAAAACAAATCAGCTGTAGCCTTATCTATAATTCTATTAATTTTGATTTGAGGTCATTTGCTATTTCACCGTATTCTATACTAATAGCTTCTAATTTTCCAATTAGACTCACCATAGGGTGCATTATTCAATTCACGGAAGTGATAATATCACCTAATTAAATGACGTAATTGGTTATTAAAACCAAAATTCTCAGAGAGAAAGTCATCAGAGCAGAGCTCTTGCGGCCTGAGCTTGAGCCTAAATGCATCTCTTGTTACAACGGCATGAAAGGGAGGAGACCTGGCGGCATGAAACCCAATCCCTAGCAAGGTAGTCCTCTTATATGGAATGCAACCTACATGGATACCCGCGCCATCCCATATTGTGGCTTTTAAGCAACGCAAATAAGCAGCTGGTAAGCTACATATTTGCGCTCTGTTATTGAGACAACGTGTTCTTGCGGTCCAAATGTCCAAGTTATTTTAAAAGATCTGTCTAAAAAGCTGACTTACGCAACTAATGATAAATAGGCTGTCAGTTTCTTTCGGCAGCGAATGAGCATTCAGAGATACATCGTTTTGGGCAGCATTCCCAGTGATAACTCTGGAGCTGTATCTTTAATTATTGGTAATTTATAGTGTAGTTTGTAAATTTACCAAATTTTTTTTTGGTTGGCTTATTTCCAATATTATGTAAATTGTAGTTTTTTTCAACTTGGGTAGTATGTTAAATGAAGTGGCTGCCCTTTTTGCACGGTATTAAATTAAATTTTCAGCCAGCGCTGGTGACTGGTTTGGTTTATAGTTTTTGATAAAAAGTCATTAGTGCTGTAATTTAATTAAAAGTTTTGACTTTGAATTTTGGAATGTTAGGTTTACAAACTGGAATGGCATATCTATAGGTCATTTGTATAACTAAAAATGAACGCTTCCCGTGGGTATAGTTTTAAACTCAAATTTACACATGCCTACCTACGAAGTTGCGGGAAACAACTAGTAATTATAAAAAAGCGAAATTTATGTCAACGACGTTAAGATAACTCGATATATAGGTTGTTGTGCTATCATCTGTACATAATGCATTTTGTACTTTATCGCCACGCGCAAAAGCAAATTGTCAATGAAACTTCAATCTTAGTGTAGTTTTTTATACATCATTTAAATATATTACTTATTGGTTTTTATTTTATTGGTGTTGGGTACAAATAAATGCATTATTTCACAGCCCGCGCCGGCGGATTTCTTGTATGTTGTTAGTACTTGCTTACTCTGTTTTGGTGTAGGAAGTTTGTGAGCTAAAATCATTAGCAAAGTAATTTATAATTCATATTTTATTATGAATATCCGCAAAGTAACTCCGGAGTCTATTTATTAATACAACATTTAAAGTTTCAAATGTACATTCAAACCATTTCTTATCCTAAAGATTTTACAATATCATCCAAGCTTAAAAATGACCAAAGAGTTTTCGAGTTAAAACTAAATGTACATTTTGTTGGAACCATTTTTGTACGTAAAGTACATTTCTCAGTAGGAAAAAGAAATATTAGGACAATGCAGTTGCAGTTTTATCATTTTAGCTCAGTCTAGATATGTAATGTTTAGCTTTGTTTAGAATTATCCTGATTTTTCATAAATACTCGGCTAAATTACTTTTGTTTTAATGCAACCAAATCCTTATAAGAAAAACAGATTAAACGTCAACATTCTTAATTTCATTGACTTTGTTTGAAATGCACAATACCATAAATATGGTGTGCTAATTATTTCTTATTGGTTGAACAAATATATTTTTGTCTCCCGAATATTTTTAGTATAGTAACGATATAAACATACTTATGTAATCACGATTGTACAGATCGGAGCAGTGTTCGTGTATTAAAATTGGTTAGAATACTAGCATTGTGGCTATGTATATTGGACACATTCAAAGTAATAGTATGGTGTGGTGCCAGCACACCCAAAGACTATTCTTATTGCAGCGGTGCTATCACCCCTTCTTTTCATATTCTTATTCATTTAATCACATTAAAAGCTTTCTATGGATGCCGTAAGAGCCAACTAAAGGAGTACTGCTAGTAGGAGACGGGTAGCAGGTAGATTTCCCCACCACGGCCAAACTGCGATCGTCGGCCCAAGCTTGACGATTATGTGCGAAATCCTCCTTTTTAAGAGGCCAGTGTTCATCAGTGCAATGATATATGTTGGTGAAGATGATGATGGTGATTCTTCTTCTTCTTCCTCAACCGTTGACCCAATGCGGCGTGTCGGCCTCTTTGCATGAACGATTTCGGGTCTGAACATGCAACCCGATCATTTATAAGTAATAATGATACTATTAAAGTAACAAATTTTAATATTGTAAAGTAATACCGAGTACTGCCGCAAATAAGGCTGCAATGTCATCGTTTTAAAGGAATTCCCAACTAGCCTTTGCCTTAAATACATCTTAGAATTTGGTTTATGACAGAAATTTGGTAACTAATATTCATGCACATTTGCTAAATATAACGAATCATTTAACATACATTTAAAACAAAAGCGCTCGCTTGGTTGGCAAAAAGTTGTTGATCAAATTCCACCAGGCACTTTAAATTGTTTTCAAAGATTTGTATTTCAATCATACAAACCAGTTATTTGAACTTTGTTTATTAGGTAAACTGCATAGTACGCATCGATTTTCAAATGTTTTTCTGTAATAATGGAAAATCAGGGATTTTTCAAGTACCTACTACTCAAGCATCACCCAAAGATTCTGCTACCCTAAGATATTAGGCCCAACAAAAATAAGACAAGCCACCATATAAATCTTTGTTAAGCTTTGATAAGTGAAGCCGACGCCCCCGCTTTTGGGTAATGGCCACAATAACTTACATCCTGGCTTCTTTACAAATGACACACCATTTTGAAAATGGTGCTTTGTATTGATTTTAAGAAAAACATCGACTGATGATGTCGTAGTGAACTAGAGTTTATGTTTTTTTTTAAAGCAAGCGGCCAGCATGATTTAGGTACATGAAAATAAGTTTTTTCTTCAGGTACCATGCACTGCTTGATGCCATTTGTAATGTAGTGTCCTTTAGGCGATTAAAGGGTAATTTCCAGAAGAGCACGTCGTATGTTTACCAATTACCAAATGGGATTATGGCATAACCCCTCTATTTAGAGTAGGAGTGTCCAGAAGTAGAGAGCATCAGTCCAGGTTGATGGCCACATTTTTCGAATGGAATAAAACATAAAAGTATTCCACAAATTGTATTTGAAATCAACACCAGCAATTTGATTGCTTAAAAACCAGACAAGTGCGAGGTGAACTCGCTCACGGAGGGTTCTATACGAGGGATCTATTTTTAGGACATCAAATTGATCTTATAAGGCGCCCGTATCTCAACCCTAAATACAGTTCAAAAACATAAAAGCTGTTTGTTGTTGCTGTTTTTAAATATCTGTAACAATATTTATCTCAGATGTTGGACGTACATAACCAAAAATATTGATTAAACTCATCTGGCTTACAGCGAAGCCTTGAATAAACTTGTGTCGACGAATTTATTCGTGTCGTGTTGTGTCAACAAAAAATGCTTAAAACAGTTGTCCGTTAAGCGTTAGGTTGTGGTTTCAAGTCTCACCAAAGTCAGCCCTAAATTTTATTAAAAAAAAAGATTTTTCAATGTACTAGGCTTCGCGACAAGACAGCGCGGATTTCTTGTTATTATTTTGTATGAATTCACCTGCCCTGCATTGAAAGAGGGAATGTATTTTACAGTAATTTAAAAAATATTTTGGGTCTGTGAATACTATTTGATCTAGGGATTTAGTAGTCACTAATTTTAAAGTGCTGATTATTGTTAGAGTCTTTTAAGGTTATCTAATCATAATGGTTAACAGTTTTTATTGCCAAAAGAAATTTAAACTGTTTTTATTTAATTCGATACTTCCTTATTGAATATTTTTAATAAAAAATATAATTAACAATTATGTTAAGTATAAACAACTCTCACTTATTTATTAAGCAAATATTAGGGGTTAAAGTATGAAATTGCCGTTTTGTATGGACGAAACCGAGAAAAGTCATTTTTCCATACTAACAATTTTTTAGTTTTTTAAAAACGCCTGAACCGTTTTCGATGCAATTAAAGGTGAAAGTTATATGGTTATAAAGCAACGCATTATAGTATTAAAATTTCTTAAAATCAAAGTATATAATACAAATATACTTAATTGAAGCAAGAAGGTCAGCTGACACATTGTAAGGGGTCTTTTCAACGACTTCCTTTAAAGTAATAAGCACTAGTATTGCATTTTTTTTAGTCAAAAGTTACTTTATTTAGTTTTTGATACAATACAAAAAGAATTACGCAATAATATGACTATACTTAAGAGCTATAAACAAAATAAAAAAGGGGGAAAATAATCGGCAATTTCATACTTTAACCCCTATTAAAAAAAAAATCAAATTAAATAAATAAATAAATGTGGACAACATGACATTATATTGTTCTGATCACAATTTGAGTAACTATTTAAAGTACTCGTATCAAAAACAACGAAATTACCACAAACACCCAAACCCGAAAAAAAGTAGAAATACACTTCTTTTCTACATTCCGGGAATCAAACCCGAGACCTCGGTGCGAGCGAACCCTTAAAAATCGGTGTGTACGCCACTCCACCATGGAGGTCGCCTAACGCTTAAGAGGAAACACTACAGCGAGAGAATTGAAAAATAGGTATTTGTAAAATCTATTGCTGTCGCGCAGTGCCAAACGCATTCACCGCAGAGTGTGATAGAGACAACTGCTTCTTGGACCGAAAATACCTACTAAAAGCACACCAAATCAACGTTTCGTAGTCCGCTGATTACTTTTCCAAAACTAGACCGATCTAAATATTTTTTTCATTAAAAATTAAAGAAAGGCTTTGGCCGTGTTCGTATGTTTTCCTTTTTTTCTAAAATTTAGCCAAATTTGTTTCCTGGATGTTTGAACACAGCGGAAAATCTGGCAAATTTTTTCGATTCTTGAGGGCTCATATCTTTTTTATTAATTATTTTATGAAAAAACAGAAAACATAGAAACATGCTAATAGTGGCCATAGATTTTTATAATAAAAAATATTGCTCTACTGGCATTATCTAGGGAGGAAACAGGGACTACGTTTGTATGGAAAAACGGCCGCTGTATTTCCTCGTAACCATTTACAATGTCTCAGCTAATCATGGTACAAAATAATCCGACTAAATTTATAGGCTATAATTTATCGTCATTTGATACCAAATCACATTACGCTTTTAGGCAACTTGATACCTACAGAAATCTGTTGGTTAACGAGGTGTGGGAATCTGTATCTATCTTGATAATGTTTTATACCTTAACGTAAAGGCGATAAGTAATAGAATTCCTATTATTTATGACACGATATTTGTTTTAACGAAAGAAGATTGTAACGACACTTCGTATAGGTACAATATTGTAATAGAATACCGACTCAATCTTCGGTATCTATTAGAGGGTATATTGTTTTGTGTTATTAATAGAAGTACGTTGACTTAGCTGCTTTTTCTCTTGTTCATTACTTTATATCAAACAAATATTAATATGTGGGCGTCATTGACTTGACTATGATGACAAGACTGTTTGGTGACAAAGAACTTAGAGTATTATTATAACTTTGTCAATTATTCAAAATTGTTTAAGTAAATAGATACTAATAAAACAAAAATATTGAAATAATTGTTATCAAAGACAATAGTTATTTATGACTCACAATTAGGAAAAAATAACTTAGTGTTGTCATTTTGTTTAGCTAGCAAAATAACAAATACAGCTTGACCTCTTTTTTTAAATTACAACTGACAAAAAGGAGAGGTTCTCAATTCGACGAATTATTTTTTTGTATTTCGCCACATAACATTTTACAGATGACCAACTCGATGTTATTTTTTTTTGTTAGATAGTCCTGCCTAAAGTTATAATCATCCTGAGGGGTAACTAAATAGGGTTGACATTCTTACGAAATTAAACTATAATAAAAAAAAATTACATACACACGTTAAACGTGAAAGGTAATCATTTTAAGTTGGTAAATACTAGGAGTAAAAATCTTGTTTGTAAACTGATCAGAAAATACTTCTACCAAGCTCCATACGATTTTCCACGACACGAAATTAGATAGTTTTTATTTCAGGAAGCACACCACCAAGCAAGAGATGTAAACAATTTTCTATAAAATACATTATCACGGGTAAGAGCTAGCTACCCACCAAATAAAACCACAAAGAAGAAAGGGTATCGAAAGGTCATGGCTACTCAAATTATTAAGACGATAGTCCACTACAGTCAGGACCTAAGGAAGCGAAAACAAACAGATGGAGCAGTGAATTATTTTGCCCTAGACTGATAACACTTGACACAAAGCATTTTCAGCTTAGCTCATGTCGTGTACATGTAAAGCAAATGCTCTCTGATTAAAGCGTGGAAACATTGACCTTAACCAATAATGGCAGTGAAAATAAATGTAAATTCTGATGCTGATGTGTTTCTAGTAATATATTTTACTTAAAATGTAATTTTAAAAGTTTAGTAGACAATTTCATTGCAGAAACATATTCTTGGTGTCGGTATTATTAATGGGTAACAACATGTCTTAGTGATATTCAGGGTGTAAAAGTTTTTAAAGGGTTTTTGATAATATCCAATTTAAAAGCTCTTAAACGGAATATAATCATACAATGTCAAAATTTATAACTTATGTTAGTGATTCGAATGCAGAACTTTTCGCTATCCGGGCAACTTCCAATAGAGCAAACTACTCTACACATCACATTTGTATCGTTAAACTCATAGTGGTGGTTTGGTATGTACTGTAAAAAAGGTAAATATGTACAAATAATTTTTAAAAGCAACAGTTTTAGTGGAAAGGAATCTTTAAAACCAAATGCCGACTCTTTGGCGGCGACTAAAGTTCATAGACCTACTTATCCGTGTATATTGACTTAATAATACACAGAGATGATGATATGACTGCGATGAAAGTCTAACTTAGAACTGAAGCTTTGACTCTGCAATAGCATTTCATACTTATGCACAATATAAATAACCTTGACGAAATTTTTGATCATTATTTTTTTATAAAACAATTCAAAACATATAGGGTAGTTAGTTATGCTACAAAGTACAACAGCCATTCATTATTTAAAAAAAAACTATATTAGGAGTCCATGACATCCTAAAGGGCGTTACAGCAGTGCTTAGTTGTAATTTCCGGAGCGAAAATCTTACCTTGCCGTAACACAGTCTTGACTAGCACGGAAGGTAATGTAATACTTTATCTGGGTACCGACAAAAAGTTATTGTAGCTAACATACGTTTTATTTTTACCTGCTCAATCATAACTTTAAACTTTAAACGACGATTGTAATAATATCTAAGTAACCTAAGTGTGTATCGTAGACGTAAGCCTTTTGTTCTCTCTCATTACATTTAAAGTTCTTTTTGTTGTCAGCTATCTGCTACAATTTATTAATATTGTAAGTTATGTAAGGATCAATGTACCAACTCTTAATCTGAACTAATGATTTATTATTATTATATTAGTGAAATTGTCATAACAGCTTTGGTTACAGATGCTGTACCAGCAATGAATGCACGATAATCTCTTTAACGCTGATCGACACTAGCGCCACATGGCCACTAAACAAAAAGCCGTGACAACAGCGGTCGATGTGACGGCTGGGACATCGCTGATGAATACAGGGTGTAAAAAAACTAAACACAGATCCTGAAGCTACGCAATCTGTAAAGCAAACCAAGTGATGTTACAAAATATTATAGTTGGGAAATGGTTTTTATTTTTGGGACTCAAAAAATATTAAAATACATAGCGCGCAATGTATAGCAGCCAGAGCGTGGACCACTTCGCTGGAGATGGCTTCTAAGTTCAAAATTCGTCCGCGGTGAGCCGTACGTTGCGTATTGAAATTAAAAAAGCCTTATTATGAACGAAATAATAATAAAAAAAAACACTATGTTTATGAGAAAAAAACTTTTTCAGTGACCTTTGGCAACATAGTTTGTAATAAAATGGAAAACAAAATTGTGACTTTGACCCTCAATATCTTCGGAACCAGCTGTTTCCCAGGTATGGTCTTGAAGAAAAAAATTATCCTAGTGATAGGGACAATACGTGGTTTTCGGATCTGCGTTATGCTTTTTTACACCCGTTATGTGATTGAATGAATGAATTTATTGAATGAATAAACGATTAATTATTCTTATTCTTATTCTTATTGCAAAAATTCTTTTCCTCCCGATTGTACTTACCTATCTTCCTTACCCACCTACCTTACAAATACAATTAGGGGATCCGTTGGCACCATAAAAATGTTAGGGGATCGGTTGGCGGTGGATCAGATGCAGGGGATCAAATGGGAATAACTCGCCATAAGCGCAGCTACGTATTGTATCTAAGAGAATGCAAGGACAGAACAAAGGCCTGGGGCCTTATTATTTCTATTTCAATCACAGTTCGATCGTGATTGAATTGTACGATTTTGATATTTAGCCCATACTAGAACTGTCAAAAACCTGCTATTCAATTACGATTGTGATACGATTAGGTTACACGAATTAGGGGCCTGGACTTAAATTTTTCCTGATATTGTTATTTTATTGCGCATAAAAATGGTCACTAAAAATTCATTACAATTGCAGATCAAATAAAGGATTGACTTTAGCCCCGAGGCATGTGTCGCAAGCAATAAAGGCTTTTGATAAGTTGTTTTTTTTTTCAATTCAAAATGTCTTTATTTTCATGAATTCTAATCTGATAAGTCCAATATCTTACGTAGGATTCACTGTTAGCTCTCAAAAACTATAAATCAACCAATCCTATTACTTACATGATATTAACAATTTAACACATAATTTGTTCTCAAGTACAGCCGTTATACCCAATTTCATGTATTTGAGACATGATTTATTCTTATCGCATAATACATAAATGAATCCGAAAAGTTTATTAATGGGCATTTTGAAGGTGGACGGTTGCTCTCCTAAAAATCGTGTACTGAATTTATAATAACTATCCCTTACACTCCCGTTACTTTCAGTTCACTTGAGTCATGTTTCAAGGCAGGAAACATTAATAATTCAACTAATGACAGCTGTTGTTTGCTAAAATAATTATGACGGGTAAAAGCGTAAAGAAATTTAAATATGATTGTTTTTTACCTAGAAAAATTATCAAAACAAAGAAGCCAAGTGATTCATTAGGTATTTCAATGTAGAATTAAAATCAAAATGTGATCATAAGGATGTTTACAGAGGATTCTGAATATTGATAAAATACTATTGATATCATTTTTGATTATTAAATAATACTAGCTGACCCCGCGAACTTCGTATCGCCTCGGAATAATATAATTGGATTTTGACGTAAACCGTCACACAATGTCATTGACATCAAATATGGCGTTTACCTTACCATGTTACACCGACAATTTGCGATAAAATAATATTGCGACTATAAATTGAGATGTAAGCTATCCTATCTTTCAAGTTGGATCAAACAGCACACGGTGTGCAAATTTGATTAAAATCGGTTAAGTAGTTTAGGAGTCCATCGCGGACAAACAACGTGACACGTAAATCATATATGCTAAGATAATAATATCAGTATAAACTTGACAAATTATGTCTCAGGCGGGACTCGAACCCGCATCTCCTCGCATGCCGGGCGCGGCGCTTTAACCATTTAGCCACCGAGACACTACGTCATAGGCGTCAATTTTTCAAGCATATTCTCATCGCTGTAAGCCGGCGTTGTTTCATCAAATGTTAGGAGTTTGCACCCTTAACACCCGAAAAAAACATCTTTGCAGATGTTTGACAGTCAGTTAAGATGAAACAGCTATTTAAATACTTTGTATGACATTTTAAGCAATTAAATTGCAATTATAATATCAGTATTTAAACTTGAAAAATTATGTCTCAGGCGGGACTCGAACCCGTATCTGTATATATATAATTTAAAGTACTAAGATAATATTTTAAGTCTAATAAACCTACAAAATATTTTTATTTTATACTAAAAGTTTCAAATATGTGGAAATATTAGTTTATTTACATTTAAATCCTCGAAGATAATGTTTCATATTAAAGAGTAGTATCATATCTACTTGTCTCAATAGGAGTTATTTAACCTTACTTCTACCATACATCAGCTGAATGTTAGATTGATCTCCACTTCTTTTTAATAAACTATCATGCCCGAAAACTATGATGGATACTTGGTCAACAGACCTAGTGATATGTGATGCAAACATGCATCACGTATCACTAGCGCTAGATCACCAACTAAAATGGGTGTGTAATATATAGTATAACAACATATCATATAATGATCAAAATATATACAATCAAATGATATAATTTTGTTTAATATAACACTTTTTACCACGCTTTTATTAGCTTGGGTTGTATCTATCTATGTATGTAATGGAATCTTTGAGCATAAATTTGACCGATTTCCAGAAGTTTGATTAATTTGAAACTTTGCACACGTATCAAGGACCGATGACAATGCAATAATTTAATAACAGTTTTCCCAGTTTTCCTCTGTAAGAGGGAGTAAAAGAGATAGAGCTAGCGCGCGATCTGTATCAATTATGTTTCCTGCATAGGTTTGGACTTACAGTCGGTAAAGAAGGAATCAAATCTTATAAACTAAACTAAAAAGTAAAAAATAAATTATAGTTTAAAAAACTAAAAAACCACGCTTTTAAAACAGATTGAACTAAAAAATTAAAAATAAAACTGTAGTAATCAATTGAAAAATTCATGTTACTGTACAAAAAGCGTGAGGGGCTTGATTTAGATTGTTGTAAATATTTTATCAATAATTTACTATATCTGTGGATATCATAACAAGCACCCCCACGCTTTTTGTACAATAATATGAATTTTTCAATTGATTACTACATTTTTATTTTTAATTTTTTAGTTCAATCTGTTTTAAAAGCGTGGTTTTTTAGTTTTTTATTTAATATAATGATGAAAAGATATGATTTTAAATTACATACTTTAAAAACGAATAATTAAAAGCTGGGATAAAATCATTTAGTATAACAACCGTCTATTATAACACTCACATGATATAATGCTTAAAACAAATAAATTTCATTTAGTATAATAACATTTGGTATAACGTTTATTAACGATAACACTCCTTTTTTATAACATTTAAAACAGATAATGATTACTTGATACAAAGTCGTTAGAATGCAGAATTTAAAGATACCAAATAGTGTAAATTCCTAATCTTTAATAGTACGAAATGCCATAAATACGCAAGCAAGGAGGTATGCATGCACGTAAGCAGGCAAGCATGCATGCATTTGTTTTGCTCTTCTCCGGCGCTGCGGGAAGTGCAGTCCTTCCGCCCTTGCGTAACAAATCTCTGGCACCCACACTCGCTTCCGCAGCTTCGGCTTGATGGTCACCTACGGCGACCAGCCTCAGCCGCTACAGCTCGCCCGGGCGCCCGAGCTTCGTTACTGCGAGCGAGGACTGCACTCCCTCCGCGCCTCCGGCTTTTAAATTGCACTCTAGTGTAGGGCAGACAAGTACCACGGCGGAAAGACCACGGCGAGTCGGGATTCAACCAAATTCTTAATTTTACCAATATCAGTACGGTTATTTCTTTTAATCAATATTTAAAACGTTTTTATCTCAAATTATAGATATACGAAATGATACGTATAACAAACAAATTTATATCAAATGAACGATACATAAAATTAGTTTTATTTCAAACGATTTTATTTGTTATGAATGTTATACTAAATAATATGAAATAAATTGTATGTTATGTAAAGTAATCGTTATGTCAAACAAAATTATATCATGTGTTGTTGTAACAAATAATTATTATATGAAGTGATCGTTATTAAAGTTTGATTATATCAAATGATTGTATACAACATGAGACGCACCCAACTAAAATGCGATCAGTTTAAGCATATACTGATTTACAATATTGTAGCGAGAGAGCAAATAGAGAGAGATAATTCTGTAATATTCAATATCTACCAGATTCCTTAATTTTATTCTGCAAATAAAATTTCGTCTTGAGATAAAATGAAACGAATCGTCCGGGAAAAAACATCTGTTTTACATAATCAACTGGATTGATGTAATTGTATCAATTATGCAGTTTATAGTTATTAGGTAAAACCAATTTTGAAAACTTTGAAATTAAAATATTTTTCAAATTTATTAGATAATAAGAA
The DNA here is from genome assembly GCA_949315895.1 of Anania crocealis. Taxonomy (NCBI): domain Eukaryota; kingdom Metazoa; phylum Arthropoda; class Insecta; order Lepidoptera; family Crambidae; genus Anania; species Anania crocealis. The sequence continues at coordinate 15,416,395 of OX438863.1, forward strand.
CATTCACCGTCATCTTTTGTGGTTATATCGTAGATATAGAACAGTAATAGGTGGATCTGGTTTCGGAAAATTAAAAAAACAGTTATTTTAAATAAATTATGATATTTGTTGATAATGAAAACCACTTAGAAAGAAAGAAAGAAACATAAGATTTTTCATTTTTCACAGTTTTCACACCGTACTTTCAATAAAAGACAACAGTTCTCGTAGAATTTTAGTCACCATAGTCAGTAGGTACCTCTTATTATTACAGCGCCCAAAATAAAATAAAAAACGTTTTATAACAAACATAATAAGACCTTGGAGTATTTAATTTGATGTTAAGAATCAAGCTTTATAAATTTATAAAATAATTAAATCTTCACTTGCGGGCTGCGGCGCAAAAATAACAATTCCAAATGTTAGCCATATCCACGGTTCACACATAAAATCTCTAATTTCCGACATTCTGTTAGGGTCGAATGTAATCGGGTTATCATAAAATATAACCGCCATTTATCCAACAAATAATGTCGTAAATAATATCCCACACAAAAACATTAATGAAAACATTGAGCCAAGTTAGTGATTTGGGAAACTAATCGGGAATTGAGATTAACGTAGATTTGTATTTATTGACTTATGTACGATACTACAGTCGATATTACTAAGAAATGTATTATTTTTATAATCTTACAATGTAAGACAACGGTGAAGCCTAGAACTAAAACTTTGACGTTGCCATGTAAATAACAAATTTGGGCAGTATTTACATAAAAAGTCCTGAATTAAAAAATATATAACAATTGTTGATGACACAGAAACAATAATAAATTCTCGTATATTAATATCTAGAAAAGCAAAATAGTTTAATATCTAAATGACGAAATCCTCACATATAACACAATCAAAGGAAACAGCTCTACCATGTGTTAATACGCATTCAGTATTAATATTGACTAGGCAAAAGTCATATATTTGGAGTAAAAAAATAGGTTAAATCCAAATATTGATCATAGACATATTTAAAGACACATTAGAAATCAATTGTCACAAGACATACATCTGCACTTAAACAGACAAACAGTTAATTTACGTATTAACATATTAATGGAATGAAAAAAAATGGATACACAAAATGGAAAAGAACAATATTTAAACGAAGTGTATTAATTTAAAATATTGCATTTACACCGTTATGTGACGTCATAATCACGTCTTCTGTTGCTTAACTTGGCTTAAGCGTTTCCCCACTACCGTGCGCCTAAACCGGAACGTTTCTTGTGATCTATTGAATGGGCCTATTCTGCTTTTTATTCCAACATAAGGCTAGCAATTAATTCTCTACGCGAAAATGATTTTTTCGGATTAAAAGATTAATTGGAACATATTGATATGAAATTACTTATGCTATGGATTGTCGTTAGTTTAAGTATCTAGATATAAATGAAGGTACTAAATGTTATATAAAGTACTAGCTGTCGTCCGCAACTTTGAACACGTGACTAACTATATCCAAGGAAAACCGTACATTTAAAGTAACGGCCTATTATCACCCCACTGCTGGGCTAAGGCATCCACTATTGAATTAGGCATAATCACCTCGCTTGCCAAATGCGGGTGGCTGATCACAAACCCAAGCAATGTTTGAAAATTCGAAACTCTTGTTACCCGACGCGGGGATCGAATCCAGGACCCCGAGATCTTGGCCCGGTACTTAAACCACTAGACCAATGGGGCGTTTAATAACTTACGCATAATTGTAACAAGTAATGAAATATTTTTAAATACCAGTAGCGAGTTAGTGAACTGAACTTGCAGTTCTTTGCGTGGGATTTTATGAAATGATGTTATCAAATTGTTGAAACTAGACTGGTATGTTTTAACGTTAACCTCAATTTGCTGTGGAAATCCACGTTGGATTATTATTTTGAACAAATAGAATTTTTTAAAATAAATAATGGGCTTGCTCTTGACCACATACTTAACTATACGGTTAAGAAGAAGCCTAAGATGGAGCGAGCTTACCCAGAGGTACTGGTTCTACCACACACCAGCGGAACACAGAAAAACTGTTTGGCTCTGGACTCCGGCAGGAGGGTGGTAGCATCCAGGCGGCCTCTTACGAAGCCTACCACCGCAGAGGGATCTGTTAGCCGTCATCATTGGTTAGAAAAAGAATGCCGTTGCCCAGGGTGGACCACTAGGAGGTAGATCCCACCACCCCAAATTTATCTATTTGCCCTACTACGGCAAAGCCGGGACGGGGAATGATTTCAGCAGTTTGTGTATATATGTATGTGGGTATTTATGTGGGTTTTACATTTGTGGCTAAGCTACTGGGCCGATTTAGGTATATGAGGTATCAATCAATTCCTAATAACAGTCCGGGTAACACAGACTACCTTTTGTTAAAAAAGCTACATGGTAGATGCTACGACAATATATTGGGGTACTTTGAAAAAAAAGTTAGCAGTCATAACGAGTGGGGTGTCAAAAGAATGAACACAAAATTCCGAGTGCAAAAAATTTTAACAATACCTTCAGCAGCAATTTTTAGGCTTTCGTACCCAAGGGTGAAAACGGGACCCTATTACTAAGACTTCGCTGTCTGTCTGTCTGCCTGTCACCAGGCTGTATCTCAAGAGCCGCGATAGCTGGACAGTTGTTTTCACAAATTATGTATTTCTGTTGCCGAAATAACAACAAATGCTAAAAACAAAATAAAATATGCATAAAAGGAGGGCTCCCATACAACAAACCCGACTTTTCGCTCGATATCAATAATGGCAACAGTGTTTACCTAGTCAATGGTACGGAACACTTCGTGCTCGAGTCCAACTCACACTTGGCTGGTTTTTAAACTATTTATGCCTTTAAATAATTTAATCTCTACAAGCGCATCATTATCATTATATGTGTATATATATATGCCTTTATCAGTCCACCGCAGGATACTCTTGCAGTCTGTATCCTGCAGTGATATTATAAAATAATTATAATTTATTATAATGATCGGTTATTATTAATAATAATATCACTGTCACGCTTGTCAAGTAAGTTAGAAATCGCGTTTATACCAATGGTAGAGAAAAAGACGCTGCTATCCATATCTTTCGACAGTACTCCTTTAGTCAACTCTTACAACACCAATCAGATGAAAAGAGGTGGTGATGCTCAAAGCTATACGCTATTACGCTGGCATCCAGTGAATAGGAGTTTTTTTTGCTGCCTGCACCCTAATCTTAATCCCTCAACCCCCAGGAGGCAGGCGCGTGCCGCGATAACAATTGATTTCAATTGTGTCTGGAATAACTCACGATCGAGGGATTAAGACATCAGAATTACCATTGTAAGCAAAATTTTTCCCCAAATGCTTTTTTTAAATAAGCATTTTAATTTAACAATTAAAAATACTTATTTTAAAGCAAGTTACGGAAAACTATAATCTTTGATTAAAACAGTACATAAATAAAGAGGTTCGTTTTATTTTCTAATGCCAGATGCAGCACTGAATAATATTTAATTGAACAATTAAAATAGATTCGGAGAACTGATTACTTGTCAAGATATCTTGAACGTTGACTAATTTATCCAATAGTAATTTCACGGTCCACTAATTTGCTTACAGATTGGAGACATCAGCCATGTTTGGTGACATTAGACGTTCCAAGTAAATCAAGTGAAAAGTCACAAGTCAATCAAATCAACATCATAAAACCGGGCAATAGTTATTTGAAATTTGAAACTCTTCTTGCCCGACCCGGGGTTTGAACTCAGGACCCCGAGATCATGGTCCGGTACTTAAACCACTAACAGGGCGTTAAAAAGAGAAATTTATACCGAGAGACTGTAACAGCCTATAATCATCCCACTGCAGGTAAAAGGCCTCCATCATTGAATTCAAGTTACCACAGCAATGATGGGTGCTGGCATAATCACCACGCTTGCCAAATGCGGGTTGGTGGTCACAAACCCGAGCAATGTTCGAAAATTCAAAACCTTTTTTCCCCGAGGATCGAACCCGGGACCACGAGATCTTGCACAGGTATTTATACCACTAGACAAAAGAGGCGTATTGTGCCATAATGTCAAGTATAAGCATGTTAGCGATTATTTAGTTTGCTGGGAAAAAGATGCTGCTACCTGTCTTCTACTAACAGTACCCCTCGACAAAAAAGCACGCATTTTGTAAATGAATCACCGAGTAAGAATATTTTGATCAACGATTAGATTTTCTTTAGACAGTCTCCTTTTCCTGAAAAATGTACCTTTCCACATTTTTATCTATTTTATGGCTCCTAGGATGTGCTGAACAAAAGCTCCCGAGAGCTCCCGAGAGCTTTTAAGCACAGCTGAGCTAATAAGTGGAACTAATGTATATAACTTTAACCTTCGGCATACAACGTGAAAAAAAATCCTTACCCCTACAACGTGGGGTTATTATAACCCCATAGTAAATAGGGTCAAATTAAGGGTATTAATTAAATACAACGGCTTACATAGAGTTTTTGGCTTAATAACTTATATAGTAATAATTAAAACCCAATTTAATTAAGAAAATAAACTTTATTTATGAAAAAGAACACAAAATACAAAAGTGCTTCTAAAATTCAACAAAGTTCCCATAAATCTAAAAAAAATTACGTGGGTGATTTATATTTATAGGAATTTTTGGTCTAAGCCAATATTATTAAACTAGAAACATAACACATTATAAAAATATACAGAAATAACTAAGTTTGTCTACCTATTCTAGCTAGATCATTCATTTGTATAAATCGGTACATTTTGGCAGATCTGATTGACGTGTTCCTTACATATTCCAACATCGTCTTGTACTATAAAATAATTTATATTGGCATGATTCAACTAGGAGAAAAACAAGGTCAGTGGCCAGCGTTTACTGCTGCGGGAATCATCGTAGGTTCTTGAAAGCTCGTCAGCTAAATCGACTCCACTTTTGCTGTATTGTGAGACAAATTTTCTTCAAGTAAAGCCGCCGCAATATTATCTTGAATCCTATATGCCGTGTTAGTTAAACTATATCTGTAACAGAAAATAAGCTACATAAATATAATCGAAATTAGATTGAAAATAAGAGAAAAACATAAGAATGCATACATACCTTTTCAGCACCGTCCCATACAACGTGGGGTTAAAAACACCCGGGACCCGCTATACCCACGTGCATACACGATCGCGGTCCGCGCCGCACTCATCCAAGCTTACGAGTTGACGTGGCAATGCTTAACGCCCAGCTACTTGAAATTTCAATGTTATTGGTCGATTATTTCTCATAAATTTACGTATTTTTCTCGAGCTGGGGTTAAAAATACCCCACGTTGTATGCCGAAGGTTAAAGAGACAAAAGCTCTCAAGAGGCTTGAGGGGGCACGGTATATTTCTTCGAACTGGCTAGACAAATGAGGTCTAGACTTTTAAAATATCTTAAGTAGACGTTTGAGCTTACAGCTTGCTAACCACATCTCATTGTTTATTCCCGGCATTTAATATTTTTTAATTATAGTTATTTGGCCCGAATAAAATAAGAAATGGGCTGCTTTATTGAAACAGTAATTCTTGGGTAGAAATCAGTAAGTAAAGTCAGTTAACTCGCCACGTATTTCAGTCAGCTTTATTCACTTAAAAAGTTTGCAAAGCATTCGTAAAGACGCAATTATTAAGTAGGTAAGTATTAACATCATCATCATCTCTGTAAACGACTACCACGGCTAGTATTCTTCCAAGGATCTTAACGACAATCGTTTCTTCACCACCAGGCGGCTTGCCGTTTCCTTCTTCAACACGTGTATGTCCGTTCGTCATTCCTGAACCTTACGAAGTTACGACATAGGATCTAGCCCCAAGGACCTAAGTTCTTCTTGCTAATATGTGTCCCGCCCACTTCTATATTAGTTCAGCAAATTTTCGAGCAATCTTGGTTATTTAAGTTTTTTCCTGAGCTGTATTCCACGAGACATCTCAGACTCAAAAATTGCACTTTCCTAAATAAATATATTATTGATAAAATTCTGACCAAAAAAAAAAGAATTGTTTTCACTCAATTAAAGCCCATCAAACTCCAATAGTCTGCCGAACGTATGGCTTCAAAATTTTACAAAACCAATTATGACAAAACTTTTCTTTATCCAATAGTCGAGGAACTTGTCCTCACTTCTTTACACTGAGTCAAATACAGAGTACATATAAATTACAAATTTAACAAGAAAGCTGCGATATTAATATTACCTATAAAGTTTTAATAGTTTAATCTTCGTATGCCGCTTATTGACGATATTACTGTGATTGACGAGCAAACGTTTTAATAAATTCAAAAACTTTAACAATATTAGAAGCGTCCCCTTAATGTCCAGGCATTGAACCACAGAAGACCTAATCAAATATAATTTCGTTTTTTATTCTGAAATAACAGAACGAATCTCCTTTTGCTATTTTATTTTGAATTAATAACCCAATTTACGATAAAGTACTTCGACAAAATAATTCTTTCTTTTACAACAAACCTTTGTTTTCTAATTGTGATACCTCCTTTTTATTCTCGAGTCTTTCCACAAAATGGGCAGAAATAATATGTCCATAAAGAAAATACGTGACACAAATCTAATTGACGCAATAATCAGTATCTCGATACACAAAAATGTAATAAGCGAAACATGGCTTAGGAACACACTTTCGTATTGAACGGAAATTGAATATTTTCTGTATTTTCATACACTTTAAAGCTACAAAAAAGAGCTTGTCAATTTAATACTTATTTTCATGTTAATTAAAAATCTAAAACACTTCCCTGATTCACAAACACAAACTTACACAACATAGACACAAATAGCGTAGGTGTCTTTAAGTTATAATAATAAACGAATTAAAAATTATACAGACTTAATAAATGTTACTATAATTGAAATTATTCACAATTTTTTTTCTAATTCTACTTATGAATGCAATTGAGCAATCGGATGTTTCGATATACCTGAATAAAAAAAAATTGTGCCTGAGATAGGACCCGAACCCTCAACCTTCTGCTTATCGGATGATTATTTTGACCATTAAGCTACAAGCCTAATTTATAGAATAGAATAGAATAGAATTTATTGCTCAAACTGTGTACAATGTGCAGTTGGAAATAAAGGTTAGAGGTAACAACAGTGTACCCATAACGGGCATGCAATATTTACTCGTAACATTAGTGTTGAAGTTTTACATAAAATAATAAGTAGCTAACACAATTTTGCTTAGGTTTATTGCTTATTGCTGTGAGCCAGCGGAGCTTCATCAATGTATTCAGTTAATACCTCCAACATCCGATTACGATAAAACAGCTTTCAGGCAAGATTCAGAATTCAAGCAAACTAATTTTTTATTCAAGAAATTGTATTTACAATTTACACTAGCAATTTCATTGTTCAAAGAAGATATTCAAAACTAATTTGATTAATATTTTAATCTTAGCTTTTTACATAATAATTAATTTAAGTAACTAAGTGGCTAGCGCTCTTTTATTTTGTGTTCGTGTGCCTTGCAGGGTGTCACATGTGTTATACTATTATATGAACAGTAATAACTAAAAAAGTAATGCGCCATTGTTCTAACAAATTACTGGAATTCGAAACTAATCAATAAATAATAAATAAACATTGGTTTACATATATTTAGGACAATATCACTATTTAAAACAATGATATTTAAAAAGTATAGATAGGTTATGCCCTTACAAAACTATCGAAATATCTGTGCCGCTTGCGAACAACTGCACACATACGTAATTCTTATTTTGTCCTTGTCATACTCGTGAAAAGAACAATTATTTTCTCTTTCATGGATTTGAAAAGACGCACAATTGTGACGTTTTAGGGACGCATATTGAGAGCGCATGTAACATATCTATTACTTTTAAATATCATTGATTTAAAAGCACTTTTTTTGTTGAAATCAGCAACAACGAACACCCAGACACGAATAATAAAACCTTTAACCTTAAAAAAATAGTAAAACATTTTTAAATGAGGTCAAACTCTCGCAAGCCGCTACAGTCCATCAACTCTGGACTGAGCATTGTATTTGCTATTACAATCAAAAGTAAATGTTCCGGAATTGTGTACACATCGGAACAATTAAATTATCCAATTGCTGAATTATTAGGGTAAGGCTATACTATCGGCTGTAGTTTTTTTTTTATACTTTGGAAATGAAAATGGAATAGAAATGAAGTATAACATCACTTGGTTTGCCTTATGGTGACGGTAAATAAAAGGATGCCGCCTCTTCTCGACCTAAGGCTGTTGTAAGAAGGCGACTTATGAAGAGCTGTCTGACAAAGTAGGTAGCAGCGTTTTTTTCTACTATTACGTAAAAAAACGCGAAGTGTTTTTTTCATTCGATTGTTATTGTTGATTTGCAAAAAACCACGCTAGTCTTAATAGGTACACTCGCGTTGTAGGTACACGCGCACAAAAAAGAAACTACTTCTCATAATTAGGTATTACAGTCTTCGAAACCGTAATTTGCGTAATATGTTTCTTTTTATTACAACATACAAAGAGAAGACATTTTTATTTCAACGCTTTTTTAAAAATACGACTAACATAACTTTCTACTCAGTTAATGAAATTTCGAAGGTATCCCTCGAAAATTCAAAGTTATTTGAAATGTAAAACTAAAACTCCACTACAACTAAAGGGTAGTAAAATTTGGTTGCGAGGGCGTGCGTGCGAAGTATCTTTATACAGGGTAATCGCCAGGTATAACTTAACAACAAATAATTAACATAACGGTATCATGTGAAAATTTCTATATTACACATCTGTACTAGTATAAATACGAATATGAGTCAGTCTGTTACCGCTCTAAGCTTCATATGAAATTTTGTTCAGATATTTATAGTTATTGTATATAGTTGAAACTCCTGGTAAGAACTTCAAATTATTTTTATCTAGGATAGCTTCCCCTAAAAGAATGAAAAATCGGCCAAGTGTGAGTGGAATTCCCGCACTGAGGGTTCCGTACCAACTTTAACTAAAATTCTACAATATTTTGTTAACTGCAAAAAAAAACTTTGTTTATTATAGTGTTTGTATGAAGGACAAAGTTATATTTGCGGTTTTTGAAAATGAGATAGATCTCCCAAACTACCGGTTTGATCTCGTCCAAACCAATTTTCGTTGTAAGTTTTTTTTAAATCTACATAACGTATTTTTTTCAAAATTTTCACTTGCTTAGTTTAAAAGTTAGAGGGGGACACCCTTTTCACCACTTTGGAAGCTTCTATTTTCCAAACGTTAGACTTTTGGAAAAAATGGTTTTAGAAACCTCAATGTTATTTTAAAAGACCTATCCATAGATATCCCTTGCGTAGGTTAGAGTAAAAAAAAAATGTTTTGTTTTAGTTCTATGTATGGGAAGCCCACCTTAAATATCATTATTTATTTTTTTTGTATTAGAATCTTAAAGCGGTCAACAGGATACACCTACCTACTTTTCAAATATGTAATGCTAATACTTTCAGAATAAAGTGGCTGTGACATATGGACGGACAGACAGACAGACAGACAGACTTGACGAATCTATAAGGGTTCCGTTTTTTGCCATTCGGCTACGGAACCCTAAAAAGGAGTAAAAATATTGTATGAATAATCAATAGTCTTCCAATGTAACAACAAAGATATCAATTAAGAAAATTATAGGTTTTTAGGTATAAGAAACGCGAAATACCCGAGAATGCGATATAATCGAAGACGCAATATAGTTGAGACCGCGATATTACCGAATTCCAAGCGACCAAAGTCTCGAGTAGACTAACTGTTAAACCAATGAATTTAGCCTATATTATATTTGAACATAAGTTTAAGGGTACCTACCTAGTGCAAGCAAATAACAGTATATTTCGGCTTATATTTACCGAAACTACGAGTAGTTATTTGCCCTTTTAATTTAACCGCACATCCCTAAGCTTTGTTCATTGGACCGAGTAGTGACGGACTTTCAGATTGCTTCCGGCGTTGTCGAAGCTTTCTTTTTAATAGAATTCAAAGCAGTAGGCCTGCTGCATGGTGATTGTCAAGGGGAACACAGATTAGCTTTCCGCTGTACTATTATGCCGAAGCCAACAGAAAGGGTTATGATTTCAGCAGTCTATGTATATATATATATATATATGTATGTTGGTATTTATGGGGGTTCAACATTTGCAGCCAAACTACTTAGCCGATCTAGGTGAATGAGATATAAATTATTGATTCCTTATTGTAGTCCGGGTAACATCAAGTGGAGTATCAAACGAAAGAATACAAAATACCATCAACATTTTTTTCCGGAACAGATTGTGAACATTGCTACTCTTGTAAATTCACTCAGAGAACAACTCAAAACTTGAGTTATTTGATTCATGGTTTATACCAATGTACCTTATTTATTATGAGTTTCCGATATTTCGGCACTGTTGCGCCATGATCACGGGAGTTCATGGCGCTTGCAACAGTGCCGAAATATCGGAAACTCATAATAAATAAGATTACCTACATGGTATAAACCCCGAATCAAATAACCCTAGTGATAGTGGCCATGAAAGTTTAAATTAGTATACAAATGACTTTTTTATCACCTTCCAAATTTTTTATAGGCCAGGCGTTAAGTATCGTGTTTAGAGCCCTTTATGAAGTAAAAACTGTAGTTCAAATTTTCACCCGAAAATAATTTTCGCAACACAGTTTTCAATTTTTACGGGTGAAAATTTGACCTACAGTTTTTACTTTAGCCTGTAAAGGCTCCTTCTCCTTATATATAAGGAGAATCAACAACTTATGAATAGTATCGTAATGAATGATTATGATGCGCATCACGTGAAAAAAGGGTTGCGAAGAGGCCGTATCAAACATTTTTGTATTTTGGCGGACATTTTCTATGTGCTTTATCTTGACATTTTTATACTGGAAATAGAAACCAAAAGAAAATATACTTCATTTGTTATTTTTCTCATAGATTGTTGTATTAGAATTTGAAAGGTGATTGTAATTTCATCCTGTATAACAAGGTCTATACCTATCGCTCCCTAATCGATTGATGTGTCTCGTGTGGCAAGAGCGAGTGGCGCTTCCTTCGGTATTTTAGTGCGCGCGCGCGGCTCCAACAGCAGTCGCGTGAATGTAATGGATGTTTTGACTACCATAGAGGCTTCAGCATAGCCTAATATGATTATCACTACGGTTTCTCATAGCTTAAAATTTTGAATACAGCTTAAAATAGCTTAAAATCAATCGGCCAAGTGCGAGTCGAACTCCCGCACTGAGGGTTCCGTACCAACTTTAACTAAAATTCCACAATATTTTGTTAACTGCAAAAAAACTTTGTTTATTATAGTGTTTGTATGAAGGACAAAGTTATATTTGCGGTTTTTGAAAATGAGATAGATCTCCAAAATTTTGAATACAGCTTAAAATAGCTTAAAATCAATCATGGCTTAAAATTTTCTAGTTGCCTTGATGTTATTTTAATATTTCAGATACATTAGTCTACAAAACGCCGTATAGCATTTAGCTTAATAAATCCTCTCACTAATGTAAAGTCGAAATTAAAATGAAATGTTAACCAATTTACGGCGGGGCTTTCTGAGCATTCCCATATTGTATTTACTCTTTGAAGCGACAATTTTGTCCGTGACGTTGGTACAATGTCACCGCGGGCGGTCAAACTTATGGACTGTAGAGAGGAATCGCCTGAGGCACCATCTTACACAAGTTAGAATTTCCCCAGATATTATGATGAAAACAAAAATAAAGCTAAGACGATCAGAACTGTCAAATCACTTGACGTGGGTAGTTTGTTTTTTACTTTTGTTTTTTTAGTGTTCGTAAGAAACAAACTTGACGAGATGTCGTTGACATATCTGTTTGTTAAACTTACACTATTTGCAAAACTAATACTTAATTAGTAGGTATGTTTCTGAGATCTTTTTGGATACAAAGGCTTGATTCAAATAGACATTTAAGAACATTTAAAAACAAATAATGCAATGTGAAAAGAAGATGCTAACATGTTTTTACGTGTCATTTTGTAATGTGACTGCACTAATTATGCACAACAGAATGATAAATTCTATAAGTTAAAAAAGTTTAATACAATCAAGGCGGCATCACCAAAAAACACAATAACTTTACTCCTTATATAAACATCTCCGGAATGTTGTTTTTATTTCGGAATTTATCTTTGGCAAAAGCTGTTGTATTTGAAAACCTATTTTCTGATCAAGCAATAAACATCGCGCCTCCAAAATATTCAAACACGACACGCGCGCCATAACATAACTTTAAAATAGACTACAGAAATAGTTGCAAAACATTTTTGCGTGAATTTGTTATAACAGCACCAGTAGTACTAACCAATACCAGTACAGAATAACTTTTAACTCATAATACATTTCTATTTTGATATCATGTCACAATGCAGATACATAATTTTGATTTTTATCGTCTATGAATTCATTGAGCTAGTCTCTCGTCATTCACTATTTTTCATTGTCTTAGTTACATGCGCTGAATGAAATTAAAAAAACAATATGAAACCAACCAGCAAACAATTATAATCAATATGTTTTTAAGTTAATTATTTGTTTTCTGGTCTGACAGAGACCTTCTCAATAGTGTAGTTGATACATTTTGTAATTTACTTTTACCAGAAAAGTAAATTACAAAATGTATCCGTATGAAACTTTGACATTGACTTAATATATTCAAATCACATTGGTTAGCTTATTTTAAAGGGTATTTTAGAGGAAATAACAGAATTAATAACTGCATAACTACATGTTCATTTCCAGATAATATAGATTTCCGAAAAGCAGGTAACGCCTTAATTTCAGCTAAAAAAGAGCTCTAATTTTGCATTTCAATCTATAAAATCCCAAAAATACTTTTTTGTTAACCTCAAAACATTTAATTTAAATCTGTTTGCATACTATCTTGGCTCGCACCATAGAATGAAACAAAGTTAGAATTTCGATAAATGTTATAAATTAGGTGTGATAAACTGGCGACCACGGTACGCTTTGGTGTGAAAAAAGTCGTTTAAAAGGTCCCATATAAATCCAGCTTAAGCACTGACCCTTTCGAATAAATTGAACGGTAGTGCGACCGTCACCGGAGTCACTTCGCCGGAATTGCTTCAGCGTGTACGGTGTGCCTATAGCTGTATAGTTTCTTTAATCAACTGACCTTTGACCTTAAAAATTTAGTACTTTTTCTGCCTATACATGTTATAATATTAGCCGTTATCCGCGATGTCATACGCGTTGAATTTCAGCTTGAAACTATTCAACTTGAACCATTAACCAAAAAAAAGTATTTTATTTGCTTTTCCCGGTTTTTTTTTGTGATAGTAGCCTAGAATGTAGTAAGGAGCCCTATAATCCATCTTTGTGCTTAATTTCAACCAGATCAAATTAGCTATTCCGCCGTGATTGAGGAACATTTACCTTACACTACTAGAACATCTACCTAACACACCTTAGTACCCGCAAAGCTCTATATTTACAGTAAGTTTCATCAGTCGACACTGGCATACGAAAAATAACGTCGTTACAATTATCCGATTTTTGCCATCAAATAAGTCATAAGCAATGCCGAAACACGACCCAGATACCATGAATATTTCGTTAAATATTAACAGGACAATCCCAAACGATTTGCGTCAGGGAATCGGGGTGAATTTATTAATCATACCTAATACGCGGGGAAAAAAGGAGTTCGGGAAAGCTGATAAAACACGACTCGACGACTGGTTTTAATTTAAACATCAGTGCTAGAAAAGTAATTGCATTTTCATTCGCAATTGAAAAATTTTGTAGTACAAGATCCGGTTGCAGAATCAGTGCATGCATCGAGTTTTTACTGAAAACCAATTTTTAACGCATATTTATGGTTAGAAAAATATATATCTTCTAGGGTGCCAATCAAACTGTGGTCTCTAGTATTTTAAATTAAATAATTGAAAATTTTACATGAATAACAACAATGCTATGAACAACGCCGCTGAGGTGGATGTGCGGCGTCACCAGACTCGATAAAATCCGCAACGAGTACGTGCGAGGAAGCCTTGGTGTGCGTGACGTTGCCGACAAGATGCAGGAGAGTAGGCTGCGATGGTATGGTCATGTGAAGAGGAGACCTCTAGACTACGTAGGGAATTTGGCGCTAAATCTTTCTATCTAAGGCCGAAGATCCAGAGGCAGGCCTAGGGTAAGATGTGGTGCTGAGGGACGTGGGTGAGTGCCAGCTATCCGAGGAGGATGTCAAGGATAGAGCGAAGTGGAGAAGAATGATAAGAAAGGCTGACCCCACCACCATATGGGATACATAGCCGGGAAGAGAGAGAGAAAATTGAACAATTTTGCTGACTTGTTTTTTTTTATAAAATATCGTCCACATCACGGCAATATAATCATATATGAAAACTATGAAAAATTATTAAAATGAAAAAAATTATGAAAAATTATAAGTGATCAGAAAAATCAGTTTAATTTTGAAGGTATGCCCAGGACGCCCAATATTTCAAGTAATGTCAAGTCAAGTATGTTTCAGCAGCATAAGAAACATGATCTATAATTATTGCCAGAGCCTCTTTACAATTGTGCATGTAACAAGAAAATATGTTCATTTGGACATTTTGGTTTTATAGGTCTATCGTTTAAAAATAGTATAGTTCAAAATCATTATAATTAATTGAATGTTTGTGTTCTGAACATATGATAGGCATCATTGCATCTGCAACACACCTAGATGTCAATATAAGTGGAATGTGGATTCAAGTCCCATCTCAGGCATTCAGAAAATCCAAAACAATTTAATTAATCCAGCCCAAGTAATGACCGGTCAATTTAGTTAATCTCTCTGGATTAGTGGTTACAAAACCTGGCAACCCAACTCAATAAGCCTATTTATCAGTATACCGTTTCCACCAAATCTGAAACGGAGGGTGTGGTAAAGTTATTATTAGTTTCGGATTAAAGTTTGCTTCGGTTGTTTACTGTGATGTCAACGGGAAGACGTGAGTGATAAAGGGCACGGAAAATACTTTGATAGTGTGGTTTCTTTTGAACAAAAGGGAAGTGTCAATTGTAGTTAAGATGATACTGGAGGAAACTTGAGAGAAAGTATTTTGATTTTGTTTTAGAAATACTCGTTATACCTTTGCTTTCCAAATGATTGATTTTTCATTAAACCTCGGAATCGTATCTTCAATAAAAATAAATAATAAAAAAATTAAGTAAATAAATGTGGACGAAATCACTAACAGCGTTCTAATCTTAAATTGACTAACTATTTCAAGCACTCGTGTTGTAAAAATCAAAAGAAAGTACCACAAACACCCAGACCCGAGAAAATGTTCATCGCGAATCATAACCAGTGTGTACCTACGCCACTCCACGAGGTTACGGAGGTCGACAAAGTCAAAGTAACAGTCTATAATCATCCTACTGGTCCCTAATTCGCGTAACCGAATTGTATCACAATCGTAATTGAACGACAGGTTTTTGACAGTTCTACTCGTAGTATGGGCTAAATGTCAAAGTCGTCCAATTCAATCACGATCGAACTGCGATTCGGTTACGCCAATTAGGCACCTGCAAGGCAAGGCTTGCCAAATGCAGGTTTGTGATCACAAATTCTTGAAATTTTAAAATCCTTTTTGCCCGACTCGGGGATCAAACCCAGGACTTCGTAATCTTGGTCCGGTTTTTAAACCACTCGACCAATAAAGGGCGTTAAATTTAACTTTTACTAATATCACAAACAAAATGATTTTTTTTTTTTTGCACACGGACGACCGGTCGTTTCCTATTGAAACGATCGCTCGACCGGCAACCCTCCCACGGGGGAAGGAGGTGGTGAATCCTCATAGATACCTCACAGCCGGCTGTGAGGTTATGTGAGACTTCTACTCACTAAACACCACCTATAATCGCTATCACCAAAGGGTTTTATAGCATATCTGAGCGACCACACCCCCTGGAGGGGGTGTGGTGCAGGGCGTCACTCACCTAGGCGAAGTGCGCACTGAAGAGGGCTGGCATTCGGGAAGAATGCGAGCCTAGAATAAATGAATTTAAGGAGCCATCGTCCAAATGAACGTGGGCCTGAGTAAATAAGTTAATATCGACTGACTCCCAGAAAGAGTGACAGTCGATTGAGAGGGCTGGGGGGTGACCTGAAGGGTCCTATAGGGTGGGGCTTAGTTAACCTGGGGCTTAAGACTTTTGATGATTTTTAGACATCTTTCATGATGACTGAGAGTCATAATGATGTCTCGGGTGGAGCGGGCATTTCGCAGTTTGTTTGCGATTTCTTTGACTTCATCAATATCGATGTTATCGATAAAATCGGACACCAGTGTGAAATCGTCGTCACTGTTGTGTGAACGCGATTTTTGCGGTGGTGTTAGGACCCTAATGCGGGGTGGAGGGGGGAGGTTTGGGTGGTGAATTGAGGGGTTTCCTCCAGCTCCCTGCCGGCTTAGTGGCCGGAGCTGCCTCCCTGCCGCCCGATTTCGGGAGAGCAGGGAAGTTGGTGAATAAGTGGGTAGGGGGGCCAACCTGCGACCTCATGGGAGGTTGGGGTTTCGGGCGCGGCGCGCGTGCACATCTCCGCCAGTTGGCGGGGTGGCCGATAAGGCCGCAGTTTACACACGCCGGTTCCCCGGGGGTGTCGCGCGTGCGTTCGCACTCCCTGGTGGAGTGGGAGCCAAGGCACTTAACGCACCTTGGTGGGGCTGTACAGTTTGCTGCCGCATGCCCATAGAGCTGGCAACGGTGACACTGGGCTGGGACCCCGCGGCTGCGCGGGGGTTCTACCCTGATATTGGACAGGCCGCAGACTACAATTTCTTTGTGCCTGAACAAATCACGGGAGCGGGGACAGTTGGTCATGACGACCAACACCAGGGGAAAACGACGTTTTCCCTGGCCGTACATTGGATGTACAGCTTCGACAGGGAAACCTTGTTTTGTGAGGTCGGCTTTGACCTCATCCGTATGGATCTCTGTTGGGACACCGCGGAGAACCGCGCGTACTTTACGCTCTTCAGGGAGAGCGTAAGTGTGGTAGGGAAGTTTCCTATGAGCTAGCAGCTCGATGAGGCTACGGAAGTCTGAGATGCTTGGCACCTCTATTTTGATAGCTTCACCCGTGTTGGAAGCACGGGTGTATTTTATTTTGCCCTCGATGCAAAGCTTCTCTTTGCATCTAAGGAAAACCGGAGGGGGCGCCTTTGGCTTGGCGGGAGCGGGATTAGACCGCAAGTTTGGGCGAGCAGCGGGAGCAGGGGGCACCTTTGGTGCAGTCCTTGCTCGATGCAGAGGGATATTGACAGTGGGGGTGGCCGGGAGTTCCGGGGATGGCACGGGGGAAGGTGACGCGGGAGACTCAAGGACCGGTGAATTCCGATTCTTGGTGCGTTTCCCGCGCTTTTTCTTCCCTGTAACAGGCTGGAACGCCTCGTCAAGGGGGAGGGAGGAAAAAGAGTTCTGGGACTGAGTTGGAGAAGTTGACCTATCAGACAAGGTCCTCTTCATGGTAGGTGGGGCTGTACAGACGTACTCCATTCCATCTGTGGTCTGGGCGTCATTAGGAGTGGTTTGACCATCAGTCAAGGTAGAGGGGTAAGTATAGCCAGTAAATTGGGGAATAAGTTCCCGGACATAATCTATGAAATCTGGGTTTGTGTCCAGAAGTCTTCTGATGGCTTCTTCAGTACAGAGATCAACCATGGTGGCTGGGACTAGTGGGGCTAATGACTATAGAAGAAACAAGAGACACCCCCCACCAGAGGCAGGGGGGAGGGGGGGCGGCGAGTAAACGGTATCCCTAATGGATAGCCGTTCTTCCCTTCCCATTGGGACTAGGCCCAAGTGCAATGGGTCCGGGACTGCGGTTTTCCCAGGGCCTGGAGGCCCCGGAGAGCGAACCGGGAGCGCTCCGTTGGCTTCGTTGCCACCGTAAGGTATCAACCAACTCAAACGCGATCGGTTATTTAAAGTATCACTGTTTTGATACAAACAGTGAGTACAGTTAATAACAGATAAATGCACAACGATGCAAAATAATGCGAGTGCGAGTGCTGGTGTATGGCATTCGCCTATCACCGGTAGGAAAGGAAGGGGCGCACGGGCAGACGGACGTTTGCACCGAACGGAGTGGAAATGTAAAGTAAATGAAATATTTTTGTTCAGTCATTTTATATTAGGTTGTAGGCGGGTAGGTAACCGAAGCCAATGGGCTATCGCTAGTGCCACTAGAGGCGCTACTGTCGCGTGAGGTCCAATAACATTCACTTTTCACTGGTTTGGTTTGGTTGGTGTTCGGTACGAACACTTAAGTTTCGCAATACCTATTGTGTTGTGACGCATGATTTGCGGTAATTAGGCCATCGGCCGAGATATTGCGATTCTATCATTTATTTTATTAACATATAACTTTAGTGCATATTTCACCACCGTCGGGTGCGCTCACCAACATTTAGGCTAACAACAACGAACAGTTTGTAGAACGGAAAATATAGTTATTTTGTGATAATACCAAACTCTTATCATTCCAACAACCTCCCCAAGGCTCAGGCACCAACATATGGTCCTTCGAGCAAAAACCTCGCGCGCGTAAATTTCGTGATTGAAGGTTAACAATCAGTGAACAGTGGTGTGTGTGCTGCTTGGGGATCTAACATTCAACACAGGCGGCAGTCAAGGCGACTGCACCTCAACAACATCAGCTACGACAGGAGTCGGGACAGCATCAGCATCGTCAGGAGTGGACCCAGCTTGTTAGCTTGGTAACAACATCTACATTAAACAAGTAAGATTGTTTCATTTTACTATTCATAATGGTTGATTATGTAGGTATCATGGAAACTCAAAGCGATATTATGAAGGCTATGGAAACATTATTAACAAACTTTAAGAAGGATTCGACCGAACGAAAGAATCCATCCTACATGAAAAGACGTATAGATTTACTTGATGGATATTGGAAAGAGTTTCAGGAAAACCATGCTAAGTTGGAAGATTTGGACGAAAAATTGGCCTATCAGTATTTTAAAGAAGATTATTATAAACAGACAAACACGTTTTATATCGAAACAAGAAAATATTTAGAAATGTTTTTGGTTAAACTTAGTGACACTGAAAAAGAAAAGAGTACCTTCAGCATTAATCCAGGTACTCCAGGCCCAAGTAAGACTATGATGACGGGTAAACAGGACGAGAAAATAAAAGAAAAGGACAAGAGAGAGAATATCACGCCTTTTTTCATCTCAAATGGAACAAACCGTCTATTACGAAAGCAGGAAGCAAACTTTATGGCATTCGAAAGGACTATGAACCTTATTGACGTCAGCTCTATGTCAGAAAAATGGGAATTCGAGGACGCTCTAAAGTCATTACAAACTCGTTGGTCAACAGTGGATTCATTACATTGGGAAATTATTTCAGAAGTAGATGAAGAAGATATTACTTATCAAAGAAAATTCAATTTGTGTGAAAAACAATTTAATGACATGAAGAAAACAATTAACGTGAAGATCTGGTCTGTAGCACATAGAGAAAAATCGACTCCACAGCTAGACGTTCCAGTATTTAGTAGTAATTACAATCAATGGGTTTCCTTTAAGGATTTGTTTACGGAAGCCATACATAATAACAACTCTTTGTCTAGCGCTCAAAAAATGCAATTCTTGAAGAGTAAACTGCGAGGAGAAGCGGAAAGGCTGGTACAACACCTACAGATCAGCTCTGACAACTACACTACCTGCTGGAACATACTGAACAACCGTTTTAACAATAAAAAGCTTATTTTTACTTCTCATATGAATACACTTTTAGGATTTTCTAACATACAACAACAATCAGGTGGCCAACTAAAGAAAATGTTTGACGTCACAGTGGAAACACTAAACGCTATAAAGAATCTGGAGATAGATATATCAACGTGGGATCCAGTTTTAGTTCATTTACTATCACAAAAATTGGATTCGGATACCCATGCGGATTATATCGAATCATTGAAAAACCCACGAGAATTGCCTAATTTACAGGAGTTTTTAGATTTTATAGAAGGAAAATTCACTGCGTTGGAATCATCCCGGCGAAAGCCAGAGAAAGTACAACAAAAAACAATAAACAATTATAGAGATATGCAATACAAACCCGCATTCCGTCAAGGATCATATTTCAAGGGACATCATTTCGAGAACCGATCAAATAACTATCAACAAAAACTCAATCAACCTATGAAATCTTTACATGTTTCATCTGTGTTTAAATGTCCCTTATGTAATCAAGACCATGGAATATATAACTGCAAAAACTTTTTAGAGATGACAAATAATCAAAAATTACAGACAGTTCATAAATTAAAGATTTGTATAAATTGCCTTTTTAGTCACAATGGCCAGGCATGTATTTCAACTAGAACGTGTCGAAAGTGCAACAATCAGCATAGTACGTTATTGCATGACGCAATTCATGCAATACCTACGGAAATGGTGACATCCAAAGGTTCGATTGCGAAAACACAACATGTAAATGTTACAAACAGCTCTCACGTGTCTCAAGATGATTTTTCACAGATCTTGTTGGCTACCGCGATGTTGCAGGTCAAAGCAGCGGATGGTAGTCACCTTCAATTGAGAGCCTTAATCGATCAAGGATCGCAAATATCATTGATAAGTGAACATGCAGCGCAAATGCTAGGAATCAAAAGGCAACAATGTAGAGGAACCATATTTGGAGTGGGTCAAAAGGAGAACTCATGCAAAGGAATGTTAAATATTGAATGTATCTCTATGTACAGCGATTTTACCTTTAAGGCGGATGTACTTATTATGAACAATTTGATAAAAAACCTACCAAACAACACATTTAACAAACCCTCATGGAACTTTATCTCGGATTTAGATCTCGCAGATCCCGAATTCTATAGAAGCAGACCCGTAGACTTATTATTTGGAGCTGACATTTATTCGAACATTATTTTGAGTGGTATAATTAAAAAGGATACAACATTGCCAGTAGCCCAACAGACCCATCTAGGGTGGTTACTATGCGGACACGCAAATACAAAAACATACTATTGCAACGTGGTACTAAATAACATTCAAGATATTGAGAAATTTTGGCAAATCGAGGAAATAACCGAGAGTACATCGGATTTTTCGGCTGAAGAGCAGGAATGTATAGACTTTTACTCCTCGACAACAGTCAGAAGAGAAGACGGTCGTTACGAGGTCCGCCTTCCCCTTAAACCGAATATCGAACAGAAGCTGGGGTCGTCAAAACAGATGAGTATAGCTCAATTCAGAAACTTAGAGCGAAAATTTGAAAAACAAGAACAATTAGCGACTGATTACAAACATTTCATGAAGGAATACGAAACCTTAGGGCATATGAAAGTTGATGAAGTACAGCAAAACGACCTTGAGTGCTATTTACCTCATCATGGTGTGCAAAGGGTCGAGTCAAGCACCACCAAACATAGGGTTGTATTCAATGCGTCAGCTAAAACTAGCTCCGGTTTGAGTCTGAATGACCTGATGTATTCAGGTCCCAACCTACAGCAAGATCTGCAAACATTACTTTTGAAATGGAGACAGTATGAATTTGCGTTTACTGCTGATATAGAAAAGATGTATCGGCAAATATTTATTAACATAAAGGATCAAGGATTACAAAAGATAATATGGCGCGAATCACCTCAACAACCTCTAACAACATATCGATTACTTACACTTACATATGGGGAAAAGGCCGCCCCTTTCCTGGCCTTAATGACACTGAAAAGGCTAGCGGCCGATGAGAAGGAGTGCTTTGGTGAAGCTTCCAAAGCGTTGGAGACATCTTTTTATATGGATGACTTGGTCTATGGCTCTCAATCAATTGAATGTGGAAAACAATTGATTATGGACCTTATATCGTTACTCAAGCGAGGAGGAATGAATTTGAGAAAATGGTCCGCGAATGATAACAAGTTACTTTCTCATTTACAACATGATAAAAAGAACAACGACAACTCACTATTCAATTTTAAAAATGAAGAAACGTCGAAAACATTGGGATTAGGTTGGAATTCAGCCACAGATATGTTCACGTTTCAATACAAGGAATCACAACAAACCATAAAACCGACAAAACGCAATTTACTATCAGAAATATCAAAATTATTTGACCCCCTCGGTTGGTTAGCCCCATTATCAACAAAATTAAAGCTTCTATTCCAAAGCCTGTGGAAGCTTGATCTAAAGTGGGATGACTTAGTAACAGACGATATTTACATAGAATGGTCAAAAATAAAGTCGAGTATGCCATTAATTAGTGAATTTACGGTACCAAGATGGTTAAGGTGCAAACAATGTGACGTCATAGAGCTGCATGGATTTTGTGACGCGTCACTAAAAGCTTACGCTTGCGTAGTATACGCGCGAATAAAAAATAAGTTTGATCCTATTTTAGTGGCGGCGAAAGGAAAACTCGTTCCGCACAAGAAAACGGGTCCCAGCGTATCCTTGCCGAGATTAGAACTCAGTGGAGCCTTGTTATTGGCTAAGTTAATCAATAAAATTAAAACATCATTGAATCAACATCAAATAGAACTTTATTGTTGGACAGACTCCATGGCAGCATTAGGGTGGATACAAGGAGAACCAAGCCGTTGGAAGCCTTTCGTAGCGAACAGAGTCGAAAAAATAGGCGCTATGACTCCTACAAACTGCTGGCGCTATGTAAAATCCAACGAGAACCCAGCAGATATGGCAAGTAGAGGATTATATGCTACACAATTAAAGGACAATGTCTTATGGTGGCAAGGGCCTTCCTGGCTCACAGGAAATTGCCTTAAACAATTTGAACATAAACATTATATCACAGACTTAGAAACGAGATCTAAAAATATAAAACAAACGAACGTAATACAATCGGAAACAGAAAATAACGTAATATACAACATAATTCATAAATATCATTCAATGACAAAGGTTATTAGAATTATTGCATGGCTACATCGGGCATTGAACCTGCAGCGTAAGCAGTTACCGGGTCAACTTACATTACAAGAACTAAACAAAGCAAAATTAAATATTGTGAAATATGTGCAAGCAAAGGAATTTGGAACGGATATTGATCATTTAAACAAAAGCGGCCTCGTAAAATCTAACAGTAAATTACTAAATTTAAATCCGATCATTGATAAAGAAAGTGTGTTAAGAGTAGGAGGAAGACTAAATCACTGCGGCCGGATTAACTCAGAAATGAAGAATCCCGCAATAATCCCAGCAAACGACCGTTTGGCGATACTTTTGATTAATCAAGCTCACCTCGAAACGTTTCATGGTGGTCCACGCTTGACTCTTGCTAAACTTCGACAACAGTATTGGATAACCGGAGGCATCAACATCGTTAAAAAGGTGATTAGAAACTGTGTCACCTGTCAGAAACATAACACAGTGAAAATGCACCAACTTATGGGTGACCTACCAGAAGTAAGAGTGAACCCTGCTCCTCCATTTTATCACACAGGGGTTGACTATACAGGACATATGGATGTAAAAATTAACAAGGGCCGGGGAGCTAAGACGACGAAAGGTTATGTAGCGGTTTTTGTTTGTATGGTGACGAAAGCTATACATCTGGAATTGGTGTCAGATCTGACAAGCTCAGCCTTCCTCGCAGCTCTACGCCGGATGTCAGCTCGCCGTGGAGCCCCGGCCCATATTTATAGTGATAATGGAACTAATTTCCATGGAGCCAATAACATTTTAAAGGAGGAACAGTTACATCTTAAAAATATCTTCAATGATAGTTTTTTAAAGGAAGTAACAGAAATGAACATCCAGTGGCACTTCACTGCTCCAGCTTGGCCTAGCTCCGCAGGACTTATGGAACGAGCCGTAAGGAGCCTGAAGCATCATCTCAAACGAGTAGTTGGAGAACAGAAGCTTACGTTTGAGGAGTTTGCCACCATTCTATCGCAGTTAGAAGCATGCCTAAACTCGCGACCCCTCTGCCCGCTGACAGAAGACATTGACGACCTACACATTTTAACACCAGCGCACTTCTTAACCGGAAGAGCTGATATGACGATAATTGAAACAGCGGAGGACGCTCGCACTCGATGGCATTTAACTAACAAAATATTTCAAGAAATTTGGAAAAAATGGAAAGATGAATATTTGAGTCAGTTGACAGCGCGCAGGAAATGGTTAAAGCCGCAAAGAAACATTGAAATCGGAGATATGGTGATTATTCACGACGACAATTTACCCGCTGGGAAATGGGCTCTCGGAAGAGTGACTGAGGTCCACCCTGGCACCGATGGCTACGTAAGAGTCGTAACGCTAAGAACAAAAAATGGATACATAAAAAGGCCTGTCGTGAAATTATCACTTTTACCAGTACATTCAGAAAAAGATGAAAACCAAAAACCGGAGACTCAGGAACAGGCCAAAAGAAAACCTCGAGAAATTAAGAAAACAACATTATCATCACTTTTCATAACATTGATATATCTCTTCAGTCTTTTTACAAACGCATTTGGAGCAAGTGTAATAACAGAATTAAATAAGAATAAAACATTGTACTTCGATCCCATTGCGAAGATGCAATTGAACAGAGACACATGGACTTTAGTCGTGTACTACGATATGAACCCTTATTGGGAAGGTAATACGGCACTTGAAAAAATACACAACTATTTAACTCATTCGTGCTCACAACTGAGTCCAGACAATCAGTGCAACATGATAACACCGCAGTTGAATCACCGTTTCATCGAATTACAATACTATAACCAGCTGTTGCTTGATCAGCACTTTAAAAACAACGCCAGACAGCGTCGTGGCCTTATCAACGGCTTAGGTTACTTAGCGAGTGAACTATTTGGAGTATTAGATCAACGTTTCGCAGAACAGTATACTAAGGACATTCAACTGTTAAAGAGAAGTCAAACACACTTGAATAACCTTATGAAAAATCAAACTTCAATCGTAGAATCGGAATATAACTTATTAAAGCGAACCGAAAACATGATCTCTACTCAACACAAAGTTATAAATAAACATTTAAACAAGATTGATAAAGCATTAGGAACATTGGAGAAACAAGTGAATAGAGTAGCAATCGAAGAAGATTTTACCTTATCAGCGTTAGCCGCTCAACAAATGCAACAAACATTGATGGACATCCAACAAACTCTTCTCGACACCGTGACTGACGTCTATCACGGCCACTTTAACATACATCTACTAACACCACAACAATTACAGTCTGAACTTAACACGATATCAGCGGCGTTATCAAATGACGTCACGCTTCCTATCAATAACATAGGGTCTGACGTCAAAGAGATCTACAAACTTTTAAGGATAAGAGCCAGGATGACCAAAGATTATTTCATATTCGAAATTAAGATCCCTCTTATCAGTAGAGACATATACGATTTGTACAAGCTTATACCTATTCCACAACAAAATGGTCGCTTCATGAGAAACATCATGCCTATATCACCACAGATCGCAATTAGCCTACAAAAGGATTCCTATATTTTAATATTTCCGGATGACTATCAGAAGTGTATGGTAAAGGATGCTTTGACCTTGATCTGTGCCTTAGATAGTCCAATACACAAATTGAAAAGTGATCAAGATTTGTGTGTCAGAAATGAACAAGATTCAAATAAATGTAAGTCAGAAATAGTCGCGTGTCAAAACAAGTGGCACACTTTATCGCAAGCGAATACCTTCCTATACACGTGCTGCGGCCAGTGTCATGTTCGAACAATATGCCAGGATCGCGTTACTGCCCATCAGCTGACTAACCCGAGTTTAATAAATATCAATGGAGAATGTTTGATAAAGACCGATAATTTTACAGTTTTCACTCACAAAAATCAGAAAAGCACATTGAACATCAAGGATAATTTAGATATTAACATGATAGCGCCAATTAACCATATTATAAACCTTAGCATGGAACATTTGACAATAGAAAACAATAACGAGTCCTTTAACATAAAGAATGATCCACTAGCCAAAGAAATAGAGAAAAGAATTCAAGGATTGAGAGATGCTGAGTTAGCAAATGATTTGAACTCAGTGTCATACCATGACATTCATCAATACACGCTGTTATATGGAATAATTGCGATAGCAACAGTATCTAGCATCGTCATCGTTTGCCGGCGAGTGCGGCGCGGAGGCGGCCGGTGGAGCTCGCCGGCCGCGCCCGCGCCCCGGGCAGGAGCGGCACCGAGCCCGCCGCCGCCGCCGCCCGCCCGCGCCTCGCGCTCCTCCAGTATGGGGCAGCTTCACCAGATCAGTGAATGTGATAGTGCGCGAGTGCGTAAGTTTAACAGTGAATGTGAATTAAAGGTGTTAAAACCGATGCCGGTACCTAAACGGCTAGTGTTCAGTGATGATTAGTGTTTGATCAGTGTAACGACATTTTTAACTGATTTCTTTTACTTTTTAATTTCATTAAAACAAACATTGTACTAACATTATCAGTAGATTATAAGATTTTATTGGTTCACCTTGTCTCATCAACATTACCTACTAACCCTCATTATTTTGTAAAATTTTAGGGTATTCTCCCGCCCGGGAATATGTTCGGTACGAACACTTAAGTTTCGCAATACCTATTGTGTTGTGACGCATGATTTGCGGTAATTAGGCCATCGGCCGAGATATTGCGATTCTATCATTTATTTTATTAACATATAACTTTAGTGCATATTTCACCACCGTCGGGTGCGCTCACCAACATTTAGGCTAACAACAACGAACAGTTTGTAGAACGGAAAATATAGTTATTTTGTGATAATACCAAACTCTTATCATTCCAACAACCTCCCCAAGGCTCAGGCACCAACAGTTGGTTTCCGGGCTTCGTGACATAAATTATATATTTTTTAATTTACCTGCTGGAAAGTGGTCTCCTTTGTAAAATTATTGCAAATATGGATTATTTGGCGATGAATGTGAACGCTTTGAAAGCGGAATTAAGAAAAAGCGCAAAAATAGGCGACCTCAAAGAGCAACTATTTCAGAAGTTAGTTTGTTGATATGAAGATAATTATTTATAAATAATAAACATATTTAGATTCAAAATTTAAAACTTTGTTTCGGCGCCGATCTTATAAAGTCGCGTTTGACAGCAATACCTCTGGACCTCAGTCAACAGTGGCACCAACTGGTGAGCAACGGTAGTCCCCAGAAAAGCCGTTGCCCTTAGAATAATAACTTCTAAGCCGTTGCCCTTATTCCTCTGGCAATACTTATTCAGTCAGGCTTTAAGAAAACTGATATTCAACGTGTGGCAGACTTTATTTTGAACTGTATATATATTTAACTAATATCAGAAACTTTTATCAATTATGAATACAAATAAATCACAAAGATTAAACATTCAATAGCCATCATCGTAAATACCCAAATAAACTTTTACATCTTACTGCTTTTAAAAACTCGTAAGTTACATAACTTTCTAAAGTACTTGTACAATTACGAACCCAGTTGTTCCCACAATACTGGATCGTAATTAATATTAGAATATATTTCATTAACCGAAATGTCTGTGAATTTCTGGTACCCTGAGAAAATTAGTTGAAGTTATACAAAATTGCCCCGACAGAAGTTGCCCGGGGCAAGCCGAGAACTTCCTACGAAAATTAATTTTATTCAAAACTATTTGTTTGCGTAGACCCGTCCTCATATCTTTTGGTTCTAAGCCGGTGAATAAATAATAAGGTCTCGCAAGGGATTTCTACGCTCGTCCTATATGTAATATTGTTTATGAACATAACAACGTGAGAGCTGAATATCAGGTTTATTTAACTTAGCAGTTGCAGATTAATTTGTAGATATGTTATGAAAAATAGTTTCCTTGGTTCATTTTGATTTTGAACTAATAGGGGTTAAAGTATGAAATTGCCGATTATTTTCCCACTTTTTATTTTGTTTGAAAAGACCCCTTACAATATGTCAGCTGACCTTCTTGCTTCAATTAAGTATATTTGTATTATATACTTTGATTTTCAGAAATTTAAATACTATAATGCGTAGCTTTATAACCATCTAACTTTCACCTTTAATTGCTTCGAAAACGGTTCAGGCGTTTTTAAAAAAACTAAAAAATTGTTTGAATGGAAAAATGTCTTTTCTCGATTTCGTCCATACAAAACGGCAATTTCATACTTTAACCCCTAATATATTTAAGAGAGTGTAAGTTTTTACAATTTATAAAAAAAAAATTCTCGATCGTTTCTAAAATTCTGGTCATATGGTATAAAAAAACCGGCCAAGTGCGAGTCGGACTCACGCACGAAGGGTTCCGTACCAAAAAGGCCAAAAAACGGGTTTGTTTAGGAACCCTTAAAATTTTATTTTATTTTGTTTTTAGTATTTTTTGTTATTGCAGCAACGAAAATACATAATTACTGAAAATTTCAACTGTCTAGCTATCGCGGCTCTTGAGATACAGCCTGGTGACAGGCAGACGGACAGACTGATAGACAGCGAAGTCTTAGTAATTTTACTCTTTTGGTACGGAACCCTAAAAAATGAGAGCTTTCCCTTATCGATTGGTTACATTATGGTCGGTCAAGTAATTGATTCGTATCGTCCGCGTGACATAGACCTATTTTTATTAATGAATCATTTAAAGTGGCGTAATTTATTAATGTTATTTATGAACCTTTAACCTCTCATAATTTTGTAAAGGAATGGTATAAAATTTTCCGAAACTTATCCTTATTAAATTATTTCATTATCAATGGATAGTGCTTCATGCTCTGGTAAACCTATGTGGTTTCTCTCTCTCTCTCTCTCTCAGCCTGTATCAGCCCAATGCTGGGTGTAGGCCTCTTCCATTTGTTTCCATAGCAAGCGATCCAGGGCTTTCTGCATCCATTCTCATCCTGCCACTCGTCTAAGGTCATCTGTCCATCTTGCTGGTTGCCTTCCTACGTTTCTGCGACCTGTCCGTGGTCTCCACTCAAGAACTTTTCGTCCCCATCTCCCATCATCTCGACGACATATATGGCCCGCCCTATGTGTTTTGATAATATCTTAATGTAAGGAGTAAAAATTGACGTTCATATTAAACGTTTCCCAGCTACTCCTAACATGATTTAATAAAGGTATAAATAAAGGATATTTGTCATCAATAACCATTAGTACATTAAAATAATACAGTACAAAGAGTATTAAACTGTAGGATTTAAGTTGCATAACAAACACAGATTTTTTTTACAGATAATTCCATAATAATAATTTAGTATAGAATAATACTTTTAAGGGTTCCGTAGCCGAATGGTAAGAAACGGAACCCTTATAGTTTCGTCAAGTCTGTCTTTCTGTCTGTCTGTCCGTATGTCACAGCTACTTTAAAACACAGTTGAAACTTGGTAGGTAGTAGTATCCTGTTGACCGCTTTACGATTCTCATACAAAAAATAAGAAATAATGATAATCAAGGGGGGCTTCTTTTTTTTACTCAAACCTATGAGTATGGGGTATCTATGGATAGGTCTTTTAAAATGACATAAAAGTTCCTAGAACAATTTTTTTCAAAAGTCTAACGTTTGGAAGATAGACGCTTCCAAAGTGATAAAATGGGCGTCCTACCCCCCTCTAACTTTTAAAATAAGAAAATAAAAATAAATAAAAAAAAGACGTAATGTAAATCTTTAACAAATACTTTCAAAGAAAATTGGTTTAAACGAGATCAAACGGGTAGTTTCTTGACAAAAATAGCACATTTTTAACAACTTTGTCCTTTATACAAGCACTATGAAAAACAAAGTTATTTTTGCAGTCAATTAAATATTGTGGTATTTTGGCTAAGTGGAAGGAAGTGGACCCCTAATTCAGTTAAAGTTGGTATGGAACCCTCAGTGCGCGAGTCCGACTCACACTTGTCCGGTTTTTTTCAATAGTGATGCAACGTGAAAGTCAAAGTAGTTATTTCTGCATCAAACCTTCACGTTAGGAGAAATGCCAAGAATTACCGCAGAAAGCCTATGGCAGTGACACCAATTCACTTAGAGACATTACCAAGATTGCTGTTGCGAGCAAGCTACAAATAAGAATGAATTGTTTAGACAGAAATATTATTTTTAATACAAGTAATGTTTCGTATGTAAATTCACAGTCAAAGCTCAGTTTTAAATCTCAGGGATCTTCACCAAGAACATCATAGGTTGAATTTAGCTTGTCTTGTAAAAAATATAAATAAAGAGAAGCTGGCAGCATACAGTAACGACCAGTCAAGGATTATGTTTAGTGGTCTTCATGGGATAGGCAAGGTGTATGTACAGTGGCCAGCACATCAACCTACCCATAAATGTCAAATTTTCAACTGTAACTAAAACTCTTAGAGATCAGTTTATGTTACGACAAAGTGACATTTTGTGGTAACCTGATCTGCCGTCGTGTGTACACTCAAAAATCATCAAAATTCTTACTAATAATATAAAATGGCTAGCCATCCAAGCTTTGTACGCGTTTATGACAACGTTAACCCTTATCCTACTTTAAGTGGATATTTAATTTTCTAAAATAGCTTTCGCCCATACACTTTATTTGATATTTTAGCAACTTAATTGCACTTATAATCTAATATATAAAATTCTCGTGTTACAGTTTTCGTTGCCATACTCCTCCGAAACGGCTTGACCGATTTTGATGAAATTTTTTGTGCTTATCCGGTATCTATGAGAATCGGCCAACATCTATTTTTCATCCCCCTAAATGTTAGGGGTAGTCCACCCCTGAATTTTTTATTTTATTTTTTAGTTAAAATTTTTAATTTCTATTTTTTTATGATACAACATACAAAAATACATACAATCCTAAATTTTTACCCTTTTATCACCAACCCCTATTTTTTAACAGCCATTTTAGTAATTTAATCATTTTTATGGCAAAACAACGTTTGCCGGGTCAGGTAGTATCAGTATATAAACTTGAAAAAAAAATTTTTTTTGGGACAAAATCTTTCAAGTTTATTTACTGATTTTTAACGTACAGTTATCAAAGATTTTCTTCCATACAGTCATTGTCCCGACCATAGCAAACAACAAAAAAATAATTATCCATATCGTTGAACCGTTCTGAAGCGATGCGCGTACCCACATTTACATCAGAAATTTTCATTTTATTTTTAGAGATGCGAAAGTATCTCTGTCTATCTGTAATTCTTTCACGCTAATTGCGATTTTGATAAAATTTTGTATAAGTATCGCTAAGACCATGCGAATAAACATAGGCTATTTTGTATTCCACTTCTGGCTACAGATTTCCTCCCGTGCGATATTACGGACAGAGCTGCCGACAAAAAGCATTTTTATTATGTCATGGTATCAATAATTTGATTTAATTGAACTATTAGTATGACGTGTTGTGCTAAACAAGGGATAGAATGGCCTCTTTTTGGTCTATGGTTGTCGTTAGAGGGGTCCAAAGGTGCTGCCAGAAGCCATACTTAGTCTTCGCCAAGTTGCGAACTCTACTGAAGAACACGTATATCCCATCGGTTATCGGTTTACGGAAAATGCTACTTTAGCTCGTTTATCCCTCGAGCTATATCGACAAAGTTTGCAGGAAACCATTGAATACAGATGCATTGCCTGTTTAAGATCAATGGGGCTTTATTTCCGCTTTGGAAGACTATAGGCTGAATTGTGATACTAAATTGAATGTTTGGAATGGCGAAGTTATTCGGACATTTGCCTACAAATCACAGTTGTGTTACTACCGATAGTTTTATTCTTAAAAATCAAGTCAAAATATCTACATTCCCAATAGCTATTGAGAACCGAGATGAGGAAGATATTCTCTCTCACCGGTATTCAAGGTGTCACCTGCTCCGTGGTCCCAGGATCGAATCCTGGGTGGGTAAATGCAGAAAAAAAAATTTTGGTCATGGTGTTTGTGGCAGCTTAATCGTTTCTTGTTTCTATAACATAAGTGCTTAAAAATCTTAAAATAGTCACTTACTGACTTAAGTTTCAAAACATATGATTTTGCTCACATTAATTTATTAATTTAGCTGATTATTGCATATGCTTTGCTTACTCATATAATACAAACTGCGTAAGCCGAGAGGTTTTACTAGGTTTTACTATGAATATAGTAGCATAAGAATGGCCAAAGATAGGTAATGTTGAAATTGGCATTTCCCTACGCGGTACAATCAGAAACAAGAAACTAAAAAAACCGACATACCGAAAAGAATTGATAACCTAAATACGGGACACATTGCAATAAGATTTGTTTGAGTACCATCTACCTGACCACAACCTGACTAAGATGCAACCGATGCAGGTTTTGAAACTTTTCCCTAAGTTCGATCGAATTTATCGATCGGCAATTCTAACAGAAGTATTAATTGAGTGATCTTTCGCTTAGATTATGAGTACACCTTGGGTTTTTCCTGTTAAGAGTTAAAAAACTTTGAATTTTTTCTTTAGTAAGATATTTGTTTTCGTTAACTACGATGTAATATTTATCATTATGAGAAAACTTCTCACAAAACTACTTCAAAGATATTAACTTTATTTACAAAGCTATGCGTTTCGCAAATTTTGAATTTTCACATTACCCTAAAACTTTTAAACTTTGTTCTCTAACTAGCAGAATAAGTTGAAAGACTTTCAATTTAGTGGATCCCATTTTGCATAGTACCACCGTAGTATAGTGGGGTACAGTAGTATTAGTCCAATATTTATTAATTGAAACTTTCATTAATAGATAAATAATAAATATTTAAGACATGCCTCACTCCCAGTGAGGCATGTCTTAAATATGGCATGGCATGCCATCTAGTCCCAAATTAAGCTACTATTAAGTACCCTGTCGTATGGGGTACTAGACAGTCGATAAACTTACTTATATACTTTTTTTTTAAATATTTACTTATAACTATATAACTTATAACTTATAATATATACAGAAAACACCCAGACCAGTACAAACAGACATGTTCATGCAAACAAATATTTATACTGTGCAGGGATCGAACCCGCGACCCATGGCTCAGAAGCAGCGTTTACTACCGCTGATCCAAATGGAATCAAAATGGTCGTCTTAATTCATTAGCACTATTTTAAGTTTTATTTTATGAAACATACAGTAATTTATATAATTTTCTACAAATAATGTCCAAACTGTCAATGTGTCAAATAATGTCAAAACAAGTCTAAATCATCACACCGAGTGAGTATGTCTCCGATCAGACGCAGGGCACGAAACGTAGGTGCATGCGCCCTAATGGCCCCTAAAAGTGGATATCGTTTTTGTGATCAGCCAACTACACCCGGTTAGTGTAGCTGTTTGGTGGTCGTGCGAATTTACAAGGGTCTGGGATTCCATTCCCGGTCGGGACATTTCAGAATATGATCTTTCCTAAATCGACTTAAGTCTGTAAGGAGTGAGTGGGGTAGAGTTGTGCTTCCATCGAAATCAAAATCGAATCGAAAAACGAATCATGTCAGAGGCCTTTATGAAGCGATTTTAAAAACTCTGACTGACACTAGATTGAACTATGAAAAGATGAATAAATAGTTTTAAAAAAAAATTACTCGACTACGTAATGGCTGAATAGGTGTTCTAAAATATGTTATTATTGTCCATTTTCTGTGTACCCTACTTAAATGCAAATAAATTATTATTCTATTCTATTCTACGAAAATGCCAATGATTTCCAAGTCACTCTGTATATTTTCTGTATTGTTTCAACATTATGGCTCAGAATTTTGGGTTTGTCTCCACCGATACCAGGATCAGTTGGTAAAAACATTATCGAATTTTGTGTTGGAAACGTATCCCGGTATCGGTGGATACAACTCGTTTTGAGATCCGTGGCCAATTTGATCGGATCCCAGTATCGGTGGAGACAAACCCCTCGTTGGGTCATGACACAAACTTTTTTTATACCCATACCATACAATATATTGCTGTAGCATTGACCATGTAGGTAGTCTATGTTACCTCGACTATAAAAGAATTGATTGATTTCTCATCCACCAAAATCGGCTCGGTGTTTAGCCACAATATTACATAAATATCCACATACATAGACACAATTATACACATAGACTGCTTAATCATAACCCTTCCTGCTGGCTTAGTAGTCGGGTTAACGAAGGCACTGTTTCAAGACGCATGATCACAGAGGTTGTTCCGTACACGGTACCTATTAACAAAATAAAACTTAAAATAGTGCTAATGAATTAAGACGACCATTTTGATTCCATTTGGATCAGCGGTAGTAAACGCTGCTTCTGAGCCATGGGTCGCGGGTTCGATCCCTGCACAGTATAAATATTTGTTTGCATGAACATGTCTGTTTGTACTGGTCTGGGTGTTTTCTGTATATATTATAAGTTATAAGTTATATAGTTATAAGTAAATATTTAAAAAAAAAGTATATAAGTAAGTTTATCGACTGTCTAGTACCCCATACGCCCTGTCGTGTGATGATTTAGACTTGTTTTGACATTATTTGACACATTGACAGTTTGGACATTATTTGTAGAAAATTATATAAATTACTGTATGTTTCATTGATTTATATGTGTTATAATATTAAAGTGTTGACTGACATTTGTAACCTGATAAGGTAAATAAATTATTTTAGATATATTATTTTTGACATTATCTTGTACTCGTATTCGACGTAATTCTTTCTCTCTTGACTGCTTTTTTGACTTGCTTGTGATTTGGAGTTCGCTCTGTTAACATGCATGGAAAATGAATAAACGAATAATAATAATAATGAAAATGAATTCTTTTAATTACAGTAGGTATATAAGGTTAGTACTACTTTATCTATGTTTACTGTGTCTCTTGCGGTATGTTTACCTTTAATTAATGCACTGTTCATGTTGTTTCACTGAGACGGACGGAATATATTTACGAAAGTAACTGT
Organism: Anania crocealis; assembly: GCA_949315895.1. Taxonomy (NCBI): domain Eukaryota; kingdom Metazoa; phylum Arthropoda; class Insecta; order Lepidoptera; family Crambidae; genus Anania; species Anania crocealis. The sequence continues at coordinate 15,451,351 of OX438863.1, forward strand.
ACTTGTTGAATTTTATCCTCATAAAAATTCTTAGATTTACAAAATAGAAAATAAACGTTAACCTAACACAAGGTAACAAAAATGCAGATCAAGAGGTAAAAAATAATATATTTAAATAGTCGTTACTTCTGAAGCTCTCGATTACGGCACTCTTAATAAATATGAATAAATTGTAATGTGTTTAAAAAGTTTACTTTAATCGGTATAAGAAAGAACATTCTAAGTATAATAAAATCAGTTAAATCAAACAATATTGTTTGTTAAAACAACAGAACTATTTAATATTGAAGCTAAATTCCAATTAGATAGTCCGTAACTGTGAGAACTCTCAATATAATGGCTGTATATCCGGGTCTATCTCTTTCACTCATACCAATATACCTCACACTATATCTGAGACACATATAGAGCTGGATTTATGCATTGTCTTGCGAAGTACGAGTAGCATTGGAATATACTAACAAGCAAATGCATACTAACGTTATAAACGCGAAAATGTGCTGTCTGTCATTATGACAGACAATATGCCAACAGACAGTATGATACTGTCTATTGGCTCTTCATGTTAAAACCGTTGATCCGATTTAAATGATAATATAAAGATTGTGTGAGTCCAGACAAAGGGACAAAGTAATAGTATTATCAGTTTATACTTTGTCTTGTTTTATAAGTTTAAATAACTTAAAAATTATGTCTCAGGCGGGACTCGAACCCGCATCTCCTCGCTTGCCGGGTGCGGCATAATTTTTCAAGTTTAGATAATGATATTATAATTGCAATTAAATAGCTTAAATATCATATAAACGACAAAGTATCGTTTTTGACCCAGTTACCATCTTTGGAGAGGATGAAAAGAGAGATTGTTGAGATTAAAATGTTAGGCTTGGATAATTAAAAAGATATGGTCAGTAATAGACTCGGATTTATTTACACTTATCTTTGTACAGACATTAGCACGTGAACCTACCACAAAACCTCAATTTTTCTCAATTGATATTGATCTCTACTCATTGGACTTAAAGTTGAAAATCAATTTAGTAACCTTGAACTTTTTGAATAGGTTGACCTGCCGTTGTCTGTTCTACCAATTAAAAAACACTATGATCCAGATTATACACTGACTGTATTAGACGGTAGACTATTCTTCGGAATTAACAATGAATTTAACAAATCGTAACAAGATGGAAGTTTGTATTACGAAGCAATCATTTCTTTAACGATTTGAATGACATTAAATTTGACGTAGAGATAGTTTGAAATCCAAACAACCACGTTTGCAAGGAAGGTGGAGGAGGGTATGGAGAATTAGAGAAGCATATTTTGAGAGTGGCACTCCTGGTTGAAAAACCAGGATTGCAATAAAGACCAAGGGGACGTACGTAGTGGCAGAAAGAGCGCTAGTAAAATATAAAATTAGCTGTAGTAAGTTGCCAAGTTTGGTCGAAATGTTGCTGAAAGCGATATGATCCCTTATCAATTTTAATTTGAATGAAATAATTTTAACCAATTCATATCGGGTGGTATTGAGATTTAAACACTTTTACAAAGTTTTATTCTGTGATAGTACATTGTCTCGGAGACTATGGCATTAGTGATCAGGTAACAAAATTAAAGATGCGTTATATTCAAAAGATCAATAAATAACGAAGCTCCATTGTATCGTATGTCACTCGGGCGATAATTAATGATTAAACGAACTTACCTGTACGTGAAGTTCTATCATAATTATATGATAGTTTTCGTCCGAAGAGATTGGCATAAGACTATGTAGTACCGCGCAGGATTCGCCACTTGTGCACTATAATTGAGAGGGTAACCGTAGTTTTTTTTTTTGAGGGTAATCACTGAATTTACTTCGTTCGACAACTAACAGCCGCAATCATTCCGTTCAGAGCTTGAGTATCATGGTGTACGTATATTCATAAATTTGCGGGAGGATGGGGGGGATGCCAATCTCTTCGGACGAAAACTATCATATAATTATGATAGAACTTCACGTACAGGTAAGTTCGTTTAATCATTAATTATATTTAAGTTTTCGTCCTCGAGATTGGCATAAGACTATGTAGATATTGAGAGTTATAAGAAAGGTAAGAAAGGCAAATTTATGAATGCAATTAAGTTGTATTCAAATAAAGTTAAATACTTATACAGTATTTAAAATCAGCATATTTTTAAATTATAAGTAAATCCGTTGACAATATATATTCACATTTTGTGCTTTAATTCATTTAACAACATAATGTCTTTTTGAAACATCTTTAAATAATAACTAATCTGTAGATAAGTAGATTTTCATTACATTTTCATTAATTACCGTAAAATGTAACCTGTATTCAGCGATCGATATTATTATTAATTGAATTTGACATCATGTTAGCAAAAACATTGTCATTAACATAAGGGTTGTTATCCACAATAACCCTATTATAAAATCTCCCAAAGACCTGCGAACTGCCGAACCACCCAGTAGTTCCTTTAATCAAATCCAACTTGACTCCCAGACTACTAGCTTCAGACGTGGCAGCATGCCTCGTGCTATGCGCCGTGAATGATGAGGCGTCTGAGAGCCGACTACATTGTGTGATTTTCTAAAACTTATAAAAAGACTATTCTGCTTACTACGCAAATCTTTAAATTGTGTAACTTTTTGTAAGGACATATCGATGGATTTTGGTTAAAAAATGGTAGCGTAAGAGTTGGTTGTAATGATCTGTTTCGAGAGGTTTTGATAAGATCTGGAATTTTAATCACAATATTGTCAGGACTATGATCAATGTTTACAATACTAACTTTAGAAAGGGTTTGCATCCTATGCGCTGTAACTAATACCAATAATGTAATCAGTTTTTTAGTCAGATTATCAAAGCTTATTTCGGAATTTAGATACAAATTACTGCATGAGAAAATTTAAAAGAATAGAGGTATCCCTGTAGGAGGAGGAGATTACTTTATTTAGGTAATGTTGCACGTAATCTAAAAACACATCCAAAAAGCGTTTAACGCGATCATCATCACCAATCTGCTTTCCTGATACTTACCGCGCAGACCTGCAACTGTTAAAAGTTCCGAATTGGGCATCATTCTTAAACAAGTCCATTAAAAACAAAATTAAATTTGGAACAGATGTTGATACATAATATATCTAATTATTGTTCTTACAATACATAGTGAAATCATTTTTTAAACAAGAATCATATTAACGTATGGTATTTTCAGACAGCGAGGCCATCATAATGACTAGAGAAGAAGATGGAATACTCCTTTTTAGCAGTGCCGTGTGGATAATAATGCGGCAACCAGGGTAGACTGTTGATAAATCTTTCGATTGAACAGAAATTATATTCTCGCTATGTGAAAATACTACGAGTATCTTTTTTCCGACAATTAATCCCTCAACCCCTAGGAGGCGCTCGGGTGCCACGATAACAATTGATTTCAATTGTGTCTCGAATAACTCACGATCGAGGGATTAAACTGTTAAATAGGGGGTACCACGGTTGTGTGGGCCCTAACGGAACAACGAGTATACCTGACGGCCTATCCGATATAATTTTGCGTATGATAGAAAAAGTTGGTAATAATTAGACCAGGATATCGTAAATGCATTAATTGCATAAGCGTCCGGATCTTTGTGCCACGACACATACAAATAGATCTATTTCACGGTACTCAAACTTCGTGACTATATCCTGAAATGCAAAGTCTGCAGGCTCCCAGTCGATGTCTGGTTGTACGCGGCGCGACTCCGCGTCCGCTACGCAAGCAGTTGTCCGCCGAGCGGATTATGGGTTGTGATGATCCGGGTTAGGTGGGGTAATTGCACACCACCCGTTCTATTTATGTATGATATGGCAGTGGTATTATCAATTCGTACAAGGATATTACAATCATACAATGTTTTTGCAAATGTTTTTAGGCCTAAAAATGCTGCTAAAATCTCCAAATAATTAATGTGGTTTTTCTGTTCCGTTGTACTCCACAAACCGCTGGCTTTGTCATCCCCAGACGCAGACCCCTAACCAGTCGTTGAGGAATCCGAAAAAATCTCTAAACGATAAAAAATACTTTTATCTTGTTGCCTACATTGAGAACAATGGCATTATACCACCATTTTTAGTAATTGGTTAAGGAATCAGGTAAAATCTGTCGGATTTATCGTCAGGTAATAAATTTAAATATTTTACTCGTTCAAGGTCTTATATGTATAATCGCCCATATTCTACAGCGTTACAAGTATAGTTTAATAATCCAACAAAAATAAGCAAAATCTCTTATTTCACATGTGTTAAGTTTTTGAAATTTTAGTAATTCGTTTTTAGTTTTTAAATCTTTATCTGCGGGCAATATGATTTGTAATTTGTTTGAATCAATTAAAAATAAAAAAACAAGAAATTTGCATATTTTTTTAGGCACGAAATTACTCTTTTCCGTGTTAATTAAAATCGTAAGGCCCTTAGCAGACGACTAGTGTCGTACATATTAGCCATACATTTATCATAGTCCAGTCCGTATAAAAATTTGTCATCAAGATCATCAATTATAAGGCTTAATTCTCTTATAACTGGTTTCATAATTTTCGTGAAAATAAATGGCGCTATACACAAACCAAAAGGTAAAACATAAAATTTATAAATCTTTAAGGTCAAGCGTGCTCATATTATTATAACAGTTTTTTGAAACAATTTTTAAGGCAGTCGTAAAATCTTCAATATTAAAATGAGCTGTATTTATATTATATTTATTTAGCTTTTTTACGATTCAGTATTAAACGTGATTTTCCATTAGGTTTAGGCACTAAAAAATAGCTTGATATGAATCGACCTTCGAAAGCAAAACATTTTGAAACAGCACCAATAGAAATAAGCTTATAAATTGCTTTCTGCATTTGTATATTCTCATTCTTTGAAAAAAAAAACACATTATTAGGCACAGAGGACTAAACCACTGGCTCAGAAGAAAGAAACTATTTCATATGCTTGAATCCATGACAACTTGAGTGTCATCTGTTATATTTTGCCACTGTGCATAAAATGATAAAAGACTACCAGCATATTTTACCTCCTCTAACGCCAACTCCAAGCTTGGCCCAGCTGTGATGACTTCCGCGATGGTCTGTTGGGCTGACTCCTCTGAGCAGCAAGCTCCCTCGTCCTCCGGGTCCCCACTGGCCTGCGACCCGGGGGAGGACTCTTCCAGATTAAATGCTGATGCTGCAACCTCGATGGAAAGGTATTTTTAGGTTGGCCCGATAAGCCAGGCTTTTTAAGTGGCACTGCTTTTGGCGCACTGGGCTTAAGTTCAGCACCCGTCTTTGCAATAGCTTTTGCTGTTTCTAAATTATCCGCACATTAATTGTGTTCAAACAGGTAGATAATTGTCAAATTTTGTGCCTTAAATTTGATCTTTTAGATCTATTTTAAGATTATTTAAAAGGAGACCTCTTCTTATAGATGTATGTTTATGTTCGATGTAACTAGCAGATGCACAGCATCCATCAATAAATGGAGTTGACCTGGATCGTTTTAGTCGTTTGACATTAAGGGTGTTTGTTATAGCTTCAGTTACACATGAGATAGCTACAGCTAATTGTTTCTGCTAACCTTCAATACTCTGATCTCTTTTTAAAACTGAATCTGTAATAGCAGCAGTCGCATCAGGATTCAGAGACGGCGCCCCAATAAGGGGACAGCTGGACGGCACAACATATTTATTTTGAATGTCTTTACGTAACTCATTAGCCAACCCAGAGGTTTCTATATGTTCTAGTCTAACAGACAAGGCAGGTAATATCTCCTTACTCATGACTTTAGGTGCAGTCGGATCTTCTTCAAGAATATCCAGAACATCACTATCAAGCTGTACCGCTGGAGCGTCAGCATGTGATGGGTCCGGCAGTGGCTCAGGCGCAGGCCCGGGCTCGGGCGCGAGAGCAGACACCGACGTGAGCACGGGAGCGAGACCGGGCGCGGCCGTGCTGGCTGCAGTCTTAGGCCCCGACGCTGTTTCATGTATATTGAGCACCCACTCAGGTGTCACAATAACAGATCTTATTGATTGATGCGACTGTATCTCATCACTAATTAGGGAATTTCGAAAGTAATTAAATTGCCAATATGAAGGTATTGTTGGTTTGTAGTTATAAATTTTGTATGAGAAACTATTTAGACAATGAAATAGTTTAACTTGGCACATTTTGTTTAGACTGCCTACTCTAAATAGAGAAACAGACTGTGTATGATTGTTACATACATGTGCATAATAAATCCATTACGTAAGTAATCCATTACGACAATAATGCAAATTCACAGTTTTATAAAAACCAGTGAAGCTATAAAAAGGTGAAAGAATTAATTCGCATCCAACAGTTAGGGTAATTCTATGTAATGTGACCTTGTAAGTACCTTTAACCTCTAGTTATAATCGTCAACAGCCCTTACGTCTGTTGAATAAACGCTACTTCGTTAAAAAGTAGGTGAACATGAAAATCGACAGAGTGACAGTCCTTCCACAACTGCCCGCATCTTCGAAGTCATGATTAAGAGGTGGGGTAAAAAACAAGTATATTAGTATACCACATACCTGTGTTATTCAGAATCTCAGGCACAGAATCGTCATTAGAAGTTCTCGGCGAGCTAGAATATTGTCGTTATTTGCGCCGAGCTTTTTTCAATTTTCGTATAATGTTACGCAGTTTTCTGGCAAAATAGTTGTATTCATTCGGATCACTATTTTTCCGTTCCGGCATAAAACACTATACACTGCACAAATCACAAGAAAACTAACAAACTTTTTGTATATATTGCGAACGGAGCACCTTAGTGGCGAAGCACTGGAACGCGAATGATTGCGGCTGTTAGTTGTCGAACGAAGTAAATTCAGTGATTACCCTCAAAAAAAAAAAAACTACGGTTACCCTCTCAATTATAGTGCACAAGTGGCGAATCCTGCGCGGTACTACATAGTCTTATGCCAATCTCGAGGACGAAAACTTAAATATAATTACTCAAACGAAAGAAAGTTAGATCTCCTAAACTAAATACTCATACCCAGAACACAATACACTATGGTATCCAATATTTCTTCCGTCAATTTCTTGTTTTCGTTATAAAAATAAAATGGCGACAACATTCTCGTGGATTTAGAAAAGAAATATGAATTGCAGTTCTGTTCCAGTTCCTACTAACGGTTTTCGTGTGACAATTAGGTTGCGCTAAATCGTATAAGTACCTATAATTCGTGTTCGACCATAGATGTAAAGCTAGTTACTAACATTTCTAGCCTAGCGGCTAGAAACGCTTTATTTGGCTTGTTATCATTTCTAGCGATAACCAGCGGTTGGAAACGGCTGCTTACATTTCATTGAAATATTAACATGACGTAGGTCTTTGTTTTTGATATTTGTCTTCTGATTTATTCTAAAGGATACATTTAACATAAATAGACATAAACAATGACTTTTGCATCTGTATTAAGTGTTAAAACCTCAAAATTCCTGTTTGTCCCTGAATTAAGTAAATTTATATGTATAAACGGGATCTTTCTTGCTTAATAAATATAGCAGAACATAGTAAGTGCTACTGTATAATAAAAATGAGAGTTTATCAATAAAAAATAGAATATACTAAATTGTTTTTTGATGCTCAAGTCGGGTATCTACCCGGTATCAAGCGGCTGGTTATTCGTTTCTAGCCGCTGGCTTCGGTAGTTACCCGCTTACAAGCCGCTGGTTTACAACTATATGTTTGACACGTGTCCATACCATGATGTGTCGAGACTTAGTTCTTGTGCAGATTGCACCACAATCGTTAGTGCACAATGTATTTGTTATTAAGTGATATTATATTGAATGTGGTATTGTGATATTATATAAATCATCTCACTGCAGGGCAAATCCTCCATCCTCAATCTTCTACTTTTTTTAATTCAAGTTACCGCAGTTATGATGGGTACAGTCATAATCATCACGCTTGCGAAATAAAGGTTGGTGATCATTATTCCAAGATGATCGAAGATTCCAAGCAATGTTATGTTGCCCGTTCCGGAGATTGAACCCAGGACCCCAAGATGTTGGCCGAGTATTTAAATTACTAGAACAACGGAGCGTTTTTGATAGTAGGAATAAAAGCATTTTTTTCCGGTGGTAGTAATTAATTAAAAAAAAACTCATACTTACCATTACAATGTAACTCAATAAAACAACAAACACTTTTTACTATAGAGTGCTCCACAAAACATTTTTGTATACCTACATAAATGTATATTGCAGAATATTGTCTCAATTTAAAAGAAATAGCTTATCTAAACTATTTTGATACACGTTCGGTGTTATAATTATATACCAAAATGTTTCTAAATTCTCTGTAAGACTAGTAGTGCCATCTTTAACTTATGCATGTCTTGTTTTTAGATGTGTCAAATAAAGTGTCAGTCGTTAACCGAAAATGCGTGTTTTAATAGGTTATGGGCTAATGTCCTGATTTTCTTAAGTAATTAGTATTACAGTTTAAGAAAAACGCTGAACTTTTGTGTAGATAATGGCTTTAAACTATATTCAAAGTGTTCCCAAACTGAAAGGGAGAGAAAATTATGATGAGTGGAGTTTCGCCGCAGAAAATTTGTTAGTGCTAGAGGGTATGATTCAATACATCAAGACGCCTGTGCCCAGCGCAGAAACAAAGACTGCAGACGACGAAAGGACTAAGGCAAAGTTAATATTGACCATTGATTCAGGGCTGTATGTTCACATCAAGGAAACGAAAACCTCGTTTGAGCTGTGGACAAAGCTGAAAAACATGTTTGATGACTCCGGTTTTTCAAGAAAAATCTCTTTGCTGCGACATTTAATTTCCATCAGGCAGGAAAACTGTGATTCTATGACTAATTATGTAACGCAAGTCGTCGAGACAGCACAAAGATTGAAAGGAACCGGGTTCGCCATAACAGATGAATGGATAGGATCATTATTATTAGCAGGTTTGCCAGAAAAATATTCTCCGATGATCATGGCTATAGAGCATTCTGGCATACAGATTACCACAGATTCTATAAAATCGAAATTGATCGATTTGGAAGTTTCTATAAATTTGGACACCAGTGGCGCTGCATTCGCTGCAAATAGACCGTACTCGAAGACGCGGTACAACACTATAAAAAAAAATGGCTGTCAGCAACAACAAACGTCTATGGCGTCTAAAATGCAGTCGAAAAAAGTGACTGTGTGCTACAAATGCAAAGAAAACGGGCACTTTAGAAATCAATGTCCGTTATTGCAGAAAAACAAACAAACGAATGCGTTTAGTGTGGTATTCTTGAGTGGACAGTATAATAAAAGCGAGTGGTATATTGACTCCGGCGCAAGCGCGCACATGACATCGAATGAAAATTGGATTGAAAATGTTAATTTCATGCCAGTTATGTCAGAAATTACGGTAGCCGATAGTACAAAGGTACCTGTAAAGTGCTCCGGGGATGTAAAAATAACTTCAGATCGCAACTACGAGATTACTGTCAAGAATGTGTTGTGTATTCCAAAATTGTCAACAAACCTGTTGTCAGTAAGCGAGCTTATAAAAAATGGCAACAAAGTTGTGTTTGAAAGTAGCAATTGCTATATTCGAAACATGAAGAATGATATTGTAGCCACTGCATATTTGATAAATGGTGTTTACAAGTTGAATTTAAAAACAACAGATTGTATGTTAGCAGCACCAGTATTGGCAAGTGCAGAGTTATGGCACAAGCGCCTAGCACATATCAATAGTGCTGATTTGAATAAAATGAGAAATGGCATTGTAGACGGAGTGAATTTTTCTTCTCCTAGTGACACAAAGAAGGAGAACTGTATAACCTGTTGTGAAGGCAAACAAACAAGACTGCCATTCTCACGTAGTGAACATACCAGCACTGAGACACTACAATTAGTCCATGCAGATGTGTGTGGGCCTATGGAGACAAAGTCAATTGGCGGTTCACGATTCTTCTTGCTTCTTGTGGATGACTACAGTAAGATGACATTTATTTATTTTCTCAAACACAAAAATGAAGTTTTCCAAAGATTTAAGGATTTCAAAGCTATGGTTGAGAACCAACAAAACAGAAAAATCAAGATACTCCGAACTGATAATGGAGGTGAATTTTGTAATGGTGTAATGGACAATTTTTTGGCAAATGAAGGTATAATTCATCAAAGGACTACTGCATATGCCCCTGAGCAGAATGGCGTCAGCGAGAGAGCCAACAGAACTGTTGTAGAAAAAGGCAGATGTCTGCTATTTGATGCAAAACTTAAAAAAAAATTTTGGGCAGAAGCTGTTCATACTGCAGTTTACTTGAAAAACAGATGTGTTACATCTAGTTTAGTAAACAAAACACCTTATGAAGTGTGGTATCAAAGGAAGCCTGACTTAAGCCATGTACGTCTATTCGGAAGTCCGGTGATGGTACATGTTCCCAAAGAACAAAGATTGAAATGGGATAAGAAAGCTCAACAATTTATATTGGTTGGATACTCTGATACTGTAAAGGGATATCGAGTCTATGATCCAAAGAAAAATGTTGTCACTGAAAAGAGAGACATAATAGTGATGGAAGGAAAGCATGGAATTGAAAATCCAGAAGAAAATGCTATATGGATAAAGAATGATGAACAGAACTTAACGCAAAGAGAAGAGACTGAGACACCCCATAATGTGCAAGAATCTAGTATAGAGAACAGAGATTCAGTGGGGGATAGTAACATAAATGAATCTCCGTCTAGTTCAAGTTCTGATTCATCAGCTTATATGGATCCAGATGAGACTCATGTGGATACTTCAACTGATTCTGTCACATCAACTGATATTTCATCAGGTGAACTTCAAAGTCTTGGAGTCGGTGAAGTGGTTGGAGATAAGAGACAGAGAAGGCCACCAAATCGTTTTGGTTATTCAAACATGTGTACATCAAACAACTTACCAGGTGCTGAGGAGATTGACCTTTCAGAAGCGCTGAATGGACCAGAAGCAGAACAATGGAAGCTGGCCATGCGTGAAGAGTTGCAGTCATTTGAGTACAATGATGCTTGGGAGCTCATTGATATACCAAGTGACACCTCCATAGTGCAGTGCAAGTGGGTATTTAATAAAAAAATAGATGTAAATGATAAAGTGAGATATAGGGCAAGGCTTGTGGCTAAAGGTTTTTCACAGCGAAGTGGAATTGATTATGTGGACACATTTGCTCCTGTAGTAAAACATTCAACTCTAAGAATGTTATTTGCTCTTAGTACAAAATGGGACATGGACATTACTCATCTCGATGTAATTACTGCTTTTCTAAATGGACACTTGAACGAGAATATTTGTATGTATCTTCCTGTAGGTTTTGAATGTACAGATAAAGGAAAGGTTTTAAAACTTAAGAAAGCAATATATGGGCTTAAACAATCATCCTTAATGTGGTATAAGAGAGTTAAAGATTGTTTATGTAAATTGGGTTTTAAAATAAGTAGCAATGAACCATGTTTATTTACGAAAGTTAGTGAGAATGTTAAAATAATTGTAGCTGTTTATGTCGATGATTTTCTAATATTTTCAAACTGCAAAGAGGAAACTAATAATTTGAAAACTGTTTTAAGATCAGAATTTAAGATAAAAGATTTAGGTTGTGTAAAACGCTATTTAGGCATGAGAGTGCATGTAGACAGAAAATTAAATACTGTAAAATTAGATCAGGAACAATATATAGAACAGTTGTTACATCAATTTGGAATGTTGAATTGTAGATCTGTTGATACTCCTATAGAATCTAGGTTGAATCTTGAAAAGGCTGAAAATTGTTTAACAGATATTCCTTATCAAAGACTAATAGGTAGTCTAATGTACTTAGCTGTTCTGTCTAGGCCTGACATAGCTTATTCCATTAGTTACCTAAGTCAATTTAATAATTGCTATAATGAAACTCATTTTAATCAAGCTAAGAGAGTGTTGAGATATTTACAGAAAACTAAACATTATTGTTTGAAATATAGCAAAGATAGTAATATAGAATTAGAAGGTTTTGTAGATGCCGATTGGGCAAGTGACATTTTAGACAGGAAATCCTATACTGGTTTCTGCTTTCATATGGCTGGTTCTGTTATATCGTGGCAAAGCAGGAAGCAGAAAACTGTATCCTTATCCAGTACCGAAGCTGAGTATGTAGCATTGTCAGAGGCAGCTAGGGAAGCTACATATTTGAGAAATTTGATATATGAAATAACAGGTAAATTAAGCATTGTTACATTGCATTGTGATAACCAGAGTGCAATGAAATTATCTTCAAATCACCAGTCTCTGAATAGAACTAAGCACATTGATGTGCGTTATCATTATATTAAGGATGCTATAAAGAATAATGTAATTCATGTAAAATATGTGTCAACTCTAGATATGCCTGCTGATCTCTTAACCAAAGGTTTATTATCAGTAAGGCATTATAAATTTTTAGGAATGATAGGTCTTGTTAACAATTAAAATTTTAAGTTAGTTAATTGTTAAAAAGTAACTTAATCTTTAGAAATATTTTGTTAAGTAAGGGTGTTATAATTATATACCAAAATGTTTCTAAATTCTCTGTAAGACTAGTAGTGCCATCTTTAACTTATGCATGTCTTGTTTTTAGATGTGTCAAATAAAGTGTCAGTCGTTAACCGAAAGTGCGTGTTTTAATATTTGGAACTATTGATTCCTTAATAAGATATAAAATCAATTGTCTGGTAGGTACTCGTACTAAAATGCCGCGTAATAGAAGAACTACTACTAAATTCACCATGCTAAAAAGTTCTATTAAAGCCAACCAAACCCGTCGAAAAACCCATTCATCCAACTTCCAACAGATTACTTTACAATCGTAGGACGAGAGAATACGCTCACACCTATCTCCTAATGGCTGTACTCCTATGAACTCCATTTACGACACGTAAAGGTCGAGACAGAGTGATAACATACGGTTTCGGCCATAATTGCACCACCTCTTTTCGTCAATCTATACCGCCAATTTATGTCATATTTTCCCCTAATTGACGTATATTGGCTGGATGATTGATTACTGCAAGGTGATTTCTTAACAAAGTAAACACTAGGTATGTACGTACTTTGAAATGCAATTCCTTGTCGGCAAAAAAAATATTTTGGTGGTTTAATTTTAAGAGCTTAGTCAACGGAAGCTTGAGGGTTCGAGTCGCTCCATAGCTCCATTTATTCAAAAATTTTATTTTAATTAGCAAAAGCAATACACTTTCTTAAAAATAGCATACGAAAACATTGAAATAGCTTTTCCATCTTCACCAATTCTCAAATATTAGTAAAAATGCTTCTTTCGGATGATTCACGCACATAGCCAAAAAAGATGATGCAATTTTGCTAGCTTTGTGTGAGTGAATTTTAATATTTTTTTATTACACTTATCCAATGTTTGACTGCTACTAGTTAGACGACTCAATGCTATCTGAGTACCTACAGCTACAGCCTAAGTTTCTCATTAGGGGTATTATTTTTCCTTTCACGATACGCTTAGAACGGAATCCTTTTATCTCAACAGAATGAAGTGAAAATAATATTGGTTTGCTGCTTGATCAATTGATACAGGGTGTTTGTGGTACAATTGCAAAACTTCGCTTAGTTTAGCGACTAATATACTACGTCATTTTGTAGTACTTGTAGAAGAAAGAAGAGATATATGGGTTTGATTCGTATGTGACGCATCATAATGGATTAGTAGATTATTGAAAAAAAAATGGAAAAACATATTTTTCTCAGACTTTGATGGCACTTCTTCACTAATTTACTATCTCTACCTAAGCACCGGTTTTCAAGCTTTCGCTTGCTTCGAGGTTCCGGGTTCGATTCCCGGACGGGTCAAAGTAGGAAAAAAGGTTTTTCTACATTTTCTCGAGTCTGGGTGTTTCCACAGTAGGAATGCTTTGAATAGTTACTCACTTTGTGTATGTGAAGTTGTCCACATTTATTTTTTATAAGTTTTTAAATATTTTATAATTAAATAGCCATGCTGTATCAGCCTAAATAGCATAGCACATCTTCTTCTTCTTAGGTTTCGCATGAGTCCACTAAATAAGTTTGCCAGTAGAAGAAAAGCCACAGCAAATTCTTACTTATATTGGTTAAACTAATGCTTCCTTGATGACAACGGTGAGATTCTACTTATGGACAAGAATATGTACAGAAGTGGACTGTTGTGGGCTTATGATAATAGTTCATGTGCAATAAACATTGCTTTTCACATTTTTGAAGATAAATTGTATATTCAAGAACTAGTAACCCTGTATAAGTAACATTTGCGTGGGACTCTTAGAGACGTAAGACGTGGGATGTGGAGAGATTTTATCGGAACTACGTTTATTCGGAATTACTATTTATTACACCAATGAAATACCTTACGAACCAACGCAGTCAATCAAGCCCGATTCCTTTATCAAATGAAGCCATTCATACTATCTGTACTACGTAAATAAATTATACTTATTAACTTTTTCTATTGTAAATAATTTATGTTTTTTAATGTTTTATCGAGTAACATTTTTTTGTTGACTCGATAGAGGTCTGTTTTCTTGAAATATCTCTAAGCGAATTATCTCATGGAGAAACCTAGTTTAAGTAGTTTAATAAGTATTTTAAGTTTGCCTGAATTATATACGAGTAATCATCTTGAAACACCTAAAGTACTGAAAATTTACAAATATACAATAAGTAATTGTATTTGACGTCATTTATGTTGGTCATTATTAAAAAAAGAAGTATTTATTTTAAGAAAAAGGAAACTGCCCATTTCGCAACCCAAGCAACGTATTTTAATACGCTAAAACTAATAGTAACAACAAAATAATACCTTGTTTATATGCCTGTCTAAATAAAACAATACAGAAGCATCTCATTTTATTACCTTCCAGTAATTCTCTGAATTCTTACGTGCAAACTCGATATGTCAACTTAGTGCGCGGCACAAAAGTTGTTGGCAGTTCTTTCTGGAAGTTACACAGTATGTCTGTTACCGCAGCGTCGCCGGTAAATTGTTTGATGTCATTATTTAGTTTACTAATGAAAAAGTTATACGTACGAGGATGTAAAGTTATAGGAAGCCGGAAATTACTTGGTGTGGACAAGAAAGGTTTAAGATAAAATATCTTGTTCAGTTTGTAGGTACTGATAGCAGTAGCATGCCAAATGTGGGTTGGTGATTACCCTAGTATCGTTCAAAATTCGAAACATTTTTGGTTGCTCGACTTTGGGATCGAAACCAGGACCCCGAGATCTCGGTATTTAAACCATTAGATCAAAGGGGAATCCTCTCTACAAAAGGAGAATTTATTTTGCCATAATCGCCACGCTAGCGATCTCAGTTTGGTCTATGGCCTCGAGATAAATATAAATAAATAAATATGGACATCACATACATTGTTCTGATCCCAATTTGAATTACTAAAGGTAAAGATTCATTTATTTGACGAGACCCAGAGAAAAACAATACGAGTACATTGAAAGCGAGGTAAAAGCAAAAAATAATAATAATGACAACATAAAAAGTACTTACACACCAAAACTATTTAAAGCACTCGTATTTTGGAAACCAGATACAACGAAGGTACCACAAACACACAGAGCCGGGAATCGAACCGGGGCCTCAGAGCAGGCGAAGCCTTAAAAAACCGGTGTGTACGCCACTCCGCCACGCTTATGCACTCCTTCTTTGGAGCAATCCCTTCAGTTGCCCCCATAGATAAATAACCTAATATAACCGATTTTATGGTCACTCCTGCGACACCATGGGAAGAGCATGTTTTATGCCAGCATCACCACAGCATGTATGCTAAATATCTTTGCTAGCATCAGTCTTCTTAAAGACTTAGGCCTTTTCAAAAGGACAGGGAGTTTCAACTACAAACTTATACCGCTATTTGGGGACTTAACTGTATAGAATAAAAATACCAGAGCAGGATAAAAGGTAGAGTAATATTTTTAATAACCCATTACATTTAGTGAGACATAAACAAAATACAGGCCATCGAATTATTTAAAATTTAATTAAAATTATAAATGCATAATTAAAGCCGTGTCGTAAAGTGAAGTGGCAATAAAATGAGCTCCCCACTATAAACTTTGGGGTGAAAGCCAGGTGTTGCCAGGTAAGTAAGCATTTTGATTTATAACTCTCTATAAATGACAAAGAAGCTAAGATGGTTGCAAGTTAAATGTAAGATAACGAAAAAGCAAAATGCAACAATGTAATTAAACATGGTTAAAACTTAATAACTCGGTGCTTAATAATAGACAGTAATGTCTTGTTGAACACCGTCTCAAAATTAGTGCCTCATTTCACGTTATTTGCCATTAATTTATTTCTGAAAAAGTTTATTATTTAGTTTTTTACCATCAACACAAAAATACGTCTAAATATAGGCTGTTGAATTAGACAAATTTATGATTTTATGACCTTTATAGTGTTTAACTTGTGTTGTCGTCTGCATAAAATGGTAAATTGCACCATTTACTTAATCAAGTTAAAAAAAACATCACAAATCAATTAAATTTACCTAAGGCAAAAACAACAGACAATTTAAGAAAAAATATTCCCGTAATCCATTGTTCGTGTTTTGTCCCTCAATTTTTCTGCCTCCTTCAGGTACAGGTTGAGTAAATAAGATGGCATTAGTCTATTAATAATCTAAGCCACCCTACTGACAGTGAGAACCAATTAATAAAGTACAAAATAGTGTTGTATTTGATCTCATATCGACAATTAGGAAAAAAGTAAATGTCGATAAAACCCATCACATATATTGACCAACACAAATCAGTAAAACCTTATTTGAAATCTTCAGTGGTCTTACCCCGACCTACATTTTCCTACATACCATGACAATTAAACAATATTTCATATTTCAAGGCAATGCGGTACAAGAATTCGTAACAGTTATGATTCAAAACAAGATCAATTTAACTAAAATATAACAGAAAGTGATATTGAAAGGAGAGTAAATGCTGGTAACAGAGTGAATGGTGCGCTGCACGCCTTTGTGAATAGCCAGAAGATTTCTATGAAAGCTCGTCTGGCTGTGCATAGAGGGGTGTTGGTTCCAACACTCATGTACGAAAGTGAAAGTTGGGTATGGCAGAAAAAGCATGAAAGTAGAATAAATGCAGTAGAAATGAGAGCGCTAAGAAGTATGTTAGGAGTGAAATTGAGTGACAGGATAAGAAATAGTGTGATAAGAGAACGTTGTGGTGTGAAAGAAGATATTGTTACAAGGATTGAGAAAGGGATGCTGAGATGGTTTGGGCATGTAGAGAGGATGAATGAGAGAAGAATGACTAGACAGATCTACAAGACGAGTGTGACAGGGAACGTTGGAAGTGGAAGGCCTAGATGAACCTATCACGATCAAATCGGGGATGTTCTGAAGAAAGGTCAGGTCAAGAGTACTCTAAACCGACGAGCATGCATGAAAAGATTGATGAATGTGGAAGAAGCGAAAGATGTATGCCAGGATCGTAGTAAGTGGAAGGCCTTGGTCTCTGCCTACCCCGTTGGGAAGGAGGCGTGATAATATGTATGTATGTATGTATGATTCAAAACATATTAAAAAAAAGTTGTGCGTGTACTAGTGTACACACGTAAGAAGTGAAACTTCTTTATGGCCTTATTTTTCGAAAAATGATCTACATGCAACTTTCCAGAAATTGGTTAAATTAGTTAAATTGGTTAAGTTGGTTAAGTTGGTTAAGTTGGTTAAGTTGGTTAAGTTGGTTAAGTTGGTTAAATTGGTTAAATTGGTTAAATTGGTTAAATTGGTTAAATTGGTTAAATTGGTTAAATATTATTTCACTTTACCTTTTTGCTATCGTCTGAACCAACCGTGGTAGGGGCAAGAAAAAGATGGCGCGTAACCGAAAAAAGTGACGAAAATTTGACGCAAAACGTGACGGTAAATTTTTTCCAACGCCGATAAAGAAGTTTCACTTCAAAAATAATAGAAAACAGCACACTCAGGCACGGTAGAAAGAGTGGGAGATACTAGTTCCTCTCCCTTCCCCTCGATCTTACGCTTTTTCGATCAGCATCACGTGACCCTGACGCGAGTTTGGAAGTTTTTACCCATCCAACAAAAAGTGCTCAGCTCCGCTAAAGAAGTTTTCACTTCAAAAAAAACCAAAGATAAAATATATTCAACGAATATCATCAAACTACGCTTGTTTAGATATTTCCTATTGAAGCGAAACTTTTGAAATGCAATATTATCAACAAGACTTTAATTGTCAAGCTGCAATATCTATACTAATATTATAAAGCTGAAGAGTTTGTTTGTTTGTTTGTTTGAACGCGCTAATCTCAGGAAGTGCTGGTTCGAATAAAAAAAAAATGTGTTGGATAGTCCATTTATCGAGGAAGGCTTTAGGCTATATAACATCACGCTGCGACTAATAGGAGCGAAGCATTAGTGAAAAATGTTGCAAAAATAATCGCGATTATAATAACAGAAATTGACGCGAACGAAGTCGCGGGCAACAGCTAGTTGAAAACATAAAGTTATTGTTAACGGATTGCTTGTCGTTTCGTTTTTCACTACCCAATACTATCGCGTTCCGTTCGAATTGGCATTGTTAAAAAGGCTTCCAGATCAATTTAACTGAAATATAACAGAAAATTGCTAGTGACAACATATCGAATAAGCACGCTTGCATTGTTACGAAGAATATAATCACGATCATCGATATCAAATTCAAAAAAGATTTGTAAAAAAATTACACTGGTACACTACTACAAACATAAATGAAATTATCCATACTTAAACAGCGGAAAGCCTTAAATATATTTGTCGACATAAATATTACCTTACTAGCATAATGATTATCTTAGAGCAGTTGCAGGGTGAGATATAGGGTATGCTTGTCGGGCACCGTCAAGAGAGTCCCACATAACCTACTGCTGCCCCTGAAGCAGAAGGTATGTGTAATTGCATTTTATCCTGCGTAAACAAAAAAAAGGGCTGTTGAATGCGTCTCCAGACGGTGGTAGCGGGCTTCGTCACGTAGCCTGTTGTGGCCGTTCGCGCTGGAGGGCGCGACGGCGGTGTTGCCGTTGGGGCGTCAGCCCCGCGGCGTACGGTAGTCGCTCGCTTCCCAGTATGGTTTGAGCTATGCTGGGCGGCCTGTAGGCGTGAGACGTTGGCGGCCCCTTGCAACGACATGCACTTTCGTTGCAAAGGGTTGCCACGGTCGGCGAGGTTGCTTGCGGACCCGACCCGAAGTCGTAGATGCGAGAGGACGAGAAGGCATATGCGGAACTCAACTTCCCCCCTCTAGCAGGCTAGTAGGCGTTGGGCCGGGGCTCAATGCTCATATTGCACAGCTTGCCAGACTGGGGGTAATTCCTGGTGTACAGGATCACCCATACTTTATGTCTGAGGCCCGGCGTAGGTCGTACATAGGCAGTGCATGGAGGGCATCCTAAGGGGAAACGGGGTAAAAAGCCCGGGGCGTAAACCCGTATTTCCGACTCACTCAATGGCACCGGAGGACTCGGAGGGTGGTTTAGTGGGTAGGGTCCGTTAACTTCGGACGAGCCCCAGATAACTCTGTGCTGCCCCCGCTGCCGCAGAGTATGCGGAAATGCATTCCCCCGCCTCAAAAAAAAGAGGTTACAGTGTAATCCATCGATGTTCAATTATGAACTGACGCAGTTTAAAATTTTACGGTTACATATTCCTTTATCTGTAGGTACAGAATACAGTAAAGATCATAGTTGCAGAGCTTACCGACATGAAGTAACGAATTTTCTTGTGCGACATGCTGTCATGATTTGTTACAATTGCTATCAGACCTTGTAACCTATCTTATTGTGCAGGTTTAAAAACCTATCTACTTGTAACCAAACTTATTTTTTCTTTTAATTAATATCGATATTGAAGAATTTGTTTACATCACTAGTATAAAATCGCAAAAGTTTTAATTGGCATCGTCATCTATTTGGATTATCGCGCTGTCCCATCTTCGTCGGTTGAGAAAAGCTTGGAAACTTTTTATAATTGATTATGTTAACAAAACAAAGAAATAAATAAATCAACTTATTTTACAAAAAAAATACTGTCAAAAATCGTGAAATACGCCACCACAATTTCGTGTCGTTGTTTTCTTGATATTTAAATTAGTACCTACCGAAAAAATATTTAACCGCTAATTTCCGCGACTTTGTATGAATTAGCTTTTGAATTTGAACATATTTCACGGAATCCATACGCGATAAAAATAAAACAGGTAAAAAGCAACATATGAGCTATTCAGCTTACAATCTATCTGCGGGCTTGTCATCCTGTTCCGTTTGGCCATTTTATTTTAGCGTGATTGAGTGACAGACATCCATTTAAACTTTCCCATTTATTATATTAGTAAGATAATTTTTCAAATTCTCCACCTCTTCCATATGTTCTTGAAAAATAGTAAGAAAATTCATAAATTTACTATTGCTCTGAGATCATATTTCATCTCTCGGTTTTATTCTTAAACAGCCGCATTAGCACTGTGTTTATGATAACTGGCCACCATAAACAATTGAAAGGCGCAAAACTTTACTTAACTTCGGTAAACAACAGACAAAAGTGATTCAAAAACGACATTCCTGCAAATGTTTCCTTTTTATATCCTTCAATGTATCGCCGAATCTCTTGGCTCTGTGCCAATTGAACTAATACTTGACCCAGACAGTTACTGCGTCAAATCGGACCTCCCTTGTTTTCTTTGTTGCTGCAAAGCTACAAACTTCCGGATACTTCCAAGAGCTTGGGCAGGTGGAAACAAAAAAGGCTGAATTGTTTAAAACATATATTCCCGTTTTATATTCTGATACAATTGCTAATTCACGCTTTACTAAATGTAAAGCTCCATTAAAATTAACATTAAAATATTATAAATTACAAACAACATAAATTAAATCTGATTGCTGCGATATAGGTTTCAAAAAAAGTTGTAGGAAGTATAAAAGGTAAGTAAGAAATTACAGAAAATGTAATCACAAAGAAAATGCTACAAAATTTTTATTACAGCTGAGTAAATAGAGAAATTTATAAAATTTCATAGTTTATCTTTATACAAATTTTGTCTCTTATTAGATCTTACACTTTAGAAATTGAGACGCTTAAGGCACGGCGAAATTACATCTATCTATAATACATTACAGCTAATATAGACACTCTTGGTAACAATATATTATAATAATTTATACTATTGCAAATCGTGATATGTACAAAAATATTTATTCCATCTTTACTATCTAGCTCAGTAATAAATACAAACTTTGTACTCAAAACGAATGCAAATAAAATGACCACTTATAAAACTTCATAAATGCTACTTTGTGATGATATCTTATCGTTAAAATGCTGCACTTTATCTTATAAATGAATAATAACATGCAAATTAGTAAACAAAACATAATAATAGTACACAAAACTTAGTTATACACTGCGAATTGCAATCCACACACATTATTGGCACAAGTCCGCACAATTGTATTTTAATATCGGCCCTAGAACCGATATTCTTCACATCAGGCACGCGAATTTTCCCTTCTTTGCTTTTCTAATTGTTTTCTATGATTGTGTCGCTTTCTTGCGATTATTGCTATTAATATCACAACTACTGCTATCGCGACTGCAATTCCTATCCACCAATAAATATTGTATGGTTCTTTTTCGTCCCTGTTTTTCACTTCTAACACTGCAACAGTCGTTGTTTCTACTCCGTCGTCATTTCCTGTGTCGATTTCATTGTGTTCGGTTTTTTCTGGTTGTTCTGTTTGTTCTACTAGTGGTATGTCTGCCACAACAGCTTTTGATTCATCAAAATTTGTATCGAAATCGTATGTCTCATCTATATCGTTTTTCTTGAGGAATTCAGCAGGATCTAAATAATCGTCGAGCGCATCGATATTGTTAAATATCGGATCAAATTGAACGTCTAAGTGTTCTTCTAGTAGTTGGTAGTAGTCAGTGAGGCCTGTGTATTCTAGGCCATTTTCTTTTTTTAACAACATATCACTTACAAGTTCTGGCCATTTCACGCTGAACCCTTGGAACATTACATAACTGAAAACAAAAAGTTAAGTAAGACAATAGCTTTGCAAATATTACCATACCATGCATATATTAGCAAATTCCATTTACCTTAATCGGTCGCTATTTTCAGCTACGTGTTTAAGTAAATCAGACTCATCAGACATTAGTTCTTCGGCGAATGACTGATATATCTGATATTTCAAAATAATACCCATGAATTTTCTGAAAAAGAAAAGAAAATCGTTTGTTTGTTATCACAATCTTAAAAAGATTAAACATTCCAGACAAAACGTAGTTTTTAGTAAAAAAAGAGGTCCAAAAAACGATTATTCAATTAGGAATGTAAAAAATATTCATATATCATCATCATCATTTATTTATTTTACTGTTAAACTTTTGGCGGACCTTTTGGAATGCACAGACAACGGCAGGTTATTCACCCAAAAAGTTAAAGGTCATTGAATTGATTTTCAACTCTAAGTCCAACAAGTACAGATAAATATTTATTGAGAAAGTTTGACGTTTTGTGATAGTTTGACGTGCTCTGTTGTCTGTACATCCCTTTTTTTTCATCTGCTTACCCAATAAACGGTTTGTTGTACAAAATATAAGGATCTCCCAATAAGTCTACATTAGTGGTTTCCAGCTGAGAAAAATCTTTCCGAAACTCACTCCAACTTGAGGCTACCTTTGATGGAGGGATATTTCCCGATAGAACTTTGAGCCTCCACTCATCAGCTGCCAGATAAAAGTTTAACCTGGAAACAAAATAATGTTAAAAAATCTTTCCATTATTGCAGATGATTAAAATCTAGGTAATTTACTTACTTGGGTAAATCCCTCAAAGCCAATATTAGCTGCAAAATCATTCGATGGTGATTATCGTTGAGAAGAAAGACATTTAAAGTGAATAATTCGTTTCTATCCAAAGCATGCGGGCTTAAAGCCAGCAACGAAAGGAACCCAGGTATCGCTTCGTATATTGCTGAAACATATAAATATCTTGATCACAACCTAGACAACAGATCAATTAGAATACAAATTTCCATTGTAAGGAGATGGTGTGGAGAATATTAAATAAAATGTTTTACCGATGCTATTCCAGTCAGCTTAAGACCAAGTTAGGTAGGTGTAAGTCTATCAAAACGTCAAGCAATTAAAGTGGATATCAATTTCGTTGTAAGTAACGAAATTAAAAGTTCTGAAAGCTTATGAGTAACTTAAACTAATAAAGGTTAAAAATATGTTTCTTTCGGTTGTTAGAGGTTACTATTAACCAAATAGTTTACAACAAAATATTAAATTTCTTACCAGAGTAACGACGTGCTTCTCTCAGGAAATATGTGTTATTACTGTAAGTAGCTGTCGCTTGTTTGTACGCTATCGTCATTGCTGCCTCATGTGCGTCTAAGTAGTTGCCTATACTGACATCTTTGCATGAGGCCACCCTCACACTGTTTGGCTTGCAGCTATCGACTAGGACAGGAGGACAGGAACTGTTGAATACTGACATTCGCCAAACTTCAGACTTGATATCACCTAGCTTTAATTCCTTGATGAGGTCAGCTGCTGCTTTGAAGGCATTTTCTCCGCCTAAATTCTGATGGAAATGCCAGATTTTCGACAAAGTTAATCACGGAACATTTTAGAAAAATTAGGGACCAAAGAAAGTAGTATAAACATCATCAGCCCAAATCAGTCTATAGCTGGACATAGACATATGCAACTTCAAAAAGGAGGCTTGGCTTGGGTTGATGAAACTGACCGTTTGGAGAAAAATAGTAGAGAGGAGACGCTACTGCTAGTTTTCTTTAGTCTCCTCTTACGACATCTTAAAACAAGAATAGGAAGTGCGATTTTATTCTGACCCGGCAGAACATATTTCTCATTGCACACATTAGTCCCTTATGGGATTCCGCATCCCGGGTGGCGGTGGCACCATACATCGATATTATTTAGTGTCTAAACATGAAATACCTTTATTTGCATTGTCGCAGTGACTTTCTGATAAACAGCTGGATGTGTCGGTAACAAATCTTCTATGACATTTGACCAATCGTCTCCATTTAGTGATCCTGCGAGAGAAAAAACATCGCTTTTATTTGTTTGGTAAAGTTATGAACATCTTTATTACGTTTTATTAGTTAAAGACATAGATCGTCAACCTTTTTCGTGCCTATTGATATTTTAAATACTTTTTTAACATGAAACATAAATTTACTATTAAATAATTTTAGTTACACAATCAGTCAACAAAAATAATATTTTTCTTTTTTATAATGTCTTTGGTTATTGCATGAATAAAAACGCATTTTAATATTGTTTAATAGAGTTTCTTTTCTATATTTTTAATACAGTTCCTTCGAAAATATAATTCACGGAATACGAAAACCTCATATCAAAAATCAACTGAAAACTGCATTACAAAATTTGATTTTGATTAGTGAGTTTTGTGACAATCACTCATACGGATTTGTACTTACATATGTTTAAATAACAATTGTTCTTATGGATAGCTGGAATTTGTTAGTATAAAAGAAATCTTGCATTTAAATGTATAGTGACTGGTTAGAAATTTAAAAATATATTTTATTATTTATATTTTTAGAACCTGAAACTGCATAAATATTTTTAGAAGATGCTTGACCTCTATGCAGCTCAGCTGCAGTTGCTGTTAGTATGGCAAATATTTTCCCAGTATTTAAGGAAGGGATGAAATTCCTGACCCAATGGTTTGCCATTCCTGGCATGAGTAAATTGGGGGTCGGATATTGTTCCCGTAAGGTAGTTCGGTTACAATAAAACGTCGTAACATCCCAAGGGCGGGTAGATGCTAATATTTTATTACACAGTCTGGCTACAGCAAATCGTCTACGTTAGTTTCTGATCTTAGTAGCGCCTGTGAATAATAGAAGAGTTTACCAGATCTTTTGGAAGCTATAATATTTAATATATATACGCTATAATACGTAATAATAACGAAAAATAAAATTTATTAAAATTTTAGGATATAAAAAATAGTAAAAATAATACTTTTTTTAAATAAACTGCTGAACTACATTTTACATTTAGGCCTAGGTCTCTTAGATATTCAATTGTGTGATGCTGAGTCGTATTTTCAGAACGAAGTAAAATTTTTAATTAACACAAAAACAGTTTTCTTTTCGACGAGTATACTCTTACATATTTTTTTCATATGAATTATCTCTGAAATAAATTGAAAAATAATAATAATTTTATTCAATTAGGTCAACTACGTTTAAGCCTGGTCAAAAAAATAAAAGAATCAAAATAACAAAAGAATAAGAAAAGTAAGGAACAAACAAATATAATATACAATAATAACCAAATGAGACAGCTGCAAACAAACAATCACTGGCGACTGTTATGGGCTGATCTAATGTAGGTTAATTATTTAATACTTTTCTCGGGCAAACTCTTGTCAAAAAGACTATAAAGGCACGTGAACGAACAAAGTATCATGCCTTTTATTTACTTACTTAACAAATGAACCGGTAAATTCTGCCCAACCGCTATGTCACCCCGTAACCTTAGTGCGACGTATTTGTGGAGCTTTACGTACAAAGGCTTCACTCCTTCCCAGAGCTCTCGAGCTTTCAGTATCGCGCCTTCATATTCTACTAAGGAATCCCAGTATTCTTCTAGGGTTTTGTAATCTGTGGAAAAACGTAATTTTAAGAGAGATTAAAAATTTTATTTTTAATGAAATTATAATAATATGGTGTTGTGATTGTTGCCAAATTATTTATAATAGGTATCTTGCTGCGTTCTATTTTTGTAAATGTTACCAAATATTTTTGAAGTGAAAACTTCTTTAGCGGCGCTGAGCACTTTTTTTGGATGGGTAAAAACTTCCAAACTCGCGTCAGGGTCACGTGATGCTGATCGAAAAAGCGTAAGATCGAGGGGAAGGGAGAGGAACTAGTATCTCCCACTCTTTCTACTGTGCCTGAGTGTGCTGTTTTTTATTATTTTTGAAGTGAAACTTCTTTATCGGCGTTGGAAAAAATTTACCGTCACGTTTTGCGTCAAATTTTCGTCACATTTTTCGGTTACGCGCCATCTTTTTCTTGCCCCTACCACGGTTGGTTCAGACGATAGCAAAAAGGTAAAGTGAAATAATATTTAACCAATTTAACCAATTTAACCAATTTAACCAATTTAACCAACTTAACCAACTTAACCAACTTAACCAACTTAACCAACTTAACCAATTTAACCAATTTAACCAATTTAACCAATTTAACCAATTTAACCAATTTAACCAATGTAACCAATTTAACCAATTTAACCAATGTAACCAATTTAACCAATTTAACCAATTTAACCAATTTAACCAATTTAACTAATTTAACCAATTTCTGGAAAGTTGCGTCAAATTTTCGTCACATTTTTCGGTTACGCGCCATCTTTTTCTTGCCCCTACCACGGTTGGTTCAGACGATAGCAAAAAGGTAAAGTGAAATAAGTCCGCCATTTGTACCACTATTGTATGTGCAATAAAGTGTTAATAAATAAATAATATTTAACCAATTTAACCAATTTAACCAACTTAACCAACTTAACCAACTTAACCAACTTAACCAACTTAACCAATTTAACCAATTTAACCAATATAACCAATTTAACCAATTTACCCAATTTAACCAATGTAACCAATTTAACCAATGTAACCAATTTAACCAATTTAACCAATTTAACCAACTTAACCAACTTAACCAACTTAACCACCTTAACCAACTTAACCAACTTAACCAATTTAACCAATTTAACCAATTTAACTAATTTAACCAATTTAACCAATTTAACCAATTTTACCAATGTAACCAATTTAACCAATGTAACCAATTTAACCAATTTTACCAATGTAACCAATTTTTCCAATTTAACCAATTTAACCAATTTAACCAATTTAACTAATTTAACCAATTTCTGGAAAGTTGCATGTAGATCATTTTTCGAAAAATAAGGCCATAAAGAAGTTTCACTTCTTACGTGTGTACACTAGTACACGCACAACTTTTTTTTTATTAATATTGTATTTTAATTGTTGTTTTGGTGTTAACTAATGATTATGTTTTATATTTCTTCTCAATCGTTCTCCCATTACTGTGGGTCTAGCACAAAAAACTATCGACTTCGAATCGTTTGCGTATCGAAAGCAAACGACACAAATTTCATGCTTTGTTTTGTATGTCTCGTTTTGACCGCGCGAGCGATGTTTAAGTTTTCATGCTAAATATTGTGATGGCAAAACGAACACAAAAACGATTCGAATTCGATATTTTTTTGTGCTAGACCCACTGATGATCGTGACTCCTTAGACGCTTCATTGTTTGCCGCGAACTGATACGGTCCGCGCGTCGCCTGGTGAAGGGCGGCGCTGACTGGTAGCCCCAGCTGTTCGGAGATCTGGTCCGACCATCTCTTCGGGCTGCAGCTTCTGGGTCTTTTGCCTTCAATTTTGTCTGTCACTACCAGCTTTTCCAGGTTGTTGGCCTCTCTTCGTGCGATATGGCCAAAATAGATCAACTCGGTGAAGGCAAATCGAGGGCAGACGTTGAGCATTTTCAATTTTCAGTTCCTTGAGGACCGACACGTTTGTACGGAAGGCTGTCCAAGGAATCCTTAGCAGGCGGCGCCAACACCACATTTCGAACGCGTCGATCCTCTGCCTGTCAGCGGCTTTGATTGTCCAGGTCTCAGCCCCGTAGAGAAATATGGAGAAGACGAGAGTGCGGACGAGGCGAGTTTTAGTCCGGTTTGAAATGTTTCTGTCTTTCCATATTTTGCCGAGCTGGGTCATCGCTGTATTGGCCATGCCGATTTGTCTGCGTATTTCTGGTTCACAAGTGCCCTTGTTCGTAATCACCGAGCCGAGGTACTGGAAACGTTCCACGGTTTCGAACTCTTGAAGGATATCAGTACCTCTAGCACAAAAAACTATCGAATTCGAATCGTTTGCGTGTTCGTATCGCCATCGAAACATTTAGTATGAAAACTCGTGCGGTCAAAACGAGAACTACAAAACAAAGCACGAACTTTGTGTCGTTTGCTTTCGATACGTAAACGATTCGAAGTCGATAGTTTTTTGTGCTAGAAGTACAGTGCGTTGTGCAGTACCAAAACGGTCGACTATCATCAGTTTGTTTTACATCAGTCATGTTTTACTAGTTGCTATAAATGGTAGGACCCTGCAGAATATCATCGTCATGACAGCCTTAAGCTGCGGCCACGATCAATGCTAGCGGGAAACCTTATTGGCACTATATTATTGTTTTTAAATTTTGCTTGCTCCGAGGTCCAGGTTTTGAGTCAACGGGTCAATGTAGAAAAAAGTGATTTTCTATATTTTTTCGGGTCTGGGTGTTTGTGGTACCTTCGTTGTTTTTGATTTCCACAATACGAGTTCTTTAAATAGTTACTGACTTTGGGATAAGAACAATTAATGTGATGTTTTCCATATTAGTTAATTTATTTATTACTAGCGGACCCGACAGACGTTGTTCTGCCTTAACTATGAATATTGGTTTCAAAATGGTATAATTAATTTAAAAAAATATTTCAGATACAAATTTATTTATCGTCATTGCAAATGCTCTCCGCGGAAATTGTAACCGTTTGCAGCACGCATTCTGTCAATGTTATGTCAAACGCCATAATGTTACATTAGAAAAGTTTAAATTGTCAAAAGCGCTAAGGTTACATTACTTACATTACAAATAATTTGGTATGGTGATTTATTTTTCTAAAATTTTCTGATTTTCCGCACTTTTTTCTTAATTTTTTCTTTCATAAGAACATTCTCCTGATAATAACAAACAAAACGAAAAAAGAATCAGCGAAATCGGTCTAGCCGTTCACACGTGATGCGATGACCAAGGGAAATAGGGATTCATTTTTATACATATACTAGCTGACCCGACAAACGTTGTTTTGCCATAAAAATGATTAAATTACTAAAATGGCTAACAAAAAATAGGTTGGTTGGTGGTAAAAGGGTAAAAATTTAGGGTTGTATATATTTTACTACCCTACCCCTACCCTACTCCTACCCTACCCCTACCCTACCCCTACCCTACCCTACCCCTACCCCTAACCTACCCTACCCTACCCTACACATACCCTACCCCTACCCTACCCCCACCCCTACCCTAAACCCTTCCCTACCCCTATCTAAACCATTCCCAGATCCCCTTAAACACACACACAAAATTTCATCAAAATCGGTCCAGTCGTTTGAGAGAAGTTCAGTGACATACACACTCACAGAAGAATTATATATATAAAGATAATATATAAAAATTAATCCCTATTTCTTTACTATCTATATATTATATAGATTATCATAAGCGCACTGCTGGACATGAGCCTCTCTATAAGGAGTCTCAAAAAGGACTCTTCTCTAGCGAATTTGCGTTCGCAGTTTGGCTACAATGGATAAAAGACGATGCTGACAATTTATTCAGTACTGTATTCAAGTCGCCTTTTACAACACGTATTTATTGAAATAATATTACTCAACGAACTCTTAGTTTATTTTTAACTAGCAGCCCGTCCCGGCTTCGCACGGGGTAGACAATTATTTATTTTTGGAAATTTGGATATAAAACACTTTTTTTCACAAATGCGTTCGACACTGCAATCTCTTGCCCGTGTTTGCGAAATTCTTGTTCGATTTTCGTCAAGGCGTTGCGCGCGTTCTGCGCTCGACTGTCTTTCGCGAACCTCTGACGATCTGACATTTTGATTTGCAAGACGAATCGAACGATCGGCGCTACTTTCCTTTGCGCGAGCTTGCGAGGTTCGCTCTCTATTCTCAGCAAGTCGCTGCGAGCGTTCGGCGCTAGATTCTCTGGCCCGTGATTGTGATGCATATTCTCTTTGACTTTCGAGTCGATCAGAATATTCTGAAGATGATTCTCCAACACGCCGAATCTTTGCTAATCTCGCTTGGGAGCTATGTTGAGATAATTGGGACCTTTTTTTTTTAGGCATAATTGTTTGAAAGTTTTGGTTTTCAAGTAAAATAAATAAGAATTAATTTGATTTTAGTATGAACAGTTTATTGAATAGAAGTTTTCATAAAAAAATAAATACAATACTTAAATAGGTGCTTTAAAAAGAGTGTGACACTGCTATAAAAATAAACTGTCAAGGTTTAATCAAGTAATTTATGCGCAGTTTTGAAAATAACTCCTAATCGATAGAAAGAAAATGTGCTCTATCTGAAATGTGTTCTATGGAAAAATCTAAATGTTCAATATCGGTAGCGTCCGCTGCGTAAGGAGCCGATCTTACAGACGTGCACGCCCCACTCCTGTATTTCAGTGCCCCCTCCACCCCGCCCGCCGCGATGCCCGGCGCGCTTTTCAGACTGCATCGCAAACAACGGCCACGGCGCTATGGCGGTTTTGTTTACTGTTTGAATTTTTTAATTCGTAATATCTTTTGAATAGAAAGTCCAATTGAAATAATTTAAAAACTATTTTATAGGTAGTTAAATGGTCTTGACCATAAAATAATTTATTTGGATAAGGATTAATATAAACACATAAATAGCATGGTTTGAATTTGGTTTGCATTTTCATTAATGTTTAAAATGAAAAAAGTTGTAGTGACATAACTGCAATAGTTGGACATATGCTACCGCGGAGTTTTTTGTAGACATTATGATTTTCTTCAATATTGTTGTACATTATTTTGTTCTATCGCTAATAGTTTCGGCAGCGCATTCGACGAAAGACATTTTAAGACTCATTTTTCTACACCTTCGGTTACACTGTTCAAATTTTACCAAGGATCCCTAATTTTTTTCAAAATGAAATGTAGCCTATGTCAAATTGGAAGAATGTAGCATTCTAGTGGTGTAAGAATTTTTTAAATCGGCCCAGTACTTTTTGAGCCTATTCATTACAAACATACAAACATACAAAAATAGGTACAAATCTTTCCTCTTTATAATATTAGTTTTTAATAAAATAACATCGTTTAATTACGACCAACTAAAATCCTGCCTGTCCTCTTGAAAATGACATGGTACTTTACTATTCTTAATGGAGCATCATTTAAACATTAAATAAGTACTCTAAGTGGTACAAATTTTCGTGTTAATTAAAATCTCATAATTGCTGCCAATAATTGCTTTTGAGATGAACATTTTACACTCAACAATAAAATTATTTCCATGAAACATTTCTGAACAAACCCGTTAATCTTTTTAAGTAACTGTTGGCTGTGATTTAATTTTTATATTACTTCAAGTAGATAAAGTTATATTAAAATTTTCCTTAGAATTTTACACTCATTAAACATTTTTTTAACAAAAGTACAAACATTTTGATTTTGATTGTTCTTACTTAATTAATGATTAATCATACAGGATGGTCCATAAACGTCGTGACGTCTAAAACCTTTTTTTGGTTTCTTTACCTCCAGGGCTATCAAAATATATACATGTTAGCTAAATTTCCGTAGTTTTCGAGATATTAATTTTGGTGAGATAACACCTAGTATTCAAAACCAAATTATTATTTTAAAATTTATACAAGTAAGGTAACTAATCAGATAGTGTATTCAATGCAGTCAATTTTGTATTTTTAAGTTTGTTTGGAAAAGTTTTAAAATGTCATAATGAATGTCACTTGACAACTTAAAAAAATCACCAATACTCGGTATCGTGTAGTCGACATTAGGCTGGCTTTAGAGTCACGCAATCGATAAGCGCCGTTCAGACGAGCGTGCTTGCAACTGCGCTAGTCGGTTAATAAACGCAATCGTTTTATAATGACAATATGGAATCGCGTCGTACGGTGCACGTTAACAGGGTAGCACCACTCTTCTATCAGTGTCGTAAAGGCGACATAGCACCGTCTTTCTCTTCCTATGAGTGTACAACTTAACACCCATAGGCAACTAAAGGAGAAATGCCAGAAGCAAACTGGCATTTTCCCTCCATCTATATGAAGAGGCCTGCGTTCAACAGTAGACTGATATAAAGTAGTGATAATGATGATGTAGAATCGCGCTGTGGCAACGCTGACCAAGCAACAAATCGTAACACTACATTTCACACTGGTGGCGGACCAGTAAAATTTTAGTGCCAGTAAAGTAAAAGTAACAACCCATTTCGCTCACTGTTGAGCACGGGTCAGTTGCACCACGCTGGCCTGTTGTGGGTTGGTGGATGGCAAGGGTGATGCTGTGGCAATATCACCTCGCCGTTGGATGTTTCTGAAGCCGCCCGAAGTCCTCCAACAGGGCTTAACGACTGTGATAACAGCCGTGATCGACGGCTTAACGTACCCTCTGAAGCACGAAAGAGCTCATGCCTCATACATTAGTACTAGTAGTCGCTGTTGTCTCTTCGCTGTTCGATGGCGCGTTTAGCAGCGTGACTCTAAAACCAGCTTTACTTTCAATAGGCTACCTTTCGATGCGTTTCTTAGTAGGGGCAGGATTTGTTCTACGTATTCATTGATATCCGGCAGATTCTTTTCCCATGATTGTTTCATTTTTTTTTGTACTGCTTCATCTTGCTGCTTTGCCAAACTGTTGTGGAACTCTGTCAACAATGGTTAAAATATTAGATATTCTGAAATTCCAAAATATTATGTAAACAGAATGTTAGGTAATTGGTAGTATTAATGTTCCGAAAGCTTTATTTATTTTAAAAGACAGGTAAATTGAAAATTCAAAAATTACATATCATCAGAATGGTAATTTAAAATGTAAAAAGAATTGCGCTATAATTATCGACGATGCTATACTATATTATATAGTAACTAGGTAAACGTAACTAAGCCGCTTTAACAGTGCTCATAAAATGTAGCGACCATCAGCTTCAGCATTTTTTTGCATCAGCCCATTTGAAATCGACCTAAACGCGCTAAACGTTGTTATGAAGTAGAATTTCATAACAGCGACGTTTTTGAATCCAATGAGACGGTTCTTAATACGGTGTATTATAAATGTAAGATAATCGCTGAAACTTCAACATGGCTGATTGTTACTTGTAATACTATTTACCGAACACTAATTTTAATTTACTAGCAGTTTAATTGCTTGTTGTACCAGACAGCAGCAGGTCAGCCTACCCGCTAAGTTAAAGGTCATTTATTTAGAATTGATTTTCAACTTTAAGTCCAACAACTAGAGATAAATAAATAAATAAATAAATAAATATTTTCTCTCTCTTCTCATCTCCATGCATAAAGGGCGCGCCGCCTGTGACGTAGTGTCTCAGTGGCTAAATTGAAAAAGCGCCGCTCCCGGTATGCACGGAGATGCGGGTTTGAGTCCCGGCTTAGACATAATTTTTAAGTAGAAATACTGATATTATTGTGACGAAAGATTGTGAGTTCGAGTCCCACATCACCAAGAATAAGTCCTTATATTTCAGTTATCACTCTATTAACTAAAGATCTTGACTACTTTTAACTTACCTCGTAATGTGCAATTCCTTCCACCGCAATCGTAATTTGTGGCAAATCTTATTTTATTCTGTGCCGTGTCCGCAAATGTTACCAGCTGTAATTAATATACAAGTTAAGCTTATCGCTTGTTTAGACACCTACCACCTACCTACCTACTACCCACACCTACCTAAACAGGATTAGATGGATATTTAGTAAGCAAACCCGCCTACGTAGAATGGTTGCGATGGTGTCATTCATACTAAGACTAAGCTTCAAAATCAAACTGGACTTAGGTAATAAACACCTAATCTTGTTGGATCGTTCGCGCTGTTTTACGAGTAAATTGTAAACCATTTAAGCTCTATACTTTTTAGACTTCTTTCTAACCCTTATATCATTATATAAATGCGATGTTTTTATGGATGTTTGTAACTTTAATATAGCCTGGAATATTAAGTTTATATCTCCGGATACAAGATACTATAGTTCCTGTTTCAAATAATTTGACGCCAAGAAACTCGCAAAAACCAGCCAGTTTATAAGAATTTTTTAAATGTCCAACTGGTATCAGTTTTTACAAAAAACTATTCTAATAGTTTTTATAATTTTGCACGAATTAGGTCTTTTTTAAGGTCCCGTAGCATGGAACCCCCATAATTAAGCCATATCAGTCTGCACATCTTTTCTTGAATATTAACAGAGTTATTTGCACTTGGAAGTTATAATTTTGCATGGATATGTTTAACAATTACGACAACAAAGTGGTAGAATGAAATCTTGACAACAAACAATAACAAAAAAGTTTTATAGGCTAGTAGGTATTTTTTTTAAAAATTAACTTACACTTATCCAGTCCTCTTTGCTCAACAGAAGGTCTCCCGGTTGCATTAACAACTGCATTTTCCGTTGCAGAATGCCATCATTTTGTTTTAATAAATGTGTTTTGTATGCATTTTTTATGTCTTGTATGTTATCGTGTGAGTCTATTCCTAAAGACTTGTCCAAGTCCATCTGAAAAAGAAAGTTTTTTTAATTGAAGAAAACAAGAGGAGATTTACAAATCGACGTTAATGGATATAAAGTTTTCTAAGGTTGACCGATTTGTTGTTTTTATTGTTGTTCTGGGTATAACTCAAAAATATTCCTATTTAAATTTGAAATAAAAAAATGGTATAAAAATATTAATGTAAAAAAAATAATTAAACAAGCAAGAGAAAAGCCACCAATCCTCGACTATCAACATGTAGTGATTACTTGCTCAATGATGCTGCGACTTAATTTGGTGGATCATTTCACGCTTGTCATCGATTAATTGTAATATTCCAAAATATTTTGGACATTCAAAAAATACTACGGACGTGGATCAAAACTAAAAGAGATATATTTAGAAATGCCTACAAATGTATTGTTTTAGATGACGGAACATGACATTTAAAATGTTAAATTATAACATCATGTTAAATACAACGAAAATGAATAAAACATTAACGATTTTGAATATTTATGAAGTAACAGTATGGTAAGATGTAGCTGTAATACGCAGCTTGTGTAAAGAAGTAAATTGAAGTGGGTATATCACATTCATAATAAATATTTCAATCAAAGTTCACTAACTTCTTTACTTACAAGTACAACTGTCGACGAAACTAACTACTCGATTTTATTAATTTCAATAAATTAACAAACATTCAATGAACAGGTTAGCCATTCAATTGAATAGATTATGCGGTTTCCAGCGCCTAACACCTCGAATAATTGAGATTTCCATTAATTTAATCATTTACAAGCAATAATGTGGCAAATTTCTTGTCAAAATCTATAAAATAAGTAGTTTTCTTTAATATCTCCTAATTTGACGAAATAGTTCTTCGGAAATGAGACATTAAGTACATAACTAGTACCTAATATACGATCAATATCTAGATAGTTCCTTCGGATTCCAAGGACTCAAATTGCAGACAATGAACTCTTCAAAGTCCAAAGTTTAGTCTTAAAGACCAAGAAGTTTACAAAAAATATATTTGATCATATAACAATAGTGATGTTTTGTCAAAGAATACCTAATTGTTTGTCAGATAAGTAACTAAATATTTTTTGAGAGTTCTGAGTATTTGTGAGTTTGAGAGTAATGACAAGCAATAGCCAAGTATTGACTCATCAGTTTCATAACACAAACATATACATACATCAAATCCTTCGACTATACACATAGGTACCTACGTGGTCAAAGACTGTGAACTTCAATAATGCCGTTATATTTCCCAACTGACCTATTTCTTTATTACGTTCTGCATAACGAGGCCTCAAATTACTAGCCCAAATTCGAGTCTCGGCAAAAATGGCGTAATTCATCGTCTTGAAAACAAAACTCTTCAACATTTGGATGTTAGTAAACATCTTCTTTGTTGTTTCAGACAAACACTCGTTGTTTGTGTGCCCTTGATATTTTTATAGTAAGGTCGGCTTACGAAACCATCGTTTCAGTAGTACCAAGCTAAGAAGTTTATCAAGGTCAAAAGTATTATGAATTTGCTATTAGCTCGCATTATTAAATAGTAAAAGTAACAGCCTATAATCATCTAAATGCAGGGCAAAGGCCTTCACTATTGAAATCATACAGCAACGATGGGTCTGTCTGTATACCCATCGTTGCTGTATGATTTCAATTGGCAAGCGTGGTGATTATGCCTGTGCATAATCACCACGCTTGCCACTAGGGTTGGTTACAAACCTGAGCAAGGTTCTACCCCTAGATCTTGGCACGGTACTTAAAGCACTAGAAAAACGGATCTTATGAACTTAGACGTTGTTAGGCGGAGTCGCTTACTCGCTTGAATTAGAGGCCTCCTCAATCCTAGTTAGTTATTATGGTCACGTCCGCGCCTTAAGTAAGGCATTTTTACTTATCTTCTCGTTAAGTCTCCTGGGATTTTAAAATATTGTCATGAAATTCTCATTTCATTATCCTGCCGAAGACTCGTAGTTCAATTAACGGCTCATCACCAGAGCAACGCTGCTTTGCTTCACAATTATCGTAAATAATATAACCGGCCCAGAGCAATAAATACGGCACAATTTGAGTTAGTCGTCTATAGCAGCCATCGTATCGTTTTGTAGCCTATTAAGCTCATCTTTCTACCCTTCATTGTGACTTATAGCAAGTCACAGTAAATATTATCCGACAAATTCAAAATTGGCGAAATGCGCGTTAATTATTTTTTGAAGGTAGCACTTTCTTATTATACAATTTGTTAACAGTAAGCTAATGGAAAACACTTGTGAGGCATTGTGAAAGTGTCATTAGTCTACACCATTGTCCAAAACGCGATCGACAACCCGCCTGCCAAGCGTTGTGGCTAATTCTTCCTTTTGGAGAGGCCTATGGCGTGTGGCACTGGACTGATGTAGGCTGGATAAATAATAGTATTATTTATCCAGCCTACATCCCTTACTAAGTACCCTTACTCATAAAAAATACTTTAACATACAATTTACGTTCATACACAAAAATAGGATTATTTTAATAGCAAGCCCTAGTTAGATCTACCCTCACCTTATTTTTCAAACCGTTTGGATATCCCATGAGCTCATCCCATGTGGCCTTGGCACGCATCTCACACTTATCCACATTTTCTTGCTCCAAAACATCTAGTAAGGGATTCAGAAAATTTTGGTCGACGCCACCAAACGAAGTTGTACTAATCAGCAAAACGTAGAAGTAGATGCACCGCACTGTGATTGTCGGTCCCATTTTTGACCTGTAACAAATTAAAAAAATGATTTTACTGACCGAAATGCGGTTGGAATTTTTTTAACCTAACAGCTCAAGGAT
The DNA here is from genome assembly GCA_949315895.1 of Anania crocealis. NCBI lineage: Eukaryota > Metazoa > Arthropoda > Insecta > Lepidoptera > Crambidae > Anania > Anania crocealis. The sequence continues at coordinate 15,488,705 of OX438863.1, forward strand.
TTTTTATTTATAAATTCCGAAATACGAATATTCCAAATAAAATTGTAACAGTGTCAAAATACCGGAAACTCATAAAATCTAAAAAACTTCAAATCAATTAACTATATTTTTACAAGAACATTGAAAAAAAATGAAATAAGTCAATAGTATCAATTTGCTTAAATTTTAAATAACGGCATTAGTAACGATTTTCAATAACATTTCTGACACGAAAATGCCTTTTGATTTTAATTCACAGATTTTATGCGTTTTGTTTGACCTGATTTTAATTATATTTTCGCCTCATTTGAACCTTAAAGGGGATCAACTATAACGGCCGTAACGAGACTTCAAAAAGTCAGATTATTAGCTAAAACGTTAGGAAAAAAATGCGTAAAGGGTTGCCTGAAATGTTTTTTAAATCTTTTTTACTATCTTCTAGCTGACCCAAGAGACGTTGTTCTGACCTATTTTTATGTGGCTCCTCTTTCTGAGTATATTCTAAAAAAAAATCTGGACGCATCCATTTACAATTTCACAACATCAAAATGTTGTTTGTGTTGCAATTTGAAATTGCTGTTTTTGCTATTTCCCTTTTACAAAAAATCTTGACTTGTTGCGCTTGACAGTATTACAATGCTAAACGTAAGTAGTCACAGTAGTTAAATTTTTTTGCTGTGGTGACTCAAGTAAATTTCTTATACTGAAAAATTTCGTATATGAATTGAAAATGGTAGCAAGCTAAAAAAAGGTTTTTCGTCGAGACCTTTTACACATTCATCGATGCAATGTGTGTCAAATCTCATACTCGACTACGGGTAGAGATAGATTCCTTTTTAACCGACGAAAAAAGTAGGGCGTTCTCAATGATTCGATATATTTTCGAATTATCTTTTGTTTATTGTGTAACAGAGTTTTGAAGTAATTTTAAGTGCGTCGAACTGATAGTGGTGTCATAGCTCAAAGGAGACAAGCAAAAAAATTTTAAAAATCATGAAAATTAAACTTAAAAATCAGCCAGCAACATTATCATGAACCGAATCAAAGTAGTAGCTTATTTTCGATTTACAAATTAATAAAAAAGTAAGCGAGAAAAAGTATTTTAAACCGGCAACCCTGTTCCCAGCGGTTTCTATTCATTCCCTGAAAGGGTCACAGTGATGGAAAGAAAATTAAAGACCAAGCATTCAAAAGCGATTGTTGCTTCCATCTCTAAGACGCTTTCGACGGAAGATATTAAAACTACATCAAGTGAGAAAGGCAGGGGATTTTTTATGCAAATTTCACAATCTGAATTGCGGCGGGCAACGTAGACAGACGCTTTGACGACGAAGTACAAATATTTAAAAAAGCGATTGTTGGTAATTTTTCCGTATCCTTTGTATTTTTATACAATGTGCTTAGGCACGTACGGGACAAGCTTAAGGTTGGATAGTACACTTCATATTATTAAACCAATATCCCGTATAAAGGGGCTTCGAAGTATAACCTTTTGCCTGGTATACTTTACACAGATCCGATTTTATGAGGTCTTATTAAAGTCAGTAAATCGCCATCACCACCATTATTAGAAGGATTTTGCTATGATCAGCATGGCGACCGTAGTTTGGTCAATAGCCGCCTTCAGACCGACCAAGGCGCGGCAGCCTCGCCAATGCCTCGGTCGGTGTGGACGTGGCTCGGGCTACCTCGGGCGTACGGTGCCTCGGCCGAGCGTGCCTTGTTGGCAAGCCGTCGGTTCGTGCTCAAAGGTGCCTCAGTGTGCGCTGTCGTTCGGTGTGGACTGAACTCTCAAGAGCAGCTGTCTATTCGTCTCATAAAATTATATTATGGACTCAAAAGAACCTGACCATTTAAAACAAAGTAAGCGCGAAGATTGTTGGAGGAAAATTTCAGAAGAATTGCATTGTCATGTTGGGTAAATTAAAAAAAAAAGGTTTCCTAGTCGAGGTCTTACCGGCGAGAAAGGAGCAGAGGAAAAGAAAGCCTTAAAGTAAAGTTTTTTAATCCATATGCGTTTTGGTCTTTTCTTTCTAAGTGATTGTTTTTTTTTTTTAACCAAAGAGCTACTAGGAAAAGAGCTGCAGCAGGAATTACACGTCTGTCCATTTCGGATGCTCGCCGACTTCATCTCGGCCGTAGTATCACACACACTGTAAATGGGCGACGATATTTCACGTGCCTACAATAACTGCATACTAAACGGCTGTCTACGTAAATCAGAACTGAAACTGTTAATCTTATCCAACCAGGTTCTTCATCAAGTGGTTGTCAGTGCAATATATCCGGTCGGGATTGCCTTCGATTACCATGCGATTGATTGTGTCAAGGACGTCTGTTAAGGTGATGCAGTTGGTATTGACAGTCAATTAATTCGACTCCATTGGAGTTGTAAATTAATGCAATTTACAAAGCACTACCAATATTTATTTAGAAATCACTATATTGGGATGATTTTCACGTGTCCATGTGGCACGATAGGTCTACATCAACAATTAAAAGTACCTATACTGCTTTTATAATTTAAAAAGGCATGAATGGGAAATATATTTTTTCTATTATTGTAAGGAGGTACCTATCTTATGATCAAATTGTTTTTTACCGAATCTTATTTTACCGAAAACTTTACAACTAATTTCGTTCCGACTTTTTTCATTTCGCCGAAATAACGTTTCGGACTGTATCAGTTGTAAACTACCGTAAAATTTAAAGGGGGTCAGTTAAAATGTTCCTTTTAACATCAGTATTTTTAAGGGTGTTGGTTTGCAATATTGTTTTTTCTGCACACAAATTCAACACTTGTAATTTGATATACCTACAGGATGTATCAGAAATTTGAGCAGCTAAGGCTATGGGAGAAAGTGGTAGGCCTACAGCGTGTAAACAAAAAAATACTTTTTCAATACCATGATAATGTCAAATACCATGCAGTTATAAAGTTATTACAAATCAAAATTTAAAATTTACATTAACAAATGCCATCACTTTAAATTAATCAAGAATTTAATAGTCGCATAATGCGAATAAAGTAACCAAACAATAACATCTACAGGATCATAAGACCGCCGGCGGTCGCGATAACAATTGATTTTAGTTGTGTCTGGAACGAAAGTTCTCAATCTTTTTGTACCGAATTGCTACAATTTCAATAATAATTAGTTAATAGTTAAACTGCAACTGTAAAGAATTTATTTCATACTCTTGTACAATCTGCATATAGGATATGAATTGGATTTTCAATTTGTTAAGATAAAAATTTTTTTGCACTAGTCGTGCTATCCAAGCATTCGCTTTTCGCTGTTATCTGAAAGTGAGCCCGTATTTAGTTGCCAACGAGCGCGTTGCCACCCCAATCACGTATCATCTTCAATTACTTCCCCTGTTGTCTACTAAACGTGGGTTTTATCCAACTTTGCCCCGGAAAGGGTGAAACAAAACAACTATGCTTGGTTAGTGGATTTGAAGTTTTTGTTACGGGAATAGAAAAACTGGCTTAATGAGACTGTTTTGCTACACTCCTATAAATACCGTACCGTTAACGTATGAGAAGATTGTTTCTTTCTTTCTTCATAAACGCCACGCTTGGCTGACGGGTTGGCGATCGCTAAAAGACGCTTCTGTCTTTCTTTTTTGTCTGGACGGCAAAATCAGAGAAAGAAACTGTTTCCTATCTCCGAAATGTCAAAACTGGCGATAGATAGATTATTGGACCGGCCGTATCCCGATACCGGCTTGCGACAGATCGCAAAATGGAAGTCGTAAAAATATCAGTATTTAAACTTTAGAATACTCTGGCGGGACCCGAATCCGTGTTTCTATGCATACTGAACGAGGTGCTTTGTCTAATTAAGCCACTGAGACATTACGTCACAGCGCCAACTATTCAAGTATGTTTTAATCGCGACGTAAGCCAGCGTAGTTTTATCAAATATAGCAGACGCCGCAACTTCGTATCGCCTAAGAATAATTGGATTTTGACGTAAGAAGTCTTACACAGAAAATTTGCATTAAAATAATATTGCGACTATTAATTGAGATGTAAGCTATCCTATTAATATTTTTACATCTTATTTCTTTAGTCACTGCTGAACACAATTTCAACAACAGTGGAGAATAAATACCATAGACTGTCTTCAAAGAATAGTACGAAAATAATGGAACTTATGTTAGACTGCCAGCACTGGTGATTATTATATACAATGGTTTATTTATCCCCATTCCGTTTTATTCTTCATAGAATCTTTGTTATTAAATGTTTACATTAGTTAAGTTTTCACACTAGGTATTCGTTTCAATTTAGCCAGGCAACAGAAGCAGTAATGCACTGATTTATGTGGTAGCCAGTATTTTGTTGATATTCCCAAAAATCCAGATTGATGGAGTCAGTGAAATATGCAGTGACTTCATACGTGAATTTCAGTTTTAGTTTTAAACGCCGTTTAATTCCAATATTCAAAGCTGAAGTGTTATTAAATTGTATGAAAGCGTAATATGCTGACTTAAATTTTTATGGTCTCTATTATAAGACTTTATTGTTTCGGGTTTCCCATCATCAAAAACAATAAAAAACTAAAACTGATAAAACAAAACGAATAATAGACGACTCACGTCGGGCTAAACAAAGGGGTACCTTATTGTTACTAGAAATAAGTTTGATTTTGCATTTGCAGGCCATTAAATAAATAAATAAATATTTTAAGACATGCCTCACTGGGCCACACAGAGCCATCTAGTCCCAAATTAAGGTAGTATTAAGTACCCTGTCGTATGGGGTACTAGACAACCGGTAATCTTACTTATATACTTTTTTTTTGTAAATACATACTTATAATACATAGAAAACACCCAGACCAGTACAAACAGACATGTTCATGCACACAAATATTTGTACTGTGCGGGGATCGAACCCGCGACCCATGGCTCAGAAGCAGCGTTAACTACCGCTGATCCAAATGGTCGTCATTGTACCTACATTCACCGAAAACATTTACCAAAATTAATTATGTGATTATAAATTGTTAAGAAAAGAAGCATTTTGCCATGATTGGTACGCTTGGTGACGGGTTTTGTGAGCAGTTTGGCCAATGCAATGGCGGTTCTCAGAACTTCTTTAGTTTAAGTTAGTAAGGAATACAATAATAATATTATTACGCTGTATTATATTCTTAACAAGTACTGTACTATGCTTCATACAATGAAAGCAACGCAACGTGGTACTTTGTATGGCAAATATTTATGTACATGTATGTTTCGGTTTAATTGTAGTTTCTTCGAGAACGTTTTGGTTCATTTGAATATTGACGGCTTTCGAGGTCCTGGGTTCGATTCCCGGACTGCTAAATGAAGTATAAAGAACTGTTTTTCTACATTTTCCCGGGTCTGGGTATTTGTGGTAACTTTATTTGTTTTTGATATCCAAAATACGAGTGCTTTAAATAGTTACCAATTGTGATGAGAACAATGTGCATTGTCCACATAATTATTTTATTGGTTGAATATTAATCTCAATATAATTTATTTGGAGACGAAAAGCATTAAATTAATAAACCTGCGTACCTTTGCTACTTTTAAACATTTGCGTTGCATAAGTATTTGATAGTTAACGGAAAATTAAACAGTGTAACCAGTGTTAATTATGGATTCTGATTACTACTTATAAATAATCATAAATTATCCTCTTTTTCAGCGACAGACTTTCATATGCAATTACATCTTTTACAGACGATTTTAAATTGCTAAAACATTAACTGATTTTAAAGTTTATCAAAATGCGAATAGTATTTTAATCCCAGAAACTCAATAATATGTGTATAATTGTTATTTTGACACTTTTAATATTTGCTGCCACATTCTAAGGACAAACAAACATTGTATTACAACATATTTTTATACAAAAACCCAATAAAATAGGTAACTACCTACATAGAAAAAAAACTTGAGAGGTGTCAAGGGACACCCGGATGGAACGAAGTTCATTTTTAGTGAAGGAATTGTAATACAATTTTATTTTATTTTAAATTTATTTTAAATTCTTTCTCTCGTTCTCCCTCCCTCCCCCTCCCACTCCCCCTCTTACCCTCCCTCCCTACCTCTTCTCTCCCTCTCCCTCACCCTCTCACTCTCCCTCCCTCCCTCCCTCTTCCTCTCCCCTCCCTCTCCCTCTCTCTCTCCCTCTCCCTCACCCTCTCAAAAAGTGTCGTTAAAAAGTGTCGTAGCAAAAAGTGTCGGTCAAAAAGTGCCGTTACAATTTTTTCCGTCTAGCCCCCTTTCGCAACGCGCGATAAAGAACTTCGTTCCAATAATTCAATTTAGTTTATTCGATAGACTTTACTACTAAAACTACTGTATCCTAGGTACAACGCACGCATCGAAATCATTTGAGGTACTTTCTCTTGAGGTTGTAATTCGATCAGGAATTAAATTACACGATCCGAAGAATGTTAACTTGATTGGTAACAGACTGGGTTCTATTTTTGTACAAATAGGTCTGCTGGTTTTACTTTAAAAAGATATTGGAGTGCCATAAATATTTTTTTTGGATAATTACAATACTGTATTTGCGGTAATACCTAATAATAACATATGCTAATTATAAATCCTATAGCAAAGTCGGTTATATTATTTTCATACAAACTAAAATTTTTAGATTCCGAAAACTATATATTTTTTTAAACGACAATTTAAAATTGCTGATTTAACAATAGTATTAAGCATATAAGTTAATACGAGTATGCTACTTTCGGCTTGTTATACCATTTACCAAACACCCTGTATAAATACAGAAATATCATAATACAATTTATGATTTATTATTCCACTTAATTATGAACTTTGTTACTTGGAAAACGGGATTTTATCAAGAATAAGACTGATTCCAAGTTAATAAAACTTTGTAATCTATCCATATCTGAATAGCTTTTCTTGAGACAATCTGCATTCTAGAAAGCTACGAGTAAAATAGAGTTGTAGTTGTTGATTAAATTGAAACTTGTATTGAGATATTAACCTCTGAACTATATCTAAAAACGTGTGCAGAGTTAGCATTATTGTTTTTTGAATTAATGTATGTAACTGTACAAAAAATGGCTCACAAAAATCTTAACTTATTTATAGAGATAATAAATATTTTACGTACAACTTCTGTTTTCACTTACATAAATTATTGTCATCTTCAACATAACAAACCTACCTACTGATTAAAGCGTACTACTGGTGATAGTAAAAACGACACGTATTGTTTAAAGATAAATACTAATCTATTAGTACTAGCATTACCTATGCTTTTCAATCAAAATAAAACCGTCTAAGTGCGAGTCGGAATCGCGCACGAAGGGTACCGTACCAAAAAGGCCAAAAAAACGGGTTTGTTTACGGGAACCCACCTTAAATATTAATTTTATTTTGTTTTTAGTATTTTTTGTTATTGCGGCAATAAAAATACATAATTTGTGAAAATTTAAACTATCTAGCATCACGGCTCTTGAGTTACGGTCAGGCAGACAGGCAGACGGGCAGACGGACAGATGGACAGATGGACAGACAGCGAAGTCTTAGTAATAGGGTCCCGTTTCTACTCTTTGGGTACGGAACCCTAAAACCACGACCATAACAACTATTGCGCAATATAATTTAATATGTGGACAGTTCATGACTTATATCAATAATTTATATCTATGGTTAAATTAGCATTTTCAGTAACTCTCCATGAACAAAGGTGAATTATTTGATTCCAATTTTTCATAAACTAGCTGTTGCCCGCAACTTCGTCCGCGTCAATTTCTGTTATTATGATCGCGATTATTTTTGCAATTTTTTTGACTGATGCTATGCTCCTATTGGTCGCAGCGTGATGTTATATAGCTTAAAGCCTTCCTCGATATGGACTATCCAAAACAAAAATATTTTATTAATTCGAACCAGTACTTCCCGACATTAGCGCGTTCAAACAAACAAACAAACAAACTCTTCAGCTTTATAATATTAGTATTGATAATTATCTAACGCGGGAGACAAAAACCAGAGATATTTCCATAGTTCAATAAATTTAGACAGTTATACTCACAGAACATAGAAAAGAGGTGTTATACTAGTAGAACAGAGAAAACACTATAGCTTGCATTGATGACTATAAATACTCGTAGTTTAAGCCCTGAAGTTTTTGGGACTTAAAGTCAGAATTTTTTTGTAGGATTTAACAGATTATTACTAAATTACCGTCTATTACATGCAAGGTCTTAGATGATTAGTAAAGTGCTTTATGAAGGTAATTAAACCTAGCCACAATATCCGTCTTACTAATATTTAAATGACTAGCTGTTGCCCGCGACTTCGTACGCGTCAATTTCTATTATTATGATCGCGATTATTTTTGCAACATTTTCCACTTATGCTTCGCTCCTATTGGTCGCAGCCTAAAGCGACTATCCAACTCAAAAAGAATTTTTCAAATCGGACCAGTACTTCCTGAGATTAGCGCGTTCAAACAAACAAACAAACTCTTTAGCTTTATAATATTAGTATAGATAGTAGGGGCCAGTAACTATAACTTCGGTCGGCCTAGTAATGATATGCAACAAATGATATGCATGCTCATATCATGCTATGCATAATGCAACTAATGCTCATAGTTCATACCAAACGCCATGTGTAAACATTTCAACCGAGCGCATATTTAATCCGATATTTAATAGTTCAGCCAGATCAAGAATTTGGAATTTACGACCATTTTTGTGACCAAGAAATTTTTAGCATAAGTGAATTGTCGATCCGCGTTGGACTGTAAGACCGGAGATATTATATGAAATTTACTACTCCCGTCGTGTTCCGTGTTATATCAGATGCAATCGCGAATGGAAATGGCGGTGCCGCATCGAACGTTCACTATGCATATTTCATAGCAGGTGACCTGATCAGAAAGGATTGCTTCTGACTTACCTAGCGGAACATTTTGTTTGTGGGATTTTTGAAATGGCTGAATTATACGCTTGTTTGCTAAATTAGTTAGTTACTCAGTCAGGATGAATGAAGTAAAATTTCAATCTTCTTCTTTTCAATAGATCGTTGGAATTATTTGATATAACGTCAAAAAAAATTCATAAAATAATGAATCCCATAGGCAATTTTATTGTTCAATCTTATAAAAAAAATAGTTTTGTTCTACGTATGTTAATAAGCTGTTAATATAATTACATAAGAGTTTTCATCGGTTCCCGACAATACAAGCTTTATACTATCTAAATAATAGGGTCGTTGTCGGAACGAAGTTCCGTAACGCGCTTTGCGAAAGGGGGCTAGACGGAAAAAATGAAGACCAAAAGTTGTAACGACACTTTTTGTTATAGTTGTAAGCCGTGCGGCGTGCGCGTGTTTCTCTGTCTGTCTGAGAGATAGAAAGAGAGAGAGAGAGAGAGAGGGAGAGAGAGAGGGAGAGAGAGAGAGAGAGAGAGATAGAGAGAGAGAGAGAGAGATAGAGATAGATATAGAGATAGAGAGAGAGTTTATTTTTTTTTAAATAAATTTAAAATAAAATGAAATTTTATTACAAAAAGGAACTTTGTTTCATCCGGGTGTCTCTTGACACCTCTCTTTTTTTAATATTTTTGGTTTGTATTTAGGGATACTCCATTTTATTATTTAGTATGAAGTTCAAGTTCTAAAATGCTAATTTTTGTTAGAGACAGACAGAGGAAATTAAAGTACCCACCTCCCTGCCAAATTTCAAGTTGCCCGAAAATTAAGTACTTACAAACAAACTTGTAAGAGCCTTTAGACCTCCTTATTTCGGCCATGTCGCAAAATTTATTCTTAGCAAATTACTAACTATAAACTACCTCCCTGCTAAATTTGATCTTTGTACCTACGTCAAGCGGTTTTTGATAACAGATACATAGATAGATAGATACCTACTTTTTATTACACACAAAAAAAATGTAGCACAAGAAATTAATTTAGAGTTGTACAATTTTATATTTCGCGTTATTATAATTCGTGGTCATACGTGGCTTAGGAATCCATCGACATATACAAACTTTAATACTAATCGGTCCAGAATTTTAAGAGGAGGTTAGTGAAAAAACAGGCGTAGAATAATTATTCAAATTCAAATTAAAATAATTTATTTCAGACACACACGAGCTTATATGTATAGTATGACTAATTCGGCAAAAAAAAAGTGAAGTAATAAAGTTATTATAGATTAATATCCTATACTAATATTATAAAGCTGCAGAGTTTGTTTGTTTGTTTGAACGCGCTAATCTCCGGAAGTCCTAGTTCGAATTGAAAAATTATTTTTGTGTTGGATAGTCCATTTATCGAGGAAGGCTTTAGGCTATAATATAACATCACGCTGCGACCAATAAGAGTAAAAAAAATTTGCAAAAATAATCGCGATCATAATAACAGAAATTAACGCGAACGAAGTAGCGGGCAACAGCTAGTTACTGATAAAATGACCTGTTGGAATTCCGTGCCAACTCGTATAAATCTAAGATTTTTAAGTGTAAAGCTGTTGCTAAACAAAATCATCTAATAAATTAAATTATTGAGACACACTCGGTTCCAATCGGAATGTTTTTCCGAATAGGAATAGTGGTTGCACAAGTGAAAATTACTGCTCTTCCGAACGGCAGGACTCTAAATTGAATTTTGTAGTGTAACGTGGAGCGGTGTTATTTGATTTGTAGCTGCCTTGTTAAGGTTGCCAATGGCATTTCTAACCATGATCTATTGTATAGTGCTGCAGACAAGAGTGTAACACTACGTTATTTTGATACAGACTAGATTCAAGTGTATAAAAACCAAACTAACAATTTGTGATCTGTTTGCTAACTATAATACCTAATATGTGTCGATTTAGTCAGTAACCGGTTTATTTTTTATTTTATATTATATATTGCGAATGTGTTTTAGAAAGTTAAATTTCGCTCAGATTCTGTTCTTTTTATCAATAAACACTCCATATTAAAATTTTTTGACATGATAGGCTAATGTTTTGGGTTTCGTGTACAAAAAGCGCCATTGAGGCTCCAATCGCATCCAAAAATTAGGTTTACGAATAAAACTCGCGTTAACAAAGACTTGATCTTACTTTAACTCAGTAAATTCTTTAAAATGTTGAGATAAATCTAAATTAAATGTTATATTAACGCGATGTCAATTCGAACAGAAATATTTTATTTTAATGAACATTGGTAAGATATGAAACCAAAGAAATAATAATTTTTTGAAACTTTTGTTAGTTAGCTAGCTAGCTGAAAATTTAATCTCTAAGTAAATTTCATTTATAGGGTTTTTTATTTATAGTTTCATTTATAATACTGCAAAAAAATCGACATAATAATATTATCATAAAAAGTGGACAAACTATTTTTTTAAACTGATTAGATCGAATATTCTCCAAATTAAAAAAACAATATCTCGAAAACTACGTAAATTCGGCTAACATGTACGTATACGGTATATGTATAGATATGGATAGCCTTGGATGTAAAGAAAAGTATTAGACAGCAACTTATACAAGGTGGTCCACCTTGTATAAGTACCCTAACTTTAATTAGTTAAAACTTTAGTTTTTAAGGCCCGGGGGACATACTAGCAGCTTTTTTTTTTAGTGTAAGAGGTAGTTGTGATTTGGGTGTTTTGCATACAAAATGCTCTGCGACGCATGGTTTCAACAAAGCATTCGAATGCACGAATTCACATCCCGGAATTTAGTTTCTATTCGATGGTCGCACCGATCAAACGCTCCCTAGTTCGGAACACTTTACAGCTGACATAACTATTTGCATAATTTCCATTTGAGCAAGAGTTTTGAATGTACGAGTATTTGACAAATTTTGTTAACAGTCTTTTTGCTACTGCTTCATAGATACATGAGTTTAATTGTTTACCATTAGTTTTTTTTTAAATATTAAAAGAAGTATAAAAAAAAGTGTCAACTCAATCAGTAAAATAAGTTTTTTCTTCAAAAAGCCCTAACAGGTGCATTCACACGTCCCAATATTTTAACCTAGCGTAGGCTTGTGCCGAGAAGACAGCAACAAACAAAGCAGGATCTACTAAAAATCGAAAAGCAAACTGGTCTAAGTATCCATCTAATGTGTTTTGAAGTCGGTATCAAGCCCAAAAGGTAATACTTAAATAGGTCATCTAAACCCGTCCTCATCATATGAAATACCTACCGACCCGCGTTTGACAGAGGAAATTAATAAGATAGAACAAATAAGCAGTTGGCTGCCTGAAGCCTGGATGAAAAAGTTGTTGAAATTTTTTTTTAATTTTTTTTACTGCATGCAAAGTAAAAGTTTGTGAAACGTAAACATTTCCAGCGAAAAGTTAATTTTACTAGTATCTTCGGCACTAATCAAGTAACAAGTAGGAACGATACCCGTCTAAGAGTACGTTAGGTTACGGGCGACAAGAAATAATAAAGTGCGGACTAATTACTGTCATCTCAGGCAGCTTAGCAGAGCGGACGCCTTGATTAGTTTAGAGTATACCTATCTACACTGCATCGGCTTTAAGCAAGGATACACTACCACTAGTTAAATGAGACATTAATCAACTGGGAAGAAAAGGAGTTTTTATTTCTTACTTACTTACTTAGTTTTTTTAGAGTTCTGTCTGTCAGTGCGTCTGTCGCTAAGCTGTATCTAATGACCTAATGAACCGTGATAGTAAGACAGTTAATTTTTTTACAGAAGACGTTTTTTATGCCGCTTAATCAAAAAATACAAAAAAAAAATGAATATTTTTAAGGAAGCTCCCATTTTCATAGCATAATTATGGTACGTTTTATAGATAACCTTTCGTGCGCAAGGTCGACTCGCACTTGTTTTCTTTATTTTTTTATACAGTTTTCTTTAAAATTAATATGAAACATACTGAATGCTAGAAAAAATAAAACTGTTAATAAAACAAAATAACCACCGTGGTGGTCGGGGCACAAAATAGGGACATCGCAGCGCGCCAGTCACGTGATGCTATTGGAGAAACCAATCATGTGCTATTTTTTTTTAGTGGTCTGTGTTTTGTCGTATACCTATGTATGCTGTAAATTTTTAGAAAATTTCTATTGTAAATTAATCAGATCATTCGTAGAATGGATACAAAAATAAAATCAATACATTTAATTGCTGGAAAGTATCTGCGCATCTTAGTTAGATTACTTTTTGGTGGCAAAACTGTATTTAAAACGACAAGAAGCGTTTAAAATTTTTGGGTCACTTGTTTTAGGTTTGTAAAATAAAACCTGTATTAACAAGACCCCAAAGTCATGTTTTTGATAATAATAAAAAAAAATAGTTTTGAAAACAGTGTTAAAACCAAATTTAAGGCAAAACGATTCAGAAAGTGTTTTACTGAACAAGTTTTGGCAAAAATACCAACAGCTTATCAGTAGAGGATTCAGGTGCATGTAAACAAAAACCATGAATAATACGCATTTGGAACACATTGTTTGCTTAAATGTTAGCACAGAAACTAAATTAACTAATTAGGTTCCGAACTGGGTTGAGTTTTAAAACTTTTACACGTTGAAGTTAGCTAGGTTGACTAACTAAAACTCAAATTAGAGTAGTAATACTCGTAGACCAACACTTTTACATAAACAGCGCCATGCCAAAATACATGATTTCATGACGGAATATTATATTTATAATATCATAAAAATTTTAATATGCAACAATAAAATGAGCATTTAGGTGCATTTTTTAACTTAATGAACATTTAACTGTATGCTGTACATATACAATATACATACAGATTTAGTTTGACTGTGTATCTAGTTCTTGATTTCTATTGATGCCTAAAATGGATAAAAAATAACGTGTTTTTCTGTGGTAAAAAAAAATACACTAGACTTTCTATAACGGAAAGTCAAACGATAAAAAAATATTTAGTTAAAGATTTATTTATTGCATTTTATTTTCATAAATCGTAACATTAATCGATAAGAATATACAAACGGTAACTCCTCCTTTTTTGAAGTCGGTTATAAACTAGCTAAACTAACTTTTTTTCCAAACCTTTTGTTTTTTATACAGTTAAATTATGAACAGCAGCAACGGCCTAGAAAAAAATATATTATTCTTGTGCAATGTAGTATTTATAAGTAAATTTACTGGCAACACAGCAGTTGTATTTGGGTGCGAGTGTAATTCAGGCGGTAACGCATGTGTACATTAGTGTGCGTAATAACTGGGCCGGAATGGGCGTACGTACGCCGTTACTGTACCACAATATGTGCACGAGCAGTAGATGGTTTTATTAATTGGAGCGCATTTTTGAGGTCAAATGATCTTAGGATATGGGCTTATTAATCACAAATGTGGTTAAACACTCTCCACTATTTTTAAGTGTATCTTTTACCTATAAATACAATTTGTTTTTCTCTTAGGTATGCTTCAAAGTATTTAGGCAAATATGAACTTTAAAATCGAATAATGTTTATAATAGATATCATGGAAACCAAGTCGCTTTTACAAGAGTTGTGGATTTTAAAATCAGCATCAAATTAAAAAATAATAAAATTTTGTACATTTGGACAAATCCACATCTACACTTATTAATATTAATACTAATCTACACTAATATTATAAAGAGGAAATATTTGTATTTTTGTGTGTGTGTGTATGTTTGTAATGAATAATCTCAAAAACGACTGTGCCAATTTAAAAAAATCTTTTACCATTGGAAAGCTACATTCACCTTGAGTGTTATAGTTTACTAGCTGCTCCCCGCGACTTCGTCCGCGCTAATTAATCTAATCTAATCTAATCTAATCTAAAAAGAATTTTTCAAATAGCTCCATTACTTCTTGAGATTAGCGCGTTCAAACAAACAAACAAACAAACAAACAAACTCTTCAGCTTTATAATATTAGTATAGATATTGATTGCTAGAAAATATTAGGGATTCTTACTAAAACTTAACGGGTGCACCCGTGCGATGTCGGGAAGGGCCGCTCTGGTAAGATTATAAAAACCTGCTCAAGCACTTTTGTTGCGGTCCAACACTTGTCCCGTATGTTGGATTTATTTTGCATACTTTTTTAGGACTAAGCTTACTGTATCTTATTATGTTGCGTTAATAGGCACATTAGTTAGAGATGGGCTGCTTTCATATTGCGGTTTATACGAGCACACTGCTTAATTTCATCCTATTCAGGAAGATAAAATTCCTTGTACAAAACCCAATGATAATGCAAGGGCAGTTATTGAGCCGTACTATTTTATTAATTAGTAGTATCATTAAACAAATAAGCATAAGATTATTTCACATGGAGTTCTGGCTTTGCCGGTCATACGGTTTCAATTCAGAAGAGTTTACAAACCTAAAATTGCTAGTAAATGTTATTGTTGTTATTGAATAAAGACATTATATTTGTATGTAAATTAAGTAAAAGTAAAATGGCCGTTATCATCCCACTGCAGGACAAAGGTATCCATCGATGAATTCAAAGTAAATGATGGGTGCAGGCATAATAACGTTGTCAAATACGGGTTGGTGATCACGAACCCAAGCAATGTTCGGAAATTCGAAACTTTTGTTGGCCAACCCGGGAATCGACCCCGGGACCCCGAGATCATAGCCCGGTACTGACAAACGTGGCTTTTTATTGTACTTGTATTGTAATAAACATGTAATAACGGGTTATAACGTAGATTATTATGATTGTTTTACAATCGGCTAGTTTAACGACTCTTATCGACCACCCTATATTAAGATGGGCATACGTGAAAATCTATACTAATATTATAAAGTTGAAGAGTTTGTTTGTTTGAACGCGCTAATCTCAGGAAGTACTAAGGCTAATAACATCACGCTGCGACCAATAAGAGCGAAGCATCAGTGAAAAATGTTGCAAAAGTAAGTTGCAAAAGTAATCGCGGTCATAATAACAGAAATTGACGCGTACGAAGTCGCGGGCAGTAGCTAGTAGTAAGATATACGCTTATTCCCCTTTACGATCCCACAAAGCAGTGCATTAAGATAAGTAAGAACAGTAATAAAGTAGGACAGAAGGCGGAGGAAACCTTTCATCTTGGTATCTATGCCCATTAATGATATTGATGGACGAAGTACTTATATTTCTATCAATAATGCTTATATAAAAATTCTCTAACAAAGCCATTGTTTTCTATAACTGTACTGCTTGGTACAGGTGTAAAAAAACATTTTGCACAAAAAATAGAAAGCGAAAAGCCACTACCACAAGAACAAGCCACAGAATTTTGCATGATTAAAAATCCTCATTTTATAGAAGCCTATAAGTACCTAGTTGTTGTTGTCGGGTTATGATAAATATAACGTTCTTGAAAACACCAAATCATAGCCCTCTAATATTAGCGAGCTTTGTCTGATATTATATTATTCAAAACTATTTAAAACTACATGCAATGGAAAGCAACCTTGATGTTCAGATCAAATAAACCCGTTAATAGTAACAAGCTCCCGGAAGTTTTTATAAAACAATCCTATATTTCATCACGTGTAACAATGCTGCAAATTCAGACTGAAGTTCTATTAAAGTTTCTCCTTTGAAAGAATGAAAACGGGTACCTGGTAGTTTGCAGGATTTGCCCGCAGAATGACAAATCGTCTGACATTCGGGGAGAAATAGCGGTTTTAGTACAGCTTATTGCCGAGTATTATTCAAAAAGCCAGGCTTGAGTACAACCTTTAGCTGAGTACACTTATTATTTTTATATGGTTTTCTCGGCGTAATTTTTCTTGTAAGTAGTTCTCATTGAGACTTTCAGCCTTTAAGTGAAAACGAAAACCCTTCTTCAGAAGCAGCTAAGGTTATTATTAATTTTGTAAACTCGAGCCTTAAGTTTAAATAATTTATTTTGAGATATAATGGAGCTGACATGATCGAAAGAATCAATCAAAGCTCCTAAATAAAAAATAGAAAAAAAAACTGAAAACGAAACATGTGAAACTAACTAGATATCTAATAGAATGTATTTCAACTGATTTCAACGATACTTCAGGTTTTCCAACACTCTTTAATTGTTTGACGTGTTTGATATTATTTGCCTTTAAGTGCAGTCATAATTATATTGTAGTTCAAATGAATAAAATAGAAGATTCCACTGAAAATCCTTAGAAATTTGATCTGCCTTAGATGGGGCTCAAACCCACAAAAAAAGACTACATAAGACCAAGCTTGCTTACGTCGACATAAATAAAGAAAAGTTAAAAGCTGCTTCAACAAAACTTGACTACAAAAAATCGTATATTTTCAAATTGAAAAACCATTGATTCTTCACACAAACTTTTCTCCTTGATGACTAAGATATTGCAAACAAACAATATATTCTCTTTACAGTCATATACGGCTAATATTTCTAATGCAAACTTTTTTGAACTTTAAAAAAACCGTTATTTAATTTATTTTGAAAGGTCACAATCTTACCAATTTTGAAATGTTAATGTTTGGATGGATGTCTGTTACACAATCACGTTAGAACAGCTGAAAAGATCTGGATGAAATTTCGCATGAAGATAGATTACAGGCTGGAATAGGACACAGGCTACATATTATCCCGCAAAAATGTGCAGTTCCCACAGGACGGTTTTAATTTTCCTAAATTCCACGCGAAGTCGTGGGCAACAGCTAGCAGATTATACATCATAAATATTGCTAGCACGTATCCCGTTCTGTAACGAAATTTCGGTAAACCGAACGGCCAGGGACGTCAAGGGTGATCGATAGTATATGTGAAAAACAATAATAAGGAAATAACGTCATTACCCGTCGTTATGAGGCTGCGAGGAAAAGGGACCTCAGCTTATTACGGCCGATATTTTTTTCACAGATGAGCGATGATAAATTTTAAGAAAATAAATATTGATTAATAATTACCACAGCAATGATGGTTATAAGCACAGTTGCCACACTTGCCAAATGCGGATTGGTGATCACAAACCCGAGCAATATTCGAAGATTCGACAGTAAAAAACCGTTTTTTAAAAACGAATGTCAAGTTTCACCAGAAAATATTTTTGCGGCATAGTTTTCAATTTGTACGGTTTTAAACCTGTGAAGGTATGAAGGGAAAATCGACTATTTTTGAAGAATGAGATGCGCATCGCGTAAAAAATGTGTTGCCAGGAGGCCGTATCCAAAATTATAGATTTTTGGCGGACATTCTATAGGTGCTTTATTTTGACATTTTTGTACTGGGCTATACAAAAATAAAGTCATTTGTCTCGTAGATTGTTGTATTAAAATTTGGATTGTGATGGTCATCCTGTATATTAATATCGTGTGTATATTAATATCAGGTTATCCTACCAACGAGTTGAATAGTAAGTAACAATTCGTAATGGTTGCCCTCGGGCAATCGAGCCAGTCACGTCTGAGCACTTTGAATCACAATCCGACTCCATTCAGTCGCAACTCTGCGACTATCACTGCACAAGCGAATATCAGTCTTAATGTACTTAGTCGTACATTGGAGGCAACACAAGATATTTTGGCTGATCATTAATTGGTAAACCTGAAAAATAGTTTATGTTTGTTTAAACAGTAGCAGTTTCCTTGAAGTAAATTATAAACATAAAATTTATAAACATATCGCTATTCATACACACATTAGCTATTGCCCTCGGCTTCGAGAGGGTGGATTTGGAACTATTTAACGGGAACCAAGCTTTTTCCAAAATAATCAGTTATTGGATATTTCAAACTCTAATAGCTACGTGCTTAATATTATCCGGATACGAACAGCCGTTCTGGTGCGACTAAGTAATAATAATTAACAACTATACAAACATTCGTTTTTATAATATTAATAAGATTTATCGTAAGGTATTTTACACGCTTAAATAAGTCAATGTTTTCTTTATAAAATATGCACTCATTTCGATAGATACTACCGACTATCTTCTGAATTCGTATTCGATTCCACGATATTGTTCCACGTACGGAAAAGAGTATTGACGAGAAAAACACGACAAAATAAAATCAGGAAAAGTGAACCAAATATATATGAATGGACCAGCACAAAAATGTCTTTGTAAAGAGAACATCGATTATGAAATACAGGATCAGTTTACAATGGTGCGATTGTTCAGAATCAACTGCAGAAAGACGGTACTTCTGCGAAGGTTTCGCGTCGACCGTATTTCATTGTGGGCCGATTTACGAATTGTCCTCAAATTATCTGGGTTCTATTGTGATCAGATCATAATAGTCAGGCCTGACTTTTACGACTCTACGAATATTGACGAGAAACCAAAGCTAAGCTTTTTTTATGTAAAGAAAACCAAGCAATAGAATAACTAAATAAAATTAGAAAATAGTATTAACTAGTGAACTGTCTTAGAAACTAAGTCGAACCTATACAATCTTTCGTTGACCGAGCAACTGCTCTGTTCGTTAAGCTACCGCACTAGTCAAACTGTCCAATGAAGCTATCAAGGAACTCAGCTATCTGTCAGTATTAGACCTTCAAAAAGAAGTCTTGACCCATCTACGGCAGGACATAGGTCTTTCCAAATGAAGGATTTTACTTTAATCGCAACGCTTGGCAACCCAGTTTGACACTGGCAATGGTTGGTGAGAAGACGCTGCCGCCTGCCATTGCCTGGAAGTAGGTACTCATTTAGTCGCCTCTTACGACACCCTTGGAATAAACAATGCATACGGCTTTCTTAAGAAATAAACGTAACCGAATACTTTTATGTCTCGTACAGAAATAAGTGATATCGCAACACAAAGAGATCTTATTATTGAAAACAAAAAAACACAATTATAGTGGTCAATCACGAACACCTGTGATTAATCGCCATTTATAAATGTTCTTAATAGGTGTTCCGCTAAGACGCTTAGAACCCAAAAAGCAATTTCCGATACGTCTCCTCATAATCCCTTGTTACTGTGTACGAGATGACAAGAAAAGGTTACGGCACATAGATGGTATAGAAGGTAGAAGCTACCGCACTAGTCAAACTGTCCAATGAAGCTATCAAGGAACTCAGCTATCTGTCAGTATTAGACCTTCAAAAAGAAGTCTTGACCCATCTACGGCAGGACATAGGTCTTTCCAAATTAAGGATTTTACTTTAATCGCAACGCTTGGCAACCCAGTTTGACACTGGCAATGGTTGGTGAGAAGACGCTGCCGCCTGCCATTGCCTGGAAGTAGGTACTCATTTAGTCGCCTCTTACGACACCCTTGGAATAAACAATGCATACGGCTTTCTTAAGAAATAAACGTAACCGAATACTTTTATGTCTCGTACAGAAATAAGTGATATCGCAACACAAAGAGATCTTATTATTGAAAACAAAAAAAACACAATTATAGTGGTCAATCACGAACACAAGAACCTGTGATTAATCGCCATTTATAAATGTTCTTAATAGGTGTTCCGCTAAGACGCTTAGAACCCAAAAAGCAATTTCCGATACGTCTCCTCATAATCCCTTGTTACTGTGTACGAGATGACAAGAAAAGGTTACGGCACATAGATGGTATAGAAGGTACACTCTAGTCCCTGTATGAATTTTAAGTTTCGACTGAATAAAACAGTTTAGGTTATTACAAAAGTGCGCATATTGTCTTTTTTCCACTTGGCAGGATTTTTTTAGAGAATTTACATTTCAATGTTTATTTTTTACAAGATACAGTTTAATTTACTTTAGTTCATTACGGGAATGTAGTAACTGGATCTATTTAGAAAATTTACCAATGGGAAATAATATAGTTAATGAAACCAAGTACGAATTTTGAAAGTTTAGAGATTTTTGTTAACTTTCTTTTTGTTTAATAATTTAGTTTTTAAGTCTTTTTCCGCTTACAATTATTATCATTTCAAATTGCCGTAGGCCATTCTAGCTATTCATATTGTAAGCAGAAAGCTGTTTTTTTATGGTTTACAACAAAATTAAATAAGCAACAAACAGTACTGCAAAGTACTTCTAATTCAAAGTGCTTCCGCTTATGTGAACAGAACAGTAAAATAAACATGTTTTTGCAACCCAAGTGTACACGGGTGGAAACAATGCATGTTCACGACGTCCAAAGTTGCGTGTTTGAGCACAAGCTTAACCCTTAACAACTGTAGGCTTAGGATTAGCCCGAGACGATAATTTGATTACCATACTTCCCACGAGTTTCAACGAGTAGGTCCTGACTTAATAAAAACTCAATATATTTGTTCTGAATCCGTGCTTAACTTTGGATGTATGGGCGTGATAACTTTACCATTCCAACTTTGAAATGTTTGATTACAATTTCATCGTTTTAAGAGATAAGGATTTTGTCGTTGAGAAAGAAATTTTAAACTATATTTAAGTACTGGTATTTGGGATACTAATATTGACGCTTTTGATGTAGTGGTGCGGTGGTCTACCTACAAAGAAGGTTTAATTTTTAAAAGCAATCGTTCGCAATCCATCAATGCAAATAACTTATTTCCCCTCATTTTTGTACTTATGCTATGATGAACAATTCTAGCTCGAATCTGAAGTTTCTTGAAATTATCAAGGTCGTTGCACCCTTGCCCTTTGCTCACAGCAATAATCTCTGAATGATTTACAAGAGATCTAACTAAGCCAGTACCTTTAAATAAATGATTCATGAAGCCTAAAGCCGCGGTAAAATGGCGTTTTAGTTTGTTGTGAAGAGACTTAAGCCTTGTATTAATCATGCTGTTTGCATTTAGCATGATTTGAAGTACCACATAGTGTATGAAAAACTAGCTTTTTGACAACGACTCCTCTCGTGTGAACTGCATGTTATATTGGCGAGCGAAAGCCAGAAGCTAGCATTAAATAAAAAAAATACCATGTCTCCTTTCAGGGTCTAATCAGTCAATCAGTTTAGGCTTGAAATAATAACAGACAGAGTTACTTTCGCATCTATAATTTTATGAAAAAATATATTAGCAATAATATTTAAAAACCGGATAAAGTGCGTATCGACAACCTTATGGGTGGTTAAGGGTGAAATCAGGAACCTCATACCTGATTCGTTCAAAATAATACTAAAGTAATTAATAGAGCTTAACCGTTAGGCTAAGGCAATCTGTTTATAATCTATTTGCTTATGCAAACTCACCATATGTGAGTTTGCAAAAGCAAATACTGGCAGGCAAAACTGCCGGCAGCAGAAAGCTTATTTATTTTTATTTAATTATTTATTTGATAAGGCACACCAACAACATATACATTAAACATTTACAATAAAACATGCTATTATAGACATTGCTGATATATATGTCAATTAAAGGTGAGCACAGCACTCTCCTGCAGACTAAGCTAAACAATAACCGATGATCGAGTTCGGTGGCGTGCATAAGAAGAGCTTTATGCCTATAAATGGATGGAGTATCTGAACAACCGCGGTTTGCTTGTTTCCTAAATCAAGTAACATGAATAAAATATGAGTGGCTCGCTTTGTTTTTTTCATAAAGTGCCAATTATAATTATACATCAAACTCGTATCACTGCAAGCGCTTTGTTGCCATTTTACTAAATCTATGGAGGAGTCATTGTTATCAATTTCATAACGATATCTTTGAGATGACAATTAATCTATACAGGTACAATCAGAGGACTAAGAGCTAAATCTCAATCATTTGTTCAACTATGTAACAATTTATTCGACGATGTCAATTCATTCTAAGTAGAATGCCTTGGAATTCCAAGTGGAATAAATGACATAGTTAATAAAATTATTTTCTTGTTTTCTATATTTCTATTACTACATAATATCTTACACCATACGAGTTGACTAACAATTCATGTTTTATCATTTAATTTTGATTTACCATTGAAAAAATCACACTAAACATCTGTGGTGCGACTAAATACGTACGTTCGTTCGTATTTAGACGCACGTTCCTCGGTTTGACTGTTGACACTTGTCTTGGGTCTGGTTATAATCGTGGTTTGGAAGATGTCTTCCAAACCACGATTATAACCCAAGACAAGTGTTTTTCGTTAGTCTCGTTTTCAGTCGTAAGGCGGAAGTCATAATAACCATTTACCTCAGAGGTATGTTGTTGTTGAAGCTTGGAAATTTCTGCCACCAGGCAGATTTCACACCATCATTTCTGTCAGTTGAACATGCTTGGGCAGAAGTATGAGCATTTGCTCATAATCTCTGTGGCGCGCCTGCCCCGCCTACATCGCCTTTTTAACCTTTTTTGCATGTCCTGGGTTTTATACTAATTAGAAACCCATTGAATAAAAAATCTCGTACTAACAAAATAAGGTCAACATTTACTATCTGAATTAAACCTTTAGCGGTATTTATAATTACATTAACTTTTATTTAATGTTTTCGGAGAATGTTTTTTGGTGTTATAATGTTATATTAGGGGTTAAAGTATGAAAATGCCGTTTTGTATGGACGAAATCGAGAAATGTCATTTTTCCATACTAACAATTTTTTAGTTTTTTTAAAAACGGCTGAACCGTTTTCGATGCAATTAAAGGTGAAAGTTAGATGGTTATTGTACTTTGTGTCTCTCCCGAAGATGTTTACAACATTACATGCAGTACACGATGTGATGCTGTCCTTGCCACACTTTTAAAGCTTATTTAAAAAATAAAAAGTAGACCTGTCATCTTTCGTTTCTTGTAAGTACACCCCACTATATTTCTTACCAACGACCATCATCATTACGCGTTTGTGTGCCGTCCGATCCACACGGTTTTCTATATTAGATTTTTCGCAGCATAATTTGGCTAGAAATGGGTAAAAGGAAACGTTCTAGTAAAAGTGATAAGCACTCTGTCGAAGGTTTGCTAAAAGAAGTTGCAAGACTAGTACGCAAGTGACGAAGACTTTCATCGTCTGATGATGAACCTGTGGAATCTCCCGCACAATCACCCCAATTAGACTTAGACAGGGATTTAGAATATTCTGGTAAGTGGTTAAATTACATAATATCAATTCATTATCGAAGAAAAATATGATATGTACATATCTCAATCTACCCTCAAAAATATTTTTTTTCTGTTCTTCTCTAAGTACCTACTTAAATATAAAGTCTTGTAACAAGTTTTGATAATTATACTCGTCTCACAATTTCGATTTCTTGAATATATATAATAACATCTCGACATATACTCTGTATGTGAATGGATAAAATGACGCTGAATATCATCCCGACGTATATCGTGTGTGGATGGGCACAACGCCAAATATTATCCCGACGTATATCGTGTGTGGATAGGCATAGCGCCGAACAATAATTATCCCGACGTATATCGTGTGTGGATACGTTAGTACAGCAAACAGTGCATGTAACTGGGGCGTTTTCTCATCATTTCAGAAGAAATCCCCATGGCTGAAACACCCATTGAGGTGGAGGCTATTGACAACAGTCAAGATTTAGATCCAGAGATTTTGGAACTACTGGGAACAAATCCTACCCTCGATAAAAGTTTTGGCGATGACCTTCATAAGGACTTGGCGGTGAGATGGAAACATATTTTACTTAACGGACTACCTAAAGATGAAAAGGCCGATTTAATGAAGCGGTATCTACCCGCAGAAAACTGCCCTCATATGACAGCACCAAAATTAAATCCAGAGGTAAAAACAGCATTAGGCGAAATAAGCTCCAAAAAGGACTCATACAGTGAGCAAAAACAAAATCAAATGTCTAGTTGCATCGCTGCCATTGGCAAGGCGCTAAATCTCGCTTTGGCACAAAAATATACTATCCCACAAGACATTATTAAAACACTGGGTGACGCTGGGCGTTTAATCTGTGATACTCACTATAGAGAATCTTTGTCAAGGAGATACTCAATTTTGAATTCCATTAGCAAACAAAAAAGAGATGTGATAAAAAAATACAAAAATTGATGGATTCTTATTTGGCTCTGATTTATCGGAGCATCTCAAATCATCTAATGCTATCTCAAAGACTGCAGCCGAATTGAAAAGTTATGGAAGTGGTAGCAAAACTTATCACGCCAGTACATCTACACAACGGAATACTTTAAACGCAAGGGGGGCTCCGCGGGCACAGGCCGCCGCGCCGCGAGCGAACCCCGCTCCTCCACGGCGCCAACAGCCGCGGCCGCCGCTTCCGCCGCCACCGCCGCCGCCGCCGCCGCCGCCGCAGGGCCGGCTACGAGAACCAACCAACCCGAGACCCAGCTACCGTCAACATTATCAGAGACGCTGACTACATCGCCTGAGGTACGCAGTATTATACCCGTTGCTGGTAGGCTTAGATATTTCATTCATGAATGGCGTAATATAACTAATGATAAAACCATCTTATCTTGGATAAATGGATACAAAATTCCAGTTTCTTCGGAACCACATCAGTCTGATTTGCCAAAGTGTAGAACATACTCACAAAATGAAATCGACATTATCGACAATTGTATTTTAGAACTGTTAACATCGCAGTTTATTTCTCCATGTTCTCCATGTGATAAGCAATTTATTTCTCCTATATTTACGGTACCAAAGCCAAATGGTAAACATAGATTCATTTTAAATTTAAAAGATTTAAATAAATTTATTAATGTTAGCCATTTCAAAATGGAAGATTACCGCACCGCCCTTAAATTACTACACAATGATTATTTCATGGCGACAATGGATTTGAAAGATGCCTATTTTTTACTACCGATAGCTGAAAGTGGATGTGGCTTCGCTTTTATTGGAATTCTGAAAAATTCAGTCATCAATTGTGTCAGTTTAATGTCTTACCATTTGGCCTTTGTACCGCACCTTATGTTTTTACAAAATTATTAAAACCAGTTTTATACTACTTGCGCTCCTTAGGTTATTTGTCCGTTAATTATTTAGACGATTTTTTATGCATCGGAAATACGTTTTATGACTGTTTAAACAACGTAAATATTACTAGGGGTGTTTTGATAAAATTAGGGTTCATTATAAACGAAGACAAAAGTCAACTATATCCAATGAAAAAATATACTTTTCTAGGCTTTAATTTTGATACCAGTAATATGTTATTGACATTACATACTGAGAAAAAACTAAAAATTAAATTATTAGCTGATAAATTACTTAAAACAACAAAAATTACTATCAGAGATTTTGCTCGATTCTTGGGCTTATTGAGTTCTGCGTGTCCCGCCGTTAAATACGGCTGGGTCTACACTAAGTTACTAGAGCGTGAAAAATTTTTGGCATTGAATCATTCAAATAATTAATTATAAATTTATGATTTTGACAAAACATCTACAAAATGACTTATTATGGTGGAGAAATAATATTGAAAAGTCTATGACTTCTTTTCAATCAAATGAATATTATATTACGATTTATAGTGATGCCTCAACCACTGGTTGGGGTGCAGTATGTAATAATAAAACTGCACATGGAAATTGGAGTCAAACACAATTAACGTTACATATTAACACCCTTGAATTGTTAGCCGCTTTTTATGGCCTTAAAATCTTTGCTGCTAATGCCTCGAATTGTAACATATTACTACGTATCGATAATACAACGGCTATTGCTTATATTAACAAGATGGGTGGCGTTCAATACACGCACTTAAATAATATTGCGCGCGAACTATGGCAGTGGTGTGAGAAACGTAATATTCATGTTTTTGCGTCATACATTAAGTTGGAAGAGAACGTAATTGCCGATTTCGAATCCCGTCAGTCAAGTATAGACACAGAATGGGAATTAGCACATTATGCATTCGAACAAGTCACGCTGTCATTTGGTATACCCAACTTTGATTTATTTGCAAGTTCCCAAAATCATAAGTGTACCAGATATGCATCTTGGAAACTAGACCCCAGCTCAGAGATAATCGATGCATTCACATTTAATTGGAGGTATTTAAAATTTTATGCATTTCCGCCATTTAGTCTAATTTCCAAAGTTTTACATAAGATAAAAAACGACAAAGCGGAGGGTATAGTGGTGGTACTGTTTTGGCCTACACAACCTTGGTACCCGCTATGGTTAAGATTACTCGTCTCAGAGGTTATATACTTTGAACCAAGCCAACATCTATTAATTTCAGAGTGAAACATCCCCTCCACGCGGATCTCACCCTGATGGCAGGCAAGTTATCCGGCATTCGCTGCAAAAGCGCGGCATTCCCGAAGATTCCTTAGACATAATGATGGCTTCTTTCTGTCCGGGAACTCTTAGCCAATATAGTTCTGCAATTAATTCGTGGTGGAAATATTGTGACACAAAAGGTATTGATTTTAATAATGCGGGTAGTACAGAAGTACTCGTAATAGAATATCTAACAGAAAAATTTCATAGCGGCGCCAGTTATAGTACCCTTAACAGCCATCGCTCCGCATTATCTGTATTGTTAGGTCAAGATATCACGGCAAATGACCTTGTTAAAAGGTTCTTTAAGGGTGTTTACCGCTTAAAGCCACCTACACCCAAGTACAGTACTACAGGGATCCAAATTTAGTGTTAAATTATTTATCCAATTATTTCCCAAATGATTCTATTTCACTAAAAGAATTGTCGTTTAAAACTATAACACTACTTGCATTAGCATCAGCACAAAGAATGCAGTCTTTGAGTTTGATTAAAGTTAAAAATATATCATTTTATTCAGATAAGATACAAATTAAAGTTGATGACTTAATTAAAACTTCAAGACCTGGATCATATCACCCATTGATTTTGTTGCCATATGTTAACGAAAATCATAAAGTTTGTCCAGCTTTAACGCTGAAATGTTATGTTAATAGAACTAGTAACATACGTAACAAAGAAGAGTATCTCTTCATTAGTCATCAAAAACCACATAAAAAGGTTGTTGCTCAAACATTGTCCCACTGGGTTAAATATGTATTAGAAAAAAGTGGTATAGATATTAATATATATGGTAGTCATAGTACACGCCATGCGTCTACCTCTGCGGCTCATAGAGCAGGCGTTAATTTGGAAGTTATTCGCAAAGCCGCAGGGTGGACCGAGACATCTCAAGTATTTATGAAATATTATAAGAGAGATTTACTCAGTACAAATAATAATTTTGTAGATTCCTTGTTTAAAGAAAACGTTATCAATTAATAAGATTTATTTGTTTTTTATATTTTTGTCTTTGATATCAAGAATTATGTACTTTTGTTACTTTAAATAAAAGTGATTTGGTATTACCGTATTTATGTATACTATTAAAATTTTTTCAATGCTCTAAACATCTGCATGTAATGTTGTAAACATCTTCGGGAGAGACACAAAGTACAATTCAGAATCAAACGAACTTACCTTGTGAAGTTTGATGTCTAATTGTACGCGTGTCTTGACCGAAGATGTTTACACTCCCACCCTCCCTTCTGTAACCCAAGAACTATTGAAAAAATTTTATTGCTCTAAATTAATGATGGTCGTTGGTAAGAAATATAGTGGGGTGTACTTACAAGAAACGAAAGATGACAGGTCTACTTTTTATTTTTTAAATAAGCTTTAAAAGTGTGGCAAGGACAGCATCACATCGTGTACTGCATGTAATGTTGTAAACATCTTCGGTCAAGACACGCGTACAATTAGACATCAAACTTCACAAGGTAAGTTCGTTTGATTCTGAATAAAGCTACGCATTATAGTATTTAAATTTCTAAAAATCAAAGTATATAATACAAATATACTTAATTGAAGCAAGAAGGTCAGCTGACACATTGTAAGGGGTCTTTTTAACGACTTCCTTTGAAGTAATAGGCACTAGTATTGCATTTTGTTTTAGTCAAAAGTTACTTTATTTAGTTTTTGATACAATACAAAAAGAATTACGCAATAATACGACTATACTTAAGAGCTACAAACAAAATAAAAAGTGGGAAAATAATCGGCAATTTCATACTTTAACCCCTATTATATACAACAGTTATATAGTGTTATAAACACTTAAGAAAAGAAGAAAAAAAAGACTAACGCATTAGAAATACGGTTGACACTAAGCATCGTTTCAGGAGAACATGGGTGATTTTGAGGATTTGACATTAAATTTTATTTGAATATTAAATATTATAGATTTTATTTAAAACTAAATACTGTATATGATTTAAAGATCGATCATTTTGAATTGATGACATTCTTTAATGTTAATGAAGCCTTATTATTAAAATACTTACGTAGTCAAGGGGGACTTAATTACAACCCAACCGACATTATTTGAAATTATAATCATATTTCAGTGAATCTAATAGAAAATGAAAAGGTATAAATTAAATTTTGAAACAACGACAGTTCTCTCGATATTCATACTAACTTATTGAAGACTCCACTTCCCTAAAATATTTCTTTCATAAAGCCCTCTGGTATAATTACATTGGGCAGGGTCGAATTTAAATAAATTTCATTCATTTTGTATTCAATATGTAAGCTGGCAAATCATATCGCGGTGTTATGAGAAAGTTAATAAGAGTCGAATTATAATATTTTCATTATAATATCGAATATCGATTAAAACGACTGGAGGCTAATTACTAAGTCTTAATAAATAATCATGAAATAACAAAAGAAAGTTGTAATAAAACAGCGTCGCGTTTTTAGACCAATTCAAAAACCACCAATTTCAGAATGGATTTTTGTCCGCCCCGAATTGAGCAAAAGGTCTCAAAAAATATTATGTACATTTTTTGTACGCGCGTTTTTGAGTAGGTACCTGATATAAATTACAAAGAGTATATCACATACAAGTATACTAATAGCAGTCAAAAGAACTACAAAAACTATTTTCAACATTGTCTATTTTCAATTTGATAATCTGCTCATTGTAAATTTCTTCTAATAACGTTTAATCAAATCTGATAAATTTGGAATTTGTGATAAATTTGCAAAGCGGATTGCTAATTCTGTTATTTACCTTACCTTGATTCTAAGACTGTACGAAGTATGCTGAATCAGTTAATTCTAAGACAATTTACAAACTTTAAAATGTATTATTTTTATAATTTATTCGATAAATATTTTTTTTTAAAAGTTTTTGTGTTTTAAAGATAAAAATATAAAACCTTCGTAATACTTTTCTATGTTGGAATTAAGATTAACGCACCAGCAACTGGGATCGTAGATTTGAATAGGTGTAAATGTGTATTAATTCCTACATCCCACAAATCACTTATCGATTCTATTTATGATACAAAGAAAGTAATATTCAATGGCTAATGTAAGTAAAGGCAATACAGTAGCCCTCGAAAAAAGTGCGCGAATATTCTTAGCAAAATTCGAAGCTAGGCCAATCTTTGATACGCCTACGGCCAGAGTTTATGCAGACATAACCGATAAAGAGTTTTTCCTCTAAGAAAATTTCGTGAATAAGACGAGATATCACGTCACTGAACTGTCAGGAAGTTACCCCAGCTACCCTCATTCCTTAAGTCTCCAGAGTACATTGACCTTTGGGTATTTTTCTATTCGATACAAGAGAGGCATTGTGTTTTCGATCTTTTAGCTTATTCTGCTGGTCCATTATGAAAAGATGTGACTAAACATTATGTTGAGTTCTTATGGGTTCTTTAGACAAAATATACCGTGTTTTTGTTAGGGCTGAATCGTAACAAAACTCGTATTGTAAAAATATTAAAACATGTTCACAACATCACATACATTGCTTTGATTTTAATGTAAGTAGCTATAAAATCCCTTGTTTTATGGTAATAAGAAACAGCAAAGGTCTAAGGCAATATTAATAATTGTTTTTTTTCCACATTGACACGTCCAATGACGTCCATGTATCAGACGCGGGACCTCGAAGCTCAAACCTCGATACCATGAAAACGGTCTGTTAGCCGTTCCACCACGGAAGTCGTCAAGGTAAAACTACATATATAAAGCTGTACATTGTAACTAAACATTAAAATAAGATCCAAAGGTAAATCGGATGATGTGTTGTCAACAAGAACACGCGTCTCTTCAATAACTACTTATTTAAATTTGGAACTACCTAAATAATAGTAAAATTCTTCTGCAAATAAGTCCCAGGACACGTCCCAATATTTAAACCTTCCACTGCTTCGGGACGAATAGGTACTGTTGAGCCGATTTTGTTTTTTCAATTTGCATACCAGGCGCGGCTCTATATCAAGCCTAATGGTATAGCGCCGCGCCTGGTATGCATGGAGATGCGGGTTCGAGTCCCACCTGACACACAATTTTTCAAGTTTAAATACTGATATTATAATTGAAATGTAATTGCTAAAATATCATATAAAAGTATTACCATATTTATTTTATGTTTAAAGCAAGACTGACCCTTATACATGGCTTTAGCGTATTTTCTCATTCAGCGATCGATTTACAAGATGAAAACAACCAATAAAACTTTGTTATTCAACACTCGTATACGAGTTTTCCCATCCTTAACTTACACTACACGAGTTCACATTTTACTAGCCACAATGGGAAATTCACACCAATACTATTGAAAAAGCAGCCATGGAGAAAATGCTGCCGGTAAAAATCCTTTCTGCTCCCCCGGGCAAAGGCCGATACACAAGGTTTCTCGAAGAGCCAAGTTACGACTGAAAAGTAGAGCTGTGATAGCCTACATCGATAGTGGTGGAATATTATCAACAACAGTAACAAAATTATCGATAGAACTGGATACCCTGAGTAATTGTAATCGAAAATTTATCAATGCTGGCAGCTAAGTCACGTCTTACATTATATCCAAGGTTTTTCGACGGTTTCGAAATACTACAAGAAATGTTCAATTTCATATACCTAATACTGGATGTGTAGCTGATCTATCACTTGCACTTCAAGATGAAAATAAAATGTCAATTTAATATAATTCTAGCCTGTGTAGCTAAGGGAAGCGAACCGAATATTGGAGACGTGCGCAATACTGGATAGCCCAGTTTCTAAATATTTAACCAATGCCATCTATTATAACGTTCCAAAACTACTTCGTTAGTGTTTAAATTCAATGCTTTTTACGACAACAGCGCCACATCTGGCTTCAATTGGCTGTCAAAATTTAAGCAACGTTTTTTGTTCAATGAATTATTTTTATTATTGTGTTCCAAAGTGTTTTAAACAACGGTAAGTGCATTTATTTGTTGTTATAGGGATACTTACTATCTAGGGACATAATTTTTTAGACGTATTTAACGCATTTTATTGATAATTTTGGTAGGTAAAGATTTCGTGGACAATTTTTGTAAACGTAGGTACTTAACTCATTACTGGATACCTTGCTATCCCTAATATTGGATATCCAGTATTGGGATACACGTCGATTACTATGTATTTGTATTTATTAACCTTTACTTACTTACTGTTATCGATGGGCTCAAGAAGTTTGAGCTGGGTTAGACCCAGACATAATAGACTATGTTTGTTAACTGTGTCTCACGAGCTAATTTATATATTATATTAAATTGAATTATACCCAATATTGGTCATCCATTATTGAGTTATGTACCCAATATTGGATATTCAATATTAAGGATACCTACTATCCAATACAGGGGTACAATAGATTACATTGTTAATTTTTGCAATTTCTAAGAAAAATATATATTTTCCGATTATGAGTGGAGTTAAAAAAATATTTATTTTTGTTATGTTTAGCCAATAAGATACTTATTACTATGACAGCATGAATGGTTTTATTAATTATTATGTTTTTTTTTCTAGTTTTCAAAAAGTATCCAGTATTTGTTACGTTGCCCTTATCTATCATCTGGTAAGGCCTTAGATACTCGTAACATCTTTTAAATATGGCTGGATATGATAATTATTTTTAAATATAAAACTCTGGATTTATTCTACATGTCTTATATTTATTCATATTTATTGCTTACAAGTCTTTGTTCTGTTCTTTAAGCATATAAATTGATATTATAAATTGAAAATACAATTCCTATCAAACACAAAATTAAAGAATTGTATTCTACGTACAAGTCACTGTCAATGATAATTAATAAAACAGTGAGAAAGCGCCATCACAAAGAACATACATTATAAGCATATTATGTCCAAATTTTACCAACACACAACAATGTCTATGGAATAACATGGCCATTAGCAAACCATCGTCATTGAAAAATCGATAGATCCACATCATTGTTCCGAAACTACCTACTTTGAGCCCGGGACCGTTGTCAGTGCATGTGTCGCGAACTTTTAATGCATCTTTTTATATCTCCTCCTCAAATAATCGTACGTAAAAGAACTCCGATTCCCTTAACGTTTGGGAAACTGTGAAACGACGACTTGTTTTACGATCGACCCGGTCAGTTTCATTGAAGTTTTATTCTTTCGCAAGTTTCCGCCATAACCCAATAGATTTAAGTGTCACTACAAATGTTACCGTGTACCCATAAAAAGGAATATAAGCTCCAAACTTAACTGTTTTAATGAGTTTAAATTTAAAAGCGCTGAAGTTTTTATGGCTGTAACGTGCTGTGTATTATCTTTTTATGAAAATAATATCTTTCGTGTGTTAAGCCAATAAATGAAGAGATCATTTCAAAATGGTGCTTCGCATTCCGGTTTACAAAAATCAATACAATCATCAATTTAGTTTACTAAACATAGACCTCTCCAAAAGAAGGATTCAACTAAATTCACCACACTTGGTAGGCGGGTCGACGTCGCAGTTTGACCAAAGGTGGCAAAAAGACGTGCTGCCAGTTTTCTTCTAGCATTACTCCTTTCGACAATTCCAGACCCATAGCAAAAGAAAGGATGATGGGTATTCTCATATTAAAATTATCTATGAAAAAAATCTATGAAAATTATTTCCGCTCGTTAACATCGGCCTAGGCACCTTTACCACACTGCCAGCACTAACACTGAATGAGCAATTGCTTATCATCATTAGCAAAATAAATTTCAAAATTCATATTTAGGTATGGATTTCCGCAAATTAACGCCTGAGTCCATTAACTCTATTTATATGCCAATTTCACACGGCATTAAAATACGAGTAAACTGCAATTTCTATAACATAACTTGATATCAATTTAATATATATATATAGTAATTTATTTTTATTTTATCCGTGATCACGGCGCTTGCAACAGTGTCGAAATGTCGGAAACTCGTAAAATACAAGGTATACAGGTACATACACCCCGAATGAACCCTATCATTATTAGACTAGCAAAAGTATACTAAGCCAATCTTGATTGCTAATAACTTACCATGATTAGTATGTGTTACGTAAAAACTTGTCTCACCATTTCATAATACTGACACTTTCTTGTCGAAATATTGTACTCCTCTAAAACAGAAACAATTTAAATCAGCTACCTTTCCCTATTGCCATTCAATATTGTTTGAGAAAATAACGACGCGTATTCATTACACGAAACCGAATCGTTTGCGGTTGGAAGTTTTCCCTTTGACGAGAAGGCGTTGGGTTAGCGGGTGAACTACTGATTTTTGCATTTCATTATTTATGTTTGTCTTTACCCGTGTAATGAGGACAACTCTTCATTATGAATCGAAATTACCGCCAGACATCTCGCGGTTATTAAGATACTAGCTGTTGCCCGCGACTTCGTACGCTTCAATGTCTGTTATTATGATCGCGATTATTATTGCAACATTTTTCAATGCTTCGTTCCTACTGGTCGCAGCGTGATGTTATATAGCCTAAAGCCTTCCTCGATGAATGGACTATCCAACACAAAAATAATTTTTAAATTTGAACCAGTACTTCCTGAGATTAGCGCCCTCAAACAAACAAAGCTTTATAATATTAGTATAGATTTTGAAATTAAGTATATGTGTCAGAAAGTGTTACTCCATGTGCTTTATAACGGAATGAATACGGTACAGACTCGTCAATAAGAAAAGTTGCAGCCCATAATCATCCCACTGCAGGGTAAGGGCCTCCATCATTGAATACCACTGTCTTCTAGTTCTTACAAAATTGAAAACTATATTTTATTAATAACATAATTTTAGAAAATGTTCTTTTTTAAAAATTAATCAAAAACATTTATAGAACTATCCTGGCTTACGGTTTAAGGACTTGAATACCTTCCTCGACACAAACACAGGATGAAATTTTAACCACTTTCCAAAAATTTTATAGGCTTTCAGAATCGTATATAGAGCCCATTTATGAAGTAACAAAATGTAAATATCAAGTTTTCACCCGAAAATATTTTTCGCAATATAGTTTTCAATTTTTACGGTCCTAGGCCTGATAAGGTATAAAGGGAAAATCAAAAACTTATGAATAGTATTGTAATGAATAAATAAGATGCGAATCGCGTAAAAAAGGTGTTGCTAGGCAGCTGTATCAAAAAAAGTGGATTTATATATTAAAATTTGGAAGGTGGTTAAAATTTCACCCTGTATAGTTCGAAGAAAAAATTGTATTCTTTTGATTATCATAATTATATGACGTTTCTTCCAGTATAGTCTACTAGACTACCCTATCTGAGATTCCCAAGTCGCCCATTCATCAAACTACAACATAATGTATCGGTGAATGTTTTCTTATTAATTACTCAACGTGGGTAACGAAGATTAGTATTGCAATTATAAGTATTTGTAACATTTGATGAATTAATACTAAAACGCAGCATTCTCGTTGCGATGTTGCATCTATCGTAACTGCAATAACAAGATCGTTGACACTGCGTTTAGATACTTGCTGGAAACACATTCTAGATAAGGTAATCGCCAAGTGATATAGGTCGATATTATGTACTTTAAACACAAAAGAGTGAATTTCAATTCAGTCGACAAATCTGTTAGAGGCAATAAAATGTTATACTCATAGCACATTTTAATATAAAAAATATGTTTGAAGTATGCAAAAAAACGGATTATAAAATAAAAAACTTACTGTTTTTATTATTTCATATGCGTTTTGACCACTACTGTTCTATAGACCGCACAAAAGCAATCTGGTTTCTTATTCCTTAAAAATAAGTATTTAAAGGGAATTCGTAAAAAAAAAAACATAATTTTTCTCATTACCTATGGTTTAGACTTTTATTTAATAGGTATTAAGTAAATAGTGTGTTGCCAGTAATGACCTATGGGAGTGAGACGTGGTCGTTTACTATGGGTCTCATAAGAATGCTCAAGATCACCCAGCGAGCAATGGAGAGAGCGATGCTTGGTATTTCCCTACTCGATCGAATCAGAAATGATGAGATCCGCAGGAGAACTAAAACAACCGACATCGCTCGAAGGATTGCATCGTTGAAGTGGCAGTGGGCGGGACACATAGCGCGGAGAACCGATGGCCGTTGGGGCGGAAAGGTTCTCGAATGGCGACCGCGTACCGGACGACGTTCCGTGGGCAGGCCCCCTAGAAGGTGGACCGACGATTTGGTCAAGGTCGCGGGAAACCGCTGGATGCGGACAGCACAGGACCGATCGTTGATGTCCAGCAGTGGGCGTCGTTCGGCTGATATGATGATGATGATGATTAAGTAAATTAACGGCCTATAATCATCTCGCTGCATTGCAAATCGTTGAAATCAAGTTATCTCAGCAATTATAGGTATAGGCATAATCACCACGCTTGCCAAATGCGTCCATCCAACCACACCAAATCACAAACTCGAGCTATGTTTGAAAATTCATTACTCTTGTTGCCCGATCGAAACCAAGACCCGAGATGTTGGTCCGTCAATGTTACTAGACAAACGGGGAATTATACAATTAAGGCGGTGTAGTTCTAAGAGGCAGCGTTTTTTAGTTTTTAAAACCTATTTTTGGACTAGAAAACAGCGTTTTAAAGTCTAAATAAAATATATGTATTAATTGAGAAAGTATTCTAGTCACAATCGCGAACGGTTACACGATTTGACTAACTTGGCTCGATAGAAAAAAATCACAAAGCTACCTCTCTTCGAAATGTTATTTCAATTTCACGACTAAACTACGGACATTTTAAATAAAAGAATTATGGGTGTTTAAAGCTGCTAAATATTTATAGACATATTTGCTGAGTTTGAATTTATTAAGTGATATACTTAATTACTATGTTTAAATAACTACATAATGCGTGAGCGCGACGTTTCGTCAGGCCTGTACTGTTGCGCGCTGGGGCGCTTACTGTGCGCATAGGCGATCGATGGATACCGATCCATAAATCACGAACTACTAGGCCTTAAGAATTTTAAGTAGGTATTACAAGTTTGGTTCCAGGAAACAGCATTACTTCCGATTTTTAATATATATATTACATCAGTAACTGATTGTAACTACTCTGAAAGTTTGTACATTGTCGAATTTGCCCTGTAGATAACGACATTCATTGATTAAACGCCCATATCAGCGTTTAATGGCTCAGCTGATTTAGTGATCAAGGAACTAGCTCGCCATTAGAAGTCGTAATGGCTCTGTGTAGAAACATTTTAAAGCGTTCACTGTTGTAAATCGAAGGTTCTAAAGTGCATAGTATCAATGTTTTACAATATCTAGATAGCACTTAAAAGAGTGGCTATAAAATCTCTTACTTTGTAGTCTCATGTATTCAATGGTGTGTACAGTGAACGACAGTAGAGATCTATTTATTTTTAGGGTTCCGTACCCAAAGGGTAAAAACGGGACCCTATTACTAAGACTTCGCTGTCTGTCCGTCGCTCAGTCACCAGGCTGTATCTCAAGAGCCGCAATAGCTAGACAGTTGAAATTTTCACAAATTGTGTATTTCTGTTGCCTCAATAACAAAAATACTAAAAACAAAATAAAATAAATATTTAAGGGGGGCTCCCATACAACAAACCCGTTTTTTTGGCCTTTTTGGTACGGAACCCTTCGTGCGCGAGTCCGACTCGCACTTTGCCGGTTATTTAGAAATAAAGATGATGTTACGTATTTATGCCCCGTTGGTCGAGACTAGTCTAGAGGTTTAAGTACCAGGCCAATATCTTGGGGACCCGGTTTCGATATTCGGGTCGGGCAGCAAAAAGTTTCAAATTTTCGAACATTACTCGGGTTTGCGATCACCAACCCGCATTTGGCAAGAGTGATGATTATGCTTGTACCCATCAATGCTAAAATAACTTGGATTCAATGATGTAGGCCTAATTTTGCTCGGTAGTGGGATGATTATAGACCATAACAGGCCGTAATGGCGTAAACACATAACCTACTCTTAGGTAAACAAACGTTTATCCCATATGCCGCAAAAAATATAGCTAAAAGTGGCGTGGATCGACCGACAGACCTGCCGTACAGTCGCGCGGTTACAGGGATAGTTATTTTCAATCTACCAATTAATTATTGTGAAAAAAGGTGACAATCGATATTTTACGCAGACAAAACCGCAGGCACAGCTAGTCTGTTAAATAAAGCGATTCCTAAAAGAATCGCAATCGGATACTAGGTAGTATTTACACTCACCTACGTGACTGTTGTTTCAAAGTTGTGACAGGAATATGTGATCGCTCTCCAGTGTCCGATATCGGAACGCGCAGCGGTCAGAGGATTAGGGTATTAATATGAAAACATACACATTTCACGACTTTTCACAATGCACACTATTTGTTTAGGTAATAGAATCCGTTTTCGAACATCAGTTTTAGTTAAACAAAAACTGTTGTAAACTTTTTAGGTTATTTACGTATTAACAGATAATTCAGCTTGAAATATTTACTAAAATAGATACATTTAATCAAAACATGATAATTAAAAGCATTTCGCAGTTCACATTACTATTAATTAATGATCCTTTTGAATAAAAATAAAACACTATCAAAATAATTGAAGAATAAAACCTTTTGGCGGGAAACTTTTTTTTGTAAAAATCAAAACACTATCAACTAAGTAAAAATAAAAAGTAGGTTGTCAAACTTATCAATCAACCCGGAACAATGATTGCGCTCGAATAATTAGGACACTTTTGTTCTACCGCAAAGCCGATTTAATGATGCTAGTCCAATACTGTGCATTTAAACAATGTGTAGTACGCAAATGCACATCCGAGTTTATTCCGTTTATCAATACGCAGTCAATAAGTACATCAAAATGAGTCACTTTGTGAATGACAAATACATGAGAAAAACGCGTAACTCGATTCCACTAAACCTATCTATATGACGTTACCTACAGTTCTCAGTGCAATGTCCATTAGGTCATAATTAATATTCCTAATGTTTGCCGACGTACGACGTCGGCAAACATTTGGAACAACTTTGGAATATTTCTGGATGTGACTGTTTGTCGGGGTCAATAATATTTGCTACTAGCTATCCGTCCAGGCTTTGCACGGGATTGTCAATAAAGATAATGCAAGCAAATAGTCTGTTTATGACCATTACCTCTTAAAAACTTTTCATGCATAATTTAAAAATTTCATATTATATTTCATAGATAATATTTCTAAGATTTACTTTTATTAAAATTTTCTAACATCCAAACTGTCTCCTGATTATCATTGTAATCATTTAAAAATGATGCGCGCACATATATTTCGCCAATTTATTTTTACTTTTATAGATTGAAAATCTTGAGATTCTTAAACGCAAAAAACCTGCTCATCTGACTTTCTCGTCGGCACTTTCGTCGTTTTAAAGCTTTCACAGTTCAAGAAATTCAGAAGGTTGTGTCTCTTCTTCTAGTGTTTGTTCATTTATTCATTCACCGCAGATGCTGCAGTATTCTAATTTTCCTTATTTCTGTATCTATAAGACTCTAAATTCAAATTACAGATAGACACAGAGAAACTCCCTATCAGATAAACATCAGGAGCTGTTTACAATACTTATTTACATCGACACTGGCCTATTGCCAAGCCTACTTCGGCTGTGGAGCCAGGAAGCTGTTATGCTTAGTTCAAATTGGATGACATCTCAGTTCTGGAAGCGTTCAATGCTCTCGCCTCAATTCTACAGTACGTTTATGCCTATACATTAGTAACAAAATCAAATCTTGTACTTAATATACTTTTTTTTTTGTTAATGCATGACAGTTGTTTGTTATTTTATTGGTTAAGGCATCGAATAATAACTGACACTTTTACTGTCGAACGGTAAATAGTAAAAATTTGGGGTAGAGGCAGCATCATCCTGAGAACTATTTCGGGCATTTCACTGTAGTCTGAATAAAAAGATATAAATTTATTTTGATTATTACTATTAAAAACAAATTTAAGAAATATAGTATAAACATTTAAAAGTCTCTCAACCCTATTTTTCTATACCCTAGAGTATTATTTTCAAATATTTGCTAGACCTAACATAATAATGCGTTAGAAGTTACATGATTCACGTAAAAAAGCACGTTAAATTACTTTTGTT
This sequence comes from Anania crocealis, assembly GCA_949315895.1. NCBI lineage: Eukaryota > Metazoa > Arthropoda > Insecta > Lepidoptera > Crambidae > Anania > Anania crocealis. The sequence goes on from OX438863.1 coordinate 15,528,861, forward strand.
TTCATATATTGATATAAATGGAAATCTAAATAAAATCATCATTAACCTGATATTAATCTAGTCGGCTCATTAACTATGTGCAGTGACCATTAATTATATTTGTTCATAAACAATAACAAACTGAACAAAAGGAATGGCTGCCTAATGCAGTTATAGTAGAACCAGGCCACATTCATATTTAAGCCTATGTATAAAATAAATTTAAATTAAGCAAGCGGAGATTTCATTTTGCCATATCCACACTAATATTATCTATGTCGACACTTCTAATATTATAAAAGATCACTTTTTTGTATGTTAGAACCTAATAAACGCAAAGAACAGTATCAGTTAAGAATAAAAATGGCATGGAGATACTTTAACACCCGTATTTATAAACAAGTAAAAGTACTTGAGTAAAAAGTAATTTCTTTGGAGAAAATTTGTATTCCGTAATCTAGTAATACTAGAAGTTAGAACTACCAAAAGTTTGCATTTTCAACCAAATGATATGGCTATTAAAAGTGACCCATTTTCTTCACTTAAGCACTAGGTAGTAACACACAGAGTTATGACTTTACTTAACAATAAGTAATTACTTCTTTATAAATACCAGTGTTAGTCCCTGAATATTTTATGTGAGTAGTTTTTGCCAAACTATAACGGTCATATCTGGTTTCAAGAGCACGGATTTTTATTGTTTTTTTTAAATTCGTATAACTGATATTTTTTTATACGGTGGGTGGGTATGTTATGTAGATTACATTGCGGCATAGATACGTTGACATTTATAGTTTAAGTATTTTATATTTTTAAATTTGACATAACTTTGTGAAACAAAATAGATTTACACCTAGTCGAGAAAGTTTCGAATAAATGAAATATTTGAAAAAAGTAATATTGTCAAGCTACAAACAAAAGTGTCATTGCTGCATGTTTTATTGTGTATTCAAAGTAAGTCGTAACATAACAATGGCTTTTCACGTTTACCTGCGCCAATTGTTTTTAAAAACAATGCATTTTTAATTTCCACTTTCCTACATTAGGTACCTACTGCATTCTTGAGCATTTATCTGATATAATATAATTTCTACCAAATTGCTTTTAAAGAATTCTATGCATATTTTCTTTTACTAGTCTGGCAATACCATATTAAAGCTGCAGATTACACCCAATGAGACATGCCAAATAAAAAGGTGAATTATTCATTAATACCAGTCTGAGTCGAACTTAACCTTTTCTGGGAGTAAATAATTCATGACTAAAAACATTTATTCAAAAGCCTAACCTTTTATAAATAGAATGGAAATGCTAAAAGCTTGCTTTGTGGGTCCGTTCATATAATTCTGGCTCAAAATAATATGCGCATTTACAAATTTTATTTCGAACTAACGACAAAAGAAATTCGTGGCGTAAAATGTTTTTGTCATTTTGTTCGATTTTGGTTACCTACCTGAAAATAGAATTCAAATCCAGAGTTGAAAAGTAGGGTGGACAGACTCTTAAAAAATGTTATAACAAAAAATTTAAACAGACGAAAACCAAGAACGTAAGCTACCAGTTATAAGTCGAATTAAAACAGAAAAACTAACATATAATAGAAGCGTTTTGTTTCGATGATTGCAATAACTTACACTAAATACAATTATATCGCCAATAACGCTTTTGACATGTTAATCTACACTTATATTATAAAGAGTATAGAGTTTTGATTGTTTGTTGGTACCTATTGAATAGGCTCCGAAACTACAGGACCCACAGAACAGACATTTCTTTGACTGGAAATTTCAGGTAGACATTTTAATGCAAGGGTTGATAAAAATCTATCTATATATTCTAACTTCGTTATCGTGGAGGTTTGTAATTTAAAACTAGTCCACAGGAACGGAACATTTTTTTGGTAAAAGAAGACTGTGACCTATTTTCGGATTTACAGATTTATATGAAAAGAATCGGCCAAGCCGTTTCCGAGGACTTCAATAACAAACACAGTGACACGAGATTGCGAGAGTGCTTACACCTCTTTAATTCGATCCTGACACAAAATACTTTCTTAGGGAACGTTTATTAACTATTAACTAATTCCTTGCCGAATATCTAGTCTGTATTAGCACAAAAATTAAATACTTTCATAACAAGCTTATAAATGAAAGCTTCGAAACCTCGTTAATCCGGCTGTCTCAACACCCGTTCTTAGTTGGCGTTTAATAACTATAGACTACCTTCTTTCAATTGATTGAAAGGACGTTAAGCGATTTTTGATATTTCTTGATCAGTACATTTTTGTATTTACTCGAAGAAGATATAACCATCTTTTAGTTAGCAGAAACACGTGAATAACGATTCCATAATTAAGGCCGCATGAGATGCAGCCTATATGTCGTACGTAATGCTTCATTAGACTTAGTTTAGTTAGAATGGTAACTATCTGCTTAGGAACGCGTTTAAATTTAAAATTAATACTGCCGAGTAGTCTCAATACTTAAAAAATAATAAGTAATGTTTTGTATTTCCGACTTCATTATTTTAATTTCGATCATTTCTCTAATCCAACAACCTAAAAGGCTATGTCTGTTAAAGCTAATTAGGCTTAATTCATTACAAATTTTGGTAGAGTTACCCTCGAAATGCGTTTGTAATGCTAAAATGGCAATTATCATAATTCCACTGATGAAAGAAGAACCAAAATTGCGTTGAGAATTGTTAATGCTACTGTTACAATGAAACTTAAATCAACTTTATAGAAATATTCTTTGGTGATGTTTATTTTATAGGTCTCCGCCGCCAAATGGCTACGATTGTTTAAAACTTACAAAACTGTGTTCTTGTGCTTTCCCTTAGTTATTCTAAGGATATTTGAAAAAAATTGTAGGTAAGAAGGCATTATCTTGTTTTTTCATGCAGTGACTAACCAGCCAGAAAAAAATATTGAATCATCTTTTACAAAGGTTCTCATAAGAGTGTAGAATTTTCTTCCTACCACAGTTGGCTTAACTGCGATCGCCAATCCTCTTGGCCTGAGTCTCAACAGTTCTTCAGTCTAATGTGACCTGACGATGATCTTGGATCTCTTATTTCTCACAGCAAGATGTTTTAATGATATCTACCGCTACCCGCCATTTTACTGGCGTAATCACCAATGAAAAATATATTATATCCCACAGAAAAGCAAACATAGTAATCCCTCGAAAATCGATCATTTTTCCAGAGTTCAAGTAACCTAATGCTATTCCTAATTGTCTGCCAAATTTCATTCAAATCAAATTAGTCTTTTTAGAGTGATTGAGTAACAAACATATATCTAAACTTTCACATTTATCATATTAGTAAGATTATTTAAATCATACCACATCCAATGAGCCATTACAAAAGTTGAAAGCTGAACCTTTTCAAAACACCACAATAAATAAGCAAAAACATTTTCCGTTAATTTTTAAAATCCGTTCTACCAGTTGAAAGTTCTAAGGTAACAAACATAATACATATATATATATATATATATTATGTTTGTTATATACAGTCGAATTGAGACCCTCGTCCTTTTTTTGGAAATCGGTTAAAAAGGCTGTAAGTCGTCGAAAAGGAGCAGTGCAAGAAACTCGGTCACGATGATATTTAAATGTATAGTCTCCATACAACTTTAGTTTACTGTACTGCAGAGTTGGTGGAAATTTCTTGAAAATACGAATGTTACTTCCCTTTCTTTCCGCAGTCTGAAACCTGGAATAGGTATCAAGTTTATCTTGTTCTGGTCATGACATTGTTACTTTTCTTATAACGTAAATAACGTAAATAAAGGTTTTTACATACGTAAATAAATATTTACGTAAGTGTGTTGAGAAGCAACTGTAAGACGACCATTTGGATCAGTGGTAGTAAACGCTGCTTCTGAGCCATGGGTCGCGGGTTCGATCACAGTACAAATATTTGTGTGCATGAACGTGTCTGTTTGTACTGGTCTGGGTGTTTTTCTATGTATTATAAGTATATATTTACAAAATAAATAAATATATAAGTATGTTTATCGGTTGTCTAGTAGCCAATACGACAAGCTACGTAGTAGTTGCTTAGTTTGGTACGAGTACTAGACGGCTCTGTGTGGCCCAGTGTGGCATGTCTGAAAATAAATACGAATTCTGTGTGCAATCATATTACGTATATGTATTTATGTATGTTTATATATTTATTATATATGTGTAAGTTTATTAATAGTAGTTATAATTTACTTTCATGATTGTTATATTTTTTTTCTCTTTGTCTCTTTTTGCACCGCCTGTATTATTTCTGTTTGGCCCAATGGTTGACTGGGAGAGAATGCTTTTAGCATTAAGTCCGCCTATTGTACTATATTTTATTATTGTGCAATAAAGTGTAAATAAATAAAAATAAAAAATAAATAATATAACATAAATATAAAATCATGAAATATCAATTTTCTTTTCATAGTAGGATAATGGGGATAGTCTCATTGCGGAACATAATTAAGGTTAGGGAATCAACAATAAAGTTCATGTTAACTGTTACATGAAATGACTTTTGGGGCTTGCGATACGATACATATATCAAGAAATATTATTTAACGAACTAGTTTTCTTCAGCAGGCAAGCAAATGTAAAAACTATAAAGCCTAAGAGTAAGGAGTATACCATCGAATTTTGAAAATCCCATTTTTGTTAAATTTTGGATTGTTAAGTTTATTTTATAGCACTTAACGACTCATACAAGCATTACAAGATAGTCTTAGAAATATTATTTTCTTTTATAAGATTTTACGGGCCATATCAGGCTGTGACGTCTTGGACCTAATGCGTCCCGGAGGCGACATCTGGTCTTTATTGGCTTCCCAGTTATGCTTACAAGCTCCAAGGAAATTAGTGGAAACTTGTACTGCGGGATCCTTACTGAAAATTTGGGGCAGGATAGAGGGAAGTGATTTGTTTAATTTGGATTATTGCATGTAATACTTACTATTTTGATGAAGTTATTTGGAAACAGGGAATAGTTAGCTTTCTGATAAAAAAAAACTTGTTTCCAACAGATATAAAAAGAGAAGATTTGCTTTGCGACACGTGTGTACATATTTTTATGTGTTACCTTCCATAACTCCAAAACAAGCTTATCCTATCGTAATCGGTTTAGTTTACGGAATAAACGTATCGTCAGCTTTTTTACGTAATTGGTGAATGTTATTTAAGAATCTGAATCACGAAATGGAATTTAAAAAAATATTTTTTGTGTACATGCTCCATGCTCTGGTACTCTGTGTAAATTGTAATTATTTCATTTTATACACGATACGAAAAATATAACATTAGTTTGCACTAGCCATAATATTTGTATAACAAAGCCTCTTAATGGTATCGTTCCAACCACAAATATGAACAACGAAATCTGGATATTGTATCGAATGCGGTTATCGACTTTACCCGGGCATGACATTACCAACTTGCGTCGTATGCTTTTTATCTACAACTACTGCTATTAAGAAGGCAATGAGTAAAAACAATAAGGTGGTGGAAAAGGGTACGTGCAGTTTGAAGTCCTTTTGTTATATTGGCTACTATAAGGGAAAATGTATAAATAAAAATACTTTTCATGTATTATATGCTTATAAGGTGTTTGAGTTCAGTATCGAGAATATGTTTTACGTTAAACTTAATAATTCTATTATTACCCTACGGTGTATGACCGTCAACCAGCCACAATTATAAAGCCATTGTTACCAAGCCAGGTCTTCTAGTACTTAAATTTAGAAAAAAATTAAAGTCCATACAACAGGCTGACATATTTTTTAATACTGCAAGTATATAGATAAATCTGAAAATTATTTATATGAAATTGAATATTAATAAAATTGAGGAAAAACTGTTAAGGGCGGGACTTAACTAATTCCTAACCTATTTATTATGTATTAGGTGTAATAAAACTTGTACGGAACTCTCGGTGGGAAATTTCGACTCGTAATTGTCTGACTGTGTTTTTTTTTGTGATATTATTGTCATAGCGCAGTGCTTACATAGAAATTTAATCTACATTAAATAAATACAATTCAGTACTTAATTGACAATTTGATTGAATCTGATTACCAGTAAATCCGAATTTAATATGATTCACAATTATTAAGTCGACTCCTACAGCGCGGGCTTTCACAGATAGTGTTTATTCAAGGACTTAGCCCAATTAACAATGTAGTTAAACAACTTTCCCTAAATCATATTTTGTTCATTTATCAAACTTATTATTAACGGAGACTACTAAAATAATATTCTTCTTGCAACAGTACCCACATGCTATATCTCAACGAGATTATTATCATCATCATCATCACCATTGGTCTACGGCAGTTTACTGCTGGACAAAGATCAGTTAATCTATCGCATCCAGCTACTAGTTCCGTCCTTTCGTGGCACTTAGCTGGACCCGCTACTAGTTCTACTACTCGCAACGCTACTACAACAAGGCTTGCTTAGTCGCGGTCTTTACTCTAGAACTCGTTTGTCCCAACAACCATCAGTTCTTCGATAGATAGATATGGCCAGCCCATTGTCATTGTAGCTTGCCTATCCCATGAACTACGTCGTTGACTTATTTCTGTGCCAGATGACGTTAACTTTTGTCGTGTATGCAAGAGGTCTGATAGTTTGAGTCAAAAACTCATATCAGATAATAGCCTCGCAAGTCCCTAATAACTATTACAAGTACAGTGCATATCAATTCAGAAGCGACATTAAGACTACTTAAACAGATAATCATCATCAAATTAAAGTCATGGAGTCAAATTCTTTTTTTATCAATACCTAACCCAACATGACTTTTCTTGGTTGGTAGTATACAGGACATACGACTGATGTGTCGTGTAGTGCTGACACGTTTAAAGAATATCATCACACCTTCTCATCCTAAAGGTATCGTAAGATGCGACTATAGGAGAACTACCAGAAGGAGACGGGCAGCTGTGTCACCCCTCCACTACTGGCCAAATTGCGATCACCAACCCGGCTGGATTATGGCAAAACCCTCCAAAAGCCTGCGTAAAGCCTTCTCTAAGAAGAGTCCAGCCTATGTCAGTCCACTGTTGGAAGTGGACTGGTGAAGACTGATGAAGATATTGGTGATGATAAATACTGCTGTTGCAAAAACCTAGGACATGCAATGCTGATCGTAAAGATAAGACACTTAAGTGTGTAACACACTAAATAGTAACAAAGTACCTACATACATTTCAAACAAAGACCCTATATCGACATCAAAATGGGTAAACTGTCGCATTCATCACTTCATACCCACGTTTAGTACATTTCTCTATTAAGTTATAGAATTCCGGTATCATGGCTCAATCCGTACGACATCAATTGTTCCGTATATTTTATGTTCACCATAAATGGGTATGAACCGTGACATTATGGCTGCGGTTACCACAAATGTGAAGCTAGAATGGAATGAAGTATCGGAGGTTGCGATAAATTTCCCATAAAATTTGACAAAATTGACGGGAGAGAAAATATATGGGTGTATTGGCTATAAATTAATGGTAGCACTCATGTAGAACAATCATTTCGACAATTATGTTGTATTAATGTTTATAAGTAAAAACATTATTAGCAGTACCTCTTTTTATAGATGTCCTCCTCATAAAGAGACCTGTGTCCTGGGTAGTGCACAAAAATTTTGGGTATGGTACGCAGTAGTAACTAAGTTAAAAAAACACACAGTTAAAACTGATGCAAAAAATTGGTATTTTATATAGATAAGCGTTGTGGGTAGGGTACATGTAGTACTTATTTGAATGTACGGTATGACATACAGAATGAAATTTTAACCACTTTTCAAATTTTGATATAACAATCTACGAGACAAAAAACAAATGACGTATTTTTTCTTTTGGTATGGCCAAAAATATAAATGCGTTATGCGCATCTCATTCATTCATTACGATATTATTCATAAGTTTTGATTTTCCCTTCATACCTTAACAGGCTTAAGACTGTGAAAATTGAAAACTATGTTGTAAAAAATATGTTCGGATGAAAACTTGATTTACATTTTTTACTTCATAAATGGACTCTACCCCCGTATTTATAAACAAGTAAAAGTAATTACTTGACTACAAGTAATTACTTGAGAGACAATTTGTATGCCTTAATCAAGAAATTACAAGAAGTTATAACTACCAAAAGTTAGCATTTTCAGCCAAATAATATGATTATTAATGGTGACCAATTTCTTTCACTTAAGCACTAGGTATGAACATTTTAAGTTATGACTTTCTTAAGCAATAAGTAATTACTTCTTTATAACTACGGGGGTAAATACGATACTGAACGCCTATAAATTTTGAAGATGATGAAAGAGACAAGAAAAGATTTTTGTTATTTTTACGGAGACAAAGTAATACTTCAACTACAATTTTGGAAAAACATATTTTTTTATAGTTTTGATGCAGTTTATTTATAATCTCATGATGTTTAAACGTACTTACCATAACTAATGTTTAGTTATTCAATTTAAAAGTCAACTGTTTTCTTTACATTTTTTACAAACTTATATATTAATCCTAACAAAATATTATGTTTTAAATTATTACAAAAAATGCCTTTTTCAAGATCTTTTTAGCTAAGAAGCTGCTTCTAAATAACTACACATATTGAAAATTACTATTTATCCGAGTTTATTAATTGGACTGAACTAGGTATTTCGAACTATTTGCAAAGATCGTAGTCAGGGTAGTGTCATTTGTCTAACAGATTAGTTTTTTTTTTTTTTTAATATTTAAGACATGCCTCACTGGGCCACAGATTTATAATTAAAAAAACACGAGAGAGCACATTAACCTCCAAATAAGACCTGTGAATATCAATATCCAACTATGAATTATAACAACAACGCAGAAAGATCGATACTAATTTCGAAAACTTTGTAGGTATTTTGTGTTAAACAGATCTGCTGTCAAAACCACATTCAGAAATCTCAGTTTTATTACATACCGAATATAAACTACTTTAATAGATTTCAAAACGAAATTTTAACCATCGCAGCACTTGTAAGATTTATTGCGTAAATGTTAAAGGTTCTAAGTCTAGCCGTGCCAGTATTGGTTTGTTTTATCTGTACAACGTAAGGTCACGCGAAACTATAACTCTTCACTCGTGCAGATTCTAAAATACAATCTTAAGGCTAGGTAGTCCAGTAGAGGCAGCGTTTTTGAGTTTTTAAAATCCGTCTGAGAAATAGAAAACAGGTTTTGTACTCTGAAGAAACAAATTGTGTCACTTCAGAATTTAGTCTAGTTACATATTATGTAAGTTATCGGTGACAAGATTTAAGAGATAAACAAAATGACACACCTACACCTTCTGTAATGCCACAGTCTATGAACCATACAGTCGTTCGACGCCTTTGATCTCATGGAAAATGCCGACAACGTCTAGACAGTATCGTGACGGCCAGGGTTGTCAAAAGTAAACAATATATAAAAATATTTACTTATTGCAGATAAACACTTGTAATCAGCACCCCAATGAACCTCAAAAGTGACAATTTGATAATTATAAAAAAATACGTCCGCCATCTTAGATTTTAAAAAGGATGGCATAATGGTAATCAGCACCCTAATGAATCTCAAAATTGAAACCCATATCAAATTATAAAACAATACGTCCGCCATCTTGGATTTTAAAAATGATGGCATTTTGGTAATCGGCACCCCAATGAACCTCAAAATTGACACCCATGTCAAATAATATAAAATTACGTCCGCCATCTTGAATTTCAAATAGGATGGCATTTTCGTGATCGGCACCCCAATGAACCTCAAAATTGACACCCATATCAAATTATTAAAAAATACGTCCGCCATCTTGGATTTTAAAAAGAATGGCATTTTCGTGATCGGCACCCCAATGACCCTCAAAATTGACACCCATATCAAATTATAAAAAAATACGTCCGCCATCTTGGATTTTAAAAAGGATGGCATATCCGAAGCACCCCTCTGAACCTCAAAATTGACACTCACATCAAATTAAAAAAAAATACGTCCGCCATCTTGAATTTAAAAAAGGATAGCATTTTCGTAATCAGCGGCCCAATTATCCTCGAAATTGACAACTATTTATCTTATTAAAAAAAAAATGTTCACTATCTCGAATCATTGGATAGCAGCATTCCAATAAATTCCAACAAACAAAAATATAAAATAATTTAAAACACAAACATTTGTTAGCCCTGAATGCTGTGTCCCGAACTGCTAACATCGTTTTGTTCGCAGTTCGGGCTCGGCCTTCCCGCGTCTCGCCCCTCACACCCCGCACAATTGCCCTGTCTAGACGTCTTCGTCGAACGACTGTATGGTTCATAGACTGTGGTAATGCTATTTTCAATATAACGACTAAACTACAGACATTTTGACTAATATTTTTGTTATTATTTAAATAACTACAATTGACACTACATGAATTTAACTTTACTACTTGACCACTAACCCTGCAAGTTTTTCGTAACGTCGGGATTTACAAAAAAATCTAGTACATTTTGAATAAGCGAAAGTTAAATCTGTATGATAATCTCTCAGTAAAAATATTTATTTCTAATATTATTTATTCATTGACAAGTCAGCAAATAGAGCTCGATCAAAACCGTTCCCAATAAAATCAGAAGTGGATAAAAATCATATCAAAAATAAACAGTTCGGCCATGTCCAGGATTTGTCGATTACGTTTCGGATTTGTTTGATCATATTGACGAAATCGAATTCCGTAAAAGTTGTTGCTGTGATTTTGAAATACAATCCGTACGCGATGAAACATCAAACAAACGCTGTAAACATTACTAGTTTTTAATCTGACGAGACTGACTGGCTAAAGTCTATTCTGCATGGGTGAGTGTTTTTGTATTTATTTTCTAAATAAAAAGACTTACTGCATATAAAACTGGAACGGGATTTTTACTGCACTTCATTATTTAAAAGTATAGTATTTACCTTCCCGACGTTTTGATCCGATTGCACGAATCATGATCGGGGGCAAACTGAAGGTGCTTCGCGTCGTTTGGCCGGCTACGAAGAAACATTTTTCCAACCGCATAACTTCAACAGATTACAAAAATGATAGCAGCTAAAACCACTGAGGTTTATGATTGTGCCATCGGGAGCTTAGAGTTATGAATTAGATTTAACGATTTTATATTTTTATATTTTTTTATATCACGATCGAATTTCGCACAGTATAGGTACATCCGCAGAGTACTGTTGATACCGTCACTAGACTATCGATATTGACTTTTATAGGAATAAGTTTTCCTTTGGGGTTATTTCCTAGAGGTGCTAAACCAGCTCCTTACAAACATGATGCCCGATTATCAATTAAAAATAGCAACTTCAAGGATTCAAACACATATTATATTAAAATCTAATAAAAACGGTTGATTTCCTAGTTACTCCGAGGTCACAGGATACATAACAGTAAGGTTCTGTATCGAACTCTATTAATTACTACTCCATAAATCCTATTGATATAAAAAAAAATTAACCACTGTGAAATCTGCCTTAATCCACGTCAAACTGAATCGAACCAACTGGCAGTGACGTAACGGAGAGCGATTTTTTTCTAACTGGGACACGCATAGTGGATCACTGTAACAGTGCCAAATAGGTCAATGACATAGTTTACAAACAGCAAGAATTACGGGCCAATGTCTTCGTGATTTAGGATTTGACCAAAAATATTCATGTGTTCCGAATCAATGCGCGCTAGTCTTTAGCAGGCTTATTAATAACAAATTGCTTTGATTTTTCTATTATTGAAAAATTATAATATTTAAAGAGAGTGGATGATCGCCGTATGACTAGATCGATGTTTGAAATACGGACATCGGAAAGAGGACAAAATTCTTTTTGTAGGTAAGTAATACATAAGGTTTTTCCACTGTTTTTTAAATACAATTGTAATTAAAAATATGACTTAATGAAATATGAAGACTTTTTAAATAAAACGACTTGTGTAAATTGAAAATACCTACGACGGTAAATTGTACTTTAATGTTTACTGGAATCTATAAGTAAAAACTATGTGGACGTTTCATTGTGATTCTTTAATATATCGAAAATTCCAAACTTTTCCAAAAATGCTGTTTTGATATTAAAATAATTTAAAACGATTTATAAATCAGTTGGTTTACAAATAGTTTTTCAATTATTTTAATATCAAATTAAACTATGTTTCAAGTTAATTTCTGACTAGAATTAACGCAAAGTATAATTTTTTGCATATTATCCGTAACAATATCATAATTTGCTGTAACATAATACCTACTTTTCACTAAGAAATTGCTTTAATTACACCTATATGGAAAAATTTACATAATTATCATAAAACACTGACAACTTTTGAAAATCCTGTCTCCTTCAGGTAGTACTCCTTTAGGCTACCCGCCCACGTCCGACTTTTTGTAGGACCGATAATCGGGCCGATTTTATTATAGTAGGTAGCAGTATACACAATCATGACCGATTTCTTGTAGGACGTGTGCGTTGCTCCATTGCGCTCAGTACGTTCTATTTTTCTCCTACAAAAATCGGTCATCGATTATCGGACGTGGGCCTTAAGGTAGACTTCAGAGCAATGCGGCTTGCGGCTTGCGTCGTGCGACATGCGTCACTTGCGGCCCACCAAGACCAAGAGTGTATGAAACCCTTTCCGACCGACGCATGCGGCCGCGACGCTTCGCTCGGAAAGGGTTTCATACACTCCTTTAATTCAAAGTACAGCCGCATGGCCGCGGGGGCCGCAAGTGACGCATTTCGCACGACGCAAGCCGCAAGCCGCATTGCTCCGAAGTCTACCTTTAATCTCCTTTAACGACACTCATACGAAGAAAAGGTGTTATATATTTTATTGGTGCCGGCACCACACCGTAGGGCTTTAATTTAATTTAAATCTCTCCAAGATTACCTTAAAAATGCTCATACGTACCATAGCTGTTAACATAACTTTTCCTTGTTAAGTACCAAAGACACAAAATGACATTTCGTCGGCACGCGATCTAACAAGTGACACGCTATCCTCATATCGTACTCGGAAAACCTCTCACTTTTATTTACAGAAAGGGAAAATCTGTTATCTTCCACACACTGCGGCTTGTGAGCCATTTGAACCCTTGGCATAGTACGAAGAGAACCGCTAGCTTAGACCAACGACTGTCGTTAAGCGTGAAATTATTATGAAAGACGCCATTTTGTATTATTGACCCTAGCAGAAACAATCTTATATGATAAGACTTTCTGAAACCTAATCAGATATCAGAAAGTCATAACATACAGAATGAAAGAAATGAAATGAATCATTCCTCCTGTATGCAATTGGAAATTTATCAACAATTTCACAGCATATAATTTTTTACTATACGTAAAATTTTTGCTTTAAGTTGAACTTTTTTTAAATTTTAAAAAGTATAGACTGTTGGTGTTTACGTGTCAAAAGTAATGAAGAAAGTCTCTTGGGTGATAATCTAAAGAAAATACAGAATACGGAACCGACTTGGGAAGTGTAAAGCGCCTCCAGGGAACTATATATTTTAAAAAAACGATATGTAGTACTAACGAGAATAAAATAACAGCTTCTGTTTAATGGTCACGATTGCCGGTGATTGGTTGGTTGCAACAGACCATATACTTTTAAAATAGCTTTTTTTTAAGTTTGCTGTTGCTTCTGTTTTCTCTAGATCGCTCGCAGTAGAATGTTACCGCACGTATTTGACGATCTGCCGATAAAAACGATCACGTACTACAGCAACCGAGCGAACTGTGTACGTACGGATACGGATAAAATTTAATGCTGTTATTAAATTATGCGGTATATTATAAAAGAGATAAAGACACTTTTTGTTTGACCTCGTACCTAGATGACCGTCATATTGTTAGGGGTTGGCTTAATTAATGGATTCGAAGCGTAGCAGTTACTGTGAAATTCTAATTTAAGCAATGAATATGGTATATATACTATGATGATCGTTAAGTCATGATTATAGAAGTTAATGAGTTCAGAGTGCTATATAATAGCTGAATTTCCTAAAACATTAAATACATGTTTATCTTAAGTTGTATAAAAATTCCACTAGCTAAATACATATAGATTTTTACCAGTTCTATTTTCACAATATATGTTTTTGTTTAGGAAGCCTTTCAATCCGTTTTTGTTTTGAGTGAAATTTCATCAGATTCAGTTTCGTGACTATCGGGAGTAAAACAAAGAGGTGTCGAAATATTTAATAATAGGGGTTAAAGTATGAAATTGCCGATTATTTTCTTCCGATTGTATCAAAAACTAAATAAAGTAACTTTTGACTAAAAAAAATGCAATACTAGTGCCTATTACTTCAAAGGAAGTCGTTGAAAAGACCCCTTACAATGTGTCAGCTGACCTTCTTGCTTCAATTAAGTATATTTGTATTATATACTTTGATTTTCAGAAATTTAAATACTATAATGCGTAGCTTTATAACCATCTAACTTTCACCTTTAATTGCATCGAAAACGGTTCAGGCGTTTTTAAAAAAACTAAAAAATTGTTAGTATGGAAAAATGACTTCTCGATTTCGTCCATACAAAACGGCAATGTCATACTTTAACCCCTATTATTTAATATTAAATCACAAAACTAATAACGTCATATTTAGTTGTGCTGAGGCTCCTTTGTTGCTTTAGTTTACAAACCATTCGTTCTAAAACAGAAGAACAGACTTCACTCATTATTCCAATAAAGTCCCTGTAAAGTAAATCTCACAAAACTACATACTATAATGGTGTGATTATGGTGAAATATATGTAAATCTATTCGTTGATGTAGACTCGCCCTTATTATCTGCTGAAACCCATTACACAAACCAGGGCTCAACGCAACTGTCTACCACACTGACACATGCTTTGTGTCCGCTGACCTTACACAAACAATTTGCTGGGAAATCACTTACCCACACAAGTGTGCGTACGAAACAAGCTAATTGCTTTTAACTCAAGTTACTGGAGAAACGAATTCGTCAAATTGCAGATGTGTTATTGTTTTCCAAACAAAAAAGCAAGCGTTACGTTTTTTCATGTTCTGAAAGAGTACAAACGGTGTGCTTATTG
Organism: Anania crocealis; assembly: GCA_949315895.1. Lineage (NCBI taxonomy): Eukaryota > Metazoa > Arthropoda > Insecta > Lepidoptera > Crambidae > Anania > Anania crocealis. The sequence continues at coordinate 15,543,961 of OX438863.1, forward strand.
CATGTTCATGGGTTGCTTTAATTATTGTAGCAACTGTACCTCACGTAATTAATCTTTGATTTTAAATCATCTCACAAGAAGCAACATTATTACGTACTGTAAAAACTATAAACATACTAATCCTGTAACTTGTTCAGTTATAAAGAATCCTACCACAACAACGTTAAACTACGTCTTCATTAATAGCGCAAGCAATAAATAGATCTTTATGATTCCCAAGTTCCTTGCTCTCTCGAAGTTTACTCATAGTTAGTGTAGATGGATATCGCGTCTTATACCAACGACATAAGAACCAAAATGTGACTTAATTGTGTACCAATAAAAACGTTCATAACTCTCATTTACAGTGGCTTGTGAGTTGGAGGCAAGCTATTCAATAAAAGTGAACTTGCTGTAATAAAAACAAGTGCAGTAGACCTGCCTTACAAAGGATAATTCTTACTTCTTTACTAATATTATAAATGCGTTAGTCGCTCTGTTTCAATGCCTGTCTGTTTCGCTTTTTTTACGCACTAATTACTGAAGTTAGAGCCGTTCCACATGACACCGCACCGCAAAAAAATTGTATGCCAGCGGCACCGTTCCGGCGCCTCTCACCGTACATAATGCTTGCGGTGCGGTTTCGTGTGGGTTGACTGTTATTTGATGAAATGCGGTAAAAAGATAATCTAGACCTTAAGAAAGGACATGATTATTGTATATCCCTCTGCCTAGGCAGGCAGAGCGCAGACAAAAAGCTAGTACTGTAATTATATACCAGTCTCGCCAAGATGTACAAATATAACCCCGTCCCTTTCAAACCCTAACCAATTCGAAAAAAAATTATCTAAATTTACCTAACCTGTCACATCGTATCCGCAAATCGTGTTTAGTAGGCAGACTAACGCACGGCTAGACTGACCGGGATGCTTTACCAAATTACACAACAGCAATTACGAACACGACAGTCCGTAGTGTCGATTTGGGACGCTCAAAGCCAAATTTATACCAAAATACGGCCGGTAAACGGGCTAAGATCTCTGAGGTGATTATGTTACTTTACTTGTTAATTACCTTACTTACTCATCATGGCTCTGGTAACTTGAATTCAATGATGGAAGCCTTTGCCCTGCAGTTCTAATTATGAGCCGCTACTTTACTCTGGCTGGTAAATTCTAGGGGCCCACCTGGGAGACTTAAGTCTACTATGGTTTCTTATTTTGTGACACTAACCTCGTTACTGTCCTCTGTAACAGCGAATGATGGGCAAAGCATGTAATCATGTTTCGTAATTCCTTCCATCTCAACTTTGCAGGGTTGTTTGGAGTTAATTATAAATCTTTTGTGCGATAGGCCTTGACGTAAACCAATTTAGACAGAAATCGAAATACGTAAGAAATAGCTTCTGTAATTACAAAGGGCTGATATGAGAATCCAAGACAAAGGTGAGCATACAGATAAAATAATAATACTTAGGTTGGATCGTTTTTGTATTTTGTATGTATAAATTTGAAGAATAATCTTTTCAATTGCACTGTTTGTGTCTAGCTGGTTTTGAAATTAAAGAATAAGTTAATTGCTCAATTGAAAGCTTAACTGCTTTCTTCTTTTCATTTTGATTAATGGCGTATCTATCACGAGAAGCAAAGAAGTAATTTCAAATCTTTTCAAAAAATCTATAAAATAACAAAATAGACTTTTCGAGATCAGTCATTGAAATCTTATCAGTGATTGAGTAAACTACGAGTATCTTTGTATTTAAATCAAGAGTAATTAACCTATTCTAAGAACCAGACGCACTTTAGTGCCAGTCCAATCAATCAATGTCTGAGGCGTAACCTTCGTGTCTTATTCTCCTGTATATTAACCAAGTTTAGGATTTTATGTAAGTTGTTGACGTCACATCACTAAACATGCAACCTTACACTAAACAGGAACTATGCAATGTTGTTTTCTATGTATTCTAAGTATGTATTTACAAAAAAAAAGTATATAAGTAAGATTATCGGTTGTCTAGTACCCCATATGACAGGGTACTTAATATTAGCTTAATTTGGGACTAGATGGCTCAGTGTGGCCCAGTGAGGCATGTCTTAAATATTTATTATATCTATTAATTAAAGTAAACGGTATTTACCGTCCCAAAAGATCATACGTCAGCACGAAACATAGTCGCGTGCTGACTTCCTTAATTTGTGCAACTTTCCCATCAAATTATCGGTGAAAAATAACTTAATATTTCATTCAAATTCTAATTTCATAAGAATCGTCTAAAACGCAACACATCAATTTTATTCAAGACATATTTTCTTTATCCGCAGTCTGACTGGCATTCAAATGCTTATAAGTGAAAGTAAAATGCGTAACATTTTCGGGAATATTTTTATTGGGTTATCCCTCGTCTATATTTGTGTCAGATATTGCTTCAGTCTGGTCAATATTGTTCTTATCCTGTCGGTTTATGTAGAAACGATCCCTAGTTTTATCCGGTGAAGTGTAGACGTTCGGGTTTACGTCCCCATAACTGTACCGCTGAGGTTACCTTATTTCATGTTACTTTATCGCGTTTCTTGTCTGACAATATTCAATGTTGGTACCTAATGTGGTCTATGAATTTTTTACCTTACTTTTTGCTGTATGCAATTAATTCGCTTAAAAACAGTTTCAAAAACAGATGTAGGTATTGCATTTCTCACAACATAGACGCCACTGAGGAAATTATTTCGACTAGAAGATGTTTATTCTGTAGGCTTATTAGTGGCCTGTGTCACAACATAATGTTAGAATATTGGACGCTATCCATCTATCTTGATCTAACCAATATCCCAAAGAAATAAATAATCATACGAACATTAAGTAGTGGGTGGAGGAGAGCCGTGGGTGATGTTTCTAGGAAGCGGCAGGATACAAACGGTACATTGCCTGTTATTGTGGTTCTCTCAGGGAAAGTTTACATCCAACAGTTGACATAAAGCCTCATGATAATGCCAATACCATCTGTTCTTTGCCGTAAACTTCATGTATGCCAGCCAAGCATAGGTTAACTAAATATGCAAGGTTTTAATGTCACATAGACCATAGACTTGTCTTCATAACAATGCAGTAACTATTTTATATGAATTTATTTACGAACGTAGATATTAATATTCGCCAATGTAGACTCATTGACAAGTTCATAATGCAGACCTGATTTTTTTTGTTGAGAGATTCAGATTTACAGTGCAGTGTGCAGCAACATACTTATCGATTTTATTTGTGTTTACAGCGGAAAGTTTGACAGCCATAATTTTAACGCTGGCGTCTTTAGATTGTAAGACCCTGTTACCAACTTTTGACTTCGTTTAACAGAGCCATAAGTTTAGAAAGTTTGTGAAACCTGTTGATACCTGACTTTGAGTTACTTTAAGAACATGATAGCGCGTATATATCTTATAAGCCCTTTTAATCGCCTAAGACATTTCAATGATTGAAAAGGTATTTTATCCAAGCAATAATAAATTATAACTCAACTACATATCTTTTATTGTTAACTTACGGTTTCCCCTTACTGCTTCCCCCAAAACTATAAACAAGACAGCCGAGCCCTATTGATAAACATAATCACAATTGTGCAAGAAAGCAAAAAACAAAATTATTACAAACAACCTACAGATACTTAAATACAGTTTATCGAATAAAAAACATCTTCAAAGCGACTTAAAAGTAATAAAAATGATGATTAGAACAGAAAACTAGTTATAATTCAGTAACAAAACTTCCACACAGAATAAAATAATAACAACGTATGTTTGATTATGTACAGTTTTCAACCACATAATCTAGGTCTACGATATCCCAGACTGTAACAATTAACTCTGTTTAAATCTGTGAATTCCACAATAAATTTTGAAGGTAAACATAATAATTATCAATTAGGATAATTTAATGTTTTGTGTGAGTTGAAAAAACTGTCGAGTGTACCTTGATATCACACAAACAATCCTCATCTCCCTAAATACGCGCGAGGAGTCGTTACTGTAGAAGTATTTTGGTGAAACCTTAAAGAAGACAAATGGGTATCTCATTACTGTCTCCCTTCACCCCGCTTGCTTATATGAAATTCTTCGCGTGACGCCTTGGGAAACCTTAATAGTGCCTTCAATCTAGACGGTGCGGTAGGCGTTTGGTTTCTTCATTTATAGCTTTTAGGGAGCTTACCTGATGAGCCTACTTCGACTGAGTAGATAATGTTACTAGAGAGATTACGTGTTAACAACGCCAGCCTATTTGAGCTGATGGATTAATTTGAGTTAAACAAAACGGACTTAGAAAAAATGATACGGGTCTTTTAGAGTAAACGTATAATGCGTACGCACTACGCATTCAATTGTTCTGAATCTAAAAAAAGTTGTGCTTTTTGACATTGCAAAACTGACATTGATAAATAGCTAAAATTTAAAATAGAGGTTTCATTCAATCATTAACTTTATCGAATATTTTAACCTTCCGCTTTGTAGAGTTAGAAAAATTGACATTGGACCCACAGCCATTGACCAGAAATTTCAGAAAATCACATTTTATGGGAAAGTTGTACAATAAGAAGCTTGGGCGAGTTGTTTAATATCTGAAGCTGTAATTGAATACACCATAAACGAAATCAAAGCGGCGATACATTGTGTGAAGGTACAATCCTCAAATATCTGCAATGGCTATAAAATGTTTTTTTTTTAATGCATACTTTAATAGTTAAAATAATAAAACTTACATGCTTTTAAAAATTAACACTGGCTTCTGAAGATGGATAGATAAAATAGAAATTTATAAAACATCTAATTTTGCTTTCACCACAGGTAGTACAGACAACAGCACGTCAACCTACCACAAAACGTCAAAATTTCTCGATTGATATTGATCTCTACTTGTTGGACTTAAAGTTGAAAATCAATTCAATGACCTTTAACTTTTTGGGTAGGTTGACCTGCCGTTGTCTGAACAAAGAAATTATACATGAAAATTCACAATCTTCCTAATATTATAAATGGATTCAATCATGCCAGAATGGCTGAACAGATACATATGATGATGATTATATCATATCAGGATGATTATAGACTGGAACAGCACATGGCAACCTTTTGCCCCGCAAAAATATACGTTTCTCGTGGAACAGATTGAATTCAATTTGAGCGTTGCGGGCAACAGCTAGTAGAAGATAAAAGTATGATAATATTATACCAAACTAGTTTGCACTAAGCGTTATGCTAAAATAACTAAGGGTTGTCATGCTATAAACTTCATACATTTTACGTTCATACACGCAACAATATGCACAATAAGCAAACACTGTATTGGAGCGGGCATAAACCAATTAAATATTCCAGTCACGATTTTAATAAAAATCCAGTATTCATGGTATTTGCTAGTACTGCCTTTTGAGGTATTCTATACTTTGCAGCAAACTTGTCAGACTTGAGAAAACTTTGCGGGAGGAAATATAAGCAGTATTTTTGGTGAATAAGAATTTTATGTGTCAGTTTTTGGAAGTTGTGTGTGGTTCAACGAACGAGTAAGTCCGTTGAGTTATACTAGACAATCGTTCTACTATCATGAGTGAGTATTCACTCATATTTATGTAGCATCAACTTTATCAGTCAATTCAGTGCAAATACGATAAAGTATTTTTAAAGATTTATTTTTGAGAGTTACTGTCATAATTACATGTTTATTATGTATCTTTTTAGTGCATTTGAATGAAAATTGACTTAAAAAGTTTTTTTTTAACTTTTATATAATTACGCATAACTTTCAATAAGGTAGGTCAGTGGGTCTCTATAGGAAAATAGGGTTTACAGCCTACATAAAATAAATAAATCTAAAAGGACTTATGTTTGGTTTTTATAAATCGGTGTCAGTTCACTTGTTTGGCAGCGCCTCCAAATTGAGCAGAGAAGAAATGTTTTCAATTTTTTTGCCATAATCATATTATTATGAAACATGCCTATAACATTCGCAGTAGTAACAAACATAAAAATTGCATAAATATCACTTCCGTGTTCCTAACGTTTTCCAAATAGCTTTAAATAATGTGTTTGCTCTGAAAATTAAATTGCTTGGTTTTATACTAGAATAGAAACTTCTATAAATTCTTATCATGTAATTATATAATTAGTATTTCGGTGGCGTACCATCCAAACGTGGAGTCTCGACAAAGTTTTAAATGGCTCTATCTTAAGTACAGGTGCATCGTAATAACATGCAATAGTCACAAATGCTGTAAACGCATAATGTGTCAACGTTAAATAACAGAATAATGATGCTGGCATATATAAAGACCAGCACTTCTCCTTTCTACCATTGGGTGACATAAGAAGCAACTAAAAAAGTACTGCTAAATAGGAGTACAAGACCGACAGTGGCGTTTTCAAATTCAAATTCAAATACTTTCCTTCCATTAAACAGGGTATGGTACAAAAAATATGTCGATGTTAAGTTAAAGATACAGTAGCACCTATTTAGCCATATACAATAGCATGCAAATATAAAATTAACAAATAAATAGATTGGTAGTGTAAATAATTCTAATTGACATTAATAATTATATAATTTCTCTGCACCATTGGCATTGCAAATACGGCATAATCCCTCTTTTGGAGAAACATACAGATTAATTACCCGAAATTTCGTGGCATGAGAATGGTATTTTGTTGAAGTCACGTGACAGACGAAAGCGTTCTGCCCATTGTTCACCTCTGAACCCAATTCTTAAGTTCACGCAGACAAAGTCACAGGAAAAATTAAATAAAACTACTTATATTCCATCCTTCAGGAAGTATTTCTGATGTGTTTAATTACGGAACTAAAAATATATTTCATATTTATTTAAGACATGCCTCACTGGGCCACACAGAGCCATCTAGTCTCAAATTAAGCTACTATTAAGTACCCTGTCGTATGGGGTACTAGACAACCGATAAACTTACTTATATACTTTTTTTTTGTAAATACATACTTATAATACATAGAAAACACCCAGAGCAGTACAAACAGACATGTTCATGCACACAAATATTTGTACTGTGCGGGGAACGAACCCGCGACCCATGGCTCAGAAGCAGCGTTTACTACCGCTGATCTAAATAGTTTTAACGTAAGTATAACGATGGCTATTAATAAATGTTGCTTAATCAGTCGGTCTGCCTTTCGTTATCCGGTGTCATTAGTTCGAATCACAGAGGAACATTGATTATTCGCAATCTCCGTCCAAGTTTATGTATTAAACATAAAGAAGAAATCTACACATTCAGTGCTCCTGTTAAACGCTTCTCAGGAAGATCTCGAATCAATGATGAAGGACATTCTTTGAAGAGTTTATAGTTATGTGAGTTACTAACTTGACTTAACATTTTTAAAACATAAAACTTTTCATAACGTTTTATGCAATCGTAAACTAGGTATGTAAAATCTTTGAGAAATTACAGAACTATATCTTTGAGTATGCTTTTAACACTCCATGAAGCAGTGCGGCGTCACAACCATCTTTTCATCGATTGTGAATGTTAACACCTCTTTCGATTACCATATTACCTGATAAGTATCATTAAAGGAATCATGTCTAACGCAATTCGCAATTCCACAAAGAAACCTGAAAATTTCCGCTGATTACGGATGTCGATATTAATAGGTTCCTTGCTCCAATCCGTCAATCTTACGTCGAGAATAATCCTCCAGATGTGTTCTGAATATTTTATTATGATGTTGACTCGGCTCAGTTTTGATGTTGTTAATCCTTTCGGCACATTTGTGCCTCACATATGCACGGAACTGTTGGAGGGGTCCAGTTGATCCCTTTATTTTGGTTTATACCTACCCGGGAGTAAGCTTTGTATGTCCGTTATTTATTAGCCTATTAGCTGTTGCCACGGGTTCGTTTATTCACCATTTGGCACAGGATTATAGACAATGTTGCCGTCTAAGATTGAGTTGAGTTTGGTATTGGTACGATTAGTTTGCGTTAAGTAAATTAGGCATAAAAGGTGCATAGTCGAAGAGCTGATTTACATTCTTATTTTGTACAAACAAGGTGCAAACAAGTCAGTTATTTCCATTTGTCTGTGTAGGTATGCTTATTTCCTACAAAAAAATGTTTTTAAGCTATTGCATAGCTTCTATCGCGGGCCTTGAGCGTGGAGACCGAATCTAGAAATTCCGTAACGAAAATAACCTCCCACTCCGACCGGCACAGCGGTGATACTCGTACTTTTTAGTTTTATAATTGCATAAGTTGATAAAAAATGCTATGCAATAGCTTAGCAATAGCAGTCCCGAGTGCCACACGTCTTTTTTTAATACTTTTATGAAAAGAAATCAACGTTTTTAAGTCAGTCGTGTTTGATGATGACATGAAACATTCGACTAATGCCACAAATCATGCTTCAAAGTTAAGCCGTCGCGTCGGCTTATAACTCCAATGTAAGGAAAATTCTTTTTTTTTCTCATGTCTTTGAAGACTGCTCTGCTCAGCGAAGTTGCTGACAAATCAAATATACCTATTAAGAATTTTGTGGTGCTAATTTATGAAGAAACAGTTAATTAAGTAAGTAAATAAATAATTAGCTACGAATAATGATTTTGTAGAAAATAAATTCAGTCCACAATTTATGTAATATAAAAAAACTAAATCCACAATCACCGTCCAAAAAGTGTCCCAACCAATAGTGAACCGATTTGACATAGAAGTTCTCTTTTAGCACAACCTAAATGAATCGAATAGATACAACATGATATAGATATCCATTTTATTGCAAATCATCAAAATTTGGCCGAGTTATAAAGTTGACACTGACATAAAATCAAAGTCAATCATTTAAAAGAGTTTGTATTAGGTGTCATATTTGTATCGGACTGTGTGCCTTTCTGACCCCTACTCTGCAACGCAATGTCCGTATATTTGAATCAATCTGTCCCTATCACTCATATCGATGTCTTAGGGCCATTTCCAATAACCTATCTATCTTCAGGTTTGGCATATTGGAGATAGAAAACAACTTCTGTCTTTGTTTCTCTGAACGGCAAAAACAGAGATAGAAACTGTTTCCCATCTCCGATATGCCAAAACTGAAGATAGATAGGTTATTGGAACCGGTCGTTAAAATATCTGAGAGAGACAGATATATCCGTAAATACGAGCTTCGTGTTGCAGAGTAAGGCATCTGTTCCTATTATATTTCGATGAGTAAATGGAACAAAATTCAAATCGGTAATGACGGTTTTTTCTACATAATAATTTTTGTGGGTATCGAGAAATAAAAATTGTTTGTAATGGCGCCAAATAACTTTTTTTTTTTTTTGTGGATGGATCTATCACTGAAACCCCATATGGGAGGCTTTAATCAGTTAAACCGGGCAGAGTGTGGCGAGCGCTGAAGGCCCATACTAGCGGGCGTGATCGGGCCAGTGTGGGGTGCTAAGGGCACCCTACCAAATGGCGAACCCACCAATGGTGGCGCCGCCGGAACCGGAGATGCCGTGGCATCCGGATCACGGTCGGGCTCCATTCTGGCGGGCCCGATCTGGGAGGGGGTATCGGACAGCGACCTCAAGGGCGCCTCTGTAGGCTCGGACCTCGGCTTGGGTCGCCGTCCGAGGGGGGGGCAGGTGAGAAGCATGATTGTGTCGGCCGAAATGAAAGGCGGGACCACGCACCCGCCTCCGACGGGTGCGGTGTGGAGAACTACTGTGTTGTGCAGTAATTGAAGTGCTTAAGGCGGTGTTGGCTGTTGTGACATACGCGGTGATCGGATCGTCGGGGTCGTTCAGCACGTGCCTGGGCCGACGGCGTCGGAAGGCGACATCCCTCTGGGGGGTGTACGTGGCGGCTTCCGCCTTATCGAGAAAGCGTTGAGAGGCTTCTTTCATATAGAGGGCAATGGATTGGATCTCGAGATCTCGGTGGATATTATTGTTGCGTACGAACCACGGGATACCCGCGGCCCGACGCAAAAAGAGATTTTGAAGTGTTTGAAACTTCTTAAGGAGGGATGGGGCGGCGTGAGCAAACACCGGACTGGCGTAAGTCATCACGGGGCGGATGCAAGTTTTGTAAATTGTCAACTTATTTCTAAGCGACATTTTACTCTTGCGGCCGACTAGGTGGTATAGTCGGTGCGTGTAGAACTTCGCTCGGTTACAGACGCGATTGATGTGCGATGCGAACGATAGTCGTCGGTCTAGGATGACACCTAAATATTTGACCTGCTTGACCCATGGGATCCGCTGGTCGAATAGGGTGAAATGAGTGGGAACATTAGGGCGGGACGGATTAGGGGAGGGCGCTACGGGGATGTTCCGCCCGAAGTACATCGCTGCACTTTTGTCGGGATTGACTTCGATACGCCATTTTCTAAACCATTCACCCAATTTGTAACCGCGCGCTGTAGCGCTAGGATCACATATTTTGAGTTTGGACCGGTTTTGTAAATGGCGGTATCGTCAGCAAAAAGGGCTAGCTCCGTGTCTGGAGTCTTGGGGATGTCGTTTACGAAAACGGAGAAGAGTAGGGGTGATAGCACAGAGCCCTGTGGGACTCTGGCTCTGATGGGTCGAGGGGAGGAGAGAGTGCCGTCGACTCGGTAACGAAAAGTGCGATTCGACAAAAAGTCCCGTAAGATGAGCACGAGACTGTCCGGCACTTTGAGTTCGTACAGCTTGTAAATCAAGCCGTTGTGCCAGACTTTGTCGAACTGTTACACCCTTTCAATGTTAGCATAAGGGCTGACCAGCACTGTCTCCTGCTGCATCAGCATTTTTAGTCTAGAGTCCGGCTCGCCCGCTTCTCGGGCTCGCGGCATAGCCAGTCGGTTCCAACTCTTCGCGCGTGACGGTTGCCACCTCCAAATTAACTCGTGTGTTTTTACTTACCATTTCTAGTGTAATTAAATATCTTTTTTTTAAAACCTAAATCCCCGAGTCCGTTCTAACATTGGTGGCAGCGTAAAGGGATCAATATAAGTGGTTCCCGGTTCGTCTCCGTACACTTTCGTGCTTTGTGTAAAAAGTGAAATTTATATAACAAAACTTTACTTCAAAAACTTTATACTTACCATATCGTTTATCGTGGTGTGTTACCGTCGCCGCTCACCGTATCCTGCTATATTGGAACTGGACTCATCTTCGCAATCCCACTATCTCCACTGCATCCTGGAAAGAAACATCATCGAATCCTACAAACACCGCTGTATCCTGCCTAGTGCCTGCCTGTAAGACATCAATCACATCATCCACCCGCCAACAATAATCGCCGCTTCAAGCTCCGTGTCCCGCCGAGTTCGAGTCGCCTTATCGCAGGAATGCGATCACTTCCCGTCGTCGCCGTGCTCGCAGTCTACGCAACATTGTCGCTGTGAGTCTGGCCTTTCATTCAAATTATATTATAGACAATTCCTTTGTGTGCAACAGTGTTGTTAATTATAAGCCGTGTTTAGGTTTTATTTCTTTGTGCTATTCTAAGCTACGTAATTGTGTAAAATGTCTGAATCCAAGGCGCTCAAAGACCAACTCCAGGTTCCCCAAGACATAGAACTACCACTGTCGGAAGACGAAAGGGCAACAAGCCCAGTGGTGGACTTCGAAAAGAAAAAAGGGAAGAAAACCCCTACCAGCTCAGGTCTTAACATAGATCTCAACATTCTTCTAAAATTCGTTAAACCCTATGACGGAAGTAGGGAAACACTTAACTCCTTCATAATAAACTGTAATAACGCTTATAACCTCGCAACGGAAGTGCAAAAACACATTGTATTCAAGTATATCCTATGTCAGCTACAGGACAAGGCAGAAGTTGCGTGCTCAATAAAAGAATTCAATAATTGGGAACAACTCAAAGATTTTCTGAAAACACAATTTAGTGAAAGGAAACACTACTCCCATCTTCTTACCGACCTGCAGGAATGCAAACAGGGCCAAAACGAAAATGTTAGTCAGTACTCCTTGCGGGTGGAGACCTGCTTATCACAACTCCTAACCGAAATTTCTTTATCGAATACGAAGGTAAAGGAACTTCCTGGCAGGACAGCCGCCATGGAAGACCTTGCCCTCCACCATTATTTGATGGGGCTATACCCGAGGATTTCAAACATCGTCAGGTGTAGGTCCCCCAAAAACCTAAATGAAGCGATCAACCTTGCCATATCCGAAGAAAGAATCCAACAGACTCTTTATAGAAAGCCCTCACCGGAACAGTCAAAAGGTTCTAACAACCGTTTCGTCAAACCACCTAACCGGCCCAACAATCAATCAACAACCCCTCAGGCTCAAACCTCTTCCAACCCTACCACTTCCGGCTTAGTCTGCCGTTACTGCAAATTCCCGGGTCATAGTATCGAAAACTGTAGGAAACGGGAATACAACAACAAAATAAGGAATCAAAGATCCCCAAATAACAACAACCAACAATTTCCAAACCAACAATTTCCAAACCAACAATTTCGTAAAGTAAACTTTACCCAACAGGACGATGAAGGACACGACGAAATTGACAATAACACCTCCGATGATTTAAACGAATAATGGGCTCCCGGCGGTGTCCCGTGAGTCCAACGCCTCGTCCTATTTCGTTCCTATATCGAAAGGCACCTACTAAATCCACTGTATCTACCAAATCCGCTAAACCTGCTAAATCCACTGTATCTGCCAAATCCACTGAATCTGCCAAATCCTCTGAATCTACTAAATCCACTGAATCTACCAAATCCACTGAACCTACCAAATCCACTGAATCTACCAAACCCACTGAATCTACCAAATACGCTGAATCTACCAAATCCGCTGAATCTGCCAAATTCACGAAATCTACGAAATTCGCGAAATCTACCAAATCCGCTGAATCTACCAAATCCGCTGAATCTGCCAAATTCGCGAAATCTACCAAATCCGCGAAATCTACCAAATCCGCGAAATCTACCAAATCCGTTGAATCTGCCAAATCCGCTGAATCTGCCAAATCTGCTGTATCTGCAGAATCATATCTACCACTTTCAAAAATAAATAAAGAAAATCAAATTTACGAAATATCGTTTGACCCGTCCAAGAAATCGTTACCACACGTCGTCATAAATACCACATCCTCCGAATTGCCCCTATCTCTCCTGGTTGACACAGGCTCTTCCATCAGTCTCCTGAAAAAATCAGTTATTAAATCTCACACACTCCTTAGTGGAGAGATACTGAAACTAAAAGGATTCAACTCCACCGACGACTCCATCCCAACATTAGGCTCTTTCAATTTGACTATTCCCCTGAATAACAAGGATTCTATCAAACACAAATTTCACGTAATCGAAAACATAGACTTCCCTTATGATGGTATCGTAGGTAACGACCTTCTCAACAATTTCAAAGGCAGTATTAACTTCACAGAAGAAGTTCTCAAACTCGGTAAACATAACCTCAAATTATACTTTACCGATCCCTATTACATTATTCCAGCCCGCACTGAAAAGGTAATAGAATGCTCAGTTTCCAATGCCGACCTAAAGGAAGGTCTCATTCTAGATCAAAGTCCGTCTGACAACCTCCTAATTGCTAATTGCCTCGTCCGGGTTAAAGAAAATAAAAGAGTTAACCTCACAGTTATCAACACCTCTGAATCCTCAATTACATTAAAAACAAACCTCAATTTAAGGCTGACGCCTATCAGTTCCATTTCTCAATCCAACAACGACTCAATCGCTGTCAACCATATAAATCACACAAATCATACTAATTCCGCTGAAAGAACTCAACAAGTTCTCAGCATGCTAAGAATTGATCATTTAAACGGGGAAGAAGCTGACGCTCTCCTGCAACTATGCTCCGACTTTTCCGACATATTCCATCTACCTCATGAGAAACTCTCTTATACCAATGCTATTAAACACGACATAAAAACAACATCCGAAGTTCCAATCCATACTAAATCCTACAGATTCCCTGAAGTCCATAAACAAGAAGTAGAAAAACAAATTAATAAAATGCTCCAACAAGAAATCATAGAACCCTCTGTATCCCCATGGTCCTCACCAATCTGGGTGGTACCAAAAAAACTTGATGCCTCCGGTGAACAAAAATGGCGAATTGTCATTGATTATAGAAAACTGAATGACATCACAATAGGTGATACCTATCCTATTCCCCAAATAACGGAAATCCTAGATCAACTCGGCAACAGTAAATATTTCTCAACCCTAGATCTAGCATCAGGATTCCATCAAATTCCAGTTAATAACCCCGAAAAAACAGCTTTCAATGTGCCTCAGGGCCACTTCCAGTTCACACGCATGCCCTTCGGTCTCAAAAATGCACCTTCCACATTTCAACGGCTGATGAATACAGCCCTATCTGGCCTACAGGGCATCCGCTGCTTCGTGTATCTCGACGATATTGTAACATACTCATTTGATCTGTCCTCTTCAATTCAGAACTTACGAGAAGTATTCCAAAGACTTCGAGAATTCAACCTCAAACTCCAGCCAGATAAGTGTGAGTTCCTTAGACGTGAGGTCGCTTATCTCGGCCATATAATCACGACCGAAGGAGTCAAACCCAATCCAGATAAAATTAAAGCCGTTGTCGAGTTCCCAATTCCAAACTCACCCAAAGACATTAAATCCTTCCTCGGACTCGTTTCCTACTATCGCCGATTCATTCCAGATTTTTCAAAAATCTCCAAACCCCTTACAACCCTACTCAAAAAGGATACTCCCTTTAATTGGGAAAACCAGCAGCAAGTTGCTTTCGACCTACTAAAGCAGAAACTTACCACCGCTCCAGTCCTCTGTTACCCTGATTTCTCCCAACCATTCATCCTCACCTGTGATGCCTCAAACCACGCTATTGGCGCCGTCCTATCCCAGGGTCCCATCGGTAAGGACCGACCCGTTGCATATGCCTCACGCACACTTAATAAAAGCGAAGTCAACTATAGCACCACTGAAAAAGAACTTCTTGCAATTCTTTTCGGCTGCAAAACCTTCAGACCCTACCTTTATGGAAGAAAATTTCAAATAATTACCGATCATAGACCCCTTAGATGGCTATTTAACCATAAAGACCCAAGTAGCAAAATGCAACGCTGGCGCCTCAAGCTCGAAGAATTCGAATATGAAATCGTTTACCGCAAAGGTAGACTCAACTCCGCGGCTGACGCCCTCTCTCGTCATCCAGTAAATCCTATAATACCCGAAGATCCGGATCAACCTGAAAACCCTGTCCCTTCTAATCCAATTCAAGATCCAAATCCAGGAGATCCCCTTGGTTATAGTGATTATAGCCAACCCTTCAGTCCCCTTACGTTGGAGGACTTAGACATACAACTTCCCACTGTTTCCGATAATGATGGTGATAGCATGCCCTGCATCGACCTGCTGGAAGACGATAACGAAATCCCACTTCCATACAGTCCTGAAACTACTAATCCAACAAATCCCACTGATGCTTCTAACCCAACGATACCTTCTAAATCCAATGATCCTGTACCACCTCCAGGTGCAGGCACCCTTACCACTCCTAACCCTGAAATACAAAACCCACTGCATCCTTCTATTACAAATCCTGAAAACCAAATTCCACTAAACCCTCCTAGTCCTAACCCCGAAACAATAGAAACGACACCCCAAGACTCCGATCCACCATTACAACAACCTGCTACCTCAAATGATAACGACTACTCCAAATTCCTAAAAGACATCAACAACAAGAATATGAATTTCAACACGACAATCCTAGAACATAACAAGTCCCTCCTAAAAACTCATTGCAAATCCATTATCATTCCCACATCCATGGACCTAGACGATTCCAATGCATATGTCCCGGAAATATTAGAAAACCTTACTAACGCAGAAGAAATTCGACAGATAGAAAAGGAATTATACTCATTCGATAAACTTCCTGAAATAAATAACAAATCCATTTACCTTATTTACAATAAGGTACATCACTTCGACGAAAGTACTTACCCCGAAATTTACCAAACCTTAAAAACTATCAGAAACCATATCATGTCGACCTCCACAAACGAAATTAATGAAATTGCCATATCCGATTTTAAGAATCAATTCCAAAAACACTCTTTTGCTAAAATATACAACATGCTAGTTTACCTTTTCCATGAAACCAATATAACTATAAATATTTATCATAATAACATTGTATACCCAAGTCTCAGTGAAATAAAGAAAATACTAAAGGAAAATCACGACCTTCCGATTGCCGGCCACTTGGGCTGCAATCGAATGCTAAGCAGAATTCAAGAACGATACTATTGGAAAGGAATGAAAACCGATGTCGAAACTTACATAAAAAACTGTTCATCTTGCCAATCAAATAAAGCCCTTAGAAGAACGAATAGAGCACCAATGCAAATTACTACTACCTCTACTAGTCCATTCCAACGAATAGCATTGGATATCGTTGGTCCACTCCCTGAATCCGGTCCCGCAAAACTCAAATACATACTCACGATACAGGACGATCTGACTAAATTCTCGGTTGCATATCCTCTACGTAGCGTAACAACAGAAGAAACAACAGATTCGTTAGTACATTTCATTTCTTTATTTGGCATCCCGAGATCCATCCTTACGGATCAAGGTACAAACTTCACCGCGGACCTATTCAAGAAAACGTGTGACTTTTTAAAAATAAAACAGATTTGGTCTACCCCGTACCATCCTCAAACTCAAGGGGCTCTGGAAAGGAGCCACTCCACCCTCAAGGAATATTTAAAATCCTACGTTAACGAGAACCAGGATGACTGGCCTCGTTACGTTTACACAGCCATCTTGGCCTACAACTCTGCAGTCCACTGCACCACCAATTTCACACCATACGAACTGCTGTTCGGACACAAAACCTTCATCCCTGATTCCGTCTTTAACCAAGACCTCACTACATACCCTGACTATATCCGCATGCTCCAACATCGGCTAAAATTGTCCTGGGAACGGGCAGTCCAAAACATTCAACATTCAAAAGAAAGATCTAAGAACTATTACGACCACAGGATCCGTCCGGTCCAATATAAAGTAGGCGACTTTGTTTACCTGAAAAATCATCTAAGGCTACGCAAAGCTCTCTCGCCCATATGGAAAGGGCCATATAAAGTAATCGCCATTCACGGGAACAATACGCTTACTCTTCTTATAAACAGACGACATGTTAAGCATCACTATGACGAAGTGAAATTAGCTGGCGTCTTCCCCAGTTCTCCCTAGGTTAAGAATTAAGCTTATTCAAAATAGTATTATTACGGTAGTATTATAGTAGTGTTAATATTAGGACCATAGTTATCTTAGTAGTAATAACGGGATTAAATTTAATAAACTCTACGTTTATTGACTTCTTTTATTTTCAGTGCGTCAACTTCTGCAACGCCAAGTTTCGTTAAACCAATTCCGTCAAGCTCAGGCATTTACTTCGATTATATTGGAAAAACTAAAATTAATAATGGTCACCTAGATATATTAATCCCCGTAGATATTTCTTACATTAAGCCACATATACAAAATATTAACCTAGTAATAGATAAAATTAAATACATTTGTGAACAAGTAGCGTCACTGGATAACTCTGAGTGTCGTAATATCCTCCAACCTTTCACTGTCCGCTTTAGAGACATCATTAAGGAATACTCTTCCATCACCCACCTAATAGATAGTAGAGCTAAACGGAGTGCATGGATTGGTGGAATAGGTACAGCCATGAAACAAATCTTTGGCACCTTGGACGAAGATGATGCTATCAAATACGATACAGCAATCAATCATGTACAAAACAATCAAAAGAGATTGGCTTCCTTAATGAAAGATCACATATTAGTAACTACATCGGTGCTATCCAAATATAATGAAACTCTTAACAAAATTAAGGTTAACGAAGCCAACCTCAATACAGCTATCAACAAGCTCTCTACCGTACTTGGAAACATCACAAAAACTACGAATAACTTATTAATAGATTCCGAGATAAATTCAATTTTTACAAATTTAGAATCATCCCTGCTCACGCTTTCCTTTCAAATGGAAGACATAACTAGTTCAATATTATTCAGCAGTGTCAATGTCTTACACCCATCAGTCATAACTCCGCGCCAACTGTATACAGAGCTTGCTGATAACTACAGGCATTTGCCCAACAGTTTCGAATTAGCTGTAGATTTAGACATAAATTTAATCCATGTTATTTTAAGTATCAGTAAGTTAGTTAGTTATTATGTTAGTGATAAAATAATGTTTATATTGCAAGTACCATTAGTAAACCCGCGTCAATTTTATATGTATAACAACATTCCATTACCCATTCCACATAATGCGACAAGGCCAGACTCATTCAGTGTTATAGTACCCAGCCACAAGTACGTGATGATCACCAAGGATAAACTGCACTACAGTACCCTGGACTCCCTGGAAAAGTGTAAAAACATCAACTCCCAAAATTATGTGTGTGAAATAGTGAAAGTGCTCCCTACCAGTGAAAACCCCAGTTGTGAAAGCGAACTGCTATCTAATGTCATAACAAAAATCCCTACGCAGTGTAAAACCGAATTTATTCGAGGAAACCTGGACATTTGGAAACCACTCCGAAATAATAAATGGATATTTATCCAAACCGTACTTAGTAAATTATCTATAGATTGTTTAAATTCTGAACTTACGGAAACTAATGTAATAGGAACAGGAATTGTCGAAATTCCTACACACTGTAAAGCATTTTCCAGAGACACAGAACTGTTACCTAATTATAATGTAATGAATATAAGTCTGCCTGTTATTAACTTAGATTTTAACCTAATTAACGATACATGTTGTAGCCTAACGAAATTTATTAAAGTAGCCGATAATGTCCCCATTACAGATTTAAAAGACTTAGATTTAAACAATATAGATTATTCAAAAACTGTCAATAATAAAATTATTTCAGAACTAGATAAAATTACCCAAGAACCACATGTTATAAAATATGGGGCTCATTATTCATCCCTTACCCTATTTTTAATACTCATTATTTTTATCACTGTATTTTATAATTTTCATTATAAGAAATTGTTAATGAATAAACCTGGCAACATTCACGATGTCGAACAGATCGAACTTCCAGTTATCAGTCCCAAAAACAAGACAAAAGACATACGTACCGACACAGAACTAGTAGCAGTAGAAGTCGAAGAAACTTTCCCCAAAATCCGTAGAAACCTGTAAAATATTGAATACTTACCCTTAATCATCCATAAACTTAGAGGATTGAACCCCTAAGTTTAGTCTCAATGGGGGGAGATGTTACACCCTTTCAATGTTAGCATAAGGGCTGACCAGCACTGTCTCCTGCTGCATCAGCATTTTTAGTCTAGAGTCCGGCTCGCCCGCTTCTCGGGCTCGCGGCATAGCCAGTCGGTTCCAACTCTTCGCGCGTGACGGTTGCCACCTCCAAATTAACTCGTGTGTTTTTACTTACCATTTCTAGTGTAATTAAATATCTTTTTTTTAAAACCTAAATCCCCGAGTCCGTTCTAACAGAACGCTTTCGCCACGTCGAAGAACAACGCTCCCGTTCCCAAGGGGCGGGGTCTATTGAGACCGTCCAGAATGTGTTCCGTGAGGCGGTGCACCTGATGGACGCAGGAGTGGGAGGCACTGAAGCCGAATTGTTCGTTGATTAAGAGATTGTTAGAAAAGAGGTAATCTCTTAATCGGGAAACTAATACGCGTTCGTATATCTTGCCCATAGTCTTTAAGAGGCTGATGGGCCTATAGCTGGTGGGGTCGGCCGGGTTTTTTCCCGGTTTTCGGATGCCTATGACCTCCGCCTCCTTCCAAGAGTCGGGGAAGACGCAGTGGGTCATTGCGGCGTTAATGATTGCCACCAATAGGCAGAGAAGTTGGGCGGGCAGGGCGCGGAGTACTCTGTTCGAGATACGGTCCGGCCCGGGTGCCTTGTTAGGGCGGAAACCTTTGACTATCGCCTGCACCTCATCAACGGTAGTAGGGGTGAGAGGGGTTGAGGGGGGGATGACCGAGCGGCGCTAGACCTCATCGTCCACCATTTGAAGGTGGTCTTGGTCGAAAGGAAGGGTACTAGGGGAACACTGTGCCTCTAGACTGTCAGCCATGCATTCGGCTTTTTCGTTATCGTCAAGCGCTAACGATTGATCGGGTCTTTGGAGGGGGGCATTGATGCGACTATGTCCGACTTAAAGGTTCTCGCCAGCTTCCAGTAGGCCTGGTGAGATGGCGAGATTTCTTTAAGTAGATCGTCCCACCGATTGTTTCGGAGCTCCTTAATACGTTGCTTAACAGCACGCTGTAAGCCGCGCAAAAGAACCCGATTTTCCTCGGTGGGACACGCATCGTAGGCCCTGATAGCCGCGTTCTTGGCTCTCAGCAGTTCTCGCGCGTCATCAGGCAGCCTGAAACGATGGTTTCCCATCGCCGGCACTTGCCTAGACGAATCGCCGATGGCGACCGAGATGTGACTGGTGAGAGCGTCGATCGCTTCTACAGCCTCATTTGGCGAAGAAATGTCGTCGGGGATTGAGGAAAGTTGGGGGCTGTTACAATCCTCAAGTTTACACTTGAGATTGTCCCAGTCTATCAACGACCTCATGGGGGGAGAGTTTGACTCCGGGGAGCCGAGACGAACTATCACCGGACGATGGTCCGAGTTGAGGGCATGCACGACTTCTATCGAATGAAGCCGAAGGCCTACATTCTTTAGAATAGCCATGTCAAGAATATCGGGACGATGTTCGACGTTGTAAGGGTAGTGGGTGGGCTCTAGAGGCGGTACAACGTCAAAGGATAGGGTTTCAGCGAGTCTGCTTAAGCGCGTGCCACTAGCGGTCGTGCATAGGCATCCCCACTGGGTGTTTTTGCTATTAAAGTCGCCGCCTATAAAGACGGTTTCATTCATAGCGAAAAGGGCCTCAAAGTCACTCCTGACTGGGGTTTTGTTACCGGAGAGGTAGGCCGAAGCGATGAGAATGGGCCTGTGGCCGGTCATAGATAGTCGGCATAAGGAGACTTCTATGTCCGTCGTGGGTGGGGGGTCGATTGGGGCACAGTGTAGTGAACGCTTATAGTAGATAAGCGTGCCGCCGCCACGTGTGGACCTATCATTTCTGACAATAAGATAGTTCGCAATGTTAGGATTGCGATAAGAAGGTTTGAGACGGGTTTCCTGAACCAGAAGGATGTCTACCTGGTGCTCGGTCAGGAAGAGGGATACCTCATCCCGTTGGTCTAAAAGGCCATCAGCATTGAAAAATGCTATGGTGATCGACCTCGGCTTAATCCTATTTTTTGTATTATTCATTAGTGATGGAAGGATTTGATGGTTTGGAGGAGAGCCCTATGCTCGACAAGGATTTTAATCCTTAAATGGGCGTTGCCCACAGACTCGTCCAATTTCTGGCAGATGACATCGACCTCTTCGTAGTCGATGTCCTCCATAAAATTGGCCAGTCTGTTTAGCTGGGCCTCCATGTCCCTCGAGGGGGACGGCTCAGCTCGTGGGGCTTTGGGTGTTGGTGGTGCCAAATTACTTTATTTTATGATGTACTAATTTATACCACCATAAGGGTAGATAATGAAGCTTATACAACGGCGAATCTTTAGATCTTACAAAAAAAAACGGATTTATTCTATCTTGATGATCCCTTTTTTAACTGTTTTAGGAAATAAACCAAATTAATAAAAATATGTTATACACAATAATAAACTAAAGAAAAACTGAATGTCTGTATGCCTCTTACTTAACACGTAAATAATCTGTTCACACCATAATTACATTCGTCTGTAATCTGATACGTAGTTCACAGAAGTCTACAGCTAAATTCACAGTTCCACTTACTACTACATAGCATTTCCTTGAGCGAGCTTATTATCATTATCAAAACGGCTCAGTTGCTTATAAAACCCTTAACAGTGCATATTAAAGCAAATAATTTTCAGTGAGTATATCTTGATATCTTTGAGTTTCCCTGATCTGAATTAGGAGTCTGATTATTTTTAACTAACTCTTCGCCCGCGGTTCTGCCCGCGTGAACGTCCACGTCATATCGCACGGTCGGAAACCTGTGCCTAGCGGTGGCATATAGAAAGATTGATTAGGTAGGCTTAATACATTCGTGTCTGTGAAACCATGGAAACACACATACAAAATTTCAACCCAATCGGTCAAGCTGATTAGGAGTTGACATACCTACAGCAGATCCACCTACCGGGTCCCACGGTAAAAAGTAATTTCATAATCATATGAATTCAATACAAACACACAAACAAAATATAAATCTTTCCCTTTATACTATTAGTGTAGATTGTTTGTGTAATGATCAAATCCCACAACGCTTACTAAGTATCAGCTGCTTTCAATTTATATTTAGGCATCTCTGTATTAAAGGGATCTTCAAAACCACTTCAAATGTTACATTTCATTATTTGTATTTCGATAATTAGATATTCCATGCCCGTGTAACAGAAATACGCATTTAAATAATATTCCCAAAAGATTTACCGACAAACATCGTGAAACAAGTCGCGAATTATGTATGCATGATGATTAGGTGATGTCTTATTCTGCACCGACTCTACACTAATTGCTGATTTATATCACTCTTAAGTACAAAAGTTTTCTATCTTATTTCTTTTCCCATCGGGGTTGAATTACTTACTTCTTATATATATACTATTATATACTTCTTATATATGAGACGAACTTTGAGCTATCGATCATCTATCATTGGTTTGCCTGGAAAAAGTTATGCGCAGACTTAAAACTTACTACGCAGGTGTAACTAAACAACCTCCTCTTTTTGTCGTCGGTTGACAATTGTATAAGTCACAAAATTAATTATCTACCTTATTTATTTTCCCATCGGGGTTGAAATACTTAGTTTAAATTTATGGATTATGGGACCAACTTTGAGCTATCGAACAAAACATTAGTTTTTCTGATAAAAAGCAAGCATCAAATTTTCTACACACGTGTAACTAAAGAACCTCCTCTTTTTGTAGTCGGGTGAAAATGCTAAATGACACGTGAATTGACTGACAACTAGCCAGCCAGTTGAGTAAACAAAATGTTTCTAATCAAATCAATTTCTTTTAGCCGAATCAATTGCCGTGAATCAAGGCCAATCAGTGGAATCGCCACTGCGACCACTCATCAGGCATTCCCCACTGAAACAGGAGCACGCAAACACGGATCTTTATTAGTTTAGGTACACGCATGTCCACTCAGGCGCATAATCAGGATTGTACGTGGCCAGTAACGACAATAGACAATTATGTAAAGCGTAACCATAAAAATCAAAAAATTTTAATTTTCTTAATCAAACAATACCTAGACAATTAAGCGAACCCTAAAAAATATATATGTAGGAATATTGCCATTTTCGTAATAAACTTTATAAATATCGCCGGACTAACTATCAAATTATGTAGGCACTACTTTTAGGTGAATTTTACAGGAGGAAGGAAATACCTACTATTATTTTCAGTAATATTTTTTGAGTCTTAATTCAATTTGGTATTAATAAGAGCCATTTGAGAATATATTTTTTTTTCATTTTATTTGAAATTTTAACAAATTGGCACTTGAATTCACAACCGGAGAAAAAACTAAAAACTTTAGTATTTTATTTGGACTTACGCATTCCGATAAATTAAGAAATTTAGGACCAAATTTCGTACACCTGTTAAATTTCTAAATACTACGAACAAATTCAATCACTACCTGTCAACAGCTGTGGCTTGCACGATATGCAAATAAATACTGCATATCCTGCTCTTTGTCTAGATGAATCAAATTCCTATGCCTATTACTTCGTTTTTTTTTTAGAAACACATTGCATACCCTACTCGAAATTTTTGTGCACGCCCCTGGTCAACAGACAACAATACAGAAACTTTAAACAATACAGGTTGTGTAAGTGTTTGTTGTCAATTTCTAACATTATACATAAGCAGAAGTACAGACAACGACCGGTCAATCTACCTAAAAAGTTAAAGGTCATTGAATTGATTTTCAACATTAAGTCCAACAAGAAGAGATCAATATCAATTGAGAAAATATAAACGTTTTGTGTAGGTTGACGTGTCTGTACCTCGATAGATCGAAACCTGAAAGTTTATTAGCGTGTATTGGACAGTCTCAATCGTACAATCAACCGGCGTTTGTGGAAACAAGATTGCATTGGGCGAGCCTAATGGACAGTTTGATAAAAGTGACACATTATTGAACACAGCATCTCTATCGTATTATTTTTTTGCAAGTCACTACAATATTAAAATGCATACTCACGCTAACTATCTGCTGGAGACCATATAAAAGACCTGTAAAAGAAAAAGAAGTGTTATAATTTGTAGGTTGTAAATAAATAAAAATGATTATTTATTTTATTTATTATGACCACCAGGCAAACAGAAAATAAGAGAAATTGGTAAGACAGATTAGGGTTTTAAAGTAGTTCTAAACTATTATCATCTCAGCCTAATAACGTTCAAAGCTGGACATAAGCCTTATACACTATTCATTGGTCCACCTGGTGGGGGGGCTTACCCACATCGTCATCGGGTTGCTATTCCTAAACATTCCCGCCAATTTTTTTTTTTTTTAACATTGCGTCCCACCCACTCCACTTCAGCTCTGCAATTTTTCGAGCGATATAGGTTACCTTAGTTATTGCACGGATTTCATCATTTTTAATTCTATCGAGCAAAAAAAATTTGGTATTTTTCTTGCTGTTTGGTGCAATGCTCTCTCCATTGCCTAATAAGCGACATTAAGTTTTCTTATGAGACTCATATTAAGCGCCTACGTTTCAGTTCCATAAGTCTTACCCGGCATCACGCACTTTCTTCTCTTACTTTCGTATCCAGTTATTATATCGTCGTTCGTTTATATATCGCTTGTTTATTCTTTCGTTAAAAGAGTTTTATATTGTTGCATTGACAAAGTAATTGACTCATCTCAAACTGATTCTCTCATTCACGGAAATGTGCAGTAGAACATTTTTTTGTGGTCGGTAAACGATTTGGAGTTACAATGTCGAGGAAACAATAGAGCTTTTTACGCGGGAAAATTTTAACGTTTTTATACCCGAAGCTTTTCCGGGCGCATTCATTCAGGCGTCTCATCAATGATTGCTGTCATATAATAATGACAGTGAATTTATGCTTATGTTTGAAATCGTTTATTGCGGTTAGCGTACAGTAAATAACAATTCATTGGTAGTTTTTTTCCTGTTTAGTTAATATTTGAATGATTTATTTGGTGCTTGTGTAAGAGGCGAGTAAAAGTACCGCCATGGCAAAAAAAGACCGGAAACATCAAAAATAAAATATTATTATCTATCTGCATGCCTAATTTTGTTTCTATCCGCTTAGCCATTTTGATGTGATTGAGTAACAAAATCCATCCATACTTTGCACCGTTATATTATTAGTCAGAAGTAAAAGTAGTAAGATAAGATCTGTCGGTAGTTATGTAAAGCTTTTAGCTTGAAAAACTTTGAACTTAAAGTTGTTTTTTTTTTAAACTTTAACAGCCTGTCAACTCAAAATAGTAATGTAAAGCTTTAAAATGCATAAGTAAAGAGTTGGAACTTGACTTGACTTTTTTATTTTTAGTATTAAAGCAGATTTTTTTTCATCAGAAAAAAATTTAATAGTCCTTATTAACAATTACTAAAAGCAAATTGTTGAGTTAACTTTTTACGTAGTATTCTGGCCTTTGCGTTCGAACAACTGTTCCACTACTGTTTCTATTGCATGTTATCTGGGTGGGCCGCGGACCAGGGGTTAGTTTCCTCTAACTAAACCCTTATGATCATACTGGAAACCTCTATTATCGTATGCAATTCGAAATAATAAACACAGTGGTTTATACACTGTAAATCAGAAACACGAACTCAAAACTTCCAACGAAAGATTAATTCTGGTTCTAGAACATTTGAATGAGAAAATTACTCTTTTAGCCCCGAGAAACAAACTTTTCAGGGCAGCTTAGGGAAATTCAGTCCCTACTACAAGCTCTGGCGTATTTATTAAGGCAATGACATTATTTCATTCGTTCTGAACTGACACACTAACCAAAAAGAGAGGTTTAGAATTCGACGCGCTATTTTTACCAGGTTGACTAATATTAACGAAATTTCCAATGGCGGAAAATACCCTATAAATTTTGATTTCCTTGAGTGTGCAGAAATGTTGCTTTTTGCGGCATGAACGGTCGTATATTTTTTACGTTACATAACAAAGTAAAGTTTATTTTGTACAAATTCAGAGGACTGTGACCTGACCTGAGAATATGTTTTAATTTCATTTTTATATACTCCACTCACGGATAAACGGACAGACTGACAATAAAGTGATCCTATGGCTTTTTGTTTTTTCCGTATGTAGTACGGACGGAAATCGAAAAAATTGTTTTTTATATTTTTAATAACACATTTCAGTTCAATGATAGATCTTGAAATAAGTTCGAGTGTCATACTTTATTTATAAGTACCAACACATAATTAATAATATCTTTTAAAAATACATTGTTAACGCCATGGCTTAATATTTGTTAGTTTGTGAATTTCTTAATTAAATGTTTTTAATAATAAAAAAGACAGTTGAATTGAGAACCTCCTTTAGTTTTTGAAGTCGGTTGAAAATCAAATACGCGACGCATTTCAAACTTGTTAATAGGTACTTTCGCCGTCTGAATATGTTTTATCTTTGTTTATTCAGTAAAACAACAGAAGCGTGTTCATGGTACGGGCATATTCATTTGTGTTCACCTCACGGCTATCTTTGGATAAGACCGCGAATTCGCGTAATCAAGCTCAAATGAGCGGAACAAAAACGAAACAAACAGACATTCCTTCACAAACAAACGGAAACATCAGTAATTAGCTCATTTGAACTGGTATGCAAACTAATACAGTTCAAGGCTCTCGAGCGAGTTACGCAGTAATGAGAATCATCTCGTTAATTAGGAACAGAACAGTTGAGTTCCTGAGTACCTAAGTGGTAACTCACTAAAAGTTAGATCTAAACAGAAGTCTTACTCCGTAACACAATGTCTGTGTATTTGACTGCATCTGTCCTTCTCACTTCGCCAATGTCTTAAAGTGTGTGACAGAGACAGAGTGAGAGTTGTGAGTCGTCGTAGCGCTGTGAAGGAGACAACGTAAGAGGATGCCACGTAAAGTGGCAAAACGCTCTACCCCATCCCGCTCGCGCTCGCCGCTCCCGCTGGCGCAGCGGACCCCTCTCTCCCCCCCGGAGGAGGCATGCCCCTCTCCCGCCCCAGTCTCCGTGATGGAGTGTGACGTTCCGCAATCGGACTTCACTTCCTCTCTTTCCGCCACCGATGATGATGAATTCATCACGGTGAAACGTGCCAAACGCGCCCGCAAATCGCGCAAATCGCGCAATTCCCCGCCCCCGCCTCCCCCCGCTAAGGTCGTTAAGACCCAAAAGGGGCCCTTACCGTCGGCCGCCTCCCAGCCTTCTGGGACAAAGGCCACCACCCCATCCCCCACTCAGGCGAGCAAAGTGCCGCCTATCTTCGTCCAGGACAAATCGTCCTGGAATGTAATCAGCGCCGCCCTGAACGAGCGCAAAATCGCGTTTTCGCACGCGAAGACTTGTGCCGTGGGCATCAAAGTGGTCTTACCCACTTCGGGTGACCACCGCTCCCTCACCAGTTTTCTCGACGGGAGGATGATAGGGTACCACACCTATCCCCTCCCGGAGGAAAGGGAACTGCGGGTGATCATCCGCGGTCTCCCGAAAGAGCTGGACACTCCGGCCATCCTTCAGGACCTGCAAGGCTAGGGCTTCCCAGCCAGGCAGGTCCACCGTCTTTTCAAGGGGCGCAGGCGCGAACCTTTCGACTTGGTCCAGGTGGTCCCAGACCACTCGACCGAGGGAAAGGCAGTCTTCAACGTGAAGACGATCTGCGCCATTAGCGGCCTTAAAGTAGAACTCCCCCGTAAAAAGGGGTTCCCTGGGCAGTGTCATCGCTGCCAATTATATGGCCACGCAGCCCGGAACTGCCATGCTCGCCCAAGGTGCGTAAAGTGCCACGGGGACCACGGCACGACCGACTGCACGCGGGACAGGGAGACGGCGACCACGCCGCCCGGATGCGTCCTTTGCGGAGGTCTTGGACACCCTGCGAATTATCGCGGATGTCCCAGGGCCCCAAAGGCGCAACCCCGCCCAGTGGCCTCAGCCCCCCCCTCTCGACCCACCCCCCATAATACGGGAAAGCCACGGGTGATCATCACACCGTCGGCCTTCCCCTCTCTCCGACCTTGCCGACCTAACGCCTGGGCTAAACCCCTAATGGCGTCCATGGCCCCCGCGCCCTCCCCCGCCCCGCCCCCCAATCTCAGCCCGGCCGTGGTAGCAGCTCCGCCTGCAACACCGGCCGTACGAGCTGTTGCCCCCCCCCCCACCACCAACACCCAAAGCCCCACGAGCTGAGCCCCCCCCCTCGAGGGACATGGAGGCCCAGCTAAACAGACTGGCCAATTTTATGGAGGACATCGACTACGAAGAGGTCGATGTCATCTGCCAGAAATTGGACGAGTCAGTGGGCAACGCCCATTTAAGGATTAAAATCCTTGTCGAGCATAGGGCTCTCCTCCAAACCATCAAATCCTTCCATCACTAATGGATAATACAAAAAATAGGATTAAGACGAGGTCGATCACCATAGCATTTTTCAATGCTGATGGCCTTTTAGACCAACGGGATGAGGTATCCCTCTTCCTGACCGAGCACCAGGTAGACATCCTTCTGGTTCAGGAAACCCGTCTCAAACCTTCTTATCGCAATCCTAATATTGCGAACTATCTTATTGTCAGAAATGATAGGTCCACACGTGGCGGCGGCACGCTTATCTACTATAAGCGTTCACTACACTGTGCCCCAATCGACCCCCCACCCACGACGGACATAGAAGTCTCCTTATGCCGACTATCTATGACCGGCCACAGGCCCATTCTCATCGCTTCGGCCTACCTCTCCGGTAACAAAACCCCAGTCAGGAGTGACTTTGAGGCCCTTTTCGCTATGAATGAAACCGTCTTTATAGGCGGCGACTTTAATAGCAAAAACACCCAGTGGGGATGCCTATGCACGACCACTAGTGGCACGCGCTTAAGCAGACTCGCTGAAACCCTATCCTTTGACGTTGTACCGCCTCTAGAGCCCACCCACTACCCTTACAACGTCGAACATCGTCCCGATATTCTTGACATGGCTATTCTAAAGAATGTAGGCCTTCGGCTTCATTCGATAGAAGTCGTGCATGCCCTCAACTCGGACCATCGTCCGGTGATAGTTCGTCTCGGCTCCCCGGAGTCATACTCTCCCCCCATGAGGTCGTTGATAGACTGGGACAAACTCAAGTGTAAACTTGAGGATTGTAACAGCCCCCAACTTTCCTCAATCCCCGACGACATTTCTTCGCCAAATGAGGCTGTAGAAGCGATCGACGCTCTCACCAGTCACATCTCGCTCGGCATCGGCGATTCGTCTAGGCAAGTGCCGGCGATGGGAAACCATCGTTTCAGGCTGCCTGATGACGCGCGTGAACTGCTGAGAGCCAAGAACGCGGCTATCAGGGCCTACGATGCGTGTCCCACCGAGGAAAATCGGGTTCTTTTGCGCGGCTTACAGCGTGCTGTTAAGCAACGTATTAAGGAGCTCCGAAACAATCGGTGGGACGATCTACTTAAAGAAATCTCGCCATCTCACCAGGCCTACTGGAAGCTGGCGAGAACCTTTAAGTCGGACATAGTCGCATCAATGCCCCCCCCTCCAAAGCATGGCTGACAGTCTAGAGGCACAGTGTTCCCCTAGTACCCTCCCTTTCGACCAAGACCACCTTCAAATGGTGGACGATGAGGTCCAGCGCCGCTCGGTCATCCCCCCCTCAACCCCTCTCACCCCTACTACCGTTGATGAGGTGCAGGCGATAGTCAAAGGTTTCCGCCCTAACAAGGCACCCGGGCCGGACCGTATCTCGAACAGAGTACTCCGCGCCCTGCCCGCCCAACTTCTCACACACACTCTTCTGCCTATTGGTGGCAATCATTAACGCCGCAATGACCCACTGGGTCTTCCCCGACTCGTGGAAGGAGGCGGAGGTCATAGGCATCCGTAAACCGGGAAAAAACCCGGCCGACCCCACCAGCTATAGGCCCATCAGCCTCTTAAAGACTATGGGCAAGTTATACGAACGCGTATTAGTTTCCCGATTAAGAGATTACCTCTTCTCTAACAATCTCTTAATCAACGAGCAATTCGGCTTCAGAGCCTCCCACTCCTGCGTCCATCAGGTGCACCGTCTCACGGAACACATTCTGGACGGTCTCAATAGACCCCGCCCCTTGGGAACGGGAGCGTTGTTCTTCGACGTGGCGAAAGCGTTCGACAAAGTCTGGCACAACGGCTTGATTTACAAGCTGTACGAACTCAAAGTGCCGGACAGTCTCGTGCTCATCTTACGGGACTTTTTGTCGAATCGCACTTTTCGTTACCGAGTCGACGGCACTCTCTCCTCCCCTCGACCCATCAGAGCCGGAGTCCCACAGGGCTCTGTGCTATCACCCCTACTCTTCTCCGTTTTCGTAAACGACATCCCCAAGACTCCAGACACGGAGCTAGCCCTTTTTGCTGACGATACCGCCATTTACAAAACCGGTCCAAACTCAAAATATGTGATCCTAGCGCTACAGCGCGCGGTCACCAAATTGGGTGAATGGTTTAGAAAATGGCGTATCAAAGTCAATCCCGACAAAAGTGCAGCGATGTACTTCGGGCGGAACATCCCCGTAGCGCCCTCCCCTAATCCGTCCCGCCCTAATGTTCCCACTCATTTCACCCTATTCGACCAGCGGATCCCATGGGTCAAGCAGGTCAAATATTTAGGTGTCATCCTAGACCGACGACTATCGTTCGCATCGCACATCAATCGCGTCTGTAACCGAGCGAAGTTCTACACGCACCGACTATACCACCTAGTCGGCCGCAAGAGTAAAATGTCGCTTAGAAATAAGTTGACAATTTACAAAACTTGCATCCGCCCCGTGATGACTTACGCCAGTCCGGTGTTTGCTCACGCCGCCCCATCCCTCCTTAAGAAGTTTCAAACACTTCAAAATCTCTTTTTGCGTCGGGCCGCGGGTATCCCGTGGTTCGTACGCAACAATAATATCCACCGAGATCTCGAGATCCAATCCATTGCCCTCTATATGAAAGAAGCCTCTCAACGCTTTCTCGATAAGGCGGAAGCCGCCACGTACACCCCCCAGAGGGATGTCGCCTTCCGACGCCGTCGGCCCAGGCACGTGCTGAACGACCCCGACGATCCGATCACCGCGTATGTCACAACAGCCAACACCGCCTTAAGCACTTCAATTACTGCACAACACAGTAGTTCTCCACACCGCACCCGTCGGAGGCGGGTGCGTGGTCCCGCCTTTCATTTCGGCCGACACAATCATGTGCCTGGCCGCTTCTCACCTGCCCCCCCCTCGGACGGCGACCCAAGCCGAGGTCCGAGCCTACAGAGGCGCCCTTGAGGTCGCTGTCCGATCCCCCCTCCCAGATCGGGCCCGCCAGAATGGAGCCCGACCGTGATCCGGCATGCCACGGCATCTCCGGTTCCGGCGGCACCACCACTGGTGGGTTCGCCATTTGGTAGGGTGCCCTTAGCACCCCACACTGGCCCGATCACGCCCGCTAGTATGGGCCCCGGTGCGAGCGAGCCTGAGGCTTTGCTTCGCGAAGCCTCACCCTCGGCCGCGCCGGAGTACCGCTAGCGTGGTGGACCTAGGCTGAGCGCCTTCAGCGCTCGCCACACTCTGCCCGGTTTAACTGATTAAAGCCTCCCATATGGGGTTTCAGTGATAGGAACTTCAAGATGTAAATATTGAAATTTATTGTATAATTTTGGCAGTTTTGGGTCAGTGAGTGTACAATGTGTGTCTTGGACTACCAATAAGACGTGGTATGAGAAAAAATATTGTGACTTATGAAATTTTCGTCATCGTTTTGTAGTGGTCTATGCAAATAGCTGTCAAGTTCTTTACCAACTAAAAAAAAAAACTTAATTCTCGTGCTCTTAGTATTTGCCATTCTTATTGATATTAAAAAATATGCAAAAGTTTGCATGATATTTTATACTGCCTTGTTCTGTTTTAATACTCAGCAAGTCTTGACTTAGTACTGAATAAACAAATCCATCATTTTATTTGCTTTCCAAGATACGCTGTTCTTTATTGCACCATGGGACCAATGAAACGTTAAAGTCAGCACAAAATATGCAAATTAAAGGCTAATAATCCCTTCCAAAGGTGTCACTTGAAATATGGGATAAAATTAAAAGCTGTTTATGCAGGACCCTCAAGGGTCTACGAGATTTAATGTAAGTACCCAAATACCTTTAAGATAACCAGGTGTATTATTAAAGTGGATTTAATCAACGGAATGGGCCTGGCGGGGTTTATTAAAACTGTTTGATTGGTTCTTTGATCCGGTTTGAGAGGGTCCAATCAGATGTTGATAGCGTAACAAAGGGATTGATACATCATTGTCGAAGTTTCGTAGCATTTTGGTAGCATAAAAGGGAGACTAGCGACGGATGTATGGTTCAAGTTTGATTGAGTTTCTACACATGATGTAGTAAGCTAATAAACAAGTTGTTTCTAAAAGCAATTCTGGAGCCAAATCGAAATTGTCGTGACTACTGCATTATACGCATGCTTTGCATTTAAACATCTGCAAATTGTCATCGCCTAAAATAATGAATTGAAATAGAAAATGCCTAAATACAAAACATCATATTAATCGAATAAAGACATATGTATTTGAAACAGAAGCACGGTCTGACTCAATAATAACCAATAATATAGCTTGAAAATGAAGCAGATACTTTACCGTGACTACACGTATAGTCGCTTTGAGACTATTACAGAAGTTTAATAACTATGCATGGTTGCAATAGGGATTACATCGAAGACAGGTGCGAGTTTGCAATAGTTAATAGTGTGATATTGTGTACTGGCCTGGTATATGCATTCTATTACCAAACTTGTACGAGTAACATTTTGGTTTCTTGAATTATTGCGATCATTGAAATGAAGGATTATAGTTACGGCTCTAACTCGCATTTAATAGGATTTTAGATTGTATTTTGATTTAAATTTTGTTAACTCTGAAAGTGTTTGAAACGTCCGATGTATTAATCGTTAATGTTTACTGACAGACTAAAGTATTATTATACGTCCGTAGAAATTAATTTGAAGAACAAAATACAATCTAAATTCCTAATAAACTCGACTGAAATTCTTCAGTATAATATCTTTTATTTCAAACAATAAGAGGTTCCCCAAATCATTCAGTAATATCTGTGACTGCGACAGACTATTGTACTTGAAAGCCGCCTGAAAGATATTCATATATTTCAGGCGGCTTTTAATTATTATAAGCAAATTTAGACTTTTTTTTCATAGTTATATTTAAGGCCAACATTATACTTCAGAAAATAGATAGAGAATAATGGTTATTCAATAAATAAATCATCCATGCGTTTAATGATACTGTGACTTTGTTCAAAGAAACATGAGTTTAAGATTACTTTAAAGTATCTTAGCATAACTTACGCCTAGAGTATTTTCTGTGAGGTGTTTTTATATAATTATAGAATATCCAAAGTCAATATTCATAACATGGTTACTGTGTTTAATTTATAACAAAGTATATAGTCAAAAATGTTTAAACCTCGATCGGTCAACGTCTTTAAAGAACAAAAGTGATTTATTTGCATATCAAGTAACATGTAATAAGAACAATGTAGGTCAGTGGAGTCATATTAGAGGCTTTTCATAACTGAAGGATCATGGTTTTATAATGTTTATTATGAAAATATTATAAAAGCAGCTAAATTTTAGTTATCGTTAGATATACACCGTGCAATTTTAAGCACCTGTAAAACGAAGCCCACCTTATGTAACCATAATGTATAACATCTTGGCAATGTTATCTATTTTTTTTTACTATTTTTTTTAAATTAAAATATTAAATATCGGTTTTGCTATTTATTTTGAAACACGCTGTGACGCCCACTGATGTAGCTGTGTAAGGTCCATTCAACCAAGACCCCGCCACAGCAAAATAATACGTCTGGGCGCGTCACAGCCTGTTACAAAAATTGCACGGTGTATAGATCTTTGTGTTTACTCTTACTTTTACAAACATATATTTTTAGGGTTCCGTACCCAAAACATTGCCCTTTTTGTTCGATATCAATAATGGCAACTATCCAAATTTATGTACAGACAACGGCAGGTCAACTTACCCAAATAGTTAAAGGTCATTGAATTGATTTTCAACTTTAAGTCCAACAAGTAGAGATCAATATCAATTGAGAAAATTTGACGTTTTGTGGTAGGTTGACGTGCTGTTGTCTGTACCTACTGTTGTTTATTTAGTCAATGGTACGGTACCCTTCGTGCACGAGTCCGACTCGCACTTGGCCGGTTTTTTTATTCCTTTACAAAATCATGAACTACCTTTTTTTTGTTGCTCTGAGTCCCAAACTCATTATAACTTTATGTTTAATAATATGCAAGATTCACAGGTATGTAAGACATTGTAATAGAAATAATACAATCATGAAATCAAACCTACAGCAAACCTAACTTCATATAAGATCGTTTAGATGCATAAGTGCAGAACTTGGAATCTGGTCAGTTTACTCAAACTTCAATATTACTAGGACCGCCCTAACTGTAATTAACCGTAACCATATTATAATAAACCTCCAGAATATATCTGTAATAATCATGTAAATAGGGTCACTAAGGATGTGTCAACGAAGTTGTTTAACTTTCATTTAGGAAGTCGTAATTGTTGAGTAGTTAGGTTTAGTGTTGCGAAGGAATGATCTATCGATATTGATAAGTGTAACATTGTAAGATTGCTAATATTTGGTGTCTATTGCATATAAAGCATAATATGGTGGCACTGGACAAATAAAATATCATCCTCCCTTCTACAGGGTTTAATTTGAAATGAAACAAAATTCAAGATATTGTTCTGTTCATACCAAAGAATTATCGAAAATAGGTTTTGCGAAAAGATGTTAAAAATATAATTAAATATTTAACAACAGACTTATGTTTTAGTTTTCTTTTATTTCTTTTGAAGTAGTAATGTTTATTAATTGATTTCAACTTTAATTAATTAAACAACATTTCAAAATACTGTTTTCTTGAGTTTACGCGAACACTATACATTGAAATGATAGATAAGTTTACGGATTTAGAACGCGTTTATTTTTGACCCGACGTTTCGAACCCTTTATAGCGCTCATCCGTCTACCCGTTACCATGAGCGCTGTAAAGGGTTCGAAACGTCGGGTTAAATAAAAAATAAACGCGTTCTAAATCCGTAAACTTATCTATCATTTCAACATTTCAAAATATCGGTTATTAACTTACTAAAAGGTTTGTTTATTAGTTACACACAACGTGTTCCTTTTGATATCCCATAACTCTATAGGGTATTAAACAGACCACGGTAAAGAATCAAATTGCATATGAATTATTTTTCATTTATTTTTTGTTTAATTTTTTCATACAAAATAATTCTAAAAAGTCACGACTGTTTATGTTAAACATCCTTGTTATGAATGAACTTTTGAATGAAAACGATTTACTCGTACCTACGTATCAATGAAACACCCACACACGTCAATGTTTTTTACAAGTTACGCTCTCCCGCTACTTTACTACTACACTTTAGTGCAAGTTTGAGAAACGTTTCGCAAAACTAAGGATTCGCTATAATACTGGTTACATTTTTTTAACAAATTTTACTAAAATTGATGTTATATTCGAAACTATTGATTTTTGAACCACATGTTCTAGGGCATTATAAATTATTTTTACCTATAGAACATAACCTAGGTCGATTATTTTCTTTCAGATAATTGTCCTACGTTCAGCAGCGATAGCTTAGTAGTAGTAGTTTGAAAAACATATTACATCAACCATAATTAATCAAACTAAACTTTTTCATAGTAATCGAAATCTTAATACTGCGTTCAAAATTTAACTTGTAGTATCGTTATTTTCCCATCACTAATTGACGAAATTGTTAAATAACCGCCATTTCGTAGATTAAATACCTGGTAATAGTCCAAAAAGGATTAGCAGACCCTAAACCAACAGAGGTTAGATGAAAGGGAGGGTAATAGATAGTTTACATGGATTCATGCAAATTAATCAACAAATACAAAGGTAAGCATTAAGGCTTAACAATACTAATTAGCTTATTTGACAGCTTTAAAAACATCACACATTAGTGTGATGTTTTTAAAGCATCTTCACATTTTTTGTCTGTAGATTTATTTTTAACTGACGACAATCATGGATGAGGTTCTCACTTCGACACATTTTTTATGTGAGATTAAAATAGATGTAGATCTTTAGAACCTTTTTAAAGAGCATCCGAACGTATAGTGGGTAAAACGGTATAGTCGGATGCACTTTCAACTTAGTTGCATCTACCTTATACTTACCATATTATTCTTACCATATACGACTTATATATTATTCAAAGTTAATCATGCATTTCAGTACCTAATGCATAGCGTATGACATGAGATGTTAATATATTTAAAATTGGACAATTTAAAGTATTATTTTTGTATGAGACTATGCATTTAGTTTCATGTTTTATCTATGGAGACCTCGCATGCCTTTTAAAAGGGTTGACTGGTATAAATTAAATCTGATAGCTTAAAGTCGGTCCCTTTTAAATTTGATGCGAAAATTTCAACCTGAAAAGTAGAGCAATAGGGATGTGGAACTTCAAATACTTTTCTTGTGGAACTGATTACCGACAATCATTTGTTCATTTATTTATTTCCAAAATACATCTTAAAAGCTAACAGAATATATCCAAAACGCTTCAAAGATTAGATTAAATTAAATTAAACAGATAAGGTAGAAGCACCAGTCATGAACAGTTACCCAGTGTTGAACAGTTCACTATACTTTTATTCAAAACTACCAAATGGTTGTAATATATTACCATTGGCAACACTATTTTCAAAACAGACGCACTTCCCCACCAACGTGATTGACATTTGTCAAATTTCGGCCATGTTGTTTTGACATAAAATGCAGAATTAATTCAGTTACGGTGAAATTGACGAAAAATCCTGATTTATTATAAGGATCTTTATGCAGGTGAGTACAGAAATTATCACATTACCGTAAAAGTATCGGGTGAAGGTGTATTGTTCTATTATTTCCGTTTCATATGATAATTAGAGGTATATTTTAGAAGCCCCGTTTGTTGTTTAGGTTATAATAGAATTTGCTATAGGCATTGTTTATTATTGGTACCGTCAATGTTTGTTTATCCAGTCATGGACATTTTGATCATAATCGACGTTTTCTCGTAATAATGTTTTTCTTTTCGTACTCGATACATGGTAATAATGTAAAATTTTAATCTGTTGTAGATTTTGAAAAAATCATATAATCAATAATGGACAAATTGTCTATTATTGGGTGTCCATTAATGGATAAGTGTCCATAATTGGTTGTCCATAACTGGGTTCAAAATTCTTTACATTAATTCATCTTTAACTGTGCTCAATTTTTTTTTTAGAAATGGCTCCATATAGGAATTACACTAAAAAACAGATGGCAAAAGCCATAGAAGAAGTGAGTAGAGGAGTCAAGGTCGCTGTTGCAGCCGTTAAGTATGGCGTACCAAGAATTACACTGAGAAATAAAATTACTGGTAAAAGTCCTTTAGATTGTGCCCTTGGTCCTGCTACAATTTTAGGTAATGATGAAGAGAAGCTGTTGGTTGAGTGGTTGTTCCTGATGAGTGACAATCACTTTCCGGTAACAAAAGATCACCTACTGGACAGCGTCCAAAAGATTATTAAAGTGAAAAATCTGGACTCTTGTCCATTTAAAGATAATCGTCCGGGCAAAAAGTGGTTTGCTTCATTCCTAAAACGTCACCCAGAAATTTTTTAACGAACGGCACAGAATTTGACAAAGCCAGAGATGATGTCACTGAAGATGATTTAAAGGAATGGTTTGAGACAAATAAGAAATACATTGAAGAGCGCGGTTTGTTGGACGTCTTAAATGACCCAAATCGCATTTTTAACACCGACGATAGTGCTTTCTACCTACAACCAAAAGCTGGGAAAGTACTTGTTCGAAAAGGGTGAAAAGAACGTCTATAATACTGCTGGAGACGATAAAGAAAATTTAACAGTGTTGTTAACAGCCAATACTGCCGGCACCGTAGCACCGCCCATGGTTGTATTTCCTTATGAACGTTTGCCAACCCTGATTGTGAACAGTGTCCCAGAAGAGTGGGCTATAGGTAGATCCGAGAGTGGATGGATGACTGCCAGAACATGGCTGGAGACACTCAACATTGCCGAACCAATTTTGTTCTTCCTAGACGGGCACAGATCCCATATTATGAGACTGCATTTGGCTGAATACTGTAAAAGCAATGGGATAGAGATTATTGCTCTATACCCTAACTCTACACATTTAACACAACCAATGGACGTTGCAGTTTTTACACAGTTAAAGGTTTTCTGGAAAAATCAAGTAAACCAGTGGAAGACAGAACATCCGGAAAAACGATTAAAAAAGGAAGATTTTGCGCCGAACCTAAAAATCGCTTTACAAAATGTCACAAAGGACACAATAAGAAACGGATTTCGCAAAAGCGGTCTCCACCCATTTGGGATCGACTATGTTGATCTGACCAAGCTTAAATCACAGTCTCGTGGCATTGTACGCACTGAACAATATAAATCAGACGCATCTCAATTCATGACCTACCTGGAGTCTGAAATAAAAAGCGTATTTACAGCTGAAAAATTATTCTTGTTCAATCAACTATATTACATGGAGCGAACAGTTTTAGAAAACATTCTTCCACAAAAGCAAAAGAAAGCAAAAGAAAAGAAGAATCGATCAAAGAAAAGAAAAAGAAAAAATTTAATATACCAAGCTCAACATCAGAAGAAAAGGAAGAGATAGAATATCAAGATAGTGAATACGATATACGTGAAGAATTTGACTATGAGGAATCGGACACAGAAGATCAAGTTGCGGTCGATGCAATTTGTACAGCGATGAGCAACAGCGGTAAACGGAAAAGAAGAAAATCATCAGAATCAGATTCGGAAAATGTTCCTTTAGCAAAGCTGTCGCACAGAAAACAGAAAGGAAGCTATGTTATTATTAGATATGAAGGCGAGTACTTTCCCGGCATTATTGAGGATATAAACGGAGATAATATTGAAGTAAATACGATGGTACTGTCTAAAGGTAATACGTTCAGGTGGCCTGATAAAACGGATAAACTTTGGTACAAAAAAGAAGAAGTAGTAGAGTATATTCAAGACCCTGTTCAAATAAATAAAAGAAGATTCTACAAAGTTCAAGAAATGGAAAAACACTTGCCATTTATTTCTTAAGTTACCTATTTTGTGTTGTTTGTTTAAATATTTGTAGTGTCCACCATTGGGTGTTCATAAATGGATGCGTCCATAGTTGGGTGTCCACCATTGGAATTAGTTTGTCAATAGCTGGTGCCCAGGTATAGTCTTATAATTTTTAAAATATTTTACTTTAATACGATTAAATTGTACATTTTAATACATAACGATGATAAATACATTGCCTTTCATTAATTTATATTACTCATACATTCGCAGATATGACAAGTAATCAGGAAAGAGGTGAAATATAAAAAATAATTCTTATACTGTCCATGACTGGTGCTTTTACCTTACATGTCAAACAATAATAACAGGTTCATAGTAAAAAAAATAAACAATAAAAAATGCACAAATAACGTTTGTCAAATACAAAATAGTCAATATTATATTACAATTATTACTATATTAATTACTTACTACTACTACAACAAATAAAAATAATTATGAATAAAAGGTATGTCAATAGGTAAAAATGCATTAAGTAGATAAATTTTACATGTCATTAAGGATTCTATAAAATTGATTACAAAGATGTCTAAAACTGTCTGCAAATAGATCAATTTCAAAATGCTGAGCAAGAATGTCCCCAATAGCGCGTATGGCGCGGTTAGTGGGCGCGTGCCTACCGCGCTGCGTCCGCGCGGCCGGCGGCGCCAGCAGGCGCGGGCGGCGGCGCGGCGCCACTAGCCCCTCTGCGTCCCATGAGACCGCGGGCACCACGATACGGAACCTTTCCAGTATACCCGGATCGTCGATCCTCTGGCCTTCATAGTGTTCTTTGGTATTTTTGTTTGTTAGAAAGTTTTTCCTATTGAAATGTAACTGCACGTATGCCAAGAACCTGTTTGGTTATACAAATAGATAAGTAGCTTTTTCAGTTACGAGTATCAATAAAATCCCAAATAATCAAATAATTTTCTTCTTCAATTTCAAGAAGACTAAACCTGATTTTTCGATCATGTAAAAGTTAAGCGTGCTAACACCTTGTTCCAAATGTGAAATTCTGTTACAGTTCGTATAAATCTCATTATTGTGCCCAGCTAAATAAAACACATACTCTTAAGAGCTACCGGCCCTGAGCACAATCTCAATCATCCCTAGCATTAGCCCCTCTCAAAGTACGCAGTGAAAAGATAAAGAAATCTTAGCTAGCCGAGCGAACATAACGTTTGCTGGTATAAGTGGCCTGGACCCACATAAATTGGTTTATTATCTTACTATTGCGGCCTCTCTGAGTTTTCACATGACTTGGTTGATAACTACTTCTTTATCATAACCTTTAGCCAATGAATTAGAATGTTCATTCACATAGTAGATCACTCAGTACTACAAGGTTTTAAGTTTGAGTAGGCTTTTTAGGATTCCGTACCCAAAGGGTAAAAACGGGACCCTATTACTAAGACTTCGCTGTCTGTCCGTCTGTCCGTCGCTCTGTCACCAGGCTGTATCTCAAGAGCCGCGATAGCTAGACAGTTGAAATTTTCACACATTATGTATTTCTGTTACCGCAATAACAACAAATACTAAAAACAAAATAAAATAAATATTTAAGGTGGGCTCCCTAATCAACAAACCCGTTTTTTTTTGGCCGTTTTGGTACGGAACCCTTCGTGTGCGAGTCTGACTCGCACTTGGCCGGTTTTATTTGTAAGTTTTTTTCTCTATGGGTTAATAGTAAGTAGCCCTTCGAAGGCGGCTAAAGGAAAAAGGTAACGGTCTATAATCGTCCTACTACAGGGAAAAGGCATCATTGAATTCAAGCTACGATAGCAATGATAGGTACAGGCATAATCACAACGCTTGCCAGATGCGGATTGGTGATCACAAACCCGAGAAATTATTTGGACTTGATGATATTTCCATGGTCACCACCGCGATTCAAAACACTAAAAGCGCTGTCTATTGGTGTGGGAAGACCAGGGATTATTAACGATATCTAATTTTTGGCAATTTAATTGCAATCATAAAAGATAATAATCGTAAATTCAAACTTCAAATTTTTTGTTAAAGGCGGGAATCGAACCCGCATCTCCATGCCAAGTGGTGGCGGTGCTTTTTCCGATAAGCTACTGAGAAAATTACTTCACTGCGCTAATTTTTCAGATATGTTTTTAGCATTATAAATCACTAGCTGTTTCCCGCGACTTCGTTCGCGTCAATTTCTGTTATTATGATCGTGACTATTTTTGCAACATTTTTCACTCATGCTTCGCTCCTATTGGTCGCAGCGTGATGTTCTATAGCCTAAAGCCTTCCTTGATAAATGGACTATCCAACACAAAAAGAATTTTTCCAATCGGACCAGTACTTCATGAGATTAGCGCGTTCAAACAAACAAACAAACAAACAAACTCTTCAGCTTTATATATTAGTATAGATATAGATATAGATTAGAAGTTTTCACCCCTATTTTTATTTATGTATTTAAACTTTATTGTACAAATTAGTAAAATGTACAAAAGGTGGACTTAATGACAGATGGCATTCTCTACCAGTCAGACCTTTGGGTCAAACAGAAATGTTTTGTAGGCAGTGCGATATTTAAAATAAAAATAAAAACTTTACATTTGATAGAAAAAAAATAATTAAGATCTGACGGAACTAAAAAAAAAAGACGCGTAATATAAACTACATATATACAACAGCAATATACATAATATATCCCTATCTAGATTGCTAGCCATTTTATCCTTTGTAGCA
The DNA here is from genome assembly GCA_949315895.1 of Anania crocealis. Taxonomy (NCBI): domain Eukaryota; kingdom Metazoa; phylum Arthropoda; class Insecta; order Lepidoptera; family Crambidae; genus Anania; species Anania crocealis. The sequence goes on from OX438863.1 coordinate 15,586,216, forward strand.
GAAAATATTTATTTCAATATTTGATTCTAGTTAGAGAAAATTAAGTATGTAATTAATAAAGCTTACAGTTAACAGAATTAGTATAATAATTTGATATAACATACTTATTTGAAGTCCTAATTAAACATACAGTTCGTAGGATAGTAGTTTCTTCAAAGTAGGTCGACGTTAGGTAGATACATAAATTATCCATCAAATTCCTCCAAAATAAGTATCAATATAGAAAGGAAAAACGGAAAACAATTAAACAAACAATAATTGTTTGTTGCCTGTTTGACTCAGACTGTTATTGGTTTTGCTTTCCTTTTCGTATGATTATTCTTTATGAATAGACTGGTGTCAGATTATGATGAACAGGGCAGAATATTGACCATACGAAACATATACAGAAGCTACATACTACTGAAATAAAAATGTTGCGATGGTCTGGAGGAGTGACAAGGCTAGACAAAATTAGAAATGAATACATCCGTCGGAGTTTTAAGGTTGCCCCTATAACAAAACAAGCTAGTTGGAAGCCGTCTTAAGTGGTGCGTTCACGTATTGCGAAGAGACGGAGAACATGTAGTCAAGAAAGCACTTAACCTGCCAGAGAAAAGAAAAGTAGAGGGCACCTTCCTACTACCTGGTGGACCAGCATGACCAAACGAATAATTAAAGAACAACTGCCTGACCTAAAAACCCAGATTATCCTGGAGCCGCAAAATTGGGAGAGCTGGTCCTACATAAAGTGGGAAAGGGCAAAGAAGAAGGAGAATAGTCTGGTGTTAGAGATATCCAAGCCGCCTATTACAGGCCTCGACATGACTTGTTTTTTAACTACCATCGTGCAACAGAAGGCGGGACCAACAGATAATTGTTAAGTGCCGATAACAACTATAACTCCACCCTTTCTAGATCCAAGCCAATTTAAAATATATTTTCTTAAATTGGCCCATCCGCAAATCGAGACCCTGCGTGGTACAGACAGATTTTCTCAATTGATATTAATCTCTACTTGTTGGACTTAAAGTTGAAAACAAATTCAATGACCTTTAACTTTTTGGGTAGGTTGACCTGCCATTGTCTGTACCTACCACACCACACAAACCGAGCCACCTCTCAAATTGGTAGCTTATGCCAAACTTATAAAAAAAGAAATATGTATTTTTACTATTACCATTAGGGGTGAAATTTCGTTGACCAATTTAAATAACAACTAAGTTTAATCTATCGCACAAAAGAAACCGTAAAACGTAATGTGGTGACAAATTTTCAGTCGCATCGATTTCAATAATAGGGGTTAAAGTATGAAATTGCCGATTATTTTTCTACTTTTTATTTTGTTTATAGCTCTTAAGTATAGTCATATTATTTCGTAATTCTTTTTGTATTGTATCAAAAACTAAATAAAGTAACTTTTGACTAAAAAAAAATGCAATACTAGTGCCTATTACCTCAAAGGAAGTCGTTGAAAAGACCCCTTACAATGTGTCAGCTGACCTTCTTGCTTCAATTAAGTATATATGTATTATATACTTTGATTTTCAGATATTTAAATACTATAATGCGTAGCTTTATAACCATCTAACTTTCACCTTTAACTGCATCGAAAACGGTTCAGGCGTTTTTAAAAAAACTAAAACTGTTAGTACGGAAAAATGACTTTTCTCAATTTCGTCCATACAAAATAGCAATTTCATACTTTAATCCCTAATACCTGCTAGTTTTCAAAAAGTTACATACGCTTTGAAATAAGTACGTAATGTTTTAAATTGATGGAAAGTAGTTAAAGCAGTGAGCAGTACGAGTGGTATTAATTATATATCAAGCTTCTTTGGGAAATAATTTTGGAAAGTTATCCGATACGACTACCCACACCTACTGAATATTCTTGAAAACATTATACTGAATTTAGCATTCTAGTATTTTAAGTTGCTTAAGTTTCTTCATAGATTTAATAGTGGGCATGTATAGTGTGAATACAACAGAACATTTTTATTAATGCAACATTGTTTTATTGCACTCATTAATCGTCTATTATCATCAATCTCCATTTGTCACAGCCATGACAGACCACTTAATATCGCCTTTGTAACAATCATTCTTTAGTTTTGATAAATCTATTACAAGGTTTATTAGGTATACGTCTTATCTATTATGTCTCAATGCTGAATTAGTTGTCGTTGGGGTGAAAAGTCATAAAATGGCGACCGCACGCCGTTCTGTGGGTTAACACTCACTAGGTGGACCGACAAACTGGTGGATTTTGACAGTACAGAAACAATTCACAACTATGTTTTTGAAATTTGCTGTAATGTTTTTTATAAGTACAAATGTAACGCTGACAACGGCGTATCTAATCTTCGGACACTGGCGGGTGTCTTCGGGCCTTTACAATTTCAAACTACGAAGTCTGTTGAAGGATGTGGAAGTCTAATGGACCTGTAAGCCATTGTCGCAATACCCATCGGTTCTCACTTAAAATCAAGTGATAAACCCCTGGCAGTCACGACTGAGAGGAAACTTTTCAAAGGTTCTTAATTCAACGTGTGTATTTATTTTTGTATGACTATGCATAACATTTTCCACATTGACCGATTTCGATACATTTTGGTCCTATCGATGGCAAATATAGCTCATAAAGTTAAATTTGAAAAAACATCGCCCAAAAGGCTTTGAAAATAGGGATTACATTTAAATTATTAAAATAAGATACCAAAATAGTGTACAATCAAACTACTGGCATAATAACAGTGTGTGCTTTAATCGATATCGGCACACAACTGACAGCAAAATCAAGTATTTTTGGAACGAAGTTCCTTATCGCGCGTTGCGAAAGGGGGCTACACGGAAATAAAATGTAACGACACTTTTTGCTATAGCTGTAAGCCGTGCGGCGTGCGCGTGTTTCGAGAGAGAGAGAGAGAGAGAGAGAGAGAGAGAGAGAGAGAGTGAGTGAGTGAAAGAGATTATCTATTCAAAAATAAATTTAAAATTAATATTTAATTTTATGACAATTCCTTCACTAAAGAGGAACTTCGTTCCATCCGGGTGTCCCTTGACACCTCTAAATTTTTTTGTTTCTTATTTATAAAATACTTAAACACACTTGAAAGGTTTTGAAACTCGCATATCATATTAAACGATTGACGACCATTTGGATCAGCGGTAGTTAACGCTGCTTTTGAGCCATGGGTCGCGGGTTCGATCCCCGCACAGTACAAATATTTGTGTGCATGAACATGTCTGTTTGTACTGGTCTGGGTGTTTTCTATGTATTATAAGTATGTATTTACAAAAAAAAAAAATATATATAAGTAAGTTTATCGGTTGTCTAGTACCCCATACGACAGGGTACTTAATAGTAGCTTAATTTGGGACTAGATGGCTCTGTGTGGCCCAGTGTGGCATGTCTTAAAAAAAACAAACAGCTGATACACGATCTTGCACTACCACCAACGCTACAATAAACTTCTATACTGAAATCGATAGTGACTTTGGCCGTAGCAGTGGTAACAGGAAAACAGTAGTTATACTATCTAAATTACGTAATTACGCTGCGTAACGTAAACATAGTAATTCTTTAGGGAACGTATCTCATAGTAAGGAATATCGTATCGTAAAAACCAAGTCTGTGCGGTATGCTAGGGCTGTGCTATTGATAGTAATGTTTAATTCGGACCTAAAAAACGGGTATGTACCTATATGTACCTCAAATACATGAACTTTTAGTTCACGCATCTCCATTGGTCGAGTGGTTTAAATACCGGAATAGGACCAGATGCCTTACTCTGCAACACGAAGTTCGTATTTACGGATATATCTGTCTCTTTCAGATACTTTATGACATCGGTATGAGGGACAGATGGATTCGAATATACGCACATGGTGTTTCGATCCCTGAGTCGGACCACAAGAGTTACGAATTTTTTGACATTGCTTGGGTCAGTGATCAACCTACATTGGCAAGCGTGGTGATTATGCATACCCATTATTGCTGTGGTAACATGAATTCAAGGAGGCCTTTGCCCTGCAGTGGGATGATTAGAGGCCGTTACTTTTTCACTTTTATTCCGATTTGGTGCAGAATAATTTGATGATAGTAAGCGGTAGAGATCGTCTAACGCCCCACTATCGCATTAACGCACACAAGCAAATTAAAAATATGGACGCAATACACATACAAATGCCGTTGTAATTGGGCATTCAGTTGCCGGTGAGGTTTAAAGCTTTTCTTGGATTTGTTGTCCAACTTGTCATAATTTGCCTTAACGCGCGAGAGAGCGGACGTCTTCTTTCATACAATACGCCAGCGCTGCTCTCTAAGAAGAGCGTTGTCAGATTTATCACGCGACTAGTCGACCGTGACGTAGGCATACAGATCGTAGTTCGTGGAGCAGTCGACGCTCCCACACAGATGAAGACGTGTCATTATTAATATTTGCACTCACACATCGAAATCAACTAATTAAGTAGCGGGGCGCGTCATTTCATCTTAGACGAGCTCTACCATAAATATGTTACTTTTTCGAAGAGACACGACCAGCTAAGACTAAAACAGCTCTTTTACACCTTATTTCATAAATTGCACACACAAACGAGCAATGAACAAGAAAGAAGAATCGACACCCCTATTTTAAAGCTTGGCGTTCTGCCAAACATATTACTAGTGGTTCGACCGTGGATCCGCTCGCTTTGACTTCTTGACACTTTGCCGTAATTAGGCCTCTCTTTTTTCCCCTTTTTGCACTTTTTGCGAGACGAAGTAGGTTTTGTGATAATGAAAATATCGCATGCTCTCATCCCATTCCTTTTGTACTGTATCGTGGGTTGTGGATTTGGGCCAGATTAATGGGCCATGTTTCTTTTACGCCTATTATTTGTACTATTCTTGCTTTTCATTATGTAAAATGTATACACTAAAGACGCGTAATATTTTTTTTTATTTATGCGGGAAATTATTCTTTTTTATTCATTTAACGCCCCTTGGTCTACTGGTTTAGGTAGGTACTAGGTTAAGATCGCGGGGTCAACCAGAGTTTCGAATAAACGGACATGGCTCGGGTTTGTTATCACCAACCCGCATTTGGCAAGCGTGTTGAAGCTAACCCTGGGCCGCAAGTGTACTCTGGTACCTACCTTTTTCTACATTTCCTCAGGTCTATTGTTTGTAGAACCTTCGTTCTTTCTGATGTCCACAAAACAAGGGCTTTAAAGAATTAACTTACTTTGGGTTGACCTGAAGTAAGTAAAACAATGTATGTGATGATGATATTCAATGTTTTTTTTAACAACCAGATAAACCCTTCACCTGCACAGTGAATCCGTAGATGCTTTGAAATTTTGATTTTCGTTTCATACCAATGCCAAAGTACAGCTGTCTAGTACCGGACACATGTCTGATGCCCATAAGATTTAACCACGCATGGACAGATAGACAAACAGACAGACATTGCAAAAATATAAGGGTTCTTTGTCCTGACTAAATAATCCTAAAAGCGAAAAAATACAATCAACATGCAATCAAATGGCCCGAATATAATAATATCAATACAATATAAAGGATCATTCAAAAGGGATGGGTGCGATAATGCTTAATTTATTATTTCCTCATCTTTTGTTCGGGTGCGAAGCATTGTTTGTTTTTTTTTTGTGAACAAACACACAAATTTTGACGGAATATTTTGTTGGCGTTATTGGATATTGGATGCCAAAATAGGACATGTTTTGGTTTCGTACATATTTTTAGGTACCTATCTACCTGATTAGTTAGTTCTACTTAAACTTAAGCAGACACCTAAAAAGATAACAGAAAAATTTAGATTTAATATTTAGAAATAAGAAAACAAAGAAATGAAGACTTACGTGGTGAAAACTAAACTTTTTTTCTAAACGAGAAATTACTGACAGTTATCAAGCAACAACTCAAAATATGTTACCCATATCAAGCTTTTCGTCGGTTGAAAAAAAAAATGGACAACATGTTCTATACCTACATTGTTAAAATCCCAATGGGGGTAAATACCCCCAGTGCTTTAAATAGAAGGGCATGTAGATACCTCATCTCTCATAACATTCTCATCCCATTTTCATTTTTACTAGTTTTACTCTCATTTTTTATAATTTGATGTATTTTCTAATTCTTTTAAATTATTTCTGTTTAGAAACTTTTTGGTTCACTGATTTTTATATTCTTATTTTGAAATTCAAAATTGTTCGATCGTGCCTCGCCCATGTCGGGCGAGCACGTCAATCAGCAGTCAGTTGACATTCGGCATTCAGAAAACATTATTCTCGGCTTTTATAAAATATATTATAAATTTAAAAGTGAAGTCTTTATCCGGTATTTCTGGACCCTGGCGGTCACGTAGACCGCCGGGCCACCTCCATCCTGCGCAGCTGGACCCCGGCTTGGTCAGGCAGACCGCCGGGTCATCTCCCCTTAGCTGCGCAGTTAGGTCCTGGCGTGGTCTACCGCCGGGCCACCTCCTCTCCACATCCACTAAATTATATTTGAAGTTACGTTTTTATTTATCTTTATTTTTAACTCTAATATATTTACTTTATACTTTCTTGTTTTGTTATTTTACTTTAGTTCTTAGGGAATAGTTATAGAGAGGTAGGTCCCATTAGCTTTCTCCCCTTACTACATTTTATAACGTAACAGAATATCTGGGGTACCCTTGAAGAGGAATACCCCCAGAAACCTAGGTTCTGCTACGCTATACAAGAAATTGATGTATTTTCTAATTCTTTTAAATTTATGTTAGAAACTTTTTGGTCATTTTATAACGTAACAGAATATCTGGGGTACCCTTGAAGAGGAATACCCCCAGAAACCTAGGTTCTGCTACGCTATACAAGAAAATGAAGTAAGGGGAGAAAGCTAATGGGACCTACCTCTCTATAACTATTCCCTAAGAACTAAAGTAAAATAACAAAACAAGAAAGTATAAAGTAAATATATTAGAGTTAAAAATAAAGATAAATAAAAACGTAACTTCAAATATAATTTAGTGGATGTGGAGAGGAGGTGGCCCGGCGGTAGACCACGCCAGGACCTAACTGCGCAGCTAAGGGGAGATGACCCGGCGGTCTGCCTGACCAAGCCGGGGTCCAGCTGCGCAGGATGGAGGTGGCCCGGCGGTCTACGTGACCGCCAGGGTCCAGAAATACCGGATAAAGACTTCACTTTTAAATTTATAATATATTTTATAAAAGCCGAGAATAATGTTTTCTGAATGCATTCGTTTATATGTGGCATGTAGATACCTCATCTCTCATAACATTCTCATCCCATTTTCATTTTTACTAGTTTTACTCTCATTTTTTATAATTTGATGTATTTTCTAATTCTTTTAAATTATTTCTGTTTAGAAACTTTTTGGTTCACTCTCATTTTTATTCTTATTTTGAAATTCAAAATTGTTCGATCGTGCCTCGCCCGTGTCGGGCGAGCACGTCAATCAGTAGTCAGTTGACATTCGGCTTTCAGATCACTTCTTCTTATTCTATTGTTGTGAACTAAATATTATTATTGGGAGAATTATCTTGGACACTATTTATTCATTACTCCTGGACCCTGGTACGGTCACGTAGACCGCCGGGCCTTCTCCATCTAGTGCTGTTGGATCCTGGCGGTCACGTAGACCGCCGGGCCATCTCCATCATTTCGGCTTGATCAGGCAGATCGCCGGACTACCTCACCTCCGCTGCGCAGTTGGATCCTGGCGTGGTCGACCGCTGGGCCACCTCTATTTATCAAACCACTAATTGGACTTACCCGTAAATTTAAGTTACGTATATATATATTTTATCATACTTTTAATTTTAATATATTAATTTATATCTTAAAAAAAAAAAAAAAAAAAAAAAAAAAAAAAAAAAAAAAAATATGTGGCATGTAGATACCTCATCTCTCATAACATTCTCATCCCATTTTCATTTTTACTAGTTTTACTCTCATTTTTTATAATTTGATGTATTTTCTAATTCTTTTAAATTATTTCTGTTTAGAAACTTTTTGGTTCACTGATTTTTATATTCTTATTTTGAAATTCAAAATTGTTCGATCGTGCCTCGCCCATGTCGGGCGAGCACGTCAATCAGCAGTCAGTTGACATTCGGCATTCAGAAAACATTATTCTCGGCTTTTATAAAATATATTATAAATTTAAAAGTGAAGTCTTTATCCGGTATTTCTGGACCCTGGCGGTCACGTAGACCGCCGGGCCACCTCCATCCTGCGCAGCTGGACCCCGGCTTGGTCAGGCAGACCGCCGGGTCATCTCCCCTTAGCTGCGCAGTTAGGTCCTGGCGTGGTCTACCGCCGGGCCACCTCCTCTCCACATCCACTAAATTATATTTGAAGTTACGTTTTTATTTATCTTTATTTTTAACTCTAATATATTTACTTTATACTTTCTTGTTTTGTTATTTTACTTTAGTTCTTAGGGAATAGTTATAGAGAGGTAGGTCCCATTAGCTTTCTCCCCTTACTTCATTTTCTTGTATAGCGTAGCAGAACCTAGGTTTCTGGGGGTATTCCTCTTCAAGGGTACCCCAGATATTCTGTTACGTTATAATATAAAGAATATAATTTAATATTCGCGTCTAGTTTAGAACCTACGCTATTTTTGCCGGTTGAAAAGACCTTATACCTTTTTTTGCACAAATTTTAGCAAATAAATTATCGGTTTCTAGTATAACTAGCTGATGCCCGCGGCTTCGCACGCGTGGGTTTTGATCTGTTACAAAGTTTTCGTCACGACTCACCTCCCTCTCCTCCACTCTTTTCCTCCACTTCCTTTGCCTACGGTGCCGAAGGTGTCCATCTCGGGCGAGGTGGTGGTGGGCACTTAGTGGGAGCCGATACGTCGTTGCCGACTTACCGGGGCCCGTTGATACAATAGTTGGATGAAAGGGGCCGATTTAAACTATTTAGGGACCCGGTGTTAGTTCTCCTAGCGAACCGTGGTCCAAGCGAGCTCGCACCACATCTGTTTGCATTTACATGAAATCTGAAGTAAAATATCATTTGAAACTTTCAAAACTGTTAACGCTGTAGTACAACAAACCATTCAAAGCAGCTTGCAAGGCTTTATTCGAATATGATCAACGCTGGCGTAGAGCCCTGGAAGAAGTGGCCCTGTGTAAAAACCACATTCTTAATTTCCAACCAAGTAGGTTACCATTTTTCTCGATCCATAAGCGTTAAAAAGGCGATTTTACAAAGACAATTTGCTTGCATACTACGTTTGGATAGAAGACCGGTGTAGTACCAACATCGGTGTAGAGCTCTGAAAAAGCCAGTCCTATGTCATTCTCCCTTCATGATCGATAAACGAAGTTTCAAGTACCTCAATATGATGTTAAACACAAATAATTAACCACAAAATTTTCAACCGTTTTTCACCCCCTCAAATATTTAATTATAAAAAAATCCTTATAAACAACATAACAAAATTTATACCAAAAAGCTGACGTAGTTTCACAAAACTTTCATGTTGGATGTGGGTTCGAGGCATGAATGGTAGAGGATGATCAGTAGGATAAAAAGTGTTCAGAAACTTGACAGGATAGAGAACTGATTCGACTGTTACTGACCACTGTGTCTATAAATTCTTATATTTCTTCAGCTTCGAATGATGTCAGCAAAACATCATTAATTACTGCTGCTTGGTCATTAGTGGGTGCGTGGTGGTAGCTATTCCTAAGTTAAACAATACGGAATTATGAAGTGAGGTGATTTCTTTTTCAACGTTTTATTTTCATGTTTTAAAAGTGTATTTTTTTAAATATGGAGGATATTAAATAAAAAGATAATTTGGATGCGTTAGAAAGGCAGTTTCACTAAACAAACTTTGCCAGGCCCCCAAAAGCGGTGCGTCCTAGAAAAAATAAATCGTTACTAAATGGAAGTTTATCAAATTATCTTCTAAATGGAAGCTTGTCAAATGGTCTACCAGTCTATATTGATATAATCCACCAGTCAGCTGCTTAGTGTTGTTGCAACACACCTGTTACCTTTTCCTGCCTGAGATACGGGTCTATGCCCAGTTTAGGAATTATTTTTGTACTGCTTAATATAATTGATAATGTCATAAGGTACAACAGTGTAATTCTATACACTTTTTTCGATTTCCCAACATTTGTCTACCGTATAAACAAAAATCGGCCAAGTGATACTCGTAGTCGGACTCGCGCACGAAGGGTTCCGTACCATTGACTACGAAAACAACATTAGGTACCTACATTAATTTAGTTAATGTAGTGCCTACCTGTTACCATTTATAGATATCAAGCAAAAATAAGCAAACAATTGATTTTTTTGTATGGGGACCTCTATATTATATTAATTTAATTATTGATTATTAAAGTTAGAAATATAACTGAGTGTTTTGTGAATATTTCAAGTGCCTACCCGTTGCTATTATTAATATCGAACAAAAAAGGACAAAAAAATCGTGTTTTTTGTATTCCCATACAACAAACGCGATTTTTTTTGTCCCTTCAATATTTGGTTTATTTTGTTTTTAGTATTTGTTGTTATTGCGGTAGCAAAAATACATAATTTGTGAAGGTTTCAACTGTCTAGCTATCGCGGCTCTTGAGATACAGCCTAGTGACAGGCAGACGGACAGACGGACAGACAGCGAAGTCTTAGTAATAGGGTTCCGTTTTTACCCTTTGTGTACGGAACCCTAAAAATGATTAAGTTCTAAATAATACCATTCTTATGGTTAGTACCGATATTTATTTCCTGAATATGTACCAATATACATATAGATAAGACATCCAATAGGAATTTTCAAGTTTTGTCTTTTCGTTACATAGCCTCCTTATTTCTTCGTCAACTTTGTCCTTCAGGGCATATGGAATACGTCGCGGCTAGATGAAAATTGGGGTTACATTTTCTTGAAGCACTAATTGAGCTTTGTAGTTTGATATTCAAACAAGAGTTCCGTCAAACACCATTGTTAAATCTTCTAGTAATCTGTCCAATTTTGAGTTGTTGATAATTTACTAACTGAATTTTATCCAACTCTTCAAATTCTAACTCACAAGGATGGAGCACAAAAATATAATATAATACGTTTTCTGATGTAATTCTGGGCTCAAAGATGTATGATTGACGTGTATTTCCTTGTATCGATATCATCACATCTGTTCAGTTTTAAGTATGTATTCAACCGTTTAATTATATTTTTGAATGTTTCGTCCTTGTCTAATGGTACTGAGTTCAATTTAGATGTCCTAAGATTTGTTTGTGACCGACCTTTGCTCCTCAGTACCTTCTGCATACATGGAATTGTTTCGTGCTATCGAATTCAAACTCTGCAGTTTTAGTTTAAGCTGTGTTGTAATACCCTGAAGGTTATTTTTTTCTTCAATCTCAGTTTCCAACTGTGGGTCATCAGTTATATTATTTGTAGTCGTATCTCTTCCAAATTATTCTTGGTAAATTTGTTCATTTGTCACTTCACCAGCTGATCAATCACTAATTTTAAATTCATAATCATAAATTTCTCGTAAGTTTTGTATCTGGCTGCCGAATTTTGTAATGCAGCCTTTAATTAAAGTTCTACACGTTTTAATTCAGTTAATTCATCCATTTCGGCGCCAATTATTAAATTCTAAAATAATACCATTCTGTTTGTAAGAAATTACCTATTTCTTTTCTAATTGACACATTGAATGTCATAACAAACTAAGTAAAGTCAGAGAGTACAAATATGTAAAGAGTATGGATATGACGCGGAACCGAACAAACTTTGCCCCCATTTTTTATCCCCTTAAAGATTAAATTTTCAAAAATCCTGAAAGACGTCATTCTTAATTTTTAATCAGGTAGCTGGATACCAATTTTCATCGACTTAGCTTCAAAACTGACGGAGTTTCATACAAACTTATGGGGCCCTTTTTACCCCCTTAGAGGCGGAATTTCCAAAATTCCTTTCTTAGTGCTCACCTACACTATAAAAGGAAGCACGGTGAAAATTTTCAGATTTTAAATCCCAGTAGTTTGGGCTGTGCGTTGATATGTCTGTCAGTCAGTCAGTCAGTCAGTCATTAAATCAGTTTTCATTTTTATATATTTAGATTAAGGCTCAAAATCTAACATTTATGAATGGTGCCTACCACGCGACATTGAATTGATCATAAGATTAAATATAAGACAATTTATAAAATAAATATTTGAACTTCAATTTTCACTGAAAATTATAAGTTACTCAATTCTTTAGTTACTTTATTCATTTTTCATAAGATTTTACTAGTAAAGTAAAAATTCTTTGTGTGTGATGTTTTAGTGAAAAATCTGGATCAGACTTTTTAAGGATCTAAATCCTGTTATATCTCTTAGTCTGTGGTTAATCATACACTATTTAAGTGCAACTTGAGTCTCACTGTAAAATATTGTAAATTTGTAAATCCACCAAATTATTTACGAAAAACAGTAATGGTAATGGGTCTCATTTTAAGGGAAGCAGTGAGTACTTAATTTTATATGCTAAACACTGATTTTCATTAATAAAACACGAACATTGCAGACATTGCCTTTTTGCACCACAAACCTTAAATTCTGTATCTGTTTTATTGACAGCCTGTAATTAAAATATAAAATTTACCTTGAACAGACAGACGAAACCACTTTTCGCAATTAGGCTGCGGAGCTCTGAAATTAATGAACTGCGTCCAGATTTCGCTATGAAAATGCTTAATTCTGTTTTTGCAGTAAATATTTTAAAATAAATGTTATATGAAAACTCATTGTGTTCTCATTCGTTTCACTCAATAATATTTACTAGCTGATACCCGCGGCTTCGCCCGCGTGGAATTTGATCTGTTACAAAGTTTTCGTCATGACTAAACCCCATTTCCTCCACTTTTTTCCTCCACTTTAACACTTAAAACTGTCAATGCTGTAGTACAACAAAACCATTCAAAGCAGCTTGCAAGGCTTTATTCGAATATGATCAACACTGCCTAGAGCCCTGGAAGAAGTGGTCCTGTGTAAAAAAACACATTCTTAATTTCCAACCAAGTAGGTAAATCCATTTCTCGATCCATATGCGTTGTAAATGCGATTTCACAAAGACAATTTGCTTGCATACTACGTTTGGATAAAAGACCTAGATCGGACGGTGGACGACGGACCTAGACGGTGTAGTACCAGCATCGGTGTAAAGCTCTGGAAAAGACATTCCTATGTCATTCTCCCTTCATAATCGATAGACAAAGTTTCGTTTTACTGTCATGTTTTAAAAGTGTATTTTTTTAAATATGGAGATAATTTAATAAAAATATAATTTTGATGCGTTAGATAGGCAGTTTTACTAAACAAACTTTGCCAGGCCCTCAAAAGTGGTGCGTCCTAGAAAAAAAAAAACGTTACTAAATGGAAGTTTATCAAATTACCTACTAAATGGAAGCTTATCAAATGGTTTACCAGTCTATATTGATTTAATCCACCAGTCAGCTGCTTCGTGTTGTTGCAACACACCTGTTACCTTATTCTGCCTGAGATACGGGTCTATGCCCAGTTTAGGAAGTATTTTTGTACTGCTTAATATACTCGTAGTTAATAATATCATAAGGTACAACAGTGTAGTTTATAAGATTCGATATTTCATTTACCTACTTATTCATGCATATTGCATGTAATGGAATTAGGCGTATATGTAGTCTTGGTTGTACAAATAAATAAATTCATTCACCAATTTTATTCGATTTCTCAAAATTTTTCTCTACCGTATACAAAAATCGGCCAAGTGCGAGTCGGACTCGAGCACGAAGGTTTCCGTACCATTGATTACGTAAACAACAGTAGGTACCTACATTAATTTAGTTAATATAGTGCTTACCTGTTACCATTTATTAATATCGAGCAAAAATAGGCAAAATAATGGCATTTTTTTGTATGGGATTAAATATTCATTTTATTTTCATTCTGTTATTTGTCGTTAAAGTTAGAAATATAACTGAGTGTTTTGTGAATATTTAAAGTGCCTACCTGTTGCCATTATTAATATCAAACAAAAAAGGACAAAAAATCGCGTTTGATGTATGGGAGCCCCCTTTAATATTCTTTTTTTTTTTGGTATTTTTTGTTATTGCGGTAACAAAAATACATAATTTGTGAAAATTTCAGTTGTCTAGCTATCGCGGTTCTTGAGATGGCCTGGTGACAGACAGACGGACAGACGGACACAGCAAAGTCTTAGTAATTGGGTTCCGTTTTTACCGTTTGGGTACGGAACCCTAGAAATGAGTTATTTTTAAATAATACCATTCTATTTGTAAGTACCGATATTTATTTTCTAAATATGGACCTAAATATAGATAAGACAGCCAATAGAAATTTTCAAGTTTTAAAGTTTTCGTTACATAGCCTCCTATTTTGTCGTTCATGACGTATGGAATACGTCGCGGCTAGATGTCACATCTTCTTGAAGCTCTTATTGAGCTTTATAGTTTGATATGCAAACAAGAGTTTCGTCAAACACCATTGATAAATCTTCTAGTAATCTGTCCAATTTTGAGTTGTTGATAATTTATTAACTGAATTTTAACTAACTCCTCAAATTCTGACTCACAAGGATCCCGTGGAGCACATAAATATAATATAATACGTTTTCTGATGTAATTCTGGGCTCAAAGATGTTAAAAACTTGTATTTCATTGTATATATATTTCAGTTTTAAGTAAGTATCCAAAAATTTAATGACGTTTTTGAATGTTTCGCCCTTGTCTAATAGTACTGAGTTCAATTTAGATGTGCTAAGGTTTGTTTGTGTTGTCTGCATACGTGGAATTGTTTCGTGATATTGAATTTGAATTCAGTTCTGCAGTTTTAGATTAAGCCGTGTTGTAGTTCCCTGAAGGTTATTTTTTTCTAAATCTCATTTTCCAAGTGTGGGTCATCTCATTAGTAATACCATTATTTGTAGTCGTATCTCTTCCCAATTATTCTTGGTAATTTTGTACATTTGTGACTGGTCACCAGCTGGTCACTCACTAATTTTAATTTATAATCAGAAATTTCTCGTAGGGTTTGTATCTGGCTGCTGATTGTGTAATGCAGCCTTTAATTGAAGTTCGTTTTAACTTAGTTAATTCATCCATTTCGGCACCAATTCTTATTAAATTCTAAAATAATACCCCTCTATTTGCAAGAAATGATATTTATTTTCTGATTGACACATTGAATGTCATAACAAACTAAGTGACATCAGAGAGTACAAATATGTAAAGAGTATGGATATGAAACGGATCCGAACAAACTTTGCCTCCATTTTTTATCTCTTTAAAGACTAAATTCTCAAAAATCCTGAAAGACGTCATTCATCATTTCTAATCAGGTAGCTGGATACCAATTTTCATCGACTTAGCTTCAAAACTGACGGAGTTTCATACAAACTTATGGGGCCCTTTTTACCCCCTTAGAGGCGGAATTTCCAAAATTCCTTTCTTAGTGCTCACCTACACTATAAAAGGAAGCGTGGTGAAAATTTTCAGATTTTAAATCCCAGTAGTTTGGGCTGTACGTTGATATGTCTGTCAGTCAGTCAGTCAGTCAGTCATTAAATCAGTTTTCACTTTTATATATTTAGATTATACAATACATGAACATCTTTACGGTGTAGAACACTCACTGACAGCAGAGATGCAGCAATTTAAAACAATTAATTTAAAAAGTTTTAGGTAATGTATAACTTTATGTATTATGTATTACTAGTGCTGAAGGCAACTGTAACTCACTACCTAATTTATCTATCAGAAGGTTTTGCGATTAAGGAAAACAACCAGTTCTTGAGATGGTGTATATTCGACTCCTTTATAAAACAGCGGCGGGCGCAGCCGCCGCGATGCACACAAAGACATTCCCATAAGCATAGGCATGGTGACAGGCACACATACACGACCGGTATGTTCCTCATATTACACTAGGCAACACGATGTACCTAGGTGTATGTGTCCCTACACCATTCCCCTCCTTATAAGGAAAAAATAGAGAAAACACAATTTACAAGTAAAAATAAAATATCAATAACAATGATGCACAAGTACCATCCTACACGCAATTACACACACAAACACAGTTAATATAAAAATATTACTTTCTACCTTGAGTCATTACGCATTACGTATGTACCACTATAATGCATAATGTCTCAATGTGTATACACATACCTACATAACAATTAAATTAATAACATAGGTACATAATGATAATAGGTACACAGTGTACTTTCAATTTCAAACAAAAGACAAACTATTGAAAAAAATATGTTCGGTAATCGAACCTCACTATGTAACATACATTTATAATACAAACAACTAATCCTAATGAACCGTGAGTCGCTCTACTTGGACTGTATTTATGCTTACAGGGCAAAACGCACCGGTGGCCTGATAACGCGGCCACTTCGCGTTGTTTTATTAATTAAAACATCGCTAGAAGTGTCTGTGAAATTTGATCGGCTATTATGCTCCATACTTACATCACGGTCACTGCTATACGTATTTGGGTCAAACTCGCAACCTAAATCATTTTCGTTAAGTATGTACGCCGGTTTCAACCTATCCATCGAAATAGTGGTTTCGGTATCCCCTACTTTGATGACGAATGTTTTTCCTCTCCGCCTTATGACGCTGTAAGGGCCATCGTAAGGAGGTTGCAGAGACTTACGCATTATTTCATTCCTAACGAATACGTATTTGCAGTTATCTAAATCAGTAGGTACAAATAACCGTCTTGAATTACTATGACTTGGTGGTCTCGATTTTAAACTAGCTATAAAGTCGCGAAGCTTTTGCAAATATTCCGAGTCCGTACCTGTAAAATTAACATCTTCGAAAAAGTCACCTGGTAATCTTAACGACTTGCCATATGTTAACTCAGCTGCGCTCACCCCACTGTCGCTTCTAGCGGCGGTACGCAAACCTAACAATACAATCGGTAACTCGTCCACCCAAGAGGAAGTGTTGCATTTCAAGCGTGCCATAAGAGCCACTTTTAGTGCTCTATGCCAGCGCTCAATCATGCCATTACTTTGCGGATGATAAGGTGTCGTGCGCAGTTTGTGAATACCTAAATACTTCATTAACCGACTGAATAAATCACTTTCGAATTGTCTGCCCTGGTCGCTTGTTAGCTTCGAAGGACATCCAAACCGAGAAATCCAGCCTTCAAACACTACTCTGGCTACAGTTTCCGCAGTAATGTTGTGCACGGGATAGGCCTCTGGCCAACCGGTACTACGATCGATCATTGTTACGCAGTACCTAAAACCCTCGCTTGAAGTAGGCAACGGACCGACTATATCTATGTGTAGATGTTGAAAACGCTCTGGTCGCTCGAACTGTCCTACACCCGATATAGTATGCTTCGTGACCTTCACCTTTTGACAATGTATACAGGATCTAGCCCACCTTGCTACGTCTCTATCCATGTCCGGCCAAAAGAACTTTAGCTTAATTAAATGCTTTGTGGTTTTTATGCCGGGATGGCTAAGGTCATGTACAGAGTGAAAAGCTAATTTCCTAAATTCACTGGGTAAATAAGGTCTAATGTTACATGAAGAGAACTCACAGTAAATAGGTTTCTCACAGTCCGGCAAATATATTTGCTTAAATTGCAACTTGCTATCCGACGCCTGCAACGCTTGTTGTAGGTATTCATCATTGGCTTGTTGTTTCGCAATTTCTATGTAATCTAAAACTGTGGGACAATTTATCGTTTCTACTCTTGACAATGCATCTGCCACGATATTTTGTTTACCGGTAATGTGGCGAATGTCCGTGGTAAATTCGCTAATGTATGAAAGATGTCGAATTCGCCTCGGACTTTCCTTGTCAGTACCTATTTTCGTAAAAGCATATGTCAAAGGCTTATGATCTGTAAAAATTGTCAAAACGCGTCCTTCAAGCAAACTTTTAAAATGTCTGATGGCCATAAATACCGCCAACAATTCTCGATCGTAAGTTGAGTATTTAGCTTCTGTTTGAGATAACTTCCTAGAGAAATATCCTAGTGGTTGCCAAACTTTATTTACTTTCTGCTGTAAAACTGCACCAACACAAGTGTTTGAAGCGTCTGTCATCAGCGCTAAATCGGTATCAGGCAAAGGATAGAAAAGTGTAGCGGCGCTTTTTAAGCTCTCCTTACACTTTAAAAATGCTTCGTCGGCCTTATCAGTCCAGTTAATAATAGTTTTGTCCCGCTTTTTGGCGTTATGCAAATAGTTGTTAAGCTCCGATTGGTACTCTACTGCTTTGGGAATGTGTGTCCTATAAAAATTTAACATATTACCTAGGAATCGGCGCAACTGTTCAACAGTTTCAGGTTTCGGAAAATTTGCAATAGCTTCCACCTTATCGTCGAGCGGGCGAACGCCTTCCGATGACACCTCGAAACCTAGAAAATCTAGTTTAGACTGACCGAACACACATTTCGATACATTGATTGTCACTCCGTAGTCGTTAAATCGCTTAAAAACCGTATTTAAATGCTCCTTATGCTCTTGGGCAGAATTACTCCCAATGATGACGTCATCGATATATCCAAATACAAAGTCAAGACCTTTGAGAACCACTGTATCCATGAATCTTTGGAATGTTTGAGCTGCGTTGCGTAATCCGAAGATCATGCGCGGAAATTCAAACAGTCCAAAGGGTGTAATTATGGCAGTCTTCTCTATATCCTGTTCGACAACCGGAATAAAATGGTAAGCCCGGTTCAAATCTAACCGGGTAAATATCTTTTTATTACCGGCTAACACATACTTAAAATCTTGTAGCCTCGGAATAGGATAACGATCGGGCTTAGTGACGGCGTTTAATCTCCTGTAATCCCCGCATGGTCGAATATTGCCGTTCTTTTTTGGCACCACATGCAATGGGCTAGCCCAGGCACTCTTAGATGGCCTACAAATACCTAGGTCTAACATAAGGTTAAACTCGTCCTTCACCCGTTTATACCTATCCGGAGGTAAAGGTCTGGCCTTAGCGTAAACCGGCGGTCCCGAAGTCTCGATGTAATGACTTACGGAGTGTTTAGGCGTCTCCTTATACGAAATTGGTTTAGTCAAATCCGGGTATTTCAATAATAATTCATGCCATTCGTTAGTACGATCTACAGTCCTAATAGATGACTCACTGTTTTCCTGTAAGACAATTGAAGCGAGAACATTTAGGTGTGTAACTTGATCCCTTAATCTTCGCGCGCTTAGGTCGATAAGCAGTCCATAATGGCTTAAAAAGTCGGCTCCTATTATGGGCTGCTTCACGTCCGCTACGATGAAGGTCCACCTAAATGCTCTCCTTAAATTTAAGTCTAAAACTAGCGTACGTAAACCGAACGTTTTTATTTCCGATCCGTTTGCCGCGTAAAGTTTATAGCTATTATCCTTCGCGATCGGAACGGACGAAAACTTTCTTTTCACCGGTATGACACTAACACTCGCGCCTGTATCAATTAAAAACGATAAACCACTTTTCCTATCAGATACACATAAGCGGTTATTGTGGCGTCCGATACTGACCTCCGCCTGCGGCTGTATCGCTTCTAGTTTCCCTGTATCGGGGTGGGCGGCTTATCCTTCTTCCAGACGCATTTAGATGCTTTGACCCCGTACCGGAAATGGTAATAACACAACCACCTTGGGTCCTTCCGGGACATGCTGCTTTCGCGGCGACGAGAAGTTGAGTGCCTAGATGAACTCCTGGGACCTGTTCTTGGCCCCCGTTGTGCTGGTCTCGCCCTCCGCAGCTCCGCAATTTCTACCCGTAGCTCCGCTAATTGCCTTGCTAACCCGCTACTGTCACCACAGTCCGTTACTGCTGCTATCTCCGTCGGCCTCGTCGCTTCCGTGACCTTATCTGCCACCTCTGCCAATCTGTCCAGGTCGGTTACCTCGGTGGCCGCTAAAACAGCTTGCACCGCCGGGGTAAATGCCTGTTCCACATTTTCCCCCTCACAATAATGTTCACAAAAAAAAAAAAAAGGTCACCACTTTAGGTAATGTATAACTTTATGTATTATGTATTACTAGTGCTGAAGGCAACTGTAACTCACTACCTAATTTATCTATCAGAAGGTTTTGCGATTAAGGAAAACAACCAGTTCTTGAGATGGTGTATATTCGACTCCTTTATAAAACAGCGGCGGGCGCAGCCGCCGCGATGCACACAAAGACATTCCCATAAGCATAGGCATGGTGACAGGCACACATACACGACCGGTATGTTCCTCATATTACACTAGGCAACACGATGTACCTAGGTGTATGTGTCCCTACAAAAGTAAATGGAAAGTATAAGAAAATCTTTAATATGAACAATATTTAAGATTTTTTTATGATAATCCGAAGTAAGTATAGTTACAACAATTGTTTTGAGGGTATTAAAAACAACGAAGATACCAAAAACACTTAAACCTAAGACAAAATGAGATATTGTTTTTGATCTTGTCCGAGATCAAAACCGGGACCTCAGAGCCGCGGACCTCGAAAAATATATCTATTCATTCTAGCGCCTCTTTGTTATATTCAAAGCTATATGCCAGGCTATTATCTTAGATGAATAAGTCAAATACATGTTTATCTCCTTAACATCTATCATATCATGTTTATCTCATTAGCATCTAGCCGTTTGGCTTTGTTGGTTGGACCGTGAAATACAGGATCAAAAAAGTAACAGTACTGTAATATAAGATTTATTTCATAAATTCAATATGGAGTTTTTTATTTCGTTCTTATTTCAACAATTAAAGATGTATCGGGTGTGTTTTCAGATTTTTATCATAACACTGTCTCGGTGGATCGTTTGCATGCGAAAACAAAATTGTTAAAAGCATTTCAGCCAAGTCCTACAACGTTGCAGGACATTAAAACCGCTGGGCAGTTCTGAGCCTTGTTCTTTGAAATACGACCTACGTGACAAAGTTTGACAATAGTCTTGCTTTTTGTAACTTGAATGGGCTAGTTAAGTGTGCAGTCGTAAAATATGTTTGCTTTCGTAAAAGTTGACGTAATGCGTTGCTTTCCGACAAACGAGAACTGATTTAGAATCACAACTAATCAATAGACCTTAGAATGTTCTTTACTATTGTTTTTACATCGAATACTACTCGTATTTACCAAAAAGTCATGAAATAGTTAACTCAAACTCAATTAAAATTAAACAAAAGAATAAAATCTCAGTGTTAAGTAAAATAAAGTTCCCACTGACAAAACACTATTAATACACGTTCTGTAAAGATAGCAAAATTATGTCAATTTTGTTATTAAGAAACCTTTAAGACAATCATCAACTCAAGAATTCATTAATGGCTATATAATCTATACTAATATATAAAGCTGAAGAGTTTGTTTGTTTGTTTGTTTGTTTGAACGCGCTAATCTCAGGAAGTACTGGTCCGAATTGAAAAATTCTTTTTGTGTTGGATAGTCCATTTATCGAGGAAGGCTTTAGGCTATAGAACATCACGCTGCGACCAATTGGAGCGAAGCATGAGTGAAAAATGTTGCAAATATAGTCGCGATCATAATAACAGTAATTGACGCGAATGAAGTCGCGAGCAACAGCTAGTCTGTAAAATAAGTGGGGTAAATCAGTGGTTGGTGACACGTACATCTAGAGTTTTCCACGTACCTACACGTACACTTGTACTGTGCTTGTACTGTGTATATAGTAATACGAGTCGACATGACGACCGATTTTTTTGTTGTAGGTTGCGTTTTTACAGAAGCGGAGTAGGTTGGAGTAAAGAAAAGCGGGCCATGAATTGGCCAATCACAGTGCTCGATATCTGTTATCTGTGAATTTCGTACGTTCGACTAAATCTCTGGAAGTCTATATACAAATGTCAGTGGATTACGCTGGTAATTATGTTTTGACATTTATCAGAAAATTTGCTTCTTCTTCTCTTCACCATTGAAAAACTGCATCTGGTAGGCGGGTACCAAGTGTACCAATAATGGCAAAGTTCTGTTGAGACAATTGTATAGCAGTGGACTGAAGTGAGCTGATTACGATTATAAAAATAAAGACGTGTGGCACTCGGAGACTGCCGCGGTAAAGCTATTGTATAGCATTTTTTATCAACTTATGCAATTATAAAACTAAAAAGTATCACCGCTGTGCCGGTCGGAGTGGGGGGTGTTAGGTTATTTTCGTTACGGAATTTCTGGATTCGGTCTCCACGCTCAAGGCCCGCGAAAGAAGCTATGCAATAGCTTAATTTTATAATTTTATGTATTTTCTAATTTTGACTTTTGTAATTAAATTTTTCTGTTATTTTGGCAGATATGGTTACCACAGGCAACCATACTGTCTAAATCCTTATTTTCTTCTAAATTCTTTTAAATTTCGGAAATTCAAAATTGGTCGATCGTGCTTCGCCCCGAGTGTGTGGGTGTTAGATAATTTTCGTTACGGAATTTCTGGATTCGGTCTCTACGCTCAAGGCCATGCAATAGCTTAAAACGGTACCGACTAACTTCTTAAAAACTCGGTAGTCAATGAAAAAATATATTTGTCAGTTGAATAATGCTGTGATTTGCATCATAAATGGTGATTTAGTAGTGGTGACTACGTAATTTAAATAACAATGTAGATGGACCACTGCTATGTCCAAAGTTGGTAAATGTTTGTAACTTTTCCCTGCAGTATAATCAGCAACAGAACTTTCCCTAGATTCTATTAAGCGCAGTTTATGCATGAAATGGTTAATGCACTAGCAGTTACGAATACCAAATTTAATGTTAACAAAAGAAAAATAACACTAATTATCTTTGATAATCATCATTGTCAATTTTTTTTTAAAACCCTCAAACAAAAGAGGAGGTTTTCGGTTCAATGCGTATATTTGTTTTGATTGTTATAATTTTTAAGGTGAGAAAGAACAAAAAACCAAAGCAAAGTTAAAGTTATACCTAATAGAAGTCTTTATAATGTCCCTGACAGATGAGTGTTTTCTTAATAATATGAATTGTCAACAAGAAACACTTATTGCTTCTCTAAGTTCGTTCTTTTGTCTGTCTTCGGAAAATATTCAATGCTGTTACCACAAAAAAGAGCTAATTTGGAATGAAGATATTAATAAATCCCTGTCAATCCTGTGTTTTTACCCTTCGAAATAAAAAAAAATATTTTTTAGTTTAAAATAGGAAAACTTAGAATAGAAAATATTGCAAACATTTAATTCACCCGTTAAAAGTATGCATGAAAATAATAAAGTGCAGAATTAAAACCTCTTTTTGATAGTTCAAAAATAAACTGTTAGCAGTCCATCGCAAAGTCAAGTATGTCGGTAAGAATGATAATAATATCAAAGGCGGTGCGTGTGGGCTATTATATGAGCCCTGCATTCCGATAGATAATTATATTCTAGTCAGACATTAGAACATCTGTGAACGCCGAGTATTATAGGACGTGGATATGATGCCAGACGCCGCGATCTATTGACCTAATAAGATAGACGTAAAAATAAAAAAAATTACAGACATGTTGATATTATATCATTATATTTTTATATTTATTTTATTTCATACTAAAATTTACACAAACAGTATTCATAGATCAGAAGCAAGCAGGATGATAGTACAGTTAAACTACAAAATGTAATACGTTCACAACATAAGCTTCCCACAAATCTAAAAACTTAAATAGACTGACAACACGTACTATTTTGTTACTGCAATGCCTTAAAAAAAATTCTCGTAGCGGTTTTATAACACAATAAAAAAAAATTAAAAACATAGTGACGAATCCCGCCATCGCTTATGCCCACTTGCAGCCTTATTCGGCGTCATTGATGTTGTTTTATTGCTGAATGATTTGCAGATGTTGGTCTTCGTTACATTAGCAGTACTACGTCGATGAGAGGAATCGATATGACTCAAGAACAATCGTTTATTGTTTACGACCTTAAAATACTATCAGCAACTAATATTCCTACAAGGTTGTTAAAATCATTTACAAGATGCAAAATTGAACTCTGGTGCACTGTAATAGGGTTCTCGGTAAGTTCTTCTTAGTAAGTACTACAACATTAATTTAAAGTAATCTGGATTTTTTTGTTTTTAGGCAAATGGGCTTAAATCGGGGTTATTGTATATTCGTCACAAAGTAAATTCATCACATTTTTGTACTCTCCATACATTTAAAGTAAATTCGTCACATGCATTAAAAAATATATGTTAATTTGTCATAGGTAGGTAAGGGTTACTGTAAATTCGTCATAATTTCTCATTTTACATACTTTTTGCATAAAGTAGCGATAGAAGGCAAACTTATAGATTTTGAGCGCTTGAAATGAAAGAAAAAAATCTTAAATTATAAAAGTACAGGTTATAATTTAAACTACAAAAAAATTACAATTAACAATGCAAAAGCCTACATCTCTCTTTTCTCCTGCACTCTTGCACACGCTATCACGCGCTCGCTCGATCGCTACATCTAATTAATAACTAAATAATTATAATGTGGGCAAATCAGCTACTTGAGAAATATTGTTGAAATTAATGATGTTAATGAAAAATAAATAACGTTTTTATTCTACTTATTGTTTGATTTTTTCCGTTGTCTATACTGAAAATAACGACGTGACGAACTTACAATAATCAAAATTAATATAATGAATAGAACTTTAGAAAATTAGAACTGTGACGAATTTACACATACTATTTTCCGTAACGAATTTACTTTGTGACGAATATACAATAACCCTTAAATCGGAACCAGTCTACGTTAACACGTGCATGTAAATATTATGACAATGTCAAAATTTTTACAACGGCATCAAAATTAAATCAATTCTAGGTAAATTTTATTATTAAGAAACCATATAAATGTAGTATGAAAATATTTATATTTGCAAATGATAACATGAGAAATCTCGACTTTTGCATATTCTTACCTATCACATCGTATAGTTCCGACGTACATTAAACAATATTTTTTACACAAAAAATTTAGTCGAAGAGTTAACGAAATTGCTTAAATAGCTTGTTATGATGATTATCAAACTTGATAACTTACTAAACGCTTTTCATAATGAAAAAAATGTTTTACTTTTAAACTTTCAAAGATAACCTAATTAAGAGGTTATCTTTTAACTTTTTTCTTTGAAACATGAATTCGCAATTTAACCCTATTTTGTCATTTCGTTAGTATAAATACTAAAGAAATATACGCACTGAATTAAGTACGGCCTGTTTTTTAACCTTTGTTTTTCAGGGTTCCGTACCCAAAGGGTAAAAACGGGACTTCGCTGTCTGTCCCTCTGCCTGTCACCAGGCTGTATCTCAAGAGCCGCGATAGCTAGATAGTTTAAATTTTCACACATTATGTATTTTTATTGCCGAAATAACAACAAATACTAAAAACAAAATAAAATAAATATTTAAGGGGCTCCAATACAACAAACGCATTTTTTTTTGCCCTTTTTTGCTCGATTTAAATAATGGCAACAGGTAGGCACTTGAAATATTTAGAAAACACTCAGTTGTATTTTTACTTTAATAATAAATAATAAAATTAAAATGAAATATTATTTAAAGGAGGCTCCCATACAAAAAACATTTACCTAGGCAATGGTACGGAACCCTTCGTGCGGGAGTCCGACTCGCACTTCGCCGGTTATTTAACTAAAACCGAAAATATGACAAAAAAAACTAAACAAGGCAACATGCTCCACATCCACAAAGTTTAATAAACAAACTACCTACTTATTTTAAAGTATTAGGGGTTAAAGTATGAAATTGCCGTTTTGTATGGACGAAATCAAGAAAAGTAATTTTTCCATACTAACATTTTTTTAGTTTTTTTAAAAACGCCTGAACCGTTTTCGATCCAATAAAGGTGAAAGTTAGATGGTTATAAAGCTACGCATTATAAGTATTTAAATTTCTGAAAATCAAAGTATATAATACAAAGATACTTAATTGAAGCAAGAAGGTCAGCTGACACATTGTAAGGGGTCTTTTCAACGACCTTCTTTGAAGTAATAGGCACTAGTATTGCATTTTTTTTTTAGTCAAAAGTTACTTTATTTAGTTTTGATACAATACAAAAAGAATTACGAAATAATACGACTATACTTAAGAGCTATAAACAAAATAAAAAGTGGGAAAATAATCGGCAATTTCATACTTTAACCCCTATTAAAATGCTTAACTTTATTAAAAGTCCCGGGATTTCATTTGTATGAATGTATTTGTATTCGCCACAAAAGATACGGTCGGATTTAGGATAGAATAAATATTCAAGGATCATAGGATAGTTTGGACACGTATACTGGGACTTACAACGTTCTCCCTCGGGAACCTGGGAAATTCCTTACCTTTTGTTAGGGTACATGATTTTGTTCTTGTTCACTTTTATTGGTTACGAAATTTAATAAGTGTTGCTCTCTATAGATCTTTGATTTTATATACCGTAGCTTCAGAAACACGTTCACTATGCTAAATTTGAAAATCTGCCAACAAAAAAGTCACCAATTAAAAGCTAATAGTTTTAGGTTTGCAGAGTGTACTGGGAGAAAAATAATAGCATCACTCTTCTTGCCTGTAATATGGATGTCGTAAGAGGATATCAGGAGGACTGCCATAAACGGTGCATTAGCGTATTCTCTCTACCATTGGCTGAATTGCTATCGCCAGTCAAGAGTTGCTATAATGCCATGGTCTTATGGAGAGGCTCGTATTTCAGCAATGGACTGATAGTGCTGGACTAGACATCTTCAAAATGAACAATCTTGGCAGGCGGGTTGGCGTGCTCGTCTCCTAGGCTGGTGATGATGATTTAACTAAATATGTAAATATAAATGTGGACAACATCACATACATTGTTGTTAACCCAATTTGAGTAGCTATTTGAATTACCTACATGTGTTTTGGGAATCAGAATAACGAAGGTACCACAAACACCAAGACCCGAAAAACTGTAGCAAAACACTTTTTTCTACATTGACCTGTCCGGGAATCGAACCCGGGACCTCGGAGCAGGCGACACATTGAAATCCTATTGTGTACACCTGCACTCCGCCACGTAGGTCGTCATCGTCAGGTATCAATTAAATATTATAAATTTTGCCGCTAAACCATAAAAAAATAATAAGCATTCGCACATTACTCATTCAAACGAAAACCAACAAATCGTTATCTCTGGATTATTCCCGCTTTTTTCACAGGACTCGGAAAACAGACATCTGCTACCCGGGGTCGTTGACTTGCCTTAAATTTTTCCACCTGTATTTTTAATTCAATTGCGGTTTCTGGACTTGTTCGGAAGGTTTACTGTTCGGTGTCTTATTGTGATTTCGTTGTTTTTTTTAAATTTTATTTTGATATATTTCATCCCAGTGTTGAGCAAAGATCTCCCCCAAAACTTTTCAGCTTTCCAATTTACTAGAAAGTAGGTCAAATCAAACTCACCATAATTATCACCAGATATACACTTTTCCAAAAGTAGGATTTTAATCTTGTGTTACTTCGTAAATTTAGTCATATGATAAATTTGATTACACTTCATCATAACTATATCTGAAATTGATAACACTCGTAACTACTGTCGATCGAGGGCTCAAAAATAACTTAAAAGTCATATAAATAACATTTTAATACGTATCATTTCATTTAATTATTTTTTTTACAAAATTAATGGAATAAACCAACGATAGACTAATTACTGTACACATTTAGGTGTTTGTCAAAGCCTAGGCTATTTTGAAAGTTAATTATAAAACAGATCGTCTAACTAAAACCATGATTAGCTTGTAAGATACAAGGCTAATATAAAAATTTTGCCTTGGTTTCCGTTTTGAAGAAGGACGTAAATACCAAACAAGTGTTGCAGAATAATGTATTATTTAATTTAGTTGCTTAGGGTTTCTTAAATTTGTTAAATAAGAAGTATGAATTTTTAAGCCCCATAATTCATAGAGATTTAACATTTAATGCTGTGACGAACGATTTACATATAAAGATGCATCATGCTTGATACTACACAGTTCATGTTAAACTTGTAGTGCAGTCTTTAAATAAGTACACCTCTACTCGTCTAACGATAGTCGTAAAACTAAAGGAGTACTGCGAGTAGAAGACAGCAGCTTCTTTTATCCACTATAAGTAAAACTGTGAATGCCTACCAGCTGGGTGCGATTATGGC
The DNA here is from genome assembly GCA_949315895.1 of Anania crocealis. Taxonomy (NCBI): domain Eukaryota; kingdom Metazoa; phylum Arthropoda; class Insecta; order Lepidoptera; family Crambidae; genus Anania; species Anania crocealis. The sequence goes on from OX438863.1 coordinate 15,614,374, forward strand.
AAAATTCTCCTATTGGCTCTCCAAAAGAAGGATACAATCTTTTGCATCCTTCTTTAGCCTGGGTTAAGGTAGACTGACGTGGGCTTTTGACGAATATTTGAGTCCGTTCACGCCTAACGAGTCACATATAACTCGGCAGTTTGCTCAATTTCACAATGTATGTGCAAAAGCATTTCCCGCCTCAAGGTGTCAGCACCTAAAACAATACGTTGCCGTGTGTTGCCGATCAAAAATATATAAACACCATCTCATTTCATCCTATGGCTGTCGTAAAAGCTGAAGAGTCACTGCCAGAAGAAAACTGCTGGTCAACAATATCTCTCTACCATCAGTACCATCAGCGCTTCGAACACCAAATCCACAAGTGTTGATCAAAGCAAAATCCATGCTAAAAGTAAATACTTCCTTCTTCTATTTCAAGCAAATTCCACTGAAATGGTGTCACTTTTCCTCAGACGATTACGTTTTCCATTAAGTTTATTGTGTCAACTCAAACACTCATCTAATTTGCTAGAGAACGTGAGCAAAGTCATCGTTAAATCGTCGACAAACCAATTAGAACTACTCTCGTAAGAGTTAGTTATTTCAAGATTTCTACCATGTACCTCGTTTTGATATTGGAAATTCATAAAAAACCGGCCGAGTGCGAATTGGACTCGCGCACGAAGGGTTCCGTACCATCGATTAGGTAAACAACAGTAGGTACATAAATTTAGTTAATGTAGCGCCTACCTGTTACGATTTATTGATATCGAGCAAAAATAGGAAAAAAATTGCTTTTTGTTGTATGGGAGTTCTTTTTAATTTTTTAGTGGTTTTAGTATTTGTTGTTATTGCTGCAACAGAAATACATAATAACACATAAACACTCATACTAAAATATTTATTTATAATGCAAAATACAGTTCATTTTAATATTACACATAATACATTCATTCATCACACTTGCACATCATTATTTCAAACAAAATTAATTGCACGAGCAAACCCGCGTGATACTCGTAGTATGCGGCGAGTGTTGTAGGTATATCGATGCGCTATAGTTACGCGCGAACACCGCGCACCGATCGAAAGTTCGTTCGACTCCTGCGCATTGCGAATGCTCGCCAGTTAAGAGAACATTGTTAGACATTAACCCGTGCTCCTCGCCGCGCGCCGATGCCTTGCCTACGCGCTCGGTTACGTAATTTGCTATCCGTTTCATTGTGCGCGTTCATCTTTTTGTGTTTCGTGCATCGTACTTTGCTTTCTACTGTGTAAATTCGCCTTCTATATGTACTCCTTCTTGTATAATCTGTGTATTGTGAATAACCGATATTGATACTGCAATTGGACTAGCTCACTTTAATTCCACACACACACAATTAACCGGAAGTGGCCCAAACACTTACATACTCTGCATAGAAGTTGACATCAAAATAGCAAGGCATACCTTAACCTGTTTAGCGTTCATGATGAGGTTCCCCGGGGTCATAAAAAGGTTATTCATACAAATCTTTTAAAAGGATAACGTCCTAGCACGATGAATCCCACACAACCCGTTACTTAATAACATCGCACCTACGTCACGGAGGTTGTAACAAGATTCTCGATCCCGACCTTTGATACGATATCATAGGTATAGAAAACTCAGCTGATAAATTTCGAATACAATTTATTCGTGATGTAAAAGATCGAATAACCAATATGGGATCTGTATGGGATGAATGTAATTTAGGGTATTTTTTGATAATTAATAATGAAGAAAATATCTAGCGTTATAGGCAGATATTGTAACTTTAAGTTGCAAAACGTATAGATTGTATAAAACTCCTTTTATTTGTGAAAAAATATTGTCATTATACAAACTATTTGAACATGTGGTCTGTGATTTGAACAAAGATTTGGGAAAGATTCGGTCATTCAAAGTTTAAGGAAAGTACCTATTGTCGGTCTATTTCAATAGTACCTACTCATTTATCATTTTAACAGCTTTAGTATTCAAGTTTGGAGTAATTTGGGTCCCAAAGTTTGTTGAAAAGATAAAGATACTATATGCATCATTTATCACAAAGATTACTTGATTTAGACCTGATGTGCACTTAAAACATGCTTCAATGGGAAGAGTAGCCTTCACGAAATCAAATATTGACACACTTGACTTGTTGTGTATAATTGACACCTCTCAATGTAAAAAGATAAACCTTAAAAAAAAAAAGAATCGGTTATGTATAAGATTTCTTTAAAACGATTACACGAATTACTCTGTGGTGGTAGTGTAAGATATTGCACCAAGTGCCATGGGCATAAAATAAAAGAATTTACATTATTTTTTTTACTTACATACGACATAGAATGTTAAGTTCACTGGAATTTATCGAACCAGCACCATAATATCGTCAATAAAGGTTACCTATGTAGATATTGAAAAATTTTCAAGTAATTAATATTCCCCACATATTACAAAGTAACTTCATAACAATTGATCAAATTGTAACGATCACTGTTAATTACACTAGGACAAAAGCATTATTTCCACATAATCACACAAACATAAAAAACATTTTACTAAATTTTTTTAAGCAGAATAAATGAAAATAAACTTGCCGTGGACGAGACAGTTTTACCATAGGGAAAGAAATATACGTTTTACTTAAGGTTGTCACAAGAAAAATAGCGAGATAAATTGACGTCTTCGCGCTGAAAAGAAATAGCCAACAACGTGTTTGTCTGCTAATAGAAAAGTTACATGTTCTCGTAGCATTTTTCTTACTTTGCCTTAATTATGTTCTTTGTAATTAGGGCCCAGTATTTAGGTAGTTCTAGTTGACATGTGGTGACGGCACAAATTGGTTAGGTAATCACATGGGTGTAGTAAGAGTGGTGGTTGTGGCAAAATCATTCCTTTAGAAAGGTCTATTTCCAGCAGTGGGCATATATTGGGTGGTGATAATTATGAAGAGGTTAAAAATATCTATCACATAGATGAAATAAAAGACAACAAACCCTTATAATTATATGTATTTGTCTGATTGTCTTTGAATTTTATTATTTACGGCCGGTCCTAATAACCTATCTATATTCAGTTTTCGCATATCGGTAGACAGACAGACGGTGACAGATAGAAAACAACTTCTATCTTTGTTTCTCTGGACGGCAAAATCAGAGATAGATACTGTTCCCTATCTTCGAAATGTTAAAACTGGCGATAGATTGATTTTTGGGACCGGCCGTTAGGGAAGATCGGGTATAATACATTTGACGACCTCCGTGGCGGAGTGGCGTACACACCGGTTTTCAAGGTGTCGCCTGCTCCAAGGTCCCGGGTTCGATTCCCGGACGGGACAATGTATGAAAAAACGGTTTTTCTACATTTTCTCGGGTCTGGGTCTTTGTGGTACCTTCGTTGTTTCTGGTTTCCAAAATACGAGAGTTTTCAATAGTTACTCAAACTGTAAATAACAGCCTATAATCATCCCACTGCAGGGAAAAGGCCTCCATCATTGAAAAAAAAAACTGTAAGAACAACTTGATTGAGTGTGGTTCCTCAGATCATATAAAGAAATAGATATGAAATGGGGGCGTGGCGCGTGCGAATCCAATATGGGCAAACAGAACTATTGCACTCCGCCGGTGCGGAGGATGGATGTTTTCATTAAATATTTCGGTAAATATTTAATGAAAACATCCATGTAACGATAATTGTATCGGCACAATATACATTGAAAGCTTGATACTAACTAGCTGTGTTGTGAGTACTATGCGATTGCGCAATGTATCGAGGTTTAATCGAAGCGTTCACTGCCGGACATGTGCGTCCCGACCACACTTTGTAGCGACTCGCTAATTTGCACACACCAAATGAGGCATTGTGTAAGCGAGTAAGTGGTAGCCGCTGTGATTGGGTCCATGTTTGTGTGCGCACCAATGAGCGTTTTAAATGATATAGTGTGATCTTTATGCTTACAACAGTGTTATTGTAGTTGGGTTGCACACATAAATAATCCGGAAACACGGGTTCGCTAAGCATTTCCAAACAATTTCATATCTCCTTCTTTATATAATCTGAGGTGGTTTCTGTGAATCAGCTGTTTTTTAATCCTTTTTGCTTATTTGGTAACAATAGGTATATATTTTAAGCCTCTTTGAATGACGCAACATTAAATAGATTAAAGTTTTGACAATCAGGCCAACTGTCTCGATAGTCAATTATCCCACTACTAAGTGTTTCCATTTAATTCTGTTCTACAGGCATTAATTGCGTTAATTAGTAGATATTGATGTACAGTCTGAAGTCCGGTTGTACTCATTAGTGCAATAAATTTAATTAAATCAATAATGGGAACCGAATTTGTGTGTGAACTTCATATGACTGAAAACGATTGACCGTTGTATTTTTTTGTATTAGGGGTTAAAGTATGAAATTGCCGTTTTGTATGGACGAAATCGAGAAAAGTAATTGTTCCATACTAACAATTTTTTAGGATTTTTAAAAACGACTGAACCGTTTTCGATGCAATTAAAGGTGAAAGTTAGATGGTTATAAAGCTACGCATTATAGTATTTAAATTTCTGAAAATTAAAGTATATAATACAAATATACTTAATTGAAGCAAGAAGGTCAGCTGACACATTGTAAGGGGTCTTTTCAACGACTTCCTTTGAAGTAATAGGCACTAGTATTGCATTTTTTTTAGTCTAAAGTTACTTTATTTAGTTCTTGATACAATACAAAAAGATTTACGCAATAATACGACTATACTTAAGAGCTATAATAAAAATAAAAAGTGGGAAAATAATCGGCAATTTCATACTTTAACCCCTATTATTATTTTCCATGATCATCGTAATATCATTCGACATAAGTTTTGTTTTGCCGAACTACGTTTCACCTTATTTCTAAGTAACTATTTTCTACCGGTCGAAGACTCCTGTAAACTTTTTTCTTTTTGGCATTTTCAGGAGATACGAGTATTTTAGCAATACTTTCACTCCACTAGAAATATTAAATATCCACTATTATCCGTGGTAGTACACCACATATTATAATCCGTGGCACTTTAGCCCATTTGTTATTTCCATTTTTTCGTTTTCCTTTTTAAGTGTATTCATGTAGTTAATACTTATCTGACCAACACTGTAGCTTGTTATTAGCTTGTAGTTATTACTTTCCTAAATCTGTAAAAATGTGAAAGCTGTAAGCTATCCTAAAAAATGAAAACAAATGAAAATAAAATAAAATAATGAATGTTTCATTTAGTTTTGGTTCGGTTAGTACAGCGACCACTCTTGGTCTTGGTCTCAATGGTCTTAGTGAATAACAAGTGTTTTTTTTAAGTGGTCGTTAGTATATCAATTTTAAATTTAAACCGAAACATTTTTATTTTCATCACAACAAGAACCTTTTCACCGTTACCGGGCGTTGTTCTATACGCATTGATAAAAATACCGCTATAAAACGGAAATAGATCATAATTTGAAATTCAAAGCCTGGACTGTCCATTAATTTTATTAGCAATCAAACTATCGATAAATATTAAAAACTTTTATGACGAATAAAATCGCGGAATATATTCCGCTATTGAATCGACGGCCACTTCGGTATTCGCGGTCGTAAATCTATATGTAGCCTTCTTCCGCTTCTAATTTGTATGTTAGGGTTATAAAATCAATCCTATGCCTCCTATGGAAGAAGCATGATGCTTCTGCATACGGACATAGAACAGATAAAAGTTTTTTACGCAGCTCACTACTTGGCAGGGTGCCAATAGCCTATAAATGCGTGACGCATCATAGCGTAGTTAGAACGGCAAATAAGTCAAAAAAAATTTTTTAAGACGTGTCACTTTTGCAAAGTTTTAGATGCCAAATTATTTGTAATGTGTGGTGTTGGCACAAGAACACCATCAAACTTTCTTGTGATATGGGTATTGGGTATCGTCTAAAGTGTCTCAAGAAGTAGGTACTGCCAGAAGAAGATGTTTCCATCATCCCAAGGTTCTTTCTAAAATTGGCTAAACTGCAAACGTCAACCCCGTTTGCCAAGCGTGGCCTATGTCTGACACTCTTACTTATACAGACAGTAAAAATTATGATAAAAGAAAAAAATCTAAAAGTCTCAAATAAGACTCCAATGGCAAGTCCGCTCATGACAATTATTCATGATTTGCATCGGTCCCTTTGTTTTATAAATTTTTTGAAATAGTCTAATCTAGTTTACTGTAGGGAAGGAGTTCATAATAAAATGATCTTGATCAAAACAAAAAATAAATAATAATATCGAAATCCTTCAAAAACATTCAACGTAAATTAATAAAAATTGTAAGCTTTCCATAGTCTGAGAAAGTAACAGGTTTATAACTACGAGTAAGCATTTAGGCAACAAGAGTAAAATTTAAAATATTGTATTATAGTATCTTTACAATTTTACTAAAGATTGGCTGCTCCATTCGTGATGTGACACATCCGCAAAAAGTATCCTCGCAGTAAAGCGGAGAGTTACAATAGCTTCCTTTTGTTTGCGTGTTTCAGCGATATCCTAGGAAAATATTTGGTCCATTAAAATAGAAGACTGTTGACAGGATTTAGTCAGCGGGACTTGTGTAGCGTGAAGGCTAATCATTGTCACAGTGTGGTTAGTATCACTTTAGCGAAGAACTATAAACAACTATTACTTACTTACCTAGGAACTTTCCACTATATATTTTTTTAAGTTTATTTGTGTTTTACATTTTTTATAGTCTTTTAAGAATACTTACTTTAGAGACATTGTATGTCATGTATTATTTAATTTTGTTCAGAAGACCCGGAATGGAAATAGGTGTTTGAGTTGTAAATAAAAGGAAAGCTGCCACGGAAAGTTCAACTCTGTATGTCTGTAACTCTGTAATCCATATTTTATATATTAAGAATATACGATTAATTTTCCTTAATCATTTCTTGATAAACCTTAATAATTGAAATTGAATGAATATTAAAGGACATAATAATTACTATACACACAGCTTTAGCAATATCAGTCACTTTTTACTTTTCAAATAAACAAAAAATTGTACTTCATACGCCAGAGACGTCATTGCAGTAGTTTTTAAGTAAAGGATTTATAATTTTGACGATTAATTCAGCTGTTTTAGTTATTAGAACAAGAGATACTATATTTTATATATTTTATTATGCAAAAAGCACCCTTAACAATTTAATCTAGAGTTCATCGCACTATTACAACGAACAATAAATTTACTGTAGCAAGCCGTATCGTAAAAATATGTCTTCATTTTTATTTCGGATTTGGGGATTGATCGTAACTTTTTCTTGGAGCATAGGAGGCGACATTTCCCGAGAATTGGAGTCCTTTATTTAAAGTGGAGATTTCTTAACAATTCATACCTTTTCCTTTCTATTGTAATTCTGAAGCGACAGGTGGGACCCTTAAGCCTCTTACAAGGCAACATTTGAATAATACTGGAGACCTATGTAAAACGTTTAGGTGTTTTTTTTTCGGGATGACTTATTAACAAGTGTTGTACCCGATTCAAACAAATTGAGGATACATGCTCTTTATTTTGGACAATGTCAAACAAAAATCATATCTTATAATTTAACAGATAAAATGAACAACATTTATTATAATGGAATTAAATTTTTTATTACATTCACCGATAGAGATACAAAAAACCCGGAATCTCAGGCTTGGTGTCTATCGTGATAACCGGTGTGTCAGCCACTCTGACACGGAGATAGATTCATAATAATAAGGTACTTCATTCAATATTATTTACACCTTTACACAACTCATATCAATGATATCTCGTTAGTATTTTATTTAAACATAGCGTCCCGCCGGTGTCCCTATCCACTTGGGAAGTGGCTATATCTCATTTATCTCCTTAAAGATATCACTTAAGTTTCGCAATAGATACTTATTATTTTTATAACAATTTAACAAAATTTTGATAGCCCATATTTCAATCCCGTTACAACATCTTTAATAAATAGTTTCAAGGACCATAACAAACTCGACAGCAACATTTCGTCTTAATTCCATCCACCTCTCAAACCGATTTAGTACCCAACTCGTCCAATAAAAAATTGAGTTCCAACTGTTCCAGCGTGTTTCTAAAATAGATCAATCATTTTAAGTAAAAAGTTAATTACAAGTTTTATATCGATATCTATAGAACAAACAAAATGTTTATGAAAACCAAAATAAGAAGTCATCGCTACAGCATTCGCAGTGTGGGGTCTGACCTTTGCTTTATTAAAGTTCAATATGATAAACCATGCTAGAGATTTCTTAATACAACCGATTACGTTGATAATATTAAATGTGTCGTGCTTTGAAGTCCCAATTTATAATCATATCGAAATGACTCAGAGTTTAAAATACCACAGATTATTGGTTGAATGGCACCTACATTGCAATTTTGTAACATAGAATTTTATCAGTAGTTATCACGAAATAAGCCACTAATATGATAGGCGAGCAACGACTTTTTCGCTTTGTTATTTATTTCTCATGTTCTGAAACTCTGTTATATTAGTGCTAAGCAACGATTGTCGGTGATTTGTTCTGTAACTACCGACTCAAAATTAGTGTTTTATTTCGTTGTTTTCGACGGTTCAATTTGCTGTTTATTTTTAGTTATTTGTAAGCGCGTAAAGCCTATTTTTGAATTTTTAGGTTGATATTGTTTTTTGAATTTTTAGGTTGAAGATAGCGACTTCGAAAATTAGAAAATTGCTGGATGCAGGTGGCGTGGCACCGATAGGCGTGGATATCCTTAAGAGAAGCCTTAGTCCAACAGTGGACTTCATTAAGCTAAGATAATAATGGTGATAGATACGTAATACTTAGACTATTGGTAAAATTTCACTTAAATACTATCCAAAACAACATTATTCTAATTACATACGTCCCTTTTACCAAATTATACAGTTCCTGTCGGCTAGTTCTTATCTACACCATTACGGGAACAAATTATACACTAGTTAATTATGTGCACTGTATACTGCAGTGGCTGTTAGGTGAAATGACCCAAATTAACATACAATACCCACTAACTCAATATCAGTAAGGGAATCATTTACATGAATGAATGTTTATGTATTGCTTTAAATCTAAGTGTAAATCAAGTTCGAATGTGTTTCAAATCTAACGTAGGCTTGTTGACATATAAAGTATTTTCGTATGCTTTCCTTTGTGGCCATGTTTCTACATATGACCCTACAGAGTGCCTAAGTGCGTATATGCATGTATGTCTGTCAGCTGTCATTATGAATTGTATGTTGATGGCATAGTGAAATGATTGAGCTTTCTTATTTCTTTCGCTAATGGTGTACCTGAAAGCTGGTACTTTGTTTATTATTTTTCATGCACCTTTAAGCTGACGGAAAAAGGCCGTCACAGCTTCACCGGACGGTTAAGCTTGTGCGGAAGGCACTCGGTAAAAGGCAATCGGCTTGCGGGTGCTTTCTGCGCGGGCCTGGTCTGGTCTTTTAATATAAACCCAAAGCTTCTGGGATATTTTATACACTATTTTCCGTAAAATCCAATACAAAAGCAGTGTTTGTTGTAATTGAATAACTGAAACGTAGCTCTGTTTGACTGTCTCGCTTCCACACCTAAACAACTGAACTGTGAATTTTGCAACAGATATAGAATAAACCTGGAAAAAGACATAGGCTGACCAAAGTATTCTACGTGAATGAAGTCGCGGGCACAAGCTAGTAAAATATAAATTTTAATTGCAAAGCTCTTCTTCAACAATTACGATTAGGCCAAATCCTATCAGTTTTCATCCATTCCTCAATTAGTCAGTTTGAACACGCGACCGCAATCCTGTATCTGGAGTAGTGATCATGAAAATATACGATCCAACGTAGAACTGAGACGGTGCAGACGCGGCGACGCCCAATAAACAAATCTAACCGCATCGACTGTTGGATACGAGTATACTTTGCGAAACTTGGAAATGAAAATTGTTATCATTTTAGGTGATTGTAGCATAAGAGCAAATGAAATCTAGTTCACTGTCTCTGACATAGCGAGTTGGCGGGTGAAGATTTAGGAAAATCAATCACTTTGTGTGCCGACCTTAGCAGAATAGCACCAACTTTACTTTTTCTATTATTATCAGTAAGCGGCGACAAAAGGAGTAGGTACTGATGGAAGAAGACGCGATTTTTCCCTAGAATTGCCCAAACGACAAACATACGCGAGATACGCGTAAAAATTACAATAAATTTGTACAATGAAAATACAAAATTTTATATTTTACTTGATGTTACTTATAAACTTATTCTAAGCTTATAAATAAATGTCTATTTTGTACTAACTCTTTACATCATGTGGTAACTGATATTATACAATTTTATTTTATGTTTATTTTATTTTATTTAATTAAGGCAAACTTACAACCAAACATATTAAATACAATTACAATGCACTATAAACTTGTCTTTATCCATATCCATATGTTACCCTTAACGTAGTTTGTTTTCATAATTCCAGTTTGATTATAAAGGGGCGCCCCGTTGGTCTAGTGGTTTAAATACCGGGCCAAGATCTCGGGGTCCCAATCCCGGGTCAGGCAACAAAAAGTTTCGAATTTTCGAACGTTGCTCGGGTTTGTGATCACCAACCCGCATTTGGCAAGCGTGGTGATTCTGCCAATACACCCATCATTGCTGTGGTAACTTGAATTTAATGATGGAGGCCTTTTCCCTGCAGTGGGATGATTATAGGCTGTTACTTTACTTTTTTTTTTATAAAGGGGCACCTTAAACCTACACCCGTGTCAGAAGTCCCGGGAGCTACTCGGAGTTTCTCTTTCTGTCACACGGTGGACCCGGCACCCGCACGGTGAATCCATGGAACGCTAAGAAGTTTGTCTCTTAAGTTGTGTCTTTCTATTCAATTACTGTATTCAGTTTTTAGCTTATTGTTATGATGAATTTCTATATGAAAATATCAACAGATAGACATATTTAAATAGTGAAAATTGCATGTGTCCATATGACGAAGCTACATATACTAGTGGCAGGTTGTGTTGTTAATGTAATTCTTATAGGTACCTCATTCAGACTAAATCATAAAATATTTATTTTAAAGGACATTGCCAGGGTTTGGCCCAAATGCTGCCCAGGTATTAAATTGGGATCGTGGTATTATATTACTTAAAAATAAAATAAAGAAAACCTCATTCAGACTAAATCATAAAATCTTTATTTTAAAGAACATTGCCAGGGTTTGGCCCAAATGCTGCCCAGCCCCCTTACTCTTGAATTTTATTTAATTTCGATCTCGATTCGACCTAGCCAAAATCTGAATAAACTCAATCGAATCGAAATCAAAATCAAGTCAAGATCGATCTAAAATAGCGATCCGTTAAACATTTTCGGTTGATGATGTAATCACCATCGACTCACAGGTTTAGGTTCACTTTTCAGAGTACCAAATCACTGATTCTCGACGTCGATTCGATTTTGATCGTAACTCGAACTTGTCAAGAGTAAGCCTGCAGGTATTAAATTGGGATCGTGGTATTATATTACTTAAAAATAAAATAAAGAAAAAACAAATTGGTCCCAGACAAAAAAAGAACAGGTCATGTTATTAGTGAATTTTATAACTATACTATTACAGTACAATAAGTAATAGTCACTGCCACTGCTGTTACCAACTGATTACTTATGTTAATTAAAGTGATTATTAATTGGAAAATATTACTGTTCCTGATTAATTATGTTAATTAATGTAATTATCGATTGATTAATAACATTGCTTTAAATAAATAGATGTAAAACTATAGCAGTAGACGTTCTGTGGCTGATATGATGATGATGATGTAAAACTGAAGTAATAATTATTCAATAGTTGGTTTTTATTGTCAAATTAATTTTTCTTACATAAATAATTCACTAAAAACATTTTTTTTCTCTTGACTCCTGGGATAGATTTTCGAGTGCTTTGGTTTACAGGTTAGGGTTGGCCTGAGGAACAAAATGCACCATGCTTCATTCTGGGCAGCACTTGAGCCAACTTCCATACAAGGATTGGCAATGTCCTTTGTTTTATTTAGATGATTATTTTGTCTCTTAGTTTCAGAATTATTAGTGTCTTTCCATATCTTATGTAATTATTTATTCCATTAGTAATAAAAACTAAATCAGACGAATCGATGTTATGATAGCTATTAACCTACTTTTAAAGTCCGTTAGTATTATCAGAAAATGGTTTGCCGGATTCTCATCTTTATGTCACAGTATGCGTAGTAGGTATTGGAATGGGATTTATGCAATGTTTTTGTAGAAAGACAGATTAAAGATGAAATAAATGTTGTTTTGTTTACGGTTCAGTTGGTTTCGGTACAGTAAGTTTTAACCTCTTTTTCGGTGAAGTCATTGAAATACCCGTTGGTCTAGTAGTTCATTATACCGGACCAAGATCTCGGGGACCCGGGTTCGATCCCCGGGTCGGACAACAAAAAGTTTCGAATTGTCAAACATTGCTCGGGTTTGTGATCACCAACCCGCATTTGGCAAGCGTGGTGATTATGCTAGCAGTACACATAGCATTGCCAGGCGTCCGAATAATGCCGGACATAGGTATATGTATAGGCTTTTTTGTATCGTGTCCGGCCAAAATAAACATTGTCCAGCTTTTGTTAGGCTTTTTACATTTACATTGATTTATGATAATAATCAAAAAAGCTTGATTTTAAATAAAAAATGTTTGTACCTATTAATACCGAGACACAAAATCCTCAATAATGTAGGGTGTCCGGCACAGAACATAGAACCTCTTTTCCATGTTCTTTGGTGTCCGGCCTTTCTACTCAACTGGCTGGTCTGTCCGGATTATATTAGGTTTGGCGATATGGCAACCATAAACTGTACTTACACATCATAACTGTGGTAACTTTAAATTCAATAATGTAGGCCTTTTTCCTGGAGTGGGATTTTAGCCTGTTAGGTACTTTACTTACTTTAAATAGGAATATGTTTTACTTTATTCTTAAGATGGGTGCTTACCCATAAGGGCTTCTTTAAGAGATATAAAATGCAATGCAATTTGATGAAACAACGCTGGCTTACAGCGATAAGAATATGCTTGATAAATTGACGCCTATGACGTAGTGTCTCGGTGGCTAAATGGTCAAAGCGCCGCGCCCGGCATGCGAGGAGATAAGAGTTCGAGTCCCGCCTGAGACCTAATTTTTCAAGTTTAAATAATGATATTTATTTATTGTTAGTGCCGAAAGTAGTGTGCTAACGTTTGTTCTAACCAAAATAGTTTTAAAAACCTGAAATCAAAAGCTGTTAACCACCATTTTTAATTTAAAACTCCTTTGCATAGCTTACAGTTTTCATGTCATGGTCTAATAAATGTAGCGATATGATTCGACCGCGCGGAGTCTGGAGTCCGGAGCAGAAGCTCGATTGAGGACTTCTATATACCTACTTGTAGCATTTCTAAGAGAAACACGACACTCAAACTAGCTTTTCTTGGCTTCGGAAAAATCTTTTAACCCTTAACCTCTCTAAAACCACCTACCTTAGATTCATAAATTATGATAGAAAATCGGCTAGCTCAGATTATTTGCTAAAAGCGCATTCATGTACCACCGCACCGTTTGATAAAAGCATCACCTGTATTTGCCCTGCTATAGCCAGATCAAACCAGAATAAATACTTGGGAGTTTTGTTTGACGAGAGACTTAGCTGGAAATCTCAAATAGAGGTGTTGTCTGGACGGGTTAAGAAGCTCATTTATGTGTTCAGAAGGCTGAGATGTGTGGGGGACAGAGATCTTCTTAGAAAAGTTTACATTGCGCTTGCGCAATCTCTCCTGTACTATTGCATTGATACCTGGGGTGGGGCGTGTAAGACTTTCCTTATTCAGCTGGAACGGGCTCAGAGATCTCTTCTGAAGGTCATGTTCTTCAAGCATTACCAACACTCCACTGCACTACTCTACTCAGACGCACAATTACTTACTGTGAGACAGCTGTACATACTTTCCGCTGTTCTAAATAAACATTCACAAACACCATTCGACGGGAAGATGTACAATTCTAAGCGAAGGAAGGATAAGGTTTGTGTAGTAAAAAGATGTAGCACAGTGTACGCGCATAGACAACACGATTTTCTTGCTCCTTTCCTATATAATAGAATTAACAAAATTTTGAATATACATCCACTAAGTTTTAAGCACTGTAAAGTCATTTTAACTAATTACTTACTAAATCTAGATTATGACGAAACCGAGGCACTTTTGTTTATTCAAAAGTAATTATAACTTACCATTTTTAATTAAGTTCTACCATAGAAAATCTATTTTTAGATGATGTAGGTAATACAAATTTCCTTTTTTCTTTTTTTTTCGCTTTATTTTCTTTTACGTTTTTTGTACCATTTTTTTGTAACGCAGTCCAATCTATGACATTGGAAGTATTTAATTGTCTACGATACAGGTTTTACCTAGCGTAAGCAGTTATCGATTCATATGTATTATACTGTTATGTTTTGTGCTAAATAAATATATTTTATTATTTTATTATTATTATTGAAACAGTAAAAAAAATGCTCTGATGTTTTATAACGAGGAATTATATAGTTTATATTTACTTATGTATCATGGGTAAACATTGTTAGACAATATTTATGTTCATAATTTCGTCTATCCGGATATTTAGATAGGATATTAATGCATGCCAAACTCTGAAAATATGCCCACAGGCTAATGATCCACTGTCCATCGCCAATAAATATAACGCTTAACAAGAAATATCTTATTATTATTACACATGGGTATTTATAATACCCTCAGATATACAAGAACAAGATTATCACCATAAAAGTACAAACGTTGTAGCGGCCTTCTTAAAATGTTAGGTTGAATGTTCATTAAGGTAGGAATAAAAAGTTAAGAGATCAATCGCGAATAGCTGTTTAAAAGTGTTATTTTTATATCTTTGGACTGTGTATCTGTATGTTTTTTTTATCTAAACGACTAGAGATATCAGAGCATTATATTATATGTTTATTTTACTTATAGTGCTTTAGTACCAGCAACAATTACAACCGGCACGCACCTTCAGTTTACCTTTGAGTTTATTTTTTAGGGTTCTCTCTTACTTCGTTGTCTGTCAGTGTGTTTGTCCATTAAGACTCTATAGACGAAAAAATGAATGCACTATAAAATCTTAATAATCTATAAAATATTTTAGCTAGCTTCGTCTTACATTGTAGATCACTCTATACTTCCATGTAACCTAGGTACTTAGTTCTTTATCATCATGCTTCATTGTAAATCATCATTATCATCTCAGCAAAACGACGCCCGCCTCAGAATTATAAGTGGCGAAAGTCCCTTCATGTCAAATATTTTTTTTCATTAATATAATAATATGTGGCTTTAGACCAGCTCAAGTGTTGAATAACAATAACTAAAACTCAAAATTCTTAAGGACCTAACTAATGGCCCGTCTTATAACCACTACATAACAACACCTTACATGTCTAAATTATATTGAGACCATGAAGTTTGATCGCCTTATAAGAACGTATCAACTATCAAAAGCAAACACGTCGAACTAATCCCGACATTAATCTGTGGTAGCAGTCACAGCTGATCCGGACAGCCTTGTTTCTTCAAAACTGTGATGGGAACAAATAACTTTTACTCTTGGCGAGTTCTGGATACTTCTGGGAAATCAAAGGGCAGCCGCATAGGAATTATTAATGGATAATATAATCAATTTACGAGCGTGAGATGAAGCTTTTTAAAACAAGTGTTCGAAAATACAAATATTTCAAAAAAGTGGGTGATTAGTGGAATTCTGTGGAGGGTAGACCCTAATACCTTTGCCTTTTCAAGTCTTAAATATCAAACGCGTTAAAATTGTAGTGGGTGTCGAGTGTTTTCATTAACAAAGGTTTTACTTTTAGAATTTTTTTGAAGAGCTGATATTTTCTATAAAGCGAGTCAAGTTAGGTATTTTATTTATCTCTTGAGTATACATGATGCTTGAAAATATATTTGTAGTATATTTCTCTCAGATGGAGGTACATAGCCAAAAAATATTGATGAAACTCCACTGGCTTACAGCGTAAAGCCTAAGGAGTTTCATCAGCTAAAGTGGATACAGCAGTGGCCTGGTAATCGGAAGGTTTTAGGTTCAAGTCTCACCCAAAGCAGTTGTCCTTATTCCAGGAATTGTATTTTAAATTGACACCATCAAATGTTTAGCTCAAAAACAATTTCAAATCATATCTTTAAAATTGTAGAAGTTTTAGGTAAGCAAAAATTGTGCGCATTGTACAATTTCATATCTTCATACCACGTTGAAAGCAAATACAGAATTTTATTCAGTTCTATTAATCCTAAACATTAAAGATTAAGAAGATTAAGAATCATTAAAGATTGATATTTCAGGTACTGGGAAACAGAATCATGGTTTGGCATTTGGCTAATCAATGACCACGCTATTCAAAATACGGCTAATGCCTAATCAAATTATTCATATTCAAATTTTCAACACAGAATTTACTTCCTTTGATGCAAACTACTAATTCAAATATTGCTGATTTCTATTTATTTTAATAGACATTCAGCGCAATAGTTTTTTTTTTCACATACTTTTAGATAAACTACGGCTTACCTAAGATTTCCATGAATGCATAATTCTGAAAATCATGAATCCAGACTGATCAGTCTGGCGTCGTATAGCCCATGAAATGGACGGACTGATGCTCTTAAATTTTAATTATATAACTATCATTAGTCCAGCTTAAATGATGAAATATTGATGGCAAACTGATATTGAAGCCCAGTTTAAGAAACAATACCGTAAATGTTACATCAGTTTCCGTTTGTGTTTGTCCTACGAAATTCTATGCTTGCACTTGGGCGGTTATATTTTATTCCAAATATTTATTTACAAATGTTAAAAGTAGATAATCGGATAGAATGTTTAAATGTAAAAACTTTGTGCTTTGATAAAATACGTAAAAACTGGTGCAAGGTAAAGGACATTTCCCATCAGGTACAGATATTGTACACCATTATAAACAACAACATCCTGCGGAGACTTACTTCTACCAAATGGGGAGCATCTCCGCATGTCTTACGGACAACCGGCATGGCTCTCTGCTACTCGGCTGGTGAATACGCCAGTCCAGTATGGAGCCGTGCCGCGCACACAAACCTGGTGGATACAGCATTAAACGACACTTGCCGGATTATTACAGGCTGTCTTAAGCCAACTCCTGCTGGTATGCTGTATCCACTAGCCGGCATCGCACCGCCGGCAGTCCGAAGACAGGTGGCTAGCTCCATCGAGAAGGAAAAAATGGAAAAAGACCCACGCCACCCAATGCACCAGTATGTCTCAGTACAGCAGAGACTAAAAAGCCGTCATAGTTTTATAAAAAATGCAGAGCCTCTCGATGACGATGCCCCGAAGACCAGACTCCGACTCTGGAAGGAGAGATACCCAACCTCACTGACTATACCACCAGCCGAAAAACTACCCCCCGGTAACAGCTTACCATGGCCGACGTGGAAGTCTATGAATAGACTCCGGACCCAAGTCGGCCGGTGTAAGGAAAATATGCATGGGTGGGGTTACAGCACATACGAGCCTTGTGAGTGTGGTACCTCTCCCCAGACCATGGCTCATTTGCTGAGCTGCCCAGCGTGTCCCACCACCTGTACACGCGAGGACTTGTACAACGCTACAGATAACGCTATCCGCGTGGCTGAGTACTGGTCCACAAAAATCTAGCGACAAAAAAAAAAAAAAAAGCCATTGTTCGATACGCTAAGAAGAAGACCATTATAAAAAATCAAGAAAAATGGACTGATTGTGGGAAAAATACAAATAATTTCAATGATCGTATAATTTCTCAAACTATAGTTGGCATTTTAA
Source organism: Anania crocealis (assembly GCA_949315895.1). NCBI lineage: Eukaryota > Metazoa > Arthropoda > Insecta > Lepidoptera > Crambidae > Anania > Anania crocealis. Next base: position 15,632,286 of record OX438863.1, read on the forward strand.
GATGGCATCATACTAAAAAAGACTGTTAATCTCAGTAGCTGTAAGATATTCCCTGTAACCTTGCCATAATCGTTCTCTTCAAGTTTTTGTCTTGTTCTGTTTGTCACGTTTATGTATTTTGAGTTATTTTTAATAGCCTATCTTTCAATTCTGAATTTGGTATTGATCAACACATTATTACAAACAAGATACTACTTGACTCCGAGATGCCTGATTTTGAAATTGTCAAAACTGACAGACGTAATGTTATCTTCGACATGATAATTTTATTGTTTTGTATTGCTATTTTCTTACTAATCTATTTTTTGACCACTAAACGAAGCCATTTAAAATTTATTGGATATTAACAAAGTGTTGTAGGTTTATTCTATATCTTTTGGTGGTATGTAGATACAGGTTCTAGGCCTGGACTCCATACGATTTGGGACATCTCCTTTATACAAAATGAAGTAAATGAACAACAAAGTTTTTTTCATTTTTTTTTTCTAATTCAAATCTGACTTTACTAAACACTAAAGCGCCCTACACCTATTTCTGACCTGTCTGTTACATCAAACAGAGGCGTTTTCCTGTTGTTAAATAAATGAAATCACTCGTCGGTTTTCTTTCTCAAACTCGCGAGTTTATAGGAAACTCATTACAAAACATACTGAGTTAGAGAAATTACGTTAACTCCACCCTTGTGCCGTCAAATTCTAAACAACTTTACCAAACATGTATGTGGAACTCCTCACAACTCTTTGCTGAGTAGCTTAACTATGTGCTAGGAGATTATAACATTTCATAAGAAGAGTAATTTTTTTTAATGGAAGCACATTAAAAATTAAAAAAAAAATACCGGCGAAAAGCGTCCAATAAGCCACTGATTTTGAGTCGATTGAGAGTCAATTATTATACTATATTATTATGTGTTTTTGTAATGAGAATTTTCACGTTCGAAATTCCCCAGTAACAGTCATTGAACAAAAACTTAGCCAAAAAGATAAAAAAAGTTATGGATATTGTGTTTTTTTCATTTTTGCTATCACTGCCTAAGCCTCATTGAGGAAAAGGCCTCGTTCAAACAATGTTATAAAAAAAAATTTAGACTTTTGAAACTTTTATTGTTTACTATTCTCATATGAGTTTCCGCTATGAATTTTTATTGCGATTATGACGATCGTAACAATGCAGAAACATCGGAAACCCATATAAAACCAGTAAGGTAGAAACCCAAAACCAAGTAACACTTCTACTTACATGTATGATAATGATGCAAAACCATTAAAAAACACCATCTTACCTAGAACAAAACACAAACAATTAAACAAATGAGCCACAAACAACAATCTTACTTAAGATATATCTGAATTGCAGTTTTATTAGAAAATATAGTCCAGTGCGCGCGACTTCTCAATAACACTCAATTAAAACGGGAAAAGATTCCAACCATTACTGAGCTGCATTATTGACTTTATTGAATGAAACCCACGTACCGCTCATTCATGTGCCGTTCAATCAATCGCAGTGATAGGGATGATAAGAAATTAAACACAGCTATCGATATCACTTGGTCGTATTTTGCTTACTTCAATTTACAATGACACCAAAATGCAACGAGTTCTAGTTTAAAGATTCACAGTGGTACAAGGTAATGTGGATTTTTCTATTTTATTTCTTTAGCTCTTTTGGGGAATCTGAACAAACAGAGCATTGGAACTCAGGAATTAATTTTAATAATATAAAAATTAATATCAATAAATAAAAAATAAATACTATTTTTAAAACGTGGATAAAATACAAAACGAAACGTTAGGACTTCAATCTGGATGGGTAATTAAATCGACCTTCGTCGACTATTGTATGTATTATAGCATTGACTGTATTGTTATAAGCATAAAATTGTCCTCTGTAAAGTGTTTTGGTTGCTTTAATAATCTATTTTGGCAATGAATTAAAAAGAACTCAAGTAAAAGGATAAAATAATTGACTATGAATGAATTTTAATATTCTGTCTTGAAACTATAGGCAACCCAACACACTATTAAAATTAATCAAATCATAGACATTCAGTTAGTGACTTGGACATGGACTTCCCACATTAGCCTCTTAATTGGGCCATCTAAGGTCATGTATCAGTCCAAAAACCCAAAAGGCCTCGTATATCACTCTAGCTCTTGCATTGACTGTGGCTCCCTAAGAAATTCTGTTTGATGTTCTGGTGCTTGTGCTCTGGTGTCTGGTATTTCCACTAAAATCATCGACATTGCACGTTGCATGTGAATGTTGGCCCGTCACTAGAAGTGGACTGTATAGCGTAGTTGAACATGCGATTGGTTGCGGTTACAATACGAATAGGTCATTATCATCTGCTGCTTTTGAAGTTTGCGTCGGTTAAGTAGTTTTATTTAGGCCACTTGTTGCATGATAATATGAGCAAATAAGTACTTCGCTGGAGACTGGATGACCATGGAGATTGCTGCACATCTTCTTTTCTTAGTATTTCTTTATACAAGAAGCTGCTATTACATTAAATTTCGGCACTGAACGGACTTGTTCATAAGTAGGTAAGTGAAAATTATCCTTGTGATACATAGCGTAGGTTATTATTTTTGACGACCTCCGTGGCGGAGTGGCGTACACACCGGTTTTCAAGGTGTCACCTGCTCCGAGGTCCCGGGTTCGATTCCCGGACGGGTCAATGTAGAAAAAATGAGTTTTTCTACATTTTCTCGGTCTGGGTGGTTGTGATACCTTCGTTGTTTATGGTTTCCAAAATACGAATGCTTTAAATAGTTATTCAAATTGGGATCAGAATAATGTATGTGATGTTGTCCACATTTATTTATTTATTATTTATTATTAGTTATGGAGGGTCCATGAAAGCCACTTTATTTTTTAAGATTAAAACCAAAAGAGGAAGATACAGAACGCTGTTACAATTCTCAACTTAATACCGGGTTAGCATTCACAATCACAAATATTTAATTGTTAATGTAAATGTTTATGTAGGATACATACAAACACATACAGAGCTTTAACTTCAGTGATATTGCAGGCCGATTTGGCAAAGAAGACTTCTGCAATAGTGTGAACAACAAAAGTGATTAGATCAGGCGCAGGTGTCTGAGGAGAGCGGCCGTTGCCATAATGATATTCAAGAGCGCAAGTGACAAACAAAAAAATTTTTATTTTTAAAATTCAATGTTTCTTATTAAATGCAATAATTTTAAATTCACTCTGTATATTTATTTGCTGTATTGTATAAACCTTTTTGTAGTCAGATTTTTGTCTTTTTTCATTGGATGCCCTACTCGTTAATCTGACTTCAAACGTTGTTTTTGCAAAGTCCCTCAAATTATTGTCTGTTACCATTTACCGTGTATATTTTTTATAATAAAATGTAGCCAAGCTTACCATGACTGTAATAGAGAGGCGATTGATACCAAAATCGGCTTACGGCCATTTCCAATAACCTATCTATCTTCAGTTTTGGCATATCGGAGATAGAAAACAACTTCTGTCTTTGTTTCTCTGGACGGCAAAAACAGAGATAGAAACTGTTTCCTATCTCCGATTGGAAATGGCCGTTAGTAGTTTAGCCGCAAATGTACAATACATAGACTGCTGAAATCATTAACCTTTCGGTTGGCTTTGCCGTGGTAGTCGAGTAAAAAATAATGCTAATTAGACAACTTAGAGCTAGAAGTATAAAATTTACACAGTTTAAAGGACAATGGTCTTTATCCTGCAACTCTGTATAATGTATGATTACAAATAACTTATTACAGGGTTGACCTGTTTTTTTTTTTTATTAGATAGCTAGAAGATGGTTTTAATGCAATTTGAAAATGGGGACGACAAACCACTCAAAGTTATTAGTGATATTATTAGTGAATTTTGACAGTTCAATTAAAGTAATTAATTAAATGAAGCGTTTTACTTTTGGTTACTTTTGCGTAATGAGTAACTGGGTGGGAGTGAGATCATATAAGTACCACAGGTATGTTTATTAAAAAAACTTTATTGCACAAACACTAAAATAAAGCACAACAGGTGGACTTAATGCCATATGGCATTAAGTCCACCTGTTCTACGAAAGCAACTGCATTCATCACAATGCTGATTGTATTGTATGGTGTATTGTGTTGCGATCGAGCCTTGTTATAAGTGCGTACTTGAGTGACATTGCTGAGCTAGTCGTATTGTTCACAGTATTGTAGGTGTTAACAGCAAAAAATAATCACCACATAAAATGGTAGTGTGACTACTCTCTTTTCTGTTCGCGCGCTTATGCCATAGCTACTTCGTTTTAATATAATATCATTGCGCGTAGGTATATTTCGCGCAAGAAAACAGTATTAATAGAATTGGCTATAAAGAATCTGTTTTTTTTTTAATTATTTTTTATTTAATGATCCACCAACATTTGTATCATTCATAACATGTTTGTAATTCTATAATAACAAAAAGAACTAAAATGTACAAACAATTACAGGTAGATACCACATGCAAATAACAATATCAGCTTTGTGTACCAATATCAACATAACAACAAAATAAGACAGGTACTATATACTTTATATAACTGTGTATACAAAAGATAATATTGAAAAAAAGTGAATATTCTAAATAAATTGGATGAGGTTTCGTGCCATTACTAGTTACTCAACTACAGTATAATGAACTGATGATTTCTTCGTGTCATTTGCCTGACATCAGTTGTATAATCTTTTAAGCAGAACAGTAAAACTGTTTTTCGTATACCTGATCAATAATGAAATTAATTGACTATATCTGCTGCTGTTCATTGCTGTGCATTTAGACATGGGACTGTTTGTCTGGAGCTTTACATTTTCATCATCAAATGTCCAAATATGGTGTTGTATTTTGAAGGCGTAACTGCACTGGTGCGTAATATATCAAGCTCGTGTTCCCTGCGAACAACGTGCGCTGTGTATGGCTGCATTTATCCATATTTATCTGGCCAATGTTGAAACTTTGTCTAAGCTTATGTTTTAAAACTAATTTAAGGTGGTTTGCTTATACCCTTACAGGGTTTTGTTACATTTATTTTGTAAACAAAATGCAATAAATAAAATTAATAGACTCAGGCGTTACTTTGCGGAAATCCATAACTAATTATGGATTTAAAAAATTATTTTGCTAATGATTTCCGCTTGTTAATATACCGGCCTAGATACCTTCACCACACTACCCGCACTAACACTGATTTGAGGAAGCACCTGCACCACACTAACACTGATTGAGCAAGCACTATTTCATGCAGGAAAACCGCCCGCCCTCCCTCAAAAATGCAAACCTTAGGTTTTTATTATATTGGTGTTGGGTACTAATAATTGCATTAACTGTACTGCATGCATTTTTGAGGGAGGGCGGGCGGTTTTCCTGCATGAAATAGTGCTTGCTCAATCAGTGTTAGTGTGGTGCAGGTGCTTCCTCAAATCAGTGTTAGTGCGGGTAGTGTGGTGAATGTATCTAGGCCGGTATATTAACAAGCGGAAATCATTAGCAAAATAATTTTCTAAATCCATAATTAGCAATAAATAAATAAAATAAATAAAAAATAAAAAGTTATAAAGGCTGTCTTGCACCATATGTATTAGTACCGATGTCGCCGCCCAATTACACGTAAACGAGTTTAAAAATGGAATGCTGGGCCGTAAAGAAGGTTGATAAGAGAAGATTGCATGCAGCAGAAATGAGAATGTTAAGGTGGATGTGTGGGGCGACAAAAACGGATAAAATAAGAAATGAATATATTAGAGGAAGTATGAAAGTTGCACCATTAGTTGATTAGTAGAAAAGTTGAAAGGAAAGCGCCTATCATGGTATGGACATGTGATGAGAAGAGACGAAGGGCACGTGACAAGAAGAGTGATGAATATGACTGTTGATGGTTGGACGGGTAGAGGGCGACCTAAAAAGAGATGGATTGATTGTGTTAGAAAGGCATTTGACGACCATTTGGATCAGCGGTAGTTAACGCTGCTTCTGAGCCATGGGTCGCGGGTTCGATCCCCGCACAGTACAAATATTTGTGTGCATGAACATGTCTGTTTGTACTGGTCTGGGTGTTTTCTATGTATTATAAGTATGTATTTACAAAAAAAAAAAAATGTATATATGTAAGTTTATCGGTTGTCTAGTACCCCATACGACAGGGTACTTAATAGTACCTTAATTTGGGACTAGATGGCTCAGTGTGGCCCAGTGAGGCATTTGTCTTAAATATAAAAAAAAAAGGCATATTTTTTTCTTTTATATATTGAGAAGGGAGTAAACGACTCGATGACGACTGACAGGATTGTATGGAAGAGGAAAACATACTGCGCCGACCCCAGATGACTTGAGAACAGGGATGGTGAATGATGAGTTCAAAAAACACTAATCCAGCGAATTCTTTTGATGTCTCGCGACCCTATTGGTCAGCCAGAAACTAATCACAGCGCTCACTTACATTCATGTTTGGGCAGATGTATAAGCATTTGCTCAAAACCATTTTGGTGCGCCTGCCCCGCCTACATCGCCTTTCTAACCCTTTTCCATGTTATGTGAAAATAACAATAAAAACTTTAAAATTGTACCCACGCGGAATATTTCTTACATTAACGACATTTTTTTGTATATAAACTGTTTGCACAGGTTCCAGTAACAGTTTAAGGGCTAATTAATTATCCACAGTCCTTTACAAACGAAACCCATAATGGTTAAGGGTATTCGAGTTGTGGACACAAATTTAAAATTTTATTTTAGAACACCAAATCAACCAACCTGAAAAAATAAAATTTTCTCAATTTAAACTAATCTGTATGTTATGTGTTTAAAGTCAAATATCGACTGGTTAAATTTAATATTATGTGCGTTGGTCAGTGTCTTTTGTGTATAAGTAGAACATTTCTCGACCATTTGGATCAGCGGTAGTTAACGCTGCTTCTGAGCCATGGGTCGCGGGTTCGATCCCCGCACAGTACAAATATTTGTGTGCATGAACATATCTGTTTGTACTGGTCTGGGTGTTTTCTATGTATTATAAGTATATAAGTAAGTTTATCGGTTGTCTAGTACCCCATACGACAGGGTACTTAATAGTACCTTAATTTGGGACTAGATGGCTCAGTGTGGCCCAGTGAGGCATGTCTTAAATATTTATTTATTTATTTATTATTATTTCTACGATTTGGATAAACTTTCAAACCAAAATATTCAAAGCACTTCTTGAGTAAATATTTGTTATACAACGTTTATAACGGTGCAATTAATTTTCATTTTTTTATTGAAATTAATACATTAAAAGAGTTTAACATAATGTCAATCAAAGATATGAAACATTTAGTTAATAACATATATGAGCCAATGTCAGGATACCTCCAGTCAACTTATTAATTGTTCAAAGCGATTTTCATGGAATGGACCGATAATGTTTTTTTATTAATTAGGTTAAACGTGCAAGAGGCTCTAAGTGTAGAAAAAAAAAGATGCTTGAATTAAGCAAATCTTAATTAAATAAAAAATGGTGTAGGCACCAAACAAAAAATCGCCACCTGAAAATTTGCTACTTTACTTTAGCTACTAACTACATTTACATAATGTGAAAAACAAATTACTCTTGTTATAATGTTTTACTTGATTAATGAACTACTATAAATATGAACTAGCAGATAAAGAAACGTCTTTTAATTAGTTTGAAATCGCAAATTAGTCACAGCTATGAGCTCAAAAGGCGGAGATAAAATGCCACTAAGAAGTTCAATTGTTAAAGTGTGGATAGATTAAAGAACGACCTCTTTAAATGACTTATTTGTAGTATAGTTTGTTACGTCAAATGTTATCACGTATAAGCGTAATATTAGAGACTAGATGTTGCCCGCTACTTCGTATGCGTCAATTTCTGTTATTATGATCGCGATTATTTTTGCATCATTTTTCACTGATGCTTCGCTGATGGTTGGTCGCAGCGTGATGTTATATAGCCTAAAGCCTTCCTCGATAAATGTACTATTCAACACAAAAATAACTTTTCATTTCGAACCAGTACTTCCTGAGATTAGCGCTTTCAAACAAACAAACTCTTCAGCTTTATAATATTAGTATAGATAATAGGCAATAGCATTTTAAGGGGAAGTTTCACAGACAGCGCATTGGCTATATTTATCCTCAAAAGATGTACGGTTCTTCGGGATAGTATGAAATTAAAAATTTCAAGGGTACGATATCGCAGGAGACGGCTAGTGAATGTATAAGTATGTTTATCCGTCATTTATACGATAGCTGTACTAATATTGGGCCTAGGTGGTAGTTGTCATTTTTAAATACATAGGTACATATTTTTTTATTATATGTTTATGATCAATTATAAAACCCTCTACTAATTATGTACAATTTCTGCTAAGATCAAACGATATCCTAGAAAGTTTAATTGAAGCCTCAAACGCAAGGTCCAAAGGTATGTACCTATATTTGGTATGTGGACCATTTTGTACAACGTCGTATATATCGTAGGAGATTCCAAGACGTACCACATTAGGGGCATGGCTTAAGGGATGTGTCGTGAATTCGGAAAGGTGAATGGGGTTAATCCTCCCACACAAATCAATAATCTCTATTTCTGGGAGCATGGATCATTAAATTCTGATCCTGTATTCAAAACTAGTAAACCATTTGGCAATATCTTCACTTCCAATTACCGATGATGTTAATCAGATTATTCATTAATTAACGTTTGGTTATATTTGTATTGGTAACGTATTAAACACCAAACAGAAATAAATACCTTTTAGGGGTTAAAGTATGAAATTGCCGTTTTATATGTGACGAAATCGAGAAAAGTCATTTTTCCATACTAACAATTTTTTAGTTTTTTTAAAAATGCCTTAACCGTTTTTGATGCAGTTAAAGGTGAAAGTTAGATGGTTATAAAGCTACGCATTAAAGTATTTAAATTTCTGAAAATCAAAGTATATAATACAAATATACTTAATTGAAGCAAGAAGGTCAGCTGACACATTGTAAGGGGTCTTTTCAACGACTTCCTTTGAAATAATAGGCACTAGTATTGCATTTTTTTTTAGTCAAAAGTTACTTTATTTAGTTTTTGATACAATACAAAAATAATTACGCAATAATTGACTATACTTAAGAGCTATAAACAAAATAAAAAGTGGGAAAATAATCGGCAATTTCATACTTTAACCCCTATTATTATGAAACCAAAACTAAAGAGAATAATATCTCCAAAAGAAATTCGCTTGTTTTTTTCATATTGAACTTTGATCATATAGTTATACAAATATTATCTAGTTTTCTATAATACAATAACAAATTGTGATTACAACACACACAAGCGAAATATTGATTTGGAATACGTCCACCGTATCGTCGAAGAAGCGTAACATCTATTTGTTGTACTGTTGTTTCATTAACCCATCGATCGACCGTTTTTGATGCAGCGACCGTCAATGTAGTAGTAACCGTCGATATTATAGACCTATTTTCAATTTACTATAATTATATTTATTTATTTCGTTTAAAAACTTGGAAAATCCTTGCATAATAAGGTATTCTCTCCTGACATATTGAAATGGTTTCTAACTTTTTAATTTTAGAACGTTATTTTTATTAAGAAACCATCTAAATAAAAGAAAAGTATAAATTTTATGCTATTCAGTATGATTTTATGAAGTAGCTGCAGTGAATATTCATTTTTTATTAACGAGTTTACCTGCTATCAAAACTTTAGTTATTACTTTCATAGATTTTTTATTGTTATTGAATAACTTCAGCAGTCTTTTTCGTTATTTTTTTAAATCAATGGCTTTTATTTTTACACGATTGTGCTTTTTACGAATAAATCGTCAAGGTTAATAAACAAATAACGGCAACGAGTTTTGAGGGTCATAACTATCATGCACATTAAATCTCTGGTATTCTATATTCCAAACGTCGTTATAACAAATCTGGTGAAATAATCTAAGAACGCATTATAATAATGTAACTCGATCCGAGCAAAATATTCGTATCTGATGCTTTACTGCACGAAGCTCGTATTCACGGATATAATTATCTGTCTCTTTCAGATACTTTAAGACATCGGTACGAGTAACAGGGACAGATGGATTCGAATATACGGACATTGTGCTGCGGAGTAAGGCCTCAGTGACAAAGCTCCACCAACACCAACATTCGTATTCTTCGATAGACAGATATGTTATTGGAAATGCAATCGAGTTGCTCAGAGAGGATTGAATTATCTGAATATTATGGAAATACATACCATTGCATCACTCGGTCGTTGATCGCGTAATAACGATTTGCCCTTTTGTTGCCTTATGGATTCTTTTGTACTACAGAGTATGGCCACATGAAATTTTTTTATAAAATAATCCGCTTAGGCACAAAATTTGTGTTGTATAATTTATTTATTTCTTTTATTTTCTAAAAACAAATCTATTACTTTGGTATTTCAGTTTAACTGTAGCAAAAAAAGCAATAAAGACATTGATGGGATTCCTTAAAGAAAATTGGTTTCTTTCCCAATCAAATAATGCTAGGGAGCAACGCCAAAACAATGTTTAATTTGATAAAGCCGTAGACAACGAACGCCGACCTCTTCTTAGTTTTTATTGAAAAATAAAACATCTGTTTTGCTTTAACTTTTAGCTGCAGATAACAATATTAAACTTTGTTTTTTTAAATAACCTGCAAGCGTAAATACTGTATACGTTTTATTTGAAACCCTATAAGAAAGGAACAAGTAACCAAAGCTTCAAAAAGGAATGCAAATTGATCTGCTACCATAGAGCGCTCGGTGCTGGAACGTCCAAATCCATCGATTTATTTGCATGTCATAGAGAATATACGGTAGGGCGAACATTAGTTATTCCGACTTGGCCTCAGATAAAAGTTATGTCCAAGGATTATAACTTAATATTTACCGAAACGTACATAAATAGTTTACAACAATAAAGTAGACAGCAAAATGATGTTAAACGGCAAACGTTAGAAATTGATGGGTTTTTGTCATCTAGAATCACTCTAGAATTCTAGATAAATACGTTTTCCAACTAGTGCGTCTTGATTGTATCCTACCACGAAAAAGATAATTATTCAGACTAATTTCATGGATAGGTTGCCGATCAATTCAATTCTGTACTCTCCATTGGCTTTGACAATATGTTCTCCATAATAAGTTTAAGCACATTTTCAATCGTTTCTGTAAGTAATTTTCTTTGCACATTCCATTGAAATTTCACTGCACAGTTAACAAAACGGTTTAGTGGAATAGGAGCTGTACTTGATGCCATTTTCCTCTATTTTTCGTTTAAAATGGAAAAAATCGTAGAACATAATACACACTCAGTTCGAAACAAACGGAAGGTACGAGTATGATAATAAATGATTTTTACTCCACCCACTCCTGTCAATGCTAGTGATAACTGTCAAAAATCAAGACGGAATTTCATTCGGTTCCACAGATTTCCTAAAAAAAAAAAAATTTTGCAAAAATCTTAAAAATCTAAAACATTTTTTACTGAGATTCCATTTATTTGGAATAAATGGGAGTAGATAAAATGTGGTCTAAACATTATCTCCAAGTTAAAATGGTTCATTTTGTTTTTATAACCAGCACGACGATCTTTTACACGAATTGTTTACAGGTTTATAGTAAGACCTTGACACAATAAGTTATCTATGCCTTGACTCTAAAATGGAGGAATGTCATGTTTTAAAAAAAGTCAATACAACGCATTTTTAAATTTATTTTATGATTCCGGTTGCATTTAAACATGTTCTTTTGTCTAATTGTCTAAAAAAATTAGTTATTATTTTAGTATACAATGACATCGTTATACGGTACCGTTGCTACTGGGCCCAAAAAAAATTGTCTCCTTTATTATTAAATTGAAAATGGCAATAACTTTTTAATTCGCACAAAACCATTACCACATGAACCTATTTTAAATAAAGGTAATATCTACTTAGAAGTTAACAGCACAGACTTAGCAGCTTATTTCTGTTGACTTTAAAATCTGTATACAGTGTTACTATTAGTCTAAATTTGATCGAGTTTTAAAACAAAAAGCTATTGTATTTAAGAGCCAAATTTATTCGGAACGCATTGTCTAAACAAGTCTTACAAAATAATCGTTAAGACATTCAAAGTTAACGAGCGAACAGCTTAATTCACAAAAACCCATCAGACTCACCTCTGAAACATAATGCGGGTCTTGAATCCGAAACATCCGATTTACTAAATAGGGTCAGCAAACAAGATTCTCCCCTTATTTAGATACAGACAACAAAAATCTGAGGTAATAAGGTCGCCACGCCGTGTTTGCATAAATACTTACGGTGCATAATTTTTAAGGGTCTTGAAATTTATTCAGTTTGAAAAAATATATCTGGCTGTGTACTTATTTTGATCTATTAAATAATATAATGCGAGTGCATTTAAAGTTAAAGATATATTTATTTATACAAAGAGGTATGAGATATAGAATACATTATTGTTGTTATGTTCAGTATTAGTATAAATATTTCTGATTGATATTCGGTGTGTAAATTTTTTAAATGTTTCGCTAATTTAAACTAATTAATATTACACATGAATGTCAATTTATACAGGTCTAAAAAACAACAAATTATTAGATCATGAAGTAATAGTATAAGAGCACAATCAAATAAATATATGGTTTCTTTCATACATCATTATGACAGTAAACCGTAATCTTATCAATTAATCGTTAAGAATACACTCAAGCATATATCCGTGACCACATCAACTCTATTTCAATATCCCTAGCCACGCCGATACATTAACCTAAATAAATATCTTTCGTTATTATCACGTCACTATTCCGGCCAATTCATTCTAGAATAGTTACCAATATAGAAACCACTTCGGTATTATTTCAAAACCTTTGATATGCAACCTACAAATGTTTATTCAGCAGATGTAAAATTGTTTCTTAGATCATAAAATTGATGACTTGATTTGCGATAGATCATAAAATTGATGACTTGATTTGCTATGCACTATTTTCATTTAATAAAAAAAGCTTTTTCAAAACGTATGTGGTATGCGGTGGGTTTACTGTGTATTGCGTGTGCATAGTGATTATCTAGAGAAGAACAAACAAACCCTTCCCTTACAGGGTAATCAAAATCATTGAATGTCTTATTAACATTTATAATTTGTTACTGAAATAATGTCACACTGCATTCAGAGAACATTATAAATTTTTACCATCGTTTTTCAACCAGTTTTATTATTTGACTAACCAAGCTACTTTTCCAGTTAAGGCCCTTGTTGGGTTTTGTACTAGTTACGTAAAACGTTTTTTAGTGAAAGTTCTTGGATTTCGAAAGCTGAAAATCATATATAGTATTATTCAAAATATTTGCTACATTAATAACGACAACACGATACAGATAATTTCGTTCGATAGAAAAAAAACATGTTAACGATCGAATGCAGACCTACTGCACCTCTGTGTTTTAAAACATTTATTGGTGATTTTCTTTCGTAACATAACTGCCCATATTTACTGGTGTTTACGTTGTTAGTAACGCTGGTAATAGCGCAGATGGTTTTTAAAGCTTTGATGGAATTCTCGTATCTTAGACCACCCAAGAACACATCAAAAACATAATACCGTATTAAATATATTTTAGGTATGAATCTCTTTCATAAACCTTGCTCTATTTAAATAAGACTAAACATTGTTTTTTTTTTCAGTTATTTCTTCTTTAATAATGAAGTTTCGACTTATATTATTGTTTTGTAATCTTAGCTAAAGAAAAGTTTTAGAATTTAAAATTTTGTTTGTATACTTACAATCTTTTGACTGTCTCGAGCAGGCTTCGTAAATTATCATTATTAAATGTAATTTCAATAATTCTAGGTTGTAAAATTTAATTCGAATATTCGTAGCTCTAAATATTTCAAGCGGTTATTTTTATTCAAAGTTCTGCCAAATGCTTATTTGAAATGATAGCACTTCAATACATATGACAGACATAGGTGCAAGTTTACAACAAAAATTTAATAAAATGTATAGCATGTTTATGCCACTGTACAATTAACCTTGAGACAAGTGCCAAGATCTCGTACTTTATTTTATTTTATTTTATTTATTAAGGAGAACACAAACAGTAGTGTATAAATTGGATTACATAAAATTTAAATCTATATGTTAATACACACCAACAACGTATTCCGCGTATAAGTTACACTAATGAGGCTACTGTTGTTGACAATGTTTGCCTTTTTATTTGAAACAATAATAATTAAGATATGAATTCTGAAATTTACAAATTATAAGAAAACAAGTTTCTATATATGTATAAGAAAAGTTAATTGTACTAATATTTAAACAACAAATATGATTGTATTTTTTTTTTAAATATTTATGGCTTTACTACAATACTAAAATTGCAAATATTTATCAGTATTAGTGGTTATGACTATTCTTAAGAAAGTTATTAACTTGGCTTCTATATCTTACAAGATTATATTGAAATGGATCTATATCGCGTGCAAACAATTCATTATAACGATTTAACATTCGGTACAGTGGTGAACGCCTTCCAGCATTGGTTCTGCAGATAGGTATAGAGAAAAGAGCTTTACTTTTATTTCTAAGTCTGCCTGATGGGATTCTGTAATATATTTTACTAACTAACGCTGAGCAATCGATGTAGTTGTTTACAATTTTGTAAAGAAAAACTGCCTCCAATTGAATACGTCTTTGACGCAGAGTAATAAGATTAAACCTTTTTAATAAGTTATCATAACTATCATAAAAATGAAAACATCTGTAATTTACTAATTTTAGAAATTTCTTTTGAATTTTTTCTATTGTTGCATCATATATCTTATAAAATGGATCCCATATAATAACTGCATATTCTAAAATGGTTCTTACTAATGTGAAATACAGATTCAAGTAAGTACTGGCCTTCCTGAAAGGTGAAATATTACGTGAAATGAATCCAAACATCTGATAAGCTTTACACGTTATTGAATCTACATGTAAGTCTAAAGTAAGCTTGGCATCTAACATGACACCTAGGTCTCTAATGTTATCTGATCTTTGAAGAGCAGCATGCTGAATGACATAAGAATAAGTTAAGAGATTTTTCTTCCGTGTAAAAGATAAAATTTTGCATTTATTAAAGCTTAGTTGAAGTTTATTTTTAATACAATAGTTATGAAGTAATGTCAAATCTTCCTGTAAGAGTAAACAGTCTTCTGTTGTACGAATCGTTCTGTAAATTTTAAGATCATCAGCGTATAGTTCAAAATTAGAGTGTTTTATGCAACTACCAATATCGTTAATATAAAGTATAAAGAGAAAAGGTCCTAAAATTGAACCTTGTGGTACTCCAGATGTGACATTAAACAAATCTGACTCATGTCCATTTACTACAATACAATACAATACACTTATATGATCTGTGTCAAATTACTCAGTCCTAGGACTCAATTATTAGGCCTATAATCATCGATTCGTCAAGCCGGAAAAATAATTTCGAAGCAATAATCCGTAACATTGTTACCTTCGTCATTTGTTATTCGAATACATTATCGCTCCTTTGCCAGTCATTGTCAATGAGTCAGTTTGCATACCTGAAACAAAAAATATATTTAAATTAGATACACAGTAACTGGTATCTAGTTGTACCTTTAACCTTCACATTGAACTGTTCTATTGGTGCTTGCCTATTTTTCTAACGATGATAAACGAGAAGGTTCTCAATCGAAGAAAAAGCGTATACCTATATATTTTTAAAAAACCAACCCAAGGATAAAAGTTAGGGTTGACAGATTGTTTTTTTTTAAATAGTCAATTATCTAATAAGCATGTGATTCTATTTTATATCAAACTTTATTCTATGCTTTTTATTTTATTGTTTTACGTGGTGGCACATGGGCGCATAAACTAGCAAATAAAACGGCTTACACATACAAGTTGAACATTTCAACCTTTTTGATTTGTAATCTTCTTAGCACGTGCCAAACTGTCGAGCGTTCCACCATTTTCGTGTTCGATTTGAAGTTCAAAGTTTACCTTGAAGACATTTTCAGTGAATTGAACTCTGTCTGAAACATAGATTTAGGATCTACGTTTATGGTCTGAAATGTGAAAATTATTTGGTTTACTACTCACCAGTTACTATTTTTAGGGTTCCTTTCCCAAAGGGTAAAAACGGGACCCTATTACTAAGACTTCGCTGTCTGTCCATCTGTCTGTTACCAGGCTGTATCTCAAGAGCCGCGATAGATAGACAGTTGAAATTTTCACAAATTATGTATTTCTGTTGCCGCAATAACAACAAATACTAAAAACAAAATAAAATATTTGTAGAAAATGGTCTGTCTGCAATTAGGTTTACTAAATTTACTTTAATAACTAACCTTACCTTTTAATAAACGCGAAGGTGTTAGTTATTTAATGACGCTAAAACGATTTAAGTGATCTGAATGAAAGGAGTGATAGGAGAACCCCATTTTTGGGCCCGACGTTACAACAATGAAAACAATGCCAAAAAATCCCTTTTGTTTTACTTGCCTATTTCTCCAAAAAACAGTTTAATTGGCAATGGACAAGTAGAGAAAATGGATAAAATACATATTGTTTTTCTAATACTTAAACAGTCTCTGTAAACCGTTTTACACACATTTAAACTAAATAAATTAAAACGTGACTATCTCCGTAAACGCTCTGTCACTTCATAGAGCGGGGCTTTTAACGTTTTAATCGATTTGGAATAAATCGATTCATATATAGTAATACTTCTTTACACTTGCATTTTTTTGGGGAATAAGCTAAATAATTCTTTTTAAAAGCCTGCTATAAATATAAAAAACTTATAGAATGTAATTAACATTTTTTTCTACGAGCTTTGCAGTTCAATAAGTAATCATTGATAAAACAATTGAAAATTTTGAATAGTTCAATTCCTGATGTAACAGGCTGCACTATTATTTAGAATATCAGCTGACAATGACAGTTAATTGTCATTTGTCATTCAATCCAATTCACTCACATTTCGTTTCGTACATAAAGTACATTTTAACATGTTTCGTGGTTTGCATTTTTCCCACTGCCCTGCTGAAGTGCTCTGTTTACTACCTATATTGCCTATATGTAGATAGAAAAGGAACCTAGATCTTATCCAGGTAAAGTACCAAAATGGTATTTTTTTGTAAAATAATACATGTTAAAGGTTATAAAATAAAAGTACATTGCTTGATTTAAGTAACTTACCCATTGTAGAAAGTTGTGAAAATAGGGCATATGAATCTTTTCAATATGCTTTAATTTATGGCCAATTCCCAGCCTTGTAACGTCAGACCCAAGATTGTATAGGGATTGTAGAAACGGGTTTGTCCTTTGACGCGTAAGTAGATGTTAGGTTGAGATAGCACATAGACTACTTTTTATTTTAAAAAACATAACGTTTCCGTGTGACATTTTAAAGTTCAGAATTCCACGCGTTCAAAGTCGCAGGCAACAGCCAGTAGTTACTAATTTAAAGAAACTGCTCTTACTTACATGCAATATTAAAAAAAATCATTTTAAACTACGTCTTTACTCTAACTGACATGATTTTTATATCTAAATGTCATACTTAATGTCTTAAGTGCTCACTTACCTTCACGAGATGGTTGGCTAACTTAATATTTATTTTATAACAACTGTTTTATTATTAGAACGTTAGAAGTAAAATATATAGTACCTTTTAAAATTAATTGCGAATATACATGAGCTTTCAGAATCTTTACATAATTATAATTAACTTATAATTAGGTATCATATTTTATTACAATATATGGAAATGAAATGAAAATGAAAGATGTTTAAAATCCTTTCATTATAAAAGGATTTCGACCAAAAAGACGGGTAACGAGAAAACAATAGAAGCGGAGGTTTAGAAATATTGCCGGAACCTTATTAATCGCAAATTGCGCACAACGATGTAAACGCTGATTATTTTATTGTATAACACGTCAAACGTTGGCTCCGTCGCAAATGAACAACATTAGGAACTAAAAATAAAAAAATTTTGAATGTTTCCTTGGTACCAGCTTACCAGGTTTTTAAGTATTTTATGATTTTTGTCACCTAACTTATTTGTTTTTTTTTAGGCATAAATTTAGGCATAAATGGAACCAGCTATAGCTGGACTAGAACCCAGCACCCCTTTATGGATAAAGCCCCTTAAGGTTGTCAATATTAATTTTGTATCCAACACATTTAAGCTGACAGAAATTGATACATTCATTTTACGATGACATACAAATTTCAATGGTTTTCCCGTTTACTTAGTGATCCGATGTTTATCAGTGTTGCCCGAGTCATGTTTCAGGAGGGAAATCGATAAATGCCGGCGTAATATTGTGTTTAATATAACAGATCTCTTTTTCACTTATCAGAATTTATGTCATGTCAAAGAGAAACTTTGAAGGGTTCTTGTTATTTGAAATTTAATCAGTTGCTTGATATTTTAATAATTAAAATTAAAATTAAAAAAAAAATTAAAAATTGTTTATTTCATTAACACACAAAAACGTATACAATATTGAGGCTGGGATCTACCCAGTAAGTACTCGTGGTACCTGTAGCGGGAGACCCCGCTCTTCTTTTACAATATAACGGTACATAGTTTGGGCAAACGTGTATATCATAACATATAAAAAGTGGTGTGAGTTTGTGTGTGTGTGTGTGTGTGTTTGTTTGTATGTATGTGTGTGTGTGTGTGTGTGTGTGTGTGTGTGTGTGTGTGTTATGTCTGAATTACGGTAACAGTGAAACAGTGAAACAGTGTGACAGTGTTTCAGTGTGTGTGGCCCTACGATTTGAAAATCTTGGGATCGGTTCATATTTCAAAACCACCACTCATAGTCACAGTACAATCCTAGCCAGCAGGTTCTCTGTCTCAATGTATCCGAGGATTCTGAGTGCTTTTGTAACCTTTTTTTTGCATTCGTAAAAATTTAATTTATAGATATTATGTAACTTGTGTAATTTATTATAAAGGAGGGCAGCTTGTGCATAAAATTGTCGTTTAGCAAATTTTGTTTTGCAGGTGGGGATAGTAGCCACCCTTTCCTGTCTTCTACCTATTACCAGTCTAGGTTCAAAAGGCAACTTACTATGTACTTT
This sequence comes from Anania crocealis, assembly GCA_949315895.1. NCBI lineage: Eukaryota > Metazoa > Arthropoda > Insecta > Lepidoptera > Crambidae > Anania > Anania crocealis. The sequence goes on from OX438863.1 coordinate 15,651,458, forward strand.
TAATACCGAGGTCAGAATGTAAAGTTTTCTGATCGAAAGGACATCAAAGATTTTATACAGCTCATCTGTAGCAAATCTATACGGTTTGAATAGAATTGTCTTAAGTAGACACCTTTGTGCCCTTTCCACTTCCAACATTTTTGTTTTTGTGGCCCCTCCCCATATAGATATGCAATAGACCGAGACTGATTGTGCTAGCGCAAGATATATACTATGTAATAGTTTCTGAGACGTAACATGTCTCAACTTTTTAAAAATCCAAACCAATTTCCTTATGCGGTTATTTACGTGATCAATGTGCGGGTGCCAAGTTTGATGATGGTCTAGAATCACACCGAGATATCTTGCAATTTCTACGTTTTCGATCTCTGCACATTCACAGTTTACAACATTGGGATAGTCGCAGTAATGTATCTTAAGTTTACGCAGGGAGATTGGTTTGGATCTTTTAGTTATTGTAAAGCACACATAATTGGTTTTAGCTATATTTAGTGTAAGTAAAGCTGAATTGAGCCAGGAGGCTACTATAAAGAGCCCGTTTTCTGCTGCTTTGAACACAGAATCCCAGGTCATACCGCTGAAAACAATGGCTGTATCGTCGGCGTAAGAGAAGATATTACCATTTTCAAGGTTAAGCTTTGTCAGGTCATTTAGGTAGATTAAGAAAAGGGTTGGGCCAAGGACACTTCCCTGTGGAACGCCGTATTCAATTGCAGTGTCCAGGCTTACGTGCTCATTGATCTTTACCCTCTGTGTTCGGTCATGGAGATAGTTCGACAGAAGTGAAAGCGGGGTACCTCGTATGCCAATTTTTCCCATTTTTTCAACAAGGATGGGGATAGATACTGTGTCGAATGCTTTTTTCAGATCGAGAAACACTGTTAAGCATTTTGTCCCATAATCAAGGTGCTTAGAGACCAGAGTAGTCAAGTCCAAGATTGCGTCTTCTGTACATTTTCCTTTACGGAAACCATATTGGGAGGAAGATAGGATGTTAAATTTTTCGAGATAATTTGAAAGCCGGGAGTTTATAATTCTTTCAATAATTTTTGAGATAGCAGGGAGAACTGAAATAGGTCTATAGTTGTTGGGGTCACTTTTGTCTCCACTCTTGTGGACTGGTGTGACTATTGATTTTTTGAGTAATTTTGGAAAAACGCCTTGGTTGATGCAAAGATTAGTAAGATGAGTGAGAACAGGAACTACGGCAGATCTGATCATCTTAAGAAACTTAACTTGAATGCCATCCCACCCAGGCGCGCTATCGGTTTTTAAATTTTGTAGTGTGGCATCTACTTCTTGATGATCAGTCTCCGCTAGGAAAAAAAAAAGATGGTTGAGAGAAGCATATAGAGGTCAGTACATTACAGTTAGTTGTAGAGGCAGGGTTCTTTAAAATATCCATCGCGAGATGCTTGCCTATGTTTGCAAAGTAATTATTGACGTTGTTCGCGGCTTCACTAGGCGAATTACTGAATTTTAAAAGGTCATTATTACTAGTTTTATGTGAGCTAAGATTTGTACATTCTTTAATAGTTTTCCATAATGCTTTAGGATCTTTCATATTATTTTTTATTTGTTGGGACTCATATTTCCGTTTAAGCTTTTTAATTAATTTGTTGCAAAAGTTGCGATATCTCAGGTACGCAACTTTTAATGTGACATTATCGGGATCGGATTTGAGACTGAGCTGCATTCTGTCCCTGTTTCGGATGCAGCGCAATATTCCCCTGGTAATCCAAGGTTTAATAATGCGCTGTCTTTTCGAAACCATTTTTACTTTAACACTTTCATTTAAGGCACTTCTTATTGTGTTAATCAATTGCTCAGCTAAATAGTCTGGGTTGTTAATGAGTAATAGTTTTGGAAAGTTATTATTATTCAAGAGGTTTTCAGCAGCCTCTTCAAAGTCTATATAAGTGTTGGTAGTTATATGACAGTGGTAAGGTTTAGCTTTCGAGATACTCATAATCACAGCAGCGTGATCTGTTACTGTGGTATCTAGAACAGCAATCGAAACTGAAACCTTGTTTTTGTCTGTCTTAAACATTACGTGGTCGAGGCAGCTATTTTTTCTTGTAGGGAGCGTGTGTCCCGGTATAATGCCGTGTGAGATTAACATATTAAGGTAAGAAGCACGGTTTTGAGTCAATATGGGGGTTTCGTTTAATTTAGAGATTAAATTTATATTAATGTCCCCTGTTACAAATATGTTCTGTGATTGTTTAATTGATTCTAAGTATGTGTTCAAAGAGTTGATAAATTTGTCTGCATTTAGTTTTGATGGAGAGCGGTATATTCCTAATATTGTGGTATTGTCAAAAAATGTTTGTATACAAGTTGCGTCATCTATAATTATTTCTTTGAATTTTGGATTTAGTTCAGATAGGACATATATTACAACTCCATCATTTTTGTTTGAGTTATTAGAAGATGTAAAGTGGGTGTAATTGTGCAATATAGGGGTAGGTTTGTCAGAGCTCAGGTGGCATTCACTAAAAATTAATACATCGGCTTCGACCTTAAGACTTGAAAATGTAGCAATAAAATTATCGAGATTACAGTAGATGCTGCAAATGTTTTGTTGTAGAATTGTAATGTTTTTACAATTGAAGTTTGATTGATTGTTAAGGTCTGCAATAGAACATTTTATCGAATTGGCCGCAGCCATTTCGTCCAGATCCTGTAAGTTAGAAAGGTTGTCCATCAAGTATATAATTTACGAAACTGCATTTGATAACAAACTGGGTTCGGTTTATATGTGTGTAGGGCGTAAGTAGTTTTTTGTTGAATGCTATGAAGTATACATGACAATATGATAAAGATTGCATAAGATAGTGATTTGTGTGTGTGTGAGTGTATGAGTATGTGTAGGTGTATGAAAGTGTGCGTGTGTGTTTGTGTGTGTGTATTATGTATATGTGATTACTATAGTATAAGACAGGCAATTGAGAAAGGTTGATTGTGTAAAGTGAATTATAATTTCTTACTATTTCTAGTCATGGGGTTTTGTATAGCTGTTTGATTTGGGCTTCATTAGTGATGGTAATTATCGGCGAGTTTTCGTCTTTTCTCACGTAGACGTTTCCGTAAGCGGTCCAGCAGAATGTGAAAGCTGTAGATTTGACAAGATCGCGCGCCAAAAAATGCAAACGGGATGCCTTTGGCGTCAATTGCTCACAGACAAAGACGGGGTTTTCCTCTTGCATGGTAAAACCCAGGTGTTTAGCGCGTATTTTCGTCTTATTGAGCTTGTTATATAGTTTGCATTTGTGAAGTAAGTCAGTCTTTATAATAGTTGATTTTGTTTCGACTACAATTGGGTTGTTGGTCACCCGTTCTTTCTTCCCATTTACTCTATAGATGTCAACTATATCGGATCTGTTTAGGCTTGCTCCCACTGAGGACGATAGACAGGTGACCATATTGATTAAATCGTCTTTGGATTCCCGTTCCTTCTTCGGTACGTTTTTCAGCTCAAAGTTGGCCTTTCTAGTGCTTTTGAGTAAACTTTCCATCTTGTCTTCCAATACTGCAATGTATCTGCTATCTTCTCTTTTTTGCTGTTCCAATGATTCGATTCTTTTCTGTAGTTCCAAATTTTGTTGAGATAGAAATTCAATCGAGCTCTCAATCTTAGAGTTTGTTTCGTGAATTTTTTTCAAGGTCGGATTTATTTTATTAAATTCTTCACGCTGCGCAGCAAGAAGTGAAGAAAACATCTCCCTCATTTCCTCTTTCAGGTTATATAATTCACTGTCTTTAGTATAACACTGCGCATCTATTATAGGAGGACTGTGTTTCTCTTTCCTCTTTTTTGCTCGCCCAAAAACAAAGTTCGGCGGAGTAGTGCTCAATTCGTTCGACGATTCATTCAAGTTAGATTCTGATAGTGACTTATTCATGTTGAGTTGTATTGCTAAGCACTCACAGTCGTTCGTAGCGCGGGACCGGTTATTTCGTAGCACGCAGCTCGTAGTGCTGGTGACGTCGTAGCGTTTCGTAGTAGCTTTATTGTTTGCGTGTGCGCGGCCCAACTGTATAAGCCAGAGCAAGTCAAAAAATCAATAACTCTCTCAGTCACACCTGAGGTAAGGGGGGCGAAGCAGCCGCTGCCGTGTAACACAAGCGCGTAACTATTAAAGCAATACTGACTTTAATACTATTTCAATTTGGGGTTGAGTTTTGAACGTATATAATAACTGTGTTTTTAATTAAAACTGCGACACGTCTGCTCGCGTTAAGGCCCGAGAGCGAAGAGGATGTATTTCAGTATGGCGACCTTTGTAATCAAGTAGCGTACACATCGGTTTTTAAAGTAAATCAAGTATAAGGGTTTTATCTACGGATAGATTAATGGTTCCTTTGTTGTATTAGATTCCATGAAAAAAGGTTTAAGGTTTAACTTCTTTAGAAATGGAACAGTCATTGATATATATTTTAAATTATGTTGTATATTTCCATATGAATTTCTGACATGACTAAAGCATGATTTTATTTTAGTCTGCTCGCGATGGTTAATGCAATCAGATCTAAGCTTCGGGTAGGTAAATGTAATTTTTTTTAGAATCTAAAGTACTAGTTGCATAAAATTATACTGTTGTCGGCATCCCCTCATTACATTAGAGTATTTTTTTTTAATTCTATTTAGGCACTGAAATACTTAAGTATGATCCTTTTCCTCGAAAGACACATTCCTGATGAAACAGGATGTTGCAAACAACTGACCGAAAACTCTAAATAATTAAAAAGATATTTAACAATAAACGTAAATCACCTTCACATTAAAATAAAGCAAAAAATTCATTAATAGCTCTTAGTAGGTACGGTCCTAATTCATTAACCGGAGCATTCATGCGAAACAGTCGCGAAATATGAGTAGGTACTAATAATTAATTAATTCCGAAACCATTACGAGAGACGAGCAAAGGATAAGCAACTCCATTAAAGAGGGATAAAGTTTAAAATGAAAAGTGGTAACACCATCCTACGTCTGCGGAGTAATCTCTTGGGAAAAGTGATATTTAAAATATGATGCACTTTACGACGGAGAGTGCAATTTTGACGGGAAGAGAAAATTGGAGAGAAAAAATAATTCATTTATTCGACGAATCCCTTTACATTTTAACATAAAAAAAACTTTCCAATCTGTATAAATATTATGTACCTACATTTTTTGTTTGCAGAGAGATTCCTTAACTTTAAATTTTACAATATACTTCTTCACAATAACCTATAGGTACATATATAAAAAAGTGTCGAGGTGGTGCCGGCCTAAAATTGAATAGCAACCCGTTTTCCTGATTTTTTGATGTCATGAAAGGTCTTTCAATGAGTACTGCTAGCAAAAAAACGGGCAGGTCAGAAGAATAAAAGAGAGAACTCTATCATTGGTCAGACTGCGGTTGCCAAACCGGACATGAAAAAAAGCTCTCTTATTAGTGTTGATTCAAAACTACAAATTACCGCAAAGTTGGACTGAAAAATGCTTCGTACCGAAAAACCATATAATTTAAATAGTTCGGTGCTCGAAATAAATGAGAATCTTAATTAAAAACAAATCAAATGCTCCAAATGTCATTAAGGACCGGCTTATAATTGCAAAAAAGTTTTAAAAAAGTGAATCTACCACAGAAATCTAATGACGGCGAGCCCTTAAGTTGATATTGGATTTTGTCGAGTGTCAATCAAGTCGAAAGAGCACAATCAAAGGCTCTTGTGCGTTATCAGGATGGGATTAGGATCGAAGTTATTGCGCAGGATTTTTTCGCTTGACGTATATACACGAAACAATAAATTGCATTTTCGTGTTCAGCCAGAGTTCAGTACGGCAACAAAGAAATACAACGATAATTAGATCATTATTTCCCCTATCGATTACATAAAAAATCTATATAATGTAAACAATTAAAGAAGACTTTAAACGAAACGTATGGCTATATGAAAAAAGAAAAGTAACTAATTTTTATATTATTAATCATTTTCTACGATTATTTAATAGTAGGTAATGATTAAATAATTATAGTTATTCTTGAGTTTATGTGTTTTCCAGCCTAAAATTTTAAAGTCATTGTATATTTTTTGGTTTCTTGATGAACTAAAATCAATAGCATGTTTAAACAAAAGCTTTGCAGTACTACCTTATTAAACTATTATAAAAAGAATAAGTTCACTATTAAGCAAGATGCAATAAAAAAATATGTCACAATTTCATTGGAGAGTCGATCATTCTTAATAAGAAAGATTCTTACCCTGGAATGGACCTCCTCTTTAAAAAAAATCTGATTGGTAAAACCGCCCGACCCTAAGCAAAATACTAAAGACTTTTCGTATTTGTTGCTAACAAATTCCAAATCGAAATTAGTTAGAAAAATGTACCATTAAATGTATAAAAAGTAAATTTAACTTTTCCGGAGATTCCGGTGCAAAATAATTTCTTTTGAACATCGAAAAGGCGAGAAAGTTTAATTTAGCTTCGAGATAAAAACTCAATAGGCTTTAATGTTGTTTACAGAAAAAAAACCAAAGCTTTCTTATGTATACTTTTTACCAACCTCCGTGGTGGAGTGGCGTACATACTGGATTTTAGTGTGTTGGGTTCGAATTCTAGACGAATCAATGCAGAAAAAAACATGTCTCAGGTCTGGGTGTTAGCAATAACGTCATTGTTACTGATTGCCTCAAAAATAAGTGCTATTTCTTGTATCAGACTTTTTATTTTATTTTATTGATGTAATCGCATATGGCTAATGATAAAGAGAAGACGATCCTGCCCAATTTCATCTAAACCCTAAGCGCTACATGTTTTTTACAAAATTACTATGTACTTAATTTTGATTTTATGTAGTATACACGAAAGTAAATAAACGGTTCACAAAAAGTATTCTTTTTACATCTAATGCTGATTTTTACGCTTGTTTAACGTTGCAAATCATCAGAGCAAGTATGACATTTAAGGTAGGTTAGGGTAGACACAGTTAACCGGAATCTGTCGCATCCGAACCTCGCACTTGGCCAGTTTCACAACTTATTTTAAATAAATATACAACAGAACCAACCTTCTACAATGAATTCACACGAGTCTAACATGGTTTTAGTAAAGCGCATAATCAAATTCACACGAACCTGACATGGTTTCAACAAAGCGCTTAAACATGAACCAAAATTAAAGCGTAACTGTTTCATTGTGCAAGTTAACGCGAAAATAGTGCACAATTAGTAAGTAAATGAATTCACAATTCACATTTCTCACCGACTTAAACGCTTAACTTAGTTCTTTTCAGCGTCAGTCGAGCATTTGAGCTCTTACTCGAGCTGTAAACACTTAAGTCCGTCGTCCAATGCAAGTTTAGTGGTTTTTATCACGTAAACTACAAAAATCTTCTATATTTATAAAAATCTATTGCTGTTCGTTAGTCTCGCTAAAACTCGAGAACGGCTGGGCCGATTAAGCTGATTTTGGTTTTGAAATGTTTGTTGTAGTCCAGGGAAGGTTTAAAAGGTGAGAAATCATGGAAAAATTGTGAGGAAGATAGTAAAAACGTTAATTTCATATTCTCATATAAAATGCTCTACATCAAATTTTTGAGCCCTTTAGTCAGTTTTAATGATGTTAGGATCAGGTGATATGAAGTACACCGGGTCAACTAGTACTTGATAAAAATGGAATGGTATATTTCATTACGAGTGCGGACAGCCTGTCATTGCAAAGAGTTCACAGTCGGAACAAGGTTGACAGTCGGAACAAGTTGCAATGACGCGACGGTTCCGCACGTGTACTGAACAAAAATTTTAATGCAGTTGCGAAAAAATGAAGCAATTTAATAAAATAATAAAAACACAAGAAATGGCGCCAACCGTAAAAAAATATTAGCAGAGATTTTTTTTGTTTTCTTCACCCATTCTGGGTAGGAAAAAAAAATCTTAATGAGATGAAATGAAATGAAACCTAACCTAACTCATTGAATCAAATCATTAAATCTGATATTAAAACAAATTAGTAGCTTCTTTTTAGAAATATTTGCATGAATCTTAAAAACTTCTATGAAATTTTTTTTTGTAAAAACTTCGTGGTTGGTTTTTTTCTTTTTAATTGACATTATTTTGACAGTTGAGAAAGAGAACGCACGATTTCGGAAAACTTAAAGAAAAAGCTCGAGTATGTGATATCCCACATCCCGAACGCTATACGTCCCTGCAATACGCCACTTTTTGAGCAACTGTATTAAAAAAACACATTTTATTAATATTATAATTGTAAAACTTGAGCAAGATGTTTCTAACCTAATCACGCTAAAACGGATTTTTATTTTGAAATTAATTTGAAAAAATAAATAAGTAAATGTGGACAACATAATATACGAGTACATTGTTCTGATCCCAAAGTGAGTAAGTATTACATTTAAAGTACTCGTATTGTGTAAATCAGAAATAACAAAGGTATCACAAACACCCAGACCCGAAAAAATTTAGAAAAACACTTTTTATATATTGACCCATCCGGCAATCGAACCCGGGACCTCGCAGCAGGCTGTCGCCTCACACCTTGAAAACCGTTTTATACGCCACTCCGCCAGTTATAGAGAATACCTTTTTAAAAAAAAAAAAAGTACGAATCCCGTTTAGTTACAAATTTCAAATTCAACCTGTACGAAGCCGCTAGCAACTGTGAAATAATATTTAGAACTAGCTGTTCCCCGCGACTTCGTCCGCGTCAATTTCCGTTATTATTATGATCGCGATTATTTTTGCAACATTTTTCACTTATGCTTCGCTACTATTGGTCGCAGCGTGATGTTATATAGCCTAAAGCCTTCCTCGATAAATGGACTATCCAACTCAAAAAGAATTTTTCAAATCGGACCAGTACTTCCTGAGATTAGCGCGTTCAAACAAACAAACAAACAAACAAACAAACTCTTCAGCTTTATAATATTAGTATAGATAACACACCCGTTCTCCTCTTTTAGGTGTTGTGAGCGGCTACTGTGGGTGTGGGAGAGCCATCAGAAGATGGAGAGCAGCGTTTTCCTCAACCAATGGCCAATACGATTACCCATCTGCCAAGCGAGGCAGTTCATGTATGTTTGGTGATTATGACAAAATCTGCCATTTCGAAAGATCTGTGTTAAATGGCAGACTGATGTGGTCCGATTGTAAGGATGTATTATAGAACTTTTATTTCTGGAAACAAGACCTTTATTCTACCTCTGTAAAAAGAGAAGGGTTAAGTCAAGTTTTCTTATTATTTTTAGACGACGACAAGTCTTCTTATTATTTTTTAATTAAAACTACAGTCGAGACTAATAAACTAATTTGAAACGGCGCCAAACAAGCAATCAAAGATGAAATTCACAAATAACTGCGGACGATTGCCAGATTAACGCCTCTGCATTAACACACTGGCACCGGAGGACACAGGGTAGTTTAGTGAGTAGGGTACTCTAACTCCCGACGAGCCCCACATAATACTGCGACGGCCTACCCTGTCGCAGAGTATGCGGTAAAGCATTCCACCGCCTCAAAAAATAAAAGTATCGCCTCCAGTAGACAAGAGGGCTTAAAAATCACTGCATATTATTGTATGTACTTATACCGTACCGTAACTCTGAATTGTATGACTCGAGTAAAAGTTGTTACATTCAATTGAAAGTGCAGTTACGCCTTCAGTTGCAATATTTTTATTAACCTACTTTGATTAATATAGGTAGGTTTCTCTCTAAAGTACAGCTACGCCTTTAGTTGCAATATTTTCAGTAGGTGAGCTGTTTTAAGCAATATAGGCGTTTTTCTAAATATATTTTTTTTATGTAAATTCATCTTAAGTTATTGAGCCAGCTAATAAAAATAGCTACAATTCTTATAATTGAAACACACGGTTTTGAGGAAACGGAGCGAATGAACATTTATTTTTATTAGCAAAGATAATACAACACTGAACTTATATTACCAACTGCTGAAGTCGATAGATGGCGTTAATGGTAAACAATTTTGATACACAATTAACACCCCCACTTATCAAAATAACAAATACATATCATCTTATACAGGATCAAAAAAAAATACAAAATCATTAATTTGTAATATCCTGTATACCTAACAACTGCATAAAATAATAATGCTTGACATTACTTAAACCTTTTGTAAACAGGTCTGCTGGCATTTCAGCTGTTTCCAAATATTTCAGTTCTACAATTCCATTATTAACACATTCTTTACAAAAATGATAGCGTATGTCTATATGCTTAGTTCTTTTACTAAAGTTATTATTTAAAGACAGCTTAAGTGCACCCTGGTTATCATTATACAAAGTTATGGTGTATGAATCACCAGTTATTTCCTTTGACAAACTAAGCAAATATTTAGCTTCCCTGCATGCTTCAGCTATACCCATGTATTCTGCTTCGGTACTTGAGAGGGCAACTGTTTTTTGCTTTTTTGCCTCCCATGAAATAACACTACCAGCTAACATAAAACATAAACCCGTATAAGACCTTCTATCTATGACATTATTTCCCCAATCTGCATCAACAAACCCTTCTAATTTTAAATTACCACATTTAGTATATTTCAACCCAAACTTTTTAGTTTTCTTAAGATATTTTAAAATTCGTTTTGCATATGCCCAAGTTTCCTGATTATAGCAATTGTTAAATTGACTTAAATAATTTACTGAAAATGCAATGTCAGGTCTAGTCAAGACTGCTAAATACATAAGTCCGCCAATAAGCTGCTGATAAGGTATTTGCCTTTCACAATTTTTATTTTCTATGTTAATATTTATCTTACTTTCTAAAGGTGTCTCAGCTACTTTACAATCTGCCATGTTAAACCTATTAAGTAACTGATTAATATAACTCTCTTGGCTTAATGTAACTGTGCCATTGACTTTATCAATATTAACTGTCATTCCCAAACAATTTTTAACCTGTCCTAGATCCTTTAGTTTAAATTTTGAAGCCAATACCTTTTTCAAATTATTACTCTCAATAGTATCATTTGTAAACACAAAAAAATCATCAACATACAAAGTTACTATTGTCTTTTTATCACCCTTTATTTTAGTATATAAGCATGGTTCTAATTCGGAACGTTTATAACCAATACCAACTAGGCACTCATCAACCTTCTTATACCAGGCCCTCGAGGATTGCTTTAGACCGTAAATTGCTTTATTCAATTTAAGTACTTTATTTTCACTATTTTGAGATATTACTAAGCATTCTGGTGTTTGCATATAAATAGCCTCCTCAAGGTCCCCATTCAAGAATGCCGTGGTGACATCAAGATGTGTAACACTTAAACCAAGTTTAACAGATAATGCGAACAACAATCTTAAAGTTGAATGCCGAACCACTGGCGAAAAAGTATCTGAATAGTCCACATTTTGCTTCTGCATATAGCCCTTGGCTACCAAACGAGCACGGTACCGAACATTATTGTCATTGTCCACTTTTTTACGCAGCACCCACTTACACTTCACTACAGTTTCACCACCTTTTGGCATATCCACTAGCTCCCATGCATTATTGTCCTTGAAAGACTGAAGTTCTTCTTTAACTGCCTGTAACCATTGTGCCTTTTCTGAACCTTTTAATGCCTCTTCTAGGGATAATCCACTAGCATCATCAAATACATCTTCAGAAATGCACATATTTGAAATCCTATAGCGTTCTGGTTTTCTTCTTATTCTGCTAGACCTAACACGCTGCTCTACTGGTGAGTCGCAAGCTTCTTCATATTCACTCGGAATATATGAATCTGAACTATTTAATGTTTCTTCAACAAATGTATCCACTTCTCCTGAACATGGTGCATCATTGTCAAGTGAATCCCCCACTGAACTTGAGTTTTCTACACTTTCAATAATGGGTATACCAATCTCTGGTTTCTTCTCATCTTCCATGACAATGACATCTCTGCTTGTTGTCACACGCTTTGTTCTAGGATTGTATATACGATAACCTTTGATGTCGTCTGGATAGCCCACAAGTATCTGCTTCTCAGACTTTCTGTCCCATTTCTGGCGCTTCTCCTTGGCCACATGGACCATGACACTGCTGCCAAATATTCGTAGGTGACTTACGTCTGGTTTGCATCCAGTCCAGATTTCATATGGAGTCTTTTCATTTGAAGCAGGAAGAACAGTACGATTTTGTAAATAAACTGCCGTGTTAGTAGCCTCTGCCCAGAACTCTTTTCCCATATTTGCATCAAATAACAAACATCTAGCTTTCTCTACAATTGTGCGATTATTTCTTTCTGATAAGCCATTCTGCTCAGGGGTATACGGATTACTTCTTTGGTGAGTAATCCCTTCCTTCTTGAGATAAAAATCAAAATCTTTGTTGCAATACTCGCATCCATTATCACTTCTTAATATCTTTATTTTCTTATTAGTCTGTTTCTCAACTTTTGCTTTAAATTCTGCAAAACATCTCAGTGCTTCACTTTTGTGTTTAATGAAATACACAAATATCATACGACTATAGTCATCAATAAATAGTATGAAGTATCTGGAACCAGCAAGAGATTCATGTTCCATTGGTCCACAGATGTCAGTGTGAACTAAATGAAGTAATTCTTTGCTTCTTGATCCCTCATTTGTGAAAGGCAGACGGCACTGTTTGCCCTCACAACAAACTGTACATGATGACTTGTTAAGATCCACTTTTTCTTGGAGGTTCATTCCTTCAACAGCACTTTTAATTTTATTTAGGTATTTACTATTCACATGACCCAATCTTCGATGCCAAGTATTGCCAGATACATTCAAATTAGCCACAACACTGTCAGGTACTCTCAACTTGTACACTCCATTGTTTAGCACAGCGGTAGCCACTAATTCATTGTTTCTATTGAATACTTTACAGCTATCTGTCGTAAACTGAACATTATTTCCGGATTTTATTAACTGGCTCACTGACAATAGGTTAGTTGTCAATCCTGGAGCACATAAAACATCCTTTACTGTAACTTCAAATTCACATTGATCAGTCTCAGTTACAATGGTCACGTCGCCGGAACATAATACCTGTAGTCTCTCACTATTAGCAACACAGATATCTTTCATTTTGTGATATGTTGCATTCACAATCCACTGTTCATTAGCCTTCAAGTGCATACTCGCGCCTGAGTCGATGTACCAGTCGTATTGATTAAATTTACCGCTCAAAAACACCGCACTAAACGCATTGGTTTGCTTACGTTGCGATTTCTTCGTATTGTTATTGGCGTTATCATTATTTGGACATTGATTCTTGTAATGCCCCGTTTGTTTACAGCGGTAACATGTAACATGACTTTTGACATTGACATTTTGTTTCATCTGACCTCTTTGTACGCTGGCCATAGACGGATTATTTTTCTTATGTTGCCATTTCTGTGCACCACTAGCGAATGCATTGCCAATGTCATTGGATTGATCGACTTCCGTTTCCATGTCCATGAGCTTGGTTCTAATGGCGTCCGTTGTAATATGGATGCCGGAATGCTCGATCGCCATAATCATTGGCATGAACTTTTCTGACAATCCAGCTAGCAATAAACAACCGATCCACTCGTCACTGATGCTAAATCCTGTCCCACTCAATTTTTGTCCCGTTTCGACTATCTGCGTTACATATGACTGCATTGAAGAACAACTTTCTAGGCGAATTGAAATCAAGTTTCGTAATAGCGATATTCTTCGTGTGAATCCCGAATCGTCAAATAATGCCTTCAACTTGTTCCATAGCTCCAACGTAGTTTTCACGTTCTTTATATGTACGTACAACGCACTATCTATAGTCATAATGAGTTTTGCTTTAGTTCTCGCGTCCTCTGCGGCTTCTATTAACTTCCCAGAAACTGGCTTTATGCAGTGCAGCATATCCTCTAGGATCAGAAAATTCTCCGCGGCGAAGATCCATTCGTTGTAGTTTTCGCGGCCTTTTAGCTTGGGAACATTTACTAGGTAGTTCGATGCCATTCTTGCTAATTTGGATTGCAATAACTGAATAACACGTAACAATCACCACTTTTACTTTAGGAAAAGTACTTTTACACAACAATAACTTGGAAATAACTAAGGACGCTGGGCCCATAACCTATAATTGAAACACACGGTTTTGAGGAAACGGAGCGAATGAACATTTATTTTTATTAGCAAAGATAATACAACACTGAACTTATATTACCAACTGCTGAAGTCGATAGATGGCGTTAATGGTAAAAAAATTTTGATACACAATTAACAATTCTAATGTTTTGTCAACACAATTTTTGTATTTTATATTTTAAAAGCTTCTATTATGTTAGTCTCATTTTATCCTACTCTTTTAGTCTCATTTTATCGGCCAAGTGCGAGTCGGACTCGCGCACGAAGGGTTCCGTACCAAAAAGGCCAAAAAACCGAGTTTGTTGTATGGGAGCCACCCTTAAATATTTATTTTATTTTGTTTTTAGTATTTGTTGTTATTGCGGTAACAGAAATACACAATTTGTGAAAATTTCAACTGTCTAGCTATCGCAGCTCTTGAGATACAGCCTGGTGACAGAGCGACGGACAGACGGACAGACGGACAGACAGCGAAATCTCAGTAATAGGGTCCCGTTTTTACCCTTTGGGTACGGAACCCTAAAAAACCAAACTAATTTTGGTAAACTCTTAATAAAACTGGGCTTGGTCAGTCGACAAATTTAAATATTCTTTGTTTACTTGTGACTTGAATCATTCCACTTTTTATCGCCTAATAAAATATTGGTCAAGACAAAATCTCAAAGTGAAATATGAGATAACGTCGCTGCGCGTGCAACACCGCGGAAGAGCAGTTTGTAAATACCGCGTAACTGCTTTTATACAATTTTACAAGAGGTTAAGAAAACTGGAAATCTTTGTAATTTGACAATATTTTACGGTCCGAACTAGTAACTTTCTTATAAAGTAAGTCACAAAAAAGTAACTACTTGGTTTGGTCCGTAAAATATAGCTAAATGACTAAAATTTCTAATTTTCTTAACCTCTTGTAAAATTGTAAAAAAGCAGATACGCGGTATTTACAAACTGCTTTTCCGCGGTGTTGCACGCGCAGCGACGATAACACATCACAAGTTGTCAAAGGATTATATTAAGAAACTGTTTACAAAACTTTATGAGTTAGCTGATACCCGACTTTAACGAGATAACTAACCTGTACTTCTACATTTAATAGGTCACGCCATAGATAAAAATTAAAAACCAAATAAAAGTACAAGCGGTTGTCAAGTTTGATTTTAGCATTAATGTAAATTGAACCCTACGTACATGACATTAGGTTGAATTATACTAAGTTGAAAGAGCATAATTTTTTTTTTAAGTATTTGTCTAGATTTCTACTTCTGATTGTTTATCTAGTTTTTATTTACACTAAGGAGCATGTAACATTTAGGTAACAATTGCTTGCCCCACTGTTCCGGTATTTTTACGATCCTTATCAAACCGTGTCAGTGATGTTTGCTGTAATATTACCTCACGGGGCACCGCTAAGGTACCATTAGGAAAGTCTTTCGTACGTCGCGGCTCAGAGCCATATCACTTGAATACGCAACGACATTGCGTTATCATGTCGCGAGAAACACGACAAAAATGTTTGATGCAACGCTGGATAGGTACAAACTTTTTCACTGTGTATACAGGATGAAATTTTAACCACCTTCTAAATTTTAATATATCAATCTACGAGACAAAAAACAAATGACGCATTGTTTCTTTTGGTATAGCCCAGTACAAAAATGTCAAGATAAAGCACTTAGAAAATGTCCGCCAAAAATCTTAAATTTTTGATACGACCGCCTAGCAACACTTTTTTACGCGATGCACATTCATTCATTACAATACTAATCATAAGTTTTTGATTTTCCCTTTATACCATAACAGGCCTAAAACTGTATAAATTGAAAACTATATTGCGACAAATATTTTCGGGTGAAAACTTGATTTACATTTTTTACTTCATAAATGGGCTCTAAATACGATACTGAACGCGTACAAAAATTTTGGAAAATGGTTAAAATTTCATCCTGTATGTACAGACAAACGTCAACGTACCAGAAAACGTCTTTTTTTTCATTTGATATTGATTTCTATTTTTTGGACTTAAAGTTAAAAATCAATCATTAAAAATCAACCTTTAACTTTTTGGGTAGGTTGACCTGCCGTTGTTGCCTATGTTTTATTTCGTCTTCGTTTACAAACATCATCATCATCACAAACAAACGACGTCCACGGCTGGACATCCTACCCGAAGGATCTCCACGCCAATCAGTTCCGCTTCACCCACATCCAGCGGCTTCCCGCGACCTTCATCAGATCCGTCCGTATTCCCTCATTTCGGATTCTATCACGCAGAAAAAACCTTTTCTTTAAACAGTGTCGAAATATCTGAAACTCATAAAACGTAAGTACTCGGTAGAAACCCCGCAATAAGTAACTCTTACAATATTGACCATGAAAGTATAAATATAAACACATCAGTTTTAATAAAAAAAGTAAACAAAAGGCTCCGTAATTAAAACCACATTCCGGTAAGTGGAAAGTCTGAAAATGTCAACAATCCTCTTATAGTCCAGTGAAAAAGTTTATTTCGTTTCTGTTTACCGTTCAATTTATTGTCGTTTCGTTATTGCTTTGTTAGGCAGCTTATGTCGGCTTACGAGGCACAAGTTGAAGTCAGTTAATTCACGAGCACATTAACAGTTAATGATATAGTGTTAATTTTTCATAAATTTTGTTAGAAAAAATATGTTACTTTAGAGAGTTCATCTTTACTACTAATAAAATCTTTATCGTTTTTTTTTTCATTTGCTTGCTTTTTCATTCCCTGCCATTGTCTTATACATCCTGAGATTTTTTTCTTTACCTGACAGAGATCTTTATTAAGACGATTTTTTAATTTACAAACTGAACTAAAAGCGCTTTAAATTGGTTTATGGTATAAGACTGGTTCAGTAATTCATGCCAAAACAGTAAATTTTCGAATATTTACTAAGCAATTTATAGTTACTAGCTTTTGCCAGCGGTTTCACTCACGTTAAATCCAACCATTAAATTTTTAGCTTTCAATGCTTCATACAAACTTTTACCCCCTATTTAAGGGAAGTGGGGGGTTAGAAAGAGAAAAAAAGTAGCCTATGTCACTCTCCATCCTTTCAACTATCTCTACTTAAAAATCACGTCAATTCGTCGCTCCGTTTTTCCGTGAAAGTCGGACAAACAAACAGACACACACACACTTTCCCATTTATAATATTAGTATGGAAGTATAGAAGTATGGCTTGAATAACTTTAACTGACGTCAACACAATTACAGACACAGTATGCTCATTTAATAGAAATTTCCTTGGACGAACGTCCAACAAATTTTAAACAAAACTAGTTTAATATTGATTGAGCGAGACCATTTGTTTGGAATGGACGCATAATACAACCAGTGCAACACAAAGTTTTCATTTCGTGAATAGAAAATCTTCGAAAGCTATTTTATTTTCTAGCTACCTAATTACAAGGTAAGTTTTCTTTCCCCGTAAGATATTTTTAGTTTCCTTCTTCTGCAACTTCTGGCTAGTTTAATTAACTGTTGTCAAAAACTTTACAACTCAATTTACAGTTTTGCTGCAGGAGTTGGACTTCGTTTAAAAGTAACACAGAAATGTTTTTGGTAATTCTGGCTCTGGATGTGGTTTGTTTTATTATGTGTACGAGATAGTGTGTCGGATTAACATTGGTAGTATGAATCCGTCAAGTTCATTTGTTTTTCTTCTTCATTTGCATCTCATCCGAACTGAAACGAGTCCAAACTATCTTAAAATACAAATAAATAAAGCTACCTACAAAATAGATAGCAAATTTAAATACTAGGTACAAGAAAAATTACATAGGTACTAAAGATTGTAATTCCTAAAATTGACTGGCTGTAATCTGTGGTAGTGCTTTTCTGAATTTGAAGATCCGCCGTAATAAATTTCACAGAAATAAATATCACACGGGTATTTGTGACAGTCGTCGAAGATTTTCATATAGGTACGACAAAATGTACATGTACCTACATAGTTCTAGCTCGGGACTCGGGAGTTATTTCATAAGGTGACTTTCCCCACGAGTTATTTCGAACATTTGCAGACTAAAATGTGCAATACGTATAGTCATAAATTCAGGTTTTGTCAACTAGACGTTCCGACTCTTTCTATTGAATTTCATTTTATTATGTTGACTTCGTGCATATCAAAATTTGTGGTTATGTAAGAGGGTATTAGGAAGTAATAGTGCCGAAGGAATTCAGGCAGCAGCTTCTTTTTTTGATTTCGTAACTATGGAGCGAGTTGGACCTTTGAAAGGTGTACGAGGTGCCAAAACCAACTCGCAGAGCCCCGTTAGGTATTTAGGACGATTATCTAGGTATGCACTATACAATTGCATCCAAGGACAACTAACGGTCAGTGCAGGACTATTGCAGAACAGGATACAAAGGATACTAAGATGTGTTTAGGTGCTAGTAGTCTGGGTAACTGGGACTATACGACCGGTTGGATCGGTGGTAGTAAACCCTGCTTCTGAGCCATGGGTCGCGGGTTCGATCCCCGCACAGTACAAATATTTGTGTGCATGAACATGTCTGGGTGTTTATAAGTATAAAAATAAAATAATAATAAATATTTATAAGTATATATTTATAAAAAAATATTTATACTCGTATTTAAGTAAGTTTATCGGTTGTCTAGTATCCAATACGACAAGCTTCGTATAGCAGTAGCTTAGTTTGGGATGAGATAGCTCTGTGTCGCCCAGTGTGGCATGTCTGAAAATATTTATTATTATTTTATTATTATAGAAGGACCTGGCCTATGTTTCTAACAACGGAGAAAATGGCAAAGGAGGTGACTTGCATACGAAAATAGCCGCCAGCACACAGCGACGTAGCTACAAGGAGGCAACATAACCAGAGGTGCTTGAGAATAGGGAGGTATTTACACGGCTCTCAGGACAATCTCAGTAATCAATCAAGATTCCTACATGGATCTTACTGTTATACTGCCTTCCTCCGAGCATACGGCCAATAAAAGCAAGCCAAGGTGGGAGAACTGCTCGTCAGTGTTTGCTTTGACAGATTATTATATTGTAATATCGTTGTTTTAGAATTTGTATAGTCGTCAGCATCATCTGCTTTTTTAAGTCCACACATCTGTTTACAGATACATAGATAAAATACCATCACTTCATCTCCACGAATGGATGTTGCAGAAGCAAATTCAGAAGTACCGTCTATCTTATCTTTAGCTATACTGCGAGCGCAATTATAGCAAAAATCCTCTTTTGGAGAGGTCTGTGTCCAGCAGTAGACTAATGTGGGCTAAAGATGATATTTAACTTTGCTTCTCAAAACATTTCGTTAACGTTAAATTTACAGCGAGTACTATCATCAGAATGTTCATATGATACGCTACAACTCGAGACGCTCCAAACGATCCACAATAGGTATTGTACTAAAACTACAGAAACTAGCAAAGCGCTATACATTGTGCGCTATAGCAGTAAGTCCTTCAATTTGTCATAACGACGTAGGCAATTTGACTTACGCTCTCAACAGCGGCTGCGGCTTCACTGCAAGCGATGATAAAGGACAATGCTTCTACCATAAATTGAGCGCATCTAGAGAACTAATCCAGATGATATAAGTATAGTCCGTGGCTGGATTCTGGTGTTTTTAATTTGCAATCTATAGAAGTATTATAACCAGGTAAGTAATTAGATTGACTCATGGCAAGATCTTTGTAGAGCGACCAAAACAACGTTTCAACTGAGTTGAAATCTCTCATCTAACTTTTCAGTCTTTTGCTGTGTTATTGACAAGAAGCAGTTAGTTCGTTCGGGTGAATTGCTAGGCGTGCCATGTATTTGGTGCTTGTTTTCCCCATTTTTCCCCGACTGTGGAAATACTAAAAAATGTATGACACACAAATCGTAATGTTAATACATTTTTTGAAGCGGTAAAAAGGGGGTGTTTCTGTTCGCCGTGCAGCTTAAATCCATATTTATTAGGTCTGAGCACGTGTAATTTTATTCCTTTTAATAGGTTTAACTTTTAGCTATAGCTATTAAAATATGAAGAGAAAAAACCTATATATGCTAAATAAGCACATAAGGGTAGAAAATAACCCTATTTACCGTGGAAACTCAACCTGTCAGAATTAATTTAAAAAAAAAACTAAAAATTTACTGGTAAGTATGTGAAATCTGCGGGTTAGAAGGAAACTGGCCCCTGGTCCGCAGCCCAGATAACACGCAGAAGAAACAGTAGTGGAAAACTCGCCTGAATACGTGGGCCAGAATACTAATAAAAGTAGTAGCCGTAAAAAGTAATATGGTTAAATGGGTCCATTAAACCATTTTACTAATACACATAATACATATTTTATTACATGAATTAAAAAAAGGTGCAAAATAAAATGTGACAATCAAATATTGTGTTCTAGTTTATTGTCATAAAGTTGTATCTTTTTCTCATAAAGTATTCCTAAATTAGCAAAAATAAAAAAGAACACATAATCAAAAGAAACGAAAGAGAAGGCAATTAAAAGTAGAAAGTTGAAAATAAAACCGGCCAACTGCGAGTAGGACTCGCGCACGAAGGGTTCCGTACCAAAAAGGCCAAAAAAACGAGTTTGTTGTATGGGAGCCCCCCTTAAATATTTATTTTATTTTGTTTTTAGTATTTGTTGTTATTGCGGTAACAGAAATATATAATTTGTGAAAATTTCAACTGTCTAGCTATCGCGGCTCTTGAGATAGGTACAGCCTGGTGACAGAGCGACGGACAGACGGACAGACAGCGAAGTCTTAGTAATAGGGTCCCGTTTTTACCCTTTGGGTACGGAACCCTAAAAAGAGAGAATGTCGCATGCATTTCGTCATTTGATATTTTGTGAAAAAATCTTATAATTGTTTGGCTATGTTTTACTTAAGGTTTAAATCTAGTTTTTATTTTCTTAGAATAGGGCAGTATTAGTTTAAGCTGTGACTAAACATTTTAATAAGTATTTTTTGTAAATAATGCATCGGCCTAACAACATCGGGAGAGGCTGATAGCAACAGTAAATATTCAGGTTTTTAAACTTTCTTGATGCTATCAAAGAAAATATTTATTTTCTTTGATGCTATGTAATAATAGCTAAGTCAATATTCTGTACTTAATTTTGACTCGTTTGTTTTAATAATGAAATTGATTTGTAAGTAACTAAGGGCGATGGGTGACACGTTTTCGAAAGAGCCGACCACTAGGGACTCTACTTAAGATGTTTGCGTAAATTTACAGGTTGATGAAGATTTTTGTGTTTTTAATTTCTCTTTAATAGAATGCATATTATGTTTAGAGTTACATCTTTAAATAAATATCTGTCATAAACTCATTAACAACCTGTATCTTCTTATTAATTTCGTAGGTATTAATTATCGATATAAACAATAACTAAACGAATTGTAGCAACCAATCGGTCGTCAATAATACATTATTATTAAAATGTTGTTCTAAAAAAGTTGGATTTAAGCAAAGAAAAAAACAAACATTAAGTATACTATCTATTAACGCTTGCAAAAAGTCATCATCATCATCAACAGCCTTTATCAGTCCACATCTGGAGACAGGCCTCTCCAAAAGATGGATTTTGCCATAATCGCCACGCTTGGCAGGCGGGTTGGCGATCGCAGTTTGGCCAATGGTGGAGGTACCACTTAAAATAATCATTGTCAGTTATTGTGTGATCGCTTCAATTCCCGATCACACCCATTGTCCCTTGAAGTGGTGAATTCAGTAAATTTTACTTGAGTCTTCACTTTTTTACATATTTTATAATTCTTAAAAAAATAACACATTTCATCCAAAACGTTTGCACAAGGGGAACTATTCATACTAAATATTAAATACAGACAGGTTTTTGTTCAGATCTTTTTAGGTTCCGAGAATATTTTCTGGCTGCAGTATCTTGCTCACATTAACTACATTTTGCATAATGCATAGAAATTGTAGTTGCAAACAACATTTCGGAATATTCATTTCATGTTTAAAGTATAACCTTTAACTATATGTGTAAACCTTCAATAAAATATACATAACATGAACATGATACTCAGTTCCATAAAAAATTACAGATCGAACTGTAAAACTTTTATCAGTGGCTAATACGAGTATGAGTACATGACTGTTCTGACTGAATTTAACAGCGTGACCGCGAAACGGGTACGTTTCCTTTAGTCACCAGCATCGGTCACAGAAGCTTGCGGAAAACTGGGGCAGATGCTAGCGTTCTGGAGCCACCTCGGATGGTATGGGTAGAAGACGGGGAACACGTACAATAGTTTAATGGAGAGGCTAAGTGCGAACAAAGCCTAGATAAACTAGTAGCAAATGTCATGGTTGTACCAAATGTAAATGCAAATTTAACCTTACGTGCATGACAAAGTTTGAATGCAACAAAACAGCACCCAAATGTAGTAAAGGGATGGTTGGAGTACAAGACGGGTAACACGTACAATGGCCCAATAGAGAGGCTAAGTGCGGACAAAGCCTAGATAAACTAATTAGTAGCAATTGTCATGGTCATACCAAATTTAATGCATATGTTGCAGGGATATTATTAAAGCCGTGATATTATAATTTCACTGGTGACATTATAATAACCCAACCTAACCTAACCTAGATATATTATAATATCACTGAAAAGATCCCGTGACATTATAATATCACCTTTTT
Organism: Anania crocealis; assembly: GCA_949315895.1. Classification (NCBI taxonomy): domain Eukaryota; kingdom Metazoa; phylum Arthropoda; class Insecta; order Lepidoptera; family Crambidae; genus Anania; species Anania crocealis. The sequence continues at coordinate 15,674,218 of OX438863.1, forward strand.
GACAAAATCCCTGCGACACATACATTTTAACCTTACGTGCATGACTTAAAGTTTGAATGCAACAAAACAGCACCCAAATGTAGTAAAAATTTGGGTGCTCATTTGGCGAGGTAATTTTGGTAAATGATTGTGTAGGTATCTAGTTTTTGGTTTTACATCAACGCGAACGGTATAATCTATGTACTTTGATATTTTTGTTAATGCTATTTATCTAGTACATTTGATTTTGGTAACATTATTAATAATAAGCAAACAAAGTTTGATAAGTATACAAATCTGTTGAGCAGTTCTAATGCAAGTGTTTTAATAAGAAGATATTTATTTTGTAATAAATTTTTCTTTTTACTTAAAAAGGATATTAATCGCTTTTTCAACTGACGAAATAGAGGTGATTCTTATCCGAAGCGTATTTATATACTCTTCTTTTATGTATGGTGGTCTTACCTTCCTATATTTTCCTAAGTCGATAAATAATGCGCAGGCGCCATCACGTTTAGTAGCGCAATTGGTAATCAAACCACAAGTATCTAATAGCAATGTAAAGTCCATCAAGGACAACTAAAAACTATTATAACCATTGGTAGAGCTACCTATTCAGCCATTTATTGTATTCTAATGAATGATTTAGCTAGTACTGCTTAATGGATACTCAATGTTATTAGAATGTATAAAGTTTATTTGTAAATAAATCTTTACGTATTATTCTATGAAAATAAACACTGGTTTTTGTTAATTAAGAAGAACAAAGTTTGCGAAATTTTGAAAAATTGAGAGGATATTTATTTGGGGAATATTCAATATTCTCACTTCATGCAACCCAATACTAATTGTAATACCCTAAGCGTGGAATTAACTTTTCAATTGCAGTTACGAGCTGTGTCATTAAAGAAAACGAAATGCAAACACCGAAAAAGCCTTCTATGAAAACAAAGAGGAAATAGGTATATGTTCAATTGTGAGCCTCCCTTTTCTTTCGTAGGTTGAAAATAATAAGAGCAATGCATTGTCATCTACACTGATTTGTTTTCAGGCTAAGTAATATTTCCAATTTGCATATCATTTTAAATCATTACCTGTTATACATATCAGAAATAAAACTTTACTCTGAGTAAAGACCATAACGTATTTTCCAAAATCATATTCCGTATTACACCGATAGAAAGTTTAAATTCCATAAAGGCCGATTTTCAATGATCGGATAAAGTTTTCCTAGGTTTAATGTCTAATTTAAAAAGTGAACCAGAAATGCCATGAATCCTTATAATAATATGATTGACGTTTGCAAATTAGTCATCGTATACATTATCCAGTAAATAAGTTTTATTTGACCATTGATAAATCAGCCCAAAGTCGGAAGATTGAACTTAATTCCTGGGATTCCTAATAAAATAATTAACAGGAATTGAAAATTTACATGCTGGTATATGGTTTGTTAGTATTAGTTATAGCAGACCTGTTTTACGAAGTCAATTGGATGCTGATTTTAAACGATCGGCATCAGAACTGTTAATTTAAATCAAAAGTGTGCATATTACAAAGATACATTTACATTACGTGAGCTTATTGATAATTATAACGATAGAAGAAGCGAAACAAGAAGCGTGACAAAAAAGTCTTGACATTTTTACACGAAACCTTGATGTTCAATTTTGGAGAACCCTGACCGATCAAATTTTAAAACTCGTCGCGACAAACAGATGGCTGGTGTTGACCGCATTAATTTACTTACTTATCATGATACTATGCATTGATATGTGTCAATCTGTGTATCTGTTTGTCCATCCCGAATTATTATAGCGTCATTAAACAGTTTGTCGGGTTACGATAAGACTATAGTCAGTCTAAAAATGCATAAATAAGAACAAGGCAGAGAAGTCTTCTAAACTGAATGAAAGTCTGCATATATCGGGTTTGATGACCACACACGTACGTACCTGTGGAATTATGAGTTTAAAAATATCTCACGAAAACCATTAAGATGTTTGGGGAAAAAAATCCTATGTGCAATTCCAGCCTATAGTGTATTTGTGTGCCAAATTTTAACAAGATACGCTCAGTCGTTCTGACCTGATTGAGTAACAAATATCCATCATAACTTTTGCATTTACAATATTATAGAATACGATTTAATCCCTAAAAGGGACCAGACCGGACTGCTTACTCAAAACAAGTACATACACAAAATAATGAAATACACTTCATAATTTGGAAACTTAATTCAACAACTGGAATATGAATCATTTGGACAAAAACTACCTAATCAGAAATCTCTATTAAACCAACAAACGCATAGTTCAGCAAAAAATGGCAATGGTGTAAAACATTCTAAATTCATAATTTCCCCTCGTACAGTTTTCTTTGGCCTCTTGCCAGCACCGTTGGGACTACCACGAATGTTGCCACAGTAAAGCTGACGTCACACCACAATATAACCTAGTGCTATATTGTAGTATTTTACAACAAAATATAATAGGCTAGGAACAATTAGAGACAAAATAAAAAATGTTACTCGGTGCCTGTCTCGCTCTGTTATTTAGTTTTTTATTATATATATTTTTATAGTATTAAAAGTTTAAATTCAAATTGGTACCTTACTATAAGTAAGGCTTGCGCATCACGCCCTAAACTTAAGTGGGCTTATAACCATGATATCAAAAATAATAATACTTTTACCATATTCTATGTTTTAGAGACAGAGTTTATCATTGATTTGTTAGTGTATAACTTTCATGGATAGGTAGGTTCCTGGTTAACGGCCGGTTCCAATAACCTATCTATCTTCAGTTTTGGCATATCGGAGATAGAAAACAGTTTCTATATCTGTTTTTGCCGTCCAGAGAAACAAAGACAGAAGTTGTTTTCTATCTTCGTTATGACAAAACTGAAGATAGATAGGTTATTGGAAATGGCCGTAAGACGGGCTCCAGATATCGAATTTTAAATGACAAATGTAGGGTTTTTTTAAGTTTTATTTGTGGTTTTTAAAAATAATTTGCAAAACTTTGAGAAGTGTCGTAAACTTTGCATCAATAGATTGATCAGTATGGATACTGATAAGACTCTTGGTATCAAATAATTCTAGATACTCGTACTTCTGAAGAAATTCATAATATTAAGACAATTCAAAATACATAACATCAAGAAGTGTAAGTAAATATTAAGATGACCCGCCTAAAACGTAGCTCAGTTCAGGTAGCAGATAGTGTGGCGTTATCCTATCGCCCAAATCTTGGCTTGTATTTCATTGTGGACGCCCCAGGCATTTATGTGAAGACAGTATTTCAATGCAAGTGGACTCTGGTTGAGTTACTGTGCAATTTGTTTGAGAGTTAAAAATGAAACTGCACTTCATGTTATTGATAGTAGTCGACATATTTAATTCTGTTCTTGATTTGAGAACATGAATATTATCAAATCGGTGTAAGTTAACAGGATCATTATTCCTTGATATATACTCGTCCGCATTTGTTTTAATCATTCTACTTTTATAATGTCTTTTCAAGGAATACATACCGTGTGGTGCCGTTCCTGAAATATTATATAGCACTACTGTTTTTAACCTATGTGTCGTAAGAGTAAGCCTTTTCTTTACAATTGGCCGAACTGCGATCAGTGCGCTCACCAATCCGCCAATCAAATTTTTGCAGTATTCTCCTTTTGGAGAGGCTAAATATGTCCAGTAGTAAACGTATATAGGTAAGCTATTGATGAAAGAACACCTATTTTCTAGATAAGATTTATATTTTAGTAAATAACATTAAATAAAAACAAAATTTCAGACCCATTTAGCGCATATTTAGCTGTTTCCCACAACTTCATACTCCATATATTATCTGTGCCCTTGATATTTAGATTTAGACACTATTCCACGGAAGCTATCATTTTTCATGGATATATGTATAAGTGCTATTCCATCCATATATTCTGTTCTATATCTGAGAGCCAAACTTTATTTACATCCGATATGCTGTTCTGGCGTTTTTGAGTATCAAACATCCATCCTAACATTTGTATTATGAGAAGGAAGTAGAAAAGAAGTGATTAGTCTGAGTAACGTAATATTTATAATCCTGGGCAACCGAGTTTGAACGTTTTTTTAGAGTCGATTAGATAGGTAGGTTTGAACTTTTAATTAAGCTGACCAAATCGCATCACAATCGTAATTGAATAGCAGCTTTTTGACAGTTTTAGTATGGGCTAAATGTCAAAATCGCCCAATTCAATCACGATCGAACTGCAATTGAAATAGCAGAATAAGGCCCCTGATAAAAATAAATTTTAAAGTATTTTTGCATCGAAGTGCATCATGGTTAGTGTTATAGTAGTCAACTGTTTTTGGACTAAAAACATTCATTGTAGCTTGATTACTCCATTTTTAGGGCCGTAAGGATCAATCAATATGTTTTACTTAGCTCGATGTGGCATGCGGGCGGCGATGGCGACAGTCGACAAATCGCCCTGTTTGCGGCAAAAACGTTTATTACTAGTATTCTGTTATCACTTATGTGTGGTATTACTTCAACCAATCATAAAGAATGACTTACCATATCTACCTCTTAGCTACGCTACCGGCTAAGTCTCGCTCCAGGTTATGTAGTGCTTGCTACCGTTTATGTCACGTTTTTTATAGGCGTTCCGTATCGTATTTAGAGCCTATTTATGAAGTAAAAAATGTAAATCAAGTTGTCACCTGAAAATATTTTTCGCGAGACAGTTTTCAATTTTTACGGTCCTAGACCTTTTAAGGTATAGGTAAAGAGAAAATTAAAAACTTATGAATAGTATCGTAATGAATGAATGAAATGCGCAACGCGTAAAAATGGTGTTGCTAGGTGACCGTATCAAAAATTTTAGATTATTGGCGGACATTTTCTAAGTGCTTTATCTTGACATTTTTGTACTGGGCTATACCAAAAGAAAAAATACGTCAACCTTTTTTGTCTCGTAGATTGATATATTAAAATTTGGAAGTTGGTTTAAATTTCATCCTGTATATCTTACGTCTTTTACCCAGGTCTCAAACTGTCACACAAAATTTTAGTTTAGCGGTCCAAACGCGAAATTTTAACTGAATGTTACAGTATAAATGTTGTGAACAGTCATCATTGTTTTTCAGTGGCTGAACTCTAACGGCCGGTTCCAATAACCTATCTATCTTCAGTTTTGGCATATCGGAGATAGAAAACAACTTCAGTCTTTGTTTCTCTGGACGGCAAAAACAGAGATAGAAACTGTTTCCTATCTCCGATATGCCAAAACAGAAGATAGATAGGTTGGAAATGGCCGTAAGCCAGCTTGACCTCAGTATGAACTCAGGGTGTGACTAATGCTAACAATTATATTAGATAGTTCAGCAATATTTTGATTTGCTAGCTGGCAGGAACAGAAAATTATCATACTTTTTAAAATGATAGAGTCAATAAATGCGTAGATGTGAAATAATAAAATCTTTATCTTCGGTGCGTTCAAAGTCGAGTGAAAACTTTTTTATGCCTAATATAGAAATATAACGAAACCCAATGTTTACACATGAAATTCCATCTGCCTTTATCAATCATACCAATCTTTTAGAGTGTCTAAGAGAGACAGACACGGGCGCATTTCGTAGTAGGGCTGAAATGAACATTGAAACTGTCTAAACAGTTTTGGGACATTGTAAAAGATATATACGTCAATTATTGTATGTACTTATAATAAATAAATGTAAAGAAAACGACTTATCAACCTGATCATGGCTTATAAATTTATAAGTGGTTACCGCCTTTACCGGTAATACATTTGATCACGTAAGGATCTAACAGCTTATCATATCAACGATAATCCTTGCCATGCTTAATCCGAAAATGCAAGAGGATTATTAATCATGGCTATACTCTAATCAGAACTGCGATCTAACCTTCGCGTGTGCACGTCACGCTGTTTAAAATTTACGCATTAACATACAATTTTATCTGCGATCAAGATCTTTTTGTTAAACCATTAACACCGTGACAATGTCGCTTAAATAACCAATTTACCGCGACGATGTGGCTGTTAAAATAACGACCATTTGTTTTAACTGAGTTCATGTAATTGAATATTTGCGATCTGGCCCCTAATTCAGCTAACCAAATCGTTTCACAATCGTAATTGAATAGCAGCTTTTTGACAGTTCAAGTATGGGCTAAATGTCAAAATCTCACAATTCAATCACGATTGAACTGCAATTGAAATATCTGAATAAGGCCCCTGATCCTTAAATATTCTACGTTTATGTTTAAACCATACGATTTTTAAACCCTATTCCATTATTTAAAAATCGAATCTCCAATCGAATACTTCAAATAGGTAAAAATTTGTATAATAGTCGCAATTGATTTAGTTTTTTCTGGTTCATATCGATTTGGACTTTATACGAATGCATAAATCTTTTATGTAGGTATTCCGATTTGTAAACGGTAGACTTTATTTTTATCTACAACTAGCGGCCCGTCCGCCCGGCTTCGCATAGGTGGACGAGGATTTTTTTTATAAGGGTCCCTAATCTTTTCTAGCAATAAATATAGCATATGTGATTGTAGCTTTCCAATGGTACAATAATTATTGAAACCGGCAAGTAGTTTTTGAGTTTATTTATTACAAACATACACACACACAAAAATACAAATCTTTCCTATTTATAATATAAGTGTAGACTATATAGTTTATAATAAAGCCGAACTCAAGCCGAGTCAATTAACACACGACCTTTAGCTGGCCATGTGATAACGAATTAATCATCATACATATTATTTTCAAACAGTAATAAGTGTCTTTCTGTTCATTGATTGAACAAATCAAACACTATACGTCTTATTGTGATTTCTTCACCAAACCAGATACAGCTTAATCCTCTCTTTTATATACACGATGCCTTTTCAACCGCCTGTAAAACAAATAACATTAGCAATGTTATTTAAGTTTTTTTTATCTTTTTTTTAAACAAAATATTGGTTCATCTATTAATTTTAAACACGCTGTGACGCGCACGATTTTAAATGTGTAAGGTTTATTCATCCAGAACCCCGCTGCTTCAAAATAATATGTGTGCGCGTCACAGCGCGTGTTACAAACTTTAAAGTCTAAATTAATATTTAATCATTTTCAAAAATTAGCTTTTATAGGTAGATAAATTAAATAACCCTGCTATGATACATGATGGTCACATAAAGTGGGCTTTGTGTTCCAGGTGGTTTTAAATGCACCGTGTAGGTACAGTGCCAAGCAAAGTAGAGATTACGGCTAAAAGAAGCTTACCGACGCAATCAAATATTTTCTTAGTAACGAGAAGTCCGGTACTAGAATTTAATGAAGTGGTGCCTTCTTTACCAGATTATAGATGCAATAATTACTTGCAAAAAATATCTATATTAGAGCTGTGGTGCCTACATCCCATAATAAAGTAGCACTCTTTTCTTCCTATGGGTGTCGCAAGAGTCAACTATAGGAGTACTGCGCAAAGATGACAGGCTGCAGCGTATTGACCAAATTTGAATCGTCAACTTGAAAGTCAAGCCTAATCCGCTTTTCAGAAGGGACAGGAAAACCCCTTTTTAAGAGTAACCCTATCAAAAAGGAAAGCCTATTGAAAAGGTTACCCATGTGATAAGGTTACCCATGTGATAAGGTTACCCATGTGATAGGTTTACCCATATAATAGGGTTACCTTTGATTGTGTTAGCTTATTAGTTCGGTAACTTTTAAAAAAACCGCTTACCACAAATTACGGGTTGAGCATAGAAATTAAAATAGCCTAACAGTATTCTAAAACATATTATAAGGTAAGCGTAATAAGGGGTTTTCAGTATTGGTAAGCGCTTACCTGGATTAATCGTATTGTTTGGTTTAGCATATCGTGAGGGTAAGCCTGATGATAAGCTTACCTTTTGGATAGGGTTTTTAAAAACAAGCCTATTAATAACCCGAACAAATACCCATTTAAAGGTTGGCGGTTCCTGTCCCTGCTTTTCAGACAGGCCTATGTCTATTGGACTTTTATGATATTTGGCTATGGCTGATTATTGAAACAAAAAGTAATCAAATTCATGTGACAAGACGAATTCGAATGAACACGCGAGCGAATCCGTGGGCATAAGCTGTTAATAAATAACTGAGTAATTAATTCTTGGACAATAACATACAGATAGATAAAAAATATCATTATTTTTATTGCACTGGTGACAATTTAACTTATAATCTCTGAATACACGTGCAAATATTGTTTTCGACTTTGATTGGACTTTATTAATTTCTTTTTTGAGATATTTAAAATCAAAATTGTTTTATAAAAAATACTTTCAGTGACTGTCAGATTTTTCGTAACCTCAAAAGTCGATAAGTTCTATTTTGGAGTCTGGAATAGGATACCTACTGATAAAAAATTACACCGTACAATATATCCCATATTTGGCTGTTCCCATATTTTATATAAGTATAATCTTTCTTGTCCTATGGGAGGCGTAAGAGGCAACTAAACGAGTATTGCTAGGAGAAGAGGCCAGCGACTTTTCTCTACTTTTAGGCAAACTGCGATTTCCTAATTTCCTACGTGGAGATTATTGCGATTATTTTGGTAAGTCTATGTTCAGAACGGCGATGGACTGATATATACTTGTGATGACGGATTTTTCTAATCAAATACAAACAATTAATATAAAATAACTATTCAAAACGTCAACCAAATAAAATAAGGTATGTTCGCGTTTAAATCACGCTATACCTCTGAAATAATATAAAATAGTTGACAGAAATAAAAGTCAATCAGAAACATTGTTTCACAGTTTCACATCAATCAAATGCCAATTCGTAAATAGTGCTTTAAACTAATAAAATTTGATTTTACTTTGAGTCATACAAAAAGCAAAATAATATGAACTTCTTTTTTTCCAACATTCAGCCAGTGTTTTGTTTATTTATTGTTTTCCTACGTTAAATAGTGCTTGTGGATTGTATTACTTCATGGAATGTGGAACCATGTCCGAACATGGTCCGAACGCGTTTATTGTACTAAAAAAATTTTTTTTATTAATTGAATTCTTGACTATGTCGCGCGTGTTATATTTACTTATAAAATACAGTTGCTCGTGCAGCCAGAACGTTCTAAAAACTGTCATTAAATAAAAACAGTATCCAAGCAGTATCGAGCAATTAGAGCTTTAGCGGCCCTTTGTGATTCAAATGCAGCTGCGGTTTGATCTGTTCGCTAACGAACTCACACGCCGCAAGAGCTGGGCTACATTTTATACTCTAAGCATTTCTTTTTCGGTACAATACCGTTTTTGTACCACCGTATTTAGCTTGCAACAGAAAAAGTTATCTTCTGAAACGGGTAATATAAAAGGCGACTAAAGAAAATTTTTACAAAACCATAAGCTAACGAAAATTGAAAAAAGCTACAAAATTTGAGTCGGTGAAAATTTTGTAAATAATTTTTAGGTCAATTAATTAACCCATAGGAAGTGAAGGGGTAACGCTATTACTTATATGTGCCGGCACCACACGATATATAGTATACGGGCAACACACGTTTCATTTTCCCGAATTAATTGCTAAATCAGATAATGGGTAACATTTTATCCGGCAGAAGGAAAATATGCGGAATTTTCACTTATATTATTGTACTGCGTTCCGATTACCTTTTTTGCTAACAAAAATATTGGCATATCCTTAAGCAGAACGAGATGAGATCACGTTCAATTTAAACGTAACCTGGGATCGGGGTAGAAAAAGAAAAAGTGTGATTGTCGTAACGGTTAACGGACACAATTTTCTTAATTGAGATAAAGGCTAAGGCCACCTGTGCAATATCGAAATTCGGAATTTTGATAATTGCACGACCGGTAGGGTTGCCAACTGACTATATAAAAAATAAACTTTACAAAACCCTTCATTTCAAGAAAATCTATAGCAATGCAATAAGGTTTTTATGTCACCAGCAGTGCGATTCTCTTAGCGTCAATGTCATAACAGCAATGAATGCATGATTTGTATTATCTTTGAACGCTGATTGACACTAGCACCACATGGCTTATAAGGTGACAGACGATCTGGGGTACCCTTGAAGAGGAATACCCTCAGAAATCTAAGTTCTGCCACGCTACAAAAAAAAGAAAAAGGAACCTACCTCCCTATAAGTATTCCCTAAGAATTAAAATAATACAGGGTTATAAGATAAAGAATCATAATCACGTACCTTCCAATTTCTCAAGAGATAGTCCTAAGTGAGGTAGAGGCGGGGAGAGGCCCAGGGTCCAGCTGCGCAGAAGAGGAGAGGTGGCCTAGCGGTCTATCTGACCACGCCAGGTTCCAGTTACGTCGGAGAGTAAATGGAAGAATTGACTTTGACTTAGCTTAGGGCCGGGCCACCTCCCCTCGCCTGCGCAGCTAGACCCTAGCTAGCTGCGCAGGCGAGGGGAGGTGGCCCGGCGGTCTATCTGACCACGCCAGGGTCTAGCTGCGCAGGAGAGAAGAGGTTGCCCAGCGGTCTACTTGACCACGCCAGGGTCCAGTTACGTCGGAGAGTAGATTAAAGAATTGATTTGACTTAGCTTTACAAATCGCGATTATAGTCTGTCCTCTTCTTAGCCAAATATGGGCTTATAGGCAAAACAATGGAACAATTTTAACTTTTAAATATTTGAAAATTCTAAAACATATTTTTACCAGCAGCTATAAAAAAATACTTAAAGAGGTAAGTTTAATCCAAAAATGACAAAAATTCATTGCTTCATAGTTTTTCACCGGGCAGGAAATATAAGAAGTTTTCAATAGGGCACGTATTTCAGCATATATTTTACACAAACGACCACACATTCAACTTATTTCTGTTGTTCCCAAATACGAAACTTTTTTTTTCTATATTCGATAGTGCTTGGAAATTTGAGTTGATATAATTAAAAGAAAATCTTTCGCGTCCTAGTGTCGAAATAATAGGGAAAGTTAAAATAAAATTATAGGGTACCGATTCAGCATCGCTACTGAGGCATTACTCGGCAACACAATGTCCGTATTTTGGAATCCATCTGTCCTTATCACCCATACCAATGTCTTAAAGTATCTGAAAGAGATAGGTATATCCGTAAATACGAGTTTCGTGTTGCAGAGTAAGGTACGAAACCGTGAGCGAGCAACGAAATGAAATGAAATGAAATAAAATTAAATGAAATTAAATTAAATTAAATTAAATGAAATATTTTATTTGTCCTTGAAGAAGGTACATTTTAGTTGTTACATAGAGTTGCGAACCTCTTCCTCAGCTAACCAATGTTGCATACAAATATATTCAATTTAGCTACAGTACATAATTACTCGTATTTAATTAATTCAATCCTTTCTTAAAACACATGCATTATTTATATTAAATTTCAATTTAGATTCTTTATGTTAATCAATGTCAATCTTATAAAATCAATCAATTATACTTAATGTCAATATTAAAGAAAAAACAAATGTCAAAGCTAGTGTTAAAAAAAAAGAAAACAGAAAAAAAAGAAAAAAGAAAAAAGAAAAAAAAAGAAAAGAAAAAAAGAAAAAAAAGAAAAGAAAACGACCACGAGCCAACCCACACGACACCACACCATAAGAAATTTGTATGGCGACAGGAGCGGTTCCGTTGGTATAGTATACATACCTACAAACAATGGGAGCGGCGCAGGGTGCGGTGTGGCCGCGCCAGCCGGTGGGCTACCTACTTCTACCAAATAGCGGTGGGCTACTTATACCAAATAGCGGTGGGCTACTTATACCATATAGCGGTGGGCTACTTATACCAAATAGCGGTGGGCTACTTATACCAAATAGCGGTGGGCTACTTATATCAAATAGCGGTCGGCTACTTATACCAAATAGCGGTGGGCTACTTATACCAAATAGCGGTGGGCTACTTATACCAAATAGCCGGAAAACGCTATTCCTATTCTTGAACAGTGTTCGCGTGTTCACTTAAATGCCTGCGCAGACGAGAGACTTTTGTCTGCAGAAAATACTTTTAGTACGCGATACTTTTAATTCGTAGTTTGCGTTAATCAATACAGTTGTAAGGGATCTATTTTGAAGAAAAAAAAAGTACGCCGGCGATCGTCTCTCGTCTACGCAGGCCTTATATGTCAGTTTTTGAAAAATATTTCTTAAAGTAGGATTGATTTTTTCATAAAGCGGTCGTATCATGGCCTTAATAAAGACCAGAGACACTACAAAAAAGAATTTTTTATTAATTGTTTGCAAAGTTAAGAAATTATGCCGATTTTATTTTGAGTAAACATTATTATCAATAGGTACTTTTGACTACATATTTGGAAGGAATACGCTTAGAATGGTTTGGATTACTAGAGTTCCACAATGACAGTACTAATAAAATCCTGTGTCGAAAACATCATGTCCGTACTCCGCATTCGACGAGCGGGAAACGCAAACTGGTTATAGTTTGAGATGAATGAATGAATAGCAATGTCCATCTTACTCCTGAAATCAACTCTTATTGATTGAATCGAGTTTTATCAAGCAGATTTGAAGTTATTTAGTTATTGTTAAGATTAAACAATGTTTATGCCTCGTTAACAGCGATGAAAATGTTAAACAATATTAAACTAAAATTCTTACTCCTGAAATCAACTCTTATTGATTGAATCGAGTTTTATCAAGCAGATTTGAAGTTATTTAGTTATTGTTAAGATTAAACAATGTTTATGCCTCGTTAACAGCGATGAAAATGTTAAACAATATTAAACTAAAATAAACCTCACTTTGCCATTTGCTAAACAAACAGATCCCTAGATATTATCCATCATCCCTCAGCACTAAGGAACTAACTTCGAACTCTATTACTTCGCAAACGATGTGTCATGTGGTGACGTTAAACATCGTGCTAGGAATACATAGATAAAAAGTCAAGCACAACATAGAAATGAGCAAAAATTCTGAATGCTTTTGAAGTACAGTAAAAGCTGAATGCTTTTGAAGTACAGTAAAAGCTATCTGTATTTAAATACTGAAGACAGATAAAAGTATAAGATTTAAGAATAAATATTTTAGGTATTGTGCTTGCGACTGTATGAAAACACTTTTTCATCAATCAGATATTGAATACTTTATATACAAAGCAAGAATTGACAACAATTGAAAAAATGAATTTGACTTGACTGACTTTTCATTTAAACGTCCTTTAACATAAAATTTACCGATTCGGCGTTCATACCATGTACCTTGTTTTTTATAAGTTTTCGACATTTTGGCACTGTGGCTAGTGCCACGATTACGGAAAAACTGATATTATGCTGGTAGGTAGATGTTAATAGCAGACTAATCGACTTACGCGTCGCAGTCTTATAACACACAATACTGGTACCACTGTTGTAAAACTTGTTAACTCACTACTTTAACGCCTCTGTTGTCATCATATTCTGTGTCCGCTTACAGTAGGCACAGTATTTCGAAGAAATCCAGTGGATCGAAATTGCTGAAACCGAATAAAAACAAAAAAAAAACGTGCGTTCAGATACTGTAACAACTGTAAGTTACACAACACTTGTCTTCGGCTGTAAGTGGACACACATGTCGAGAACAAAGGCATCTAAAAATTGAGTTTACAAACAGTGGTAGCAGTATCGGGTGTAATAATCGACTGCGACGGAGTAACTATCCATCCGTAGGTATCTATAGACATTATTTCTTCCGTGAACATAGCCAAAATATAGGAAACTCATAAAACGCTAGGTATAACCCTCGATTAAATTAGCTCTTAAGATAGAGACCATGGACATGTAATCAGTGCAATAATAATATGTATTTTAACATAAATTATGAAACTTATAACTTAAATCAATGAATATATGTTTTCATTAACGTAATCTATTAGACAAAAAAATGCAATGTAAATGATGTCAATAATATAAATTGGTTTTTAAAGATTTTAATTATCAGCAGTTTTTAATTAAGCCGTTTTTATGTGACCCGCTTCATTCGTAGATGCCCGCCGCCTTAGAACAATACAAAGAGAAAATTGGAGACAAAGATGTTGTAGCAAACTTAGATTGCCATAAGAATGTTCGCTCACAAAAGCGTAATATTACAAATTCATATGCTAATATAAACGCCGCGATTTCGTTGCGTATTTCGCTCGCATAATTAACTCTGAATTTGGTTAACGAGCGAAGTCTTTGCGAGCTTTACTAAGCGAAGTTAGGGATGTTCTTCAAAAGGTGATATGACGAACCAATTATTTTATCGATGTAATACCCAATTTGTGAGTCGTGTCTAAGGGCTACCTACTGAGTGCTTGGATTTCATTTTATGTGGGCGCAAGATTTTATTTGACACTTTATGTAAGTTACCATAACTTTTATTAAGAAAAGATTATGTCATCTTATTTAAAGGCAACCAAAGTTAGTTTAACGTATATTTTAGGTACCTGTTCTCACTTTCCAAAATATCGGAAACGCATAAGAAACAAAAAACATGGTAGAAACTCTTAAACAAGTAACTCTGCGGACCATGAAAGTTGAAATATGTAAATCCGTTCGCAAAGCTATATGTATACTCCTTTTAAACACAAGTAATATGCTGTAATTGCACATCTCTATTAATTAAAGATATTTCATTTAAAGCTTGTTTCTTAAGTACTTATTGACAGAAATAATTTTAGATTTATTTAATAGTTGCTTCATTTATATATCAATCTACATTATAAACCTCTCTAAAAGGATTTTACCGCAATCCATATATGCTTGACAGGTAAAGATATCACAGTTTGGATAGTGACAATACAGACTACGTAGCTAAATCCTTGAAGACGAACCAGGAGAAGATGGAACATATTCTGTTACTCCTTTTTCATTCGACTGTTTCTATACCTGTAGAACAAGAGAGTGTGATGCTATTCTAGTGTAGCCTGGTAACCGAAAAATTGAATTAACTGATTATATATAAATGTGTTTCTTCTAACAATGACTACGAATATTTAGACTTATATGCAGCTGACAAAAATAGCACTCTAATCGTCATAAAACAACAAATTGTAACAAGTGATATTGAGCTTTAGACTATGAACGCTATGTTAGAATATTTTTTGGGGAAATCTGACATTAGTAGGAACAATTATGTATAGCGTTTATACATATATTGTATGTAAATGAAGAGTGATTGTAGACTAACGTAGAATAATTATACACAGGTAATGGATAGATAAGAGACTCTTTATTGCACACCAGAAATAAAAATAAAGTTTACATTAAATAAGTAATCTTGTGCTGAAACCACAATCACAGCTCTGTTCCGGGCCGGTACATTCAAAAGCGACAAATAGTTTATGTGACACTCGAAATTAATTAATTCAAACACAGTTACGATACTTTAGTAAGTATCAAATACTAAGTATTTAATAACATTTATTGACTTTTCACTAGTCCATTATATTACCTGCTTGCTTTGTGTTAGACTTTATTGTTCAATTGTAACTTTATTTCTAAAGTCAGGGTTATTAATCCACGTAAAACAAACCAAAGTTAAGACTCAGCTGGTTAAGTTTTGTTCCAGTACAACAATAGAAGATATAAAGATTGTTTCTACATTGCACACTATCTCCGACAAATGAAATAAAGACGGGTTAGTAACTCACGAACAGTTGGACTAATTAGATCTATGTTTTTTTTTGGATTTGTCTCTGCCCCGAATAGTATAATAACTTAAAAATTGGAGTAAGTAACGACAAAGTAAAAAAAAAATATATTTTTTTTAAATTTCAAAAAACTTTATTTCTTGACATCTCAGAAACTGAAAAGATAAATAATCACACATGACGACTTAATGACACGTACACAAAAATTAAAACCACTTTAATCCAACAATATATAACAATAAAAAAATATTTATTTTGACGTGCTACCATGTTCTCTGGTGCATAAATGTAAATATATAAATTTCTAGTAAACCACTATAACATCATTAGGCCTAATCAGTATTAGGCTTACTCAAAATGTGGATTTTGCCATACTTTGCCATTCGCCATGGCAGGGTTGGCGATCGCATATTTTATTTAATAGAGAAGATATACTCATGTTCCCGTCTCCCACTAGCAGGCCTGGCTCATACAGTCCAAGTAACGCATTAGATGAGATGAGGCAGTGCTTGTCATTAAACAACAAAAACCTGAGCCAGTTAATTTAAACGTGCGTTTACCTCAAGCGCGCACTTATGAAAGCTTTATTATGCAAAACTTTCAGTCAAGCAGAAGTTGTATAAGCTTAAATTACGTTCCTCAAGCGGAGCTCATGTGAGAGTGTTTGTCAACTGAGACTATTTGAAAACCGCATACCTCATACGGCAGAACTTGGAAGCTGCGTTGTTAAACTCAGAGAAAGCGTAGTGGAGATAAAAGCAGTAGAACCAATCTCGCCAAACCCATCATTGCTGAGGTCAGGTCAGGTCAGATTCAATGATGGAGGGCTTTGCCCTATAGTGGAATCTTTCGCCGTTATTTTTTACCAATCTTCACTGACTTTTATTGAGACGACCTTTTAGTAAACAATGCTAATTTAATCTCTCAGGCAGTCGAAATTCTTATTAAATGAAGGTGTTTTCGATCGCTTATTCCAAAAGATAATCTCAGGGAGTTGAATCAACTTAAACAAGCTCCTAGATTACTAAGCGGTCGAACACTCGCAATTGCAAAAATTTTACCTAAAAAATATACCTATACCTTCTTTTTTAACCCACGGCGGCTTTTTGGATCACGAATTAAGAATTCATCGAATTCACAAGTAAGAATTTTTGACGGAGAGAAGCCTACTATTTCTCATTTGTCTGTTGAAAGTAAAGTGCCTCTTGTTTTGTTTAAGGCTATAAAACGTCAAACTTGAAATATTTACTCGGCACTTCTGTCACATGAATAAATATTCCCACATTTACTCATGTGCTTCTGTAACTGAGCAACTTATTAGTGGAATGCAATTCACTAAGTTAATGTCATTGCTGCCTTTTGACTGACTTTTGACGACAATTGAATTAATTGATTTCATAAGTCGTTCAAAAGTACATCATTGCAATGATACCTTGAATTCAATGATGTAGGCCTTTGCCCTGCAGTTAAATACTTAATTATCATCATCAGCCTATCGCAGTCCACTGCTGGACATAGGCTTCTCCAGTTGCACGACACTAAGATCGATCCTCGGCTTCTCGCATCCATCTCCTGCCAGCCACCTTGCGCAAATCATCACTCCACCTGGCCTGAGGGCGTCCTAAACTACGAGTACGTTTGCTGTCCAACACAAAAATACATTTTTAATACGAACCAGTACTTCCTGAGATTAGTGCGTTTTAAACGAGCGCTCTTCAGCTTTATAATATTAGTATAGATTTAAAATAAAAAGCTTTAAAAGGTGTTTTTGAACAAAAAAGGGTATAGTCATAATCGCCACACTTGGCAGGCAAGGTTGGCAATCGCATTGTGGCCAATGCCGGCCATCTTTAGTCGTTTTTTACGACACCAAAGATATTTACTGGGAGTGAAAGGAAGAGTTCCATCTAATTGTTTAGTGGTAATGCTGCCCATACATTTAGTAGGCTGATGATATTACAAATTGATTTTAAACAGACTGAAAGCTAAATTTTAAACTTAAGTGGCAGAGTATACTACAGTGTTTTCATAGTTATAATAAAGCAGTGTTGTGAGAAGTGTACGTGACGAATCGTCTCACTCGCAGGTTCGACGACTTCCAACCTCCCGAACAAGCCGGGTTCCGAAAAGGCTATAGTACCATAGACCACATTCATACGCTGCGGCAAGTTATACAGAAGACCGAAGAGTATAACTTGCCACTTTGCTTAGCGTTCGTGGACTATGAGAAAGCCTTTGATTCGATTGAGACATGGGCAGTGCTACACTGTAGTTTGATTTGGTAAAATATGTAACATCTTAACATCGGCAAAACTTATTATAGAGTGAAGCTAGCTGTACAATGCAGTTTGTTTTTATTAAACATTGGCAACACAGTATTTCACATGAAGGTGACGCGTTCCTGCAAAATATGCTGCTGCTACAATCAAAAAGTCAAAATATCCATCACTGCAGTGTTCACTTTGTCAATAAGCAAACATATTTGGCTTGTTATAATATCATGTCATCATGTCATGTCATCATATGTATGCCGGGCGGGCATGCGAGAAGATGCGGGTTCGAGTCCCGCCTGAGACAAAAATTTTTCAAGTTTTTATACTGATATTATATTTCGTCACTTCATTCTTCAGATATAGTATATTTATTACCAGGTAGTCCCTTTAACCTACAGACAACATCGCACGTTTTTAGAGAAAATCGATATTCGATAATCGATCTTTTAACTTTATCGAATGGCCGCTCGCCCCTCTCTAGGCCGGCCATGTTCAAGTCATTCCTTTTTCGTGCGGCAACAAGTGCACACACTTTTCGTTAAAAATGCCTAAACGAAGTGCCCAGGAGAAGTTAAAACGATACGAACGTAAAATAAGTAGAATTTAAGAGCAGGAGATTAAATACGTCGAATACGACGTGTTTTTGACTCCTCAGATGACGAAAATATAACAGGTAAGCGAAGTATTAATTATTTGGTGATAATTATGAAGTGGTTTCGCCGATATTTATCGGGATAGGCCGCGAGTCTATTGCGATGGGGTGTAACTGCGAGTTACACGCCAATACTTAGCATTATGAATGTTAAAGTCGGGATCAACTGCGAGTTGATCACGATAACGTGGGTAATCGTGAATTAGCCACGAATGTACTATGCTACATATAATTAAGCCTAATAGGTGTTTAAATGCAATGATTTTGTCTGCGAGACAAAATTATTACTTTCGAAATACTATCACAATAAATTTTATGTGTGGTTTATGAACTACCCACATTTATTTTTACGTCCAAGTACTAAATCTAGACTTGCATTCTAGATATGGATAACGCTGAATTCGCGGTTATCATGGATGGACAAGCAGAGGCCCCGACTATCATGCCGGAATGTCAACCATATGAGCAGGACGAGCCACCACCTGCGATCTCGACCCCGCAACCGTCCGTGGCTGTCGACACGGCGCAACCTGATGACACGCAAGTACCAACCGCACCCTCCACAGAGGTCACACTCGAACCTGAACAGCCATTAGATGCTGAACTATTATCGGCCTTAGGTGCTTCGACGTCGGACATACCTGAATTTAGGAAAGCTGTACACGACAGCTTAGCTACTTTGTGGCTTCCTTTACTCCGGAAAGGATTGCCCAAAGACGATAAAGATAAACTAGCTAAAGACCATTTAATTCCTAGTAATTGCATACTATTACAATCAAAAAATTAAATCCGGAGATTGCAGCTGCGGTCTCAGAGATCGTCAGAGGTCGTGATAAAAAGCTAGCTAGTTTCCAACAAATGCTCGGGATAGGTATCTCAGCAGTGAACCGAGCTATGGATACTTTACTTCGGTCTGATGATAAGATTAAATCTTTAAAATATCTAAGCGATAGCTGTCGTCTTTTATCCAACTTACACTATTCCTTTACAAAAGACCGAGTAAAACTTGTCACACCAAGTTTGGAAAAGAACGTTTTACACGTTATTTATGACGCGTAACGCGATGATACGCTTTTTGGTAGCTCATTGGGTGAGAAAATAAAAACAAATTAGAAAAACCAGTTATCAGAACAAATAGAGTACCGTTCCTCAGCCCTCAACAAGCCGCCCTGTCCACCAGGGAAATTGGACAGGACCTCCTCGTTACCCCTCAAACAGGGGGGGGCGGGGAGGTCAGCAGAGACCAGCTTCGAAAGTGATTCGTCGCCCATATCCCGCGACGACAACTCAACAAACGTCGTCGAAGAACTCCAATCAACCTAAGAACCGTGCCAACGCACAGCAATAGTGCAGGTACACGCTGGTAGACTAAATTTTTTTTATAATTGCTGGGAAAGTGTTACAAATAATGTGGTTGTACTATCTTGGATTGAGCAAGGATTTACAATTCCATTTAGTCAAAAAGTGACCCAATCTGTTATTCCACGGTGTACATTTAATATTGAAGAAAGTCGAGAAATGTCCGATGCCATAAAAAAGCTGGAACAGCTGGGAGCTGTAAGGCCTTGCTCTCTTTGTAGTGAACAATACCTATCTAAGATATTTTTAGAGCCTAAAGCTAATGGTGGCAAAAGATTCATACTAAATCTTAAGTCATTAAATGAATTTATTCCACATATGCATTTCAAGATAGAAGATTATAGGACTGTCTCTAAATTGATCCCTCAAAGTGGATTTTTAGCCACCATTGACCTTAAGGAAGCCTATCTTTTAGTTCCAATAGCAATTACTGACCGGAAATACTTAATATTCGAATTCCAAGCGTTTAATTCAGTATAACCGACTATGTATGAATTTTCAGCAATGCCCTACGGTCTGTCAGTAGCTCCTAGAGTCTTTACTAAAATTATGAAGGAAGTTGTAACTTACCTAAGAAAACAGGGCTACAAGTCGGTTATATTCTTAGATGATTTATTATGCCTAGGAAATGATCTAGAAGAATGCCAAAACAATGTAAGAGCAACTTTAAATTTATTACAATGTTTAGGCTTTGTTATAAATTATGAAAAAAGTTCCTTGCATCCTGAACAAGTGAAAAAATTTCTAGGATTTTTATATGATTCAAAGAATCTTACATTGTCTTTGCCAATTGAAAAACGCAATATTATTGCTCAATTAGTTGATAAATATTCATACTTACCCAGGTGTACTATTCGAGAGTTTGCCCAGCTTATTGGAGTCCTCATTGCAGCATGTCCAGCATCTAAATACGGATTCCTATACACAAAGATTTTAGAGCGACAAGAATATATTGCCTTAATAGATCACAATAACAATTACGAAGCTAAAGTTTGTCTTCCAAACATTATTTTGAAAGATTTAAATTGGTGGAGAGATAGCATATTCACAACATTTTCCAACTTAAGAGAACCTTCATACAAATATGAAATATTTACAGACGCCTCCCTAACAGGTTGGGGGGCCGTTTGTAACGACAAGAAAGTGAATGGAAAATGGAAGTATTTGGAAAAACAATACCACATAAATCAGTTAGAATTACTGGCTGTATTCTTAGGACTTAAAAGTTTAGTTAACAACGAATCTAATTGTGCAATATTATTACGCATTGACAACACCACAGCGATAAGCTATGTTAATAGAATGGGAGGAATTCAATTTCCCCATTTAAACGATCTGGCTAGAGACATTTGGCAATGGTGCGAGAGTCGTAATATCTGGCTATTTGCTTCATACGTTAATACCAAAGAAAACTGCGCAGACGCCGAATCGAGAAAAAATAACCCAGATACGGAATGGGAGTTATCAAATAACGCGTTCACAGAAATGATTAATCTTTTCGGCTCTCCAGATATAGATCTTTTTGCCTCTCGCCACAATGCCAAATGTAATAAATTCATTTCTCGGTATCAGGATCCAGATGCTATTGCCGTTGATGCTTACACTGTTATTTGGATATCACAATTTTTTTTTCGCCTTTCCACCATTTTGCCTAATATTAAAATGTCTAAGAAAAATCATAGACGATCAAGCTATGGGCATATTAGTATTCCCCCACTGGCCTTCACAGCCATGGTTCCCAATCCTACAAAATCTTTTAGCGTCAAAAGTACATTACTTTACACCCAGTAAAAATCTCCTCCGTTCTTATTCCAGGGAATACCACCCCCTGCACAATACTCTTATCCTGGGTGCCGCGAAGCTCTGCGGACGGCGCTCGCACGCAGGGACGTCCCGCCTGACGCGTTTGACCTAATGCTGGCGTCGCTTTCCGACAATACGGTCAAACAGTATAGCGTATCGTTAAAACTCTGGTGGAATTTTTGTATGGTCAAAAACATAGATATTTTCGACAACTCCATTTCCTCTGTGTTGTCTTTCTTAACGGAGCAGTTTAACAAGGGGTGTTCCTATGGGACTCTTAACAGCCACCGTTCAGCACTGGCGCTCCTTTTAGGAGACAAGATCAGCTCTGACGATCGTATCAAACGTATTCTTAAGGGCGCCTACAAAATCAAACCTAATTGCCCTAAGTACCATTCTACTTGGGACCCACAAGTTGTACTTAATTATATATTTAATTGGCATCCAAATTTAGAATTGCCTCTGGAAAAAATCACAAATAAATTAACCGTTCTTTTAGCACTGTGCACTGCGCACAGAGTTCAAACTATTTCATTGATTAGGACAGAGAATATCATAATAACAGACAGCGGCGTTAAGATACCCACCCTTCACGGACACAATCAAGACCTCCGCGCCCGGTCGCAATCAACCGGTGCTATTTTTACCATACTTTTATGAAAACTTAAACATCTGTCCCGCTTCCGTCCTCAAGGACTATATTTTTTTAACAAAAAATCTGAGAACAGAGAACGTGGGTAATCTTTTGTTGACCATAAAAAAGCCACACAAGGCCGCCACCGCCCAAACCGTAAGTCGGTGGATCAAGGCGGTACTGTCGGAGAGCGGCGTCGACACGCGCACCTTCAGCGCGCACAGCACGCGGCACGCGGCCACGTTCACCGCTCGCTCCGCGGGACTTAGCGTAGACGCGATTAGGAAGACAGCTGGCTGGACTTCCACGTCTCAATCTTTCGCGCGTTATTATAACAGACCTATAATTAATGCTGATGGTGATTTCGCAAGATCTGTTTTTAATCAAACTATTTAAAAATAGTTACATAATGCAGGTAACTACTATTTAGTTTCATATAATAAAAGACTGTTTGTTAATTTTGAATATTTTTGATTATTCATGAAAATGTAAAGTCAACACTTAACGGAAATAAAATATTTGATTACCAATATATTTGTTTTTTGTTTGATAAGCTTGTAAACATTATTTAAGCTAAATGTAAAATAACAAAACAAAACTTCTGTCTCTAAATATCTACCTGGTAATAAATATACTATATCTGAAGAATGAAGTGACGAAATATAATATATGATCAAACGAACTTCTGAGTGAAGTTCGATCATTATTATATGAGTCACTTCATTCGAAGATATAGTTACCCTAAACCCGCCCTAAGAAAAACACAACAAAGTATGTTTTTCAAACCCAAGATAAAGTTTTGTTTTGCTTAAACTCTAAAAAATGACTTGAACATGGCCGGCCTAGAGAGGGGCGAGCGGCCATTCGATAAAGTTAAAAGATCGATTATCGAATATCGATTTTCTCTAAAAACGTGCGATGTTGCCTGTAGGTTAAAGGGACTACCTGGTAATAAATATACTATATCTTCGAATGAAGTGACTCATATAATAATGATCGAACTTCACTCAGAAGTTCGTTTGATCATATATTATAAGTGCAATTAAGTTGCTAAAATATCAAATGAAGTATATTTGGCTTGTTTGAGACCTTTTCGCATTTGATCGATGTTTGGATAGTATAAATCGGATATTTGCAAATATGTACATCAAACATTCGGTCAAAAGATTTACTGTTACACGAATGTGTAGCATAGTAAAGTGCCTTCACAGAAAACAGAATTACTTGAGAAATTCAAATGTTCGCAACGCGAGACAAATGAGACAATGGCATGTGGGTCTGGGCATCCGAAGGGACGGAATATCCCTCCGTTACCAATTGAGATAATAATTATCCGCATCATTGAAGTCCAGGACGAAGGTGCCTACTACAAAAGATGAAGGCAACTAATGGAATCGCTATTAATAATAACTCATAACTTAACAGTGTCAATACAAAAGATAGTGAAAGGAAGGTAGTTATTCCTACGAGTATATCGTATATTGTATTCATTTAAAAACATACCTTTTAATCCCTCAACCCCCAGGAGGCACTCGGGCGCCACGATAACAATTGATTTCAATTGTGTCTGGAATAACTCACGATCGAAAGATTAATTAATTCAAGAAACAAAGAAATCGTTGCTCTTGTTTAGTATATTTATGGCCTGGTAGGAAAAAATATCGTTAAAGAAATAATATGTCCCTTGAATAATGTATTTAATTTCATTTTGTTTATATTATGTTTTTATCAGAACTTTGTTTTTTCTATTAATGTTATTTTTTTATGTCGCACAGATTGACTGGTAAAGAATTTAATATGGCATAAAGTCAATATTTTAAACAAGTTAAAATTATTTGTGAAATAAAGTTTGAATAAATAGATCACATCTCATTGACGGGGCAAGAACCCTACAAAGATTTTTACTAAAGTATAGAGAACTGGGTTTTCATACAACTGACAAACGAGGTCCAAAGCTACGTCCAGTCTGATTCCATTAGAGTTATCGTTTGTATAAAAATACAGCAGCTCCGCTTTGATGGATTACGAGCATATAGCATATTATCCCCGATTTGCGTTAGTATTGATGTAGTAGGCTATAGAGACATTATCAGAATCAGAGTTCAAATCATAGTTATCAGTCTTGATAGTTTACAGCCAATATAAAGTGAACTAAAAGAACCATTTTATGATTATTATGTTGCTTCCAAAGAAAAATCTGGGAGCAGCAAGCTTTATTTCTGCCTGATATCGGAAAGGAGATGTCCCATAATAGGCCCAGACATAGTACACCATTTTCATAAATCAAGAAAAAATACTGTTTCTGGTAAAAATACATATAAATTTATTTAACGTATAATTTAGTGGTTCAAAAATAAATAAGATCGAATAATTTATCAGACTCCATTAGACATTCCAAGATGGCGTCAATCTAAAAAAAAACTTTAAATGTCAGTAGCTGTCAGATACCCCTTGTCACTTTGGCATAATCATTCGCTTCAAGTTTTTGTTCTGCTTGTCGCGTTTTAATTGTAGTTCATTATAACGTCCTCTTTTTCGTTTTCTGGATTTGGTATTGATCGACACATTACTTTCATAATGTTTATTGTTACTACAGTAAGCGATGGCACTCGACTCCTAGATGCGCGATTTTGAAACTGACAGACGTCATCAAAATGTCATCTTCCGCCATGATGGTTTTGTTGTTTTGTATTGCTATTTTCTTACTTATCTCTTTATTTGAACTACTTAACGAAGCCATTTTAAAAGAATTGGATAGTAACAAAATCTTCTAGGTGTATTGGTCTATCTTTTGGTGGGGTGTACAGGTTCTGGGCCTGGTTTCCATACAGTTTGGGACATCTCTTTTTTAAGAAGTGTCTAGACTAACTACTATACATTGGATAATGCTATTCAGCTTTGTCCTACCTGAATGTATAGTAGTTAGTTAGACGTGCAGACAGACATACAGAGTTACTTTTACATTATATCAGCAAGGATTTTAACTTTACATAACTTACTGACAAGTTACACTTCAGAAAAAATTAGCAATACAAGTCATAACTTCAATGGCTTCCATTTTGAGGTATTCAAATAATGTTAGGTTTGACATTATACTTTCATAGCGATTGGTTTAAAAGTTACGTAATACCTTCAGTGAAGTTTTTGTCCGCTTTTCTGTAGCTATTGTAGATCTTGTTAACAATATTGTGAATGCCCGTCGGCCACATGTGACTTCGAATTGTTAAGATAATATATTCTTCATTAATACTAAGTGTGTAATTCAGCGTATGTTAGTTTTTAAAATATGATTGTTTCCGTCATTGTGTAAATTTAACCAAATTTGAGAGAGTTTATCTCTCTCTTTCTCTCTCTCTTTATGTTAAAAAAGTTGGAAAAATTCGAATACTATCCTAGTTAAATAAACACATGGATGTAAAACAGTAAAAAAAGATCTTTTAAACGCATTTAGGTACATTTATATTTCACAGATTTCCATTTATATTTCCGATGGATTGTGGATTTTAATGTTCAGCTTAGCTTTAAAATACTTTATTTTATTTTATTTATTTGGTCATTTGTAACTATTATGCTACTGATGCAGATGCTACCCAACCAAATCAATCTGTTTTTTTGCTAGATTGAACTATTAGTCCCATAAAATGAAATATTCATTGGCAAAAAGCCGCAGTCCCTAAACCGGATTGAATTACAATACAATGTGTAATATCTCAATTCTTTAAAAAATATTTTTAGTTACTAAACGTATGAGTTACAACATCAATAACGTTGTCATATTCAGAAATCAGAACAGATTCTAACTACAAAAGACCTACCCAAGTGATGTCAAGCGGAAATGTTTTCAAATCTCTTTCAGCTTAAGTTCTATCCGGTATTAGTATCTCGTTGAATGTATCCGCCCATCTTTAATCCAACACATCTTGAGAAAGTCAGTGACCTGGAGTGTATTCTGACCGCATCCGACATTCTCATGTTTCCGATCGGAGAAATAATTGCGCATCGTTAACGCGATCCGTCCACGGTCATACAGCAATAGGGGTTGTCAACTGCATTAGAAACTAATTTAGTAATATAATTAAGAATTTATTTGAGAATAAATAAAGTTCTCGAGTTTAAATTATATAGCTTTTTCCAATTTTAAGGATTTGTAAAATAATTACCTACTTACTTATTAATTTAAATCTTTGTTTCCGTATTGCAATAATATTTCTTTTGCATGCATTTTGCTCATTTGTCTTGCCATAAAAAATTATTTCTTTAATTTAAAAAATATCTTCACTAGGTATTTTTTCTTGAGGGCAGATAGTTAAGAATTTTTTTAAGAAGATCTACTATATAAACTAAGAACATTTATTAAATTAACTCATTTCGAGTTAGTAGAACACAGTTACTTCAGAGGTTTTATTTTATGGTTTTCTTGGGTTAATTTCTTTACATTTATTCATTGTCGAGGCTAAGGAAGATTCTTCGTTTTTACCTAAATGAAAGACAGATTTTTTTTTAACAACTAGTTGATTTGCCTAACGGCTGGTACTTAGGTATTTACAAAAACTTTTAGATGCCAGTGGGCGTCTAGTAACCGTGCATGTGTAGTTCCATAGTTTATTGCCTTTCCGACTTGATAATGCCCTGAGCTATTTGTACTAGATTAATTGTATTATTTTCTTCAACAAATGCTGGTAACCCTCGCCACAACGCCGGCATTGTATGCTAATGGCTTATCGCGTATGAATCGATCAAGTCCTTGAGCTAAGTATATGTATTTCATTGCGACTCGATTTTCGATTCTCTTTCATCCATTACCAGAGCTCTAGTGTTTAATCACTCCACCTTTTCGAAAGGAACCAAACAATTCATCGAATCTTTTCGCAACCATGAGAAAAACCCTATTGTACTGTTGCTACTTCAGTATGCTTATTATTGGTTGAGCTATGTCAATTGCTGTAGATCTTTGAAACATGTCTGTGAGAGGTGTAAGAGGCGATTTTTGAGAAGACTAATGGTGATAATTTTAAATGTTCTGGAGTCTCAGCTAGAACAAGACTGGCCGTTCCTTGCTTCTTATTTCTAATTAGAAAATACGCGATACGCGACACGTTTGACCTCGGTGGCAAGTTTACAGGGTGAACTCGTAAACAATCGACAAAAAGTGTCAATTCTGTCAATATCTAAATAATAAATGATTTTAAAACAGAAGTTAGACCTAGAAGATAAGGTAAAAACCGGATTTCCAACGTAAAAGCATGAAATGTCCATCAAATTCAGGTCAGCTCCAAAAAAGAAATTACCGGCAGCAGCTTTTAAATTGGTGAATTATTTCACGCATTTTGATCGTAAAATTGATAGTGATAAGGTTTATTTACACATAACAAGTACTTATTGTCAGCCCCAAAATTATATCATAATATGCAAGCCCCATTGTAATTACTAAATTACATCATGACGAGACACTACGAATTAAATAGTCTAACATAGGCATAGCTGACTGTCCTCTGTGCAAAGAATATCTCCTAGAATATCCAACACCAGAGCTCTCAATAACTTAATATTGGAAATTATAATGAGATAAGAGATGGCAATTTTATTTTAAATGTACAAGTTTTTTACCAACAGGTTGTATTTGGTCCTTGATTTTTAACATCATAGTTAAGAGAAGCTCCTAATTGTCATTTGAATAAATTAATATGAACCAGCATTTGAATCGTTCGACATTTGTAATTTCTATTCTAATAAATTATGGTCTT
Source organism: Anania crocealis (assembly GCA_949315895.1). Lineage (NCBI taxonomy): Eukaryota > Metazoa > Arthropoda > Insecta > Lepidoptera > Crambidae > Anania > Anania crocealis. The sequence continues at coordinate 15,702,311 of OX438863.1, forward strand.
AGTATTGCCAACAAATATTGAACCAAACTTGAATGACGACACAGAAATGTTTATAGTACATTACGCATGCCATTTACTTGTGTTAATCTACACTTAGATTATGTAAACAGCTTCGTTTAAAGAACAAATGTCTAACGTTAGCAGCACATTAAATTGTGTACTTACATGGTGTATTATTGGTGTGTTAACCCCTTGTCTTCCTATGGCTGTCGTAAGAGGCAACTAAGGAGAAATGCCAAAGGAGATGGCCAACTTCTCTCATTCATTGAACTAACTGCGATCGCCAACGCGCCTCCTAAGCGTGGCGATTATGACAAATTCCTCCTTTTGGAGAAGCATTTGTCCAACAGTGGACTAGTAAAGGCTGGTGATGATGATGATCGTGTATTAAGTGTTAAAAGTAACAGCCTTCAATCATCCTACTGATAGATAGGTAAACATCATTATTGAATTCAAGTTACCACAGCAATGGTGGGTAATGGCATAATCACCACGCTGATCACAAACCCAAGCAATGTTCGAAAATTCGAAAACTTTTATTGCTCGACGCGGGGATCGAACCCGGGACCCCGAGATCTTGGCCCGGTATTCAAACTACTAGACTAACGGGACGTTAAGTGTTTGCAAAACATATATTTGTGAGTTAGAAGAATATAAAAACACCATCTTTCTAGTGTTCATATCATGGGTTGCAAAACGAACAACCGTCGCATTGAGGAGATTTTCAAACTACCTACATAGTTAGATAGATCTATTACTTAGATTGCTAAAAGCCATTTCTATTAAAGACGCAGCGCCGGTAAATTGGTAGGTGGCCCATGCAGCTAACATAAGATTGGGTGAAGCAGTTTCATAGGATAAGCCTGCTAATATAACACTCGTTGCGATCTAGTGGAGAGAATTTTGTCTGTGTTGACTTGGCAGTCGACTTCAAAAGATTGATTATGATTATATTCAGGCAGTGTTCTATTCAAGTTATTTATTATCTCAGTTAACCGCTGGACATGGAGGGGCCTCCTAGATGGTGTAACTCACAGTCAAGCTGACTAGTCGGCTTTGTGGGTCTATATGCATGTAAAACCAATTGTAAACATTGTACTTAATTAATAAATAAATAATGGGAATTTTACCATAATGGCCACGTATGGTAGGCAGGTAACAGTCACTTGATAACTGGTGGGAGAAGACGTTGCTACCTGATTTCTCCATTTTGCCACTTTCTACAAGAAGAGGTGTTGATATTCTGGTTTAGGCTGGCAAGACACGTTAAACATCAAAGTATACATTTCTGATTAAAGCATACACAAACGAAATCGCGGCAAACACTTGCAATATTATCAAGTCATGGAACAATAGATTTTTTCGTACTAGATACTCCAAAGAATAATGGACATGGTACTTCAAAAAGGAACCGCGTCGTCTATAAATCAAGTTGTCAGAAGTTGATAAGAGAGGTCAACCTTGTCTGTATCATTACAACTTGTTACGAAGGATCGAAGAATTACATTACATTAATTTATCGAATAGATACCATTACTCTTTGCTTTTCATCCGATGAAAAACGAAGACAACTCGAAGTTTTATCGTACTTTTTTTAACAGAGGAATCAACGCTTGGTAGACTAAAAATATGTAAAAATTCTATCAAAAAAAAATTAAGCTTTGAGAAAAAGCTTAAAGAAAACAATAATTTTAAGTTGAAAACAAAAACATCATTAGTTTTTCATGCACCAACACAGTTTTTTTTTTCTCGCTAATTATTGGATAAGACATTAAGCTTTACCTATACAGTAAATTTATTTCATTGGATAAGACCGTGTCCAGCAGTGTCGTGATTGGCTGGTAATGATTATGACGATGAGCTTTATACTGATTCATACTTTTATCTTTTAGTAGAAATTATCAGTGCGTTGTAAACTCAATGCAGTGATTAAGATCAGTAATTATATCAGTATATCAACTTAATAAATTTTGTCTTAGGCGGGACTCGATATAACAATTGCAATTAAGTTGCTAAAATATCAAATAAAGTATAAGATCAGTAAATTGATCAGTGTTATTTTTGATCATTTTCTTATCAAAAACAAGAACACTTTGACCTTGTTAATAACAGTTTTTAAAAATATCAAACATTAGTTTAAACAGTTAAAAATCATCAGCTGTAAATGAAACACAAAGAGTCTGTACTTTTTGGTAACATTTATTCAAACATGAAAAATGTTAATTCTCGTATCTAACAATAACACCAATTATCAGAACTTTTATGTAAATAATAGACAATGTTCATTACCTTATGAATACATAGTAGAATAAACAATATATGTTCCTCCTATAATGATTTTGTAACTGTATGATTTATATAATGATTTTATCAACTTAATAATTTTCAACATGAATTACATGACATTTTCAAAATAAAGGTTTTTATTGTAAATTATTTATACAATGTGACAATTTAATTTTTTGGAATAACATCTAAGCGTATGTAAAATAGAATGAAATCATTATATTTCAATATCCGTTTTAATTATCTAACTAATTGCTTATAAAGATACAAATTAATAAATATATGATCAAAGTACAGCTTTTCTGAATGGGAGGTATCTATTGATGCCTAGTGGTTTTTTTTTATACAAGTGGCATCTATTATTGTTTAGACAAAGTCATTAATTTATCACGTTTTTTTATAAACGGAAATAGGTGTAAAAAACATGTTCAAAATATCTTTAATATAAAGTGGAACCAACATTTTAAGATCGAAAAGAAAACCCGCATTGAGAGGCACAATAAAGTTACGCAGAACCAGTACAAAAAGGGTTAATTAAATTCATCACATGATATATCACATTGTATAATTAAAAAGCTGATAGTTATTAGAGTTAATTAATACGGGATATAAACTATGTACCTTAGTGATAGCCATGCTCACGGAAGAATTCTACCGTGATCATGGCGCTTGCAACAGTGCCGCAATATCGAAAACTCATAAAAACTAAGGTACCTACATGGTATAAGGACCGTATCAATTAACTCTAGTGATAGTGACCATGGAAGTTTAAATCTGACAGTTATTTTCTGTCAATGTTTATAAATTTAGATTTTTTGATTTACTAGATTCACTTACATAAAAATATACGCTATTTCCTCGCAAAATCGTATTTGTGGCGACGGAAATTATAATATCAGTTAAAAATCAGTTAAAATCAGTTTTATTTCTGCAAATAGGCCCCAGGAGGCGCTTTTACACGTCCCAATATTTAAACCTACCACTGCTTCGGGACAAGTCTGGGCTAGTGCCGAGAAGAAGCAGCGCAAGAAACTCGGTCACTATTGTCAGCCTCTTTTTAAATAAATTTTTACAAGGTAAGGTAATTTTTACAAGGTTTAAGCAAGTACGAGCTGGGACAACTTAATGCCATACATTTCTATCATTTAAATAATCATTAACAGTGTAATAGCCTTTTTTCATTAAAATAACTTTAACATACGATTTAAGTTTATGTACAGGGAGTTCGGCAATATCCTTTGGTAATTTGTTGAAAATACGGATACAATTTCCCATAAACGATTTTCCTACTTTTCGCAGTCTGAAGCCTGGAACGGCGAGTTTATCTTTATTTCTCGTATTAAAATTGTGTACGTTACTTTATGGACCTGTAGTCACTGTTGAGATAAAAGTTTACAAGATGCATCTGATAAAATAGATTACATAATTAACGTAAATTAAGAAAAACGTTACCTACTTATGAAACAGAAAAATCTTTTTACATAAATTATTATAATGCATAGAAGTAGGGATTTAACTTAGTAGGTAGAGATTCTACTGAATAAAATGTACTAAATAAAACCTTAATAGTATGTATAGTAAGATTATTTTAAATTTACCTCCATATTAGTTAGCTACCACGTCTTAAAACCTTATTAGTCTTTCAAACTGGTTTAACTAAACTGGCTGGCGAGAAAACTTCTTAAAATGTTCTATTTTTAAATTAATATGACATTCGAACAGTACAAACATCATCATTTAACATCACAGTCGTTACAGCCACAGATTAGATGGAGTATGACACCGGTAGTGTCGAGTTGGTCGACCTTGTTCTTGCGCGTAGATCAAATTCCATCATTAAAACGAAGGTCGAACTATTTTAACAGCGGCACGATATACTTTGTTTGGGATCTTTAAAGCGGGAACTGCAAAGAATAAATATTGTTTCAATTTTGATCAACAGCTGGCTAAAGTAGTTTGAATCAATAGAATGAGTCGTCGTAACTAATAGAACAGCAAAAACCCATGACTCCGTTTACGAGTATTGAAGCATAACAATTGATTATGATCTTGATAAATGATTTGTGTGATGTTTACTTACTAGAACAACGCTACACTACTAAGTATTAGTAGAAATAATTGGCGATGATCGCAGTCAGTCGCAGGCCGCAGTCATTATTCGTAGTAGGTATGTATTTGACTGTGATTATTAAGTTTCAATATTTTAAAACCATTGAGTTCGGTCATTTCATAGAGTTCACATAACTTTATAAGAATTTAGCACTTAAATTGCTAGAATATTATATAAAGTACATAATAGTACCTTCTTTTCACCTGTGGTTTTTTTTTTATCGGCGTACGACGATTGTTGTTGGTTTACCGATTAAAGTTCTTTTGTGCTTTTCTCCGGTTTCTTGTTAAGTTTGGTTTAGAATATCGTCTTTCTTTGTTGTAGCCTACGAACGTAGAGGTTTCCTTGAAATTCTAAACGGTAACAAATAAACATCCTAATCGATTAACCTCTATTATAGGTGCGGTGTAATACATAAATGTAAAATAAAAACAATACATATTATAACCTTTTTTCGTCGCCTGAACTATGTTCAATTCGGTTTCTTACAGGGTTCATAAAATATGAACTCAAATGGAAATTATCCGACGAAATCCCATGCATCCCATCCATTATGAAACCTCCAGAAAACACATTGGGATTATAAACTTGCATCTAATATTTAACGAATAAACCGGAACGAAATAGGGAAAGAACATCCTATCGATAATACAGTTTTAGGAACTGGTTTGCTTTCATCGCTTCAAATGCGATATTTCACAGCTACCTAAAACGGGGTAAGTTTTAGTTAGAGCTAATCTCAGGATTTATACACGTCCTCACGTCCTCACGCCTGAGCGGGTAAAATGGAATGATGCTCGTTTGTTTCAAATGTAGGTTACTTTTAAAAAGGTCCTTTACGTTTAACCTTTTTAATCAAGATAAGTAGGTCCTACTGGCTATATACCACAATTTGGATTTTGTAAAAAAAAATGTTGTTAATACTGTCAGCGCGATTGGCCCCTCTTTGAGATTATTTATGACATCGATAGGTGTACTCACTTACGGCCGGTCCCAATAATCTATCTATCTTCAGTTTTGGCTTATCGGAGATATAAAACATCTTCTGTCTCTGATTTTGCCGTCCGAGAAACAAAGACAGAAGTTGTTTTCTATCTCCGATATGCCAAAACTGAAGATAGATAGGTTATTAGGACCGGCCGTTAGCAAGTAATCACTACATGGTGTGCTGACGCTTACTATGCAAGGGTCCCGGTTTCGATGCGTAGAAGAGTAACTTTAGGCAACTTTATTTTCTAAATTTGGTATCGTAAAAGGCGACTAAAGGAATAGTGCTCCAGCGTCTTCTCAGCACTATCGGCCAAATTGCGAACACTATTCTGCCTACCAATAATGGCGATGGCTCATGACTTCTGTAGGAGCTGATGATGATGATGAATTGTTTAAGTTATCAGTCGGATAACTTCGAAACAGCTGTGACTATTAATTGAGATGCAAATAGATTAATTTCGTGTAACTTACCTTCAGGCCGTTAGAGCATCATCGGTGACTTTTGTGCAGTGGCTCAGGGTATCACCAGTCTATAAATAGAAAACAAAAACAACATATGAATTAAACCATACCAACCATATCATGTTCATATATTAATCCAAATCACTTAATCCCACTATTAAAGCATTATGACATGCTTCCTTGTTTGGACCTGGCCATCTCAATATTTATAACTAGGGTTGACGAATGGAAAAAGTATATATAAAAAAATAGTTTTACCTAATTATAGGCAAGCACATTACAGCGTTTACAAACTTAAAGTCAAGACCTAAATTTAACAACAGCATTTGTCACTTAAAAGATTTCTTGTAGCTGACACTGACGTAAAACCTTTAAACTAACTACCTGTAACTGATAACAAAATTTGGGGAAAACTAGATTAGATTAGTCTGGAACTTCTAAGTATTTTGCACACCAAACAAAGTTATCACTGAGGGTTTTTACATAAAGACGTTAAAATTTAGCTAAAAGCGATCTTATTTGGACAACTTGAGGTACAGGGAAAAATTAGGAAGTAAAGGGAAGGATGAGTTCTGTGGTGAATGTTAAAGGTAAAATTTGTTTTAATAATCTTAATCTAAATATATAAAAATGAAAACTGAATAATGACTGACTGACTGACTGACATATTAACACACAGCCCAAACTACTGAGATTTAAAACCTGAAATTTTTCACCGTGCTTTCTTTTATAGTGTAGGTGAGCACTAAGAAAGGATTTTTGGAAATTCCGCCTTTAAGGGGGTAAAAAGGTCCCCATAAGTTTGAATGAAACTCCGTCAGTTTCAATTGAAGCTAAGTCGATGAAAATTGGTGTCCAGCTACCTAGTATGAAATAAACTAAAACAATTTTTCCATTGAATCATTTCCTTCTTCTATTCTGGTTCTTACTCAATGATAAACTTGAAGACACTCGCCTTGTTTTATATCAAGGTTTTTAAGTAAACATTACATCATTACATATGCACGCGCCTTATGAAACCGAACCAACCACGCTAATATTGCACAAAGCTAACAAACCATCATTATCTCTTGCTAAAGAATTTTTCAGAGCAATTTTATCACAGATGCGTTGTCGTTTGAAGATAAGAACTTATATGTGGCAACTTTCACTGCATACTTATTTTAAAAAATACCAATTAAGATCTCTATAATTTAAGTTTTTTATTGTTCCAGGTAAAGAATCAATTCCTAGTTTACGTAGACCGTCTGCCAAAGGAGATTTTAGCTAAATCTTCCTTTTGAAGAGGCCTGTGTTGAACATTGAAGATAATGATGATACCTATACGGTTATTGTGGAATAGGTAAACTTAAACAAATTAAATGAAACTCATGTAAACCAACATTTAAGTATTGATTTGATCACCTGATAGGACTAGACTTTACTGAAGTTAATAACAAAGTAACGTAAAATTTTCACATGTTGCAGTTTGAGAACAAGGACGACACAAATTTCTTGATCTTTGATGACGTTTATTAACTTTAATGTTTAAGAAAAATTCATGATCCTAATTAAAACTTACTTGTTCACTATCATAAAAGTTAGATAATTCATGGTTTTTATCATGTAGTCTGTCTTTTATGAGTTTGCTATATTTCGGCACTGTTGCCTGCAACGCGCAATCTGGGCCATGATCTCGGAAGTGCTGGTCTTAGTCACAATATTGTCAGAGTGACTAAGACCAGTTCTTTCGTGCTCTAGTCATAATGCTGTCTAAAAACTCTGACGCTACACTACATACAAACTGTGAATCTCCATAAAGGGTTAGAATCTAACTTTTGCCGTCAACCCTGCACGTGATTTATCAACATCACACAATTTAGGAGAAATATTTACTCGCAAATTCGTTACAACTTTAGTAAATTAGCGAACTCAAACATAATTCCAAAGCGATCTTATCGCGAGTCGTAAAGTGACTGTAGGTGCGATTAGGTAACGTTATAGCATTAATATCAGCAAACATCAAGTTTACTAAAGAACAGGTTGATTATGTTTACACAAATATCTGGCCCAGTGTAAAGAGTTTTATCTTTGCTGAGCAGAAGGTCCGCTGCAAAAGTAGAAAAAACTATTTAAAATTTCAATTCGCTTAAAAATTAATGCACTGCAAGAAACATCTTCTACTTATCGCATGACTATCCTCGAAGACTAGTCTGGATTTAGAGTTTATACGATTTAAATCTTGCATGCAACAGAAGCCAGGCAACAGTGCGAGTTTTCAGGAATATTTCAATTTAACACTAATTATTTTGCTGTACCGAAACATTGCAAGTACTTTGTTTTGCGCACTAATCACTTCAAACCCATATCTCTATACTTACCTAAAAATAAAACAAACAGAACAAAAATAGGGCATGTGCAGATAACATTTTTATTTTTGATACATTGTGTTTTTGTGTGATTTCGTGATGATTTGTGGCACCCAATCAAAAAGTAACGAAGAGTAATAAAGCCATACATACTATATTATAATGAATGCCTAACCATCTGAACAGATTCAGGTAGATGAAATACATGGTAGGAAAGGACAGCAGGGCCTTATATAGCAACCGCGCACCAAACGACAAACTGTAGGTAGGCCCTCTCCAGGTGGACCGTCGATCTGGCGAAACTCGCGTGAAACCGCTCAGGCTGCGGGTAGCGGAAGACCAATTGTTGTAAAGATGAGATCCTTCTAGGCCGATATCGAGCACTGGGCGTCATTTCGCTGAGACGCTAATGAAATTTTGTTATATTCTTTTGATGTTTAATGTACTTAAAAATAAGGTTACTTAACTCCAATCTGTAAACAATAATAACTGCCAGCTAACACAATCACGGTTTAAATAATATAGATATTTTCCCGGTAAAAATTAATTTCTATTTATGCTCTTATTATAAAAACCGGCTCAGTGCTGATAAATATAAAATATTGGAAATATTTTTCGGATCACTTGAATGCTGCTTACGATGGTAGATTAAATCTCTGAAAACAAGTGGTACGGAAACCTTTTATACATAATTAAATAGGGCTCCGTACCTCAAAAAGAAAAATGGGAAACTGACTTAGTAAATTGGCTGTCCATCCGTTTGTCCAGCAATAATTTGAACCACTTAAATGGTAACTTGCAATCAGACAGTCAATACATAATTAAATAAAAAGGAATTTACCAGAACTGGTTGATTAGTTAATCTACATGCGGTAAAGCAAGCAAGACATACCAGCAAAATCCCCATTTAACCTACTAACAGACGTTGGTCTGATAAGGCCTGCAATTATTCTTTCCCTAAAACAAATATCGAAAGTGGCATTTATAGGATCGTACCAAATATGGTTAAGCAGGGGAGGCTATTCGGGCAGCGAAGGTGCCTGAACCCACACCTAGGTAGCAAGTCCCTGTCAGTAGAGTGTACCTTTTTCTGCAACGCAATAGATTCGAGAATTTAAAATTGTGAGTATGTAACCGATTTCTGTTCAATAAAAATATGTAAATAACTTGGCAAGACAGACCATTAAAGCTAATAAATAGTTTTAAATAAAAACTTGGTAAGTACTTATGATCTGCATGCGAAGCGAGTTTTTGTTAGTAAGGCAACGAAAATAGCGGCCATATTTACATTAAGAAATAAATCAAACGACAGACTTTAACACTAGCAAATAAATCAAAACTATTTCCCGTTGACCTAGAATAATGAAATTTGGCTAGAAACAGTCTCAAACCATACACAGTTTGTTACTGTTACTTTGTAGTTTTGTCACATAGAAAAAAGGTTCCCAGAACAATAATAAAATTGTAGTTGGTGAGTTGACCGTGACGTTTTCTGTATTAAAGCGAGCAATTCTCAAATATTTATTTCTGTGTTGAAAATGGCTCTAAAGACTTCTTACGGATTTTGTATTTGCATTTGGTTAAGATCTGCGTTTAAAATCGATGGAGTTGTATTTTCTATTCTCATTCTCTCATTCTCATTCATAAAAAAACATAATATAAATAATTAAATACCCGTTATACTGATATGAGTTCACTAACGGCCGGTCCTAATAATCTATCTATCGCCAATTTTGACATTTCGGATATAGGAAATAGTTTCTATCTTTGATTTTTCCGTCCAGAGAAACAAAGACAAAAGTTGTTTTCTATCTCCGATATACCAAAACTGAAGATAGATAGGTTATTAGGACCGGCTGTAAGACAGCCAGTTCAACATAGATTGTGCTAGAATGAAATGAAAGATAGGTTTACGGATTTAGTACGCGTTTATTTTTGATTTAACCCGACGTTTCGAACCCTTTACAGCGTTCATGGTAACGGGCAGACAGGTGAAGAAAACAGTATACTCGTATTATAGATTGTGGTAATTGCTCAAAAATTAAAATTGATTAAATCAAAAACAATGTACTTCATTTCACCCATAGTCAAAGTGCGCTCCATGGGACAGGAATTATGGAAATTCCATTTCAACGGATTCGATTAAAAGTTCCGGCATGTGAAAGTAATTAGGGTAATTACTTCCGCATTCTGTTTTGAGATAAAAGGATGGCCAAACACCTTTATTGTAAAATATTGGAAGGTTTTTAACAGGAAAACTTTGCATGGTGTCGGTAAATTTCCCGGAGCGACCCAGAACCAGTAACTGAATTGATTTACTTACTAAAAAAGCGGATAAGTACAAGTCGGAACCGCCCTCCGAAGGTTCCTTACAATATAATAATAATAATAATAATTTCTTTATTGTCCATAACAGCACAGAAAATCAAATACAGAGTAGGTACGATGCTTATGATAAAATGTAGTGCTCAAAACTATTAACAGTTTAACTCTGTCTCATAGTTTAGGTTATACCTGTATTCTAGGAGACAGATCCTTCCCAATCCAAAATTTAAACACTGTTTCATTGCTAGAAACATATCTGAAAACATGTAATTGGACAATTTTGTACATTTAAGACCATTGTGTGTTTGATAAGGTACTTTTTCAAATTATTTAATTAAGGAAGTAATTCGTAATTCGCAGTTTACTTTAAGATAATTTAATATGTAACCTAAGATTTATTAATCTAAAAGGTTTTCGGTATTATTGTAGTCTAGTTGTTGTAGCCAGTCACGTAGTTTTTTTTTTACATAATGTTTTATGTAACTTATAAATTTCTATGCTTTTATTCACCTTGTTGTACAAATGTGGCCCCAAGTAGCATGAGAACCTTTTGTAGAAAATAGTGTTACTTTTATCTGTGCTGCATATTTTTTTGGGTCTTCTTCTATTTGTGTTATTTAATAGAGATGGGTCATAAATTAATTTAGAGTGTTGCCCCAAAACGGTTTTTAGAATAAATAATTGTCTGACAGTCAATACGCCACACAGTCTATACAACTCAGTCGTACAAAATCTAAAAGGTTTGTGGGTCATAACTTTGAGCACCGATCTTTGAGCTCTTTCCGTCGATAATAATCTTGTCTTTGGTTTGCTTGCTTTTGATGCTTCTCTTCGATGATTGATTACGTAATTTAAGTCTAGTCTTTATTTTTATGATATTCAAAGCTTATATTACTTGCCATTACAGGTTTCAGATTGCGTAAAGTAGGAAATTCTATTATGGGACAATGCATTCGCATTTTCAACAAGTAATCATGTTCTAACCAATCTACCTTTTAGTACCGGGCCAAAATCACCGGGTCCTAAATTCGGTTACGGAAACAATACGAACTTTCGAATTTTCGAACATTCTTCGGGTGTGTGATCACGAACCCGCATTTAGCAAGCGTGGTGATTATGACAGTAATGCAACAGGCTAAAATATTGGTGGGATGTATCGAAGCGCCTCCTGGGTCCTATATACAGAAATATAACTGATTTTAACTGATTAAAATCAATTTCAATCAGAAATTTATACTAACCCTAGAGATATACCCATCGCGGTCACAAAAATATATTTTGATAAGTTTAATATAACCTATAGCTAATGTAAATACTGATTGGATGAAATGGCTAAGTATTGCAACAAATGCTTTTATGTATCCTCTGTGAAGTTAATTAAATTATTTATTTCAAGGTATCTTCTAAGTGGCATGAAGTCTAAAGCTATCATTACGAATTATCTAAGCTAACGATAGAATTGAAATGGTACATTTATCTTGGAAATAATTACACGATATGTTACACCGATACGCGATTAATTGATTTGCCTTTGTTGACTACGAATCGATTAAAGTGAATTCAATTGACTCCAACCGATGAATAAGCGTTACTCAGATGTATCACGTCATTGCATCCCACTATCCTACTGATGATAATGTGATGATTTTTGCTTAACTTGATCACGCATGGCAGATAAAGGAAGCTCATAGTTTAAGCAGTGTTTCCAGAGCTATTTTAGATATTGTGATGAATGAATAGTGTAAGAACTGATTAAAATAATGTTTTCATTCATGATATTATCTCTAAAGTTAAAAACATTCCTGCTGTAGGAAACTATAGTAGGTACCTATGGAATATTATGTGGTTAGGCAGGGACGGCTACGCGGACAGTGAAAATGAACGCTGACTCGCGTCATAAGGAGGCCTTCTATACATACTTCTGGGTATCTATTTTTTAATTGAATTATTTTAATTATACGCTCCCGCAGAATATCAGCGTTGTGGCACGCCTTAAGCTGCCACGATATTTTCTGAGCGAATGCACCTGGCGCTTGTACGGTGCCATGGATAAAAAAAAATCAAAATGTATTTATTTCATCAAAAAACTTATGTTCTTATTATATTGTTTGTTGAAGCTGCCTAGTGAGTATACATAGAAATATACTTGTAGCAGGCAGCTCCGCTCTTTCATGATGCTTACATACTACTTATTTAATATATTAATATTTACTTATTTATTAGTTTACAAAAGTATTAACAGTTTTTGCTTATAATTTACTTATTCTTAACACAATAGCGGGTATAAATGTTTAATATTAATTTTTAAATCAAAAGTAACCGTCGTATAAGCCAGTGGTTGTATTTGACACTATAACTATGACACTTATTAAATTCACACCGAAAGAAGGTCTTCTGTTTCAGTATAACTCAGTGGCTGTAACCAATCGTATAACATTTTTTACAGTCTCTTAGTTTTAAATGGTATATGTCTATGGCTTTGTTAATTTTATTGTATATGAGAGCTGATTGTATTTTGTACTGCCGCTTAGCTGATTTTGTTTTAGTTCTCTGCCATTTTATAACAGACATCTTGCTTCTTCTATTGATTTTTGCTATATTACGATGTAATGGTAAAGTCTTGTGCAGTTTCAAAATAGTCTGTAATATATAAAGCTTTCGCACTGACAATAATTGGCTGTGTTGATAAAGTTCAGCTGTAGGAAATCTGTACGACTTAGAGTAAATTATTAGACTTAGAATAAATACGACCTTTAATAAACAACGCTGCGCCCGCTCAACTTCCAGAAATTTTGATTTTTTGGCACCACCCCATATATGGATACAGTATCCTAAGACTGACTCAACCAACGCAACATATATCTGATTGATAAGCTTTTTTGTAGTAACAAATCTTAAAGATTTGAAAATCCATATCAACTTTCTGATCCTAGTATTAATGAAGTCTATGTGAGGATGCCAAGATAGTCGTTGATCAAGTATAACTCCTAAGTACTTGGTGCTCTTAACTTTCTCAATTTCAGGGCAATTACAATAATCGACCCTTTTGTTATTGCATTTATGTATTTTAAGTTTTAAATCTGGGCTTGGATGCGTTTTTTAATTTATAAATAAGGAATAAAGTCGGGCCCAAAACGCTGCCTTGAGGAACGCCAAAAGAAATCCCTATGTCTTCACTTATAAAATTATCAATTTTGACTCTTTGTGTGCGACCAAACAGGTACAGTAGTGGATGCTAAGAAGTTTCTGAAAAATGTTTGAGATTATTTCAAGTTTGAAAATCATTGTGCTTTGTAGGATTACTTGACTTGAAAAAGCTTGATCGAAGGTGTCATTACAGTTTATCGCATAAACTTAAGTATAAAAGTTAAATGCGTCTGTACTGCGTGTACTTGTCAATTGATTTTATTGATGCGCACTTGTTAGATGATTTAAATTTTCGACTCGGTTGGTGTAATGGTACGATCCTACCTACTACGCAAGGCTCTCTGTATCGATATCGAAACAATATTTTCTAAATTGGCTTGGTTCTGGAATCAGTGGTGGTTATAGACGTGTTTCAGAAGGATGTTATACAATATTAATTAACCAATGACAAGTTTGATTTCGGCTTCTTTTGCAAGATGAAAGTCATAAAAACTACTCGTCAGAGGCCTGTGATAGAAGGCTTGGAAAACTCATAACAATTTAGCGATGGCAGAAAGTTAAACGAAAATAGAAAAAGAATAGATTTGAGTAGTAAGAGTGGGTGTAGGGTCCAAAGAGGATAATTTAGAAAAACAATACAGATACTTATTGAAAGATTCGAAGGAATAGTTATTAACTGCTAAGATACAAATGTGGGTGTCAAACTATATTGTATCTTTCAAGGTTCGGTTCCAATTGTATTACGTTTCAAAGTAGGTAGCTGTCAGCAGTCTTGATTGACATTCTTAGATGTCAACCCTCAATCACTGGGCTTGGTGAATATTGTTATTAAAATGTCTTGACCTTTTGTTTGTCCTTTTTTGTAACGATCCTATCTGACCTTTACATTACAAGAGTTCATCATCATCATCATCTCAACTAATCGACGCCCACTGCTGGACATACTATAGGCCTCCCTTACAATCAGTCGTTTGCTACTCGCATACAGGGGCTTTCCGCTATTTTTACCGGATTGTCGATCCACCTGGTGGAGGGTCTACCCACAGATCATAGTCTGGTGCACGATTGTTATGGAAATTAAATTATTTTTTTAGGTCGGAGGCTAGCTCTTACATATTATACTATACAGTCGTGTAGGTAACCACTGTGAAATGTCAAAACTTTTTGTAGTATTAAAACGTTAGAAAACAAATAAGTCTGTTGAATGCTAAGGCACACTTCTGGAGAATTATCATACATAGGTGACCACGTGTTTACTCGACTCATTCTTGCTGTAAGTCAGTGTAAGCTGTTGCTTATAAACGTTTTTAGGCTTTAAAAGTATAAGTTCATGTTAGTCTATATTAGAGGACCTAACATCACCTACACGTCCTACGGGTGTCGCAAAAAGGGATTTAAGGAGAGCCGGAAGAAAATATGGAGCAGCGCCTTCTCACCTTTATAAAACTCCTCCTCTTTGCCTATTTCACAGCCCTTGTTGAGCAGGGAACTAATCTGTTCTGTGTCTTCTGCTGCTAAACAAAGCTTTTGTAGATAAGTTTCACTATTACAATCATAAATATATGATTTTGAGATGAAGTTTAAGGTTATCTCGA
The DNA here is from genome assembly GCA_949315895.1 of Anania crocealis. Classification (NCBI taxonomy): domain Eukaryota; kingdom Metazoa; phylum Arthropoda; class Insecta; order Lepidoptera; family Crambidae; genus Anania; species Anania crocealis. The sequence continues at coordinate 15,717,574 of OX438863.1, forward strand.
AAGGAGATCCAATATCGTGAAGAATTACGACAAAAATATATGATGCCAATAGGCATCACACTCTTCCATGTATAATGATGAAGGACGATCATTATAATTTAAACAACTGGATAGGCAGGTCCAGTGACCCAAAAAAAAGTAAGGAAGACCGTAGAAACGATGGGTTGATGACATAATCGATATTAAAGTAAGGAACTGTATGCAGAAATTCTGGTTTCTCTAAATAAAATTAAATGGATGAGTGAAAGAAGAGAATTTCAGTATATAAACTTGAAAAATTATGTCTAAGGCCGGACTCGAACCCGCATCTCCTCGCATGACGGGCGGCCTGAGTCGCGGTGTCTCGGTGGCTTAATGGTATAGCGCCCGCCCGGCATGCGAGGAGATGCGGGTTCGAGTCCCGCCTGAGATATAATTTTTCAAGTTTATATTATGATATTATAATTGCAATTTAATTGCTAAAATATCTAATAATAAATGAAAGAAGATAATTTTACTTAGTTAGTCCGTATAAAAAGATTTTCTTGTTATTTTACACAACTAACACACATTTAAGTCAAGGTTTCGGAAATCTCTCGAATGCTGGTGGCACAGGGCCGATCGGATTGGAGGAGCCTCTTTTACGGCCATTTCCAATAACCTATCTATCTTCAGTTTTGGCATATCGGAGATAGAAAACAACTTCTGTCTTTGTTTCTCTGGACGGCAAAAAACGAAATAGAAACTGTTTCCTATCTCTGATATGCCAAAACTGAAGATAGATAGGTTATAGGAACCGGCCGTAAAAGGCTTTGTCTAACGGTAGACATCGCTTGCCTGACATAATGATGTGATGACAATGATAAATAATCACTGATCATATTTACCTACAATGATTATTATTTGCATCAGTGCAAACCCTACAACGTATTAGTATCGGTACTTGCGGTCAGACCCTCCAACAATCAGTACACCACCGAAAACAACTATGACCCTTATATTGTTATCTACAAAGTTTTGATTTGTTTAACTGTTTATGTGTTCGTGAGAGAGATAATAAGCAAAACTATTGTGATTGTGACGCCGGTTGTCCCAGGTAACTTGAAGTATGATTCTTCTTGTAGATTAATAAACCAATATAGGCAGACATTGAGGTATTGATTTCCTATCTCTATGTCTAATTATTAATTTACTGTAACAGAACATGTTGTTTGCTTACAAACTTATAAAATTTAGATAAGAACTTATAAACAACAGAACTATGCAGACATTTTGTTACTGACTGCCTACAGATATGAACTTATTTAAAACAACTATTTTTGGCTTACTAATTCGTTCGCATGGTCTTTAATTAAATTTAAAAAACTTCTAAGACGTGCGTACAATAACAAAAACCATGTACATATTTTAAGTACTTACTACATGTAGGCCTTGGACGAATAAACCACATGTAGGCTCATCGTTTTTAGAGTTCCCTAGACCAAAAGGCAAAAACAGACCCCTTATATCCGTCTATTAGATATGTCAAAACTGTTTATCTTGGGAATGCGTTGTGATATGGATTTAAAATTATAACTATAATCCTTGTCTACGTTTCCATGAAGCTGTGAAAAAATCTAAGGTAATTAACTGCCCAAGTTCCCAAGATACTGGCAACATTACCTCGCTGGATTTTATTAAGGAAGATTTAAAATCAAAATACTGATCCGAATACAAATCGTTTAAGGCTTTTCCGAGATAGAAAACAATAATATGATACAAGAATTTATCGTTTAAATCAATGATAAGACAACTCGTATAAATTATCATAGGACCCATAGATAGCAAATGTCCAACACATCCAATTAGATACATTCAGGTTTTCCACCTTAAAATACACTGTTGTAATTCAAACAGTAGCTATTCTACCAAAATTATTCAACCCGCAAAAAGCGTTAAGGCAACAAAGACCGTAGCTTACCGAAGTTTTTTAAAAGTTGCCAGCATTAGCGAGTTTCCCTTCATGGTGGCGCCCCGGAGTCCAATCCAGCTAAGAGATTACAACAGTCGACCGTGTCCCTCGTAGGTCCCCGACGTTTTAAGTGAATTATACATTACCCACGAAAAACGAGGTAAGCGCAAAACGGACCTTCTCACAAGGTCCGGAACGTCTTGTTAAATATATTTAATGAATTATTTAAAAAAATACTTTGTTAAAATAAAACGATTCATAAATTGCCTCAATAGCCACAAAAACGGGATAAAACAAATTTGTCTACGAAAAAATTACCTTTACCCTTAAATTATTCTAGCAGTAACCAAAAAAAACGTTTATTTCATAAGCCGATGACAATAATAATGAATACCGGAAGAGACCGCTTATAATATGTATGTCTTATGTTAGATTTGTTTTCTTTAGTGTGCAAATAGCCATCATATGAAGGGTGTATGGGTGTCACTATTAAATACCGTTACATCATGATACCTACCTACCTTAAATGTGAATCACTAATGATATCAAGCCCTGATTTCACTATCATAATTACTCGTATATTATAAAACACAGTACAAGTAGGATATCCTTAGTTCTTACATTTTTTTTTAATGATAAATACATTATGTAAGTAGTTCTGAGAAAACAGAAATGGTAGACGACCCAGTTGGTATGGAGGTTATAGGTGGGCCACCAACCTAATAAACGTTCTGGGTTCGATTCCAGACCGGGTCAGATAATGGAACAATCTTTTCTGAAACGCCTTACGTTTGGAAAGGTTAGGGATTTATGATTGCGCTTCAGAAGGCACGTCTTGGCACAAGATAGAGGTGGTAAAAACATGTGACGTCAGAGGCCTGTAAAAAAAGGGCTATTGTACTATTAATTTATTAATTATTATTTAATGATAGGAACGTGTGGCTTTAAATATTAGTCCTAGCTTGCACTGGCATATATTTTATGTAAACATATTGACAATGACTCGGCACTAGCCCACATATTTTGTCCCGAAGGAACAAAATATGTGGGCCTTACCTTTTGGAAGGTTTAAATATTGGGACGATAAAACTGATTTGACTGATTTGATTTGACTGTTATAGGCGGCTTAAAAACTCTAGTCACCTAACCAACCTTGTAGGATATTCAAACGATAAGAAGGAAGAAATAAACATACGTAATAGTTAAAGATGTAATTTGAATAGCACTCAAACATAACAAGTAACAAAACCTGTTCCGCTAACACGTAACCCCGTATTGGTTTTTGCCGCAGTCAGAACCAATGACCACAATGAATTTAATCTACTTTGTGGATAGAATGAATTACAAAATTTCAATCGTTATTTTGATACAAATAACCGCTATCAAGAAAACATTTAAATGTCATACAAATAAATTACTCTCTTTTTGTTTTATTTTGAAAAAGGAAGTGTAGGGTGTGTCCTTGTGTGTAGTATATGTGGTAGTATTGTGAGTGAAGTAACAGTCTACATATAGGTAACAATCATCTCACTGCAGAGCAAGGCATCCAATGGCCATCGTTGAATTTAAGTTACCACAGAAATGATGGGGATTATGGGAGGGGTAGTGTGAGTACTCGCTATAATTATCCCTACCTTCGATCTTCTAGCACAATATACTATTACTATAGTACCCATCTGTTAAATATTTGTTCTTGAAATGGATCCATAAACGACAAATCTCGTTACACGCTTCAATGGGCTAGAGTATTAGTTTTGCGATGCACTAACTTTTTAATTCCACATAGAGCGATTAAATATCTATCTGCTTCGGTATCACAGTCCAAGAAAGTACAGTAAGATAACTGTTTGACGACCAAGCTAATACAGGATGAATTTTTCATCATCTTCAACATTTTTTATAGGCGTTCAGTATCGTATTTAGAGCCCATTTATGAAGTAAAAAATGTAAATCAAGTTTTCACCCAAATATATTTTTCGCCCATTAAATTTTTACGGTCCTAAGCCTGTTAAAGGTATGAAGGGAAAGTCAAAAACTTATGAATAGTATCGTAATGATGAATTAATGAGATGCGCATCGCGTAAAAAAGTGTTGCTAGGAGGCCGTATCAAAAACGTTAGATTTTTGGCGGACATTTTTTAAGTGCTTTGTCTTGATATTTCTTTACTAGAAATTACCAAAAGAAAAAATACGACATTTGTTTTTTGTCTCGTAGGTTGTTATATTAAATTTTGGAAGGTGGTTAAAATTTAGGAAAAAAATATTTTAGTGAAATGGTTACGATCTATAACGGGTGTAAAAAAACCAAACGCAGATCCGAAAACCACGTACTATCGCCATCACTAGAATAATTTTTTGACGTGATAACGTCTTTCAAATCGTTTTAGTCGGGTGACATGTTCAGAAACTTGTGTCACACCAAAACCTCACGAGCGCGATCGCAGGTATAACGAGAGAGAGACGGACCGATCTCCCGTCTCATCTCGAGCGCTGCCAGTCATTCCGTGAAACTTGTCACGCGGAATCCTCACGAGCGGAGGCTGGCATAGCGTTCGAGTGAGTGGACCGATCTTCCGTCTCTCTCACTCTAGCGGCATACAAACGAATGGAGATTTTCTCGTGCGGTTAAGTTTTCGTTGAATGTTTAAGATGTAATTTAAAATTTGAAAAAATTGTTATCTTCATTAATTCCTTACTTCCCAAAAACTTATATCACCAATAAGACGTTATCACGTAAACATCTCGATCGTAAACCTACTTTACAAACAACCAATTTTTTCTTTAGAACTATACCTGGGAAACAGCTGGTTCCGAAGATATTGAGGGTCAAAGTCACAATTTTGTTTTCCATTTTATTACAAAAACTGTTGCCAAAGGTTACTTAAAAACTTTTCTTCTGACAAACATAGTGTTTTTTTTTTATAATTTCGTTCATAATAAGGCTTTTTTGATTACAATACGCAATGTACGGCTCAGCGCGGACGAATTTTGAACTTAGCCGCCACCTCCAGCGAAGCGGCCCATGCTCCGGCTGCTATACATTGCGCGCTATGAATTATAATATTTTTTTGACTCCCAAAAATAAAAATCATTTTCCTGCTATAATATTGTGTAATATGACTTGTTTTGCTTTTCAGATTGCTTAGCTCCAGGGTCTGCGTTTAGTTTTTTTACACCCTGTATATACGTGTAGGGTACTAAGGTACTGACAAAATTCGAGACACCTAGTGGCATATGGATGGAAATTCCTGAGACTCGGAGAGTTCCTACTATGTCCAACTCTATTGTGATTTTAGTTCCGGTCCATTTCCTTTTGTTAGCAATCAAACCTACAAAGCAATAGGAAACTTCGCAACGATTTTTTTGTCTATGAAATATAATTAAATCTTCTTGCTAGACAACAACTTCAATGTAGTTTAATAGTTCTAGTACTTCTATTTTATTTTTATTTTATTTATTGGTTTACCAACAATTATACAATATTACTTTCTAGGTACAGTTAATTAATAAACAAAGACTAACAGTACAATATATGCTTAGGTAAACACTGCATGCAAGTATTTATTAAAATAAACGCTTAAACACATATAAAATATAAACATTTGAAAGCACTTGTAGCCACAAGTGCTTGCAAATCATCTCATACGTTAATAATGCTTATAATCGTAATAGTATGTTAATGTTTAAAATATCTCACCAGCAACGATAAGCTAAGTTTTATTTGTATTTTACTAACAGATTGATCTAAGTTGGTCGAAATAAATAAATTAATTCAATTGAATTAAAATAGTGAGAACAACAAAAAACCGAAGTACTAAATTACAGTAAATTTTGTGTTTTAGTGACAAATTAATTTGTCATTGAATATACTTGCCTCCTAAATTTTCTAGTTTAAATAACCAATTCCAAGTTCTGACGTTTGCAAACATGGCAGTGAAACCTTTACAAGAAAAAAATACACTCTTGAATCCTTATTTTTTATGGATCATTTTCTAGGCTTATTTATTGCAGAAAAGCAGAAAATCTTAACGACTTTGGGTGTCGTCATAGTAGCAACAAAATCAGTGAGTAATTATTTTTTTTTTGGTGTAACGGATCGCGCTGCGTTGGATGCAAATCGCCGTGATCCGTGTGGTCGTTCGATCTGATTGGTGGAGAAATACCCCTAAAAGCTAGGCCTGTGTCGCTAGCAGTGGCTTGATATAGACTTTTTTTTTATAAATAATGGGCTTGCTCATGAATGCATACTTAACTATATTGCATAAGAAGAAGCCTAAGATGGAGCGAGCTTACCCAGAGGTACTGGTTCTCCCACACAACAGCGGAACACAGAAAAACTGTTTGGCGCTGGACTCCGGCAGGAGGGTGATAGCATCCAGGCAGCCTCTTACGAAGCCTAACACCGCAGAGGGATCTGTTAGCCGTCATCATTGGTTAGAAAACCAAAGATGCCGTTGCCCAGGGTGGACCACTAGGAGGTAGATCCCACCACCCTAAAAACTGCTTGACTAGTGATGTTTATCATGAAATATCTTAATTGCTCATAGCCCAACGCTTCTTCGTGATCAGTTTCTGTCACGAATGTTAAGCAACGATGGAAGCGGTCACTAAATGGATGGGCGACCGTTTGTGGCATCATACCTTGAGCGCTTCCGTGCTTCGTAGGGGACGTTAAGCCGTCGGTTCCGGCTGTTATCATGAGATAACAGTCGTTAAGCCCTGTTGGAGGCCTTCGGGCGGCTTGAGAAACGTCCAACGGCGGGGTGATGTTGCCACAGCGTCGCCCCCGCCGTCCACCAACCCGCACTAAGCCAGCGTGGTGGTACTAAGGCCTTAAGCCCTCTCCTTAAAAAGGAGAGAGACCCGTGCTCAGCAGTGAGCGAAAATGGGTTGTTACTTTTATCTTAATTGTGTTTGCCTGGTAAATTTCAAACACCTTATCATATAACGTAGACATTGATCACACCTTTATTTATTGCCTGTTATCTTTCGCCCCTCCTTGTCATCAATCATTAATAACGCTGAGTTTACCACTCCATTATTTATTCCAGGAAAATAGTGTACTCCATACTGTTTATTACGATTTGTCTCTTTGGATAACTTACTTGAGTAGATTCTTTCTTCTTCAATGTACAGACAAGCACGTTAACCTACCACAAAACGTAAAATTTTCTCAATTGATATTGATCTCTACTGGTTGGACTTAAAGTTGAAAATCAATTCAATGACCTTTAACTTTTTGGGTAAGTTGAACTGCAGTTGTCTGCTGTTCCTATGCATGACAACCTGGAATTAATTGTTAAAAAACTAATGTTTCATATTATTATAATAATAATCTGTAACTGGCTGTTCCCGTGACTTACTAGGAAAAACTATCCCATAGGGAACCTCATATTAAGTCTACTTGAGGGCGAAAAAGTGTTACTTTTACGGCCCACAATCATGCCACTGCAGGAGAAAGGTATCTATCATTGAATTTAAGTAACCACAACAATAATGGGCACAGGCATAATAACCACGCTTTCCAAATATGGGTTGGTGTTATGAACAATGTTCAAAAATACAAAACTCTTGTTGACCAACACGGCGAACCCAGGACTCCGAGATCTTGGCCGGTAATAAACCACTCGACCAATGGGGCGTTACTTGAGTACTTTAATATAAATCGAAATCTTTAGGCACTCGGCCTAGCTACATTCGGTCCTATCCAATGATATTTTAAAGTATACCTTCATAGTAATTCGCGTATTAAATCTGGTCCGAGCAATCCAAAACTGCACACATTGACGAGTTTCATTGATAAGCAGGACAAAAGACGCGAAATAGACGCAAATGAAGGAGACGGCTATAATTTTTAATGATTATCGCTCGTGACTGCACTCGACGTGGACGTTTTAAAAAACGTTCCAATTAGGGCTTATTTGAGTCTTCTTCACAACGCGCGCGCTTATACCAATCTGTTTTGTTTTATTATATCATTGGTCCTATCGGAGATGAAGAAATAAACACATTATTTCCAAACACCTAACATTGCCAAAATGAGCAGCATAATCTAGTTTGTTATTCCGTCAAGCCTTCTTCACCCTTCAGCTACGCCATAAAAGCCATATTTTATTACTCACGCGAATTTATTCATTAAAAGCAACCCACTTTCATGGTAAAGCAACATCTCACACGGTCCTTCGCGCAAACGTTGTATTATTTAAACCCCGTGACTAAAATTTACGATTTTCATTTAAACGTAATTTTCTGTTCATTTTGGGTTCTCTATGGATTCTCCTTGCAATAAATTATGTTGTTAGTTTATTTAACAGAATGCATCTTGAATTTTGTGTGTATAAACGTCGACGACCTCCGTGGCGGAGTGGCGTACACACCGGTTTTCAAGGTGTCGCTTGCTCCGAGGTCCCGGGTTCGATTCCCGGACGGGTCAATTTAGAAAAAATGTGTTTTTCTACATTTTCTCGGGTCTGGGTGTTTGTGGTACCTTCGTTGTTTCTGGTTTCCAATACGAATGCTTAATATAGTTATTCAAATTGGGATCAGGACAATGTATGTGATGTTGTCCACATTTATTTATTTATTTATTTATTTATAAATAAAAATGCTTATTAAATAAATATACGACTAGTTGCTATCAGCGCCTTCATATGCGTGGAATTTCGAATGTATATTGGACGGGAACCTTACATTTTTGCTGTATGTAAAGTATATCATCTTATCAGTATTTCATTCTGATCCGGTAAGTCGTTCTGGATTGGTTGTGTAACCTTCACATTTACAATTTTAGCAAGTTAAATTGACGACCCTAACTGAAGGTATCACAATTTTCAAAGTTTTCATCTGCAAAACTTTTTACTAATTTTATCTTTGTCGATAAAATATTTTTTGTTCAACTTTAAAAGACCTAATTTGTCTTTTTTTTCTCATTAAGTAGCACTAAAAGGCGCAAGCTATCCGTTTACTGTTACTATTCTGAAATGTTACGCGCTTTTAGCTTAGCCCTATGTATATTTCTAATTCTAACAAAGCAAAAATAACAACGTACTCTATGAAACTAGGTAGTTTCTAATACTAGACATATTTACTTCTATAATTAGAACGCTTTGAGTTGAACGTTCGTATGCAAAGTTATGGCATACATAGCTGCAAACCTGTTTAAGGTTGCAATACTTGTACTTGCATAGCATAGGCGTCAAATTTACCTTACGTAACTCATAGTTGAGAACTTGAGGAGACCTAATTGATGGCTTTTTGGGAATTAATCTTAATATATATATTTCTTGTGTGCGTGTGTATGTGACTGAACTCCTCCTAAACGACTGGACCAATTTTGATGAAATTTTTTGTGTGTGTTCAAGGAGCTCTGGGAATGGTTTAGATTCACAATTTTTGGGGGTAGGGTAGGGGTAGGGTATGTGTAGGGTAGGGTAGGGTAGGTTAGGGGTAGGGTAGGGGTAGGGGTAGGGTAGGGGTAGGGTAGGGGTAGGGTAGGGGTAGGGTAGGGGTAGGGTAGGGGTAGGGTAGGGGTAGGGTAGGGGTAGGGTAGGGTAGGGTAGGGTAGGGGTAGGGTAGGGGTAGGGTAGGGGTAGGGTAGGGGTAGGGTAGGGGTAGGGTAGGGGTAGGGTAGGGTAGGGTAGGGTAGGGGTAGGGTAGTAAAATATTAAAAATTTATAAAATAGCCATTTTAGTAATTTAATCATTTTTATGGCAAAACAACGTTTGCCGGGTCAGCTAGTAAATAAATAAATGTGGACAACTACTCGTATGTAAAGCACTCCTATTACGGAAATCACGAACAGCGAAGGTTCCACAAACAGCCAAACCCGCGAAAATGTAGAAAAACACTTTTTCTCCATTGACCCGTCCAAGAATCGAACCTTGGAGCAGACGACAGCTTGAAAACCGGTGTGTACTATATCTTAGTATCGTGTGATGCCGGCACATAAAAAGAGTAGCACCACCCCTTCCCGTCTTAAGCTGTCTACACACCGGCAATCCGGCACGAACCCGGCGGGCAAGGCCGGCGGCCTGATTTAAACGACCTTGCCGGCGGCTTGCGCCCGCGTGACCTATCCCGCGGCATCTCCGAGAACTTGGCAATCACTAATTATTGTGAACACTGCAGCCGCGACTGTTGTGCCTCCGGGAAAATTGTCTGGCTCGCAACTTCTAAAGCCAACACGATAAGGTTCGTTCCGGCGGGCCGGCGGCTCCGGTGTTTAGACAGCTTTATGGGTGTCGTAAGAGGCGACTAAAGGAGTACTGCTAGAAGAAAACGGGTAGCAGCGTTTCTCTCCAACTTTGGCTAAACTGTGCTCGCCAAACTGCCAAGCGATTATAGCAAAGTCGTCCTGGATCCATTCTTTTCTAACACCAAAAACTAATACCAATGGGATTTTTTTTTGTCGTAATTTATTTAATATTCTGACCAAATACAAAATTTTAAAATTTTCATATCGTTGTTGGGGACTGATGGTCGAATACCATCAGTCCGGAATAGAAAATAATAACGATTAAAAACAAATAGGTACCACTTGTATTAGTTTTTTGGTATTAGAAATGAATAGATCTCCTTTTGGAAAAGTCCGTGCCCAGCAGTGGAATGATGGGTGCTGGTTATCATTTAATGAATTAAAATTAATAATCAATCTCCAATTATCTTTTGGACATCCAAGGATCGAACATTTATCATTCTTTAATATCAGTATATAAATTTGAAAAACTTTGTCTCAGGCGGAAAAAAAAAATATTTTCAAGTTTATATACTGATATTTAACGTGCAATTAAGTTGCTAAAATATCAAATAAAGTATATTTATCATTCTTGTAGGTCAAATGATAAGGATTAATCAAACATTGTAGATGTTCGCTCGCTTCAAAAGTGCGAGTGAAAACTGGCTTTCCAGTTTTCCAACACTGGTCACGAGTGCAACAGACAAGCAATTTGGATATCTGAGAGGATTGCAAACGCAATTCCTCCGTATAAAGTATTGGAAACCAACCAAAACATTTTAGCTATACCTACGACTACAATGTTCTAGGTAGGAAACATTCCTTTTAACTGATCTGTGCAGTATTCAGTAGAAATTCAGGCATACCATACTATATCGCAAAGTAGATTGTCACATTACATGTACTACCTTACCCTGCTCGTATTCATTAAGCAAATTTTCAACCGTAGAAAAAGGAGCTAGTAATTCGTTCGAAAAATAAGAATTTTAGATTTAAATTTAAATCGTCTTTTCTGACCACCATATTACTCAAAAAGTGTAGTAACTTAAGGACTGTACTTGTATAGAATATACTATGCAATTTTGGTAGTGGTTTTCCTGCAGCGAAATGCTTATTCTGCCTTAGAACCGATTTATAAGCTTATTATTGAAAATAATATAAAATTGAGAGATTTACTATGGTGTAAACAAGATAATCGAAAACAATGTCAACCAATAGTAGCGGCTTTTCAAATATACCTCACTCGTTTGTTCTACAGCGATATGCCGATTAGTAAATAATAATAATACAATTTCAGTATATAAACTTGAAAATATATATTTTTTTTAATTTTGTCTCAGGCGGGACTCGAACCCGCATCTCTCGCAGTGTCTCGGTGGCCTAATGGTATGGCGCCCGCCCGGCATGCGAGGAGATGCGGGTTCGAGTCCCGCCTGAGACAAAATTTTTCAAGTTTATATACTGATATTATAAGTGCAATTAAGTTGCTAAAATATCAAATAAAATAATACAATTTATTAGAGAATATAGTTTCACAGTTATGATGTATAGCATTTTTTTTTTCTATTCATGTCTTTCATTTCGCATGATTCTAAATATTTTTGTTTTTCTTTACTGAGTTGGGACAGTAATAATTACTTAGATATATATTTTTTTAAATATTAACACATAAAACAATGAATTGTCATTTCAATTTACACTACCAATTAATTGTGGGGTGGTGGGATCTGCCTCCTAGTGGTCCACCCTGGGTAACGGCATCTTTGGTTTTCTAACCAATGATGACGGCTAACAGATCCCTTTGCTTTGGTAGGCTTCGTAAGAGGCTGCCTAGATGCTTCCTGCCGGAGTCCAACGCCAAACAGTTTTTCTGTGTTCCGCTGGTGTGTGGGAGAAACATGCCTCCGGGTAAACTTAGTTTAGTATGTAGTCAAGAGAAAGCCCAATAGATCAAGAAAAAATATTTCATTATTTTTTTAAATACAGATCACGGATACTGTCTGACTTTCCTTGAAGGATGAATAGGTACGATGAATACGATAAGCAAAAAATTTAACCTTTGGAACATATTATTACTATGCAAAATCCTAACGTTAAACATAAATCATTGAATTATTCTACCTACACAATACTAACGAAATTCAAATCGCACGCAATGTAGGAATAATTATTGGTACAAAATATGCGAGCGAATTGTTCAGTGACCCCGGGATGATAGTATTTCATGAGGTTAAATTTAAAATTTACAAAGTAGCTGTTAATAACAGCTTATATTATATTTAACTTTACAGCGCGAAGCAAAAGTGAAATTGTAGGAGTGCCGACTTAAAAGTTAGAGAACGAAAGAGATTTACTAGAAAATTGATGATACAGTTGGATTGTCCTTGCAATAATGACTGTATGAGTGTAGGTGCCATTAATTTAAGATTGCTTCATTATAGCGACTCGAATTTAATCGGAATGAGAAATTAAAGTTTAACAAATGACTTTGTTTTTCTATGTAGTTTTTGTGTGCACTCAAGACCATAAAACACGATTCCAATCATTGATATGCGAATGATTCTCTTCTTTTTTTTTGTTTCCGGCCATGGCAATGTTGTCAGGAAAGCAAAAATAGCAAATAGGAGTATTACGGGTAACTATTTCTGACGACCAGTTCTGTTCAGTGGTAGTAAACGCTGCTTTCGAGCTTTGGGTCGCAGGTCAGATCCCCGAACAGTACATTCGGTGTGTACAAGATACGAGTATGTGCATGAACTCGTCCAAGGCATGAACATATCTTTTTGAACTGGTCTGGATGTTTTCTATGTAGTTAAGTTAAATATTGATAAAATACCTTTAAGCTTAGAAGTAGCTCATTTCAGGCCTAGTGGCATGTGTTGATGTGACTTCTCCTAAAAAAATACTTCTCAAAAAAGTACCAACGAGAACCGAAAAACATCTAGCTACGATGGCCTAAATATTTTGCATTTTAAATTATTATTATACGCAAGCATCACGATTTTTATTGAAACGAAGCGTGCGGACTTTTTAACATCCACCTACTGTGACGTCACAGCCGCAATGTAGTGACGGGAAATCCAAACGGATTCAAAGCCGAAATTTTTAGGCTATTGCAGTTAATTATTATCACGCAACGAGGCATTTTTTTTTAGTTTTTGTGACCGTCCGGCGGATGCGCGAGGACTGGAGTTAGCGGCGACCAACCTTGACGTTTGGTCGGGGTTCGGACACGCAAAGTACTAAACATGCATTTGCGTCATCTATTAAATCTAGGTATATAGATCTCAAACTATGTTGTCAACCCTATTTTCCTCCCCTTTCTAGTGGAATTTTAGAATGAAGTATGAACGCGTAACTTTTAATTAGGTACCTACCTTATCATTGTTTTGCACAAAACATTAACTTCCCTTGTCTACGTAATCTTGTTCATTCAGATCCTCAGAAGTTCCAGTTATTACCTCATATTACTGAGTGCCCACAAAAAAATGTAAAGCACAACCTGCGAGGCCTCATCGACTCGAATCATTTATTATTCCATCGTCATATCTTCCCATAGCAACAGCTGTATTAACACCACACCTTTTTTGTTCACTCGAGTGTGCAAGTAAAAACATTGCCGACCGTAATTTTATGTCGTGTCAATTGAATGTGCGTGTTATTTACGTAAAAAGCTTTTTAAATATACCGACAGAAGCGTTAATTTTGTAACTAATTTTAAATAGAGTATGATTAATAACAAAGTTCGCCGGGTCAGCTCATCTATACTAATATTATAAAGCTGAAGAGTTTGTTTGTTTGTCTGTTTAAACGCGCTAATCTCAGGAAGTACCTACTGGTTCGAAAGGAAAAATTCTTTTTGTGTTGAATAGTCCATTTATCGAGGAAGGCTTTAGGCTATGTAACATCACGCTGCGACCAATAGTAGCGAAGCATCAGTGAAAAATGTTGCAAAAATAATCGCGATCATAATAACAGAAATTGACGCGTACGAAGTCGCGGGCAACAGCTAGTTTTAAATAACTGACTATAAATAACAAAGTTCGCCGGGACAGCTGATATTTTAATATGTAAACATCGTGTGATAAGACTGATAAGTGAATCATTCGTATTTGAAGCACGTGTGTTTGTCGAGATTCGAATCCCAAAAAGCTAGTTTCGTAGCCCTCGTCATTTAACGCTAGCTGAGACGGTTGTCAATTCGATCATTATTACAAAAATATAAACCATTAACTGTCAAGCAGTCTGCGACTCCATACACGTGGAATATTTTATTTGGAAAACGAATTTTATTTCAGGACATTCCAAGAACTACCAAATATACACAAAAAATTCCGTAATATCTAAACTGTAATTGGTCAAGCTGTCTTGTAGAAGTAAAGTATTTTAATACGACCCTGTCACAAAATCTATACTTAGCGGACGTTTAAATAAAAACTTCGCCGTCAAATGATCTGAGGTCAATAATTTCATCTTCACGTCAAGCGGTTTTTGAAATTTCGTGATGAAACCTTTCGCTGAATACTAAAACTATAAGAATAATAAATTACTGTGTATCTATTCACTTTCCAATATAAAAACGAAACTAGTGTATATTCAACCTGATACCTACGTTTTGAAATGAAAATGGTTAAGTAAGATTGAGCATCAAAAAGTTACCTCTAAACTCTGCACTCATTTGGAGACAACGTTTTTCGATCGCAAATTTTTTATCTACCTAGTTGTTGATTTGATATATGGATCAAACATCAACTAATGAAATGAAAGATAGTTTACGGATTTAGAAAACGTTTAAAAAAGCCCAACCATTTCATTAGATTTGATAAACCTAAAGTTCTTGCTAAGGAAAACCGATATGTACCTAGAATGAATCGCGAAGCAATAGAAATTAAAAAATACCCTAATTTCAATAGAGAAGATGGTTGGAATTTACCAGCTACTTGGGACCCTGTCTTATTATCATCATTGAAGTCCACAAACCATGGCAACACTACGAAGACTCCGGACACAGTTAGCTCATTTTGTGTGAAAAGGAACATAACTGACGATAAAAATTAAACATTTTTTCAAATTACCATCTTAAAGACGAAAAACACCTTAGTCTACCCGTGACCATGAACGCTGTAAAGGGTTCGAAACGTCAGGTTAAATAAAAAATTAACGCGTTCTAAATGCATAAACTATCTTTCATTTCAATGTGTATAGTGTTCGCGTAAACTCAAGAAAACAGTATATCAACTAATGAGTTCCGTATATCATATGTAGTTCGCAACTCAAACATTTCAACTTAAGTAAACCTATCGTAATCCTAGCGACTAGAAAGCCCTTGACCACGAATATCTTAGGAGACCAGTTACTAAACTGCTTGCCCTTATGAATAATGCGCAGACATGGACTGAAAACAAACAGAATTTAGTCCAACAAGCCTTGGGCGGATACTTGCCTAACTTTTCAAATTCAACTCAAACAATAGAACCTTTCTTTGTAACAAATAAAAGTCGTTACATAATAATAAGAAAATTTGAGTCGTCGCTCGATTTAATAATATGTTCTGAACTATTTGTTTTGTAATCCTCTTGCTTGACTCTACTTATTACATGATATGTCGTGTGGTGCCAGCGCGTTAAAAGAAAAACTGCACCCCTTCGTTTCCTATGGATGTAAGAGGCAAAGGAGAACTGCCAGAGAGAGGTGGACAGCAGTGTCTTCCCTCCATCATTGGCCGAAGGCCAAATTGTGATAGCTAAACCGCCTGCCAAGTGTGGCGATTATGGCTAAATTCTTTTCTGGCTAGGATTGTGGCTAACAACGGACATAGATGGAATAGAAATAGATCCCATGCTGAACTAAGCTGACTGACCAGTTAGTGTCAAGAAATCAAAATTGTATTTCATATTCCCAAGTTTGTGTAAGACAGTTGTTCAGTGTCATGAGCACCTGAAATATTATTCCGCTTAGGTATGACCTTAAGAGTTTTTTATTTTATTTTATTTAATTTGCACAAGCCATAAGCCACTCTGGTCATGTAATGAAAAAGAAAGATTCTTGGTCAATTTAACCTCTATTAAACTTCAATTTTTTTCCTCGGCTGCGTACCTACACAGTCCAATAAGGAAACAACTTACAACGAAAGACATTTTAAAACCAATGGCTCAACTAATTATAATCTTTAATCATACTGCTTGAACCTTGTTTTGTTGCCTCTTGTGAACCGTTGATTAGAAACAAACAAACTCGTTGTAAACGTTTCTGGTTAAAATAAAGCCATACACAATTTTATATTTTTTTTTATTTAAATATTTAAGACATGCCTCACTGGGCCACACTGAGCCATCTAGTCCCAAATTAAGGTACTATTAAGTACCCTGTCGTATGGGGTACTAGACAACCGATAAACTTACTTATATACTTTTTTTTTGTAAATATATACTTATAATACATAGAAAACACCCAGACCAGTACAAACAGACATGTTCATGCACACAAAATATTTGTACTGTGCGGGGATCGAACCCGCGACCCATGGCTCAGAAGCAGCTTTAACTACCGCTGATCCAAATAATTATTCAACGCAATGATTATTGATTTGACGAATAAAAAATAAAAGGACCCAAAAAGTATTACTACATTATCATAATTAGCAGGTGAAAATTGAAAAAAAACCGGCCAAGTGCGAGTCTGACGCGCGCACTGAGGGTTTCGAGTAAACCTCACTTTTGATTGCGTTGACATAGAAGTTTGATTTTTTCACAGCTCCAAAGGACAGTAGTACCTCCATGTGTTCCTGAGAAAAAGGGTCTTGACAGACAGACGGACGGACGGACAACAAAGTGATCCTATAAGGGTTCCGTTTTTACCTTTCCAGGTAGGTACGGAACCCTAAAAATGAACATTGATCACGTTCATCATAATATAAATGAAAAAGGTAGACACTTTAAATGTACCTAATTCAAAATACCAATTTTAAAGGTGTCGCTTGCTTCGAGGTCTTTGATTCGATTCCCGGGAGGTTCAATGTAAAAACCGAAGAAATTTTTTTTGTACGTTTCTGGCTCATCAAACACCTTCCATTTTTGTTTAATTTCCACTAAATCAAATCAAGTGCTTTTTTAACTAGTTAGGTAATACCTACTTACTTACGGCTGATCCCAATAACCTATTTATCTTCAGTTTTGGCATATCGGAGATTGGAAACAGTTTCCATCTCTGTTTTTGCCGTCCAGAGAAACAAAGACAGAAGTTGTTTCCTATCTCCGATATGCCAAAACTGAAGATAGATAGGTTATTGGGACCGGCCGTTAGGGATTAAGACAATGTATGATGTTGACCACATCTTATCTTTTTAAATATCTAGCTCACCATGTAAGACTAAAGTGTACAATAATGTATTATGTTTTTAAATAATTAGTGTTTTGTACAACAAAATTTTGAATCTAACATTGCATTTTGTATTACCGCAGAAACAGATGTTTGATAATCATAGGTCATCTATCTATACAGGACCTATGATTATCAAATTTGCGGTACCACAAATATGCAATGTTAGATTCAACATTTTGTTTTACAAAACACTAATTATTTAAAAATAAAACACAACGGAAAAGGATTGTATAAACTGACCTAATACATGGTAGAGTGACAGTAGATTCTTAATTTAAACAAATTAACTACACTACTAACCTTGGCATAACTATCTGCTATAAATAGAGGAAGACGGTGGGACAGATCGCGAGAGATTCCAAAAATATTCTCAAAATTAT
Organism: Anania crocealis; assembly: GCA_949315895.1. Lineage (NCBI taxonomy): Eukaryota > Metazoa > Arthropoda > Insecta > Lepidoptera > Crambidae > Anania > Anania crocealis. The sequence goes on from OX438863.1 coordinate 15,735,498, forward strand.
ATTCTGAAGCGAATAGACGATCGGGTTAACTTGTAGTTTACTTTGAACGCAAATACTGTGTTAGACAAATTCCGAAATTGTGACAATTCAGAAAAGGATTAATACTTTTTTCATAAAACATTGAGCCTGCGTACAATAATGATAATTGCCAGTGATCTCTTAATATAGCACCGATTTAAAATTGGTACCTATCGTAACGATTTACGCAGGTAACAGGTTTATTTTGAAAAATATATTTTGAGATGGCAATCTTATTTTGCTACTCTTCGTAGTAACCTCAGGTAAGAAAGATAGACAAATATATTATGATTGTGGAAAAACTTGTTAGCAACATGCATGATGAGGTAGCTTAATCAACATACAAAGCTCTAACTGAAATACTTGAAGAAAATAATATTGCGTAATCCGAAATAATATTCTTTTGTTTCTTACCTTAAGATTAGTTACTTTATGCCTTACTTGAGATTCCACGTAAAAAAAGGCGACGCCTTCGTTGGTTCTTGTCAGCGACAAAGGTTCTACTATATTTATGTATAAAAAGATTCTCATATCTATTTGACTCTGTCACACTCTTTACGACGATGGCATGAGCAAGAGAGTCAGATTAAGTCGAATAATACGGAAATTGTGTTACGGAGTACAGCCAAAAAAGTGAGACTTTTTTATCTGTTTTTTAACAGCTCAAATGCTATTGTTCATCAAATTATTTTAGCCTTGACTTTAAATTCCATTTGAGAAGTGAACTATTTAGTGGGGCTTATGCCACTTTGAAGACATTCAATGCCTTTTATTGAAATATCTAGATCTTTTCTTAGCCTCTTTTTAAATAAATGTTTACAAAAGGTTTAAGTAAGTAGGTACGAGCTAGGACAATTTAATGCCATACATTTCTATCATTTAAGATTTTAAATAATCATTAATAGTTTAATAGCCCAGTCACGTCGGAGCCTGTAATAGGCGACTTAGACAACTCTAAAACCTTACTATCCTAGAAGGATAGTCGTAAGATATGAAGAAGAAGAAAATAGTATAGTGAGGGTTGTTGCTGCTGCTGCTGCTGATGATGATGATGATGATAAAGATGATGATGATGATAGAGGTGGTGGTGATGTTAATGATGATAGTATTATGGTGGAGCTGGTGCCCTCAATAAAACAAAACGAAAAGAGTATTAGTATACATTTATCATGCAACCAATACTTATGAAGTTATGAAAGATCAAGTTTGATCATACTTTTATAATAAATGATGTTTATGACTTTATTTATTCTCTACATACCTACCTACATTGAAAAAAAAAGTATGTGATTCTACATATTAATATATTATTGTTGATGACTTGTTGAAACTTTGCGTCTCATTCGACATTAAACATTTATAGCCATTTCGGACAAAGAACTCCGGATTGTGATTCCGTGCAATGTCACTTGCATTCAGCAAAAAACTTTTAGCACAAGTAGTTCCAGGAAATTGATCAACGGTCTACAGTGCAGTTTTTTTACTGGACAAAGCAGCCTTCGAGTGCAAAGCTATCAGTGCTTCTTTGAACGATCTGTAATACCTACTTTGGAGTGGAATTCCGTGTCTGAATTCTCACTTTTAGTTTATTTATGAAAAACTTCAGCTATACAGTTGAAAGTAATTGGGATTGCAAACAGTTTTATAAGCAAATGTATTACTTGTTTATAGGAGATTCTTATTTTGACGCTTTCCTATAAGTTTTTTTTTTTTATGACCACGCATGACTTTCTACCAACCAGGTCTAACAAGATAAGCGTAACTATATCTACCTGGGTATTTGATGGTTTACTTTTGAGAGCTATTGGTGATTAAAACTTACTTACGGAACTTTCAGTTTGATTCTCGAGTAGGTATTTAGAAATGCCCTTTATGGATAGATACTTGTTTAAAGTTTAAATAATTTACTTATTTGTTAAATGCTTTGAGGTATTTGAATATTTTTAATTATATGAATGATTGGAAGTTGTTTACTGTGGTTTCTTTGGTAGTGACTTTCTAAATTTGGGTAGGATATTAAGTTTTCGGGAAGCAAGATTAGGGTTGTGCCGTTTGGCTTGGTTTGACACTGCCGACAAAATGACAAAAAAAAACAAAGTTGTATTGAGCTAGCGTCAAATATTTAGCTTATAATACTTTATGTACAAAGAAAGTTTTCAAAAAACTTAATTGATTTATACTTTTGCTCAAATAACTAAACAGTTAACAGCATCGTCGCTTGAATACTTTGTTTATATTCTGCAGAATTACCTTCATACATATAGGTACCTACCTAACTAGGTTTTTATTAGCGATTGGTATTAGACGTTCCTACTTATTTCTTTAGCTTCCTTTTAGTGCCTATAAACGTAAATTCAAAACCATACTCCTAAATCGCTTATTATTCTATCAATTATACTCGTACCTACAACACAAAGTTTTTTAATCTTTAACCTGAACTCTATGTAATCTATACTATCTATACTAATAATCTATAATCTATATATATATATATATATATATCTAATAATCTATACTAATAATAATGTTTGTTTGAACGCGCTAATCTCCGGAAGTACTGGTTCGAATGGAAAAAAAACATTTTTGTGTTGGATAGTCCATTAATCGAGGAAGGCTTTAGGCTGTATAACATCACGCTGCGACCAATAGGAGCCAAGCATCAGTGGAAAATGTTGCAAAAACGGTAAAAATTATTGATGTTAATCGCGATCATATAACAGAAATTGACGCGGACGAAGTCGCGGGCAACAGCTAGTAATATTATAAAGCTGAAGAGTTTGTTTGTTTGTTCAAACGCGCTAATCTCAGGAAGTACTAGTCCGATTTGAAAAATTATTTTTGTGTTGTATAGTTCATTAATCGAGGAAGGCTTTAGGGTATATAACATCACGCTACGACTTAAGGTAGACTTCGGAGCAATGCGGCTTGCGGCTTGCGTCGTGCGACATGCGACACTTGCGGCCCACGCGGCCATGCGGCTGTACTTTGAATTAAAGGAGTGTATGAAACCCTTTCCGAGCGAAGCGTCGCAGCCGCATGCGTCGGTCGGAAAGGGTTTCATTCACTCTTGGCCGCGTGGGCCGCAAGTGTCGCATGTCGCACGACGCAAGCCGCAAGCCGCATTGCTCCGAAGTCTACCTTAATAGGAGCGAAGCATGAGTGAAAAATGTTGCAAAAATAATCGCGAACATAACGGAAATTAACGCGGACGAAGTCGCGGTGAACAGCTAGTTTAGCATATTTCTAAATAGAATACAATGTATGCGAAGACTGAAGTTAATCAAATAACAATCACCGTACTCAATTTCTAGCCCAAAGCGAATATTTCTTATGACTCGCGTAATTTGCCAACTACTGCAGAAGCTGATATCACACAAGCATGTTCATGGGGTAATACAATCAACCATAACCTCGGAGTGTGTGTTCCAAGAAAAGAAACAACAGGAACTTGTGTTTTACGATGTAATAAATCCTGCACATCCAAGTAGGATTTGCAGGGTTGTCGTGGAAAATGAGATTTTAGGCACCATTGGGTGATTTGTTGAGAGAAGGGAGTAGGTACATTTTAAAAAGGTTGAGTGACGCGTTAAAATTTGAAAGATCCGACTAAATGTTTTTACAGCATTTTTACAGTATTGTCTGCTTAATCAGAATTTTTAGCTCCTTATTCCATTGATTTAAATTTTTATAAAGTTCTCAAATGAATAGAAAAATTACTTTGAACTTAATGGTCACCTAGTAAAATCTGTAAATAGAAAAATAAAATTAAAAAAATATATAAAACAGTAGATACAGGTAAAGCGTTCGACAAAAGTGCATAGGTGCCTAAGTAGGTACCTACCTACCTACCTAGTTATTTAATTTCAATTTTAATTTTATTTTTAAATACCTAATGAAACTACCTCTAAGAAACCGTCTTGTGGTGTTAGGTCTAATGACAACTAAGGCAATGAGAATGTCCATATTGTTGGAAATATTCAAATTGTTTTATCACTTTTGTCCCTAATTTTAACAATTTTAGTATTAGAAAACAAGACCCTTATATTTAACAATTTTAAAATTGAAAAACAATTAATAAAATGTCGAATTTCTTTTACAGGTTATTTTTTGCCAAAAATTCACAAGTTATTTTAAACCTGTCTACAAATGAGTTAACACACACTTGACGTTTATAAACCGACGGGAGAAAGGAGGTTCGCCATTCGATTAGACAATCATTATCATGAAATTCGACTGAAAATTGTTGGCGTAGTGGTACAATTTCAGACATTTTAATATTTTTTTTTTGTGATTATAGCTGTTCATTCGTTGCTAAACGCAAATACCGGTACCAATTTAAACGAAGAACATATACCTACCTACAAGACCTACATAAGCAAGAGTACTTTATTTAATTTGTTAATTTATTAAATGAATCCGGTAGGTAGGTCCGTCCCTGTCTTCCTACCCTCTTTTAGTAAATAACTAGTTTCGTAATTATGAATGTTTATTACAGGTAAGTACCTAGATGAATAAATTAATTATTTTAGTAAAACATTTAAACGATTAAATTAGCGTCTTAGCAAATTTGCTATTTATCCAATCCGGTTTAGTCACTATAATCACAGATAAATAATAGGTACTACTTAATAAAACACACTTCGATAGACTGACAACTAGATAACATCATTCACAAACAAACTAAGTAGGTAGGTATTTGTAGTAGGTATAGCGATAACATATTTCTTAGTCTTAATCCTACTACTGGGTCAATGAGAAAAAACAAATGTTGCACAATACACTAACCTAAAAATTAAATTTACAAAACAATACTCACTTTTAAATCGCCGATAGTAAATCCACTCCACGCAATGCAAAACTTCACAACTTTCGAAACTTTTAAACACAAGAAACACAGTTGTTTTTATCACGAAACGTGGTCACAATTCGGCATTTTCACACTAGTCGACACTTAACAGTTAGTTAATTACTTTTTAATTTTGGCAATCCGAAATGCGGGAAGTTAGTTCTGCTCTCGAACAGCACCGACTCACACAACCATTCGGTTTGGCAATCGCCTGCACACTGACTGATCGGAGTGAGGAGTCGGTCTCGGAGTTATTAGTTGGTCTGCGACGACCGACGATCCGAGGAGTAAATTCGAGTTTCCATTCCACAACGGACAAGCGATCACAGAGTTTTAATACAAGAAAGATTCTCGACTCAAACATTGATTGTAATATTTGTTGACAGAGTTGATGGAACAAAACAAAGTTTATGGTCGGACGCTGTACTTTTTATAGGAACGTCTGACATGATATTACTTTTTTTATATGAGTTTACGATTCTCTGTCTCAGAGCGATCATTGACAGAGCTTCGTTTAAACTCGCAAACTATATTTTGGAGCGGTTCAAAACTTTGACGGAGCAATATTTGACGACAGATTGACGACAACGTTTTTATAAATTCCGCAGCCAACCGATATTTGTATTAACGTTTGTTTTTTTTACAAAGAATGATCGGGATTCAAACAATTCAAGATATTTAATGTCAATGCCAATGCAAAACCAATAATTTCAATAAAGTAACAATTTCCTAAAAGTCCTTAAAATATAGCTTGAACAATGACAGTTTTCACTGAAAGAGACGACGTAACCTTGTACCAACGCTACACATGTGTACTTAACACATTTGCATACAAAAAAATGTTGGTATCTGGCATGTTAAGAATATTTTTTACTAGCTGATGCCCGCGACTTCGTTCGCGTCAATTTCTGTTATTATGATCGCGACTATTTTTGCAACATTTTTCACTTTTCGCTTCGCTCCTATTGGTCGCAGCGTGATGTTCTATAGCCTAAGGCCTTCCTCGATAAATGGACTATCCAACATAAAAATATTTTTTCAATTCGAACCTTTCCTTTAGATGCCTAGAAAATTGTATTAAATGGACATTTAAAGTCAAAAACATTATAATAATCCAGTCACATAAATAAGACTTATCTACGAGTATTACAGATAACGTCTAATAGATAACGTTTAATAGAAATAAAGGTTACGTCATTTTCCAAAAACGCTATTAAGTGTACAGATTGTAAACTTCGTAAATTAAAATGTTGCTATCTTAATAAACATGCTTAATTTACTTATTTATTATTGTGTTGTTTTAATTTTAGTTATTGGTTTGGTATTGAGTAGTTTTTAATTTCAATTGGAAATTGCATTGGCATGTTTGACGGATTTACCACATTCTAATGCTGAACTCCCTGTATATGAACTGAAATCGTATGTTAAAGTATTTTTAATACAAAAGGGACATTGCCCACATATGCACACGCACGCACACACACACACGCGCACGCACATGAATACGCAGACACACACAAACACACACACACACAAAATATTTCATACACTTGTTACTATACACTTGTTGTACATGCGTGCCCAAGAGAGGCTTCATTACGATACAGGCAAAATGTGTAAGACTACATAAATCTCAGATCATATAAAGAAATAGATATGAAATGGGGGCGTGGCGCGTGCGAATCCAATATGGGCAAACAGAACTATTGCACACCGCAGCGAATTATTTAATGAAAATATCCATATAACGATAATTGTATCGGCACAATATACATTGAAGGCTTAATACTAATTAGCTGTGTTGTGAGTACTATGCGACTACGCAATGTATCGAGGTTTAATCAAAGCGTTCACTGCCTGACGTGTGCGTCGCGCGCGACCACACTTTGTAGCGACACACTAATTTGCACACACCAAATGACGCATTGTGTAAGCGAGTAAGTGTAGCCGCTATGATTGGGTCCATGTTTGTGTGCGCACCAATGAGCGTTGTAAATTGATATAGTATGATCCTTATGCTTACAACAGTGTTATTATAGTTGCGTTGCACACATAAATAATTCGGAGACACAGGTTCGCTAAGGATTTACGAGTAAATTTCATATCTCCTGCTTTATATGATCTGAGACATTAATAAATAATAATAATATGTAATGACAATGTCATGTAAATAAAGATCATTTATTATTCATTTCCTTAATGGAATATCTGACTGAGTGCAAATAGTTCAAGTTTTTATCAAGGGGTTATATTTAATTTGTTTCAAGATTTATTTTAAGTTATTGTATTAAAATATAAGATTTGTTTATAATTATAGATCATTAAAATTATCTACAAAAATTATATCTTAACACTTATATTTACTTAAGAGCTACCTGGGGTGCGAAAAAAAATAGAAATATTTTATAGAAGGTGTTTTGATCATAAGAGTTTATTTATTTATTTGAACTAATTTTAACCTTAATTACATGGTAATCGGGGGGCACGGCAGTGCAGTGCACGATAATAATTGATTTCAATTGTGTCTGGAATAACTCACGATCGAGGGATTAAGTACCCTGTCGTATGGGGTACTAGACAACCGATAAACTTACTTATAAACTTTTTTATTGTTTATATATATTTTTTTTATATACCTACTAAGTGGTTTTTCCACGGAACAAAAAAAACAAGTGAAGTGCGAAGTAGGCGGGACCCGCGTGCCAATACTAAGCGTAGTTACGCATACTCGACCTTAGTCGTGCTCCGACATCGCGCCTAGTCAGTAGTCCTGCGGAATTCTTTGTTTGCGTAATTTTACAGCGAAAATTCCTTATAGTGCCATTTTGCAGTGCAAAAATGACAGTAGGAGAAAAACTATTAAAAATGGATGTATTTCATACCACAGGTAAGCAACAATATCGTAGTTTTTCAATAAAATCTTGTTTGATTTCAATTAATTAAAAATGTAATCAATTTCAAACTAAAATCAATCATGATCCTTCAGAAATAAAGCTTTGGATTACACATATTCTCTTCTTACTCTGAAATACTGTCCTCTACTCATTTAGTGATGTAAAATATGATATCTAATGCGACAGCGGGTTTCAATAAACTTGATATCGATAATCTGCTTATGTGTTAAAATTCTCACAAAATTAAATAAACGTTAATGATTTTTACCCCTTACCAAAATAAAGGGTTGCTAAAATTGTAACTTAAGTATACTGTGTATTTATGAGTTTATCTTTGTGTCATCGGGGTGTATTTAAATCCAGTTTCATAAAACATTTTGTTATTTTTTTTTACTTCCTATTGCTTTGGTAGGATGAATTACATACATTTATTATTATTGTAATTTTCTAATTTTAATAAGACGCGTACGTAAAAATTCATGCGCATTATTAATTACAATATCATGAACTTCGCAAAAAAAAGGAAAACAATTTCTGTAGGTAAAGAATAATGATCTTAGTAAGTTTTGGTCAATTATTGAACTGGATTATCATCATCTTTAACATTTTAAACAAACCCAAATCGGGTCCAATCTATCGATAATGACAACATTATGTGTCACCAAACCGGCTAGACTAGCAATATCAGTATATAAACTTGAAAAATTTTGTCTCAGGCGGGACTCGAACCCGCATCTCCTCGCAAAGTTCGAGTCCCGCCTGAGACAAAATTTTTCAAGTTTATATACTGATATTATAAGTGCAATTAAGTTGCTAAAATATCAAATAAAGCGGCTAGACTAGCGTTATAAATAATGTTTTAAGGAAATGTAAACCTTATTTCGAGGAGGTTAGAGTGCAAAGTTATTTTTCTACTTTTGCCTGCCATCTGTTGTGGAATAGCTGAACTTTTTCTGAAATAGAAGCTTGTGGATTCAAAATACAAAACGTCGTCGTAAATGCTTTATTTTATCTATAGCAAAATGAACTGTATTATGCAGACCGCAGTAGTGTTTTGTTTTTGCACTTTGTACAATTTAGGCCAATTTGGAATAGGAGCTAAACGACAAATCAAAACCATTGTTCACTATACTACCCGTTCGCTTCGAGATGGCCGTCGATGACCGTTACTAAATGACGTCACGGGCATATATAGCGGTACCACAGTCTATGAACCATACAGTCGTTCGACGCCTTTGATCTCATGGAAAATGCCGACAACGTCTAGACAGTATCGTGACGGCCAGGGTTGTCAAAAGTAAACAATATATGAAAATATTTATTTATTGCAAATAAATACTCGTAATCAGCACCCCAGTGAACCTCAAAAGTGACACACGTATCAAATTATAAAAAAATACGTCCGCCATCTTAGATTATAAAAAGGATGGCATAATGGTAATCAGCACCCTAATGAACCTTAAAATTGACACCCATGTCAAGTTATAAAAAATTACGTCCGCCATCTTGGATTTAAAATAGGATGGAATTTTCGTAATCAGTACCCTAATGAATCTCAAAATTGAAACCCATATCAAATTATAAAAAACTCGTCCGCCATCTTGGATTTTAAAAAGGATGGCATTTTGGTAATCGGCACCCCAATGAACCTCAAAATTGACACCCATGTCAAATAATATAAAATTACGTCCGCCATCTTGAATTTGAAATAGGGTGGCATTTTCGTGATCGGCACCCCAATGAACCTCAAAATTGACACCCATATCGAATTATGTAAAAATACGTCCGCCATCTTGGATTTCAAAAAGGATGGCAGTTTCGTGATCGGCACCCCAATGAACCTCAAAATTGACACCCATATCAAATTATAAAAAAATACGTCCGCCATCTTAGATTTTAAAAAGGATGGCATTTTCGTGATCGGCACCCGAATGAACCTCAAAATTGACACCCATATCAAATTATAAAAAAATACGTCCGCCATCTTGGATTTTAAAAAAGATGGCATATCCGAAGCACCCCACTGAACCTCAAAATTGACACCCATATCAAATTAAAAAATATTACGTCCGCCATCGTGAATTTAAAAAAGGATAGCATTTTCGTAATCAGCAGCCCAATTAACCTAGAAATTGACAACTATTTATCTTATTAAAAAAAATTGGTTGTTTGTAAAGTAGGTTTACGATCGAGATGTTTACGTGATAACGTCTTATTGGTGATATAAGTTTTTGGGAAGTAAGGAATTAATGAAGATAACAATTTTTTCAAATTTTAAATTACATCTTAAACATTCAACGAAAACTTAACCGCACGAGAAAATCTCCATTCGTTTGTATGCCGCTAGAGTGAGAGGGACGGAAGATCGGTCCACTCACTCGAACGCTATGCCAGCCTCCGCTCGTGAGGATTCCGCGTGACAAGTTTCACGGAATGACTGGCAGCGCTCGAGATGAGACGGGAGATCGGTCCGTCTCTCTCTCTCTCGTTATACCTGCGATCGCGCTCGTGAGGTTTTGGTGAACATGTCACCCGACTAAAACGATTTTAAAGACGTTATCACGTCAAAAAATATGTTCACCATCTCGAATCATTCGATATCAGCATTCCAATAAACTCCAACAAACAAATATAAAATAATTTAAAACACAAACATTTGTTAGCCCTGAATGCTGTGTCCCGAACTGCTAACATCGTTTTGTTCGCAGTTCGGGCTCGGCCTTCCCGCGTCTCGCCCCTCACACCCCGCACGATTGCCCTGTCTAGACGTCTTCGTCGAACGACTGTATGGTTCATAGACTGTGGCGGTACCGTTGGCAAAAAGAATTATTAATCGTATTTTTATTGCAATATTTTTTTATTATTTCCATACATCTTGGTTTGATTTGATAGAGATACGAGTACAAGATAATATGTGCATGTACCATAGAAAATATGTGAGTTTTTAAAATAAATAAAATAGAGAAATTACAATAGATTATTTATTTATATCTAATGCACAGTCAACCTTGAGAAGGTGCAGAGACCTCTGTATACTAATTAAATCGAAATCATTTGTGGTGTGGGTGGGTCCATAGTGGCTCACCTAAAGTTCTTTACCCGAAAATGTTCTGCCTGCGTTGCAATTGTTGCAAACGGTACTAATAGGGTCTGTCAAGGAGCGTGGTGCGGTGTGGCGGGAAGGGTGGTAGCGGCCAACTCGAAACGAACGCGTAGTAGTAGTGCAAGGTATTATTTACCGTTTGTATGTGTGAGTTTGGCGACAGCGGTTCTAGTATTAAATTTGCCATATCGCACTTGCACTGGTTTTTTCTGTTCTGTGGGTTTTTCATGTATCGGTGTTGGGTAATAATAATTGCATTATCTGTACTGCATGCATTTTTGCAGGAAGGGCGGGCAATTTTTTATGCATGAAATACTGCTTGCTCATTCAGTGTTAGTGCGGGTAGAGTGGTGAAAGTACTCGTACATAGGCCGGTGTTAAGGAGCGGAAATATCTGCAAAAAAATTTTCAAAATCCGTATTTAGTGCTAATGTTATCATAAGTTGACAAAACTAACAAATAAACTCATCAACGATGTTTGCGCAAATGTCCGACTAGTAATATTACAGCTGTTCTAATTACTTACATAAATTTAGTTTGTCAACCAAAGTTTAATCTTATTTCAACGTCAGAATTCCAGAATAATTTGGGTGAAGTAATTCGTTTGTGAGTTTCCGAGTGAGGGAACTCGAAAGTGATGATTGGATCGTGTTGTTATCAGAGGCCATACTATGCAACACGAAGCTCGTATTAGGGATATGTTTGTCTCTTTCAGATACTATAAGACATCGGTATGAGTGATAGAGACAGTTGGATTCGAATATACGGACAATGTGCTGCGGAGTAAGGCCTCTGACTCGGTATTACCTAAGGCTATTTTATATTTGCATGTTAATGGACTCCTTGTTTTTTTCAATTGTTTCACCCACAAATAAGTATATTTATTATTTCTTCGACTATTTATAGGCCTGTCAAAATACAGGCTGGATGATGTAAACAACGAATGTAACAGAAAGTAAAGTAAAGTAACAGCCTATAATCATCCCACTGCAGGGAAAAGGCCTCCATCATTGAATTCAAGTTACTACAGCAATGATGGGTACTGGCATAATCACCACGCTTGCCAAATGCGGGTTGGTTATCACAAACCCGAGCAACGTTCGAAAATTCGAAACTTCTTGTTGCCCGACCCGGGGATCGAACCTAGGACCCCGAGATCTTGGCCCGGTATTTAAACCACTAGACCAACGGGGCGTTATATGTAAAATGTAACAGAAGGATATCGTATTTTTCAATTATCTGTGAAAATAAGTTTAATTTTAGGATTTTATTTCATAATGTTGTTAAAAAAATATAAGTATTTGTGGTCAGGATAACACACAGTGTATATAAATTGTTTTTGGCATTATCTTAAAAATAGCATGTTATTATTTTTAATTTGCTAATAACACGAATCTCCAGCAAAATCAAAATTGGTAAGCCAATAACTATTTGATGACCCATTCAAAACCGTTTCAGGTCATGTCAGTATTTATGCCAGTGACCACAGAAAACAGAATTGGAAAGCTGAGGAATCCTAAAACTAAGCAACTCGAAGTTTCAGAAAGTCTTGCAATTACCAGTTATTCTGTTGTCACCTTTTACGACACCCATAGAAAGAGAATGGGTGGTGAAATTCTTAAACCACATAACACTCTTATATTTTACAGTTAAAAAATACCAATTATTATCACAACAAAAGCATTTCCTACATAAATAATTCGCAATCCGCGCTTCATGGAGCATAAGACATATAATAATCGATTTAAGTCTATCGATCTTTTTAAAGACAACAAATTCAGATTCAAGTGTGAAATAATTGAGGCGCTGAAAGAATAATTGTGCTTACTGTACTGAATACAAGTAGGTAATACAAGTTTTAGTTTACCATCTGCATTATTATAAAAAAAGAAAAAAAATTGTGTAATTATGTTGTTCGTTTTAATGTCACTCAAAACCACCTACATCACTTTTTACTACCATTGTACTTACTGATTATTTAGAGGGAAATCTGTTATTGGCTAAATAGTCTATAGTTTTATACTAGGAGTAAGTAATTGTTATGTATGTGCTGTTGATTTTCTCAATAAATAAATACTAATAATACATATAAATAATTCTTACTCCGCGCTACACGGAACAAACTAATAAATTAAGCTAGATTTGGATGGAGCTAAATCAGTTAACGTAGCTACGTAATGATGTAATGATTGATTTTCTTAGAAACGTGAACGTAATTAATTACGTTATATTAGGCTTACCGCACATAGCTCTAATTAATTCTCTCGTGAAATATATTATGTACACGTCACAATATAACCAAGCAGAGAACGTCAAGAAGTTTCTAATTAAACGCTTGACAAAATAAATATCAAACTTTAAATCGGTGTTAAACAAACATACGATTGTCTTCCTCCAAATGTATCTTTTTGTATTTATCTTAATAAGATAATAGCTGTTGCTAAGGACTTTCGAATTTGAAATTATCCCAACATATAGGAACAAAAAGTAGTCTGACACCTATTCTCAGACCTACCTTCAGTTAGCTCATATTGCGTTAAAAGGAACGTTACTGACGATAAAAATTAGATGCGGTAGTTTTAAACATACTCTAAGACGAATAACACCTTAGTCTACCCGTGATCGCTGTAAAGTGTTTGAAACGTCAGGTTAAACCAAAATAAACGCGAATTAAAATCCGTAAATATCTTTCAGTTCATTCATTCGTAACTTTTATGTAGAGTCCCATACAAAAATGTCACTTACAACTTTCCAATGGCCTATTTGGCTTTCTAATATCGTTTACGCCAGACGAATAGATAACAAATGTATGAAAATGACATTAGGTAAGGTAAGGCTGGTGCTCATTAGCAATGATCGGATCAGTAGTGCAATTTTGCGGTATTTGATGACGAAATTTTAACATGGACATGCTTATCGGCTATATAGGATATTTCCGAAATCCCACAATCACGCGGGCGTATCCGTACTAATATAATGTATGAGGTCGTTCACCCTAAATTGCACTACCTAATCCGATCACTGCTCATTAGGTAAGACCTTTGGTAAGACCTTTCTTCTGTCACTGATTATGTTTTTTTTAACTCAATTCGTATAAACCGTGCACTTTTGACTATCTGACAAACGAAGCCCACGCTATGTAACAATTATGTATGTATCTTGGCAGTTTTTTTTTTTATAATACTGTCTTAGAAAAATGTAATAATATCAAGACACCATTTTGAAATGCTTTAACGAACCCTACACAGATACGTCCGTGTGAGTCACAGCGTGTTGCAAAATGAATGGCTGTATCAATATTTTATATATGGATTTTGAAAATTATTTTGCTAATGATTTCCGCTTGTTAACGCGCCTAGGTACCTTCACCACACTACCCGCATTAACACTGATTGAGCAAGCACTATTTCGTGCAGGAAAACCGCCCGCCCAACCTCAAAAATGCATGCAGTATAGTTAATGCAAATATCAGTGTTAGTGCGGGTAGTGTGGTGAAGGTACCAAGATCGGTGTTAACAAGCGGAAATCATTAGCAAAATAATTTACAAAATCTGTGTTTAGTTATGGATTTCCTCAAAGTAAAGCCTGAGTCTATTAATTTTATAATATTTTATATTCTCTAAGATATTTTTTTTATAAAAAAATTAAAAAGCACTGCCCAGATGTTATACATAATGGTTACATAAAGTGGGCTACGTTTGTCAGGAGGTTCAAAATGCACGGTGTGTATCTCAAAGTTGGTTTCATTCGAATTTTAAAAATGATCAGAAATAAAACACTGTACTTTTCTTTGGGTTTTCTTTTATTTGCTTCTTCCAAGTAGAGAGTTTAATTAATCTAAGATGAGCAAAAACAGAAGGAGTATAAAGAACATATGGCTGAAAAAACATTCCTTCTAGCTAGCAAATAGCCGTACATTTAATGAGCTAAGTTACGAGGGGCATGTGCCGACTGGATAGTGCGTCTTTATGAACGTTTATCATTGTTTTATGGTATCTATACTATCTTTTTTGCGCCTTAATGCTTGGATATAAAGCCCTGTTTTGACTGACAGACCATCATCGAGGTATAGGTGTCATGGTACCCTAATGAAATAAAGATACAGTTCGTATCTGATAATGTGCGGATGGCGTGAGAAGTAGGCTTTAACCCTTTATGGGTTGAAATTGTGGATTACTTAAATTACATTTTCGTATATTAAATGCGGATAAATATAGGGTTCTCTTCTTGAAATTGCACAAAGATATTTTCGATCAAATATTTGAAACTCTTTTAGTAGGTACTAAGGACAGCTTACACAAACGTCATCCTCAAGATAAGGTTCACTGGACATACGCCTCTAAATAGGCGATTTCTGCCACAATTTATTTTAAGAATTTCTGCTACTCTTGGCTGACAGGTTGGCGATCGCAGTTTGGCCAATGAAAGACGCTTCAAACACAAAAGACAGGTAGATACAGTTATTTGTTGTATATAGTACAGTAGTAGCACAGCGATGCATAACAAGCAGTAGCTTGTTATGCATCGCGGCGCCACTGGATCAAATTGAACAACCACCTGAATATTTTGAAAATTGGATGTGAGGAAGTTCCACCGCCAAGTAAACTAGGCTTTTTGATTAGTCCTGAACGTAAGTAGACAAACTGTGAACACCTGTGTACAATTTAGCGTTGTATCAGATAACTTCTTAGCGTAACGAAGCGGAGGCGGGTACAGAGCGGAGGCTTTGAGATAAGTCTCGACTGCGGATGTTGGCGGAGTCCGAGGTTTTTTAAACTTTAAAGACCTGCTATATCCAATCCAAGTGAAATTTGGCAGCATTATTTTCGGTTTTGTCGTGCAATTAAGGCTAAATTGCAGCTACCGAAGCCGCAGGTGTACCGTTACCAATCGTTGTGGAGATCCTTAGGAGAGGCCTATGTCCAGCAGTAGGCGTTGTTTGGCTGAGGTGATGATGATTACATCTACGTATGATCTAGGCATTCGACAAGTTCATTAAACATATGCCTCCATTCCAATCGGCCTACGTCCCGCGTTCCTGGCGAGCAAACGTTGCACGTGCTTTGTATTGCGTAAAGAAACATCTGTTTACAACTCCGCAAATGCGTATTTATCGCATTAGAATACGAAGATAAATTTTGCCACCATTCACAAAGTAAATAATAGCTGAGGTGGTACTTCAGGTGGTCCCGAAACCAGAAGACCCGACTTCGAGATAAAGGTGTCCTTTTTTCAGTGAAAGATGATGATTGCGTCGTTAAATAGTCGAATTAGCACGTAAGACTTGACGTCAAGAGGCCATGTTATAAAACACATTCAACTCACATTACAGTAATTACGGTATCAGCCAACACGCGGGAAATCAAGTTAATTATTAATTTGAGAAGCTTATAACGGGTGAGCGATTAAATTTAACCGACTCCAGCTAGAGTGGGAACTTGGCGAAATTATCTTTCCTGCGGTCTTAATGACCGCGGTGATTTCCTTACTGGTTATAACGATGAGTAATTTAGTTTTAAGTAGTCGTTGAAGGCAGAGGCAAGAAATGGGCAATCTTAAGGATGTGCTTAAAAAGGTGTCAATTTTAGCTGCTGCTAAATATGACGGTCACTGACTGTATTTTTTCTATAGTTGTTTTCCTTTTTTTATCCTTTTCCGATTTTTTGAAAATCAAAAGGTTTCTTTTTTCTTGGTGCGAGCTTGGTACTCCTAATAGTCGATGGCGGACCCTGAGGTACTCGTCTAATTCGTTGTATGGTATGATCCATTCATGATCCAGTTCTGTTTGCCAATAACTTTATAAAATTTTGTCGCTAATTCAATGTGTGTTAATGAACGTTTCGGTGGTCCAATGATTGCGTGTGCAAGTCACCCTTTGTCATTTTATCCGTGTTACTAACATAGCAGGGACCATATTCCCAGTTTTTGCCTAGGCCACAGGCACCCAAACTTATAGCCCTGTATCCTTTGTAACCACATCCTGCAAATAGTCCTGCAGTAACGGGTTGTCCTTGGACGCATTTATGTGCGTACAGGGTTAATCGTCGTTGGTGTCACATTACATCGTTAAGATAATTGTTGTCTAACGGACCTATGCGAGTTGACTTCGGCTTTTCAAGAATCAAGAATCAAGAATAATTTATTTGCTTTTGAATATAGTACAACAGATCTTAAATGTATTACAAGTAGTTTCATATACTCAGCCATATATTAAATAGCATGCAAATATTTATGTCACAAAATATCGATAAAGGAAATACATATAATACATAAACCACAAAAAAATTAAATTATATAAGAAAAAATGTCATTATTATTATTGTTGTCCATAAACTTTCAATACCTACTCCTATAATATTAATGCCATGAATGTCAATTTTCGATTCAAAGTATTCATTAACTGAGTAGAAACACTTAACCCATTCATACGCCTACCAAATGTCTGGGACTCCGAAGTCCCGCGATAGGAAAAAGACCAACGACCAACCAAATAATGCAACAAGAAAGTTTTACATCCTGAAACAAGTTTTAAACATTGTTATTTTTCAACTACATCTACTTGTTTTCTTGGCTCGTCACAAATTGTATGTTTGTCCCAAATATTTTGAATGCGAACATAGTTTTTTCCTTGTAGGTATTCCCTTGTCTGATTTCGATAAGGAAGTAGTGTCATCTCTATTGGTATTAAGTGTTCTAACTTTTTGTTATTCCCTTTTCTTTTGCGTTTCAAGGAAATTTTATCGAGTCACGAAGAAAATTTCCAGTGAGCGTATTAACGGCATTAACTTTGCGATGAAGTGTAAGGAGCTGCGGAGTACAATAGACATTTAAATACAATTTCTCCTAACGCATACAATCTAGCTTGTTGAAAGTAATACAAATAACAGAAAACACATTTTCAGCTTGTATTAACATAAAATCAATACTCAATATCCATTTGAATACAATGGTAATCTATATGTATAAAGTAGATCATAAGCTTCCACCTTTCATCTGCTTCAAAGGGAAGCAAACACGTCGGAGTGGCATTTCATTTCACGCGTTCTCTTTGTGCGAACTAGCAAGAGATGTGTGTCGTAAGAATTGGATTCGTTGTTTTGAAATGGGGCTTGTTGATGAATAATTTCTGTATCATAACGTGATGTTCACGTTGTTTGTAAGCGGGTAAAATGGTGTACCTACGTAGTTATCTGTTTCATTTAGGGAGAAAGATATCACTCGCTACGCATCTCAATTGGCAAATATGTAAATGTGGTTTTGAAATGCAACTTTCGTGGCTTAAAAAAAATTGATATCGAACTTATAAGAAACGCCAAATCTTTTTGATTTCCAGACGAGTCAATGTAAAAAACCAAATTACTATATTAGTATTTCTGTTGGCTGTTTAAAGTACTTAATTAGGTACCATTTTTAGGGTTCCGTACCCAAAGGGTAAAAACGAGGCCCTATTACTAAGACTTCGCTGTCTGTCCGTCTATCCGTCTGTCCGTCTGTTCGTCTGTTCGTCTGTTCGTCTGTCCGTCTGTCCGTCGCTCTGTCACCAGGCTGTATCTCAAGAGCCGCGATAGCTAGACAGTTGAAATTTTCACAATATACGTATTTCTGTTACCGTAATAACAACAAATACTAAAAACAAAATAAAATAAATATTTAAGGGGGGCTCCCATACAACAAACTCGTTTTTTTGGCCTTTTTGGTACGGAACCCTTCGTGCGCGAGTCCGACTCGAACTTGGCCGGTTTTATTTTTAATAAAATAATGTTATAAGTGTATGAGTTGATGTCCATAGTCCATATAGTTAATTCATTTAGTCCATGTATTATCCGCAATGAAAATATGATTGGAATATTAATGTATCCAAAACACAAATAATCTCCATTATCCTTATGGCACGTATTTTAATACTAATCAGTATTTTAGTTTTGGTTTAATTAAATATTGCTTTGGAAATTCTAAACAGAAAAACACAAAGAGACGACATTAGTAGGTATAGTGTGATAAGGGTGGCAAAGAAAAATAATATGCATCTATAGCTAGATATTATTCTAATTTCACACGTAATCTGGAATAGAAGTAAGTAGGTAAGTAATTATAAAATTTTCACATTGTTACTATTTTCTTATTGTTAAATACAGTGTTTATATTAATAAATACAGAGTTAATGTACGAAAAGCGGGCTTCTGCTCATACAGGTTTATATAAAAATAAAATAAAAATTCCTGACCCCTGTTTTACATTTGTCCAAATAATCTTTTTTTTTAATTCTAATTAATTACATTTATATTTTGATGTTATGTGGGTAAATGCTACGGGATCCTCCTGTAGATCGATTTACTCGTACTTCTTTACTTCCTTCTCAGTTTCAGCACATCATATAACTCTTTCGACAAACAATATGTTGCAAGTATACTATGAGATAACTCGCGAAAAAGTTTGGAGCTAAAATATATGCTACGTTACCATTATCAGTTATTTTCTTATATTAATGCGTCCGGAAAAGAAGAAACATGATATTTCTTTGTGTTTTATCATTGCTATTTATTTATATTTATTTTGTGTCTTATTGTTAATATTCAAAATACCTTTAAAGTTTATCATTAATACTTTACTATACTAAACATTTTACTCTAAATTTCTATTAAAAAATGTCATGCACAATCTTTTAAATGTATTTTACAAACATTTTAGATTAGTTATAAAGTCAACACTAACAAAATCATATTGATGAAATCTAAATAAACTTTCTTCAAACATTTATCGCCACAAAAAAGAAGGGCAGCAGCACAGAACATGTATTGTAAGCACCTCAGTCTATGAAACTTTCATACACCGTGGTTAGCACCATTGGCCAAACTGTGATCGCCATACCTACTAAGCGTGGCGATTATGGCAAAATGTGGACTGATAATCATGAGAGTGCTTTAAAACGAATAATTTTATGTCAACTTTCGATTCGCTGGATTCGATTTGATTACCATAGTATTTTTTTCTAAATATAAAGATATTCAAAAAAAGACTGGCACTTTCGATTTATTGGATTGACTACTACTATTACTACATTTTTCTAAATATAAAGGAACCCAAAGAATTCGATACGTTACTGCGATGTAATAACTCATTATTAAAGTAAACAGGTAATCCACTTAAGTACATGTAAATTCTTTTTATGAGAATGGAAGAACAGAAAATAAGTTCAAAAAATTACTCTGTTAAAAATTTTATAAGCAAATGCACGCTTGTATAATGTGTTTCCCCAAATTCTTTCATAACTTTAAATAGCCACTACCACTATAGCTATTTCGAATCGTTAAAGGATTCTGATAAAAGATTTAATCTGCATAAAGTTAGCTTTCGTATCTACGTTTGAATAAAAATCTAATAACAGTAATGGCGTACCTACTTTAATATCAAAATATAATGCATTCTTTTCGACTTGAAAAATATTTTTCTTATTTACCCTACGGGCTTGCTTAAAGCTACAACCATAATTTACTACAGACAGAGTAAATATATCTTACTTAGAATTTTATACTAAAATTACTTTAGAAATAAATTCAGTTTCAAATTAAGAAGGTTTCTTTGATTTTAAAAGTACCTAGTTAATTAGATTCTGAAAATATTCTAAGTTAAACTAAAATTACCCGTCAATACAAGTATATTAGCAACGCTATCTTTTGAGTGTCGTTTAATTCAGAAATTCAGTAAGTATCAGAAAATTTTATATGTTATTTCACAAAAAGTAATTATCGTGCTTTGTATATTTAAAGCCATAAGGAAACAAGAATACCTTTTATGTGAAATCAAATCATCATTAGATTATTTAAAAAAATACATTATTATTAGATTTCTAAAAGCCTTGACTGCGTCCTCATTAGCAACAACTTTTTATTTGGGGTCCATACTCCGTATGCCATTGATGAACTTTGCGCGACGTCAAAAGAAACCAATCAAAGCGCTCACTTACATTCATGTTTGGGCAGAAGCATTTGCTCATAACCTCTGTGGCACGCCTGCCCTACCTACATCGCCTTTCTAATCTTTTTCCGTGTTCTGTGATTATACCATTATATTGAAATGAAATACATTAACGGATTAAATCCGTGTTTCGTTTCAATTTATATTCTGAAACCAGAATAAACATTCTAACGTTTCAATCACTTTTCAGCGCTCGTGGTCACGGGTCGACTACCATTATAAGTTGAGCACTTTTTTTATTATTTTATTTATTCGAAAACCAACAGCGTTTAACATATAATTTAAGTAATTAGAACAAGATATAAAGTAAGGCCAATAACAGGTTTTCCGTAATTAAACTTGAGTGCAAACTAACGAAAATATAATGAGGAAGCACAATTAGTGTTTTAAACTACGTGTTTTATAGATATAATAATATAAGAAATGAAAATCAATAGACTAAAAAAATATAAGTACTACAGTATATTGATGATTCATAAATTACATACAATTATTAACATGTGTTTTTTGTAATAATACAATGTTATATTATCTATTCTTTAAAATATCAGTAAAATCAGACTTAAATTTAAGTTTACTGCTCGCAAAGATATCTATATTTTTATTATTATTTTTAATCAGCTCTAGGTATTCCCGAGTAATTCTTAAAATAACTGAGTTCCTGTAAAAATTTGAACGGTGACGTGGAGTACTTAATAGAGGCGTGTTACGAGTGCGATACTTGGGCGTCGCGAAAGTTATTGCGGATATCAAGTCTGGGCAGTCAATTCTACTCGACACTATGTCGTGTAAAAGACCCATGTCCAAAACCACTCTCCTTTGCTCTAAAGACAAAAGGCCATGCTCTATGCAGCTATCCTTATATGATCTAAAACTTTGCCTACATCTGTAATTTAGGTGGTTGATAAAAGTATTCTGTATTCTTTCGAGACGGTTTGTGTAGATTCTGTATTGCGGGGACCATATGGGGCTTGCATACTCTAGAATGCTCCTAATGTATGATGAATACACAATTTTTATGACTGAAACATCAGTGAATGGCTTACAAATACGCATTACAAAACCTAAGTTTTTGTAAGCCTTGCTGGTTATGTAGTCTATGTGTTCAGAAAATAACATCTTGTGATCCAGGCTAACACCTAGGTCCCTAATGCTGTCAGTGCGACCGATTTCTACACCGTTAAAGTTGTATTTGTATTTAATTGGTTTGGATTTGCGCGTAAATGTAATACACTTGCTCTTGTTTGTGTTCACTGTTATCATGTTTTTATTGTAGTATTGGAAAAGTCGATTTAAATCTCTTTGGACAAGTATACAATCGTTTTCCGTGTTAATTTTGAAAAATATTTTTTTATCGTCCGCATACATTAGATATTTAGAAGATTTAATGCAAGAGCCTATGTCGTACAAGTATGCATTGTAAAACAGAGGACCCAAATGAGAGCCCTGTGGAACCCCGGTAGGCGCGCCCACAAAATCAGATCGAAAACCGCCCAACACTACCGCCTGTGAGCGATTAGAGAGGTAAGATTTCGTCCACCGGAGCAAATCGCCGTGAATACCTAGAGTTTGTAATTTAGCTAAGAGGATCACGTGATCCACCCGATCGAATGCTTTTTCATAATCTGTGTAAACCACGTCAACCTGACCTCCGTTGTACATATTCTTAAGTACAAAGCTCGAAAAAACTGCTAGGTTAGTGATGGTAGATCGCCCCTTCAAGAAGCCGTGCTGTTGCTCGGGGATTGATTGAGACAGCGTTACATAAATTTCGTTGTATACGATGCGTTCTAACATCTTGGCTACAGTGTTTAAAATGGAAATTCCTCTGTAGTTACTTATCTCCATGCGTGAACCTTTTTTATGAATAGGTACGATGTGGGCACATTTCCATCGTAATGGAAAGATACCTTCACGCAAAGAACGATTAAATATAACTGTTAGCGGGAAAGTGAGGGATTCAGAACACTGCAGCCAAAAAATAGGAGGCAGTCCGTCACTGCCGGCACCTTTGTCTATTTTTAGCTCTTTTAAAAGTTTTTTTACCATGGAGGTGGTGGTTTGTATGTTAGATACTACATCATTAGCAATTACCGTCATTGTGCTCTCCTCTTGATAGTTAGTGCTAGGGACCCCGAAAACACTTTGAAAGAAAGCATTAAAGGCATCGCATATGTCCTTTCCTTCTGTGTAGACATTGCCCTCTAAACAAACTTTCTTTGGGTAAGATGACCCTCCGCGACTTGCCTTAACGTAAGTCCAAAACGCCTTCGGATTGGTTTTAATATTATTTTGACAATTGGAGGTGTACTTTTTGAAACAATTTTTCTGGATGCGATGTTCTCTTGCTCGTAATAATGCAAATTCGTCGTAATCTAATCTATTTTTATATTTTTTCCATCGCGCATGTGCTTTATTTTTTTCTTTTATTATCTTCACTAGTGCGGGGGAATACCATTTAGGGTACGTTCGCTTTCCCGTACATCTACAAAAAGGGACATACAAATCTACCGCGCTATCAATAATTGAGTACATTGCGTCAACAGCGTCATCCACGGAGCCCGAACACAAAAGTGTTGGCCAGTTTTGTTGTTTAAAATACCTATTAAGATTTAAGTAATCGGCTTTTTTAAAATTTCGTCTCGGTACAGCGGCTTCTTGTAATGGACGTACATGCAGGTCAAAAATATCAAAATAAAAAGTTGGGTGAGCGCGATCTTCTTTAAGAAGGGGGTAGTTACAGCGACTGACGCTCAGCGGAAGGTTAGAAAATGCAAGGTCTAATGTGTTACCAGCATGATTTTTCAAGGTATTATATTGAGTTAACCCGTGCATAATAAGTCTACCTATGAATTCCATACTGGCTTCCTGAACTTCCACTAATCCTTTTCTTAAAACTATGTATCCACCCTGGCTCCACGCAACACAAGACAAATTAAAATCACCAACCAAAATAAAATTATCATTAGGACACATTAAAAATACGTTTTGAATTTTTTCATATAACAACTTAAGATTAGATGATATTTTTCGAGAAACGGGGGGTAGGTAAGATACGCAAAGATGCAAATCTACATTTGCACCACAAGCCACTGAGGGTATTGTCACCCACACTATTTCAGCGAGTCCCTGGATTCCTAGATCGCGGCGCGTTGCTCTAAGCGCGCGTCGAGTTAATATCATAACGCCTCCACCAGTGCTTTTGTCACTAATAGTCAAATCCCTATCAGCCCGAAAGAATTCGTAACGATCGTCGCAAAACTCACCATCACGAATGCCGCTATGTAGCCATGTTTCCGTGAATAACAATGCATCGTAATTATTTCTCAAAATGACTGATTAAATTAACGCCAATGGAAGCTTAGCAAATAATAATGAAAATCAGAAATGTTAATTTAAACAATAAAATGTTGCACAAAATATTACACTGCTACCACCCCAAAAAAATCTTAAGCGATCAAGGAAATGCGACTTCATTTTTCATTATCCCCATGCAAACATCAATTTCACAGTACAAAAATTCAATTTTCTAAATTCTTTTCAGAGACAGCGCAGACGAAATATATTCAATGCATACAACAACAGATGTGATTTACGATACAGCTGAATACGCGATCAAAGGAGAGTCCCTATTATAAATGCGGGCCCTGGAATCTTCCTCAGTTTGATTCGCGCAAAATCATAGTTCTCCACTAGAGGGCCCATAAATCTACTCGCTGACAGCAGTTGGAAAAGGGCAAAGTATAGTTAGAGTTAAGAAAGAACGTGGCGCATAAAATATCTAAACATTTGTACAATAATGCATAAATACGAGTACTAGTCAATACAAACTTATATTTTCCTCATAAACTAAATTTATTTTGGTTAAGGTACGGTGAACGTTCAACATAATCTAAAACTTTTAGTTTCATTTGAAGCCATTCATTCAAATAACTTTAAATTAAAATTATTCATATCTTTTTTTAAGTTTCTCTCTGTTGTTTTGGAGATAGTAAAATGCAAATTATTATGAAACTTTTTTATAAAAGTATATTAAAGTAATATGCAGACTTATTCTAAAGAAAGCACATCTTTCTTCAACCTTTTTAAAATTCAGATAAATAAAATCATTATCATCATAATCATCATCTCAGCTAAACTTATTATATTATCTGTGGCTAAACATTGGACAGTTGGACATAGAATTAAATTGTCGTAGGTCGTACTTGCTTAAACCTTTTGTAAACATTTATTTAAAAAGAGGCTGACAATAGTGACCTTGCTGCTTGCGCTGCTTCTTCTTGGCACTAGCCCAGACTTGTCCCGAAGCAGTTTAAATCAATATTTAAACTGCTTCGGGACAAGTCTGGGCTAGTGCCCAACGACGACCCAATGGTCGTGAAGGGCCTATTTGCAGAAATAAAACTGATTTGACTGATTTTAGGTTTACCCTCCCTGATCCTAAACGATCGGTTCCGCACCATCCGCATCCAGCCGCTTCTCGCGACCTTCGCCAGATGGTCGGGTCACCTGGTGAGGGACCGACGATCTGGCAAACCCTCAGTTCGTCATCTCGATAAGATAAGATAAATACTCTTTATTTATTGCACACCATACAGGATAAATTTGTAACATGAAATAAATTTTAAGCTGTGCAATACAGGCGGTCTTATCGCTAGAAGCGATTTCTTCCAGACAACCTCAATAAAGGACAATATTATATAGTATACTAGCTGTTGCCCGCGACTTTGCACGCGTCAATTTCTGTTCTCATGATCGCGATTACTTTTGCAACATTTTTCACTGATGCTTCGCTCCTATTGGTCGCAGCGTGATGTTATATAATTTTAATTTAATTTATTTAATTTATTTAATATTCGGAAGACCAACAGCTAATGCAACATAGCCTAAAGCCTTCCTCGATAAATTGACTATCCAACACAAAAATAATTTGTCAATTCGAACCAGTACTTCCTGAGATTAGCGCGTTCAAACAAACAAACAAACAATCTCTTCAGCTTTATAATATTAGTATGGATTATATTAAAGCGTTCTTTGTAAAAGTAACTAGAAAAACTATGCAACTCAAATAACTGAACTGTGATCCCACTGAAGGGAAAAGGCCTCCATCATTGAATTTAAGTTACCATAGCAATAATGGGTACAGGCATAATCAACACGCTTGCCAAATGCGGGTTGGTGATCACAAACCTGAGTAATGTTCGAAAATTCGAAACTTTTTGTTGCCCAATCCGGGGATCGATCCTGGCCCGGTATTCAAACCACTAGACCAACGGGGTTTTCATCATTCAGCACTCATATTTAGCTAATATTAATTTTGTTTAGGTTTGGTTTATCAAATTTAACGCAAATTAAGTTTTAACTGTGACTTCTTACGCGTTAAATTCATAATCATAATGTAGAGCCTATGTTTCTAGTTACCAATCTAGCAATACATTAGTCTAAACTGCGTTCAATTTCATCCTGAAGTTTCAGTTCTAGTTTGCGTTAAGTGTATACAAATATACAGACGGACAAAATATTCTGAAAACTTTTGGTTTGGCTTGTAGCCTGATGTGCAGGCCACTGTACAGACATCGGCCTGTCCCTGTGTGTGATCCCTGTCTGTGATGTGCTATTATGAATTTTATCTGTATAAGCAAGCAAGTAGTTTTTTTTATTTACTTCGTATATATCCCAAATTTTTTAAACCAAATTCGGGCAAGTAGGTTTGCAAGTGTAGGTTTTTATTAAAAAATGCATTTGTTTGTAACCTAATAAATTGAGTTATTAAATCTATGGTTATTTTGTTGTTATACCTACCGCCATCTATTGACGCTTAGTAGATATTTGGAGATACTGCTCTAAAACGAGTTTAGAACCCGACAACTAAATGATTTACCTGATAGATGGCGCTCAATTAAAACACAAATAAGAATGCTTTTTGCTGGCCGATTTAATTATATATTTATTTCTAATATATAACCTAAACATGCAATCCATCCCACAATCTATAAACCTCTCAACGTCCAACGCTTACATTTTTATGACCCGTACTCCCCACCCGGTCCGGGCTCCGGAGCTGGCACATCAGTCTCAATGAGTGAGCATTAGCCGGGTTAAAAGTGTATTTCTCTGGAGACACGACCTGCGATGCTAGTTTATCTAAAATTAACTTCAATTTGCTGCTAACGGCAATTTCTAAAACGAAGCCCGAGGTTCGAGCTTATGAGGTAAGATATAAATTGTAACGTTATCAAACGAAGAAGAAAAGGATCGGTTTAAATTTGACTTGTAAATAAGTATACTTTCCTTAGTATTATAGGTATGTATAAATACAGACAATAAAAGAATTCTAACACCAAAGGTAAAGGTTTTTTAAAGAATGCTATAATGAAAACGAGTTTTATTGAGTAAAGGAGATTCTTTTCGCGAAGAATTACACGTATTTGCTAGTATCGTTGTTGTATGCAAATCGATATCGATTGGGATCCAACTTAGTAAAAGGCTAGGTTTTGCATTTTCAATTTACCTATCTTATTTTTTGTAAAATTCAATTTACAAAAAAACAATCGAA
The DNA here is from genome assembly GCA_949315895.1 of Anania crocealis. NCBI lineage: Eukaryota > Metazoa > Arthropoda > Insecta > Lepidoptera > Crambidae > Anania > Anania crocealis. The sequence continues at coordinate 15,762,890 of OX438863.1, forward strand.
GCTTGGTCGTATAGATCATTGTAACAAATGACAGTAAAATTGTTAGTGGCAACTACTTTGAACCGTCGCGATAAAGGATGAAGTGCAAGGGTACGTGACCAAGTAGCACCGATTGAGTCAGTTAGTGTATGCCCACATCCACAGAACGAAAACGAAAACGTCAGTGACCACGATCAGTTGAACGTAGTCACTGACTGACCACAGACGATTAAACTTAATTTAAACGAACGACATAAAATAAAATTTGATCGCGTTCAGTTGCAACATATACGAGTAATACGTTTGTAATCGTCATCATCATCGCCTACGTCAGTCCAGTGCTGGACGCAGTCCGCTCCAAAAGGAGAATTTTGCCAGAAACGCCAAGCTTTGCGGGAAGGTTGGCGATTAAAATTTAGGCAATAGGGTGGAGTGATGATGCACGTTTTCTTCTAGCTCAACTTAGAGTTCTTAGAATCAACCCACCGTAAAAAAAATGTGTACCAGCGGCACCGCTCCGGCGCCTCTCACCATACCAAATGCTTGCGGTGCGGTGTCGTGTGGCTTAGCTATACAATATGTTATAAAAACCCTGTCAGATCCGAAAGGGTCATAGAGTTGCTATATTAACATAACCAAAATAAGTATCAAAATTACGTAATTCATGAATACAACTTTTTTATCGATTTTTAAAGTCAACAGGTTTATCACCCATTTACCCTACAACGGGGAAATTTTCAAAATGTGTTAACACTCTCCGTCGCGCGGCTCTATTGTCGGCATTGACGCAAGCAAACTACTCGCATTTCGGCACCGCAATAAACATAGGCGGCGCCTTTGTCATAGCGTAAAGGTAGCCGCCCGCTTTGATTCAACTCGCCGCGCGGCACGTGTCGGTGGATATATCCTGATCATGCATTATTATTTATTATTACAACAGGTCAGTTTCGCCAAGACATTACTTCCGAGTGGTCGTACCGTTCTGCTCCGCGAAATGTCGTATTCTACAAACAGTTTTCATAAAATTATGTGACAGTGAAGCAAAAATGCGTGTGCGGATTGTTGCGCTTAAAGCGGATACGAGTGTGTTACAATCGGTGCGGGACAACCTAGTGCGACGCTGTGAAGCCTGTATTTCTGACGGTGGCAGAAATATGGAACAACATCTTCGCCACAACCATCAAATCAGTGTCCTTATTGAGTGACCTCATACTACCAAATAAAAAAGCTACTTGCAGAGCTATCAAGAAGTCTCAGTTTCGTACAATTGACACATTATCATCTGACTAATAAGTACCGGGGTCAACTGGGGTCATGACTTCGCTACCTGTGAGTGCGAGCGCCGGCGCAACTCCGCGCCTCCCGCGCGTCCGTTCACCGCCTCTTGGGATTACCATGTAAGCTTTTTTAATGTAGCGAATTTGTATTTTTTTTTCATAGGGCAATTTCTTTCTAATGTTTCATGAAAATTATTACACAAATAGAATCTTATATAGATACCTAATAACACCTTAATGGATCGGACAGGGTTTTTATAACATATTGTATAAGTCTCCTCTTACGACACCCACCCATTCGAACAGAGAGAGTGGTGCTATTATTTGTTTTGTTCCGGTACTACACTACTCGTTTATACTGGCATAAAAGTATTTTATTTGGTTTTCTCAAATCCCTAACCGACCCCGTTCGTCGAGCTCGACTGCGTTTATGTGCGCATAGTTTTCTAACAAATTTGAGGTTGCTCTGTATCTAATTAGTTTTAACGAACAGTTTTAATTTTCTACATACAGTAACCACCGAGGATAACAAAGAAAATTGCGTTTGATAGTGCACAGGATACGGCATAGGAAATATTTTATTCATAGTATTTTCCTGCTAGGATTTATAGCATTAGCAGCTTTAGGAAATGACGGTATTTACCGATGCCGATATATAATAAAATATGTTTGTTTGATAAGGTATTTGACGAAATACTAACAGGTAATCAAATTAATTTATGTAAAAACAAAAAGCTAAAATCTACTAAAAGATTTAAAACATACATGGATAGTTTTATTCCATAATTTTTTTTGGTGTCCCTAATATTTATTTGTCACATTGTTCCTAATTAACCAATGTGTCATTATACCATTAAAAATATGTTTCGTGTTGGATGTTAAAATGTTCATTTACAGCACAGCGTCTTTCACCTTCGTCAAAATCTATTACCTCTCAAATTTTTCTCAACATTAAAAAACCATCAAGAACTGTTTGATCTATGGCACGAATGTCTTTTTTCTTATTTAATCGGATACTTTCACCTCTAATATGCAACATAGAGTAGACAGACTACAAAGAAAATCACAAAATATTTTATTTTATTTTATTTATTTATTTTATTGATTATATTGATTGTATTTATTTTATTTGTTTCTATTATTTTATTTATATATTTCTCAATAAAAATCTAACACACGCGATGATTCCTACGGGATGATATTAACGCGAGCATAGTATGAAATTCAACTATTTCATCAGTAAATGATAACAAACATTACCAGAAAAGTAATCCTTTCCAGATATGCCAAATAAAAATAATAATAAAATCAAATGGTTGATTTATTATCAACTAAATTACTTATCAAACCATAAAAATTGCTTTTCATAAAATCCGTTTATCAGCATGGCGTTGGTCCGGTGAATCCATAAATGCTACGAAAGTACGTTTTCGTCACAGAAACATTTTCAGTAACCGCTGTAAGAAACCTGACCCAAATGCATAAGACAGTCCCGAATTCCCCATCTAATCAGCAATTAGCCGTATTGTGCCCCCACATAACGAGCTTAAAAGCCTCTACGGCAATTTTAACGCGCATTTATGAGGTTAAATTTATGTTTGCATAATTCATAAGAGTATAACATCGCGTGGTCTCAAATTACTAGGCTCATTCAATACTACGGGAGTTCCCGGTTTTGCCTTCACTTTAGGGCTCAGATTTGGAGAATTATTATTGTAGACAATGGAGTAAAGCATGGGCTTCCCAAATATGTACTGCGACGTACGCTTTAGCTAGTAGGCCTACTCCTTTAGCCATCTTTTACGTGTCCTACGAAAACTGACTCCTTATGACGAGAAAGTGTGGCGCTATTCTAGTTTTAGCTTGACATCACGTTAATTTATATTAATACGAGTTGGGTGTTTATGATTATTTACTAATGTCACCTAACTGGTTCTGAAGCGTTTTTGAAAATGAAATGAAAATGAAAATATATTTATTCAGAAACACTTAAATATTTTACAGAGTTTGAACTGCTCTCGTATAAGGTATTCCTGTGCTACGAGAGGCAGGCTCCTCCTCAAAAACTTAAATTACATTTGTTACATCTATAATTATTTAAAAAAAAAAGACAAATATGTATCCGCTTAGTTCCGAAAAGGCATTAGACAGTACCTAGTAACAGAATAATATTTTAAGTGGTGTGTGTTTGTGTGTGTGTGTGTGTGTACACGTGCGATCGTATGCGTGTGTGGGTTTGTTATATATGTAGTGCCAGATTTTATCTAGTAATTGAGTAGAACAAATTTTCTAGGCTGTCGTATGTGTACTGATCGAGCCATTGGATAATAAGTAGTTTAAGTGTCTTGGAAGTGACTTGTGTAATTTTATTTAATAAGAGAAGTTTATTGTACAGACGTGGTGCCAAGTCTAGAAAGTGTCGTTTTGATAGTGTAGAATGAGTTACGGGAATGTTGTAAATAAGGACTCTTCTTTTTTTTAAAGCGGTGTGCGGAACTATTTTGCTGTGGAATCTACTTAGAGTCAGTAAAATAAAAAGCTTACGTATTGGGAAAACCTTTGCCTGCTGATACAGTTGCTCTGTTGCAAATCGGTAGGGAAGGCCTATGGCAACCGTTAGCACGGCTCTCTGAGCCCTTTCGAGTTGGATCATGCGTGTTTTAGCAGCATTCCCCAAACATATATGCAGTAAGTAAGGAGGCATTGACAAAGGGCTTTGTAGGTCGAAATGAGAAGCTTGTGGTCAGCTGCCATACGCAGTTGTTTGAATGCAAATATTAATTTGCGTGCTTTGGCTGATATTATGCGAATATGTTGTGACCATTTGAAATTTTCATCTACTATTACTCCCAGATATCTGATTGTAGGAACGCGGGAGAAAACTGGACAGTGGCAGTTAGATTGGACGTTTTGGTTGCATGGATATATGTGTAGTGTTAGAGACAAATCTGGACTTTTGGCTTTTGTCTTACTAAAGCAGACGAATTTTGTTTTTTGACAATTAATACTAAGAAGATTTTGTTCTAACCAAGTTGTTACATGACACAATCCTAACTCTGCCACCTCCCTTAGCTTACCCCACGTTTTGTTGTGAAATAAAATCACAGTGTCGTCAGCAAACATGATGGTGTCAGCGCTAGGAATATTTTCTGAGCGCTAAAATTTCTGACTTCACCATAGTATTTCTGTTAACAAAGACTTACCTAACACACTGTAAATGCAGTTATACAAATTAGATAATGAAACTACACTATCGTGGATAAAAACTGTACTCTCCTCTCCAAATGGAGCATTCTCTATAATCGCCACGCATGGGCGAGTTGACGATCTGTTATCGGATCAAGACAATCAAGGTAGCAAATGACAAGTCATTATCAGTTCATAGCACTGGACAACTGAGTTTAGATGTGTGTAATGATAAAGGTCAGTACAATAAAATTCTGTTTCAAAATGTACTGTATGTATCAGAATTGTCAACAAATCTACTGTCAGTCAGTCAGATAATAAAAATGGGGGACAAGAAAAATTAAACAGTAAAGGTTGTGTGATAATAAATAGAAATAATCAAATATAATTATGACGCGGCTCATCCCCATACATAGCTCGAGTATAACAGATCGCAGATTGGCCAATTTATTGTAGAATAGAATACAATGCTACCATTATTCTTCTGAATGGCATTTTTTATAAGTCGGTACCACACGACACCTTATCATTACTTCATATTTAAATTAAAGCATACGTGACATACGAGTACATCGGATCCTTATATTACTTATTATACCTAGGTAAATTTTCTTCCGACAAGTTTAAGCATCGCTTCAAAATTTAAATTTTACTTCGAGCTTAGTGGTCTCAAGGGTGTTCTAAAATATGATTCCTAATAGTCCCATAAGTATCATAAGTATGAGTGCTATTCTGCCGTCTTTCATTTACGGTTGCATAAAAGTTAACTGCCGTCGTTATTTTGTCATATGTGAACGTTGCGGAATGTGATTTATTATGAAAGAAGAATTTTAGTTTATTCAGCTGTTGAGCCAAGGATTTTATTTCGGTTAAAAGTAAGTAACGGCTTATAATCATCCAACTTCCCACTGCAGGCCAAATGCTTCCATCACTGAATTCAAGCTACCACACCAAAATAAGTTCAGATATTATCACCATGCTTGCCAAATGCAGGTGGTGATCACAATCCCACATTTTTGTAAATGTATAAGGTATTTACCAATAAATATTTTGTATTTTGTATTTGTATTTGTAATCCCGAGCAATGTTCAAAAATTTGAAGCTCTTATTACCCGACCTAGGGATCGAACCTATATAGAACCTCAAGATCTAGGCCCGGTTTGTTTTGGTTACTTCAAGTAAACTTAGCCTAGCCTACGTCATTTCTCAAGGTCATCAAAATCGGTTCAGTAGTTCAGGCGTGAGATTTACTTTTGCATTTATAGAATCAATACAAGACTTACGTTTAACCTAATTTCATGTCCTATATGTGATTTTGACGTAAATGTAATATTATTTGGTTGATGATTTGGTTTTGTTTGTCGTTCATTTTCATGCTTATGAACTAATGCTTATTTGCTTGTCCCGTATTCGAGCTTTTGATTTTATGTCTATTTGTTTGTGCAATGTGCGATCCTAAATTTATTCGGTAGCGATAATATGTAAAACTAAAAGCTAACTATACATTTTCTAATTCCACTATGAAAAAACATAGGGTAAACAGAAAGCAAAAGTGACAGAGGAATTGAATTTCGCGTAACACGTTTGTGCTTTAAAAGCCGAAAATGTTACAGTTGTCCTCTGTTACTTTTGCCCCCGGTCTCCTCCACCTACTCTTAATGCACAGCGTCGTTGTATTTCTTATCACTAATTGCACAACTGCTCTCTGTGGCTCAATTCTTAAAACACCGTGCAACTTCCTTATTGTAGGATGTAACTAAGAAATTAAAAGAAAGTAAAATATCAACACGTTTGCTTGCATTGAAATAAAAGACAAATTTACGGATCCTGTCTGTTCGAAACGATGGAATCATGTTCTGTAGATGGAATAAACCAAAATATAACATGAAACTCTGTTAAATGGGAATAATCTGTGCTTGTAACTTGTTATAATATATTTCTTTGTGAAATCGTTAATTATTTGAATTATACTTATGTGTATAAAAATTAATGAATGTAGGATAGGGGAAATAAATAAAATACACGTCTTCACTCGTTTAGGTTTTATCGTTTTAACACGTCTTTACATCTCTATATCTAAGACTAAAATCTTAAGTACAAAATAAAATTTTGAACACGTCATCTTCCTTTCACCGCGATCCTCTCAGTCTGTCATTTTCATTCTTCTCATTCTTTCATTCTTTATTCAAACCATCGTTCAGTCATCGGTCATGCTTGCATCTTCATTCACATCTTCAAACCATGACGTATCATTTCACTGCTTCCTCGTTCATACCGATCAATCACTCCTCTTAATCATTCCTTCAAACTCACTCACAATCCCACATGAATATGGCGAAAACTTTCTAAACAAATGTTCTTAATGAGTTTTGATATCATCCTGACATAGTAGGTATTAATTTTTGCATGAAAAAATTCCTCTGGACTAAACTTATGCACAAACTACATTCGTATCGTAACTATTTCTTGTCATACATTAACAGTATGTAAAATTTCATTTCACAAAGTACTCGCAAAACATTCTGACCCACTAGCCTACGAGCGTAACGTATATCTTAGCTATCTTAGCCGATGCAAAGAGAACTGCTTTACTGGCAAACCTCCAAAGCGAGCCGCAAGGAGAATGAAAGAGGATTTATGCCCACGCACGTTCAAACATTTTCAGTATAGTGAACTTTTGTAAGGCTTAATACACAGACGCGTCAAAATTGTTCCGTGGGTTTTTGATTCAACACAATTCAAGTTGCTAGACTGGTTAGTGCAAACGTATATTGTGTCTAGCACTGTATCGCGAAATGTTAAAGGTGTAAAGTAGAATGTGACCATGAATGCTATCATTCATATGAATTGAATGAGTTAGTGTTTAATTATTTACTCTTGTTTATATACCTTCTAAATCTTGTGGTCTAAAATGGTGTTCCCCTGTATAGGACTCGATATCTTAGATCATGGTCAAGAGTTCCCCGATAAGCTTAGTTTGAAGGGCATAGTTCACCCGAGTTCAACAATACTTAAACAGCCGGTAAACATAGATTGACGATTAATTTGACACAATTCCCATACAAAATATGTCAAATAATATTTTAAACGCTGTTTAAAACTTACACGTCTGTTGGTGAACTCTACCCCATTATTTTATCAATGGTTTCCAAGAATCAAAATGCCACAACAATCCTGGCAGCTTATGCAGGCGGATTTAAAAACATATCGTCTCCATGTGGTTAGCGCTCAAAAACGTTTTCAGCGCTAACAACTTTTCTTTTCTGATAGGAAAAGTAGGACGGGCCCTTTGCTCAATTTCCTTGTTTGTCCTCGGCTGACAGTAAAGAGGCGTACATTAAATTAATGGTCGCTATTATGTTTGGAAATCTACATATACTCTATACTAATATTATAAAGCTGAAGAGTTTGTTTGTTTGTTTTTTGTTTGTTTGAACGCGCTAATCTCTGGAAGTACTGGTTCGAATTGAAAAAATCTTTTTGTGTTGGATAGTCCATGCCTCGAGGAAGGCTTTAGGCTATATAACATCACGCTGCGACCAGTAGGAGCGAAGCATCAGTGAAAAATGTAAAAAAAATAATCGCGATCTTAAAAACTGAAATTGACGCGTACGAAGTCGCGGGGAACAGCTAGTGCAAGAATATAGAAATATAAACATTTTTTCATAAAACGTTGAATAGACGAAATGCGTGAAAAAGGCACCAATTTTGAGTCGTTTTTATTTTACGCCAATTTTATTTTAGTTATTTTTGATTTTTTTTCTATCATCTTAAGTTTTATTGTTTTGTTTTTGTGTGAATCGTGCATTTTATGTGTGTGTTATAACAAGATGCGAAAAATTGTTACATATCTATTGAACAATAAAAATATCAAAATCGGTCTGCTTTTTTTAGTAAAAAGTAAAGTGTCACCACACATGTTAAAAAACACGCGTCGAATTGAGAATCTCCCTTTTTATCGTCGGAAGAAAATAAAATGTATTTAATATTTGATAATAAATTAAGTTACCGAGATTTAGATTATACAGGATGAAAGTTTAACCACCATCCTCTCATTACAACAATCTACGGTACAAAAAACAAAATAATGATGTATTTTTTCTCTTAGTATTAGCCCGGTACAATAATGTCGAGATAAAGCACATAGAAAATGTCCGCCAAACATCTAAAATTTTTGATACGGCCTCCTAGCAACACTTTTTTTACGCGATGAGCACCTCATTAATTCATTACGATACAATAAATAAGTTGTTGATTTTCCCTTCATACCTTCACAGGGCGCATAAAAATATTTTCATGTGAAAACTTTGACCTACGTTTTTTACTTCATATAGGTATAAACAAGAATTGCTCGTTTAAAGGTTAGTGAGGTAAGATGACAGATCTATACAAGAATTACATTCACTTATTTAACTAGGTCCCTGCCAAATTCAGGTTTGAATAAAACCGGTCAAGTGCGAGTCGGACTCGCGCACGAAAGGTTCCGTACCAAAACGGCCAAAAAAACGTGTTTGTTGTATGGGAGCCCCCCTTACATATTTATTTTATTTTGTTTTTAGTATTTGTTGTTATTGCGGTAACAGAAATACATAATCTGTAAAAATTTCAACTGCCTAGCTATCGCGGCTCTTGAGATACAGCCTGGTGACAGAGCGACGGACATACGGACAGACGGACAGACGGACAGACAGCGAAGTCTTAGTAATAGGGTCCCGTTTTTACCCTTTGGGTACGGAACCCTAAAAAATAAGGGATTGCGAAAAGAGTTTCGTTTCCTTTCTAGCAAAGAAGGCGCGGCAATCCGTCAACTAGTTTGAAAAGACGGCAAAACTTGGTCCTGTCTGAGGAACTTAGTGCACAAGCGTCCCGCATCACCCCGGGCGTCTCGGGGCTCCTGGGTGACTGCATGAATCCCTATCGTCAGTGTTGCCATGGTTCTTGAAAACTAAAGGACGTTACCGATCACGAAGTTTTGTTATTCTGTCAATATTGTTTTTTATCCCTAATAAACAAAAAAAAAGTTCTGTTCATCATTGTTGTACTCGTATTATCAGCAGCAAAACTTTGCAAAAAAACTAAGGCAAGATGAGTTTTACATGGAGTATCGACATTTTTTATTTTTTCTGGCAGCATGACCTGTGCATTGCCACAACAGGGAAAAACACACAACTATAATTGTATATTTGTGTGTGTAGTTTATATTTACAAACACCATTGTTTTGTTTTATTGTGTTAGATACTTTACTCGCAACTATCAACGGTAGACATTCCACAATACACCGTCCAGCCCCCCAATGGGGACTACCGTTTCTTTGCTCACCAGTTGGCGCCACTGTAGACTGAGGTCCGGAAGTATAGCAGTAAAAGGCGATTGGCGCCGAAACAAAGTGTTATATCTTGAATCTAATTAAGGTTATATTGTTTATAAATAACTATCTTGATATAAACAAATTAACTTCTGAAATAGTTGCTCTTGAGGCCGCCTATTTTTGCGCTTTTTCTTAATTCCGCTTTTAAAGCGTTCACATTAATCGCCAAATAATCCATATTTGCTATATTTTACGATGGAGATCACTTTCCGGCAGGTAAATTTAAGAAATTATAATTTATGCAACAAATTCCGCTAAAACCAGTACAAAGTGAATGATATTGGACCTCACGCGACACTAGCGCCTCTAGTGGCAAATTTACTAGCGATAGCCCCCATTCCGCTAATTTACAAATAGCTCAATTGAATCGTAATAGGATGTCAATCGTATATTTTGACATTACTACACTAATAAATGTTTCTAATTATACGATTGAGATCTAATTACGATTTTATTGAGCCATTTGTAAATTAGCGGAATTTGGGCCCTGACGGCACTTGCCTAAATAACGCTTTTGTATGAAACGTACACTAACATTTACTCTAAGACAAATAAATACATACTCGTAATTAGACTTCTTACGCTGAATAAAATAAGACAGCGAGATTACCTAATGGAGATTTTTCATAAATTTATATTTAGCCGGTGAAGACAAGCTTAATAAAACTTGCATCAATGTAAAGGATAAAAACTTTGTGCGTCTTGGGTAGAGTTCCTTAGTTTGTATGGAAGCTAAATGTAGACGGACACCCAGCTTACATGAAACAACGCGTGGCAACGACTCTGTTGGGTACGAAGAAATAAAAGTAAAGTAACAGTAAATAATCTTGATAGGTGCTTGAAAAGATGGTTACCCTGTTCTGTTTGAGCGTTACTCAGTACTCACAGGGGAGCTATTCCAGTGCGAAGTTACCAGTGTAAAATTTAACCAGTCTAACGGCGCTGACAAAACAAATGTCTACGATTTTATACAATTCTTTGTAAAAATATTATTCTCGGTTTTTATGATTAGATTTGGCTAGCAAATTGCACCTACTATCTATTATTATTATTTTATTCCTGTTGAATTATTAGGAATCACTAAAATTATTGAAGTTTGCTCATTAGGGTAGGTGAGCCAGTGGAACAACGAGGACTTTTTGTATATGAACATTATAGATAAATGATAATAATTTCGTACAACTCGTGCGAAATAGCCCGTATCATAAATAGCGCTTTCAGTTCAGCACACGTTACCGGCTAATATTAGATAAGTTCATACTCTTTTCACCTTAACTACTCATTGTCCATGCGTGAATAACACTAAGTTTCAGATTTGGAACACTTCGTAACGACATTTTCAAAGTCTTTCAAAGTGTCATAGTTTGACAGATGCATTTTAGAGTGGATTTTTTAGGATAATATAGTTTTTGATCGTTTTTTCTACAGTAAAATGCAGTCGGTTGTTACATTTGAGAAACCTTTACCTCATTTGAGCTTGCCGGACTGGGACGCGCGATTGTATGATTTACAGGTAACTTAGGCGTTTTCATTTGTAGGCATAGGTAGGTATCTTTAGAATAATAACACCGTATGTATATTATTATAGAGCCTCTTCACACTAGCGTTTCACCCTATGGTTTTATCAATGTCGTAACAGGAGTTTTGCGCGGGAAACGAGAAGAGAAAGATGGACTTTGTTTCGTAATTTTGTGAAATTATCCTAAGCGGCATTTATTGTGATAAAGTGGTGGCATTGTTATAATAATGTGTCAGTGAGTAGGATAAATCAAATAAAAGTGAGAAACAAGGAAAGGCGCTCCTATTTGACTCTGATCCACGTTCTCGCGTAAAACTCCTATAATCATTGAAATGTATAAACCACCCATACATTTTAATGAGTTAGGTTAGTTTAGGTTTAGGTTAGGTTAGGCTATTATGTTTATGTAAGTATTTATGATATTTTATATATTAAAAATGGACATTATTACTAAAGACTAGGCTGTATGGACTCGTCCAAAGCCGTTAAATTTATATGAAAAAAAAAATGTAACAGTGACACAAAGAGTAGTTGCCAGGACAAGAAAGCAGCAGCGACTACTCACTACCATTGGCCTAACTGCAATTATGAACCTCGGTCAAACGTCTTTTCAAATCCTCTTTGGACTGCTATGTCCTGTAGTTGGTTGAAGTGGTGTTGCAGGCTGATATTATTGCGCAATATCTGCTTCTCAAATTCTAAAATTCATTTTTTTTCCGCTGGGGTAACGCACACCTTACAGTTGTAAATTAGTAGAACGGCAACGCTAGTAAACGCTAGTTTGAGGAAGAAGAAGATAGAAGTTTGCAAGTACCTTCAAACTTGAATACGCACTAGCGTCCTAACTGCAATTATGAACCTCGGTCAAACGTCATCTTTTCAAATCCTCTTTGGAGTGATATGTCCTGTAGTTGACGGCCTTTATTCGCATAATATTCGATTTTGATGGTTGTGGGCTCATGATAATGAGCAATATTTGTTGCTCACATTCTAAAATTCGATTTTTTTACGCTGTGGTAACGCACACCTTACAGTTGTAAATTAGTAGAACGGCAACGCTAGTAAACGCTAGTTTAAGGAAGAAGATGAAGATAGAAGTTTGCTAGTACCTACCTTAAAACTTGAATACGCACTGGCGTACAGTCAGTCTTCTTATTTATTTCATGAGTACACGTATATTTAGTAGTGACACCCAATGTAAGATGTAAATATTGATTTCTATTGGTTCAATTACTAAGTTCAATATTCATTGGCCCTGCCTTCACCGCCACAATTCGTATGGTATTGCCACTAAGCCTAATACAGAACAATCCACAATTCCCGAGCATCATAAATAATACTATAGAAATCTGTGGATTTTGTCCGCTTATTTCTTACAACATACTTAGGTTGAAGTCTTACTGACTTGCGCCTGAACATAGAAATAAATTAATTATAAAAAAAAGACATTCCACTGTTTTACAGTTATCTGGTTTTTTACCTCTTATATTATGGGTGATGCTATGAAAAACCAGTCCAATCACTGCTACACCACAGTTCTTACAAGATCATGACGAAGGCAACGGTGCTAAAATATTTAATAATCTTACAATAATAGGAAATGCTAACATAAAATTAAAACAACTTCTATGATCTAGTGACCACGATAGTTAAATCACAAGAGTTGATTGTTTAATCAGTTATTACGTGACCTTCTATCTTCTTCGTCTATATAAATAAAAATCTATTACCGAATTCCTTAAAAATTACTGTAATTATTTGGATCTTTATTATTTTTGTTATGTCAATGGTCAGAAGGTTTGTATGGTGAAAATGTTTGATAATTGTATGGGAAAATATTGCTTTTGTTTGCAACATCTTCATTTGCTTTAAACTCGTGCAAAGCCGGGACGGGCAGCTAGTATTTTTTAATTAAGATTTTTTTTTAAATTCAATACTATGCTGAGCTTTTTAATAAAACTGGACTCTGCAAACTTTGCCTATTATTTTACTTCTTGATATGACCGCCCCAAGCCACACGTTATATTATTAACACTAACTTTCGCCTCTCCAATAATTTTATGGACCCGCCTGATTTCGTTCCAAAATTAGAAAAGTTTTATGTGGCCTGTGTCCCGAAAATTGCTTGGTAAGCCTATCGCAAAGATTCAAATCTCAAGTATCTCAATTTTCACTTTGAATAATGGCTCTGGAACTTTTTATGATTCCCGCCGTATTGTCGAGTTTCATTGCATAACAATGACAGATTCCTATCCCAAGAGTTGTGGAGAGTTGGCGGAGATTTTCTGCCAATAGATTTATTAGCAAAAGTTAAGTAATAATTGTTGAAATAATAATATGGTCTTTTCAATTAGGTATGAATAAAACTTTATTATACTACATAAGTTAGCTTTACCTACTTTCTTGTAATTAAGTAGGTACAAAATGGTCTACCTTATTTAGTTAAATTCTTTAGCTGCATTATCAACGTATTGTTAATTTGGTAATTAAATGATCTTTCATATGGTACAAAATGCAGGAGTGATATCTATAAGTTATATTCTCATAGATCCTGAAGTATTTCTTAAGCTATTGCAACTCAACAACAAATTGCTATAAAAATCTTAACAGAGCTTTTAAACTTTTGATATTATGTTTATTTTTTGCTAATTTCGTGGCCAACGTTTCTAAATTTGTGGTAAACTGTAAGTACTAAAATTAAAACAAATCCATTGTTTAAACTTGCTATGAGCTGGTGTAAATTATTGTGGGCCGTGAGTTACGTGTAGTTTTCTCTAGAGCTTGGAATTTATACATCTTCAGAAGTAAAAAAATGTTCTTAAACGAGTTTTTGGTATTTGTATGAGAGTAATATCGTCAAAAGGAAAATTTAAAGTTACCTTTGTAATTCATTTATTTCACATACTTAATATATTAGTATGTTACTCAATACATTCATCTGTAACTAAGCAATATGAATTTGAAATCTCTGCACGTATTTCCTCTAGAATTTTGAGATTCACGCGTTTATGCCAAGCGGTCTTGCGATGTTAGAAATCGTCTCAACGATATATGCACGGCCACTTGCAGTGGATGTAAATTACTGGTTACGTACTTGAGCCCTAATTGGCCTGAATTACAACCAGAATTGATGTGTTTAGAAGGAGTATGGTTAATCAAAGGGTTTTGACGAGTCGCTCAAAGACTGACTTATTTATCCAGACTCTCTAAATAACTATGGCTTTTTTTCTATTTTTTGATCTTTAGGTACTTTTATAGTCAATTTAACAGTCTGTGCATATAACATGATCACCCTGTTATATGCACAGGCTATAAGGCTACAATGTTATTACTAATTGCGTTGGACTCTGCAATTGACCTCCACTGAAAATTTTTCAGGTGTCATCCGACACAAGAAGAGCTGATGCCTTCGACCTTCGCTACAGCTCCCACCAGCTCCGCAATGAAACCAAGATTAAAACCAACTGGGACAGTTATCATAACAATAACCGCCTGAGAGCTAGGTAAGAAAAAAGGACGATAACTACTACTGCAGAAAAGTTACTGATCTGTCCGACAGATCAGTCATACCGAACTTTTCAAACTCCAAAAGGCCTCTCCAAAAAAGGATTTTTCCAAATGCCTTGAAACTGCTTTAAAATACTGTGACACCAGAATTTTTACTACTAATATAATAAATGTGAAAGATTTGATGGATTTTTGTTACTTAATCACACTGGAATGGCTAGACAGTTGTTGAAGAAATTTTGTACGAAGATAGATTACTAGATTAGCACATAAGCTATAACATAAACTTTTTATACCAGAAAAATATAAGATTCTCGTTGGATAGGTTTAACATTAAAATTTGACGTACACGAAACCGCGGGCGATAGCTAGAATAGAATAATAAACATTGTTAAAGTTAATATTAAAATATGAATTTTATATATATATTATCACATTCAAAGTGTTCACATCAGCTTAAATTTTCTTGATGAAATCTCTATATTATTCATGTGAACGGGCTCAATATACGGTCATTCATCTTATGGTTGGGCAGGTATGTACTGTTTATGTACTTGAAGATATTTAGAAAATATACAAGCCACCCGTAGGACTGACACTTAAATACTCGTATTTCACCTACTTACGAGTACAGTCTACGGGATGACGATATAAAAGCGAAACTTTTATATCGTCATACCCGGCCCCGTCTGTCTATCCGTCTGTCACAGCAATGTGCAACGTAAACAGATTTAGGAAATTCAAAAACTGAAATTCGCTGTGAACAAACTTTATTTTAACATACATGGCAGATAACATTTAGGATACGTCCCGCATTTCAAATTCACTTCGGATGTTAACTTTTTAACGAGTCCGCTTTGTCATAGGAAACCTCATTTTTAACATACGAAATAATAGTAGGTAGTGTTATTTAATTCGGGGTTTATACCATGTACCTTATTTATTATGAGTTCTCCCGTGACCATGGCGCTTGCAACAGTGCGGAAATATCGAAAACTCATAATAAATAAGGTACATGGTATAAACCCCGAATTAAATAACTCTAGTGATAGTGACCATGAAAGTTTAAATCAGTATAATAGTAGGTAGGTTTTTAAGATGACACTTATTAGTTTATTCTGTACGATGTATGAATACGCACAACAAAATTATTCACGATGTTGAATGATTTTCAGATTTTTTTGTTTCACAGTACTTAATTTGAAAAATCATATTCTACTCCCAAGGCTATCGAAATACTAGACAATATTTTTCTTAACATACATAAGTTTATGAATAGGTAGGTATAGGTATAGGTAGTTACTGTATATTATTATCTTAGTTCAGTGTATATTTAAAATTAGCATTACAGAGTTGATTTTCAAATTATAGTTAGGTACTCAACCCATTTCAATAGTTCATCAACAAAATACAAAACAAAACAAAAAATATTGCGACAATTTTAAGTCTGAGCATAATGCTGGGCTGGACTGCATTCCTACGGTATTCGATCCTAGTATTTTTTTTTAATTTCCCTATTGAAAACTATAAGTAGATTTCAATCAGTTGAATTTAAAACCTATCATTTTCCAAAATGAAAGTATTCGCATTTTTAGAGTCTATGAAATCGAACAATGGAAATCTACACTTCAAGAATTACTCGAGCGTTTGGACAGAGAAATGCTTGGACTCAAAGAGGAGAAGGCGTCAACTGAGAGAGAGTTGGAGCAGCTCAACCTACCGCTTCTGGTCTGCTCCGAATGTCTTTCCAACAGAGATGGTAGACGAAGCACGGAACTGACTTATGATCTTGCTGACACTGAGTTGAAGAAGGTACTTACAAATCTTCAATTAACCAAGATGATAGAAGATGGTTTAAAATGTATCTAAAATAGGATAAATCTCTTTCAGTAGTAATATCAAAAGCGGTATTGGTAGTATTACCTAGTACCAAATATAGAAAGATAGAGAAGGTTACTCGGGCAATGAAGGTGACCACCGGTTTAAAGACCACACCTAAGTACCTATTTTATCAGCGGCCTGACATCATCCGCACAGTGGTTCCATGGGTGCTAAGTTATGCTTAATTTTTTGTCTGTTTAACTAATTTAAAACTCTTCCTTTAATGAAGCAAGCCATTTTTTCACGGCATCACCGAACGTAGTCAACTGGTAGACGCGTACTACTTAATTTATACCATTACCATTAATATGCATACCATTTAGGCGAATGAAAATGGTCGGTTGCTGCCTCAATTTTTAACACTTTCTGGTTTGACACTAAGTCGTGAGGAGTTGCCGCTTTGTCCCTTTGCCGCCTTATTGAAGACCTATATAATCTAAACTGCTCGTCGACAGCCTGCGGTGGCTGTGTGGCTGTTAGTTCAGATTGTGAAACCTGATAGTTACTGACTTGTATAGCTTATCTTTATATTTCATCAGTTTGTTTCCTCATCCGTACCAGGAACTGTGCGTCACTGAAAGCAACAAAAAGATGCTAATCGACCGCTGCCAGTCCGCTTGGGAGAAGATCAATAAGTTAGAAGTGGTCAAATTTAAACTTCAACTGGATCTGAACGACAAGAACGAAGCTCTTCAGATTGATAAAGACATGCTGAGCTTGGATAAGGACTGCGCAAATATCACATACAAGACTGATTCGTTGAAGACCCCAAAAAGGTATTAAATAATAATCTGACTTTAGTGTAAGCTTCCTTGGTTCTTCATGACGTTTGGTCTGGTTTTCTTGACCGTAATCTAAGATAAAAAGTAAAGTTTTTTTTTTAAAGTAAAGCGGATGCTCATGTCACTAGCTATACCAAGTGGTTAGTCACTCAACGCAATCTCAAGGAGAAGCTATTAAAGTTTTCATAACGCCATTAAGATATTAAGATGAGTCCCAAGTTCTGTGCTTGTCTTAGTTAACGCAATCAAAAACGCATCCGTTGCACCTGCTGCCATAATTTAAGTTGTGATCGCATTATGCAAAATGAAATTACAGCAAATGGGACATTCTATGATGCCGTCCCATAAAAATTCTTAGATGGATGCCCGAAATAAAGGGGGTAATATCCATGTTGTTATTACAGAGGCTTAAGCAAATTGTCTACCGAGCAATAAATTTTAATGAGCACTTAAGTCGTAAACCGTCCAACAAATAATACCTTTATTCAGAAGTATATTCTAAAACAATAAAGCATTTTATAATGATTTTTGAAATTGATTACGGTGAAATTGTTGTCTATGATAATTTGTAGCAGATAAACGATATTTATGATACCTGGTGTACCGACGATCTGCAAATATTATAAAAGTCGCTGTATACACGTGAAATTATTGGACCTTAGTCCAGCACTGGGCGTCGTCGTTTGGCTTAGATGATGATGTTGATAATAGAATAATATTTTGTCAATAAATAACACTATGAAATACGAAAGCACAAAGACTAGTCATATCCTATGTTATCATCAGTGATTGCAAATTGGTTTTAATTTTAGAATGGTCACCTACGAACAATGGATTGAGAAATGCGAATCAACGAAGGATATGGCGATAAAGGAGCTGCAAGATACTCTGCGTTTACGCGAGTCGCTGTTCGTCGCAAGAGGGCGCGCGCGTAACGCCTTGCGCGCGCAGACCGACGTCACCAACTACATGCTGCGTAGGCGCATCTACGACACGCAACGTGCTAGAAATGAGCTGCAGTGGCAGAAAATGAAGGTATAATCAGTCATTGATAAAGTAATTAAAAGTCCAGTCCCTAAGTAGCGCTTGAAAGTTATCTTTGATAAGAAAAATTTGAATGGATTTGATCATAAAAAAGTTTGATCATTATCATTAGCCGATATGACCACCACTGGACCTAAGCTTATTCAAGAAGTCGAGGATTTTCCCATATCCGCCACGCTTGGTAGATGTATGACCGTAGATGTACGAGTAACAAGATGACTCTGCTTCCAGTATTCTTTTGCTAGTACTCTTTAGTCTCTCCTTACGACACCGATAGGTCGAGAAGGAGAAGTGCTATTATAATTTGTATCGGCTTCGGCATAATAGAATAGTACACTTTGTAGAATACGTTCTGATTGTTAAGTAAGCCAGGACACAACAGTGGCATTTCATCGCATCACGGTTTTGGTATCTATCTCTTGCCTGTAACCCGACGATTTCAAATTCTATATTTCGAAACCGTGACAATTATTTTAATCATACTCATAATATAACAGCATTTATCTAGTAACGTTAGTGTAACGCTGCCGCTTAAGCATTTTTGAGCAAACTAGTACTACTAATATAGAGCTTAAAATTCACTTGCGGAAGAAACTTCAATGAGACTGAACTTCAAACTTACAACAATATAATTTGTTTTAAGGCTTAATAAATTACTCGTTTACAGATGGAAGAAAACATGGATAAGTTAAACAACGAGCTCAAGACACTTGGAGAGCAGTTTGCCGACAAAGTGAATGCTCTTAAAGTGGCTGAAACCCGTCTGGAGACTCGAGGATACAGACCTGGTATAGAGTTGGCTGGTGACGAAGCTGATTTGGGCTTAAAGGAGGAAGTGAGGAACTTACGGGAGACGATCAGGCAGCTGCAAGAGAAGTTGGACTGTGCCAAGTAAGGTTTAAAATCATTCTGTTATATTTATTTAAAAACTTTGTTTCGCTTGTTATGCTATCCCTGTCACCTAAAGGTGGTACGGTAAGGTTGAGTAGGAGAACCTTACCGTACCACTTCTTTACCCTATAGCCCAATAGCCTAGGGTATAGGGCATCAAGCTAGCCAAAGTAAACTTCATTTTATTAGTCATCATTGGAGTCGAATCGTGACCGCCTACATTACGTGCTATCAATAACCGAAACTTAGGTACTTGATAACGCTCGATATATTATCATCACTACTCAAAAGGTCGTCACGTTGCTTTTACCTGGATATTTGCAATAAACCGTACGATGCACTACGTCCCTCTGAGCACATGAGTAGATAAGAGATGATTAACGGAGTTTAGGTTTCTTAAGAACGTCAACTTGTGACAATGAGATTGTCCACTGGCTGTGCGTGCGCGCGTTAACCGGTTTTTGCAGTCTCGCCGTGTGCGCGCACTAACAGCCAGTGGTCACGCATACATACATACCCCGCGAGCTTATAGTAGTAAGCCTAACTAGTAAGCCTAAACTCTGTTTCGTTTATATATACTACTCATGTGCTCATAGTGCCCATGGATTCCACTATCTGAGGATGGTTCACAAGTAGCTTGTATTATTTATTTTATTTTACCGTAGTAGAATTATAAGCGATAAAAAGAAAATAACACGGCCAAGAAGTTTATAATATAGCATAGATGAATTATTGGTGTTCGTTTGTTTGTAAGACGGTTAAAAAGCACGGTGTATGCTAATCTTGATGGAAAAGGGCTATGCATTATATCATTAATAGCAATTTTAATGATAGAAATGGATGGCATTTTGTCCTGGCACTCACTGGCATTTATCTTTAGTAAAAATAATTAAAGAGGCTGACAAACTAGTGACGGAATTTTTTGCGATGCTTCTTTTCGGCACTTGACCACTCTTGTTCGGAAGCAGTGTTAAAATATTGCGTCGTGTAAAAGTACCTTCAGGGTCCTTTTTCAGCAATAAAACTGGTTTTACTGATTTGAAGTAAGAAAAGAGGATATTTGTGAATTATATTTCATTAATTTGTACCATAGTAAGTTTTTCTTTATGTAGGTCCTGCGAACTCACTTTAAGAACTAGTTTTCTCCTATCGCTATCATGGGTCTCGCGAATATTTATTCTGTGCACTATCCATTTTCTGTATGTAGGTACTATAAACTTGTCAACTTATGAAGGTAAGATTTCTGTAGTCCCTCTTCCAAAATTATAAAAAAATGTTTTTTGGTTATCCTTATCTCTTTTAATTTTGGTTACTACTTACTTTTACTTTGATTGATGGTATATAATGCAATTGGAATCAAGCGTTCATAAACCATCATAACATAAACAAATCAAGATTTATACAGCTTTGGATTTCATCTAAAAAGTATAAAGGCGTTTACCCTTTGCCAGCTGCAAAGGGCAAAACCTTAAATGCCTTTATAGCTGAAAGCAATTGAACTTGTGTATGTAAATCTCACCTCTTAATCCTCAAAAAGTTATGATCTGGTTTTAAACCCTCTTTGTAATTATACCTGTTTTCGGGCGAAGCTTGAAGGTCGAAATCTCCACGCTGAAAAATAATCTTCATTATGTATGCAAATTGTAAGGAATTTTCCAGCCAAATTACCCTTTTGTGTCAACGCTAGTCTTAATCCACACAATAACCTCAATTTTTGGGTTGTTCTCATTTTTATAATTAATTGCATAATTACTTACATTACATACTTGCCAGGCACCTATTTTAGGAGATTCCTTTTGCATCAGCACATCGTGTTCGCCTACTGTTTCATTGTAAATATTGACGGGGTAAATATTTTTTCGTTTAACACACAATGTAGCTTTTCAATGGCAATATTCAACATATTTTAGTCTTATGTATGATTTTATTGCTATTGTTGTTCCGTCCTGGGTTTGGTTCCAGGGACGGTAGTATAGAAAAGTAATTTTTACTTTTCTATATTGTTTTGGATCAGTGTGTTTGTTCTCTCGATGTTTCTGAATTCCACAAAACAAGCACTCTAAAAGTTACGTACTTTGTGATCAGAATAATGTAGGTATGAATTTTGAAACTATCCCAAGGGAATCGTACATTTTACTGAATGAAAAGTAGCCTATGTATCGTAACTTAACTGAATGTCAATTTCATTTCAACATAAGACTTTGGACACGAGATTTAATGCAACTTTTTTCCCCATCATTTAGAGTAGATTGCACGAATCCTGAATCTAATTATTGATTTCAACAGATATAATAAAAAATAAGCTTTTTAGGTAACGCATTTCGATTTGTCTTTTGTTTCAGAGCGACATACAATGCTTTAGAGGCGGCATCAATTAAAATAGCCATAGACCTGAATGACAAAGAGCAGTCACTAGAGGTTGACACCCGTGCTCTGGAAATGAGAGCTGCTTTGGAGCCTAAGAGACCACAGGGAACTGACAAGAATCTCATCTTGGCTTCAATGTATGACGAATTGCCTAATGTTGAGAATTAGGTGCTTAAAATTCTGCTATTTCAAAATTGAATTTATCAGAAATTTGCGTTATCATACGGAAAATAAGAGATAATACCTTCAATAACGGCATGTAGTTTAGATCACCTTGTGATGATCAAAGATCATCAGATCATGGTCGGTTTAATGTAATGAAACAAATTTACAATTAAGTATACCGTTTGCTTCAATATGTTCTAGATTTAAAGTTGTTTTTGAACTAAATTTTGTGTATTTTTTTTCAATAAATGGTTGACAAATGTGTGGTTTTATTATTTTTGAAGCAACAAAGGAACAGACAACGTTTGTATGAACGTAGGTGTTTAGAATTAGAACAAAACTTTAGGCTTTGATTGATATAAAGAAGGACAAAACCTGCGCTATTGGGCAAGTAGATACATATCTATTAGCGCCATGCCACGCCTTACAACAATTTTTGCTTTAAAATTTCCAGATTTTCAAGCCAGTTATCATGTTGATTTGTATTTGACATTGAAGATAGGAGTGGAAACTTAGGTGCTATGTCATATTTCGGATTTTTGTATGAAGGTGATAGATAATTTTCATAGAATTAATTTTAAATCGTATGGTTCACGTCGCTTGACTCGTTCTCCTTTTGTAGGGTCTTAAAACACCCATTAAACGAGAAGTGGTGTTGCTGTTTTATTGACGACAGGTGTCACTTGCTTGCGATTCTCGGACGGGTCAGTCTAGAAAAAAAATAGTATTTTCTATATTTTCACGGGTCTAGGTGTTAGTGGTGCCTGTGGTGTTGTTTCTAACTTCCACAAAAAAGTTTTAGATAGTTACAAGTAGTCAGAACAATGTATAAAATGTCCACGTTTGTTACCCATTATTATTTTTATTTTAAGCCGGCACCACACAGCATTTGGTGTATTTTGTATACATTATTTACCTAAAACAACAACTTAAAAGCTATCTGCCAAATTAGGAAAAAGAAATCCATATAGATAATGGAAATCTCCCGCTGCTTACCATGGTCCAGTGAGGATCATAATGGATTTGTTGTATAAAAGCCCTTGACTGTCTTCCAGTCTTCACACTCGTCCTTCCACCGCCATTCAGGAACCATTACAGCAAGTAAGTCCAATATTGAGATATCTTTTTTATCCACTACTAGCTGTTCCCTGCCACGCTTCGCTGTGGCACATTGTGATTGAATGGTTTTTGATTTTTATACATACATACATAGGTACATACATACATACACTCACGCCTTTTTCCCGGAGGGGTAGGCAGAGACCACATCTTTCCACTTGCTACGATCCTTACAGACTACTTTCGCTTCATCCACATTCATTAATCTTTTCATACACGTTCGCCGGTTTAGGGTACTCTTGATTTTTATTTTTTTTATATTTTTGCGGATTATATACCTATCATGCTAAAATTTCAGCTCGATCGGTGCAGAACTTTTTGAGTTTTTGAAGCGTACACGAACCAACATAACATTTTTATATACATATATAGATGTTATACACTTAAAAATACAAGCTTATAAAAAAAACATAGCATAAATGATAGTTACACAATAAAGCTGATTTAAGTTTTGTACCTAAGGTAATGGAATATGGAATTAACGCCAAATAATGCCAATAAGTGGCGTCTTTTTTTCCACAAACTGTAATGTCAATACGTTTAATAATATATCTATACTAATATTATAAAGCTGAAGAGTTTGTTTGTTTGTTTGAACGCGCTAATCTCAGGAAGTACTGGTTCGCATTGAAAAAATATTTTGGTGTTGGATAGTCCATTTATTGAGGAAGGCTTTAGGCTATATTACATCACGCTGCGACCAATAGGAGCGAAGCATCAATGAAAAATGTCGCAAAAATAATCGTAATTTGAAATTGACGCGGACCAAGTCGCGGGCAACAGCTAGTCAGAAATGTTTTGCAGAAGTGCCCTTTTCTTGTCAAAATTGTTTTTTTCTTTCACGATACGTGACAAATCTTTTTTGAATAGAATTTGCTTTTAACTCAAAGCAGTAGGTTAGTTACTCTACAAAAATTACCGAACTTTCCAGGAAAATTATATGTAACACCAAAAAGTTCTTATCTTTTCCTTCGTCTTGTCGCCTTTGTTGTTTTGGGTTGTGACCAGTAAGAAACAGGTTGTATGTTTACACGATACGAAGGGAGGCAGCCCATGGTTTGAGGATAAATTTTCTATTCGACATGCAAAGAATAAAGAGATACAAAACCTTATATTTGGCATAGTATGAACCTCCACCGGTTTGGAATCAGAACCTGGTAGAGAGACTAGCTTTGTACTAGCCACTGCCTGTTGCTCTGCCCGCGTATAAATTAGAACATATCCTTTTTTGTCCATGGTCCCTGTGATACTTCGCTCCCAGCCGAGGTCTGAGCCTAAAAAAGCGCCATTGAGGTCGTCCGATCCCCCCTCCCAGATCGAACCTGCCAGAATGGAGCCCAACCGTGTATAGCAATACGCCATGCTAAGGTATCTCCGGTTCCAGCGGCGCCACTACTGGTAGGTTCGCTATTCGGTAGAGTGCCTTTTGCACCCTACACCCGCCCGATATCGCCTGTTAGTATGGTACGAGCGAGCCTGAGGATTCGCTTCGCGAAATGTTACCCTCGTCGGCCGTCGCGGGAGACCGGCCGGGTGTCTGTCCGGTTTAACTGATCAAAGCCAGCTCATAAGGCATTCAATTAGATCGTTCGTTTCCAAAAAAAGGCGAGAACTTCGTATGTAATAGATATTCCTAACAAGAGTAGCATAAATGGTAGATATAATCTTTTTACCTAAGCGCCAAATAACAATATTAAATACAGTTATGGAATAAAATACTTACATAGATTTAATTAAAATAAAACGTGCACTTAAATACTTATACATACGCTCAATAGTATCAAAATATCCGTGCGCTCGCTCCACCGTTCGATTTAAAACATAATTGAATATAAACATTAAACATACGTGTGCATGACAACTTACAACAATATTTCCGGTAATTTTAGGGCATTGACTGCCAAAATTAATACCTACACGATTGAATTGAACAAGAAACGCATTTATATGCTTACAGAGCTAGGCGACGAATATAAAACCTGTCTCGATGTTAATAACTTTACATACGTACCAAACTGGAATGTTTTTTGTCCCGGTGATTTCATACGCGGAACCGACTTCATAAAAGATGTATGCTTATCAATCATAATACACTTGTATCCGGATTACGTACAAAAATTTAGGAAGTCTTTTCGTTTTAAGATTTAAACAGATCGTGTGATAACTAAATCCGCTTCCTAAATAAACAAAAAACTTGCATCATTCTAGAAAGAATACATTGAGTCGTGTGTCGCGTGACGTATCTTTAGATTCGTGTCGCACAAGCGATGGTTATTCCCCGACGAAACAAACAGTAGCTATGAATTACTTAGTACACGACTCGCGCCTAGAGGTTATTTACATTTGACTTTTGACGAGCTGCACGGAAGTAAAAATGCTTTTGTCCTAAATGAGGGAGATTCTTGCACTGCATCCGAATTGGAAACATCAACATTTATTTCTATCTAATAACTCCCTCATCTCATAGTCTGTCGAGCGTGAGGGGAGACTGACGCAATTTTGGATAACGCGAAATAATTTCATCGGAATATTTTATCTCATACGGCCCATCATAATATTTACATTCCGACAAAGCTCATACGCGGTTAATATTCGCCGGTAAACCGTTATTGAATTGCCCAAAAGGTATCATCCACATATGCAGCCGCCCCGGGCTAGCGATGAAGGCAAACAACTTGACACGGATGTGAAAGAATTGTATCGACATGACTATTATTTCCTTTTCGGTAGTAGCGGTCGCTATAATAATTGAGTTTATTTTTAAAACTTTCTACATAAAAATAGACTTCAACAAATAGGGTTTTATTATTTATTTCAATATACTGACGCACCATGAGTGTAAGAAAACATTCCACAATGTTGCAACATTAGATTGAGTTGTTTGTAACTGTGTAAAGTCCTTTATTAGTCACCAAAGTCATTTCTTTACGTAACACGGACGCAAAAATGTAATGTCTTGAATGCTAAACTTTTTATAGCCTTGAACTACATCCCTACATTTCATGATGAGCAACCTTGACTTCTTCTGTTATTTTACTGTGTACTTGACATTATTTATTTCTCTAGTTTTTAACTATAACAATTTCAGTAAAATGGGAGACATATCACAGTTCTGCCTCACAACACGAATTTTTATCACTGTTATTCATAGTTTTTGTTCAGATCTTATTAATAACAGATGTAAATTAAAATTAAAAAGAAAACTGCTACCTTTAAATATAAAACAATTTAGTAAATGAAGAAAATTTTGTAACTAACTAACGAAATACGTAAACAAATGGTAAATTACCTCCAGTCTTATCCACGTTAATATCGTTACCGATTCATCAACTTCCTACTTAGAACTTTCATCTTTCGCAAAGGTACTACTCGTTTCCTGGGGTATCCCTGCGCACGCGCCCCACCGCGACTCACCTATAGAGACCACATATTTAAACAAGCCTCATTTGTGGCTGGTCGTGTAACCGAACCTACTTTGACCTTACCGGCCAATCTGTTATCGAAAGAAAATTCTGAAATTCTAAAATTGAAAGTTTAAACGACTCTCGTGTTCCGAAGTTATTAGAAAAAGGTTTTTTTCTTAACGTTGCTCTATTCTCAGTGAATGTGAGTCAGCGGTAGTGAAGTGACTTTTACCGAATATGCTAACGTAAAGTGATTTTGTTTTAGTTTACTTTAGTTTGGTGAGTTATTATGTTGAGTTGATTTTTTAAATTAATGTTTTCAAACAATTTTAATTCATAAAAATTTACTAGGTATTACGTTTTACTATTTTTCCTTTACTTCTATTAAAACTTTTTTAACGCTTCGAACCCCAAGCGACAGCCGGCTGTCGCGATAGGAATGAATTTTGATTGATAAAATATTTAATTTATATGTGAAATCATTATACAGTAAATTGTTTAATGTGTTTACGCTTTGGAAAAAGAATCTAGACTGACTTTATATGTTGTGGCAATGTGTGCAAAATAAATGGTATATCCTACAAGTTAATCTTTTTGAGGAGGATCCATCTATTAGATTTCCTTCTATTCTGGAACTTATAACTAAAATGACGAATTATCATTTTGTTCTTCTTTGCCTACCTATTTAGCTATTTAGCTGATGTAATAGAGTAAATATTCAAAAAGATACAGAAGACCAAAGTTCCGAATATAATTTTTTTTTCTTTACCTTTTTTTGAAGAGATATTTAATATCTATATTTTTTTTAAATTATGTAGGTAAATGTATTGTAGCGTGAATTAAGGAAAACACTGAGTCGATAGGTCTATCTCATTGGTCAGGCCAATGTCTAATAAAAAAAAAACCAGTCTAAAAATTCCTTAAATGAAAGTGAACTAATAAAATAGGTAAAACAATTTTGCTACCTAAAATTTTGGCCATAAATCGTATTTAATAAACTTTTTAATTTTCAGAAAACAAAACAAAGATGGCCGCCAAATTCACCGCAACCCTTGTCCTCCTCGCCGCTTTCGCTTTTGCGGCTCACTTCGAAAGCGTTGCCAGCAGCCCTGCGATTGGTATGACACTGAACCAAGGGTTATTTCGAGTGATTTTATTTTTTAATTATTTGAAAAGAATTTCTAACATTCGAAATAAGATTGCGTTCTCAAAGTGACGCGAGTTTTTAAATATTTTTAATTACTTTTTATGCAGTTGAACTAAAGTTAAATATCTAGTTCTATGAAGTTCTAGGAACTCTATTTAAGAAAGAAACGAAGACCCCAACCCTACAGGTAAAAATAGGGTTTCATGGCGAAAAAAAAAACTTTTCTCACAAATAAAATCACTGACTACAATTAATTCATTCATCAAATCAAATTATATTACACATGCGCCATGCACTTTATGACCATTAAAATATAGTTTATAGTATATTGTAAGACGTCACGTCACTGCTTGCTACTGCCAAACAACATAAATGTGTTGACTATAAAGAAAATTTGATTGTAAGTGACTAACTATCGGTTTATCTTTTTGTAAAAGTCAATTTTAAGTAAGGACTTTAAGTGGAATATAGAGAGAGCATAATAAATCTATGTGATGTAAGTATTTAAAAAATTATCTCATTTTTGATTTACTTTGAAGATCATACAAGTACTTACTCTATTAGAAACTCTTAATAAATATTCAGACGGTTTATACGGTGACAATTTACGTCTTTTTTTGTTTTTATTTTTTTGTAAACAATGGTCTTGCTCTTGACCACATACTTAATAACTATACGGTTACAAAGAAGCCTAAGATGGAGCGAGCTTACCCAGAGGCCTATAAATAGTAAGGGCCTCTTTTACCTATAAAACATCAATATAAAATGTGGACAACATCACATAAAATGTTCTGATCCCAGTCTGAATAACTATTTAAAGCACTTGTATTTTGAAAACCAGAAACAACGAAGGTACCACTAACACACAGACCCGAGAAAATGTAGAAAAACACTTTTTTTCTACATTGGCCCGTCCGGGAATAGAACCCGGGACCTCGGAGCAGGCGACACCTTGAAAACGGTGTGTACGCCACGGAGGTTGTCAAATATAAGAACATAATATACCTAAATCACGGAAACAATTAACGACGAAACACCGAGTAAGTAATAAATTCAAAAACGATGTCTTAGTAGCTCAATTGTTTAGAGTAATCGCCTGGTAAGCGGAAGGATGTGGGTTCAACTACCTCCTAGGGTTGCCGAAATTTTCATTTAAGGCATTGTATTTTTTATAAGAATCAGAAACTGAATTGCTTAGAAACATTTAAAAAAAATATATGCTCAACGTAACACATATTATTTTAGTAATAATAACATTACGAGTAGCATCGTGAGTTACGAGTATTAGAGCAATAGTAATTCGTTGCAAATGTATGCATTGGTGCAAAAATTTATACAAAGATGCAATCTTGTAAAAATTGACGAATCACCCATTATGACGTGAACAGAGTGATTAAAAACTAGTTCATGCCCTGACTGAGAGAATGTTAGAAAATGCCAGTTTTATAATATTTTTGACGACAACGTAGCAGAGGCCTTACTCCGCAACCCAATGTTCGTATATTCGAATCCATCTGTCCCTATCACTCATACCGATATCTTAAAGTATCTGAAAGAGACAGATATATCCGTAAATACGAGCTTCGTGTTGCAGAGTAAGGCATCAGAGACCATTTAAGTTATCAGTTCGACCTGTGACTTTACATCTAGAACAAAGAAAGGCGTTTAAATACTTTATCTCTCTCTCCCTCATTATGTGACGAACTCGATCAAGCGGCTTGACTACAAAATACAAATCATTCATCATCATCGTCATCATATCAGCCGAACGACGCCCACTGCTGGGCATAGGCCTCCCCCAAGGATCTCCACAACGATCGGTCCTGTGCTGTCCGCATCCAGCGGCTTCCCGCGACCTTGATCAGATCGTCGGTCCACCTTGTAGGGGGCCTGCAAATAATTAGAATTACTCAATTTATTAACAGGTAAAACAAAATTAGGTTATCACTATGATAAGTAGGAAGGTAGGTAAGTACTATATCGTCTCAGCATTTTAACCAAAGATCTTAAAAGCACGCAAGTCACCCGTGACCTTACCGAATGAGTTAGATAGGTAGGTACGCCTAAAGCATTTAACTAAACAAGTACTGAACTGACTCGACTGCAAATGGGGTTAATCCGAACTTCCAAATGCGGTCCTGTACTAGCAACCCATCCCAATGCAAACATTTGTTCATTAAACAAGCTTATATTTGCAGGCAAGCACAAATAGTCATACTGTACGATTATTTTGAAAATCACAATAAAATGGAATTAACGTCGTCTTTTTAAATGTAACTTCTATGACCACGTCGCTCGGGATAATTGCGTTCAGTTCACATCGTGAAATGTGAATAGGGCGCCGCGATGTTCCTATTCTAAGCTCTGCCCATTACGGTTTCTATTTCGTGACACCGTTTTTGGCTTAGTTTAAAGCACTTGTTTTCACAAAAACAGCAAAGGCAAAATATAGAGATTACATTTTTTCTATATTGGCTCGTCCGGGAATAGAACCCGAGACGTCAGCAGGTGACACCATGAAAACTAGTGTGTACGCCACTACACAATGGAGGTCATCACTATAACCATTTGTTGAAAATAAGGAATATCAAATTGTTTGTTATACATACCATCCTACCATTTTCTATGATGCAGAGTGCTCCTATTGTACGAGTAACTCTCATTGGCATAGATCTTAGTTAAACCTATGGCTGAAGTTACAAGATTTAATTGCACATTCATAGAACCATTATCTACCGATTTGTCTGTGTCAGCTGTTGACCTGTTACAACTTTTAATTAATAATAGCCACACTATTTTACAAAAAGGAAATAGTCGTTTTACATCAATCAATCAATCAACAGCCATTGTCCGTCCTATGCTGGACGTAGGCCTCCTTCAAGTCAAGCCACAATTATTTTACATATGGAAAGACAAAAGGTGTTTTCCCATCAATATGATAAGAGTATACCTTTGTAGCTTCTAGCGCCATTTGTAGCAGTGTAGTGTGGCCTTACGGATTTTGAAGACGCGAGGCAATGACCCCAATCTGCGATTTGGCCGTTTACTTTCGCCGTGGGTTGCGCAATTTCGCCTTAGCCGCTTACACCTGACCTCGCGATGACAGTGTTCTTGAGCGTGCTATTGTGGGTGATAGCTCACGCGTTATACATATAGTAAGATACAGTAAGCTCGGTTGTAGATTGACGTTTCAGCCATCACTGTGCATACACGGTTAAGTCCACTTATTTTATTACAAATATACAGGTTTAATCAAACTTTATTTGCTGTATGGTGCCGGCTTGAAATAGAATAATACCACCCGTGGCGTCGCCGCGATGGTAGGTGTAGTAAAGTGACTAAATTAGTGCTAAGACGAGAAGCAGCGTCTCTTTCCAAACTCCTTCCTTTGCCAAACTAAATTCTCCTTTTGAAGAGTAGTATAGTATCTATACTAATATTATAAAGCTGAAGAGTTTGTTTGTTTGTTTTTTTGAACGCGCTAATCTCAGGAAGTACTGGTTCGAATTGAAAAAATATTTTTGTGTTGGATAGTCCATTTATCGAGGAAGGCTTTAGTTAGGCTATATTACGTCACACTGCGACCAATAGGAGCGAAGCATCAGTGAGAAATGTTGCAAAAATAATCGATGACGCGGACGAAGTCGCGGACAACAGCTAGTGTATGATAATGATGACTTACACTTTTAACAAATTTTGACATTTAAATTGGTTGAAGGGAGATGAATTATGAATCTTTACACATTACTTTTGCTGCGTGTACTGGCCAATTTTAGGGTGTTGAAATAAAAAAAATAGTAGCAGTGGGCATTGTAGTGGTGTTCCACAATAATATTAAACTTTAATGCGATAAAGTTGAGTTTAGAAATTACTCCAAATAGGATCAACGAAATTCAATTATAAAAATAAGGTTTAAAGAAATGTCAACTTACATTTTGTGTATAAGTACCTACGTTGATATCTGGAAGGGTACGAAAATAATATATTATGTCCACAAACTAATGTGATGAAAAAAAACTTATGATGAAGCGGCGAAAATAATAATAAGCTTACTTAATTAATGGCTACGTACGTGATAAAAGGATGCGCTTTTCACGCACAGTGAGAATTTATGGAGCATACTGTATCCTTCTTCTATTGTATAAGTGGGTACACGTGTTTACATCGTAAGTGCTAGTATTGAAAGAGCTCGTCCACGTTATTAGATCCACGCGAACTTTACTCATAAATAAAACTAACTTATTTCTTTCGTAAAAACAAAACTGAATAAGTTAGTAGGATCCTCTTTGCTTTTGTATTTTTTTCTTGGTATATTTACGCGAAATTCGAGTAAGTAACTTTTATAACAGTTTGATTATTTAGTTCCATCTTTTTAAATATTGTGTTTGTTTTGTTTTGATTTCAGTATTAATTACACTATAACTACTACTATACTATTTGTATAACATAAACAATCTGGGCCTCAATTCCGCTAATTTACAAATGGCTCAATAGAATCGTAATTGCATCTCAATAGTATATTTTTACTACCTTAATAAATGTTTCAAAATATACAATTGAGATGCAATTACGATTCTATTAAACCATTTGTAAATTAGCGGAATGGGGGCCTGACCAAAAAACACGTCGATGGCGTTCCGAAATCCTCTACCTGAAGGTTGTCTGGAAGAGATCGCTTTCTAGCGATAAGACCGCCTAAATTACACAATTCTTGCTTTATATCCTGTGTTACATTTAATTTGTTGGTTTGCAATAAAGAATATCTATCTATTATATATAAATAGGTATGCAAAAAACACTGTCATCTTTAATTTTTTTTCAATTTCTCGCTGTACCATTTTTCCAAAAGGGTTTTACCAAAAAAGTCAGCGAACCGCTGCGCTAAACTATCACAAAAAAATATTATTTTACAGCTACCAGCTACGACGCCATGGAGATCTGCATCGAAAACTGCGCTCAGTGCAAGAAAATGCTTGGCGCCTGGTTCGAAGGTCCACTATGCGCGGAATCCTGCATCAAATTCAAGGGGAAACTGATTCCTGAATGTGAAAACTACGCCTCCATTTCCCCTTTCCTCAACAAACTATAAGTTACCCAGATTTGTACTTCGAATTGATATGTTAAATGAAGTCTGTTACTTGCGTTTGGCGATAGTTTGTTTGCTGTAATACTTACATTCATTGATTATCATGATGTGAAGATGTGCCCCGTTGGTGTACCAAATTTGAATAAGCGCCGCACTAACAGACGTTATTTAGTCTTAATCGTCTATTAAATTGAAGCGTCCAACAATGTCGCTCTTAAAATTTCATTCATAAGGTTGACATTATTTGACGTCTCACATTAATGGACGATTAAGACTAAATAACGCCTGTGAGTGCGGAGGTAAGTGTCACAATAAAACGGTAAAAGGCACTAACGTACCAACATCACTTTGGTGCATGACAACCGTCACCACTTGTCGAAACTGCCAATGAACCGATGGAAGCCAGCCTAGTCAAAAGCCAGGTATTACATAACACTGACTACTCACATGCAATAGACGGTGACCGATTTTTCGTGGAGAAAATAAAACTTCGGTCAGGACATATACCGTGAGACATGCCAATCGATTGGTCGAAAAAGCAGTGATTGACGAGCCTTAATCAGCCGTCGACAACATTTGTAAGAGCTCTTACACAAAGCGATTATTTCGGTTTCCGGTGTCCTTTCATGCATTGGAACATTCATGGGAATAGTACTAGTAGTATGGTCTACTGTAGTTTTTGTGTTCTACATTCTTCGCAACTAGCGTAATTGAAGCGAAGAAAATTTCTGGTAATCAATAATGCTTCTTGGGTTCGTGATTCAACACTTTTTTTATTGGAAAATGGTTTCCCCTTATAGACTCAAATACGTTTGAACAAAAACACAAAGTAAGGTCATTTTTTAAAAACACATTCATAGATAATGAAGAAAATTAAAAGCAAAAATTCATTGTAAAACTATGGTATTGCTACAATCATTTAACAATTATTTCAAAAGCAGCGAAAAAAGCGCGGCAAACTAACGACGCCATATTTTTTATAGTGACGATGTTGAATCACGTATATAAATATAACACTGGGCAGCGCTGGCCGTTACCCAAACAACGAAACGCATTATACCGAAACTCGTTCCATATTAGTCCGCCGTTAAAATACGCACCCAGCGGCGTGCGTTATACCAAAACTCTTTCCATGTTAGTCTGCCGTTGAATTACGCACCTAGCGGGCGTTACTCTTGAACCAGCCTTACAAGTGTATTTTGTGTAACGTTCAACCACCGCTTTAGACTGCGTTCCACAACAAAAGCGAAGCTTATTGAAATGGAGTGGAGCAACAAATGACCAATCACAGTGCTCAAAATCCACAGACCACAGATTCCGAGCACTGTGATTGGTCAATACGCGGGGCACATCCTTCCCTCACTACACCGCCCAGCTTCGCTTCTGTGGCAACAAAACCTTATTTTTTCGAATACTGTTCTTCAATTTGCGGTCACACAAGCGAAAACATTGTCTCACGTCAGATTTAGTTAACACGTTCAGCATCATTTTTGACTCTTGCCTCACTCACGTCAGATATAGTTAACACGTTAAAGCATCATTTTTTACTCTTGAATTAACGTGAACTGGATATTGAAATTTAATATTTGTTAACGAATTCAACTTTTTAGTTAGGGCTAGCCTAACTAAAGATGTAAAATTTAAATTAACGCGAGTTACATCCGTAATAAAGCTAAAGTATCATTATAATCATTCAAATAGTTCACTTTACTTCACGATAACGTTATTATTAGATATCAATATAATTGTGCGTTAACCCTATTTTAGTCTAGTAGATAAGTCAGTATCATCTATTTTCGAAGTACTTAATATCAGTATAATTTTAAAGACGTTTTGCCAAAGTCTATCGATACTCTTAGAATTTAAGCGCAGTAGATATGTACTTAATGCATTTACAGGGATTAATGTAAGTAAAAATGAAATAAAAGAATAAGAATGCAAAACTGTTGTAGTTTTATTAATCACAATCTTTCCGGTCTTACAAATTATAAAAATATATAAGGTTATTTTTAGTACACACGAAATCTGAATACCTACTGTTTGTTTAGAATCGGCAATAGATTCGATTGCAATATTTTTCTACTATGTATTTTTTTTACCAAACAAAATTTAGAAAACCTTAATAACTCAACACCTGGGCATGCAGCATTGTTCACTTAACAACTATCACTCAGTATTTTAACCTAGTATCGCTTTTACAAGCGTTGTAAAACTATAATTAGTTGACTGGTACCTCCAACGATTGACTTTCAAGTTGGATTTGTTCTTGTGGCATTTCTTGGGGCTCGGCTGGCGGGGCTAGAAATAATAATAAACATTTACATGTTTAAAATATTACAAACAATACTACTAAACGAAAAGTATGCATGTGACCATAGATTTAATATACTGCTATTAAGATTGGCAATGAAAAGAGACAGAATATAATGCAGCTATATGATAGAACGAGATAGATCACAAGGCCGTTCACGTACATTTCACACGTCAACACACAATCGCGACTATCAGCAGCAAAATGCAATATTTTAGAACTTTGACTAAAATTTTGTATACTAATTGATAGGGCATTTCATCAGAACAAGGATTTAAATTCATATGAATTCAATTAAAAATAATATCAAATACGTGAATTTCAGCAATTACTAACGTCACTTTTGTATTTTAGTGATTGACGTTGTCGATGATATCTTATCGACATTTCATTAGCTGACATATTTCACATTGTAAACCGCATACAGCCTAAATTGTTGAAATACGTTAGAAATGGTTGAAATTGCCTAATTGAAAAGAATGTTCGCCCAATAAATATTGGAGCATTTGCAGTTTACATTTGGACCCTAAGTGTTTTTAACACAGAGGCGTTCAGCCTGTAAAATTACGCTCTGGATCAATCTCCATATTGTTCAAGCCCCCATCAATCCCCATTAGTTAAACATTAAATATATGTATATTTAGTGTACGTTTGTAATGTGTAATTGAAAAATAAATATCAGTTTTATTTTAACTTTAGCGATCGCGATCGCAAAATGAGGCAAAATTGTTAAATACTGGCAAGTAAAGCCTACGATATTTTTTACAATAAATTGATTTTGTTCGGAGACAAGTAATTATATATATAAAAACATATCTAGGTATTTACTTGCAGTTTTTTGGCGTTCTTTTAATAATACTAAAAAATAAGTCACCTGCGTCAACGTAAACTGTGTCGATGGAATCGATATCGAAAGCAAGCAGACAATGCAGTACCTGCACTATTTATCTCACGCACATGCTCACTTTATGCACACTAGCGTAACCTAGTTTTGGTCTCGTTTTCAGGATTCAATTGCCAATCTATCATCTATATTAAATCTATGAATGTGACGAAACGCCTAGCATTTTAGAATAATTAATAAAGATGATAATCTTTAGAAATAAATAAATTTAGTAAAACGGGGGTTGGTCTAGTGGTTTATATACCGGGCCAAGATCTCGGGGTCCCGGGTTCGATCCCCGGGTAGAGCTACAAAAAGTTTCGAATTTTTTAACATTGCTCGGGTTTGCGTTCACCAACCCGCATTTGGCAAGGGTGGTGATTATGCCTGTATCCATCATTTCTATGGTAACTTCAATTCAATGGTAGAGGCTTTTGCCCTGCAGTGGGATGATTATAGGCTGTTACTTTACTTTAATTTCACTTTTAAATAAAAATATTCGAATTTTGAAGACACAGACTGGATCACATAAGGCTAAATAATGGGAATCATATGCAGGTGAAGGTGTGATTTTGCAACGAAAATAAGTGCTGAAAATATAATTTGTCTGCCTTATTTCCGCTTGGCGGAAGGTTTATATGGATTATATGGTCTCATCTAAGGCAGTATTCTTTATATAAGGAATTATTTTTTCAATTTATACCCGCAGCGCATACCACTGCTAACTTTGATGATGGATTACGTAGGTACTTTGAGTAAAGACTATATTTTCGATGATTTATTACAAAGTATATTTTTATGTTTAATGTACCTACTTTGATGACAAACGGATGGACAACAAAGTGATCTTACAAGGGTTCAGTTTTTTTTTCCTTTTGGGGTATGTAACGGTATAAACAGTAAAAAATGTGGATAATCTACATTAAATATCTGATAAATTTAATTGTTAATTAAATTAAATTTTGTCGGTTTATGGAACTGCTGTTTCATTCGTGTCATTTGCTTATCTTCATTTGGATGCTCCCTTATAAACCGAACAAAAAAATTTGTAGATCCGCTAAACACTAAAGAACTTGTTAATATCAATTAAGTTATGTCTTCATAGCTTAGTTGGTAATCCAATCCAATTCCAACTTGGAATAGCGAATGGTGAAATACCCGGATTTCAGCAGGAGGACCTAAGTCTATTTTTAGAAAGATTTTTAATTAATATTTAAAACAGTTTTTATTTTATGTTTGATTTACAAATTTAACGCCCCGTTGGTCTAGTGGTTTAAATACCGGGCCAAGATCTCGTGGTCCCGGGTTCGATCCCCGGGTAGGGCTACAAAAAGTTACGAATTTTTTAACATTGCTCGGGTTTGCGTTCACCAAACCGCATTTGGCAAGCGTGGTGATTATGCCAGTACACCCTTCATTGCTGTGGTAACATAAATTCAATGATGGAGGCCTTTTTCCTGCAGTGCGATGATTATAGGCTGTAACTTTACTTTTTTTTTACAAATTTATTTTTAAATCACGTCTTCGTCGACCCGATGGGCCCAAAAAAATGTAAGAAAGAAATTCCTACATATTATCACAATAATTTATTTTCTCACTACCAACCTGGTCCTTCTGTGTTCATTAGAGCAGATTCTGCTGTTTGATCTTGTAAATTGTCTGAAACATCCATTGGTGTCTCTAGTACAGGTTCTGGTGGTAGCTGTAATCAAAGTTGTTTTACGTGAATATTAATCATTATGTTATTTCCATTCCAACGTTATTGTATACAATACACTTAAGAAATTTAGTGCCTATAATTATAAATTATTATTGATTTCTTGAATTTACGAAATTTAATGTACAATTAATTAAAGAGCAGATTAAAAAATATCCAGTATATTTTACTAGCATACATTAGTAACATTATTTATCAACCCATTGGAAGAGGAAGGCCTAGACGAACTTATCACGATCAAATCGGGGATGTTCTGAAGAAAGGTCAGGTCAAGAGTACTCTAAACCGACGAGCATGCATGAAAAGATTGATGAATGTGAAAGAAGCGAAAGATGTATGCCAGGATGGTAGTAAGTGGAAGGCCTTGGTCTCTGCCTACCCCGTTGGGAAGGAGGCGTGATAATATATTGTATGTATGTTACAGCAATCTACTCATTACTCAAAGTTACTATTGCTCAAAGGATTGCTCTGCTGACACTGCCAAAGAAGAACTGATGGCTGTTGTAGCGGAAAAGTTCTAACCAAGTTGATTGCCCTTCAGGCGAAGTCAGTTGAGATACTTAAAGGAGGCCTATGTCCACTAGATGGCTTCCTCTGACATAGTGTTCAATTTATTGGGGTTAACAAACAATGAACACAGTAGATTACATAACTTGACTTAATGATACAATACAATACAATACAATACACTTTTATTGCACAAAACAAAATACAAAGAAAAATAACTATATGAAAACAGTAAATTGGTACAATAAGGCGATCTTATCGCTGAATAGCGATCTCTACCAGACAACCTTAGGGTAGAGGAAAACTAATATGGAGAATAGGGGTAGCGCAGTGCAAGAATAAAAACTTGATTACGACAATATTTATACACAATATACATACATACATTTTATAAATAAAAAATAAAAAAATGCAGAATAAATAAATAAATAGAACAAACTAAACTAAAAATTAATAAGTAAATAAATAAAATCTACGCAAACCCGAACCGATACACAGCATCACCGTGACAGGAATAGTGACTTAACTCTATGCTTAAATATTGGAAGGGACTCACCTATTTAACACACATTATGACCTTATCTTACTTATTACCATACCCAAATCCAAAATGATGTAACACAAGGAACAGCAAAAAAAGTACCGTCTACTGATTGATTCTCTAACAGCAAGGGGTAAAGAGTTCCAAAGACGAACAGACTGAATAGTGAAAGATTGTGAATAGAACTGTGAAGAATGGGAAGGGAATGAGAGAAGTAGCTTACGAGACGACCGCAAATCATCCTGACTACCGGTGGATTGCAGAAATTGAAAACGTTCCTTGAGGTAAAGTGGAGCTTGAGGCTTAAATAATACTGTGTACAGCAATGTGAGGACATGGAGACCACGACGAAGACGAATAGGAAGTCACTTGAGTTGTGTTCGAAAGTTGGAAACATGATCATACTTCATACATCAATGATTGATTGTGTAAATCATTATCATTTTGGCCTTATCACCCAGGCAAAGTTAATCAATAACAATGTCACTTACCTCTGGAGCTATTCTTGGTGTCTTCCCAATCTTGTGTCTAACACTAAAGGGCACGCAGGATTCGTAATACTCGATCACAAAATCAGGAAACATCTGGTTGAGGTCCTTTGACGGTACCACGTCTAGGTCTGTGCATCCTTGCCTATAACAATTTATAAAATCAAAAGATTTTTACTTTTTACTATAATATTATTATTATGTCACATCATTAAGTTGATATAAACAGTTTCTATAGTTAATTTCCTTGGCTTTCCAAAATACAATCAAATAAATAAACATATTTGCTGTCTTATATCAGACCAGGTGCTATTCTTTTTATGTGCTGGGCTCGCACTACATGACACATCTTTAAAATCTGAAATGTTTTAATAAATAATAAATAAATATTTAAGACATGCCACACTGGGCCACACAGAGCCATCTAGTCCCAAATTAAGGTACTATTAAGTACCCTGTCGTATGGGGTACTAGACAACCGATAAACTTACTTATATACTTTTTTTTTTTTTTTTGTAAATACATACTTATAATACATAGAAAACACCCAGACCAGTACAAACAGACATGTTCATGCACACAAATATTTGTACTGTGCGGGGATCGAACCCGCGACCCATGGCTCAGAAGCAGCGTTAACTACCGCTGATCCAAATGGTCGTCCAAAGATTAGAGATAGAAGCACAGAACAAACATTTATATTTCTGCTACTCCCTAACTAGATTTTTGAGAAATATCTTGTTATTAAAACAGTACATCAATTCAGATTAAAATCTGAAATGTTTTAAAGAATTGACTAGTGCAAGTCTGACTAACCCACTGCTAGCTCAGAACAATTTTGTATCACTGTAAATAGTTCAGGAATTGAGTCTCTCAGTTTTTCCGAGTATTCTTTTTTCAAAATTCTTTATTATTTAATTGTAAATGTATACTTTTCAGATTTAAACTAATACTTATTGAATAGGACGATATTACTTCCCGATAGATCTAAATTGAAAACACCATTCATAGAATTTATTTTTTTAAAGATCTAATTCATGTGTTGCCCTTGAGTGTCGAAATTTACCTTAGAACTTTAAATTAATTTAGAAGTTTTCACAGCTTCAAGTCATCTTTGTTGTCTAACCAATAATTGTATTTCTCAAAATGTAGGCAAAAAGTTGGTTTGAAATTTTTAGATTAATCCCTCAACCCCCAGGAGGTACTCGGGTGCCACGATAACAATTGATTTCAATTGTGTCTGGAATAACTCACAATCGAGGGATTAATAGAAAGTTTTTTTATGATAAAAGCGGTTTTCAAAAAGGAGGTATCATCATACCATTTCACCAAAAAAAAGAGACTACTGTTGAACAACTGAGCTGCCAATATTTTTTCCGGTTGCAGGCCTCTGTCCACTCCTCTGGGTTTATCAATTTCCTGGAAAATAATAAAAAAATAATTACAAGTTACAAACAATAGTATAAGGATAAAGCTTTAAGTTATTCCAGTGGGAACCGTTATGGCAAGTCACAAATAAAACCAAGTTTCTAACCTCTCATTTTAAATTGTGAAGAAAGATTCAAGTTTTTTGTAAAGGATCAGAGGGGGAACACACTAAGAGTAACCCAGTCAGTTCTACATTATTAAAATAATAGAGCTAAAAATTCTTTACAAAAACGAAACATAATATTATTATCAAACAGTAAAGTAACATAAACATTCGAATCAATAATTAGAGCAGCGATATGGTACAAATTATAATTGATTTCATATTGTATCAGCTTTTATACAATTTTTCAGGAGGGAAAACAAACTTGAAATTTTGGTCATTTGACTATATTAGTAACTAAGTAGTAACTTTCTACTCAAATAAGTAAAAAAAAATCAATACTTAGATTAGTCCGTAAAATGACATGACTAAAATTTTTGTCTACTTCTGTGAAATAGTACAAAAGCAGACAAAGCAGTCTTGCATGTGCAGTGATAGATATATTATTGCAAGATGTTAAATGGCATGCAAGAGAGAGCAGGTTAAAAATCTGACCTCAACCCTTTTCTTTCTCTCTCTTCTTCCTCTCTTACGAGAAGCTAAACTTTCGTCTAAAGCTTCTGGTGCACCTTCTTTACTCTTCTTTTGCTGAGTATCTCCAAATGCACTTAAGATTCCCGGGTTCTCTTCAGGCTCCCAAGTGTTATCGTCACTGTAAATGAGAAGCATGTATTCTGTTCACCTTATAAGTAAAGATAGTACAAGGAGCCAGAGGTTTATTTTTCTCACTTATTTATCACTAAGGACAAAGCCTTTACGTTACAATCTGTTACAATAGATATCTACTTCACGCATCATCAGATTTAATAAACAAACTTTTTGTTTGAGTGAAAATTTTTAGTAAACACAAACAAAGAGAACTAAACACACCTGGAGCCTTCAAGATCTGCAAGATCAAATCCGTTCTTCTTTCTTGGCATTGCGTTAAAATAAGA
This sequence comes from Anania crocealis, assembly GCA_949315895.1. NCBI lineage: Eukaryota > Metazoa > Arthropoda > Insecta > Lepidoptera > Crambidae > Anania > Anania crocealis. The sequence goes on from OX438863.1 coordinate 15,804,526, forward strand.
TTACGAATAAATAATTTAATTGCTTGTTAACTGCTTGATAACAACAACGACGAACGGAAGCAAAACAGCAGAAGATAGGATTGCCGATTGACTGGGTGGGGGGACTGACATTACAAAAGTACTCTGTGGACTGACACTGATGGAGGGAGGCACACACTTCTTGGCACACACACAACACAAGTTCACATCTAAGTTCTAACGCACAACAAAGAAATTGACAGTTGACAGTTTGTTTTAATTCCTTTCCGCATTAGCTAAGGTCACATACTCTACTGCCTAAAAAGTTTTTGACTTTTGATAAAATATAATAATTTTGATTAAAATGTCCAGAATTGTTTAAAAAATATTTTTAACATACCAGATCCCAACTTTTTTTGTGAGCAAATGTTCTAATTCATTCTAATCAAGCTTTATTTTAAGAACTATAGGTTAAGTTATTATTTGTAATATAAGTAAGTATTTATGATATTTTATGTATTTATTACGAATGATTGAATTCGCACTAACATGGCAGGATGGTCTCAGACTTTAGCTGGTTCCGAAAGGAATACCCAAAAAAAAGCGGCTAGGGATGTCAGTATGCAGCAAAAGATTCGATATTAATTGAAATATGTGTCAATTGAAGATTAATGTTCTACTAGTTATAGCAGCATTGCTAAGAATTAAAACGGGTACAGTATAGTACATTTTATAGATACAAAAAATATATTTCGATTATTGACCATTATGAATTTCAAAAGAGCAATTTTTATAATTCCGAATGATACGAATATTAGAAATGTAATCTGCTAATCTAAATATTATAAGAACCTAATACAGATTGTCTTAGGTTCTTATATTTAAGACTATATTTCTAACTTCCTACTGTATGTATTTAAAACTACTTAATACAATTATTGTTATATTGCTGAATTTTATGATACCCAATCTAATAAATTTTGTATCAATAAGCAATTGGTGGATTTCGAACTTAACGATTTTTATTATTTAAATTAAAAGTATTCTACGCACTAAATAAAATGCCTTATCTTATCTTCTCCCATCCTTTTCCGACATGTACACTTTTATATAATACTAGCTTTTGCTTTTTGACGTTTGAGTAATTTGTGCTAATGTTCGTGATCTACTACCAGATACTTTTGAAGTACCAAGGAAACTGGATGATTGCCAAACGTGGTTGGAGATTAGATAAGTTCGCATGTTTTCCTGCCAATTTCCTCAGTGCCTAAACCTAAATTTGGTCGTCCATTTTATAAAAGGTATTTTGCAAGTACCTACTAGAATTTTTATTTTATTTAGGTATTAACACCACCTAAATATAGTCCACCTTAATAACTTGGCCTAGAGGTTGTCAAAAACTTAGACATTATTATATTCACCCGCACCCAAATATTAGAGGTATAGGCGCCACCAATAATAGTCCGAATATCAATTAAGCCAGAAAACTATAGCATAGATGCAGGCTAACAAGCATGCAATCATCCATAAAGGGAAGCAAGTATGCATGTAGGCAAGCAGACCAGCATGCATGCATGCATGCAGGCAAGCAGTCAAGCATACATGCATTTAGTTTTGCTCTTCTCCTGCGTGAAGTGCAGTCCCACCGTTCATGCGTATCAAATCTCTGGCACCCACACTTGCTTTTGGAGCTTCAGCTTGTTGGTCGCTGGATTGTGAGCCAGGAGTGCTCTCCCTCCGCGCCTCTAGAATAGGGCAGACAAGTACCAAGGCGGAAAGACCACGGCAAGCACGCTATACCTATATTAAGAGTGCAAACTCCTAACATTTGATAAAACTACGCTAGCTTACAGCGTTAAGAATTTGCTTGACAAACACGCGCTTTGACGCAGTGTTTCGGTGGCTAAATTCGTTAAGCGCCGCGCCCGGCATGCATAGAGATGCGGGTACGAGTCACGCCTGAGACATGATTTTTAAATACCTACTGTTTTTAAAACTGTTACTGTTCGTTCGATTCGACTCTAAACTGAAATTGGCAAAAGTACCTATCATAAGTCAAGCTAGAAGGCACCTCATTTTTTTAATGGGGGCTATCGCTAGTGAATTTGCTACTAGTGTTGCGTGAGGTCCAATATCATTCACTTTGTACTGGTTTTAGCGGAATTTGTTGCATAAATTATAATTTCTTTAATTTACCTACTGGAAAGTGATCTCCTTCGTAAAATATCGCAAATATGGATTATTTGGCGATTAATGTGAACGCTTTTAAAGCGGAATTAAGCAAAAGTGCAAAAATAGGCGGCCTCAAGAGCAACTATTTCAGAAGTTAGTTTGTTGATATCAAGACAGTTATTTATAAACAATATAACCTTAATTAGATTCAAGATATAACACTTTGTTTCGGCGCCGATCGCCTTTAACAGCTATACCTCCGGACCTCAGTCTACAGTGGCGCCAACTGGTGAGCAAAGAAACGGTAGTCCCCATTACACTATTTTAATATGACAAATTTATTTTATGTATTTTTGACGGAAAAAAAGTACTGTTTGTTTCTACGATATTCATGAGATTCGATTTTTAAGTTTTATATGTCCTGAGGACGTGTAAAACTAAAAATCGATGTCATACAATTTTCGAAAATTGTATGACCACAATCCAATTCCAATTCAAAATTCGCCTAATTGAACACTATCGTAATTCGTTAAAATTTTTCAGTCCATCCCTAATTCCCTACCTAACCAAACTAACTAGTAACTACTATTTAACGGGGGAGTTTTTGGCGGGAGTTCGTGAGATACGTTTGGAGTCCGTTTATTTTATCGAATTCTTATTGTTTATAGTGATTTTTGGGTCGTAAAAGTGGTGTTATTTTGCGAAACAAAGTGTCGTGCGAGTGAACAATATACAGTTCGGTGAAATAACATGGTGTATGGGTCGTAACCAAGAAAAGTGGGCCGTGAATTTTGCGCGGGATCGCGAACAGTTCACCTCTTTCTTGGGGACGTCTCTACATTCCTTCAATCTTTCGACTGTCTCCAAAAACTCCATCGAAGCATTAAAACGTCTAACATCAACGTTTTAATGCAAAAATAAAGAAAATATTACTAAAGAATTGGCTGTATGGGCATAGTTCCCTTTGCCTACCCAGAATGGGTGAAGAAAACAACAACAACTTCTATTTAACTAACCTTACTTTTCAACACAGAACACTCTATACTTTTCAAAGTTTTTATTGATTGAGGGGTTTATTTTATTAGTTTTCGTTTTGTGCTACACAGTACACAGTATTTTCATTCTTCTGTGAACTCGAAGAGTTTTAAGCTGTAAGTATAGTAACAAAATAAGTCACAGTAATTGGTTAAGATAGGAGTAAACAACATAAAACTAATCAATACACTTTGTTACCCTAATAAATTTCCTTAGGATTATGTGTATACCATTATTCTAAGGTGTATATGTTACGGTAAATCTGATTAATTATTTTTTTAATTGTGAATTTTGGTAATATAATTTATTACAAGTTAGCTTATTAAAACATTATCTGATTAATTGAAAATTATTAATATTTTTACAAAATTATTAATAATAACCACATGTTTTGGTAAATGTGAATAAACGATCGAAATGTATTACTTTTAGTAGTAATTATTAATAATTCACGACACATATTGGTAAAAGTTATGAAATAAATAAAAACCCAATGTTTTTTGACCAGCAGGTATTTATTTATAATAAAGAAATTCGTGTTAGTTACACCACTTATAACTGGAGAACGGCTGGACGGATTTTTATAATTTTGGCGTTTTGGGATTTGTCTTTGTCGGGAATAGGATAATAACTAATAATCCCTCGAACGTGAGTTATTCCAGACACAATTGAAATCAACTGTTATAGTGGCACCCGAGTGCCTCCTGGGGGTTGAGGGATTACATTTAGAAAGTTAGTGTAAAAATAACATCTGAGGAACTGTTTTTCTTCATACATTTATCTAACCTCGCTGAACCTTGCCATATTTAATGACAATGACATTTTTAAGACATCAAAATCAAATAATAGGGGTTAAAGTATGAAATTGCCGATTATTTTCACACTTTTTATTTTTATTATAGCTCTTAAGTATACTCGTATTATTGCGTAATTCTTTTTGTGTTGTATCAAAAACTAAATAAAGTAACTTTTGACTAAAAAAAAATGCAATACTAGTTGCCTATTACTTCAAAGGAAGTCGTTGAAAAGACCCCTTACAATGTGTCAGCTGACCTTCTTGCTTCAATTAAGTATATTTGTATTATATACTTTGATTTTCAGAAATTTAAATACTATAATGCGTAGCTTTATAACCATCTAACTTTCACCTTTAATTGCATCGAAAACGATTCAGGCGTTTTAAAAAAAACTAAAAAATTGTTAGTATGGAAAAATGACTTTTCTCGATTTCGTCCATACAAAACGGCAATTTCATACTTTAACCCCTAACTATTCAAAGGCGATACGAAGATTGTGGTAATAATTTTCTAGAGTTATTTGATTCGGGTTTATACCATGTCATTAAAAAACTAGTGATAGTGACCATGAAAGTTTAAATCAATGGTAATAATTGTATACTTAATGATAATTATTAATTTGCAGTGAAAATGGCAGAAATGGGGTTATTTACAAGCAGTACAGCATTCTGTGTACGATGTGGTTCAATTTTGCCCCTCCTTGAAAAGTTTGGCTCTGTAAAGTGTTACACATGCAAGGCAGTTTATGAAGCTGGAAGTAAGTAAACAGAATTAAAAGGACTAATATATTTATGGTTTAAACTCTAATTTTGATAGATTTTATAGTGATGTATGCTGATTAATCTTGATGCTTTAACACTTAACAAAATTCTTTGTTAATACTTTTATTGATATTTTAGCAACTTAATTGCACTTATAATATCAGTATACATGAAAAATTTTGTCTCAGGCGGGACTCGAACCCACATCTCCTTTATCTTTTATCATAGTAGCTTTTGCGAGGAGATGCGATTAAGATTAATCAGCATACATCACTATAAAATCTATAAAAATGAGAGTTAATCCCTCGATCGTGAGTTATTCCAGACACAATTGAAATCAATTGTTATCGTGGCACCCTAGTGCCTCCTGGGGGTTGAGGGATTAAAAGTGGACACAGTAAATATTATGTCTTTTTAATGTAGAGTTAGTGTAAAATCAATGAGTACATACCAATTTTAGTTTTCTCTGAATTCAAATAATTTTAAAAAGTGATTATAAAAAAAAAAATTTAAAAGCTGTCATGTTGTAACCAAATAAAGGCTAACATATTTAGACTTGATTTTTTTTATTTTACTATTGTACCTACATAGAAAATACATATGATGCTCTAGTGGGAATTAAACCTAAATCTTTTTTCCCTAACATAGCGACTGCCCTTTCCAACTAGCTTCCAAGTAGGTACTACTACTTACTGTATATATTTTAATTTTTTTGTGCCACCAGTCAGCTAAAATGTTTTATATAACCTAGCAATTCAATTACTTAAAATACGATTTCAAAAGATATTAAACAGTGTTGTTTTACATTCACAGATTACAACAATATGAAATTCCAGTACACAATCAACTTTAATACAGCATCAATTATTCATAACAAGAATATTGTTAACATGGATGGACCGGAGGGGCCTGTTGTTGAGCGGAGGTGTCCCAAATGTGGCAACGATAGGATGTCGTATGCAACTCTCCAACTTCGGTCGGCTGATGAAGGCCAAACTGTGTTTTATACTTGTATATCTTGCAAGTGAGTACATTTTATTATACCTACTGATTGAAACTTTTATGCCTGCATAAAATTAAGAACTTACGGTTTCATTCATTCCTGGGAGCTACTCGGAGTCTCTCTTTCTGCCACACGATGGACCCGTCACCCGCACGGTGAAGCCACTTGAAAATTTGTCTCATGATAAAATTAAGATCAAGTTTGTGATCACAATGTGGTGTCAGTCTAAATTAGAACAGAACCACTACTTCTCTTCGAATTGATGTAAGGAAGTACTGCCAGAAGATTGTCAACCATTGTTATAAAAAAAAACTAGATAAGTACCCAAGTGACAAAAAAATGTCCTCACAAAATGAGCACCAACTGAATGTGAGGGAATTCTTTCAACTTCGTAGCATGTATGTAGATAAAGTTCAATTTGCTTTACGGTTGCATTAAAACATGCCATAAGAAAACTTGTATGAACTTCTATAAACTTCATTAGCCAATCATAGTAGTTTTAGCAAAATTTTTTGATGACTGATGAGAGGCTGTCTATTAGTCTATGATTTTTAAACCCTGGTATTATGTGGTATTATGTGGTAAGGTTATGTACTACCCCGCCCTTCCCGTCTAAGATCACGTAAGTAGGGCTATTTAGCGTTATTAGTTTGAATTTGAAATTTACAAATGACAACAACATGAATAGACATGAAATTTTATCTTCACTAGCCCCTCTATGCCTTTGTGATATTTGGTGATATTTCTTGGAACATCTACATGCCTGTTTCCAGCGGTGTACTACTGTAAGCTAATGTGGATGAAAAGACTACTTAAGAATTTTGTTTCTAATAAGTATAATGACAGACATGGATATCTGTTATGAATGGTTTACTTAGTCTGATGAATGATGAAAATACAACTTATAAACTTAGTCTATAATAAAATTAACATGTCTTTTATGAATTGTATTGTTTTTATTTTTCAGATACAAGGAGACTGAAAACTCTTGAAACTCCAGCTGTATCATCACCTAGGTTAATATTGTTTTATTATTGTAAATATTTGATAAATTATACAAATTCAAGAATATTACAGTACTTATTTAATATTGTCGCAAGTAGATAGATTGGTGCGGATGTACAGAATAAACTTACGTTATATAAGTAACATTGCAGTACAGTAACAGTGACAACAGTGGCTGGTAAGCGGTAGGTTGTGGTTTCCAGACCCATCAACAGAACATGGAAAAAGGTTAGAGAAAGGCTGTCATGCGCCATTTGCATGAGAACCACAGATCATATAAAGAAATAGGTATGAAATGGGGGCGAGGCGCGTGCGAATCCAATATGGGCAAACAGAACTATTGCACGCCGCGGCGAATTATGTAATGAAAACATCCATGTAACGATAATTGTATCGGAACAATATACATTGAAGGCTTAATACTAATTAGCTGTGTTGTGAGTACTATGCGACTGCGCAATGTATCGAGGTTTAATCAAAGCGTTCACTGCCCGACGTGTGCGTCGCGACCACACTTTGTAGCGACACACTAATTTGCACACACCAAATGACGCATTGTGTAAGCGAGTAAGTGGTAGCCGCTGTGATTGGGTCCATGTTTGTCTGCGCACCAATGAGCGTTGTAAATTGATATAGTGTGATCCTTATGCTTACAACAGTGTTATTGTAGTTGCGTTGCACACATAAATAATTCGGAGACACGGGTTCGCTAAGGTTTTACGAGTAATTTTATATCTCCTTCTTTATATGATCTGAGATGAGAACCGATGTCGCCGCTTGCGCCCTACTACACATAAACGAGTTTAAATATCGCTTTTTCACGTCGCGCGGCCAATAATGATAATGATTATATAAATGATAGGAACGTGTGGCTTTAAATTGCCCCAGTTCGCACTGGCATGTATCTTATGTAAACATACGAGGGCGGGTCAATAAGTCCGTGACTTTTTGAATTTCTGACCTCTTTACTGAAAAAGCAACACTACTCCTGTCAACAGGTATCTGTCAGTTGATTCCTATCAAAATTTGAACTTGCTGCGTCAGTTAGTTTGTGTTTGACAGCTATTTTTATCAGACTACCCAGTAATTTGAGGAAAAAATGGAAAAAGGTGAATTTCGTGTGCTTATTAAGCATTATTTTTTGCGAAAAAAAACCATTACCGAGACCAAGGCTAAGCTTGATAAATACTATGGGGACTCTGCACCATCGATTTCAATGGTAAAAAAGTGGTTTACTGAATTTTGTTGTGGCCGTAAAAGCACTGAAGATGCCGAACGTCCTGGACGCCCAGTTGAGGTCTCTACACCCGAAACAATCGAAAAAATTCACGATATGGTGTTGGCCGACCGAAGATTAAAAGTGCAAGAGATTGTGGAAGCCGTAGGGATCTCGCATGGCTCAGTGGTTTCAATTTTAAAAGATCAATTGGGCATGAGAAAGCTTTCCGCAAGATGGGTGCCGCGTTTGCTCACAGTCGACCACAAACGCAATCGTGTAACAACTTCACAGGAAGGTTTGGCGTTGTTTAATCGCAATATGGAGGAGTTTTTGCGCCGTTTTGTAACCGTGGACGAAACATGGATCCATCACAACACACCAGAGACCAAACAACAGTCAAAACAGTGGGTTTCTAAGGGTGAATCGGCGCCAAAGAAGGCCAAGGTGGGTTTGTCAGCCAATAAAGTTATGGCGACTGTTTTTTGGGATGCACGTGGGATAATCCACATTGACTACCTTCAAAAGGGAAGAACAATCAATGGGGAATATTATGCCAACTTATTGGACCGCTTCAATGACGATTTGAAAAAAAACCGACCTCATTTGGCCAAGAAAAAAGTTCTTTTCCACCAAGACAATGCAAGGGTGCACACATGTGCAGTTGCCATGGCAAAAATCCATGAATTGGGCTATGAATTGCTCCCTCATCCGCCCTATTCTCCAGATTTGGCTCCGAGTGACTACTTTTTGTTCCCAAACCTGAAGAAATGGCTTGATGGAAAAAGATTTGACTCCAATGATGAAGTCATCTCGCAAACAAAGGCCTATTTTGAGGACCTCGACAAATCATATTTTTTGGAAGGGATAAAAAAATTGGAGAAGCGTTGGACAAAGTGTATAGGGCTCAAGGGAGATTACGTTGAAAAATAAAATGATTTGTTTATCAAAAAATCTGTGTTTTATTCCAAAAGTCACGGACTTATTGACCCGCCCTCGTATTTATTTAAAAAGAGGCTGACAATAGTGACCGAGTTTCTTGCGCTGCTTCCTCTCGGCACTAGCCCACATTTGTCCCGAAGCAGTGGTAGGTTTAAATATTGCGACGTGTAAAAGCGCCTCCAGGGGCCTGTTTGCAGAAATAAAACAAATTTTACAAATTTTAATAGAGTCGCGTGTCGTTAAAAGAAACCAATCACAGCGCCATTTGCTCATAACCTCCGTGGCGCGCCTGCCTCGCCTACATCGCCTTCCAACCTTTTTCCATGTTCCGTGGTCCCACCTAAGGCAGCACAGTCTGTATTTACGTTTCAGAATTGAATTTTCCTGTATCAAATTACCTTTATAAATAACTCCTTATCCTAATCTTGTAAAGTAGACAGTAAAATACGAAAGTTGTTTGCCATAACGTACTATCTGTTACTCGACTTTAGCACTAGTCTAGTAGTACTTGTAGTTATTCTAGCAGTTGGTCTTTAGAATGTAAGAGTCTTCCTTAGATAGATAGATAACACTTTATTGCACAAAATAAAAGAAAACAAATAAATTAAGCGATCTCTACCAGACAACCTGTGGGTAGAGGAAATTTAGTTTTAGTAGAGTAGGGGTAGCACTGTGCAAGACAAGCGATGTATAACAGATACAATAACATACATGTTACTAAAATACAATACACATATACCTACATACCAATTCCTTCCTTAGAAAGTAACAGTCCTCTTTAGTGATAAATAAAGTATTAAATTGAACGGAACTTTTCTCGATAACTCAATGAACGCGTTATATGTGACCGTTCCCACTCTACCAGGCGCTTCCGTCGATGCTACGACGATGCCGTGGCCTTAGAGCTTCTTCCTCGAGATGCAAATGTATGCCACAGCTTTAGCATCTTCCTTTAGATGCAATATGCTAATTGCAATCACCTTTGAAACGCTTAGCAAGAAAGAAGCTGTTAATATATTATGTTATGTAGAACCTAGATAATATTTTTAAGAAGTCGCGCCAGTGTAGTAAAATCAGTTTTATTTCTGCAAATAGGCTACAAAAGGCGCTTTTACACGTCCCAATAGTTAAACCTACCACTACTTCGGGACAGGTCTGGGCTAGGCAGCATTTTTCAAATAAATGTTTACAAGAGGTTTATGCAAGTGCGAGCTTTTGAAGCCATACGATCCTATCATTTAAATAATCATTAATAGTGTAGTAGTAACGGCTTAGAAACATCCCACTGCAGGGCAAAGGCCTCTATCATTGAATTCAAGTTACCATAGCAATGATGGGTACAGACATAATCACCACGCCTGCCAAATGCGGGTTGGTGATCACAAACCCTAGCAATGTTCGAAACTTCGAAACTTTTTGCTGCTCGACCCGGGAATCGAACCCAGGACCCCGTGATCGTGACCCGGTATTGAAACCACGAGATCAATGGACCAACAGGCCTATTCTAATAGTGTAATAGCCTTTTTAATGACTTTGACCTATTATTTAAGTTTATGTACAGGGAGTTCAGCAATATGATGCGGTAATTTGTTGAAAGTACGAATGATTATATGGTTTTCCATGAACAAATTTCCCAGTTTTTTGCAATCTGAAACCTGGAACGGCAAGTTTATCTTTATTTCTAGTATTGAAATTGTGTACATCACTTTCTTAAGAAATAAACGAAGTTTCTTAAGGACGTAGATAATGTTTTTGAAAATGTGTTGAGAAGCCACTGTAAGTATATTAATCTCTTTGAAGAACTCTTATTTGTAAATACATTTGTTATTCGCGATGCTTGTTTTGGGCGTTTATAATCTAAATAGTCCCGAAGCAGTAGTAAGGCAGAATGTTGAGCGTATGTGTTAAATGCCTTTTTAGAAAAAATATTGTCATAACTCAGTAATTTTACGGGCTTAAGGCAGTGTTTCCTAAACATTATTCTGCCATAGCCCGGTAATTTTCACACTGCCCCTTTGTGACCCACTTTAAACTTTTAAACCTAAGCTGGTAAAACTTGGGTAAAATAATACACATTTATAAAGAAGTAGTAAATACAGGATGAAATTTTAACCACTTTCCAAAAATTTTGTAGGCGTTCAGTATGGTATTTAGAGCCCATCTATGAAATTGAAAATGTATATCAAGTTTTCTCCCGAAAATATTTTTCACAATATAAGTAGTCTTTAATTTTTACGTGCTAGGCCTGTTAAGGTATAAAGAGAAAATCAAAAACTTATGATTAGTATCGTAATGAATGAATGAGATGCGCATCGCGTAAAAAAAGTGTTGCTAGACTGCCCGTTTAAAAAAAAAAAAGATTTTTAGCGGACATTTTCTAAGTGTTTTATCTTGAGTTTTTTGTGCTGGGCTATACAAAAAAAATACGTCATTTGTTTTTTGTCTCGTAGATTGATATATTAGGGGTTAAAGTATGAAATTGCCGTTTTGTATGGATGAAATCGAGAAAAGTCATTTTTCCGTACTAACAATTTTTTAGTTATTTTTTTTAATAACGCCTCAACCGTTTTCGATGCAATTAAAGTGAAAGTTAGATGGTTATAAAGCTACGCATTATAGTATTTAAATTTCTGAAAATCAAAGTATATAATACAAATATACTTGAAGCAAGAAGGTCAGCTGACACATTGTAAGGGGTCTTTTCAACGACTTCCTTTGAAGTAATAGGCACTAATATTGCATTTTTTTTTAGTCAAAAGTTACTTTATTTAGTTTTTGATACAATACATAAAGAATTACGCAATAATATGACTATACTTAAGAGCTATAAACAAAATAAAAAGTGGGAAAATAATCGGCAATTTCATACTTTAACCCCTATTATTAAAATTTGGAAGGTGGTTAAAATTTCATCTTGTATGTTTTTTTATACTACATAATATTCTATTGATAATTGATATCACTAATTTTGTCACTAAACTTTAGTGCGAAGTATGGAGCTGCTGTTTATTTTCTCTAAAGAATCCTAGTTAGCGGAAAATTACGAAAGTTTTTGAAGAATATTTACGATGTTTCAATCGATAGTAGATATTATTTTTAAACAAGGCGGCAATGTTGTGACACAGTATTTTGTTTTTATGGCCGGGTACCGGGTTACGACTCGGCAAATGGGAAACGCTGGTGTAAGGTATAATAGCACCAGCTCTTCTCGTATCATGGTAATCGTAAAGACGATAAGGAGTCTTCTCTCCTTCATTGCCCAAACTTTGATCACCATACCGCCTGCCAAACGTGACGATAGTGGTTAAAATTTATTTCTGTAGAGGTCTGTGTCTGTGAATGGTTGAAAAATTTAAACGAACTGTAAAATAACTGAATTTATTTGTCCAGAGTGCTTTTAATAATACGCGCGCGCGCGATGTACCTTTGAATGTCGCAGGTGGCAGAGCTTCGATCGTTTTCTAATAAGTTTTTAATGAAATGCCATCTATGAATCTCTGCATAGTCAGCTTATTGGCCAAGTGAGACCTACATACACTGTACCGAGACAAATCCTTCAAAAAAGTTCAATCTATTTCATGGATTACAATAACGATGCTTCATTTATAATTAAATCGAGGGTAAATATTAGTTGTTCCATATATTTGGATAGCAGCTCATTTAATTAAGTACAGAGCAGCTGACTTTTTTTTTCTCAGTTTTCGACAAATGTATTTAATTTTTCCGACAAATCGTAGTAATTATTATTCTTTATTTTGTGAAGAAGTGTAGTGATTTGTTTCCATTCCTAATGTCTACTCTAAGTCTCTACTCCAGAACACATTCATCCCATCGGTTATGTTTTCAACGGCAAATATGTGGCCAGCCCACTGCCACTTATTCATACAAGGCTATAATTTCAAGTAATGTACGACTACTCCATGGCTCAGCTGTCTTATAGTAAATAACCGTATTATCCCGCTCTAAGTGAACCATCTGAATGACACACATCAAACGGAACCGTTCATTCACAACTCCAGGTTTCACCATCCCGTTTCACATTTGGCATGCGCTACCGACGAAGATTCTAAGCATTTTTTACTCGGCCGAGAGCAGGACGGGTGTATGCATCATATGTTTTTTGTTCTATGCTAGAGTGGGACAGTGAGGTTTTTTTTTTATAGTGGCCGCGGCGTCGAGATGAGACGGTAATTAATTTGATCATTCGGTGTATGTTGTGCCGTGGTTAGTGTGGTCCCATCGACGGTTGATGGTTCTCGATAAAAGTCTGATGACGCCGAGATGTGTATCATCGTGTGGTTTCTAATAGAGATGTCTGTGGTTGATTAAAGCGCGACAAATGGCGAAGGAGCCAATCAGTTTTAAGTACGCAAAGATAACGCTGTTTGATTGCGAGTTATGGTCATTGCTTCTATGGAATCATAAATAAATGTCATAGGTTTTGAAATAAACGGATGCTGTTATTTGTAATGATGATAAATAATAATAAATTTACTGGTTGATTTTGATAAGACAAAGAACTCGCTAACTGTATAAGTACATTGGGCTTTTTATTTAACTTAGTAGACCTAATCTTGGTCTTTCATCTCGAAAATATTGTTTTATTCACTTTTCGTCTAAATTATACCTAAAAGTTAGGGTCCTAAGTTCCTAAGTTCCTGTCGTTAAAAAGAATAAAACTTCAAACTGTAATCTTAAAGCTCCTAAATTTAGAAGGTACCTGATGACGATAGAAGCGCGTAATCATTTACAAAAGCAGACTTGTTTGCTGCGGATAAATAAGAAATTTTATCTGAAGAAATTAAATTCTAAATCTATATTAAGTTCTTACGTAAGTTCTTAAGATTTCTATACTTGCTGTCTAGTTTTCAATTAACAATATAAGTCCTCCCAACTCTATCGACATCCACATGTCTTAAGCTGTTACTGTAGAATCTCGCGCTAGAGATTCCAAGAAGCAGCAGCTCTATCGATGTCGATGCGACTTTCCACCTGTCACTAAACGCGGGGGCCGGGCGGCAGGTGCAGGCCAGACGCAGCGGCGCGCCAGTCTCCCGCGGCCATCGCTCCGACCGCACGTCGCAGAGCTAAGCGACCCCCAACTATCGACACGTGCAACGCGCAACCCTATTTTGTTGTTCTAATTTTTTAAAGTGCACAGTGGACTTGTGATTGCCGGGATTAACACCGCTGACAATTTCCGTAAGTAGTAATTCTTGTAAGAATCAAACAGAAATACAGATGTTTAACACAATAACGTGTTTCTATCATTCGCAACGGTGAAAATCGCCTCTTTTTGATGTTAACCGAAAAGTATGTTAGTGACACGGTGGATTCGTCCCGTACGGCTCCCATGAAAAAAGTTACCGAAATGACAGTCCAGAAGAAAGTTTTAGTGTGAACCGTTTGTTTTTCCGTGCGATTTTCCTGTCAGTGAAATGAGATTTTAATGATCTCGAGAGTTTTCACATTAGCTTTCAATGGGTATTTTAAGTGTGCATAATTAGTGTGTTTTTGTTAGAGAAAATACATGAGAGATAAGAGATAAGATAGCGTTACACAGAGAGTGGACGAAGGCGCTAAGAGCGGCATACAAAAGACATAAACGCGTCAGCGACGCATTCGTGATAAGTGCCGTGTTCGAGCGAGTTTCGAGCACGTTTTGTATGAGATTTTTAAACATGGGAATGACTACCGTGACTTGCTACTTCTACTGTCGTTTCTACATATGTACTTGTCTCTATAGGATAAGCGTTTAACAAAATAATGCGTGTACTACATTCCAATTTGAATTGTTAATAATAGTTTCGAGACTTCCAATTGTGTTCTGTGATAGATTCTTTATTGTATTTTAAATTGAATAGATTCATATACAAAGTTTAAAGATTAAATAATGGTGTAGATAATCCCGTTAACGATTGACATGTTTCGAATATATTTTTTTAATACATCGTAACTTCGGTATCAGAATATACTTGTACGAATTTATATATGTACTCAAAACACATGTAATTTAATCTAGATAAAACATTTTGTCTCTATCAACTTCCAATAATACAGATCTATACTTAAAACACATTATTTTTTTATTTAAGTTAGACACAGTCTTGCTTAAAAGTAAAACTTATTTTATATGTCATTATTTATTCAAAGTTTATCTAAAATTAATATTTATCATAACTTGTTACGAAGAAAGCAACATCTGTTTGCGATCATCTAAGGTGATATTTCACTTGAAACATGCTACATAGGAACCCTTATCAAATACATGCTATAGCTAGTTCAGCTATCTTTCAACGGAACGACAGTGTCAATGAATATTATTGCTATCATCTTATTTTTAATGTCGCCGAACTTATGTAAGATATCTTTAAAATATGAATATCATCGTACTCTTCGAAGTGCTCGTATGTCATTATGCGACCTTAGTTCCTCCAATGTTTAAAAGTTAGGTAAATAATATCAAAAACCACAACCAAGCCTAGTAATGGAGCCTATTCATTTGAAAAAATCAATATAGAAAAATGGTACTTGAGTAGTTTATTGGAATTGAAAATGTTTATATGCCATAGTATTCAGCACAAGTGAATAAAAGCTGACCACGCCTTTTGATATTATTTACTTAACACCTTGTTATAATAACCCAAGTTTAATCATGTCTCTAATATGTGTGATATAGCAGTTCGAGCTTTTGAAGCTTAAATAACTCTTGAACCCTTAACTTTCTGCTAGCGACTCTGAGAGCAGTCTCCTGCTTAGCGGTGGGTTGTGGATTCATGTCCTACCTAGAGCAGTCCAACGAGCTGCTAAGCGTCCTACACTGCGCTTGCCGATGCGTGGCAATAATTTATTTATTACTGTTATAATTATATTTATTCTCAATTAAATTATCTGAAACTCATGTTTATTGGATTAATTAATAATTTTTCGCAGCCATTGCGGCCTAGAATTCATTAATTGATCTAATTTAGTTTCTTTGCTAAGGATTCTTTTGTCTATCTGACGGAGAAGAGAGCTGTTTTATTGTTTGCTGGCCAAGCCAAGTTGTGTAATTATAATTTAAAATGTACAGATCAGCTTCATGTGTTTTAGCAATTGATCAAAAATTTTGCATTAACAGAATGCTAAATGAGCAATGCAAAGAGAATGCATCGAAATTATCTAGTTCAAAGTTTGCGAGGAATAAATAAGTTTAAAAAATCTTCTAATAGGCCTGGGCCCGGGAGGCGCTATTACACTTTCTAATATTTTATAAAACTACTTCAGGACATATTTGTAGGTTTATCATAATGGATTATGCTTGTAGTATTTATAACTCATTTAAGTAGTAACAGCGTAACAGTACATCACAATTAGATCCCTTACAGATACAAATCTCAGAACGTGAAATCGCATAAATGACTTGATAAAACGAGCGAAGTAATTAAACACAACTAAAAAGGTGTTAATTAAAATATCAGCTAATTAGGAGGATCTCCCGTTAGATGTTAAGGTTTGAAGCGTTATGTGTAAATACTCGTACGTATTTGGTTTGTTTAATAATTATGGTAAAATGACCCAACTGTGAACATTTACGATTTTGTTTCGTGTTTTATTGGAATTTTTGCGTTGCGTTGGACATTAGTTTTTACGAATACGGTCTATCTGTAAGTATTTTATCTAAATCATGCGTGTGGTTCCGGCACTTTAAGAGGATAGAAACCCCTTCTTTTAATATGGGCTTCGTATGAGCTTAGGCGACTAAAGGAGTACTGCCAAAAGAAGATGGGCTGCAGCGACTTTCGAACATTGGGCAAACTGCTGTCGCCTACTCGACTGCCACTTCAGAAGTGGACCTCAATGTTTAAGTCTTTCGTCACGTGTCTGCGGTTAGCGTAAAACACCAGCACATTGACCTACCCGTATGCCAAAAGTCCCCTATCGATTTTCAACTTCAAGTACAACGCATACAGATCAGTTTGAGTTAAGAAAATTCGAATTGATCTGGGTACTTATGTATTAGATGGTATTAGATAACAATAAGGGCTTCCGAATCTCTACACTACGAATTTTTACTGACGCAGGATCTGATACTGTTCATCTGTTGTTATCGGCCCAGCAAAAATATGGGTTCCTAAAGATTCCTTTTCTTTAATTTGTAAGTAAAAAAAATGAATAAAGTAGCCAAATTATTGAAGATTACTTTTATTGAATTCGTTTGTAAAAAATAATCACAAGTTATTAAAATTTGCACGTAAGGGCCTTTGGCATCCAGAAGTAAAAACTCAATAAGAAACTGAGCATCAAAACCTTGGTTTGTTGAAAATTGGCTTCAGTAAATAAACCTACAAGAATAAACATTCATATGTCTCTCTCCTACTCTCACATTTATAATTAATACTCCAACTTTTCTATACGACATTGTCATAATACTTCCGTATATTAAGAAAGATTTATATAGAATCTCTTTCAAAATTATATCTACAAAATCTCATATTTTTATCTTAAAAGAAAGCACAAAGTAAGAGTAAAATGTTCAAAAATTCTTCATAACGTCGCCACTTCGGATTACATTTGAAACACCGTTGCGTGTAGAAATGAATTAGTTTCAGACATCATTGTCTCGGATCTGAGTTTAGTTTTGAAATTAAATACCTTGGTGGTCTTGCGGTTTGGCGCGGGACCAGCGATTAAGTCAATCACGAACCGCAAATGTGCGGTAATCATGATGAATCTTAACATTTTTCAATATTATCCGCTAACTGTTTAAGTGTATGGTAGAAAAGTAAGCCTTAAGCTTGTTTTAATTGAAAAAAATCCAATGTGTTTTCTGTGAATGAGTTTTCTTCTAATTATTATACCTACTGATTCAGTTGTCAGAATTATAAATATATCAAATAATTGTATATATCTAATTTTAATTCTACGTCAAACTGTCCCTGTATCATCGCCATCAGCTTTCCAAAAGAAGTAATTAGCCATAATACCCTCGAGCTCAAAAGTCATCATGCACCGATTCTTATTTATTGTCTTACTTACGGATCTTTTGAATGTAGTTTTTTATTACTATGCAATACACACAATGTAGTTTGTTTTTATTTTCAACTGGCCTTTTACAGTTGGCCAATGATGTGAAATCTTAACTGCAAAATTACTTCTATCAAGTTGTACCTTGCTGTCAACTGTACTTTTGCGCATGCTATGGTCTATTTCCAAACAATACATCAGCATTACAATTCTAAAGCATCTTTGGTCACGAATTCACGACACTCCGAGAAGTGTCCGAGCAAAGCATGCTTTCTTTTCAAATTTATTTACATGAAAACAATACAATAGTCGTGACGTATGCAAATAGAACCATAATAAACATGTCCAAACAGTGTTTTAAAGTCCTCTTTGAACTCTCCATTTCACTAACATAAGTTGTTTCTATTGAATTTTGTAATAGATACACTTATCCGTAATATTTTTAGGGTTCCGTACCCAAAGGGTAAACACGGGACCCTATTACTAAGAATCCGCTGTCTGTCCGTTCATCTGTCTGTCTGCACCAGGCTGTATCTCAAGAACCGCGATAGCTAGACAGTTGAAATTTTCACAAAATACTTAGTTGTATTTTTACTTTAATAATAAATAATAAAATTAAAATAAAATGTTTTTACCTAGTCAATGGTACGGTACCCTAACTAAAACTTGAGGATATTGTATGCAGTCAAATGTATTTTTGTAAATTTATATGTCATACAATATTAAAAAAAGAGATTTTACGATTGATCAGCCTTAATTTCATAGAAACGGCTCATAATTTTTTTTATGCACGTTAAAATTTTAAATCCTAACTCTATAAGATAACCATAAGATAATATAGCAAAAAATACAATTAATTAAGCCTAAAAATAATTTTAATTTGTTTTAAGCTAGTTACGACAGTTCACTAACAACTCTGTTCTTAATGTTTATTGCAATAAACATCCTTTAGGACACAATAATTGGAGTTTATAAAAACATTTTAATACTTAAGCAATCATGTCAAAATGCTACACCCAGCTGGCTAATGAATGATCGTTAGCCAGGTAAATGTAGCAAAGTACGGCACAGGGCGAGTAAAAAATGTAACACTTAACCGAAGTAGGTTAACCGTAAATAAATTATAATTGGCTTTGTCTTGTTACGTTTCTTTCACGAGTTTCACGGCGAGTTAACATGGCGGATCGGATAATACTAACAGGGATCACTACTTTAACTATCCATTGTTAGGTAATGTTACTTTAAAATGTAAAAAAATAATTAATCTGAGACTTAAAACTGCAAAAATCCAATGCTATTAATTATCAATGTTATTGATGGTTTAAGTAATATATTTATATGGCTGCACCTAAGGGATAATATTGATGGCACTTATGGAATGATATCTATGTCTGAAATATTGCTAAGAACCATTCCCTACCAGTAAACTAGTATCCAAATAGTTGAACTAAGTAAATTATATTAAAACGTGTAAATAATTGTTAAATGAAATAGTATTAAGTTTATATGTTAAATTTTCGTAATACTAAAAAACCGACCACGCATGGCGATTATTGATTGTCTGGCACCGTTTTTTTTATCGTCTTGTACCTATACGCGTAAAAATTTCTTTTCAAATTTAAACCTATCAATTAATCAAATATAGCTTATATAAAACGGTGAAATCAGCATTGTTGTGATCCTATGTATTTGTTTTACTTAGATACAGACGATACTTATCAGACTCTACAATGGGGTATCTTAACGTTGTTGACACAAGTGCGTGATTGCAATAAAAATGTATAGCCCTATGTGCATGCCATAGTACAATAATCTTGTAATCATAATATCTAAATAATATTCTATGATTACAGGCAGGATTATGTTGTTGTGGACCCTACTAGATAATTTGCATCAATCCGCGTTTCTCTTGATGGGATCAGTAATTTTCTGTTCACGTTTTTCTCTCTGATCACTTTGAAACAACATCGCTCTATAAGTTTCAATAGTTTAATAATAAATTATAGTTTATTGCTGACAGTAGGGGAGACCGAGGTGAGTTGAAACAAAGGTGATTTGAAACAGAGCAGATTTCTCGGAACTTAAAACCGTTACAGAGTTGGCAACGTCGCTTCTTATTCACTTCCCTCCGCCCGCGGACGTGTCAGTTCACGTCGGTGGCGTAAGTCGTGCGGTTGTGGAGTTCTGCGTGCCATGTGACAAAAATCGTGAAAAGTAAGTTTTTAACGTTTTTTTACGATGCCTATATTGTGATTAGGATTTTGTATTTTAGCTTAAGTTATATATGTTTCGAAAGCTCAATATCTAAAGATTTATTATATATGTTTGGTTTAATTGATTTTTGTGTATTCGCTTCTTGGTTGTGGCTTAAATAAAAATTGGGAGATTTTTTCTTACTGAGGAGATTTGAAACAGGCTGTTTCAACTCTACTCGTTTTCAATTTTGTCTCAGACAGAAGTCAATAAATAACGGGCACAAGAAAACATTTGAGTTAATTTGTTTCAGAATGCCTACTGATTATAAAAGAAAGACTGACAGAGGTATGGCGAGTCGCAAAATATATGATCTCGCAGCAGAAGAAGTAACTTTGCGAGGGAAAACTTTTCGTGACGCTGCTTTCGAGTTACAACTTGAACCATACATCCCTCTACCTACAGGTATATTAAAAAAAACTGCTTATGATGAAAGGATAACTCTAATAATATGAAAAACTCCCGTGAAGGATGAACTAGCTGCAATTGAAGCAGCTAGAACAGCTAAAAAAAAGGTGAAAAAATCTAACTTTGAAGATATAAAAACAAGAAAAAGATCAAAACCAGGCACTAAAACTAAAAAGTTCAAAGTTGTCAAGAAACAAAGAGGAAACGAAGACAGTTCAGAAGAGGAAGAGTCCTTTTGCCTTTATCGTTTGGAGCCATATTCCAATAGCAGAGCCAAAGAAAAATGGGTGCAATGTCTGGAATGCCACCACTGGGCTCACGAATCTTGCTCTGCTGGGGAACTTTCTTATATTTGCCATTACTGCTTGTCGGATTGAGGTTTTTTATTTTCATAATATTTTTATTTTTGTCATTTGTGAGATTACTGTAAATTAAATATTTGAAGAAATATTGATAAAGACTGATTGTAATACTTATGAAACGATTGAACGTTAATAATTATTTTATGTCAAAGATTTAGAATGTAAAACATTTTGTTAATCTGACTGTTGTTTTAATTAATGTTACGAATAGGACGTTATGGTACTTTTAACCACTTTAGGAGTTGATTAATTGAATAAGACCTGTAGTTAATTACCTACTTAACTGATATATCAGTTCAAAATATTAATAAAAAAGTTTGTTTATTATTTGAAAAGTATAATTTTAATAAATACCATTAAATTATATCATCAATTTTATTTTAAAGCCCTTAATACTTTTCAAAAACCATATGTTTCAACTCTCCTCGGCCTCTGTTTCATCTTACCTCGGTATGAGGGGAGTTGAAACAAGTTGACTTGTAACGGTTAAGTCGATTTTTCACCACAATATTTAACGCTTGCAATTTTTTCATGTTAGTCATTCGCAAGTGCAAAGAATGACCTATCGATTGGTACTAATATCATACGATTTCTCTCTATAGTATTTCGTATATGAAACAAAATGTGAAAATTGTTTCAACTCCCCTCGGTCTCCCCTACATGGGTTCGTATAAAGCGAACCAACTCACAGCCATTTGTCGTAATTACAGTATAACCATAAATAAGGTTGAATGATAAATAACTAAAAAGAGATCACGTTGTTTGACCGCAAAGCTGGAAAGGCAAGTTAACTGACTTAAATTATCTGGACTTACCACAAACCCACGGTTTGACTAATATTTGGATTGGTAGGGCTTTTGACTTTCGGTGTGGTCGAGTGTTCTTGATCTCAATATAAATCGAGTCAACACATAGGCAGCCGCTTTGTACCATAGACAGATTACTTAGGTACGAAATTAATAGATAATCTTATTTTCTTATATAAATGTTCCAGCTGAAATTTTAGCATGATGTATAATGCGCATCAAGGATTGTTTTTATCTATTTATCCGCAACTGCAAAAAAAAAGCAATAAAAAACAAAAACCGTTCAATCATAATGTCCCACAGCGAAGCGTGGCAGGGAACAGCTAGTATTATACAGGATGAAATTTTAACCACTTTCCAAATTTTAATATATCAATCTACGAGACAAAAAATAAATGACGTATTTTTTCTTTTGGTATAGCCCAGTACAAAAATGTCAAGATAAAGCACTTAGAAAATGTCCGCAAAAAATCTAAAATTTTTGATACGGGCGCCTAGCATCACTTTTTTTTCGCGATTCACATCTCATTCATTCATTACGATACTTTTCATAAGTTTTTAATTTTCTCTTTACACCTTAACAGGCCGTAAAAAATGAAAACTATATTTCGAAAAATATTTTCGGGTGAAAGTTTGATTTACAGTTTTTACTTCATAAATGGGCTCTAAATATGATACTGAACGCCTATAAAAATTTTGGAACGTGGTTATAATTTCACTCTGTATATGTCACCGTAGAAATGTAAAATATGTCAGTTTACAAAACAACGCGTGAGATTATAAACTATCGTTGGGTTAGGTTAGGTTAGATTGTAATCCATCGACGTTCAATTATGAACTGACGAAGTCTACAACGGTGACATATATATTACTAGCGGACCCCGCGTACCACATGTATCGCCTCAAAACTAATTTTGACGTCTCAAATGTCATTGTCATCAAATATGGCGCGGTTGGATAAATTTATGACGAAGCATATCTTATATTTTTTTTTAACGTCATCTTATCAACGTTTTTATTATTTATTATCCTATTCCCGATAAAGACAAATCCAAAAACACAAAAATCATAAAAATCGATTCAGCCGTTCTCTAGTTTTAAGTAGTGTAACTAACACGACTTTGTTTTATATAATAAAAAAGATAATAGATTAAACTATGGGGGTTTCGATTAGCATCAAAAATATTTAATACTAACCTTAGGTTACCAATAACCAATAATATTATTCAAGCAAATGGTCTGTTTATGGCCATGTTTACCTAATTTTCTAGTAGCCAATATAATAATATGGTGAGGCAGGGAATAAGGGCTCTTTTAAACTTACATCTGGGTCACAAGTCCCAAACACCCCTAGTGAATCTATGGATGATGATAGAAAGTTTCGTTTTGTTAGACAAGCTAAACGGTAAAACCCATGGGTAGCTGCTAGTGTAGTAATAAAAAGGTCTAGCCATAAGCTTTAATTAACCTATTTAGATGCATGCAACAACACTTCTGATCGTAATGCGGTAAATTTTCCATAGTCTATTTTCTTATAAGCCCTTAAATTCACACATTCCTTTCATTGTTTCAAATTCACAAACTCAGAATAGTTCGTGGGCAGTTTAATCCATGTAATTTATTACAAATGCTCCTCAGTAACTACAATAATTCATTGAGATAAGTTAAATTTATGAACAATGCAGGGTTCGGCCGGGTCAACTGGTAACTGATTGATGGTGGTCTATGTTAGTGTTGTCAGCGATGTATCAAATATGGTCAGGTTTCCTCTATGATGAAGGTATTACGATATCATATTGCGTAAGTGTAATATTAATAAAGCTGAACGTTGACAATATTTGGTGTAGATCCTCTTGAGTAGCAGGCGAGGACTTACTCAAGAGGACACTTTTTAGAGTTCCGTACTCAAAGGGTAAAAACGGGACCCTATTACTAAGACTTCGCTGTCTGTCCGTCTGTCCGTCGCTCTGTCACCAGGCTGTATCTCAAGAGCCGCGATAGCTAGACAGTTGAAATTTTCACAAATTATGTATTTCTGTTACCGCAATACCAACAAATACTAAAAACAAAATAAAATAAATATTTAAGGGGGTCCCATACAAAAAACGTTTTTTTGCCGTTTTGGTACGGAACCCTTCGTGCGCGAGTCCGACTCGCACTTGGCCGGTTTTATTTATTTTAATTGGCTTGTGTTTGTCGTAAGATGAAAATATGTCACGTCAGATACTTGAAATCCTTGAAGAAGAGCTAAAACCTTGTTTTATGGAAACATTAACTACCGAGATATATCTACTTCAAATGATAATTGCTTAAAAAGAGTAACAACAACTTTGTGCAACGTTCACAGGATCAATTTATTTAGGTATACATCATTTTAACCCCTTCTGTTCCTGTTGTCGTATGGTTTTGACCTATTATTTATTATTTTATATATTGAACCAATCACAGCGCTAATTTACAAGCATTTGTTCATAACCTCTGTGGCGCGCCTGCCCCGCCTTCATCGCCCTTCTAACCTTTTTCCATGTTCTGTGGTCTGAATATTGTAATAAAATAGACATTTATAACTATATATTTGAAATTTCGAAACTTCGAAACTTCTAAACGCATTTTAAGAGTCGCTGAAATCTTCTAACGTGGACACATTAATGTGGGCGTACTACTGATAAGGTTCAATCTGACGTCTATCAATTATCTAGGTAAATTTTCTTACTTACGTTAACGTTATTGTTAATATATTTTTGTTTTTAATAAAATTTTATAAAGGTATGTGCTTTAGCGATACGTCAAATGATAGCGTTATTCATATCTTTCAATAAATTAGCACCATATATATAGAAAATAACGTCTTCAATTTCTTACTATTAATTGGGCATCCATAACAATAGTCTTATTGATCATCGCCCACATCAGTCCTCTGTTGGGCATAGGCCTCTCCAGCGTGTGGACTTACGGCCAGTCCCAATAATCTATCTATCTTCACTTTTGGAATATCGGAGATAGAAAACATCTCCTGTCTCTGATTTTGCCGTCCAGAGAAACAAAGACAAAAGTTGTTTTCTATCTCCGATATGCCAAACCTGAAGATAGGTAGGTAATTGGGACCGGCCGTTAGTAGGCAGGTTGCTTATCGCAAGCTTAGCCAGTGAAAAGAAAGACAATTTTCCCCGCCCTTTTAAGACCACCGTAGAAAGAGAAGCGATGATGCTCTTCCAATTTTATGCCGGCATTTGCATGCCGAAAGTACTTGTATAATATTTTAATTAGTTAACTACCAATTAATTTACAAATACGTCACAAACAAGTGTTGTACATGTTAAGGAAAATAATGTTTTTGTTACTCAGTCAAGTCGCTCTGTAATGGAATCCCCTTTTAGGCTTGTGCTACACAGTTGGATGCTGTAGTGTTTTGCAAAACTTGCACCAGCAAGGCTATAATATGTACGGATATATTAGGGGTTAAAGTATGAAATTGCCGTTTTGTATGGACGAAATCGAGAAAAGTCATTTTTCCATACTAACAATTTTTTAGTTTTTTTAAAAACGCCTGAACCGTTTTCGATGCAATTAAAGGTGAAAGTTAGATGGTTATAAAGCTACGCATTATAGTATTTAAATTTCTGAAAATCAAAGTATGTAATACAAATATACTTAATTGAAGCAAGAAGGTCAGCTGACACATTGTAAGGGGTCTTTTCAACGACTTCCTTTGAAGTAATAGGCACTAGTATTGCATTTTTTTTAGTCAAAAGTTACTTTATTTAGTTTTTGATACAATACAAAAGGAATTACGCAATAATATGACTATACTTAAGAGCTAAAAACAAAATAAAAAGTGGGAAAATAATCGGCAATTTCATACTTTAACCCCTATTATTATAGCCTGAATAAAACTATCTCGTTCTTTTGTTTAATATTCCTCTTTTTTTTCCCATTTCGCTAATGTTTTAAGTCAGTGTATTTAAAGATTTTTTTAGTAATAAAAAACGAATAAAAAAAACAAATTTGTGTAAAGGCTTAGGTACAATTCCTAATATTTAAATTTTTTTACTGCTTTAGGTGTGACGAGTGGGACTTTTACCTACAACATTTTAAAGTCCTACCTACAGCAGTTAAAATTCTTAAGCAAAGAATAAGCAGTATAATATTATTTGAGCTACACTGTAATTTAATTCCTTGAAAAACGATCAAAGCAGACTAACTTTTGTTTTATGTTGGACTTAGGTCGACAAACTAATTGAAACTTGTAGTGACTAATAAATTGTACTTCTGACACATGTGGTCGCAGTAGGTACAGCATATTTTTGTGGTCATAATATTAGTACCTGTGTATTTTTACTCTTACCAGGGGTCAAAAGGGTCTATTGTTTATGGTAGAACGTGGCTTTGGTAGCCAGAGGTGTTGGTTTTAGTATTTCTTTCTACAATACAATGCTTCAGAGCTTCATGTACCTAATAAAACAGTTTAATGTACACTCAAGGAAGATAATTGTAAAAATATATTTATTTTGTTATACATAATATCCTTATGTTTCTAAACTTCTTTAATTACTAATATTATGAATGCGAAAGTTTGGACGTTTGTTAATCAAACACGGGTCTAGATAGCTTATCATATAGGCTTCTTATTTACTGAAAAAAAATGACAGTACCTGTGGGATTGAATCCAATATTAAAAGCGAAAGCGTACAAAGCCGCGCAACAGTAAGTATAGAAAACAAAATAAAGTTGCACTTTTGTTTCTGTTTGATCTTATAATGGCTTAGAGGTATTTAGAAAGCACGTCAAAAATTTACAAATTCCATTGAAAAATTCTGTAAAATTAATTGGTTGTAACGTAAAAAGCACATGATATAATTTTACTTTTAATCATGAAATAGAACTAGTCAGCATTTGCAACGTGCAACTATGGAACCCTACACAAAGCTTAGCTGACAGCCCTTGACCGTTTTCAACTATCTTCCCGAGTTAATCCAATAGTAAACACAGGTTCTCCAGAAGGAGGGATTGCAACGATCGTTATTCTTGGCAGGCAGATAGGCGAGTTTAACCAATGCAATGGTAGAGAGAATATGCTTCGCCCGTCTTCTTTAAGTAGTATCTTCGACTCGAACTCGGCGACAAGAAGAGGTGCTGCCATCACCTGGGCCCCAATTCCGCGAATTTACTAATGGCTCATTCGCAATTGTATATTTTGACACATTTTTTTATGGTAGTAATGTCAAAATATACGATTGAGATGCAATTGCGATTCTATTGAGCCATTTGTAAATTAGCGGAATTGGGCCCTGGTCCACACGGCACACATAGTAACATCACTAAAAGAATATTTGATCTAACAGCGACCAGTTTTCATTAATTATGTGTAACGTAATTATAGATATGGAAATGAATTATCAAATGAATATAGATTCCAGATAAACCATTTCATTTGGAATTATCGACGCCCTTCGTGAATTAAGATAACACGTGACGAAAGCTCGGTTTTAAGTGGTTATGGTAATTATGATAAAGTTTTACCAAGTATGGATTGCTACCTAGTTATCGATCTTTTTATAATTATGCTGATATCCCGATGTTGGTTCTTCATATGCTAACATTTAATATACTCTGCATTTTATTTTTAATTGACCAAAAGAGGAGTTACTCTATTCGGCACGTATGTTTTATCTATGACCACGTATTTATAATTTTGGGTATGATCGATTGGGAAAATTTTTGGTCGAGTCGAGTACGAACAAAGTTTGTGCCATTTAAGGGGTAGGAAAACTATAACAAGGGATCAAAATTGGTGTCTTTTTTCAAGCTTTTCGTCAGTTCAGTTTATTGAAAGGGAAATTTTTGTTCCTCCATGTCTAGTATAGTCCCACAAGGATTAGATTTCAAAAATAAAAATAACAATAATCTTACAAGCCGATGGGGCAATAAAATGTTTATCGACATTAAAATCACACGATTTGACATTTTTATCGATCGTAATCGAAACGCGGCTTACATTTTAATCGTAATCCGAACTCTCACTCGCTGTTACAGTAAAAATGTCCGGCTTACTGGCGAGCTAGCGGAATTCCATAAAATCATTATTAATTTATTAATGTATACAACGCGCTCTCTCCGGTTTATGGAGCTTACGCATCGGTGCGCAGGCGCAGATCGGAGGCGTGTGCCGTATCCTCCTGCTAGGGTTGTCACATTTTGGTTACCATTACTCACAATCAGTAGTATAAAACAAAATAGATTCTCTCCGTCTGTAACTCCGAACACTTAGATCTAATTAACTACCCAACAGTGTTTTATACCGTTTTCAACAATAGGTCTCTATTGAATCACTCTTGATTCAAGGGAATGGTTTATACATGTAATTTATTATCATTTTGTGGTGATACAATGCAGGTAACATTGCACCCGTTGTGATTTCGTTACTACGTGGCGTACTATCTTAACAGTAATAATAATAACAGTACTACATTTGTAACTAAAAAATACACAGAAATCTATGTTTAACAACTGTGATGGGTGTGCGCCATTTTTTGTTATACGTTAAAACATGCGACCATCTAAAAATGCGGCTTCAACGATCTTCTCGTAAAATCAAATAAATAGGTAATTTTGTGTTCAATCACAAAGTCATTTTGCAAAAATACCTATCTACAACTGTGTGGGATCCATTTTATCACTAACTACATAAAATAATAATACGTACATTAGTATGTGACTTTGAAATGGGCCAGCCTTGATTTTCTCGTATCATCACGCAAATTCTGTTTTCATTAGTGGCATTCACGAGTTTTCTAGTAGGGGTGTCAACCCTACGTTTGGCTAAAATGATGTTTCTGATAACGTCAATTGGAGTTACGTTTAACGGTGGTCTAGTAACAGATTTGGTGGGCTGAGGGGCCGTGTTGAATGGATTAGCGCGGTAAATGCCAAATATGATCGCTTCTATTCAGGGGCCAGGGCCGATACGGCGTTAGCGTTACTATTTTATCTTGATCTTTCACTAGTGCTTTTGTGTAATGTTTTGGCTAGAGTACTTATCTTATGATTAATACATTTTAAAAGATATGCGTAATGTGTACTAGTAGTAAATTTCATATATGAGTTCTTTAGTCTTTTCCTTGTCAATAGTTGCATGATCTATTACAGCCGCCAAAATTAAATTTTCGTAAATCAGTTACATAATTAAATTCTTCAACCGTATCTATTATTGCTCGTTAAAAGTGATCACGACCCTTATACAGATATCTTTATTATTCTATAGACTACTTTCTTGAATACTGTTATTCTTGGCGCCATCTATTCAAGTCTAGTCGACCTGTTATGGCACTTTTGACGTTTGCCGCACGCCCACGAGTTCCGTAAATATTGACAGCTAAAAGTCAATTGCCATACTTTGCTCTTCAAGATAAAGCAAAAGTTATGTGGAGTGACGAAACGAAATGACAAATAAAAAAACTTAAAAACATGTAAAAGTAATCGAATACTATTATCATATTATTATCATATTACCAAATATCGGAATTAGTTTATCTTTTGGCAAACACAGGCTCCAAAAAGAGCTGAAATATGTTGTACCTATTTTAATTTAATATTATTTTTTAATTATATTTTTTATATTTTTCATTGCTTAACTAGAATGATCATTTAATAAACATTATGCTTATTCAATCCTTTATAATTTATCTCATAATAAAGTATGAAATTCTATTATTCATAGAAGGCAAAAAAAAACCGAATTAAGTTAGGTGAAAATAACACCTGAAATATAGTAGAACTAAAATTAGAAAGGAAGATGGTGGTCATGAAATTTAAAAAATATAAAACGTGCAGCAATTATAAAAGGTATACACTGGTGTTGGCGACAGATTTGGCAGCCCTGATGTCAAACAACTGAATATCAACTATTTGGTAGCAACTTATTAACTCGCGAAATCTGTAAATACTTTTACGATAACCTATTTGTTATCTATTTAAAAAGGTTTGCAACAAATAGGTACTTGCCAGTAAAAAGGCTTTTAAAACAAATTGATATAAAAATATATCAGCATACTTATCTTACTGAAATAGCATAAGAACATTCTTGACTTTTCCTAGTGCTAACATTGTGGGTCCACATACCACATGACGACTCTGTTTCTAATACCATGTTTTCTAGATCATACTACGTAGTTAGTTCATACTGTCTTGGTTGATTGCCAGTTCTATGGGCAAAATACACATTAGACTAGTCTCTAAACATACAGTCCTATTCATTCCGTTAGCGCTAAGTAGGTAAAACACTTTGAATCGAAACGATAGTGTGTTCAACATAATTTATTTTTCTATTAACGATTAAATTTCGATGTCAAATGTAAATATAGTTTTAAAGTCAATAAATAACTTACGTAAGAAACGTATTGCTAAATTATGCAAACAAGAAACATAAATATAAACAGTGAAAATGTATGGTGACAAGACGACAAATATATTTGGGAACGAAGTCAATGTGAGAGTATTTTTGTCAAACTTTGGTTATGTTAATAATAATTTAATTTGGCGTCTTATTCGCAATGTGTCGAAATGTAAAAAAATGTAATCTTATAAGATGAAAAAAATCTCGTATGCTAATTGACACGACATTACGAGAATTTTAGCATCTTATGACATGCTGCTTTTAAAATATCTAGAAGGATCTTTACCCCACTAAGAATAGTAATTTACAAGCTTTTCTTTTTTAAAGAGAGAAGTCTTAATCAAAGTTCATATAGGCAGCCAGACAGTGCCTAATTGATTAAACAAACATGCGCTGTCTTCAAAATAGAAATATCGGTAAAAATACACTACGCGCGACATGTAAACTGCTAATGAAGCGTTTGTAGTTAAAGCAAATTGTCTTTGGCACAAGAAAATGAATTTCGTGCGCGAGAGTGCCATCTCCAGCAACACACGCGAGCTGCGTTGCGCGAGCGCAACAAATGTACCGTAATGTGTACACACGCGCGTGTGTGTGTACGGTAACATGAGAACCTATAGACCTGGCCGAATATACGAGCCTGTCATTGCAATGTCAATATAATGGCAATCGCGCTATGTTATTGATATTAAAGTTTTCAGTGGTGTTTGTGAGTCGGCTATTATGTGTACGAATTTATCGTATGGATTTGATTCGAATTGCTGATTTAAATGTCTGTCGAAATGGTGTCTTGTTGTTTTGTAAGAACATATTGTATGTAATCAGACCATTGCCAACTGTCCAATTCATGAGTTTCAATTAGGTACTCAAATATCGAAGCCAAATTATGCATATACACATTTTATCGCAATAAAAGCTTGCAATCTTTATATTTAATTTGTAAAAGTAATTCAGGGTTGTGTTACAAAATTTCTAAAAAGAATATCACTTCAATAAGTATCTAGATAACTTAGGAATAACTGACGAATATTATAGACCAAGCCGTGTCTATACAATGTTAGATCTGCCGGCCAGCGAAGCACAACATTTGAAATTAAAAATATAACGGACGCGCGATCTCTTATAAACAATTGTTCCGATTTTCTCGGAAATTAATGCAACATCGCTCTCATTATCCAACAGTGGAGCGCTTTATGATAAGTATACCCAGTGATGGACAGGCAAGTATACGTAGTTACACCTGCTCTAAATCATTGGGTATAAAGCCGAGCGCACACCCGCTTCATCATTTACAAATCACCTAATTTTTATATCTTGTTGCACGATATTATGCTTAGGCACCTGATCGTGCTACTGTTAATTGTGTGCTAACTATTATTTTAGTCAAACCTATGATTTATGACGAAACTATGACTACACAGAATTAACAGTAAAGTAACATTTTTGAAATACAATTTTTCAGGCAGAAAAGATATATAAATAAATACAGATATGAAAAAAAATTAACATCTAAGTCGCAAATCCCAGGCACTAAACTAACCCGAGTACCTTTTTTGGCAACTAATTGGACTTGAATGATTTCATGGATGCTAAACGGTACTATACGGTACTACGTATTACGAAATGAAACTTTTAGCACTAGCAACTAGCAACTGCACTAGGCATCTGTATTATATCGTGGAGTTACGTCAAAATCTAATAAAAACGGAAAAATAGTAAGCGATACATTTGCATTACGCGCTTTATAATTACCTAATAAAAAACTGAATCATTTCAAAAATCTTATATCCTGTAATGTAAATTTTTTTACAAATTGTATGTTTTTGCACCAATGGTTGTGTATTCTCAGCCTAAACTAATTTGCATTTTTCACGGCCAGACATTTAGGCCTTCAAAGATAACGATCGGCGCTCCGTCTAGAGTTTCCAGTGTTGCTAATAGTATGTACAGTTATGAACGTCGGCTTTTTCATTCAAGTTCCGAGATCTGCTTCCCTGGATAGACCTTTAATCATCATTACTGTTCCTCATAAACAATGATTATTGTGTTTCGTAATACTCATGACATTTACGATGAATGAAATGCTTTACATTTATGTTAATGTCAACATAATTAAGCTTTTTATTTGGTGCATACATTGATCTTTAAATGAGCATAGTTTCGATAAGAGATTCAGTAAAATCTCATGAGTTGCACATGAGGACTGTGCCTCGAAACATAATTATTGAAGCAACTCCCGAAACAATAACAATCGCATGACAAGCCAAACATTTGCCTTTTTTCGAGGACACGCATGAATAATTTATTAATTCTGTACGACCACCTAACTGTAAAGATGACAATGCTGAGATCAATACGACTACTGTCCGGACCAGTATTCATTTTGTTCGATTTATTGACGCAGACATAAATAATGTGACTGCAGAACTCGACTGTATAAAAGAACCGGCGAATTAAAGAGCCAGTAGTAAATATTCTGTGTCTACGACTTAATTTTTGCAACATGTGGCAGAAACTTAAAGGCGTCTTTGTCTTACTATTATATCTATGCTGCATGGAAGTACTACAAAATTGAAATTGATTGAAGTCAAAAAACTTTTAAAGTAAATAAATGTTTTAGCACTATGCCAATGCCAATATTGCCAATCTGCAAGTTTTAGGCTAT
Organism: Anania crocealis; assembly: GCA_949315895.1. Lineage (NCBI taxonomy): Eukaryota > Metazoa > Arthropoda > Insecta > Lepidoptera > Crambidae > Anania > Anania crocealis. The sequence goes on from OX438863.1 coordinate 15,837,307, forward strand.
ACACAATACAATGGAATAGTTAGAAAAAAAATATTTTTGTCTATTAGTCTAGATTTAAATGTGGTGTATTACGAATGAAAATCATAATAACATCAACAAACATTTCAGCTTATCATAGGCCTATTGTTACATAAACTTTCGTATTGGTTTCTTAAGTTAAATCCGATCGATCATATATACTAAATGTGTATCTTAGGCTTTAAAGAATTGTGATGTGTTATCAACCGTTTCTAGGTGGTCATTTATTTCTGTAATGTCGCCATCATTCTTTGGCGATATGTCTATTCGCTTTGTTATATGTAGGTATACCGTTAATCGATACTTCTAATACAATATTGTATTATTGATGTGGTGGTTTTATACTGTTGTGATTTCGATACAAGATTAATGGAACAAAATAATGTATTTTAGCTTTTGAAAACCTGTAATAAATGTTACTCAAAAAGATTTCAATAGAATATTATTTTGAAAAAATTAAAGATAAATTGTGATAGTAACCTCTCTTTTTGGTAAAATTTTTCGACAACGTTATTAGAAAGACGCACTACTTGTTATTTAAACTAAAGAACGTAGTTGACTATAAATGCTTATCTTTATGGCAACCACATAAACCAATTATAAAGTGTAAACAATTTGTCTATTGTAACAAGACCTTCAATCTTCGTCCAGCGACGAAATATGTTGAGCCGATGGGGAGGAGGTACACGGGTCATAAAAACTGGTAATTGCACATGATTATATGTTCGTAGACTAGTTCTGATGCGAGCTGTGAGGGATTTAAGTTTCGGATCTACATATTATTATGGATATCCGTTCATTTCATTCATCGTCGTTCGTCGTCGTTGATTTTGGTTGCTTATGCAGATAACAACCAAAATCAACGATATATGAAAACTATGTTTTTTATAAGAAGTCGTTTTAAGAAATGTGTGTTAAAAATCTATCTAAACATAAAATCTATATCGTGTAATAAATTACATTTTGATTTGAAATTGCAAATATTACACAAATATTACCGAACCGTTTATATTTTAATTTTAACGCGTGCGGCAACACCCCTATACGCTACTTAGTTTATAATAGGATTGTCATCATTAGTGTAGGATTAAAGAACTCGCTGCCATAACTATTCTATGGATAAAAAAAGTGTTACAATTTTAACAATGGAATGTGTACAATGTTTTTGGCATTCTGATTAGATAGTTAAAATCTTTTTTTTCTCAAATATCCGATAGATTCTCTGATAATTAAACTCGTCCCTATTCTGAAGTGTCTTACACACCCACACAGTCCAGTCGTTTGATTAGGAATTGCTGAATCAGTGGAAGACGTGTGGGCTATTAAACGTTTTAATTCTAAGAGCACTGCAAACATTTCGCAGCTGTACGGTTTGTTTTAATGATCGGAAACTTATCAAGTGCGAAAAAGTGTTATTTGAGGTTGATAATGGTCGTGTTTTTAAATTTGCTAATGTATATTTTTTATTTCAAGGGAACACTTTTTAGACAGTGATTTTGCGTTTGTTTGTACGGTAGACTACAGCATGAATTACATAACCTGTACCTGCAACTTATGTGAAAGAGACTGTATTTAGCGATTAAACCGCCAACGAAATACACACATTTTTCTACAAATAGATAAATAAAATAAATAAATAAATAAATATTTAAGACATGCCACTCTGGGCCACACAGAGCCATCTAGTCCCAAATTAAGGTAGTATTAAGTACCCTGTCGTATGGGGTACTAGACAACCGATAAACTTACTTATATACATTTTTTTTTTTTTGTAAATACATACTTATAATACATAGAAAACACCCAGACCAGTACAAACAGACATGTTCATGCACACAAATATTTGTACTGTGCGGGGATCGAACCCGCGACCCATGGCTCAGAAGCAGCGTTAACTACCGCTGATCCAAATGGTCGTCGAAAGTTAATAATAATAGTTAAAGAAAAGATAATAATAGTTATTTTTTATTTATTTATTTATCTACCATTATAAAAAGACTAATTAAACAATTATATATATCTAAGATAGCACCTAAAACCACTGAGGTTTGTGTTGGAGGTATCAGGAGCTTACAATAAATTAATTAACTATAGTAAAAAAAAATATATAGAAATATTGAAGTAAAATAATTATTTTGGTCTATGGTCACTGTAAAATTTATACAAAGTTGTAATGGTAACTAATTATATCTATATGCAAAGCATTTACAAATCTGTACTTCTGACACTGATATATTAGTATTTATTGTGTCCAATATTACCTATATGTATTGAAAATATAAATGAATTTGAAGATTTATTCGGTACACAAACTTGTGCCATCTGCAAATAATATCAAATCTTCAATAAGAAATCCTTTGGTAGATTATCATTATTAATAATTACCTGATTCCGATGAATCAACTAAAAAGTGCATTGTAAGTTCACTTCTACCGCAAAAGCTCTTTGAAGCCGGCAAAAGATACACCACTAATTCAGATAAATGAAATCGTAGATGGAATAGATCGAACGGCGTGTCTTACAATTAAAGTACGCTTTACCAAGCGGCATAAAGATTAATTGAGATAACGTTACAAAATATTAATTATACCACGCTTATCTCACCAATACAAGTGGAATACGCTGATACTCATTGTATAAAAAGATAATATCTTTAAGATTGAGTGTGTGAGGTCATATGCCTTTATTGATATAGCCCATAATGAAATTTTATTATTGTAATTTGAACCAATGAAAGCGTTTCGCGATTATTATATTAGCCTAATTGTCCAGGTGGTTATTTTGCTCAGTGATTTTAATTCCATTATTGATCCACTAATGTAATGTATTATACAGATAATATACGGTATTTTGAAGCATGTAAGTCATCTCTACCGATTTAAAACTAAATGAAATGTCTGTCTGTTAGATTCAAAGTCATAATTTAAGTGATATTTCTGTAATTGCTATTTTCTATGGGATAGGATCAAAACAATTGTTCAGATTCCTAAAATGTACAGCTTTTGGAGTTCATAAGATGCCTCATTGTTTATCTATGCTATTCTTAGTGATCTTATTCCAACTAATTGGAAATTGGGAGAAATTGTTATACTTCGTTTCATAATTAGTGTTAACATGAACGTAAAATTATCTGTATATCTATCATTGGCATCTGAATTATTCGTTTAAGATGTTTGATAAATCGACTAAACTTCAATTTCCCAGTTAACAAATCGATCCTTGTATGTTACCTACCTGCTTGTAATTGATGATATTGTTTGTTTGGACCATAGATTTAATACAGCAGTATATTATATCTATGGTTTGGACGCTCTTTTAGATTTTGCCGAATATAAGATCTGCGAATTTAAAGTACGAGTATAATTAGAAAATGCCGCTCTTATGATAAGCACATCAAAGTATGATTTTCTACGATGTGATATGAATTCGGTTTTAGAATAACAACATTTTACACAAATAAAAAAATATGTATAGCCGATGTAACCTTAAGTATAAAGCTTAATGGCAGTAGATAATTAAAGTTAGTTACAAAAAATAAAAAATACTTGTAAACAGCATCACATACATTGATCTTACCCCAAAGTAAGCATAGTAAGTAACTATTTTTTTTTTAAATTAGTTTCAACGAAAGTACCTCAAACAGCCAGACCAGAGAAACAATAGAAAAATACTTTTTCATATACATTTTTAGGACCTTGGAGCAGACGATACCTTAAAAACCGGTGTGTACCTACACCACCCCAACACAGAGGTCGTCGTAGTCTACTCGTATAGGAGCTATCTATCTATCTTCTGATCTTCATAAAAATAGAATTGCTGTTATTTTTATGGCCTTGTTTATAAGTGTTATGCTTTCCAAGGAAACAAACTTACGAGTAATTGTGGACGACATGTTGCCTTTAACTGCAGACCATCTTCTACTTTTATAGGTTCCTGGTAGTGAATAAAAAGAACGTTTTTTAAAGCCGAGGATACACTAGATTATCAATGCGATACTTTGCTCAGTGAGTGCACTGCGTCGGTTGAATATGGCCTGGTAAGATCTCATCCAATACTTTATTCAACTTTTAAATGTTGCCATGATTATAAAGTAATTTAGCGGCATTGTCTTAGAATGATTTGACTCTAGACGACTTTCTTAAAGTTCGTACCTTTTTGCCCATAGTATTACCTTTTTGACTTAAGTGACTATCATTCGCATTTATTAGTGATAGATAATAGAGCAGTAGTTCAGTGGTCGAATTTGCCTCTCGTCTTTTGTAAGTTATGAGTATGAGAACTGCGCAGCGGTATGGGAAAACTTTGTGAGAACACTTGCACATTTCAATGTAGCTCTTTGGAAAAATATTTGGTAGGTTAGAGCATTACTGAAAACTATCAAAATTATAACATTTCATTTGTTTAAATTGAAAAAATTAGATTTATATACCCCGACCAAGAATAGGAGAAATCGCTTATAGGAAAATACCCAGAGATATAGTGTCTTTTCGTTTCTCTAACTACCACATACCCAACATTGTGTGCTTAGCTTAAAAGGAGATGCTATCGATGTAAGAATCTAGGCTCCATCTACCGGAAACCATGTCTAATTATGTCTTGAACAGACTAAAACCGAGAACCGAGTGATTATTATCGACAGGCCATCTGTATCGAATCCTAAAAATCTGCAGTTATGATGACGGAACTGAGGACTCTTTATTGCCCGTTCTGCGTTTACTTATTCTAGTTTTAAGTACCATTTATTTACGGAGAAATACTTTTTTAGATAAAAGAAGGTGGAGAGTGCACTTCTGAGGCAGTCGTGCATTAGGTTTCTCGAAAATTTTTATCCCAAACTTGCAACGAAATTTTCTGATAAATGCATATTTGATCCAATATTGAATACCTGCCTTAAGTTCAAATGAATTGTTCAATTTAATCATAGCCGTGCCCTCCTTATGCACACAGAAAATGATTTTCTTTGAATAGGTTTACTTAGTACAATTTAAACCTATACGTAAGTGTATACTATAGACACGTACGAGTATATGTTGAAATGTGCATTCAAGTGTCATTCTTATCGTGAGTTCTGGATAGATTAATGGCTTTTAAGAACCGACTGAGGACCGTCAATCTTTTTTACTAACTTGGTCTCAGTCCAGCAGTATCTTTGTTCCATATTGGTGTTATTTATGTACTAAAGCGAGCCTAAGCGACTGGTAATTATAGTACTAGATTTATCTTCGGACCATTTAAAATATATCAGGCTGTTGAAATTTTGCATTTCTGCCATTAATCACATCGTGGTGAAGTTTTGTACCTTACTTTACTATACCGAAAATGGGTTTTGGATCTTTACGAATAGCAGTAAATAACTAAATAAATATTTAAGACATGCCTCACTGGGCCACACAGAGCCATCTAGTCCCAAATTAAGCTACTATTAAGTACCCTGTCGTATGGGGTACTAGACAACCGATAAACTTACTTAAATACTTTTTTTTGTAAATACATACTTATAATACATAGAAAACACCCAGATCAGTACAAACAGATATGTTCATGCACACAAATATTTGTACTGTGCGGGGATCGAACCCGCGACCCATGGGTCAGAAGCAGCGTTAACTACCGCTGATCCAAATGGTCGTCAAAATGTAAATAGTTAGTAAATCATAAATTTTAAGGTTACGTTAATAAGTACACAAATGTACAGTTCACTGTCGCTGTAAACAGTTTATGAAAATAACAACTGATTGCAAGACACTATACCAAAACATAAATTCTATACTTTACGAGTATTAGTGTTGTACGCTGTTCGGCTTGGACATTTTCAACCAACGTTAGCGGCATGCGAAGTATGCAGCCCATTACGAAGAACAATGTCGCACTAAGGGCGAAGATGAACATGCTACTGTCTTCGTCGGCATCTGTTAAATAAGAAATAAAATTTAACTGGAATTTTAACAGTCCATTTGCATGTACTATGTTAGTCTAAACGAATGTACTTACAATATCGTCGATCGTTATCGAGTTAACGCTAGAGGCGATGTTAGGTCTTACATTTTGAAGACTCGATGGGTAAGATTTTGTTTATTATATTTTATAACGTCGCTGCTTATGAAAACATTTCTATAGAATCATAATATATAGTTCTTCGTCAAAAATCTGAATTTTCTGTCAGGTCAAGCAAATTGTCTTATACCTTACATAGGTAAGAATTAGGTTAAGAATTTTAGAAGATCAAGTTTAAATACCTACTGATATTATAATTGTGCTTAAATTGCTTAAATATCAAATAAAGTAAATTGTCTAAATGCCAAAAAAATATTGTAACATACAAATTTGTTTTTTTTTATTAGCTGTATACTTGGTACATACCAACGCCATGGTAGGTACTAGGTATGTGGGTACCTAATAAGATTGAGGAGAGAGAATAGATCTTGACTGTCAATTGTTTTTGGAATACAAATGTTATATTTAACTTTGTTTAAATAAATACTGCAAAATACTTTTAAAATTAATATTGGGGCAACATTCTGTAACGTAATCTACGAAATCAAAAAATTTTGCGCAGTCAAAAAATTAAAATTAAATTAAGAATCTCAGTAAAAAAACACTATCCAATGTTATAAAGTAATTAATTTAATAACTAGAAACTTATTTCGGTTGTTATCCGATGCCTATTTCTCGTAGCTATTAGGTACTTTGCTGCACCTACTTTGTTTCTAGCATTAACACTTAATTGTGTTGGGTCCAACAAACCACATCATTCTTAACAATGACTAGTCGAGATGGCTCAGAGTGAAAGTAGAACTGCCCCTTACGTTTTGTGAAGACGCTTACGTTCCTATTATTTTTCTGTGAGTAGTATAGTAGTTGTATATTTCGATTATGTTTGATTTTTGGCGTTGCACTGGTAGGGAATTTGTAACTGTAACCAAGCAATCATCGTATCGGATAACAATATTATTTAAAAATACACGGACTTATCCAGCTTTGAGCGACCATTCATACCTATGTCTTTTTTCTTACGATTGACTTGTGCAGCTAAGAATTACCTTGCCTAATTGGTTCGATCGATTGGAAACACTTTAACTTTGAAACAGCTAATGAACTGTAGCGGCCAATTGTCAGGTTTTACTGAACCTGACAATTGAAGGTTGTCGCGTATGGTGCCGACTTAAAATAACCTTCTCGTCCTATGGCTGTCATAAAAAGGTCTAAAATAGTTACTTCCAGAAGTAGACGGGCAGTAGCGTGTTTTTCTATAACCAAACTGCGCTCGCGTGGTGATTATGTGCAACATCCTCCTTTCGGAGATAACTACCTAATACAGCGGACCCAATACCGACTGAAGCTCTGATGATGAACGATTCTGAGCATTATATTTTATAAATCATCATATGAGACTCACTTGATTTTGCAGACAAACTGTATAGACAGTTTTGCGGGACTTTAGTTATAAATGCATGACTAATATGTGTCTATAAATAAAAAAGTTGGTTCTTTTCGTAGTAGAAAGGTTCAGAATAATAATTACATTTGCGTTGCCAAGTCGCTATTGTTGTTTAATGCCAGATTGTCACGTTTTATGACAGTTAATGCTACAAAAAATATCATCATCATCAGCCCACCTCAAGCCCAGTGATGGCAGAGGCCTATTTGCTTTTCAGGCAGATTTGCGATTGTAGGTTGGTCAATGGTGTAGAGAAGCCGCTGCTGCCCGTCATCTTCTGGCGGTATTATCCATAACCTCCTTTTATCTTACAACACCCATAGGAAGATAAGGGGTAGCACTATGCTATTATTGTGCCAGCCCTATACGAGAACCCAAGTAATGAACATTTAATTACCGCGTGCCTATAGTTGATACGATTTCTTATCTTCATTCCAAATCGCTTTTATCACAAGACCTATCTCGATATAAAATTTTTACTATGCAAAGCTAATTATAGGTACCAATAAAATGAGAAAGCAGCTAAGAAATTTGTCCATTCATGAACATTTTGATTCGTATTAGCTGTGGATCAGGTTTATGCATAACTGGTTCTATCATTGGACGAAACCCACTTTTGAATGGAATCTAATATACAGAGCCGTGTATCGTAATAACACTACTAGAGATTGTTTAATATCGATGTTTGGTATGTAATGAGGAGTGAAGTACAAGACTATTTATATTCTAGTATACTTATACATGATGTTAGGCATCTACATTGATGGATCGGTTGACACATACGTGTTCAAAGTTTTTTCTTGCAGTATTTTTTATACGCCTTTTATGTCTCAGTTGCTTGATTATTCTTCTTTTAAATTCCGACTGTTTGTATATTTCGATGAACTATTCTTAAAAAAAAAAATCACCTACGTAAAGTAATATGCATAACAAAAGTAATTTATTTATATTTTATTTTATTTAATAGGTCTACAAACAACTGTTACATTGAGTGATAACTAAACATGGGTTAATTTCAACTAAAGGCACAGTTACTTAAGGGTTAACACCACATACATAATTAAAAAGAGGACAAATTATAACCTAGTACAACAAAACTTAAATCTTCACACCAAAACCAAATTATAATTAAAATTAAATAAACATTCTCAGAGAGTAAAATAGAGGGTCAGGCTGCTTTCGTGTTTGCTTTGTATGTATTCGTGTAATATTCGCGTTATACTCGTATTAGTAAAAAATCAGCTTTTTCCATCGGTTCACTGGCATTTCATGATTTTTTTATAGTAAGTAGTAATCAGTTTAACGACAATGTCATACATTTTGAAATTTAACTACAGAATAGCGATACAATTCATGTTGGGTGAATAAAATTTCATTTACGATAAAAGAGACAGAATCGTGCGGACTTGTTTCGAGATTACGAGACGAGATGAGATAAAAATGTGGACAAGACTGGCCACAATTTTAAGATCTCTGGTGTTGTGTTTATAAAAAAACATCGTGACCAAAGACAAGATTATTCCTTACATTCGCCGACTGGGAACAGAGTAATGCTGTTCATAAAGATCTTTGGCACTTTTAAAAGCTGTGATTAATAATTTTCTTTATAAATCGTTTGGTGCTTATCAACACCGCCTTTGTGTTATAATGCGGTCACTAAAGGCACTTACTTATACAGTGGAAGAGATTGTTTTTTCAACCGACAATAATTCATAAACAGGGAGGTTCTGGAGAAAACTTGTAATGGTATACAGTTTGAGATGTTTTTCTTTATTTGATAGCTTAAAAACACTCTACTGATATTTGCAAAAATAAAAGTAACTACGCTTAGGGTAGAACCAAACTTTTAAAGCATGAGATACGTTTTAAATGAAAGTACTAAAAATATATATTAAATTGAGGTATTTTAAACCTCTTTAGTATATTCATTGCTGAAAAATTACATGGTGCTGAATACCTACTTTGTTTGAAAATGACATAAAAATAGTATAAAAAAGGATTCAATAAATAAATTAATGCACTATAACGGTATATTCCGACATTACTTTTACGAGACTGATTTAACCCAACACTTACTTCCACGACCAATCACTAACACGTGTTCTACTTTGTTGCAGATAGGCCAATAATCACTTAAACTAGTGCAGTGAAAAGCATAACGACGTAAAGTGTATTATGTGCGGTGAGCGAGCGGCCACCGCGGACAGAAGGTGACAATCGCGCAGTGTAATACATGAGAGTGTGCGCGCGATGATAGTGTGGCGCAAGAATACTAGCCGACGGAAACACGGTGCCTGGTAAGTGTATTATTTACGTGTAACAATTTTATTGTCAGTGGGTTTGTTTACCCTTGTAACAGCCTATTATTATACCACTGCAGGGAAAATGTCTCCATCACTGAATTCAAGTTACCATAGCAATGATGGGTACTGGCATAATCACCACGCTTGCAAATGCGAGTTGGTGATCACAAACTCGAGCAATGTTCGAAAATTCGAAACGTTTTTTGTTGCCTGACCCGGGGATCGAACCTGGGACCCCGAGATCTGAGTGCGGTATTTAAACCACTATACCAACGGGGCGTTTACCCTTGGTAGATTATAAATACGTCTTGTAAAACTGGCGACAGATGGCGTTGTATCGTGTTACCTCGCGGGACAAAGTTTTTTAGTGACCGCCACATATATATAAATAAATAAATATTTTAAGACATGCCTCACTGGGCCACACAAAGCCATCTAGTCCCAAATTAAGGTAATATTAAGTACCCTGTCGTATGGGGTACTAGACAACCGATAAACTTACTTATATACTTTTTTTTTTGTAAATACATACTTATAATACATAGAAAACACCCAGACCAGTACAAACAGACATGTTCATGCACACAAATATTTGTACTGTGCGGGGATCGAACCCGCGACCCATGGGTCAGAAGCAGCGTTAACTACCGCTGATCCAAATGGTCGTATATAATGATATCGTAATATCTGATGTTAAGTAGGCACTTAATACTAGGATTCCCCAATCTTGGTATATCGTAAGGTGCGACTAAAGGAAAACTACTAGAAGGTAACGGGCAGCAGCGTCTTCCCTCTATGATCTGAAACTGCGATCGCCAACCCAAGCGTGGCGATTAAGGCGATACTCTCTTTTTACAGAAGCCTGTGTTGAGAAGTTGACTGATACTGACACTCTCGAAAATCTTGCCCGATCGTAGCATAAAAAGGACTTCATAGAAGACCGCTAGCAGTAAAAAAACGATTACCTACTGAATTACTTATATTTAAACGTAATGCGCCGACTTTACTGTTTATGTATTGATTGTTATAGTGACGTAATAAACCTCTGCAGTATTATGTTTGGATTTTGTTACAAGAAAGTACTCCCTTGGCTCTATTTCGACCTACAAAACTAAGGTTAAAAATCAAACTAGACTCTTATTATTTTGATATTGGTACTGACAAACTCAATCAACTTTCAGAGCTTTATTCTTTTCCATTTGCTATCAGCACTTTGTCTGACCAAATCGCGGTTTGAACGAATCCTATTGGCTCATTGGTTATTAGTTGTAGGGTAGCGGGTATAGTCTATTGTTCAATTTAAATCCATATTAGTACCAGTGATTTCCTCACTTTTCGCAAAATGGTGTCGCTACAATAAATAATATATTACCAGTGACCGCGTAATGATTGTGAAGTGCACCATACTGGGCAACGGAAACGTGGGAAAGCGTTAAACAAGGATATACCTCAACTTTAAAATAGAAAACAAACAACAAAGAAAGTAAAATTATACTTACAACCACAGACAACCTACACAACTCTGTAAAAAATCACGGCCTCATTGATATGAGATGCCGGCCGGTGTGATGGCAGATTCTTAACAGTTATGATTTTTAAATTCCGAACAGTATTCATTATTCATAAAAGAGGCAACGACATTTATTAATGACATCATACCTTTAATACCACATGCTATTGATATTTTCATTAAAATATTTAATATCTGTTGACATTATTCTCACAATCGTTGATATCTCGTTACCGCTGTATTTTAATTAATTCATAACTGATGTCAGGAATAGATTAATTTTAATGAAAGTCGCCGGGTACGGCCGCGGAGATATCATTTTCAATTGTGGGTTGATAGTTAATAATATAACTTAATTAAGGATAGCGCCCACAGCAATGCAAGACATTTCTATCAAGCGTCTCAATGTAAAGCAGCAAATACACTTACGAAATAAAATTGTATCAAATATACCTAATTTGAGTCGGGTTTTAAGCAATAAAGTTGCTTTTGTTAACTTCATATGCTATTAGAAGAGTAAAAAAGCAGGACTCGCCGGAAAGCGATAGGTTGTAGGTTCAATCCCAATTAAAGCAGTCGAAATTTTATTCAAGGACATTTTAACACAACTTTACCTTTGTTTGGACTATGAATACCTGATAGAATTCAAAACTTAAAAAATAACATTACCTTTATGACGGCTAACAATAAGAATGTACGTAGATCCAAAAGCTAAACATTCTTTACATTCATATCATTGTTGTGGTGTAGGTACTTCATACTGTTTTACTGTAAAATATTTAAGTACTGTTCTAGTTAATTGTCTGCCACTAAGCTTGAATTGTCGACCTCCATAGTACTTCGAACAGATCGTAGTGAGTAAAAACACTGTCCTAAACTGTCCTGAAATTTATTAACTTATAATTACTTTTTGCCAAAAACAATAGGTATTCCTATTTTTACAGTCTCAATCTTCTAAACATCTTCAACATCATCTACCTTTTTGCATTGAGTCATTCAATCAGTGCCCATCTGGCTGATTAACTTCCAAAGTACGTTCTGTTACGCCGCACCTTTTATTTAACCCGCGGCAAAGCGCTCATATTCCCAAATTACATGTTCCTCAAACCTTATTACAGAGGCGAGACGCATAAGAAATTTGTTCGAAACACTGTTCGGTGTGTTGTTTATTAATAGAACATTTTTTATTGCGCACATTATGTTCTCAGCCTAACTGTATCGCCGCAGGGTGTCGTCATAGTTAGTGCACGTTCCCAGACCGACACACACCTATATATCTCGTTCCCCTGCGCATGAAGAACTTTATACATTTCATATTTTAAGTATAGCTCCAGCACGCGGCACTGCAAAACTACTACTTTTATAATATGTCTAGTAATATTATCACGATGAAGTTCATAAACCTAGCCATACGAAATTTTCAAGCAAAGTACTCGTATGTAAGTATATTGAAAATTCATACCTCAAATCAAAATTTCGACTACCTTAGGTGGTACTACAGCTTTCTGTTTACAGGGTGACTGCTCTAACTATTAAGCTACAAAGTCTTTTTTGATTTAACGAAGAATTTCTTCAAAGCTTTACGTACCAGCGGAATTTCATCAATATTTTTGGTTGTAGCAATAAGTGCTTAAAAATTTCAAAAATTGAGTATGAATTTTTGTTTTAGATCAACCACTTAGAAACTATGCCATAGTTTTCTTCCCCCGGGAACATGAATGAGTAAAGTCCAATTTTTTGTAAACAACTGTGATGCACAGACTCTATTTCAACAGTTTTATAGTATTTAACTAAATGTTACATAGCCTAACTAATTTCTAGATGCGTTTGTAATTTCCTTGCCCTGAGGTTGAAATTTTCTGAGGCATAACTTATAATTGAAAGAGTAATGTATGAAATCATCTGACGTTATAACTCAAAGTGAGAAAACTAGGTCCCTCTGAGTTATAATTTCTGCTAAAATTAGGTATATATTAAACATTTATTTTTTATTTATTTTATTTATTTATTTATTTTATTTATTTAGGACAACCAACAAAACATTCACTTATAACATGGTTTATACATATAGGTATAGAGATACATTATTAAGTGAAGCCTTAATTATAGGCTGCCACGGCAAGTAATATTTTAATTGAAATCTAAATTTTATCTAAAAAAGCTTTTACTTGATCTTTACCTCAAAGAAGACGCTATTAATAGTGAGTCTATCCGATTTTTAATTGTCATTATCAAATCCTGTTTTCAAAGTTTGTTTGAAACTAGCTTTGTAAACTTTTGCTTCGACCATTTTAAATTTTATTTTTTTTTTTTTATTACACCTTTTATCCTCGTATACTGAGGCAATCTACATTATATATATATTACTAATTTATAATGCGGAAATATTTGGGTTTTTTGTTATTTTGGATGTTTGGAGCAAAAATATAGATAGTTTTGGTGTGTAAATAGTGTGTTGTCAGGATAAATCTAAAGAATTTGGCTATCATCACGTATATCTTCATATTGCATAGTCACGTATATTAATAAAAGATCAATATTGAATGAATGAGTCATCAAGTTTTTTGCTTGAATGAATAATCTTGAATAACAGATCTCCATATCTCAGAAAACTATAGAAGCATCTAAGTCAATATTGGTTTAGACTTCTAAATTTCATCCTCTATCATAGAATTTGTTGCTGTAGATTATAATCTTTTTGTTGTTTCATACGTTCTAATTGCATTGGCAAATAAAACCTAATCTTTTCAATCTTTCAGTTAAATTCTTAATCGACGAAATAATTAGCCTGCGAAAAGAATAATGTAAATTACTAATTTTGAGTTGACACAATATAATGATCAGCAGGTGTAACAACTATGTGGCGAAAGTTTCAGGAGGCCGCTGATTGCTAATGAGAGACTGAATATATGGGCATTTGGCTGATATGATTTTGATGAAGATGATACTGACGATAGCTGATTGGTTTTTAAGGACGGACTTAAAAATATATACACTACTTATTCATGAATTCGCACTCAAGGGTAGACTCCTAGATTAAAACAGTGACCACGTAGGGTACTAAGCTTGACCGAGCCCAAGACAAGTGCTGCGCGTTTTCAATCTAAAGGACACACGCTTTTGTGCTTTAGTCGTAGAAATATTGCAAATAATATTACAATTGTTTTACGATTTTGCTCTGTTACTTCGGCCCCAGACTACATAACACTGTATAGTGGCAACAATGTCTTGACTTAGGAACTTATTTGTTGTTTCATATTAAAAACTAGGTAAATTTACCTTGAGAAAATATTTATCTTAAAACAAAAGACAAACTATGATTTCTTTTAATGATGAAAGCTAATAATTCAGACTTTGAAGCAAATACAAAAGATGATTACGACGCGTTTCGCACGTATAAAACAAGCAATATATTTTCAAAGCTATGGGGTTAACTGTAAATTTCTTTATACGATTAGCAGATAAAACTATAAAATAATGTTCATTAAGATCTGTAATATCGTTTTGTATCAAACAGTCATTGGGAAGTTCTCAAATGACAATAAATACGTTAAACAATTTTATTATGTAGGTACTTGTTTAAGCGTCTACGCGTCTTTGCGATCAACGAACTCAAGATCGCTAAGAAGAATAAACATTAAGTATCTAATTGTTGCGATTTATTTATTGAATGCATGCATGTTGTTGTAACGATTTGGTTTTTGGTATTTTAGTTTATCGGCAACAGTAACATTATTGTTGTCAAAATAGCAAAAGAAAAATGCGAAAAAAATTGAGAATGATGTTAGTTTGTGTCATTGTTGAATTAGTCAAACAAGGTCTATAAAAAACCGGCCAAGTGCGAGTCGGACTCGCGCACGAAGGGTTCCGTACCAAAACGGCAAAAAAACGGGTTTTTTGTATGGGAGGCCCCTTAAATATTACTTTTATTTTATTTTTAGTATTTGCGGTACCAGAAATACATCATTTGAGAAAACTTCAACTGTCTAGCTATCACGGCTCTTGAGATACAGCCTGGTGACAGAGCGACGGACAGACGGACAGACAGCGAAGTCTTAGTAATAGGGCCCCGTTTTTACTCTTTGGGTACGGAACCCTAAAAACAGTTGACGCATGTTCATTGTTCAATCCTTTTAAAATGTCTTCTTGGCATCGACTCTAGCAATTTTCTCTTCGTTATTTTTTAAACAAACAATTTAAAAAGTAATTTTATTCTGCTTTTAAACACTGCAGTAGAATTCCAACTCAAATTCATTAAATTAAGAGAAATCAACCAAAAAATTTGAATTCCTAACTCCGTAATAATTAGGTATTTTTCATCATTTGGTAAAATCGATATTAATCTAAAGAAATAAAAGGAACCATTCCTATTAGTTACACTTCCGATTTCGCAGGCAAGATCATTAATATGATTTTTGCACGCATTGTTGCCTGGACGGAGGGCTGCGCGCGCGGCTGTAACTTTGATTGATGAAAACGACCCACATACCTGCGTGAGGTAATTATTTAAGAAAGGGTTAAAAATACATTATTACCAGGAGTGGAAGTGGGACACAAAAAACGGTTTAGCAAGGGAAAAAAGGAGACAACGACCCGTTTGGTGTAGTAGTGGTATGGTGGTATGTCCATTACGCAATGATTCGTTTCCAGGCCGGGTCAATTTAGGAATTTATATTTTCTAAGTTAGCTCGAGTTTAGATGGGGTTATAGCCACAGTTCGGAAGACTCGTAAAGCCGGTGGTCGCAGCTTCTGGCGCAAGATGTTAGTTTTAAAACCTAGTGACGTCAGGGAGTCTGTAATAGGCTACTTGGCAAACTTTGATACCAGACTCCTTGAAGGAATATCTTACAATAAGAAGAAGAAGACAAGATAACGAATAACTTTGACGATATTGACTGACCGAACTCGATGATCTTCTGTATGACGTACTAAAAATTGAAAACGAATCTCCAGCCCTTAGTAGGTTGTAGGAAAGTATATTACTTTTTTAACAGAAAAAATTAGGTGGATAAGTATACCGAACAATTTTGAGAAACGAATTTTGGGTTGATGTCAAACTAACATCGACTTCATTAATATAAATCGCTATACATCAGGGGTCGGCAACCTCATGGCAGGCTAGGGCCATAAGATGGCGAAATGAACTATTGGCGGGCCGCACTTGTGATATAATAGTACTAGCTGTTGCCCGCGACTTTGTCCGCGTCAATTTCTGTTATTATGATCGCGACTATTTTTGCAACATTTTTCACTCATGCTTCGCTCCTATTGGTCGCAGCGTGATGCTATATAGCCTAAAGCCTTCCTCGATAAATGGACTATCCAACACAAAAAGAATTTTCCAATTCGAACCAGTACTTCCTGAGATTAGCGCGTTCAAACAAACAAACAAACAAACAAACAAACAAACTCTTCAGCTTTATAATATGTATAGATAATTGTGGTATTATAACCCATAGAAAAAAAAATAAAAAAATGTGATGTCTGAGATTCCTAAATGCAGACTATTTCTTGTATGTTAGCTGTCATATTTGTAGTTGCAATTCGTAGAATGGCACTCAAGTTTCCATCATGGTTCGTTTATGCATTTAATTTGATATTTACAACTCATTTACAAAATATTTACGGGCCGCGGTTTGCCGACCGCTGCTTTACATGATTGCTACATTTATGCATAACCTCTTCAAGAGTAATTAAAATACTCATAACGTTCTTTTTCTGTCATATCAAAGGTACCTATCTGAATAAAAAATCAACAAGATGTAACTCACTGTCCAATCTTCTAAGACTAATATGAATAAATACTGTGTTTTTGATATACGCAGTGTTAAAGATAAACATCTTAATAATCGAAACGATTTTTCAAATCCAATGTGAATTTATTAAGTTGCGCCGTGCATATTACTTATTAATGCGAGATCAGATAATGCTGGGAAGAAGATATTTTTAAACTGTATTAAGATGTATTTGGTACTAAAAAGTAGTGTAACATTTACATACGTATATGGTCTTTTGTTAAAAAAAAAAGTTATGTAACGCCCTATAAGGCACTGCAAGGCAAAGGCCTCCATCATTTAATTCAAGTTACCACAGCAATGATAGGTACAGGCATGAACACCACGCTTGCCAAATGCGGGTTAGTGATCAAAAAGCTGAATAATGTTCGAAAATTATCTAGTTGCCCGCCTTGGGGATTGAACCTAGAACCCCGAGGCTTAAGTACCGTGCCTGGGCACCACTAGACCAACGGGTTGTTGTTAAAAATATATACATTAACTAGCTGACCCGGCAAACGTTGTTTTTCCATAAAAATGATTAAATTACTAAAATGGCTATTATAAAATAGGGGTTGGTGATAAAAGGGTAAAAATTTAGGGTTGTATGCATTTTTTAATACCATATTATAGAACAATAAAAAATAAAAATTTTGTCCAAAAAATAAAAAAAAAATGTTAAGGGTGAACAACCCTTATCACTTAGGGGTATGAAAAATAAATAGTAGCCGATTCTCAGACCTACTGAATATGCATATAAAATTTGGTAAAAATCACTACCTAAAGCCGTTTCGTTTCGGAGGAGTAATTAAGGTAACTAACATTGTGACACGAGATATTTATATACACTCTGCAATTTTAACCACCTGTAAAACGAAGCCCACGTTATGTAAACATTATGTATAACATCTTGGCAATGTTATATATTTATTTTTTTACAAAAAAAAAATATTATTAAAGTATTGAATATCGGTTCAGCTATTTATTTTGATACGCGCTGTGACGCCCACAGATGTAGCTGTGTAAGGTCCATTCAACCGAGACCCTGCCGCAGCAAAATAATACGTCTGGGCGCGTCACAGCGTGTTACAAAATGAAAAGTCTGAATCAAATATTAAAATTTTTCAAAAATTAAAGGTAAAGCTATTGCATAGCATTTTTTATCATCTTATGCAATTATAAAACTAAAAACTATCTATACGGAATTTCTGGATTCGGTCTCCACGCTCAAGGCCCGCGATAGAAGCTATGCAATAGCTTAATTTTATAATTTTATGTATTTTCTAATTTTGACTTTTGTAATTAAATTTTTCTGTTATTTTGGCAGATATGGTTACCATAGGCAACCATACTGTTAAAATCCTTATTTTCTTCTAAATTCTTTTAAATTTCGGAAATTTAAAATTGTTCAATCGTGCCTCGCCCCGAGTGTCATTGGGTGTGGGTGTTAGTATTATTTTCGTTACGGAATTTCTGGATTCGGTCTCCACGCTCAAGGCCCGCGATAGAAGCTATGCAATAGCTTAAAATAAATTCCACTGCCATGATATTATACATAATGGTCCAATAAAGTGGGCTTTGTTTTACAGGTGGTTAAAATTGCACGATGTATAAGATGAAGCAGGCACCTTGAGCGAACCTGAGTAGGCCAATTCAAGGACGCGTGATCCCGGCCTAAGAAACCTTCCTATGAGTGTCGTGAGAGGCAACGCTGTGAAGTGAATGCTGGCGATACAAATCTTCTCATTTTGTGATGTGGGCCTTCAACTCATGCCGATTAGTAATAAAAAAACACTTATAGCTACACCCTTATTCACAGTAGGTAATGATTATGCAAAGCACCAAAGCATCCGAGATATGAGCCTTCCACTTTACTAATAATAAGGTATTAACGGATCGAATTTTAGGGAACTGTTCATGTTAATATGATTGTACAATGAACAGTCATATGTTAACAGAGTATGAGGTCATCTGTTTTAATAAGCCTTATAAATGTTTTTTTGTTTATGCAAAACATTAAACTCCTAAGGTTAAAAAGAAATGCAAAAAAACGCAACCGTTTTTCAAGATCCAGTCTAACTTTGTACCAAATTTCATTAAAATTGGCTCAGTAGTTTAAGCTTAAAAGCTTCGTATTTTCTTATAATATCAATAAGGATTATCAGTCGGTGCCAAAAAACTATTATTAACAATCGTCTTACAGTCACCAATTCGTGAGTAAAATATTGAGTTTCCAAAATATTATTTATTGCACAACTCTGAGTAGGTTCAACACACACATTGCTATGATCATGTGAATCACGTCAAGCCCCAACAATTATCATTGTAATTAAAACTCTAGAATTTGAAATGCTAAATAGACGAGAGCTGTGAAACATTAATATTTTTTTCTTAATAGCAATGTTATATTAGGGGAAATCGGCAATAGCGGTATGTTGCAGACTAATCAAGCGCCGCGTGCTAAAGCGTCGCGCTCGCGTGCGCGCGCGCAATCATGCACTTTCATTTAGAAGTGTGCAAGTTTAACTGAAGAATTCTGTTCTATTATATGTACTCATCATCAGTTGCTGGACATAGGTCTCTAAAAGGACGATTTTGGCATAGACGCCACGCTTTCCACTTTTGGCTACACTGAAATCGCCGATACGCCTGCTAAGCGTGGCATTATGGAAAATGCAGCTTTTATAGAGGCTTGTATCCGACAGTGGACTATATGATGATGCTATGGTATAAATAAGGGGATCACCGTGTACCTCTATTTAATAAATCTCTGAAGTCTACATGTGCTTATTTTTAGCGGTTCCCAATTTGATTCCACTACGTATTCTCTTATTTGTGATTATGACACGATACTGGGTGGCTTTCGAATGACAAAATTGTATCATAGTAATCTACTCATTGTTAAAAAGCGTCATTAATTATGAACACAAAAGTAGAATACGAAAATAAAACGTTTTTTTTAATTTGCTTAATCCTGAGGTACATTGAAAGGTACACTTTATTATGAAACAGTCAAATTTTTCTAGACCTCACTATTCGTCCTGTAGTAAAAGTTTTATCAGTTAATGACAATACAAAAATTTGGTTACTCAATAAAGTCATTCTGTATATTCAATCAATAAAAGTACTTGTTTATTCTACGGCATTCGCAATGACCTAAGTCCTGACACATTTGAAACCGTTAAAACCTCGCGTGTAAACGCAATGCTACCGAGTGTTTGCTATGTCATGAATGACACGACAGAACCAATAGTTACGTGGATTGAGCTCATTAAATTCTCGAGGATGCTCTGATTCGGAATGTGAGGTATTAGCACACTATATTATTAACACGGATGCCAACGTCCGAAATAATGTACCTAATCAAGTGAAACTAGAGCTACATTGACGTGTATGTATACTATAAGACAGACGTAAAGGTGAAATGAGTTGCTGAGCGAGTTCAGTTGCTGTACTCTACTATTATAAACCATTTTTTTTCAATAGTAGGATTGTAATTATTATTATCATTAGACGACATTATTCCAAAGTGAGACACAGGCCACTCCAAGGATGATCGGACCAAAATGTTATTGTCATAATCGCTTGGCAGGCGGATAGGTGATCATTGTTGGACCCATGTTTGAGAGAACACGTTGCTGCCTGTAATTCTTCTGGCAGTAGTCCTCAAGTGGAGCCCTTTCGGTCGCATAATCTCTTTTATCATAATGTTTGGCATAACAGTATCAGCATAAAGTTTTCTCGCATAAACTGTGATAAGCAGAGTGTTAATAAACCCATAATGGTTTCAGCGGAAAACGGTAACTTACTATAATTGACTTTATCATAATTTTAATCAGCATAAAGGTTAAAAAAATAATTGTTTTAAGTCTAAATCTGATTTATCATAAAATACGAAGCGTATAATGGATGTATCCATAACATTAAAGTCATAAATGGCGCTGTAGGAATAGCAGCCTCTTCGCTCATACGTAACGTCAGTTTGGCTCAGTAAAAAGTTTATTTGGGTAAGCTTGCTTGGTCCCGAATCAGGTAGGCCCTCACTTGCCGTGGTCTCCTCGCCATGTTACTTGTTTGTCCAATAATAGAGTGTAATTTAAAACCCGGAGGCGCGGAGGGAGAGCAGCCTCCGCCCACTGTAACTAAGCGCAGGCGCCCGTGCGAGCTGGAGCGGCAGAGGCTGGTCGCCAAAGGCGACCAGCAAGCCGAAGCTATGGAAGCGAGCGTGGGCATCTGTGATTTGTTAAGTATGGGCGAAGAGGCTGCTATTCCCGCAGCGCCGGAGAAGAGCAAATCCAAATGCTCGCATGCATGCTTGCGTGCTCGTTTGTATGCATGCATGGTTGCTTGCATGCATGCACTTTGCATATGCATGCTTGCTGCTTGCTTGCGTTTGCGGGTCCATATTAGGTTGCATAAATTAAAGAAACATAAATTAAAGAAGCATATTTTCAGGCTGCATAACTACCTATATGTTAATGATATTCTAAATGTTAACATTATGGTATTCTATATGTATGACTTGTAATCTGTATGCCACAGGGTGAGATGCCAATAAATATTATGATTAGTAATCGTTATTCGAAAAACAATTATGCATGAAAGTTTGATGCTGATATATCATTATTATAAAAGAAGTTATGGGGAAATAAAGTATGCCAAATGATTAATTCTGAATTAACGGTATGCGAAACGAATAGAATGCCAAAAAAACGTCATGTAGCCTAAAAATATGCTTCTTTAATTTATGCAACCCAATATGGACCCCTCCTCAAGTAGCTTTTTAGGACACCCATAAGAATATACGTAGTGATACAAAACAATTGTCACGCCGGCACTATATTAAAATAGGAGGATAAAGCTGTTTAACTGTTTTAGCAGGTGCTAGTATGTGTTCAATCATTAATATGGGTATTTCGGTTGGTCTATGAGTGTGTCGGTATACAATTAGTGAATGCTGGGTTTGGAAAAGTCCAGGGATGTGAAACATTAGTGTGCATTTTATTGGACTACATAATTATGTAATAGGATGGGCTGAAGTTTATTTCGCACAATAAAACACAGATTATATAATTCAGTTGTCTTTTTCAAAATATGTTTGGGATACACAGACAAACACAGTATTTATTAGTGAATTAAAGAAACCTATTGGTAGCTTTCATTTAAGTTATTATATGTATTATGTAGTACTGTAAAAATGCTTTTGATTTCGCCATAAATTAAATAAAAAAAGCTGATCAAAATTCTTAACAGGATCTGAACTTGTAAAAAACATGGCCTTTCTTTACCATAAACATATTATGTCATTTATATGGACGCCTCCAAACCGAAGTGCTGACAGCGATGTGGTTAAAACAATGGTCGCATTCTGACAGACTACACGCTGTTGATGGAGGTTGTCTGTTAACACGACCGAGAGGCAATTAGAGGTGTAGGTCAGGTGTCTATAGGGCAGGTACAAAGGCTTGAAGAACATGTTCTTTTTAGAATATAATGGTAGATACTCGTATTGTAGTTGTTAAATCTTTTAATAGCTAATACTTGCCGAAAGTTTTTCGCAAATTTCAAATAATGAAGTAGCGAGTATTGTAGGTTTCAATAGGTCCTCGAAACACAATACAATTATTTAAATAAACAACAAAATAAACATTGTGAATACTTAAAAATAATTTTACTAATTAGAATATCTTATACAATCTCACCTTAGATATAATGTAATCAGCAGTAAAACGATCAGCATTTATTTTTAGTTTGTCTACTAATAGTTACCTAGCCTTGATTAGAACCAGAAGTTTAATAGTGGAACCACGGAATCGAACATTTAAATGCTAAGAATGACATCCATGGTTTGGGAACTTTTCTTCCTTGCAACAACTTTTTACGGAATTTTTAAACCTGCAACCTCTGGTTTTGTAATCCAGATCAAGCACCATTAAATAAATAAATAAAATAAATAAATGTGGACAACATCACATACATTGTTCTGATCCCAATTTGAATAACTATTTAAAGCATTCGTATTTTGGAAACCAGAAACAACGAAGGTACCACAAACACCCAGACCCGAGAAAATATAGAAAAACACATTTTTTCTACATTGACCCGTCCGGGAATCGAACCCGGGACCTCGGAGCAGGCGACACCTTGAAAACCGGTGTGTACGCCACTCCGCCACGGAGGTCGTCAATTAGACCACCATTAGACCACAGGATCATCTGTTAACGTCTGAAAACGGACCTCACAAGAAGAGTTCTATGAATATCCTATCAAAATGTAAGTGCTGCAATAAAATTTTAATGCTTCAGCATCTGAACATAGAAATTATTAACTGAACATACCATTATTAATTTTTTTTATATGTTATTTGCTCGGGAATGACGTTGCTTATCAGAAGTGCAATTTAACACTCCATCATCATCATCTTTATGATTAGCATCAGTACGCTCACTTCATTATTGTACAGACAAAGGCAGGTCAACCTACTCAAAAAGTAAAAGGTCATTGAATTGATTTTCAACTTTAAGCCCAACAAGTACAGATCAATCGAGAAAATTTGACGTTTTATGGTAGGTTGACGTGCTGTTGTGTACATAGTTTGGTTGTCGATCGAGGTTTTTCCTTCGTCGATTGTGGTGAGAAGAGGCTGCTACCCGTATTCTTCAGGTAGTAGTTTTTGGTCGCCTCTTATGACACTTATAGAACAATAAAGGATTTTGCCATTGTACTATATGACTGCATCGCTCGGCACCTACCATTAATAACAAATTTTTTCACAGCTAAATATCAACTTTAAATCTTAATTCAGGGTGAAATTTTACCTACTTTCCAAAATTTTTAAAGGCGTTTAGTATCGTATTTAGAGCCCATTTTTGAAGTAAAAAATGAAAATAAGTTTTCAACCGAAAATATTTTTTGCAATATAGTTTTAAATTTTTACGGTCCTAAGCCTGTTAAGGTATAAAGGGAAAAACAAAAACTTATGAATAGTATCATAATTAATGAATGATACGAGTATGTGCATCGCGTAAAAAAAGTTGCTAGGCGACCGTATCAAAAATTTTTGAATTTTGGCGGACATTTTCTAAGTGCTTTATGTTGACATTTTTGTACTGGGCTATACCAAAAGAAAAAATACGTCATTTGTTTTATGTCTCGTAGATTGATATATTAAAATTTGGAAGGTGGTTAAAATTTCATTCTGTATATAAAAGAAAGTCGTGTTAGTTACACTACTTATAAGTTGAGAACGGCTGGACCCATTTTTATAATTTGGTGTTATTGGGTTTGTCTTGGTCAGGATAGGATAATAGAATAAAACGTTGGAATTAAAGCAAAAATAACTAATTAGGAAACTGTATTTCTTCATACATTTTTGACAATGAATGGCATAAAATTTACAAATTATCTGACAAACTACTATCAGTAAGTACTGCATTCAGTAGGCAAGTCATTTCTTGGAAATCCACCAAAATAAAATAGTTGTGATAGATTTAAACACATATATTAGCTGTCAGAAGCAGATTTTGGAATTTTGGACTGGTTTGCTGCAAAGCTTTCCTCATAAAAAAATGATGAGTATTATTAAAAATTCTAGAAGTGATGAGATCTTAAAAATACTTACTATATGACGTGTCCACAAGACGCCAAACGCCGCGTTCCGCTCCGCATTCTTGAGTTGTCGACTGCCGTTCCCGTTGGAACAGATATTTTATCGAGCAATTGGTCACTCGTTACCAAGTGTAGGAGTACATAATAATTTATTGTAGAGCCAAACAAGGCCCACGTCGAGTGACCAACTGACGTTTGAACGATAAATGTATGAATTCCGTTATTTATCGCTGAACATTAATTGTTACGTCTATTCACTAAACATACCGATCGTAAATCGCTAAATTGACTAACTGCGGTACATATAATTTATAGTTTGAACTTCTTCCCCGACCAAGAGTGATATTAATTGCCATTTAAATGGATAATTACCGAGCATGAATGTAATTATGAGTAATTATTGCAGGCTGGATATAATATGTTGGTGTTTGGTATTACTTAGGTATATAAACAACCAGTGAGTTTATAATATTAATTCACCTAATGATATACCTAATAGGCTTAATTAACGAGGAGCTTCGTGTTTGATTTTAATCACTAGATAAATCGAGAAAATTCTTACTGCCGCATCCGTTAGTAATGGAATTAAGCACTTAAGTTTATTTTAATGTTAAGTTTAAGGGCTATTTTCTATTTATTTGTGAGTTTCCGTTATGTCTTACACATTATTTATAAATAAAACCGGCCAAGTGCGAGTCGGACTCGCGCACTGAGGGTTCCGTACCAAGTTTAACAAAAATACCAAAATATTTTGATGACTGCAAAAATAACTTTCTTTTTCATAGAGTTTGTATGGAGGACAAAGTTATGTTTGCTGTTGTTGAAAATGTGCTAGATTTTCAAAACTACCAGTTACAGTACCAATTTTCGTTGATAGTATTTGTTAAGATCTAAATTATGTATTTTTTTCCAAAATTTTCACTTGCTTATTTTAACAGTTAGAGGGGGGGGGGACACTCATTTTACCAATTTGGAAGCGTCTATCTTCCAAATCTTAGACTTTTGGAAAAAATAGTTATAAGAACCTCTATGTCATTTTAGAAGATCTATCCATAGATACCCCATATGTATAGGTTTGAGTAAAAAAAATAAGTTTTGTTTTAGTTCTATGTATGGGAAGCCCCCCTTAAATATCATTATTTTTTATTTTTTGTATGAGAATCGTTAAACGATTAACAGGATACACCTACCTACCAATTTTTAACTGTGTCATGGTAATACTTTCAGAATAAAGTGGCTGTGACATACGGACGGACAGACAGACAGACAGACAGACAGAGAAACAAACAGACTTGACGAATCTATAAGGGTTCCGTTTTTTGCCATTTGGCAACGGAACCCTAAAAAGCCTTTAAATAAAAGGTAAAGAGAGATTTCGTATTAAGTTTCTCTACATGTAAAATCCCGCCGTCTATTCCGTTGGAGTTTTAAACTACACAACGGATTTTAAGTGGGGGGGATAAAGGAAAATTACTTACATTTGAAGCTTTACATTTTTGTCTAAAATCGCACCTAGGTATCTCAACTGCTTACATAAGATGCTGTGCTTAGCCTGATGTCACGGCGAGTATACATTAGCGACACTCCCGAAAAAGTTCGATCTGACCCTCCCTGGTCGGGCCCGCCAGGATGGATACCAACCGTGATGCCTCGGTATCTCTGGTTGAAGGAATTATAAATGTACTTTGTATGTTTGCCCAGAATGTTTTAATAACACATAGAGAGTTCTATACTGATACAAGATACAAAAAAATAAGTTTTAAGGACCGTTTTCTGATTATTTTTAGACAAAGTTGCGGTAGTAGGTACTGATTAAGATATTATATTATTTGGTGTAGCGCTAGTGTACAATACATTTATCGTAATCATTAGTCCAGTAAGACATTATACTGTACTCTTTAAAAAGATAATTTTGCTATGATCGTCACGTTTTGCAAAAGAGTACCTAGGCGATCGCTGTTTGGCAAGCGGTGAAGGGAAAAGGCTCTTGATCACCTTATAGCAGTAATAATAATAATAATAACCCCGCAGGATAGCTTGTGGCGAGCTGTTGGGCAGTAACGACCCCACGAACCTGATTGCTCCCGGAAGTATCCCTATTCCTCACCTCTGGCTTGCCTTCATTGGTTGGCCGGAGTGAACAATGACGAGGAACATATCTCCCACCTCTTGCTTGCCTTCATTGGCCGGCTTGAGTGGAGTGTCGCTAGAGCAGAAATGCTCGGAGGAAGGAAATATTGCAGTAAGATGCTTGTAGGGATCTTGAACGGATTACCGGGATTGTCCTGAGAGCCGTGTAATACCTCTCCACTCCTCAAGCACCTCAGGCTATGTTGCCCCCTTCTCGCTACGTCACTATGTGCTAGCGGCCGTTTTCGGGGGCCCATTAAACGAGTGTGCGAGTCACCCCCTGCCATTTTATCCGTGTGAGTAACATAGGTCAGGCAGGGGCCATAGTTCTTCCATAGTCCCAGTTACCCAGTCCACTCGCACCCAAACCCATAGCCCAGTATCCTTTGTATCCACATTCTATAATAGTCCTGCACTCACCGGGGGTTATCCTTGGGTTTACTTGTATAGTGCGCACAGGGATAATCGTCGGTCGGTGTCACATTACATCATTTAGATAAATGTTGTCTAACGGGCCTCTGCGAGTTGGCTTCGGCCCCTCGTACGCCTTCCAAATGTCCGGGACTC
Source organism: Anania crocealis (assembly GCA_949315895.1). Lineage (NCBI taxonomy): Eukaryota > Metazoa > Arthropoda > Insecta > Lepidoptera > Crambidae > Anania > Anania crocealis. The sequence continues at coordinate 15,864,656 of OX438863.1, forward strand.
CATAGTCCCGTGATCGGAAACAGACCAACATAATAATAATAATAATAATATTTAAGACATGCCTCACTGGGCCACACAGAGCCATCTAGTCCCAAATTAAGCTACAATTGAGTACCCTGTCGTATGGGGTACTAGACAACCGATAAACTTACTTATATACTTTTTTTTGTAAATACATACTTATAATACATAGAAAACACCCAGACCAGTACAAACAGACATGTTCTTGCACACAAATATTTGTACTGTGCGGGGATCGAACCCGCGACCCATGGCTCAGAAGCAGCGTTTACTACCGCTGATCCAAATGGTCGTCAAAAGTATTCTTTTGGTCGCTTTTAACGACACTTAATAGGAAAAGAAGAGGTGGTTCTATTATTTTACGTTCCTGCAGCATACGATATTCACGTCACGTTTAACACACCCCCACTTTATACAGTTATTTTCAACCGCAAAAATTGTATTAGAATAACTTTTGAATGAACTTACCCTACGCAAGAGGAAGAGTTGCTCTTTTTTTTATTTTTAGTTACACTTATCTAAAGATGCATATTTATTGATGTAGATACTTATTAAGTACATATTACATATCAAATAGATAATGTAAAACAAGGTACAAGGTAGAAATATCGAAATAATATACTCTTACGATAGGTAGTTTACGTCAAAACCACTCAGAGTGTATGGCAACAAGTGTGTATGACAATCACGTAATAAAGCTTCTAGTCGGCAGTGACATTGGCCGCGAACATTTGTGAAAGCAAATTATCTGCGTAAGCGCAGCGAAAACTAGTTTAGTCATATTCACATATTTTCACTTATGCTAATGCTCACGTACCTACCGCAGCCCCCGTGAACTATGTATTTCCGTTTATAAACGGCCTTTTTATAGAGTTAATAAAAACATAAGTCTAGATGAATTAATTAATTTCCTAATAATATTATATATATACGCGAAAGTTTGTTAGTATGGATGTTTCGATGTTTGTAACTCTTTTTACGCTAAAACAACTCAACGGTTTTGACTGAAATTTGGCACGGTTTTAATTTACTATCTGCAACAACACACAGGCTACTTTTTATCCCGGTAAAATACAAGTACGGTTCCGGGATAATTTTAATACATAGTTTTAAATTCAAAATTCCAACCGCACGAAGTCGCGGCAACAGCAACTTAATTATAAGAATAGAAATAAAAAAAAAACTCGTTCACTATATAAGTACACAAGGACACAAGTCTGAATTGAGGATTTTGCCGTAATCGCCAATTCGCCACGCTTGGCAAGAGGTTTGGCGATCGCTGTTTTGCCAGATGTGGAGAGAAGACGCTGCTAACGCGTCATCTTCTGCCTACTCCTTTAGTGTTATTTTGAGACAACTACAGAAAACGTCTGAAGCTGAATAATAATGTGATGTTCCACTATTAAACTCGTATTTTGTCAGTAATACCCGCAGTTTCATTTAAAATCGTTACGAATTATTTCGATATTTTCTAAAAAAATCAGTATTTCGAAAACTATGATACTTTTAAAGAGGTCCTTTTTTTGTATGATAGCTGACCCTTACACCTTACTTCTCCTTAAGTTTGTCGTGGTACTTACTGGACACCCTGTATACCAATAATGTCCTTAAATAGAGAGACGAAGTGTTAGGTATATATTTACGACTACTTGTATATGGTGTAATTATTTATATTTTAATATTCATTTATCTTTTCTCAGGTCAAACATGGCATCAGACATCGCATCACATATACCAAGGACGACATTCGTATGGATAATTTTAGCTATAGCAAATGTAAGTTTTGAAAAAGTAATTATTGCATATTATCTAAAACTGATCTAAGAAACGCAAAAGATAGTTGTTGAATATAGTTGAGCTTGTTCCCAGTTCCAAAATTAAATAATTAGAACTATGATTTCTACTCGCTCCAATAATAAAAGCAGCTTCAATAATAAGTAAGTTAAAAGTTATAATCAATTTTCTTCAAAAGCCATCAAGTATGTAGGTAAAAAAATTGGCGATACTAGGATTTGTGATGAAGATTTTGGTCATCTGTCATACGTTTGTTTATATTAACAGTCATTGTGAAGTGTTGCGAAAACTTTATACATGTAGATCTACTGGTGGAAGTATAAGGCTATACTCTTATCTTAGCTTCCTCATTCAATCAGGTTTTTAGCAAAACGCAATAAAAATTTATAAATCTGTGTAACTAGTTAATGTTCTTCATATCTGGATAAAAAGGTAGCTTAAAGCTTAATTTACTTAACTAAACTACTACTGGCAAGCAAGACATATCATATTATGAAAATAAAAAATCCAAATTTAAATTCTAAAAGCGAACGCAACTAAGCTCCGTCTGCAACAAAAAACCGACCTAGAACAGCGTTGAGTAAGCAGAATCGAAACGCCGTCCTTGGCGAGGTCGGCATTCGAACCCGGCGAGATGGCGTTGTCACCTGTCGATTGCCCTGCTGTAGGGTTGGCATGACCGACTTTATAACGATAAATCGATTTAAAAATGTATAATACCGATTAACACATATCCTATTCAAATAAGCCTTAGCTTAAGACTTAACAAAGAAAAATGGAACACAGAAGTACAAATTTAAAATGGCGCTTAACCGTACCATAGCCATATACTTGCTAGATTGATTTCGCATGACTTTCTTAATATAATAAATAATGATAATTTATCATCCGTTATCTCGTAACGTCATTCGTTTCTATTAAAGAATAACATAGCATTGATCTTATCATGTCATCGTGATAAAGCATTTTTTTAAATCTTATAAGTAATAAAGCACAGTAAATCAACATTATTGCAAGTAATAAAGCCAAATTTATTAACATTTTTTAACAATTCAAATGTGATCCCTGAGATTTTTTGTGCAAAAGTCGCAGACAGACAGATTTGCTTTAATTTAAGAATTTTTCTTACTAGCTTTTCGCCTTTGGCTCTCCCGCATGAACTACGCATTTTATCGAGAGGGTAGAAACTTGTGCTTCGCAGTGGGATACTAAATAGTCTATGCCCTTTCTAAAATACTTCTCTTTTTTGTACTAAATTACATAAACATATTTTTAGGCTTGAAAACGTAACAGGCAGACATTTCCGCATTTACAATATGATGATTTTCCGATTTAGATTCTGTTAGATCAGATGAATCGATACAAAATCGGCATCCCTAACTCGATGCTTTCTTGTACGGCCGCAGCCGCAGTATCCGCTCCATTTGAGTGCGCACACGCGTCCGGTGGCACACATAGCGGACATATCGCACGCCCGCAACTGGACCGAACGTGTAAAAACAAACGGATAGACAACGGTTTAACTTTACTGTATGGATTCTGGATGATTGCGAACTAGAGGTAACTTTTTTGACATTTAGCAATGGATCGTCATGTTGCCTATTTGGTCGGTGGTGACTGGATACTGTTTTTGTTGACGCCTTCGATACGATAGTGATTGTATCGAATATTCTCAGACCTAAGAGACATGACATGCTAGCCGTACTTAGATGGGAGATGATGTAGAGAAAGGAATTTATTTTCTGACGTTATACTAATACTACTACTACCTAGAGATCCGAAATAATATTTTACAAGATTTTGAAGTATGATAATATGATCTTATGATTGTAATGAATCCATCTAACTGTCTCTCATAATATCAAGTTGGTCTTCTTTATTCTTAGGATTAGGAAGTTCTAATCCTTCAGAGGGCACCGAGGAGAGAATTGTTGTTTGGGTTCTCCACAGGCCCGCTGCTTGCATTCCATTTCGCGTCCGGTTGTCATTTTGAGAAGTTGTCATTATGAGCTGAAACGATTAAGCCACAAGCCTCCTTCTGAGGGAGCTTCTGTTCTTCTAATGTCGATTCTGTCTTTAGTTTTTCTGCTTTTCAGTTTAGTTTTTCTTGTGATCTTAATGTCTCAAATTTTGAATCAGACCTCCTCAGGGTAAGTTTTTCAGTTCAAATGTATGTAACTTAGTATGTGTTAATATTCGATATCAACAGATTGGTACAATGCCGTAAAAGGGTACGCGATGACTTGTGAACTTGCTCTTTATTTCGTAACTTCAGAACGAAATAAGTTATCGTGAAAACAACAGTAAACATTTAATTAAAATAGTAGTAGTTATGTTAGTTATACTTGTATTTATGTATGTATGTATGTATGTATGTATGTAAGCCTTCGTGTTAACTAACCTGGAAATACAGTAGTCTCTTAATTTTTTTTGTTTGCATTTTTCGCATACTTTAGGCAATTTAGTTCATTGACTCAACTTAACAGGTTTCCTAAAATAGAACTATTGTTATGTATTACACGGCACCTAAAGTAGTGAACCAAGTATTGTTGAATTGAGTATTATAACTGTCAAGCAAAAATGGAATGTATTTGCTATAAAAATATCTATAAATTTATGTTCCTAACACACATTATAACATCAGTTTTACGTTTAAAAAAAATTGTGGGGCCGAAATATAAAGATAACAGAATATCTACATAAAACCTTACATAATTGAATATATTTTATTAATAACGTAACGTTGCGTGAAGCTAATAAAAAGGTAATGTTAAAATGACATTTAAAAAAAGATTCTGTTTTGTATTTAAAAATATTAACGTGCAATTCGCAAAGACAGTAAGACTTAATATACTACAATATAGTAATGCGTCGTTAAATATAAATCCTATCGTAACTCCTTGGCTTATAATAAATCATGCAACTGCATCTACTAATAAGTTGCTAGTGAGCCCAAGTGCTGTTAAATTTATAACGTGTCGGAAAATCATTAATCATCACAGAATTTAGCTACACAATCATCGGCAGTAGGGTTACCAGTAAATTAAAATGTCCTGGCAGCTTTCATTTCTACAGAAAAACCGAGAGGTTTTCTGGCTAACGGAAGATACTGCATTTATAATTTAAAATTTGTGAAGAAAAAGTATTTCTTAGTTTTTTTAATCTGGCGCTCAAAATACGACTGGCACAAATTAACATATTGTCTTGTATGTTATAAAAGAAAAAAAACATTTAAAAATCGAACTCCATTCTGTCTTTAAACCTTAGGGCCGTAGTAATTACATGTTCAGTGCAAAAGACAAATCGTTAAACGTGGTAAACCTAGTGGTCTGTGAATATTATGTTATCACTAATAAACTTTCTCTGGTCAGCTCTGCTTTAGCTTGATGATTCATTAGTGATATTTAGATGACTAGCTAATCGGACAATTTTCCGAATCTTTAACTAAACTCTTTAAATCTAACAGGCTTATGTTTTTTATTTCTATTTTGTTTTATTCTCTCTACTTTTGTAATTTATACTCAATAAATTCATCATTATCTTTCAATTTAAAAAAGACTGCCCTCTCTAGAAACCAAAAACAACAAAACCAATCTGAACGGAATTGTTTCAGTTAAAAATCATCAGAATAATGCATTGAATTTAAAATGACCCTGAATATTATTATTTTTTCTTTGTCAACGCAAGCAAAGATAACAAAACTTAGATTGAATAACACACATCACGAAATACCACATTTGGATTGTTTCTAATTAACCTCACAGGTCATTCTTGATACCATCTTGTAATAAGGCAATATCATTAGGACCATAATTCGAGGAATTGGGGTCATATAACTTCTTATAGTGGATTACTCGCGACCCCCATTCACCCTTTAACAATGCTTCATAACAGATTCTGCGCAGAGGCACTACTACGCAATGCGAAGTTCGTAAATACGGAACCGTCTGTCTCTTTCAGATACCCTAAGACATTGATATGAGTGAGGAATGAGATGGAGTATTTGTGTTGCGGAGTAAGGCCTAAGATATGAAAGTTTAATCTGCTGTAATAAGGTGAGGCTATTGTTTTATTGCTGCAGAATAACTTGGTTGCATTTGATATCAGGTACTAACAGGATAATAAAAGAGACGCTTCTTAATTGTGTTATACGCATATTGTTTTATGTGGATTATCGATTTAAAAGATGTACGAGTAAAGTTATAGCCACTTGGTGATATTTTAAATTTTAGGAATAATCCTATATTTGTGATAGAAATATAAAAACTGACAAAAATTATGAAATAGGTAAGTAATGTATTCAACGTCTCATACAATTTATGTTCCCAAAGTATGCAGTTACTAAAAACTTTATTTTGTGAAAAATCAGATACAGTGTACCATCAACACCCATAGCCGTGAAAATATAGAAATAATGTATCCTACATTGTCCCGTCCGCGTCGGTAGACAGCACCTTGAAGCTGGCCACCCTAAGCAAATCGTCGTATAAGCTACTCGAGCATGGAGGTCTTTATAACAAAGTTTATAACTATTTAAAGGCAACTTAAGGTTAAATCTAAGTAAAGTCTATTGAAACCACTAAACAATTAAATACATACAACAGTTGTAAATGCTAATTAATGTACCGCAGAGACTCTCTTGCTAAGATGGCTATTTCCTCAACCTCATCTCCAACACTGTACCACCCAACATGCAGCCCTGAGGCGTTTACTACATCCACCACTTACACACGTCCTGTGAAGGTAATGGCTTGTGAAACCGTGCGAAGCGACGATAATAGGACAGATACAACGGCCAGTATTTAAAAATATGAAACAAATGTGAGTTTTATTGTATTGTAAAAGGTTATAATTATTATTTTGTGATTACCTGCCACAATATCTTAGTGTCTTTTCTACTATAAGGTAATAAAATTTAGAACCTACAATGCTCCTATAGTTGAATAATGATATGGTGTCGTGTGCTGCCGCCATATTAAAGAATGCCATCACTCCGTCCCTTTCGGGTTTTGGGTGTCGTAAGAGGCGGCTTAAAGAGAACTACGAGGTAAAGACGGGCAAAGCAGCGACTTCAGACCAATTGACTGGCTCATCTCTTTAAGTCGTGGCTGTACGAAGCGGCAACATGTGACCCATTGTGTGTGTCACGTACCATCGGCTCAATTATCTATGGCTAATTACACCGGTCGAGTTTAGAATTCCAGAGGCTTCCGACTAATCGTCGACGACGTGACTTCCCAGACGGATTTATTGTTAGTCCACAAGTCAGTCTCTTGGATTGATTGACGCTGCATTTAACTAGGTATGGGAAACCTAAATGTTTTTCTATGGCAGTTATTTGATGAAAACGGAAAGAGCAAGACAGTATGTCCTCTGTCAGTGGTGTTGAGTTTGAAAGTATTGTCACTTAATTATAGGACAAAGTTTAAAAACTTAAGATACATCAAGACAGTAAATTATAAACGACAAACGTGACATCAGCTATTCCACTGAAAATTGTGTCAAGTTAACTATGAAATAGCTCTAGTCTAGTCGACACATTAGAATTCAGAATGCATCCACTAGCGCTTATTCTCTGGATAAAATACAGATGATATCAACTGCGACTGCATAATGTAGAGAGAAGGCTGTATTACCATATATATATTCCAATTTGCAGGACAGAGTGACGTTAACAATACTAGAAATTTATAATGTACAATTTACTTGAAGCGCTGGCTGAATCAATACTGTACTAAATGTGTAAACTCATTCTTTAGAAACTTACTTTGCATTAGGCTCCCAGCCTCCTGAACTTTCCATCACCGTATATCTTTAGAATCGCTGGCAAGCTGTGTTGTTAGCACATTTCACTTCAAGGTCACTAGTTTATAGATTTTGAATGCAGCAGGACTGCAATTTGCCGTGCAACTCCTATGAATAATGCAGAATGAACTCCGCTAGCTAACAATAAGATACGCCGTGTATTTACGTGAGCCGAATGTTGGGATCGTAACGGTCACAAATTTGCCAATCGACGGATTCTGATGAATATGCAGATATCATCATGACGCCTTGTCTTGGAATGCTAACGGTTGGAACACTTCGAAAATGCAACCTCTCGACGCATCGGTTCGGTTTCAGCCATCGAAAGTAATATCAATCCGGTTTGCGAAGATCTGATTTGCATCGGAGCGTCTTACGTTGGATTTAATTACTGGTAAACACAAACATCCGATGCACGGTCGGTATTTCTTATTGATTTTACGAAAGGTAACGACTGTGCGTCGTCCATCAATTTAACAGACATGACTTTATCAACAGTCCTATTTTTTTTAATCAACGTAGAGAAAGAGAGTTAATGTTAGTTTAACATTACAGACAATTTAATGCATTATGATCTTTGAAACTTTATTCGACGAAAAATAGTAATACCGTTATAGTTTTTTCAAATTTCCTATTAAATTATATTGGCTTTTTTACATAGCCAGAGTTATCCTATCAGTAAACTACATGATACTTATATCAGAATTCGTGGAACCTTGTTTTTTTGATATTTGTGATTATAGATGTCCCTTGCAAAAATGCCAAGGAGACGTGTTTTCAGATAAAAATTAAAGAAATGATGAGACAAAGGTGATTATAAAATTATATATTGTTTACAATATTTTAGCTGATTCATGTTCTTTTTGCATTAGCATTAACACTGTGTCAGTGTAAAAACTGGTCGGGAAATGACTTGCCACTTTGTTCAACAAAGTTTCTAATTTAATTGTTTATGTTAGTTATGCTTTCTTTTGATGAACAGGTTTCCAAAGTTATAAGTCGTAATCCGTAATATTTTCTGTATCCTGCAAAATATTGAAGTTCAAGGGCAAATACGATTATGTTTTTTTTTTCAATTCATTCACATTTTGAAACAACAGAGACCTTTAAAATGTTGCATGTTGTTGTTAACTTGGGTAGTCCAGTAGTAAGGAAAAAGGTTAAATACATTAAACAAATGAAAGATGGGTTTAAATGTTATGGCAATGAATGCGTTTTCAATAGTAGACCATTTCTTAGTATACTTTCTTTTCTGGAGGTGTAATACTACTATTATGTTTACCATTGCAGTCGGGATGAGAGGATACGAAACTATAATGTCGTGAATGAAAAAAAGAAGGAAAAACATTTATTTGGCACCAAAATTAGTGTATATGACTGTTTGACTTACTTACCGAGTTAGTACGTATGTACTCAGGTCGCACTATCAGCGGTTAGGATTGTCATTAAATAAAACCGGCCAAGTGCGAGTCGGACTCGCGCACGAAGGGTTCCGTACCCAAAAGGCCAAAAAACGGGTTTGTTGTATGGGAACCCCCCTTAAATATTTATTTTATTTTGTTTTTAGTTTTTGTTGTTATTGCGGTAATAAAATTACATAATTTGTGAAAATTTCATCTGTCTAGCTATCGCCGCTCTTGAGATACAGCCAGGTGACAGAGCGACGGACAGACGGACAGACAGCGAAGTCTTAGTAATAGGGGTTCGTTTTACCCTTTGGGTACGGAACCCTAATAAAAAACGTGCTTAGTGGCCAACGTAAACTTTAAGACTGAACCACTAGTCGAAGATACTATCGCCACACTTGTTACGATAGATGTCCACACGCCGCTTTTAGATATCGCAAGTAATTTATCTAAATAAAACGTAGTTAAAGCCTGATTTCCATGTTTATTCTAGCGCACCAAATGCGGGTGATGGATCGAATCGCGCCTCCTTTTGACTTGTTTTGATTGGACTCCATGGAGATGTCTGTACATATAAGTTTATTCATAAAAATCAAAGCTCCATTCCTAATTACAGATATAATTAATTTTTAGAATCATTGAAGTAAATGAATGCATAAATTTCTTCATGGAGTTTATAACATGGCACAGTCAATAAGTCGAATATTGGTAATTGATGCTTCGAAGTTATGAGGTTTTTATGTTGTAATTGTTTTATTTAGTAACTGTTGTTTTAAACTCGATTAAAAAAGTATTACTTATACTTTTTTAATTATTATAACAGTAGCCCCGTAACAATAGCCCTGTTACAGTACATAAAATCCTTATTAGTTCTTTTTCATTGATTTATTAAACATTTATTTAATAACAATTAATTATTTAGATGTTTTTATATTAGGGTTATTGTCAATTTTATTTTAAAGCAATGTCTCTATTTATTTTAGAATACCTATTTTTATTTGAACATGTAATAATCCCGGCCAATGGGGACTACCGTTTCTTTGCTCACCAGTTGGCGCCACTGTAGACTGAGGTCCGGAAGTATAGCTATCAAAGGCGATTGGCGCCGAAACAAAGTGTTATATCTTGAATCAAATTAAGGTTATATTGTTTATAAATAACTATCTTGATATCAACAAACTAACTTCTGAAATAGTTGCTCTTGAGGCCGCCTATTTTTGCGATTTTTCTTAATTCCGCTTTTAAAGCGTTCACATTAATCGCCAAATAATCCATATTTGCGATATTTTACGAAGGAGATCACTTTCCAGCAGGTAAATTAAAGAAATTCTAATTTATGCAACAAATTCCGCTAAAACCAGTACAAAAAGAATGATTTTGGACCTCACGCGACACTAGCGCCTCTAGTGGCAAATTCACTAGCGATAGCCCCCATTGAAATCATATTTCTTTATAAGGCAGTAACTGTACTAATAAGGATTCCATAATGAAAATAAATTAATTCTTCAAATAGCGACAACGCAAAGCCGATTTGCTAACTCGTTTGTTATATCTAGCGTTTAGTGTGAATGTAAGCAGATCGCCAAGTTTAACCAATCAGATAATATTCTAATCAGTGGCTTGCAGTCAATTAAAATAGCGCGAGTTTATATTGAAGAAATCTGCATTCTTCAACTTTTGTGTTTATTTTTATGGTAATATTGGTGCAAAATCAGTAAAAATTACGATTCTACTGTTGTGCTTGTGTGGTGTTTCCACGAAGCAAGCAAGAGCCAAGGATTTAATTCCCGTTCAGGTGAAATAATAAAACTAGCTTGGGCCTGGAAGGGGCAGGTGGAGTTGTTCTTTGGAAGGTACAGCCAACAGCACGTCAACCTACCACAAAACGTCAAATTTTCTCAATTGATATTGATCTCTACTCATTGGACTTAAAGTTGAAAATCAATTCAATGACCTTTAACTTTTTGGATAGGTTAATATTAGGTTAAAGGTAAGGTTACTATAATCCAAAGTATGAAAGTCCATACTTTGAAATTGTACTCAGACAAGAAACTCCAATAAGTAAGAGGCGTTTCCCGTTATTAGTGACCCAAGTATTTTGTTTGGGCATAACGCACATCATCCCTCGGGGTACACAAGATATAGTATTATAGCCACCCAATTTCCATATTTGATCACCGAGCTGGTATTATGACCGCCTAACTAATTGCTCATCCATACATATTGTAGTATTTTAAGGGTCTCACGTATGTCAGGTACACTGCAGGCTATATTTGAGTTTAAGTGTATTTTGATGGTAATTTTTGGTGAAAATATCAGTAAAAATTACGATCCTACTGTTGTACTTGTGTGGTGTTACCACAAAGCCAAGGGCTTGATTCCCGGTCAGGTGAATTAATAAAAACTTGCTTGGGCCTTGAAGGGGCAGGTGGAGTACTTTCGGAAGGTACATGAAGCCGTTTCTACTGTCGAATTTGACGAATTACACAACTAGTATATTTATTGTACACTTTTTATAAGTTTCAGTAATTAAGCTTTAAGTTTATTGAATTTTAAAGTGATTTCCCTCCTTTAATATTATTTTAAAGGTAAGGTATAATCCAAAGTCAATAAGTCCATACTTTGAAATTGTACTTAGACAAGAAACTCCAATAAGTAAGAGGCGTTTACCGTTGTATTTTGTATTAGTGACCTAAGTATTTTGTTTGGGCATAACGCACATCATCCCTCGGGGTACACAAGATATAGTATTATAGCCACCCAATTTCCATATTTGATCACCGAGCTGGTATATGACCGCCTAATTGCTCATCCATACATATTGTAGTATTTTAAGGGTCTCACGTATGTCAGGTACACTGCAAGCTATACTTGAGTTTATATGTACGCTGTTATTTTAAATTAATGAAAGTGTTATTTATAACTCACGTTTCGGTACATAAGGGAAAGCAATATAACATTATCAAAAACCAGCTGTTGCCCGCGACTTCGTTCACGTCAATTTCTGTTATTATGATCGCGATTAAGAAGTTATTAAAATAATATAGCCTAAAGCCACAGACCGACGACCGACAGACTGCCTAAAGCATTCCTCTATAAATGAACTATCCAACACAAAAAAAAAATTCAATTCGAACCAGTAGTTCCAGAGATTAGCGCGTTCAAACAAACTAATATTAGTACCTATAGATAAAATGTAGTTGTCCAATACTAAAACAAAAAAAAACGCAGTATTTACTTGTTGTTACAAAAAAAATTAGGTTAAGGAAGTAGATAACTTACATATTGTGATTTGATACCAAATTACAAAAATAGCTTCTCAAAAATATCTCCACTAAATAATAAAAAAGAAAATAAATTAAGTTACACTGGCAATTCTGCCGTACGTAGGACTGTTAAGAAGACACCCGCAAACTAATTTAGTTAACATATTTTTTCTTTGGGCCAAATGTATTCTTTTAATTAGAATTGTAACTTGTGGTGTAATTAATTTCAAAGCGCGTGGGCATTTGTAATTAAATTCGGATCGTCGACTTTTAGATGATAATCGTAGCATTTACTGTCCGATAAATAATAACCTTTTAGGCATCTCGGCTGTAATTATTGTTTCCAGAAAAAGCGTGATACATATACTTACGTAATTAGATGGAAATAGTTTAAGGTTAATGTTGAAATAAAAAAACATAACAAATTTAAGTCATTAAGTAGTTCTTATAATTAAACATCAAAAGCTCGCAGCTTGACCACTTAAGCAGCCGAGTGGTAAGACACCGTTTTCATTGAATCGCCAGCTTGGAGGTCCCGGGTTCGATTACCGGACGGGTCAAACTAGAAAAATACTTTTCTATACTTTCACATGCCAGACTCCGGGATGTTGTGGTACTTTTTTGTTTCGAAGTTCCACAAAATTGTGTTTAAAGAGCTACTTTCTTGTTACACTAAACTCTATGTGATGTTGTCAAAAAAAGCCGAAAAAATAGTTTATCCTATCAGTCTAACCTTATTACGTAAAACAAATCGTAAATTGAGTATTTACCCCTGTATAAATGCAGGAAAACTGTGTCTGAGTGGCTCTCTTCTCTTAAATACGAAGAAGTAGAAGACCTTTTGTTAAAAATAATTTAATTTGTATTGATAAGTATACACACTCAAACACACACACACACACGCACACACACACACTTGTACTCTGTTTCTGTGTTCGGTAATGTGTAACCTTTACTTACCTTACAATTTCATTTAATAGGTAAAGTTCACCTACAGTGTTGTAAATCTAACTTGAAGTATTCTAGGATGAGCGAGGCTTTCCCAACACAAGTATCATTCGATTACATTCTGGGAAGCCCCGGCAATATATTTGTAAAAGATTTACTGAAATAATTTCATTTTTTTTTTTTTTATTAAGTCAAACTATTTTTTAGGCTTTTTATAATAAAATAAAAATTTGAGAAATCTCTTAAAAAAACAGTAAAATCTTAAAGTTGATCACATAATGTGATTTCCAGTAAAAATAGAAAAAATCAGGGAAGGTAAAGCTTGAATTATGTAATTTACAACTAGGCAACAAAACAGAATAAAGGTTTCTTAAATTTGTGTTTTTTTTTATATCAACAACGTCTGTACTTTTTCTTCTTTACTCTGTTCCACGATAGTACAGTACAGTAACATAGATATTAGCAAAGATAAGATAATACTAAAGTATTAGATAAGTATACAGTTCTTTATATTATTACACTTTAAATTGTATCTTCGTAGTTAGTTGTCATTTGACATGAATGCTTAGCTAATAAATTGAAAGAGCACCCAAATGTTTTAGTGTTCTCTCATTCGGTGTGAACATTATTCAGTCGCTTTACATCTATGATCCCAAACCGTCAATTTCCTCTCTATAAAATCCCATTGACACGTGCTAAGTTACAAAATGCTTATTAGATAACATCATTGCGCTGCGTGATAATACGAAATTGCTTTAGCACACCTCTTGATTTGTAATAAACGTACTTAAAGTTGTATATGATACGTTGGACCTCAATTTATAAGTGATTACGATACCAATACGGCGATAAGACAGATGTTCGAGCTTGAACATGTAATTTGAAAGTACGCAAGTAGTATGCGCCTGCGGCTTAGTACTAAACTACCAAGGTTTCTGTTTGCGTTAATAGAATCTTTATAAACTCATATCGTGTCATAATATTTTTTGCAGTTTCCATTGGATTTCTTGATTTTCATAACTACAACATTATTTTATCTCCGTGCAGGAGTGGCGTACACACAGGTTTTCAAAGTGTCGCCTGCTCTGAGGTCCCGGGTTCGATTCCCGTACGGGTCAGTGTAGAAAAAATTTGTTTTTCTACATTTTCTTGGGTCTGGGTATTTGTGGTACCTTCGTTGTTTCTGGTTTTTTAAAAAACTAGTTATATAAATAGTTATTCAAATTGGGATCAGAACAATGTATGTGATGTTGGCCACATTTATTTTACATATATTTTCTTGTATGTTTTACCTACAAAAAAGTGAAATAGGCCACCAATTTTGAGTCGGTGCTTTTAAGTATCGGTAATATCTTGTTTGACTCCGACTCAAAGTTGTTTATATCACGCTTTTCGTCGGTTATTTTTTGTGAAACAACTTTTATTTTGTTTGTTTTTGTGCATCGTTATATAGTCTCGGTATCTTAATTTACTATTGTACATGGCGATTTTGATTTATGAAAAGACACTAAAATACAAGGATGACTTTTTGATCACCGTCAATTTTTTTATAGGCATTAAGTATCGTATTTAGAGGCCATTTATGAAGTCAAAAATTTGATCAAGTTTTCACCCGAAAATATTATATTTCTCCTATCTTAAGCCTAAAGATATGTAGGGAAAATCTAAAACTTATGAATAGTATCGTAATAAATGAATGAGATACGCATCACGTAAAAAAAGTGATACTAGGGGTCCGTATCAAAAAAAAAAAAGTTTTTAGGCAGACATTTTCTAGGTGCTTTATCTTGACATTTTTGTACTGGGCTATACCAAAAGAAAAAATACGTCATTTGTTTCTTGTCTCGTCGATTGTTGTAATAAAAGAAGGTGATCAATGTTTTTATATTTTTTCTATACCTGAACATCAAATAATGATAAACAGACAATCGATAACATCATTTCTTCGTAGGTAATTGCCTGATATTGATCACAAATCGGCAAAATATACGTAGAACGAAAAGAATGATGGACATCAAATTACATGCTGGGACTCTACGACTCTACCAAATAATATGTTTAGGGCTTTGACGGCAATAATATACGGTTTTCATCGTACCGAAATCTTCTAGGTCAATGGTAGAAAGGCTCAATTTAAAGTATAATTAATTCGTAATGTTTACTTCCAAATGACTTTCGCCAACTTAGTAAAAGAAATGTCTGTCGTTAAACCTTTTTTAATGATGTAGTTAATTTTGTGTCTTATGTCATCTAATTTATTATACAAATTTTGAGCATATTTTCTGATTACAGGAGTGACATGAAAATGTCCTCACCAAATGACACCCACTGAACGTTTGGGTTGTCCCATAATAACTTAGTGGCAACCTACTTTAAGTTTTGTACTTAAGGTTGAATTTCAATTGTAGACATAGACCTGGACAGATCTAAATCTTATTTTGTATGTAACTTTGAACCTAGTTCTTTTATGTTTCATCTATGGCTCAAGTCCGAATAACAAAAGAATGAAAGCTCACTTTGTTATTTATGCACTCTGATATCTTAATCCCATTTTTAACTACTACAAAGCCTGAACCGGTAGCTCCATCCATTCAAAATGATACGATCATCCTATTGTTCTTCGAACACAAATCTTAATCACACCAATTATTTGGATAGCGCGTGCTCTCGTCACATTCAATGTTTCACTGGGCCTCGACACTTTAACACCAACTTATATGTCAGTTTGGACATGCGATTTTTTGCCTTTGAACATTCAAATAATTATCTATCGTGTATTCAATTAATGCAGTGAGAAAATGACATGTCTATCGTCGGAGGCCGTCGTTGGTTCAAAGCTATCATTATCATTAGAACCGGGGCGTGGAGCTATAATAACTGGATGAGGCATGGTTGCTGGAATCCGCCGAGATCCGTCGTATATGCGTGCAGATAAATAACTTCAAGAATGTCTGTTCCATGTAACTGGAATTGAATAAAAGATACACGTCTTAGCGACATAAATTTGTTTTCATTCTCTACGTGAAGGCTGCGATTTGACATTCGAAAAATTGTTACATTTAAAAACAATTAATAGATTACACAGCAGTTTTTTAATTATTTAGAAAGCAATTTACATCTATGAACATATGCTGGTTTATATGCAAAACTAAATAATATTGAGGTAGCTCAAAGAACGAAAGGACCAAAGAACAGTCGCCGGTAAGCGAAAAATTGGCAAATGCAGTGGGAAATGAAAGGTCTTACGCATGGAAATAAACATTTTATTGCTAAGTTTACTATTAATTAATCCTTGAAGTCTTTAGGGCACTAAGTACCTACAGTTATTTATCCTTGAAAGAGACTTTAAGTGAGATGTCAGAATAACCTTAGTTCGTTGGATCAGACTAGGTTTTGAGTTAAAACTGTCTGAATGAACTGTCAAGTGTTAAAATTAATAAGTGGTAATTCTGCAAAAGACTTAAAGTGAGATGTCAGAATAACCGAAGTTGGAGCAGACTAAGTTTTGAGAAAAGACTGCTAATTGTCAAGTGTCAAATGACTGACCATGTGGCTACTCTGTGGAATTAAAGCAGTAGTTTTCTCGGTGTGTATTTTGAAAACCTTTTTGCGACTTCAAAACACTCTATATTCGTTGGTCATGTCCACCTGGCGCGGTGCCGTTGAACCTCCAACTCGGTTAGTTCGCCCTGCCCAGTGCCCGCTGACGACATATGCCAAAAAACTTGAAGCACACGTGTTGTGCGACCGTAATTGACTGCGGAGTCTGTGAACCACTTTATATTGCTCCAAATTAAGAAATGAACGCAGCAAGCGGCACCTCGTAGTTTCCTGTTCCTTGGATAAGCGTATAAAGTAACACACTTTTCAATCTGATTTTCGTGATTATTTACATCTATTTTTGAATTTTTGTGAAATACCCCTTTAAGAAAAATACTTTGGTCTTAGCTTAGTAAAAGTTTAATGTGATCTGTCAAACAACAAGTATTCCTTTTCATTTCTATAAACATAACCACACGGGTCTTCAGAATATTGTATAATTCACTCTATTTCCTCAATGTTGCAATGTTGTCAATCAATCCAGAATATGAAAACAGATGTTTGCATGGAGTCCGCGTTATACAATTTTACATTTACGACAATGGCACTCCCTATTTTATTACTCATAAATGGTCGTAAGGAGTGGTAGCACAATTGTTTAAAGACTGGCAGCGGATAAGTATTTACCATAATAATAACACCAGACGCGTAGGTGGTTAATTGATTCGGACACGCAAAAACTCTACTCCACTGTGTAAGCATGACATCCCGTAATTTAGTCTCTATTGAGACTTGAAAGTGTGACGTTAATGCGCAACTTGGAATTCGTAACGCAGGACCCATTAAATGAGTTGCCAATATTTATAATTATACTAGCTTACCCCGCGAACTTCGTATCGCCTCAGAATAATATAATTTAATTATGACGTCTTAATCCCTCAACCCCCAGGAGGCACTCGGGTGCCACGACAACAATTGATTTCAATTGTGTCTGGAATAACTAACGATCGAGGGATTAAATGTCATTGTCATCAAACATGGCGTTTTTTTTTACCAAATTTCTTTGCCATAAACAAAAAATGTGCAATAAAAAAATAATGCGCCAATAAATTGAGTTAATAACTGTCCTATCTTTCAAGTTGAATCAAACTGCACACGGTGTACAAAACTTGATTATTTGAATAGTAATGATTGATAGTTGAATAGTTTAGGATTCCATTGCGTACAAACAACGTGACGCAAAATTTTTTTATTTTAAGATATTTGACTGTCCGCATTATAAGCTTGCTGGACACTGGACAAATGCATAAAAGAATTCGTAACGCTTGACAGGCGGGTTAGCGATCACAGCTTAGTCATTATTAAAGAGGCTGCTGCCTGGCATCTCACTTTAAACCTCTAGCCACTTCTTACGACACCCGTATCTTTTAGGGTGCTGTAATAGTTCGTAACGATAAAAATATTGTCCGATCATTTGCGAAGGATGTAAATTCTTGGTTGCAACAAATATTAAAGCATTGGATTGATTCACAAATTTAACATCCTTTACAAAGGTTTTTATTACATTAAAAGTTTTTCTACAAGGCTATTAAAACCGCATCTAAAATAGAATCTTACGTCAAATAGTAGACAGTGTTTGGTCACATCTCGTCTTATCGAAGTTGTCAGACCGGGGAGTCAATAACTGGCTGCGAACGCGTTTTTATGCGTCATCTTATGCGTGTGCGAACGAAAGTTGTCGATGATATTTATTTTGTTGCTATGGCAGACCGTTTATCACCGTTATAGTGGATCGAAGATGTTTAGGTTACTAATCAGGACATAAGAACCAAAGCCTTAATCTCTTCTTAGCTGGTTAAGGAACATTTGGATGCTAATGATGAAAATTAAAGTGTTCTAAATGCAAAGTCCCATAAAGTTCCGTTTGTTTAAATTGTACATGAATATAGTCTAGAAAAATAAACTTACTACTCTGTTAAAAAAGTACCGGGAAAAGATCAATAATACACAAAATGTTTGTTATTCATTCAAATTTATTTCATCACCTTCAAAGTATGCTCCTTCAGAAACGATATATTACGCCAACGAATAATCCAATCATCAAAACATTTTTTAAACGCTGTTTCCGGAATTGTGTTCAGTTCTCGCCGCGAATTCATGTCTTCTACCGATTGAAAATAGTCCACCCAACAAAGTAGGTGTAGAGTGCGTGAGCTGGAACCTAAGTAATTTCTTCATAAATTTGTTCAGGATGCTTAGAGAGTAAACATACTAAAAATCCCCGCCTCTAGGAGGGGCGCCGGAGGAGGGGGAGGGGTATAAAGTTCCCACTTTTGAGTTCTACGCTAATACCTTTAAAATGGTGCGTCGTAGAGAAAAGGTGTTGTCTACGAAATGAAAGCTAATAAAATTTCCTACAACTTTTGTTCTATACACTTTTTTGAAACCCTCATCAGTTTTCGAGCATCACGCTCCGAAATAGTGAAAATGAATCTTTTTCAGCGTGACGGGCATTACCTGATGTTGAAAACTATAAATTAAGTATTTTGTTGATAACATAAGCTGGGAGCACCTCCAAGCGGTGAAGGCGGTAACAGTTTGAAATCGCGTTTTCGGCAAAAAATGGAGCGAAAGCGGTCACCACTTTTTATCTCCAATGCACAATCACAGAAAACGCGATCTTGATGGCTAAAACTCCCATTACCTTTATCATCCATGCCTTCGGGCTTATGTTATCATCGTCTCTGATCTCATTTTGACTTGTTTGGAAGTAGCCTACCCGGTAACGCAGGGAAGCAGCCACAAGGCCGTTCTAAAGATTCTGTGATCTATAAAAGTTATCAGTAACGAATCGGATTATCCGCAGTGAGTATTAATAAGTGTCCTGTGTGTAACGAGGACGTCGTGAAAGGGAGTAAGGACGTCACTGAGATGAAAGAAAAGGGAATACTAGGCCTCATCAAAGCTAGTCAAGACCGGAAAGATGACAAGCACCAAATCATCCGTGGCTTAACATCACTTTTAATTCCCACGAATTGTCGTAAAAATAACACCCACCCAATTAAAACAATTAATAAAGATGTAAGGGATGCATCCACAACTCAGGAAGAAGCAGGGCCGTCTCAACTCAGGTCTTCAGCTCCCCAATTCGATGTTAAGAGTTATTGTTTTTATGTGCACATTATGTACAAGAAGAAACTAAAACGCCTTATAGTAAAAGGAGAATAGTACATAAAGTTGAAACTCTTACTCTTCAATATCGTATCAGGGAGGTGTGTTCTATGAGGAAGGATTCCTGGGGTGATGTTGTTCTTGGTCGCTTGTCATCGATTAACAATATTGTAGCTGAGGGAGCAGTATACCGCAAAGACTGCTACTACACTTTTGTTAGGCCCATTAGTTGCCCAAGTTCGAAAGCTGAGATCCCCAGAGACAGCCATGTCTCAGAGGCTATGCAAGGGATTTTTGACTACATGGAAAGTAGCATCGATTGTCAGTTCTCTCAAGACGAGATACTGGGCGTCGAAACAGGGGATAAACCTCAGTGGCGAACCATCAAGGCTAATTGAAGAAAATATGGGAATCGAGTATTGTTCACCCCAGGGGTAAACAGATTCAAATCAAATGTCTCAACGGCGTGTCTCTTGACGAAGAGGAGGTTGAAGATGACGTAGAGCAAGAACCATTCACTGAAGATTAGGGTACTTTGGAAGAAGAACCCTTGCCAGGACCTTCACAGCCTAAACGGATAAAAATATAAAATAAAATAAATATTATAAAAAAATACATATATAATAAAACAGTTAAAAAAAGGAAAAATGTTTCGAGAGCTCTATGGCTGAACAGATTTGTATGAAATTTGGTATGTAGATGTATTAGGACCTGGATTAACATGCAGGCTATTTTTCATCTCGAAATAACACGATTGATGTAGCAGACAAGAGGAAGTGTTTGATAAGTCGTTATTTTTTTTTTAAATTTCACTTTACCGGCACGTGTAGTTACAAAACAGTTAGGGATCCGAAAAATTGTGTAAGACAAAAGTTGCAGATAATTTTATTAGCTTTCATTACGTAGAAGACACTTTTTCTCTACGACGCACCATTTTAAAGGTATTAGCAAAAAACTCGAAAGAGGGAACTTTAACCCCCTCCCCCCACTCCGGCGCCCTTCCTAGAGGCGGGGATTTTTAGTATGTTTACTCTCTAAGCACCCTGAACCAATTTCTGTAGAAATTGCTTAGGTGCACTCTCACGCACTCTACACCTACTTTTGGATTATTCTTTGAGCGGACTAAAACGGGTGCCACGAAGTGGTAATTTGAGTTTAGGAAAAAGGAAGAAGTCGGCTGGAGCTATATCTGGTGAATATTGTGGTTGCTCGATGGTATTTATTGAGTGTTTGGTCAAAAATTCTTTCACAATGATGGCCTTGTGCGAAGGCGCATTATCGTGGTGCAAAATCGAAGAATTTTCTCTACACAAATCGGGTCTTTTTTGTCAAATTTGCTCTCTTATTTATAAAGTCTAAAAGATTATATCTTTGTATATTGAGCTCAGTATACGACTCATCTCTCTTCTCTTCTCAATCGTTCCCCCATTACTGAGGATCGTGACTCC
The DNA here is from genome assembly GCA_949315895.1 of Anania crocealis. Taxonomy (NCBI): domain Eukaryota; kingdom Metazoa; phylum Arthropoda; class Insecta; order Lepidoptera; family Crambidae; genus Anania; species Anania crocealis. The sequence goes on from OX438863.1 coordinate 15,886,055, forward strand.
TTAGACGCTTCATTGTCCGCCGCCAACTGCTACGGTCCGTCGCCTGGTGAAGGGCGGCGCTGACTGGTAGCTCCAGCTGTTCGGAGATCTGGTCCGACCATCTCTTCGGGCAGCGGCCTCTGGGTCTTTTGCCTTCAATTTTGCCTGTCACCACCAGCTTTTCCAGGTTGTTGGCCTCTACGACTCATAGATAATAAGTAAAAGCACTAAAATATTATCTTAATATCGCTTTGAAGCGATTGCTAAGTAAATTATCGGTATCGAGCAATTCAATTGTACAGTCAGCTGCAAAGGTATGTACCTTCTGACTAATGTTGACTCTTAAGACAACGACATAAGGTTGGTAAAGCGGAAAAGTGTTTACATACTTTTGCAGCTGACTGTACGTTTGTTATGACAAATAAATAAAACCAGCGTTCGAACCTCTTGTTTACTTCCGGAAGAAATTCAAATTCCTCAAATGCTTGCATTGAAACAAGATTTAGATGTTAGTCAAAGTAATGTGAGTCATACGCTTTCTTTTCACATCCAAATATTTCCTTTTAGCTTTATGGGTTTAGAAAGGAAATAAGGATTGACTTAACTATAATTGCCTTGCTAATGTTCCACATTTTATGATTTTAATTTGCTCAAATTATTGCCTGGAAACCTTTGACAAGTAGGCACTTATTTATTTTAATAGCTGTAATACTGAGTTAAATCCATTAGGTAGCGTTAGCTACGAACTGCTTATAACAGAAATTTGAGTTACGATACATAAAAGAAAAGATTAATATGAACTATAAATTTAATTAGAGGGATTTCAGTTAGTTGCTTAACTTGTAGATGATTTGACACATAATTACGCTCATAAAACAAAATTCCTATTGGTTGTGATTAATTAGCACGTTTTGATGCATATTCTGGTAGTATAGCTACTCAATTGTAAGATGTTAGCAAAGTATCAGATTATTCCATTAGTGAGTGACTCTTTGCATTCGCATCATCATATCGCTTATTGTGTAACAAGTATTTAAAGTCGTTCTAATCTTTGAAACTTTTAGAGATCTAAAATAGATAATTATGAATGAAAAATAACACCGCAAATTCTGCCCGTGTCGTCATTTCATTCAACGTTAATATCAGTGTTCAGCATTGCAGGCTTAGAGATGCATATCAAACAAATACACATTTTGTAGCTATCAACAACAATGACACACAATACATTGTCCCCGTGCGTGGAGGCGTCTAAATCTCGGATACGTCAATGACGCCCGTACGCTTATGGGGTTATGAGTAATGTTAACATGAATGGAAAGGAGAAAGTGAAGGTACTTTATTAGTAAGCGATACGAGAATTGTACGAAAAGATGATACTCTTGGGTGCGGCACTGTTGTCAAAGCACATTCTAGTCCATTTAGTTATTTGTACGAATGAAGACAACTAGAGTTTGGTTTACGATGAGGCATTTTGGGCATACTTGATAAATACCTGGGCGTAAACCCATCTTAAAAGAAAACTTATTTAGATGTAGGTTAACTGATTTTTTAATCCACGTCCCATAAACCGATGTACAGCACATCAAGTTAAACAGTTGAACTGCGATAACAGCTTTTATTACGTAGGGCATAAAGGCGGTCTCAAGGTCAACATGTATAGTCTGACGTGCCGCCGTGTGTGCATCGATTGACACTTCTACTTATGTTTTTTCAAATTCTGACCAGTAAGTACAATATCTTACATACAAATGTAATTATCAATAACAATGCCACTTGTATGGGTTTTTGGCGCTATATCACAGTGTATTCCTAATTTATTAATAAAATCCTATTCATTGTCATTCTTTTTTTTGATCACCAGACAACTTTCTAAGTGTACAATGTTCTCAACAATTATAATGCGAACATTTGTAATATTTTTATTTACTGTTAATATTGCTTTCTGATTTTCATCGTTTGTTAATAAATACGGAAATTTGTCATTGAAAAGCTTATTCATGTTTCTCATGTTTCTCAGTAATGTCAACATTTAATTTCACAATCTATCATTTGTAAGCATTTTAATCTTATGGTGCTAACAACCATGAAAGCTAAATAATGAGAATGATTACTATGAAAAATGTTAAGGAAATTGTTGCTTTACAGAGAAATAACCTTTGAACTGAAAAGTAATATAAGCTATAAGATACTTGCTTAAGTAATAAAGGACTTGTCAGATGATATCCTATTAAAATTACCTTTACGTAAAATTATTTCTATCACTTAAAGAATAAAGTATTTTTCATTTGACCGTTGAATGGTGTGCAACCGGTACAACAAATTTATTAAAGAATAAACGGAAATATAAGAACTTGACACGAAAATGATTATAAGCTTCATCGTGATTTGTTCTCATGTCTTTATCCTTTATTTCTATAAATGATATTAGAGATTTACTTGGGTAATGTTTTAAACAAGCAGTATCATTATAAAGTGAGCTATCATTCAAATGAAACACGCTTTATAGAGGGTACAGTCGTGATCACGATTACTTTAAGCAATAATGCATATTTGACCAAGCAATAGCTATGGTTATTTGCTGTTATCACAAGTTATTATTGCTCCATTAGATGCGTGTCGCACGGGATTAGGCAGAGATCCTATTACGCGTTTGGTTGAGATCATGATGATGGTGATATCTCAAATGAAGTATCTTTTGTCGGCATTAGTTAGTCTCACTTGATCATGGGTTATGCTTTAGACATTCTGAACGAAAATTTAGTTATTGGATGTCACGATCCATTTTCTCGTTCGATTTAGGAAGGTGAAACTAGGAAGCCACACTTAATAAAGAACACATCTTCTGCTCGTATAGTAATAACTGTCAATATACCAACAGCTGCTGCTATTACTGTATTATTTTCTTTACAAGTACGTCATTACAGTAATGACGAAAGGCACGCGTCGCGCGCGCACCAATGATTCGTTACTACGTTAGTCATGTTATAGTGATGGGATGTGGCTCGTCATCAGAGCTGCTTGGTGATTAATATACATTTTATATAAAAATGTAGTTTTTTTTTTTAAAATAAAACCACAAGAAAAGAGTAGGAACTCTTTAGATCAATTTACCATAGTATTAACTTTTACAAAGTTATACAATCAAGGCTTGATCTTGGGTGGCTTGACTTGGAAAACAAGTGCTTTTACTATCCATACTACTTGTTTGAAGTTTAAGATTCAAATAAATTTTAATATTTATAAATAAACTCTAAAATTTAACATGTAACACAAAGGTTTCGAACATGGAATGGATTGATTTATAGTATGGAATGGTTTTGTCTGAACGTTCCCATCACTAGAGACGTGCGTGCCACTGTCGCATGCGCAGGGAGGAGTTACCAACCGCACCGCTTAGCTCTAGAAATCCCCAGAAAAAATCTCTCACTAATGAATACGAGCTGATAAATTGAGATGGAGTAACGTTCCGTTTAAATGTTCTAGTTTTATTGTGAAGTGATTTTTGTTCAGCAATAAACGATGCCTGTTTTTAAAATTGATAAATATATAAATAAAGATGATGGGCACAATTCTGTCAGTAGTGTTATACAGTCACAACCATAGGTCACAACAATACCTAAACCTTTCTTTGTCAATCAAAAATAAATAAACAATACATTTTTGATGTGTCAATTTGAAATTGGTGCTTGATATCTATTAGCAAAGTCTCATAAAATCGTGATAGTTTTATGTGGCCTCCAAAATAATCAAGATATCTTGTATATTTGTGATTTCTGGTTCAAGTAATGCTTAGAACAATCTAATGATCATATAATTTGTTTCTGTTTTCTTGAGTTTATGCGAACATTGAAAGGTTTTTTTTAATAATATTTTCAGACAAGCCACACTGGGCCACACAGAGCCATCAAGTCCCAAACTAAGCAACTACTACGAAGTTATTTAATTCGGGGTTTATACCATGTACACACGGCGGCACATCAGACTATACATGTTGACCTTGAGACCGCCTTTATGCCCTACGTAATAAAAGCTGTTATCGCAGTCCAACTGTTTAACTTGATGTGCTGTCGAGTGTACCTTATTTATTATGAGTTTCCGATATTTCGGCACTGTTGCAAGCGCCATGATCACGGGAGAACTGTTGTATCTGCGGGTGGGTAGCTGTTAAGAGCAGACAAATCGATCTACCCTCCGTCGTAGTCTTTTATTACACACGACACTGGTACCACTGTTTGACAACTCACTATTTTTACACTTTTGTTCTCGACACACAACACTTACAGTATCCGATCGTGACACAGTATTTTTTGGTTTTCTTCGGTTACCGCAAATTCGAACCACTGGATTCCATACACTAGATAATTTAAAACCATCTTCGCGATTGAAATTTTTGTATTTGGTAATTTCAATCGCTTCTCTGACCATTCTTGGTATATAGTGCTGTTCTGAAGAAATTATCTGTGCGTTGTGAAACTCAATCCAGTGGTTAGGCCCCGAGTGTATAAGGTGTTCAGCGATGGCTGACCTTTGTGTGTCGTTTACTTGACCGCTTTAATATGTTCCTTCATCCGGCAAGCCACTGTGCGTTTAGTTTGGCCGATGTATGAACTTCCGCAACTGCAGTCAATCTTATAGACACCTGGTTTTTCTAGTGGAGATTGTCTTTAGGCGATCGTAAACACTGTGATACCTTTCTTAAGGGAGTGAAGACAGTATTTAAAGATAACTTCTTAAGGATATTTGAGATCTTGTCTGTCACTCCTTTTATATAAGGCAAATATACAGGTTGTCTGTCAACCTTATATCTCTGATGTTTTGACTGTTTCCTACTAGGAAGTCTACCGGTGTATCCATTTCTCCGTAGTACATATCGTACATGATCTAGCTCTTCCTGCAAGTGATCTTCGTCGCATAGATCATATGCACGGTTAGTCAATGATGCTACTACGGAGTTAAGGTGTCTAGGGTGGTGGTGTGAATCGGCATGAAGGTAGCGGTCAGTGTGTGTAGGTTTTCTGTGAACTGAGTGACTAAGTGACCCGTCTTTCTGCACTCTAATCTTAACGTCTAAGAATGCCAGCTGTCTGTCATCTTCAATCTCACAGGTGAAGTTAAGCTTGGGGTGGATACTGTTGATGCTTGCAAGGTGAGTTTCAACATCGTCTTTGTCACATTTCAATATACAAAACACGTCGTCGACATACCTCTTCCATAGTTGGATCACTGTGGGTGCAGTGGCAATGGCTTTCTCTTCCACATGCTCCATCCAGATGTTGGCAACTACTGGAGCTACGGGGCTACCCATAGCGACCCCCTCTATTTGCAGGTAGTACTGACCCCTATACAGAAAGTAGTTCGTCGACAGACAATGTTGCACCAACTTCGCATACTCCATAGGAATGTCGTTGTTTTGTAGCTTCACCTTTACTACTTCAAGACATTCTGCTACTGGTACATTCGTGAAGAGCGATTCTACGTCAAAACTGACCATCAACTCATTCTCTTCGACCTTACTTTGGTGCAAAATATCTATGAAATGGCGAGAATCCTTGACATACGATGACGTTTGTCCCACCAATGGCTGTAGTACACTTGCAACATGTTTAGCCAATTCGTGTGTAGGTGAGCCAATTTGACTCACGATCGGCCGTAGCGGTACATTCCGTTTGTGTACTTTAGGCAGGCCATATAGTTTTGGAGGCTGAACATTCCGGGGACGCAGTAAAAAACTGTTTTTTTTTAAACAAGTTTTTGCAAGCAGCAACAAGCAGAATGTCTTGAAGTGGTAAAGGTGAAGCTACAAAACAACGACATTCCTATGGAGTATGCGAAGTTGGTGCAACATTGTCTGTCGACGAACTACTTTCTGTATAGGGGTCAGTACTACCTGCAAATAGAGGGGGTCGCTATGGGTAGCCCCGTAGCTCCAGTAGTTGCCAACATCTGGCTGGAGCATGTGGAAGAGAAAGCCATTGCCACTGCACCCACAGTGATCCAACTATGGAAGAGGTATGTCGACGACGTGTTTTGTATATTGAAATGTGACAAAGACGATGTTGAAACTCACCTTGCAAGCATCAACAGTATCCACCCCAAGCTTAACTTCACCTGTGAGATTGAAGATGACAGACAGCTGGCATTCTTAGACGTTAAGATTAGAGTGCAGAAAGACGGGTCACTTAGTCACTCAGTTCACAGAAAACCTACACACACTGACCGCTACCTTCATGCCGATTCACACCACCACCCTAGACACCTTAACTCCGTAGTAGCATCATTGACTAACCGTGCATATGATCTATGCGACGAAGATCACTTGCAGGAAGAGCTAGATCATGTACGATATGTACTACGGAGAAATGGATACACCGGTAGACTTCCTAGTAGGAAACAGTCAAAACATCAGAGATATAAGGTTGACAGACAACCTGTATATTTGCCGTATATAAAAGGAGTGACAGACAAGATCTCAAATATCCTTAAGAAGTTCTCTTTAAATACTGTCTTCACTCCCTTAACCCGTTGACGATCAGATATTCCAGACACAATTAAAATCAATTGTTATCGCGACAACCGGTTGTCGCTTGGGGGTTGAGGGATTAAGAAAGGTATCACAGTGTTTACGATCGCCTAAAGACAATCTCCACTAGAAAAACCAGGTGTCTATAAGATTGACTGCAGTTGCGGAAGTTCATACATCGGCCAAACTAAACGCACAGTGGCTTGCCGGATGAAGGAACATATTAAAGCGGTCAAGAAAAACGACACACAAAGGTCAGCCATCGCTGAACACCTGATACACTCGGGGCCTAACCACTGGATTGAGTTTCACAACGCACAGATAATTTCTTCAGAACAGCACTATATACCAAGAATGGTCAGAGAAGCGATTGAAATTACCAAATACAAAAATTTCAATCGCGAAGATGGTTTTAAATTATCTAGTGTATGGAATCCAGTGGTTCGAATTTGCGGTAACCGAAGAAAACCAAAAAATACTTTGTCACGATCGGATACTGTAAGTGTTGTGTGTCGAGAACAAAAGTGTAAAAATAGTGAGTTGTCAAACAGTGGTACCAGTGTCGTGTGTAATAAAAGACTACGACGGAGGGTAGATCGATTTGTCTGCTCTTAACAGCTACCCACCCGCAGATACAACAGTTCTCCCGTGATCATGGCGCTTGCAACAGTGCCGAAATATCGGAAACTCATAATAAATAAGGTACATGGTATAAACCCCGAATTAAATAACTCTAGTGATAGTGACCATGAAAGTTTAAATCAGTAAACTACTACGAAGCTTGTCGTACAACCGATAAACATACTTTTTTTTGTAAATATATACTTATAATATCTAGAAAAACACCCAGACCAGTACAAACAGACATGTTCATGCACGCAAAAATTTGTACTGTGCGGGGATCGAACCCGCGACTCATGGCTCAGAAACAGCGTTAACTACCACTGATCCAAATGGTCGTCAAACTGCACACTTTACAGCATTCATGGTCAAGGGCAGATTATGAATGATTTCTTGATTTTACGCGAATATTTAAATGACAGATATGTTAACGGATTTGAATTCGCGTTTATTTTGGTTTAACCCAACGTTCCGAACATTTTTCAGCAATCATGGTCACGGGCAGATGAACGCTGTAAAGTGTTCGAATTTTCGAAACATCGCGTTGCGTTGCTCGGTCTAAACAAAAATAAACAGAAATTCAAATCCAAATTAATTTCTACTAAGAACTTCATTGTCTTTCATTTTAATTTATTTCTACTAAGAACTAATGTTATATCTACTATTTATAGATTGCTGTCTAGACATATAGTACTACTCATAGTTTGCTACTATATAGGTATTATAATCATGCTGCGATTGTAGTCGCTCAGTATACCATATTAAACATTAAAAAAATATACATTGATTATCTGTTTTTTTTACTAAATAAGATACTAACATGTATCCTCGCTATTAGTTCTGTTTAAAGAGAGCGAAACTGACATACCGCCTCCAACGTATATAAGTTTCCAGTTAGAAAGTCTCTCGAATTCTCGTTTAAAAAAGAATGAAACTAAAACATTCCGTTACAACGCATCATAACTGGTTGTTATCTCAAAGGATACGTAATCATATCTCTAGGGCGTTATTAACCATGTAATGGGAAGGAGGAGTCATTATATATCCCTTTATTGCATATAATGCTTTATTAAAATTATTTGTTTGTAACATTATTATAATTTACTTTATTATAATTTACATTATTTTAATTTAATTTGTTGCCTGCGACTTCATCCGCGTCATTTTAGTTATTATGACCGCAACATTTTTTACTAATGCTTCGCTCCTATTGGTCGCACCGTGATGTTTATAAAAGCCTTCCTTGATAAATGGACTATCCAACACAAATAATTTTTCAATTCGAACCAGTACTTTCTGAGATTAGCGCGTTTAAACAAACAAACAAACTAAAGAGTTTGTTTATAATATAAGTAAAAGTATAGATAAAGTATAGTGTAATTATACTGTTTAGAATTTTGCTGAATTACGTTTTGTCATTACAAACTTTATTGGGTCCGATGTGACCACATTAAGTAATGAACTATTGTCTATATTCCGAAAATATCAATATTAAATCGTACGAACCTGACACTTCTTCTGTAACAATGTATAGATCATTAAAAGAAAGAAAAAATCATTCCTTGTCCTAGTATCAAGTCAAAAAGGTGTCAAAACAAGTCTGAATAAGTGCCAGTGACCAAAGCAAACAAAAGTTCAAACACTTTGACAAGTCCGAGAACAATCTTAATCATATTTTTTTCTCGCTTTGTATTGTTGAAACGTTCCCCTGATTCCCACATAGTCTTAACTACATCAAATCATCATCGATGAGTAAATGGCTTGTAATCGTCATTCCGATGTGATTTCTTGGTCAATCGTCTGGCTTGTTCGATGAGATCTGTTTTAAGGGCTTGTGTACATGAAATGCAACTGTTTCTAATAGCCCAGCCCTTTTAATTTCTACATTTAATTCTAAAGAATATGTATTCTTAGTCAACATGTCTTCATAATATGTTTTTTTTTTCAAGAGTATAAATTTTAACACCATTATTATAAACGAATCTGTGTCTTCGTTTCATTTCTGTTATCATGAAAATCAAAGTGAGGCAACAATTTCTTGATCGGTACTAAAAGAAGTTCACGCTATAACTTTCGTGTGTCTTCATTAGATTTCTTTCGCCTAACTTTTGTCAATATTCTTACTACCGACGTAGAATTACAATTCATGTGTGTGAACGTTCTAACACAGTAATAGGTGAAGTGATTACAGAGCCACGGTTTGCCGCGCTCGCCCCACTTTCCTGGGAGATATGAAGGCAATTATATCCCATGTAATTTCATTATTATCTGGACCGCAGCTATTATCAGCTCCTTGGCAGTTATTTGTCAGGTGCCTATATTATTATCGACTTATTTAACCGTAATTGACGGGGTGCCCAATAACTTAGCGGGCCGATGGATTGGTCAAGTGAGGAAAGTTTTTTGTTATGTTGTTGTAAAGTTGAAGGCTCGGGACTCAGTGTCTTAAAATTATCTGTGTTAATTACTTTAAACCAAATTTTTGAATAAATTAGATTTTGTGCATATTGTGACTTAACTAAAGTTAAAGACTTAGTTTACCAATGAGAGAGTCGAAAAGATAAGTCAAAAAGCAGGGAAAAGTATTTGTAGCATTATCAAACTATACTGAAATTCCAAAGTTAACTTCCAGCTACCATTCTATTCGTGATCTAGGCATAATACAATTATTTCAAAATCACTGTCTCATGAACGCATGAACAATATTTTAAAATGTGTGTCAGTCAAATTAAACTTCAACAATAAAAGCTGTCGACAGTTCGTACGTTAATACCAGTATAATTGCTGTATTGATTGTTAATATTATTTATTATCTTGAGAATATCGTAAAAATTCTCATGCACTTAATTGAAGTGCTAATAGATTGACTTCTGATGTTAATTAAGTTTGCATGCTTCATACAAATGAAGCTGTAAATAGAACATTATATTGTGATCTATTTTCCCATGTCTTTGGAGAAATTATGATAGATTACACATACTTTCACTGTTACTGGGAGATTAAAAATCTACCGATATTCTTTAGTAACTTAATCGATTCCACTCGTGAACGAGTTATCGATGATTAAAGAATATGATTTTGTAAAATCGGATCGTGCAATTTCAATGATGTGTGAATTATATTCGTTAGGTGAATTAAAAGTCGTATTTCATCAACCGAACGAAGCATGAAGTTAAATTATTTTAGCTATTTGGTCTTATAACCACTTGATCCAAATTTTTAAAACGAAATTAAGTTAGTAATTTGCGTAATTAAAGAGTAAAGATACAGCCCTGTAGTGTTTTTATGAACATACATGGAAACAAATGAACATACCTACTGCCTTTTCCTTTTATTACAACGTACAATAATTCAAAGAGTACAAAAAACTCAAACTCAAAAAATAAATTAATTTATTTCTGCTTTGAAAATTACAAAAGCAATCACGAAAGCCTGATAAAGATATCGGTAAAAAAATATTCATGCGATGTCGAATCGGGCGTACGGAGCGGACTTTCTGAAATGTTTTTGCACACAAAAATGTAAATTACGGGGATTGTTGAAAACTGGGTGTCGTCGTCTCTGTCATTCGCGTGTCAGTGCCTATATGCTTGTCTCGTTTCACGCATTCCTCGTTGGCGCGTGGGAACGCAATGCGCCCGCGTCGTTCCCGGAACGTGCGCTGGCGATTCATCAAATCGCAGTCCTGACACAGATCACCCAATTATAGAGATGACATGGACACAATAATGAGTTTCCATACAGCTAAAACGAAAAATATAAAAATTTTAGGTATGAAAAAAATGTTTCAATCATGATGACATTATTATGATTGGGATGTTGTTGTTGTTACGGGTTTTGTTTAAAACTATTATTTTCATTATATAATTTTGAATGTCTATTGTTCTGATTGATGATTAAAAAAAATATATATCGTTTAAAGGTTTTTCATTTTGACTGTACTTTTTATCATATCGGGTAGAGTTGGGATTTTTTGTTAGGTAATTTTAAATAGGGTAGAGATGGGATCGGGTAGAGTTGGGACGAAGCCGAATTTTTACGCTGCTTCTGCTCAGCAGTACTCTAGTCCAGAAGCAGTGGTAGGTTAAAATATTGGGAAGTGTAAGCGCCTGTCCAATTTGCAGAAATAAAACTAATTTTACTAGTTTTACAGATTTTTATCACTATGTATGTATACAAAAACAATAAAACAGGCGTTAGTGAAACAATTGACAACGCGCTTATGAGTATTTTTTACAGTTTACAGGACAGTCAAAAACGTCTTTTTCTGAAAAAAAGTTAAATCATCTGAATCCTAACCTACTCTGTGGCAAACAAGCGTGCAGCGTTTTGCCAATCATCCAATTTTGGTGTAAACGGTCCGTTCAAAAATTATGCGTTACCAGTTTATTATGTTTACACTGTTCCCGCTCACCGCAACCTGTCGTTACGTTAGTGATGTGCCGGCTCCTCTCTCGGTATCGATTGTAGGACGATAAAAAATGACTGTTTTTAAAAACGGGATATCACTTACCAATCAAAAAAATAGTTTTATTTTCAACCATCAAAAAACGTGAAGATACGTGAATATACGAATTACTCTTTGATAATTTAATAGGTTAAGATGTCTGACTGATGTTTACTGGGTTTGAGTGTTCTGGTTTAAAAGGTTTCAGCTTAAAGTTGGTTTTAAATAAACTTACGGATAGAAAGTTGTGTAGCTTTTATCGGTAAAAAGCATATTTAAATAATTTTTAATCATTTCAAAGAAAAAAAACTAACGTTATACTTAAATTTTTTAATTTATTTTAAGCCTTTTTTCGTTTAAGTACATAGTTAATGAAATGATAGATATTTTTACTGATTTAACCGTCGTTTATTAACCGAGTATTAAGATTATATTTTGATTTTTCCTGTCGTTTCGAACACTTTACAGCTTTCGTGGTCACGGGTAGACTTAGATGTTATTCCTCTTAGAAACTTATAGAAAAAATATAAAACTAATTATCTTTCCTTTCAATGTAGGTATATTGTGCGCGTAAATTCAAGAAACCAATATTATAATTATGGCTTTTATTTTCGTTTACTTGCAAACTAAACCAATTATACACCAATTAAGCTATTCTAAGAAACAATAATAATATTAATGAAACTAATTGTTCATACTCGGCTCTGACCTAGTTTGTTCTACAACAGTAGATCCGGATTCTAATTATGGATCGAGAGAAATTAAATTTAGCGATGTTTTCCCCTAGTTCTGATAAATATTAAGATATTATTCAGAATCGCATAGTCACCACGGATGGATTTGCATCACTTAATATACGCTTTTGAATTATTAATTATGCAGGAATTCGTATATGAGTTTTCATTCAGGCAGGCTTAAATTTAAAAAATGTAATACTTACTTTAATTAAAAATGGGTTTAGGCACTCAATGCTGTCATTTGTTTTGTAATATTATATATTGTGTGTAATATGAGTCAAGAAAGGCCATTATTTTTATAAACACGACCCTATTGGTGTAATAGTGCGGTAGTCCGCCTACTAGCAATGGTACCGGGTTCAATTCCCGGTCCAATATCTTTTTTGAATAATGTGTAGTCATTAAAACAAATATAAAGGCCTATTACAGGCGGCTTAAAAAACTCGGACACCGAATTATCACAAAAGATTATTATAATAATTAGAAGGAGAAAAACTAGTGCGAAATGAGGTACCAAATTCTGTTTTTTTGTTGCAGTCAAGGGCGAGAGCGGGGGAACTATGGCCGATGGAGCGGCCAGACGGGATGCCAGTCATACAGTCATTAGAAGTCATGTGCGGGAAAGATCACATGGACGTACATTTAACGTTTTCACATCCCTTCGAGGGAATCGTGTCATCAAAAGGTAACCAAATTCGGTTTTGACTAGCTGATATCTGAGTTTCTGGGTAGTTTAGTCTTTCGTTTTCATTGTTATCAATATACGTCAGTCTACTGCTGAAAACCTCCTTCAAGCCATAATCAATAGACTTAACAGTTGGAAATCGTAGTTGGGACACCAGAGGAAAGATTATGCCTGCCTTCTGTCTGCAGAACTCCTTTAGCCGCCTGTTATGACAGCCACAAGAAACGATACGGTGGAGCTTGTATATTTTTGTGCCAGCAACACACAACACGAAAATATAATAGCTTCTAAACGATAAAAATCGGCCAAGTGCGAGTCAGACTTGCGCACAAAGGGCTCCGTACCATTGATTAGCTAGGTAAACAACAGTAGATATATAAATAGAGTTTATATAGTGCTTACCTGTTATATCGAGCAAAAAAATGGCGTTTTTGTATCGGAGCCCCCCTTAAATATTTATTTTATTTTAATTTTATTATTTATTATTAAAGTAAAAATATAACCAAGTGTTTTGTAAATATTTCAAGTGCCTACCTGTCACCAGTATTGATATCAAGCGAAAAAGGGCAAAAAAATGATGTTTGATGTATGGGAGCTCCCCTTAAATATTATTTTTATTTTGTTTTTATTTATTTGTTGTTATTGCGTCAACAAAAATACATAATTTGTAAAAATTTCAACTTTCTAGCTATCGCGGCTCTTGAGACAGGCAGACGGACAGATAGCGAAGTCTTAGTAAAAGAGTCCCGTTTTTACCCTTTGGCACGGAACCCTAAAAATTTATAGAATCAAAATATCCTAGCTTGCAGTTCGAGTTTCTGCGATGCTTCTTTTCGGAAGATACATAAACTGACATATCTAAATTCACACTTCACTCGTGCTAGTATTAAATTTACATTCTTACCGACCAGCACTTATGAAGTTAATTGCAAATATTAAACAAAAAGTGAAATCATTCCATTAAAAATCGCGTTATGAAACTAAATGTCATTAATACTAACAAGGTTCAGCATTGCCCGTTCTGCTTGTTGATTTCGGTCAGCTTTTGGGTTGGGTGATTTCGGCAGATCTAGGACTAAATTATAAGCTCTCACTTTCGTTGTGATATATTAATATTTATACAAGTTTTAAGTGAAAACCAAATGGCCTACAAAATATACGCTTGTTTCTGCGGACGCGGGCACTACGCATTCAGAGCGTTTCTAATATGTGCTTACTGTGTATAATTGTTGGGGTTTCACTAACAATTATGACGAATAGGTACGTGCGATTGTTAATACAGCTTGTGCCCCAGTTGCGGTAAACGCACAAACGCACATTCAATGTTTGAATGTGATTTGAACTGAATTTAAAACTCAAGTCTTAAGTACGAAACCATCCCAAAACATAGTCATCTATACTAATATTATAAAGCTTAAGAGTTTGTTTGTTTGTTTAAACGCGCTAATCTCAGGAAGTACTGGTTCGAATTGAAAAAATATGTTTGTGTTGGATAGTCCATTTATCGAGGAAGGCTTTAGGCTAGATAACATCACGCTGCGACCAATAAGAGCGAAGAATCAGTAAAAAAAGTTGCAAAAACGGGAAAAAATATTTATATAAAGGCGTCCGTTGCGTGCGCTGCGTGAACGGTTCAAGTTACCCAATAAATATATTTAAAATAAAAATGAAATACCCAATCGCGATCATAATAATGACAGACGAAGTCGCGGGAAATAGCTGGTAAGTAGTAATATGCGGCTGGGCAAATAAAATACAAGATTCGGTTTTGAAAGGGGTGGATATAGTAGTGTTTTAGAAGACACATTAAGCCGTTGGTCCCGGTTTCTGTTGTTAGCCTTGAAGTGAAAATCAAGAAAAAAAGAAGTGATCACATCACATCATGGACAACAATTTTTAAATTAGTAGATAGGAAATTCTTGGGTCTGCATACAAAGTTTTTCACAGCACAGTTTACCAATTCCATACCTAAGTACCTTCTAAAGAACGCCTTATTTAGAAGATAAGATGACCAACTAGTATACTTTTTACCCAGAAGTGCCGACACCCACTTTCCAATTATCGTCATGTCAAATAACAAAACACCGGTTCCGAGTGTGGAATACCAAAAAGTACATTATCTACCGTGGGCTTAGCTCAAATGGTATTGTGGTAACATTCTGTCACGCAGGTGCGAAATAGGGAAGCGTGAATACGTTTGGAATGTTAATATATTAAAGTATTCGTATGAAATACTAGAGAGTCAGCCGTTAGTATTGACGATTTAATAAGCTGTTAGATTGGGTTTGTTGCTGTGTTGTGTGAGGTTTAGGGCAGAAGCTGGTTTACGTTTTGTTTTTATTTAGTTACCCATTTAAGATTATAGATTTTAGTCATCATCGTCAGCATACGACGGGCAAAACTTACTAGTCTACTGCTGGACATAGACAAAAGGAAGAATGTACCATAATTCCTACTGGTTGTCGATCGCAATTTGGATAATGGCGTAGAGAAAACTCTGCTACCCATCTTCTTCATTAAATCATCATTGTGTGCTTAAATTTTCTAATTATTTTTCATCATGTAACTAAAGATGCGCTAAAATGTGTGTAGTTTTTTATTTTGTCTTTTTTTTAAATTGACTTTTTTAATTTTTAATAGTTCACTGCTATTCCGGGCGGAGACAAATCCGACAATAACAGTTCATCAAAAATCTGACCATTCATGAGTTGAAATGGTTTAACTAACCTGACTTTTCTTTTGTATATTTAATATTTAGAATAAGCTTTATTAATCTGTGAATTTAGCTGTGAATCTTTCACTAATACATCTTCTACAATGATAACCAGTATAAGTTGACCACCATCTGATTGCTGTATATGCGTGTTCGCAGGTCAACACGGCGACCCCCGGTGCGTGTACGTGCCTCCGTCGACGGGCCAAACGTACTTCTCGTTTCGGATCGCGTATGCAAAGTGCGGAACCAAGCCTGGTAAGTGATCTCTATTAATTAAATAAAAAGTTAAGCTATTAAGTTAATAGCGTAACAAGCTAGACAGCCAAGGTATACAGATTATAAATAACTCTCAAGGCTGTCTAAACACTTTGTACAAGTTACATTACAAGCGTGTAAAGTCATTTGACACTAAAGTAAAAGTTTAAGGCAAAAACGTCATATATAAATTAACGGAATGGCTTTTTCAATAGCCACAAAATCTTACAACATCAATTTGTAAGCGATTATTAAAGTTGCTAAAGGTTGTCAAATTGATTTCAATAATAATTAAAGCCTACTACCGAAGGCAGTGCGCCAGGAAGCTTTGAAGACATCGTAAAGATTAGAACATCCGGTTTTTAACACGATTATTTAGCACAACATAATATTTAAAGCCTACCGATAAAGTATAGTGTTTAAACTGTATGAGCTTAGTGTATGAGATAATTGACCAGCAAATGTAGCACGTGGCTGCACAAAAATCTAATACCTATAACTTTATGCTGATTTAAACTTTAATTGCTGATTTAAGTCATTATCATATAAGTTTCAAATTGTAAGATCATTTGAAGTAGTACGTTAATATATTTCAACAAGTACCTTTAAGTAACGATATATACTCGTCCCATTTCAGGGCAAAGGCCTCCATCATTAAATTAGAATTACCACAGCCTTGCCAAATACGGGTTGGTGCGGGTAATACGGGTTACAAACCCGAGCGATGTTCGAAAATTTGAAGCATTTATTGCCCAACCCGGGGATCAAACTCGGGACCCCGTGATCTTGCCTCGGTACCACTTACCACTAGACCAACGTGGCTTTTACTTCAAAATAAATAAATGAATACTTTAGTTTTATCTTATCTGTGTTAATACGTAGGCACATGATGTGATTAACAAAAATATGAAATTACCCTGAGTTTTATTGTTCGTCTAAACTACCTATTGGTTCGTCTAAACAATCATCGAAAAAAGATGTACCTACATGACGAACTAAGAAGAGGCAAAGAAGAAATGAGCAAATATCTATACTAATATTATAATGCTGAAGAGTTTGTTTGTTTGTTTGAACGCGCTAATCTTAGGAAGTACTGATGCGAATTGAAAAATTATTTTTGTGTTGGATAGTCCTTTTAACGCGTACGAAGTCGCGGGCAACAGCTAGTCATTCATATTATTTTTACCAAATGCAAGAAATACGAGTAATAAAGTACTCTTCCTACTTAGAACTTGCTGTTTCTATTAATCTTACTGATGTCTTACTAATTTTATCTATGCGAGACTTTGGATGGATGTTCCTTGCTCAATCACGCAAATTCCTTAAAATAATAATGGTTTCCTTGGTTACTTAAACTTTTTAACGCATAAGACGTCACGCGCAACAGTTTGTTGATGATTCGTTACGTTTTATATTTGATCCATCAAAAATTTTGTTATTAGATTCTTCTAGACGACCTCCGTGGCGGAGTGGCGTACACACCGGTTTTCAAGGTGTCGTCTGCTCCGAGGTCCCGGGTTCGATTCCCGGACGGGTCAATGTAGAAAAAAAAGTGTTTTTCTACATTTTCTCGGGTCTGGGTGTTTGTGGTACCTTCGTTGTTTCTGGTTTCCAAAATACGAATGCTTTGAATAGTTATTCAAATTGGGATCAGAACAATGTATGTGATGTTGTCCACATTTATTTATTTATTTATTTATTTAGTTACCAACGGAATGAAATTGCTTAGCAAGGAAAAGTTACATTACATATTATTGGGTGGGGTTTTGTGTCACTTTCGTTGTTTTTTATTAAATCTAACAAGTTAATTCTTCATCAACAAAATATATGGGATATTTTTTCAATACAGTATTAAACATCAAAGATCAAAAGCAGTTACCTTATTTTTTAATAAGTTATACTTTTAAATAGGTCAAAAAGCTGCCGCAATAAAGGTACCAAACACAGTTAACAAATATAAACACCAAACGCAAATAACCATAATTAATTACTCGCCCAAGCTTCATTCAATTGACTTGCAAACTATTCAATCTAGGTCCGGCGCTACATACGAGCAGTATGGGAACATTTAAATTCTCAACCGAGTCAAGAACGGTAATTCTTACCAACGTTGGCAAACACTAACAGACACGTGTCGAATGAATTTGCGTAAATAGACCGAGGCAAACGGTGTGAAATCAATAAATACATCCCGTCGGTAACTGATGCGAAAAGGCATCATTAGTTTACAATAAATCCATCTCGCACTAGACGGTTGTATAATCTTTCTATTATGCAGTGGAGCTCAAACTTCTAGATTTTTATTTTATTTGAAAATAAACAGCGTACATGTTACACAATACCATATCAAGGACATAATTCTAAACAATAAGCATAAAGTTTTCACGATTAGGATTTTGTACTTTGTCATGAGAGACTTACTGCTTGTTTATGATGCTTAAATGAGTGATTGAAGTTATGGAAAGTAAATGTTAGTACTACTTTACGAAATATTTTAAATAATAATGACAGTTAATCAAGATATTAGGAATCTCTCATTTATAGACCGGTTATTATATCCGTATGCGAGTTAGCAGCTATCCCCATAGGTTTGGCTACCACTGAATCGGCCGGTTGTATTTCTCTTTGGTTTAAAAATTAGTTTGTATTTGGTTTCACTGATTGGCAATAATTAATAGCAAGTTGCAAGTGGTCGGTGCTTAGTACTCAGGGGCCGCGACTAATAGGTTGGAGTGACAACGTCACCTTTTATTTTAGAATATCATTCTCCCGCGGACACTCTTTGGCATTGTTTCGTTTGTTTGTTTACTCGTACCCTTAACTTCATTGATTAAGATTTCCATAGTCCTTTAATAGTTACTTTAGGATCGGAAAAATGTACGTGATGTCGTCTTTGTTCATTTATTATATCTTGTTATCCTAAAAGTTTAGATTTCTCTTTTAATCCCTGAAATATTTTCCAGACAAACAAAATGATCAGATCAGAATAATCTAACTTGGTAGTACTTGGTACTCATATTGCAAATGCGAAAGTTTGGGCGGATATTTGTTGTCAATCACGCCAGAAAATTGGCACAAATATAGATTTTAGGCTGGAATGCACATTATGCTACTACTAATCCCAAAAGAGTGTACGGTTCTCGTGGGTTACTTTCAAATTCACCACTAGACGCGGGCAACCAGTAATTTGTAAATTCGATCTTGGCAGAATTATAGCTTAATTTAATTAATTCATATAGGTGGGTACCTATAGGTGATTCGTACAGGTCACAGACGTGATTTATATTCTTTCTTATTTCTCGAAGGAACCTCTACTTTCATCATTGTGTTATAAGGTCCGTTTTTATTTTTATTGATAAATTCATTCTTATGTACCATAAAATATATCCTCGCACCCTGCAACAAAACAATGAAACCGGCTCGGTTGCGCTGGGGAGAAAATGAGTTGGAATACCGCTGTGGTCAATTAGTGTTAACATTTGAGGCTCCCAAGCAGGCAATCAATGGTTGTAAGCTTTAAGTTAAACGATCCGACCACCCAGGGGCGGTTGTGAGAAATTTCGTACTGGTAACTTCTCAATTATTATTGTTGAACCTAAGCTTGCACAAGAAAATTCCATATAATGAATTAATGTTTACCAAAGCCAGTTATCACGGTTTAAGTTTGCGTCTTGCTGCCATAATATTTCATTTGCCATATCAAAATTGGAACTCTCTGTGACTCACAGATAAACTATTGCAAAAAAATGTTGTTAGTAAAATATAACTGTTATGATGAATGAAAGTCGTCGTACCTTTTCTATATCAGATATTTTTATTAACCTGACCTCTCGACCTCACGCGCCTTTCCGCGCCTGTTGACCACAATAACATATGTGAATAAGGATAATATTATGCAAATCAGCTGAATTATATCGCCCCGATAACCTACTCAGACTTTTTGATGACACCCAAAATTCTAAAAAATATTTTATCACCACCATTTGAATCTATAATTCCACCTTCTAATGCGTCATGTTATTAGCTTTCATAATGTTGTAAATGTTTTCAAATGCGCTTTAATGACCCTCCAACATGGTCACATTCGAAAACAATTTCCATAGCCATATTATATGGTATAAAGTTTCTGTCATTTTATGAATTTGTACAACGCTGACATTTATGGACAACAATAAAAATTCGTAGGTGCTATAATTAAGAGTGATTAAGACATTTATAACATTAACGAAAATCATTAAACCCGTGCTCGCTGTAATGGACTCTTCAGGAAACGACTACTTACGGACGTGAATTACGAGCTATAAGTTGTGGACATTCTCAAAAATGTTTCCGATGGTAAATGTCAAAACAATGAGAGTAAACGTAATAATGTTATCAACAAAAACTTTAAACACGAAATGAATTTTAAGGTTGGCGTACGGCTAGCGTCAGTTGTTTTTTGATTAGCATCTACTTATTCTTTTTGCTAATGTTGCCCTAGGCAGTTTATTTGTTGTTAATTTGAACATTAATTGTAGCAACTCTCTAGAAACAAAGTTTAACCTTTTCCTTTACTAACAAAAGACAACCTACAACCTTCCAGAAAGTTTCCTAATCCCTGCTCTCTGCTGCTCTCCTTTGCTACGTTAGTCATATTGCATAGACCTTTTTCGTTGGCGAAAGCCGTTTTTGTGTCATATGTTCAAATTTTTATAGTATGTATTTTACTCTTTCAATCCCCACCCCACGTTGGGCGCCACTGAAACGTTTTGGGGTTGGAGAGGGTGTTGGGGGTGATGTAGATGATCAGGATGAGGTGGTAAATAAAGAGACGAGCATGAATTGACAAAATATATTTATTTGCTCCGGCTAAGCTTACCACCTCTTAAAAGCTACACAGAAATCTCAGGCGTGAGTCCTTTGTAAGGCTCTGAATTACCACTACTTCTGAGCGAGTTGTACCACCAAACTTATCATGTAAATTATACTAAACGGAATAATCTGAATTTAATTATGAACGGAATACTAATAAACGGCAACCGGAAATGTAGACTGCTAACTGGATTAAGAAGATGTTTCCACTTACTTCATCAAAGATAGGGTAGGGTAACCTTATGCATCCACGTGGCGTGGTACCAACCCGAATCTCATCGAGACAAGCTTCTTGCGTCGTTCATTAGATCAGCGGAAAGTCAGCGTAAAACGGAAAGGTAATGTGCTAAGCCTGGTAGCCAAACCAAGCGGCCATCAAAAGATCTGAAAGAAACCACTTATGTTATAGAACTGCAATAAGCGACTCAATGAACAAAATCCTTCGAAATCAGCAAATATACTTACGGCACTTAACCGGAACAAAATCAAAATATTAAACACGGCTATTATAAGCCGGAAACCAAATTGAGGTGTCGGCCTCCATCCTTCTCTTTAGGTTTCCTGGCCGACAGCCAGAGCGAAGGTGTCCTCCTCGACATCTTCACAACACCAAGCCGAATACCAGAATGAAATCAATCAAATGAAATCCTCGAACGCAACCTCCAAATTGCAAAAATGCAAATCATTGTCACGAAGGAATTTCCGTCTGCCCAGTTCACTAACTCAAATCTCCCCAAAACAATTGAAACAACACAAAGAACTATTTCTTTGTAAAACGCATATTAAACTAACAAGAAAACATTCAAACTTTTTAGGTTATTGATTTACATTATTTTAATATTCCAATTACTATTATTAACTAAAGGCTGGTCGTTTATTTAAATTGTTTCTTTACCAACCAGTCCTCAAGACAACGTATTTTTCCCTAATCAATTCCCAATGTTTATAAACCTGCCATACTACTATTGTTTATTACCTTTTTTAAACATCTGTCTAAGGTCATAAACGTCATTCTGCCAGGCTCATGAAAATTACTTCGGCTGCGTGAAGTTTCATAAAATAATTTAATGTCAACACACAATCTTAAAAATATAGAAAACAAGTATTGTTATATTTATTAAAATAAATCATTCACGACATTTGTGAAATGAGTAAGTGTTCCGTTCGTTTGCTAAACGTAGACAAACGAACGTAACGTTATTATAGTCATTCGGAGCATACGGACAGTCGCATGCGCATCTGACAGCTCCTTGTCATTGACAGATCAATAACCAAAACAACAAAACTCGATTATTATTGAAGTGAAATTAAATGTGTTTTAATAATGAAACAATGAATGTATTAACTAAACGTGAGTATTTAGAGATTAGTGCGCAGCTCAGAAATCACAACGTGACACTGGAATGCACTGTAAATGCTCAACTCATTCCCATTTTAATCGAGCAGTACTTACGCCTAAATCTAGAATACTGCTACTAGTACTAAGCTTTATTTTTCATCTTATTAATCCTTGTTTTACCTCATCGAAATCAGCTCACATTAATTTATTATGAGACATTCTAAGCTGCCCATAGAAGGACTTTACTATTTTCACTACGCTTGGTGATCTAATTTTGGCGATGCAATAGCGAGAGGTGATGCACCACCCGTCTCTATCTAGTAATATTCCTCATGATACCCATAAGATGAAAATGGGTAATGCTATTTTATTTTAACCCGGTACAGCAATAATCATATCTTTTACTTTTTGGCAAACCATAAGTTTAAATTTACCGAATGTTTAATATTTACGACACAAAAACCCCTTCTGCTTTCGTCGGTTGAAAAAGAAAGTTGCGGTGAAAAGACCATTTTCCTTTATTACTATTATTAACCGTGTTGAAGTTGACAATTAAAACAGTAATGTGAACTAACTCGTACAAAGAATCGTGGTAATGACGTGGCATGTCACTGCAGTGCAAAAAGTTAATTCAATCAACACGAGCTTTTTGCAAGCATGTAAAGTTACCCGGAACTTGGAAACATAAACGAAACAGTTAGGATAATTGCGCACGCGTTGGAAGTCTCATGCGGACGGCATGCGTAGAGCCGTTTGTTTACATTTATTTTCGTTACGTGCAACACGTTTTGAGTTCGCATTAGATACAATGTTGCCAACATCAACTGCTTCTAGGATGTCGTAATAACTGATGTTGACAGATCCTGTTTCATCAAAATCATTATGTAGTTTTAGATCTCGATAGGTAACTTAACACTCGACCTATGATATAAATAAACTATTTGGATTCTGACACTATTAAACAATAGATAGACCAGGCTGTATCTCAAAAGCTGCGATAGCTAGATACGAGGGCGGGTCAATAAGTCCGTGACTTTTTGAATTTCTGACCGCTTTACTGAAAAAGCAACACTACTCCTGTCAACAGGTATCTGTCAGTTGATTCCTATCAAAATTTGAACTTGCTGCGTCAGTTAGTTTGTGTTTGACAGCTATTTTTATCAGACTACCCAGTAATTTGAGGAAAAAATGAAAAAAGGTGAATTTCGTGTGCTTATTAAGCATTATTTTTTGCGAAAAAAAACCATTACCGAGACCAAGGCTAAGCTTGATAAATACTATGGGGACTCTGCACCATCGATTTCAATGGTAAAAAAGTGGTTTACTGAATTTCGTTGTGGCCGTAAAAGCACTGAAGATGCCGAACGTCCTGGACGCCCAGTTGAGGTCTCTACACCCGAAACAATCGAAAAAATTCACGATATGGTGTTGGCCGACAGAAGATTGAAAGTGCAAGAGATTGTGGAAGCCGTAGGGATCTCGCATGGCTCAGTGGTTTCAATTTTAAAAGATCAATTGGGCATGAGAAAGCTTTCCGCAAGATGGGTGCCGCGTTTGCTCACAGTCGACCACAAACGCAATCGTGTAACAACTTCACAGGAAGGTTTGGCGTTGTTTAATTGCAATATGGAGGAGTTTTTGCGCCGTTTTGTAACCATGGACGAAACATGGATCCATCACAACACACCAGAGACCAAACAACAGTCAAAACAGTGGGTTTCTAAGGGTGAATCGGCGCCAAAGAAGGCCAAGGCGTGTTTGTCAGCCAATAAAGTTAAGGCGACTGTTTTTTGGGATGCAGTGGGATAATCCACATTGACTACCTTCAAAAGGGAAGAATAATCAATGAGGAATATTATGCCAACTTATTGGACCGCTTCAATGACGATTTGAATAAAAACCGACCTCATTTGGCCAAGAAAAAAGTTCTTTTCCACCAAGACAATGCAAGGGTGCACACATGTGCAGTTGCCATGGCAAAAATCCATGAATTGGGCTATGAATTGCTCCCTCATCCACCCTATTCTCCAGATTTGGCTCCGAGTGACTACTTTTTGTTCCCAAACCTGAAGAAATGGCTTGGTGGAAAAAGATTTGACTCCAATGATGAAGTCATCTCGCAAACAAAGGCCTATTTTGAGGACCTCGACAAATCATATTTTTTGGAAGGGATAAAAAAATTGGAGAAGCGTTGGACAAAGTGTATAGAGCTCAAGGGAGACTACGTTGAAAAATAAAATGATTTGTTTATCAAAAAATCTGTGTTTTATTACAAAAGTCACGGACTTATTGACCCGCCCTCGTAGTTAAAATGTTCACTAATTATGTATTTCTCTTACCGCAATAACAACAAATACAAAAAACAAAATAAAATAAATAATTAATTTCCCATACAAAAAACAGTTGTATTTTAACTTTATTAATAAATAAAAACAATTAAATAAAATTTATATTTAAGGGGGGTTCCCATACAAAAAATGCCATTTTGCCTATTTGTGCTCGATATCAATAAATAGTAACAGGTAGGCTCTACATAAACTAAATTAATGTAGGTACCTACTATTGTTTACCTAGTCAATGGTACGGAACCCTTCGTGCGCGAGTCCGACTCGCACTTGCCCGATTTTTTTGAAGACACATCATAATACATATTATTATGATACCTTCTAATACTTTACGTAACGTATAAAAGGTCAAATCCACTTGAATTTTTAACTATATATTTTTTGCTCGTCAGCCTTTGCTAGGATTTGCACTCACGACTTAAGGGTAATTACTCGTTTAACTCCAAACAGTTGTGATATGTGTCAATGAATTTATGTTCATTTGTTTTCCAAGAACGAGAGTTAAGCTTGATAAATAATAACATTTTATTAACAGCTAAAAATCAGAAAAGAAAAATCATACGCTCTTTTAACAAGTTAAATATTGATGCCAACTCTGCACATTATAACTTAACTTTCCACAAGGCGGAGGGTAAAAGTTCCCGCCGCATGCGCGCGCGCATGCCTGAAGATGCCGGAGGCGTGCGCGGACGCCGATAATTTATGTGACAAATGAATAGAGCCGAGACCGAAGAATTCCCGCAGTAACAGCCTATTAATGTCCCATTGCTAGACTTCGGACTCTGTCATTGAAATCGAAGCATTGCAGCAAGGAAGATTTTCTTTTGCTTTAAATTTGGCAATTACCACTACGCTCCTCTGTAGTCTTACATTCTCCAAACAATTTGCATGTCTAACGTGGACAGAACATGTTGGCTTTTAAATCATTATTGGTACCATGATACAATAAGCTTATTTAATTTATTTTTTAATTGTATGCAATGCAATTCAGGCAATTATTTATGCACGTAAATATTGCAGCATTTCAGGATCAACCCAAATCATAACAACATTAAAGTTTATAAGATTAAGGTATTTCCTTTCATACCTTTCTCAAATCTTCATCAGCAAATTAATTTCATTTAATAATAAGTCACATTCCACTTACGATAGTAAAATAACCTTATGATTCTTGAAAACAAGAATTATCTTTATACATTGAAAGTTTCGGAGGTCTCTTTGTTATTAGCTATCGAAAACCAGTTATTGTAATTTATTATCTCGGGAATAAATTATGGTTCACTGAGGTACTTTGTATGTCACAATGTTAACATCATCTGATCAACATAAGACTTTTTTAAATTGGGTTACTCTTAACGAAATATAAGAAAATTGAGATATCTTCGAATCCTTTGATAATGTTAATTAATTTAATTGATTACTTTTAGGTAGGTAACAATATAAAGTGTACCAATAAATTTACTTGAAGCTAGGCTTATGATTTGTTATTTAATTTTCAACTGAAACTATTTGATCGATGACGAGTTACTCGTATCTTCGATATATCGATGCAAGGTTTACGATAACTGTAATACAAAAGAAAGTTTATCGCCGATTGCTCTTTGATTTTATGGTAACGCGTATCATAAGCCATAATATCTCATATGCAACATTCAACATGGTCAATGTAAAACATAAGGCTGAATCATAAAATGAGACACGGTCGCTTAGAGGTGCAATATTATTAAGGGCCATCAGTTAAATTGCCGAAAAATGCATCCTAAAGGCAAACTCATAAGTTTGAAGGTTTTGGAGAATATCCACTACTTTATACTCGTATTTTATATTTTATCGCCTTTTAACTTTTCGATAACTGCCGGTGATTCGTGACAATTTCGTAATAAATCGCGACCGTCGAGTTTACTGCGTCGGCATCAGTTTAACAAAGTGAGTTTTTCTCGTTCCGATTTCTAGTTGCGTCCACTATGGCTAGTGTGGTGTATAACGGGGGTCGTGCGTCCCGCTCCTTCTGCGAATGTTGCGCGCGAGCATTGTTTCTCAGAATCGCCACCCGCCAGACCGCATATCACGGCACTCAAGGTTCAATTTCCCGCGGAACCCCGCCACGGAGACGCCAACCCTCGATCCAGTACCGAGGCTATTTCCTCCCAATACACCAACGCATTTGCAACTCTAAGAAATTCTAGTCGAACGTGACGTATCGAATGCGGCTTCAATCAGAAATCGATTTTATATCTCGCACGATAGGGTCTGGACATGACGACCGCCAGTCAAAGTTGGAAGACTAATGTTCCAATGGATAGTGGTTTTGAAAGGGAGTTAGCTAGAAGCTATTAGATGTCAGTTTTGCTTGCGTGACACCGTCGCGAAGGCTTCTGGTTCGATCCGCGTTCTTGGGGCGATTTCAACTTTTTGCGTGAGTTCATCCGTAGGTATAGGCCCTCACAATAATCAGGATTGAAAAAGGAAACATTTTAGACCAATAAAGCGACACTTTAAAGGTGATCAGGACAGAATTAAATTTCAGGTGATGTTATTTTCGAAATTAAATGAAATAAGTAGAACCGTCAGCGATACACAAATTTGAAAAGTTTTTTTTATGATTGCAATGATGTTATTTTAAGTAGTTACAAAGTCTTAAACTTAACAAGAATCTTTACAAAGTTTACTTTGTATGACATAATACCCGGACTTTCAATTTTATTAACATAATGCAGAACATTACCGCCTAATTTTTTGGACGGAAGCAAGCCAATCTTTTCCATAGAATAGTAGAAAAATATTACATATCCCTATTTATGTAGGTGATGTATTATTAAGTTAAATATTAAACAGAACCTGCCTTACTTATCGCTATAAATAAACGATAAAGGAAATATTGTTATATAATTTCAAAACAGTGCAAAATCGTTGAAAGTTTTAAATAATAAGTGAACAGGTGCAACTTTCCTCCATCACTTACCCTCGTCATCATGTATTAACAAAAATCTCTCTTTCAGACCTCCACGGCCAGTTCTACGAGAACACAGTGGTGGTGCAGTACGACAAAGACCTGCTGGAGGTGTGGGATGAGGCGAAGCGACTACGGTGCGAGTGGTTCAACGACTACGAGAAAACCGCTTCGAAGCCGCCGATGGTCATAGCTGACTTGGATGTGGTGCAGTTAGATTTCAGAGGTAAGAACTACGTGTTTGAAACTTAGATTTCAGGTTAGATTGGAACAGCAACATTATTTTGCAAATTAGACCCCCCTCCCTCCATATTTACGATATCTATGAGTGTTTACGAATAGAACCTTAAATATCGAACTTTTGACTTATCGAGTGGCATATATCAGCTTACAAAGTGTCGTTAGCTTTACAGTTCAGGGTTTAACCCTCGGAAGTAGTGACAGAAAAAAACAATTTACTGTTCTATATTTTTCGAGTGTAGGTCTTTGCTACTCAATTATTACTATCAGAATAATTGAGTTGTTTTCAAGCGTAAATCGTTTTAAATCAGCTGTCAATTTAGCAGTTTTACAGTGACCCTTAGTTACCAAGTCACTTTACTTTCGAGAATAACAACTGTCTGTAACTTTTGTGTTGCTGTTAAATAGGACTCATACATTACATCACTTTGTAGGAGACAACGTTGACTGTTGGATGGAGATTCAAGCAGGCAAAGGCCCATGGGCTCCACCAGTCTCCGGAATCGTCCCCCTGGGATCTACTCTTACCCTTGTCGTGGCCATCAATGATTATCGAGGTAAGATTACATTTAAATTATTTAGTTTATTTATATTTCTAAGATTTCTAAGAATTACTAAACATTCTTGATAAAAGCCTATTTCATGCTTCCACACTTGCAATTTGCTGTTTTATACAGCAAATCTCTGGCTCGACGTAACCTATGTAGCAGCCAGTTTGTCTTCTGGTTTGAGTAAATAAGTTAGGCAATAGCACGGGTATTGTCTTTATCAAATATACTTTAGGTGTAGGTATATTCAGAATTTATGTATGTATGTACACTCGACAGCACATCAAGGTAAACAGTTGAACTGCGATAACAGCTTTTATTACGTAGAGCATAAAGGCGGTCTCAAGGTCAACATGTGTAGTCTGATGTGCCGCTGTGTGTACATATATAATAGGGGTTAAAGTATGAAATTGCCGATTATTTTCCCACTTTTTATTTTGTTTATAGCTCTTAAGTGTAGTCATATTATTGCGTAATTCTTTTTGTATTGTATCAAAAACTAAATAAAGTAACTTTTGACTTTAAAAAAAATGCAATACTAGGCATACAATGCTTCAAAGGAAGTCGTTGAAAAGACCCCTTACAATGTGTCAGCTGACCTTCTTGCTTCAATTAAGTATATTTGTATTATATACTTTGATTTTCAGAAATTTAAATACTATAATGCGTAGCTTTATAACCATCTAACTTTCACCTTTAATTGCATCGAAAACGCTTCAGGCGTTTTTAAAAAAACTAAAAAATTGTTAGTATGGAAAAATTGCTTTTCTCGATTTCATCCATACAAAACGGCAATTTCATACTTTAACCCCTAATATTTATTAATATTCAGGAATATATTCCAGTATTCTAAATGGACATAACAATAATACAATGGAATAAAACAATATCGTAATCAGACAAGGCGCGTTACTTGTGTTTGTGAAGAACTGTTATACTATATTCTAAGAAACGTTATAATAGATATTCCAGGATATTACGCAAATAATTACGCACTTTCAAACATTTAATGGTTGTATTTGAACTTTGAAGCAGCTGGTCAAATACTACATATCGGTTAATAATTCAACGGGTATATTTTTACTGTCATTTAAAAGTCAAAGAATTGATGAAACCTGCTTATCAAGATCAAATTGATAGTCGTCTGTTCAGATATTTATTGACACACTAAAAAACGTGTAGGTACACATGGCAAGTCGTGAATAAAACTAAAAGGATATTTCTCAACCAGTCAAAATGGAGCATGTGAATTCTTAAACAAATTGTTGCTATTCAAAATTTTAGATCAGCTGAAAAAGTATCCAATGAATATCAAACCTAATCAGCATATCAGCATGAGCATGAATTATCTGTCTAGGTATTTTAGTCATAAATTACCTGGAAATAGTTTTTAATTTTAATCTTTTCGAAATTATGCCTAATGTCTGTTCGGTTTCAAAAACTATTCTAACTTTATAACTTCGAATTTACATATACATATACGGTAAATATTATCTGATGCTATTTGGATTTAAGTAAAGCCTTATTTAGATAGTATAAAACAATAACTAGTATATTACGTAGTAATCAAGCAACAGAGTTTGATTTAATTAGAGAATATTCATCATCCTATGTATGAAATTAAATTTTCATTATATGATATCGTCATGTATTGTCAAATACCGTTTATTAACCCGCAGATCCGAGGTTTAATAAAAAGCTAATGATACATTCGTAACCGAAGTGGTGATTGACGTATCTTTATTTTACTTTTGTAATTCCTGTCAAGGGGCAAAATGAGGCAGTCGAAAAAAAGGTACTCTGTATGGGGAATGCCCAGATGAAAACTTTTGTATTAAATTGAATGGCAACTTCATTTTGTGATTTCGTGAGAATAATATGATGTAGGCGTGTGTTTTCTAATGGTTTATAGTGGCTTTCAGTACCAGTTAGAATAAGACTTTTACGCTTATATCTGCCCAGCGGCCATCTACTATCTGCAGTTTTATCAACCACTTGTTCTCTGTTTCGCACCGATCGCAATTGGTAGCCGCTTTACCATCGACTCATGTGTCTGTGTCTACGCTGTTCAGAGTATGCCTTTTATTTTTAAATTAATTCTCTCACATAAGATAGCATTAGCATTTCGTATGCTATATGAATGTAGGATAATTGGTTGACTTGCACTCCTTCAAGTATTTTGAAATATCTCTCTCAATATGCTTCATTCGAACCTTCTGGTTTATGTATATTATTTTATGTATAAAATAAAGTTATGCTGTCTAACCAAAGACTGAATTCATTGCATTAAATCATTTCAGTTCAGCTCCCGCCTCCCTCATTCAAGACCTGCATAATATTTACTATAGTCGCAGTTATACTACGGGACGGTATACATATAATTCGCAGCGGCTAACCAATAAGCAGGCGTGTAACAGTACCGTTTTGAGTTTAATACGAGCTAATGCCATTCAAGAGGTGTTTCACAATCACGATGCCCGTGTTCTGTATAATTATCCGATGTCCAGTTATTAATAATTACACACATTTATACTTATCTCATGAGTTTCTTGCCTCTAAATTGCCCATTGTGTTCTTAAACACATGAGGGCAAAAAATGGTAAAATTATTTTATTACATCACAGGTTTTATTGCTGTCATTTCCGAGGTAACCGGCTTGGTATTTCGGCTCATTATTTTTTTTAAGTTCTTATGAATGGGTTTGGTCATCGAAGGTTTATGACGTCGAATTAGGATGTTTAACACTTGTTATATCTTTGTAAATATTCGTACTTGATGGAGAAGAATTTTTTTATGTACCAATTAATAAGAAATATAATTAGAAGATAAGTTTAAATAATGAATGCAACGAGTAATTATTAATTGTTAATTGCTGCGCAGTTATCTAAAGAATTAATTAACAGTTGCAAAAAAAATCTTACATGTATACAAAGTTTTTGTTAAATTAGGATTACTTTGCAGAGATCCATGAGCCACTAATAAATCTATGTGTATATTAATTTAAATATGTTAATCAAATTATCTGTTTATTCCTCTCTAAATTTATTTGGATATACTTTTATTGCAATATAAAACAGATTATTGTCTGCTTAAAATGTTTTAACAATTGTACTGACTCCTGTCCAAGATTTTATCTTTGAAAAAAACTAATTGCCATCAGACAGTAAATAATTTTGTGGGAAAAATATCATTGCACACTATTACTAATTCTGTCAATGCACGGAATTTTGAGAAAACTTTACCGACAGTTTATTTTAGTCGAGTGTAACCCACATCATCAAGCCGCAAGTGTAATTCCGTTCGCCAAAATTCTAATTACTGTATTTTTCAACGTCTCCAGATACACGTGTTCTGATGCTATCACACGATTAAATTAAAAATCCCCATATATCATGTCATCCTTTGTCGGTGAAAAAATTCACTGCAGCCAGTGTCAAAGTAATTATCGACGAATAAAATCTTGAAAATAATTAATAATATATATTAAATTTGATTACCTTTCGAGATGTGGTGTTGGATCATTACTTTTTGAGCCACCTTTTATTGGTATAATTGATTTATTGAATTTTAGTTATAATAAAGATAACTTAGTTTAATTAACTAATATTTTGAGTGTAAAACTTACTGTAAGTAATTAATTTTTACAGAACGTTTTTTATTCGAAGCAGGTAATTTTGGAATTTGAATATCTACAGTGAATAAAATTAAAAACTAGTAAAACAATCCAGATAAAATTTAGTATAGAGGAAGTTCTAGTCCCAGCAAATTACAGAAATTAAAGTCTTTATTCTAGAAATCATCCTTCAAAGGGGTGTGAAAGTTTATAAAGGGAATTCATTTTATGAGGGAACTTTAATTCGCGCCCCATTAGTCTAGTGGTTTAAATACCGGACCCAGATCTTGGGGTCCGGGGTTCGATCCCGGGTCTGGAAGCAAAAAGATTCGACTTTTCGAGCATTGCTCGGGTTTGTGATCACCAACCCGCATTTGGCAAGCGTGGTGATTATGCCAGTACACCCATTATTGCAGTGGTAACTTAAATTCAATGATGGAGGCCTTTTCCCTGCAGTGGGATGATTATAGGCTGTTACTTACCAACTAACTATAATTTTTTAAATTATTTAAATGACATGGGTATAGAGTTTGAGACTCTGAAAATTAATACTATTGGATTGTAGTTTCCCTTGAAAGTGTGCATAGAAAATCGATATTGATTTATTTTAGTGTAGCGAATAACAAAAAATGATTGCAAACATTTTGTGTCCTTTAAGGAGAGCGATATAATCGGATACACAATGTAAGCAAAAATGTTGTGTTGCCGCTTCCCGAGCAGACAGAGTCGCAAGCGGAGTGCTAGTCTTTTATAATCCTAAACGTTGAAATCCTATAATCACCGTCGTCATCGATGTTGCGGATCGGTCTAAAATATTACTACGTGTCAAGTGATTGTCCCCGTTTGTTTGTGAATGATGATGATACGGAAGGCCCACTGGTGGTTTCAGCATTTCTAAGTTCTATCGCATAGTCCTTCTATAATGACGCATATTTAAAGTACAGTTGGACTTCTTTCCGAGTGATTATAGTTCAAGATTATTCCGGTGTTAGAGTTATCCACGTTGCCTACTCGTATTACAGGCCTCTGAAGTCAGTTTTTACGACTTCTATCTTCCAAAGAATGATGGGACTGACGGCTTTACGTACAATCCTAATCCCGGGAATAAACACACGGCCTTTCCTACTTGAAATGGAACCGTAGGTAGGTTTATTAATAATAATCATACTTGGGTAATAATAGGCTAGATGGAATTATTTTTTAAAATGAAATTTATTGGACTATCATGCTAAGCTCAGTTGCAGGTACCTACTATACAGACTTCTTTAGCCACTTAGTTTGGCAAACATGGTAGAAGGTTTCATTCAAAGCTAGAGCTGTAACAAACCATATGTATTCGGTACTGAGTAACGGGTAGGTACTCTCCGCTCTAGGTCACGATATGCGGTCTTCCAATAAACTCCGTCTTGTGACTCCTCTTCATTCTTCCCATTCTTACTCGCGGTCATTCACTGTAAAATCCATACGTCTATGGAACTATATCTTCCATTGTTGATTCGGCAATCTGAATCACTTCCTATTTTTAAAAACAGACTTAAAACCTATCTTCTTTCACTTTAATTTCTGTCCTGTCTGATTTTAACTTATGTAATTCCTATTATTGATACTTTTGGTCACGTGATCCTCTTTCGTTTAATGTATTTGGGTTTGTAGTTGTATGTGTATATGTTATGTATGTATATTTAGTGAATAGTTTATGTAGTTTATTATGCATGTATATTACATACATGCATAATAAACTACACTGTATTTTAATGTTATTTATGTAGTTTACTATGCGTGTAATATTAGATATATTTCAGATTGTAATTTTACATCTCTTTTATTACTTTTCTTTACGTGTACTTTTGAATACTCTCCGCCGCCTTCCCCTTTCAAATCTGTTTCATCTTTCCTCTACCTAAAGGTTGTCTGGTAGAGATCGCTGCAAGCGATAAGACCGCCTAAATTGTACTAATCTAAATCTTACTCATGTGTTATTTTTCAATTTTATGGTGTGCAATAAAGTGTATCTATCTATCTATCTATCTAAACTACTAAGGTCCACTTGTCTCGAATAATTTGCATTTTGGTAATGGGGTCAAAGTACAGAGTTTGGTTACTAGATATGTCTTGAATAATTTCGGTTCCGTATGATGGTGAGAAAAGAGCTACGAAAAATAGCAATGTAGCTACTATTGTAGCGAATGAAGATTTCTTTGCCACTCTTTTTCTTACTTCTGGTGTACGTTTTTGACTTTTTTCTTCTGGTGAACTGTTATGGTTTACTGGTAGGACTGATAGTTTCACGATTGGACGTTTTAGGGTTCCATTTTTAGTTTTTATTGTGACAACTCTTACCAATCCGTCGTCACCGGGATGTAAGTCTATGACGCGACCCATAGCCCACTTCCCTGCGGGTAAGTTTTCATCATGAATAACTACGAGATCGCCCAAACGGATATTGTTTTGTGACGTCATCCACTTGTTTCTGGCAGACAACTGTGTCAAGTATTCATTTTTCCATCTTTTCCATAGGTCTTGGAATAATTTTACTGTAAGATGCCATCGGGTTCTAGCATCGTGTTCAGTTTCGATAATGGTTGAGCCTGGTTTTGCCGTCAGAAAATGAGCTGGTGTTAGAAAATCCAGATCCTCTGGATCTTCTGTTAGTGAGCACAGTGATCGGGAATTAATACAAGCTTCTAATTTTGCCAACAAGGTGGAGTACTCTTCGTAAGTTAACTTTTGAGCTCCTATTACTCTTTTTAGGTGCTGTTTGAGACTTCAGACGGCCCGTTCCCAAAGTCCTCCAGCGTTAGGCCAGGATGGTACCAGGAAATGCCATTCTATGCCCATTTCTGTAATTTCAGATAGAAAACTGTCGTTGAACATTTCCTGTAGGTGTTGGTGCTCCTCTTGTAAAACACGGTTGGCGCCTACGAAGTTGGTCCCGTTGTCACTGTAAATGTGACGCGGAGCTCCGCGACGGGCTGCCATTCTGCTTAGGGCTGCCAAAAAAGCTGAACTGCTCAAATCCGAAACAAGCTCTAGATGAACAGCTTTGGTTACCATGCAGACGAAGACTGCTATATAACCTTTGGTGGTTTTAATCCCGCGTCCTTTATTTGCCTTAATTTCTACGAAGCCGGTGTAGTCTACTCCGCAGTGGTGGAACGCATTTTCAGGATTTACTCGGGACGCTGGTAAGTCTCCCATAAGCTGGTACTGCTTGATAGGATCCTGTCTCTTGCATGTAACGCATTGCCGAATGAACTTTTTAATGGTCATGTATCCATTCATTACCCAGTACTGTTGTCTCATATTGGCTAACGTGAGGCGCGCTCCGCCGTGAAAGGTTAGCTCATGAGCTTGTTGAATCAAAAGAGTGGTAAGGCGATGGTTTGGTGGAAGAATGGCAGGATGCTTCATATTCATACTGATTTGAGCATTTTTTAGTCTGCCACCTACTCTTAACATTCCATCTTGGTCAATGATCGGGTTTAAATTTAAAATTTTGCTTTTTGAATGTACTGATTCTTGTTTTCGAATATTATTCATATCTTCTGCGAATTCCGATTGTTGTACATTCTTTATGATCAGCATTTTTGCGCGGCGTAACTCGTGTAACATGAGGTACGGCTGTTGACCTTTATTCTTGTAGGTAGTTAGGCGCAATATCCATGCAAAAATACGAATGATTTTATTGATAGAGCTGTAGGTATTTATTAAATGTGATACTATGTCGGTAAGGAGTGAATTATCTTGTGTTCGCGTCACTGCGTTAGTTTGTTTAAAAACGGATGTTTTTAATTCTAAATTGGTTTTATAAATGGTTTTTTCCGGTTCTAGGTTGTGTGATGGAAGCCAAGATGGTCCTTTCCACCACAAATCATGGTTTATCAGTTGTTGAGTCGTTAAACCACGACTAGCACAATCGGCAGGGTTGTCGCTGGTCTTTACATATAACCATTTTTCTGCTGGTATTGTTGTGGTTATTTCTCTCACACGATTTGCTACAAATGGTTTCCACCGTGCTGGGTCGCCTTGTAGCCAACCTAACACGGCGGTAGAGTCGGTCCATGCAAATAGGTTTAAATTGTAATTTGGTAAGCAACTTTGAACTTTTTTCAGCAACTTTGTCAAAAGTTGAGCGCCCATTAATTCCAACCTGGGGGTTGAAACTTCTTTGCTGATAGGTACTAGCCTGGCTTTGGCCGCGATCAATGTAATAGTGACCTCATTACCGTTGGTTATTTTACAGTAAATTACACCAGCATATGCTTTTTTCGACGCATCGCAGAATCCGTGTAATTCTATAGTCTGATTTTCTTTGATGCCCATCCATCTATTTAGTTTGATGTTGTTAATATCTTTCAAATCACTTCTTAATGCTATCCATTCTTTACTTACGTCTTCTGGTAGTGCGTCATCCCAATCCAAATTAGATAGCCATACGTTTTGAAATAAAATTTTCATGGTGGTACTGAGTGGTGTGAGCCACCCTAGGGGGTCAAAGAGTTTTGAGATGTCTGAAAGCAATGTTCTTTTAGTTGAAACTGATGACTTTGAACGCACTTTAGATTCAAAAGTAAATTGGTCATTTATCGGATCCCAACTAAGTCCTAAGGTCTTTGTGGATCCCATTTCTTTAAATTCGTATGATTGTTGATCACGTTGGTTTGGTTCTAAGTCTTCTAAAAGAAGTGGTTCATTAGATTTCCATTTTCTTAAATTGAATCCTCCTGATTTGAGTAATTCAATCAAGTCTTTTCGTAATTTTATGGCGCTTTCGAAATTATGGTGACCTCCGCAGTAGTCATCGACGAAGAAGTTGTTTTCTAACGCCTTTGCTGCTTCGGGAAAGTGGTTGCCTTCATCTGTAGCCAACTGTTTTAGGCACATCATAGCTAAAAACGGTGCGGGTTTTGTACCATATGTTACAGTGGTTAATTGGTATGCTAATAATGGTTTCTCTGGTTCCTCTCTCCATAAAATTTTTTGATATATTTGGTCCTCGCTGTTTATCTTTATCTGACGGTACATCTTTTCAATATCCGATGAAAAGACATATTTAAACTGTCTCCACTTTATTATTAATTCTTGCAGATCTTGTTGCAGATTTGGTCCTCTATATAATACGTCATTGAGACTTAATCCAGATGAAGATTTTGCTGAGGCATTAAAGACTACTCTCAGTTTCGTGGTTGTTGATTCAGCTCTAGTGACACCATGATGTGGGAGGTAGTACGCGGGTGAGGTATTGAGAGATGGTTGCATATGATTTAAATTGTAGTATTCATTAATAAATGCATGGTAAGCGGTTTTCATGTTTAAATTTTTCTCAAGTTTCTTTTCTAAATTTTTATATTGTGCTATTGCCATTGGTTTGGTCGATCCTAATTTTTCCTTAACTTCTGGTTTAAACGGAAGCCGGACTTCGTACCTTCCATTCTCTAGTCTTTTGGTGGTTGATAAAAAATATTGTAAACACTCGTGGTCTTCACTGGACATTTCAACTTGCTGACTAATGTCTTCATTTTCCCAAAATTTAGTTAAATCGCTGGTATTGTGGAGGATGACGTTGCATAAATAATGTGGTTTTATTGAACCGCATAGAAGCCATCCGAAGTGAGTTTGCTGAGCGATTGGTTGGTCATCACTCTCTCCTTTTAGTATGCCTCCTAACATTATTCTGCTGTAAACGTCGGCACCCAGAAGTAAGTCTACTGGTCGACTTACGTTGTACTCGGGATCGGCTAAATTTATATTTTGAATATGAGCCCATGTAGGTTGCTTAAAAGTCTTGTTTGGCAAGTTCTTAATTAAATTATTCATAATTATAACATTCGTATTTATAGAAAAACTATTATAAGTTGACTGAATCTGGATAGACATCATCCCTTTGCAGTCACTTTCCTTTTCGCCCACTCCAAAAACTTTTCCTCTACAATGGTTTCGTTTTAATCCTAAAAGCTGTGCAGCATGCTCACTAATTAAAGATATTTGTGAGCCCTGGTCAATTAATGCTCTCATGGTGTAGTTGACTCCATTTGAGCCAGTTACTTTCACTAACGCAGTAGCTAGAAGTATCTCCGATAAATCATCCCAAGATGCATGGTTTGACGTAGAAGGGTTTTCTCTTTTTATTGGAATTGGAGCAGATGGTTTAAAATTTGGTTTTGATGATGACGCATTCGGGCGTTGTTTCGTCAATGCATCGTGCAATAGCGAGTTATGATTATCAAAGCACTTGCGACATCGCTTATTTGAAAAACAAGGTTTATTTAAATGATTAAATAAGCAATTATGACAACAATTCAGCTGGTTGACCGACTTCAATTTCTGCTCGTCCGTCATTTGCAAAAATTTGCTGCATTGCCATAATCCGTGGTCGGCGTTACACAATGCACAGGTTAATGATCGCGACACGTGAAAAGTTTTCGCATATTTTCCTTCAATTTGTGTGTTTTTTGTCGCGTTATTATTGGCATTAGAATAAAATGATGGTTTGTGATTTGATGGAAAGCTACGTGGTGCCGTTTGAAATTGGGGTTGAATGGTTGGTTTTTGATTATTTGGTTCCTGTTTACGTCGTGTAGCTTCTAGCGTGGTGAATTTGGTTTCTAAATAATCTAGGAACTCCTGTAGAATTGGTAGTTCCCGAGGGTTTTTTATAGATTCAATGTATTCAGCAAAAGATTCGCCGTCTAACTTCTGTGATAGTAAATGTACTAGCAGTGGATCCCAGCTGCTTATGTCCACTCCTAGGTTTTGGATAGCATGTAAACATTCCTTGGTTACGTCATGTAGTTTCTTGATCATATTAATTGATTGGTGGTGTATATTGGGAAGCCCTAATAAAGTGTTAAGATGAGACGTGAATATCAACTTTTTGTTGCCGTAACGATGGTTTAGAAGCTCCCAACACACTTCATAATTGTCAGAGCTGATCTGCAGATGGTGAATAAGGCGTTCAGCTTCTCCAGTCACCTTACTTTTCAAAAACTGCATGCGTTGAGCGTTTGATAACGAAGGGTTTTTGTGGATAATTTCACTAAATAAGTCCTTAAATGATGTCCAGCTTTGGTAATTGCCACTGAAAGTCGGTATCTCCATTTGCGGTGTTGATTTTTCGCGGTGGGATACAGACCACATCTTTGTGTTGATGTTCTTTTTTAAATCGTTGTATATCTGTTCATATCTAGTAAACTCTGTTTGGTAACTAAGTTCATCATCATCAATTTCACCTTCTATCTCCCAATGTAAGTTATCGATGGTGTTCCATCGTGTTTGGATTGACCGCAGCGCATCATCGAATTCCCATTTATTTTGCAATAGATCTATCTGTATAGTATTCACTGTTCGCATAAAGGCTTTAAAATTAATATACTGCTTTTTAATCATTTCATCTAATTTACTGTAATTTTGGTAAGTCGAAGAAGTATTTGGTTGACTGAATTCAGAACGAGTTGGTGGATCTGGTCTACCATGGGAACGATCTGCTGGTTTCTGCTCGTCTGGCCTGACTGGTGGTGGTTGAACAGTTGCGGGTCTAACTGGTGGTGGTATAGTTGCTGCTGGTTTGACTGGTGGTGGTTGCAGAGTTGTCAAGCGTTTCAGAGTTTGGTTAATTAACTCATAAATGACGTTATAAAGTTCTTGTGCTGTATCGAAACAACATTTGGTAAAATAAACATGGTCAAATTCCGCTACTTCGCAAAGCTTTCTATGATTTTCCTGATAATCTGTCCAATAGTTTTCCAATAAACCAATCTTTCTTTTACAATAATCAATGGTTTTTCGATCAGTTCCATCTTTCTTGAAGTTGATCAAAAG
This sequence comes from Anania crocealis, assembly GCA_949315895.1. Classification (NCBI taxonomy): domain Eukaryota; kingdom Metazoa; phylum Arthropoda; class Insecta; order Lepidoptera; family Crambidae; genus Anania; species Anania crocealis. The sequence continues at coordinate 15,925,719 of OX438863.1, forward strand.
TTTTTGCATAGACTCAAAAATTTCAGTTTGGTTGGTAAATAGAACATCCATATTGGTTTGGTTTGTGGTAAACTTTTGGTAAAATGGTAATTAAAATGGTATGATCTGACCTTGAAATCTCCTTACGATACTCCTTAGCAATGGTCACTGCAATCCTTATTTGGTACACTATTCACAATAGTCACTGGTTACTGGTTATCAGTCCTCGATCACACGAAACACGAATTTATTCACTCGCGAACCGAGGTCCCTTTTTTCTCGAAGGACCATGAAAATAGTTCTGCCAGTGTTATGGTTGACTAACAGATCTATTTGCTTAAGATGGTACTGAAATAACGAGTCTTTGCGTATGGTTAAATTAGTTATATTATAAAAATGGTACAATGGTTTTGAGCACGCGTCGCGTATGGTAGCTAATTACGTACTAAAGTGTAAACGATATTTTACTTAACATGTAATGACACAAAGTAGGCCAAATAAAATGCTGAGGTGTTCAGTTGCACACAGTGCACTGAACAATCTATCTATCTACTCTATGTAGTACCGAGTAACGAATCGTTACTCACGAATGCATTTCGTTACTCGCATTTTCCGTATTAGGTCGCGAAAGTACCGTTGATGCGTGTGTTATAACGTTTGCTGATCGTATGTTTATGAATGCGAGCCTTATTCGGTTAATTGAAAAAAATATATACAAAAGTGTACCTTAATTTTGTAATTTAGAAGTGTTTCATCTACATATTACGAATTTAGCTAAATTTGTTTTCTGGATGTTTGAACTCAGCGGAAAATATGGTGAGTTTTTTCGATTTATGAGGGCTCATTTCTTTTTTATTAATTAATTTATGAAAAAACATAAAACATAGAAACATGCTAATAGTGGCCATAGATTTGTGTGATAAAAATTATTGCTCTACTGGCTTTATCCAAGGAGGAAACAGGGGACTACGTTTGTATGGAAAAACGGCCCTTGTATTTCCTCTTAAAGAGGTATCAAAAGTAACGAGTAATGTAACGATGCGAAAGTAACGAGTACTTTTTGTCAAAGTAACGAGTTCATACGGGTACGAAATTTTTCGTTACTATTACACGTCTGATATATCACACCGGGACTGCTGTGCCTATGTTCAATATGACATTAGCTAACGGTGTCACAATGGTCACACGTTGTGACGATGCCCTAACAGCAATACCATCAACTTGTTCAAAGTGTGTACACCCATTGTGCTTCATCCAACTAATAAGCAAAGATGGCGTCACAGTAATGATTGTTCAAACAACTGCTAGTTTAGAATTGCCTATTATGGTACAATCGTTTGGTGTTCGGAAAGGTTTTTACTTGGAATGATATCCAGTTCTAACATTAGTTGAGTTCCGTTTTACTATGTGATAATTTTAAGTATCTAATCATCAGTGTCATCGGCTCAGTCAAAATGACGCCCACTACTTACTATTCGCTTTACCTAAGGATTTCGAGACTTTTACCAGAACCGCCCCACCAATTCGACCCATCGGCCGTCGGTTTTTCTTGCTATGTTTCCCGCCCATGCAATCAGCTCAGCAATACTTTGAGCGATGTTGATACCTTAGTTCTGATTCGGATTCCTTTATATGTATTTCTATCGTATGATGAACCAAGCATCGCAATAAAAGTTACATCACTTGTTTTGAATTTCGTCTGCCTATTACAGTTTAAAAGATATATCGATTACGAAGGTCGAGTGAAAATACCGAGAAAATCTGGTTTCTATTCTCTTTAATGGTTTTTGTTATTTTACGCAGTGTCAATAAGCACTAGCCGATTTTTTTCCTGCCTGAAAGGAGGAAACGAAATACCACTTGCCTGCTGTAAGATCTTATAACTTACATTTAATCTTGCGTATTGAGTAACGGCTTTCAATCATCCCAGTGCAGGCAAAGGCCTCCATCATTGTATTCAAGTTACTATAGCAATTATGAGTATAGGCATAATCACCACGCTTGCCATGCGCAGGTTTGTAATTACAAACCCGAACAATATTCGAAAATTTGAAACTTATGTTGCCCGACCCGGGGTTCAAACCCCTCGGGATGTTGGCCCGGTATTAAAACCACTAGGCCAACGGGGCGGGGCCAAAATGCCTAAATATATTTTAGAAAAATGCCTAAAAAGTGCCCGTTACTTTATGAAGATGGCTTATTAAGTAGTTAAGTAGCAATCTATCGTTATCTGAAGTACCCGATGGAAGCTTGAAGACGGGGGAGTGGCTCTTTTGTGTACCGATTGTTCCAAGCTTCCGATGAAGTGGAGATATCTCAAGTTAATAACATAAGCTTAAGTACTCTTCACATACATATTTGAAAGTTTGTCATTCAAAATCTTGTAACAACAGTCGATATGCCTTTAGTTACGTTATATCTTGTTTCAATGAAGACATAGTTTGAAAATTTGAACCGCAATACTTACCTGAACAAAATCAATATAAATTCGTGGTTACCATGCTTTTTGCGAAAAATCTTTTTTTTAGAAAATAACGACGTGTGGCACTCGGAGACTGCCACGGTAAAGCTATTGCATAGCATTTTTTATCAACTTATGCAATTATAAAACTAAAAAGTATCACAGCTGTGCCGGTCGGAGTGGGGGGGGTGTTAGGTAATTTTCGTTACGGAATTTCTGGATTCGGCCTCCACGCTCAAGGCGATAGAAGCTATGCAATAGCTTAAAAATTAACCCTAGTTCTCTAGCCTTCGGCTTGTATTTTTTTAGTATAGATGCTATCCAAAAAAAAAACAACAACATCGGTTACCATATTTAAAAGTTATGCATGATAAAAAAATATCGCGTTGAATTAGAGAACTTCATTTTTTGTAGGTAGAAAAACTATCATTGCATGCTTTTAAATGTCTACAAATGTTACTACTTGGTCCGTGACACATTCATGGCTGTGTACACTTTATAACGCATAAAAACATTTAAATGATTGTGCTTCCGCAATTTCCTTGCCAACGCAGGCGCCACCAGCGTTTTACTTCGCCAACCGAACTATAAAATGGCATACACTAATATCCGCTTCCACTTAAATTTCTGTTTAAGGACCTAACAGACAATATCCGTTGTTAGTATTTCTTTTTATATAAGGAATCAAAACTGCGTAACTTGTGAAAGTACTGATTAAAATAAACATTCTCCTTAGAAATATTTGTAAGTAAGGTAAATATTACAAACAGAATTAATATGCGGATTACCGCCACTTACTCAGATCTATTGTAGAATTTACCATACAAAAGTTTATCTCTAATGGTAATTAGTTTATATATAAGACGAATACCTTATTTTTATATGCTCAACGGCAGTAATACATATTTTTCATGTTTAAAACTTCAAAAGAAACTATACGTTCAGAAAAGGATATCTTTCCTATTTCTTTGCTTTGACGAAATTCCTCTCTCAGTATCAAACATTTTAGCTTTCTAGACTTAAGAGTTTTGATTGTTTTGTTCGTCAGTAAGAACGAACAATTCTATCCACTCTCTATCATTTTGAGTTATCTTAGTAATCGGCAGTTAAGGAAAATGGATTATATAAATGCAGTACTCAGTACATACGAAGTAACATTTACGCGTATACACGTTGAACTGATTGATAATAGTATGAATACATTTACCTAAATCTTAAGAAATTTTCTCTTATCGGTGAAATAATTTCCATAACATGCAATCACTTATTCAATTCATTTATTTTATTTACTATTCTTAATAACTAATGAAATTAAAACATACTGACATTTACAACGTAAGTTTTGGAAAGTCTTGTTGATAAAGTATGCGTTAGACTCAGCCCTATCACTACAATGAAAATATTTGTATACATTTATTGTAATGACACAATTCAATAATTTTATCTACAATTAACACCAACAATGTAATTGCTTACTGTTTAAATCCTTTCCTAGACTGTATTTGTTACTTACACCTCCACTTTAGGCCTTAAGTTCTCGAATCCGACCTTATGCTAATCATAGACCCTCAAGCCATCGATACTATCTTTACCAACGCTACGCCTACGTCTCAACATGTGTGATACGGCTCCTAAGTAGGGCCTCGTAAAGCATCCGTGGCAATAATGGTGTGCAAACACATACGTTAACGGTACTGGAATAGTAAAAAGTTAAAATACGTTGGAATGGGTTTGCTTAACGGGCCGACCGAGCGGGGTTGTTGCTAGGGTTCGCAGCACGTTGATACACTTTTAATAGCGTAATTATTAGTTTTATCTATTCTAATATTATAAAGCTGAAGATTTTGTTTGTTTGTTTGTTTGAACGCGCTAATCTCAGGAAGTACTGGTTCGAATTGAAAAGTTATTTTTGTGTTGGATAGTCCATTTATCGAGAAAGGCTTTAGGCTATATTACATCACGCTGCGACCAATAGGAGCGAAGAATCAGTGAAAAATGTTGCAAAAATAATCGCGATCATAATAACAGCGGGCAACAGCTAGTAATAAGTATTAGTGAAATTCGTGTTGTTGTTGCTAATAGATTCTAGATGTATAGGTATCATAAAAATAGACCAAAGAAAGACAGAGGACAGGCAGTGCAGCAGTAGCGTCATGCTATCCACCGTTGGTCAAACTGCGATCATCAATTTATTATTATTGTTATTATCCGATTATTACAAAATTCTCCTTTTGGAGAAGCCCATGCACAGCCATGGAGATGATGATGTTGAAGATGACAAAATAGTTATACCTATTAAGGCACATTACAAAACCACATCGACTGTGATCTAACCAGTACTATCCTACCTGACTAAAGTACTGTGCTTTCAATACCAATTTTTTATTGCTGGTTTGATCATAACGTTTATTTCTATTTCGATGACATTACTTGGAAAGTATTGGACCCTGAAACTTGTAATAATTAAATTATATGGTTTTTAAACATTAGTTAGGTTTTTACGGATCAAGATAAAACTTGTATTAACTACACTTATTATCTAGTAAACGAACTTTATTACATTTACTATCTTGGAGTAAACGAACTTCATATTTCAATAATATTCAGAGTAGGTACCTGAAGTCATGGTGGATAGTTGTTTGTATTAAAAGAACAGTTCCCATTGACAACCCTACTCGCGACCAGTGTTACAGAAACACAGTGTTAACTGATATTATCGTTGATTAATATTTTAGATTTCTTTTTTATCATGAAATAACTAAAACCAAAATAATTTAACACTCTTTTAGTGGACAAATAAGTAATTCACATGTCTTTTGTATAATGACAAGGCATGTACTTTCTCTAAATTCAACTTTTACCAGATAACGAAAAGAAGTTTAATGTATTATTTACCACAAAATACTGTGTTGCAATCTGCTATTTTGAGCTGCTATCTTCCACAACCGTTAACCAGTACTATCACCACAGTTCCTATCAATATAATCATCATCAGCCCGTAACATTCCATTGCTGAACATAGCCATTTCCAAGAGCAAGGTCTTTTTCTTCTTTTATCTATACTAATATTATAAAGCTGAAGAGTTTGCTTGTTTGTTTGAACGCGCTAATTTCATAAAGTACTAGTACAAATTGAAAAATTCTTGTGTTGGATAGTCTATTTATTGAGGAAGGCTTTAGGCTATATAACATCACGCTGCGACCAATAAGAGCGAAGCATCAGTGAAAAATGTTGCAGAAATTTGACGCGGACGAAGTCGCGGGCAACAGCTAGTTATAAAATATTGCGAAGGCAGTGTTTCGGCCAAAGCCACACGATTCCGCCAATGTCACGAATGGTGAAAATACAGTGTTTTATTTATATTTTAAATACGATTAATAAAAAACTAAGCAGCAATGAATAATTTAACACAGAAAGAGAAAGGTTTTTCCACATTCGCAACGCTTGGCAGGTGGGTTGGCGCATAGTCTGTGTAGAGAAGATGTTGCTTCCCGTCTCCTTCTCGCAGCACTATTTTGTTTCCTCTTACTACATGTGAAAAGAGGTGTGGTACTATTCTATTTAACAATATTTATTCTATGTAACAATTGGTCCACCAATACATGACTAAAAAATTACAAATTTTGAACCGTTTAGCCGTATCTTTACTAAATTATGACAGTTAGTGAAATGTCAGCACAGTAGCATATACGCACTCAAGTGTGTAAATAATAGGTACCTACAGTACCCACATTTTATAAAGTGACAAACTAAACTGCATTATGGCGTAGGCTACGGGCAGTTACTACGACATTTATCGTGGAGATCCAATAAGCACTTTGTTATGCGCAGAACCGTAATGTTATTTTGAGCACTAAAATGACGCTTCTAAATTCGAATGTAGCTATAATTTTGATATCGATGAATATTTTGGAGTCGATGGCATATAATATATTTTTCCTTACCCAGTTTTTAAAGTGACGGCTTTGAGACGGTTAGCACAACAATTAGTTTAGTTAATAATTGTCAGACACGTTCATATTAACTAACTAATCTTAAAATCCATACTAATATTATAAATGGGAAGTGTGTGTGTCTGTTTGTTTGTCCGTCTTTCACGGCAAAACGGAGAGATGAATTGACGTGATTTTTCAAGTGAAGATAGTTGAAGGGATGGAGAGTGACATAGGTTACTTTTTGTTTCTTTCTAACCCCCCACTTCCCAAAAATGGGGGGTGGAAGTTTGTATGGAGCATTCCGCAATTTTCAAGGTAGAAAGCTAAAAATTGGTATGTGAACTATTTGTGACTAACAAAAAATCGAGCAATTTTTTTTTAAGAATAAGCTTGAAAAATTTCGCTCTGACGCAGTGTCTCGGTGGCTTAATGGTATAGCGCCGCGCCCGGCATGTGAGGAGATGCGGGTTCTAGTCCCGCCTGAGACATAATTTTTTAAGAGTTATTTAATAATATTTATACTTAAATCCCGAATCAAATAACTCTAGTCATAGTGACCATGAAAGTTTAAATCAGTATATAATTTTTCAAGTTTAAATACTGATAATTATAATTGCAATTATATTGCTTAAATATCATATAAAGTAAAAATTTGTTTCTTTGATGACATTGTATATGCAACATTTTAGTGTCACGACTTTGGTCACACGTTTCAATTTCTCGTTGGAAGACGCGTGCACGCACACTTAGTTTACAGCTTACCTGCTTATTTTCGTTAATGGAATATTTGTTTACGTATTTCCGTTCGAGAGTGTTTGTTGTTTACATTGTTTAAGCGATTGTGGTTTAAAATTGTTTAGTTTTCACTCGACCCAGCCTAATGGACCGCTCGCGCTTACCGCAAACATCCCATATTGTTTTTTAACCTGTTTTCTGTTTGATAATCTAACTGGTGCCTAAAAACTAGTCTGTAAGTAGGAAGAAGAAATCCTAGAAGCGCATTCCTTTTGAGAAAACTCTGAGATTTAACTCATTTAAAGTGATTTAACTATATATAAAACACTTACATTCTTTTTTAATACCCACTGGTTTGAAATTCCGTTGTTTTAATGTAAAAATATATGATCCACCGCATTTTTGCAACACTTCAAAGTAACTGTTTTGGAATTTAAATTTTACAAGGTGTTAGCGTCTTCAGTTTTTCTTGTCCATTGAGGTTAAACAATGAAGTGTTCATTGTGTGAATTAACAAACCTATGATGATCTGTGGATTTCGAGTACGGTGATTGGTCATTTCGTGGTCCGCTCCTCTTCTTTCCGCTTCTGTGGAAAATCAGCCTTACGAATATTTCCCTAATCGTCTTTATCTTCTACCGATACTCATTTGTAAGGGCCCTTTTATTGTCACGCGGGTACACATGCGGTTGGCGCGCATTTCGAGTACATTGCTAGCTTTATTTGATAGATCACTCGTGCCCAGTATCATCTATAAAATATAGCCTGCAATGTATGTGAAATGCGTGCCATCCGCAATGCGGACCCGCATGACAATATAGAGTCCTAAGCGTCTCTGCGCTTTTTTTCAGTGTTGTATTTTTGATATACAATGTTCCCGTTTATTATTTGCAGGAGAGTTCGACATGCGGGTAAAGTCGTGTGCGGCGTCTGACGGATCTGGCCACATCATCCAGCTGTCCGATGAGTACGGCTGCGTACTCCGGCCAAAGATGATATCAAGGTAGCTTTTGACTTTAACCTTAAGAAAAAATCTAAAGGCTTAACATTAGGCACGAAATAAGTAAACAATAATGTTTATGTACAAAAGAAATGAGCAAATTTTTTAAATAATTTCTTTGATAAAGCGACAAAAATATCGGCCAAGCGACGCTCATTGCTGGACATAGCCATGGCAAATGGTTTTTTGCCTTAAGGCGACTACTGGAGCTGAGTGCTGCCCCCAATTGATTTAATTTTATTACTTCCAAACTAAATAAAAAACTAGAACAGTATCATTTTAGCAAATTACCTCTAGTATTTATTGAATAACTGTTTACTGCTTTTCTTTCTGGCATTCTTTAGTATTGTACAGTATTGCTAAAATCGGCCGCTTTTGGCGTTAGCGACAAATTCGACTTTATAAACAACTAAATGAAAAGTTTACTGTGATTCAATAAAAACTAGAGGTAATTGGCTAAAATGACACTTTTCTAGTTTTTAGGTAGTTCTGATTAATACGAGTAAAATAACTTTCTATCAATTCTTCATACTTGAGCTTTGTTCCAATCTCCGTCAAAACCAACGCAGCATTTTTTATGAATGTATTTAGCATCGTAAAAATACGCTAACTTCAAATTTCTCGTTTCTACTTTCAGGTTCCTCAAAGCGAAAGCAGCCGATGAACGGGCCACAGTCATCACGTACGCTTTCTTCCACGCCTTCAAGTTTCCCGATGCCCTCAGCGTACACATCAGATGTAAAGTAGAAATCTGCAGGCACGGCTGCTTAGACCACTGCCAGCTAGCTGGCGTTGCCAACCAAAGACACGGGGCTCTAGACAGAAAAGACGACAGGACACATCAAGATCATAATGAGATCAAGTAAGTTGCCTAATAAAATGACAATTGTAGTAGCTATGTTTGCAGATTACTAGCAAAGCAATGGACCAGGCCCCCAATTCCGCTAACTTACAAATGGTTCAATAGAATCGCAATTGACACATTTAATATGGTTTTGATGTCAAAATATACGATTGCGATGTCATTGCGATTCTATTGAGCCATTTGTAAATTAGCAGAATTGAGGCCCTGTGTTTGTGCAATGTTATATCGTATTGACAGAAACCGGTGCCATGAAGTAGGATTCAAAACTGATCATGTTCTTTATCAAGATCTAATCAATCTATGTTCTGAATTTCATAAAAATCGTTCGTTTAAGCGTTAAAGCATAGCAGACAGACAGACAGAGTTACTTCAATTTATATAATTAGGAAAGATTTGATTTCTAACCGAACTATTTTACTGAATTGCAGTGATTCGTCAGCAGAAGACTCCGATTTCAACTACTCCGAAGAGCCACAGCGTTTACCATTAGAAGAAGCGTTCGGTGATGAAGTGTCAGGAGACGCTGTACCCGCCCCAGCACCTCTACCTCAAAGAGCACCAGCTCCAGTGATGGAACCCGAAAGTGACCACATGTCAGCTGTACAGGAGTTAGTCGAAGCTCTGGCCAGGCCTTTCACTGTAAGTCAAAAAATCTTTAGTGACTCTAGTGTGTATATGTCACCGTAAAATTATATACTTCGTCAGTATATTATAATTGAACGTAGATGGATTACAATCGAACCTAACCTAACCCACCATTAGTTTTAATCTCACGCGGTGTTTTGTAAACTCACATATCTCAAGATTTTACATTAACAAAACCTAGTTATCAGTATCGTAATAAAGTGTTACGATAGGCGGAAACGTTCCAAAGCTTAAGGGGACTACTAGAGCTAAGTGCTGCCCCCAATCGTTAATATATACTAGAGGTAATTTGCTAAAATGATACTGTTCTAGTTTTTTGAGAATTGATTTTGTTTAGTAGTAATAAAATTAAATCAATTGGGGGCAGTACTTAGCTCTAGTAGTCGCCTTAAGCAGTTGCCATTTTAGCTAAGTTTAGGTAGAGTTCAGATTTTCGGAGCCAAAACCTGCATCATCATTCATCAGTGAACACATGTTATTTATAGAGGAGTTACTATTAACTCAGCCCATGGCTTCAACTGTGCTATATGACATCAGTGTCTTAAGTAGTTAAGACAGTCGTCAGTCTAGTGAAGAAGTCTCAAAAATTTGCGGTATATTATAAAAACATCAGCTCTAGCTTTAAACATAATTTTGAATAAAGATTGTATTGATTTAGCATTTTTTTGTGTACATCTTAAAAAACACTCAATAAGGATTTACTAACAGCTACTTCCACATCGTAGTAGCACTACATCCGGTGCATGTTGAAATACTAGTAAGTGACCTATAAAAAAAAACTGTCCTAAATGCGTTCTTGAACCATTCAATAAAACTTTGTCAAGTAGTTGTGATCACTTGCATATAGGTAATTGTTACGAATACTGCGCGAACGAAGTCGCAAGCAACGAAAATATCAGTTTTATAATACTCCATTTCAATTATCTTTCAGGAGCGCCCATCAGAGCTGAATGAACGGGAGCGTTTCCCTCACGGGCCCCGCAACCTCGGATCGGACGCTAAGATTGAGCCGACAGGAGACACAGTGGTACCAGCCAAGCTTCCAGGACCAGCCGTAGCGGGCCCTAGGTCCCTGCGTAAGAGGAGAACAGTACGGGAAGGGAGATCAGCTGATGTTGGTGTCTCGGGCATATACGAAGTCGTGTCGGAGGCAGATTTGGCGTTTGGTCCGTCAAGAGAACCGGTGACGGTGTTCAGTGGAAGGATTCGGGAGGAGGTGAGAAACTTTCATTTGTCTTACAAAAGGAATAGATTACACTTAAGTAAAAACGTCGAAATAAATATGGACATATCTCTTCTAATAGCATTTTAGTGATTTGCTCGTGTGAGTAATTTAATAATGTTTTTCGTATAATTTTAAAGAACTTATCGTATATTTTAATATATTGTGACGTTCATGACTCGTGTGCGAAGCTCGTGCTCATCATACAAATACCTAGCCCATATTGAAAACACATTCTCCTAAAAGATGGTTTTGCTACAATTGACACCTTTTTCTGGCGAGCTTACAGTAGGATCACAGTTTAACCAATGGTGAGAAAAGATAAGAAAACACTTGTTCCCTTCGTTTTTTTTGCTAATATAAGTTGCCTCTTAGGTACGTCCAATACCTAAAAGGCAACTTAAGCACCCAAAGGTGATGCCACAGAACACGGTAAAAAGGTTAGAAAGGCGATGTAGGCGGGGAAGGCGCGCCACAGTTATAAGCAAATGCTCACACTTCTGCCCAAACATGAATGTAAATGTAGTAAGCGACGCTAAATGGTCGCGTGACGTCAAAAAAAATTAGCTTGATTGGCGTTCTTTATGTGTAGTAGGGCGACATCGGTTCTCATACTAATTGCGCATGACAGACTTTCTTACCTTTTCCCATGTTCTGTTGGTGATGCTGTTGTACTTCTGTACTGTACTTGTACTTCTTTTTTACACCGTCAATTTTTCCCACAGGTCGTCTACGGTATATGCATGGGGGCGGTCAGTTTCGGCGCTCTATTCGCATCGGCCGCTGGAGCCGCTGCGGGCGCTGCGCTGGCCGCGGCGGTGTTGCTGCAGCGGCTGCGGGCCCGCACCGCGGCCGTGGTGCCCCCCGCGCCCCCCGCGCCCGCCGCCCACTCCCTCGCCGCTTGGATGGCGCTACGGCTACTGGGGGAGCCGGCTCACCCGCACCACTCGCGAGACGGGTGATGCTTGTTAAATGATTGGAAAATGATGCATTTAGGATTTTATAATCGTTTCGAATTTTAAATTGTGACTAACTTTACCAATTGGGATCGTGCTTGATAGGGCTGGAAAACTGAATAAGGATTGGAAAATAAGGTTTTTTTTAGTAATTTTTATCCGCTGCTTGTGTTTTCAATTCTAATAAGCGATCGATCTATAAATACATTAGTTTTGTCGCTAAAATGTACTTTAGTGTGGGTTATCCTGCTATGTTAACAAAATAGAAAACTTGCTTTAAGACGCTGACTGCAGCCGATGACCTTGAGCAATGAACACGCCCACAAATTTATTCGTCTTTGAATTTCTTTGGAACGCGCCACAGCTATCACTGTCGATTCTCGTAGGAGTGACAGAGAAAAAGCGCATGGAATAGAAAGGCCTAAGTGCCAAACAACAAAATTCGTTGTGCAATTTAAAATTGCCATTTTATAAAAAATCTAAATCAGCCATTTGCTTAAGCAACATGTAATATACAATATAGCAAAATTTTATTATCATTGTTATACGGACTGCTGAGAAAAATGGTAATTTATGTATTTTCAGAGGCTACTTTGAGATTTTTTTCTATCGAGAAAAGTTTTTAGATTCGTGTTTTGGAAACAGCCACCTGGTCGAAAATATGATCAATTACAACTACATAGAATTTGGCAACAATACGAGCCATAGGCTTAAAGCAAAACAATCTTCATTGAGCTCAATTTGGCTCATGTCAGCGCCTTAAATAAGTAGTATGTGTCGCGTTACGACTATTGGCGGAGGTTACGGTTTATTTATGGGGTCGGTCAGTTTCGGCGATCTATTCGCATCGGCCGCTGGAGCCGCGTCGGTGTTGCTGCAGCGGCTGCGGGCCCGCACCGCGGCCGTGGTGCCCCCCGTGCCCCCCGCGCCCGCCGCCCACTCCCTCGCCGCTTGGATGGCGCTACGGCTACTGGGGGAGCCGGCACACCCGCACCATTTGCGAGACGGGTGATGCTAACGATTTTTAGCGATTGGGATCGTTTTTAAAAATGATGCACTTATATTGATTTGAATTTTAAAAAAATTGGGACTAACTTTACCGATTGAGATAGGGATAGAAAAGAGATCAGGTTTGAAAAAAAAGGAGATTTTTTTAAATAATTTTTATTGACAAATAAGCGAGCAATCTACAATTAAGTTTAACTTTGTCGCCAAAATGAAGTATTGCGTGGACATTCTAAAACAAAATAGAAGACATGCTTAAATTGCAGAACGTGTCAGATTTTTGCTATTGCAAAGCAGTCAGTCGCCACCTGGATGTTTCTACGTCTGTTGGGTGACCCTGCCCTCCCGCATTAGGTACTCGCACCACGTATGATGTTAGGTCACAACATTTTACACATCATTGAGGTTCAAGCTCAGTAGCAGGTAATTCATTGCGGATGTTGCTTGATAAATGCAGACGTGATGGACTCTGCACTCGCATCAAAGTTCCGCAATGGTTGAACATACCCAAGCAATTGTCCAAATTAATATTCGCTTTCGCAAGAAATCTGTGAAAAATATAGTGGGAGCTCATGTATTTTGAACTCTTTATATTCGGCAATAGTGCTAAATCACATTCTAAGTAAAACAAGACTTGTTACAACGGAATACAAATAAAACTTAATTCGCAACCTAAAATGTTCTAATCATAATAAATACGTATTTTCAATACGATCCCGATCGGTAAAACTTATCTGAGACTGTTTTATATTGTAAAAACGAAACCCTATATAAATCACTGTCCCTATTCTTTATAGGAGTTCCGTTTAAAGTTTTATGTTTAATAGTAAAATAGATTAATTCTCAGTTTCAAACTGAGGTCCGATTTATTATAACTTTTGTTAGTATTTTGGTATTCAGATGAAAAATATCTGAGTAGGTATTAGCAGAATCACCCACGCGCTTTGACATCCAAAAAGCAAGTTCCAGTCAAAAAATGTATCAGTCGTATGAGTTTATATGCTGACTGAGGTCTGTTTGAAAAATCTATTACCTCACGATTTATATTGTTTGTCTATTTTTAGAAATTAAAATTTCATTTATGTATGTACATACAACGGCAGGTAAACCTATCAAAAAAGTTAAATGTAATTGAATTGATTTTCAACTTTAAGTGCAACAAGTAGAGATCAATATCAATTGAGAAAATTTGACGTTTTGTGGTAGATTGACGTGCTGTTGTCTGTACCTACTTATTAGAGTATAGAATAAGAAGAAAATCTCAATTGATGCACATCAACCCTAAATCGGATTCTAAATTTAAATTAAAAATTATATCGAAAATGTGTTAGACTACTTTTGGAAACAATATAATTATAGTAACATGAACAACGTTATACATACATGTGTCAGTCCAAAGCTGATTTAAAGTGAAGATATATTTTTATACTAACAAATTAATTTAATATCAAAAACAAGATATAAATCAGTCAAAAAAGTGTGTACTTACACTCATTTCACAAAAGGTTGCACTTTAAGTACACCCTACATAAATCGAATAGACACAACATGACATAAATATCCATACTATTGCATGTCAACATAATTTGGCCGGGTTATAAAGTTGACACTGACATAAAATCAAAGTCAATCATTCAATCGTGGACAGTTTTAGGCGTCATTTTTGTATCGGACTGTGTATTAGTTCTTATTATACTTATAGTTATATTATAGTCTATATTGTACTTATATTATAGTCTATATTATACTTATAGTCTTATTATACACGATGAAATTTTAACCACCTTCCAAATTTTCATATATCAATCTACGAGACAAAAAACAAATGCCGTATTTTTTCTTTTGGTGTAGCCCAGTACAAAAATGTCAAGATATAGCACTTAGAAAATGTCCGCAAAAATCTAAAATTTTTGATACGGCCGTCTAGCAACACTTTTTTTACGCGATGCGCATCTCATTCATTCATTACGATACTAATCATAAGTTTTTGATTTTCCCTTATACCATATCAGGCCTAGGACCGTAAAAATTGAAAAATATATTGCGAAGAATATTTTCGTGTTAAAGCTTGATTTACATTTATTACTTCATAAATGGGCTCTAAATACGATACTGAACGCCCATAAAAATTTTGCAAAATGGTTAAAATTTCATACTGTATTATATCGTTGACTAACAACTATATTTTAGCGATTAATTCTTATTCATACTAATACATAAATGAAATGGTTGTTTTATATCAATAAATTGATGGTGCTAAGTTGTGCTACGGACTTAGTCCAAAACTTCATAATTACTGTTGTGAATATTATTACTATACATAATATACTAATAAGTGTTGTACAGACTCCATTGTTTTTATAACCTAATAATATCATTGTTTAAAAGAAAGTTAACGAAAAAAATTTAAAAGCGGCTCTTCATTAAATCCAAGAGAATTGCGAGATTTATTTCCTACAGGATTTAAACTCAGATGAATTAGACAGGGAATTTAGTAGCTAGTTATCATTTTAGCTTTTTGCTCTGAAGATGCTTGAAATAAAAGATAAAAAATTAAAACTGGAATTCAGTAAACAGTTAGTCCATTTAGTTAGAAAGGGCTTTCTGCCGTTTAATTTTGTATGAAAGTATTAGGGGTTAAAGTATGAAATTGCCGTTTTGTATGGACAAAATCGAGAAAAGTCATTTTTCCATAGGTACTAACAATTTTTTAGTTTTTTTAAAAACGCATGAACCGTTTTCGATGCAATTAAAGGTGAAAGTTAGATTGTTATAAAGCTACGCATTATAGTATTTAAATTTCCGAAAATCAAAGTATATAATACAAATATACTTATTGAAGCAAGAAGGTCAGCTGATACATTGTAAGGGGTCTTTTCAACGACTTCCTTTGAAGTAATAGGCACTAGTATTGCATTTTTTTTTAGTCAAAAGTTTCTTTATTTAGTTTTTGATACAATACAAAAAGAATTACGCAATAATACGACTATACCTAAGAGCTATAAACAAAATAAAAAGTGGGAAAATAATCGGCAATTTCATACTTTAACCCCTATTATTTTGTTCTGAAGGATAGTGACATTCCGGCCGTTAATAAAAATACCTACACCAAAAACTTTTATGTTTTTTTCGTTTGCTGTTAAAACCTAGCTAATAAGGATAAACGTCGAGTCATGCCATTAGAATAAGTGTAGTTAATTCTAACCTTAGCGAGTTGGCTTGCTCAATATTTACTTACTTCAGACCATATATCTTTTATGTCAAAGGAACTTATTATTCATACAAAATAAACAGCATAGTTTGTTGATTGTTAGTGAGGGAACAATAAATAATTTCGTCACTTATAAATAAAGCAATAACCCAAAAAGTGTAAAGGTATGAAAGTATCTACTAAGGAATAATAAGTAGTCTGGATAACGAATCGTGTCGCTCTCTATTCTTCATGTTACAGTTTTTCAAACGACATCTTTCGTTGGTCAGACTACAATGTTTGTCGTTTTTGTTCAATAGTATAAAATGTAATGCATACGGTGCTTGAATTTTGTGATTATTATTAATCCGTCCGCAATTTTGTATAATATTTTAGTTTTTAGGTAATCTAAATAATTTTAAGACTTGGCAGTAATACTTATTATTAAGGATAATGTTATATCATATACATTAGCGAGATACGAACATTTAAGGTGCTTAAAAAGATTTTGTCAGACCATAAAACATTGTTTGCTTGTTCTACACCTATCTCAAATAAAATAAAAACAAATCTAAATGTTATTTTGTCGCAGCTATAGACTAAATCTGTTATTATAAAGCGTCTATAGACTGTCTGAAATTTAGAATGCTCACAAGACATTTTGAAATATGAAATTATTTTTTGTATGTGTCAAAACCTTGAAGTCATAGTGTAGAATTTATTAATCTTAAATTATTTAGAAGATGGCAACTTCTAAGATTCGGTAACAAACAAAAGTAAGTACCACCCTCAGATCTCAACAAGATCCAGTAATTTCAATGGTAGCATTTCAACTTAAATATAATTTGTATTTTTATTAAATTGGTAGTAGATAGTTTTAATTGAGTAGTTTTATATATATCTTAGCTTCAATTTTTTATATGTTTTATACATGCTAAACTCCTTAGCGTCGCTTCATGTGTGCTATGTTGATCTTTAGGGTGGTACACCAGGTGTTTGATCGACTGTACTAATATTATTTGTTATATATTAATTTTTAATATGCTAGTAAGTATAAGTTTTAACAATAATATTGTAATATACGTTATTTGAAACACCAATGAACGTTACAGATAAAAATAATGTAATTTCTCTATAACAAGCATTTATCTTGCATTTAGCTACATCGTTAGTGTCCTTCCTAATTGCTCAAATGTTATTTAATAAATTATTATAATGTATTTGTATTGAATCATAGCTATGACTAGATTAACTGTAGTTTTAAGTAATAAAATATAGCAAATGCTGTCTGGGAGATCGACAAAAGTAGAGACGAGACAATTTTGAATTGAATACAACATCAAAATTGTAAAATTCAATTCAAAATTGGGTTTTAAAGTATGAATACTGAATAAAATTGAGATGTCGATCTCTCCTGTGTAATAAAAAACGACATGCCACCCAAAAATCTTGCATTTATCATAGCAAAACTACTATATCGTAAGTTTAAAGTTTTGTGAGAACAAGTTTCTCTAAGTGCAATTTTATTTATATAATTAATTTACACATTTCATTCCAATATTCTTTCTTCCTTGGTTGTGGTTTCCCTTATGTGACAATTATGTTGCTGCGATCTATGTATGGAGAGAGTTCATTATTTATTGTGAACAATGTTTTATTTATGTGTAGGTTTTCTCTACGGATGCGGTGGCGATATGTGTTTAACGCGTAAGCACCTGTTAATTTGTTTAATGGAATAAAATGTATGTTGAACGAGGTTTGGTTTGTCATTTTACGCACCCCTGAGGCTCTGAACAATTAGAATTACAAGTGAAGTGAGACCAGATGACAATTCTAACAATTGACAATTGACATCCTTTTTATGATCTGTCAAAACGCAAAAGATTTTGGTTAGAGGAGACTCGTCACGTGTTTCGGTAGATACTCAAGTAGGTACTACAATGAACTAAACTCACCCTTGAAAAATATTTTAATCGTCGTATTTTCCTAATTTTTATTTGTGTACAATACCTTATTAATCAATTATTGAGTCCTTCTTATCTCTATCAGTGATGTAATCTAAGTATGTGAGGGTAAAACTCATCTTAACACTGCAACGTGATTTATCAATATCGGAATACCTTTTAATAATGAATACTGCATTAATTATTATTATTTTATATGAACATATTTGTTTTAAACTGACTTAATTTAATTAAAGGAAACAAAACGGTTCTCAACTCATTTGAATTAAACTATTTGATTTGACTCTACCAATTGCAGTACATGCCAGCCTGTGTAGGTAGGTACTATATTTTATTAGGAGTTGTGTCGCAAACGCAAATTTTTAATTCGTAATTAAATATTTTATTTCAAAAACACTGAAATCTTTTCAATTATTTCATGATTTAAAATATTTCATTTATAATAGGTACATACACTGACAGGTTACAGTAAGTATAGGCATCCTCACCCGCAAAGTTAATGAAGAAGTTGATACAGAATCCTTTTAACATCACAGTCATGCACAAAACTGCAGTTTTACTTAAAGTATCTCCAAGTTCAATTAAAAACAATCCAATATCTAAATACAAATGTTGATTACGATAAAGGCCCAAAAAAAAAAGTAACAGCCTATAATCATCCCACTGCAAGGAAAAGGCCTGAATCATTGAATTCAAGTTACCACAGCAATGATGGTGGCATAATCACCACGCTTGCCAAATGCGGGTTGGTGATCACAAACCCGAGCAACGTCGAAAAATCGAAACTTTTTGTTGCACGACCCGGGATTCGAAACTGGGACCCCGAGATCTTGGCCCGGTATCAACGGGGCGTTCAGACCAAACGGGGCGTTCGATAAGGGCCCTAAATGCGATATAAATAGCGAGCCTGGTACACTGACATTTACTTTTTGACGTTTCGAAACGTAGTAAGCGTTAATGTTACAGCCATACGGCTACGTAAGAGAATCCCTACTTTTAATTTCTTAATTAATTCAAAGTGATAAAATTTTAGAATTTTATTGATGAATCTTTGGCCATTATTAACTCTGTAACGGTGTGGTATACTCCGAAAATACTTTTTTGTGTACATGGTATAGGCCTATACATTCTCCCATAGCTCCCGCTGCTATTGAGCAGAACATGAGCTGGTATAATAAGTTGTACTGGCGTAGTAAAAAGTCATACAACCTTTACGGAACAACTAGAGCACCACCGGTGACTACATCCGCGTAAGAATCAGCTATATCGCATTGTCGGTTAAAATATCGTGTTTCCCGCTAGGTATATCACTCCCCTTAGAAAACATTTGAAATTCATTCTGTTAATTTTTTTTTTGTATAATATTATATAATAGGTCCTTAATACCGAATTAGTAAACATTGATTCCCCATACTCAATTCTAATCCAAATTTTTTTGGGAATGATTTTGAAGCTCCCCTATGAAATATACAGTTTCAATTTATCTCCATACCAAATGTCATCTTAATTGGTTAAGAAATTTATTGATACATCATACAAACTTTACTCCCCTTTTCGGAATAAACCGTTCGTATTGGTTTACTAAAACTGTTCTAAAGTCTATTTCACATTTTTTTCCTTTAAACCGTCAATAGGGAAACATAAATAAAATCAAATTAACTAGTTTCTAAAATAGGACAGAGGATGATAAACAGTAAGGGACTGATAACTGGACATTTTAAGTTGTATGTGAAGTTGTAAAGTATGTGCTGTTTCTTGTAAATTTTTGTTTTTGTTGTGCAAATTACCTTGCTGTTTGAAACCCCCTGTACAACATTTAAAATAACTAGATTGATTTGATGTTATTTCTGTTTACTATTGACGGTTTACTCAAACTGCAATTCAATAGCAAAAATTTGAGATAGGAAATTATATTGCAGTTACCATCGCGGATGGTTAATAATAGGGGTTAAAGTATGAAATTGCCGATTTGTACTGAAAATCATGTTGAGTTATTTTTTTAATTTTGAACTAATTTATTTAATCAAAATTGTTACCATTATTATACTTTATTTGATATTTTAGCAACTTAATTGCACTTATAATATCAGTATATAAACTTGAAAAATTTTGTCTCAGGCGGGACTCGAACCCGGGATGAGGAGATGCGGGTTCGAGTCCCGCCTGAGACAAAATTTTTCAAGTTTATATACTGATGTTACTATTATTATCTATACATTGCTGCCATCTAATAGGAAGGTCATTTATGCCTTTGTGATAGAACTCTGAGGATCTAGACTGCACAAACTGTGTGAAAGCATTTTGTACTGCCTCCTGGGAAGAAAACTTCTTGTCACGTAGATAATTGTCCAAATCACGAAAAAAATGGTAGTCCGTTGGAGCAAGGTCTTACGGAGGATGTCGAATGGTTTCTAATTGCAGTTTCTGAAGGGTCAAAACGGTTTCTCGTGCTGTATGAGGTCTCGCGTTGTCATGGAGCAATAATGGTGAAGATCGATTCATGAGTCGGGGCTGTTTTACTGCTAGTTTTGCCAACATTGTTCGGAGTTCGGCACAATAGACATCTGCCGTTATTGATTGACCAGATCGGAGAAAACTATAGTGAAGAACACCATGCTGAGACCACCAAACAGTTACCATTACCTTTTTATTGGTAAGTTTTGCTTTAGGACACTGTTGTGGCGTTTGACCTGGGGTCAGCCATTGCATTTTTCTTTTACGGTTATCATAAAGAATCCACTTTTCATCACATGTCACAATTCGATTTAATATTCCTTCATTTCTGTACCGATTCAACAAGGCAACACAAGTTTCAACACGCGTTTCTTTCTGCACATCAGTCAAATCATGAGGCACCCATTTTTCGTATTTTTTTATTTTATTCATTTGACGCAAATGAGTCAATATTGTGGGTAAGGTTACGTTTAACCATGCCGCTAATTCCTGGGTAGTTTGACTAGGATCGGCTTCCACCATCTCTCTTAATTCATAGTTAATCACCTGTGTGGGCGGTCTTTCTCGTGCCTCGTTCTTTAAGTCGAAGTTTCCATCACGAAAGCGTTTAAACCAAAATCGCACGGTGCGTTCATTAGCAGATCCCTCTCCAAACGCAACATTGATATTGCGGGCTGTTTCTGCCGCGTTACTTCCGCGTCGGAACTCGTATTCAAAAATCACTCGAAATTTCGCAGTATCCATCTTTCTTGTCTAAGTTAAATAACAAAAACAATTGAAAGTCGATATTTAAATGTTTCACATTTTTTTAAAGAAGATCATCATAGAAACCATGTGAAAAAAGTTTCATTCGATAACCTCAAACCATGAAGATTCTATGTCAATTCAAAGAACCTATTACAATAAAACGGCAATTTCATATTTTAACCCCTAATACTTCTTAAAAAAAGCAGTTTGATTTATGTTAGTTATTTTGAAAATAATAAAACTTCAAAGTCAGTTTTCGTGATAATGTTTAATTTTTCAAATAATTTTTCTATACAGGTTTAACGATACAACATGATCGAAATGTACGACTGCGAGATGATGGCCAGGATACATTTACTGCTCTGTCAATGGTCACTATTAAATATATTTAGATTTAACAATTTAAATTACGTAACAGTAAAATAAACTTTGTCATAACACGAAGAAAAACAATTGATAACATAAAAAACAGATGAAGAGGTACTCAGGTGGTATAAAATAAATAAATTAGGTAGCATTGACTACGACAATAACTTAACTAAAATAAATAATATTAATACTAATGACAAGTTACTTTAAATTAAAGTCTAGCGGTTCCCTTACACATTGTTGAACCACATAATATGTGTATTTTCCGTTGCCCCTGTTTCAAACTTTCCAATATTCGAAAAGAGGTAACAGAAGATTGTACTTAACAGATATTTAATACTACATTTTGTGTTTATGCAATTCTTATAAACCTCTCGAATTTTAATATTCAATTTTTTCAATATATTCCCAAGTTACAAACTTTGAGTAGAAACTAATACATTTTTATGTAGGAAATACTTTAACTGAACCCCACTTCACGGTAGACGTCGACTAAATAATCTCAATGAATCAAAACATCGCTTTATTAAATACATTCAAAATTGTTGCTAAATTTGTTTGAGCACTGGAATAACACACAAATAAATACAATTGGCATGGTCTATATACTTCAGTCTCATCACACACACATATGTACAAATTGAGTTATTTAAACGATGTTACGAGTAGAACCGACTTTTTGAAATTACATGGGCTGTAGGTGGTGGGAGCGGCCGGGCTATCGTCGCAATAGCGGCAGTTTTCTTCTTCAGTGAAGATATGGGACGCAATTTAACAAATAACACCGCTGATACAGCGCACGAGCATAACAATGTGGCAAGAAGTGCACCTAGAGTAGCTGCAAATCCGGGAGTCGTCATACATACTAATCCCGGTGTGGGGATAATCTTAGGCGCTGCGTTTTCTTCAGCACTGTCCATGTTTAAATCCCCAGCAGAAACGACACGTATAACTCTGTTCACTCCGACTTCTTTCTCGGGCGACGTAGCGCGTCGTTGCCTTCTCACTCGTCGTTCATCACGTCTTGCTTCGGCACCAACAGGATAGGCATCTAGCTGAGGAGCTCCGTATTCAGCATGTGGTGCAATCACATTGTGAGCTCCATCAGAACATTGCTCGGGACAGCGATATCTGCAAATTTGGATAGTACATTGGAAGTGAACTTCCATTGAATCCGGGAATTTAAATGCTTGGAAGTGTGCATATGAAAGCACGCTGGCGCTAGCTCCAAAGTTCTTTATCTTTGTGAATCTCGACATCAGTTTCGGTCTAGTTACACAGCCTCGCCTATCGACTAATTGTATAGGAGCGCGTTGACCATCGTGAGCGACACAGTCCCGAACCAACATGTCGAACTTCGCATCGTCATCCTTTATTGCTAGCACCATAGTCATTGTCTGGCCAATCTTCACTAACCCAGAAACCTCGGAAGCCCATGGACCCTTTCCTACTTGAATTTGCATCCAGCAACCAACGTTGTCACCAGCAAAGTCTGCTCGTACTACATCTAGCATATCTACTGGGAATGGTCTAAATGTGACTGCTTTTTCGTACTGATCGTGCCATGTGCAACGCAGTTTGCGAGCTTGATCCCAAACTTCTTGTACTTGAGGATCGTATTGTATGACAATAACGTTTTCGAAGTATGTTCCGGCGGCTGCAACATCTCCTCTGTATCTAGGATCTCCACTTCCTGCTGTGCCACAAGCGTGCGCACCAATTTCAAACGAAGCAGATGATCTTCCTAGGTTTGGAGGAAGGTGGACACATTGATGGTTGGAATAGTGTCCTTTGGAAAATACGATTCCGAAGAAAGGCTTGTCAAAGCTAAGAAAGACTCGCATAGCGTTCTTTTCACATTTTACGTCAAGTGAAACGATTTTGGGCATGTCAGGCGCAGGAGCTGGCCATACGTCTCCAGCACCGCTGAAAACTTTGTCACTGGCGGAGGCTTGAGCATCGGTGGGTGGTGCGGGAGGAGGAGGAGGTCCTCTGAATCCAGGCCCAATGTCGTTCTTGTGGTGGTTAACTGGCGGTCCAAGAGCGAACGGTTTGGAGTGAATTTGATGGTGATTGGGAATCCTAGGCATGCCTGAAACAGAAAACAATATACACCATATTAGTAACTTACTTACCGACTCTACTATTAAATTTTACTAGTTTATAATGTGAGTAATATATTACACCAATGTGAGCAGTACACAATTCAAAATTATGTCATTAAAAGGAACAGATTTTTTTTCCATTCTACTGTTGTCGCTTGTGCCTTTATTCATATTTATATTCGATTATTTGCATATTAAGTGTATACAAGTATTAACAGAAGATTGGTACATTAATTACAACAAAAGTTGATTCAGGTGATTTTAATATTGATAATAACTGCTGAATGTAAGGTTAGACGTCTTAATTATCCTATAGATTTAATTTGACAGTAGTTTTGGTTTAGGTTATGATTTATCCTCACCCTGAACTTTATCCGATAAAACCCTACTGATTAGAATAGGCTGGGGCGGTGCAGTCTCTCTCTTTTACTAGCTTCTTCATACGTTGACAAATTTCAAATTCAACGAAATGCGGAAAAGTAGCATACCTAACGGGTGGTGTGGCTGATGATGAGGAGGGTTCTGTCTCCTGTTGTGCGGTGGCGGTGCCGGTGGTGGGGGTCCGTTGTATGCGTGGCTTGGCGTCTCTCGCTCTGCTGATTCCATGGCGAGCTGGTCAGCTGACGGCTCCGCGGCGCTGTTTGTGTCAGACCCTGAGCCGCCTCCACCGCCCCCACTTTCGTTTGAGGACTGATCGCTTAGAGCTCCGCTCTGCAAATAAAGAGAGATGGAGCTTAAGGTTTTGGTTATAAATGTGCAAAATTGTTTGTTATTATTCATTATAAAATCCGTAAATTTGGCTAAATTATAGTTGTCTTTAACATACGGAAATATGTCTTTTATTATCTAAGTAGGTAATGTATATTTCTGACTGCTGCGTTATTTTAGTATATAGCATAAAGTAGAGTTTGACCCTAACACTATTTTAGGGACTACAATAACGACATACATTCGATATTGACTGGCGTTAAGAGTAAATCGTGCTTAAAACTAAGAACGACGAACAAGCATACCAAACACACTTCTGTTTCGAGAAACAAATTCCCACCCATTCAAAGGTGGTCCAATTTGATCAACAGCTCTGACATTACCAGTCCAATAAGTTCATTAATTCGAAACTGTTTCATCTTGTAGCAACATTTTATATCGTATCTCATTCGGAGTTAACTCGCCTTTTATCTGTTCCGACAGCTTTCACTGCCACGCGTGGGTATTTAAAATTATTTAATATGACACACTGGCCTTTTTTAGCCTCCCAGACACCTGTATTAAAAGTTATGTGACAACAATCAATGTAAATACAACTAATTCTGGGTCGCTAATACTAAATGTGCCCACAAATTTTCTTCTTATACAATGTGAAAGTGGACTCTTTATATTCCTGCTCATGTCATTGCTGTTCTGGTTCCCTAATATTTCTCATCATACTGGTTTTGTAAGTTTTGTTTTTCTGTTTATTATGGCCATTTTGCGATGGTTAAATTGTATCTAGATGAGTGAATAAAGCTTCCTGATAAGCTTTAGTATAGTGTAGGAAGTACATGTAGAATCGACCCTAATGTGCCAATCAAACTACAGCCATGATATTGTTATTATTGTGTTAAATAGGTTTATAGTTTTCATTTTCTATTAAGGAAATTGAGTTTTTTTGTTTTTAAGCATAACTACGAACAACGGATACTAACTCTTCTGAGTCTCTTCATACAAAAGTAAGAATTCTTAACAAAAATTTACATCATTTCTAATACCCGATTAAGATATATATTACATTTAAATATTTTATCAAAGCCTTCGAAGATTCACACAAATCATTACTTCTGTATTAAATCAAAATTGAGTTTTGTGTTACACCATTTACAAGGTTTCTTTTTATAGGAAGAGACATTTCAAATTCAGAAATAAAATCACGTGAAAATTTGATCGTATAATTTTCTAGATGTGCTATCATCACTTCTATTGTGGGTGTTGTCATCTGTCTGTGAACCTCACATTAACGAATCGTCAAGGCTTTTATAACTCTCATTTGTTTCGCCTCGAGGTATGAAATTAGAAAGTATTGCCACATCAGATGCGTTAAGTCTTTTTATTTTCGATAAGATTTATGATTACCTGTGAAAACACCTCCTTCGTTTGGGGCATCCAGCAATTATATTATATTGGGATTCAAGGCAAGAACGATTGTTACACGGATTGTGTAACGAAATAAATAGGAGAAAGTTCTCAGGGACAGAAATATCGATGTTTATCTAAATGATAGAGTATCTACTGGCCTATTCGTTTTTGTATGAGACGAGTATTTAGTTCCCCGTCAAACAAATTGTAGGTGCCCGATGGTGGCGCTGGAAGCATTTGCTCAACATTATTGAGTTTCAAGTTATGTAACCATGATTGTGATTATGACTTTTTGTTTTAGTCTTTCAGTACTGTTGGCTGTCAGCCTGAAACAAAATAGCACCCTCTCTTAGTCCTTGTCACTTGTGTAGTACTAAAAGGTGGTAAAGTAAAAGTAAAATTTTCATTTTTTACTATTAGCCAAACAGCAATTGCACATCTACTACCTTGTTTGTTCAGTATGGCAATTTCATAGCAAAATACTTTATGACTGTATAATAGATGTGCATTGAAGATGATAATGACCTACTTTAAAAATTTTCGGCAGAGTTTTATATCTACATAGGTAAATAAAACTATGTCTAACTATAACTAATCTACGGAACATTTTAAATTAGTCATTATTATCTTCAGTGATTAGGCTAGCTAAAGGTGTTTCAGTTTTACCAATTAAGTAATTCCAAACTAATCAGCGTTAATACAGTCAAAGTCATAAAGTTACCCTAAAACGTTAAATTTTGATGACAATTTATCTTAAGCCTTAAACTTTAACTTCAAAATCGAAAAGGCATACCTACAAATAAACACACTACATGCAAAACACAATATTGGACAATTCCGTATAAAGTAGGTAATTCGGGGTCACACATAAAAATGTATTACATTGAGCTCCTCACGGGTTTCGTGCTAGGTTAATCAATAATAAATCTTCTCATAGCAAATCAAAGACGGATTGACGTGCAAAATACTGTCCACTTAACATTTCAACGGGTTTTATTGGATATGCTTATGCGCCTGACATGTAATTTATACTAGTATATCATTATTCTTGTATAGTGGCCCGTAATGACGAAGTTCATTCAAATTACTGTCATTCAATACTTTCATTTGACGACATTCCAGCTAAAATAGCAGTTCGTTCGGAAACAGATACACTAACTGAAAGTCTAGTTTCTTGTTTTTAAGTGTTAGTTATGATTATGGAAACTTGCAGTCAACAGGATTTGCACACTAATGATTCTCAACCGAGGCGAGGCGAGCATTGCAGTGACCAAATGTACATAAGACCTGAAGATTGTGAACTTAATCAGTTTGGAATCGGTCGTCGATATATTACAATCTAACCTAACCATTTTTAGGCGGGAAATGCTAATCAATCCTAACCTAACCTCATTTTAAACAAAACTACCGTTAGTTCAGGGACCGGAAAACCCCTTTTTAAGAGATACCCTATTAAAAAGGAAAGCCTATTAAAAAGGTTACCCATGTGATAGGGTTACCCATGTAATAGGGTTACCCATTTGATAGGGTTACCCATGTGCTAGGGTTACCCATGTGATAGGGTTACCTTTGATTGTGTTAGCTTATTAGTTCGGTAACCTTTTAAATAAGGTTTAACCGCTTACCACAAATTATGGGGTGCGCATAGAAATTAAAATAGCCTATCGACTATGGGGACGTATGCTGCTCCATCATCTCTCAAGATCTTCTTAACAAGTTAGATCGCCTCCTTAATAGCTGTATACGCTTCATTTTCGGCCTTCGCAAATTTGACCATGTCTCCAAGTTCCGCTCCCAGCTTCACTGGCTCCCTATCACTCTCTGCGTCCTTTACTCGATTCTCTTTGATCCCAAATCACCATCTTATCTTAAAGAAAAATTTGCTTTCCTTCATACTACGCATGATAAAAATCTCCGTTCTGCTGATACGCTTCAGTTATTTACTCCTCGTCATACTTCTGGTTTTATGTCTGATTTTTTTGTTCTGACAGCTGTACGACTTTGGAATGAACTGCCTTCCAAAATTAGAAAATCTTCTTCAAAACTTTCGTTTAGGAAGGCTTTGCAAAGTCACTATAAGGACTAATAGCTTCTTTTTTTTTTTCTCATACTTGTCTCACTGATACGAATTCTGTGTCCAATCATATGTATTTATGTATTTATGTATGTTTATATATTTAGTATATATGTGTAAGTTTATTAATAGTAGTTATTATTTACTTTCATGATTGTTATCTTTTTTTTTTTTTTCTTTCTCTCTTTTTGCACCGCCTGTATTATTTCTGTTTGACTGGGAGAGAATGCTTTTAGCATGAAGTCCGCCTATTGTACTATATTTTTTATTGTGAAATAAAGTGTAAATAAATAAATAATAGCATTCCAAAACACTTTATAGGGTAAGCTTATTAAGGGGTTTTCAGTATTGGTGAGCGCTTTCCTGGATTAATCGTATTCTTTGGTTTAGCATATCGTTGGGGTAAGCCCGTTGATAAGCTTACCTTTCGGATAGGGTTTTTATAAACAAGCATATCAAAAACCCGAACAAATACCCCTTTAAAGGTAAGCGGTTCCGGTCCCTGCGTTAGTTAAAAACCACGCGTTGTATTGTAAACTGGTAGAGCTGACAAATTTACAGTGACATACATATCTATAGTTATTTTTTTATTTCATTTTCTTATTTTCATTGCTTCATAATAGGTTAACATTTCATTGGACTTCGTATGAAATAAAACAAATTCTTTTCTATTGTAAAAAGTTGAAAAAACTTGTCAGCGTAACTATGAGCACAACAAAACGATAGTTTTTCTTTAAATTATAAAATATAATTTGCAATTTATTTGAGGCCTAGTCTAAGTCCTATTTTCTAAATCTATAAATAAAATAAAATACAGAATACCTCACCTAATATACGCCCTCTAGAATATTAAGGTGCCACTATGTCAAGGTAAGTCATTGTGTAGATTATGTAGTCGCTCTATTTCATCAGCTGATATTTAACTGCTAAGGACTTCAGACTTCAATAAAAAGCACGTCAGGTCACGTTATTAGTTCTCATCGAAAGCCTCCCAAACCTATGCGATAAATAGTCAGTAGCTAAAGACTAGCCTACTTGTTAGATTTAGACAAGTGCTTAGTCGAGTAGCAAGTCAATTTGAAACTTTATCTAAACAACACAAAACGTCTCCCTTACGGTTCATTAGTTCATTTGAGATTATTTGTACTATATCGTCACTTGGATAGCAACTCGGAAGAATCTTGCCAGCCCTGAACTTGCTATCTTCAACATACCTTTCAAGTTAAACGCTAAGATGAAGTCACTATATTATAAGCAGAAAAAATAAGGTGAATGTCCCCACATCAACTGTACTATAAATCTTCAGGATAATAAAATAAACTACAAAGCTTCGGATAAGCTACTAAAAACCAGATCCGTAATATATTCTGCGTACAATCTTCCACTGTACCATTTCATGTTGTTTTGCATATTGTTTCTTATGGTGGTAGAGATAAGGTTGGAATAGTCTTTTAGTGTCGGGCGCGGCTTCTCAAGTGCAGTGTGTCAACCGGCCGTTGCTCCGCGAACTGATTTTACTTTCATTGAATGCTTGAAGACGAGAGCGGCTTAAGGGTATCTCTTCACTATGGAGTACGTACCATACTATTATATTTGATCGCAAGTACTTGTCACCCGTCTGGGTATTATGAAAACGTGAATTTGCTGTCGAAGCTTGTTAATATTTTTACCTAAAGATATATCTAATCTTTAGGTAAAAATATTAACAAGCTTAGGTGGATCGAGATTAGATTAAATAATAGATTTAATGTTATTATATGGATTAAATAATAGATTTAATGTTATTTGATTAACAATTGGTAGATATGTATAAATTACAAATTTCGTTTTCCGATGATAGATGTCGGTGAGCAGCATTACCAGTCATATTCAAACTAACAAAGAGCAGTTTATATGCGTTTTGGCAATCACACTTTGTCTCAGTCTTGAGACGCACACTTTATGTGCGCTTGCAAGCATAGGTAATCATGGTCAAGATTTCAAAAGTATCTGCCAAAATATTGCAAGTGGTTGATGTCTATGGAAACCTAGTAGAGTCAATCAGGAAAATGACGTCGACAATGCTGAAAATATTCAATTAGAATTTCGATACTTGATACAAAATAACCTTTATTAACACAACATCTAAATTAGTGCTTTTTGACTTGTATTTGTGTTGTTCTAGAAATTGACTAGTTGGCTTTGAGTATCAAACCAACCTAGTCGGTTCTTAAAACCACGAAACTACACCTTCATGACCATACCGAACTGTAATCAGCGCTCAATTATCATTCAACAAATAGCCAGCAATACTGAGTCATGCACATTACCGGCTAAGTAGTGTGGTGTCAACCTAAGTAAGCTACGAACGCTTTCAGTTGCCTTATGGATTTATGGGACCGGCTTTTTCTGGCATTCTAGTTTGTCATGAATCTAAGACCATCATTATGAACGTAAACAACATCTCTTGGTAGGTGTGCTACATACAGCTCCATACGTACTTTACGTCGATTAGTTTGTGTTTACTCTGATTAGGAAGTTTTAAAACTATCAGATTTCTAGTCGATTTGTATTACCATTGCATATCTAGCATTCCTTAACCTTATCATATATTTATAGTGTTGAGCGTATTTGAATATTCATCACGATGTTTCCTCGGTACGTGTAGCAACTGAAACGAAACTACTTAGAATCGATCGATTCATCATGCCAGAGGCCTTACTCTACAAGTCACCTTACTTACAAAGTATCTGGAAGAGACAGATATATCCGTAAATACGAGCTTCGTGTTGCTGAGTAAGGCATCAGTGCCGGAGCCATCTCGTTGTCAAAGATACTCATGATACACCGTGAACATCTAGGTGGTAAACCCAGGTGTAGGTTTAGAGGGGCCTATTTCTGACATGATTCCACCGAGAGAAACGAAACATCTTGGTTTCCATGGTTTCATTATGCCGGGGCACATTACAAAATAACCTCCTTAAAGGTTTTCTGTCATTCTTTCTGCAGGAGTACGAAACTTCTTAGCTTTTTTATATGTCCTTGCGAAAGATACTTATGACAGTGTGTGACTTGCCATCCAGGAATACTTTGGACAGTGTGTGACTTGCCATCTAGGTGCAGGTTTAGTGATGCCCTTTTACTGACGTACTTCAGCACTCCTTCACAGTTTGATTCACCTTGCCT
Source organism: Anania crocealis (assembly GCA_949315895.1). NCBI lineage: Eukaryota > Metazoa > Arthropoda > Insecta > Lepidoptera > Crambidae > Anania > Anania crocealis. The sequence goes on from OX438863.1 coordinate 15,956,703, forward strand.
GCCTACCCGGATTTAGTACTAATACTCAAATGGATTCCATAAAAACTTTTCATACGTGCTGCGATTAGCCCACACATACGACTACTCTCTCTAACGTAAATACTTTGTCTAAAGAGCAAAGAGATTTATTTACTACTCATAAGTAATGACACTACGTGATTCTTCTTTCCTTTTTCTAGTTTCATATTGACACACACACAAATGTAGACTTGGGAATAAACTTCTGTACCTACTTTCGTGTAAGTAAACACCAAACACATTACTCCGCACCGAGTTTATGAATAAATAAGATAAGAACACTTACGCGAAATGTAAAAGAAAATAAACGAGTTCGGAGCGTAACAAACCTCCGAACCGAAATCGTAGCCGTAAAACAGGGGAATAGGGTGAAACAACAAATAGCCGGCCACAAAGCCGAGAAGGATTTCAAGTTCAATGTGTGTCGTTGGTGTGGGTCGCCGGCGGGAAAGCCGGCTTTTACTTAGTGATGTTACATGTTCAATAGTTTTTTTCCGTTGTCTTTTTTTTTAATGCATATCTTTTGAGAACAAAAAAATAATGAGTGCCATGTATACATAATAGGTTACAGACTTATAAAAAATCTTATAAAACCATTTTTTACTATACTTATAAAACTATTTCTTTAATTACGGTTGACGACAATCCGTTGCGTAGTTCAGAACATCTAAGCATTACAAAAAAGTTTTATTTGATATTATAGTAAAGAGGCAGAAACATTGCAATTTAAAAAGGATTAATCAAAAGATCAGTCCTAACCATGTGTTTGAACAAAAATTCTATACATAACGATGTCTGTCCGTTCATTCTTTCAATAGAAAGACATGTCATCATAATGTTATTTTTTTGTCCTATTATGTTTCCAAGTGTTGGATACTGAGCAGTATTAGACGCTAGTGGTCACTGGTAAAGACGTTAAAAGTAATTCGAGGCTATATTACATAAGAGGTACAATTAACAAAACATTTTTTGTCCTTATCGTAAAATTTGCAGTATGTGCTCAATGCAACTACGAAACGTGTAGTAATTTATTTAAGTAATCGTATTTTCAAACATGTGTAATAAAAAGCAACAAGAAAGTTTAAAATCCTATATGTGTAATAAAATATAATAATATATCAAATAAATGAAATTTAAAAAAATGTAATGTATGTTGAGTTCATTATTGTTCGCCAAAATCTCGTACGTAGATTTTAACGGTATGAATTCTTCTTATTTTTATCTATAACATTAACATTAAAAATAAACCGCATTTAACATAACTAGTAAAACAATTAAGTAAGTATTCGCTTTGGGCCAAAGAAAATAAATGTCTTTATTTTCTTTGCTTTGGGCGTACTCGAGTCGTTCGACTTGTCGCATCGCTAACGACTCTTTCTAGAATGATTTACTAACGTAAACAACAATACTCAACTGTAGATATCTACTAATCCATTTTGTATTAGGCTGTTATGTGTAGGGATTTTCTGGCATTTTATTTCATCGTAGTAAAATGATTTGTAATTCGGAGTCATAATATTTAGGAGGACGTATGTCCTTGTATATACCCTGTTCCAATTGGTGGAAAATAAACTCTTAACTAAACCCATATTTAAGACAAGGAGGACGATCAAAATCAATTTCTTGGATTCTATTTCGAACGAGTAATAATGTATTGAGTACGCAAGTACGTTGGCTCTTCTACGTAACGCACCATAGAGCTCTGTTAGCAGTTGATAACAATATTATTTTTAGCAAAAATTTGGCAACATAATTCTAAAAATAGGTACTTATCTCATACTAAATGGTCCCTTGAAATGAAAATTATGTAAAAATGCTGGACTATATGTTTTGATTTGGTCATAGTATTATTTTGATTTAGTCATAGTATTTGCTTTGTATGTTTACATTGTATTTTCGGCTTAAGTACCAGTTATTTAAAATACCTACTTGTATCTCAGTTAAATGAATCTTGAAATAAAAACACCGCTGGAGCAATGTTGTTACACGTCCTAAAATACAGCTTTCCATACTTACCAAGTCAAAATCAGCCAATCATGACTTGTTCAACAAGTTACCAGTCCGCAAATAGGACGTGCTTACTTTATCGACAATTAGCGTGGAAATGACAGTCGTAAAATGTTTGAATAAAACTTTACTAACTACTATCTTTTCCTATTAATTGGACAAACTTAACAAATGTTCGCAAAACCAATTAGACATTTAAAAAAATATACAATGTATACAATATGTCTTCTTTTATGGTGAAATTTAACTTTAACTGCATCATCCAAAAGCTACAGAAAAAATGGATGCAAAATTATTCTATTTAAATTTTTTGGTGAAAAAATTTGGACTCTAATGTAAAACTGGTACATGTGAGCAGTAGAATTAGAAAAAAGAATGAATTAGAAAGTTTTTTCAATTAATTTGTTTAAAAATGAGAAGTAGTCACGACATGTCTACAATCAGAAAAGCCTTTAATATACCTACGGATACGATTAAGAATCGACGACCGATTCAATCTTATCATCAATTCATTAATAAAAACTACAAATCAGAATTGATGTGTGTGTGTTCAAATAAATGTCATAGATAATACTGTTACTATACTACCGACTATCATTAATAGTCTCGATGCAAGAAATCGTCATCTTTATCGATGGGATTTTGCCTGGGACATTAAGCAGTCATTTCATTATTGCTTCCGGATTAGGCCAGCTGACTGTTCCTGTATGCTATAAAACTATGATCTATTGCGCCTAATAGGCAGTTTATGGTTTCTTCTCTTAAACAAGCCTTAAAGCAACTTCTGTACCTACGTTATTCTGTTTTATTTTGTAAAACCATTTGGAGGGTTTGCCAAAACGTGAGCAACACGGTTTCTTATTTATGACAGGGTCTAAGTAGTTAAGTTTGGAAACATACGCGGCGAACTTTGTCAATTTATATCTCACTTGCAACTTTTGCCTGCGACTTCGTCCGCGTGGTTTAAGGATTAAGTAGAATTTCTTTGTTGCAAATTTCATCCAGTGGTTTAGGTAACAGACAATAACTTTTTCATTATCCAGGTAATTTAATAGCATATAAAGTAAATTAACAGCCTATAGGTAACCCTACTGCAGGGAAAAGGCCTCTATCATTGAATTCAAATTACTAAAGCAATGATGGGTATGGCAAATCACCACGCTTGCCAAATGCAAGTTGGTGATCACAAACTGGAGCAATGTTCGAAAATCGAAACTTTTTTTTGCCGGCCCGGGGATCGAACCCGGTTCGTTATACATATTAGCAATGATACTCTTAAAATAGATTATTTGAATATAAAATCACGTAATTATATATAAATATGTGATTTTCTATTGGCAAGAAGAGTATTATTCATATCGCTTAGTAGATCCAGAGATTAACCCCGACAACCGAACATACATTTACCTCCTTATAATAACAGTAGGTAGGTATGTAGAATACGTTATTAATGTGCGTATGGTAATTGGCGAAAAGGGTTCCAAATAATAAATTTTCATACTAAGCCTCCATTTAAAATTGGTTCTGAAGTTAAGTCTTTGTAATTGATATGGCAAGTTGGTACGACCAGTTTGGAAGGGTCAAGGTACAAAATTAGGTACGATATTATGTACGGTTCAATTAATTTTGAGAACTACCACACTATAATCTATTAACGACTTTCCTGGTGTGCCATACACGCCGGTTTGGTGTCAGCAAGGTCTCAAGGGGTCGAAGGCGCCGTGTCGGTAAATTAACAAATTATTTAACCTGATAACATATCAAACATTTCCCGATTATCAGTCTGTATAATAAGAGTGGCTATCAAACAACTTCGAAACAAGGTAGCAGCGAGAAACTCTGCGCTAACGGAATCCCATAATTAATACTTAAAAAACGCTTGTATAATTAATTAACTTATCATTGTTATCAATCATCCAGATTTCATAAGACCGCTTAATGTTTATCGCTACGCTGCCGCGCTGGTAAAATGCCACATTATTGCTATTCAACAACCTTTTTACAGAGTAGGGTAAACGGGTAAAATACTGGACATAGACGGAACTAGGCACGTCCGTGCTTGACTGGGTCGGTACCCATGTTTGGTGCGGCTACCCGGTGACCGGATTAGATTCCATCTGACTCTCCTTACCAGACGTGGACACGCCCAGTGGTTTGTTTTGATCCACACGTTTCCAAGTGTAAACATTGAGGCGTATGTGCAAAAAGCGAGACCTAATTTTTAGTAGGAGTAAACTAGATGTTAATTGAATGTAAACCGAATTCTTATTTGCATTTTAGCAAGAATCGCATGTGGGGAAATGAAACTGAGTGAGCTAGAAATAAGTAAGACCATGACCTTAACTTGAGCACATTCTGAAGTCTGCAAAAAATGTGTATATTTTATTTAGGGATAAATTTTTAACATTTATTCTATCTAGTCGGGGGTCAAGCAATTTCAATATAATAATTACAACATTTAAAGATTTAAGGAAGACCTATATAGAATAACTTTTCACAAAAATAGTATACCGTCAAAAAGCTTGAAATAAGTGAGTAATTTTAGTCAGTGCCAGATAATTAATCATATTTTGTCATCGAGGGACTTATTTTAATGTTACATGTTTTTCGTCAGTTAATAGAAATAAGTCTAAATTAAATCGATTAAGTTAAAAAAAAGGTTAGTACTTAGGTTTCTGCTTTTTTCATTGTTTTATTACATTCAAGTCACAACGTGTGGTACACAAAAGAAGTGCGTTCAATTCTACTTATTGTAAACTAATAAATCTACATTCTGAGTAATGTTGTTAGCATAAACTCATATACAATGGCTAAATAAACTTAAGCACTTCCATGTATTATGAAATTATTTTATTCAATTTACGCGCAATTGAACGCAATACCTAGGTACTTTGTAAAAATAAGTACTGACAACTGCACAGCCCTACCATAAATATACTTGTCACAATACTTATCCAATTTGCGTATCACAAAAAGCTTAATACGCGGCATCCGATTAGCAAGAGGAAAATCGAATTACACATCGAGTGAGTTTATCCTAATCGATTACAGCAATTTTGTTGAACCAGTCGAACAAACGATGCCCGGGCGGCGACTAGTGAAGTGCCGTAAACGGCGCGGAGCGTCGATTAAAAATCATTAACTTTCATGTGTCGAGCGAATTATGTACTTTTGGAGAGTGTAAAAATATATCGACTGATTTGACTTGAGAAGAAAGGTGTATGTTAAGTTTTATTTATGGATAAGTAAGACTTTGATGTTCTTGTTTAGTTGCATTTAAAACTTTTACTTTTATCATAATGGTTTAAATATATGAAGCATTAATAATAATATGGTTATTCTAAATTGATCTTACCGCGATTCACACCCTGAAGCCTTTGCAATCAAGAAAAATGAATGCGTATTATTGCGTCGAATTTCAAAGATTCGAGGGTTCTGTTTAAGCTTTATTTTTGTTGGTTTTTGTTGAAGCAAAAGTTATAAGTTAGTAGTTGTTGACAATATCTTTATCATACAAATAATAGTGTATTATTCGCTTAAAAAAAAAAGAGAAATGGTATTTTCTGCATCATCAACCGGCTTTAATCCATTGAAGGACCTAAAACTTTTTGATTTGGTCCTGTTGGACTTTACTATATTTGTCATTGATATTCTCTACCATTGGTTTAACCGCATCGCCAAGTCTTATAAATTATCCTTCTTATGGCGAGGCTTACTTTTTTTTATTATCTACCAGACGCAGTGCGTTCGTCCCTGTCCAATTTCTGCAGCGAAACTCCATTAAAACCGCCATTATTTGGAAAGTAATCGGATCACACACTCGGCCGATATTATCAAAACCGCAAAGCGTTAGTATTCAACAGCAGCACTAGCCTTCGGAAATGCACTCGACCAATATCAAACGTAATTAGATCACATCGTGAGTTAGCGCTTTTGAGTTCCTTTTATAATAGGAACAACGTTTGAAAGTATTAAAAGTTCTGGTTTAGCGAATTTATTTTCTTTTACATCCTTTAACAGCAGTTGCTACCGTAATATGCCACCTACTTGTTCTTTAGCTTTTTGTCCTTATTACTGCTTCAAACTACTTAATTCGTTTTAACTGATTGAATTGACAAAATAATAGGTGATGAGATTTTGTGTCGTTTTTTGGACATACTTATGGATCAAACCATTACAGGGGACAAGATAGGTATTACACTGCACCTGACGCTAACATGTGAGCACAAACTACGCTAGACCAGGTGCAATTAAGTTTCATGCTTTGTCGATAATATAACCATGAGTTAACACTTAAAACATCTTAAGCAGCTTACGTGAGCAGTTTACTGAAAAATACCCTATCAAGCCCATAGAGTCTTGCAAATTCTATAAAGCTCTAAAGTTACAACTAAAAGATTCGAGTTTTATACATCCTAATTGCACCTGATCCTTGCGAAATTTGATCTTATTGCCACGTGGTTTTGTCATGTGAAGCATACGACTACAATAAACCATAGCATAAAATAAAAAATATAAAACTTCTACCTTTTAATACCCCAAAGCTTTGCTCTCTTGCCATTGGCCAATCGTTTTAACGTGGTACGTGACTGGATTAAAAAGTATGTAATGTGTTTTTTATTGGAGCTCATTATTTGTACTTAATAGCTATCACGCCGGGCGGCCAATCATAGATAGAACGTGATTCACTTGTAAAATTATAGCGAGTGCTATAGGTTGGTGTAGTCTAGTGTACTTGCTTTGATAGAGGTGCTATAAATTTCACTACGCATGCAGATTAGACCCTAGAGTCTAGATTTAGGAGTTACTTGTCTTACAAACATGGCTCACGACTACGATTATTATGAGATTCATTACTCATAAAATAAGTTGTTAGTAAAATTATTACATCTTATATCTCCCCTCAAATAAAAAATCACTATGTGGCATACTATGCATATATTATCATTCCGTATATGTCCTGATGGTTATAAAGATCCAGTTTATTCAGTTTTCAATGGTTTCCAAAATATTCAAGAAACAACGCTTTCGTACCAGAACCCAACGAGTTAATATATCTTCAAATAGGTAGTATCTTTTCACTAGGTACATATTTTCTGCAGATGACACACCCTGATTATGACCGAGATATTGGCTCAACTAACAGTGATCCTAATAGAAGAAATGGATTTCCAGTTCAGCAATAAAACATAAACAACAAGTAAAAGTAATATTGATAACGCGTAAAGTGGTGTCATCATCGGCCTCTCCAAAAGGCAGATTTTGCCATAATTCACACGATTGACAGACCTTGTATGACTGGTTTTGACTCAAGGTTTTTTTTCGATTTGTTTTAATGCCATAAACATTAAAAAATACAATTAAGATGAGCTACGATCACACTCCTGAATATAAATATGGTGTCGAAAATGAATATTCGCCGTTGACAATACCACCAGTTAGAGGTTTTATTAAATTTCAAAATTTAGAAACTATGTAATTGTATAGCACCGATATTATGATCTGTCATGTCATTTCTATGTGTAGACTCTCAAGAGAAAGGCAAAGTAGGTATACGGAATTTACATAGAATATGTTACCGGGGTACATTGCAGGGGTATTTAATGATTAATGCAAGAATGATTTTTATAAAACATGCCTATTATCATTTATGGATGAATATTATAATTATAAAATGGTTTGAGTCTTACCTTAAAAGTAATTTTGAAAGTTATGAATTGATATAAAAATCAACACATACAAATACTTGACAAAACCTCTAACTGATATAGTTTTTATATGAAGTGTTGGTGTATAAACTTATATAAAATAGAAGTATCACGTCACTCCGACTAGATGATAATTAAAATTAATGGTTAATTAGGGCTTTCATATATTGGCTAAGGAGAAATAGTAGATATATAGAATAAAGATAATAAACATAACATATAGAATAAGATAATTCGAGACTGTAATTTGCCGACAAACTGCATAGCAGTTTGGCAAAGACTAAGTTTGTGTAATATTGTAATTTTTCTGAAAGAAATTAATTAAAAAGTATAAAAATCCATGTGTGGATTGATGCCATGATGTATGTATTATGTTAAGGTACTGTATGTAAATTACTGTAATTCTCTACACAATGCCACTGACCATGCTAACTCCTAGAAATTTAATTTGAAAATAGAAAACTGCTTACTGCTTTCATAGTTTTCTGAATAGTGTCAACTGTCAATAGTGTCTTAAATCTGATCAAACTCGATTTATAAAAGAAAATAGTGGGATACTATTTTTCATCAATGCTAACTAGATTACTACAGACAAAACTTTTAATAGATTACACGTCTAACAATCAGTCTCAGTTGTTTTGCTAATTTTGGCCAACTTTGCATACTATGTAAAGTAGAAAGTGTAAGTGCGTATTTAAAACGTTCCATCACTCAAAGTCAACATAAACAAGTTCTCACCATGTGTAATACTAGAAGCAAGCCAATAGCCAGCCCTCGGCGCCGCATCCTCACTGCGAACAAAAAAAACAAAAACGTCACTTACACACTCTAGGAAAGTTCAAATGTTGGTTTACGTCGTTATACCACTTAGTGGGGAAAGTGCACAATGCGAACCAGCAAGCGTGGTTAGTTAAAATTCAATTTATTAAGGTTGCTGCAGTATTCATTTGGTTATGAATGAGTATTTTAATATTTTTAGCTGTGGTTAGGTCTGCATTTGTAGTTGATAGGTTCCAAAGCAAGCAACATAATATTTGACATATGACTGTCCATATTAGAGGTTTTAATTGATTTTCGTATTTTTTTTTTGCACTACATTCATGCAGTCAGTCAACTTTTTATCCAATATTGAGGGCAGACAGTGTTGCAAAATTTAAATTGGACTAATTATGGAACTCCAGCGTCAGCATTTGGAAAATGGCAAAATATTAATCGGACATTTTCTGAAAGACCTATTGTATGCTCACGTTCCAATAATAAATAAAATATAATGTGGTATAGTAAATTAGTAATTGCTAGTTTTTACATACATTCGTCGATACAAATAATGTATCGGTAGCTTAACAGTCAGTTCAGTCACCACCCAGTAATGCTAAAAGTTAAGTTCTATCTAAGGATTCATCTTAGTAATGTTTCAACAAAACACTTGCATCATTTGTCTTCGCAATAATAAATGAACGCGTTTTGAGTCCGAAAACAACTCGCTTCACTTTTAGAGATTTCCTTTGTTCTATGTTTAAGTACCCTTGTCCCCATGTTCAAACGTAACTTACATCTATTAATGCATTCTAACATCGAAGTTAGTCATAAAAGCAGATGCTCCAACCTATCATCGTGGTAGTTTTAGTTTTCCATGGGGATTTAGGAGATCACGTTACGTGTTGTTTACAGAAAAAATATGATTATGATTATTGATTATAGTAAACTCAGTTATTCTGCAGACAATACACCTATAAGTAATTACGTCACGTGACAAATCTATTATTTTTCTCGATAAGACGTGACGAAAAATGCCAACTTGATTTGTTTTACCCCAGTTGAGCATTATTAAGATGTATAACATAATTGTTAATTTGTCTAACATACACTGAGAACAAATAACAAGAACATATTTACACAACAATTACCACTGCAGAACAATCGTTTTCATGCAAACCTCATTATGATGAATCAAAATGACGCTATCATCACCTACTCTCCCATAATGAACCTACTTATCGGTGTAGTACCAGTTTCCATAATATTGGGGGCACATTCCGTGGTATTGTCACTCAGTACCCACGGCAATCTCGCATTGCTATTGCGAATCTAACTGTAAAATCAGAGAAAAAGTCTTAAATCGTTGTATTTATTTACACGTGTCTTATAATTTACTTCACTATTTCTAGAAGTTTCTTGTCTCTGATCATATGTGCCTTAGTTTATCAATCATTCAATGGGTAGTGCAATATGTCTTGCATCAGATATATTGCACTGCCCAAATTGTAAACATATTTATTAGCATACCTAATGAATCAAGCAAATGCATGAAATGAAAACGTTAGTATTTAAGCACATAAAGATTTTAGCTTCCACTCAATCTGCATGAAAATTTCTTTTGTGTACTTTGGATAGGTAGTTTAGAAAGAGAAAGAGCAATTGGCATTAAATTTGTGACAACGTATCATACACTTAAACATTACTCGTATGTAAAAATGTCTGCAAGCAAGCTAACATACAAATAGCATATCACCGGCCATCAATTTTTATATGCAATATGTGGAACTCTCGCTCTGATAAGTGCGTTTCGTGAAAGTACCGTGCTTGGCTCGTCATGGCAATTTAGCTGAACGGGCAGGCCATGAACAATTTCACGCCGCAAGCTTATGAAATAATTTATTTAATCAAGCAATGGTAAATGGTAATTATCGTGAATTCGGAGAACAAATTAAAAAGGAAAAATTGTGAAGCACCAATGATTCGACATTCCTTCAGATAAATTTGATCTTTCATATTGATATCTTTGCAGCCAGTCACATGATTGTTTACACATAATAATAATAAATAAATAAATGTGGACAACATCACATACATTGTCCTGATTCCAATTTAAATAACTATTATACATACTGAGGATAAAGTTAGTCTATAGTATATTATTCAATTTTGTTTGATTGAAATGACTAAAGTTCCGAAATATTGCATCCGTTTACCGATTACCTTACCACGACCCCCTTTTATTAAGAGTTTTTTTTTTAAATAATGGGCTTGCTCTTGACTACATACTTAACTATACGGTTAAGAAGAAGCCTAAGATGGAGCGAGCTTACCCAGAGGTACTGGTTCTCCCACACAACAGCGGAATACAGAAAAACAGTATGGCGCTGGACTCCGGCAGGAGCAGGGTGGTAGCATCCAGGCGGCCTCTCACTAAGCCTACCACCGCAGTGGGATCTGTTAGCCGTCATGATTGGTTAGAAACAAAAGATGCCGTTGCCCAGGGTGGACCACTAGTAGATGGATCCCACCACCCCAAAAGAGTGTCGTAAGAGGCGACTTAAGGAATACCAAAAGAAAGAGACGAATGGCAGCGACTTCTTTCCATAATTGATCATTAATGTTTATGAGAAAATCCTCCTTTTGGAGATTATATCCAGTCTTGGACTCATATATGCTGATAGTGATGATGGTAAAGTAAGTAATCTTAAATTATTTTATTCTTTCCTTCGTCTGGTTTAGTTTGTGCATCCATCATAGTAGCTTTGTTTGGATTAAAATGCTAAGTAAATTTATGTCATTCCTTGCTTGCTTTATATAATATTAGATGATTTAATCAAAATCCATAAAGTTATTTTAATAAAACCTTATTCATTAAAGTAAACTCGTTACTGTTCTAGTAAATTTCAACGACGGTAACGAGGATAATAAAATCTCTTCGTATGTCGAAAAAACGATTGTAAAGGCAATATATTCTTAGAAATTTATGGCATGGCTCATACTGATTCCCTAAATGCCATCAAAAATGAAGTTCCGTAGAAAGTAAAATTACAGATTCGACCGTCACAGTATAAAAGTTTCACTGTCTATTCAATGGTTCGTTTTAATAATCGGGTTATGGCAAGTTGAATAGTCATTTTATATCCCATTGATGTGCTCATTACACTCTACTTTTCATGCTTCTATGGGATGTTGTAAACATTTTAAAGACTACTTTCAGATAAGTAAGAAAACAAGATTTATACTTAAATGTTGATTATAACCACGTCTTACTTCCCTTACAAGAAGTACTCTTACTGTTTGCTGATCTTTCTAATATGTATTATAAATGCGAAAGTTTGGATGGTTGTTTGTAACTTAATCACGCAAATACGGCTGACCGAAAATTGGCACAATGGTAGATTATAATGAGAGGCTGGTATACACATATTTAAATATTTTTTTATTCTCGAAATGGAAGTATGGTTCCTGGGATATTTTCAAATTAAAACTTCCATTATATGTCGAGTACGATGTCGCGGCACTCGCGGCCACCTGCTAGTACGTAATAAGTAAGATCTATAGGTACGAGTAGTACCTACATCACTTCATCATATAAAAATAAATATAAATACATACATAAATATTTTCAGACATACCACACAGAGCCATCTATCTAGTCCCAAACTAAGCTACTCTAAGTAGCTTATCGTATGGGGTACTAGACAACCGATAAACTTCTGATATAGATATTTTTTGTAAATATACAAAGTGTTCCTTTTGATATCCCTTAACTCTAGGGTATTATACAGACCATGGTAAAGAATCAAATTGCATATGAATTTGATTTTTTTTTGTTTAATTTTTTCATACAAATTAATTCTAAAAAGTCACGACTGTTTATGTTAAACACCCTTACCTTGTTATAAATGAAACACCCACACACGTAAATATTTTTTACAAGTTACGCTCTCCCGCTACTTTACTACTACACTTTAGTGTCAGTTTCCAACGTGTCCCAAAACTAAGGATTCGCCATACTGGTTACATTTTTTTAACAAATTTAACTAAAATTGATGTTATATTCGAAACTATTGATTTTTGAACCACATGTTCTAGGGCGTTTTATATTATTTTTACCTATAGAACATAACTTTAGAGTTATGGGATATCAAAAGGAACTCGTTGTATAATTATAATACATAGAGAACACCCAGACCAGTACAAACAGACAAGTTCATGCACACATATATTTGTACTATGCGGGGATCGAACCCGCGACCCATGGCTCAGAAGCAGCGTTTACGACCACTGATCCAAATGGTCGTCATATAATTATATACTCTATGTATTCCTACCTTTCTTTATGGAGATCAGTCAAATTTATTTATTACTGAGTTTAAGTATATTAAAAGTACATAAATTTTGAATTTAAATATTCCCTTTTATGCATTAATTTAAATGTGTACGTTTTTCTATAGACGACGTTTGATGTAGTTGTAATTAAATTATAAGATGTATAGTTTTTTTTTATATCAATGAACAAATTGATTGAATTCGATAGATTTAAATAATACGACATGATAAGCCTCAAATACTATACCTACGTAGTGTTAGATATCAGTTCAAATATTATCAAATACGTATATAAAGACCTTATAATTTTAATCCTTATGATGTTTAAATATTGATGTGACAAGAGCTTACTTTCATATTTCAATTTTATTCATCTAAAGATTTTCTCAACTACGATGATGCGGTACATAACGAAGCACCTACTAACATCGGGAAAGTTAAGGGGTGAAAAGGTCACGGTGAATCGTGAGCCCTATCCCTTTTATCTCGTTGGGATTTGAAATCGAAAACCTGTCTGGAGGACCCTGTTTCATTGTCTTATGTAAATAAAAAACTATCCGGTCTACGATAAGAAATAAAAGATACATTTTCTTTTTTAGTAACATGATCATCATGAATCACAAATGACGACTTTAAACACAATAAATTGTAAGGTTAGTGGATAATTATCACGCATTATTAAAGTGAAACACCATGGATCATATCATTTAAAATGGGCGTGACCGATGTACTCGATAAACGCTGACGTAGGGTAAGAGTGCTCTTATTACCCCGACCAAATCTCGATTAACTTTTTAATTTTTGGCGATTAAAACGAAACCAAAAACATCGTCGGGGCCGACCTGCCAGGCTTAATTGGCAGGAGTACAGAGTTGAGACGCGAAAGTAAAGAGCCAAGATCGACTTTAATCACCGAATATTTGGGCGTTCCCTTGGAACGGGTTGCAATTTTTGGGCAAGTGGGCCGTGGGACGGGGTGAAAGTGCCGGATCTCTTTGGTCCCGGCTTTTTTGGTGCATACCTCCGGCGGAGTATGCAGGTGAGTGCGGAGTGCCCATTGTGTAATTGCTGGGTGTGCCCACCTGTGCTTTATTGCCGAGTGCTCAATGTGCAAGTGTCAATATCACCTTACCAGTACTTTCCAACAACCATTATTCAGATGTTGTGAATGCTATCACCGGCATCAGAACCGAGATTGAATCTGAATCGTCTTTCTTAGATGGAAAATCACTACATAGTATAAAACAAAGTCGCTTTTTCTTTCCCCATGTCCCTTTGTATGCTTAAATCTTTAAAACTACGCAACGGATTTTGATACGGTTTTTTTAATAGATAGAGTGATTCAAGAGGAAGGTTCATATGTATAATAACATCCATTAAATAGTGGAAAAACACTTTTATTTTTGAGGTTTCTAATATGATGTCGTAAATATTCACGTTTTTTTTCCGCTAACATTGCAAACGCAGGCAGAAATTTATCAAAATAATGTACTAAGTATTGTACATATTGAAAAGGTCTACAGAAAACTCCGCGATGGGGTATGTCTATCTATTATGGATATCCCACAATAACATTTTTTTGTCATTTACTTTTTACGACAAATAATGGCTAATTTTCGAAGCGATTTTAACCAATACAGCATTAATCCTTATCCAATTAAATACTTTAAATACATTGTTGATTTAATATTGAGCTATATGGCCCTTTACAGAATATGATTTAAATAAATATTATAAGATTTTACAGATTTAAAAATTACGGGACGTAGCGTTTGCGGCGGTAGGCCGGCCAGGGCGGCGGCGCGGAATTTAGATATTCCAAAGACAGCAGGAAATCTTCATGGTATTAGGGAAAGGGGAATTGTTTTACTCCAAATTTAACACGTGCGGGCCACGGGCAGTAATGAATAAATCAAAACTACTGGATCGATTTTAATCATTTTTTCAGTGGCTTATTTCATTCCCGTGCGAAGCCGGAGCGGGCCACTATGTTTTTTTTATATAAAACGTTCACAGTTTTTTTGTAGTGTATTTAGTATCAGCATTGCACCCGTGCGAAGCCGGGGCGGGTCGCTAGTATATGAATATGGTAAATTTGTTGGTTTAAATAATGAACCATATTAACATAATATATGCCAGTTTAATTCTGGTTTGTAATTCATTTGTCGTAGTAATTAAGTACATCCCTAAAATTTGCATTTTTACGTTAAATAAGCAAAAACTTTAGTAAGAGCATATTTTCTGACTTATGATTGTATTCTTTGATGCTTTTGCTCAAGGTTTTAAAAATTCTCTCTCTACGTAAAATTGTTTTTGTATCATTTTTTTTTTCTAAAAACATTTTTTTTGTCTACCCAATTACAAAAATACTTTTAAAAAATACTAAAAAACTTTACCAGGCTTAGTGTCAGAATATGAAAAATATTTCAAAATGAAGTTCATTTGTCTTCTAAGTTTATCTAAAATACAATCGCTTTTGTCTGATTGTGTAGCAAGAGTCATTAATATAAATTAAACTGATCCGCCGTACTATGGGTCAGAGTATTCTTAACCACTTTCATTGTCGGTATTTTAACAATCGTCATAAGTGGTGACGCAAACTGACGCGGTCCAAAAATCATGGCATCATCTTGTAGATAACATGCTTAATGATTGAAACAATTTTATCAACTTCGGTATGAAAACAAAAGCAAGGATTATTATTATTATACTTCCTAAAATAAAATTAAAATATTTTTTTTGAATTCACTTGCTATAAGCTTAGAGAAATAGCAATATTTACTTCTAGAATTATGCGGTGTATAGCATATCATTTTGCAAATCTGCAAGCATAATTTATTACTTAAGTAAATTGAAAGTACGATGATTAATGTTAATTTCTGACGATAGCTTAGAATTTGGAATTGAATTGTTATTCTTGTCTGTCAGAAAAACAATTTTAGTTTTCCCTGACAAAATGCTAAGATGTTATTCATTCTCACTACTATCACAATACTATAGAGTGAATTAAAACACGGTCAACGACCTATTCAATTTAAATCGCTCATTACTACGCGTACTTGACCAGGTAAACGTGATATGTTCAAAATTAATCTTTATTGCGATTGCAAAAGGTCGTCAAGAATTTCTTCACGCTAAGAACAAAAGTCATGGTGAGTCTCACGAATCTCCGTCGTCCGCGGCTTTACTTTCACTGCGGACTTGACCCAATTCCACCTGAGCCCTTCATCGAAAACAGATTTATTTGTATTACCAGTTTGATTAGTAGATGCAATCGCCCATTTCTTTTGATTCGAAATTAGAACATGGAAACCGAATAAGTAAGTAGCTATACATTGCTTCATATTCAATGTTGCAATTGCGACGAAATTTGTCAGGGCGATGATTGTTCCTTCTAATTTTTTTCAAACAAAGGTGCACGTGAATTTTTGTCCCGAAACTCTTTTGTTTAAGGATCATATTTATCTTTTTGGTTTAGAAAGTATCAAGCTTTAGAAGTTTTAGACTATTTGACGCTATTGTATTTATTTGAAAAGTATTAATTTATTTGTCATGTCACCATACGAGAATGAGAATTTTAAGTCTATTGTTGTATTAAATTTGACTGATAACCAGAATAATTCCAGTTGCCCACTTGTCCAGCGCAGCGGAACGAATCTGTTATGAATAAACCCAAGCAATTTTGAGCTCTGTGTTGTAAAAAATTTAGTTCGAAAACTTATAGCTGTGCCAACGTCAATATGGAACTGGGAATTAAAAATGAATTTGCAATTTACACGGTAATTATTTAGTCTGTGAACCAACAAGACTAGGCCCGTTAATTGGTATACATACAAAAATTTACATAAAGAAATCTCCAAGACCATTTGAACATTAAAAATGTCATTTTGTCTTCAAACACAGACGTTTGAATATGTTGCGGTGCTTATTTGGTCAAAATAAATAACTCATTTAGAATGTATGCAGCAACATATTTAGAAGCGAGATTCTAGAAACAATAGTGAAGGTAATTTAATTAAAATTCTACAGCTTAATATTTTATTTGACACAGTTGTAGTTGTGAGTTAAAACTACAAGTCCGGTATAGTGGGAATCCAGATTTGCTAAACATTTGGTAAGACTTCTGACCTATATTCTATGACAACGGCATGTTAACAAACTCCTGATGTACAGGATGGTCCAAACGGTGACGTCCAAAAATTTTTTTTGATTTCCTTACATCCAGGGCTATCCAAATATACCCTATATATATGAAACAGACCAACACAATAATAATAATAACCCCGCAGGGCAGCTTGTGGCGAGCTGTGGGGCAGTAGCGACCCCGCGGACCTGATTTCTCCCGGGAGTATCCCTGTTCCTCACCTCAAGCTTGCCTTCATTGGTCGGCCGGAGTGAACACTGACGAGGAACATATTTGCTTGCCTTCATTGGCCGGCTTGAGTGGAGAGTCGCTAGAGCAAAAATGGTCTGAGGAAGGAAGTATTGCAGTAAGATGCTTGTAGGGATCTTGAACGGATTACCGGGATTGTCCTAAGAGCCGTGCAATACCTCTCCACTCCTCAAGCACCTCAGGCTATGTTGCCCCCTTGTCGCTACATCACTATGTGCTAGCGGCCGTTTTCGGGGGCCCATTAATTGAGTGTGCAAGTCACCTCCTGCCATTTTATCCGTGTTAGTAACATAGGTCAGGCAGGGGCCATAGTCCTTCCATTGTCCCAGTAACCCAGTCCACTAGCACCCAAACCCATAGCCAAGTATCCTTTCTATCCACTTTCTGCAATAGTCCTGCACTAACTGGGGGTTGTCCTTGGGTGTACTTGTATAGTGCGCACAGGGATAATCGTCGGTTGGTGTCACATTACATCATTTAGATAAATGTTGTCTAACGGGCCTCTGCGAGTTGGCTTCGACCCCTCGTATGCCTTCCAAAGGTCTGGGACTCCATAGTGCCGTGATTGGAAAATGACCAACATAATAATAATAATATTTAAGACATGCCTCACTGGGCCACACAGAGCCATCTAGTCCCAAATTAAGCTACTATTTAGTACTCTGTCGTATGTGGTAATAGACAACCGATAAACTTACTTAAATACTAATTTTTTTGTAAATACATACTTATAATACATAGAAAACACCCAGACCATATCACAGTATCGAAATTTTATATCAGTGATTTCAAAATGCTTTTCTGCGAAGATACCTTTCCAATCATAATTTGGAATTATATTTTACAAAATCCGGCCGATCACAGGATCAAGCACCATTGACTCTCGGTTCGTTATTCAAATATTTGCCGGTGTCAATGACATTGACTTAGAACGCCACAGTTTGACACGTGTCCCCGTGGTTATAGAAGAATCCTCAAAACGTCAAAGAAGTGAAAGTGTAGAGGTAAACAGACTCTCGTGTGTAAAAATAAATCTAATACCTACTTTTGTGATTGAGTGTCATCTTATGTACCTGATTAATAAGTTTTTACGATTATTTTATGTTTTTAATTGATTTATCGCCTATTAAGTATTCCGATACTTGGCTGATACACGATATACAACTTTTTGATGACACAATGTTATGTGTACCTATTTGTTTTATTATATTATGTTGTTATAAATTTACTTTAGCCAGCAAAAGAAGTGGAGAGGTGAGATTTAATTATAACAAAGTAGGTACCAAATATTTACCAAAAAAGAATTCAAATGTCATAATCACCCTTGTTTATTTGGCTTGCTTTTGCTAAGAGTTTTATTTTTGATTTCTTGTCAACCCTAGTGTTTTTCTTTATTCCGTGTTATTTTTTTAATATTGACAATCCATTTTCAGTTTTTTAACGGTTTCCTTTCTTCTTTGAGATTCTACCATAAAGACAGAGGGCAGGCCTACCAAAAATTCAATAATAAATATTTTTGTTATTTATTATAAATAACAATGCTTGCTAAGCAACATAACCTAGTACTTATTTCTGACTGGACATACACTTGGAACTTTAATCGCCACTTTGTACATAAATGGAAAAAAAATGCCGCCAAAAATATATGACGCATATCCACCTGTCACATTGAACTTATGAGAACCAAGCAAAAGTGATTAGCATAACGTCAGCCGGCTTAAGTGTAGCATGTATCTGACGCGTATTGTCGCGATTTACTTTCGGTTTCTGCGCGCGCGCAGGGCAACGCCCGATGTGGACCGGATAACGTGAATGATACCGCGCACAATAGACTGGTCTGGGGCGGTCTAGACTTGTCTGTGGAATCACAATGGCTTTTTCATAGGGTGAGTAGTTCTAAAAGTACTAGTACTAGTACTTTTAAGAAGTGCTATTTAGATAAGAGTTTGATACTTAACCTTGACCAGTTTTCTTTATAAAAAAAAAGCATTTTTCTTGTTTACAGTAAAAGATCGTCAATGTACCTATAAAGAATAGTACCACTTGCATCTTCCTCTGTGTTTCGTAAGAGGCAACTTAAGAAGTACTGCTACGGCGAAAAAGGCTGGCAGAAGAGATTGCCAATCGATTATGGCAAAGTCTACCTTTTGGACAAGTCTATCAGTGCCCTGATTTGGCCTGGTGATGATGATTGATAAGAAATTCAAAATGATTTTGGCGCTCGGTGAGAGCGGCCGGAGACGCTTATGATGTCTTCTTCTAGCAGTTACTCTTTAAGTCGCCTCTTGCGATAATATAATTCTAATATAATCCATGGGAAGAAAAAGTATAGTGACATTGTTTTTGTGTGCCTGCCCCTCACGACACAACTTGCTTGCCATAAATAAATTAGATTGATGGAATGCTAGGTTCACAACATAAAACCTCATCTTAGGTCAGTTTTGTATCAGTCACCTTGCCACGCGAAAAAAGGAATGGGATAGTTTTTAAAGGAAAGAGAAATCACACAGAACTCAGCATCTATCTGAATCGCAATTCGTGACTGGGGTCAGCTACCTCGCCGAACTTTTGCTTTCAGCGAATTTTTACTGCATCATTTTTTATGAGCTTTTGGTAACCTTACTCAATTGCCGTGAGTTAAGCTTCGTTTTATTAACTCTGATATTATTCGACCGCATAATTCTTGACCGGCAGAATGTCATATAATTCTATTGAGATTTTTTTGAACTTTGATATTAAAATAGAAGGATGTCAAATTGTCTTTTCTAGTGAGGTTTTTCGTGAATTATACTTATTACACACTTCCTATGTCATAAACATGTGTTTTATGTTTATCTTTAATGTCATATGGCATGAAAATGAAAAACATGAACTTTCCTATTTAATTATAATAGGTATAATTATTTAAAAAATAATACAAACATGTACATTACATACAGCCAATCACACATAAAGTGCACAAGGTATGTTTGGGGGTTTTACAAATCCAAATCAATCAAAATCGTAAAAAAACATGCACGATATAAAAAACGCGCAAACTTATGATAATCCTAATATCAGTAAGTATATAAACTTGAAAAATTTGAAAAATTTTGTCTCAGGCGGGACTCGAACCCGCATCTCCTCGCATGCCGGGCGGCAATAATCGATAATCCTTTTTAGATAATCAGAAAACCATGTAAGTTTTTAAAGCTATTTTAATTACTATTAACTAGGTTAGTTATCACCAAAGGCCCTTATCGCTGTTATTGTTTGCAAAACCATCTGTTCAAATGCACTCGTGACCGAATGAATCTCAGCTTCATTCACATGAGATCCTAGGAAACGTTGACAGTTAGTTTTAATTGTGCTAGACAATGCGGCACCCACTGGGTGGGAAGTCGCGCCTCGTAAACCTACATCGCGGACCTGGTGGCACACATACAGACGGACTACTCAACAAGTCACCACTATTTTCTACTTTTTATTAATATTGAAACTTGGAAACAGGTCTTTTGGCCGCGATTGCTTGTTGTTGAGTGAAGATATATATGCACGTGCGATAAAATGGAAATGGGAGTGTATTTTTGGATCAAGTTAGATTTTAGATCACTACCAGAGCCGCATTTAGGTGTGTGTGTTTGTGGGTATACTTTAACTCCTACAGGATCATAAGACCGCTGGCGGTCGCGATAACAATTGATTTAAATTGTGTCTGGAATAACACAATCGAGGGGTTAATCCGGTTCTAGGGTATTGAAGCAAAAATAGATTTGAAGCCTATAATTATTTATCGGACAAAATAAACAAGCATTGAAGTCTGTCTGTATGCAAGCGGTACTGATAAATCTGTAAGAAAAATGTTAGAAGAATATCTGCAACTAAATGCATAAAGAATTACAAAACATACGAATACGAGTAATCAATTGACCAATTATTTATAATTTTAAATTTTGCTGGTTCAAACAAACAATCCAGCAACCCATTGCAAAATATAGATACTCTTAATATATTTGCCATATCACAGATTTCGTGCAGTGGAATAAATTTGTAAAATTTACGTTAAAACCAAATTTAAATAAAATGGCTTAAACGGTTTTCAATAATAGGCTAATTTCACTTGAGATATCAGATCTCAAGTGAAATTAGCCTATGAAAACTTAAGTATTCAGGGCAGTGGTTCCCAACTTTTTCTGGAACAGGGACCGTGACGTACAAGCATAATAAATTACAGGATAAACAAACAATGAATAAGCGGCTCGTGCTGATGACAAGCAAAAGTACAGTGTCAATGTGAATAAATTATCACCCTGCCCTTTCCACCGACAGAAACAATGCACCCGCAAAATTTGAATTCGTCAGCAACAATATTTTGACTCCGTCGGACTACCAATTGTACGCGCATGACAACAGTTGAGAATCACCACTTTAAGTCTTTAGGTCGACACGCACAGTGCATAGTCAAATCCGGGAGGTTGACTAGGGTTGGCTAGCTATTTCCATGTTCATCCGAGCAAGCCTTTCCGACATACGAGCCGATGAATAACGGGGTCTGTCTACATGATAGACATGAATAATGTTAACAAATGATACTGAAAGAGACAATTGATTTAGTTTGTCACTTGGCTACAATTTGGCTTACTAAAATTTTTATTTACGTGCTGTAATGTTTCTAAGCCAATATCTTTAACGAAGAAAACCCAAAGGTACGTCTCTGTGATTTCAATAATCTGTAAGCTTGTGTTTATTCCTTGATATTGTGTCCACAATATATCTTAATCTTAACAATATGGTAAAGTTTGAATGGATGTTTGTTATATACTGTTTTCTTGAGTTTACGCGATCACTATACATTGAAATGAAAGATATATTATTATTATGTTTACGGATTATAATCGCGGACTATAGTCCGCGCTTATTTTTGATTGAACCCTAGCGTTCATGGTCACGGGCAGACGAATAACACCTTAGCCTGCCCGTGACCATGAACGCTGTAAAGTGTTCGAAACTTCAGGTTAAATCAAAAATAAAAGCGGACTATAATCCGTAAACATATCTTTCATGGATGTTTGTTACTCATCAACCCAAAACCCCTAAAATGATCTATATTATATGAAATTTTGGAACCGATGTAGATTATGAACTTGTATACAGCACATAGGCAATTTTTATCTCCAATATAAGTACGTTATACACATTATTCCCGTGGACTGGTATCAGATGCAATCCACGGGAGTAATGTGTAAGTATAATGTCGTTGGGCAACAGCTAGTTTTACTAAATTAGTTAAAACCAAAGTAATTTTGAAACAGTAGAAATATGGAACTTATATTGAATTCACTATTACGTTAAGATTGATTTATTAGTTATGCAAAAAACTAATCCGTTTTCTAGTGTATCGCACAAAAAACGGCTTCCAAATATGGTGTGTCAAAAAGTAGTTACGTTCCATCCAAACATTGAATGTTTAAAAATAAATCAATCTCAACATAAGTAAGAGTAGTCAAAAACGAAAGTAGAATTGCCTAGAATTGAACCACCGAATCTTGGGTGCCGGACCGTGTCAGTCGGCCGATGACTTTCACCGGCTAATTAGAGATACGATGTGTCGATTCGGGTATGATTTGTCGATTGCGGGTACTATTTGTCGATATCGATAAAATAGGTGGGTACTACGGGTATAAACAGGATGATGAAGGTTTGTCCATAAAAGAGATTTCTTTGCAGCAATATGATTAACTGGTATGAGATTCTACTTACTAAGTTACTTAGTGCTGAATAATTACTGAATAAAATGTATTATCTATTATTATTAACATAAAGAAAAACTAGGTAAATAAGTATATACCTAATATGAAGACACCAACCATTTTTTAAACCTCGATAGTAATTGAATGACAATCTGATATTATGAGTGAAAGAATAAGTAAATGATATATATTTCCCACCATAAGAACAACATATTTAGTTAATAACTAATGATATATTATAACGAGTTTTTTTTTAAGTTTGTTCCAAATATTTTAATAGTATATTCAATTCAACTGAAAAAATAATTTCTCAAATAAAAATATAGACTGCTTTGAGTAGGACTTGAACCATTGCACAAAATTTTACGTAATATCAACAAAAAGAACAGACATAAAAGAAAAAATATCGATGAAACTTTGCCCAACTCTACGAAAGCTCGCCATCAATGGACGCTCGAATGCGTACGCAATGTGCAACATGCGGTGATAAAATTGATAAACGCGGACAAAAAGCGATGTGATAAATATCGCTACACCATCGTCACGACAACACGACATTTAGGTATTACCATCTTGTCGAATGATATAGAAATTTGGCCATTTGTAAATCTATAAACATAACAAACATTAATTGTCTTACCAGAAAAAAAAAACGACAAAAGAAATTTAGTGACCAATTAGGTTCAAGCCTCAGTATGAGCTCTAGCGACCGTATGCCGCTACAGCGCTGGTTTTTTAACGGAATTCAAATGTAATTACAACATTAAAAATTTTATGAAAAAAAAACTTGCTTATTACAGGTGAAATTTTAACCACCTTCCAAATTTTAATATAGCAATCTACTAGACAAAAAACAAATGACGTATTTTTTCTTTTTGATCCCAGTACAAAATGTCAAGACAAAGCACTTAGAAAATGTTAGCCAATAATTTAAAATTTTTAATACGGCCTTCTAGCAACACTTTTTTTACGCGATGCGCATCTCATTCTTTTATTACGATACTATCCATAAGTTTTTGATTTTCTCTTCATACCTTAACAGGCTTAGAACCATAAAAATTGAAACTATATTGCGATAAATATTTTCGGGTGAAAACCTGATTTACATTTTTTACTTCATAAATAGGCTCTAAATACGATACTGAACACCTATAACAATTTTTGAAGATGATGACAAAGTCATCCTGTAGGTATACACCGTGAAATTTTAGTGGTTGTTTTCCCGCAGTAAAATGA
Source organism: Anania crocealis (assembly GCA_949315895.1). Taxonomy (NCBI): domain Eukaryota; kingdom Metazoa; phylum Arthropoda; class Insecta; order Lepidoptera; family Crambidae; genus Anania; species Anania crocealis. Next base: position 15,980,885 of record OX438863.1, read on the forward strand.
TTCTATCTTAGTAGTACAACAGATTTGTGCAGTTTTTTTTATTCAAATAAAAAATAGCAGTTTCACGATTGTGATAAACGAAACTCGAAAGCAACCTCGAACCAATGGTACTAGCCGCGCCGCAGCCGGTCACCGGCCGGGGTCATTGCCCCTCGCTCGGTGCAGTTTATGCTGTATTACTTAGTGCGTAGAGCTTCTTTTGCTTTGAACATTGATTTCGTACGGCAAGCAGTACCCAAACACGTCACATTTTGTAAAGATACTATCGTATCTCACGCTTTTGAGTTGATGTTTTTTTTTTATTAATTCAGAACAACGATATCTTTATCAGTATATAAACTTGAAAAATTTTGTCTCAGGCGGGACTCGAACCCGCATCTCCTCGCATGCATCGCGCATTATAAGTGCAATTAAGTTGCTAAAATATCAAATAAAGTATAACGATATCTTTATTTTCAAAAAATACTCGCAGGATTCGATGGTGCTACTAAAGGTTAATCGTTCTGTTGCGGGAAAACAACCACTAAAATTTATATGTATAAGAAGAAAAACATATAAAATTAATGACATAAAATAAGGGAACCCATTAAATAATATACAAGTGATAAAATAAAAAAAAGTAGATAAGCCAATACATAAATGAATATTGCGAATGAGTAACACTTTCATCTACTCGTAATGGTCCTGCTCTGCTAGAGTCGGTCCCTGAAATGAGGTCCGATGCAGAATTTTTAAATAATCCTTGTCTCTAAATCAATATATCAAACACCAAAAGTTCTGTGTCAAACACTAACTAATAAGTTATTATTGGCAAATAAACAAGGCAACGGTTTTGAAATGAGGCAATGTAAACTAATGGTAACGATTGCCTTATGTTAATATGCTTTAATAAATTAATTCAATCATGCGCAATGCGACAATATAGAAACTAAAATTTTAACCTACTAAACCTATGTACTTATCATAAAACCCCTACGCCATGAGGGTACAGAAAGGTCAACAATTCAACATGTACCGAAACCATGCTATCTTTTTTTTAGAAGCGCTTGCTTTGTAAAAGCTAACCCTTTCCCACAGAAGTACTAACCTAGAGATAATACGGTTGGCTAGACATAAAAGCTCGATCCGTTCACGTATAGTTATAACATTATTACCAAAATATGAACTCCAGAACTCGCTATCAAACATTAAAATGTTAGCTTCCTTTTCGAAGTGTGCCTCGATTTGAAATTACTGTTTCTTGAAAAAACTTTTTTCGAGTGTCTTAGCTGGGACACGAACCCGCAACCTTCGCTTACAGGGTGACTGCTCTGACAAATTGAGCTTTCAAGATATTGTTTTTGCCGACTAATTGTTTTATGGCTCTTTACGCTGTGAGCCAGCGGTTACTCATCGATTTTTTTGGTTATGTAGGTAAATCCAACATCAGCAAGAAATATTTTTTTGAATAATCGGTTAAGATGAAACAGTTTTATAAAGTGTTTCGTGGCTGCTTTTTAAACAAAGATATTGCTGATGTACCTAACTTGTAAATTTTATTTTTTGAATAAACATTTTTGACTGTCTTAGTATCTAAGATTGGTGCTTCGATTGGTTCATTGATTATATCGATATCGACTCGTCTCGCCAATCGAGCTTTCCAAGCTCGCTCGTCTGTTAAAGCATATAATCGATTGGGCGGGCGTCGAAGCTCGCGACGCGTTCACGTATCGAACACTGAAATATGATCGTAATAAATTACCACTCGGCGCACGTTCACGCGAATTAGCGTGGGAAAAATGATACTTCGATAAAATTGATTGATATTATTGAATGACCTATTTCGCGTGGCTCTTGATATGTTCTCTAACCTTTGACCTTTTGATTATGTGGGTGTGAGGTGAACATTTTCCATGTAAACTGTTCGTTTTACTAATGCGGATAGTTTTTGATAGAAGACCTTCCATAATTATTAATCTCTATTTTTAGGGTTCCGTACCAAAAGGGTAAAAACGGTACCCTATTACTAAGACTTCGCTGTCTGTCCGTCTGTCCGTCTGTCCGTCGCTCTGTCACCAGGCTGTATCTCAAGAGCCGCGATAGCTAGACTTGAAATTTTCACAAATAGTGTATTTCTGTTGCCGCAATAACAACAAATACTAAAAACAAAATAAAATAAATATTCAAGGGGAGCTCCCATACAACAAACCCGTTTTTTTTGCCTTTTTGGTACGGAACCCTTCGTGCGCGAGTCCGACTCGCACTTGGCCAGTTATTTTCTTATCGTGTCATATTTCTTTAAGAATAGTCTGGTTTAAGAGTTTCACAATACACCTTATTACCAAAAACAATTTGTTACTTATTTTTATGACTTTCAATTTGCAACAGAAAACGTGTTGCAAATTGAAAGGCATGGCTTTCCGACCCGAGCTAATTTGGACAAGATAGATTCCCAAATTGACCCGACCGGGAATCGACCCTTGCAAAATAGATGAATCGCTGCACTACCATGCCAGCCAACTCTTTATTTTACATACTTAATTTGATTGAACATTATAAATTTTGTTTTATTCTTAATGACTAATTATTTTTAAATACTTAAACAGGACAAATAAAAGGTAAAGCTCATTGCGATAAATAATTATGCCATTATAATATTACAAGAAAAAAAAAAAAAAAACAATCTTTTGAAAGAGGACTAACAAAGATGGTGAAGGAAAATCGTGAAATTGTGGTGAATACTTTTTGTCCTCTGGAAGTGTCAACGATGTTTTTCTGCATATTTCAATTGCGCATAATGAACACACTCAGCTCTTTAGAAGCTAAAAAAAAAAGATGTGATATGGTTTACTAACGAATGAAACATAATTAGAAGTGAGCCCAACGGTCTGTATAAAACTTTTTAATTAAAATTAACATTATTATTCTGCGTCCATTCCAACCGTACGAAAAGAACGGAAACAAATATCCCATTAAAGAGCCCAACCGAGTTTATATTTCGTAATAAACTTTTTCAGGATTTCGCAGCTTTATTTCAGCTATAAAAGGATTTAAATGTGCCTTATTATTAGAAGAATCTAAATCGAAACCAAAAAAAGTTAACATTTCTGCTTGGCCTTATGGTTGACGGGTAGAGAATGCTTGTGGCATAAAGTCCGCCATATGTACCGTTTTGTATGTGCATTAAAGTGTAAATAAATAAATAAATTATATCGCAAACTGTATCTCGCGACATTGTTCGCGGATAAAATGTGCCCTATGTTAAAACCTGATCCCTTATTCTGCAACACGAAGTTCGTATATCCGGATATATCTGTCTCTTTCAGATACTTTAAGATATCGGTATGAGTGATAGGGTCAGATGGATTCGAATATACGGACATTGTGTTGCGGAGTAAGGCCTTAGACCTTTAAAGTACTATGTACTATGCAAAAAATTATGTTTATTCATGATGATTATACCACGAATACCGAATATTTATCCGATATAGAAAGTAACCTATGTGCTATTCCAGACTATTATCTGGCTCTATGTTTCATTTTAGCCAGATCCGATCAGCTGTTTTGGCGTGATTGAGTAACAAACATCTATCCAAACTTTCACATCTAATATTATAAAGAGGAAAGATTTGATTGTTTGTTTGTGTTGAATAGGCTTGATACTAATAGATCGATTTAAACAAATATTTTACCATTAAAAGTGGACATCCTTCCTGATGAACATAGGATACCTTTTACCGCGGGACCTGGTAGGTGGCGCTGCCGTCGGTATATTAACTAGGTACTAAACGGCTCGACTGATTGGGTTGAAATTTTACATTGTATGTGTATTTCCATGGTTTCCAAGATACGAATGTATTAAGCTTACCTCATCTATCTTTCTATATGCCACCGCTAGGCACTGGTTTCCGACCGCGTGATATGACGTAGAGTTCACGCGGGCAGAGCCTCGGACGAAGAGCTAGTTAATAATATTCCTAAGATTAGTAAAATGCATATTTTAATACAGTTTGCTTATTTATATAAAGTATTTGCTCAAATAAGTAAATTAAAAAATCCTACATCTATGTCATGGCTAATGCTTAGAATGTCACTAAGCTCTAATGTGTTCAACCATCCAAAATATAGGGATGCTAGCTGTGCCCACCCTTACGCCCGCCTGGGATGTCTGCCCCAATTCTCCCTATTTTGCTTCGTTAGGGATAAATTTAGATATAATACTATCGCCTTTGTCCTTCCCTAGGGCGCAAGCTTTATCCGTACAAAATCTGTCGCATTTGTGGATAATACCAGAATGGACAATATTCATACTACGTAATACATGTTATATGTTGGTATATTCTTTATTCAAGTGAGTAAGTATAGCCCCAACTGAACTGTGTTGTATACTTTTTGAAAGTATTCAAGTAAAATGCACAAAAACCTTGATTGAATACAAATTTGATATTTAAAATAATTAATAATACAGCGCCAAATAAAGAACACCGTCATGAACTTGAATTAAGAATTACAATTCTAAAGTTGCGAGGACTCAACTTTTTATTGAGGACTAGACCTTATGCTGATATCGATCTGTTTGCGTTTAAGGTATCACCATAAACTTTACATGCTTCAGTATAACAGTTATAGGTACTAGGTTTAAACGTTACCGGATGGTAACATCAGGGTGCACCCAGTTGTTTACTAGCTTTCACGTGAAACCTATATTCCCTGCTCCAACAATGTTAGTTTGAAGTTGTTCCCGGAACACTAAATAATGTAATAGGAAATTACGGGACCGGGTCGGTTGGGCCATAGAGGGCGTATTACAAATTCCATCATTCATCATTTGGGACTCCTTTGTAGTACAAAATGGAATGTTTAATGGAATGGAGCTACCTATGTTTACCAGTTTGGACAGAATTCCTTGTTTTTTGCCACAGCTTTATGTAGTTCCTTGGGGTGGTGTTTCAGGTAACCTAGTTATTACGTTTGAAGCAATTACCATATTCTCCTTCTTACTGCGTAATTCTCTTTCCAGAATAATTTGGTGTCAGAGTTTTTCGAGCCGCCATTACAGACCTGTGAGGTCACGTGTTTTTAAGACTTCCATGTTGCGACATAAGATGGGACAAAAGTTAGTACGAGTAAGTAAGTATGCAGTAAACAACGTGCAACATGTGTTTAAGGCTTGGGAGAGTAAGCTAGATGCCTTAGGTGTTTTTTGTGACCTTTCAAAGGCCTTCGATTGTGTAGACCATGAAATATTACTTAAAAAACTTAAACATTATGGTGCATCGAATGATTCCTTGGATCTAATAAGTTCTTACCTTAAAGGCAGAATACAAAAGGTTTGCATAAATGGAGCTGAGTCTTCAGGGTCGGCCCTTATTATGGGTGTCCCACAGGGATCAGTATTAGGACCCCTGCTATTTTTAGTTTATATAAATGACCTTCCCTGTTACTTACATAATCTTTGTGAGATGGTATTGTTTGCAGATGATACATCCATGATTTTTAAAACCAAGAGGGGCAAATCTTCATTTGACGATGTTAACAATACCCTCTCTAAATTATTGCATTGGTTTACAACAAATAATCTCTTACTGAATGCAAATAAAACAAAATGTGTTAAATTTACGATGCCAAACGTAAGGTTAGCTGCCCCTAATATAATTGTTAAAGATGAACCACTAAACTCTGTAGATTTTAATACCTTTTTGGGTATAACTGTAGACTCTCATTTGCAATGGGGTGCTCATATTAGGGGGCTGTCTGGAAGACTTAGTTCTGCTGCTTATGCTGTGAGAAAGATAAGGCAGTTGACTGATGTTGGAACGGCAAGATTAGTATATTTTAGCTACTTTCATAGCATAATGTCATACGGAATTCTGTTGTGGGGCTCAGCGGCAGATATTGAGTCAATTTTTATATTGCAAAAACGTGCTGTACGGGCTATTTACGGCTTTCGACCCCGAGACTCGCTGAAAGAGCTCTTCAAAGAGATTAATATACTTACAGTGTCTTCTCAATATATTCTCGAGAATATTATTTACGTTCGTAAGAACATACATTTATTTCTTAAGAGAAGTAACATACACAATTTTAATACTAGAAATAAAGATAAACTCGCCGTTCCAGGCTTCAGACTGCGAAAAGTAGGAAAATCGTTTATGGGAAATTGTATCCGTATTTTCAACAAATTACCAAAGGATATTGCTGAACTCCCTGTACATAAACTTAAATCGTATGTTAAAGTTATTTTAATGAAAAAGGGCTATTACACTGTTAATGATTATTTAAATGATAGAAATGTATGGCATTAAGTTGTCCCAGCTCGTACTTGCTTAAACCTTGTAAAAATGACCTTACCTTGTAAAAATTTATTTAAAAAGAGGCTGACAATAGTGACCGAGTTTCTTGCGCTGCTTCTTCTCGGCACTAGCCCAGACTTGTCCCGAAGCAGTGGTAGGTTTAAATATTGGGACGTGTAAAAGCGCCTTCTGGGGCCTATTTGCAGAAATAAAACTGATTTTAACTGATTTTGATTTTTAACTGTACATAAATAATGAGAGTTATTTTGTCTACCATATATTATTCAAAGTAATAAGCATGTCATGTATTCTTGTTTTTCTTTATTCGAAGCCAAAAGCAGGCTCTATCATTGATCTCCTGTTTATTTTAGGACTTGTATATCCTTGCTAGGATACTACCCGGTAAAATGGTAAGATGTTTATACGTAACCAGTAAAAGAGTTTTCCTTCAATAATTTATTGTCGGATTATTTTTATTGTCTTAAAGTTTTTTCCTTGCACATTAATATTACAATGTAGAACATAATTACCAGTTTTTTTACGCAGATTTCATAATTAACACGTTCACAGCGCATTGTGAAGGTAAAAAATACTATTTAGCTGTGAAGGTGTCGATCGAAAGATAACAAAAGGTCGTTTGTAAATGTCAATTAGAGCACTTCGTAACTTTCCCCGGTGCTATGTAAACGAACGTAGACATGTGACGATTGGATCGAAACGAAAAATCGAATATCATAATCGGTCAATGAACTATGATGAACAAGAACGCTTTAAAAAAGATATATTATTCTTCCATTACAAGGCATTCACTTGCAATTTATAGCTAACTAGCGGTCTCCCGCGACTTCGTCCGCGTAAATTTTGGATTTCCCACTAAATACAACAGGTTTATACAGTTCGAAACATCTTGGCATCAATTTCAATTATAATACACAGATTATATTATAGACAACCCTATATTTCAGGTTTACCAATTTAGCTATTTGGGAAAAATCGAGTTTTACCGCGAGTTAAAAAGGTACAGCGCCATCTATGGCCGATAAACCGAACCAGAGTCACTCAGAGCAGTAGAATCAACTGATGATTTTGATAAATATTAAACTCATGATATCTTTTGAATAGTATGTCCGATTTGAATAATTCAAAAAGTTATTTACAGGTATTGGTATAACCTTGAATATGAAGTTTATTTGGATAAGGATAAATACCAAGGTACGAATAATGTAACCTACTTTGTACCGTCCTTAATCTTACATAAAAAAAGAGTTATAGTGGCGTATCTGTTATAGTTAGACATATAGTATTGCGGACTTTATTGTAGATAATGATGTCCTCTACAAAACTGTAGTACGTTATTTTGCTCTATTGTCAATAGTTTTCGCAGCGTTCGCAATTTAATGATTTTCCTTTCACACCTACGGTTACATAATCGAAGTTTTCATACGCATCCCTTACTTTTTTGATAATGTAATATAGCCTATGTCCATCGCAGATAAAGCAGGATTCTTATGGTGAAAGAATTTTTCAAATCGGTCCAGTAGTTTCGGAGCCTATTCGATGCAAATAAACAGACAAACAATCAAATCTTTCCTCTTTATAATATTAGTATAGATGTAGACAACGAATTAATTTAACTAACTGAATTAAAAGTCACTCGAATTACACTCGTTTTATATCGTTTTAATTTTAATAAATAATCGAGTTGCTAGTTTAAGTTATTTTAAATAATAAATGTGTTTGTTTAATACACACTGACCTTAGTTTATGTAGAGGCAATTTGGTGTCAATAGATTTTGCTTGAAAGAGTAATTAAAGAAACCCATTCATAAATGTTTAAAAAATATTTATCAAACAATTCATATGCTAGTGTAAATTAAAAGAGCTTCGGAAAATCGTTCTTTCTGGATACTTATGATCCGATAATAAACAGATCTAGCACATCACTAAGCGCTAACTGCTTGTTTTGTTCTTTTTGTTTTGGAGTAACTTAAACGTGCCAATATCGTGGGAAAATGTACCCGTTTCTGTTTTCAAGTGAGGGAAAAAATATTATTATGTATGCAAATGTTAACAAAATTAAAAGCTAATTATTCCCAGGGCGTTTCTAATAAGGAAAATGTTGAGTGATTTATTGATTGTTACGCCATAGGTACGCCATTGCGACAAAATACCTGCAAGCTAGCTTTGTTCTTAGAGTTTAATTAAGCACAAATTATATTTTCTAATTAGGATCGGTATTCTCATTCTCTTATTCATGAAGCTTACACGAATAATATTTATACCATCCTATTTTAATAAGTTCCAATAATTTTTCCTAGACTCTTGGAACCAGTTCTCTAAATATCTCGAGTACTTAACATAAAAATATTGATGTCAGTATAATCATGTGTCTAGCAAAATTTGACACATGAATCTATTATATTCTTCAAAACGAACAAACGACTTTTACTTGACGCAAATTACAAATATTACTATGACTGGCGGTCAATCTGTTAACAACTAAATTGTCTTTTATATCTTTAGAAGCTCGTTCACGTCAGCTCAATTTGACAGAGCTGAGTCACGCAGCCCAAATTGCCTATTGAAGTGTGAGGTACCGACAGAAAGCTGACAATACAAGTATTATTACAATTTGGACAACAACTCATACATGGTGACGTAGCATTATTTAATTATTATTTAAATTTTGTATCGTATTAAATTAATTGTAGTCCGGAATTATCTATGCTTAAGACCATTTTTAATGTGAGTTCGATTCAGTCAATATGAATTTGATTTAAGAATAATGAAGACAAAAGAGTAAAAATTGTACTTCCCTTATGTATTTTTATTGAGTAAACAACCAATTTTTCATATTAAGTTTGTCTCTGATATAAGATTGCAAGCCAGTGAGCATGTAGATTTGTGTTACAGCAAAAAACTATCTTATTTCATAAAGTCTGCTCATGATCTAACACGTAGCTATTCACTGAGTGGCTTTTTAAATCACGTTCTTATTTTTCCTCGGCATTTCAGGTTTATGTGTGTTATATTCTATTTAATAAGTAGTTCACACTGCTTAGTAAGCTGACGGCTGAATATTTGCTAATTTCCGTATGAGAATTTACTCTAAACAATTTATTCGGTATTTTCAATTTACACCAGCTATTTATTTGCTAAATATACAGTCTCAAAAGCATATTAGCAACTATTTTTTCTTGCTCAATTTGGCAAGTTTTTTTGTTGATCAACGGTAAAAAAAAGTAAAGTAAAAGTAACAGTCTATAATCATCCCACTGCAGGGAAAAGGCCTCCATCATTGAATTCAAGTTACCACAGCAATGATGGGTGTACTGGCATAATCACCACGCTTGCCAAATGCGGGTTGGTGATCACAAACCCGAACAACGTTCGAAAATTCGAATCTTTTTGTTGCCCGACCCGGGATTCGAACCTGGGACCCCGAGATCTAGGCCCGGTATTTAAACCACTAGACCAACGGTAATCAGGGTAATCTAAATAACATACCCACTTATTTTGTGAAGACATTAATTTACAAAACATTAACAGTCTGGATAAGCTACTAAGTACCGAAAGATAGGTCATGTATACATACGTTTTGTGATAGGTACGGTAAATGACACGCGTCGTTAAGACCGGCTTAATCTTCGACCTTGCCCGGGTGCGTCAAATCGACGATCCTATTCAAGGTTAGTCGTTTGTTTTGCTACGTCCGGACCTGAACAGGTTTGTTGGTTAATCTCGACTGAAGACAGTGAAAGTGTTTTAGCTGATATTTAGCTTGTAGTAATTATGCTAAATGGATCAATCTGACGTTTATAAGTAAGAGATACGGAAAACGCAAGCGTCTAGTATTTTAATACCTATTTGGGATCTGATTTAAGATTTTATTATATGAAATGATTTCGTTGCTACAGGGTTTACCACATAAGATGCCCTGTATTGAGCCCGATAAACAGCTTTTATCAAGCAGTTTTAAGTCAAAGTATCGCATATAATAATGGCGGTTCATTAATTTTATTTGGCAGCAGGCACATAGTCCTGCTTGTCCTGGAAAAAGAAAAAGTATGTAACTTATTAAGTCTTCAACTGAGATCGTGTGGTGCCTGCACATAAAAATAATACAACCATCCCTTCTCTTCGGCTGTGGTCTAATATACTGGTGATGATAAAATACAATGTGCTTCAGTTTTGTCATGAACAATTGCTTATAATAATAAAAACCTAAAGGCCTGGTACTTCGGCATTAAATTTTATAGATCGATATATATCCACCGAACGCCTATTACGGAGCGCCTATGCGCTCCGTAAGCGTTAGCACGCGATACTATGGTTTGCTGACGAACCGCCGCGCTCACGGATTTTTTAGTTATTTAAACATAGTAATTAAGTATATCATTTAATAAAATCAAACTCAGCGACTTTGTCTATAAATATACAGGATGAAATTTTAACCACTTTCCTAAATTATTGTAGGCGTTCAGTACCGTAATAAGAGCCTATTTATGAAGTAAAAAATGTAAATCAAGTTTTCACCCGAAAATATTTTTCGCAATATAGTTTTCAATTTTTACGGTCCTAGGCCTGTTAAGGTATAAAGGGAAAATCAAAAACTTATGATTAGTATCGTAATGAATGAATGAGATGCACATCGCGTAAAAAAGTGTTGCTATACGGCCGTATCAAAAATTTTAGATTTTAGGCGGACATTTTCTAAGTGCTTATCTTGACATTTTTGTACTGGGCTATACCAAAAGTTATATTAAAATTTGGAAGGTGGTTAAAATTTCACCTGTATAGTAGCTTTAAATTTGCATAAAAATGTTACATCAAATGTCAATGAAAAAACATTACAAACAGGTTTGTAATTTTTTTCTATCGAGCGAAGTCAATCAAATCATGTAAGTAACCGATAACGAATGTGACTAGACTAGATTCTTAAGAAATACATATATTTTTTTTAGACTTTAAAACGCTGTTTTTTAAGTCTCAGATGGGTCTTAAAAACTCAAAAACGCTGCCTCTAAGGACTACCAAGCCTTAACATTATTTTATAACGAACCACCAACTTCAATAAAGTCAATTAACTCAACAGAAGTCTGTTTTCACTCTCCATTTAAATCCGGCTTGTATTTTTCATCACAGCATGACAGCTTCGACGTAAGCCGATTGGGGCTTATCTCGGCTTAATATTGTATTGGCAGATCAAAGCATTCCACTCCAATTAGCTTGACTGACAACAAACGCATTCTTATTGGCGGGATAGTGCGACGAAGTGACTGTGTAGCAGGGAGAGATCAAAAAATATTTCCGTCAATCCGTTGTAAATGATGAATGGGGAACTGGTAGTAGCGTGTTCCAAAGTCAATAAAGCTGGCCTGTCCAGCAGTTTGCCTGTCTGGATATTCTGTGAACTTTATTATCATTTAGACCGTCTTTCTGTCAAAACTTAGTCATAGTTTGCTTAGGCCTTAGTCTGATGGAATACCGATAGAGTGATTTCCTACTAAAAGTATTCTACAAATTGCCAATAAGATTAGGAAAAAAAACACTTTCAAAACATTAAGTTATTTGTCACCACTAATAGAACGCTAGTTAATCCCTTAATATCAGGTTTCAGATGATTTATTTTTTACTACGTCTACGACTTCGTTCGCGCAAGGTTCACAATTTTTTGCAGATAAATTCCGTGACAAATTTTATCCAGATCCGTAAAGCAGTTTGCGTGATTGAATAATAAACATACTTATGTATCCATCCAAACTTTCCCAGTTTTCATATTAGTAAGATAAGATTAGTATGATAACTTTAATTAAAAACAAATAACGCTTACTAGTTCTCATCGTATATCATTTAATACCATTTAATATCAATATTAACACGTAAACTCAATGTAATTGCATATTATATTATAGCTTATAACTGGCTTATCTACTTCGCAATTGCGACAGTACTCTGTTATTTTTTGTCGTTTCAAGTTCATTTTTGTTTTGCTTTCTACCGCCCCGGGGTACGCAAGCGAAATCGGATATCTCAACATGAACGAGCTTTTTAGTTCACCGCTGATTGAGTGGAACTTTATTAAAAAACTTTGCAACAAAAAAATTTGGCGGCAGAAAACTTGAAGTAAATGAGTGACTGATTTTATTTAAATCGACGCAATACGTTTGTAAGATTACGATTCAAAATCTGTGTATTATGTTTTCTTGCTTCTTGTCGCTTTTTTTGTTCTATTTTTCTATCCTAAATAAAAACATTGTTTGATAAAAAACCAATAATAATATGATTTTTAACGATTATGTTGGTTTCAAAGCAAAACACCTTTAATACGGATGAAAAAACATAGAAAAACAGTTTTTGTAACATAACGAAGGCACAATCTTACGCAGAAAGCTTTCTTTTTCTAACACCTACATGCTATTTATCACTAACTCTCATACAAATAATAGTTAAGACCTATTTTTAGTTAACTTTCTATAAATGGGTGATTATATTGCTTATAATCAACAACATTCACATTGAGAATAATATCAAATGCTTAAAAAAAAATCTTTATTCTAAGCAGATCAGTTGCAACGGTTTTTATGTGAAATTGAGTTTAATTTCCAACTATTTTTTGTAAGCAGTTGCTTCACCTCAAAAAGAAAGTAATTATTAAAACACCTACCTCATATATTAAGTAGGTACTGAACAATGGAAAACCCTACAAAAATACGAAAGCGCAAACATGTAACAAGTTACGTAATTACTTCCTTAATTAAATTCCCCTCGCTCAAATTCCTTAAACCAAAAGTACCATGGCATCATTAATTTAACAGCGGCACAGAATCGGCTTTTTATACATGTAAATAGCGTTCTTCGCCTATAAACATAATCTATTAACACCGATATTGTGGCTGGCTAGTCGTCTGCCTGACCCTGACTTTCTCCAAGTTCCGTTCGACTTGTAAATCCAAAACCTGAACGTTGGGATTCTTGAACTTTGCCATTCCTTACTAGATTTAAGCATTTTCAGATACGACAATTCTGTGTAAGAACGCATGATTTGTAGTTACGATTTTACGACAATGTTTCTCTTTGACTTTATTGAGGCATTATCTCGGGAAAACGATTCCTGACATCTACTTACTAATCAAGACTTTTTTTTTAGCTTAAACATTGTTACCTACCAGGATCAAAAAATGATTGAATATCTAGAGTATTCTAGAGGAATGAACAGATTTATGATGAAAGTTAATTTTATTCTTATGAAATGGAAAAATGATTGAATCAACTAAATCTTTACAAACCCTTATTTGATTGATAGTATATCGAGGAAGTGTCGTTTGGTACCATTTATGCCAGAAGAAGACAGGCAGCAGCGTCTTCTCACCTCAATAAGCCCAATTGCTATCACCATTCTGACTGATGAGCGTGGCAAAATCCTTTTTTTGATATGGCCTACATCAGCACTGGACTAATGGCGATATCATTTGTTAAATATTGTTGATCATATTAAAAAATAGTAAATGATCTCGAGGTTTGTTAAGTAACATAATCGAGTAAACTTTAGACATGGAGTCCATCAAACCCAGAAACACTAACCTATCCAACAAAACTGAGACATGTAGTCAAACTACTTTCCATTTTACAGCATCAAAAACACAGAACAAAGGGTTCCCATCGCCGAAGATATTAATTACCATACAAATCATTCCCACGGTAAGGAAGTGGTATTACTAATGACATGTAGATGAAAGTTGAACTTCATGAATCGATTTAACCAAACGCTTACAATGCATGCTAAGTGGAGTCGGAAAATGTGTTAAATAAGGTAAAAACTTGAGAAAATTTTGATGGAAATTGGCTTTTGTTCTCGATGAAAAATGACACGTTTGTGACTAATTTTATTCATTCCCCCGGGGACTAAGAGGGCCTTTGAATTTGCTGCTCACTAAATCTTTTTTACAATTTATCTCATTGTATTTTTTACTAGAGTGAGTTCGTTTTTGGTGTTGATGTTGTAGACAGCATTTCTACCAATTTTTTAAGCGGAAGGTTGCGAAGTAAAAAGCAAAGGATGCCGTCAATTTAAACCTTACAATGAGCAAAAAAAATGTTTTGACAAGCACAAGTATTTGTCGCATATGTGCTAATTATCGTTATGGTCAATAACATGTCAGATGTTATGGCGGTAGAGAAACACATACTTGACAAAAAAATGAAATTTTACACGATAGATAAATTGTATCTAGGGAAAAACTATTCTAACCTTTAGTAAATAAAGTAAATTTTCAGAATGGCCTATTTTTGAGTAATTCAAATATTTTCTTAGTAATCTAACACCTGCATAAAAAACATTAGTTTTAAAAGTAAAATTGATGTGATCTTTAAAATACTTTTTTACCATTACAAAATCTTTTTTACCATTATAATGAGCTGCCCATATTTAAAATGGTCTTATTATGACTAATAAGAGAACCTAACTATTGTTTTTATTATTAATCAGGTGAATAAGATTTATTGGTACTGATAAGGCAATTGGTCGTTTGTGAGACGATATCTTAAGATTAAAACTTCAATGACCCCAATAAGACGGCTTATGTAAGCTATAAACTAGTCGTTAAATGAATCGAGATGTATACCTACTTCCGTTTATTTTTTTAAAATCATGCCACTATGTATTGTAAGCTAAAGTGTAGGATTTCGATTTACCTATCGTATTAGCATGTCGTCCCTTCTTTTTCTATGGGTGTGAGATGCATTCTTCTTCCATTTATTTTTATAAATTCATGTTACTATGTATTTTATACTAAAGTACAGGGTTTTAATTTACCTATCCTATTTATTAACATGTCGTCCTTTCTTTTCCTATGGGTGTCGTAGTTAGAGGCGACTAAAGGAGTACCGCCCGAAGAAGACGAAGATGGCCAAACGGCGATCGCCATTCCACAAAGGGCCTTATTCAGCTATTTCAATCGCAGTTCGATCGTGATTGAATTGGACGATTTTGACATTTAACCCATACTAGAACTGTCAAAAACCTGCAATTCAGCTACGATTGTGATACGATTTGGTTACGCGAATTAGGGGCCTGTCTATTATGGCGATTATGACAAAGTCTATGTTTCGCAGTGGACTGACATTGGTTGGTGATTATAAATGATGATCATGGCATACATGGGCTTATCGTGGGATAGATTGAGATAATATTACTATGATTGTAGGAGTCTTAAGTTTTTGTTTTACTACTTCGTAATCGTAACTAATATCCATGGCCATATCCACTTGCTTGAATCTTTAAAAAAAAGCAAGATTATATTACAAAAAAAAAAAATTAAGTTGCAGCTCTCTAGAACTTAGAGTCTCTATTATTAACTGCACACAGACAGACGGATAAAACTATATATAACGGATAACACTAAAACAGTGTTATACTTAGGCATATCAAACAAAAGATTTTAATCGTTCATCTCCATTTCAATGTCATGATTTTATTTCAGTTAGCAAATCTTAATCTAAACTCGACGTGCGACCATTAATCACGGATTGATAAGTGATCAGCCGATGAGTTCAATAAACAATTTTTCCCCATCAATCTTTCGCTAATTGGAGAGAGCTGAACAAAAAATGATGGTCCTGATTACCTGATTCATATTGAGCGGAGATGAGTTTCACCCATTAACAACGATTAGACGATTACGCGAATGCCGACGATACCATTTCCTGTTTACTGCCCGGGAACTTAGGTAGGGTTGCCAGTAATTAAAAAGGATAATAAAATATATATATTTATTTTGTACGGACGAGAAGTAACCGGTAAACATTAATAGGCATTCTCATGAAATATACGGGAATGGTAATTAAATTTATTGTAATTTGATGTCATTGTTGCGTATTGTATAATAATAAGCTAGATTATATTTTATGATGAGTTATCTAAGAGTTGCAAACGTAAGCCTTTGTGCACGTTTGCGTTTGAATTTGGACTTCACTTGAAAAAAAGAAACTCATAGTTTGTGTAATGGGGCGGCAGTCTGTCTTCTAAGCAAGGTTTAAATTATCGGTCGATCGATCTAGAACAGTGTTTCCCAAACTTCGTTCTGCCATGGCCCGGTAATTTTCACATTGCCCCTTTGTGACCCACTTAATACCTTAATGACCAAACTGGTTCCATTAGGTAAAATAATACATATTTATTTATAGTAAAAATAATTTTATTAATACTAATACTACTATTTAGTCACAAAATTTTATTGCGAACCTTCGCACGCTGCCTATGTTTTACTAAATTCAAGTTCCCAGGTATTGACGATAGTTTAAGAAGAATATTTAACATGCGTCTATTGATAGTACCTACGTATTATTTCATAAACAAGGCGTGAATGTTGCGACCCGGCATATAGGAAACGCTGATCTTGAAAACTATATTTTTTTTGAGATTAAATCGGGAAAGACAAATTATGTGGTATAGTCGTGCTTTGGAACCGCTTTAAGCCGTGGGCCCGTCTTCTGTCGCAAGAGCAAGATGGGAGCCGAAAAAACAATTCACGTCGGAGACCTATGATTAGATTATTAGGATAACCTTGAAGAATAAATACACGATTCAAAGTAGAATCATGTTCTTCTATTCTTTGATTTTAATGAGAAGACCATAACTAACCACTTTATTACTTATGAATAGTTACTTCTCCTTAATATCGGAAATAAATTTAAGTGTTAATGTTTTGCAAAAGTTATTAGGCTACTTAATATTCATGGCAGTCTTTTTTTTTTCAAGTATATCGAGGCAACCTACACAACGAATCAAAAAATTATATGTCACTTGAAGTGACAACCCTAACTCTTCCACCGTTTCAAGAGAGTTTGTAGTTGACAAATGTATGACGTTATTGTAAAGCTTATCACTATCCCGACAGACATCCTGTCTCAACTCTGCAGTCACAAAATACACAAGTCCCGCCTTGTGTTTTGAATTAAGCGGAGTAAATTTAATGGAGAATATTATTACCGTGTTTGACTTTATTAATTGTTATACAGATATGACTGCCTAAATCTAGGACTGTAAAGAATATTAAAGTTTTACTATTTTAAAGAAATATGCTTCGATGGTCATCTAATGTGGGTTTAGAAAAAAGTTCCATATACAACGTCTTCCTTTTGATATCCCATCTCTAGGGTTACCACATGGCATTAAGTCCACCTTTTGAACGTTTTTTATATTTGTGCAATAAAGTCTAAATAAATAAAATAATAAAAATATTAAACAGACCATGGTAAAGAATTATTTTTCAAATATTTTTCTTTTTTTAATTTTTTCATACAAAATAATTCTAAAAAGTCACGACTGTTTATGTAAAACACCCTTACCTTGTTATGAATGAACATTTGAATGAAAACGATTTACTCGTACCTACTCGTACTTATCAATGAAACACCCACACACGTCAATGTTTTTTACAGGTTACGCTCTCCCGCTACTTTACTAAGTACTACACTTTAGTGTAAAAGTCTCGCAAAACTAAGGATTCGCCATACTTGTTACATTTTTTTAACAAATTTAACTTAATTTGATGTTATATTCGAAACTATTGATTGTTTAAACCTTAGAGTTACGGGATATCAAAAGGAACACGTTGTATTCAATCAAAAATACAGATTTGTTCATCAATTATAAATATTCAGTTAATCCGTTCCTGCTAAATACCACTAACAAACCATAAAATCTCATGGTTTAGTGTAATGGAGCTTAAAATAGTTGCTTGTTTGACCATGTAATTCTGATTGAAATGGTCAGCTCTAGTGCAAATCAAAACCGAATTTTATTATTTTCCACAATGAATCTTCCGCGAAACATAATATTGAGATTCGATTTACGCAGACATGATTTATGTTCACTAAGACATATACGTGTGTTGTATTTATTCTATAGTTTAAAGTGCATTCCAGTCTTCACAATTTTTAATCTCTTAAGTCCTTTCGTCCTTGTAAAAGTACAGTAGTTAGTAAAAGTAGTTCAGGTGTGACTATTGAACTATATAGCAATAGTATAACCATAGTACATACATCCAGCAGTTTAAAAATTCCCAGTTAAAGGGTCCCGTTTTCACCATTTGGGTACGGAACCCTAAATAACACATTCCAAAAATATTATAATAACGACACGCGTATTCCAGCCAAACTAGAAAAACTTTTAATGATTGTGAAGCGATAATACGTAGCCACCCGTAACGAGCGTTGTTTGAAATTTGTTTTGACATCGTCTTAACAGGTAATTCATAACAAAAGTATTAGGTAGATAGTAAAAATGTACAAAATTATTTTGTATTTATTTGGGTGTATTGTGTTTAGGTTTATGTAACGATTGGTGTATATTTTAAGTTCGCATTTTTGTAGAGGAGGGTAGACACGTTCCCCTTTCTACATTTATTCTGTTCTGCAACTGCTCAGAAGAAATCGCTTTTAGTGACAGGATCATCCTAATTGTACAGACAACAGCACGTCAACCTACCACAAAACGTCAAATTTTATCAATTGATATTGATCTCTATCTGTTGGACTTAAAGTTGAAAATCAATTCAATGACCTTTAACTTTTCAGGTAGGTTGACCTGCCGTTGTCTGTAGTCTGTACTTGCTTTGTAGTGAGCAATAAAGAGTAATTTATTTTTCTATCTATTTATTAATGAATACGTTACATGCAGCATAACTTGAATAAGTGTATATTAATGAACAGTAATAACATAAATACATAACAATTAAAAAAAGGCAGTGTCAAGTCATTTCATTTTAAGTAAAAGACTTACTGGACTAATCTAGAGCATGATTTTTAAATACGTGCCAAAGGCCTTACACCGCATCACAATGTCTGTTTATAGGACTCCATCTGTCGCTCTTATCTACTCATCCCAACGTCAAAGTTCTTTGTTGCACCATGTTGTCACAAGATGTTAGTTGACAATAAATTGTCTTAAAGATAGGATAGAGACATTTTGATCCATACATATTATGCGGGCATAGCGTTACATGAGACATCGCAGTGCCTCTGGCTGCAAAGTCAAGGTTCGATTGCGCAAATGTCAACGCCACCAATGCTATGGCTTGTTTACGTAATGTGCGTCAGATCGCGCAGACCTCAGGTAGTCAGAGGGTAAGGTAAGGAAAAAAAGAATTTTGACTATAGTTTTTATTTATGACCATGTAAAACTTTTTACTAGGTTCACCGATGACGATGTTAAAATTTTTGTTGGATAGTTTACTTTGACTTCATTAAGTGCATTTAAACCTTAATTTATTTTTATACAAAATTATATTATAATAACCTTTTTGGGTTGACAACCTTTAAAATTATCATCATCATCATCATCATCATCATATCAGCCGAACGACGCCCACTGCTGGGCATAGGCCTCCCCCAAGGATCTCCACAACGATTGGTCCTGTGCTGTCCGCATCCAGCGGCTTCCCGCGACCTTGACCAGATCGTCGGTCCACCTTGTAGGGGGCCTGCCCACGGAACGTCGTCCGGCACGCGGTCGCCATTCAAGAACCTTTCCGCCCCAACAGCCATCGGTTCTCCGCGCTATGTGTCCCGCCCACTGCCACTTCAACGATGCAATCCTTCGAGTGATGTCGGTTGTTTTAGTTCTCCTGCGGATCTTATCATTTCTGATTCGATCGAGTAGGGAAATACCAAGCATCGCTCTCTCCATTGCTCGCTGGGTGATCTTGAGCCTTCTTATGAGACCTATAGTAAACGACCACGTCTCACTCCCATAGGTCATTACTGGCAACACACACTGGTCAAAGATATATAAAATTTAAACCTTTAAAACTTTTTTTACACTTAAAAATGTTTAATTTAGTAGAACACTATGTGCTTAAAAAAAGGGTTGATAGACTACAAAAAAAAAAAACAATCCCAAACAAAAGATCAACGACGATTTTAAAATGCTACGACTCAAAGTTTGTAGCTTGTAGCTACTACGGGATTTTGACGGTTTCTTTTAAAACATTATGAACGGGAAAATGAAATGCAAATATACAAATGCAGAAATTGATGAGCATTTAATATATTGTTAGTTAGAATACACACATATTCCAATATTTTTCCGTGGAGAAATCAACATTTAGTTTTGTCTGCCTCAAAAGGTGCGTAATAGCTTTTACAACGTTATAATTGAGCGAGCCTCTATAAGTAAGCTTTGCGTCTAAATATGAAGTGAAAGTAAATGCTCATAAAAAGCGAGCTATGTTATTCGCGTGGCGATTTAAAAAACAACCGCACAATAATATGCAAATGTACTGGATAACTGTTAAGATGTACCTACAAGCTCAATTAGTGTTCCGTAACGTAAATCTATTAATTTATTTCATTCAGCTTCCTTCGTTGAATTTATAAAAATTGATAAAAAGTTTAAATACTTCTATAGTACATGATCAACTCTTGTTATAAAGTTTGTAGTAAAGGTCAAAAATCCTCAGAAGTCATATAGTGGCTGTACAGCCTTGTAAGATATAACTTCTCACTATTATCTACTCTGGAAAGTACTTAAGCGCTTTGAAATACAATATGAAGTAGGGTATTAATAAAACAGTAAGTATGAATGTATTCTTGAACTCAAACTAACTTTTGTTAAAAAAACTGTCGTCTTCTCTTGCTCGAACGAAACCAATGAAGGATGAAAAACCACAAGCACAAGGTATAGTCTTAACATTATTTAAACAAACCAATAAAAAGTACTGAGTGCTTTTTTATGGTTTGAATACAATTGCTTAGCAAAAAACAGTTTTCTTTTGGATACATTAACGTATCACATTGTAGAACCAAATTATACGAAATCCAATAAATCGTAAGTGTTTTCAATATCATGTACCTAGGTACCTTGATTTTGTTTGAATTGAAATCTGTGCGACACAGTAAGGCTTAACGTAAAATAATATTTTGAAAATATTAAACAAACATGTAAAGCAAAATTAAATGTCACAAATAGCCACGTAAAATCCGTTTTCAGTCGATTGCGGAACACCAAAACGATCGTATCGTCTAAACACCTGTCAAGACGCGTGCGCATGTCCCGCCAGGGCGCGCCGCCCCACTTGTGCGCTGAGGCTGCGTACGATTCCTGACACACATTCTGAGTTCGTGATGTATCGCTTTTCGAAATGAAAAAGTGAAATTTTGTTTAATCGTTTCTTCAGTAAACGTTTTTGCGGCGCTGTTTGTGTAAACAATTGAATATTATATCCCACCGTTAAGATATTAACGCTCATAATAATCAAAAGCTTTTCTGTTTTAATCTGATACATTTTTAGTTTATTAATGAATGAAACAGGATTAGTTAATTTAGATAGGGATGTCATACAGTAAAATCAGTTTGAACTAACTAATCTTAATAAAATATGTATGAAAAGGTAATAATTAGAGTTTAATGATAATCATAATTATGATTGGGCAATTACCAGCCAAATTTGTTTGTAATTAGCATGTTACTTTCTACTTAATTAGAAAAAGTACATTGAGTTTTTCTTTATCATAATATGGATGTTGACAATCTTCAAAAGTCGTTAGAAAGGACAATGCACAATATTCATTCCAAAGCTTTAGCCGTTTATACACAAATGAACTAAAATTATCACTTAAATATCCTTATCATAATTACTCACCAGCTGATCTTCCAACTGGCATAAAAACAAAAGCCGACACCGCACCACCGTCCACTAAAGTCACAGTTCACACAAAAAGGGTCACAATGTTCTGCTGGAAAAAAATAAATTATAGTTCGTCCACACGTGCGCGAGAGTATCTAGGCAACACATACGCGATGCGCGCGCGTCGCCTGTAGAGTGACAAGTGGCAGGCAGCGCAGGTGGCAGCCTCCCTCAACAAGGTCGCGGTCCCCACCGTTTCACCCAGAGAAAGTCTGCCTACATACATACCGAATTTGAGCCGATTGAGCTTACCCGGTGCGATGATGAATGAGTGCGTAAGGTAAAGATTACACATAACTTTGTCGGTGTTATGTTCGATGGATCATTCTAATTGGATGGCGTGATAATAGAGTGGTTACTTGTGTTTTTGAACTTTCCTTATCTCATTTTTGGTTTGTGAAAAAGGGTTGCCGGAATCCTTTTTTGGTGGACATAAAATGTTTATTTCTTGGCCAAAACACAGGATGCCAGGACACAATTAAATAACGATAGGTACTGAAAAAAGGTTTTCGTCCCATTAAAACAACTGAGTCTCAATTGATATTGAACCAGGTACCAATCTATTCATTGGATTAAAAAATTGAAAAGGGGATGATGAAATTTGATTTCGTTGAGCTTTCACAAATGATACCGTGATTATCATAATAGCAAAATTTGATTAGTCCTTAGGGAATGAGAATAGGAATAACATTTGTAAATTAATTCGATAGAAGAAACATCCTCTTTGCAATTATATTCATAACGATCTGGAACAGTCCATTACTATATTCCTCATTTTTATAGGTCAACGATGTAATGCCAACCACTAGTAGTGGTTAAAAACTTTATGCTTCTTGGTTTCCTGAATTTACGCTGGCACAATCAACCCGTGACCACGAACGCTCGCATTAAAATATACCAAAATATAATGTATGACCCTAATAAAAGCAAGTTAAAAAAACCGTAAATGTATCTTTCATTTCACTTCATGCTTCATTTGTATCGCATTAATCCGTATTGTTAAACAGTAAATGAAGCCATCGTTGTCAACAATTGCTGTCACTGAGCCTCGATGTAAGCTTCTTATTCATTTTTTATTCTATCTCTACAATCATATCATCATGATGCGCCATTTTGGGTTACCGCCAAAGAATCCATTCAGATGTTTGTGACAAGTAATTATTTATTCGATTTTTATATCTCGACATAATCAGATATCTGATTGACATCCTTATGTTTGCTTACAGGCAATTCATTATAATAAAGATGTGCTTATGAAATGTCCAGAATGTTCATGCGAACAGTGTATATTTAGGTCGTTTCAGTTAAAATAAGTTTTCGTAATAAACGACTCGACAAACAATCACCCACAGCAATCACCGAATTGATTTAGGTTAGAAGTTAATTTTCATTTAGAATGATTTTAAGAATCCATAAAACGAATACTTGTGGTATGTAGATACCTTTTAACATATGTAAATACCTTACCTTTTGTTTCTGGTTCATCTCATTAAATACATTCTCTTATTATCATCATTTATCTTATAATTTCTTGTAATTTTATTTATTTACTAATTTTGACACTAATATTAAAATTTTCTTGTTATTTTGACAGACATCGTTACCGCTGGCAACCACCTTGTCAAATGATATATTATATATTTTTTAATTATGTAAATTTCATCTAAATTTCGGTTAGGAGATATTGTATTTTGGCCAATTTTATATTAAACTTACCTTCTTTATGTATTTTTTATAACTGATTATGTAAATATAGCTATAATTTTGAAATATTTAAAAATAAATTATGTTTCCATCAGTTTTGTTATAAATAGACGTTTTTGTGTCAAGGAACCATCTCTTCTTCTTGTTCTACTAAAATTATTATTCTCGAATTGGGAGACTCATCTTGGACACTCCTATTTATTGATTACTTCTGGACCCTGGTACGGTCACGTAGACCGCTGGGCCTTCTCCACCTAGTGCTGCTGGATCCTGGCGGTCACGTAAACCGCGGGGCCACCTCCATCACTCCGGCTTGATCAGGCAGATCGCCGGGCTACCTTTCCTCCGCTGTGCAGATCCTGGTGTGGTCGACCACAGGGCCATCTCTCCCCAATTCGACTCTCATCAAGCGCTATTCAATTTTAAGTTACGTATTTTTATTTCTTTAAAATAATAAGAAGTGCCATTAGCATAGTAAGCTTAGTGAAACAAGAGAAAATGGAAAAGAAAAACTAAGTTACGAATAATAGGGCAAAGTACTTATATAAAATATAGACAAGCAATTTTAGTTTATTGTAACGAAGTTCCTTACCGCGCGTTGCGATAGGGGGCTAGACGGAAAAAATTGTAACGACACTTTTTGAACGACACTTTTTGCTATAGTTGTAAGCCGTGCGGCGTGCGCGTGTTTCTCTGTCTGAGACAGAAAGAGAGAGAGAGGGAGGGAGATGGAGATGGAGATGGAGAGGGAGAGGGAGAGAAGGAGAGGTAGAGGTAGAGGAAGGGAGGGAGAGAGAGGTAAAGGGAGAGGTAGAGGTAGAGGGGGAGGGAGAGGGGGAGAGAGAGAGAATTAAAAATAAAATTCAAATAAAATAATATTTTATTACAATTTCTTCACTAAAAATGAACTTCGTTCTATAAGGGTGTCCCTGGACACCTCTCAAGTTTTTATTATTTAAATTTGTTGTGTGTTACCTTGAATTTGTTGAGAAAATTTTATTTGTTTCTATTCAAAGAGATGATAGATCGCCTCACAATCAGATAATGCCACCGGTATAGCCAGACCCATATCTATGTCAGTGTTCTCAGCTCTTTGCGGCATGTAAAGGGTTGTCTAGTTTAAAGATAAATTATTAGCCATCATTCAGAAATGTAAGAATACCTATGTGTAAACAAGGATTAGAAAATAGTCAATAACAAATTGTAATGTAACACATTTACAGATATTTTTCTCTTGGATTGAACTATACATAAAATTAATAATCACAAAACAGAATTTAAAATAGCTGTATTATCAAATTATTGAAAGGTAAATAATTGTCACCTTCCGAGTAAAAAATGGGCCCCCAAGTAGTATTAGCTCTGGGCCCGCTTAACTCACGGGTCCTGAAAAAAGATTTTTTCCATGTTTTATTAGGTAGTAAAAGATTAACAAAAACAATGTGTCATAAACTTTTTAAATTTTGAATTCACTTAAAACTCTAAGTAAGACTATGTTCATCTTCATTTAGTCTTTTGACAACCCTAGGGTAGAGGCAAATGTAATCTGCCATCATTAATCGCATCTATGGATGAGTACTGACTCCGACAGTAATAGGATTCTTGTTGCCACAAGCGGACAAATTGATTCCAACTTTCATGGTCACTATCACTAGAGTTATCCCGTGATCATGGCGCTTGCAACAGTGCCGAAATATCGGAAACTCATAATAAATAAGGTATATGGTATAAACCCCGAATTAAATAACTCTAGAAATTGATTCCAGCTGAAATATAACATTTAAATTGTATTTCTTTACGGTTCTGAAGTTATCAAAAAATGGTGTGATGTGAAATATATAGCCATTTTAAAACTGATGTGATTGGCAGATTTTAATTCTTGTAGGCCAGCTTTAGAAAGCGAATACAGGTTGTCTCATAAACTGCTTACAAGAATGCCTTAAACGCTATTGAATAGTTTTTAAAATTAAATACAATTTATTTAAGATACTGAATTATTAATTTCCACTTCAACAGTTATTGTTAGATATTTTATAGAAATTTCAAATTTCGATATTTTTATCACTCTGAGAATTGATATGTTTTTCAAAATATTATCAATTCAGAGTGATAAAAAAATAACGATAATCCAAAAGAACAGAATCCTTTTAAGAATTCAAATCAGTTTAATCCCTCGATCGTGAGTTATTCCAGACACAATTGAAATCTATTGTTATCGCGGCAGGCGCCTGCCTCCTGGGGGTTGAGGAATTAAAGTAAGTTATCCTTTTTTATTTTTGGAGGGACAGCCTGTATAATTCTAAAATGGCTAAAAGCAGTCAGCAGGATGAAGTGACCACCCGCTGCACTAAAGATTTACTACCGAATACAATCATCAATCACTACGAAAATCTTAAACGAAATGGCCTCTCAGCAATGTAAATACTTCTATGAGCTATGAAGAGTATGGGCTCCATTTGAAACGTAGCTGTCTCATTCGCTATTTGCAGAAAAAGTGACGAAATAGCGATGGAAAAAGATAAAAGCCTTGTTTCACTCAGTGAGAAACGAAGAGTGACTTTGCATGGAGTAATTGTATTGTTATGGTTCCGTAAAAGTATCGCGTACCTAGTGGCTGGCACATAAAAAAAATAATCTATAAATAATAAATAATCCATAAATAATCATCACGCTTGTGAAATGCTTGGGTTCGTGATCACACCAACCACCACCCGGGCAATGTTCAAAAATTCGAACCTCTTGTTGCCTGACCCGCGGATCGAACCTGAGACCCCGAGATGTTGGCCGGTATAAGTAGCACTAGCAACCTAGACCAAACGGGGCGTTCCATCGGAGCGATCATAGTTGTATATTTCTGTGTATTTTGAACTGTATTTTTTCTTATTTATATTGTAATATGTATACTCTATGTTTTGAAGTGACCGTTTTTATGGTACTGCACGCTATTTTCGTTTGAAAGTGGTTAATCGGAGTCCCCCACCGTACCAGGGCCCCAATTCCGCTAACTTACAAATGGCTCAATAGAATCGCAATTGCATCTCAATTGTATATTTTGACACATTTATTATGGTAGTAATGTCAAAATATACGATTGAGATGCAATTGCGATTCTATTGAGCCATTTGTAAGTTAGCGGAATTGGGGCCCTGCAAAATTGAGATGCGGGTTCGAGTCCCGCCTGAGACAAAATTTTTCAGGTTTATATACTGATATTAAAGCTATTTATTTTAAGCAACTTACGTCCTAAATTTCTATCGCAAATTTCTAAACTCAGGACCTTGTATAAGTCTAACAATAGTTATCTACTATGATTAATTTCGTCTAAACGTAACAGCAAAGATCAAAGATCTTGTCTTTCTTGCTGTAATATCGAGGGTATAAACGAACTGGACTCGCCAAAGAGCATAACAATATTATTGTTTGTCTTCGATTTGAAATTCAAATTCACGGCTTATAAAACTTAACGCCCAATTCTACTCACGGTACTTTGTCATTGTCTACATCGCTAACGGAAACGCTACATTATTAGCGTTAGAGGTAATGCTAGTTTTCGTGGCAAGAGGTAAATATTGGTCGAGAATTGCATAAATGTAGCAAATTCAATGGGTTTTTGGAATTTTTACGATCCTTTATTTAATTACAAAGTTTGATTCTATTGCTCGAAATATAGATCTCTCATGTATCTCGTGGGTTGTATCAAAAGATTATTAGATTTCTTTTTTATTTCTTTATTTTCCCAATTTCTGATCATTTGCATAAACAGTTTGATAATCTCCATGAAAAAAGCTTAACTATGACAAAAAAACACACAGTGTAAGGCACACTCAACACCAAAACCTTTATAGATAATTTTTAAGCTAATATGATCTCTATTGTAAAAGTATTAGTATTTTATACAATTCAAAAGTAAATACGAATGATAGGAGTAACATACTATAAAAATGTCTGAAAAAACAAAAAAAATAAGTATAATATCAGTACTTAAACTTGAACGGCCGGGCGCCCGGCATGCGAGGAGATGCGGCTTCGAGTCCCGCCTGAGACATAATTTTTGTTTAAATACTGCTATTATAATTGCAATTAAAAAGCTTAAATATCATATAAAGTATTTAAATTAAGTAGTTATATTTAACAATGGACTTTATGTCAGTTACAAAAAGGCACTAAAATGGTGGAATAATGCTAAAGTCTGCAGTGCTAGATGATACCGACTACAGAAACAGAGTAGAAACGTAATGAATATTTTTGTATGAAGTGCTGAAGCCCTTGCGAGTTTCCAGGCGCCACTTACAAGTGAATTCTATGCATAATTTATACGCCGGGCTTTCCTTTCCGGCTTACGTATGTTTAGAAAGAACAAAAACACAAAATGGGTGTGGCATATTTAGATTTGCGCTATTGGAATTGACATTGAATAAAAAATGCGACAGCAAATAAGCTAGCTCATGTTATTAAGTTCTCATCAATATTTGTCGGTTTTGCACTCACATTCGAATCAATGTTGTTCATAAATTTTACAAATAATGGTTGACAATACAAATAATTAAAATGAACATTACAAATAAAAATCAAATTAAAGAGACTAGTGCAATTTTAAAACAAATAATCGAATACCAGAGGTCGGTTGGTTGCATTGTGTTACATGCATAGAATAAAGTAGTTACCCCCCCCCCCCCTTATCGCCTTATACCTGTCGAAAGGGCGTCCTACCAAAATAAGACTAACTAAGCGTAAAACTAGTTCTTCAGACATAACAACTTACACTTGTTCTATAAGCTGTAACATACAATCATTGCGTAGGATTCGCAAAAGTGGTCGTTAAAATCGTTAATTTAGTAACTTTGCCTATGTTTTTACACATTGTCGGTATCACTTGAAACATTCAAAACGAAAGTTGAAGGTGAGATGGGCACGTTTCGTTTATTTATTTAAAGTGTCTCTATCCCACGCCGCATCCTCTCAAAATGTTTTGTCTTTTCACCGGATACTAAGTTACGTTTTTTGTTTGGCTTTTCGTTTTTCATGCATGAACGTGTACGTGCAGGTATTTGCGAAGAGTTCCGTTTAACAAATCTAGGTAATCAATATCAAATGCTTAACATAAAGACACAAGCTATCATAACGGGGGCTCGAAATGATTTACAGAATTACCCTTGAACGATATAATTGCACATAGAAATCACTGTTCATCGTTCATCGATACAAATATATATTTTTTACTTATCAAAACATTTTACTCACTCACTTCACTTATCAAAACTCTCCGCCGCCTTCCCCTCTCAACTCTATTTCTACTTTCTTCTACCTGAAGGTTGTTTGGAAGAGATCGCTTTCTAGCGATAAGACCGCCTAAATTGTACAATTCTTGGTTTATATCCTGTGTTACACTTAATTTGTTGGTGTGCAATAAATAATATCTATCTATCTATCTATTTTTTTACCGACAGCTCGGTTCGCCGAAAGAATGATATATCATTCTTTGTATAATTTCTATGTACAATTATATCGTTCAAGGGTAATTCTGTAAATCATTTGGGGCTCTAATTTAAAAAGCTGTTTAATTTTTACCGATTGGTAAATATTTCTTTCGTATGGCAATGGTACATAACTAAAAAGATTGATGAAGCTTAAAGCCTAGAAATACACACAAACAATACAATGTTGGTAGCTCAATGGTCACCCGATGAACTAAAGGTTATGGGTTTGAAAACAAACTAAGCAGTCAATATTCAAAGATTTTTGAAGTAGTAAAACAAAGGCCTATAATCATTCTACTGCAGGATAAAGTCCTCCACCATTTAATTCAAATTACCACAGCAATGACGCTACCCTTGATGAGATGAGATTAGCTACCGGATAAAAAAAACAATTAATTATTATAATAAATATTTAAGACATGCCTCACTGGGCCACACAGAGCTATCTAGTCCCAAATTAAGCTACTATTAAGTACCCTGTCGAATGGGGTACTAGACAACCGATAAACTTACTAATTTATGTACTTTTTTTTTTGTGAATACATACTTATAATACATAGAAAACACCCAGACCAGTACAAACAGACATGTTTATACACACAAATATTTGTACAGTGCGGGGATCGAACCCGCGACCCATGGCTCAGAAGCAGTGTTTACTACCGCTGATCCGAATGGTCGTCAAATTTATGAATATCGTTTTTATGAATACGAGTATTATGATATATAATCCAGATACAAGTAGAATCAATTGCAATTTTAATACCACGACTTTTGTAAGCAACTCCTATTTAAACATTCTAAAAACTGCAGTCAAATGTGGCACATAAAATCTAATTCACTGCATTGCTTTAGAGTTCATTAAATTTTCTCGCGAGGTCCGGCGTTTCAGCACATGAATAAATATTTACTCATGTGGTTTCAGCGTCTTGTGTGAACGGCTTAAGAGGAAACACTACGGGCGAGAGAATTGAAAAATAGGTATTTGTAAAATCTATTGTTGTCGCGCAGTGCCGAACGCCTCCACCGCAGAGCGTGATAGAGACAACTGCTTTTTTACCGAAAATACCTACTAAAAGCACACCAAATCAACGTTTCGTAGTCCACCAATTCCTTTTCCAAAACTAGACCGATTTAAATACTTTTTTTTATTAAAAATTTAAGAAAAGCTTTGGCCGTGACGTATATATAGCTTTTTTTCTAAAATTTTGCCAAATTTGTTTTCTAGATGTTTGAACACAGCGGAAAATCTGGCGAATTTTTTGATTTTTGAGGGCTCGTATCTCTTTTATTAATTAATTTATGAAAAAAATGAAAACATAGGAACATGCTAATAGTGGTCATAGATATTTTTAATAAAAAATATTGCTCTACTGGCGTTATCCAGGGAGGAAACAGGGGACTATGTTTGTATGGAAAAACGGCCCTTGTGTTTCCTCCTAACCGCCCTGCTGAGCTCCTCGTAAATCGTGCAACTAAGTTGCAGAAATGTTGTACTTCTTCAGTTTATCGATAGTTTTTATATCGACTTTTATTTTTATTTTTTATTTTATTTATTGGTTTACCAACAATTATACAGTTTTACTTTCTAGATACAGTTAATTAATAAACAAAGACTAACAGTACAATATATGCTTAGGTAAACACTGCATGCATTTTTTTTTAAATAAACGCTTAAACACATATAAAATATAAACATTTGAAAGCACTTGTAGCCACAAGTGCTTGCAAATCATCTCATACGTAATAATGCTTATAATCGTAATAGGTATGTTAATGTTTAAAATATCTCACCAAGGATAAGCTAAGTTTTATTCGTATTTTACTAAGAGATTGATCTAAGTTGGTCGAAATTAATAAATAAATTTTATTGAATTAAAAGAGTGAGAACAACACAAAACCAAAGTACTAAATTACAGTAAATTTTGTGTTGTAGTGACAAATTAATTTGTCATTGAATATACTTGCCTCCTAAATTTTGCGAGTGTGGTGCCAAATAAATCAGTTTGAGTGCTGTACTTGTTGTAAATTTTACAAATTCTAGGAATTGGAGAGTTGGAACCTGATACAGTTTTACGAAGAGGGGGACTTAATAACTTTATGGGATGTCTAGGATATTTATATGGAATTTTAAAGTTAATTTTTGACAACAGATAAGGACAGTCTATAATAGACTTCTAGTTTTTTCACGATCATATTAAGTAGTCCACTGTTGTAACAGAGGCTTCTACAAAAGGAGAATTTTGTCATAGTAGTTTGCCCGATGGTGCAGATATAAGACGTTGCAGCCTGCACCTTTTATGACACCCACAAAAAGAGGTGGTGCTTTTCCATTTTTGTGCCGGCACCAGACGACACCATGAGTACTAACAGTTAAAAAAATAACTTCAAACTTCACTATTATTTTAGAATCAAGAAGTAAAATAAATTACATTATTAAAATAGACGAAAACAAGCCCAACTCTACATCAAATTCATCACACCGATACAAATACAAGACATAAAATTAATTAAAGTTGTTAGTTAAGAGCCCATACATATAGTCATCCTATACTTCCCATAAAACATTTCGACTTTTTAAATTTAATTTTCTAGTTACCAGTACCGTAATATTCAAGAATCGATTTTATTATTATCGATACGACAAATATACTTTTACTACCGATGTAGTCGACGAGCAACACCAAGTAAAGTTTCTTTTAAAATTATTGTGTTTCAATGAGGTTACTCATGAAACTGTATAAGCTGAGTTATGGTTTGTTTTCATAAAACAAGATCATATTGTATTTAAATTTAATATAGTAGACAGCTGAAAAATACTGCATATTGATTTTAATCAGTTGCAGTATTAGACGTTAAAAGTGAGAACTCATTGTTTTTTTATTTGATTAATAAATAACACGAAGTTTTTTTTATAACGATTTTGTCATAGAACTCGCTTCGATTTTTTTGTGATGATTGTAAAAATACGTCAAAGAATTAAAGAAAATTGTCAAAGGCGAAGTTCTTTTAACAGTTTAAAATTATTTTTTAAAGCAACTAAATTGCATTAAAAACAAAATAATATTTTCCAAATTACACTAGCAATTGAATTGTTTAAAACAAATTTTAATTTCGGTCGTTGGACGGTCCGGTTGTTAAAATTTTAACCGGCTAAAGGCGTAAAATAAATGAGTTCTTGTTTGGCGCCGACTTAAATAAGTGGCTTATTTCACGATTTTCGTAATTAAGTTTCAAACAAAAAAAAACTTAATTAAACTTAGTAAAAATTTATGCGTGGTATTAATTTCCAAAAAAAACGGAAAAAGTATCCGAATAATGTTTTTAAATTGATACCTAAACTAAAATCAACATAATTGTAACATTTATCAATAAATAACTGTAAATTTTCCTATATTTCCAATTGTATGACTACTTATAAATAAACAGGCGAACGTAAAACCAATTGTTACTATAAGATTATCTATCTTTAATAGAACTGTTTCACTTGACAGCTTTATATAAATGTCTTCCGAAATTCCGTCTACGTGAGACAATTTTTTTCTAAGAGCCAAGAGGAAGTGAAATCTCGGGGCGCATGCGCATGTCGGCCGGCAAGGTCGCGAGTAGGATGCGCGCGCAAGTGGGGCTAGCGACGCGACGCATTGCTTTCCATTCGGCAGAAGCATGTGCGATCATTTAAAAAACAATAGGTAAAAATACAGATATACGCACAAAACACAAAGTGATAAAATAATGCAGACATGACATAAGCGTAGAAATTCCTAGTGTTTTTATCCTCAATAACGATTATGTCATTGAAATTCATTGTGAGCAACTAACCAAAAATTACCTTGGTACAAGATTATCAATAATAGGGTAATAAAACCCATAACACTTACTTTGACAAAGTGAATGTATAATTTCACTTTTGAATGAAATGCAATGGAATGATTTACAAATTATGAACTTTAAGTCAAATTTATTGTTAGTTGAAATGCACACATCGGTGACTGTGTCAGTAAATTTTTAAAAAGGTTTCTCAACGATGATATCTTAAGTATAACGATAAAAAATTCCACCCTTTCTTCTATCACCTGTAAGTTCTGCCCCGCACAAAATAGGTACCTATATTTTTTTTTATTGTACTTTGTATTTTACTTTGTATAACAGTCTGCCGCAGAGCCACCACCTTAGAAATCGATGGATTATATCTTAAAAGAATGTTTATCAAACGAACTTAACGTACGTATGCCGCTATCGGCTGTACGTACCTTAAGTAAAAATAAAATAGACAGGCTCTGCTGCGGAGCATATTCTCTAGCAGAGCCACAAAAAATTTGTACTCAGGAAAGACAAACGCTACTGTTTTGAGATTAAAACTGTTGTACGAGTAGTGTTTATTGCTTACATGTTTAAAAATATCATTTTTATTACTACCTAGTTAAACTTTCTTTAAAAGAGACGGCCGAAAATCGCCCCAAAGTCGTTTTGTGTTTGTTTATAGAAAAACTTACAAAGACCTGACAATGTTTTTTGAAAATACTTAAATTAAATTAAAATTGCAAATCTTATGTTCAGTTTCTTCTTATCGAGTGGGATATAAAACTACCACGAAAAGAGTAATGTAAGAATCTAAAAATGATCAACCATTTCCGAAAACAAAATATAATGTCACCATTTTTACGGCTCGGACAACCAGACTTTCAGCCAAAGGTAAGTTTCGTTCAAAGTATCTTACATGGTTAACCAAGGTAAACACATTTAAATAATAAAATAATTCTAATTACAGATTATATGTATATTTCTCACACTTAATAAAAAGTATTCACCTTTAAATAATATCAAATAACAAGCGTAAAATACCGTTACTCTCGGCCGTACAGAAAAACGCCATTGCTATATTATTTCAGAAAGGTTAAATGTCAAGTATTCTCTGTGACTGATCTGTCTAGCCTGTCATAATGAAGAATTTTGTTGGTTCAATTTGGGTAATTAATAATTATGTAATATAAAATAACTTGCACCGACATTGAGTCAATTTTCAAAATATTAGTGCCCATTTACTACATCAAAACACCATTTCTCGTTTGTCAATAAGTTTGTTGGAGATGATAGCTTTAGGAACATCCCAAATAAAACAGGCGCCATCGTATTAGGGAGAGTACCTACATTAGCGAAGATGGTTTGTTTAGCATTGAAATTATTAGGAATTGGAAGTACCTGATAGCGATGTCTTATTTAGGCCTTTAATTCATGGTAGTATTAGTTCTTGGCATTTCCGTAAAGTCTATTTTTTTATATTATTATAATATGTCACAACTCACAATACAGTAAAAACGGAACACACAGAAGACAGCATTATTGTAATTGTAAATCGGGTAGCAGGACTGTTGGGTGCTAAGACGTTATGGTTATCTATGTTTTTTGTCTTGGCGAAGATTTATTTCAGACGGACTAAGTCCACCTGCGTCTATTTTTTTGACGACATAGTAATTGACAATGATTTAATAAAATAAATGATATTGATCAAACGGCATTTTATTTTATATCCCTATTCAATTGTTTATTAAGTTACGATGATAGTCGATCGAGCGGATTATTATTTATTATGCACATTATTGCTCATAATAACCAAAAACAACAACTTAGATATACTTAAGTATCTGTGTATTACTTTGATACTCAAAATAGTTAGTTATGTTAAGATTTTAGTTTTAAACTTGCATAAGTTTTACAAAAATATCTATGGCATTGACTAACCTATCAATCTTTAGAAAATCATATAACTTTAAAATCCCACTATCTACGGGTCGAATTACTATATATTCTTAAATAAGACTTAAAAACAAACCCAGAAATCTAGTTTTGGTCGTGACGCATGAATTTTAACTTTTGGGGCAAACAATGTATGGAACCTCAGCCGTTTCCTTTAAACTCTTTTTACATTTGGAACTAATTAGTAAATAAACTTTTGAAATCGTAATGTTATACATTTTATGGGGGATGATGTTAATAAAAATAGTAGCTTGTTATATAATAACTGTATTTAGTTATGTTTTTTTTCTTCAAGTTACAAACTATTGGTATAACATCTTTCTGCCAATACAGGCTAAAAAATAATAATAATAACGTCCATGCGAGCTTAATATATTTATTCAGACTAACAAGAGTTCAAAAAATATCGCACACTAATCGTCCGTACGAGCTTTGGAACGCGTGCGCCGCGTACCTCCCGCCCCGGATGCACACACTCGTTTCTGTTACTCCTCTATCCTGGCGAGCCATCGAATCCTATTATAGCATTTCTTTTAGAATCTTAATATATTACGAGGCTAGACATTTTTAAAGTATGATGCTGACACAAACACATAATAGCAGCCTTCTTCTTCTCTAAGTCTAAGTTTTCCAAGCACAAAACTAAAACATTTTTTTTGTGTTTCCTTAGATCGATCTTAAGAATAAATCTAAATATTCAAAACATGCCCATCTTCGTTAGTTTTAAAGTTAGCTTGGATTTACGTCTTTAAAAAACACACTCGGTGGTTTATACGACGTCCTATAATGGATCTAAAAATATATCTTTACGTCGTATTTGAATTTTTAGTAAACATGAGATTGCAATTGCTGGCGTAAAGACCGATAGATGTAGATTTTTTGGTTTTTACAACCATTGATTATACTGTTTTATTTAAATGAATTAATAAAACATTGTATAAAAATAATGTTATGTTGACTATAAGCACACTTATATTGTTTCGAGAATGTATAGAAATATATTTTTAGTGTTATAACTTTATTAGGTTGATGTAGATAAAATAAAATTGCCAGAGTACGAAAATAACTTTCTTTTATTGTTTTTATTTTACAATTTTGTAGCAAAATTATGGCACAAAATTAAGAATTTTTAATAACTCTAATAAGAAAAAATCAACATATTGGAACTTAAAAGACGAAACTAATATTCACTTCTGTGGACCATGCTTTGTCCAGCTGATGACCGCCCAGAAAATCTTTTGGTTCGGAAGGAATGGGACGACATCCTCTGTAATTTATTGTATTCTCGTTTGTTGAGTGGTGCCGGAGGAGCTGATTTGGCGCGTCTGAAGGCTGTCATAAGGCCTGAATCTGGTGCGTGGTTACATGCCTTTCCTTCTCCTCAATGGGGCACACTGCTCGATAACGATTCTTTAAGAATAGCAGTGGGTCTAAGATTGGGGGGAAAGGTGTGTGAAGCGCATCGCTGTATTTGTGGTTTAATGGTGGAGAAGAATGGACACCATGGTTTAAGCTGTCAGAGATATGCGGGTTGCTTTCCGAGGCACCATTCAATTAATAAGATTATTCGTAGGGCCATGACATCACTAAATATTCCGTGTATTTTAGAACCTCCGGGACTATCTCGGACAGATGGTAAGAGGCCGGATGAACTTACATTGGTTCCATGGCGGAGGGGTCGGTGTCTCTTGTAGGATGCTACGTGTGTTAGCACTTTTGCTGCGTCTCATTTAAAAACAAACCGTCATTTCTGCGGAGTGGGCGGCGGAAAACGGTGCGAAGTTGAAACACTCTAAATATTCAACATTAGAGTCACTACGATTTCGTACCGTTCGCAGTTGAGACGGCAGGACCATGGGGTAGTGAGGCTCGAGACCTTTGCGAGAGAAAGGGAATGATTCTCGCTCTGGGTCCTGGTTAGTTCAGCAGGTCTCCATTGCTATTCAACGTGGCAATGCAGCCAGCGTAATGGGAACCTTCGGATTGGCCAGGCAGAGCGGAAAGACTGGAATTACTTCTAATAATTCTTTTGTAGTTAGTTATATTTTATGTGGTGCTTTTTTTATATCATTAATATTTTAGCTTACAAAGTTTATAACTATGCAATTATGGCAAAAAATTAAAACTTCTTTCCCGGTTCAGGGCTGCCGCCAATAAAATTGATTTCGATTGGTTGTGATGAATTTGAGACTTCTGAACAGGGAGTAGAGCCATGGTGTGCTCGGGAGAGGAATTTGTAGTTTTTTGAGAAGTTAAATGGTGAATTTATCTTTTTACAACTTTCATTATTGCTAAAAGTGACCATTTATGGCAATAATTAAAAGTTTGGGTACTTTTAAAGAAAGAAATTCATTAGAAAGCATCTCAAAAAGTTTTAAATGGCTTTCTTGAGTACAGTGTGGCTCGTTTTCTTTGTTTTAAAGTCTTGAATTTATCACATTTAGTCGAAGTCGATAGGCAGCGGCACTGGACCTGAAAAACAGCCTTATAGTTATGAAAATAATTCCAAGTAGAAATAATCAACCATACGTTTTTAGTGACTAATAAAATAACATATTAATAACAAAATAAGCCTAGGCTTATTTAGAATATGTGAATCGAAATACTAGTCAATCAAACCTACTGAACACGTGGACTTACGACATTGAAATCTTTGAATGCGTCTTAACACTCTTAGCGTAAAAACCATTTGAAATCATAGAGTTTACGCCTCGGCTTAAGAAAACGTATGTTCATTACATCTTACCAAACTCGTATGGTCAAAAACGTATGGTCAAAAACGTATGGTCATTACATCTTACCATCTTACAACAGAAATACCAAAAACAACCACTCGGCTTTTACACTGTTTTTATGGAATTTGTTTAACTTTTCAGCAATATTTTTTTAGGGTGTATAAAAATTTTTTTTGCGAATTTAAACATTTCGAATATACAGATCGATAGAGAAAAAAATTCTGAACAAATTGGTATATTTAACTCGATTTGGCCAAAATGGTTTACACGCCAATTGAACCTGAAGGTATCGATTTACTTAAAAAAGTTTTGAATGAGATACTGTCCAGATGCTGCTTATAATCACAGCACCCATCGGTGCTATGACGTAGGTAGCCTAGGACTTTGCTCAAGGTCCTAGGCTAGCATCCTTGTTGGCATCAATTAATAAGTTTCACTTTCTAACTAGCCTTAGTTTGGGTGTGTTACGACGCCTCTGGCAAAGGTAAATTGCTGGTACCTCTTCACATAGAGATGTTAATTAATTCCTTATTCAAAAACTATGAAAATCGGTGTCAAAAAATATTTGTTGTATGTATGTATGTAGGTACAACGTGATTTTTTAGTCGAAATCATTTCTTACTAGAATTCTAAACATTGGCGATCTCCGTGGTCAAGTAGCGTAGACACCGATTTGAGTTTGATTCCGAACGACCACAATACATTAAAAAAATATTTTTCTATATCACCTTGGGTCTAGGTTTTAAACAAACAACGTTCAAATATACCCTGTATTCTTAAATTAGTAATTACTTACCTGATACCTTATTGCCGGCAAATTAATGACTTAATCTTACTAACAATAGTACATTATAATTATTGCCAATCAACTGTAACAATTTTACTAATAACATTTGCCAAATCGCATTGTTTGTTTTCATTACTCTTACAAGTAATGATAAATGTTTGTCCATATTTTGTATAAGAATAAAGATACCACTGCTTTGTATGATGGATGGTAGCAATTAATTTCAGGTTTGTGCTCTGCCGTAATTTCTTTCACAAAAGCAGTTGCAAATTATTATTTTATACAATGGTATTACCTTAATGGTATAGAAAGCCTGTGTATTTTACTCTTAAATTATTTAGTCGTGTAAAATGGCTAAGCGGTTTTATACGAATTTCGTAATAGAGCGATCCCGAAAAGCTGGGGGTTAGGTAGGAACTGAAGATATTAAGGTATGTACCAAAATATAAACTAGTTTAGACTAATACTACTACATGATACAAATTAATACTTTATGAACGTACGATGAGATTGACTTCCTAAGAAGTTATCTAAAAATATTAATTCGAAACATCAGCAGTCGAACGGCATGCAAAACGAGATTTGCTCATTCTAATTTGACAGCTGTTTTCGATTACGGTGCCCCCAATATTTGGCAAATTGTGCCTGTCGTGGCTCGGATAATATAAGAGCTGCTAACTCGAAGAGACCCGTCAATGAATCCTCATCGCTCGTCTAGGATCCGGTTTGTTAACGATGTCGCTGCGGCCAACTTTTGTTTCTATACGAACCTCGTGGCCGATATAAAAGTGTCTAAACATCACAAAACGGCGCAAGAAGCGCTACACTGCACATGATTTTGAGCCCTAAAAGAAAGCAAACACGCATCACATTTAAAAATTCTAATTTCATAATCGCTTTACTTATAAAACGTCAATTACGCCAAGAAGTAACAAGTGAATCTGGATTCTAAGATGAAAATAAGTTAGAGAATAGTTTTAGCGAAGATTTAGCTATCAATGCTAATACATACTATGAACGTAGTGAATAACTTTTGAAAAGAGTCAACAAACTAGTAAAGCTTATCGTGCTAGTTAACAAAAGAGAGGAGAAATATAACACCTTTGTAAAGCAAATTTCTAAACTAATTTAGTTTTGATCGTGAATGGACACTAAAGCCTTTCAAAGTAGCAACTCAATTAACGTTAAACGTTTAATAATAAAATTAGTAACATTATCTACTTTCCAATATAAACATAATGATCGGGCGATAACATTATTAATTATTATATTATCAAACGCTCCAAGATCAGCGTCTTCGATAGTGTCCGGAATTCTTTCAAAACAATCTTTATTGCATTCTGATCTGAAGAATTCACTGGTTTAAGAAGTTGATATCGAAATCACATTTGAGTGTTGATGGAGTAAAATTTTACGAAGAATGTTCTGTGGGCACTCAACCTAAATATGTCCAATAGACGATAAGGTCCGCCTACGTCTCATGTTTCCGGATTACATTTGCTCAAATACGGTCTTATTGTAGGGATGATAAGGCCGAATTTGAGATGTGTTCTTATATGCAAGGTCTACCAAACGTGTACTTTCCAACGTGTCAATAAGAGCTTTCGCTATCTGTGACCGAAACGCGGTTTTGTTTGTTTTACTTGTTAGTACGTTCTTTTTTGGGCACCTTCGGTCTTAACGTCACTTGTGACGATTGACTTTCGTTGGACTGTTAATTTATTCGACGCTTGTTGAGGATTGCTAGCTCAGTTACCGATGGCAATGGGGACTACCGTTTCTTTGCTCACCAGTTGGCGCCACTGTAGACTGAGGTCCGGAGGTATAGCTGTCAAAGGCGATTGGCGCCGAAACAAAGTGTTATATCTTGAATCTAATTAAGGTTATATTGTTTATAAATAACTATCTTGATATCAACAAACTAACTTCTGAAATAGTTGCTCTTGAGGCCGCCTATTTTTGCGCTTTTTCTTAATTCCGCTTTTAAAGCGTTTACATTAACCGCCAAATAATCCATATTTGCGATATTTTACGAAGGAGATCACTTTCCAGCAGGTAAATTAAAGAAATCATAATTTATGCAACAAATTCCGCTAAAACCAGTACAAAGTGAATGATATTGGACCTCACGCGACACTAGCGCCTCTAGTGGCAAATTCACTAGCGATAGCCCCCATTGGTTTCGATAGGTCTAAATTTTACACGCGATGATTATTTTTGAGTAAGAATTGATATCAATTTAGAAAAACCTCTTTGGAACCAATTTAGTTTTGCCCTTAATTTATCGTCTAATTTTGTTTAATATGGTATAGAAAATATCCATATAGGTATATCAATGGCAGTAACAAACGTCGATTGCAAAAAGGTTAAGGTGATCTTGAAGGACAGCGATACAATCGGAAGCGCGTTCAGTCGCGTGTTTATCGCCGGTTTGATATAATTTCTTATTAACAATTAATTCGTTTTTTTTTTATATTTTCCATTGGTTTTATTTCTAGTAGATTAATATTCCTATTTTTTTTAAATCCTATTCATTATTTGCAAGTCCACATACTTAAGCATTAATAGTAATAAGTACTTATTACGTTCGAACAGTATGGGTTTCGTAAGAGGCGACAAAAAGATTACTCCACATCTCCA
The DNA here is from genome assembly GCA_949315895.1 of Anania crocealis. NCBI lineage: Eukaryota > Metazoa > Arthropoda > Insecta > Lepidoptera > Crambidae > Anania > Anania crocealis. The sequence goes on from OX438863.1 coordinate 16,021,946, forward strand.
TACTCGTCAACCCAAGCGTGGCGATTATATCAAAATCCTTCTTTTGGAAAGGTTCTGTGGCCAGCAGTGGACTGATATAGGGTGATAATAATTATTTATTTATTTATTTATTGGAAAAGATTCACCAGCAACATATCAGTAAACATTACAATTTAGAGTATAAATAAGTAATATGTGTAAAAGATATGCCTTTACAGGTAAATACAGCGTTTTAAACAATTTTTCGACTTCAAACATTTAAACAAAACAGGGTTACGTTAGGAACAAAAGAAAAACAATAATTTTAAAAAAACTTATAATAATGATAGAGATAAGGCATGCTGAAATTTCTCTGAGGAAATAAATACCATGTCACATATGAATCACACATTTAAGAAAGATCAATGACTGCAAAAGTTCTGCGCTAGCTTCACGCCTCCATATTTTATGTTAGGGCTTGACTACTTATACTGTTGGTATAGGGTTGGCACCGAGCACTAGCTTCGTTTAAGTTCCGCCTTCATTTTTTTTGTCACTTTCGACGTGTACCTCTTTAGCCATTTATTTAATAATAACCTATATTGCTCGTAACGCATTTTTCTTTTTATTCGATTCTACACTAAATCACACTTTAAGGATTGGACGAAGTAAAAGTAAGAAATTACTCAATTTATAAATGTTTTAATCATGATTCTTTTAACTGACGGTTACAAAAATTTATCCTTAAAAGTAAAAATGGGAAAGACTCGATGTATGTTGTTACTCTTTCACGCTTTAAATACAGGAGCGACTTTGATGAAATTAATAAACTATTTGTTGAACTCAGTGAGGTCAGAATACGCCGCTACCCGTCTCCTTTGGCAGACCAGAAGGGGTGGCGCTAATCTTGCGGCTTGACTTATTTTTTGGCATCACTTAAACTGCGCAAAAAAGTTCCTACCTTTCTTTTCGATTTAACCAGTTTTATTATTAATTACATTTTAATTTTATAGTAGGTATGCTTTAAATTGAATTTGATAAACGTTTCGATTAGACGTTATTATAAATTATATTTTACATTGCTTACATTATAGGCTGTCTCCAATATGAAAAATGCAGACAATATCAAGTAAACACCATTATTAATATGCCAGCAACAATATTCAGCTTATGAATATCGAACGTCACTAACGATATCCTCAAACCATATTGTGTGCACTTTAGAAACTTTCAATTTCATCCCGTATAAACTGGCTTCGGAAAGTCTCGGTCGTGCTCCCAATTCGAGGAAAGCAATGGGGCAGCCCTAGCGAGCCGGACGGCATATACTCAACACACTGACACACATTTTTCTACGCCACTGCAATTTTATTTATTTATCCGTATTTAAGCATTCGGCTCGTGTCGATTAGTAGTCCACGGAATCGGAAGCTTTATTCGATGTGGGACAGTTTGTACAAGCTACTGTACTAATGACCCTTTGGGTTTGGCTGGGTTTGGTTGCGATCAATAACAAACGCAAATAACCAATTAAAAATAATGGTTAAATACGACTTCAGTAACAGAGCGCCAATTATGAAGTTTGTTGTGTTACAATACATCCTCGTTTTATAAACAATGCTCGTGTTCATGGACGAGTTAATTGGGATATTGATAAGCATGGTGCTTACGAAAACTTTTATTGAATGCCAGTTTTTAATAATAGGGGTTAAAGTATGAAATTGCCGATTATTTTCCCACTTTTTATTTTGTTTATAGCTCTTAAGTATAGTCATATTATTGCGTAATTCTTTTTGTATTGTATCAAAAACTATATAAAGTAACTTTTGACTAAAAAAAGAAATGCAATACTAGTGTCTATTACTTCAAAGGAAGTCGTTGAAAAGACCCCTTACAAAGTGTCAGCTGACTTTCTTGCTTCAATTAAGTATATTTGTATTATATACTTTGATTTTCAGAAATTTAAATACTATAATGCGTAGCTTTATAACCATCTAACTTTCACCTTTAAGTGCTTCGAAAACGGTTCAGGCGTTTTTAAAAAAACTAAAAAATTTTTAGTATGGAGAAATGACTTTTCTCGATTTCGTCCATATAAAACGGCAATTTCATACTTTAACCCCTAATATTTAATTTTACTTGTGTTGGGGTTTTTTCAAGGCGCACAACCCAATGCGACAATTACAACTTAACACTTAGCACACATTCGCTTTATAAAAATATGAAATTCTATGCAACAAATGAACATTAACTTAACCCGCCTCTCTTAATGGCTGTCGCAAGAGGCATCAAAGGAGTTGTGCGCAGACAATACAGGCAACGCCTTTCTTCACCATGGGCAAGGACGCGACAGCCAGCCCGCCTGCCAAACGATTATGGCAAATCTAACTTTTGGAATATTACCGTGTTGAAAATTACTTAATATCAATGTCATGATGAAAGTTACGTTTATTCACTCCAATACTAGCTTCGGATTCGTATGCGTGGAATATAGGAAAATTAAAACAGTCTCACGGGACCCGTTCATTTTTCTGTAGTAAAGGTAGCCTATGTGTTATTCCAGCCCGTAATCAATCCCTGTGCCAATTTTCATCCAGATCCGTTCAGCTGTTCAGGCGTAATTGAGTAACAAACATTCATCCAAACATTCGCATTTATAATATAAGTAAGATTTATTTTCCTAATAGGATTTTTTGACTTATAAAAAGTACGGCAAGTGGCTGATTGTCGCAGCATATGCATAATTGATGCGATGTAATTAATATCTGTACATAAACATTACATTTTCCAAATGGATGTTCCACTTTAGGCATATTTATAGCAAATAAGGATCAACATTAAAGGAGAAAATTTGACGTAATTTGCAAATATTAAATGTATCTGTAACTGCTGTCTGATCTGTTTTAATCAAACGATTTGATCGCTGATCTTTTCCCACAATCCCAATGTTTTCTTTATAATTTACATTGATTAGGATCGCACGTAAAATGAGTTCATGTCTGTGAATATTTTATCAGGTATGCAAAAATCTGATTCCCATAATATGTAGTTATTAAAAGTAGAACGACCAAAAATAAAACGGACCTGAGATGAATCGCAAATCGTGAACTGGCTGGCAATATAGAAACTAATTTGTCTATTACATGCTTTGTAACAACTTGACACTTGCCAGACTCTATACTTTACCCACTAAAGGCTTTAATCGCTTGACAACAATACCCTATCTTTAACTAACAGCTTAAACATAGTAATCGATGGATCGATGAAATGTAGCCGCTATAAAAATTGCGAACCGATTATATTGACGGAACCAGTTTATCATAGGTATTCGCAATAAAATAATTTACTTTCTCTTAGAAAACCTTGTTGGAATTTAGACCGCATTATTAAAAAAAATTGGCTGCGACTAATTATTTCAATTTATTTATTACTCATTCACAGTCTAATTGTATGTGATAGGATGTGACAAAGCGTTGTCATATTATATTGTGTTCAATTTACTGGAGCTTAAAACAAACTGCTTTCAATTTTACTTTTTTTTTAATCTGCATTATACAAGACATACCTCCAGATTAAGATTTTTGCGTTGTATTAAGAATTTATTATAATTGTTAAGTAAAAATCGGGGCTAAAGACGATATTCATTATGTCACTGGTACTACTACCATTTACTTCTTTGACATTTTGGTTGCGTTCCAGCGACAAAGTCACAACACTACTCTTTTTATATAATCTACTAACATTATGAATATCGTATCCAGTCCTACTTAAAAAAAACTGACGAAATTCACCAATTTCAAGCCGGTGCATGATTATTGTCGGTGATTTCTTGTTTCGCATTAAATTTTAAGTCTTTCGTCATGCATTTTGACGGATAGTTTTTATATCTAAATGCCGTTTTTTTATAATTTGGTTTCGTTTTTTTCGTTTCACTGCCAATTCCTTTTTTGTACTCTTATAGCTAAAATTTATAATGAAATGTTGTCACTTTAAGTTACCATAACAAACAATCGTCAAAAGCGGTGTAACTGTAATCTTGTAAAACCTTAAAATTATTTGTCGAGTGAAAATTATGGATAAATTATGTTGAATTTCCAGAACCGCTTCTTGTTGCGTTATTATAAAACACATCTACAGTCAGAGACATGCTAAAAAGCCGTGTCCTGCTAAAAACTGCTGATGGTTATGAAAGTATAACAAGAAGATATTAATTACTATGACAGAAATTGGCTGATAATTTTTTGTTATTTAGAAAAAAAGCAAAATTGAGTCAGTTGCCGGCAAACCTTCCAAACACAAATCCGAGACACTCACGTTAAATGGATGTCGATTCATTACGGATCTCAAATCTAATTAATAATGATTACTTACGGCACCAATTAAAAATGTACCAAACAAACACTTTCTATACACGAGCCGAGTTGACTACCGGTTCTCCCGTTGGTCTTAATTTCTATGAACAAATATCATCAAGTTGGTGAAAACTTGGAATATTTGCTGGAACAACAAAGACGACTTCAGACGATCAGATAATGTTAGCAGCAGAATTTTCGGCGTGAAGACGAAGCCAGTAATCTTTTGCTCTTATGTGGTCTGATGTTTGGTGTAATCAAAATTGTTAAACAGAAATCAAGAGTAAATTTTTACACTATCTATATATCAAAATGTAGCCTCTAAAAAGAAATAATCCGAGGAAATATTAGTTATTAGTGTGTCAAATAAATCACACAAAAATTAACAAATGAATATTTGTAATTAATAGTTTAAGCTTTTGTCGTTTTATAATTGTGGAGTGATAAATTGTATCTCTATAATACGAGGGCGGGTCAATAAGTCCGTGACTTTTTGAATTTCTGACCTCTTTACTAAAAAGCAACACTACTCCTGTCAACAGGTATCTGTCAGTTGATTCCTATCAAAATTTGAACTTGCTGCGTCAGTTAGTTTGTGTTTGACAGCTATTTTTATCAGACTACCCAGTAATTTGAGGAAAAAATGGAAAAAGGTGAATTTCGTGTGCTTATTAAGCATTATTTTTTGCGAAAAAAAACCATTACCGAGACCAAGGCTAAGCTTGATAAATACTATGGGGACTCTGCACCATCGATTTCAATGGTAAAAAAGTGGTTTACTGAATTTCGTTGTGGCCGTAAAAGCACTGAAGATGCCGAACGTCCTGGACGCCCAGTTGAGGTCTCTACACCCGAAATAATCGAAAAAATTCACGATATGGTGTTGGCCGACCGAGGATTGAAAGTGCAAGAGATTGTGGAAGCCGTAGGGATCTCGCATGGCTTAGTATTTTCAATTTTAAAAGATCAATGGGGCATGAGAAAGCTTTCCGCAAGATGGATGCCGCGTTTGCTCACAGTCGACCACAAACGCAATCGTGTAACAACTTCACAGGAAGGTTTGGCGTTGTTTAATTGCAATATGGAGGAGTTTTTGCGCCGTTTTGTAACCATGGACGAAACATGGATCCATCACAACACACCAGAGACCAAACAACAGTCAAATCAGTGGGTTTCTAAGGGTGAATCAGCGCCAAAGAAGGCCAAGGTGGGTTTGTCAGCCAATAAAGTTATGGCGACTGTTTTTTGGGATGCACGTGGGATAATCTACATTGACTACCTTCAAAAGGGAAGAACAATCAATGGGGAATATTATGCCAACTTATTGGACCGCTTCAATGACGATTTGAAAAAAAAACCGACCTCATTTGGCCAAGAAAAAAGTTCTTTTCCACCAAGACAATGCAAGGGTGCACACATGTGCAGTTGCCATGGCAAAAATCCATGAATTGGGCTATGAATTGCTCCCTCATCCGCCCTATTCTCCAGATCTGGCTCCGAGTGACTACTTCTTGTTCCCAAACCTGAAGAAATGGCTTGGTGGAAAAAGATTTGACTCCAATGATGAAGTCATCTCGCAAACAAAGGCCTATTTTGAGGACCTCGACAAATCATATTTTTTGGAAGGGATAAAAAAATTGGAGAAGCGTTGGACAAAGTGTATAGAGCTCAAGGGAGACTACGTTGAAAAATAAAATGATTTGTTTATCAAAAAATCTGTGTTTTATTCCAAAAGTCACGGACTTATTGACCCGCCCTCGTATTAGTAGCTACCGTACTAATAAGGACGACAGTTTGAAATTGAATTACAACTACTGTAGTAAAAGAATGTATACAATATCGTTGTTATTAATGATTGGATTGGAATAAAATCTTATCAGATCATCGAAATTTGTGTGTTTAATGAGAACATTTTAATAAATCAACGTTTCTCACATTTTTGGGTTACAAGGTATCATCAAATGTCTCATAAATTCTTTTAACACCAAAACCGGTGCCGAAACTAAATTATATCGTTCTTTAGATCCTAGCTTTTTAAATCATTAAGTTAATAACTTGAGTTGCGGGTTCATCAAGTTTCCAACTAATAAAAAATTTACAGCAAATAAAACTTTTATCTAGGAAAAGTCGGAAATAATGACGTGAACTAGTTTTTTGACATAAGATTCAGTAGGTTCTCAAACTATTATACAAAACATACAGAAGATTTAAAAAAAAGTTTGGTAACGAATTACATAACATAAATTAGGATGCATGATATTCTGCATAGGTATAATCAATAACAACTACAATAACCAATACTTTATACTAAAGTTACAAATGCAATATTTTATGGTTTACTGTGTATTTCGCTTTCACACTAAACCCATTCTAAAAATATTGATATGGATATAGGTAATAATTATTATCTCTTTACACGAGTGAACTACACTTTAACGTGCCGATGGAAACCTGGTCCTAGCTAAGAGATTTCAAGGTCTAAACTATCTTTGTACCAAATTTCATCGAATTCGGTGTATTGATTTAGGCTTGAAAGTGTAACAGACGGAAAGTTTAAAAGACGGAAGGGAACAGACAAATAGAAGTACTTTCTTTTTGATATTAGCAAGGATAACTTAACTTATTGGCGAGTAAAACAATGTCAAATCAGTCGTTTTAATAGGAAACACTAAGGGCGAGAGAATTGAAAAATAGGTATTTGTAAAATCTATTGCTGTCGCGCAGTGCCCGAACGCCTCCCCACAGAGCGTGATAGAGACAACTGCATCTTTGACCGAAAATACCTACTAAAAGCACACAAAATCAACGTTTCATAGTCCCCCGATTCCTTTTCCTAAACTAGACCGATTTAAATACTTTTTTATTAATAAAATTAAGAAAGGATTTGGCCGCGTTCGTATATATTGCTTTTTTCTAAAATTTCGCCAAATTCGTTTTCTGGATGTTTGAACACAGCGGAAAATCTGACGAATTTTTTAGATTTTTGATGGCTCATATCTGTTTTATTAATTAATTTATGAAAAAAGGAAAACATAGAAATATGCCTATAATGGCCATTGATTTTTGTAATAAAAATTATTGCTCTACTGGCATTATCCAGGGAGGAAATAGGGGACTACGTTTGTATGGAAAAACGGCCCTTGTGTTTCCTCTTAAGCGCGAGCAACACAACATGCAGTGCTAGAATTAAAATGCATATAACCGATTGTTTAATCTTATATTCCATCATATTTTAGCTAAAGTACCAAATGTCGTAAATGGCAAAGTTCACGTGCTGCACAGTTTCCTTTCATAAGGTCAAAAATCCTGCGGATCCCTACGAAGCGAGCTCAAAAGGGCCCGCCTCGACCGCCCACGTCAAACCCAAGTTAATTGCCTCCGCAATGCCAGTAAGAATGTAAATGAAACTTGCGCATACCAAACTTGTCCCGTCGGGGCAGTTTCTAGAGATCCACTGACGAATTTACGGACTTGTACTATTGAGAGTGCATGGGAAAACGAGTATTGTTATCTGGAAATATGGGCCAGGTTTCGGTGAATTCGGAACACCAGTAAATAAATGAGGAGTTTGTGAGAAGCATTGTAGATTCGTCGATAGCAACGTAGGTCTTGGTGAGAATAAATTAAGTTTCTGTCGGTAACAATGAAGTAGCTAGATTACTTTTGGAACCGTACGATTATAAGATTAGAGAAGTTTTTTCCTGCAGAGGAATATCATGAGATAAGTTTCTAGTTATAGAGTGTATGTTGACACTTTGACATTATAGATATTATATTTATATTACTCGTATTATATTTAAATTTATTTAAGACATGCCTCACTGGGCCACACAGAGCCATCTAGTCCCAAATTAAGGTACTATTAAGTACCCTGTCGTATGGGGTACTAGACAACCGATAAACTTACTTATATACCTTTTTTTTGTAAAAACATAATTATAATACATAGAAAACACCCAGACCAGTACAAACAGACATGTTCATGCACACAAATATTTGTACTGTGCGGGGATCGAACCCGCGACCCATGGCTCAGAAGCAGCGTTTACTACCGCTGATCCAAATGGTCGTCAAATTATCGCATCTGTAGAAACAGATATATTTCTAAAGGCAATTAATAAAAAAACATTGACTCTTAGACACATTTTTGCACCAAGTAAAATACCAAGATTACGCTTATTCTCTGTGCTAAGTTTTATTATGAGAATGGATACAAAAAAGGTTTATGTATCATTGATTGTTAGAGAGCTCTTTTGTTTATCACATGCACGCTTTTCGTAATTAAGTGGACCGTCGCGTATATCGTTTCCGAAGTTTCATTTCTCTTCATCAGTACACAATTAAGATACCCGACCGAGCCTACGTACTTATGGCCCATTGACATCATTATCTAATTAAAATTTAAAAGAATCTCACGTGTCGGTTTCTATTACACACGAAAATGTAAGTTAATGCTTTCCACTTCCTCAGTCATGTTTTATAATGCTGTATTTTATTCTGTAACGATGCTCATTAAGAAACAGCCTTGAATCTCTTTAGATCAGTTCCACAGTTTTTTGAGCTATTAAGATCGGAATGCCTCGAGATGGGCTAGAATTAGTTTGTCACTATCGATTATTTTCATGTTTTTACAACTATCCTGAATCTAAGACACAGTCGTTAACATAAAACCAAAGGCAATGCACAGACGACCATCATAAGACGACCCATATGTTAGTGTAAACTAGTACGGAGAATAGTAATTTGCTAAGAGGCTTGGGGACATCGAGGGGTCTGTCTGGCTGGTCGGTTCCATAACCTGCATAATGTTCTTAGAGGCAGGCGGATACACGCTTCCATTTAGATGCGTGGTCATTTGTCGCCCTGTAGAACTCAGTAGACTTAGCCTTTGATGTTCCTTCAATTTAAAGAACATAATATAGGTTTCATTGATTAGATTGTGTGTCTTATACGTACACACGGCGGCACATCAGACTATACATGTTGACCTTGAGACCGCCTTTATGCCCTACATAATAAAAGCTGTTATCGCAGTTCAACTGTTTAACTTGATGTGCTGTCGAGTGTACATGCCATTGCCTGGAAACTTTAGTCTGGATGCATGATTAGACATTTTTAATCATGTATCCAGACTAAAGTTAACCTCAATTGAACAACAATTTGCAACACGCTCGCATTAACGATATATTTTGTTTTACATAAACCATGTTGTACAAAAATGCTATGTTGATACACTTTAACAGATAACGTTTATAGTTATCATCTAAATAGAGCAGGTATTTCACAGAATACGTTAGTAGATGTCTCACTCGAAAGATACCATCATTCCCGAGAAAGTATTAAACAAGTTTCATCAACATCCATCATATTCAGGCCAAGGGCGAATCTCTCCGCGTTAAAAAGCAAACCATGGAGGAAAGAACATTGAACCCGATTGAAAACTCCGTGATCACGTAGACGAAGGAATGCTCGAAAGCTGAACGTGCTCCGTTTAGTATGGGGATCGAGCGGACATTGTGATTCCTTACGCACTGGCTAATTTAGATTCGCGGGAGATTTTGCTGGCTAGCTAGTGTAAGCGTGGGGCTAAAAACTTCTAGAAGGGTCGGAAATCATTAAAAACTAGTTTTGACTATTACCAAATAAACGGGCTCAAGCAAAACGTTGGTGAAATAAATTAGAAAATATAAGTAGGTAATCACAATAACTAAAAAACGAAAATTGTTTTTTTTCTGACAGCGTTTTTAATTACTACTTTTGAATCCTATTTTGATGGCCTATTTACTATCGTCGCTGGCCAATTCTTCAAAATAATCCTCACTTTTACATATTTTGGAATTATTAATCCATTTCTAATGATAAAAACGAATCACTTTGATCAGTAAAATAAAATAACTGTACAGACCTAAGTAGTTAAATCTAATCAAGTTTCCTTGTAAGATCTAATATTCTTGATAGACACTAAGGCTTAGGATGGACAGGCAATCGTAATAGGCTTTGCGAGGTGGCTTTGTTCATAAATTATGTCTGGAATGAGCAGAAAATTTAAACCTTGATTCAAATGACGATGTTCTGCAAATATCACCTTTATGTTTTACCACTATATTTTTAATTAATCACAATTTCGATTGTTGTTTTCGATATGGTATAGCTGAAAATAGAAAAATACAACCATGCACCAACTCAAAATTGGTGGATTATTTCGTCGGTTGAGTTTTTGGACAAATATGTTTATTGGAGTATCTACACTTAAAAATAACTAATACTAACATCAAAATCAGCTATAAAAGTTCAGGATCATGTTACCATGTCTAAATTTTCATGTGTCGTGCCAACAAAAGTATAAAATGTGTAGAAGTGCAGCCGCGCATACAAAAACCGACGCTCTCCTGACCGCGTTGAGATAAGAGAGACAAATAGGAGAAAATGCATGAGCAGACAAAAGTAAAAACACTTTCTGTGCTCATTAGGACAGACATCAAACAAGATACAGCGATGCAGTCGACAAACATTCACTAATTAGGGATAATATTGAAATATAGCCACCTACCAACGAATTATAATACTATAGTTATTTAAAAGGGGTCTCATGTGATTCGGAACTCATTTATTTTGTTTTAGTCTGCTGCACTTTTAAATGTGTAATAATTTATTCAAACTAATTTCAAAACCACAAACTCAGCAAACCGCAAGGAAGCTTCCAATTGCGTATAATGGAAATATAAAGATTTCAACAGACTTATTAAATCCGCAAAGCTACTGCTTTGTACCGGCCTTTTCTATATTTTTTTCACGTTTTATAGGAGTCATAAGTGGCAACTAAAAGAGTACTGAGATTATAGAAGAAGCCGGACTGCAGCGTCTTCTCTCTGCCATTAGTAAAACTGCCATTACCAACCTGCCGCTTGCGTTTATGACAAGATCTACCTTTTGGAGCAGATCGGTCCGCTAGGTCCGCGCAGGATGATAAAAACACTTAGAGATGCTATGGCAGTTAAATAAGTATGTTTTATTTTTTATTATTAGGTTTAAGTACTAATTTTTTGTTCTAACGCTCATCGTATGTAGGTATGGCATTGCCCCAGTACCTTAGGTTAGAAGCCCGCGTTGTAAACTGCTAGACCAGTCACAACATCCCAAAAAAGGATACCTAGTGAGTAAAATTACAATTAATTAATTAAATACTTAAGTTGGGAGCCAGAACGTTTATTTTTATGGTTATCTAACAAACCGAAAATTATCTATATTATGTTAATATTTTCTGGGCATCTTGGGCTTATTCGGAAAGTGCCCTGGAATAAACCAATCTGTACGATGAGTTTATACCGGATACCCGGATAATTTGGGCGAATTGGATCTTGGACCCATCTCTTGACTCACTGCCGAATGTAATGTATACATTCAAACCTAGTTTCTAGAAAAACTTATAACGAAATTTACTATTGAAATTTTGAAAAATCTATTGCAAAAAAATAAAATAAAAATAAAAAACTCGAAGCCACAACCTTTCGTGTACGTGTTTCCGCTCTGTATTTTTACTTGTCTATCAATGTTCAATAAATATTTCAAATGTAATACTTAAACTACATAAACAAAGCGGTAACAATTTGACATCATAAAACCAAAATCTACAAGAAACTCCATTTCCGAGATAAATAATGTTTAGTAGTGAAATGTCCAACAAACCGACATGAGAAAAAAACACTTTCTACACACATTGTCGAAGGCCGCTCCGGTTTGTCCGGAGTTAGGAGGAAATAATTTAGCCTTGTAAGAATTTGGGCAATGGAGCATCGGAGCTTTGAGCGGCAACTCGTTTTAAATAAACCGAGCCTTGATGAAGATGTAACATTCTAGTTCAAGGATTTCGGTTTGCTTCAGTTTGTAACGTAATGTCAGCAGGATGTGCATCGTCATTGAAATGTGTTAAAAGAAACCCTTGATACTAAATTGGTAACTAGGAGCGTTTGCAGAAAAAAAAACTTATGATTTATGACATAAGCTAACTTCGTTTCTAAATCGTCGCTCCAGATCCCATGCTATACATACTACCGTGAATTATTGCAGGTATTAAAGTCATTACCCGCCTTTACACATCTAAGTATAATCCTGAGGTTGTAAAGTGCTGCTCATTTAGATATGAAGACCAGAAGTGGGCTATCAACGAAACTAGTTGGCGTGGCACAAATTTTGCCAATGACCACCGTTCGGAACCTGTCTATAGTCACACCTGAGTATATGTAGCCCAAATAAATAATTAAAACACGTTTTATTGGACCTCATATTTCAATGTGATGTAGGTATAATTATAAGATGAATGACTTCAATTAGTAAGCGCTGTGTGGGTTAGCCGTACTGTGACGGAAATGGAATATTACTACCCCTGCATGTTCTTTGAGTGTCGTAAGACACTGCTAAAGAAGCTACTGTAAGAAGGAGAGTGGCAATAATTACACCTATCTCTGTGACACTAGCTAATGTGCTATTGCCAATGCGCCAGCTGCTTAGCGATTACGGCAAAAACCTCCTGTTAAAGATAATCTATGCCCAGCTTTGGACAGAAGTGGGCTAAGTAATTAAGATTTTGTGTTTAGATTGTAAGTCTGGTTATTAGGCATTCCATTGTGTCTATTTCAAAAAGAAAAAGAAGTTGTTTATATAGAAACCCAACAAACTAATTGTGCCCATAGGATGCCGACTATTCTACCCATTAGCAACACAATCTTATAAAGAAATGTAAGCTATTAATTGCCATATTCAGCATGTATTTTAATCAGGGATCACTCATAAAAATATTTGCAATATTTCAACCACAACGGACAATATGTTTGTTTCGCACCTTTCATTTCGAAAGACCAGCTGTTTTCTAAATTAATGAACTTAATCGAGCAGATACATTTAACTTTGATCTATTATAATAATTTTAACTTTACGAGCTTAATTTGACAGTTAGCCTCGAGGCGTCTAGACTGCACAATATCACGAAACGATAACATAATGACCCAGAAATCTAAATCTCAATAATATGCATTATGTTAATGAATGTGTGAAACAAAATTAAGGTACCTGTCAACCTTTCATCAAGTTTCCACAAAATCTAAAATTTACTGTAGGTACTGTTTTTCAGTTTAGATATGAAAAAAATAGGTTTTCTTGTGCAAGATAAACATTATTTGTGTAGAAGTCGAAAATGTCTTTGGTATATTTAGAAAAATAAATTAGCAAATAATTTTGGACTGAACTAAATCTTATATAGTCTTATCTTACTTATTACTAATCTTACTAATTACAAATTCGAAAGTTTGGGTTAAAAACTCCACGCGTACGAACTGTCGATGTAAGTACATATGTACTTTTATTAGGTCTTCCAACGAGATAGAGTTTTATACGCAAAGCTACTTCGTGTGGATAGAAAAAGTTCAGATGCAGCTGAACTCTCTGCTGCTGATCCGGCTGATCCGGCTAATCTTTTTCATGTACATAAAAAAAATTAACTTCTATTAAATATAACTTTATTAATTTTACATAGCATATTAAGTCTTATTATGACTACATTAAAATTTCTTGTTACGCCTGCTGATCTTAAATGTAAAAAAAATGGTTGCCTGTAAAGTCGGTTTTACGGGCGAAGATTTTACGTGACAACGTCTTTTTCTCGGTAGAATATTTATTGATATGAATATAATTAAATTGCACAATAGGAACAAGGAATTGAATGAAAATAAGAATTGCACAAATTTTAACTATAGAAATATATTTTGTTTACTAAAACATTGTACATGTAAACTTAAACTTAACTAATTCCTATTTGAGTGATTTTGTTGAGGATAGGACGATGATAGGAGAAATATGAAATGAAAGGAAGTGTTTCTGCTGTAATGTGTCTTGCGAAAGTCAAGTCGATAGTTGTTCCTTTTAACGTAGACGCTTTCTTGTTTTTCCAACGCCAAGAACGTTCGAGAAAGACAAAGACAGAGACACAAGCATGCGCCGATTCAATGCGCCTAATTCTCTAGTGCTGCGCGCGCGGCAGACCGATCATAGTTGAGTGGGAGAGAGACGCAAGGCATTCGGCGGGCCTCTCTCTCGTTCGGTGACTCATCGTAACGTTACCGAGCGTTACACTTTTTCATAAGTGACTCCCAGCCGCAACCTAATTTAAGACGTTGTCACGTCAAAAAACGCTTGATAACTATGCAGTTATCAAAACAGAGATATACTTACCCATAAACCATTTGAAACTATTTGATATAATTATCCAGGACTTGTATTGCTTGATGATTATGATGAATGTCGGAGTGTATGTATGAAGCAGTCAATGACACTAATTAACGTTACTTAGTATAGACAAGAGATAAATTACACGGTTAAAATTAATAAATAGTTAATTACCAAATCTAGGTCCAAAGGTAAAAACCAAATAACTCCTATTAAGGAGAGGAATGCTTGTTGATGAAACAAAAAATTACGACTTTTAAACTAATGTTATACCAAATCCTTATAGATAACAACGATCACAAAAGCATTAATGAAATAGTTAAGGATGAAAAAACGAGCATTGCCCATGAGTCACCAGATAATGGTATGCTGGATGCGTTCCGAACATTAACAAATGTCCATGATAACAATTCTCTTAGTCCAATACAACCCGTCGAATAACTAATACGTGTTCAATATTAAGGTTTATACTAAATAAGTTAAAATTATTGTAAAACATGAAACTACTAGGTTTTGTAATGTGTCTTGTAGCAAGTGTGGTGGTGGCTAAAGTGATAGACAAAAGAAAATGTCCTGAAGTTAGAGCTGTACCGCATTTTGATTTACCACAGGTCAGTTTTTCTCATGTTATAAAAAGACCATGTAAGTAGCTCCGAAGAAGTAAACTTTACCTCTGCATAATTTCAGCCTTAAAGAGCTTAGGGTGAAAATTGTCGATTCAGTTAGTAAAGAAAGAAAGAAAGAAACATTACAAATAAAAAAGTGTCAAAAAGGACTCCCGCTCAGCATATGTCTGGTTAGTGACTTGAAATTGGAAGGTTTACTTTAAGTTCATTTATTATTGATGAAACTGAAGATGTTTGGCATACTTTATTTAACCATGACTGTGCTGTGAATAAGTTATTAGCTATTTTTATTCTGGAAGTTGACCGGTTATAGTATCAACAGTGTGTAGGCGCCGGAAGCTTGATTGATAACACTGCACGCGATTCATTATAACAGCTCATAGCCTGTTAATTAGTATTGACAAATTAACATCAAAAATATAAGTAACAGAATTGACCTAAAAATGGTAACTAAGTAGATTAGTAGACCAAACTAAGCGGATCCAAACACTATAATTTCAGTAAAATGATACTAACGATTTACTTTAGAAAATTTTAAAAGAATATAATAATACATGTGACTTTTTCATAATCTTCAAAATTTTTACAGGCGTTTAGTACCTATCGTATTTAGATCCCATTTATGAAGTAAAACATGTAAATCAAGTTTTCACCCGTTAATATTTTTCGCAACATAGTTTTCAATTTTTACGGTCCTAAGCCTGTTAAGGTATGAAGAAAAAATCAAAAACTTTTGAATAGAATGAAAGAGATGCGCATCGCGTAAAAAAAGTGTTGCTAGGAGGCTGTATCAAATATTTTAGATTTTTGGCGGACATTCTCTAAGTCCTTTATCTAGACGTTTTTGTACTGTAAAAGAAAATATACGTTATTTGTTTTTTGACTCGTAGATTGTTACTCGTATATTTAAATTTGTAAGGTGGTTAAAATTTCATTCTGTATATTTAATAAATATAAATGTGGACAACATCGCATACTTTGTTCTAACCCTATAGTAAGCAACAATTTAAAGCACTTGTCTTGTAGAAATCAATTACAGCCAAGATACTACAAAGTACAAACGCTCAGATCCGAAAAACACATAGAAAAAATATATTTTTTCTACATTGAACCGTCCGGGAATCGAACCCGGGACCACGGTGCAGGTGACACCTTAAAAACCATTCACATTCAATCAAAGTATTTTACTTTAGTGAAGATCTATTGCTTCCAGCATAAAGTTTTTAGTGTGCCTTTGTGTATCGTAGACGACCATGAATTTAGCAATCGCTATTAAGTAGGTATTACGTTTTGTTACTGATCTTAAAATAGTTACAATTGGAGCACTGTGATTGCAAAAACTACTATAGTAGGGTATAAGATAAAATAAAAATTTACTCAGGACATTTTATGCTTAAATACAGTCAAGACCCTTGGGTTGAATACTTACTATGCGCGCATTCAACCTCACAAAAATAAGCGTTTTTGCTTTAGTAGAAATATCTCCATCTAGCTGTTGCCCGTATCTTCGTATGCGTTGATTTTTAAAGTTAAAACTGTGTATTAAAATTATCCTACGGAAACCGTACCTTTTCCCGGGATAAAAGTAGCCTATATAGTGTTCCAGCCAATAGACTAACACTGTGCCAAATTTCATTCAGATCCGTTGAGTAGTTTTAGCGTGAAAGAGTGACATCCATACATCCATACATTCTTCTTACAAACTTTCGCGTTTAATAAATTAATAGGATATTGTTACAATTTGTCCTCTGTTACTTCAGCTACTACTCGTAACATTTCGCTCAACTAACAACAATTCAGTTGCACTTACAACCCTCTATTCTAATACCGTCCATTGTGCTTTATAGCTACCTGTCAGTTCAGACACTAACAGGTTTGGACGTCTCTGTAGTAATTTGCATACATTATTCAATAATACGATTGTTAACTCCTTTGAAAGTTAAGCTTCTGCCTTGACATTGTACAAGTATAGCATTTCACTTTCTATTTGACTTGAGTGTAATAGAGTCGAAACAATTTTACTTTTATTGAGTGGGTGGATTGTTGGACGCCAAAGCTGTGGGTGATGAATTTCGTTTTCGGCATATCATTATCTGGTAGGTACATGTGATATTCAAAATCACTTTCCATAGAAATCAATATGTAAGTATTACTTATATTACATCCTGTTTCAAGAATAGAATAGAATTATTTCAAAAACATAGTAATGTACAACAATTTGTTCTTATAATTATCAAACATATTCGTTTAATACTTACCTACATGTTTTGTGTTTCTTTAGTGCTAGTGCCATCAATGTCATCATGATTTTAATTCGTATCTCATTTTCTGATTTAAGTAGGTTTTAATAGTGTCAATATGCAGCAAATAGTCAAAAACGATACCTACAAAGTACTGTCAATTAAGGTAAGTCGAACATTAGAAAGTAATAATAAAATTAAAAAATACCAGACAAATAGATGGAATAACAAAAAAAAAGTACATTAATGCAATAATAAACAAATTCATAACTACTTATTGTAAGAAAAATCTGAGTCATAAGTAAGGAAAATTCGAGCTATATCAATCGATACGTGTCGTACTCGTACCTAGGAATCCGATTGGATTTGTGTCTAGGTCTCGATTCGTTTTTGGAAATCTCTGGATGAAATAGTTTAGATTGTAAGCCCACATCAGTCCCTTGACTACAAAAGCCTCATAAATTGAGTATCTATTTAGGTAATCCAACTTCAACTAGAGGTGGTGAGAAGCCTATAAGCTCCTACCCTGACTTACACTTATAAGATCAGATGGGGTGATGTTATTATATTTGAACTGGTACCATTTAGCTTAGTATACTGATTCATTTAAACTATCATGGTCATTATCACAAGAGTTAATTTATTCGTGTTATACCGCGTTGCTTTTTATGGGTTTCTTACATTTAGGCACTTGTTGCAAGCACCATGATTACAGAAGCACTGACATACCTATATGCGGATGGGTAGTTATTAAGAGCAAATAAATGGCAAACGTACTGAAATATCAGGAACTCATAAAAACATAGTATGAGCTATAAACTCTGAATCATTTAACACTAGCATAATATGTTCTAAAATAACAGTTATGAGTTGGAGTGTATTCATCGGCCGTTAATTTAGAAGCAGTTGCAATCAGACTTCCATATCCCTCATGCGAAACTAGACCATTTAGTTAGTTTAGTAATAGGCTATCTAACTTAATATAAAACATTCTTCGTGATGGTTTGCAAGAAAGATATTGAAACTGCTTAGTCACCAAAATAATCTGTCTTGTTTTTGGGTTTTATGAGTGAAAAATATAGTTTGGTTGTGTGACATTATATTTAAATCTACAAAAAAGAAAGTTTAAAAATGTTGTTGTATTCAAGGGGGGTGTTTTGGGGGTCGAGACCCCCCCCATTCTTACCCATCTTACTTACTTGTCCAACAGAAAAAATCATTTGTTATTTTTTAATAAATACATTACATAATAATATAACTTTTAATTTAAAGGCACTTTAAATTAAAAGTTACCTAAGGTTATATATTACCCGCGACTATACTTGTGTGTTATAGTCGCAGGCATTGTTTTATTTGTAAATGATATACTCAATTGGAGTTAGAGCTCTGTTATTTTACTTTGGGGACCCCCCCTTGTCAAAGCTATAGCTACGTCCGTGACTCAAAGAAACAATTATAAACAACGCGCCACGGTGCCGTATTTTTAACGCCTACACTCTTCTGAATAGCAAAGTTGTAGAAGTGAACATTTAGAGCATGTTTAAACACATATTTTAACTTCACGTTAATAATAAGTTTATATTACATATTAAAAATTTACAATTAATGTTGTGTGTACGTAAATATCACATGAAATCAAACACATATTATTTTTGAGATTCAAAATAACAACTACCTCAGTAGTATTGTAAAAGTTTCATTTATTACAATATAGTACCTAATAATATATATTATCATAAATGTAGGTACGTACCATTATGTCGTATCTAGGATAGTCAATTAAATGATTGGTTAAGGTATTTTAATTTTACCTTAAGATTAGGTAGAGTTAACAGTTTTTTACTTTATTCTTTCAAATATTATTTTTAATTTCAGATGCTAGGAGATTGGTATGTGGTAGAGTACTATGCGAGTGCTGAAGAAGCTCTCTCTTACAGCTGTATGAGGGCAGTCTTCACTCAGGACGATCATGTTCCTACTGCTGGTATGTTTACAGATAATGATAACACCATTTCCTTTTATGGTAAAGAACACTTATGACTAGAAAACCTATAATTTAGGAGTCATTGTCATAGTCATAATCAACGTTACTTGTC
This sequence comes from Anania crocealis, assembly GCA_949315895.1. Taxonomy (NCBI): domain Eukaryota; kingdom Metazoa; phylum Arthropoda; class Insecta; order Lepidoptera; family Crambidae; genus Anania; species Anania crocealis. The sequence goes on from OX438863.1 coordinate 16,041,436, forward strand.
ATGTTTCTATTCAATAATGTTTTGTGGCTATTTGATAATATTGTTAGCTAAATATTATGGGATAGGGTATTTCATTAGAGGAATAATCTCCAGATTGTAGAGACAATTCCATATTCCATTCCATATAATCCACCGACCCCACCAAATTTCATTAATTAGTATGTAAGTACCTCATTAAATTTTTTTAGTCGATGGCCAGTGTTACATTACGCGAGATAGACTTCTAAAAATAAAAAATCTACTATTTTCACAAAAGTAAATCGTGATCTAAGGCCAGCACCATTATTTTGAGTCGGTGCCTAACAAAAAATCGCCGACAGTCATGACGCACAGTCTAAACATTAATGTTTATTGTTAGAATGTTATATTTTTTGGGGAAATAGTTTTATTATTCTTTCTAAGCTGGAAATACAAAACGATATTTTTAACAAAATTAAGTAAATTCCGATTTCAGGCTGTATAAGTGGATCCAAATAACTAACTCTCGAACATCTCGGCCATCTATATCGAGCTGGTTCGGAATAGCCTCATGAATAAATAGCGAGATTTCCTGACTCCGTAGTCGTTCATGGATAGACAAATGGCTTCATCTCTCAGAAAATACTCCTGACGCGGTTTACTCTATCAATAATTCAGCGACAAATATTACAAATAATCCTTGTGTATAAACACTGGAAGTGCCTCTTAATCAAATTGAATTGGTGTAGTATTATTACAGACATTTTTATTACGGTATTATTCTTAGCACTTGTCCCGAAGAAGAGAAGATTAAAATATTGCGACACGTAAAAGCGACACCTGGGGTATATTTGTAGTAAACAGAAAAGTTGTTTGGTTATATAATAAGTCTGATTGAACGCCCCGTTGGTCTAGTGGTTTAAATACCGGACCAAGATCTCGGGGTCCCGGGTTCGATTCCCGAGTCGGGCAACAGAAATTTCGAATTTCCGAACATTGCTTTGGTCTGTGATCACCAACCCGCATTTGGCAAGCGTGGTGATTATGCCAGTACCCATCACTGCTGTAGTATCTTGAATGCAATGATGGAGGCCTTTTCCCTGCAGTGGGATGATTAAAGGCTGTTACTTTACTTTAAGTCTGATTGTCTTATATTTTAGAAGGGGCCAAGATTTTGGGGTCCTAGGTTCAATCTCGGGGTAACCTCTCACTCTCTCGGTCGTGCTCTCTTTCTCGCACCGACACAGGGGGAATATTGATCTGGTGACAAAGTGAAGTTTATACAGGATGAAATTCAATTATGCCTGTACCCATTGCTGTGGTATCTTGAATTCAATGATTGAGGCCCTCGCCCTGCAGTGGGATGATTGACCGTTACGTTTAACTTTTAGAAGGCACCGTAGAGTGGACGCCGGGAGTGACAATGAACTTCACGTACCGCTTCGCTGACGACCCCACGGGGGAGAATCTGCTGGGCAACATAACGTGGAGGGTGGACCTGAACGAGCCGGCGCATTGGACGCACGCTGAGTCTACTTGTGAGTATTATTTCTGTTTGTTCCCTTCAACTGTAATTTCTGGCAGAAATATAATCAATACGCTTGTTGACGCTTTTATGAAATGATTAACAAATGCTTGATAAGACGAAAAAAAACAAAGACAAACATTTTAAATTTAACCAACATTCAGATTTGTACTATCTGCCTTTACGAATCTATAATATCTCGTATCAATTACACTTGTAAGAAGTGTTTTTACAAATATTAAAACCCAATTACAGTACTGCACTTACACAGTCACTTATAACAAAAATTGCAATATCAAAGCATAGGCAACATAACGAAATTCACTTGTAAAATCCACCATGAAGTTTGATTATATCCCAATGAAGTCAGAACATGACAGAGTTTTCAGGGTTCTAAATAAAAAATAAGAAAGGACAAACTTTAAATTGGAAATACCTATGTAGCAATTTTACACTTTTGTTAACTGAAATCGATTAAAGTTGGTTTCTTGGGTGAAATACATCAAAAACTACTTATCCATTTATTGCGCCTAATTTGATGTGAGTCAAGTAGCCTATTGCGGCATCCGTGACTCCGTGATCCGTTGACTATTTCTCTTTGTTCCCTTATTCCCGGCAGAAAACTAAACAATTTCACAATTAATTAATATTGTGTTTTGCTGCCGCTTGAGATGCAAACAATTTTATTTCGGACGGAGTTTTTTTAGCTAGCGGATACGTTATAATGAGCGTAATGCTTTACAAAAATTTCGATAGAAGACCGTCTAATCCTTCTACTTTAACTACTATCATAGAAGAATAATATAAAATAAATATAAAAGGAGATATTGGCCATAAGTAGGTAATCGCTACGCTTAGCAGGTGGATGGACGAAAACAGTTTAGACAATGACAAAGACAAGACGCTGCTGCCCAGCCTTTTCTGACGTAGTTTTTTATTAGTCGCCCCCTAAGACCTACTTGCCCATATAGAAAGAGAGCACAACAAAATATAATTGCATTAAAGCAATTATATTTTTGTGATAAAAACCAACTAATTTATGTCAATTCCCAGACCATAAGTAAAATATTGCTGCTATTTGTGCCAGAACCACATAGCACAGGTATCAACTAATTTATCTTACTTTCCAGATGACGGCATTTATAACACATACGTCTTGGACACTGAATACAAGACTTGGTCGCTGCTGTTACACTGTGCTGAACAAAGAGAGGGTGCCCGGTACCTTAGCGCCTTCGTTCTGTCCAGAAAGACAGCTCTTCCAAAGAATGTCATGGCCTATCTCAGAGACAAACTGCCTAGGTAAGTACTAAGCAGCTTAATTTGATTAGCTTATGTAAAACGCCTAATTTTGAATTACATATTATGAATTAGCCCTTTAAAATACATGTGTGATTTTGTCAATTATACATATAGGTACATATATTATACGGCAAAATTGGAAAGAAACAAAATTATATAACCACATTATTTGTATCGATAAGTTTATTGATATGTACGAATTCTTAAAAATAACAGGCAAAGTGTTAAAAAATAACGAATATCAAATACCTATAATTGAGGTACACTTGAGGTACTTAAGTATGTACTTATTTGACTTTTTCGACTCAAGTTTATAATACTTACAGACTAGTAAACATTTAATATAATTTTGGCCTTAAAATTATAAACCTTTGGAATAAATAATTTTCAATTTTATAATTTTATCAAAGGTTCTTAACCTTTGAAATCAGAGTTGAAATCCTACCTGTGGGGAGTAAAAAATATTTCTTACAAGTATCGTCTTTCATTCATAAACCATATTTCTTTAACATTCTCATCCTTTCAGATACGACGTAGACGTGAAGTACGTGTTTCCCATCCCACACGATGACTGCTCATCCAAGCCAGCCAGGCCGGACTACAGCCCCATCCTGCTCGAAGCCGGCAGCAAAGTGCCGAGGAAGCCAGGCATCACTTACAATATCGGCAATTAGAATCAAGAATGTTTATATTCTCAACTATCTAAAATAAGAACTTGATCATCTTATTCTTTTTTATGGCCACGAAATTGTTTTTTCCGCAGTGGGTACACTGTTCGGCCAGTATCACGTGTGCAACTGTTACACGACAATTATGAGATTTTTACAATAACTTTATTTTTTACAATGCTTAAGAAAGTCATAACTTAAGATGCTGCTACGCGTATTATAACTAGATACACAGTCCAATTTAAAAAAGACACCTTTAGCTGCCCTTGATTGAATGATTGTTAATTTTATGTTAGTGTCAACTTTATAACCCAGCCAAATTATGTCGACATGTCATGTTATGCTCTTGTAGGTTTATTGATTTAAACTTTCATGGTCACTATCACTAGAGTTATTTGATTCGGGATTTATACCTTTGTTCAGGCCACTTCCAAACTCTTTTCACTTTTTAAATTGACGCGACAATTCAAATACGAAAGCACCGAAAGCGCGCAATTCAAAATTCGAATCTGGTGAAAAAACAAATAAACGCAAGTTACGCACATAGCCATAGAGTAAAGTAATATAGGAAATTGTCGCCCCGCTATCACTGTCTGCTGTTCCCGTTGTGTTTTTATACCTTTAATAAATTTTAAACATATTATATAATAAGTCCAGGAATATTTGTACAAAAAATCCTTATGTCAAATGGGTGCACATTTAGTTGTGAGTTGGGACACTTTTTTGACGCTGATATGTTTCTAGTTTTTTATGTCACATCAATCGGCTTGACGTTATGTCTAAGTCATGAAAGAAGAGTGCTTTGATGCTCGCTTGAGTGGCAGTTTACAAAAAGTCAAATAAGGGCTATTTAGAGTTTAGTTAAAATTTTAAAGATAATCGCATGCCGGAGATGCGGGTTTGAGTCCCGCCTGAGACAAAATTTTTCAAGTTTATATACTGATATTAAACGTGCAATTAAGTTGTTAAAATATCAAATAAAGTATACAAACTACATGCTGTAAGCCGCGATTTCGTACCTGTGAATAAACTATCCCACAGAAATCATACTTTTTTCCTGTGAGAAAAGTAGCCTTTGCGCTGCTTCAGCCTACCTAATCTATCTCATCATGAAAGAAAGAAAACTGAAAGGCAAGTAAATGCTATGAAGATAAAGCTTTTAAGGGCCCGAAAAAACTGCAAAAGATCCTGCCATCTGGTATTATTGCCGAAATGAACCTATGTCTTATACAGTCTGAGGTATAAATTGATTTGAAATAAAAACATGTCTACACTACAAATTGTTTATTTTTCTTTAACAAAATGTTAAGTTTGGGGTGGTGGGATCTACCTCCTGGTGGTCCATTCTGGGCAACGGCATCTTTGGTTTTCTAACCAATGATGACGGCTAACAGATCCCTCTGCGGTGGTAGGCTTCGTAAGAGGCCGCCTGGTTGCTACCACCCTCCTGCCGGAGTCCAGCGCCAAACTGTTTTTCTGTGTTCCGCTGGTGTGTGGGAGAACCAGTACCTCTGTGTAAGCTCGCTCCATCTTAGGCTTCTTCTAACCATATAGTTAAGTATGTAGTCAAGAGCAAGCCCATTATTTATAAAAAAAAGCCTATGGAAATAATTTTTTAATCTTATAAAATGATGTATTTTGAAATACTTAATAAAAAGAAAGGTGCACGTAACATAGATTCAGGCGTTGACAAAAACAACAACAATCCAATCATATTTTGATATTTACATACCGTTTTTAATGTCCTTATGGGCAGTATTAATGAGTGGAAAATGGAAATTATTTGCGCTTTTTTAGGGTTCCGTACCCAAAGGGTAAAAACGGGACCCTATTACTAAGACTTCGCTGTCTGTCCGTCTGTCCGTCTGTCCGTCTGTCCGTGTGTCCGTCGCTCTGTCACCAGGCTGTATCCCAAGAGCCGCAATAGCTAGACAGTTGAAATTTTCACAAGTTGTGTATTTCTATTGCCGCAATAACAACAAATACTAAAAACAAAATAAAATAAATATTTAAGGGGGGCTCCCATACAACAAACCCGTTTTTTTGGCCTTTTTGGTACGGAACCCTTCGTGCGCGAGTCCGACTCGCACTTGGCCGGTTATTATTTATTAGTTAAAAAAAAGTTATAAATATTAATAACGTTTATTGCTAGGCTTCAGATCCCACCTTAAATTAAAGTAAAAAATATTGCACCATGATTCATTCGCCGCCTCGACAAAAAAAAGTATTACCCTCTCTTTAATTAATGTCAGCTATGAGTATCATTCAATCGTAAACCCTAATAATCAAATTTTCAAATCACCTACGTATCTTTGACACAAATCAGTCTTGACAATGGAAAGCAAGCAAGTAAGTTTCTGGAATTGAGACCTGGACTACGATTAGTAGGTTGGCCCCCATCACGCGAACCGACGTTCTGGTAAAGATCAGGTAAAATCAGTATTATTTCTGCAAATAGGCCCCAGGGGGCGCTTTAACACGTCCCAATATTTAAACCTACCACTGCTTCGGTTCAAGTCTGGGCTAGTGCCGAGAAGAAGCAGTGCAAGAAACTCGGTTACTATTGTCGGCTGACACTTTTTGTAAACTTTTATTGAAATAGAGGCTTATTTTTAAATAAATGTTTACATAAGGTTTAAAGCAAGTAGAGTAGGGTAAAATTGGGGGTTCTGCATCACTCACCTCGCTGCGCTCGGTTCGCGATGCAGAAGCCCCCAATTTTACCCGTCTATTTATCCAATACTGTAGGCTCGAACTACAGAAACCTATAATATTGGTTACTGAACAATGCTACACCTGATCAGACAGACAACTAATACACGACTAATACTAGTCAAAGCAAAAATAAAGTAGTCGCTTGTCTGTCTATTTATCTGACTGTCTAGAATCGTTGTACGCTCTCACTTTCCTCTAATTGACTGTCTAGAATCTTTGTGCGCTATCACTATCCTCTAATAGCCGATTTTTTACTATGGCTAAATTTAGTCACGTCACAGAAGAAGTAAAAAACACATTTTCAAAATGTACTTTATTTTTGCTTTGACTAGTATTAGTCGTGTATTAGTTGTCTGTCTGATCAGGTGTAGCATTGTTCAGTAACCAATATTATAGGTTTCTGTAGTTCGAGCCTACAGTATTGGATAAATAGACGGGTAAAATTGGGGGCTTGCATGCAGAACCCCCAATTTTACCCTACTAAGTAGGTACTAGGTAAGGGTCGTGGAAAGCCCTTGCATTGTAGTGGCGCGGGAATGATCGACGTGGAGTTCCTTAGAGGAGATCTATATCCAGCAGCGGACGTTCTTAGGCTGAGATGATGAGCCTTATTATATTTGTCTGACTAATCAAGCTAAAAACCATATCAAGGATTTCAATTTGTTTCAGAAAGCTAAACCATACTTATTCAAAAACAGAAATGTTCTGGAATCGGGAGGCACGGCAGTGCCCCCGCCAAGTCGAGCGCGAAGCAAACACTGCCGTACCATCCTTTACTGGTACCATTTCGCCGCATTTTCAGGCCCCTATTTGAGAACCTCTGGATAAGACCAGAACGCAGAAATTTTCCTCATCCAGTAAGCTATAATTACATACTTTAAATCTAAAATTTTCAAGTCTGTAGGTCATTTAGTTCCGAAGTTAAGCGAAAGCAAAGTTTCGCATTTATGACACTCACTCACTCACTCATGATCAGCAAAATAGAACTAGTACTTCCCATAAACTCAGAGAGCTGAAATTTGGTAAAGAGTAAGGGTTTAATAGCCACATAAAGGGAAAACTATAAACACTAGGATATTCAAAGATCTGGAGTACCTGGTGACCCTGATTAGAAAACACAAGAGCCCAACCAAACTATAAGAGATCGACATACCGAGTTTACAAAAAATATTCAACTTGGTGGGCCGCTTCAGCTGTATTAGAGATATGATAATGCCCCCTTCTACTATTGGTACATAAAAAAACGACTGTCATTTTAAAAATCCAGCGTAGTGGGACACATCTTCTAATTTAATCTAACATTTAATACGCATACTTATACTTACAAGTTTACAAGAAGAAATAATCAAGTTACGCCTTTATGTGTGAGTAATACTATTGACGATCTTGATTTAAGTGAACAAAATAAAGTAAAATTTCTCGGAATTGAATTACACAATAAGTTAACTTGGGCATCTCATATACAGCAACTTTCACAGAAACTTGGTGCAGCAACATATGCGATTAGGAAAATGAAAGAATCAGGAGGTATAAGAGCTGCAAAAAACGTTTACTTCGCGTATTTTCATTCATTGATGTCGTATGGAGTGATGTTTTGAGGCATAGCAGCAGATCCTCATAAAATCTTTGTCTTGCAAAAAAGAGCTGATAAATATAGTTTAGGATTAAACTTTAATGACACTTGCAGGGATAAATTTAGGTAATTAAAAATTTTATGACGGTAACTGGTGAATTTAAACATATATAAAAGCATTTTATACATAAAAGATAATGTTAATAATATGACTGAAAAGGGTGACTATTACAAATATGCAACACAAACAGGAATCAGATAGCCCTTCCCAAACATCGTCTGGTTAAATAAAGAAAGAGTTTTCTGTTTATGAGCATCAAGTTTTTATATAAAATACCATCTGAAGTATGAGATCTACAAGGTAATGAATTTTGTAACAAAATTAAAACAATACTTATTCTTAAAAGTTATCATAGTATGAATGAAGCTCTTTCGGATAGTGTCATTTTTAAATTCTAATTTTTAATTGAATTAATTTTTAAATTTTCGTATCTTTTATTATTAGTTTTTTTTCTAAAATTACTACATTATGGATTGCTGATTCGTATATTTTATTGACATTTTATTATTCTATTTAATAATCATGTTGAATTAGACATAAAATATAAAAGTATAAGTAATTATTGTGACGATTAAGTATTTCAAGTAGTAATTTTATTTACCCTGCTTTTTTTTAGTACCTACCTTAGAATAATTCTAAGGTACCTACATAATTTTTAAAATTGACGATGCTCCTAGATTGCTGATATTGTTTTAATTTTTAATTTTGTGACATTTAATACATTAATTAGGATAAACTTGACATTTAAATTATAACAAAAATATGTGTATCTATTTGAAATTGTAAATTGACGTAGGTCTAAGTGTAATGTTAATACGAAAATTTAAAATAAATGAATATAAATATGAATAAAAATTTAAATTAAAAAAAAACGTGTCAAATAAGAAAATCTAATAAAATAAATCAATATGATGTTTCTACAAAAAGAAGTGAAATCCCACCAAAAACATTCTGTAAAAAACTAGCCAAGTCTCGATGGAGCTGCTTGTTTGTCTCTAAAAAGTAATGAAATCTAGACAAAGTCGTGCCAAGTCTAAGGTTCCTTACTGCGATTTCTTTATTATTATAGTTAATGTTGTGTGACTTGGCCGTTGAAGGGTACACAAGGGTACAAAACCAGGTGCTTCATGACACCATTGCACCAATCTGTCGCCAGAACCGCTACCCATTGGCGATCAAAAATTGCCACTTGAAAAATGTTGATTTAATAACCAGTCAATTGTAGGCTTGATAAAGCTGCGTATTTCAAATAATTTCAATAATACTTATGTACAGACGGAATTCTAATCATTGATAGAAGTCCGTCTGTACGTCTATTTTATGTTAGATCGGTGGTCGATTTGACGCTCCAAAAAGAAGAGAGCTGAAGTCAACATTGTCAATAGTGAATGCATGTATTGCACAATCAACAACAGCCTAAAATGAGACACTAGCGTCCAATTACCAATACCAGTATGAGCTATTATCTTAACAAACAGGTAGTTACAACTAATATCATTACGTGTAAACTAAATGGACTTGTACCCACTAACATATAAAGAATGTTCAACGGCCAAGTCACACAACATTAACTATAATAATAAAGAAATCGCAGTAAGGAACCTTAGACTTGGCACGACTTTGTCTAAATTTCATTACTTTTTAGAGACAAACAAGCAGCTCCATCGAGACTTGGCTAGTTTTTTACAGAATGTTTTTGGTGGGATAGAGTTTATTAAAATCAATAATCAATACCAGCCTATATCAGTCTACTGCTGTGCACATACCTCTGCAGAAGTAAGATCCCAATCGCAGTTTGGCAAATGTTAGACGGAAGACAGCTGCCTTATTTAGTCCGGTAGTGGACCAGGTAGATACTCCTTGAGCCGCCTTTCTCGAAACATAGGAAGAGAAGGGTTAAGTAGTGTTAAATAAGTGTTATTTAAAGTGCTATTCTTTTTATGTGGCAATACGATAGAAAATAATATAAATCAACTGTCAAAAACTGATTCGAAGAAGTTTGAACCATGAAAAATTAACTAGTCTAGCTAAGTAATTGTATTTTAAGTGTTCACGCTTCGTTGGTTATTGGGAATCCAGTGTTGTGATCGCCTGAGACGATAGAGCACGGACATTGTGACTCGGAATCATTAGTATGCCGTAATGGTTCCGTCGGCGTACGACACACAGTATGACATTCAGACTTGACCGTGTCTAAAACGGACGACAATGACATAAACGTTCATGTAAAACATTAAAATTTCCACGATTATTTAGCCGAAGGCGAAAAGTTTTCAGTATGATGAAAATCGCGCAGAATAGTCTGTGTTATAATTTAAATTATTATATTAATTATTATAGGTAAAAAACTAGAAATTTACCAGATTTCTAAGACCTCTTACCCCCGTATTTATAAACAAGTAAAAGTAATTACTTGACTAAAAGTAATTACTTGAGAGACAATTTGTATGCCTTAATCAAGAAATTACTAGAAGTTATAACTACCAAAAGTTCGCATTTCTAGCCAAATAATATGACTATTAATTGTGACCAATTTCTTTCACTTAATGACTAGGTATGAACATTTTAAGTTATGACTTTCTTAAGCAATAAGTAATTACTTCTTTATAAATACGGGGGTTAATAAGCTAGCACTGGCTGGATACTTATAATACAATCGACGTTCCTTATTGTTTTCGATTTTAGAGACCATACTAGCTATATGATTTGAAATGATCTTCGAAAGCAATTTAATCATTAATCAAATAATATATTTAAAAAAGAAACATTTTCCTGCTCTCCCGTGTAACACTTATACATTTCACATAATAAGTTAGGAGGTTATTTTTAAATAGATCTATGATGTTTTAGGTTCTTCACGCTTACGAGTAGAAGGCCATAGATGCTATTGGAGATACCTGGGTTCAAATCTGGTGATGATAATGTTTCAAGTTGCATGCAAATCCCTCACGTACTGTGATATAATATGTAATATCACAAAAAAAATATGCAGAGAAGCTCTGACATCATAGGATACAAAAACTAAAAATCATCAAACTTTGCTCTAAATCGTGGATTTTGGTCGAATGATAAATCTAATTACATTTTTCGTCCTGTTTATATGTACATTGGTACCATTCCTTTTTTGGACTATTTACATACTTAACCCTAAATTTTCACCCTTTTACCACCAACCCCTAGGTTATTAATAATCTCGAAATTATTTTGCTGTTCCCGGGGACTTCGAACTCGTGGCACTTTATATTTGAAACTATTCCACAGGAACATCGTAATAAAATATAGTTTACAACCTATTTTCAGATCAACTACACAAAAAAAAACATAAGTTCAGTAACAAACACAGTGACACGAGAATTGTTTAAATTAGATTGGTAACATACCTCATTATTTACTCTTTGGCCAGGCTTAGTAATACATGTGTTTTCGCAAGACATGGTGTTATAAGTATGAAATGTAGTTATCTGCCGTTTTTCACGACACTCGTACGACAATGGCGAACGTGCGGACATGCGCGTTCTTGTTGGTACTGCTTGTGAACTACCGGTTGGTTTTTAGTGAGGTAAGTGTTTTAAATATTAAAATTTCTTTGGTTAGACCTTCTTATTACTTTAGGTCAGGGTTCCTTAGAGGTACGTAGCATGTGCGTAAGGGGTCCGCATAATGTGCGTCGCAGATGACATGTGCCTTGTCCCACAATTTAACGTTTTCATTGAGGCCAAACTGAATAAGAAGATAATTCTCATAAGAAGGGTGCTCCTGTTAATGAACTTAGTATTAAGTATTATTAAAGTAACAATAAAAGTACTTTTTATTAATATAGTTAATATAGTTAAGATTTTTTTTAATTTCTAAAAATATTCTTGACAGGGGTCCATAGGGGTTTTTGAAATGTTAAAGTGGTCCATGATTGAAAACTGTTTAAGAAATCCTGCTTTAGATGCATTCTTACTTTTAAGACCCGGTAATGGTAAAACTTATAAGTTTGACAGCTATGTGCGTCTGTCTGTGTTTTTGTCACTTTAATAATGCCCAAGAAAAAAAAGTATGCATTTTGCATATTAGTCTCAGTCATTGGCAACTTATATGAGCGACATCTTTTAAAAATATATGGAAATTATTCAAATTGCATAATATGTATCAATCGGTAAATAGGTACTTTATTTTTTTCCAATAGTTTATTTTTGCAATTTTTTAAAGTTATGATACGCTCCACAGTTACTGTTGTTACATGCGATTTTAGTTGTAAATAAAATAATTTTGAATAATACTTTCTAAAAATACAGTTCTCTCTTTACTGTTGTTATTTATGTATACGGTTTCAAGATTAACATGAAGTATTTAGCAAATACTTTTACTTTATTCCCCTTTAAAATCCTACATGAAACAACTACGATTATAAGATTGACGCATCACGCAACCTATTTATACGCAGCAAGGTAAAAACAACTGCCGCTCTAATATTGTTACTGTTGTATAATAAGTTTTTCGTTTGAACACGCTAATCTAAAAACTACTGATCGAAAAGACTTTTTTTTATAGTCTATTTATTGCAGAAGTTTATGGACTATTTAACATTGCGTAACCAACAGAGTAACGTGGTAGCAGAGTCTCCATCAAAATGTATTAAAGCAGAAAAAAATATCCTCAAACTTGTGGAAATGTTTTTTCTGTTTGAATACGGATGAAACTGCAGGGCTCAGTTAGTATTAGATATGACGATGCTTCGGTTAAAATAACTGGATGGATGTGCCAGCTGCATACATAATGGATGTACTTATGCATTTGTAATTTTAGTTAAAAACTTTTAACTTCACACGCTAGATATACCTATAGGCAGATAAACCTATTACAAAAAGTATTTTTTTTCCAAATTAAAATTGACCCTTAGGTAAGTGTTTTGTGTTCACCAGTCGAATTGCATATTCAATTAATTAATAAGACATTATGTACGATGGTGTGCTGCCACTTTCCGTAGGTGCCTAAGAAAACACATTTTACGAAAATTTTTCACGACCTTTATTTGATATTTTAGCAACTTAATTGCACTTATAATATCAGTATATAAACTTGAAAAAGTGTCAGGCGGGACTCAAACCCCCCTGCGAGGAGATACGGGTTTGAGTCCCGCCTGAGACAAAATTTTTCAAGTTTATTTACTGATATTTTTCACGACCGTTCACTAAAGTTTCAGCACAGACGCTTGAATTTTTTGACCAAGTGTTACAAATTTTAAATTAATTCAATTAACAATCCTGGAAAAACTTTCAAACGCAAATTTAAGTACTTGCATTAATTACTGACGACAACGACAAACTTATTACTATGAAAAAAATTATACATCTTAGAAAAAAAAATTGAAAATAATAATCACGATTTAATTTTCAATGGACGAAAATTTATTGTAAACTTATTTGACAGACGTAGAAAGCGGCAATATAACAAAGGTGTGTTTTGTGACGTGCTAACGTTATTAATAAGACGGTAATTGTTTTAAAACTTTAAGGATGACGGGAGATTCTTTGTATTTAAAAATTTCTTTTTTGAAGCGTATAAAAAACTAGTTGTTGGCCGCGAATTCTTATGCGTAGAATTGTTAATAAGAAGCTATACTTTTTTAATTGGAATTATCCTAATTATCCATTCAAGCCAGCTATATTATATCTCCATGACGCGGACGTACCGAATATCATCCAGACCTGCTTAGTTGTTTAAGTGTATTAATATGTGTGTGATATTTGTTACTCACTAAGTGAGTAACAAATATCTATCCAGTCTTACGCATTATTAATACTACCTCTTTCCCGCAACTTTACCAAACTATCCTTAGGGAACCATTCATTAAACCGGGATAAAAAGAAGCCTAGATGTGCTAATCCAGCCTATAATCTGTCTTTGTATCAATATCACTTAGTGTGATGGAGTCACAAACATGTTCCATCCATATTTTCGCACTGATAATATCAGTAAGATTGTTATATGATATACATATAACAAAAAAAAACGTCTGTTGTAGAGTAAAGTAAAAGTAATATTTATAATGAAGCTTTATTTTTATTTCACTAAGTCATAAAAATAAAATGTGCAACTGCATTTCTCTTGCCTGTACCTACTTTAGTTTTTATCAACACGGGAAAATTCCACATTAGCCGTTGTCAGGTCGCTACGAGCCTTATTAACCTTCTTTCCTGCGCAGAGTTTAGTTCGCCATTTTCTGGAGAGCACAGCGATAAAAGTCGGAAACAGAAAAAGTTATATCACATCAGGGTGCAAAATAATCTGTTTTTTATAATTAAAAGTAATAAAACGGTGTTTTTTGGTCTATCCGATAATTATATGTAGGTATGAGTCATACTAGATTATTATCCGCGGCTCTTACCGCTTTAACTACACGTTACATTGCTTGGGCGGAAACCTTGGCCCAGCAGTAATATATAAAATAACTTACGTCCTTTTTCGAGGTCTAACTTATCTTAGTTTCAAATTGCATTAAAATCTATTCAGTAGTTTAGGCGTTAAAGCGATTAAGTCTCTCTGTTGTGCTTTTACGTTAGACAGACAGACAGAGTTTTTTTTAGTAAGGATAAGGATTACAAAGATTTACTATTAAGAAAAACTACATGATGAGCCTTTTGTCTGTTGCATAATATGTAAATCAGTCCATTACCACTGTCCTATGTCATATAGGCCCCTCCAAAAGAACCCTGGCAGGCAGGTCCAAAAGAACCCTGGCAGGCAGGTCTTTGTTTGGCCAATGGTGTAGAGAAGACGCCGCGCTGCTGCCCACCTTCTTTTGGCAGCACTCCTTTAGTCGCCTTTATCGATACTCATAGACAAGTGTTATTCTTTTAATGTGTCGGCAACAAGTGACATTCCCCTCAAACTTTTTTTTATTTAACGCCTAAAATTATCTTACCTAAGATATATTTCTTTTATCAGATGATTTATTAACCCACTAGTTTTGTGTATTTAAACCTATTATTATTTGAACAACCTAAAGGTCTTAACAACTAGAAATTAAATTTTGTTGCAAATTCATTCAACCCGAAAATTCCTTAGGAAATTCTTGATGCGACGCATCAGTTTAATGTTTTTTTAGGATTCCTTACCTCACAAGGAAAAGCGGGAACATATTTTATTGGATCTCTTTGTGGTTCATCTGTCAATATCCTTTTGCTGAAGGGTTAAGGGTTATATAACCTATTGAAGTTTATATCAAACACAAGTCATGCTATCCCTTCAAATAAAGCGAAATCGAATTTATCCCAATGTGAATCCAATAAAATAGTTCAGGTATTTATACCAATGTGAATTTTATAAAATGATACAGATTTTAACCATGGTAGGATATGACCACGCATGACATTTTCTATTCGTTTTCAGAAAATTCATAAATTTCACACATGTATATCGATTTCCTTACGAAACATTTGGTAAAAAAAAAAATAACAAATTTTAGTCTTGTGTTACCAAGGATTTTACGTTTTTTCAGTATCCTGTCGTCTGTTCAAGCAGAGATGTGTGGCATACCACATTTTTTTAAATTGTGTCTGTAATTATCTTCATACAAAGCGTTAAAGGTGACTTAAATACTGTTAAAAAATCAAAATTTCTAACTTTGTCTACTCTAAAGTATCATGTTTTGTTTAGCCTATTACTACAGGTATAAGTAATATCACCAAAGCAGGCAGAAATAAAACAGATTTTACTGACGGCATAACGGAAATACTAGTTAACGAATAAGTAATAATTTACTTTGTATGATATTTTAAGCAATTTAATTGCAATCATAATATCAGTATTTTAACTTGAAAATTGTGTCTCAGGCGGGACTCGAACCCGCATCTCCTCGCATTCCCGCCGGAATGCGAGTTGATGCGGGTGCATGCAATTTAATTGCTTAAAATATCATATAAAGTATTTAAATAGTTGTTTCATCTTAACTGACTGTCAAACATCTGTAAAGATGTTTTTTTCGGGGTGCAAACTCCTACCATTTGATAAAACAACGCTGGCTTACAGCGATTAGAATGTGCTTGAAAAATTGACACCTATGACGTAGTGTCTCGGTGGCTAAATAATATTTTCTTTGTTTATTTTCCAGCCAACATTCGGATCAGCAATATGCAGTTTAATTTGCGACGATTCAGATGATTCAGGTGATGATGAATCAGATTACTATGACTTTTACGATTTCTTTGGGATTTGCTCCATGTGTGGTACCAAGACTTCGTCTGAAGAAACAACCACAACCGTTAAGCCTGTTACGATGCAACCAGTAAAGATTATGATACGTAAGTACTCTCTTCATCATCATCAACATTATTAACCCACATCAATCCACAGCTTGACATAGTGGAATTGTTTCAAAAAGGGAATTTTACATAATTATTACGATTTTTCTTTGTACCTACGTCGAACATAATCCTCTACGGTGTATAAAAATGGTATGCATTGAATCTAAGTTACGACGGAAATATTTTCTTTGAACAATCAGTAAGGAAATCTCAACGTAAAAAAATTAGCTTTATGGAATCAAACTGAAATCTCAACGTAAAAATATATTATCCCATACTAATATCCTAGATAAGCTATTTTTATTTCTATATATAAGTACGAGCTAACTATAAATTGGGTCCAAACAGACATCTTTAAAAATTTTATTACGAAAATAACTTTAACCGGAATACTCAGAATGCAGCGGTAAATATTTGAAATAATACTGGAAAATATCTCAACCTGAAATTGACTAGGGAAGCGAATCTAGCGCGTTTATATCTAAAATTCTATCAACATTTGTTATGAGAAGTGGCGTAGCAGTGCTAGTTTATACACTATGAAATTTCATGCAAACTGTAATTTTTCAACCTACGAATAAAGTTAGAGTTAGAGCTCTTTCAATTCGTCTACGAATGAACGTATTTTTAAGCTATTGCATAACTTCTATCGCGGGCCTTGAGCGTGGAGACCGAATCCAGAAATTCCGTAACGAAAATTTTATAACCTAACGCCCCGAGTCAAACTATTTTGAATTTCCGAAATTTAAAAGAATTTAGAAGAAAATAAGGATTTTGACAGTATGGTTGCCTATGGTAACCATATCTGACAAAATAACAGAAATATTTAATTACAAAAGTCAAAATTAGAAAATACATAAAATTATAAAATTAAGCTATTGCATAGCTTCTATCGCGGGCCTTGAGCGTGGAGACCGAATCCAGAAATTCCGTAACGAAAATAACCTAACACCCCCCCACTCCGACCGGCACAGCGGTGATACTTTTAAGTTTTAAATTGGTAGGTTTAAATTGGGACGTGTAAAAGCGCCTCCTGGGGCCTATTTGCAGAAATAAAACTGATTTTAACTGATTTTTAACTGGTTTTATAATTGCATAAGTTGATAAAAAATGCTATGCAATAGCTTTACCGCGGCAGTCTCCGAGTGCCACACGTCTTTTTTTAATTACAAATAAGTTTCAGGTAAATGAATATTGATGATTTTTTTATGGATATAGCTCTAAGTTGGTTTGAATCTGTTATTTTTTTTTTGACTAATTTAAACTTTCATGGTCACTATCACTAGAGTTATTTGGGGTTTAGGTATACCATGTTCCTTGTTTTTTTTTTACGAGTTTCCGATATGTCGGCACTGTTGCAAGCGCCATGATCACGGGAGAAACTCATAAAAAAGAAAGTACTATAAACCCCAAATCAACTAACTCTAGTAATTTTTCTTTGTTGGTTTTACATTAAGGTTGGTCTCATTTCATTCAAAACAATAAAACCACAATTTTATTTATTTTTATTTTCATACAAACTAAAGTTTTCGGATTCCGATTTATACTTATGAGAACATTTTTCCCAAAAATTATGATATCAAATTTTTGTCTTCACCATAGAATTTATATGCCTATTGCATATGTTTACATAGGCTGGTTTCGGATTACGAAAACCATTTACCTAACACGCTGTATAGGTAATCGAGTCTTCTACTGGGTACCAATGCAAGGGTATATATCGGAATGCCGAATTTTCTGTACTCCTAATCGTCATTGGCACACAAACTATTGGCCTAAAATTTTTTCGCACATTTTTACTTTTCCTAAACATGTTTAGCGTATTTTTACTAAGCCTTAATGTATATCGCCGTATTATAATTTCCCAAATGCGAGATTTAGCCGAATATATCCTAACACCTAAAGTTAAAAAGTTTATCAATGTTTTAAATAGCCATGCATGCTTGCATGCTTGCAAAGAAGTAAGCATGCATGCAAGCAAGCAAGCAAGCATGCATGCAAACAAGCAAGCATGCATGCAAACAAGCAAGGATGCAAGCATGCATGCAATCAAGCAAACATGCATGCAAACAAGCAATCTTGCATGCATCTAAACAATCAGACTTCCGTGATGGCTTCGGCTCTGCGGGGCTCCAGCGGTTCCACGCGTGCTAAGTCGCAGATGGCTTACACTCACCACCGTAGCTTCGGCTTTCTGGCCGGCTGTGCCAGCCAGCCTCAGCCGCGGCGCCTCGCTTACAGCCTCCTGCTCCTCAGCCCGCGGGCCGCCTCGCCCCTCCGCGCCTACGCGCTTTTGAATTACACTCTAGGGGTAGGGCAGACAAGACTGCTTGGGGTCGGTTTGTGAGCGATTCGTTTCTTTAACTTTATCGCTTTCAAAAAACATTGAGCTTTCAATACTCAGCGTTATGCCAAGAAAATGATGCTAATACATATTATTGCAATCGATATTATACGTACTGAAATTAGGGATTTCAATTTTTAGACCAAACTATAATAGTGCGAAAACAACTGTTAGACTAGACAATAATTATACGTTATAAGTTTAGGCCAATACTGTTCGGCCAAATGAAATTAGGACTTTAAATTTTAGGCGAACCGAAGGGCACCCACCAATGCAATCCTCTCTTCAATGGCGGATTTTGCCGTAATCTCCACACTAGGCAGGCGGGCTGGCGATTGTGGTTTCGTCAATCTGACCAGCCACCCATAGCCAAACCAACCACGCAGTTATACTAACCGAATTTAACCAATGAATCCTTGTCTCTCTTTTGCAACTTTCCCTCTCCTGGGGCTTAGTTGTAGTTTAGTCAGTGAAGGATAAAAGACAGCGTTCCCAGCATTCTTTTAGTTACATGAAACTATCGGATGAGTAGAGACGTGGTTTTTTTCATGTGCTGATACCACACGACGCTACTTAAGATAAGTTACATAATATGTAACTTATCATAGGTAGTGTCATAGTTACATAATATGTAACTTATCATAGGTGCCTAGTGTCTTATTATATTTTTTTATATTTTTTAGCACCAGCCAGCGGCCTGAACTTGACATTATTCAGCAGCCTCGAAGGTTTCATGGTGGGTATGATGCCGTGGTTAGCCTCAGCGAATACAGCAGCCCCATCATCAGCCACCACCACCGCACCGGCCGCCGCGGCTGGCAACAGCTCAGCTGCGAATGCTACAAAAGCTTAGAAATAAATACCAAATTTTTTTCATAGATCGTTATACTGACTGTTGTACACCGTGCAATTTGAACCATCTGTAAAACGAAGCCGTAATGTCACCATTATGTATAACATCTTGGCAGTGTTATTTTTTTTTACCAAAAACTTTTTTTATCAATTTATTAAATATCAGTTTAGCTATGTATTTTGAAACACGCTGTGACGCACACAGATGTAGCTGTGTAAGGTTCATTCAACCGAGACCACGCCGCAGCAAAATAATACTACTAGATTATACAGTTTGCCAAAACCTGGAAATGTCGCAATTTCATTATTTGAGAGGTTAATTTTTTTCACCTGAAAAATTAAAGTAATGAGTACTAAACAGAAAAGTTTCATTCAATGAATAGGGTAACAAATTAAAAGTAAACAAATGATCATTAACCTTTTCATCAATACCGTCTGGAAGATCACGTAGTCCTCTTCGTGAACAATCAACCTCTGTTTTTCCCGCCTTACACCTGAATACGTCTGGGCGCGTCACAGCGTGTTACAAAATTAAAAGTCTGAATCAAAATGTACAATTAAAAAAATATATATTTTTAATAAATAATTAAATACCATAACACTGCACATGATGTTATACATAATGGTCCAATAAAGTGGGCTGCGTTTTCCAGGTGGTTCAAAAAGCACGGTGTATACAGGATGAAATTATAATCACTTTCCAAAATGTTTATAGGCGTTCAGTATCGTATTTAGAGCCTATTTATGAAGTGAAAAATGTAAATCAAGTTGTCACCCGAAAATATTTTTCGCGATTTATTTTTCAATTTTTACGGTCCTAGGCCTGTTAAGGTATAAAGGAAAATCAAAAACTTATGAATGGTATCGTAATGAATGAATGAGATGCGCAACGCGTAAAAAAAGTGTTGCTAGGCGGCCGTATCGAAGATTTTAGATTTTTTGCGGACATTTTCTAAGTGCTTTATCTTGACATTTTTGTACTGGGCTATACCAAAAGAAAAAATGTCATTTGTTTTTTGTCTCGCGGATAGATATATTAAAATTTGGAAGGTGGTTAAAATTTCAACCTGTATTAAAGAAACACAGGGCGTAAGGTAGTGCGCGATCCTACACACATAAGTACGTATAGGTACATTGATATGGAAATAGTATTCAATTTTTTTTTCTGACAACCTTTGTAAGGCTTAAAAACAAAATAGCCATGGGGATGATTCGAAAACAAAGCGAGTTAACATAACATGTGTCAACAAATTCTATTGGTTCTACTAAATTTAATTTTTGGTCAACATTATTCATCAATTTTCTTGTTTTTAGACTCGGTTAAAAATCACTTAGTTAATGATAAAAGACCAGTATTTATTAGCTTTTGTAATTACAAAGATACTTCAGTACAAATTAAGTTGTGTGTGAGTGAATGTTAAAAATTAAATTTACAAGGTTACGTATCGGACTTTCAGTACATTATCATGTGACACCCTGTATACGGGTCGCTGCAATGGTTATATGGAAAACATCTACACACCGAAGTCCACCGACATTGTAAATCTATCTGATAACATCAAGTTGAAAAATTTGTAAAGAGTATAATAAAATGTGTTATTCTAATAACAAATACAGAGTTGCTGGAACAATGTCACGAACATGAACATTCAGTTGCGAATTTCTTTTTTTTTTTAAATAATATTAGTCAGATTTTAAGATAAACAATTGACTGCTAGAAATTATGTAGGTCCTAAGGCTATGGGCGTAATTCCGGTACCCCAATGGGTGTAAATCAGCCTAAGACAGACACGACACGAGCGAACAATATTTGGTTGTCAATATTTCAGCCATCCTGTATAGACTTTATGAATTTACTTTAATTTTAAGGCTACAAAAATAAGTAAGAAGCGTACAAAATGGTATCCATTTATTTTAAAAAGTAGCTAGTCATAAGATAATATCTTTTTAATTATTAGTATAATAGTATATTTCATGGGTTATTTGTTTCGTTTGCAATGATCATCTTCAGTGAAAATGTCGCTTGTCACAGTACCGAAATAGTGGCAACTCATAATTATCAAGGTGAATGAAACCCTGCAATAAGCAGTTCTTTGCAGTGACAACGAAAACAAAAAATATAAAAAATATTGTTTTGTAAAACTTTACTTCTTAAGATTCATTTAACTTTAGCTGTACCTAGAGGTGATAAGGTGAATTACTTTTAAATAAAATTTACACTAATTATTACTTTCTGTCTTATGATTTTTCACTCACTTTTACTCTAACAGAAAACAAAAAAAAACTAAGCTTCTTAAAAACAGGAGATACTATTCCTGTTATTTCATTATGATTCAGTACACTTTCAATAAAGAAACCTTTTTTGTCGGATTGCACCATTCCAGAATTTTGATATTAAATGGCATATCTAACAATTTATATCATGAGTAGAAACAATTTGTTGTTTTGTGAAGATTCTTAAATCATTTCCGTACTTAACTAGTCAAATTGAAAATCAAGATTTGACTTTAATTCAGAGAGGTCAGAGTTACCGCATACAAAGTAGAAATATTCTACTACTTACTATTTCAATTGCAAAGATACAATAGTCAATAGCATTGCCTAAACTTCGTTTTAGTAACGTAAGCCAAATACCGTAGGAAATGCCATTCAACGAGGCATTTAGACGGACGCAAAATCGAAATGCCTGGACAGGACACGGCCAATCATCCAGGGAACTGAAAAGACGGGGCTATGCGACACCCTAAACCTCTAAGGGACTGACTTAGGTGGAGGAGAAGAAGGAGAAAATGAATATAATAAATCAGATGAGTTTTACATAGAAAAGGTTTGTTCGTTTAGTCATTGGTATGAAAACATAGCTACCGTAGTCAAAAAATCACCATGCTTTACATGTTACTCTTGAAACTGGCTGCTGGTTGAGATCTACCAATAAATGGCTTACTTGGGCTAGTGACATCAGACTGCTACATATTTCACAAAGTCACAAATTTTCGAATATACAGATATTAAAGAAATGCCTATGATACAATTGTCAAAGAACACCTCCAAACAATCCCCATCTCCTACCATAATAATGTAGCAGACATTAGGACTTCTAATCTGTTCGCACTTGTCAAAGGTAACGGAGCTTAAGTTACAAGAAATATGTTGACCTTAAAACAAGAACTATGGAAATAGAACAGACTCACTTCTTCACACACGTTACATCTTTAAAACTCTACACTATAATAATAATTGTTAATGGCTAAAATAAAAATTGCTCTAATTAATTATGTTTCATTTAGTAGTCTTACACAGACATTGACCAGGTCTTAAAAACTTTTACTGTATCCTCATGTAATGCGTCCATAGAGTTTGGTTGAATCAGTCTGAGTCCTACAGCCCTATTTTTCTAAATTCAGTTGGATATTGCAACGAACCTCTGAATGAAGAAGTTATGCGCCTTTTAAATTGGTAAACATTTTTGGTAGGCGATGTAAGATATAAAGGGTCGGGTTTTTGAACAAAAATATTCGCCAACTCGAGTACCTACTCTTATAGATTTCTCTACGATTCACTTTAATTTCAACTCTTCTTAGACCAACAGGAAACATTAAAATATTCAGTTTTATTATCGTTACGAGGATTTAAGTGATATAAATTAATGGCTTTAAACATACGCTGTGTTTACATAAACGCTTTTATTTGACGTGCCATATGTGCTCTAGCCTTAATACGGTTAACGACCGAATGTTTATAGACATAAAATAAACGAATTTCCACACGTTTACATTCGAACTCAAAATGTGCTATACCTATTTAGTTTTGATAGAATTCCAGAGAGAGGCTATCTTAAACCCGCATTCAGCATACAATCTTTGAAAAGTCATTAAAATAATCAGAGAGCCTACTTGGTTGCTATTTGACAAGGAAAGAGTTGTTCAACTCTTGAATATCTGCGTTTCTGTGTTATTATAAAACATTGAAAAATCAAAGGAAAAGAAAGGAAGATTTAATTAAAGCAATAATCTTATTTGATTTGTGATAAATCATTTATCACTCTGGTACATAGGTACAAATATTCATATATTACTTTATTTATGTAAATACTAATAACAGTATTCAATAACCTTGTTTAATCGTTTCGTTATACAATACCAATAATTTAAATAGTGAAATCGTTTGAATTTTCCGTTCCGAAAACACAACAACCTTATTCGGAAAACAAAGGTAAATTAAATTATCTGAACACAGAAAATGCGGTGCTATTAATTGTAACTTGCGTTTTTAACTTATTGAATGACATCGATAGTGAAATCGTATAATCTGTGAGTTTAATTACAAATACACACGATCTTTATATAACAACTACTAGAAGTAAAGCGAATCAGAAGCATTGGAGTTTTTTGGAGACCTAACAATAGTGTGGTTTCACTCAGCTTCGGAGAACTCTGGAGAAGACACCATTGATTGATAATTGGATGTAATACGGTGATTATGTCGGACGCGAATTAGTGTTGCAACTACATAATCCACTATTAATAGACTATCGATAAATATAAAAACCTAAATTATCGACGTGTCCATCAATTGGTACCGACACGATAATAAATTGTTGGACAAAATTACCACTTGAATTATTGAACCCAATCATCTTCATAATCTAATCATCGTCTCAGTCAAATCTCACCCAGTGCTGGACATAGGTCTCCAAAGAATCTCCACAACGATTGGTCCCGCGCCACCCGCATCCAGCTTCTCGCGACCTTCACCAGATCGTTGCCGCGTTGGTCCACCTGGTGGGGGTTACCCACAGATCGTCATCCGGTGCACAGTCTCTATTTCAGAACCTTCCCGCCCCAACGGCTATCGGTTCTTCGTACTATGTGTCCCGCCCACTGCCAGTTCAGCTCCGCAATTCTCCGAACGATGTCGATTATCTTAGTTCTCCTACGGATTGCCTCATTTCTGATTCTATCACGCAGGGAAATACCAAGCATTGCTCTCTCCATACCCCGCTATGCGACCTGGAGCCTCCTTACGAGTCCCATATTGAACCCAATACTATCAAGTAACTAATATAGATAGTGTTCATCATAATCAGTGTAAGTACAAGCCAATTGCTAAATGTAGATGCCTACATCTATAATCATAAGGAAGATTTTCCTTAATTTAGCTTGAAGGT
Organism: Anania crocealis; assembly: GCA_949315895.1. Taxonomy (NCBI): domain Eukaryota; kingdom Metazoa; phylum Arthropoda; class Insecta; order Lepidoptera; family Crambidae; genus Anania; species Anania crocealis. Next base: position 16,065,895 of record OX438863.1, read on the forward strand.
AAATTGGCTTTCGCATTTCAGCCAATGGAAGTTAGAGGACGTCTTCTTCTACCAGTAATTCTTAAGTCGACTAGTACAACATCTATAAGACCAGCGAGTAGGGGTGGCGCGTATATGTTTTGGTAAGTTAGTTTACTGGTGTGGATTTATTTCTGTCAAAATAATTTAATTTGATTTTATGCCTGCCTCTTGATCTATAAAACTAATTAAGTATTTATAATAATCCTGTTTAACGCCCCGTTGGTCCTGTGGTTTAAATACCGGGCCAAGATCTCGGGGTTCCAGGTTCGATTCCCGGGTCCGGCAACAAAAAAGGTTTCGAATTTCCGAACGTTGCTCGGGTTTGTGATCACCAACCCGCATTTGGCAAGCGTGGTGATTTAGCCAGTACCCATCATTGCTGTGGAAACTTGAATTCAATGATATAGGCCTTTTCCCTGCAGTGGGATGATTATAGGTAGTTACTTTACTTTACTTTTATAATCTACTTTTTGTTTCATCGATATCCGATCAATTTAAACCATTAACCAAAGAATAGTAAGGTATATTACGTGTACTTACTTACGTTTGACTAGCTTTAAATGTGCTGTAACAATGTAGATTAGCATAAATCAGTACCGTAACCACTGATACTGGTTATCACAGCAATTGGGCTGGTGTAACTGAGAAGTTAAGCCACAAGGGAAGTATTACACAGTAGGTGTACGAGGCCTACTATGAATGCATATACATACGAATTAAAATATAAAAAGCTACTTACATGCGGTTTCACTTGTGTGTGTCTGCGTTTCCTCAAATGTTTAGCTCAAATGTAAAAGCATTCTATTCATCGTAATAGTTAGTTAAACGTCATGGATTCAAATCACGTCTAAGGAAGTGTATTATAATTTTAATATTTTTTTTGCGTAATTTGCGTGTGATATTAAGGTGCAGGTGTGCTGGATGCGAAAAGCCGAAGATCGATCTAAGTGGCGTGCTACTGGAGAGGTCTATAGCCAGCAGTGGACTGCGATAGGCTGATGATGATGATGATGATGATGATAATTGCAGTTACTTTTTGTAGTACAACTTCATTACGTTGAATAACCTAAACAATTTTATGTTTGACCTTCTTTGACCTTCTTCTTCTTAATTGGGCACTCTTGTCAGAGTGGTCGTGGTTGGTAGATGTACCGTAGTATTGTCAGCAGCTCTCTTTCTTGCTATGTTTCTCCACTCAACACGATGCTCGGCGTTTCGAGAACATGTCACCATCGATGTTTTGGTCACTGATTTTATAAGGTCTGTCCAACGGGTAGGTGATCGGCCTCTCAACCTCTTCCCTTCCACCCGGCCCTGCACAACCAGATGTTCAATAGAGCCCTCATTTCTGGATATATGCCCAAAGAACTTCAGTATTCGTAGTGGCCCAGTTGACAAAAGACGATCACCAATATTAAGCTCTTTTAAGATGGAGTTGTTGGTGCGAAATGCAGTCCAGGGAATCCTCAAGAGTCTTCTCCAGCACCACATCTCACTCAAGGGCATCGATTTTGCGGCGGTCTTGAAGTCTTAAAGACCAGGTTTCCGTTATATTGGTGGTAACGAATGGTTAGTTAAATTATTATGACACGGTAAAAAGGTAAAAAAGTTATTTATGTAACTGTTTATACAGAACCATGTAACTATTGCCCTTACTATTATTGAACCAAAAGTACCGGTTGGTGGCAACTTGTACTGTGGTTGGGTCTAGTATTATGTGCGAACTCGTTCGCCTTGCAGTGTGCATGACGCGGCTCGGGTTACAATGTCCTACGTAATGCAATTCTGTTTGAGTATAACTAACTGGCAAAACAGGGTCCAGGTTTTGTAAGTAAGCCGATATAATAGGTCACAATGCTCAGTTCTAACCTCAAATGTGAATAGAAGCAGGTGAAGTTAAGGCCCGGTAGTTCGGCATTTATGGATCGATATCCATCGAACGCCTGTTTCGGAGCGCATAGGTAAGCGCCAGCGCGCGACAGTACGAGCCTGACGACAAACCGCGCCGCGTTCACGTATTTTGTAGTTATTTAAACATAGTAATTAAGTATATTATTTAATTAAATCAAACTCAGTGACTTTGTCTATAAAAATACAGTAGCTTTAAATTTGCTTAAAATGTTACATCAAAATTTGTCCGCAGTGTTTAGTCGTAATATTGAAAAAACATTACAAACAGGTGTAGGTTTGTGATATTTTTCTATCGAGCGAAATTAATCAAATCGTAACCGATCACAATGTGTCTAGACTTTAGACTAGATTCATAAGTAATACATAATAATATATTTATTCCAGACTTTAAAACGCTGTTTTCTAAGTCTCAGATGGGTTGTAAAAACTTAAACACGCTGCCTCTGAGGACTACCAAGCCTTAAAGTAATTTTACCAACATGACCAGCATCCGTATTAGCCATGCGGTGTCAGCGTGATGAAATATCACCACCCTAATATCGTTCTTTAAGTGTCAGAAGAAGGGTACTGCCAGAATAAAACGGGCAGCCAAGTTTACTCTCCACCATTGGCCAAAAAGCATTCGCCAACCTGCCTGCTAAGCGGCGGTTTATGATAAAACCCTTTATGGAGAGGCCAATGTAATTTGGACTAATGAGGGCTGTTTTTTTGATGTTCATCATCAACTGATGATAATGAACCGTAGCATTAATGGGACGCAGATAGCTTGTAAGTTAAATTAGACGAGCGATCGCAGGTCTTATAAATAGACTTTAGTTAGATTCCCACCTGAAGCAGTATAGATTTTTGTAAAATATTCCTTTTCTTTTGCAAAAACTAATAGCTACTAATTATTACAGTATCAATTTACAGTTTAAATTTAAGAAACTTATAAACTAAAGTTAAAAAAAAAGAAAAGCAAAGCATATAAGTATACAAATATAAAAACAAAAATATTTTCAAATAAAAAATGTGTCCAAAATCGCAGTCCAGTGATCGCGAAATAGTACCGAGCAGGCTGGCCGCAATTCCCCTTTGAATGGCCAAACTGATACGTTGACCGAGAAATGCGCCAGCCGTCCTATCGCTTGTACAGTCGATCAGCCGCTTCGCTAACTGGCTGTACAGCCGATGAGCGCTAGGTCCCCCACGGACCAAGTGTCTCGACCCCAAACGGCTCAAATATTATGTAGGAGCTATTAGCCCTACATAGGTACTTGCGACGCTTGAAGGATTCTGCTATTGCAGCAGCGGTACCAGCTACTAATTTGAAAATAACTCTTGTTAAGCGTATTGCTCTTAAGTGTAAGTACCTATGAAGATGATTATGAATGAAAACATACGCGACAAATAGACTTTAAGTCTCAAATCGTTCTATTTTTGGTTTGTTGAAAATATATTAACTATATAAAAAATACGGAAATATGTTCCTATGTTCACCTCCCGTTATCTTACTTCTCACTAATTATAAATGCGAAAGTTTGGATGGATGTTTGTTACTCATTCACGCCGAAACGGCTTTACAGATCTAGACAAAATTTGACACAGAGATGGTTATTATTCTGAAATATCACATTGGCTACTTTTTAATCCGGACAAAGTACCTACCTACAGTTCCCGTGGAATATATCAAATATAACGCGTTTGAAGTCGCGGGCAACATCTAGTCGAATATAATCGTGCACGAGTGACGAACGAGTTCAATCTTTGATCCAGGCATCAACTCTTAATGCATCTCTATCATAAAACAAAAACGAACCAACATGACTGCGGGAACTGGCTTTTATCTACCAATTGATCGTAACTTCGTACTATGTTGCCATATTTACTTTATTTACTTACTATTTTCGATAACTTTACAGTTTACATCTCATAATTTCTAAGAGCAAGGACCCAGTCAGCTTTTAGTATGGCAGCGATGTATGCTGCTGTTATGTGTGGGGAAACATTTACGAATTCAATAAATCACCCCACAGTTTAGTTATTGTACGCTTGATTCGTTACGCTTGCTTTATAAAAGTATTCGATTTAATACTCGTGAGAATTCAACACGGATATTTCAAGAGAATTTAATATATACCCGTGGCATTTAAATAGCGACAATATTTTAGATTACAATTTACTTAATTAATTATTTTATGTTAATTGTATTATAATTACTTATACTCCCCTTTAAGTTTCAAGGCCTATGAAATTATAACTATATAACACAAAATCTCATCTTAATGCAGCATTCTTCTCTCGGCCGTTACGAAAATTCAGAAAGCAGTCTTACTTCATGGCGTTACGTACTATCCTTGTAGGCATAATATCAGAATTGGCTTGAATATGGCTCTCACGTAGAGGTCTCCTCTGACGTGACTTTTTTTTACTACTTCTATTTGGGACCAAGTTCTAAAAGCGCATTCCGTAACACGACTATACCCGCTTTTTTTTATTCAAAAAATATTTCCTAAGTTGTTGAACTCTTACTTAGTGATAATGCAACAGGCGAGCACGCGACCGCGGTATGGCAAATGGTAGAGAAAAGACTGTTGCTGCTAACAGTATTCCGTTACGGCCGGTCCTAATAACCTATCTATCTTCAGTTTTGGCATATCGGAGATAGGAAACAACTTCTGTCTTTGTTTCTCTGGACGGCAAAATCAGAGATAGAAACTGTTTCCTATTTCCGAAATGTCAAAACTGGCGATAGATAGATTATTGGGACCGGCCGTAAGTCGTCTATCACGACACCCATAGATGAGAAGGAGTGGTGTTTTTTGAAATATAAAGTAATTTATTCAGTACCTACCACGTCCTTAACACAAATTTGCAAAAATAAAACAAACGTTTTAGGCAGACACCGCAATAAAAAGCACAGATTGTTTTCATAACTTGTGTTTATCGCCGTACTTCAAAGGTTTAACACCCTTTAAGTTATCTCCATAGTTTACACATTCGATTTGTTAAACTGGTTTTATGACTGTTTTAACAACGAACGTAAATTAACTGGAGTTGGCTGGAATTATCTCCATACACTAGTTTGAATCTCGACCCAAGTAGTCGTGAACTATTAAGAGTCTATAGTGTTTGGAAGATTCAAAACAAGTTACCTAAATTTATCGATGAACGGATCGCTCCTCTCAAATTACCAAAGTTGACGAACTTTAAAAGATATAAATTTATTAAGCTATTCCATAGCTTCTATCGCGGGCCTTGAGCTTGGAGACCGAATCCAGAAATTCCGTAACGAAAATAATCCTAACACCCACACCCACACACTCGGGGCGAGGCACGATCGAACAAATTTGAATTTCCGAAATTTAAAAGAATTTAGAAGAAAATAAGGAATTTGACAGTATGGTTGCCTATGGTAACCATATCTGCCAAAATAACAGAAAAATTTAATTACAAAAGTCGAAATTAGAAAATACATAAAATTAAGCTATTGCATAGCTTCTATCGCGGGCCTTGAGCATGGAGACCGAATCCAGAAATTCCGTAACGAAAATAACCTAACACCCCCCACTCCGACCGGCACAGCGGTAATACTTTTTAGATTTATAACTGTATAAGTTGATAAAAAATGCTATGCAATAGCTTTACCGCTGGAGTCTCCAAGTGTTTTTTTGTCAGAATAGCTGCAAATAATATATACAGTGCTGTTGTATACACTTAATTAATTAATGTTAAGGTAATTCACTTTTAAGAAGTTTTGACTTAACTGACCATAGCGGGTTTATTTATGTTAAGTTATTATTATGTTATTAATATGTAAGTGATAGCTTATTATTTCAAATACTCTGGAAAAGTATTCCATGCACATGACAACACAAAGTTGCCCTTATCCCTCAACAGATCTCAAAAGCTATTTACTTAGTATCAAACGTAAAAAATGTATTATTTTCAATGTCAGATTTCAAATTGCAAAGATGCTATTCATTCGTGATCGCAGCTCAACTGAAGATCATTAAAAGATGTACTTGTCTTCTATAGCCGTATAAGCAAAACAATCGATATTGTTCGTTATTATTACTGTTACATCTCTAGCAAAGGGCACTCGCTGCGCGCGAGCATCGCCAAGTGCGGTCGTTGAATCCTTGGCGATGTAGCTTTACAGTGGTTGTTTTTTGGAGAGTTATTAAGGATCATTTCGAGGAAATACTTTATTTTAGGAACAGCTTCCATATTTTATGCAGACTGTTTATCATATTATCGGAAATCTGTAACGTTCGGAATTCAATGGGGAATATGCCTTATCTGGTTATACCCAGAACGAAGATGCCTAGCTTCTGCAAGAGGATTAGGATAACATATTAAATATTATAAATTTTTTTTCCTCTCGGAACACATTCCGTACCTAATACGGTGGCCGTAATTTGGGGTTATTCCGTTTTTTTTACAGAATTAGAATATTAGCTGACCAGAGCACCAGCGCAGACAAGGAATCGCTTTGAATGCTTGTGGTCTTTGATTGTTGCTGTTAGGTCTTTTGATTGGAAACCAAAACCCGGTGCGACTCAGATTATGATAACCATTGAGTTTTCACTGTTGCTGAGTTGATTTTAGTAAGTAAATGACGGGCTTATTCTCTTTAATAGGATAAGAATTTAGCTGTTGCCTGTAAAGCTTTAAAAAAATCTATTTCTATCATAAAACAATACAAGTATGAGTAGATACTATATGGCAGATAAGGTACTTAGTAATGATAACATAACTATACGACCTTTGTTGAAAACATTTTACATATATTTAGGTTTTACATATATTTAGGTATTTAAGGTGTTGCCAGCTCAAAGGTTCCAGGTTGATTCTCGGAGGTTTCTTGATGAAAAAAACGTTTTCCATATTTAATAATAATAATATAATATATAGGAATAACTTTAACTTTAGGATAACAATAATAAATGTAATGTCCACATTTTGTTTATTTATTTCTAAAAATAAACTAGTCCTAATTACTGTTATCCAGTAAATAACGGATGATCTTAGTACGGTTATATATATGTACAATTGTTTTAGTATCTGCAGTCTAGTGCTATATTGACAAAACAATTACTATATAATATTTTTTGGTAATTAACGTACCTACTTCCAGAAGCTCGACTTTGTAATGGGTACCTTACTGTAAGAATATTAAGCAGAGACACCTTTTCGTCCATCGGCTATCATCGTTTAAACACCGACGACGAGGGTTTTATCTCCTGATTGATGGATCACTTCTCGGTAGCGCCACTAATACTTCTAAATGGCCAATCACTGTATAATGCACTTCGATTAAGCTTGTTGTCTAATAAACGATTTTAAGCGCACTTTTAATGACTATTTTATCACACACAGTAAGTCTTCCATAAATGCTATCATCAACTAAATTTGCACTTGATAGTAGATACTTTTTTACTTTTTACTCATTCCAATTAGAAGACATATAACCTTAGTTCGAAGACACAACACAAGAATTGCATAAGTTAGAGTCAACTCAAATTAGGCTTATTGCCCCGACTCAAAATAGGCTTATTTCCTGCCTTTCAGCCGATAATTTTTTTTTGGATTTTTTTTTCACTTCATACCAAACTTTTTCATCCTTAGAGATGGAATTTTCTTTCCAAATATGAATGGGACCAACTCTGACCTATACCCACAACAAAAATGCAATTATCTTTTACATACTCGTAGCATTTATAAGAATTGAAAACTATATCTACTTGCCTTTTAGTCGGATAATAAACGAATACAATATTTAGATTCAAAAATAACAGAAAAAGTTGAATATATTTTACATTAGTTTATTTTGCACTTATATAACATCCAGGCTAAGGTTTCACGGTAGTGGGTTGCTAATCAGTCTCGCTTTAAGACCTCGTCAAGCCTACTATGGACTTGTAAACACAGTTACGTAACTGTTACTTCGATGAAGACACTGCATTGTACTTAATTATGTATCTATGTAAGTGTTAGTAGATGCAGAGCAAGTATTGAATTAACAATGTATGCCTTCAGTGGCATGAACTGTATTCATAATTAAAATTATGATATCTTAACTAAGTTCTAACTTATACGTATGGCAAATCAATTTACATCTGAGACAGAATAACTTAATGTTATAGAAGAGCCTCAGTACATGTTTTATTAATGTTTGTTTACCTATTTTCTCTGGTCTACCAAAACATCACGCTGCAATTGCGAATTGTATACCTTTTATCTCTAGGAAAATAAGTATTCTTATTGATTCATAATATAGCAGAAGTCATTAAGATTTATTATAACAGTAAACTTTAAAACAGTATTGTTCATGTAGACGGTTAATAAACGTTATAATTAACTATTTTTTACCACACCTTAAACTTACTTATAAAAAAGTACGTTGCACAATCCAAGCTATTGATACGTACAATTTTAATATGAGAGAGCATTTTTAATGATCTTTAGTTTGATAGGGTTCGATATTGTGAAACAAACAACTAGGTTGGTGCAATAACTTTCTCATTTTATTTATTTATATTTCTTTTCATTACATTATTTACTAAAAAAAAACTCAGCCCCAAAATTTTATACATGACATAAAAGTTTAACGAACTTAACCGAACGTTGGCATGGTCATTAATTTCCCGATTTAAAAGGCAAAGACAAAACAATCGAAACTGGCAATCGATACATCGCGATGTTTGCGACTCAGGAAGACGCCATTACATTTTTTAATTAGGAAACCGGCTGGTAAAAGTGGCCTTCCGTCATCGGGCGCATTGACAGCAGGGGTGGCGCAAGAATGTATAACAAATAACAATCATTGATGTAGGAGGGGATTAATTTATATCCATACATTGCATGTCGACATAATTTAGCTAGGTTTTAAAGTTGACTCTATGTTCTGACTTGAATCTATCTTTTTTTCGTCCTGAAAATGTCGTCAAAGGCGACTTAAGAAATAGACGGGCAGAAGAAGACGGGGAGTCGATGATCTTTCTTTTTTCTTTACTATAGATAAAACTGCGATCGCCAATCCATTTTCCAAGTTATTACAACAAAAACCTTATTGTAGAGAGTCCTATATCCAGCTAATATGATTATAGCGATGTTCTCGACGATGATAAAACTTAACATTAAAACTGGATATAATGCACTATTAATTATTTTAAGGTAAATTAGTATTTATTTACCATTCCGGCGATTCGATCCGATAGCTCACATCATGGTTGAGGGCAGAATGAAGGCGCTCTGCATCGTATGTATTTGGATGGATGTTTGTAACTCAAACACGCCAGAACAGATAAATGGATCTTAATGAAATTTTAGAAACTAGGGTACTTTGTTCCCCAGAAAATTTACGGACCCAGTGAGATGGTTTCAAATTTTCGAAATTCTACGCTTACGTTGCCCGCGGCTACTGTGAGAGTTTAAAAAATCTTTAAAACAACTGATGTAATAGACAACCCTGATGGACAGGAAAGCACCACCAATGAGTATTAATGAAGTTGGTGCACGAACTGCCTCGGTGCGCACGCGCCTCCAGTCTTGCCGCGCATCCCAAGCCCGCTGGCCGTCTGATTTAGGGTCGATGACACTCTAAAACTTTGACACTCATCAATAGCAAATGACGTTTCGATTAAGGTGGATCTTTGTTTGTTTTTTGTTTTGTGTATGGTGAATCATAAATGTGAGATCGGTGCTAATCTATTTATTCATTATTTTACTCTATAAATTTAATTTCTTATTTACTTTCCACTGTTTAACTCTGACTTTGATACTGGTTTTTAAATAAAAAAAAATTATTAAAAACGTCGCAGTAAACCTTTTCTTTGCTCTTAAAGCTACTACTATTACTACTTTACTACTACTATTAGCTGTAAGACTGGCCATTTTATTTTCTTGAAAAATTTTGTGAATTTTTTTTTGGTATTTAGTAAGTATAGTACAAAGTAGTAAACAAAACTTTATATATTACCTACTCCTTTATTAGGAATAGTAACCATGTCACAGTTTGAATAATTTATTGCTTACAAGAGAATTTGAATAGACTCGTAAGTAGCTATTCTTAATAAGTTTTCAAACTTTCTTATGCGAGTTACCTCGTAAGTTTGTTTTAATTTAATCTCTATAATTAGTATCTAATTCTTGGTCCTAAGTTTCCATAAACTTAACCATTATTATCAGAGAAACGAAAATTTACTTTGTGATTATCTAAAGGTCTATAAAATTTACTTAAGTAACTATAGTTCTTTTAAATTTAGGTTCTTCTCAGAAAAAAATAATTGTCTTAAATTATCAAGTACTTAACATCCATTAACTAAACAATATCAAATAAATCTCTTCTGAAATATATGTGACTATTATAAATATGTTTCTAGCATTGAGTTTTTTTCTAAAGTCTCTACATTGATCTATATCTCGATTATATTTACTTTTCATCCTGACCTTTAAATAAATGAATTTAATATTATACAGCTTTTTCCAATATTTTCTTAAATATAAACCATCGCTTACAGTTTTTATATCTACTGTAAGTGATACCTTTATCTTAGGAGTTAATTGTTTCGGGGTTCATTTACTTACCTTTTTGTGAGTTTCCGATATTTCGGCACTGTCATCTGCGCAATGATCACAGACGAACTGCTTCTTAAGGAAGATGAAGAAGATATTCGCTCACCGAAATACCAAAAAACTTATAAAAAGAGGTCATAAAATTTAAACAGTTAACACTTATACTGATTTAAACTTTAATGGACACTATCACTATAGTTATTTGATTCGGGATTCATACCATGTACTTTATTTATTATGACCTTATTTCGGCACTGTTGCAAGCGCCACGATCACGGGAGAACGCTATGATCAGTTCGCCGGTGATCATGGCGCTTGCAACAGTGCCGAAATATAGGAAACTCATAATAACTAAGGTACATGGTACGAGTATAAATCCCGAATCAAATAACTCTAGTTAACTTTTATGTCTATGCGAATTACTCGTAAATACGTTAAGTAGGTATTATCTTATTGTGAAAATCATTTGCAGATGCCTTAATCGTTGAAGACAGTTCCAATAACGAATAGTTTGCCATCTCGTGATCATTTGAACTTTAACATCAACAAATGAAACTCAGGATGCATACGAAGATCCTGTTAGTTTTGTTGGTGGTGTGCCTGGTGCCGGTAGTCGTGTCCAGGGTCAGGAGGTACTCGAAGCATCAGAACAATCAACTGTCGAAGGCCAGATGCGATCTGGTCTGTTTAGAGGCGAACAAAGACACCAAGGCTCAGGTTAGTAACGTATTTTTATGTGACGGAAAATATAGGGTGTGGTTTAATCGATATACATTGTAGGTACATATATAATAGGGATGTTACATCCCTGCGTATTTCTTAATTGACTACGCATACTTTTTTACGGAGTAAAATGATTTTGTTCTTTTTTAAGGATGTAGATTTAAGTATTTAGTTGATAATATCTTAATTTGAATATTCTACCCCTAAAGATAGAAAAATAGGATAGGCTTATAGATTTAAAAAAAAAAATTTTTTTACCAAGAATGTGACCGAGGCTATAATTATCGCTACTTTTTTTAACACATAATAAATATTGCTGTGGTGTGTTAACGGAGCAAGAGAATCATGCTTATACATGTAAATGAATAATATTACTTTAACTAAGAAATCGATTGCGTAAAATGAAAATTAGTGATCGCTAGCTGCATTGAACTTTCAGATAAACAAACAGTGTTCCTAGGTATGAATTATCAAATTAATGTTAATATAAATGTGTAAATTATGAGATGTTTTACCAATAAAATTGTAGTGCGTTAAATGAATATAAACTTCGTTCTTATATTAATAGTTTTATTACGTAAATCTGTCACGAAATAAATCGATTATCGATCCCTGACTGCGACTACTTTTTAATTGTTATTTTGTCACCAATACAGTAGTTACATTTTAATTCGTTCAGTTATGAAAAGAAAAATATTCGTTACCAATTTAATACATCAATTTATAATTTTAATGAAAATATGTTCAAAGAAGCGGAGACAAATTGGCGCGCTTTTAAAAATTGACCAATGCATGGACTGATTCCCGCCCGGTGAAGCTGTTCGGCCTTCTGCCACAGCATAGGTCCTTTCAAAAAAAAAAAAAGGACTGATTTTGATGACTACAAAGTCCAATGGTTCAGCAAATGGAGAGTGGATCTACCGCACAATATTGATAAAATGCATGGGAAATGCAACTGCCCTGCGTTTTACAAAAAATAAATGTGCAAACATATTATCGAATTAGCCATATGCTTTAAGCTGGCCAACAACCCTGAAGCAAAAAATGTGCTTATCGGTCAGAAAAGAAATAGGGGGCGCCCTTCAAAATCCAAATCAGCGCTGACTATTCAGTGATTATTATTTTTAACAATAAATATTGATTATCTTGACTTTAAGTGTTATATTTACTATTCTGCTAAAAATTTTATTTAAATATATTTATACTACCTGTTGAAATAAGGATCCTTGGGGGAGGCATATGTCCAGTTAAGTAGTAGACTCTTTTGGTTGAAACGATGATGACGACAACCCTAAATTATTTTTGGAACTTTATTGAGTTTTTCTAGTGACATAATATATATGATTTATTGGTGATCTCTTTAAATTAGTTTGTCTTAATCCCTCGATCGTGAGTTATTCCAGACACAATTGAAATCAATTGTTATCGCGGCACGCGCGTGCCTCCTTGGGGTTGAGGGAACTCACTGAGCAAGTAATCACTAATTAGGATAAACCTATTATAATACGTACAAAAACATTTATTTGGTACTAGACCCTCCAGGATTTTAGGGGATTTATTGTGGAATTGATTTTATATTGTTTGGTGACTACATTTTGGTGACAAATCTACTATTTTGCGGGCAGACCCTATTATTTAAGAAACACAAAACTAATTAAATTAGTGGTAGCTTAAATGATACCAATAGGTAAGTACTATAGTTTGACATTATACTTTGAATTAAAATAATCTACATAGTTTACAGAAATGAAAATATAATTATCAGTTTCTGCCTTTGCCGAAATAAATATTGGCATTTAAATAAAAATGACAATTCTATTTATTGTTTAAATAATTAAATCTACCAAACCCAAGCTCTACAATAACAAAATAATTACACACGCATCAGAAATGCCTTATTAAATCAAATTGACTGCGCATAGCATCGTAACAGAATAATAAAGTGCTTGCCATAACCATTTATCATTTCAATAGTATCATCAATGAATATATTTCAATAGAATATCTGGCTACATTTTCCCACGATGTTGTTTCATTGCCACAAAATGGAATAAAGTTGTAGGTAAATGCACCCATTATATTAAATAATCCTCGCGGTTTATCATGTTACAATGACATAATAGAGTAACAGACGGTCAGTAGACTAAGTTTTTTTTTAACTTTGAGTTTTAATTAGGTATTTTTATGAAAAACTCAGCCTCTCAGAATAGTTTTCTCTACAAGTAGGTATATTATGTAATAAAATTATCAGTAACATTATATTTGACTAATCAAATTAATAAAATTTTAGTTTTTATTGTCGTTTCTCGAACAATAGAATGCACCAATTAATAATATGACTGATAAAAGTGACCGTGGTTTGTGCCCCACGCCTTTTAGCACTAGTAAGTTGCCTACAATTGTAGGCAGTGGTACGATAAAATACTTGATCTCTTGATCTCTTCAAAGAGCCTCAAGGGGCATACTTCCGAAAATAAAACCGCTTAGCTAAATTTGGAACATAAGTATCTTGCGGCATCCTTGATTATTCTAGGTGAATAGTATAAACCAATTAATAATCGATGACCAGCCAGCTCAATCAAATTTACGGTGTTTCCACTGTGCACTGTTCAAAGATATCTAGTACATTTAACTTAAGTCTCGATCACGGTGAGCGAATGAATTTCTACGAATTTTATCAATGAGAAATAAATACATTAAGTCTTTCCCGCGTCTACGAGACAAAGAAATCATTTTGCAATGCAACTTAATAACTCAAGACGTAAGTTTCTTGCTCCCGTCATACAATAAATACAATTAATTCATTGATTAAGTGAAAGACGAGAGATAGATATAGATAATTATCTGAAACACTTAAGGCCAATTGTGTAGCACAAGATTGTCACCAACGACGATGCAAGTATTAGATGTACCAAAGGAAATTATGATATACTAGCTGTTCCCTGCCACGCTTCGCTGTGGCACATTGTGATTGAATGGTTTTTGTTTTTTATGGTTTTTTTTCGCGGTCGTGGATAAATAGATAAAAACAATCCTTGATGCGGATTATATATCATGCTAAAATTTCAGCTCGATCAGTGCAGAACTTTTTGAGATTTTGAAGCGTACACAAACCAACATAACATTTTTATATATAGATTTTTTATTTACAATGAAAAGCATAACAATTACAGCTCTATATGTAGAGAAAATAGATACAAATGCTGCCATTGCAATATTTGATGGTTAATAAGTAAACTTTAAAACAAATAAGCCATCAGCTTATACAGGGTGTTAGGTAAATGGTGTAACAAGCAGAAACCAGCCTATAGTATCATATGCATATGAATACTGTGGTGAAGTCAGAAAGGAGTTGTCCCAAATTGTATAGAGGCTAGGCCCAGAACCTGTACACATTGCCAAAAGTTAGGACAATATACCTACAACACTTTGTTATTATCCAAATTCTTTAAAATGGCTTCGTTTAATGGCTCAAACAAAAATAAACTTATTAGAATAGCAATACTAAACAACAAAAACTATCATGGCGTAAGATGACACTTTGATGACATCTGTCAGTATTGATAATTTCAAAATCGCTTATCTCGATTCGAACAAGTGATATTGTTTGCTTACTTGTGCTTGTTGTATTAATAACAAACAAAACAAAGAGTTCTAACTTATGTAATGCCTAAAGGACATATATTTGCAAAAGATATAATATTAGCTTTTCACGTGAGATTATGATGAGTGACAAAAACTTAAAAAGAACGGTTATGTCAAATATTGACAAAGGAAATCTGACAGCTACTGACATTTAAGAGTATATGGTTTATCTTTTTTTCGTCAAACGCCATCTTGTATGCCTAATTGAGAGGGATATATATTAGATTGTATTTATTTTTGAGCCGCTAAATTATACGTTGTATACAGTTATTTGTATTTTTCCCAAAGTCAGTAGATTTTTATAGATTTTTTTGAATACTGTACAATGTCTGGGCTTGTTACGGGACATCTCTTTTGATATCATAATTTTTTTTTACGAACTAAAATTTTGGCATCCCGATTTGTATGAAAATATTTTTTTCAAAAATAATGATATCAAATTTCTGACTGCACCATAATGTTTATATGTATATATTAACATAGGCTGGTTACGCTTGTCATACCATTTGCCGAACACCCTGTATAGAGCATTATTGTTTGTATGGGCTAAATTAGCAGTACCTGTTTACAATTCAAAGCGTGAAAGTACATGTTAATAAGTAGTATGAATCAGCACAGTTCAAAAGAATCGTTTTGAATCGCATTGCGACGATAATCAAGTAAACTTTTTTACGTAACTCTCTTATTCATGCACATACAGCAGGCTCGCTCCCTAATGTACAGACAACAGCACATCAACCTACCACAAAACGTCAAACTTTCTCAATTGATATTGATCTCTACTTTTTGGACTTAAAGTTGAAAATCAATACATTGACCTTTAACTTTTTGGGTAGGTTGACCTGCCGGTGTCTGTACATATCTTATATTTTAGTATCGGCTGTGAGATTTATATGTGTTAGCCAATTTGAGTAAGGGCATTTCGTGAAAAGGACATCATGCGCTGAAACGATTTCGAGGTCGTAGATAAATAAAATATAAATATATTATTCACCGACTTGAATATAACCATTTTTTTTTCTCGCTTGAAAACGATGATACCAAACAGAATGAAATACATTGTTATCAATAAATATTTTGCAACTATAAAATAACTACTTTTAAACTTTCGCGTTGCATAATTATTTGAAACGATAACGGGAATTAAACGCGATCATACCTTATTATTTTGCCTGACGTTTCGATCGGGTTGCACCGACCATGGTCACAGGCTGACTGGAGACAGCGATGCACTCACTCCGAGGGGAAGGTAGATTCATATAAATCTACCTTCTAAATGTTTATTTATGCAACCCGATCGAAACGTCAGGCAAAATAATAAGGTATGATCGCGTTTAATTCCCGTTATCGTTTCAAATAACTATAAAATAAATCTGAATACAAGAATCAGCCGGTAATGAAAAGTGTTCAGATAAACCTACTGAGTTTGATGATACTGGGGTCCAGTACACTGTGTAAGCACTGTACGCAGGCCCACTCCTTCTAATCAACACACTGCTGCACTGTGGCCTTAATTTGCAAAACAAAGCATAATGTTTTTAAACAATTAGTACAATTTCTTATAATAAAAACGAATACAATGGCAGTTAGTATTAATATGCGAACTGTCCGCAAAATTAGTTGAAAAGAATGATATCAATGGACAATTAAAGCTCTGTTTTAAGTTTGACTTGCTTATTTTGTGTGAAAAGCTCAAACATATTCCATTTAAATAGTGGCCATTGTTCTATAAAATTGCTTGATCAAGGTATTATCTAGGTAGTTAATTCAAACGGGTTTGTTCCAAAGCTATTCTTTGTTAAAGGGTAAGAGGACTGCAATAAAAAGGTAGGTAACAAAAAATCAAAGATCAAACATGATGACATTTGCTACTTTAAAGTGGTTGACAAAAAATAGTCATACATCTTACAAAATGTTTAATCAGTATTTTTGACAAAAAGTTTTAATAATTATTTTACTCAGCCATGATATGAATAATTAGCCAACCGAAGGTTTTCTGGAAGAGATCGCTTCTTAGCGATAAGACTGCCTTTTTGTACGAATTTTCGATGTTAAATGTGTTTTGTCGTCTGTGTTTTTTGCACGAAGGCTGTTACATGTGAAAAAATAATATACAAAAATAATCAGAACAAAATCGACAGTTAGAAGTTACAAGTTGTGCGCGTGTGTGCGTGTGTGTGTGTGTGTGTGTGTGTGTGTGTGTGTGTGTGTGTATGAAAGCCCTTCATGCTGTAGGAACGAAAAACTCAACCAACATTTTATGAGTTTTTGAGGACAACTGGTGTTTTATCAGTAAAAGGCTACTATGTATTGATTCGATTTGATTTAACCGTTGGAAACACAGAACATGGAAACCTCTTCCCATGTTATGTGGTTGTAAAGTTCGACGTTTAAAGTGTTGACTATATGTCATAAATTACTAATCATGCCTCTTCATTCCAGTGCCGATCTCAATGCCGTACCCAAGAGCTGAAGCCTGGGACCTGTCCTATACAGGACACTCCGAAGTGGGCCGCAGCATGCGTGGAGGCGTGCAACGCTGACGCCCAATGCGATGGCACCCAACGCTGCTGCCACCACGGGTGTGGGTCCACTTGCAGCGAGCCTTTAGATCTTCAGGTCTTACCAGGTACACTTACATATACGTAGAAATGCCCACGGCATTCTTTACCTTGGAGTAGTACTCTACTTCTCTCTGCTCAAAATAATTATCCATACAGCTCTATTGCATGCTTACTGAAGCGATGTATGGGGCAAGGTGATGTATGTATGTCTTTAAAGCTGTTCATTACTACGTTAGAGCATATTTGAAGCTTCTGAGTTGGTAAGGGCTTAGCACATGACACACCTTCGCTTTGCCGATGATACAGTTCTTATAGCTGAGACCTCAAAATGCTTCGGAGATCTTATAAGGGCTTCTCAAAGAATGTGTCTTAAGATGACAGATTAGTAGTTCAGCTAGGAAGTCCAACTTTTAAAAATATTCTCTTTAAGCTCTTTTACCGTTTATCGTGTAAAGACAATAAAAATATAAACACGTAACTAGTTAAGTTCTTTAAAAAATTGAATCAGTACGTGTGCTACTTGTCTAGATTTTTTGAATATATAATTTGTTTGTTACATAAGCACGCAATTATATGATGCGAGCATCTATGTGAGGTAATCAGATTCACAAAAGCGTAACTATACAAGCGTAGCTACCTGAACCTCCGTTACAATAAACACACTCTGTAATTTTAAGAACGTTCGTGATTTGACCTGTTCCTTAAATTAGAGTCTCTTGCGTCAAATTACTACAGAATTCATAAAATATTTTATTGCATAATATTTTTCCATTCTCAGGTCTCCCTGCTCTACCGACAGTGGATAAGGTCAAAGAGAAGAAGCGGGCTGTCCTCGTCCAATGGTCTGATGGAGTGGGCGATGCAGCCAGAGCTGTGCCAGGCCGGATCCTGTACATCTTGGAGGAACAACATCATGTTGGCCCCAAGTATGAGGAAGCTAGGCTTGGAGACTGGAACATGCTGCTCAGGACCAATAAGTAAGTAAACATTGTTGATGTTTTTCTTGGTGCCGGCTTATAAATAGACTAGCTCAAGTGACTTCGTTGGTCTAGTGGTTTAAATACCGGGCCATAATCTCGGGGTCACAGGTTCGATTCCCGGGTCGGGCAACAAAAAAGTTTCGAATTTGTGAACGTTCCTCGGGTTTGTAATCACCAACCCGCATTTGGCAAGCGTGGTAATTAAACCTACCCATCATTGCTGCAGTAACTTGAATTCAATGAAGGAGGCCTTTTCCCTGCAGTGGGATGATTATAGGCTGTTACTTTACTTTTACTTTAAGTGACTTCGTAGCCGTGGATCCATCCCAAAGGAACAGTATTTCTCCGAGAATAAACGTATTATATTTGCTACTTTACCCCATAATCTACCAGATTTCCCCAGATCTGTTCAGTTCTGGTGTAAGAGTCGCGAATTGAAATTATTAGGCGTAAAATCATATGAGTTCAAGTATTTATACTAAGTTTTGTTTCCAAGCATAGGTCTCGGGTCAATCCTCCCGGGGGATTGCAATGACCATTTGTGGTGCATACATTTACATCACTTTCTATTACGTGTCTTCCGTATACAAATAAGTTATGTACTACGAGTATGTTCATTGTACCGTAACGCGCTTATAACATGTATGAAGCAAAAACTCGCATTGTTAAATCCTCTTCATGTGTCGTTGTATAATTAAAATGGTATGACACTTTTTCCGACTGACTAAAATGTTAGTCAGTATTATTAACTTAAATATACAATTACATTTGTTTTACTGAAATGTATGAATCAAAAAATGAAGAAGTAAAGCTATAGATTTTATTTTTTATTTTATTTTTATTTATTCGGGATAACAACAGCTTACAGAATATTCATATAATGTTACATAAAAACAAAAAACAATAGGGAAAGCCAATTAAAGTTATCCACTTGTAGGTAGGTATACATTAAACGGAGTGACACGCACACAGAGCAAGCAAATCAACAAGAAACCATCCTCCATTATCTTCATTACCTATCAATTAAATGGGTTTAACTATATTTTGTGCAAAGCAATATGCATAATCAAATAAAATAAATAAGTAAAAAATATAATCATAAATAAGAAAAGCAGTTTACTAATATAATAAACAATAATCATTTTAAACACAACACAAAGAGAGGTAAGAAACTGGATGCTATGTTATTACGGAATTAGTAGAAGGTACCAACTATTTCATATTTATAGATGTATGCTTACTTGTTCAGTGCTATAGCAGAAAGCTCAAATCTTCCTTGAAACGATGTGACCGTTGTATTATTATAGAGACACTAAGCCAAAAGCAAGTAAAAGATCAATGGGAAAATCGCTCTATTAAGGCTAGGTAGTTCAGTAGTCATGAACTTAGAGATGCCAACAAGACCATTATTGATTTGGAAGATGAAAAACAAGAAAAGGACTGTGCACTGACATTAAACCTCTATGAGGAATTAGTAGGCACCCCCGGTGAATTAGCTTTCTCTCCAAAATTAAAATTAAATTATTCAAAAAAAACGGATGTCAAAGTTAATAGTAAAATTAGATTAAACAGTAGAAATAACATTAAAAAATATATCAAATTAAATAAATACATTATAAAAACAAATAAACTTGTTAAAAAGCAGAAATGCTTTTATAAAAATGTTCAGTTGAGAAAGCAACGTATTGATTTAGTTGATAGCCTGGAAATATATAGTCAAAAATTACAAGAAAGTAGGTTGAAACATGACTCTGACATATTACAATTGCAGGATGACATCTCGAAGTTGCATAAGACACTGGAATCCATGACACTGTTATACAACTCTGCCCAGGACCAAATTAATGAACACATCCTGGCTGCAAACCAATTACTTGATCTTGGCAATGCTAATACTAGTTGTAAATCATTACCTAATATTATGATAAATTCAACTCAGTGCACTTACCAACAGAGAGTTGAAAATCCACAGTTGTCTTGTCTAAATTTAAGTAATGAGATTCAGGCAACATCTAAAGAGGAGTCGAATGATGTCATTTTATATTCAGATAGGCTAGGAATTGGTTACGGCTCTATACTAAACAATAAATTAAATTGCAATGTAATAAATAATTGCATGCCGGATGCATCGTTTGATGAAATAATTAAAACAATAGAAAATACTCAAACATGTTCAACCTCAAGTACCATTATTGTCAAAAAATTACCAAAAATAATATTATAAAATCATTTTCTATTTTAGATAAATTATGTGTTAAAAAAATATTCCTCTGTGCCTTTCCATTTTGTAAAAATAATTTAAATAATATTAATGCAAGTATTCACCTAATGAATACTTTATTATATAACCTATGTCAAAGACATAGTGACAAGTTTGTGTTTTTTGACACAAATAAATTTATTAACAATAGTTTTATTTTGACAGGCGGCTCTGTACACCTGCCTCATAAAATAAAAAAACAAATTGCTACTTTGTTAGCATATAATATTAATATTAACTGTCTTGCTAAAAATAGCAAAAATATAATTTATGAACATGTTAGTACTTGTACTAACTTAAATATTGTGCCATTGACAACCTCTGAGGCTTTAAACTGAGAGGAAAGACAAAAGCTAGGCCTGATATGTATTTCAATATTGTTCATCAAAACATACAAGGCCTGGCCGGCAAAGAGTTAGGTTTAGGGTTATTTCTTCAAGATTATAACGTTCATGTGATATGCCTTACAGAACATTGGATTAAAAAACACCAACTAATGTTAAACATTGAAAATTATAAAGTCGCTAGTTCGCTCATAAGGGAGTCTGCACCAAGAGGGGGTTCACTTATTCTTGTAAAAAATGAATTAAAATGTAAAGAACGCAAAGACATTGTGTCGCTCTCGGTTGAACGAAGTATTGAACTAGCGTGTGCTGAGCTGGAACAATATATCATAATTAGCGTGTATAGCCCCCCCAAAGCTAATTACCACGTTTTTGAAACTGTTATGGATGAGGCTCTGAAAAAGCTCTCAAAATCGAATAAGAAAGTAGTGGTATGTGGGGATTTCAACGTTAATATATTAGAAGAAACGCAGTTGTCCACCCGGTTTCTTAATCTCTTTAAGTCTTATAATCTAATTAATCTTTTTAATGAACCCACCAGGGTGACGCCCACGTCAGCTACTTGCTTAGATAATATTTTTTGTGATGGTAAAGTGTTAAAAAAAACGATTTTAAATTGTCTTATTTCGGACCACAGCGGACAAGAAGCATCGTTCGAGCACCATTATGTCTCTAACAAAGTAGATTCTGTGTATAGGCAATTCACTTTTAATAAAATACAAAAGTTTAAGGAAAAAATTCAAGTGGGTGTGAATTTGCTAAAGCCTAATGATCAGAATGTTGATGAATTATATGAGAATCTTTTTGGTTTAGTTAAAAAGGAATTTGATAAACATTTTAAACAGAAAAAAGTAAAAATAAACAATCAGAAGTGTAAGTTTAATGAATGGGCTACACCTGGTATTTATAAAAGCAGAAAAACATTATATGATTTATATAGTTTAAAGGCAGATTCTCAAAACCCACATATTATAGAACATGTTAAAAAATACTCTAAATTATTTAAATTAGTATGTGCCAAAGCGAAGTCAATATATCTTTATAATTTAATTTCGGCTTCCAAAAATAAGGCAAAAACCACTTGGAATATTATTAATAAAGATACATGTAGAGTAAAACCAAATAATCCTACCTACTCTCTCAAGTTAGGGGATAAGCTAATAAACACGAACACAGAGGTTGCAAACACATTTGAGACATTTTTTTCGAATATAGCTCCCTCTACTACTGAAGGGCTAGCTTCTTCTGCTGATCTAGCTGAATCCCTTCTCAGGTATGTTGTCGAGGAGTGCAATTCTTCATTTAATTTTAGACATATAAACCCTGACATAATTACAAAAACTTTTAGAGAATTTAATATGAAAAAAACAGAGGATCTTTGAGGAATTTCTGTCAATATTATCAATACAATCATAAGTTCATTAGCCCCTCAACTCGCTATTATTTTTAACAAATGTATTGATGATAGACAGTTTCCAACTTTAATGAAGTTTAGCAAAATCATTCCTTTGTTTAAGTCTGGCGAAAAATGTGACCCCTCCAATTTTCGACCTATATCTATATTGCCAGGGCTAAGTAAAATTTTCGAGAAAATAATGTTTAATCAGCTTTTATCTCTCTTTAGTGTAAATAAATTATTAAATAGCAACCAATATGGCTTCAGAAAAGGTAGAAATACTACCGATGCTGGAGTTGCTCTCCTACAACATGTGTTTGAGGCTTGGGAGAGTAAGCTAGATGCCTTAGGTGTATTTTGTGACCTTTCAAAGGCCTTCGATTGTGTAGACCATGAAATATTACTTAAAAAACTTAAACATTATGGTGCATCGAATGATTCCTTGGATCTAATAAGTTCTTACCTTAAAGGCAGAATACAAAAGGTTTGCATAAATGGAGCTGAGTCTTCAGGGTCGGCCCTTGTTATGGGTGTCCCACAGGGATCAGTATTAGGACCCCTGCTATTTTTGGTTTATATAAATGACCTTCCCTGTTACTTACATAATCTTTGTGAGATGGTATTGTTTGCAGATGATACATCAATGATTTTTAAAACCAAGAGGGGCAAATCTTCATTTGACGATGTTAACAATACCCTCTCTAAATTATTGCATTGGTTTACAACAAATAATCTCTTACTAAATGCAAATAAAACAAAATGTGTTAAATTTACGATGCCAAACGTAAGGTTAGCCGCACCTCATATAATTGTTAAAGATGAACCACTAAACTCTGTAGATTTTACTACCTTTTTGGGTATAACTGTAGACTCTCATTTGCAATGGAGTGCTCATATTAGGGGGCTGTCTGGAAGACTTAGTTCTGCTGCTTATGCTGTGAGAAAGATAAGGCAATTGACTGATGTTGGAACGGCAAGATTAGTATATTTTAGCTACTTTCATAGCATAATGTCATACGGAATTCTGTTGTGGGGCTCAGCGGCAGAAATTGAGTCAATTTTTATATTGCAAAAACGTGCTGTACGGGGTATTTACGGCTTTCGACCCCGTGACTCGCTGAAAGAGCTCTTCAAAGAGATTAATATACTTACAGTGTCTTCTCAATATATTCTCGAGAATATTATTTACGTTCGTAAGAACATACATTTATTTCTTAAGAAAAGTAACGTACACAATTTTAATACGAGAAATAAAGATAAACTCGCCGTTCCAGGCTTCAGACTGCGAAAAGTAGGAAAATCGTTTATGGGAAATTGTATCCGTATTTTCAACAAATTACCAAAGGATATTGCTGAACTCCCTGTACATAAACTTAAATCGTATGTTAAAGTTATTTTAATGAAAAAGGGCTATTACACTGTTAATGATTACTTAAATGATAGAAATGTATGGCATTAAGTTGTCCCAGCTCGTACTTGCTTAAACCTTGTAAAAATTACCTTACCTTGTAAAAATTTATTTAAAAAGAGGCTGACAATAGTGACCGAGTTTCTTGCGCTGCTTCTTCTCGGCACTAGCCCAGACTTGTCCCGAAGCAGTGGTAGGTTTAAATATTGGGACGTGTAAAAGCGCCTCCTGGGGCCTATTTGCAGAAATAAAACTGATTTTAACTGATTTTGATTTTTTGAGTAGATAGAGGCAGCGTTTTTAGGATTCCGTACCCAAAGGGTAAAAACGGAACCCTATTAATAAGACTTCGCTGTCTGTCCGTCTGTCCGTCTGCCTGTCACCATGCAGGCTGTATCTCAGGAGCCGCGATAGCTAGACAGTTGAAATTTTCACAAAAAATGTATTTCTTTAGCCGCAATAACAATAAATACTATAAACAAAATAAAATAAATATTTAAGGTTCGACTCGCACTTGGCCGGTTTATTTAGTTTTTAAAAACCTTCGAGCAACGCGGCCTTCCGTTACGGGACGAAGTTAAAACCCATCTGAAACATAGGAAATGTTTTAAGGTCTTACAAAAAATATTTACAATGTATTACTTAAGAATCTAGTCTTGTCACAATCGTAAGAGACTTAATGAACTTGGCTTGAAACCTATACCTTTTTGAAATGTTATTTTTTGTAAATTTTTGTAAACATTTATAGACAAATTTGCAGAGTTTGATTTCCTCAAATGATATTATTAATTACCTACTATGTTTAAATAACTACAAAATACGCGAACGTGGCGGCTCGGGCAGGCAGCCCCGTCCTGTCGCGCGCTGGCGCTTACGGACCGCCTTAGATACATTTATTTGCCGGACTACTTGACCTTTAGCACAGATAATATAATACTAGCCTTTAGTATGTACTCCATTTAAAGACTTTGATTCTAACATTGATCTAAAATATTTTATTTTTCAGGACCAAGACATCTCTTCGGAATCTTCTGAAACCTGGACGATGGTATCGGTTTCGAGTGGCAGCTGTTAGTGCGTCAGGTACAAGGGGCTTCTCTGACCCCAGCGCTCCCTTCACTCCAAGAAAAGGGCCTCGGAATCCTCCACCACCGAAGAAATTGAAAGTACGACCTCTGAAGTCGGAGAACGGTAAGTGATCATATTGACCAGTTATTTTTCTATTTTGATCATACATGAATAATTGAATTGTGTTACTATAGAATTTTTGTTTCTTACAAGTTTTTTTACGATAGATACCGCCAGCGCAATAGCTGTCTAACCCAAACTCTCGGCGGTTGTAACCTTACTAATATTCTAAATACCAAATTAACTCTGTCTGTCTGTCTGTTACGCTTTAACGCCTAAACTACTTAACCCATGAAGATGAAATTTTGTATGAAGATAGATTAGACCTCAAGGACCAATCTATCTTGATACAAACTGTATGGCCTTCCTCGAGAAAAAAAAAGTAAAGTAACAGCCTATAATCATCCCACTGCAGGGAAAAGGCCTCCATCATTGAATTCAAGTTACCACTGCAATGATGGGAACTGGCATAATCACCACGCTTGCCAAATGCGGGTTGGTGATCACAACCCGAGCAACGTTCTAAAATTCGAAACCATTTGTCGCCCGACCCGGGGTTCCAACCTGGGACCCCAAGATCTTGACCCGGTATTTAAACCACTAGACCAATGGGGCGTTCTCAAGAAAGAACATAATAATATATGTATTGTTTAATATCCTGCTGCTGTTCACTGGTTTCCGCCGTGAACGTGTAGTTCACGCGAGCAGAGTCGTGGACAAAAGACTAGTACAAAATAAAGCGCCATAGTCTCGCTATATTCGACTTCATCTGTCTACCTTACTTATGTGATAATGTGACAGAGATACATTGATCCGTATTTACGGAAACGGCGAACTCCCTACGAATCGGGTCGCACAAACTCATACGCGCGTTGTAAAGGCCAACATGCGAATTTTGAGTTCGCGCATTGCTTGGGGCCCACCCCAAAGCATCTCAATCTCAATGTGTTGGCAGTCAGTACTTTCAGTACGTCGCCAATGCGCGTTGAGTTCTCGCATAACGATTCGCGAATAACGAGCCTAGTCTAGATAAGGGCTCACAAGCGCGAATTACGTGGGAATCTGAAACTCACGCGATGCTTGTGGTTGGCCTTAATGTGTTTCCACTACCTCGACGACGCGCGTATGACTTCTAGCAAAAAAATTCGCGAGGAATGCCCTTCAAGACAAATTCTTAGTCTTTCTTGATTACCATCAGGTACAGTAACCGTCCGTCTCGAGTGGAGAGAACCAAATTCTGACCTGCCAGTCATAAGGTATAAGGTGTACTGGAGTCGTCGCGTCAAGGGACTCGCAGGACCCTTGGATTCCGTGTATGTCAAACACCAAATAGTCCCGAAGGTACGTTACAACTCCATTTCGTCGCGTTAAAGTGTTAAATCGGTTCAATTTTGCAAGTAGGCCCCATGACAAAAGATCATTATAATTTGATTTGATCATTAAAATAAATAGAATAACATGGGCTTCTTACGCAAAATCTTTTGTGCCATACAATTATTCCAGATGCTAGGCATGGTTTTGGGAAATAATTGTACTAGCCTAAACCAGACTTATGTTAACAAAGCGTAAAGTACCTCAATTACCACAAGCTGAGACAATATAGACAATATTTTTCCTGCGTTGTCCCGTCTGGGAATCAAATCCGGGGCCTCTGAACAAGGGGCGCCGAAATAAACGATTTTTATGCCAATTCACCAACGATAGGCATATACATACTATGGCTTACTTGATTATTTTGAAAAAAAAAAACAAAGTGTTTCCTAAGGTAAGCAATTGAGTTCAGTGTAGTAATAAAAATTTACATAATGCTGATATCAAATGTTAACCTAGGCTAGTTTCGGCCTTAATATTTCTAAAACCCTGTTAACTACTTGATATACGGGCCTGTAACTAATCTTTATTAGGTTCATATAATTTTCACTAACCGCAAAATTGATAGCTAATAAATTGTACTACGAATTTTCAACTGAACAATCTCATCTATGTGAAAACTATCACCATTTTCGCTACCACAGCTAAAGTATCGATCGTTGTAAAACCCACTCTATAGTGCTAATTTTTTGAACTATAATTACATGGTTGTCAGTGCGCTATTTGTATCAACATGCACCAAGCCGCTAATTAAAGTGATAATGAACCACAATGAAAATACCCGCGATGGCGGATTGGCGATTACTATTCTATATGAAAACAAATCTTGTTTGTAATACTAAGTATTTATTGATTTATTTCTTACCCTAGGATCAAAGCCACTACGATATCACTGACCTGCTTCCGAACTCAATGTATTTCCTACAAGTGCAGACGGTTAGTCAATACGGCCAGACCAAACTGCGGAGCAACAAGGCCTCCATATTCTATAATACCACTAATGTGCATGAGAATCAACGGATAGGTATGTATTCTTATTTAATCCGTTACACAGTAGGAAAGAGACCGATTAGGGGGCGGGTTAGCTGTCAAATAAAAGTTAGCTGTAGCCGTAGTGTTCTGTGGACAATTACTGGACTCCACTTTTCGCGTTTATTTGAATAATGCAACACTTCCAGATGTCTCTCTTTATCAAATAACCCCTACCTTTCTTTGTATAAGAAATCCTTAAGAACTCACTTATTCTATGAAAGTTAATAGTTACCTACCTATCTTTATTTAGTTTTTAGCTTGAAGTGAACTACACGTTATATCGCTCGGACGGAAACCTATACCCAGCAGTGGGATACAAATAACCTTGTCCTTTGTCAATGTCTAATTTATCTTCGTATCAAATTTTATTGAAATCGGATCCTTAGTTTAGGTGTGAAAGCGTGACTGACTGACAGACAGAGTTACATTTGCATTTACAGTTCAAGTAAGGATGTGATGATGATGATAAAGATGAGTGTGTATGCTTTCCGACAAACTTACTTACTGCTTTTGTATTTCAGATGTTCCCCAGCAGCTCCAAAAGAATGATAGAGGGCGAATAAAAGGTTTAAAATTACAGAAAATTGTGTGGTACAATCATAAACTAAAGGCGAATATTTCCTGGGAATCGCTTCCCAAAAATTCTGAACAACCAAGGAGGTATGTAAAGTGCTTATAAAAATCTGTTTTTTATTGTATGCCTTGAATTTTATGATGAAGTTAGGTATCTTCACATCTTCAGTGTTAGACAGATTAAAACGAGGGAAAGTGATGAGCAAAGCAAAACTCAATTCAATTAAATTTAAAAAAAAATAGAGTAAAATTTAACGTAATACGGATTTAACAATTGGCTCATAAAATACATAGATCCTTAACAAAGCCTGTGGCTGTTGGGCACAACAATAACAGAAAAAGACTTTTATACCTTAAAAATCTGTAATCATTAGACACTGGAATAAAATATTTAAATCATAAGTAAACAATAGCAATTTATGTTATTATTCTAGTAATTTAAATGCTACTCAGTGTTGAATTTGCTTATTTTTATTTTTATTGTTTCATAAAAAAATATTTATTGTATAACTTTAATAATTATTAATATTTGGGGTCAGAACAATGCAAGTGATGTTAGTACCTACCATAATCTTGTTTTTTCGAGGGAGTGAGACAAAGAGTAACATGAGCCCTCTCATCCCAACATAGATATTTTAATGCATAATTTAAGATTATACCACTAATACTAAGATAATGTAATAATAACGTTGTTTTTGCAGATATTTTGTACATTGGCAAACGCTAAAATGCAGCCAACCAAAAAAAGATCTTTCAGCAGTAACAGAGGTACGTAATTTAAATAGTCCTTAAGGATTTTGTAATCTACTACCTTGACGTAATTGGAAATCAACCACATAAATTAGATATCAGTTTAATAAAAAATGTTCAATATTTTTTATATTATAAAGCTGAAGAGTTTGTTTGTTTGTTTGAACGCGCTAATCTCAGGAAGTACTGGTTCGAATCGAAAAATTATTTTTGATAACGATATCCCATTTATCGAGGAAGGCTTTCGGCTATATAACATCACACTGCTACCAACAGGAGCGAAGCATTAGTGAAAAATGTTGCAAAAATAGTCGCGATCATAATAGCAGAAATTGACGTGGACGAAGTCGCGGGCAAAGGCTAGTGTTATTATATGTACTTTTGGAATCGGAATGACTGGCTGATCGATAACTCGATTCATGAATCAACCGCTTGTATGCCGGTAATTCCAAGTTCCAGACACAATAGAAATCAATTTTATTGTCATATGGGCTCAGATCTGTGACTGCCTAGTCAGCCGACCGGTTAAACGAAAGGATACTTCTCAGTATAAAATAAAGATCTGATTATTTCTATCTGAAAACTATAATTCGTTATCAGTGAAATGTGTGATAAATGATGATGATTTTTAATTTTCTTGACTCGATTTTTAAAGTGATCGATCTGGCGAAGGTTCTGTTAAGCCGCTGGATGCGGGTGGCGCGGTAGGTACTGATCTTTGTGGAGATCATAGAAATATGGAGATTCTTAAGGGAGGCTCATGTCTACTCGATTGTTTAGATACATTTGAGATGATTTAGGAAACTAATACCTATGTCGAACAATTTTCCCATCCCTACCAAAACTAGTGATGTTCATTTTTCAGCTAGTAAAACAAATAAATAAGTGCTCACATAAATTATACACAGGTTTTTTCCGCCTACCGCCTGTCGCTTGTCATATATTCTCATTCTCATCAAATCAAATAGAGTCGAAAATGCGGGAACTGTTTTTGCCGATCTGTTCCATAATTCGCTATGGATTTAATTTTTTGTTGTTGAAAAATATTGATTTCGTTTGAATTTGAAGAAAAATATTTTTAGGTACCTACCTATACTAACAATAAAAATTGCGATTGCAAGTCTTTCAATCGTAAAATTTTTAATATACCTAAGTTTTAAATATTCATAGTAAAAATGCTTTTCTGTTAAGAAAAGAACACACAGAATCGTTTTAGTTTGTGCCTAGTTTATTTAACTCATCTTGCTGTAGCGTCTTTTTGTAATTATTTAGATAATTTATCCGTTAATCAATAAACCTTGAAAATGTGAGCTTCATTAATATCTAGGTCAGAATAAATAGGTGGTTGGCTGGGTCTGCGCAAAAGGTGCCGAGTCGTAGCGTAGTACAGCATGTGACTTAGCGAGTGAGCGAGGTGAATGAAACGCGCCAACCGCGCAAGCCCGCGGGAACTTTTTAAAATGACATGGCCTACTATTGTGAAGTTAGGCACGAACTTAATAACCGCGAATTCTGGTGTAACCAGAATAAAATAATAAAAATCTACCATAAAACCTTCAAGAGCTCAAACTTATCACTATCACAATCTGAAATCAACAAGGCCAAAATTTATCAACATTATTATTTGAAAATTACCTATATTCGCTTTGAAACCCTTTTATAATCTAAAAATTATTGTAAATTAAGGTCATAATGTAACTGGTTCATTTTACCCTAGCGTTTCAAATAAATGAATTGTAGTCATAATTCATCATCATTGCTGGGCTATTCAATTAAAATGTCAGCACCACGTGACAACCCAAAAAAGATACATTTCATTTTGTTTACAAGCGTAGGAAATATTTTTTGTCATTTTAGTTTTAGTCATCTCATACACAGTTCTGTTTTTTTTCTAAATATTAAGTTTCTCGCTAACAATATTTGGAAAAATAATTATATTTGTTTTTTTTTTCAGCACAATACATTTGAGATTAACGAGCTCAATTATCGCTGCAGCTACAAAATCAACGTCAACCGGTCGCGAAAATCGAAGAAAGCTGATTCTGAATTAATAGTGAATGTACCTGGATGTGAATATTTTAAACAAAAAATAAATGCTACAAGTTTAAATTGTGACACTTGATCCATTGAAATTAAGTAACATAGAACAATTATGTATAGTTAAGTGTTGTGTCAAGTATTACATTTTTTCCATATGTCGCTTTTGAAACTATATTTTAAAACGTAGAAGTATGTTCTGTTTTCTTTTAGTGCTGATATATTTTAAAAGCAAACATAGTTTTGTTTAGTATACAACATAAATACATGCACTTTATGGACAAACTAAATGTAATAAAGTAAGAAGGATTCCAATTATTCGGAATGTAAACGATTGTCAGAATTTCTCTTTGTAAGTATCTGCCAATGATAATGTTAATTATTTTACAGTAGCGATATTAGTCATTAAGAACATAAATTATTGTAAAATAATAAAATGTTACGGATCAGTTACTTTCATTTTATACTCATACAAGCAGACCCGCTAGCGTTGTCCAAGAACCTATTGAAACAAAATTAACACAACTTCACCTAAATCAGTCCAGCCGTACGGGAGGATCTACGAACACACAAACAAAAGAATTATTTATTTTTTATTTATTTAATATTTATTGCAAAGATTAAAAAATTATACAAACGGCGGACTTAATGCCGTAAATTATACATGAGTACTTTACTTTTAAAGGATGCAAAAAACCGAATGCCAACCCTGAAGCTAAGCAATTAATTCTGAACATCAAATCAAGTCATATTACGAAATACTATCGCTGGGAAATGATTAAAAATTTTTAGGACTCAAAATAACATTGCGATTCATAGCGCGTAATGTTTAGCAGCCGGGATCGCGTTATGTTGCACTGGTGATGGCTGCTAAGTTCAAAATACGTCTGCGCTCTGTACATTGCGTATTGTAATTAAGGAAGCTTTTTTTATGAAGAAATAATGATTTATTTCTTAATGTGAGAAAAGTGTTTAAGTAGCCTTTTGCAACAGTTTTTTTTTAATAAAATGGAAAATAAAATTGGATCTTTAACCCTAAATATCCTCGGAACCAGCAGTTTCCTAGTAGAGGTCCTCAAGAAGAAAACGATCCTAGTGATAAGGAGAATACGAAGTTTTCAGATCTCAATCAATCAATCAACCTACAGCCATTGTCCGTCCACTGCTGGACGTAGGCCTCCTTCAAGTCATGCCACAATTGTCTATCCTGGGCTTTCCCCATCTGGCCACTGCCAATAGTTCCCCTAAGGAAGGGTCGCAGGGCATCCTACACTACGCTTGTCTAAACGCGGTGTCCACGCCAGAAATCGTCTGCTCCAACGGCTGTCGGTTCTACGGCAGATGTAACCAGCCCACTGCCTTTACAGGGTGCTATTTTTTTTTTCACTGTCCCCTGTTATTTTTACAGTGATCTTATTTAGGGGACTTTTAATACATTTTTCATTTTATACTTTTTTTGTAACTATTGTAGAATAAACATAATTTTAATTTTTAAACTACTAGGTATTACAAACTATTCCATTGCAAATGGAGTGGCGCGAAAGTGCAAAGAACAGAGCTCATTGAGCAACTTACGAGCTAAAGTACTGAACTAGGTATACATAACTTATGAACTACTGGTGCCTGAATGGTGCTAACGAATGGTACTTTCAGCGTGCTTATGCTTCGGGCTATGTTGATAACTTTCATCCTCTGACGAATATGCTCGTTTCGTATCATATCTCATTTCGAGATACTGAGCATAGCCCTCTCCATAGCTCGCTGAGCGACTTCGAACTTGCGAACTAGTCCTCTGGTAAGTGTCCACGTTTCCGCAGCATAGGTCATAACTGGTAGGATGCATTGATTGAAAACCTTAGTTTTCAGACATTGTGGCAGGGATGACGTAAAGACGTGAGGAAGCTTCCCAAATGCTGCCCAGCCCAATTGAATCCTCTTATTGGGTTCTTGCTTGAAGTTGTTTCTACCAAGCTGGATTACTGTCCAGGTAGACATACTCTTGAACAACTTTTTTTACTTAAGTACTGTGTTTGTCTGCTTTGTTTTTTTTTCTCTGTATGTACATGTTTAGTGTTACAATCTAGAGGTTTTATATTGTAGCAAATATCTATATATATAAAAATGAAAACTGATTTAATGACTGACTGACTGACTGACATATCAACGCACAGCCCAAACTACTGAGATTTAAAATCTGAAAATTTTCACCGTGCTTCCTTTTATAGTGTAAGTGAGCACTAAGAAAGGAAATTTGGAAATTCCGCCTCTAAGGGGGTAAAAAGGGCCCCATAAGTTTGTATGAAACTCCGTCAGTTTTGAAGCTAAGTCGATGAAAATTGGTATCCAGCTACCTGATTAGAAATTATGAATGACGTTTTTCAGGATTTTTGAAAATTTAATCTTTAAGGGGATAAAAAATGGGGGCAAAATTTGTTGGGTTCCGCGTCATATCCATACTCTTTACATATTTGTACTCTCTGACTTCACTTAGTTTGTTATGGCATTCAATGTGTCAATCAGAAATTAAATATAATTTCTTTAGTAATTACTTGCTCAGTGTCTTACAAATAAAATAGTATTATTTTAGAATGTAATAATAGGCGCCGAAATGGATGAATTAATAACCAAGGTAAAACGTACACGAAATTCATTAAAGGCTGCATTATAAGATTCGGCAGCCAGATACAAACCCTACGAGAAATTTCTGATTATGAATTAAAATTAGTGATTGACCAGTGACAAATGTACAAAATTACCAAGAATAATTTGGAAGAGATACGACAAAAGACAATTAAATTACTGATTACCAACAGTTGGAAAATGAGATTGAAGGAAAAAATAACCTTCAGGAAATTACAACACAGCTTAAACTAAAACTGCAGAGTTTGAATTCGATAGCACAAAACAATTTCATGTATGCAGAAGGTACTGAGGAGCAAAGGTCGGCCACAAACAAACCTTAGGACATCTAAATTGTACTCAGTATCATTAGACAAGGACGAAACATTCAAAAACATCATTAAACGGTTGGATACTTACTTAAAACTGAACAGATGTGATGATATCGATACAAGGAAATACACGTTTCTAACATCTTTGAGCCCAGAATTACATCAGAAAATGTATTATATTATATTTATGTGCTCAACGGGATCCTTGTGAGTTTGTTAAAATTCAGTTAGTAAATTATCAACAACTCAAAATAGACAGATTACTTGAAGATATTATTTTATCAATAGTGTTTGACGGAACTCTTGTTTGCATATCAAACTATAAAGCTCAATTAGTGCTTCAAGAAAATGTGACACCCATTTTCTTGCCTTTGTAATGAACATTTTGACAAAACTTGATAATTCCTATTGGCTGTCTTATCTATAATTAGGTACATATTCAGAGCAGCTGACTGGTGGATTAAATCAATATAGACTGGTAGACCATTTGACAAGCTTCCGTTTATTCTGGTTTGCTGTACTTGGCCAAAGTGTATCTTACAGGAACAAAAGCGGGGAATAGTGTATCTACGAGGAAAGTGTATCTTAGAGGAATGATTCGATAATTTGATAAACTTCTATTTAGTAACGTTTTTTTTTCTAGGACGCACAGCTTTTGAGGGTTTGGCATAGTTTGTTTATTGAAACTGCCTATCTAACGCATCCAAATGGCGTTTTTATTTAATTTCCACCATATTTACAGAAAGACACTTTTAAAACATGAAAATAAAACTGTGAGAAAAAAATCACCTCACTTCATAACTCTGTGTTGTTTAACTTAAGAATAGCTACCACCACCCACCCATTAATGACAGTGGCAGTAGTAATTAATGATGTTCTGCTGACATCATTGAAGCTGCAGGAATAAGTAACAATTAATAGACATAGTGATCAGTACAGACGAATCAGTTCTGTATTCTGTAAAGTTTCTGAACACTATTAATTCTGCTGATCATCCTCCATCCATCCATGCCTCGAACCCACATCCCACATAAAAGTTTTGTGAAACTACGTCAGCTTTATGCTATACTAGCTGTCGCCCGCGACTTCATCCGCGTCAGTTTCTGTTATTATGATCACGATTATTTTTGCAACATTGTTCACTGATGCTCCGCTCCTATTGGTCGCAGCGTGATGTTATATTTAGTCTAAAGCCTTCCTCGATAAATGGACTATCCAAAAAACAAAAATATTTTTTCATTTTCGAACCACTACTCCCTGAGATTAGTGCGTTCAAACAAACAAACAAACTCTTTAGCTTTATAATATTAGTATAGATGTTGTATAAATTTTGTAATGTTGTTTATAAGTTGTGAAGAACGGTGGAAAATTGTGTGGTTGATTATTTGTGTTTAATATCAAATTGAAGTACTTGAAACTTCGTCTATCGATCATGAAGGGAGAATGACATAGGACTGCCTTTTCCAGAGCTCTACACCGATGCTGGTACTAGACCGTCTAGGTTCGACGTCCACCGTCCGATATAGGTCTTTTATCCAAACGTAGTATGCAAGGAAATTGTCTTTGTAAAATCGCCTTTTTATCGCTTATGGATCGAGAAAAATGGATTTACCTACTTGGTTGGAAACTAATAATTTGTTTTTTTACACAGGGCCACTTCTTCCAGGGCTCTACGCCAGTGTTGATCATATTCGAATAAAGCCTTGCAAGCTGCTTTGAATGGTTTGTAGTACTACAGTAT
This sequence comes from Anania crocealis, assembly GCA_949315895.1. NCBI lineage: Eukaryota > Metazoa > Arthropoda > Insecta > Lepidoptera > Crambidae > Anania > Anania crocealis. The sequence goes on from OX438863.1 coordinate 16,101,289, forward strand.
TGACAGTTTTTTAAGCTTCAAATGATATTGTACTTCAGATTTCATGTAAATGCAAACAGATGTGGTGCGAGCTCGCTTGGACCACGATACGCTAGGAGAACCAACACCGGATCCCTAAAACGATAGTATAAATCGGCCCCTTTCATCCAACTATTGTTTCAACGAGCCCCGGTAAGCCGGCAACGACGTGTTGGCTCCCACGAAGTGCCCACCACCACCTCGCTCGAGATGGCCACCCCCGGCAACGTAGGAAAAGGAAGTGGAGGAAAAGAATGGAGGAGAGGGGGTTGAGTCATGACGAAAACTGTGTAACAGATAAAATACCACGCGCGCGAAGCCGCGGGCATCAGCTAGTTTAGTGATAAAAGTGATTGTAATATATTATATATACCTACATACCAAATAAATAAAATAAAATAAAATAAAACTTCGAGGGCCGAATCTCCTAAAACACATCTCTGGAACGACGTGGGCATTGAACATGACTTTCGTCTTGTCCAAGTTCATTCCGAGCCCCACTTGTCGAGAGGCATTGTTAAAGCTATATAGCATTTTCGCATGATCCTGCAACGACTCTGCCATCACGATAGTATCATCAGCAAAACGGAGGTGTGAGATGTATTCACCGTTTATGTTTATGCCACGCCCATTCCAGTCCAGGGTCTTGAAAACATCCTCTAGTGTGTTAGTGAATAGCTAAGGGGATATAACATCCTCCTGCCTCACACCGCGATGCAACTTGAAAGGTTTGGTTGCTTGATCCTGTAATTGGACGGTCATAGTCGCGGCGTCATACAGACATCTCATCATCTCATCATCTCAACGTAACGCCAGTCGACTTGGCATCGCTGCATGGATTGCAGAACCGCCCAGGTCTCGATTGAGTTGAAGGCTTTCTCGTAGGCCACGAATGCCAGACACAGGGGCTGAATGTACTCCTGCGTCTTCTGATCACTGTGTGAATATGGTCTATGATGCTATACCTAGCCTTTTTGAAACCCAGCTTGTTCAAGAGGCTGGAAGTCATCGAATCTTTTTGTGAGACGTGCTAGAAAACAACTTGGAGACGTGTCTGGTGGATATCATGGTTTATAGTCTTTGAGGCATGCGAGGTAGGTATACAGGGCACTATATAATTTTTTAACTTCCGCGAGAATGTCTTGTTTGGAGGTGAAATGTCGGCCTTCCGCAGTCTTGAGCTTTGCTATATGCCTTCTTTCAAGCTGCCAATTAAATACTTTTGACCCCCTATTACGCTCAATCGCTTGTGATTGTGTGGGTATTGTAACGCTGGAGATCGCGTCTAATCAGCTGCTTGGTTCAAGAATAAAGTGCTTGGTATGCATTGGAATGCGTTTCCGCCATTTCACGTCGCCTCGTCATATGCTACCTACATAGTCTCAGCGGAGAGTTTGGATACCTTGTGTTTTCTCTGCCGTCGAAAGTACTTAATCCCCTCGACTTGGAGAGTTTTGCCACGTTTTGGCAGCCTCGTCCACATTTGCCGTGGTTTCCAGCGAATCGAATCGGTTCTTCAGCTCAATCTGGAATTTTTCGGAGCCAAGAGCGATTTGGAGCGGTGTTGGTCGGAGAGACCTCATCAGACGTCGTCGTTACAGCTTGTATGCGATATTTAGAGTGCCTCCTAAAAGTCAGTGATCACTGCCGGTATTAAACCTGTTGATCACGGAGACATCTCTAAATATTTGCCGCATGTCTGTCATGATAAAGTCGATCTAGTTCTTTGTCACACACACTTTGTCTTTGTGTGTGATTGGTCAATTCATGCACCGCTAAGCTCCTTTTCGCTCCTCTCCACGTCAGTGGAAACGCAGCTTATGGGTACGTCCGTTGTGCTTTGCCAGATGTAGTCGTTTGAGGCAGCCGCAATCCGTAACCCGGGGATTCTTAGTAGCACCCCTTGCCCCACTTCTTTCCTGGTCGCTACCATAACTAGGCAGGGCTACCGGGAACTGGAGGCCATTTATTTGTGGCGTTTACTCTAAGGGTTAATGCCCATGATCACCACGCTGGGCTGGGTGTGTTGGTGATCGCAGGGTTAGGCCTCTCACACTGGCGGCACTACTGCCCGCCACCTGTCGGGAATTTAACCTAACCATATTACATGGATATCCCACCATCGATTGGTCGCCAGAGCCTTGTCGGTTAGTCGGTAGGATACACCACGGGCAGGTGAGGCTGGTATTTGGGTCAGCTAAGATCAGCTCTCCCCTTACACCCCGGATCTGCGTTTGGTGTTTTACACCCCCTACAATATTGACAATTTAAACGTATCCTTAGATCATTAATTTATCTGTGCTCTGTTAATATTGATTGCCATCAAATTATACAAAAAAAAAGACGTGTGGCACTCGGAGACTGCCGCGGTAAAGCTATTGCATAGCATTTTTTATCAACTTATGCAATTATAAAACTAAAAAGTAACACAGCTGTGCCGGTCAGAGTGGGGGGTGTTAGGTTATTTTCGTTACGGAATTTCTGGATTCGGTCTCCACGCTCAAGGCCTGCGATAGGAGCTATGCAATAGCTTAATTTTATAATTTTATGTATTTTCGAATTTTGACTTTTGTAATTAAATTTTTCTGTTATTTTGGCAGATATGGTTACCATAGGCAACCATACTGTCAAAATCATTATTTTCTTCTAAATTCTTTTAAATTTTGGAAATTCAAAATTGTTCGATCGTGCCTCGCCCCGAGTGTTAGGTTAGGTTATTTTCGTTACGGAATTTCTGGATTCGGTCTCCACGCTCAAGGTCCGCGATAGAAGCTATGCAATAGCTTAAAATTATTTCCACAAAAGTAGATTCCAAGACTTGACGAAAATGGCTATGTATAGCTTTTTTGGGTTTTTATAATACCGAATATCCACCTTATCCCTTGTCTGATATCGAGTTAGACGTCATGAGATTTGTGAAAAGATAATGCAGCAGGTAATTATTCAACTTCAAGAAAATTATAATAGTTTTAAAGTCACGCTGCTAGAAGCACCGTCGAACACCAAGCATTTGAACAGCGCGTTTTCAAATTGCCACCACCAACCAACCACTGTAAAATGAGTTTTAGGATCGCTTATAGCTTGAGGCAGCGCCACATAGCGGCACGGGTTCACCAGCGGCCTAATTTAACAGCTTTATTGTAGAATTAGCGTTTTGTTTAAAACACAAATACTGTACCTACCTACCTCCTTCCTTCACGTAAAGATATCAACATCAATCAATCCTCAACAAACAACAGTTTGCATGACATTGTCATAATGTCGTTATAGTTAATGTTGCTATTTAAAAAAACCCTGGGTTCAGCTTTCATTAGCCAGAATATGGCAGGCAATTCAATAGTCATCCCTGCCCCTCTACAAATTCTACTACTTACGTAGAGTTTTCTTAAGTGGCAACATTGAGTTTATACTGTCGCTAACTTCATACTCTACTTTGTAACCCTCGTAATGTCAAAAGCAAAGAAAACTATTTTCTGATTTTAGAAAGAATTAAAATTATTAATATTTCGATTTACAAACACAGTTGTAAAATATTATTCATAATTCTGCACGTAATTTGTACTATAGTTATTGTATTTTACTTTCCGAATCTTTAATGTTATTGAGATATCCTTTTTGAAATTAATAGGAAAAAACAAGTCGCAAGTTATGATCTAAAATGCACTATTTAGATTTTATCATGTTTTTTCGTGACTTATTTACAATCACAACTCAAGACTTCCTGTTTAAATATCAAGTGGTGTTCATTTAGTAGCTAGTGGTATATGAAATCAAGAATTTACTCCCTGGGCGTAACCTTTTTATCCTCGGGTGAAGGCTGTGCGAAAATGTTTGTTATCTTTTTCTGAGATTTAGTGAAATTTGTTTGTGCACACGATGGCTGAAGACGAAGTTCTATTCGACGACGTGTACGAGTTGTGCGAAATCATTGGCAAGTAAGTACTAGCTGAAATCTCCTAGGAAATTTTTGGGCTCATGTGACATCTAGGCGTATTGAGCGCGCGTATTTTAATTTCAAAACTTATTTCGTGTAAATAGGTATTTTAGTCATGCATTTAAATTCCGAAGAGAACCCTTGAAATTTATTATTAACAAATTAATGAAGTGACTAATTTTAATAAATAGCATTCAAATATATTTAAATATGATTATTATGCTAGAAAGCAAACTAATTAATTATAATTCTTGGATATACTTAAGAAAGTTTTTTGTAAGTATTATATCCAAAAGTAAAAATATAATAATTATGAAAGCTGACATACATGAAATATTTTCTAAAAGCTAAATAATCTGTCTAATATAAGTAGGTAGGTAATTCTAGGCAAATAGGTAATAATTCAAAGTAGATAATCATATTTTTATATAATCAAGTCTAAGTGGTTAAACTAAAATTGTAAAGTTCTCTGCATAATGTAAATATTTAACTTTTGTCCTAGTCAGCTAGTCAGCTTTTATAAGTATGATATGGTTTAGAAGAAGCTATTTTGTGTGATTATTAATGTTAAAAAAGGGAAGAAGATATATATGAAAGGAAAACCTTTTTTTTCTTCTAAACTTGAATTTATTACGATTTGATATTCTATTGTGATCTCAAATAATTTTGTGGTTTAACTGATTTGTCAATTCTGATATTTGTTAATCGTTAATCATACAATTCTTAAAATCCTGTCACAATTGAACTGGCCCCTGATCGTAATCGTATCACAATCGTAATTGAATAGCAGGTTTTTGACAGTTCTAGTATGGGCTAAATGTCAAAAACGTCCTATTCAATCACGATCGAACTGCGATTGATATAGGTAAATAGGGCACCTGACTTTAATCTGTTAAACAATTAAGTTCTTTGACTGGACAAGTTATTTACATTCTTAAAAGTTCTATGAATGTCATATTTATTTCAATTCAGCTACATATACAAGATAATAGTTAACATTTATTTATCTTCTTCACTGCAGGGCAAAAGCCTCTATTATTGAATTCCAGTTTGCACAGCAAGTATTCAGATGAGTAGAGGCATAAACAGTAAGCTTGCTAAATGCTGGTTGGTGATTACAAACCTGATCAATGTTTGATAATTCAAAACTCTTGCTTCGACTCGAGCTTCCGGGTTATCGAACCCAGGATCACTAGATCTTAGCCCACTGTGTAGATCACTAGGACAATGGAGCATCCATGGATTTACTTAAAAAGTTCTAAATTAATGTAAAATTTATTATCATTATTTTTTACTATTTCTTTTACCTGACAAGATTTATGATCAAGTGCAGTTCAGTGTTTTGTAAAAGACTGTCATAGAGTCACTTGTTAGTCCAATGCTAGGCTGGTAACAGTCAGATTGTTGTGAAGTGATGTAGATATACCATAGGCAACTAAAATGTTACAGAAACTAAAGTAAATTAATTTATTAATCATTGTTTTATAGGGGACCATTTAGTTTGGTGCGAAGATGTGTCCATCGTCAAACTGCTCAACAATTTGCAGTGAAAATCGTAGATGTTGCCCGCTTTACTGCCAGTCCTGGACTAAGCACTGCAGGTAATATTGTTTGTAACAATTTTTTTTTTCTGATAAAAAAAGAGTCTTACTTCATGTTACTCAATTTTTAAATAGTTTGCATCCAAAAATACAATTTTACGATTTAATGACAGTATTTATTTTAAAATGTCTCACCCAGAGCCAGACCAAATATGTTGAGCATTTAGTACTACCTAATTATTTTAATTACCGTGTTTATAGCAAACTTATTTTATTTAATTTCACTGCGATAATAAAGTTTTTACAGTGAAATTAAATTAAATAAATTACTCATCAATCTTGTAAACATTTCAGATTTGAAGCGTGAGGCCACAATATGCCATATGCTGAAACACCCACATATTGTGGAGCTCCTCGAAACATACAGCTCCGAGGGCATGCTTTACATGGTCTTTGAATAGTGAGTTACTTAATTTTTGTAAACCAGGTCTATTCAAACGGAGCATTTTCTGTCAGAAATAATTTTAGTATACATATTTGTATTTTAAATCGTCAAGTCAGTTGGTCTGTTTCCGTTTAATCGAAGGGTATGTTAACAAAATATTTATATTTACAAGAGTTTTAATGTTCTAATCTTATTTTAGACATATAACAACATGTTTAATGATATATTTGTAAAAAAATATATTTTAGGGCGTATTCAGTTAGTTATTTTAGGGCATGATATAGTAAAATACGAAAGTTTGAGAAATAATTTTAATACTCTGAAGTATAACATTATATTGAGTACTTTTTGTTTTGGAATTGTTTTTAAGCAATTAAATTATTTTTTTGATTCTCATTAAAGTTTTGCAAAGCTAGTTGTTCCTTTTAATTACTAAAGGAGCCTCTTTAAGGTATTTAGTGTATGTTTTAGTACCCAATAATAATGAGACTACAATCATGACTAACATGATTGACAAGTCTTGCATTTACATGTATCAGATTCTTCGCAGTAAAGCAAATGCAGATAACCGAATGTCAAATCAGTTGGTTTTCAATTATTTATTAGTTGGTATTAAAAAGTTTAAATATCGTAAATGTTGTTGACACATAAGTCTACATGTTCTAAAATGTTTTAAATTTTTATTTCTTAAATGATTAGAATAGAGTAGACATGAGATGTAAGAAGAAGGATAGAAGCTTGTAAAAGGCAATAAAGAGTTTTTAAATGTTTATGTCCTAGTAACAGTTTTATATACAGCGTGCTAGGTAAATGGTATACCAAGCTGATACCAGCCCATGTTAACATATAGAAAAAAATACTATGGTGCAGTCAGAAATTTGATAGCATTATTTTTGAAAAAATATTTTTATACATTTCGGAATCTCAAAATTTTAGTTTGTATTAAAAAAAAAACTATACTAATATTATAAAGCTGAAGACTTTGTTTTTTTGTTTTTGAACGCGCTAATCTCAGGAAGTACTGGTTCGATTAAAAAAAATCTTTTTGTGTTGTGTGTCCATTTATCGAGGAAGGCTTTAGGCTATATAACATTGCGCTGCGACCAATAGGAAATAGGAGCGAAGTATGAGTGAAAAATGCTGCAAAAATACTCGCGATCATAATAACAGAAATTGACGCGGACGAAGTCGCGGGCAACAGCTAGTGGTGATATAAAATTTCTGAGTTCACTATACTATTTTTATGCATATCTTAACTTAGGCTAGTTTCTGCTTGATATAAAACCCGTGTAAATGTTTCCTTATTTATTACAGTATGGACGGCTCTGACCTATGCTTTGAGGTGGTTCGCAGAGCTACTGCTGGATTTGTTTACAGTGAGGCCGTGGCATGGTAAGTTTAATTAATTGTATAATTGAATTGTATCAAGTCGATTAAAAAACACATGAAATCGGTGAATAATCGTTGCCGTTTACTTTCAAGTAGTAATTTTAAAATGAGCAACACGGCTAATGGTTTACACCTACTTAGGAACGTGCATTGTATTCTATGGTACGGTAGCTTATCTAACACGCTTTTAACTTTGTTGGTCAAAATGTAGGTATATATTTTTGTTTTTGTCATATTACTTTAAACTTATTTATATTTAAATCGTGATATAAATAGAACGTCCATTTAATTTATATCCAACTGTAACATAAAAGTTTCAAGTGATATTATAAATATTTTTTGTCCCAAATATTTGTCCATATGCAATGAAAATATCGATTATCACTCGTATTCATCTCTTCCAGTCATTACATGCGTCAGATATTGGAAGCTCTCCGCTACTGCCACGAGAACGACATAGTACATCGCGATGTTCGCCCCCACTGCGTACTACTGGCGGGCCGTGACAACTGCGCGCCAGTGAAGCTTGGCGGATTCGGTGTTGCCGCCCAACTACCGGCGCCAAGCGCTCATCGCACACCACCCGGTATGAATCGGAAATAATATTGTAAAACCCAAATTGTACCCAAAATTGAGCCTAATGATTTAAGGGGACTACTAAAGCTAATTACTTGTAAAACTAATTAATTCTCAAAAAAATAGAACAGTATCATTTTAGCAAATTACATCTAGTATTTATTGAATCACTTTTAACTGCTTTTCATTCTGGCATTCTTTTGTATTGTACATTATTGCTAAAAGCGACCGCTTTTGGCGTTAGTGACAAATTTGACTTTATAAACAACTAAATAAAAAGTTTACTGCAGCACTTAGCTCTAATAGTCCCCTTAAACCTTTGAAAGGCTCAAGTGTTTGAATTTATCATTGAATTTCGACCTTATTTTAAGTGATTAAGGTTCAAATATTTGGAGAGAGCCTTAAAAACACTTGATTACACTCGATTAAAACAACGCTACTGTTGGTCGTTATCTCTATAAAACCCACAGGTAGAAAGGTATCCCAGAAGAGGATAACTTCTTATCGTTCATTTAGTATTTCAAGCCTAAGCCACATGGTTCCAACTATGTCGCGAATGGGGCAACAACAGTATTTTAACTAAAAAAGTTAGTAAAAATATGTGTGAAGTTAGCGTGCACAACACCATCTATCGGTAGCTCCGGTAACGAATGTGAAGTTTCCCAAAGGGGTTTGTCCAAGACGGGTTATATAGACTTTTTGGTCCCTGGCAACACATACAATGTTAGATAAATGTGAATCCATTTCATTACAATAAACTAGCGTACACTTAAACCAACTTTCAAGTATATATTTTTTGTTTTAGAACTAATAAACAAAATTATTCATATAAATAAATGAAGCAAAAGTAAAACTACCAATACTGAAATTGTTTTGGAATGTGTCTAAGCCATGAAAGCCCACCTCCAAACCATTATGATACATAATTTTTTTGGTAATTAAATTTTAACACCTTATATTACATTACCAAAAAATTGGGTTTGATAGGCCTGTCATTCTAGCTAGTCCAGAATTATGCAATTCATGCTATTAAATAAGCCAGCTTCGAATAACTCGATTATTGGTAATTTTGTCTGGATAGAAAGAAGTATACGAAACACATTTCCTAGTTCATGAGCTAGCTATTAAATAGTTTTCAAGTTCTTCGCAATTGCTTCTAAAACCCCTTAACAGATTCCGGTAACAGTTGATATAACTCGCCCTGATCCATGGCTAATTTAATCCGATACCGGGATAAGCGGTTCCCTTCTAATAGTATTATATTGAATTGTCATACATTGAGTTATTTTTTCGTCTTTTTATTATAATGATGACAGCTGGTTGTGTTATACAGAACTGGTGATGGACACTCGCCCCCTAATGGGTCATATGGGCCAAGCGTATCTGAAATCAGACGAGTATGGTAAGAAGTTGACCCGACTTCAGACCACTTGTGACCTAACTGCATGGACATTGTGCAACTAATTTACGCTGTTTGAGTTAAGCGAACATTAATTGATATTTGGTGTAGTGGTAGTACCGGGTCAGGATTACGAGGTTCTGGGCTCGCGATACCCGGGAGTTAACCCCCGTATTTATAAAAAAAATGGTTGCCTGTAAAGTCGGTTTTACGGGCGAAGATTTTACGTGACAACGTCTTTTTCTCGGTAGAATATTTATTGATATGAATATAATTAAATTGCACAATAGGAACAAGGAATTGAATGAAAATAAGAATTGCACAAATTTTAACTATAGAAAATCTAAGCACTCCACATTTTCACTACAGACACAGCTGACGATACTTTAACCACACGTGTGAACTTGTATTATGACGCTTTCTTGTTTTTCCAACGCCAAGAACGTTCGAGAAAGACAAAGACAGAGACACAAGCATGCGCCGATTCAATGCGCCTAATTCTCTAGTGCTGCGCGCGCGGCAGACCGATCATAGTTGAGTGGGAGAGAGACGCAAGGCATTCGGCGGGCCTCTCTCTCGTTCGGTGACTCATCGTAACGTTACCGAGCGTTACACTTTTTCATAAGTGACTCCCAGCCGCAACCTAATTTAAGACGTTGTCACGTCAACAAGTAAAAGTAATTACTTGACTAAAAGTAATTACTTGAGAGACAATTTGAATGCCTTAATCTTGAAATTACTAGAAGTTGTAACTACCAAAATATAGCATTCTCAGCCAAATAATATGACTATTAATGGCGACCAATTTCTTTCACTTAAGGACTAGGTATGATCACTTTAAGTTATGACTTTCTTAAGCAATAAGTAATTACTTCTTTATAAATACGGGGGTAAGAATTTTCGAACATTGCTCGGGTTTGTGATCACCAACTCACATTTTGCAAGCATGGTGATTATCTGCTTGTACCCATCATTGCTGTGGTAAATTGAATTCAATGATTGAAGCCTTTTCTCTGCAGTGGGATGATAATAGGCTGTTACTTGCAAATTTAATTGATATTGATTCGCTCATTAGGATGCCGATTTACATATTACCTGTGTTACAGCCATTTTGGGTTTATTCATTGTTTATTGAAGATATTTAAAATTAAATACATAAATTAATACATACCTGTTTTTATATTTTGACCCAAGTTAATAATACAAGACTTATTTGTCAATATAGATTAAATTATAGTTAAAAATGGTCGCAACAAGGGATATTACTGAGTCGGTATTTTATTTTTCTTTTATCTTCAGTATTCATTTTCGCATTTTTGACTAAAAGCAAAGCATAACTTTGTAATCGGATGTTTTTATCGTAAATTATACAAATGAAAAACATAGTTTTTTGGAGTCCAAACTTATTTAATGTTTGTGCTGAGTAAGAACTTTAGATACTTCTATAAAACAACTGTCACGCATTTTTAAGTAGAGCATCAAATCAGTTATGTAACTGTCTTTTGTAAGGCAAATATTGAAATTAAACTAGGTCAAAAATTTTACATTCGAATAGTACAAAATAGACGTACCTAATAAAAAAAAAAACAGAAGTGCTTCAGTTGAGTATTTTTTTGGATTAGATATAAACTGAGTTGTTTGATATAGTATTTCTTAGTAATACTAGTTACCATAATGAATACATACATAGAAACAAAAATATAATTTAAAGTAAAAAGTACATAAGGACTTTTTTAATCGTTCGCTTAGCTCAGCAGTGTATTACCTTATCATCAGCACATATGTCATTCACACGTCACCAAGTAACGACATCACCTGTCTTATGCAGCAGGCAATAAGAATTAAAGTCGTACAACTTTGTATCACTTTACCTTATCATATACAGCACTATTCCACAGAAACACAGTTTACATGTTAATATAGTGTATAAAATATAACTGTTTTTAATACTAAGATGTACATTTTAAAGTTGGTTTTTTAGTTTTTGTATTTTTTTGTTGTAGTTGTATTATTGATACAACACAAAAAGCCTACAATGTAGAGTAATTAATGCACACGATTAGTTAATTTAAAATTGTATGGATGTGTTTATAGTTTCTTAAGGCGGTCATCAGTTCTAAAAATACGATGAAAGCTGTGTGTAAATTTGTGTGAAATACATTTTTAATTGGATATTGAGTGATGCTGGACACTGTCATGGTTAAAATCAGCGTTATTATTCATAAACATGACCTTAATTTGTGTAAAAAGTCTTTAAACAACATGACATTCTCCAATTACGGTTACTAACTACCAATATGAGGACTACATAACCATCCTTTCCCCCACTCCATTTGTGTCTTATTTGTTTTAGCACAGGCATCTAACAAATATTAAAACTTTTGATTCATTTTAAATTTTTTATTAATATTTTTCACCTATTTTCATGGTTAAAGGTTCTTCAACTGAGTGAAATATTTAGAATAGAGTTTTTACTGCCAATATAGGAGATCACTGTGTAGCTACAAACCAAATTCGACTTGGAACAAATTCATCCTCTTCAGCATCGTCTATTTAGTGTGATTACAATCTAATTAATACCGTGTGGTACCTGCCCAAAATACAGTTACACTTCTTTTCCCGTCCTATTATTGTCGTTAGTCGCGATTAAAGAATAATGCCAGAAAAAAACGTATTAGCTTAACTTGCTCCTTTTGGAGAGGCCTGTTTACTGTAAGGTGATGAGGAGTATGATGATGATAAAAATAAATAAATATTTTAAAGGAAGTTTGAGATCAATTTTATTTAGCATCCGATTTGACCATAAGCATATTACACGAAAACAAAACCTACCCAAAAAATGAAAATGTTCTCAATTGAAACTGATCTTTATGATGTGAGCTTAAAGTTGAAAATCGATTGGAGAACTTTGCCAATTGTTTCTATCGCGCTGAATGTGCTTGCTTGTACCGTACTTGGCATGTTATCTCCAAGTAATATTCCAGGTCGCATAGGTACACCGCACTATATGGCCCCGGAAGTGGTATCCAGCCAGCTATATGGCAAACCGGTGGACGTATGGGCAGCTGGGATACTGCTGCATGTACTGTTGGTGGGGTACCTACCCTTTACAGGCACTAGGGAACGTCTGTTTGAGGCGATCTGTCGCGGGAGGCTCAGAGTAAGTGACAAAGTTCTATAGTTCTATAGTCAAAATACTTAAAATGAGTTTATGTTATAATTAAGATCGGATACTCGGATGCATATTTGCCTAAAGTTGAAGTGTTGACTGTTATGGAATGCACTTTTGTATCGAAAACATCCCGGGATTTCGGGATCACGACCATTTGGATCAGCGGTAGTTAACGCTGCTTCTGAGCCATGGGTCGCGGGTTCGATCCCCGCACAGTACAAATATTTGTGTGCATGAACATGTCTGTTTGTACTGGTCTGGGTGTTTTCTATGTATTATAAGTATTTACAAAAAAAAAGTATATAAGTAAGTTTATCGGTTGTCTAGTACCCCATACGACAGGGTACTTAATACTACCTTAATTTGGGACTAGATGGCTCAGTGTGGCCCAGTGAGGCATGTCTTAAATATTATTATATTATTATTATTATATTTAAGGAGCCTCTTCCATAATGTCCTAGCAAAAACTTACTTTTGGTTAATATGCATCCGGGTGTCATCATAGCTTATAATAAATAAAACTTTAGTATTATCGCCGTCTGTTTGACGAAGCCTTGATTTTAAAGTAACCGAAGGTGGCTAAGACACCATTTCATAAGTTCCAAAAGAAATATTAAATGTTTTAGAGCAGAAAAATTCAAGACTGTTATAGTTTAAAATTATCTTATTTAAGTTACATATAGTATATGCTACCTCTTAAAATGTTTGCTACTAATTTATTTACATCTAGTATCCTTACTAATTCCCTCTAACCAATATTTTATTACAGTTCGATGCCCCGCTCTGGGACGACATCAGCGATGCCGCCAAAGATTTAGTCCAACGTATGCTCACTGTAGACCACACGCAAAGAATCAACATTCAAGATGTTCTGAATCATAGATGGATTCGGGTAAGAAAAAATCTACTCAATATTTCACGCTCAGTATGACAGGGTCACATTTATCTGCATATTTCCACTATAGGCAGCTTTTTCTGCCTTGAAAATCTAATTGTCTGCATTGTGTACTTTCATTTATTTTATGGGTATAATCTTAATTTCTATTCACTTAAATAATAATTAAAAATACTTCCCTTCTATGAACTGGAGCAAAAAATTGAATATACAGAAAAATGTTGTTAACTCACTCAAATATGCTAAAATTTAGTTATAGGTTTTGAACTTAGCACTGTAAATTAGGTCTACCCTATTAAATTAAAGATTTGTGTGTTAAGTTGACAAAAATGGAAACAGTAAACAAGTATAGTATTTATTAAAACAGACTTCCCTTGTTTTAATTCATTGTTTTTTGAGATTGCTTTGTAATAAAATTGTTCCTATAAAACAAGTTATTTGCTTTGAGTGATAGAATTAAACAAAAATGTACCTTCTTTAAACAACCAAGCAAATAGAACCTTGTCATTAAACCTTTATATTAAACATTGCATCAGGACCGCGACAAGCAGAACCGCATCCACCTCGCTAGCACGGTTGAAGAACTCAAGAAGTTCAACAGCCGTCGTCGTCTACGCGCGGCCACGCTCGCCGCTTGTGCGGTGGACGATGAGGAAGACGAGGAACAGCCGGCTAGGCGACAGATCATGCTGGAGGAAGCCAGTTCGGCAGGTCAGTTACGTCCACCTGTATTTAAAGCTTCGTTAGCACGGAGTCAGAAATAAAAAAATAACAGTTGGCGAGGAAAATGATCATGCTAGATGTAGCCAGTTCGGCAGGTCAGTATTCACCGCCTCCTTAGCTCGGTGGAAGAGCCACAGTAGTTCACCAGTAGCTGTCGTGGACAGAGATCTTGCTGGAGGTAGCCAGCTTGGTAGGTCAGTCATCTTCATCTGTATTCAACTCTTCGCTATCACGGTAGAAGAGCTAAAGAAGTTCAGCTGGCGTGGATACAGATCATGCTGGAAGAAACCAGCTCGGCAGGTCAGTAACCTACCTCTCCCTATTTTCAATACTATGCTAGTGCGATGAAAGAGCTAAAAAAGTCCAAGAGCTGATGTGGAGACAGATGTTATTAGAGAAAGCCTACTGGGTTTTTCAGTCACCTTCAAATTCAAGCAGAACCGCATCCACCTTGCTAGCACGGTTGAAGAACTTAAGAAGTTCAACAGCCGTCGTCGTTTACGCGCGGCAGCGACAAATATATCCGTAAATACGAGCTTCGTGTTGCACAGTAAGACATCATCTCGGCGGTTCAGTCTCTTCTATCTGTATTCAACACTTTGGTAGAACAGTGGTAGAGATAAAAAAGCTTAATAGTTGCCAAGGAGACGGATTATGCTGGAATTGGCCACCTCGTTAGAAGTACTGTAGAAGGGCTAAAGGATTTCAACAATAGCCAGCGTTATGTCGGATCATCTTGGTGGAAGCTTATCAGGTAGGCCAGTCACATTCACATGTATTCAAAACTTTACTAGCATGGTGGAAGAGCTAAATTCGTTTAATAGTAGCTGGAATGCGGTCACCTACCTCCACCTGTAGTTCAACAGCCGGCGTCTTTGCGTGAACCCAATTCTTCGCTAGCACGGTAAAACGGATAAAAAAGAACATTAGTCGAGGAGACTGGTCATGATGTAGGAAGCCAGTTTTGGACGTCGGTCACCTCCCATCTTGATTTAAAAAGCCGAAGAAATTCTTTGGCCGACGTCTAATATGGAACCCCACAACTGGCACGAAGATATCATGATGGAAGATGACAGCTCGGTGGGCCTGTGACCTCCATCTGTATTCTTATATTAATACTTAAACAAGTGGAAGACCTTAAAGGGTTTAACAGACATCATGCATTAAGAAGTTAGTTTGGCAGGTCAGTCCCCTATATCTGTATTCAACACTTTACTATCATAGTGGAAGAAGAAGTTCAGCTGGCGGGGATAGAGATCATGATGTAAGGAGCCAGCTCGGCAGGTCAGTCACCATCACCTATATTCGACACTGGCAGCAAAAAGGGGGAGAGCTAAAGGAGTTAAGAGCTAAGAGAGATTATGGTGTTAGTAGCCAGTCATCAACAATTTGGTACCACGATGGGAGAGCTGAAAGAGTCTAAAAGCTGACGTGGAGGCAGATATGGGTGTTGTAAGAAGCGACTAAAGGAGAACTGGAAAGGAAAACGCAGCAGCATTTTCACTCTGCTATTGACCAAACCGCGATCGCCCACCCGCCTGCCAAGCGTGGTGATTATGGAAAAGCTCTTCCGTTGGAGAGGCGTATCCTTCTGAATGTTCAGAAGGCTGATATATTTTCATAATAAAATCTCAGATTTAAGAAATTATACATTCTAGCGCCCGTTATATGAATTTTCATCGGACTCTTGACTGTACGGCTGTATGATTTTTCAATATTTACGTGAATCTTTGTTCCCAGCCGTGAACCTGGTGGCCGAATCATTGGACGACGTGGCCGTGCTCCAGGATGGGCCCATGTTCATGGATCCCGACCTCTTCCATAGTGTCCTCGACGATATGCAGCTGAGAGCCCTCCTTGAGGTAATTTGTTTATTTGTAGACCAACGCCAGGTCTTTTGGGAGACCAAAACGCTTATTTGGATTGTCTGTAGTGACCATATTATAATCTAATATTTCATCACCACAAGATCTTTTGGGAGACCAATATCTCTATTTAATCCATACTTGATATTATAAATGGAAGAGTGTGTGTGTCTGTTTGTTTGTCCGTCTTTCACGGCAAAACGGAGCAACTAATTGACGTGATTTTGTAAGTGGAGATAGTTGAAGGGACGGAGAGTGACATAAGCTACTTTTTGTCTCTTTCTAACCCCCCACTTCCCTAAAATGGGGAAGTGGAAGTTTGTATGGAGCATTCAAAAAAACTCTTCAGCTTTTTATATTTAATATTAGTATGGATTTAAGCAATTTTATTGCAATTATAATATTAGTATTTAAACTTGAAAAATTATGTCTCAGACGGGACTCGAGTTCTCCTAGTTACTCCTAACATTTGATGAAACAACGCTGGCTTACAGTGATAAGAATATGCTTGAAAAATTGACGCCTGTGACGTCAGTGTTTCGGTTGCTAAATTGGTAAAGCGCCGCGCCCGGCATGCGAGGAGATTTGGGTTCGAGTCCCGCCTAGACATAGTTTTTGATACTGACATATCATGACATTCAAGTTTTAAGACTGACATATCATCTAATATTTGACGATAACCAAGACTTTTGGGGGACAAAAATGCTTATTTGGATTGTCTGTAGGCCATATTATAATCTAATATTTCACCACCGCCAGGTCTTGTGGAAGACTATAACGCTTTTTTAATTTTAATCTTATACAATACTATATTTCAGATTTTATGGTAAAAAAAAACACGTAATAAGCGTTCATGTCCACCTGGAATACTTTTTAGAAACAATTTAGCTTTCAAACGGATGTATTCATTTTTAATAGGTTTCTATGTAATTTTTGTTCAATAGGTTATTGCTCAAAATTCGAACATTTAAATAAAAAAAAAACATTAACAAAGTTTGAAAAATATGGTTAACAGCCTTCAAAAAATATTTCTTTTACACAGATTTAGACCTAAGAAAAGCGTGAAATGAATAATCCATCAATTTGAGTCGGTGCCAAACAGAAAATCCTACACAGACTCAAAATTGGTAGCGATTCCCGCTTTGAGTCAGTATTTTTTTTTTGAGAAAATAGTTTTGTTGCATCAGTTGTCCTTTCTAGGTACAGTTTTCATATTTTCTTAAGGGGACTACCTACTAGGACTATGTGCTGCCCGCAATTGATTATTATTTTTTACTTCTTAACAAAATCGAATCGCAAAAAACCAGAACAGTATTATTTTAGCAAATTACCTCTGGTATTTATTGAATCACTGTTAACTGCTTTTCATTCTGGCATTCTTTCGTATTGTACATTATTGCTAAAAGCGACCGCTTTTGGCGTTAGCGAAATATTCGACTTTAAAGCCACTGAATGAAAATTTTACTGTGATTCAATCAATATTAGAGGTAATTTACTAAAATGATACTGTTTTAGTTTTTTGTCAATTGATTTTGTTTAGAAGTAATAAAATTAAATCATTTGGCAGCACATAGCTCTAGTTAGTCCTCTTAATTTAATGATTTAATAATATGTAATTGAATTTAATTTTTTTTAACTTTTGTTTATTTTAATTAATTAATGAATTTGATTTAATTTAATTTGGTTTAGCTGTTGAAATCAATCGAATATTAATTGTAAAATAATAATAATAATTACACGATAACGATTACTAACATTAGCATTTAAAGTGTTTTGTTTACTAACCACAATATGAACTGTAAAGCTGTTTGAAATAAAGACTTTTTATTTATTTATTTAAACTTTATTGCACAAACACTAAAATGAAGTACAACAGGTGAACTTAATGCCTTAAGGCATTCTCTCCCAGTCGACCATCGGGCCAAGCAGAAATAATTTTGTGGGCTGTGCGACATAAAAAAGCAAATTAATAGACATAAAATTTCCAATATATATACTACATATATAGCTACAATATATATATAAACTACATACAAGTACTAAATAAATAGGAATATTTTTTATTTATTTCAAAGCAAAATACTTTGCTACCATATCAGCATTATAAATTATCATACAGGTATACGACCGCATAGCGAGCACGGTGGTGGTGTCGAGCGGCCGGGCGCCAGCGGCGGACGGTCGCCAACGCAGTCGCCAGGCCCTCGACGCGGCCACGAGACTTCGCCACACCGGGCCAGGTAAATATCAATATACAGGGTTACCGGTAATTCTATACATTCCTTTGGAGGGGAAAAATTGAGCTCCTTTGCAATAGATTTTGACATACAAAAAGTTTGGAAAAACAATTGAACTCTAGCGAGTTCAATTTCGAATATATACCATATTTTTGTAATCAAACGACAATGATAACCGAGTTTCTTGTGCTGCTTCGTCTTAGCACTACCACACTTGTCCCGAAGCAGTGGAAGGTTAGAATATCGGGACGTTTAAAAGCGCCTCCTTCGAGGCCTATTACCAGAAATACAATTTATTCTACTGATATTATTAACTTTATTGATTTGACAGGACCAGCCGCCGCCACGCCTGCCACCGCCACCGCGATACACGAGATGCGGCGGCTACTCGCTCTACCACATTTAAAGGTACGTGTTGTCTCAAACACTCTTATTTGGGGTGGTGGGATCTACCTCCTAGTGGTCCACCCTGGGCAACGGTATCTTTGGTTTTCTAAACAAGTATGACGGCTAAGAGATCCCTCTGCGGAGGTAGGCTTCGTAAGAGGCCGCCTGGATGCTACCACCCTCCTGCCGGATTACAGCGCCAAACAGTTTTTCTGTGTTCCGCTGGTGTGTGGGAGAACCAGTACCTCTGAGTAAGCTGGCTCTATCTTAGGCTTCTTCTTAACCGTAGAGTTAAGTATGTAGTCAAAAGCAAGCCCATTGATTATTAAAAATTGCCCAGGGTGGACCAATAGGAGGTAGATCCCACCACCAAATTACTGGACATATTTAAAGAATTCTTTTACCGCCGACATTATCCCTGATGAACATAGGCTACTTTTTGCCGCGGGCCCTGGTAGGTAGCGCTGCTGTCGGTATGTTTTTGATTGGGTCGAAATTTTTTATGTGTTTTTTTCATGGTTTCACAGAAGCCCCTCTCTATCTTTCTATATGCCACCGCTAGGCACAGGTGTCCGACCGCGCGATATGATGTGTAGTTTACGCGGGCAGAGCCGCGGGCGAAGAGCTAGTTCTCTATAAAACGGTTCCACGAAATAGTGCCCGTGCTAGGAGGTGCGTAAAAGTGCTCCAATGACGCGGCGAACTGACCTTGACGCAACCAATAGCATACAAGCTTTGTCTATGAGATAGAATGTGATAGTGTGCGTAATTGGAACTAAAATCGAAGCTGTCATTGTTGGAATGTTACTTTAGATAATTATTATTTGTAGACAACAGAAAAAAAGTCATTTTATCATACATTAACTCTTGTACCATATTTATGACTGTTATAGAGTTTTATAAGCTTTTTCTCTTGCTAGCTTGAAAGTGATATTGAAAGGAGAGTAAATGCTGGTAACAGAGTGAATGGTGCGCTGCACGCCTTTGTAAATAGCCAGAAGATTTCTATGAAAGCTCGTCTGGCTGTGCATAGAGGGGTGTTGGTTCCAACACTCATGTACGGAAGTAAAAGTTGGGTATGGCAGAAAAAGCATGAAAGTAGAATAAATGCAGTAGAAATGAGAGCGCTAAGAAGTATGTTAGGAGTGAAATTGAGTGACAGGATAAGAAATAGTGTGATAAGAGAACGTTGTGGTGTGAAAGAAGATATTGTCACAAGGATTGAGAAAGGGATGCGTAGATGGTTTGGACATGTAGAGAGGATGAATGAGAAAAGAATGACTAGACAGATCTACAAGACGAGTGTGAAAGGGAACGTTGGAAGAGGAAGGCCTAGACGAACCTATCACGATCAAATCGGGGATGTTCTGAAGAAAGGTCAGGTCAAGAGTACTCTAAACCGACGAGCATGCATGAAAAGATTGATTAATGTGGAAGAAGCGAAAGATGTATGCCAGGATCGTAGTAAGTGGAAGGCCTTGGTCTCTGCCTACCCCGTTGGGCAGGAGGCGTGATAATATGTATGTATGTATGTATAAGCTTTTTCTCTTGCTCCTCGTGTCACTATAGTTTTCCTCTTTCCAAAAGTTGTCTTGTTTTACTACTGGCTACTTTACGGGCCAACCGTTATTTGGAAAGCATTATTTCTATGGTGACTTGAATACAATGCTGCCCTTTAGTGGAACTATTTTAGGGTGTTCTTACTTAACTGACAAAGTTAAAAAAAAAATTGGGCTGGATGAATAAGTATTCCAAATGTGTTATTACAATAAGTGCGAAATTATTATAAAGTTTGTTGTATTCATATCAAAAAAGTATGATAGTCAAAAGCGTAAATGAGACTCGATTCAGTATTTATCCTACCATGAAACTACATTTTGTGCCCTGTGTCAAAGTTAAATGCAAATGTGTTTATATGTTTGATTGTTAAGAGCAATAGCTCTAGTTTAGTTAATTGCAGTACCTACCTAAAATGCTAGGTTTGGCATAGTTAGCAAAGCTTGGCCTCACTTTAAACATCATATTTTCCTTACATACTTATTATAACTGATTCACTTCCAGTCCCTATTTTAGAAGGTTCGTGGTCATAACGTTTTTATGGAGACTTAAGTTTCTGTAACTTAGCACTATTTATGTACGCCATTTATAGGGTTGGTTTTACTCACATTGACGTTTTCGTGGCTTCTGTTGTATTGTTTTTGGTATTAAAACTTTTAAAATTAATTAGATACACTGATTAGAGATAGGAAAACAATTAAAAACTCGCGGTAATGTCATATTTTCCTAGTATCATTAAACCAGTCAGGCACAAGCAGTATCACCAAGAAGATTCGATGCGTATTCATACATGCGCAAGGTGATGAAAAGACTTTGTCGCGTATCCATTAAGTTAATAACAGGTTAGTCGAAGAAGCGGAAAAAAAAACAGGTGAAATCAGACGTGAAAAAGCAGCCCAGTTTAAAAAAAAAATGCTTATTTTTTATCGTGATTACATTCCTAAAAACAGCTAGAGAATGCCGTTTTTTCAAAAATTCCTTGCCCCTTTCACGTTTTTATATCTCGTTAGTTTTTATATTCCCTACAGAAGATACAAATGCCCATGAAAGGAAATACCTTTTCCCCACATGTTTGAGATCGTTATTTTATTATTTATAAGTATTTACCCACCTTGAGTGTGTGATTTCAGTATAAATATAATAAAGTACTTGCCCGAGTTATTTTGAAGGAATCGTATACACTGCGTAGAGGCAAATATGTAGGTACTAAGAAGGTTTACAGAAGAAATTAAAGTGATTGTGTCTGCATAGGTACTAAATACGTCAGTGACAGGACTTCTAACGTTAGTAAAGTTACCAAGTTAATATCGTTAAGTAACGTTTTTGTCATAAAGTATATCGGGTAAACTTGGTTGCGTTATCTATTAACTTAACATGTTAAACATATCGTAAAAAAATGTATATCGTTGTTCCATGCAAAGTTGCCGTTTTATTCAACCTCATCTGTATTTTTGAGTGCTTTTCTTACCCATTTCTAGTTAGTCAAGGAGAGTTGTACCATCATTGTATCATCCACTGTAGCGAAAACGCTTTAGAGTGCCGGTGTATTTGGCTCAATCTGCTGTCTCTTACCGTCATTTTAGGATATAAGGATGAGTGAGTGAAACAAATAGTGTTAAATATAAGGGCATTGTGCTGCAAAGTAGGGTCTCTTAACAGCGGATTAATGTGGACTGATTTAGTCTGATAATTACGAAATGAAAATGATTTCTGATTATATTTTGCCAAGCGCTCAAGATTCGTGCCGAATATTAGGTTATTGTGTTTCATTAATGCAAAAAAATAGCGTCATAATCATGCGTAGGCAGGATCACATCCGACCAACCTTTATGGGTATAAAATATGATGTGTGACATCCCGTATCAATCACACCCAATTTCCCTTGCTTACAATACACATACTATTTTACCGTTTCTCGATACTTCGAATTTATCACTTTGTTTTGGTAGCAATTTCCATAATCTGTACGTTTTGTGTCATTTGACGACGCAATGCCAAGGGGCTGCGTTTATTTACCGAAGCATAACCCTTACAAAACTTTTATTGGACCACACGTGCTGTGAATACAAAATGAGACTGGTCCAGGGTGGTATTGAGGATGTGACCGGGGCCCCGAAATTATTAAAGCCAATTCGAAAAGAGCGAGAAAAGGAAGAAATACGTCTCAAGTGAATTTTAAGTATACTTGTTTAAAATAATTCATAACAGGAAACCAAAATGACATTATTTGGAACCACCATTTCTCTTCCTATGCGTCTAGTAAAGGAGTAATGTTAGAAGAAAACGAGCAGCAGCGTCTTTTATCTACCATTGGCAAAAACTCAGTAGCCTTCCCGACTGCTAAGCTTAGTGTTTATGGCAAATTAGCTTTGGAGAGGACCCACGTGCATCTAGCAGTGGTCAATTATAGCCTGGTTATGACTATGATATTATTATTATTATTTTTTTGGCAAAAACAGTCAATATTATTAATAGGTTTAGAGTACATATAGTAAAATTATGCTTAAAGACAAAACAGTGCCGAAAATAAATATTATTTCAATTTGAGTTTTTATAAAATAGTTCAGATGACTATCAACTGCAATAAAAATATAATTATAAGGTTTCTATAACAATGAATTCGACCCAGTATTATATTTTTGTTTGGAAGGAAAATGTAAATTCCCTTCTTACCTACTTAGATGCCATAATATTTTACGTCTTATAAGCATATTCATTATATTATAACATGTATGCCATAAAATATTATAGCCTGTCCCCGAACACAAACTCTAGGTACGACCCTGGACCGGCCGCGTTCAAACAAAATTCAATATCCATAACTCGCCCGTATAAACAAGGAAGATTTCTTCAAGTAAACAGACTTGAAAAATAACTGTCCACGCGTTTTAAGTTACGGATATTGCGGAACTTCACCTGACTAACTCATTTGTAGTTTTCAAAGTTATTACTTGTGTTGTTTTAGATGAGATTTTCAGTGCAAAAATAAACAAAATAGTTTCTTCAACTGTGGCGATTTTGTATTGAAGCTGAGTGTATATTTAATGTTACATAGGAAATTAGCTAGTTGATTGTTAGTTCTTTATTACTAGAAAGACTTTCTAAGAACAATTGTTTAATAATTATCTTAATCAGTTTAGAATTCATTGCTTTAAGCTTTAGAAATTGTGTTGTTAATTATATTTATGATATATAAGGCGGGCGGTATATTGATTGCGTCTTCGGTGTAGGCGTATCTTAACTTCCTAGTCATACTTAACAACTAACAGCTGTCAAGTTTGGCATGTATTAAATATAGAGGATGTATAATCTTGATTGGTTTATATTCCATTATTTAACAACAACACTGTTTGTAATTAAGAAATTAAAGGGTAATTCACTAAATTTAGATTTCTTTCTTTGACTTGTGTTATATTATGTGAACCCTAGAAAGAAGTTTAGATGACCCACATCGTCCACGTTATTTGGCGCTCAGAATTATTATTATGAATAACACACATTCTTAAGTTAGTTAGATTAGAGATCTACTGTAAATGCCAAGAGTTAAAAGGTAATTTGTACATATGGGAACCCTTGTCCGCATATTTCGGTTTGACAGTCTGTAAAGTTAACGTGCTGTTACAGTCTCTAAAATCTACGTGCCAGGGATTATTTTAGAATTCTTTCAATGAAACTCAATTGTGTCCTAATACATGATTCGAGAATATAGTCTAGACTTGAACAGACAACAGCACGTCAACCTTCCACAAAACGTCAAATTTTCTCAATTGATATTGATCTCTACTCGTTGGACTTAGCATTGAAAATCTCAATGACCTTTAACTTTTTGGGTAGGTTGACCTGCCGTTGTCTGTAGATTAACTGGGCCACAATTCTGCTAATTTACAAATGGCTCAATAGAATCGCAATTGCATCGCAATTGTATATTTTGACAGATTTAATATGGTAGTAATGTATATTAGCGGAATTGGGGGCCTGCTTACCTGTTAAGGTTTCTGACATTTGAGAGCAATAAATAAAATACGTCATGTTATTCTGAAACTATTAAATAGAAACAACCTCAATCTCTTGTTTCATTATGGATGAAAATGAGGACAGAACTGCCCGCAGATTGTATTAAAACTTTTTTATAGATACTTTACGGCTATCGCGGTAGTCCTTCCCCAAGTTTGTATCGTCACATCACAGTAACGATGCAGCGAAAAAATAAGCAAGATAAAATAACAGTCATCATTCATAAAGACCAAGTAGAAAGTACAACACACAGTTCCGCCACAAGGGAGATTCAAACGGTGGGTTCTGTTTTACTTTAAAACAAAACGAGGGAATCCAAAACGAATTATATTTGAACAGCAAAATATCTATTTGATCGGAAATATTTTGGCTGACTTGGCGATGGCCGACCAAAGTTATTTTTCTGATCGAACTTTATTTGTTAGTTTTCTTTTATGCTAAACAATTAAACGACATCCGAAATTGAAGTTCTAAAAACAACATGAGTAGTTGTATAACAACACCCAGGCCAACAAAAAATAAAGAGAGAAAGGACATTCGTTAAATCCATGGAATCTGCTACAGAAAAAAAAAATGTAACATTAACAAAGATATCGTGAAAATCCAGTCAAATACTTATCTGTAAGCAAGTCTTAGCAAAGTACACTCATTGAATTGATATGTTTTGTCTCAATTTTAATATTTACCGGCTTATAAAACTTCTAGTCATTCATGTTTTTATTGAGTCGTATTATATCAGAGATTGACGATCTTAAAAGGCGGAATAAATTATTTTCATAAATCCATTAAACTGCTTGCTTCAATGTATATGTTACAAATAGTAAATTACTTAACGAAACTGATAATCACCAAGAAAATTTCAATCAGAAATAGCTCGGGACCTAGTGATGTTCACACATGTACTTTCTACTTTACTGTGAATCTAAATTAAGTTGTATTGTAATCGCGGTTAGCACAGATGTCCCAGCTAGTAGTGTATTTCGGACAACTACCTAAGATAACTTCGCTAAGAATGAGCTTTAGGGAAAGTAAAGTAGAACAATATTTGTGTCCATGTGTGCATGCGTTGTGAACTCAGAGAGTGAGCCTATTGTATCCACTTTAATTGTAGTTCGTTCTCCGATATCTACGCAAAGTTGCACAACTTCACAGAACTGGGTCACTGTGCCGTTTTATTTTTTCCTAGTTACCTACGTACCTTTCAATATTATATTCTCTTTGACGGATCTTCTGCGTTTTAATTTAGATCTTAATAATGTTCGGTTTCCTTTAAGTTTATGATTTTTTAAAATTAAACGTAATCTTGCAACTTTTATTTTTTGTTGGTGTTAGCTATATTACTAAAACACAGTAAAATAACGTTGCTACCTAACTAAAACACAACGCATGTACCTTCTGGAATTGAAGATTTTAAATTGGATCTTTTCAAATTGCGTGTGGTGCATTAGAAAATTTTATTTTATGAATAAAGACGTTTGCATCTAGAATTGCCGATTTTGACTATTATATTATTTTAACTAACTAACCCAAATTTGGGGATATGTTATTCATGTTAAACGTTTTCTATCGACGTAAACATACCGCATAGAAGCTAAGAAGAAAAAACTAATTACATGAGAAATCGGCATTCCTTTTTTTTTCAATCTCAATTTGCAATAAGTATTAAGAAAAAGCGTCAACAATAATACTTGTTAGAGGAAAAAAAAAACAAGTACCGAATACAATGGCGTATCACGGAATGAGTCGGCTTCGAGGTAACCCGCTTTATTATCCGAGATTATCCCAAAAGGCGCACTGTATATCAACGATATTGTATAGTGACGTAATCTCTTGTCAAGGCGCACATTGCATCTTTATGAAAACAGGCACGTCAATATGCTGAAGGCTACCGAAACCTGTATCGGAAAATTTAATACCACGCCCGTCGGCGAATATCATACTCGGGTCGGCGCGCTCTTGTAAAACTTATACGTTATACGCCCTTATATCTTCATTTGCATCTTTTTGGTAAGCTTACTGTAACGTAGGTGCTATTCGCTAAGGTGTATTTTATTATTTTGATAGGGTTGTGCGAAACCTGTAAAAGGTTTGAATAAAATCATCTATAGATCCATCGATAAAGTTTTTTGTGAGTGTATGTAAATATTGATGCAAATTTAGCAAAATTTAAGATACACGTTCGTTTTTGGTTCCCATGTTGAAATTGATAGTACCTATGCTTACATTTCGAATTGAGGTACCGTGTTTTCAGTAATGATAAAGACATTACATACAAGCTTAAGTTCAGCACAGTATAACTAGTTCTCATGATGAGGAAATTCATTGCCATTCCTGTCCTGTAGGCTCTCCCTCAAATATAGACTAAGCGCGTACGCCAGGTCTTGAATGTTTATATTAGATCGGTCACGTTTCTCGGTCAGCCATTTCTGGACGAAAATGTACCCAAATCGCTTCGGTCCCAAACTCCAGTAGCTGGTACGGCACTTATAAAGTGCTAAGACGTGTTTGCAGATGACGAAGTAGATATTTTGTATTCCGAACCATGGCATCGGCATCCAGATTCCCTGGAAACTGTTTTCGAAATTTCTTTGGTTTATTGGTATTCCTTGTGAGATTCGTTGCTCACTTTGCCCAATTCGCTTTCGCAATAGAATGTATGTAAACAAAGTATTGTCGTTGGATTTTAATAGTTATCATGCTTTATCAAATAATAAAAAGGCAGTAGGTATTCCGATGTTAGTGGATGTTTTAGGTATACATAGCCAGGTAAAGAAAGTGTGGTAGTTTTGATTACAATATTTTTATGTGTTTGTGATAAGATTTTGGAAAATAAGTGTTCAAAAACTGTTCAATAACAGTGTCAAAAATTTAATTAAATTTGGCAGCTAAAATGCTGGTCCAACCAGTGAGTGTTCGTGGTCTATTGATTTAGATATTCACGACAATATTACTTTGAGATAGTAAGTAAACTCTCTAATTTAACATCTAGTAATAGGGGTTAAAGTATGAAATTGCCGATTATTTTCCCACTTTTTATTTTTATTATAGCTCTTAAGTATAGTCGTATTATTGCGTACTTCTTTTTGTATTGTATCAAGAACTAAATAAAGTAAACTTTATTTGATATTTTAGCAACTTAATTGCACTTATAATATCAGTATATAAACTTGAAAAATTTTGTCTCAGGCGGGACTCGAACCCGCATCTCCTCGCATGCCGGGCGGGCGCCATACCATTAGGCCACCGAGACACTGCGACACGGCGCGAATTTTTCAAGCATATTCTTACGCTGTGAGCCAGCGTTGTTTCATCAAATGTTAGGAGTTTGCACCCTTAACACCCGAAAGAAACATCTTTGCAGATGTTTGACAGTCAGTTAAGATGAAACAGCTATTTATATACTTTATTTGATATTTTAGCAACTTAATTGCACTTATAATATCAGTATATAAACTTGAAAAATTTTGTCTCAGGCGGGACTCGAACCCGCATCTCCTCGCATGCCGGGCGGGCGCCATACCATTAGGCCACCGAGACACTGCGACACGGCGCGAATTTTTCAAGCATATTCTTACGCTGTGAGCCAGCGTTGTTTCATCAAATGTTAGGAGTTTGCACCCTTAACACCCGAAAGAAACATCTTTGCAGATGTTTGACAGTCAGTTAAGATGAAACAGCTATTTATATACTTTATTTGATATTTTAGCAACTTAATTGCACTTATAATATCAGTATATAAACTTGAAAAATTTTTTTAACTTTTGACTAAAAAAAAATTCAATATTAGTGCCTATTACTTCAAAGGAAGTCGTTGAAAAGACCCCTTACAATATGTCAGCTGACCTTCTTGCTTCAATTAAGTATATTTGTATTATATACTTTGATTTTCAGCAATTTAAATACTATAATGCGTAGCTTTATAACCATCTAACTTTCACCATTAAGTGCATCGAAAACGGTTCAAGCGTTTTTAAAAAAACTTAAAAATTGTTAGTATGGAAAAATGACTTTTCTCGATTTCGTCCATACAAAACGGCAATTTCATACTTTAACCCCTAATATTTTACTATCTAGCAAATGAACAGAATAGTTTCAATAATTTATGTTGCTAATAAATTACTAACTCGTAGATTTTATTTAACAATACCACGAATTATAAAACTGAAAACAATGGATTCCGAAAATGATGAGGGTTGCCTCTCCAGTATGCTATTATTAATGCGAATTGCACTTGTAGCCAGTAATTCATCCTTGTGAACTAAGCAAAGTGTCAACCCTCATCTACTAATGAATGGCCTCAGTGCGACACCCCTATCATTAGATGTTATTAGATGTCCCCGTGTGTACCCTACTTGTAACACTAGACTTGACAATGTAAACTGAGCCCTATTTGTAGCCTGCTTAGGTAAATAGTGAAGTTGGCGTAGCGCATAAATGAATCTATTCATATTATCTATCAAGGGTGGCTGGTCTCTATTGTATGAATTTTGATATGATTTGAAATGTATGTTCCTGTTACGTGTATAGTTTGTGAATCCAATAGTATTATTTGGTGGAGGTATCGGTATTGTGCCGGTGTGTATTGAACGTATTTCAGGGCTCTTTAAGCATATCCATTTCGGCGTATATTGGGTTTCCCCAATAGGCAACTATTCGGTTGCTCCCTGTTGTATATCTAGTTCATGTTTCTTATGTATTTACGATGATCTGTATTAAATGTTTACGGTGATTTGTGGGACTGTGTGAAGGCCCCCTACCAGGTACACCGATAGTCTGGTGAACAACAGTGACCTTTATTCGTCTGAAAGGACGATGTAAATTATATCGGCAAATTAAATATTTATATTATTAACATACTATAAAAAACTGGCATCGTGCAAGATGCATCGTAAAGAGTTTATGAAAATATTTTCAAAGATCAGTAATTGAAGTTCTGGTTAACAGTACGTATGCATTTTTTGGTGTTATTTTAAGATCTACCTAAATATCACACGTTGTGCCAAATATTATGTTAATGTATTTAATATTTTTACAAACTGATTTAAATTTGATATGAAGAGTATTATAAATTCTACGACAGTTATAACTTCAATATAATATTGCAGAATTGCAATTGTGAAATAAAGGATACATAAACATCTCATGTGTCACTAGTACGAAAGGTCAGTCAAATAATATTATCCATCACATGCCAAGTCTGGCACTGGGTTTCTAAAGCACAATACGCGAAAGCGAATAAAACCATTGAAATCCCAGTTGAACTCTGGCAAAGCTGACTGCAAAAGGAATCCTTTGACGAGATGAAATATGCCCTTTCGGGATTTTACTTGACAGCATTATTTTTCGCTGCGACATCGAACATCGTTTGGTAGGACATAGTTGACTTATTGCAAAAGTAATAATCAGATTTCGCCATAATATATAACGGGATGAAACAAATAGGTTTGTGATTAGGTCATCAAGCATGCTAAAAATATTTAACAACTTTCTGAAAATTGATACACAAGATGTGGATTTTCACAATGATGCCAGTAATGACTAATGGAACTGAAACGTGTCCGCTCAGTATGGGTTTCATAAAAAAGCTCAAGGTCGCTTTGCGAGCAATGAAGAATTTCCCTGAGCGATAAAATTATAAGAAAATCATAGGAGAAATAAATTAACAATATTACTAGAAGAATTTCAGAGCTGAAGTGGCAGTGAGCGGAGCAAATTAAAAGAAGAACCGATAGACTTTGAGGCGGTAATGTTTTGTAATGGAAAGCGCGCACTGGACGACTACGACGACTGCACAGGTTAGCAACCTCACCAAGTGAACCGACTGGATACGGGTGACGCGAGACCGATCGTTATGAACATTCGAAAAAAATCCTTGAAGCCTTTTACAAAATTTGGACCCTTCAGCGCAGATGTTAGATTATGCAGATATCAAGTTTTTCAGTAATAATACTATAATCTACCAAAAATGAAATTGACATTTATTATTCTCCCACTTGATTTCAATGGTGCAAATAAACAAAATCGATTTCAGTTCTGCAAATAAAAATTGCACAAAAATCACGCCTTGCGAAGTCGACATGATTGGCATATGTGAGACATCTGTTTTGGATTTATATGGAATATTTCAATGAAATCTATCGAATGAACGCATTAGTATTACATTTATAGTTTCTATCGCTTTTTTTTACATCGTTAGGTAACGTAGTTGCTACTCTCTTGTCTGATATTCCGTTGGGCATAAGCATCCAACGTTTCTCCCTATCATTGAATACTTTATCTTCAATCATCGATAAACACTAAAAACGGGCTTCTAATGGCTTCTAAATGACACAGGGTCCATTACCCCGTCTCGCCTAGACGTTTATTGCACGACGGATGGTGTGAAACGTAAAAGAAACTCCGAGACGATTTAAAGTTTTTAGGGCGTTCAGACTAGAGATGTAAAATTTCCAAGTGACAGTAAGTGCGTCGCATGTGCGAGGCGTTGCAAAAGTGCTGAGCGAAGTACGCTAAGATGAGTTCGTCGTGTAGTTCGTCTGACAGAATTTTGAAGTTTGTAGGTCAGAATCCCGCTCCTCGAATCATTTTACACAGCACATTTTATTAAAAATCTGTTTTTGCTGAATATCTGCATTGATTGCTTGAATTAATCAAAACACTGTCATATTGACAGTGTTTTGATTTTTTATCTATTATATATACTTATATATATACTTATATATACTTATATATACTTATAGTATCCTTTTTTAACAACTGAAAACCAAGACGTGACTTTCAAAGTTACATCTAGTCAGTTTAATAATCTGATATCAGACTTAGCGTAGTCTCTAATTCGGATTTATCATCTCTTAATTTCAATATGTCAATACTGCCACCAATGCACGGTGCAGTTTTAAAGTACCAAACTACGAATGTACTGCCCAGAATCCAGTGCTCGTCTACCACATATTGCTTTCTGAGATTTAAAGTAGGTCAAAAATGCTGTACCTAGGCGTGAAAGTAAAAGAAGAAAGTTTCGTACTGTTACTAAAAAAGTGTGGCATAAAATTTTCAAGTGAGACCGGTGACATGTGACTGCGTGGCGTAAAGTCGCATCGCTTCTGGGTGCGGAAGTGCGCCCCAGAGAGCACAGTTCGTTGCAACACTGTCCTTTTATTTCGAGTTTTGTCGTCTGTTTTAAAACCGCAAGCTTCTGTAAGATGGCTGTGGTGTCTGAGGTCGAGTATTCGAGTTGATTTATTGTATTAGGTTGCGAGTATACAGCATGTGAAAATACAGTTTTTTTTTTGTAGTCCCCAAAGATTGAGTCGGAAATCTTATGGATAATCTAATTAAATGATATAAGTTTTTTGCTTTCAAATACATACTTAAGTTACAAACATTATTTTAGCCTACCAGAAAAGCAATTGGAGGTGACTCAGCTTGTGCTGTTATGGAAAAGCAATCCCACCCAGCGCTGGTTTTCAGGCACTTCCACTTCTTTACAGGTGTGATGCGAAAATCTATGTAATGAGGGATTAAAAATTATGCCAAACAACCTTTAGCTCAAAGCTAACAAAAAATAAATAAATTAAAAATAACAATAAACTCAATCTAATGGAAATCGGCTTAAACACGCTTGCTGAACTGATCCTAACTATTTAATTTTTAATCTGCCTTCCTAAATTGTGGAGGGTCCAAAACTTGTAGGTATTAAATTAAAAAGTTCCCGGAAAATGTGACCTCGTTTATTTTAGTCTACGATAGGGTTTTTTTTTGCGATATTAGCGCTTAATCCCAAAGGTCGGGCATTAATCATGCGCTAATGACTTCAACTCGGCAGTTTTTAAAAAGTGTGTGCCAACCGCAGATAATATGCACTAGTTAATGCAGTGTGGTTATTATGATAGAGATCCTATTTTAAATACTAACTAACCCCTTTTTTTACTTTGGTTGACGTAAAATTGTTAACGGTGTGCATCCGAACGAATGATAATTTAAAACAACCGTCCTATTAACATATTTTACTACACGGAAATTTAACGCTCGTGGTGTGTAATGCAAACATTTAATTTTGAGAAATATAACTTCTGTTCATAATATCAGTTGCTATAAGTACTACATAGTAATCACTGCTAATTATTGAATCTTAAATTAATAAGCTTTAACAAGGCGTGTACATTGTGCTTATCGCTTTAAAATTTACCAAATACCTGAATTGTTTTCAGTCGGCTCCTAAAAACTACGTCATGGCCTACCTTTTCAATAGTCTTAATTTTTTCCCTTCTTTCTTTGCCTCGAAATTTTTAGGCAACTACGTATGGAAGCTTTTAATAGAATTTCGAATCTACGAGTATGTAGATACTTTATAATAATGTATGTCTCCATCTCAAACGCCTTAACTCGAACGTGCTGGTTCTATTCTGATAGTGCCTAGTGTCGAAGAGAAACTGCCGTCCCTCATCTAATTGTTCCCGGTCGCAACCAAAATCAATTAAATTGGATTCCAGCTATCGGGTCTTGTCCGTGCGGATATCAATTTGAATATGCGCTTCGATAAGTAAAGTCCATTTGTGAAAATCAATGATTATGTTTTTTGTTAAAAATATTTTACTGGACTCGGTGTCCATGAGAGTAAGAAATTTCTTTGACACACCGTTAATAGAGGTACCTCTTGGTGCCGTTAGGAGTCGGCCCAATATTTTATTTATTTATTTATTTATTTAAGCTTTATTGCACAAACTTACAGTTATTGTACAAAAGGTGGACTTAATGCCACGAGGCATTCTCTGCCAGTCTACCATCGGGCTAAACAGAAATGTTTAGTAAGCGGTGCGATAAAAAAAAAAGTAGAACTATAAAATAAAAATATTACGTAGAATAGCACAATTTCTTTTCATCCTATGGTGTAAAAAAAGTGAGCGACTAAAGAAGTATTGCTAGAAGACCACTGGCATCAGCGTATGCACCATTGGCCAAAGTGTGATCGCTAACCCGC
Source organism: Anania crocealis (assembly GCA_949315895.1). NCBI lineage: Eukaryota > Metazoa > Arthropoda > Insecta > Lepidoptera > Crambidae > Anania > Anania crocealis. Next base: position 16,134,421 of record OX438863.1, read on the forward strand.
TTGCCAATCGTAGCTGTTAATGTAAGATCCTCTTTTTGGAGGGCCTATGTCCAGCTGTGGACTGGTGTGCGCTGATTACATTATGTCTAACTCGTTACGACTTTATCAACTTACTATTAAAATAATGACGCTTGAACATTTAAAGTAGTAAAATCATAAAAATCAGTTTCGATACTACCACTGCTTCGGAAAAATTGTGCGCTAGTGCCGAGAAGGAGCAGCCCAAGAAACTCGGTCACTAAAATTGTCACCCTTTTTTTAAATAAATATGTTTAAGATATATGCCAGTGCGAGCAAGGACAATTTAAAGCTACACGTTCCTATCATTTATATAATCATTAATAGTAGGTATAATAGCCGATTTCATGCATTGATGTTGTGCACGACAATATATTCTTTATTATTTATGTAAAACTTATCACGATAAAAAAAATGTTAAGATTGGACAACCCTTATCACTTAGGGATATGAAAATAGATAGTAGCCGATTCTCAGACCTACTAAATATGCATACTTATAAAATTTGGTAAAAATCAGTAAAGCCGTTTCGGAGGAGTAAGGTAACTAACATTGTGACACGATAATTTTATATATAAGATAAAAGTTTAATTATGTAACTACACTAAGGAGTGAAGGATTGATCTATTTTCACCAAATATCTTGACAAGCGCCCGGCACAACTTTGTAAGTAGAAACAATAGGCAAAATATAGTTTTGCAACTCTATTGGTGTTAATGGTGTAATCAATCAACACAAAAAACAGAAAATTTGTTTCTAAAATTATTGATGTTTGTGTTTTGGTGATGTGTAAATAAAAATAACTATGATTCTTAAGGACACTTTGCTTTGCCGACCTCTCGTCATATTGTACTCCGAGTTCTAATATTTTATGACAATAAAATAGTGTGTATGCTTATTTACGATGAAATAATAAAAATATATTTAGGAAATATTGCATAAGTTCAACTAGACGATGATGGGTATATTTCTTTGTACTAAAAAGTATTCAGTCTCTTGTTTTAGTCGTTTAACTTTAGATTTTGTCGAACAAAAACGTCTCTTATAAATTACTTCATCTATAATGTTTTAAGGGATGTGTGTGAAACTTGTCCTTCTATTGAAATTTGAATATAGGTTCCCGAGTAGAAGTGGTTGTGACTGTAGAACAAAATTTTTCCCTAAATTTTGTAATAAAATGTAGCCCTTGATGGATCTGGTATTGATTTGTTGCCAAACAAAGTATCTACATAAGCACCTTACATACATAGGGTAAGATTAAAACTTTGCTTCGGTGCCTTCAATAAATAAATTGTCTTCGAATAGTAAATAGTTTTTGAAGTTGTGTGGGCTTAGGTAAATGGGGCCTAAGCCCACACAACTTACACAAAAAAAAATAACAGAAAAACGATTACCCGTTAGCAAATTGTGTTGAGAAATCATGCATAAAACTATTTGTTTTCAGTACGTTGCTAGAAAATGTTACTTAACTCAGAATTAATTTCAAGCTATGTTCACTTTCCCTGACATTAGGATATTGTGTATATAATTTGTGTGTAAATAACTATAATTTAATAGCAGCTGTAGTCAAATTGTCAACTGGTATTTAGTATCTATATTGTTTCCAGTATTCTAGAAAACCGTTCTATGTTGAATTTGATTTACTGGACAGGCTTCCTCGCATCGCTCTATTTAATGTTCGTTATTACTACTCGTATTTAATTTGAGATAAGCGCCTTTTTACCTAACAAATAAACTCTTCTACTTTAAATTATAAAAACATAACACTGTTACATTGGCTGTCCTCCTCTAATCTAGAGATATGTTCTAATTATTGTTCTCCTTTTCAGATGACACCTGCTTCCCGCTCCATTTCCTTACCTATCCCAGCCTGAAATTCAAGTGTTCCTGTACTTGTCCGAATAAAAATTGTAGACATAAAAATCAGAGAGTGTGTCACACACCTACACACACTCTTTTGTACTTCTACATCACGGAAGATATACCTATATTTTTGAGAACGAAACACATGTACATAATGATAAATCAATAAGCGCTGGTATATGAAAATGTAAACATATCCGTAGTGTATTATGTACATATTTATTCTTGATACGAGTAGCTTGTTTTATTGTGTGTGTATTGTTTTTGTAGATAACATTTATTAAGGCTCATTCAAGGTGGAGGCACTGGCACCAACGACACAGTTTATAAAGCTTGATACTTAAGACATCAATCTATCTTATAAAAAAAATTGTTCTAAATACGGCATGGCCGAAGCCTCATGGAGAAAAAGTTATATAAGCAGTTTTTCAAGCGACTTTTTTTGAATAGGCACAAAGAAAATAAGGATATTTTTAAGGAAGAATTAAATATAAACCAATAAGCCTCAAATGGTTATTTTTTTGTAAGAGAAGACTTTAATAGCTTGTAAAATTCTATGAAAACATATTAAATAAATTATTGAAAAATTCAATAGTTTCTAAACAAGATAGCGCTAAACATTATTATTGTTACATTCTAGAATATCAGTAATTTTAAATCAAATAGCTGTACGTTGCAACATAATTATTATACAACATAATATTATACAACTTCAAATTTAGTCTCTTTGGCAAACTCCTAAAATTTACCATACCTACTATATTTTCAGTAATATTTTTAGTGCAACCTTAGTCTTAGTTTAGACCTTGCGTGGTGAATAACAGCTATTGTTTAGAAACTAGTGTATCTAGAGCTAGATTTAGGGACTGCGATAAATTCTGGACTCTATTTTACGTCATATGGGGCGAGTTATGCTAGTGCAGTACCTTTATCACGGCTGTATGCAGATTTGAGGATGAGGTGTTGTTAAAACTATTGGTCTTATAGAAATTTGCGTAAGTAAGTAACGGCCAATAAACATCCTAATGCAGGAAAAAGGCCTCCATCATTGAATTCAAGTTCAATCTAATGCTATTGATTCTCGAAAAATATATATTCATATGTTAATTCTTCTGTACGTGTGCTTGTTACCTAACTTTGCCTAAAAGACTGGACCAAATGGGATGAAAGTTGGTGTGGTTATTTCAATAGATTCCTGGATTGTTTGAAAACATAATAGGATTCGGTACGTGGCTGTTTTCTCTGGCAGGACAACGTCTGCCGAGTCCGCTAGTACTAATTCTCGTGTCACCGTTATTGTTACCACGTCCTTCAAAATGGGTCGACCAATTCTTATGATTTCTGTGTGTCGTGTCGTAAACTACCTTTCATCTTTGAAAAGTACGATTCGTGGGCAACAGCTAATTATTATATAATAATATATTGATTTGTTGGTATAGTACTCTAGCAAATTTGTGTCTTGTGTTTAATTGGCATACCACAAACATATTGGCTTAAACTAATTATTACATCTGCAATATCTGTCAGCGCGGTTGACCACACAAACACGGAATCCGACAATTCTCATACATAGTACTACTATCCATTAATCCTAAAGATTACTTAGCTTATCTGTAACTGACATAGGTTATTTATTTGAATTTAATACTTATGTAACAGTATGGCTTTATTTCTAATAGACTGGTTGAATACATCATTGTAATAATGCCACCAAAAAATAGAGTATAATAAATTTAAAATGTTACATGCACAAGCTTCATATTATATTTAAATTTAGGGTACTTTTGCCCTTCAGGCGTACTTTTATTGTACTGTAAATCTATAATAATAAACAAACTTTTAAACTAGTTAGTATACAATAAACAATATTTTATGTGACTTTGCAGGGAAAAGCCAGTATTTTATTGCCACACTTCGTATAATGCTTACGTCTAGACGATGTATTTCCAAAGTCTTGTATCCTTTAATAAGAATAAGCGGGGTATACCTAGTCAGGTCATAAGTTCTGTCACATGTGTAATATGAAATAATTTAGACATGTTCATTATTTATGTAACCATTTATATGGCAAAATGAACTTAATAAAACATAGATTCATATGGTAATAAAGTTAATTCAAAATGACCCCCGCGATTTTGAATACAGGCCTTCAATCTGCGCGGCCAGTCGTCTATCGCAGCACGAACGAGGTCCATGTCAATATAGGCGGCTGCCTTAATCAAGGATGCCTCCAGTGACTCCAAATCAGGATGAGGCTTTGAGCAGGCCTTTTCCTCCAAGTGTTGCCATATCTTGTAATCTAATGGACTCAAATCTGGACTGGAGGAGGGCCAGTCTTCGTGCCGGATGAAGTCGATTTCACGCGCCGCCAGCCAGTCTTGTATGCTTTTCGCTCTATGAGCTGACGCAGAATCTTGTTGGAATACCCAGTGCCTGTTATTAAACATGGTATGAGAAACAGGTTCCACAAGGTTCTTGAGGACTGTATTTTGATACACAACTGCATTCGTTTTTACGCCTTTCTCGCAAAAATGTACCTCAGTTAAGCCCCAATAAGAGACTTCCAACCAAACCATGAGCGAGAATGGAAAATGACCTCGTTGGACACGCGGAATACGGTTGCTCGCTTCTTTACTGCTGTGTGCGTACACCTTATCATTTTGTTTGTTGTAGCTCTCTTCCACGGTGAAAATTTTTTCATCCGAAAAAATAATTTCCCGATGCTTTTTTCCCGCGTACCGCTTCAACAAAGAGCGGCGTCTCTTCAGTCTCATGTCCATTAAACGAGCGTCCAAACGATGTCCTGTTTCTCGTCGATATGCCCTAAGCCCTAAGTCTTCATTTAACACCCTTTTAACGAATTATATTCAAATTTTTCAGTAAGTCGATAATCTGAATTGGCGCGTAACCGCAACGATGCATGCAATGCGAATTAGAGTATAACGTGCTGTAAATGTGCGTGTTTATCTTACATTTGTGCGCCTAAAGGTTTTGAAGTTATTCAAAATGCCGCTGGAGTAATCGCCTGCAATCGCCTTAATCGCCTGAAACGTATAGTTAAGTCTCGTTAGCCTACTGTAAGCCAATAACTAATAAAAGATGCATAATTATGACGAATTTTTGATTTGAGCGGCATTTTGAATAACTTCAAAACCTTGAGGCGCACAAATGTAAGATAAACACGCAAATTTACAGCACGTTATACTCTATTTCAATGGCTAATTCGTTTTCAGAAAAGTCTTCAGGAAAAAAAAGGTGCCGCTGCGGTAACGTTACTGCAGCGGAAAGTGTTTTTTGCGAATATCTCCATAGGGGTTGCATGCACAAATTCAAAATTTCGTGCACAATTACACGAGCTGACACTCTAATTATGTGTGTGGTTAAAGTTAAGAAATTCGATACTTTTCCGCTAGCGTAACGCACACGAATATATCATAACACCTACCAATTACAGTTCCAAAATTATGTTTGCAGAAAGTTAAAAACTATCAATATTTGAAATAGCCATGCATGTATGCTTGCAAAGAAGTAAGCATGCATGCAAACAAGCATGAATGCATGCAAACAAGCATGCATGCATGCAAAGAAATAAGCATGCATGCAAGCACGCACGAATGCAAAAAGGCAATCATGCATAAGGGTACCCGAAGAAGCACGTTAAATATAAATTTCGTCTCTCGCCGCCGCTAATCAACTTTAATGAAGTTCGGTGGATATGTCTCGTGCGGTGCATTTATCATGGGGAACCTAGTAAGTGGTAGAACAATACGACCATTGTTGTACGCCTTACACCGAACACGTCTGCAAAATACGTATATCAGGTATTTCAGACCGAAACGAAAGTAATTGAATATGTTATTAAGTTTACTGTTAATAAGTTAGCGAGTGTCACACTCTATTAAAACCTACCTATTTATAATGAGCGTGTAATGAAAAATAATCAAAATGCTTTCACAATTACTAATCTCAAATTGTTAAGGTGACAGTTAACAGTAAGGTACCACACTCGTAATATGACGAGCAATTGATATTTTCAATCCATCTGACTGCTTTTACGATACGCAAAAGAAACTCAAAACATACCGTCCAAGGACATTCTGATTTTAAATCAGATACGCATTTAAATAATAAGTTTATTAAAAACACTCCTTTCATAAATTAATGCTATGAATTTGAAGTTTTATATTTAAGAGCAGGCATAAGAGTTAACTACCCAAATAAACTACAGCTAAGTCGTTAAAATTGACAGTTCAACTACGGGCTAGCAAAGCGAGTGCAGGTAAGGTCGCAACTTCATAAAAATCCCACTGACCTACTTCATAGAGCCGCAGTTTATCTGGCTTAATCAACTTGCTGGATGCCTCTGCCGGTGCTTTCATGGCCAACCTAGTTAGAAAGGTAATATACTAAACTATGTAGGTAACTCAGTTTTACAATTAACCTGTGTCATTCGGTTATGTTTACCTCTCGGTTATATCGCGCTTTTGAACGCGATCTCGGTAATATTGCATTACAGCTTCTGAAATCGTTATCATTTCTAATGAAATGAGAAATTATTGATTCTCCATTCATATTTTCTAGGCCCTTTTAATTTCGAAGATAGATCGGACTCAAACTTTATCTAAAACCAGCCTACCAGCCACCAAAATGTTATATAGAAATTAGAATATGACGATCTGGAATATAAGATGTTAACATGTGAGATAAGCCTTTGTTCAAACATCTTTATTCCTTTCTAATATCTGTCGTATATGATGGTAATTGTTGGGTTTTTTTATTTCATTTGTCATCAAGTCTCAACATCTTTCGTCCTTAGGTATTATGAGGATATTATGTTTCCTTCAATATTGCTAAGATTATTACGTGGCAAGTTCTTTGAGTTTTAAGTGTACAAAACCACCAACTACAGGTCACTCGAATTCAGTTGTAATCGTCACGCTTGGCAGGCGAGAGGGCAATTGCAATATGGCCAATTGTGATAAGGAAGCCGTCTTTTCCTGACGATACTACTTCTACTTACTTAAAAGTTATTTTGTTAATCTTTGTTTTTGATTTGATATTAATTTCTTTAACAGTTATCAAATTACCTTCCAAGTTATCAAATAACCTTCCAACGGAAACCTGTGACCGGAAACTTTATTAAGTTAAAAACTAACTCCCATATCCCAGTTCATATCGCGGGACGGGTTAATTAAACCTAATCGAGTTGGCAAGCATGTCTCGCCCGGCGCATTTATCATGGGGAACCTAGTTAGTAAATCGGTGTTGCACACTTGCACCTGTCTAAAATACGAAATTTGCTAACGTCGATTAATTGTTTTAGCTGTAGGTATTATAATGATATGTGTTCGACAATACCATATTACGCATCTAACATATTACGCACCTACATAACCACGCACGCACATGCCTACACACGCCTAAAAATACACAATTGCTCCTCTTCAAAAATGAGTCTTAGGCATTTTATAAAAATAAAAAATATTTATTTGCAATTGTATAATTAAAGTATTCGTATTGTTAACTAAAACGAATTTTTTACATCGATTCGTTCATGGAAGACGTAATCAATTCCAAACTCAAGTCAAAGGAAAAGAGTACTTAGTTAAGGGGGTTCTACCTAAACAAGCAAATTTTGGTAAGATTACTTATTGTTACCACTATTAAATAGAATTTTATCGTTTATTTATTATTGTGAAATTCGAAAGATACATATATGTATAGAAAAGTATAATAATATGTAGATTAGGTACATTGTGAAAAAAACAAATACTTTTATTTCAGAATCAGCTCGAAGTTTGGATTGTGTGATTACTAAAAAAATTCTTACCACCCAATGCATCTTATATTTTTCTATTCTGCAATCTTATATTATTTCCTACTTATATTACAAATGCGAATGTTTGTTACTCAATTACGGCAGAATGGCTAAACGGATCTAAATGAAATTTAGCGGGAAGATAGATAACGGACTGGAACAGCACATGGGCTGGATTTTATCCCGGAAACATTGGAGGTTTCCGTCGGATAGTACACATTTTTCTAAATTTCATTAAGCGCGAAGACGCGTTCAACAAATAGTAAATAATAAATTTATTTTGCCCTTCAGAGAAAATGTTTACAAAATAAAAACTTTCTCTTTTGATTATCTACAAACAAATTGCATCTCTGTCTTTACATTGTATAGGAGCACTTATCTAATTAGGCAAGTTAGTTGTCCCGCGCAGAGCGTGCATAATGGTGACTCTAGTTTAATGAACGTTCAGAAATAAAGCCCCATTTACACTGTGCGACATATTATATAAATAGTTGTTAGTAGGCTCGTATGTATCGTACATCATACTTATTTGGAGGTAGGGCGTCAATGCGCGTTACGAAGAAAAACAATACAAAGTAAAACAATACAAAGTAAATACTTACCCATCATTCAATCATTTTATAATAGTTTGGACCTCACCTGTCGCTTGTACAAGAAGTGCTTTGACTTTGATTACCCTGTTTTTTGTGTTTTTTTATTAATGAATCTTATGATAAAGAGTAAAGAGTTTTTTTAAATCTTGATGTAGTTTTAATGATCTACGATTCTGTTATTGCCATTACCTAATTCGTTGCCTAATTTTTAGTGTCATACGACTAGCCGGACTACTGTATCATCCTGCGTTGTGGTTCGTTTGTCTCGTGAACTACTTTGTCGAGTTCGAGATGTGTTTGTTATCTGTGAAGCCCTGATAATGAAACATGAACGGCAAACAATAGCAAAGCAATGTTGTTATGTCGTCAAACTCCGTATAGAAACCTAAAAAAGATAACAATATTGAATTGAAAACTGTATAAGATCATGGTAGATATATTCAAAGTTTTATTATTATCCAGGATAACCGTGAAAGTTTTAATATCCGGAAATAGTATAAATAAATACCAAGTTTTAGTATGTACATTTGCTATTTGTATGTAACGTATTTCATAAAGAAAAAAAGGAAGAGAAGGTGAAAGCTGACGCGCGTCATAAGAAAACCCACACCTGAGTCACACGTCAAAACATACACACCACTCGATATTAATGTTCCAGTACTTAACCATTGCAAGCTCGGAAGCCTGATACGGCTATATTTTCTGCTAACTCAATATAATTGGCGTGTCTTTAACATTCTTTCGAAAAGGTTAAATCTGGCTCGGCTTCACATGATATCGGTTTATAAGAATTTAAAAGCGAACCCATTGAAGCCATGTGGCGAAACGGCTGTTATCCATAACGGGAAAAGTTTCAGCTTTTTAACCCGCTGCGCTTTTTACACATATTGTTCTTTTCTAACTAAAAAAAGGAATGTTCGCACATACAGGATAAAATTTTAACCACCTCCCAAACTTTAATATAGCAATCTACGAGACAAAAAACCAATGATGTGTTTTTTTCTGTTGGTATAGCTTAGTACAAAAATGTCAAGAAAAATGTCCGACAAAAAACTAAAAGTTTCCGATTCCTCCTAGTTTAGCATCTCATTCATTCATTACAATACTATTCATAAGTTTTTAAGCTATTGCATAGCTTCTATCGCGGGCCTTGAGCGCGGGGACCGAATCCAGAAATTTCGTAACGAAAAAACCTCACGCTCCCCACTTCGACCGGCACAGCGGTGATACGGCTGTTCGACGAGGTGCGTTCGGTTTGACGAGGCGTTTGCCATTCGACGAAGTGGGTGCCGTTTAACTAAGTGGGTGCCGTTCGACGAAGTGGGTGCCGTTCGTCGAGGCAGGTGCCGTTCGACAAGTTGGGTGCTGTTTGACGAGTGGGGTGCTGTTTGATGAGGTGGGTGCTGTTCGACGAGGTGGGTGCCGTTTGATGAGGTGGGTGCCGTTCGACGAGGTGGATGCCGTTTGACGGGTGGGGTGCTGTTTAACGAGGTGGGTGCTGTTTGATGAGGTGGGGTGCTGTTTAACGAGGTGGGTGCTGTTTGACGAGCGGGTGCTGTTTTACGAGGTGGGTGCTGTTTGACGGATGAGGTGCTGTTTCACGAGGTGGGTGCTGTTCGACGAGCGAGGTGCTGTTTAACGAGGTGGGTGCTGTTTGACGAGTGGGGTGCTGTTTAACGAGGTGGGTGCTGTTCAACCAGCGGGGTGCTGTTTAACGAAGTCGGTGCCGTTCGACGAGCGGGGGGCGTTTGCCATTCGACGAAGTGGGTGCCGTTTAACTAAGTGGGTGCCGTTCGACGAGGCAGGGGCCGTTCGACAAGTTGGGTGCCGTTCGACGAGGTGGATGCCGTTTGACGGGTGGGGTGCTGTTTAACGAGGTGGGTGCTGTTTGACGAGCGGGTGCTGTTTAACTAGGTAAGTGCTGTTTGACGGGTGGGGTGCTGTTTGACGGGTGGGGTTCTGTTTAATGAGGTAGGTGCTGTTCGACGAGCGGGGTGCTGTTTAACGAGGTGGGTGCTGTTTGACGCACGCAAGCTATGCAATAGCTTTACCGCGGCAGTCTCCGAGTGCCACACGTCTTTTTTGATTTCACTTCATACCTTAACAGGCTTAGGACCGTAAAAATTGAAGAATATGTTGCGCAAAATATTTTCGGGTGATTACCTACTTGATTTTAATTTTTTACTTTATATGTGAGCTTTAAATACGACAGTGAATGCCTGTAAAAAATTTTGAAGATGATGATAAAGTCATCCTGTATGTACAATATCTCTCAAAACTCTGTTGTCAAATGCGTACAAAACGATAGGTTGGGTCATATCAACTCACGTTCATTCTTGTCGTGTGATTATCATTTATGGATAATCAGGTTCACGTCTCATAGTTTTTCCGTACAGCCTGGAACAGGCCTCTGACGTGACGTATTATGACTTCTACGAGTATCTTGCGAGACGACGGTACCAACAGCATCTTTTCGAAGCACGACTGAAACTAAGTTGACAGAGTTGAAAATATAGTTGTTTAAGTTTTGACCCGACCTGGATTTGAACCCGTTATTCTTGCGAATTATACTTATTGCCATCGACAGGGGCGTAAGGGGTTCGTGTAACAAATAAACAATCTTAAAGCTAGCAGTTTTGGGAGTTTGGGTGAAATCAGATCTTGTTTTAAAATCTGTGAATTTTAAAAAGTGATGGATGAATTTATTGCTTATTAAGTAAAAGGACAACTAAAGTAATGTTTTTTGGTTCTTTTTGGTTCTGTATAATCAGTTAAAATCAGTTTTATTTCTTTAAATAGGCCCCAGGAGGCGCTTTCTCACGTCCCAATATTTAAACCTACCACAACTTCGGAACAAGTCTGGGCTAGTGCAAAGAAGAAGTAGCGCAAGATACATAGGACTGTAATTTTATTTTTTAACTATCATGTTTACATAATTATTATATTATTACATTACTTTCCGATGGTTTGGCAAGTGTCCAAATTAGATTCAAAGTACAGTATCAGCATTGTATTATCATCCAGGAAAGGGTTATCTAGTTTCATTAACCCGTTTTCGGTAGAGTTCCACGTATTTCAATTATTATTGTCATCGTAATTGATACAAACTTGAACATAGCGGTACGGTGTGTGAATGGCAGCGTCCGCTCTTGCAGAAATGTGAAACAATTATAGCCTGTTCATCAAAGCTTTGTGATTTCATACAATCTGAATAGGTAATGTATTACCTGAACGACAGTGAAATTAAACTAAGCTTATATTGCTCTGTGCGCTGCAGAAACAATACGTTCAGTGTGACAAAGTCACAAATGTAACCTAAAATTTATTTGTAGGTACTAAAGCGCGGGTAGAATAAATGACAATGACGGTATTACAAAGGTGTTGTACTTAATTCGCGTTTCCCCACTGCTTCTTAATCAATTAGTGTTAAAATTAGACTTCAATTCGAAATAAGTAACCGACTAATTTAAAAATGTAGGTATAGATACGATGTAATTTATACAATAATTGTATTTTTTGAGGGAAAAGTTTGATAGAAACCATTTATGTGTGGTGCCGCGGCTGGCCTAAAAACAGCATCACAAACTCCTTTTCGTTATATGGGTGTCGCAAGTGGCGATTAAAGGACTTACGCCAATAGAAGACGAAATGCAGCGTCTTCATTCCATTGCTAAACGTACGGATTCTAATAAAATCATCCTTCCATGTTCATCAGTGGACCATTATGTGCTAATTATGTCTCAGTAAGACAAAGAGTTCTTATCTTTATGTTCAATTCCGGCATTTTAAAGCGACACCTTCTTAGTTCGTTACGTTGTTTATCCGTTCAACCATACATTGACAAGGGTAACCACGCTAAACGCGGAAAATGTGGACAAGGGTTGACTGACACGTGCGAATTTGATGTTTAAAACCGCCTTAATCAAAACAAAGGATTTATATCACGTATTTTAAATCATAACAAAACAAAGGATTAACTTTTTATACTGATAGCGGGACTTTTATGTGGTGCCGGGACGAACATGAAGAAAAAGTACTACGCCGCCTTCTACGGGTGCCATATGAGAAGTTTGGAGATTATACCGCTAGAAAAAGGCAGCAGCTTCATCTCTCTACTACTGGCCATACTGTAATCGTCAAGGCACTTGCCAAGCGTATGTGTAGCGATTATTGCAAAACCCTCCTTTTATAAAGGCCTATCTATTTTCAGTAGTGGATTGATATACTTATGTATATGGGCTGATGCGAGGTTTTCATTAGAGGTCTTATTTGTAATATGGCCTCAATATTTTCCATTTTAACTGTCTAATTCTATTGTCTATTTCAAATGCCCTAATGCTCTTTTGTTATCGTTTTATTAATCTCTGAATCCTTTATTAATTTCCATTTTGTTTTCGTCAATAATAAACAATATTTATGTCGATAATGTCCTCTCGTCGGATGTCGTGGACAAGGGTTGACAGACGCTTCCGAGTTCCATGTTTCAGCTTTTGCTGCGGGACGTTTTATTTTGTTTCTCTTGTCTCCTTCTTTTCGTATGACTGTCCTTTAAATGATAATCTGGTGTCAAAGTTTTCAAGTTACCAATCATAGTCCTCTGACGTAGCTTGTCTTTAACGAGTTACATCTTGCCACAGAAACTTGTACCAACAGATGAACTTACTTTACAAATCTACTACTAAAATCCCCTATAGGTATCCAGACTCCAGTCAAGTAAGACCCTTGCTTGGTTGGCGGACCATCGGTCAAAGGCGAATGAAACGAAGACCTGATGTAAAAATAGACATCTGAAGTAGTATTAATATTAAAATTATTAGCTAAATTTGACCAGCTGATAAAAAAAGAGTTCTCAATTCGTACTACTTTTTGTCTTTTTGTAAGACGCATAAGTTATTACAGATTTTACTTATATCGATCTTCTTTTGTTTGATAAAAAGCTCAAAGGTGGTCGGTCACATTTTAACAAACGGAAACCCCGTTTAGTTCAAAATGGAACCTTATTTTGTTACAAAAAATGTGCTGACGAAAAGTTTGCAATAAACATATCGATGTATGTGCAAACATCAGAATTGATGTCGGTACAAACAAGTGAAAACCTATTTTTCGGTTGTAAAAAAATTTTAAATCAAAGAATTTTTTGATATTCGTTCAAAATAAGTTCTTAACCAGTTTAAAAAACAATTTATAACGCATTATACGGTCGAAACGTAATAAAAACTACAGAAATAAAAGTTACGATGTCCCAAGTTGTCTACAAATCGCGCTGGGGTAGTAAACATTTTACTCTTATGTGCACTTGAAAAATAAATTGCACGGAAAAACTCTTTTCACGCTAACGTGTTTCACTAAAGTGAAACTGAAATGTTTTATAGATTTTCTGATAGTTAAAGTCTCACAAAAGCACTGGTTATTTTAACTGACAGAATAAAAGTTAAATAAAATTTATTTTGATGATTTTACGATTATAATTTTGATTTTCCTTTTTGCTATAGGTACTGTAGATCAATATTGGTCCCGTTTCTATTTGAAAAAAAAAAAACTAGTTGGTATAGGAAAATAGTGTTGGCAACCTTAAAAAAAGGGACCAAATATTAGCAAATGCCAAACAAGTAATCATTGATTTCCGTATCGGTTTTTTTTTAATAGTTTTTGTTAAACTTATACATACCTGTATAAAATTTTACCCACCTTCCAAATTTTTATATATCAATCTACGAAACAAAAAACAATTGACGTATTTTTTCTTTTGGTATAGCCCAGTACAAAAATGTCAAAATAAAGAAAATGTCCGCCAAGAATCTAAAATTTTTGATACGGCCGCCTAGTAACCCTTTTTTACGCGATACGCATTTCATTCATTCATTACAATACTAATCATAAGTTTTTAATTTTCTCTTTATACCTTAACAGGCCTAGGACCGTAAAAATTGAAAACCATCTTGCGAAAAATATTTTCGGGTGAAAACTTGATTTATATTTTTTACTTCATAAATGGGTTCTAAATACGATACTGAACGCCTACAAAAATTTTGGAAAGTGGTTAAATGTGGTAGTGGTTCATCCTGTATTCAGATTTGTTCAAGGTGGTAAGCTAAAGTGTCAAATTGTAGTTGGTGTAATACCTAGACTTTTTGTCCAGAATTCGATTAATTGTCGTATCAATTTAGGGAACCTTATTAAATTACTTGAGTCTGGAACGTGCGGATTAGTAGTCGTGCTTCGGAAACTACAATGCTGTTGGTCTCGTCTTCTGTCGCTGATGGAAGTCAAAAACAAGTCACGTTAAGGGCCTCAAATAGAAAGCTAAACAAAACTCTGACACATTATTCTTGAAGAACAAAAACACAACCACACATTTTTTTCCCACTAAGTGCGGGGCCTGTATAAGACTGTTACACATTTAGTCAGTGAATACTCCAACCTAGCGTCCGCAATATCTCTCTTAGAGGTAGCAAAAGGTAACGTTAGGAGTATTTTTACTAATCGAAAATAATCTCTGCGTAGATTACCGTCTGTGACACCACACCAAATAAACTCTTACCGGTTCGAATTGACCCTAATACATTCAGTTGAATCCCGTAATTTACGTAGATCGTTAGACAAAGGCTGACACGGAGTCAGCCCAAGTCAATCTGGACAGCTCCGTACAATCTGGGTCGGGCACAGGTGTTGGCATTAATTATAATAACAATCGATTTGTTACCTCGATACTATCCTATCAGAATAATTCTTCGTAAATTGTGCACCCTTTTCTTAGATTTTTTTCGATCGAGTTACCGAATTTTGTTTTCTAACTATCTTCTATTCTACTTATGAAATAGTTCTATCGAAAAACGAATCAATTCTTAAAATTTCTAGCTTAAGTTAACATTAAAAAAAATGTGTAGATACTGATATTTGCTTTTGATTGGTTGAATGTCGGAGTTATTGTAACTGTTGTAGGTAAGTATACAATTTTTAAATTAATCGATACTAATTTTATAAAGCTGAAGAGTTTGTTTGTTTGTTTGTTTGAACGCGCTAATCTCAGGAAGTACTGGTACGATTTGAAAAATTCTTCTTGTGTTGGATAGTCAATCTATCGAGTTTTATATAACATCGCACTGCGACCAATAGGAGCGAAGTATGAGTGAAAAATGTTGCAAAAATAGTCGCGATCATAATGACAGCAATTGACGCGGACGAAGTCGCGGGTAACAGCTAGTGCGTCATAATGTTCTAGCAAATGTTTTCAATCTAACTGATTTCATAATTATCCAACTTTACTTAGTCCATGTCCTGACAAGTCGGTCACTGAACCCCATTCCTGCTTCCAGATTTTCGTATATCATCATCATGATTGCTTAATCTGTATCATATCTGAAGACATGTATAAATTATGTTTAGCTGTAGTCTATCACAGGACCGGTCAAGGAATATAAATCTCTTTACAAAATGTACGAGTAGTATCAGTAGTGGTTGTATCTTCTATCAATTTACATACCCATCGCCTTATTTTACATGTTTTTGCAAGATTTCATCGATACAGCCTTGTTCCGAGAAGAAGACAAAACAAATTTACATAGTTATGAGGTCAAGGAAAAAAGGCTAGCATTATTGGAATCGTTTTTTACTGAGTGTCTTATATTTTTAAAACTTCGAAAGCAGTAAAACGGTAAAATAATGCAAATTTGTTATAGGCTATCTGGAATCCTCTGACATGAATTATGACTATCATTATTTTAGCTCCTGCAGGGTCTAGGAGGGTACCTACGCAGTCTATAAAGATCATAAGCACCATCTCATCTCATAATCGTTATCACCATCACCACCAGCATATACATAGTCAGGTCATAAGTTCTGTCACACAATAAAAACTTTTGAATTTAGAATGCTGGCCACAAAAAAGTTTATTGAATTCGAATTTCGAATTGGTCATGAAAATAAAAATGTGTACTTTTTAGAATTTTCCTCATTTTTAAATATGGAGCTTCAGATGGGGTTAAGCAAGACCACGGTGAAAAGGGTGTTTAATGAAGACTTAGGGCTTAGGGCATATCGAAGAAAAACAGGACATCGTTTGGACGCTCGTTTAATGGACCTGAGACTGAAGAGATGCCGCGCTTTGTTGAAGCGGTACGCGGGAAAAAAGCATCGGAAAATTATTTTTTCGGATGAAACAATTTTTACCGTGGAAGAGAGCTACAACAAACAAAATGATAAGGTGTACGCACACAGCAGTGAAGAAGCGAGCAACCGTATTCCGCGTGTCCAACGAGGTCATTTTCCATCCTCGCTCATGGTTTGGTTGGGAGTCTCTTATTGGGGCTTAACTGAGGTACATTTTTGTGAGAAAGGCGTAAAAACGAATGCAGTTGTGTATCATAATACAGTCCTCAAGAACCTTGTGGAACCTGTTTCTCATACCATGTTTAATAACAGGCACTTTGTATTCCAACAAGATTCTGCGCCAGCTCATAGAGCGAAAAGCACACAAGACTGGCTGGCGGCGCGTGAAATCGACTTCATCCGGCACGAAGACTGGCCCTCCTCCAGTCCAGATTTGAGTCCGTTAGATTACAAGATATGGCAACACTTGGAGGAAAAGGCCTGCTCAAAGCATCATCCTGATTTGGAGTCACTCAAGGCATCCTTGATTAAGGCAGTCGCCTATATTGACATGGACCTCGTTCGTGCTGCGATAGACGACTGGCCGCGCAGATTGAAGGCCTGTATTCAAAATCGCGGGGTCATTTTGAATTAACTTTATTACCATATGAATCTATGTTTTATTAAGTTCATTTTGCTATATAAATGGTTACATAAATAATGAACATGTCTAAATTATTTCATATTACACATGTGACAGAACTTATGACCTGACTAGGTATATACAGGGTGTTAGGTAAATGGTTTAACAAGCCGAAACAAGCCTATAATAACATATGCATAATTATAAATTCTATGGCCAAAATCTTTAAACCAGCGTTTCCCATTTGCCGGGTCGCGACCCGGTACCGGGCCATTCAAGTAAAATACCGGGTCGCAACATTCCCGCCTTGTTTATAAAATAATACCTACTATCGATCGAGGTATGGTAAATATTCTTCTCAAACTCGTCATTCTCGGGGAACTTGAATTCTTTAGTTAAACATAGGCAGCGTGCGAAGCAATCGCACTAAATTTTAGTGACTAAATAGTATTAATAAAACATTTTTGCTCTTAATATAATATGTGTATTATTGATTTTACCTAATGGAACCAGTTTGGTTTTAAAAGTATTAAGTGGGTCACAAAGGGGTAGTGTGAAAATTACCGAGCCATTGGAGAACAATGTTTGGGAAACACTGCTTTAGATCTTTACAAAAGTGCTAGCTGTGTTTGTTAATGTCCTTTGTTATAATGGCTATACAAAATATTGGGGATATATTATAAAACACAACATCGGTCAGGTTTAACCAAGATTTACAGAGATTTATTTAAATCAGTAACGGTAGCAAAATAAAAAGGAAGGTACCTATACAATTTTAGTAGTCAAATTTGTTTTCTTGTAAAAATAAAAAAAGCGAGTGTTAAAGAGGTTACTTATCGAAAATGTTCAACGAAACTAGATCAGAAATAAGTAGCTAGATTGATTAGTATTTACTTAGTGTAGAATTACCTACTGTTTATTTTTCGTAAATATTTTGTATTAAGTTGGCCGGGCAGAGCCTATTGTAGGTAATTAACCAATACCACTATTTCAACCGCAGAATTTATCCATTTATTTAATTACATTATAACAGACTTCGATTCAGGTCATCGATTGTCAAAATCAACTTTGTTATAGGTGCTATCGAAGGCTTGATATACAAACAGTCAAACATCATTCGATTATACTATAATTGATATTTTAGCAACTTAATTGCACTTATAATATCAGTAAGTGTATAAACTTGAAATTTTTTTGTCTCAGCTAATAAAGATTTGATCAGCTTTGTGATTTTCTTAGTTATTGGCAATTTTCTTAGCTAGCCAATAAAAAACATTTTTGAAATAATCGAATGATATCAGTATATAAACTTGAAAAATTTTGTCTCAGGCGGGACTCGAACCCGCATCTTCTCGCATGCCAGGCGGGATGCGATCCGGAAATGCGAGGAGATGCGGATTCGAGTCCCGCCTGAGACAAAATTTTTCAAGTTTATATACTGATATCATTCGATTATTTCAAAAATGTTTTTTATTGGCTAGCTAAGAAAATTGCCAATAACTAAGAAAATCACAAAGCTGATCAAATCTTTATTAGCTTACTAATCTTCCTATCTATATGAAAAATAAGAAGACCGCACTATGGACAAAATAAATTGATGTTTACATGATTTTCTACGTTTTATTAACAGTAAATATGCTACAAACACCAAGACGTTTTCAGGGTTACTTAGTAAATAAAAAAAATCTTATAGTGTCTCCATGCTATCATGCCAGTCTGTTATAAGTTCTTCCGCCTATTTGCCTGTATGTCCGTTTGAGGCTTAGCTTAAAGACTAAATCTTATAGTGTCTCCATGCTATCATGCCAGTCTGTTATAAGTTCTTCCGCCTATTTGCCTGTATGTCCGTTTGAGGCTTAGCTTAAAGACTATTAGACCTATAATTTGATTTACTAATTTTTTCACACCTTTTTAAGTTGTGTCAGCAATTTTTAAAAGATATCTTCCTAAAAGTTTTATTTTTCGTTTATCTTTAATTAATGATGTCGTTAGTTAAACAGTTATTTAAGAAATATTACTTATGGGTTTTCTACCTACACACTATTATGTGCCTAGGTAATTTTAAAAATAACAACCTATTTCTTATTATAAGCACATTTTTAACTATTCTTTATCACTTAGTTAGATTTGGTCGTTTAAATTGAGTCTGATTGTAATGAACTGGTATATATAGGAGGTACCAGTCCATATCAATCAGTCTTATCGGATCTCTAGACTACGAAGTTAGGAATTCCGTTTCTCCTGTATCTGGTAGATACGAGGGCATATAGCAAAGCTACCAATTGAATGTTTGAAACCACACAAGTTGATTCTGTTCACGTGACGCCCGTTTATACTGTGACTGGAATAATTGATCGTTACAGAGCTCCAACATTTTGGTAGTTCGTAAGTATAAAGAGGAGAATCGTGTATCTCTTACATATTTTATGGTTATGTAAGAGATACACAATCGCTAATAAAACAGGAAGACATTGTAAGTAGGTACCCAAA
Organism: Anania crocealis; assembly: GCA_949315895.1. NCBI lineage: Eukaryota > Metazoa > Arthropoda > Insecta > Lepidoptera > Crambidae > Anania > Anania crocealis. Next base: position 16,153,934 of record OX438863.1, read on the forward strand.
AACATTCATGTTTTGAACAACTCTTAATGAGATCAACTTTAAAGTTGCGATAGGAATTCAAATCCTCCTAAATTAATGGATAAATATTTTTCCAAAATGATGACTACGATCTACCAAATTTTAAATTTTGGTGTAAAGACTGTTTCCGTAGTGCCCTTAGTTTATCTGTTACAAGTGGGCCCCTTAATCCTCTATGTGTGGACTGAGGGCCCAACTTTATAGTCATATGGAATAGATTTGGACCCTCTCTTATTTGAGTTTCACAAATGCTGGTTTTAACTTTTATATTTCTTTTGGAGTGTTTACTAAACCCTGAACACGTTTCAAAAAATTCTGCGAGAGTGGCCTTCTGATCACGCGCACATACTTTTTATAGTCTCTATTAATGAAAAAAAAATCTAATATAATAATGCTAAAGACAGATTTCCACTGTTACGTCTTATTGAAGCAACTATCAACTTATTCCGACTAAATATACCTTCTTTGTGTCAATATCCCGAAGCAGGTACTTACTTCACATTACATGTTTGTTTACTTAGATAATTCCCACAATCTCATTCACTCTTGGCAGGCTTTGCGTTGCGAACGGATAAAGCACTAAACTCTCCAAAATATAGAAACAGATGAAGCGTGATTTGTTTTGCAACATTTTTTTTTGCGTATAATGCACCGTCAGCATATATGAGTCCACTACTCAGTCATAGTGGTTACTAGAGGCGGAGGGGTTTGCAATCAAATGATGTAGAAAAGAAACTGCTACCGGTCTTTTGTTGGAAAAAACTGGTCTTTTTTCGTCGTCCATAAAACGAAGAAAGGTAGTGCTATTCTATAATTATTAGGCACGCGCGTTGCAATTGGTTCAATTTACTGATGCCATTGCATAATTGATTTAAATCATTTTCACCTATTTAAATATTTTAGTTGAATTCGTCAACAATTCATTTTATACTATTATTATTAATGCAATATTTTCACGTTTTTAGTCAATATTTATTACAGATAATTAGTCTGTAGCAAGTGTAAAATAACTATAAAACAGTGGTCTGCTTCCGTCCAAAGTGGCTGTGCCCTATTTGATCCATGTCATGTAACTGTTTGAACTGTAAAACGTAGTATTTATACTTGAAAAATTATGTCTCAGGCGGAACTCTCTAAAAACCTAACTGTAAATGGTAAAGCGTAAAGCAATAAATGATTGAGTATCCAGTAAAGGCAGAAGTTAGTATTTACTGGCCGAATTAGAACTTGTGTGTGACTGTACTCTTCTATGTTTGTGTATTTCACCGGTTCTGTGTAATCGCCGATGAATTACACCCGAGCAAATCCGCATTAGTTATATAAATTAGGTTTACCTTACAACACAATGTGGAGTCGCCCGCGAGTGTCAATACTGGGTTTCAAATTAGGTGTTACCTTCGTTGGTAACTGTGAATTTATATTCTTATATAATTCATGCTATTGACAAAAACCAAAAAAAAAGTGAAGTAAGTTTTTGAAAGCCGTAAGTCATACAGATGAAATAGCTATACAGATGGTTTATTTGATATTTTAATTTTGGTATAGTACCATCCAGCCGATGTTACCCAAATCATTCGCGTTTCCGAATTCAGAGAATATTGATACCCCATGACACTTTCTCAAGTGGATTCTTTTCACCCCTTTAAGATGATTTCTGGGACAAAATCTAACCCTTTCCTGGGACTCAAACCATCTATATGCCAAATTTAATCTAAATCGTTTCAGCATTTCTTGCTTACTTTGATAGAGGTTACAGGCAGACAGACATACTTTCGCGTTTAAAATATATTTGTATGCATAATTAATAAGTAAGATTAACCAAAGTGTCTACAAGATACACCTTGTAAGTGTTTATTCTCCCAATTTAAATTTTAAACTTTGACTATGACAAAGTTATTGTGAAATAAATAAATAGATCATAATGAAGAAATTGTTTACTGCACTGTCGCTATTTGTACCAGTCATATTTTTATTTTTCAACGCACTTCTCGTTAGGTACGAGTTCATTGCTCAGTTTCCAAATAACTTATCAAAAGTTTGAAATGAAAACTGCAACAAAAATGAGAAAGACACGGAATTTGTATTCATAACTAGCGAGAGACATGATTTATTCTCAACATGAAGTAGTATAAAGTCCTAAGACAACTTTGTTGAGATATTACTGGTTACTTCGTCTTTTTTTTCGTTGTCCTCCTTAGAGAAGGTTGGCTGAAATATTTGTATGATGGTCGTATTTTTTTAATTTTCTCGCTACCGGTAACCAAAAATATTTAGGAACTTAGTACCTTATAAGTAGACTTTTTTTATTTCTAAACGTAAGAACCGTTTACAAGGCTGCCTTAATTTGAAACATTTAAAACCAAAGTAAGTAAGTAAGCACTATTTGTTGTATAAAAATTTTTCATAATATTAATTGATTTTGATAAGGCTATCTAAATAGCTTAACTAGGCTGAGCTGTTTAAAAAGGGATAAAGAAATTTAGATGAAATATAATATTATATTATACAGGTTACGAAATAAATTCTTTATAAATTATGGTAAAGTAACCAACTCCTGTGAAGTATAAAAACCATCAAAAAGGAAGTTTTTGAAATTCTTTCGAAAGAAACCGTAGGTATAATTTCAAAACCGGGTTTGAGGTTTCTTTTTTTATTATTTACTATCAAGCATTCATATTCTTTCAACCACATGAAAAATCGCTATGAACCAACCAAAGTATTATATTTGAACACTAAGCAGATTCTAATGAATTTAAACTTACTTCATGCGGAATAAATGATCATATTATGTTACTCTGTGATAGTAAGTACTTTGCACAGATAGTTCAAAGGAAGGAAGAAAGGATAAAAACAACAATAAGATGAAGTTAAGTCTTCGCAATATCACTAAACCTTACATAAAGTAGATTTTATTTTCTGTACTTGAATACGGAATTGCTTACATTTACGATCCCATGTAAATGTTGGATTGAATAAATCGAACGAGTAAAGGTTGCTTTCATGAGATTTTGACCAAGTTAATATAAAAATACAAATTCTATCAGTCGTTCTCTATTTTGCCATAAAACTACTTACTATCAAAGCATTTGCCAATTACCTATTATTGTATTAAAAAAAACAAAAAGATAAAAATATTGCAAAGAAAGCTAAATTTATTAGTTATACTTATTCAACCTTTTCGTCTCTTTTTTTTTAAAGTTTAACGGCCTCGGATACTTGTCCATACAGCCAATTCTTTAGTATTATTGTATTTATTTTGCATTAAAAACGTTGCTGTTAGACGTTTTAATGCTTCGATGGAGTTTTTGGAGACAGTTGAAAGATTGAAGGAATGTAGAGAAGTCCCCAATCCCCAAGAAAGAGGTGAACTGTTCCCGCGCAAAATTCACGGTCCACTTTTCTTGGTTACGACACCATGTTATTTCACCGAACTGTATATTGTTCACTCGCACGACACTTTGTTTCGCAAAATAACACCACTTTTACGATCCAAAAATCACTATAAACAATAAAAATTCGATAAAATAAACGGACTCCAAACGTATCTCACGAACTCCCGCCAAAAACTCCCTTTTCGTCTCTAATTTTAATGTAAGTAATCATTTTTATATTATCTATCTAAGCTATACTCTATCAAATCAAATAAAAAAAAACATTGAATTCAGTCTGCCTGTGGTAAAACTTGAAATTTTTAGCGTAGTACAAAAAAAATGTAATCGCCACGCTTTGCAGGCGGGTTGGTGTTTGGCGATAAAGAAAAGCTGCTGCCCAGTGCCCGTCTTCTTCTGGCAGTACTCATTTATTTGCCTCTTACTACACCCAGAATAATAGAAGAGGTGCTATATTCTTTTGAAGTGCCGACACCACACATAACATACTGGCACAAATTTGTTTGAAATAAAGCTTTCTTAATTAATGTCAATGGACGCTACCTACTCACGAGTATGCCTTGGCTGCATATAAGTTTTTCTAGACTTGTTCTCTTGAATAAATATTAGCATTCAAGCTATTGCCGGCATGTAGGCTGTGGGCCTTTCTTTGCCTTGCAAAATTCTGTATAGAACTTGCCCAGAGAAGCATTTATTCCAACTAAAATAAAAATGTTGCCTCGCTGGGTAAAAAGTGGCGGAATAACGAGGGAATTCCGACCTCGCCTGCTGCATTTGGGGTATTTTTGCAATAATACCCTCATTTGTGTTGGTGTACCTATGTATGTCCCACTTTAGAGGGTATTGACTTATATATAAGTTAAAACTTATTGTACTAGCACTGATTCATTGCTTTGCAATTGAGTTGTACTTTTGGGTACAGATAAATTCTAGTGACAAACTTCTCTCATTGTATTTTATCTCTATTTTTAGTGTCGTGAAACACAGTTGCACAAATAAATATGTAAATCAACCGTAGATTCAGTTTGTCTTTCATTCCTGAGCATATGTTGTATGTAAAGTGACGAAACGCTTCGAGTAGTAATAATTATTGCATAATCTGTACTGTATGCATTTTTGAGGTAGCGCGGGGAGCTTTTTTTGCATGTAGGTACTAGTCTTTGTCTTAGTGCAAGTAGTGTGGTACTTACCTAGATTGATGTAAACGAGCGGAAATACTTAATTAGCAAAGTCATTTAAGAGGACTACTGACTAAAGCTAAGTGGTTGCGCCAATTAATTTCATTTAATTACTTCGAAACAAAATCAATTCTCAAAATTGACGCCTTTGACTCGGTGGCTGAATGGTAAAGCGCCGCCACCGCATGCGAGGTGATGCTGGTTTGGGTCCCGCCTGAGACATATTTTTTCAAGTTAAAATAAAACATATATTTATCGGACAACATAGATCCAGATGTGTTAGTAACATTAAAACTTAATCACTAGTTTTAGTACTTAATAACTAAAAGGGATCGAGTAAGTCTGCATAGGTGTTCGACTAGTGGACAGTCCCCACTGTCAGCGATGGCCTTCAGAACATTGTTGCGGCTGCCACGTACCTACTCGACGCAAAAGAGAGCCGGCTTTTTTGCGCAGTATGGCCGGGAATAAATACTGAATACTCAAAAAACTGGAATAGTATCATTTTAGCAAATTACCTCTAGTATTTATTGAATCGCTGTTGATTGCTTTTCATTCTGGCATTCTTTCGTATTGTGTACATTATTGCTACAAGCGGCAGCTTTTGGCGTTAGCGACAAATTCGACTTTATAAACAACTAAATGAAAAGTTTACTGTGATTCAAAAAATACTAGAGGTAATTTTATAAAATGATACTGTTCTAGTTTTTTGAGAATTGATTTTTTTAGAAGTAATAAAATTAAATCAAATGGGGGCTGCACTTAGTTCTAGTAGTCGCCTTAATTGTGTTTTTTTTTTATAATAGCTCTGCAAATACGAAGTTACTAATAATTTTAAATGTATTTTATTAAAGCAATAAATATGTATTTTGCTGCAGGTAAGCTGGTCGCTGCTCTCGGTAAGTTTATTTAGTAATTATAGATTCATTAAAATCCACGGAAGTACTACTGAAAGCTTTTTGTGTAGTGAAAAGCACATCCAGCTCGACATTTCCAGTATAAGCTGACCACGCTTCATAGATACATTTCGTACGGTTTATTCGATCTGTTTTAGTTTACTAAATTTTAAATTTTTACAATCTCGTTTGTTGTAAATTCGAAATATAAAAAATGATTTTTTGAACCTACATACCTAAAATATTTGTTGTGACAAACGCACCTTTAAACCTTGCTTCGACTGTTTTGTAACAACACGTCCCACAGAGCAGATAAACAAGTTTGTCTATTCTGTGTTACGTTCCATAATTTGAGACAATACTTACCAACAAAATACCACCCTAGGAAACAGTTAAATTTACAATTGCTAAAACTGATGTGTTTGATATAAATCTTGTCATTTTTGGTTGTTTTTTATTTTCAATAAAAGTATCAATATTTTATAACACAATTTCACTGATCATTTTATTTCTTATCCTGACATGTTTAATTTCCGGCTATGCCAGTGTCCTACTTAGAGCGAATCCTCAATATGTACGAGTATAAATAAAGTCGTGTTAGTAACGCCACTTATAAGTCGAGAACGGCTGGACAGATTTTTATGATTTTGGTATTTTTGGATTTGTCTTCGTCGGGAATAGGATAATAAGTATTAAGAACGTTGGAAAGTCAAATATAAAAAAAAATATGTAATAAATTTTTCCAGCCACGCCATATTTGGTGACAAGACGTCAAATTCAAATAATACTCTGAGGCGATAAGAAGTTCGCGGGGTCCACTAGTTGATGATAAAAACATTACATCCCTATGCGCAGTTGTTATTTGATTGCAATTTTTTATGTATTTACATGTTGACACAAAAGGCTAAATTATTCTATTGTGTCACTGCACAATACAATAGTTGCCGACTGGCAAATAAAATTCTAGAAGAATTGATTTAACCTTTTGTTTTGTGGTCAATGTGAGTTTTTCCTTTTAAATTGGATAAATAAATAAATATTTCAGACATGCCTCACTGGGCCACACAGAGCCATCTAGTCCCAAATTAAGCTACTATTATGTACCCTGTTGTATGGGGTACTAGACAACCGATAAACTTACTTATATACTTTTTTTTTGTAAATAAATACTTATAATACATAGAAAACACCCAGACCAGTACAAACAGACATGTTCATGCACACAAATATTTGTACTGTGCGGGGATCGAACCCGCGACCCATGGCTCAGAAGCAGTGTTTACTACCGCTGATCCAAATGGTCGTCTATTATTTACTCATGTGGTTACGTGGCCAATGTAAGATTTTTTTTTCAAATAGATGAAAGTGAAATGTATTTGTCAGTTTATCATCATTGATGATGATCATCATTACCAGCCTATCAGTTTACTTTTAGCCACGGGCTTCTCCAAAAGAAGAATTTTGTCATAATCGCCATGCTTACTTAGCAGGCGGGTTAAAGATCCCAGTTTAGCCAATGATGGACAAGATGCTGCTGTCCGTCTTTTTTTAGTAGTGTATCAGTCGGCTCTTACGGCACGGAAGGGAACGGGCGGTGTCATTCTTTTTAAATGCCGGCTCCACAACACGAAATTTTGCAGTTAACCGTATTTTGGGTCCCACCAGAATACCAGCGCTGCAACGGCCCACGGGTTGCTACAGCACACGCTGAGGCTGGGACCTAATTGGCCACTTTAGTATTGATTGAAATGTTTTAAATTCATATTTATATGTCTCTTGTTCTAATGATTGTTCTGTAATTTTGTATATGCGTTTTATAATGTGCTTGTGGTCAAGTTAAAGTTTTCTTATTCTAATTCTTATTCTTATACAGGGTGAAATTTTAACCACTTTCCAAAATTTTTATAGGCGTTCGGTATCGTATTTAGAGCCCATTTATGAAGTAAAAAATGTAAATCAAGCTGTCACCTGAAAATATTTTTCGCAATTTAGTTTTCAATTTTTACGGTCCTAGGCCTGATAAATAATATTTTTCGCAATTTAGTTTTCAATTTTTACGGTCCTAGGTGTAAAGGGTAAATCAAAAACGTATGAATAGTATCGTAATGAATAAATGAGATGCGAATCGCGTAAAAAAAGTGTTGCTAGGCGGCTGTATCAAAAATTTTAGATTTTTTGCGGACATTTTCTAAGTGCTTTATCATGACATATTTGTACTGGGCTATACCAAAAGAAAAAATACGTCATTTGTTTTTTGTCTCGTCGATTCATATATTAAAATTTGGAAGGTGGTTAAAATTTCACCCTGTATATTATAATCCACCCATAAATTCTACCGACCAGAAAGTACAGTTAACCAATTTTATTAATTACCACAACGCCTCTAAAATACTTAAAGTCTGACAATAATTCATATTTACGACAAAAATAACGGCAATGATTAACTCAAACAGCGCTGATGGGAGCACTGCCTTCCCATTAAGGACTTTAATGTTAGACTTTGTTAAAGAATCTACTTGGGAAATTGGCTTTTATGAAATTAATGGTGTTTTTGTTTTATTACTACAACGGTGATAAAAAATACCTACGCGTACGATAAAAATATTAAAGAGTCTCTTGAATACTCGTATTACGGTTTGTAACACATCGTATATTTTTTTAATTTTGTCTTTAAAATATATAAAACAAATGTCTTGCCACCTTCAGAATAAATGGATCTAGGTACACTTTAGTCTTTAACGTTTAAGACCTATTTGAGCCTACTGGCACAGCGTTATAATAATGAAGGTAAGTTGTATCGAATGAAACCTGAAATCACCACACTAAGCCTGAGTGTGTAGTTATATACTTTTGTAGCGAATTCTAAACAGACCTTTGAATCCGATAGGCCGATTTTGTACGCAGACCATGCAGCATTTAATCCGTTCATTGGTTCCGAAACTTCCTAAAGTAGGTGCTGGGATTCGAACCTACGGGTGTGTGAGTAACTGCGATTAGTGTAAGGTAGGTATAGTCTGCAGGGTCGTTAAAAATTTGATTTATATTATTTATTCATACTTTATTGCACAAATGAGAAAAAAAAAATTCTAAGTGCGTAAAATAGAAATGTTTTGAAGGCACAAAACAAAAAACTAAATTTAACAACTAAGAAATCTCTTATTCATCTCAAAGTAAAAAGTTTAACGTCTTGTAATTTTGTAAAGAAAATGGAAGAATATTTAACTGACGACAGTGAATGATGGTTGATAATTATTGATTTCTTGTTTGTTGCCAACTCAGTATTGGAGGTATTACATATTTCTTTCCCTATGGTATTACATAGGTAATTTTTTTGGTGAAAATGTTTCATTACCTAACTAAAGGGTATGTCGATGACATCCTTTTTGTGAAATTAATAGAAACACCGCTCGTTATGATTGCACTCCTCATTATAGCTGTTTATGCAGCATGCAGCCATTGCAATTACCTTTGTGGGAAAAATTTTCCAGCACACGGCGCATTTCAAATGCGTCAAGTCATGGCAATTCAGGCATGCGTCTGGCATTAATTAACCGGCGAAAAAAAGTATGGGCTCCCAACTCCACATGTAAACATGTGTACCTACATTTTTAATGTATGACCAAGTGTAACTTTTAACCAGGTGGAAGGATTGCTTTTTTTCATTGATAGTGTATATATAGCTCAAAGATGGTCGCATTAAAATTCCTTCCAAAAAACTCCTCGAAGGGTAACAAGTAAATTAAAAAAAAAACATGTTTTTTGTCTGTGCCAAAATAAATAATTACCGACAAGAATCATGCACCGTCTCAAAATTGATGGCTTACTCCTTTTTATCGATTAAAGTTTTTTTATAAGAAAAATTTTATTCCTATATATTTTGTAGGTATTAATCCATTTCTTCCTGTGGAGTTCATAGACAGTACCATGTCAAGATTTTACTATCACAAGTAGCCTGTTTCTTTCTACTCTGTTGGTATGAAATATGGAACTATGAATGAAACACTTCTTCATCCTCGACCGTAATCCACCAATGCTGAGTGTAGATCTCTTCGCATGCACGCCATTCTCTTTGGTCTTGTGCTTTCCTCTTTCCCGCCACATTCTACAAATGGCGTCAGTCCTTCCCATTAGTTGCTAACAGTTTTGCACCCTGTTCTTGGTCTCCATTCCAGTACTCTTTTACTCCAACTGTGATCTTGTCTACGGGATATATGACCTGCCCGCTTCCATCTCCTGGCGTCTTTCACCCATGCTATGTCGGACTAGTTAAGTTATTGAACTGTTTAACATTGTGGGTGTACAGAAAACTGTGTTGTGAATTAGTTTTAGTATATAAGTTCTCTTGTAGTAGAATAACGGCCTATAATCATCCCTCTGCAGGGCAAAGGCTTCTATAATTGAATTTAAGTACCATAGCAATGATGGGTACAGGCATAATCACCACGCTCGCCAAATGCGGGTTGATGATCCCAAACCTGAGCAATGTTCGAAAATTCGAAACTTTTCTTGCCCGACCCGGGTACCTCGTGATCTGAGCCCGGTATTTAAGCCAATGCTATTTCTTAATATTAGAGGTTAAAGTATATATATAAGGTGAAAGTTAGATGGTTATAAAGCTACGCATTATAGTATTTAAATTTCTGAAAATCAAAGTATATAATACAAATATACTTAATTGAAGCAAGAAGGTCAGCTGACACATTGTAAGGGGTCTTTTCAACGACTTCCTTTGAAGTAATAGGCACTAGTATTGCATTTTTTTTAGTCAAAAGTTACTTTATTTAGTTTTTGATACAATACAAAAAGAATTACGCAAAAATATGACTATACTTAAGAGCTATAAACAAAATAAAAAGTGGGAAAATAATCGGCAATTTCATACTTTAACCCCTATTACAATGCTTCTTCATCCATAACTTCCTACATCAGATCTCAGTGTTTTTGCTTCGATCTTGGAGGGAGACTCACAACATACACTGTTCTTCAGCTCGTTGGGAAGATTCTGTTTGAAGAGAAAACATACTTAAGATAAGTAAAGGTACTAGCGTAGGAACTTTGTACCATGTTTCTGGAAAAAAAACTTCCATTAGGCCTCTGAACGCGGTGCGTAATGTATCGATGTAGCGGACAGATTTTTAGGTGTGTCATTTTAAAATCTGTCTAATCTTTTTACTATGTAAAGAAGGTTAAACACATTTGGATTTTAATTCACTATCGTTGGCAGAATACATTTTTATTAACTGACTGTCCTAAGTCGGATCATATTACACATTATTGATTTGAGACCTGATTTATCCTGGAATTATCATCTCAAAAATATACTGTTAGAGATACTAACATACAAATCACTTTTCTATTTACTTAAACCTCAAAAATAAATTTTTCACTAAAGTTTTTTTGCAGCAAAAGATACGGCTGAATTGTGCAAAATACAAAACAAATCAGATCGTTTTAAAAATGTTAGTCATGCATGTTTCATTTGACCCATGTTAGCCTTTGCTATTATTTATTACATATTTCTGAGGTCGGCTGAGCACAAAACTCTTTTTGTGACATAACTTTGTAACATAATTTTGTCTGCACGTGTACTTGGTTTATGAAATAAAGACCTCCAAAAGTTTGTTTCAAATACAAACTAATCTTAATCAGCTACAATTCTCTTACTAAATACTAGTCTTGTGATTTTTCAAAATGGCTGATTTCACATTCTCGCTGTGACATCGATACAGCGTATTGCGCTGTGTCCTCGAGGAATGACTCTTTTGTTCCTGGACGCGTATTGTTTGTGTTCCTTTCAAATGTTCCTTGTACGCTTTTTGTTGTGCTTGTTTCTGCGATTGGGATGTTTGGTAATTAAACAGTGGGTAATTATGCGAAGTGTGAAATAATAGTTGTGTGGAATTTGTATTTTTATTTAAGTTTGTAACGCTGATTGGTAAATTAATGTATTCCAGATATCAAATAACGTGTGTAGCTTACGGAGTATCAATTTTTTGACTGGGTGGACTTTTGTCACACTTATGACGAATTGAACTCATATGAATCATCATGCTTCTATTCCGGTCGACATCCTAGAACCTGACTACCGCTACTATTAAGTAACTCCAAAAACATTGGACTTGAAAAAACAATAAAAAATATTAGAACAAACTTAAAAAAATAACATCTTGACAGACTTCACTGCTAAAGTATATGCTTATGACAACAACGACAGTATCTTCTACATGCTAAAGCTGACCGGAAATTTCATTATGAAAGGGATATTAATTAGCCGATGGAAAAAAGAGGAGGTCCTCAATTTGACGCATTTGTTTATGTTTTTGTTTACATCGTTTAAAACCACTACATATTTGCAACGTGCCAGTGCCAAACAAGAATTTACTGACGATCACTTTTTTGTGGCTAATTTTAGTAATTTTAATTTTCGACGTTTTTATTTTCTGTTAAAAAAGTTTTATTTAATGCACAAGAAGACAATTCTAAAGACATTGAGGATTATCTCTGTTACAACAAAGTATAAGTAATAGCCTATAATCATCCCACTGCAGGGAAAAGCCTTCATCATTGAATTCAAGTAACCACAGCAATGATGGGAACTGGCATAATCACCACGCTTGCCAAATGTGGGTTAGTGATCACAAACCCTAGCAATGTTCGAAAATTCGAAACTTTTGGTTGCCCTACCCGGGAGTCGTACCCGGGACCCCAAGATCTTGGCCCGGTATTTAAACCACTAGACCAACGGGGCGGTACACCATAACTTTTAGTAAAGATGGTACTTAATCATAGAAGGCATTAGGAGACGGTAGTGCAGCTTAACACTCAATACTTAACGTTTTATGACCCACCCGTTTCTTAGACACTTTTGCAAAAGTGTAATCGTAAAATTTAGCTACTACACTGAATTTTATTGCAATGAGTAAATTGTAAACGTATTTTCGTTTGCCATAGGTATATAATGAAAAATGAGACACACAATCTTTCATTTTATATCTATAGTTTAACCGTATGTATAATAATGGACGTTAAATATGAAGGATATAAAAACTTATTACAAAAAAAAATTGTGACGGAAAATTCATGTAAATCAATACATTAAAATTCCAAGAAAAAATTTTAACCTAAATCTCTGACACCAGATTATCCAAAAAAAAAGTACATGTTAATCCTATTTTATATCAAAACAAACCTCTTTTTCACACGGAACCGAAAATTTTTCATGCTTTAGATAAAAAGCACCATATTTGCCGTTCAAGTCTAATTGTACGATTAGTAAGAAGTAAAATTTACTTGATGTTTGATGACAATAACTAGTTCGTATCAATAATACTAGCAAACCGTTTAAGCCAAGTACAATCCTGACAAACTTGATGATTATATCAGATACACTGCTAAGTCCTAAGTGCATGAACGTCCTAAAACGTAAACTGATATAAATTGCATTTTGATATACCCGACTTAGGATTCGGTATCAGAAGCCTTACTCCGCAACACAATGTCCGTATATTCGAATCTACGAGTATCTGTCCCTATATACATAACGATGTCTTAAAGCATCCGAGAGAGACAGATATATCCGTAAATACGAGCTTCGTGTTGCAGATCTGGGAAGATGGATAGGATCGGTTAACCAGTTCTGCGGAATGCATTAGTTTAGTAATTCAATGCTAAACTTGTTATATCTGTCATGCGCTGAACGTTTATTTAGTCCAATCATGATTAGCGGTAAGATATATCGCCAATCGTAATTTGGCCATAAAACACCTTAATGTGGTTCAGCGCCCAACTTTTGACGATTTGGTCGGCCATGCTGAGACATATCGTATAAGGAATATTTTGGATATACATATTTTATCAGTATTTTAACTTGAAAAATTATGTCTCAGGCGGGACTCGAATCCGCATCTCCTCGCATGCCGGGCGTGGAAGATGCGAGGAGATGCGGGTTCGAGTCCCGCCTTAGACATATTTTTTCAAGTTTAAATACTGATATTATATTGCAATTAAATTGCTTAAATATCATATAAAGTATATACATATTTTGGTCTGATTCGTTCTGATTCTGATGCTGGGTCAATAAATGGCCAAATCATGATCAGTGGCGAATCATGACATGCCGGTTACTTCATGATCGACCCTATGCTACGATTGGAACACTATAAAAATTAATTAAATCCAAACGGAGACATGATCTGGTATGTAAAACTATATCCCCCCGTACAGCTCTAGCGCGCCGTTAATTCTATTGTATTAGTTCTACCTTATTCAACCGATTAAATAAAATACTTAACGTCTACCCACTAACACTCCGTAAGTGTAAACTAAAATGTGTCAAGTTCTTGCGAACACTATCATACGATGACACGGAATAGCTGCTTACTTTTGCATACGCTCAAAAACGCACGAACACGCCAGCATGCGCGCGCGCACAAACACACACACACACACACACACACACACACACAACTTTTTGGGTTTTATGTAATCTATATATATAAAAATCAATTGCTGTTCGTTAGTCTCGCTAAAACTCGAGAACGGCTGGGCCGATTAAGCTAATTTTGGTTTTGAAATGTTTGTCGTAGTCCAGGGAAGGTTTAAAAGGTGAGAAAACATAAAAAGATTGCGAGGAAGATAGTAAAAACGTTAATTTCATATTCCCATATAAAATGCTCTACATCAAATTTTTGAGCCATTAAGTCAGTTTTAATGATGTTAGGATCAGGTGATATGAAGTACACCGGAATATATATAATTCTTCTGTGAGTGTGTAGGGTAGGGGTAGGGTAGGGGTAGGGTAGGGTAGGGGTAGGGTAGGGTAGGGGTAGGGGTAGGGTAGGGGTAGGGTAGGGGTAGGGTAGGGGTAGGGTAGGGGTAGGGTAGGGGTAGGGTAGGGTAGGGGTAGGGTAGGGGTAGGGTAGGGTAGGGGTAGGGTAGGGTAGTAAAATATTAAAATTTTATAAAATATATACAAACCTAAATTTTTACCCTTTTACCACCAACCCCTATTTATTGTTAGCCATTTTAGTAATTTAATCATTTTTATGGCAAAACAACGTTTGCCGGGTCAGCTAGTACTAAATTAAAAATAAGATCAACTTTGTACTTCTTAATGGAAATTTGTAAATATTATTAGCGCTGTTGTCTGCAACACAGTTTATGCTTCCGCAGATAACATCGTTTTTACTTTTGTAATGTGTATTCTGTTACTGTTCCAAATAAAGATTATTTATTATATACAGGATGAAAATTTTCAACCACTTTCCAAATTTTAATATATCAATCTACGAGACAAAAAACAAATGACGTATTTTTTCTTTTGGTTTAGCCCCAGTACAAAAATGTCAAATAAAGCACTTAGAAAATGTCCGCTAAAAATGTAATATTTTTGATACGGCCGCCTAGCAACACTTTATTTTTTTTCACACGCGATTTGCATTTCATTTATTCATTACGATACTATTCATACGTTTTTGATTTTCCCTGTAAACCTTATCAGGCCTGGGACCATAAAATTAAATACTATATTGCGAAATATATTTTCGGGTGAAAGCATGATTTACATTTTTTTCTTCAAAAATGGGCTCTTAATACGACACTGAACGCCTATGAAAATTTTGGAAAGTGGTTAAAATTTCACCCTGTATAAATATTTTTAATTTCAATCGCAAATTGTCACATGTTATGCAATCAATTTGCAAGTAACTTACTGAACTACTTGATGTAAAATAAAACTACACGCTGTGAATACTAATTGTTTCCCAGATACTATAATAAGTACTAAACTTTAGTCGTAATATAAATAGATATTACAAGAAAATAAGTTGGCTTTTTTCAAATCCACAGTAGCTCGACTGCGGTCATATTTCAAAGTGCATTTTAAATGTCTTCCTGGGTTTTACGATTATGTACATACATTTACTTGCACTACTTGTTTCCCGTTGTCATGTCGTTCAGAACTTCTGAATTTATCAAGCTCTGCAGAATATTTTTTGTTTACAATTGATAGTTAATACTTTAAGGTTTAGATTAAGATACGAAAACCCAGAAGATAGTTTAAAAAAAGAATAGAAATAGAGCTCTAGCTGTCGAAAGGTGCCCATTTTTTCTGGTGTAAATATGCACTGTGGTAGTGTCGACAGACTTGGCCAAAGATTTAGTAGAAGTCCAGATACAAGAATAATAAGATTATCTAACAAAGTAATACATTGCAATGGAAATTCTAACAATATGTGTGTCTGTTTTCTCGGCAGTAGTATCTGTTTTCTCGCCTTTTGGATATAACGTAAATATATGTATATAAAAATTTTCTTCTAGAAAGCAAAGCATCACCTGCGATTTTCCTATCACAATTTATTACATCCCATCAAACACAAAGAGTGATTCTATAATGTTTGAAGTCAAATGTTCCCGAACTCATGGTGATTAAGCAATTTATGCTCAAAAGAATTAATGATGTCGGTGTGTAAATCAGGACCCTGATTTTAGAAGCCGTTGGCGACCCAATTTAATCGCAAGATAAACGACAACGATTTGTTGGGGCCCGTCGATACTTTGCTAAACTCCAAAAAGTTTCAGAAGATTACACACTTACCTTGTAATTGTTTAGCAAAGATAGCAAGTTGTTGCTAGTCAGTTGTCATCTATACTAATATTATAAAGCTGAAGAGTTTGTTTGTTTGTTTGTTTGTTTGAACGCGCCAATCTCAGGAGGTACTGGATCGATTTGAAAAAATATTTTTGTGTTGGATAGTTTATTTATCGAGGAAGGCTTTAGGCTATATAACATCACGCTGCGACCAATAGAAGCGAAGCATCATTGAAAAATGTTGCAAAAATAATCGCGTTCATAATAACAGAAATTTACGCGTACGAAGTCGCGGGCAACAGCTAGTAATTCATAAATGGTGAACGGTTTAACAACAATTATCGTTAATTTATTTCGATTAATGCTACAGTTTTGATAGACCACACATTTATCCCACTACATCATCAATATAATCATGTTTCTTATACAGGTTTATAAGTTCAGACGACAGCACGTCAACCTACTACAAAACGTCAAATTTTCTCAATTGATATTGATCCCTACTTGTTGGAGTTAAAGTTGAAAATCAATTCAATGACCTTTAAGTTAAGGTAGGTTGACCTGCCGTTGTCTGTACATGGCATAACAAGCCGTAACCAGCCCATGTTAACATATGCATATGTATATATTTTAATTTATACAAACTAAAACTTTGAGATTCCGTTTTTTTTTTCCAAAAATGATTATATTAAATTTCTGACTCCAACTATAGTATTTATTTGCATGCATATCCTATGTTAATATAGGCTGGTTTCGGCTTGATAAATTATTTACCTAACACGCTGTATATAACACATTACAAAACTAATCCTCTGCAACCTTATCTATATATATAAAAATTAAACCCTATTTCCCTTGGTCATCGCATCACGCGTGAACGGCTGGACCGATTTCGCATTATTTTTTTGTTTGTTTGTTATTATCAGGAGAATGTTCTTATGAAAGAAAAAAATTATAAAATTGAGCGGAAAATTAGAAAATTTAAGAATACTCAATCACCATACAAAATTATTTGTAATGTAACTTTATCGCTTTTGACAATATAAACTTATTTAATTTATTGCGTTTGACATAACATTGACAGAATGCCTGCTGAAAATATCGTCAAATAGAGGTAAAAAATAACTGAATTTTGCACATGTCTGTCGCCTATAATTCCCGTGTTGTAATACCAAAAAAATCCAGAAAAAAAACAAAGAATGTTGTGTATCATCAAATTATAATAATAATGAACAATTGCTAACATTTTTTTAATATGCCATTTCGTAATCAATATTATAGTTAGGACAGGACAACGTCTGTCGGGTCCGCTAGTTGTATAATATTTGTCATAACATAATGTGTAAATGATTTTCGTAATACTTCCCTTTAATATCAGTTAAGTTGTTAAAGCGCTAAGAAACATAGCGATCAACTTTAAAGCTCCATGATCAATATTTTATCTTTAGTTATCGAACAGCAAAACGTAATTGCTGCTACTTTTGTTCCTAGCAATCATTTGCTTGGTGTATACCAGCATTAAAATTGAATACGTTTGTAAAGAAACCATAGGTATCATACAAGTATACATGGTTACATACACACGTCTTAAATTTTTCTTTAATTGTACGGTGTATTGTTTTTTTCAACTTATCGCTACAGCTACTGCAAATGCATCCATTTCGCTGGGAAATATGTAACTTCAAATGCATTCAGTTGTTTTGATCTTTTGTGTATTCGTTAATGATGGAACCGACATTGTCGTCTCATGCATTTTTAAACGATTGTCTATTCTCTAGGAATCTGGGTCGCGTGTGTTGAATATAGTATTGTAGTAGTAACAAGAACAAATATACAAGAATTTCAGATTTATTCATTCTTCATTCAAACGAACTTGTAAGTTTTTGAATTGACTCTATTGAAAAAATAAAAAGCTAATGTTATTTTATTATAAATTTGTTTAATAACGTTATTCATTTATAACTGTTATAAAAAACATAAAAGTCGTAAAAACAATTATTTATGATATAATCATATATAACTGTTTCATCAAGCGGTTGTTTCAGTTGTAAGTATCGTTGTTTCTTCAACACTTCAAAATATAACTACACATAAATAAAACATTATATCTCGTTAAAACTAATGACCGTTATAAATATGCAACAGCAGATCATCGTGCAAAACACTTGAAATATATTCATAGAACGTATTTAACTTTTCCATGAAATTATTTTTAAACAAACATAATTGTACCATTATCCATTAATATAAACTCAAGCCGTCGGATTACCCTTGTAGTGATATATTTAAAAGATTTTATTACAGGTGCACTTAAATCCTTAGTTCGCTTTTCTAGGTCATTTCATTTGAATTATTACCGCTGACTGTAAACTGGATTAGATAGATACAGTAGCGAGAGCTCTATTTCATTTTAAACCATCCGAGGTTAAGATAATTGTGCTCTTTATTTAGAGTTATTCCTGGACGACTTAACTATATATTTTTTATATTAAGCTAGCTTTCCGCCTGTAGTTCTGCGTTAACTACACGTGTAATAGATGTAGTCCACGAAGTACGGTCGGTAACCTCGTCGACGTCACCGTCAAGAAAACACGGAGACAGGTTGAGGTAGTTTATTAACTTAACGTACAAAACAGTAAATGTACAGTTTACGCAAGTTCCAGAAAACATATGTATTCCTTTGGATAGTAGGTTCCATAACTTAAAAGCCAACTATGAGCAGTTGTGATGAGACACCCTAAGGAATCCTTCACTAACAAAATAAGAGCAAGGAGTACTTAAAGTAGTTTAAAAATACTTACGTCTTGCGTTGTAACAGACATACAACGCCATGTTTTAACATTTCATGTGAACTTAAAGTGGACATCTTATACATTTCTTAAAGCTAAAACCTATCGCGAGGCAAGGTACAGGCTGCGCCATCTAGGCATATCTTATGTAACTAACATATGAGAATTCACGATTGTTACACAGAACCCAGGCCCAGCAGTAGAATACAAAACAGCCTATGTCCTTCCTCAAGGTGTAATGTATCGTTCAACTTAAATAAAATCAGTTCTGTAGTTAAGGTGTTAAAAAGTAACAGACGACGGGCAGAGCTACTTTCGTATTTATAATATTAGTAGGGACAACTTCGCGGTTTCATTATAATAACAAAACTCTCATACAAATCCTCCGCTATGAGTTCTACTGCAAACGCAAATGGAGTTTGCTTACGGGAGAGGTCTACACCGAATGGTAAATATTAACACGCGAAGCTCATGCATTTTGCGTAGTGAATTTTAAAAGGTGCAGAGTCGCGTATCACAAACATATATGAAATTGAGAAAAATGCTGGCGTTATCCAGATTTCAGATCTCTAATAAGACTGATGGACTCGGTAATCAGATCCAATATCGTAAATGTTCTTCGATTACTTAAAGTGCCCGTTAAACATCGAAACGGAGGTGAAACTTTAGAAGAAATTTTATTAAGGCCTCGGCCATTTTATCTCGATCGAGTTGAATTTGCAAAAACTTCTGATCGCCAATGTAATTGTAAGTAATGTTGACGTGCTTAAAGTAAAAACGTTTGTTTATTAGATGAAATCCTATTATTTTCTAATAATATAGTTTTGTGTTAAATAATGTAGTGAGCGTGGTTATTAATTGGTATTTTAGACACATTAAAAGGATTACTTCCTTAAAGTTGTGAAACATTCTTAAGCTAAATTAATTTGTATTTTTCTCATCACTCCGCGATATTCATAATCACTATTTAAAAGCATTTTGGTTCTGCTGAGTTAAAACTTTGCTATTAAGTTGTCTTACTTTTTGAGCGTCAGTGAAATTTTAATTTGTACCGGCTATCATCTTTGAGTGGTCCATTAGATACTACTGATAAGATTCATGCTTTAAATCAAAATATCTACTCACTGAACTTTCCAGATAGATTTCTCGATAATAATTCAAGGGGACTGCCATGATCTTATAAAGCAGTGTTTCTTAAACGGAAATTATTTTTAGTTTTCATCAAAAAAAACTAGTTTTACTGCGTAATGCACATGATTCAAAATGTTTAAACTTTCATGGTCACTATCATAAGAGTAAGTTACATGTCGGTCTTTTTTATAATTAGTTTTAAATATTTCAGCACTGTTGCCAGCTCCATAATCACAGAAAAATTATTTTATCCGTGATCATAAGTCATAACACTTTTCATAAAATTCGATATAAATCTTGCCATAACTAACTCTCTGAATAAACTCATTGACATAAATATTATATTGATAGCTTAATCGGAAGACCATGCCTAGTTAGCTATTTGATGTGAGTTCAAATCATATTTGGTACCAATTTCATAACAATATCGCAAATTAAACAAAATCGCAAAACATCCCTATTAGTTATACCACAGAACAGACAAAGCATTATCTGTTCTGTGAGGTATACTATGTAACTCCTTAAACACCGATTTAATGACATCTAACTTAACTTAGTTGCAGGAAGTTATATGATCATTTTGAAACTTGTGTCTCTTGTTTATATAAGTTGTATTATTTAGCTGCTGTGTCTTGATGCGAGCGAGTGAAACTGATGAGGGTACAACCGCATAAGTTCTCTGCAATGAAACCTTATAGGCAAATTCAGTAGGATCACTCTGCACTTGTCACAAACCCAAGTCATGATTAAACAATGACAGGACTTACCAAACTTCCACTTTCGGGCTGTTACAACACTAACTATGTCCTGCTTTGAACTCGCGGCTGAGGTTTTAAAGAATCCTTGGGATACATGATCTTAACCAGATCATGTATCCCATCAATGGTTTATTTGCTACGCGTCCACCGGCCAGTGACAGATAAACAAGTGAATTAATATGCTTTATCGCATACCTACCAAACGTATTTTTGAAATAAGAATTTATTAACGTTTAGTTAACAGAAAAATACGAAATCTATTATAATAAAGACTGAGGCTTTAAAGTAACAGCCTATCATCATACCACGGCAGGGAAATGGCCTCCATCATTGAATTAAAGTTACCACTGCACTGTACTGTACTAGCGCAATCACCACGCTTGCCAAATGCGGCTTGGTGTGCACGAACCCGAGCAATGTTCGAAAATTCGGAATTTTTAGCTGCCCGATCCGGGGTCGAACCCGGGACCCTAATATCTTGGCCCGGTATTTAAACCATTAACCCAACGGGGCGGTATTACTTTATTATTATTACAGTGAAAGTAGAAAATAAAATAGAGTGCCTAGATAGAATAGAGGCGGGGAGAGAAGAGGAGGTCATATTCTCAATGGTTCCGTATGTGAGCCCTCCGTGTCTACCGCCATTTGTGGTTATAATAACATTAAGAGTATATTCTGACTATTTGTATGAAGACCTCAAGTTGTATAATCATACTGTTGATAGATGCGTGGGTAAAATGAGTAGGTTGTGTTGATTTAGTTTTCAAAGACTATGATTGGATGTGTATGAATGATTAAGCTGAACTAAGCGGCATTCCGATGTACGTTATTTAGTATTATTATTATTTGAGTAATATTCTAACTGGCAAATTTTAAAATATGTTACTAGTTTGCGCAAAGCTTAATAACACAATCATCACCCTTTTTGTTCATATGCTTGTTGTAAGTAGCTGTTATATTATAACAGTAAGTTCGTAATACCACAAAGCAGTGAATATTAGTTTTTATTTATAAAAGTAGGTGCTTGGATCATGTTGTAACCACTACTCATCAAATCTGAAAAAAAAATTTCGACTTTATCTAACTGAACATTACCTGTTATCCCAAAGAAGTCTATTGTTAGATTTGTCCAAATTATTACGCTTGTCAGGCGGGTTAGAGGTTGCAGTTTGACCAATAGTGGAGGGAACACTGCCCATCTTCCTTTAACAACAGCTATAGGATGAAAAGGTGATGTACTATTCCAGGCCAGCACTACATGGTCAAATTTATATCAAGATAATAAATATCACTAGTGACTGGTGAGTAACTCAATGTTCCTAATTTAAATTATCTACATACTTCTTACACTATCCTTTGGCAACTGACTTGAATATCTTCCACTCTGCTATTAAAGAGCTTCCTACTGGATCCTTTCAATTTGAATCAATGTAATATTAGTAATGAAATAGCTGATCGGTCTTCAATTCTAAATTTTCTAGTTTGGGTTTTAATGAGTCATCATTTTTTGGATTGCTAAATCAAGACTAAAACTTCAAGGTTGTTTGTTCTGTAAGTATGTGTAGGCACAGATAATATTATACTAGGTGTAGGTAATGAATGGAAGATTTTGCTGAACTTGAACGCCAAATTTTATTACTTAATCTTGTAATAGTTCGCACAGAAATCGTCCATTTCATTTGTGTTACGATCATGTAATTTTATTAAATTGTTGAAATAAAATATGTTTTTACGGATTCTACTAATGTCTATTTTGTATTTTGATTCAACTTAACACTTCATTCATTTTACAGTCTTAATAAAATCCTTATAAACGCGAGTTGAACCCGCTATTACATGTACCTACATTAAATTTTTAAGTGTGGTGGTCGCATAATTTCGAGACCAATAACTTATGCGTTAAAAGAATAAATAAACAAATGTATCTACCAGACTACATACTTAATGTCTAGAAGAAAGAGCGCTTTTTCTTTTTGCTACTGTATTCATTTTAGTTACATAATACTAGGTTAAAACTATATTTTAGTAGCACTTTCCAAAACTCTGTACTTGGCAGACGATTTAAAGGATATGGTGTATTACATTTCACGCCTTTAGTATAAGACCAGATGTAAATTTCCACGTTTCAAATTCAAAAATTTAACCCAAGTCTTGGCTATGAGCCCACTGTTCTCAAGAGTAAGGTCTGTATAGTTTTGTCATGGCATAGTTTGCGTATTTGTCTTCGAACTATATCTATAATGTTGAGCCTGGCGCAATGCGCACTACTCTAAGGTAGTTTTTCTGTAATTAAACGTTAAACTGAAGTGCATAAGGGAATACCAAGGTCTAATACGTCTAATACAAGGAGAACTAACATGCAAAATTAGTATTTACAGATTACGCGTACGCGTTATGATAAGAATATGAATTTCAAAGGGTTAATATACTGTCGGTAAAGAGAGAAGATTCGTAAGACGACATGACTAATAAAAAGTTTATTATTTTTCAAACGACGAAAAAAAAACTTACATATATTTATTGCGTTTTTTATGTAAAAATCACCGACATTCATGCACCGATTCAAAATTTGTCACATAATATTTCACTATTTTCGTCGGTACAACATATTTGTAGAAAATTTTACGTTATGTATGACCACGCCTTAGTTTTGTGGGCAATTCGTGGCCTAGGATTCGGCTATAATAATAATTATTGGAATTAGAAATCAGATTACCTAATTTGATTATTATTGGAACGACGTTCCTTATCGCGCGTTGCGAAAGGGGGTTAGACTGAAAAAAATGTTACGAAACTTTTAACGATAGTTTTTGCTATATTATTAGTTGTAAGCCGTACGGCGTGCGCGTGAGGGAGAGGGTGAGGGAGGGGGGAAAGAGGGAGAGAAGGGGAGAGGGAGAGAAAAAATTAAAAATAAAACAAAATATTATTACAATTCCTTCACTAAAAATAAACTTCGTTCCATCCGGGTGTCCCTTGACACCTCTCAAGTTTTCTTCTCAAAACAAAGTAATTTTCTTTAATCTATAAAAAAATAACTGGTTATTAAAAATTTTGTACCATGCAAAACGTAGTGATTACTTGTTCAGTGCCATGCCATTTGATCATAAAAATAGGCGAAGGTCGTAAAAATAACACGTCTGGTCTGGTCAGTGTTGCCAGATGCACTGTAATTACAGTGGATCTACTGTATTTTTAAGCCATCTACTGTACACTGTATTGTTATAAATACAGTGTATGGAGAACACTGTATTTTTTTATGAAACAAGTTTGATTAATTTCTTTAAAATGAACGCATCTGTAATCTATTTTTTTTTTAAATTTATGAACGCGACTTATTGCAAGAGTGGAGTAGGTATGTAAGGGGAATCCCCATTCTGTCTTTCATTCATCAAAACGTATTACCCGGCTAGAAGGAATGAATATATTAACAACTACAGTTTGATGTAATAGTGTGTCTTTCAAATTAGTTACGTTTTAGAGGATCGGCGAGGGCAGTATTATTAGTGTTAAGGTAGACTTCAGAGCAATGCGGCTTGGGGCTTGCGTCGTGCGTCATGCGTCACTTGCGGCCCACGCGGCCATGCGGCTGTACTTTGAATTAAAGGAGTGTATGGAACCCTTTCCGAGCGAAGCGTCGCGGCCGCATGCGTCGCTCGCACTAAGAAACGCAACAGACTGATAACCAAGACGATCAGAGGAAATATGTTAGCAAAGCAAACCATCATAAGGCATGGTGACAACTGCGTCAACTTTCAACCGACCGATGGTATGATTAAAGCTCTTGATTCGGGAATTTATAAAAAAGATTCGGCAATTGGGCTTAACGATAGCGACACTGATTAATTTAATTTGTAAAGTTGATTTTGAATAAACCACTATCTAAATAGTATGAAAAGTTTGTTTTATTTGCACTGTAAAATATACTGTATTTTTTTGTTAGTTTTTACTGTATTTGTGACAAAAACACAGTAATTTTAAGTACGCAACACCGCATTCTTAGATTGTCCATCTGGCAACACTGGGTCTGGTCATACATGAAGAACCTCGCTTTTTTTATTGGTTGAAAATAGATTAGATGCTTTCTTGTGCTTACTTTCTTATAAACTAGGTGTACGATTACGTAAGCGTGATCTTTGACCCGAGTCACATTTGCGACAGTTTTTGTATACCTACTGTCATTACTTTTCCTGTATTAATGAAATATGTTACTCGCCGTCACGTTTCGTGTTTTCATTGATTTTCTTCTGTTATTTATGGTACCTATATAAGGCTCCGTTGACCATATACATCATTCTTAATTTTTCGTGTACGGAAATTAAACGTTACGATAAAAAATTTGTACTACCTGACATTTCGATCGGATTATACCGACCTAGGTCACACAGACTGATATTTTTAATGACTGATATTTATTACTTTTTATTATTATTTTAGACCCGGCAAACGTTGTTTTGCCATTAGAATACATATATACCGCCCCGTTCGTTGGTCTAGTAGTTCAAATACCGGTCCAAGATCTCGGGGTCCCAGGTTCAATCCCCGGGTCGGGCAACAAAAAAGTTTCGAATCTTCGAACGTTGCTCGGGTTTGTGATCATCAACCCGCATTTGGCAAGCGTGGTGATTATGCTGTGGTAACTTGAATTCAATGATGGAGGCCTTTGCCCTGCAGTGGGATGATTATAGGCTGTTACTTTTATACATATATTAAGGGTCAGTGGTAAAGGCCTGATTTTTTTATTGACGAATATCATATTTTTAATACTTCTTATCCTATTCCGGACGAAGACAAATCGATCCGCCAGTTCAGTTTATAAATGGTGTAGCTAACACGACTTTCCTTGATTTATAAAAACTAGTGAAGGACGATGAAGTTCCTAATAGAAATAAATGAAATGGTCGTTAGATCGCTGTAAATTTATGTAGTGCAAATTTTATTAATCTCGTACCAAATGTTTCAAAATACATCCACTTTTAGGTCAAAGCGGTTACCGCGATCCC
Organism: Anania crocealis; assembly: GCA_949315895.1. Lineage (NCBI taxonomy): Eukaryota > Metazoa > Arthropoda > Insecta > Lepidoptera > Crambidae > Anania > Anania crocealis. Next base: position 16,179,684 of record OX438863.1, read on the forward strand.
AAAATCGATGCCCAAATGACTGAATCATTTGAATGCGGTGCGGCGTTTGAGTGGCATTTGGTACATCAAAGTAATGAGAGAAACCTTTTTATTGATTGAAAAGTCAACGTGATGTCGGCGTCACCTCTTTCACCATGCAAATGCGTAAGCGAAGCACACTTAAAATAATTTTCAACCTTGTAGTCTCGTAGGCCGATTTAGATACAATTTAACGTCTATACACCACTACTTTTTAAGTATATCTAAAAAAAAAATGAGAACACGTTATACTGAACATATCTGTGCAGTTTTCAGCAAAAAAAATCCTAAAATTGTTATTGAAATGTTATGATTATTACCTAAGTAATATTATTTTAACTATTGTGGGCGGGGCAAGGGTGTGAGCGAGAGAGCATGTATGTACGCTATCGCGGTGATTTTACGCTCGACTAATGAATGAGATTCAAACGCACAGAATAAAATTTTGTCCAAAGTATGGGACACAAATAAACCTTAATTTTTAACTTTTTACTGCACATATACAGGGTGAAATTTTAACCACTTTCCAAATTTTAATATATCAATCTACGAGACAAAAAACAATGACGTATTTTTTCTTTTGGTATAGCCCAGTACAAAAATGTCAAGATATAGCACTTAGAAAATGTCCGCCAAAAATATAAAATTTTTGATACGGCCGCCTAGCAACACTTTCTTTACGCGTTGCGCATCTAATTCATTCATTACGATACTATTCATAAGTTTTTGATATTCCCTTTATACCTTAACAGGTCTAGGACAGTAAAAATTGAAAACTATATCGCGAAAAATATTTTCGGGTGACAACTTGACTTACATTTTTTACTTCATAAATAGGCTCTAAATACGATACTGAACGCCTATAAAAAATATGGAAAGTGGTTAAAATTTCATCCTGTATAGTTAGTTAAGGGTAGAGATGCGCCCTTTACTTTTTTAGATATGGTTAAAAAGTAGTGGTGTATAGTAGGTATATACCTAGAGAAAAGTCTCGAGAAAAGACATAGATAGTTTTATATAATCCTGTAAGGATGATTAAGTTTGATAGTTGCATTGTCATTTATGGTATTGTTTCTCAGAGGGTTCCCTCTGATATTATTTTATCACGGTTATCCATATTCATTGTAGTTGGTACATTTAAATAATTTAATTGTTTATCATATTTACGTTAACATAGGTTGTGAATCTTTAAAATGTCACTAATAAATTATCTTTTTCTTAACCCAGCCAAACTGAAGTGACTTGAATCTGCTAAACAGTTCTTGAATATACATCGAAGACGACGTAAAATAACACTTGCATCGTCGGACCGCAATAAAGCGAGCAAACGGAAAGAAATTTTCATTTGATATTCCATTTTTATGAGACTAGGTGGCAGAATTGCAAATGGCCCAAAGCCGTATCTCCTAAGCTACTGGAAACAACGTTGTAAATGACGGCCAAGTTTTAAATTTGCATCATTCAACACTTCAGGCCGTAGGCACAGTGAAAATTTTAAAGAAAATTTATAGTTTTGTGAATGCTAAAATAACACCTAAAATATTATGTTGGCTACCAATTGAAGTTTATGCTTAAATATGTCTTAAGTATTGTTACGGTAGATAATAAAAAAAGATACAAGGACTGGTTTTCTTGTGTCTGTTACACGTGTGCAAAGCTTGCATAACTTAGAAGCGGCATAGACAAAATTCGTGAAACTTGGCATGCTGCACTACCGAGTGCATTGATTGAGACGTGGCATGCCCGTGCCACATTCGGTTTTTATTTGCGCCCAGCGGTTGTATTGTTTATTCTACGACAGAAGCTCGACAGTGCCACGGTAACAGTGCTCTCTGGCATGCAATCTGTGGTTGGACGTGTCGGGGGTCAGACTGCATTTATGCATTCGTGTGGAAATTGATTTGGTGACCCACTGAGTGTGCCTTACACACGGCGACTTTTGTTGCCATCCAATCCATCCATAGGAAATAATACGATTCTTACATAAGTTTTAGCTTACACGAAATGTAACTAATTTGCAGTTGGTGCATGATGAATGATTTCTTGTCTGAAAATGTTTGAAAAAGTTGATTTGTATGAAGCATGTTTTCACGATTTTGATGTTGTCCCATGAGTTGATTGGTCACATGGTTTGAAACTGTTTATTTTTGTTAATTTATGTAACAGCGCATATGTAATAGTAAATGTATGAGATAAACAGTAAAATTTTGACTATATAAACCAGCATAAAGCACATTACGACTTTTTCTAAATTTCACTTGGATTATAAAACCAACATTCACAAAAAAAAAGCATCTAAAGGAAGATGGGAAAACAAAAAAATTGTCTGATCTGGCTGTTTTGAACTTTAAAACCTATTTTTTATGTCTTGTGCTTCGTGCTTTGTTCTTTTGTATTCTCTATACTCTCTAGATCTAACGGCTTTCATTGTTTATTCCTCACCATAGGAATGCTCTTTGGTATATCTGTGATGTTGGACGTTTTGGAGGCCACAATTTGTATTCAGAAACATAATGTGTGACTGCAGCCGACTGGAAATTGATGTAGCGATGTCATGGGTGTAGTGGTAACACATCTAAGCCCTAACCATGATCCCTTGTTTGGTATTGTAGACTTAGATGAATAAAACAACACTGATTAGCGTTAAGTAAGTATTTTACATTAACGCAGCGTGTGGTGTCGGTATGTTATTTGTGTTTTGCTATTTTCCCTATATACTCGTATTCTTTTATTCCTATAGGTATCATAGAAGCGACTAAAGGAGAACTGCCCAAAAAAGAAAGGCAGCAGCGATTTCTCTCCACCATTGGGCAAAATATGCGCGTCCATCCGAGTGGCGATTGTGACAAAATTATCCTATTTAGTCCTCATGGAAATATTAACGACGAAATAAGGAAAATAAAAACTGTGACATCATTTTGTTATTTCTACTAAAGTTTTCGGATTTCTGACTAAGACAGCTAATAATGAATGCCATGAGGTTCCCCACCTTGAAACACAATATTAACAAGAGTTCTACTGTTATAAAAGTAGAAAAAATATCGTATTTTTAAATTAAGAAACATCAAAAATTTACTGGTGCTTTGCTTTCCTAAACAGATCAATTCTCCAATCACTGCTCAATTTTATCCTTCGTTAAATTAAAGTGTATCAATATTCGGTTCTCAAGTACTATGATCCCGTGAACCTTGTTAGTGGAATCACGTCGTCCCAGTTTACTTTTATTGAATTATCTGTTAATACTAGCCTTAGTTTTGCGGCGCTTGAGATATCTAAAGCTTCGTGCTAAACCAACGTGGTCGCGTTCTACGTGGTTAACACTGAAAATGTTTAGAACTGGCCAGTTATAAACATTGCTAATGAAAACTTTTCTTGAATTTTAATTTTAGAACTCTTTGGTAACCTAATGTAGTATATTGCATTCATTTGTAATTTTTTTTTTGTGAATCGGCGGAATATCTAAAACTTTTGTTACACGTGAAAATGAACCTAACGCGAGATAATTTTCGGTCAATGGTTTGTTATGACTTTCGTTGTGGGCTTACTCAACAACAAAGCTATGATAGGCTGCGATTAGCATCTCTTAATGAAGCCCCATCTCGTGCCACTATTTATAATGGTTTGTCAAGTTTAGGCGTGGATGTAGCAATTTCAATGATGATCCGCCTGAGGTACGTCCTTTAACAGCGACTACTGAAGATAACATCAGTGCTGTGCGACGCATGATAGAGGAAGATAAGAGAGTGACCTATCAGCAGATGCGGGCAAGCCTAGGCATTGGTATGAGTCAAATTCAAAAAATATTACACGAACATTTAGGCGTCAGGAAGCTTTGTACCATATGGACTCCCCATACTTTAACCGACGACCAGAAATACCTTCGCATGGACTGGTGTCGCCAAATGTTAGATAAGTTCAACGGCGGTGACTCAAATGCTGTATTTGACATCGTCACAGGGGATGAAAGCTGGATATATTACTACGAACCTGAAACCAAAAGACAATCAGCTCAGTGGGTGTTTCCTTTCGAGAATCGGCCAACTAAGGTAAAGAAAGTAAGAAGTCAAGGAAAAAAGAAGATTGCCTCATTCTTTGGTCGGAAAGGTCATTTCGCAACAGTTGTGCTAGAAGATGGAAGGACAGTTACTGCAGACTGGTATGTCAATCGCTGTTTGCCTGTTGTCTTGGAAAAAATTTGACAGCAGCGCGCTCGAAGCAGGATCCTCCTTCACCACGACAATGCTTCAGCGCACTCCGCAAAACGGACTGTTGAATATTTGACTATGGAAGGTGTCGAGATAATGAGTCATCCGCCTGCGACTTTCATTTATTCCCAAGAACTAAAGATAAAATTCGAGGTATTCGCTTTACGAGCCCTGAAGATGCGATGAAAGCGTGCGAAAATGCCATAAAAGAGACCCCTAAGGAAGAATGGGCCCCACTGCTTTTTACAGTGGTTCCATCGAATGCGACGATGTGTAGAGAGGAACGGAGATTACTTCGAAAAACAATAAAAGTATTGACAACTTTCTACATTAAGCCGTTTTTCATTTTCTAAACATTTTCAGTGAAACCTAGGTACCTACAAGAAAAGACATAATAAAGAAATGAAAAGTAAAGTAAAGTCATTACTTTACTAGGTCATTTTTACTAGGCTATTGCCTGCAATCATCCCGTACGGCAAAGGCCTCCATCATTAAATTCAAGTTACCGTAGCAATGATGGGTACAGGCATAAAGTATTAGTTTCAGTTTTTTTCTGATTCCATAAAATGTTGATTGAAAATGTCTGCAATTTGCGATCAACGCAACTGTTTTATATTGCAAGATAAGCTGTATGCTGAAAATAAAAAAAAATACTGTAATCAACTGTTTGCCTAGACTGGTTAGATACGATGAGACCCACCCATAAAATATTATGGTGATAATGTCAATATATTAACATTATCAAAGAAATTCCTATTTTTTTATTTCTTTTCTAAGATAGGTCTAATTTATTTCAAGTAATGGATGTGTAATCCTCGTAGAAAATATCTTTAACAACAAAAAAATCGAAGTCACGATGGCCACCGTGCTAGCTGACTAACCATAGTCTGAATTAAGCTTTACAGAATTCAATTCAACACTAAGGAAATACTATTATCTTTACGAGGTTATTTGCTTCCACTTCGATTATAGTTTTGTTTGTTTGTGATGTCGTGTATGGTGACGCCACAGTAACTATAAAAGGAATTTTTTTTTGTTGGGTTTTGTTACTCTAATAAATAAATAATAATAATAAGAGAGAAACAAGAAAGGAACCAAAGGATTGATTTTTACTAATGAAATGAAGTCATAATTTCAAATCAATATTTTTTTGTTTTACTTGTTAGCTGTTATGTTCTTAATCTTTAAGTTTTAAAGTATACTATGCAGATACGACGCAGAGCACTAAAGTATAGAAAGTATAGAAAAAAAAAATCTCTGTCCATTTATATCCATTTATAATATTTATCCGTTCTAAAAGTAGGTCAAGCTCCTTGTTACAAATATGAGTATAATCCCGCGGTGTGGTATTTCACTGCAAATACAACTGCGTTGTTACGGTAGGACATTATCTTTTATTGTAAATCTATAATGTTTTGCTAAGAGTTTTGGGTTTCTGCACGTTTTAGTTATTGTAACATGTATGTGTGTTGTGCGTAACTGCAATGTTACAAGTTCGTAAGTATTTGGTTCCGATCGGCATCGGCATGTTTTTAAATAAAACCAAGAAAATAGATAATTTATCAAGATTTACTTGAAAAATTTCCAGTTTTACGTATTTCCGAAATGGTTTGTGATAAGCCAGTGTTTTATCATCAATATTTTCTTAAGTATGTTTGTTGAGTAGTTAACCAATACAGATATTAAAAAGGAAATCTGATTATTCAATATCGCTCTTTTACAATTAAAGTACAAATTACGCTGCTTCATATTCCCTGTTTTAAAAATTTATGTCAGAGATCTAAAATTAATGTACCTACGTGAACTGTAGAAGATAAATAATGGACATTTTGACTGTAAAGCGTTTTATGAAAGCTCTGATAGATAGAAGCTTTACTTCCAATTCACAACGCAAACAACTTGTTAGCTCTAATTAAATAAACGCAAACACAAACAATAAATTGATTTACCCAAAATAAAATGATTTAAGTATTTAAAATCGCCAATTATCTGGCTGGCTGTGAATGAATAGTTTCAGTCTTAAAACTGAGATAATAAAGCAACATTAAAATATCAATTCAGCGAATCTTCCGAAGTCCAGAACTTGCTTGTTGTTTTATTTATGAATAAATTAGGGTCAGTTTGCGAGTGCCAGCCCGTGTGATCGACAGTGGAGCAAACAGAAAACCTGAAATTATAGACTCCACTCAATAAACCAACTCCTAAAGTTGAATAGGCCTTTGAGCTGTCGCAAGGTATCTAAGCTTTCTTATTGAATATTTTGAATTATAATAATTAATAATTTATATTGATTATAATTATAATCATTATTAATTTAAGATGGTTTTTATTGGTATTCATGTTTTTATTCTAGATTAGTTTTATTATTGTATTATTCCACAAAAAAATTTTTGTTTTTGAATAAATAATTGAATTGCATTGAAAATTTTGCCTAACCGGATTCAAGACCAAATAACTGTCTTAAGGATTTGTCAAATATCATGCGAGAAATGAAAGCGCATCCTAATTGCATTAAACCTTTCTTATAAAAAATACAGAACATATTCCACAATTAAAAAAAAAACCCTAACGTATATTATGGTACTACTAAATGGGTCATCAAATCGGTAAACACATGTTAAAACTTTCATTAAAAATCTAAATTTTACATGCTGAATCGGTTGAATTTTTCATGAAGGAGAATTAAAAATTGTATTATTATTTACTGTAAATATTCGAAATACCTAAATGCGGGGACTGTTATCGTTAGTTGTCTGTAGAACGGCCCTAAAACTGAATTATTTCCAGTTCGGGTGCCCCTTCAGATTGTATGGATGAGGCATCCGCAATTTGGACGCCTTTGGCGTTAGAATGTAAATTTGATTCATCTTCCTGTAAATATCGGTAATGGTGTTTGAGGATTCGTTATTTATCTATTGTATAAAAGTGTTCAGGCTCAGAAACTAGATTTTTCATGGTAACGGTGGGGTCGTTTGCCTCCTTTATTTAGACTCTGAATTCTAAGAGTTACGGTTATACTGATACATTTTACACTGTTTTCTTACATTACTCAAAATCCGACATTTAAAGAACTAATATTCGGCATTTAATGTCAAAGTTGACTGTTAATGTACGTTGGAAAGAGGCCCTTTAAACCTACACCCGTGTCACAAGTCCGGGATCTACTCGGAGTTTCTCATTCTGCCACACGATAAACCGGCACTCGCTCGGATAATCCATGGAACGCTAAGATTTTTTTCTCGAATGTTAGAAATTAATTCGTTTTCCATTTCCACGGCCGTGACTCTTAAAAAAGTATTCAATAGAGAAGTCCAAGTGTCTATGACATATTCGCTCATCTTTTTCTACCTGTCATTCCTTTCATGTCACTTCAATAAATATGTTGCACCGCTGACAGTTATAAAATTGTATTTTAAATATTTTACGAGTAATATAAGTAAACGAACATCAAGTCGAATTTATCCTTTGATTTCATCATGAACATTTTGGCGAACGTGACGGGACACGAACCTGCAATCTTCGGATATGTCGCGGAACTTCAGCAACGCACTAAGTGGAAGGTTCGATGCAGAGAACTCAAATTGGATGACCTAGTCCTGATCAAGGATGAGAGCGCCCCTCCACTATGTTGGCGCCTTGGTCGAGTCTCAAAGCTATTTCCTGGCTCTGATGGAGTACCAAGAGTGGCTGATGTCTCTACTTCTCAGGGAGTCGTACGAAGAGCCATCAACATGCTTTGTTTGCTACCTTCTCCGGATGAAGACTTCGAGAAATGAGTTTGAAAACTACACGTACTTTCAATGGCCCCGAGGATGTCTATGACATATTCGCTCATCTTTTTCTACCTGGCATGCCTTTCATGTCACTTCAATAAATATGTTGCACCGCTGACAGTTATAAAATTGTATTTTAAATATTTTAATATAAGTAAACGAACATCAAGTCGAATTTAGCCTTTGATTTCATCATGAACACCAAGGTTTTAGAAACAGCAGAAGACTACCATTATCCTGCAAAACAATTGCTGGATTGGCTTGATTCTCATTTAATTTTGATACAAACTTCATTCTACTGTTGGATATAGGCCTCAATAAAAGCATTTTATTGCCATAATCACCTGGCGGATTGGCGCTTTTGGCCAGGAGCGCAGTTTGGCCCTTTTTAAAGAACAGAATCTGCTGACCGTATACTAGCAGTACATCTTTTGCGCCTTTTTATGACACGCAAAAATCAAGACGAGGTTGTACTATTTTATTTAAGGAAAGCTTGCTTTAAAAGTACGATCAATTTAAATGGAAATACTTCCAATGTCCTCGTACTTATATCAAAGAACTCAATCACTGGTTATGGATAGATTTAGAAAAAAACTACTGTGAATTCAAGCAATGTCTTTCCTTTTAACACTCGTGTGCAAGGTGCGGTGCGTCCGGTTGTTAACACGTTGTTTGACTTTGACAATCGCCAGAGTACGCGGAAATCCGGTCTCGGAATATCCACTAATACATTTCATCTCATACCAGTTGTGTAGCGCGGGTGTAATCGCTTGGAATTTGATTCGACACCGAAACAGATAAACAAAACGTTGACTTTTCAATTAATCGAGTTTAATCGCTCGCTATACATACTGTGGACCTGTCTCAAGTCGTTTGGTTTCCACAACTGAGGCACTTTTCCTCGATCATATTGCAAAGAGATATCTCGTATTTTCAAGTTAAATCAGGTTGACATGCAGGCCCTTTCGAAAAAACCAGATAATAATTAATTTTACAATATCGAATACAAAGCATAACATGCAGGCCTTTTCGAAAAAACCAAGACAATAGTAAATTTTACAATATCAGATACAAAGCATTATTTACATTGTACAAGATGTTGTAAAACACTATTCTTAGTTAGTATAGGTAATACTGTAATACACAAGATAATTATTAACATCGAAGACACCACCACAAAATGGTTTTTAAGGCCTGGCAAGTATCCAGCCATAATATGAAACGTCAACAATTGTAGATAATTTAACATTATATTACGAGATAATTTGGTATTTCACTTGATAATATCCAAATAAGGTTTACACACGCGAATGAAAAACATTCTGTACAATATAGTCTTTATCTTTCGTGTTATCAATAGTTTCAAAGTCTGTCCCGTTTAGATTCTGTTTTTGTACCAATTTCATGCTGTATCTTGGAATTGAATTACTCGGCGCGATTGGCCTCGAGTGGGCGATCGGTTCCTGGAGTGAGCGTGGCGTCCTCAATTTGCATAGTTGTCCAGAGGCGTTAGGACACAAATTTGATTAGCCTTGTTGCAAAACTCGGGTTTCTAGGTCCTCCTTCCACTACTAGGTAAGGACATTTAATGTGTTCAGCTTCATTTATTTCATAGTTTAAATTTATTGCGTTGAATAATTACAGATACTAAACATCGACGCGAAATCTTCTTTGTTTGCATGTTGTTTCGATTGGATCTCAACAACGAAAGGAGTAGAAAAGTAAATTCGTATAAATCTTACCGATGTTTCTATTTCGCTAAAAACCATCAAGCAGCATATTTTCGTGCAGTGTTTCACTAAAATTAGCCTATTATTCGTTAATCATATACGGATTCTTCAGTTATATTTTTTGGTATAGATAACACGTCGTCTTCGAAAACACCAAGCGAAAATATTGTCAGATAATGTGTCGTCTTCCAAGACTCAAAGCGAGAATGTTGTCGCGTTTATACAGATTAGTGTTCCTTCGCGAAATATCAGTGCTGTTTATCGTGTGGACCTTATGGGATAAATCTGGTGTCAAAGTTTCCCAAGCCGCCTATATAGTACAGACCTCTGCCGTGGCTTGTCTTTACATCTTTCATTTTTGTCGATAAAATCCGAACCAAGGGCCTCCAAAGTCCGACAACAATCCCAACCGGCTCTTCAAAGACCCTCGCCGTAGTTGGCACTAATTCACCTGTCGGATCGAGTAGAAACTAGGCTACGTTATTGTTGTGTACCTAATGTAATAAATAACTAGTCGACTGGTTTAACAAACTTGACCTTACTCGTCTTCGAAAACACCAAGCGAAAATATTGTCAGATAATGTGTCGTCTTCGAAGACTCCAAGCGAGAATGTTGTCGTGTTTATACAGATTAGTGTTCCTTCGCGAAATATAAGTGCTGTTTATCGTGTGGACCTTATGGGATAAATCTGGTGTCAAAGTTTCCCAAGCCGCCTATATAGTACAGACCTCTGACGTGGCTTGTCTTTACATCTTGCGATAAAATCCGAACCAAGGGCCTCCGAAGTCCGACAGCAATCCCAACCGGCTCTTCAAAGACCCTCGCCGTAGTTGGCACTAATAGGTACACCTGTCGGATCGAGTAGAAACTCGGCAACGTTATTATTGTGTACCTAATGTAATAAATAACTAGTCGACTGGTTTAACAAACCCAACCCAACTTGACCTTACGCCTATTCTGCGTGATCAGTGCTGCATACGTATTCATTTATTGAGTTCATAGAAAAATATTATATACATGCAATCATTGGGATTGACGATCAAAGTGGTCCCCAATCCAACACATCACCAACCAACATCAACCAACCTTAAATGTCGAATTTCCATCTTCGATTATGTATGCGATAGACCAGTTAGATTTTTATTACCATTTTATGACAGTGACTACTAGTGATACCGTCTGCATGTTTAATTGAAAGAAATAAATTTGGTTGAATACACTATTTCTATTATAACAAATAAATATATAGACCTCGAATATTTTTGGCTTGTAACAGTAAAGCTAATATTTTATCTGAAAATTTCACCTCTGACTACCCCTGACTGGCTATTAGTTCTCGGAGTAAGAGAAAATCCTCAATTTGCATAGTTGTCCCATAATGTAGCTAGATGCAGTATAAACGGGTATAGTGCAGTATTTGTGATGATTTATGAATTTGATATAAAGCGCCCGGATCGGTATCTCTATGTCGTGTATAATCCGTTAGCTGATTTAGCAATCTGATAGAATCAGATTGTGTACTAAGTATATGAGCTAAACTCGTTTAACAGTTTTGTTGTCTTCCTCATATTTTAGTTTGAATTTACCTCTACAGTTTTCTGCTCTAATTCTATATACCGTCTGATTTGTTATTGAATAATGTATTTATAATTAATTTGCTCATTATGTACTACATTGAGATGAGTAACGATGATTTTACGAGTCAACAATAACTACACCATACATCATGACCAGAACTAGTAATAAAATTACCTAATCTTAGTATGTTACAATGTAATTGTGATTGATTCCTTTGTGAAATGAATCGGAGACTACTGCGTCGCCCTTGCTACTTGCCCTAGTTGTCCAGAGGCGTTAGTGCGAGAATTTTATTTATCATGTTGCAAAACTTGCAAAAGTGTCGTAGTTGCCATGTTTTCGTGCACGTGCTACGTATAACAATATTTCACTGAGTTCAGCTAAAGTGAAACAAATTTTCTCTTTCCATTCTCAAGTGTGTTTTCTTCTTGATTCAATTTTATAGTCTTTACCGCAAATCTTGAATTTTTAAACATTACTTGGAACAGAGAGCTAACTTTTTGTGATCCATACGACAATGGTGAGTCTTTACCTAACAATATAATAATAAGTTCATCATCATCATCATCATCATCATCAGCCTATCACAGTCCACTGCTGGACATAGGCCTCTCCAATTGCACGCCACTTAGGTCGATCCTCGGCTTCTCGCATCCAGCTCCTGCCAGCCACCTTGCGCAAATCATCACTCCACCTAGCCTGAGGGCGTCCTACACTACGTTTGCCGAGACGCGGTCTCCACTCAAGATCTCGTTTACCCCAGCGGTTGTCGGTTCTGCGGCTAATATGGCCAGCCCACTGCCACTTCAGCTTGCTAATCCGGTGGGCTGTGTCGGTAACTTTAGTTCTCTGCCGGATCACCTTATTTCTGATTTTATCCCTAAGAGAAACTCCGAGCATAGTTCTTTCCATAGCCCGTTAAGCGACTTTGAACTTGTGGACTAGCCGTACCGTCAGTGTCCACGTTTCGGCTCCGTATGTCATGACGGGTAGGACGCACTGATTGAAGACTTTCGTCTTGAGGCATTGTGGGATCGACGATGAGAAGACTCGACGTAATAATAAGTTAATTGAGCTTAATTGAATCTAAATTTACCATCAAACATATTATTTTAAAATCATATGTTTGATGGTAAATGTAAAACGCATAGTTCATTTGATTTGATAGAATAAGATTGTTTTATATTATGAATGGTTGATTGCGTTTTTTTCTAGAAAAAAAAATCCGAGCACAAATCACTTTTCATTAAAATAATATACTTATGATCTAGAGTTGATTGATACGGGGTTTATACCATGTACCTTAGTTTTTATGAGTTCCCGATATTTCGGCACTGTTGCAAGCGCCATGATCACGGGAGAACTGGAGGAGGAGGTATAAACCCCGTATCAATCAATTCTAGTAATAGTGACCATGGAAGTTTAAATCAGTATATTACTTATGATCTGTTACGATAATGATTAATGACCTAGTCTCATCTGAGCCAGTTTACTATTTTATATTTTTAAAACTCTAACAATAAATTTTTAAATAGTAATAACTTTGCTACCTGTTACAAATATACTTAGTTGCCTGATTAGGCTGCCCGCCCACGTCCGATAATCGGTGACCGATTTTTTGTAGGAGAAAAATAGAACGTACTTATAGCAATGGAGCAACGCACACGTCCTACAAAAAATCAGTCATGATTGTGTATGCTGCTGCCTACTATAGTAAAATCGGCCCAATTATCGGTCCTACAAAAAGTCGGACGTGGGAGGGCAGCCTTACAGTCGTCTTTTTATTCTAAAGCTCAAAGGATGGTTAAATGCAATATTCTAGAAAAACAAAAGATGATTATGAAGAACCTGATGTCTATGATTATCATACTAAAATAATATCGGAAGATTATAAAAACGTAGCGCACATTAAAGAAATAATCTTATCTGTATAATAAGTAATACTTCCGCTATAGACATCTTACATGCCCAGAGCATGTTGGCTTTGGTTAGATAGATAGATAGATAGATAGATAGATAACACTTTATTGCACAAAATAAAAGAAAACAAATAAATTACAAAGAGAAAATGTACAAATAGGCGGCCATATCGCTTTAAGCGATCTCTACCAGACAACCTTTGGGTAGAGGAAATTTAGTTTTAGTAGATAGATAAGATAAATACATTAATGTATTACCTAAGGCTCTTAAAAGTCCAAACTGCTCACTATTCATGATGGCCTTTTTCGGTAATGTAATAACGACAACTAAGATCGTGTCTTATCTTCGCAACTTGCCAGATTAGATTGAGGTCGACGAAACCAACTAAAAGTTCGAAAACATCTGCCAATTTCGCCACGTATTTTATCAGTACTCGAAGATGTTATACAGGTGAAATTTTAGGCGGCCGTATCAAACCATTTTAGATTTTTGGCGAACATTTTCTAAGTGCTTTATCTTGACATTTTTGTACTGGGCTTTACCAAAAGAAAAAGTACGTCATTTGTTTTTTGTCTCGTAGATTGATATATTAAAATTAGGTTTTATTTTAAATTTGGTTTTATTGATAAATTAAAAGGTGGTTAAAATTTCACCCTGTATAAAAAATATATGTTATATGATACTTCATTAAGAAGAGCTCGTGGACCGAAAGATTTTTTGTGTTACTCGCTCCTGTGTAGGTTTATCTTCATATTTTATTTTATTTTATTTTCTTTTATTCAGGAAATCAACGGCGATACAGAAACTAATTTACATTTGAATAACTTAATGGAATACGTACAGCTAATTACAGATTTCCACGGGTTACATAAACACAACAAAGGTAGGTACTTGAAAAAATTAAAAAAGGAAAGGTAACATAACATATAAATATAATTTATGCCAAAATGTTATTAGGGTTCCGTTGCCAAATAGCAAAAAATGGAACCTTTATAGATTCGTCAAGTCTGTCTGTCTGTCTGTCCGTCCGTATGTCACAGCCACTTTATTCTGAAAGTATTAGCATGACACAGTTAAAACTTGGTAGGTGTATCCTGTTAACCGCTTAACGATTCTCATACAAAAAATAAAATAAAATAATATTTAAGGGGGGCTTCTCATACATAGAACTAAAACAAAATTTATTTTTTTTACTCAAACCTATACATATGGGGTATCTATAGATAGGTCTTCTAAAATGATATAGAGGTTCCTGAAACCATTTTTTCCAAAAGTCTAACATTTGGAAGATAGACGCTTCCAAAATGGTAAAATGAGTGTCCCCCCCTCTATCGAACGAGATCGAACTGGTAGTTTTGAAAATCTAGCACATTTTCAAAAACAGCAAACATAACTTTGTCCTCCATACAAACACTATGAAAAACAAAGTTATTTTTGCAGTCATCAGAATATTGTGGTATTTTTGTTAAACTTGGTACGGAACCCTCATTGCGCAAGTCAGACTCGCACTTGGCCGGTTTTTAGTTGCCGTCCTTATAATATTGACAAGAATTGGTTCGGGCAGAATTAACTTTGATTTATTAGGCAAAAATAGCAGATCCTACTCAATAAAATTTATATTATGATTACAATTTATGTATAGCTCCCGTAATGGTAAAAACATGTAACTTTAACAACTGCGATTATTATTATGGTTGATTTATTAAATCATTCTATTTCCATATGCAATTAATCGTCAATGACGTTTGGTATTGCTCTGTTAGCAACAGTAAAGTTACGTAGTTTTAAGGTTTTTATACCTATCACGTTGTAATAATTGTACAAATCTACATTTAATAAACCGGAAAACATTGAGGTTAACGATAAAACTGAATAATAAAGCTTTTTTTGCGATTAAAACCAACCCTTTGTTTGGACGTTGATCATTATACCGCTGTTCCCTTGGAGCAAACATTATAAATCCGTTTTCAGCTGATCTCGGTTTGGGAATGCTAACACGCCAGCCCTTGTTGTGTGAAAAGAGCACAAGCCGCATTAAAAGTCCGGCTGTTTTGAGCTAGGCCTCGCGGGTGTGAATGAAGGCTGGGGCGGGCCGCCGCGCAGCCTCCGAGGCTTCTTGCGCGCCAGTCGACGCCGCGCTGAGCGCCCGCCTATACGTGATCGCTCCCTCGTGCTGCTGTAGTGCCAACCAAACGTGCTCCAACTTCTTTGTCAACATCATCGGACACACCGTGCATGGTTCCGACCACTTCCAATACATAAGCGAACGCTACATGAATATTTAGTATATTAGCCTAAAGGGAATTTAATGCCAGTTCGTCTCTAGTCACCTGAGTTGTCTGGAGGTCGTCGCTTGGACGAACCCCGGCTCAGCCTCAATCACGTGCATTGTATGTCTCCTTCGAATTCTGTACCTTAAGTTAGGCTTTTTATTTCTCATATTTTAGCTCCATGTAGATAAAACTGGGCTTATTCCTTTTAAACGCTCTTCGCTGAATATTAATATCTAGAAAGATTTACTTGGAATGCTATAAAAAAGTGTCCATTACGACCTTCGTTTAAAAATTTACGCGGGAACTCTCTATCTTTCGCCTCGTTTTGATTAGCAAATTGAATTCGTCCTTCTGAAATGTTTTTCTGTTTTTCGGATTGAATATTCTCATAAAATGTTTTAGGTGAGAGATTTAGCAAGTTGCAAAATTTGGAAATCACCTCTCGCTCATCCAGATTCTGGTTTAAACCGTGTTAACTATCGTAATACCCACCCTACTCCACGGCTTACAATGGTAGTGCTTGTGATCAAGATGTGAGTCTTGTCTCTAGAGTTCAAGCTATTTGAATTTGAGATAGTTACACGAGTGCAATCTTGTTTCATTTGAATATTGCTATCGGTCTGGGAGTTTTGGTACGATGATTGAATGTTCGATTTCTTGTCTGTACAACTATCTATTACATGATTTTTATTATTTACCTTTTTAAAATATCAAAAATATTCAATTAAACAATTTCCAATTGTTTAATGCTCAAACGTAAACTAACCAAGAAAAATATCAATATTGGCACATACATAACAGTCATAATTTGTTAAAACTTTCTACCGACAATAAAATTTAAGCGTGACGACTACAAAAATCCCACGCTTCCGTAATTAAAAATATCTTCCCAAACTTGATTCTACAAACATAACCTCATTACGCTACCCTCTTCATGAAGGCTTTCGCTGATACGTTTCCTGGCATAATCTAATGCTGACCCGCGGTCTCTCATTTTCAGAATTTCAACTTTGCGGTTCCAATCCGCTTTCATAATTTAAATCCTTCCCATGATTCATAGCTGAGCTTCTTAATCATGATGCTTCTATACGGGAGTGTGTACAATTTATGACTTACTGTGTTGCTCTAAATGGCTCACCTTTTTAACCGGTTCCGATCTATATCGGCCGGTAACTAGGGTTGCCGTCGCCCGAATCTATTTTTTCAACTGGACCGTGCAGCTAAAGGGGTCAGCGCAGATGAAAGGGTTTATCTGAGCGAATTTTGTCAAGGTTTTTGAATTGCAAAATTGTCGATACGGATTAAATGGTTATATTTTGACGGGGTAAATGAAAACGGACGACCTTTCTATGCGATAAAAATTCCGACATCAGTTGTACTTACCTGTTGCTAAAGATAATTAAGAAAGTGTTTTACTGATTAACACTCATAATATATTATAACACGTCTAACACATTAAATTCTGAATTTATTCCCAAAAAGATAATGTTACATTCGAAGCATATCCCAAATTAATGCTGGAGCTATGACAGAAATATTAGAAGTTCACAGCTGACTTTTATCATGTCTAAAGGCTCAACCCTACCGTGACAAACATTTACGAGCACCCATTTACCCAGTGATAAATCAACGATAAAGGAGACAAAGTCCAGCCAGCATTTAAAAATTTAAGGGGCGTACCGCGTTGTCGAACATTTAATGTTATAAAATTTTGGCGAACGAAATTATTTAGGTTCAAACCTTCAGGTCTAAAAAGGGCATTGTGCAAAGTGAAACAATTGTTTTATACAACAATGAATCAAGTAAAGCAAACTATGGTGCTCATTATAAATCATGTATCATCACCACTTACTCGTTTACAAAGCTGTTGTTATTATTAATATTCGAAGATTTCTAGGTAAGCTTCTAGCCCCGAACAGAAAAAATAAGATGTCAAAGCTGTGGCTGAATTTCTGAGTTTTACAGTGAAAGAGAGGTCGCGCAAATGGCGATAAGCGTTCGAGAAATTGAATAGGATTTAGTTTGCACGAGTGAACCCGTTTGTAGGATTAAATTGGCTTAGTTTGCAATCAAAGAATTCCTCGCACACAAAATAAAAACATCCAAAAACTTGATCACTCTTGAAACTGCTAACGAGGTATGTTAATACTTGAAAAAAATACGTTTTAAATTTATAGCTTTGTTTTGAATATGTACGAGTATTTAAATAGTCACTAACCGCCTTTAATGTATTTTTGTTACATTTACAGTTATAAATTACCCCTTTACGAGTGTTGAGAGAGAATTATTACTTAAAGTTTATTTGATTTAGTTCTCGTAAAATAATTTCTGTCGAATTTATAAATAATTTGAAATATAATATCTTCGTTATAATTAATTTTGCTGAATTCAGAATCGCAATACTAAATATTTAAATCATTTCCTACTTTCGTGAGTCAATTTAAAGTTCTGTATAAAATTAATACAAATTTAGATAAATCGTTTGATTTCACCGCAAAATGTGAGCGGCACTCGTAAAAGATCTGTGATATATATAAAATTTCATAATAAGTTTTGCTTAGATGAAACCTCAAGATTTTTGGTTTTCTTGTCAGTGCACGATTATATATCAGTATGTTGTTTAGATAACTGCTCGGTATTGTTGGTGTTATCTTTTGCCAACTTCTCAAAAGATGAAGAAAGGCCCGTTAAATGATAAAGATCTAAAAGGACAAAGTGGTTCTTTGTCTGAATTTTTTCTTGCCAACAGCTCTTTTTAAGACCGTTTCCGTGTCCAGAAGATGCAAGTTGGAACCTATAAACGATAAGACAAGGATCCTACTAAGTCACTACTATCCGTACGTACTTCATCCGTCACGAATACGGACTTTAAAAAATGAAATTGTAATCTAAGAAAATTATCAATTTGTATCTCTGTTTATTGCGTTTCATCTATATATGTAACATTGTTTTTTCTTAAGACAATTTGATGCAGAATACGATGCATCATGCTTATATTAGCTCTCCGCTCCACTGCTTATTTATTCATACCATTAGCGTTACCATCCCAATCTTTATAGCAATTGTCATATTAACGCAAAAGGAGAAACAATTTTCTGACGACCTCTCGCTTAGCCATATAAGAAAAGATTTGAACTTCCCCCACAATGGGAGGAGAACCCGCTTGGTTAATGTGGCCCTGACCCATTTACCACCCGAACCAAGGTGACATCCACTTTCAATACATGCCCGGATAAACTGACTTTATGCATAGCCGTAAAATAAAAGTTTTACCGAGCGTCCTGCAGTAAACGTCTTTATGATTCTTATAAGCCTCAAATGGAACGTGCTTTTATTTGTCAATTCAATTTATGTGCGATTAGTAATCCTACATGCTAGCAAAGATAATTAGGACTTCTGTGTTGAAATTTACAAATTATGTATCAGTTCAGGTCTATTTTTTCATGTTACTTTTAGATACTGATTTCGAAAAACAATATACTCCTAAAGTTAAAACTGCAGTGCCTACAACATGAGTAACATGACACGACATGTAATAAATAAGATACCATCGTATCAAATGTAATTCTTGCCAGCATACTATTGAGTTATTTTAATTCTTGAACAAACAGATGAACAGATATACCATACCAATTCCATGAAAATGTAAGAAAATGCACGTGGTTACTTATATAAAGTAGCATTTTCTTCTTCAGCAATGATTTTCTAATTCTAATTAAGTAAAAATACGAACGTGCTATTTGAGCATTACTTCATGATTTGTGCGTCCGTTATAATATACCGTTCCAATTTATTCTAGAAATTATGCGTAGGTTCCACGATCTCAAAGAGCGCTTTTTATACATCCTGAAAGTAATGCCTTCCGAAGCGTGAATGCGGCCGCAAGACGTTACACCAAGAAGCTATAAAAACCATACATAAATATTCAGAAAACTCGCGTTCTCCGACATTGAAACAAATAAAATGTTCAACTGCCTTTGTAACATAAAACAAATAGGGGACGAAACGCAACCACCGTTGTTTTCCGTTTAACCCAGACAGAAGTTTTCCCCATCCTCAGTCGTATCATGTTTCCATTAGAGTTTGTTGACCTAACCCTAGAGGACTCGGTTACTGTGGTGTCTGACAAATCAGGGTTTTATGTTGCAGGAACACGCAGAGCATCATATTTATTTTCATTATGAAGTTCAGCTGTGCCGCGGCCTATATTTTTTATCACTCCAGAATTGTCGTGACGTCGATAATTTCGCCAAGTTAAATAGCAGCACAGAATTTGTGTTAAGCTTTAGAATTTATAAACACGTCTTTAAACATAATATTGTTCCTTATTCGCATCTTTTTTACCAAGCAATTGAAAGCTTTATTTTCCTTTATTTTGTTGTACAGTAGACAATAACGGTCCTAGTGGCAGTAATTTATCCATCTACTAGTTCTTTAAAATCTAATCATAATGCGTACAAAAGGTTGACCTATTTCGAAAGCCCACTATAACAATGTACCTGTAGTTTAGTTTGACCCAGTTGATATTTACCTAATTTATCCAGGTTAAACCTAGCCTTGTATTTATTTCGTTGCAATTTTACTGTCCAAGCTAACTTTTCTAACCTTGTGGGAAAATTGGGTAACGGACAGCTGATGCGAGTACCCTCTGCAGCGATATCTCGCTGTATGACAGCGGACGGATGCCCTACTAACCTACATCTGGACTGCAGTCAACGCTCTGCATGCACCTTATTTGTTTCCCTTCCTGGCACTGATTCAGTTACTTGTAAATATTCATGAGTAACTTGACAGATTGCCATATTTTTGTCATATTGTGTTGTAACTAAATTCATTGCGTTGTTAAAGCTATTTAATAAGTTGCACTTACTGTTTTTTCTGGTAGCTACTAATTATTCGTATAAACATAGATATTTAACCTTTTTTTATTAGAATAATTTACAGTGTTACAATTACTATTGTACATTGTCTATGTTCTATAATCATAAAGAACATGTTCGTTCGTTACCAATTTTATTCTACCGTAGAGACTGCGAATAAAACGTCTTCACCTCAACATCTCTCCGTTGACATGCCGTAAGGCGCCTCCGGGAAATATAACTAAACGGAGGCTCCCGAATATTGTTCTACGCAAAATTGTGGTAATAGTAGGCCATTAGTTGCGCGCGCAGTTCAAGGAATAATGTGTTCGGATTCGGTTTCGGTTTTGCCTAGTTTTGTCGTGGAATAGGGGTTTATGCTTAGTTACAATTTTGGCAGCAAGCCGAAACTACTATTATTGGGAACAAAAACTCTCAGAAATGTTGTGATGTACTCGTAATACCTAATCGTAAATAAATAAACATATAATAGAGAAATAAAATAATAAGTTATTCATAACATAGTCATAAGTTATTCGTTCCTTATCGGATTCGAAAAAGATTTTAGATAAGAAAACATATTTTTTATAGTATTTCCATTGTAACTTTCTAGAAAGGAATAACAAAGGTTGAAAAAAGAAACCTGGTCATTGTGACCATAAAACGATAGGTCTGCTATATTCGGTAGCTGAGTCTGAACCAAAATTCTGTCGATTTGTTACTAAAGGAATATTAGGTTGATAAAAGACCCAATTCTGCCATTACACAGCCGCCCTCTTTAATTGACAGTCAGCTATCAGACATGGCGGGGCTCTGAAAATTAATGAACCACATTCAGGTCAAGGTGTCGAGGACATTGCGAATGACAAAATGAACATTTGTACCTAAAATAATGTTTTCATTCACCGCCGGTTTGTTTTTATTCAATCAACGCGGTAAACAAACGCGTATCATTTTGTCTAATTTACCCAATATTATTGGGTTTACAACTAAAACAGAACAGAAATGTCCAATGATTTGTGGTTAATTAGTTCTAGTTTATTCAACACGTTTTTGATTTTTTCATTTATTACTCTCCGGTTAAAAATGCTTGTCTTGGAGCCCGTACTCTAAAGCCCTTACAACGAGCTTCGAATTAGGGCATATGCTCATTGAGGAGACCCCTAACTGAGCCATTTAAACGCGCTTAGCTATAAGACCCTGCTAATTTAGTTCCGGGTCAATAAGTTAAGTCAGGGCTTCGAATTTTTCTTTTCCAATTAAAAACGTGCACAGCCGGTGAATTCTTTTCGGTGCACGACTGGAATATTTTATGGCTGCAGTCCTTCGGGAAATGAACGCTGGGTGCAGCTATTCATTGTGCTTAAGTTTCAATTTCGAAGTTCGTTAATTTTTGAGTAAGGTTATTGTTAATTTGCGACGTCATAGGCTTGCATGTAAAATTAACTGTTATGGCTGTTATGAGCGTTCGAGGATCAATTTGAATTTTAAAAGTTTTTTTACTCCATTTGGACGTTGAATTAATTATTTATAATTCGTATCTTTCTTGAATATTGGAAGTTTAAATAGATATAGACTATTAATTAAACATAATACAAAACAATTGAAGTACAAAAATACATAAAGGATAATTTAGGCGATAGCTGTAGCGAGTTAATAGTCAATTATTGTCTTCGCATATTTCCCATCGTTGAACTCACATCGGCTATGTGCACGCTCTATAAAATTTTACGCACACCATTATCATGAACGATCGTAAACGAATCTGAAAATTGAAATGAATATTAAACGAAATTGATAACTCATGCACGTATCGTTACCAAAACTCTTGGGCTTGTTTTCATTGTTCTGTTAATTGTTTCCTACTGGATTACGCCGTGGGCAGGTTTAGTATACGTAAATTATGTTTGCTGAGATACTTTCCATTTGCAAAAGAGTCCTAAAATCTCTTTTAATTTGTAAACCTTGAATCAGATAACAGAAGTCAGGCGGATTTAATGTGTAGGTTTCTCAGTAAGGTCTAAACTACGGTTAGCCTCAGACTATCCGGGCTCCGAAGTGATACTTTCACCATGTTATTCTGCTGTCTGCTTACGTGACACCCTTATTTATTGTTTGAACCTGATGTAGCAACGTTTTCGTACGTGCTCTTTCAGTTAACACTATTCGTATTTCTACAGTGGCACTGCATCTTATGTACATACGTTTTGGATTTGAATTTGTGTATGTCAACAGTAGATCGGGCAGTCCTAGATATTCACGTATAAAACTTGGACTTCCTTTAGCCATTTTTAAATGTATTCAAGTTAATACAAATTTTAATCGTTCTTCTGTTCAAGAATTATCCTGTTAAAATAGACTTTTCTGTTTAAGTACTGATTGTTTGATTTAGCCCATTGCATATTTAATAAAGTATAGTCCAATAAAAATAAACGAATTTTATAGTTTTTCTTGTAACTTCTTTTATTGCTAATGCAGCAGCCTGTTATTCCATATTTGCTATAATTTTCATTTGAATTTGCATCCAAAGTAGGTATTATTAGAAACAACTTTACGGGCTATGAATTTATGCTTTGTTCACCCGTAGCAAAATCTTAGCTAACATACTGGCTCACTTTTCCGTGAGTTGGCTCGAGACTAAGTGTTTTATTTCCCGTACACCTGCGAGCTGGATATAAATAATTGTGAAAATGGTTTTGCCTTCCTTTCCTCGAGCAATGATTTTCCTTTATTGTTACAATACTTTTATTTATTTTAGCTCCACGGCCGTGAAATTTCTCTTGCCCACATATCATTGCATAGTTATAAGCAAGTTGACTTTACAAATAGTCATTCTGTACCACTTGGAAGTTAAGTGAGAACTAGCACAAACCGTACGAATTGATATGGAATCCAAATGCGGTCGGTGTGCATTTTGGCTAAGAGGAACTTGGCTCGACGTATTTGAGCTCTGTTTGCTCTCGAATTGGAGCAAGACTCCGTCGTTTCTTCGGCAAGTGAAAGACAAACTTACGCCATTGTGAACATTATACAGAATTCGTTTATTACCTCTCCATTGCATTCCCAACTACCTTAACGACGCGCCATTGTCTCTCAGCGTTTAGGCGTACAGTAAAACTTTTGTTCCCTTTTTATTAGCTAGCTAAACTATTCGAAGAGGTCGAAACGGATTTAAGTGGTACCAAGTGATGGAGTCTTGTGATAACACGTGTTCAAAAAGGACCCGTGATTAACGAATTTGGTATAAAGTGTTATAATAAGCGGTGTATGAAAAGTGTTATTTTGGTGATTGATGAGAGGATGCGAAGTCGTCGGTCGCCCGTGCGGCGGAGAGGCTAGAAGCGGTCGCGAGGAGCGGAAAGGGTGTCGGGGCGAGAGCGAGACGACTGGTGCCCGCACGAGGCGAGGCGTCATGCGCTGACGTGCGCGCGGCGCTGCGCGTGCTGCGGCGCGGCGCGATGCGCGCCCGGCCCTGACATGGAGGAGGGGGGGTACTGGCGGCCGTCGTGCTCGACGCTCTCGCTGGCCGAGCACCATGGCAGCTCGGGCCACCTGTGCGCTCGGCACGCGCCGCAGCCGCGCGTCGCGCACCGCCATGCGCCGCACGCGCACGGCCACGCGCACGCGCACGCGCACCGCTTGCAACACGCGCAGCACGCAACCTCGTGCCCAGTGCACAGTCCCTTCAGGCAGCCAGCGCCTGATTACTGCGCGGCACATTCGCAGGTTTGTTTTTTAGGTTACAAGCCTTTTTTAACAATTCAACATCGCGAATGTCGCACCTTGAACGTAACAATAGATGCGAGTAGTCAATATATGAAATGATTTAAAAAATAACAATTTGGCAAGAAAAGGTTCGCTCGTAACCACGTGATCCTATTAGGAATTTAACCAGGTTTAGAATTATTAGGAAACCAAAATATCGAGTGCAATGAAAAGTCGTACTTAGTATATTGTATAAAACTGTGTAGTAGAACTTACTTAGCAGTCCATCTATCCAACAAAGTTAGCAGCCTACATTTGAATTATGACTTTTTCATCACCTTCAACATGTTTTATAGCCGTTAAACATCGTATTTAGAGCCCATTTATGAAATAAAAAATGTAGGTCAAGTTTTCACCCGAAAATATTTTTCGCAACATAGTTTTCAATTTTTACGGTCCTAAGCCTGATAAGGTATGAAGGGAGAATCAAAAACTTATGAATAGTATCGTATTAAATAAATGAGATGCACATCGCGTAAAAAAAGTGTTGCTAGGAGCACATGAATAATTTACTCATGTGCTAGGAGGCCGTATCAAAAATTTTAGATTTTCGGCTGACATTTTCTAAGACAGTGCTTTATCTGGACATTTTTTGTACTAGGCTATACCAAAAGAAAAAATACGTCATTTGTTTTTTGTCCCGTAATTTGTTGTATTAAAATTTGGAAGGTGATTAAAATTTCATTCTGTTTGTACTGAGATTCCAAACCGAACCGCATCAAAGAAGGAGGATAAGGTTAATAGTAAATATTGCTTCATTGTTATATTTATCAAATATGCCTTTACACATTAAGTTACACATTGCGAAATCATGTATAATTGATTCTCGACAAATTCGAAAATATGTTGAGATGTTTATCTTCAAATGCATATGCAGTAAATCGATTATAATCTAATCGACCCACTTGTCCGCCGTAGTTCTGACGCTTGCATATAAATTAATCATGAAAGGTAGCAGTGAGAAGTTGGTGCAGTATTTTTTTTTATATCTAAGTAAGGTGCGAATAAATATTTCTTTCTTTCTTTCTGATATAGATAAGTTGAATCGTTGAAGCGAATTGGTTATTTGTAACGAAGTCATGTAAATTTTGAGTTTGATGACGAAACATCCTTTATCTGTCTTGTCATTTTTCATTTCTAAACACAATTAACCGTCGAAACTTTTATACAAAAGCTGACTTGGTGATTACACTTTTGATTCGTCATATTATATTATTTTAGATTATAAGACCAACGCCAGCATTATGGCCGCCGAGGTGTAATATTAAGGTGCTATTTTCTCTATTCCTCATAACTACGAGTACTATCGTTACTTTCTTCTACTACTATTCTTTCAACCGCCTATTTTATTAAATTTATCTCTAACCCCTTATTTCACTATCCTTGAAATAAAAATGACACTGACATTCCTATTTGTAAGTACCGTTCTAAGTACGTGTGTATTTATAGACATGTTGAGAATCAGTAAAATAAATAAATAAACATGACCGCCAATTTAGATAAAAAAATGAAAGTCACATTCGTAGTCGGCACCCAAAAACACCCGCCCAAAATGTTACCCATGTCGATCGAGCAAAAAGTAATGTGCCATCTGGGATTTGCAAATGGATGGCATTTACGTAAACAGAAATTTAAAACAACTGTTGCTATACCTACCATTTTATGTCGTATCATTAGCGACTGTGGTTAGAATTTTCGGTCTATTTAAAAAACCAATTCAGTAGAAGATCATGCCACAAATTATATTAGGGGTTAAAGTATGAAATTGCCGTTTTGTATGGACGAAATCGAGAAAAGTCATTTTTCCATACTAACATTTTCTTAGTTTTTTTAAAAACGCCTGAACCGTTTTCGATGCAATTAAAGGTGAATATTGCATTTTTCTTTTAGTCAAAAGTTACTTTATTTAGTTTTTGATACAATACAAAAAGAATCACGCAATAATATGACTATACTTAAGAGCTATAAACAAAATAAAAAGTGGGAAAATAATCGGCAATTTCATACTTTAACCCCTATTATTAAAAGGCAGTGGTAAAAATTTGCATAGGTACACACCAATTCCGAACCGAATTGGTTTTATGAACCATATTTGTCGTGTTTAATTTTCTGGTCGACATGAGTCTAATAGCATTATAACGTGCCTCAATTAAATTCCTCGATTGAGGGTTAATCCAATTTTCTCTGAGGTTACTAAATGGTCGAATATTTAGCAATGAAATGCCAGTGGCAATACGGTTGCCATTTTCTATTAAATTGTGGTGTTAAAAAGAAAGATGTATGCTCATACATCTTTCTTTTATACAAATACAAATATAAATCGCAAATATATCTTTTTTCTATTTTTATTTTCGATCCCTCAAGCAAATATTAGCATATAAACTAAAATTGATTTTAATTTTGTTCATTTATTGAATTTTGCTGCTATCAAACCAAAACATCATTCCCGACCCGCCTGCAAAGCGTGAGAGTCCCTACCATGATCGGGTAAGATCCTTTTTTGGAGAGGCGTGTATCTATCAGTGGACTGACATAGTTGATGATGATAACAACTCATCTCAAAACTGATCCTGTTTAGGTATTTATCAGTGCAATAAAACATCGCCAATTACTATTTCCTTATTACTATCTTCTTATTAATAGACCACGAAAAGCAGTAGAAAAAAAAGAATATCAAACAAAGTAAACTAACTAATTCTGAAATCCATAAACAATAACCAGTCTCACAAAATTCTGCACCTCAGCAGGTAAAATCTTAGCATGTTTAGGAGCTTCGTAACTGGTTCTTCTGCACTAAAAAAGAACCTCTTCAATATCGTCGTTATTTACAGGCCCGGTTAAGGGGCTTATTTCCAAAAATCATTGTCTAACTAGCTAACTAACAATTTCCTTTGTAGAGGTACCAGTAAATCTTGAAGCACACTCTCACAAACTCGTTCTTAATCCCTTACAGCTGTCATTAGTCATCGCCATTGTTTCAAGAGGCCAGAATGGGACCGCGGAGATGGCAAAGACGCCTCTCATGCAGATTTCAAACACCCCGAAATCAGCGTGGAATATAAAAAAGGGCCATTTATCTATCTGAAATAATCCGTTTTAACATTTTCATGAATTCTGCGGGTGCGTTTGACAATGGCAATCGTGAACTGAAATTGGTTTTTGGGGAATACGGAATAGCACGAATTGCTGTAGAGCCATCCGATACAAGATTGAATCTGTTTGGAAACGCGCGGAGGTTGGATGTTCACGGTATTTAAATTAGCCTATTTTGAAACTATCGTACATGTTGAGAGGGGAAGGCTGAATAACACAGAATATAACGTTATTATTGCTGGGTTGAATGGTCGTACAAAGTAAATTCTGGCCAACACAACCATGTCGTTCATTATTGATTGTTTATTTAAGATCAATTTAAAATACACTAATTACTCGTGGACCGATAGCTACATTAGTATAACCGTAAGAAAGAGATCTTCCTGATACTGAAACTGTCGATAAAACTAAACCGACTAAGTTATATCTGTAATTAGACCAAACGAATGTGTAAAATCACATACGAATAAAAATATTTCACAGAAATTAAATACGTGTCAGCTACAAATAAGTAAGCAAATGCTCTCAGGAGTAAATTTAAGTACTAATGCAATATGGGTCTAAAAATCCAAAAACTACGCCACGCGACACGATATTATTAATAAGTCACTATAAAGTAGATTATAGAGGATTCTGGAAATAAAAAAGTTTGCTAACGAGATAACTCGTAATCCGGAATTAGGAAGTTCATAACTGCAAGAATCCATTAAAAATATATCCGGTTGCCTGACGAATAGTGATGCAGAGTGTGCACTAGGTAAAAATAAACGCAGTATACTGCCTCTTGGGAAATTAAAAATCTGCTCGTTGTCAACTTTGCCGGTCTCATTTGCAAGCTAACGAATTTCTGATAACGGTGACAAGAAACTAGGTATTTTAAGAACCCACTGCATTTTGGATGAAGCTAGATAGTTTTGTGATGAGAAGGCAGTAGGTTTACTTATTATACGTAGTATCAAAAATGCTTTCACGGTGAAATGCGACGACTAGGTTAGGTCAAGATAGAAAACGACCTTTCTAAATTCTATGTAGGTAAGCATAATATTGAGTGAAATGTCATTGCCTAAAAGGTTGCAATAAAATAAAAGATAATTCAGCGTAACCGGTAGGCGCTCGATAATTTTCAGTGATTTGCTGATTCAACCGAATTAAAAATTGTGAATTATTTCACGCTCTTCGTCGGTATTTTTGTGTAAAATACTTTATGTAAAAATAACTCCATAATATAAGTTTTAACATAACGAACAGAAATGTAATATCTTGCGATAAGCGACATTTCAATACCCTTTTGACCCTACGCTCCCAAAAGTTAATTAAAAGATTACCAAGGCCTGTCAATGGAGCCAAATCGTTGATGAAATGAAAGCGACTAATAGCGACCTAATACCACCTAAATCATTTGGATCTGTCATTTTTGGCGTAAACAATAATAAAATATATATATCTCAAATAGGATATTTGGACATTACCCCGTTCTCCGGAATGTTGGTATTCTCTGTTGGCTGTTCTGATTTTTTTGGGGCTGTGATTGGATTGTTTACTTTAGAAATGCAATTACTCCACTGTAACAAAATGTTCTAATAACGCAATCTGTTTTTTTTTTCTTTAGTGCCTTTTTGCTATATCGTGTCTGCCTAAATATGGTATCCTTATTTAGACAAAACCAATTATTTTCGCAGTGAAAGGTAACATTTATTATATGTGAACATTCTTCTTCATTTCCTGTCGACGGCAACTACACTTTTCCTCCGTGACTTGTACTCCCTCGCTCTGACAGCACTTTCTATGGCATAAAGCTGGTTCACCGCATACTTGTTTGGACAAGCGGAACACGAAAGAAAGTGCGCCATGGTCTATCCACGCAGATTGTTACCCAGGGTGCGTTTTACTTGGCCCAATGCCTGTATTTAATTATTGCTAGTAAAATTTTACTCTAAATATATATTTTTTATAAGAGACTTATTTTATTTTTTTTGCTATAATGGTCGTGCAAATAAATAAAATTGAATTTAGAATGTGTTTTTTCGTCTGTTTATAACGGAGCCGTTCGTTTCTGGGCGTGTTTGACCACCTTAATGAAGAAAAACGACGATCAATTAAAAAAATTATAAGGAACGCCGTCAAACAAAAGGGGTATTGTGTAACTCGGTATTTTCATGCTTGAACACATTATACAAGGTGTTACATTGCATCCTTGCCATATCCACAGGAATAAAAGTAGGGAACATAACCTATTATTTTAAACTAAGTTTTTAATAAATTTGGTTTTGCAGTACACATAGGAATAAACCAATTTTTTCTCGCACGTTTAACAGGCGCAACAGAAATAAACCAAGTGTGGGCGTGGCCAAGCCGTCCACTGCGTGTAATAAGTTGATTTCAGATTTTCCTTTCTACTTTACGGGCTTGGGATCGTCAAAAATACCTAATAATAATGATGGTTTCAATTAATTAATATCATAGTTCATAACATTATTCATTTTACAAATTAATTAGATTTTGATGTTAGAGAGAGAGCGCAAGCGCCACGGCTCTTTTGTGCCGATGAAATGAACAGACAACAGTGATGTCCATGCGCTACGATAGTTAATGGTGTGCTTAACAGATTGTCGATAAAATTAAATAATCATGATTAAAAAACATTATTTTTTTACTGATTCGCGTTCAGTTTCAGTAATATAGTTACCTCTGTAAATATGGCAAGGATGCAAAGTAACATCGTGTAAAAAAAATATTACTGATTGCCTAGTTGTTAAACATTGCTGATACTCAAATAAAAATCTTTGAATAGAACAAGAAAAGTCTTTATTAGGGCTATTATTTTATAATTAAGTTTTATTAGTTGGACCCTTGTCAAAGTAATGTGAGTGCCTTTATTATTCGCATAAGTTTTCCCATATTTTACCCTCCAGTAGCTGTGGGCTCATAACTTTTTAGGATACTAAGACGTTCATATGCCTGATTCTATTAATAATATGAAATCAATATTTTGTAAAATTAGCCGCCGTCGTCTTGTTGGAACTTAACTATATTTATCCAGTTTTATGTTCACCTTTGAACTGAAGTTAGATTCCAAGTTTTCTGGAAAATGTTCATCGTTTTGCTACAGACTATTCATAAAAGCTTCGTAGCATGG
Organism: Anania crocealis; assembly: GCA_949315895.1. Classification (NCBI taxonomy): domain Eukaryota; kingdom Metazoa; phylum Arthropoda; class Insecta; order Lepidoptera; family Crambidae; genus Anania; species Anania crocealis. Next base: position 16,210,035 of record OX438863.1, read on the forward strand.
GTAAAATCATCTAGCATGCATGCAGCATGTTACCTTATTAAAATACTTCTAATAATAAATCTTTGTTACTTGAAACATCCTTCATAATATTATAATTGCGAAATCGATCTGTCTGTTTGTCACGCTGTCACGCAGTTGCACCTAAACTACTGAACAGATTTTGATGAACTAGAGTTAATTGATACGGGGTTTATTTAATCAGTATAAATCCCGAAAAAAGAATCAGTTCTCCCGTGATCATGGCTCTTGCAACAGTGCCGATATATCGGAAGCTCATAAAAACTAAGGAACATGGTATAAACCCCGTATCAATAAACTCTAATGGAAATTTAAATCAGTAGATTTTGAAATTAGGTACAAAGACAGATTAGACCTTAAAAAAGTGACGTAGGCTATTTTTATACCCTACTGCTGTGCGCAGGTTTTTGACAAAGTGGAATTATTATGCCTTCTTAATCCCTCGATCGTGAGTTATTCCAGACACAATTGAAATCAATTGTTATCGCGGCACGCGCGTGCCTCCTGGGGGTTGAGGGATTAAATTATTTTAACATATTCGCTAAAAACATATTTAGCTTTTAACTTATCGAGACGAGAAAATTTCATTTTACGTAAACTTTGAGAGCCGTTGAACATATTATTATAGACGTATAATGTTGAGCTTTTGCGATGGTTAGATCGGTTTTCTCCGTTATTGCTTTTTGCCTTTACAGGGTTTTTATTAAAAACGTTTGTCTTAGCCAAATGTGTCGCCGTCTATTAACAATCGAAGTAAAATGTTGAGTTAAATTTTAGTGACACAGTATATTTCTGAAGTCGGTAACGTAAAGAAATGTCTTAAAACGAATATTTAGAGCCCTGTGACAACCATTCAACCAAATCTGCTTTTGGAGAGTCAGTCAGTCAGATGATAACGATGACTCTAATTAATGTCATCAAAGTAATTATAAACTTCTTTTTAGTTCATTCTGAATTAAATGTCGGTTATAGATGTTTGCGAGCGTTTTCCTGGCGATCAAACTCATTGTACTTTTGTGACTGAAAATGTGAAAAATTTATTAGATTTTTTTTACCATGTCAACACTTTTGCACTTTCTAATGATTGTGGTCGTTTATCCGCATCTTTCACAACAAATATAATCATACAAAGAAATATAAAAACCTACATATAAACAAACGTTAAGATAAACCTTGTGAACGGTTCCATATTTCAAAACAAAATTATAGTCAAAACAGACGTGTGGCACTCGGAGACTGCCGCGGTAAAGCTATTGCATAGCATTTTTTATCAACTTATGCAATTATACTTAGAATAAGCGTTATTATTCTAAGCAATTATAAAACTAAAAAGTATCACCGCTGTGTCGGTCGGAGTGGGGGGTGTTAGGTTATTTTCGTTACGGAATTTCTGGATTCGGTCTCCACGCTCAAGACCCGCGATAGAAGCTATGCAATAGCTTAATTTTATAATTTTATGTATTTTCTAATTTTGACTTTTGTAATTAAATTTTTCTGTTATTTTGGCAGATATGGTTACCATAGGCAACCATACTGTCAAAATCCTTATTTTCTTCTAAATTCTTTTAAATTTCGGAAATTCAAAATTGTTCGGTCGTGCCTCGCCCTGAGTGTTAGGTTATTTTCGTTACGAAATTTCTGGATTCGGTCTCCACGCTCAAGGCCCGCGATAGAAGCTATGCAATAGCTTAATAACCTAGTTTCTCGTTACACCTGCGTTATAATTACTTAACGCTATATATTGTTAAAATTACTTAACGATAAAGCAATAAGTCCTGTCTGAAGCAGATTCATAGATAATGATATCCTTAGATCTTATTTACTCGATTTTAACGTTTGACAGTACGGAATAAGTGACGTAGGACATTCATGCTTGTCGTGATTACTTGTTCAGTGATACAATAAATAAATAAATAAATAAATAAATATTTTAAGACATGCCTCACTGGGCCACACAGAGCCATCTAGTCCCAAATTAAGCTACTATTAAGTACCCTGTCGTATGGGGTACTAGACAACCGATAATCTTACTTATATACTTTTTTTTTGTAAATACATACTTATAATACATAGAAAACACCCAGACCAGTACAAACAGACATGTTCATGCACACAAATATTTGTACTGTGCGGGGATCGAACCCGCGACCCATGGCTCTGAAGCAGCGTTAACTACCGCTGATCCAAATGGTCGTCAAATCAATCTAGAGTAATTAGTTAATTTATTTCTTTCTTATGTCTTAGCACTTGTGTATCTAATTGGCCATACGAAGGCAAAAAGTCTAAAAATCTTCCTAAAAGAGTCTCTGCCTCATCTAGACTAGATCTAGTCTTACTAGTTTCTAAGTAGGTAAGTATTGAAATTTACCAGCCGTCTCAAATTAGTATGATGTATTATTGTATCTAATTGGCCATACGAAGGCAAAAAGTCTCTAAAAATCTTCCTAAAAGAGTCTCTGCCTCATCTAGACTAGATCTAGACTTACTAGTTTCTAAGTAGGTAAGTATTGAAATTTACCAACCGTCTCAAATTAGTATGATGTATTATTGGCAAAGAAAATTACAACGGTTCAAAACTATTAATATTCATACGTCAATTTTCTACTGACTCAACTAATTGCTTACCATTTTCGTTTTTCCACTCCGTCAAGCTAAATTATCATTGCTTCCCCAAAAGTATCGAATCTTCAAGTCGCTGGTTATCGAATTTGCGCTTGGTTAAGTTTGAATAGTTACCTGGAACTGATTGTTGGTGACATACGAATTAGGCGTCTTGTGATGCGTGCGAGAAAGATAATGAATATTATCGAATATGTGTCGTTCTGTGCAGGCATATCAAAAGCATGGGTCCATATTGGCTCACATAAAATTCTACATCCTATTTTTGTCTTACTACCGAATTTATGTTCATAATAATCACTCTTCATAATTTAGTTTTTCAATATATTTTTTTTAATCATACATTTTTATTACTTCCATTGGAGCTCATAACAGTTAGTAGTCATATTTTTTTTATTAATACTGTTACTACCAATAACCAGTCTAAATTTATAATTTCTCTTTTCATATCTTTTTTCTTCATAATATTCTATGATCATATTGTTTCAATTAATAATGTTTTTACTATGAACATGCTTCAACTCATAACGTCGTTATTCATAATTTCATTTTCTATAATAGTAAATATTGTAAATAATTTTAATTTATTACTAAGTTAAAGGTAGGTAGGTTAAGAAAGTACCTAGTAGATATTAAAGTATAGTAGATTTTATAAGTTTGAGGTAAAAGTTTAGGACTTGGACCATAGAGTTGAGGGGAGGGAGAGGGGGAGAGAGGCAGGGGTTTGGTGAGAAACCCTCCAGAGAAGTCAGGGAGGAGCGGGGTCAAAAAATTTTTTTGAAAAAAAATTTGTGTTTAGGATTCAAAAATTTTTATTTTTGAGGCGCTCGGCGGCCGCTGCCGCGGCACGTTCGCTACACTCTCTCGTCTTTACGCCTTTAATTTTGGTCACTGTTCTAAGCTAACCTAACCTACACTTTTCCTAACCTACTGGACTATGTAGGCAAATAACTATTTAATTTTTTTTATATAAATATATTAAAACACGCGTTTCATTTGACATAATGTGAAAAAATATTGCAAGTCTGTTGTCAAAAAGTGAAATGGTCATGGAAAAATCAAAATCTTTAAAAAAATATTTCTGCAAAGGCACAATACTCCGCAATTTGAAACATTACTTTAATGACTCCTTAGGTAACTACCATTTAGCCACAAAATTGCGAAACCCAGAACTCTGGTCCATGTCCTAAACTTTATCCAAGTTTGTTATATTTATTTATTCACTAGAGAGTGTAAACCTTCTTGAATTTCTATAAATTATGCTGATTGTGTTTCATAGTATAATGATAACCTAATGACATATTGTGAAATTTTTGTGACCACTGCGCTGACACTATTTTATTTTTTTATTTGATTGAAATTCTGATTGTAAATAAGATAATTTATAATGATAATAATATGCATCACGAATACCTCATTGAGGTCATAATATAATTTAATTAACATGTAGATGTTAATTAAATTTGTCTGTATAATTTTCTGCAAATTATATTATGTAGTGAATAAATGAATATGAATATTAATATAAATATTTTTCCAATATAAATTACTCTTCACTATTTTAAAAGAATGAGTTACCTATCTCGTTTTATTTACACTTATAATTAAAAACTATATGAATTTTCATTTAAATATATTAGTATACAACAAATGTATGAATAGAGACATTATAATTTTCAACAATATGTATAGAAACACTTATGATTAAGAAATTTATAAAAACAAAATAAAGGATAAAAAACATTTATGAGTACAAAAGTTATCTATTCGAATAATTATGAGTTTCGATTATTAGTGTGAACAAATATATAAAAACAAATATTAGTAAAAACTAAGTGTATGATAAGTGAGATTATGAATTTTAATGATTATGGTTTTTAGTATTTAGGTTTTAATTTTTTTATGAAAAATGATCATTATGATTTTAAATGGTATGAAAAATATTTTCGGACTTCCGATGTTATGAGTTGAAAAGTTATGTATGACAATGCGCACCCCAAAAGCATAGACGATAGAAACGACTAAAGGAGTACTAGAAGGAAAAGACGAGCAACAGCGTCTTTCTACCATTGGCTAAACTACGACCGCTAAACCACCACCAAGCGATGCGACTATAGCAAAATTCTTCTTTAAGGGAGAGCTGTGTCCAGCAGTAGACTAATAGAGGCTGTTGTTGTTGATGACAATGATGATGATGATGATGATGATATCGATTTATTTGTTAGCTGTGTAAACCAGCAGCTTGACATGGCATCCAAGGCATAACTATAACCTTTCTCGGAGCCTAAATCTAAGCCATTTGGATTCGTTTCCTGAATTTCCCTGACCGAACACAGACACCGTTACCCTTGTTTAGGAGGCAGTCCACTGCTTTTTTACTCAAAATTCCGTCTACTTGACCAACCTGGTGTCGGCTAGGCAATAAGCGAAATCACTGCAAAAACATGTAGTTATATTCAGATATGGCAGTTTAAGGATTATTGAGGTCAGGTGTTAAGTAATAACCAGACGGTACCAAGTCTAGGATCGTAATCAAACGTACTTAACTTCAAAACGAAACAATAGGTTTACAAAAAATAAGACAATCTTTACAAGTATAAACCATACGACTACTTACGTTTGTTTTTGACTTCGAAATTGGTTCAAATAGAAATGAAGAACTGCAACTGCAGAATTTCGTGATAAATTATATTATTGTTACGTTTCCCTAAAATCGAATCGATTAAAAGTTTTGGAGTGAAAGAGTAAAATCATTCATAATTCCTTATAAGCTTTCTCGTTTATTATGTCATATTTAGTAAGAATTAAGATACTAAAACTTAATGAAAATTAAAACAAGCTTTTTGATATTACATATAAGCTTCATCTGGTGCCAGCAACACAAGATGACTATGATAATTTATATAATCTGTTTTAAGAAGCTTATATTGTCTCTGTATCGTTCAATTTCTTCTTCCTGCGACACCGCCATAGTGAACATTGTCTCCGTGAAATTTATATGTGAATAAATAGTTTTGACTGTGCCAAGCCTGGGATTCTTATTTCCAATACAGTCCACACCAATCGAAGAAGGCATCATCAACCTAAGAATTCCCATCCTTAGCAAAAAAAATTGTAAAAGACATTGCTTTCATATCGCTCCTTTTACTTTTAAAGAAACTTGACTTTTATTAACATTGAAAATGAATTTCCTTACAAACTTTCACCATGTCTTTTGAAGTGGATTAGCTGAGGATTACTCAGACGCTATTCAGAACTTTTAATGTTGTTATAAAAGTCTTGGTCATATTCACATTGACGATATGGTATCCGACTTCGTTAAAACGAAGATCATTTCCGAACTCAAGGAAACTTTTAACTACCTTACCCTAGAATTATTCTAAGTACCTTACCTTAACGATGTATGTGCGATCGCGAATGGCGAAATTTAATTTCTACCGTTTATTTTTGGGCGGAATGCCCGTTTCCATGGCAACGGCAGGCTTCAGACCGGTGTCTTATTGATTAATTGCTCAACACGTTGCCTTGATAAACGGTCTGGGGAACTGTTTGATTTTTAGGCGTATTTTTTGTCGGCCATAGGCCATTGCTTTGTTTATTAGTGTTTAATACTGTGACAATTTTAACCGAGTTCCTTGCGCTACTTTATTTTATTTATTTATTTATTAGACAAACAGAGTTTTACAGTAAAATATACAGTTGTCCCACAAAACTATTTACATAGTTTGTCAGTGGGATCACGAGTCTCTAACATATCAAATTAAAACTTGAATTGGTACTAAGCTAAGTTAGCTAAAAAATACTTTTTAAGTTTTCTTTTAAAAACATTTTTATCTTGTTCCCTGCGTATATCCCCGGGCAAACTATTCAATAGGTATGGTAACCGTTTTTTTTAATGACCAAAGTAGTTATTTACTTTAGGTACCTCAAATTTTTCTGAGTACTAGCCTACTGTGCCGAAATAGTGAGAGAGCAATACAATGGGTCGTTTTAAAACGCCTCCTGGGGCCTACTCGCAGGAATAAAACTGATTTATTGTACGTATTGTGATTCTAAATGTATTGTAATTCTTCCAGTATCCAGTTCTTTTCCCTTAATTAATACTACCATAGTAAAAGATATCAGTAACTAAGCAATGGTAAATAGTATAACTACCACGACTTCTCGAGCACATTTTTATCCGACGAAAAAAGTAGATGCTTTTCTTTCTTACGAAGTTAATAATATCGTTTTATTTAATACCTAAATATCAACAACATCACATACGCGTAAGTACATCATTTTAAAGTAACGACCTATAATCATCCCACGGCAGGGCAAAGGCCTTCATCATTGAATTTAAGTTACATTAGCAATGATGGGTATAGGCATAATCAAATGCGGGTTGGTGATCACAAACCCGAGCAATGTTCAAAAATTCCATACTTTTGCTGCCCGACTCTGGCATCGAATCCAGCGAGATCTTGGCCCGGCCAGGTAAGTAGATCGTTTTGATTCCAACTAATTAGCTCAGCACTTTGTAAAAAAATTGAAGATTTAGACGCTGATGCTTAATGGAGTCAAACCCGAAAACCTGCCAGCGGAATGACTTCCTAACTTGTAAATGACCTTGGTCTACCAAGTACTGCAATCAGTTATTACCCAAAGAGAATGAATGGATAGGTAGGAAAGCTTATACGGGCACTAAAGGTGAGAGCTGAGCCAGACCCTGACAGAAGATGGCCGCGGGCAAACCTTTACCTGGTTTGCCAATCCCAGGCACTGTCCAAAGCGCCCTATTCAGCAAAGCGATGGCGCCGGCACCTGCACTGTAAACTAAGGATGAAAATAACGGATGCTAAGATTATTGCCTCTTTTTTTGCAAGGGTATGGAACACTATACCCTAAAAGCTGTGTACAGTCAACGGCAGGTCAACCTACCCAAAAAGTTAAAGATCATTGAATTGATTTTCAACTTTAAGACCAACAAGTAGAGATCAATATCAAATGAGAAAATTGGACGTTTTGTAGTAGGTTGACGTGCTGTTGCCTGTACATAACAATGTGGCTTAGTAAAATATCCGTAGTATTCCTTTATTCACCTGTTAAGAGAGTTAGCGTCCCTTGGCTCTTCATCATCAGCTCATATCAGTCCACAGTCACTTTGACAGGCCTTTCTCGTGGATTCTAGTATCTTTCTTATAAGGGTTTTAGTATGGCCTCGTCTTTATATTCGTAGTTCATCTAGCTGGTAGGTATTTGCTATTTTCTCGTTTATATCGTATAAAGTATCTGTCGATTCTCGATTCATGTCGAGCGTTGACTCGTAAACTCCAATGAATTGGCGAAAGAATTTCATGATTCGCAAAATATTATTAAAACTTGAAATTGGATTCGTACGATTCTTTCTGAAGCAATATCTGACGACAACAAAGCAATTAGAATAATTTAAAATTTTACTTATTTCTTAGAATTTATCGGATTTTTGTTCAAAAAATGTTGGACTTGATCTGTAGCTCATTTTTAAATTCAATACATTAAATAAAACTTATTCTATTATGAATTATGAGAACACAAAGATTTTATAACGTTAAAGAAAAATCTTAGTTAATCATGACATTTAATTTTATTCCTAATTTAAACTAACACTGACCAGTAGGTATACTCAAAAAACGCATTGTGAATACTTTCAAAGTAACTAAAACTGTAGTCATCAAATAATATAATACAATAGCAATTTTCTCGTTATCTAAAATTCATGTAGACGAAAGCAATAAAACCCGCGCATCAATATAACGCTTGATTGTTTCTCATTGCGGCCATGTTTGATTGGAGGCAATATAGCACGTGACTAGCCATGCTAGCCGGTGCCGTTTTAGTGCTGTTCGTGGTGGCCGAAGCCGTGTATATTCCGTTCCTACATTTTCACGATTATGTTAAAGATGGACGTAAGTCATTTCATAAACAATTTCAGGATCATAATCATGTTCTTTATTTTCACAAAGACGTTTTTTTACGTACTCCTTTTAGTACTCGTACAGTAGGGTCTTGTCTCCACCATTGACCGAATTGAGATCACTAACTGGATGTATGTAGGATGTATCAACATCATCATACAATCATTTTAAAACAGATTTTAAAAAGGCATTGCTACTTTTATGCAAGAACATAAGCAGTCTTATTTTATCATGCACATACTCAATGGGAGATTTTTGCCCATTCGCTCTTTAATTAACTGCAAACCAAACTAATAACTTGGACGTAGGGCTTCTATTGTTCGCTACTAAGCCCGATTTGCAGCTTTTCTTTTCCAGCCGTTAAAGCCCGGTTGCCGAGTGTGGAGATTTCGATAAATTCTTACTATAGAAAAGGCTTATCTCCAACGAAGCATGCACTGTTATAAGCAGTTCTTGATAATGCAAAGCCTATACCAATCTTCTTATTAGTGACCATATAAGTTAAAACAATATAATATGATATAGATATTATATGTATCTTGTTTGTCAAAACCTCTGAACTATTAATCACCAACTTGATTTAGTTGTAGGTAATTAGGTATTGTAGTGTTTACAAACAGCTACGTTACATTATATTAAATTTAGTACATTAATGCTCAACTAAGTTTGAAAGCAAGTCTGCTAAGTTTCTGATTATGATGAGTTCAAGGTTTTGAGTTCCACCAAAGATTATTTACTCATGTTATATATTTTTGGTTATGAAATGTACAAAAGTTACGCTAGTTTGAAATAACGATAGCAATAATAATTATGATAATGGTATCTTGAGTACATATACCTACATTTATAAGGTGTAAAGGTTAAACTTACGCTCTTTGGAAACAACGAAGCAAATCTTAAATCAAGTGCTTAATGCGAGTTTTACTCGGTCCAAGTGTATAGACTGCGTAAACGAAATTTTTTTTGGCTCAGATGCAGCGCCATCTAATGTTAAACAAGTTCAGTGCCAAATTCGCGTTCAAAGAGTTTGACCTAGTAAAACTCCGCACTATGCTTAATATTAAATACCTAGATGATTAACAAACTGTACAGGTATTTTTTACCGATGACAACTTTTCAGGTCCAGTCGACGGTCCTTTCCCTTCAAACCTGATGAATATACCATATTACTGTTACCAAGCGCCTTCCAAAGGTCCATGTAATGGTGCCTATTTCGTTTGGTTCTTCGATGTGGTGAGGCGACAATGCATGCCGATGTTCTACTCCGGCTGTGGAGGCAATGAGAACCGATTTAACAGCAAATCTCAATGTCAAATAAGCTGCGTTCATAAAAGACCGCTTTAATAGATGATGCTTTTTATTTGTTGGTAGTCCTGCTGACAATAGTGAACTTGTATTTGACCCTTTTATTTGTTAGATTCCAAAGGACTTGTGATCATTGTGTGAAATGAGACAGGCATTCATTTCTATGACTGAGTTTATTAAGTGGTTGGCTTTCTTTTTAAATTCACAAATCAATCCACAACTAACTTGCTAGTATCTAAATTTGGTAACGATGTTTTCCTGCAATATTAAGTAGAATCTACGATAAGACCAATTTTTTTTTTTTAAAGTAAGCGGTACAAGCTGAGGGTAGAATGCGTAACATTATGGATCAGTGCCATTTGTTCCCCCAGTCTATCTCGTTTTTCCATTTTACTTCTAATTATAGACGGCTTTTCTAGGATTATTGATGGATCGCCTTTGGTTGTTGGTTTGGTTAGTGATCAAGCTGATATTATGTCAAACTGAGCAATATCAGTGATCTATTTATTAGATTTCGATCGTTATACTAAACCAAACTCAGCAAAGAAAGAAATCAGTTATATTTCTTCAATTGGCCCTAGGAGGCGCTTTTATATCCCCCAATATTTTATCCTATAACTGCTTAAGGACATGTATAGGCAGGTACCGAGATAATAGTAACTCGGTGACTGTTCCTTTTTTAAATATGTATGTTGCATAAAAATATACACCATGCGAGCCGGAACATTTTAATTCCATACATATTTATCGTTTAAATAAATATAGGTATAGGTTATTCAGCAATAGACTGTGATGATTTATTAAATATGCGAATACAGGGTTCCTTAGATAAAACAACTATAAAATTTAACGTGTTAAATAGTAACAGTATTTTACTGGAAATAAATAAACATTTACAAAAAGGGAGATCAACTTTTACGCGGATCAAGAAACGCTTACACAAAACTGTCTGCGACATACTTAGTTTGAAATTGCATTCGGAGCAAAAACTACAGCTGAAGCGCAAATGCGGCCGGCTGTTGAAAACCCCAAATCGAGAATGTTCGGAACCGTTAAGATAAATCAAAGAGCGCCGTTAGCCTTCAAAGTTCCCCTGGAAGTTTCATTTGTGTCGCTTTCAGCAGCTTTTAGGCACACCCTGATATATGTCGGTCACTTCAATTTTAGGTAAACTGTATTTTAAATATGCAAGCATTAAATTCTGGGTGGCTCAAGATAAGATGTAGTAGGAATAATCGTTACTGAGACAATATAAGAACAAGAAACTTAATTCAAAGACCAAACTGGTAACAGGACCAATATAGCAAAACATCCTTGATGTGTGGCAAAATAAAGATAATTTAGGAATTATCTATCGACGAAATGGTGATAATAAAAATATAAAACTGTTTATAAAATAAAAAGATAACGCAATAAACAAAATGTGCCAAAGATGCAGTACTGAATTTCATGCTTGCAAAAACCTTCCAATTAAAGCTATTCGAAATAGAACTGATAAAATTCCTTAATTAGAATCTGCGAACGTTTGTTGAAGAGTTTGAAGAAAATTCTCTATAATATTTTTCCGTGTTAATAATGTCAGTGCTTTGAGTTTTTAGTAATGGATTATGAACTCTCACATTTAAAAAAATATCAAAGAATTCAGTGACCTGTGCTCATAACTTTGGATCACCAGAGTCGAAATACAAGACAAATATTGTTTGTAAACTTGCTCCTTGAAAATGAAGTCTAGAAATGTTTCGGTGCTGCTTTCCAGGTCTCGACAAACTTTTAGTTACTTTGTAGTAAGTCGTCGCATATTATAAAAGTTTCAAGTAAACCTTGATTTAAATATTTATAGTGAACGTGGTATATTTTATTTTATTATTCTGTTCAACTAAATCAACTAGTTTGCAGCAGTGGAGTTGATTTTTTACAACAAACTTTATGTGAAATGTACTAGTTCTTAATGATCGGCATTGTGAGAGCTGGCGCCTATGATAGATTTTTAAGATAAAAAATCTGCTAATTCAGGTCACCAGGCCCACTCCGCGAATCAGTACTAAGTAGGTAATTAGGTAATCTATTTAGAATGACACAAGTGGAGTAATAAAATTAATACAGATAGAGATAGGTATTTAGACATAAGAGTTAGATACATAAAAAATATTGTGTGTTTTAGTTTGGGTATGTATGTGTCGGTAGATATGTACGGGCCTGCGCCCATATGTTTGTTTGAGTGAGTAGGATCTGGTCGTGTTTGTTTATTTGTTCGTGCGTGTTTGTGTGTGTGTTCGTGCGTGTTTGTGTGTGTGTTCGTGCGTGTGTGTGTGTTTGCATACGAGTATAGATGAAAGTGCAAGTTTGTAGGTACGATTAAATTTACCCATGCAATACACAGGCTACTTATAATTGAATACTTTAGACATTTATAATATTCATGTTATGATAATTTAAAGAAGATAAAAAAAGAAATGAAAAAATTGGTTGTTTGTAAAGTAGGTTTACGATCGAGATGTTTACGTGATAACGTCTTATTGGTGATATAAGTTTTTGGGAAGTAAGGAATTAATGAAGATAACAATTTTTTTAGTCGGAATTGTTTTGACAGGTGAGAGATTTTAATTCGATATTCTAATCATTCACACGACGCGACGCGCTCCTTTATCTATTTTTTCCGTATTATAATTATTTAGGGTATGAGTCCAACTATGTTTTTATTTAACACTACCACAATTCATTTTTATCATAACATAACCTCTAAATTTCGTTTGTTTACACGTGTCTTTTTGACGTGACAACGTCTTAAATTAGGTTGCGGCTGGGAGTCACTTATGAAAAAGTGTAACGCTCGGTAACGTTACGATGAGTCACCGAACGAGAGAGAGGCCCGCCGAATGCCTTGCGTCTCTCTCCCACTCAACTATGATCGGTCTGCCGCGCGCGCAGCACTAGAGAATTAGGCGCATTGAATCGGCGCATGCTTGTGTCTCTGTCTTTGTCTTTCTCGAACGTTCTTGGCGTTGGAAAAACAAGAAAGCGTCATAATACAAGTTCAAACGTGTGGTTAAAGTATCGTCAGCTGTGTCTGTAGTGAAATTGTGCAATTTAATTATATTCATATCAATAAATATTCTACCGAGAAAAAGACGTTGTCACGTAAAATCTTCGCCCGTAAAACCGACTTTACAGGCAACCTTTTTTTCCATCTTTCATTACTTTTACAAGTTTATTCAAGAATGTTAATTGTTAGTAAGTAGGCTATTTTATTCACCTTTTTTTGTTGCAATTGTTGTAACACTTCACTTGCACTTCACATTTTGTTTCACTGTTAAACATTCAACGAAAACTTAACCGCACGAGAAAATCTCCATTCGTTTGTATGCCGCTAGAGTGAGAGAGACGGAAGATCGGTCCACTCACTCGAACGCTATGCCAGCCTCCGCTCGTGAGGATTCCGCGTGACAAGTTTCACGGAATGACTGGCAGCGCTCGAGATGAGAGGGGAGATCGGTCCGTCTCTCTCTCGTTATACCTGCGATCGCGCTCGTGAGGTTTTGGTGTGACACAAGTTTCTGAACATGTCACCCGTCTAAAACGATTTTAAAGACGTTATCACGTCAAAAATAATCCGAAAACAAACTACCTTATTGAACAAAGCAGTAATTCTGTGTCCTCGTAGTCAAGCGAAGTTAAGTATAAGGTCAATCGTTTTTTGGCACTAGATTTATGAAGTGAGTATATATTTAGTTTGGTATTGATGTTATTATACAGAAAATTTCTTAAGTAGCAAAAGAAGTTGTGTGTTTGCCTAATACGAAACTTCGAGGTTTGACACACAGAGCCCTTTCGCCGTTTATGTTTCATAAGATCGGGGTCATACTCCAACTGCTGATGTTTTTTTAAAACTGTGTTTAACACAAATTATTGTCTGACAGTGAGTGCTTCCCGCTTCCTACAGTAGAAAATCTAAAGGGCAGACCGGCTGCAACATTAAGTATTGCACGTTGCGCTCTCTCTGCCTCGATCATGTGAGTTCTGGCAACTCCGCCCCAAGAGGTAATGCAGTATTAGTGATTGGCATAAGGCTTAATAAACCATTCTTATAGTGCGTCGATCGGCTGCGTGTTTGAGCGTCCCGAATACATAAATGAGTTTGCGCAGCCTAGTAAACTACAATAATTAATGTATAAACATCAAATTATGTTATTATTATGACGTTTTTATGTCTATACACGTATGTAGAGTAAGCAAAAGTATCAAGAAATCAAGCAGGTAAACAGCTGCTTATAAACATTTATTAAGCTATTGTATAGCTTCTATCGCGGGCCTCGAGCGTGGAGACCGAATCCAGAAATTCCGTGACGAAAATAATCTAACACCCACACCCACACACTTGGGGCGAGGCACGATAGAACAATTTGGAATTTCCGAAATTTAAAATAATTTAGAAGAAAATAAGGATTCTGACAGTATGGTTGCCTATGGTAACTATACCTGCTAAAATAACAGAAAAATGTAATTACAAAAGTCTAAATTAGAAAATACATAAAATTATAAAAGTAAGCTATTGCATAGCTTCTATCGCGGGCCTTGAGTGTGGAGACCGAATCCAGAAATTCCGTAACGAAAATAACCTAACACCCCCCACTCCGACCGGCACAGCGGTGATACTTTTTAGCTTAGAATAATAACGCTCATTCTAAGCTTTTTAGTTTTATAATTGCATAAGTTGATAAAAAATGCTATGCAATAGCTTTACCGCGGCAGTCTCCGAGTGCAACGCGTCTTTTTTACTTACTAAAACAACTTTAACAATTATCAAATCTACGCGACTCCCACTCAATAGGAGATCAATATTTAGCTAAGTCCGTAACGCCAAAACAAATTATTAAAAATTCGTTATTGAAACGATTTCCCCCTAGTGACCTTAGTTATCACAAAGTAAAATTGTTTGATAAACTCGTGGTAGCAATGGAATTGCATGTTGAGTTCAAAGAAAAATCTGTTATTTGTGTTACTCTGCCTTGTTATTCATACACACACAGTTCAATATTTGCAACAACTTAGCAAGCGCGTTGGCTATTGAAGCTTGGCCTATAGCAGAAAGAAGACAGCTGCCTGTGTTCGTCTAGCGGAACTTCTTGAATCGTTTCTAAAGAAACCTATAGAAGACGAAATTGTAGAGCATTATTTTTAGGAAATTAAAGTTTAAGAATAGTATGTAGTAATATTTTATATTAAAACTTGGTGTCTGTTCGATTCGACATCTTCTGGAGTGCGTAAAATGTAAGTATAAATATTTATGGGCTAATTTCAAACCAAACCAAATCCCTTTTAGAATCTAAAGTTTGGAACTAGTTCCATAAATAAGTACTTAAGTAAACGAGGCGTTATGAGTTCCATAATAAATGATTAGGTGCGAGTTTGTGCTTAACTTTTTTAATATTATATGTCCTGATTTTACATCCTATCAATCATTACTAGTACTATAAGATATAAAATTGTAAACTGGAACACTTGTTTAGATGGTCCATAAAAACTTAAAGCCTTCGTAATATTGCGCAAAAGTGTTTTATGTCACTCGGACGTTTCCTTTCGGAAACTTGGTACGAATAAACTTTTATTACGTCCTCTTACACGGAGTTCTTTTGTTAAATGACTACAAAATGGTCTTTCTGTTTGCTCAAAAGGGAAATTTTGTATTGTTAATAAAATATCTTAATTTTTAATCTGATTTTGTGCAACTTACCTGTTACAAAAAGTCGTACAACATCTTTTCTGATCTTGAACTGTAACTGATAAGTTTAAGAAGGTATTCCAGAAACCCCATAAGTCAAGCAAAGTGTATTTTCCAGGAGAAGTAAACTTTTTTGATACTTATGGGGCTTTCTAATACACGTGATATTTAACTTGATGCGGATCCTTAGATATAGCAGTGACTTACCGATGTGGTTTTTGTTTGACGTCATATGAGGTTCTCTTAGGAAAACAAAAAATTGTTGAAGCTTGTATGCAAAAAATAGCTTAAGGGGTTTCTGAAATACTTTAACGATATGTTGTTTTGATTCTCAAATAAGTTTCTGAAGTAGCTGATTTTGTTCAAGTTCAAAGTTCAAAAAAAAAACGATGGTACAATGAAGATAGAATATTTAGTTACCTTCTTTATTATATGAACTGCACGCCATTTATGATTAATTACCGAAACATTGTCTAAACATAGTTTCGTAGTCCGAATAATTATTGAATTAGAAGCCACTTTTCACCGGATAATATGAAATCAATTCAGTAAAACTATACCGAACTTCATTATTAATTCCTATCGAGTTTTGTTAATTTAGTTATCTCGTCCGTAGATATTCGGAAAACTTCAATCCTGGTTCGAAATGTACTAATTTAGTTTAGTAACATTGAAACACAGTCCTCATTGTCCGTGAATAAGAATCAAATATTGCATACTAGTTGTGATCTGTAGCTGTTTTCAAATTTGAGATCTTTCAAGATTTATCAATACTATTATTTACTGGAGGTATTCAATTTCTGCGGTTAATATATCGGCTACCTGCAGAACCCTATGCTATATATTTACACATTATCATATTGTGTTTTTTGGTTAAACTTCACGCTAAAGTTTTTACTTTACTTTGCCAGACTATGAAACTGATGTATCATTCGCGTCAATTGTTTGTCGGCAGACGTATGATCTCTTGTAACCCGGCTGTATTCAATATTCACAACAAAAATATTTTCTGCCTTTTTCCTATATTAAATTTACAAATTCTTTTCATGACTTCTTAAAGCGACATGCGCCATCAATTTAAAGAAGTCACATTCGGGCGTCGTCTGAAAAAGAATTTCAAGAAACGTGAGAGGTCGCATTGCAGTAGATCAGAAAGGTAATATTTCAACATTTCGCTCACATTTCGCTGCAAAATGCTGCTCGCTTGACATTTTGCTGTTGACGAATAACATAGGCCAACTCAAGAAACTCATGTTTTTAGATGAATGGTAAAAATTGTAGGATTTCGATTAATGTTAAAATTAAATTTAAAAAAATTTAATATGTGATATTTTCGTTTTTAATTGCGGAGCTTTAATTATTTCATTTCTGCATGTGTATCTGAAATTATACGTCTATATCAAGCCCTGCTTCAAACTATGTTAGTCCCTATTTATCAATAATACGCGTGTGGATGTACGAGAATGAATGATTCCATGGATACATTGCGAGAGGTAATTTGATTCACTCGTCCAATTCACAATTGCGAGTTCGTTGTAACCTAATGAGCGTTATGCTCGCTGAAACCATCCTAACGACCTTATTATTAAAATATTGACGAATTTGTTTTGAATTCAGCAGCTTTGTTGGCTTAATTGATATACAAACAGACATGGCAGAACTATACGAGTTTCTTGTTGACTACAAAATCTTACAATAAAAGTATGAACAGGTGCAAAACCACGCATGATGAATACAATATGTACTGTTGAAATCTGTATTTAAGTTGCATTGGACTGAAATTTAGCGACAAAAATTTATACAATACAAATTAAAGAATAGTCAAGAAACAAGGCAAAGAGGTTTACTGTCTCAACCATTATAAACAAGGGTAATCTGAATACTAAAGCTACAGAAACCAAAACAATAGTTATAGGCAATTTTATAACTCTAAATTCCATGTGGATTAACTTGCTGACAAAGACAAACCTATTTATCAAATCAATGGTGAATTTTTAATCAAACAGTATTAATAAATAATAAATGTGGCCAACATCACATACATTGTTCTGATCCCAGTTTGAATAACTATTTAAAGCATTCGTATTTTGAAAACCAGAAACAACGAAGGTACCACAAACACCCAGACCCGAGAAAATGTAGAAAAACACTTTTTTTCTACATTGACCCGTCCGGGAATCGAACCCAGGACCTCGGAGCAGGCGACACCTTGAAAACCGGTGTGTACGCCACTCCGCCACGGAGGTCATTAAGAATTGTGTATATATCTTTGCTAACATCATCATCGTCTAAAGAACAACGTCTACTGCTCAACGATCTCCACAAAGCTTAGTTATGCGCCATCCGCATCAAATGGTTTTCCACGACGTACACCAGATCGACGACACACCTGTAGGCTTACTCTTGAAACCAATCTTGATCTCAATCCGATTCCAATCCGAACCAGTTTTAATCCCAATCTCCAAAGATATGGCACTCTTGAACACGATCGACTATGAAATCGGATTCAACATCACGATCGAGTACCGTCGATCAAATTGGGTGACCATACAGAAAAAAATTTAAACTACCAAGAATGTAATGTCGTAACAAAACGTAAAATCTTGCCATATTTATTATTTTAATGTTCAATATAATGTTATTCACTGTAACATGTACTTTCCTCCCATTTTTGCTTAGTGCAACTATATTTTACAGCTGACTTTGTTAGTTAAAGTGGCTAATTGAGAATGTCTGTGTGAAAAAAAAAAACTTCACGCCGAAATCACACGTCAAAAATAACTTTGTGCTGGACGATTTATTTATTAACCAATGAACTTGTACTTGTAATTAAATAATGTTACCGATGTTTTTCAACACATTCTCCAATTATGAAAGTGTAAAAAACTTGAAAGCAATACTAATAAATTGTAAGGTGAAGAGGTTCGATAGTTAAGTAAGTTTCGACTCAGTGTGAATTTATTGTTTATAGTGGAGTGGGATAAAATTTAGCTGACGCTTAATGTGTTAGGCGGTGCGCAGAAAGATTACGTCAAATAGATAGGTGAATGTATACTCTATAATTTCTCCTAAACTCATCGACACTCATATCAAATGCGTTGTCTGCATAACTTACCATTCTTATCAAATTCCGCCCTTGTCTCACATCGAATCTATGTCCGATGTCTAAAATATCATTTATTAGACCTAAACGTGCCATTTTAAATAAATAAAACTAGATAAAATCGTCAAAATATCACTCTCAATCTCAAAAAAGTTAGTTTCTTGTAACTGTGTTTACTCGATCCTAAACACGAATCTAAACTCGATAGATCAATGTCAAAATTACGTCAAGAGTGCCGAAAAATCTTGAAGTCGATTTCATTTAGTTCCTTTAAATTTCACCCAATCCGGGTACGATTTGGCGCTAGTGTAGCATTCAAGAGTGCCAAAAGACAAGATTTCGATTCCAATCTCCAATACTGCTTGAAATCGAGTTTCAAGAGTAAGCCTACAGATCGTGGAAATCGTAGTATGGTGCGCCTGCGATTCCAGAACCCTTTCATTTCATCATGATCCATTAGTCCATTCGATTGGTCCTTTAGCTGTTATTTCCGTATCTTCAGTTACCATACAAAGTTTCAATTTATCCTTACCTTTTCTTTTACAGCTTTGTTACAAATCAGCGTTACCTTTGCGACACGATAATTGTACTTGCGTCATTTGCCCAATTAGTCACAGAATGTTTGATTGTGTAGGTTTTCTTAGATATGTGAATTTGAGAACAATAATTGTTACGACGTAATATGGTAAACAATAATGCTTTGATATGCAAACGCACGTTTACCTACACATTATAATATTTGTCCAATTATCTATACTAATATTATAAAGCTGAAGAGTTTGTTTGTTTGTTTGTTTGTTTGTTTGTTTGTTTGAACGCGCTAATCTCTGGAAGTACTGGTTCGAATTGAAAAATTCTTTTTGTGTTGGATAGTCCATTTATCGAGGAAGGCTTTAGGCTATATAACATTACGCTGCGACCAATAAGAGCGAAGCATCAGTGAAAAATGTTGCAAAAATAATCAAATTCTTATTAACAGAAAAATTGACGCGGACGACGTCGCGGGAAACAGCTAGTTAAATCATATGAGTTGAGGTTTGAGGTTTGATCCTACCACAAAAATAATTGTACTGCCTAAATACCAACTTTTTAAATTTGGATATTTATTGTGCTGCGCCCCTTTCTACATCTTGTAATTGTATTTTTTTTTTTTGGAATTTTGTATAATTGTTAATTTCTTTTAATTTCATTTAGTAATTTAAAAAAAAAAACGATTTTCTGAATTAGGTTCAGACCAGCATGTTTTTGTATTGTATATTAAAGAAAACTAGAGTTGACGTTTTTTTTTTATCTAATGAGCTTCTATATAATAAAATCCAACTGATTGAATAGCAACAAGTTGCAAAATATTTGCTTCAAATGTTAATCCAAAATAAACTGGCATTGTGTAACAAAGAAAGCCTTAAGCCAAGGATTTTCACTTCTAACCAGTACGGGCAGCATCTTTCTCAGCTCCTAAATGTTCACTATTAGCATCCTATGAATACCTAGATTTTCCTAGCTCTAAGATACTAGATATTTGCATAATAAACTCATAGTTGTGTATAAATACGGCACAAGTTGTGTGAGTAACTTGCATTCAACTCCAAATTATTACGCGAATGATATTATTTCTGGTTTAGTTCTCTCTGAACTTTAATTAGAAACTTCGCCATCGCCCCTTTTAGTGTAATACGTAGTTAGACTAAAATATAACTTAAAGTAACAGAAAACGTTAAATTATTATGAACAAATTCATTATTAACAATTTTGTTATAAATAATTTTGTATGTATACATTTTGTTGTTAATATTTTAGTAAATTAACTTCCAATCATTGTCATACATATTTTAAATACATCGTATACTCATTCATAAACTCGTATTCATAAATTGTCCAGGCTATCTAAAGTTGCTCCGAGTGGAAAAACGACTTCTTAACAAGACTAACTTTGATTACTTTGATGATGTTTTGAGTTACGAGATGTAATGCCTCTTGAAAAGCCAATTCAACTCAAAAATTCGTTGGATAATTCCAGTGTACCAATAAATACCATGACAATCATTATCATTAGCTCAACTCAGTCTTATACTGAATAGATCCTCTGGGTTTTGCCATAATTGCATGGCAAATGGTGTAGAAAAGACGCTGCTGCCCGTATTACAACTATACGACTAGAAAAGGTCGTCATATGCTAGGCTAACAAGATCATATCACTGAGCCTTCTGCTGCACGTCGGTTCATTTATTTGTCAAATGTAACATGTAAAAAATTTAAATTTTCACAGTCCAATAACGATGTATAAAAATTAAGTGTCCATTACTAAAAAATGCAAAGTTGAGAGTAGAGTTGTAAATTGTCCGTCTCATTATAAATGTCTGACCAATGTGACCGAGGAAATTGGTCATTTTCTCAATGTGACCGGACATTTTGGACATTTATTGTCATTAACGTCACATTCAATTCTGTTGAAAAAGTATGCTAAATTCTTATTGCAATACATTATAAGAGACAGGATTTAATAGAAATTGCATAAAACGAAATGAAATACTAAAAAGTGCAAAAAAATACTAGACTAGTAGTGCAAAAACTAGAATACAATAATAAACAGTAGGGTGACACTTAAAACGCATACATAGTTGTTGAAAGGCAAATAATAAAAAGCATAATAGTTTAAATCTATGTTTTTGTTTGCTATAATTTCATATAATTGCAATAAATTCATTTAATTTATTCTTTTTGTTAATTGTTAACAAATTTTTGTATGTGACCATCGTGACAATAAATGTCCAATGTGACCGAGCATTTATTATAAATGACGGACGCTTAAAGCATATGACCGTCAATTTACAACTCAATGCTTACAAAAAGCACAAAATAACATTGCAATTATACAAAATTATGACTTATTCGTCGGTTCAATAAGAATTATATTTATTGTATCAAATTCGAAGTGAACCCAGACAAATGTAAGAGATTATTGTAAAAAAGATTCTTTATCTCTTTTTTACAGGTTAAGACAAAGGCAATCTTACACATACTCATTTCTTTCAAGGTTCCTAATTTCGTCTCACTTATAAATGAGGTTGATTGCGCCAACAGATCCGAATCGCCCGCCAATTTGTCTCGAACGGCCATTACGGCGAGTTATCTAGCAGACTTTAGCAGTAGTTTAACTGTGTGGAGACCTTAATGCCTCGTGTGGTCCGGCCACATCAAGTGTAATTTAGGCTTCTGTTCTATTGTCTCTGTTTGGAAACTTTACCTGAATCGGAAACTAGAATACAAAGAAGCTTTGTACTCGTATAATAAAATGCCTGTCCCAGCAATGACAGTTTGATTATAGTACCATTTACGGATACACTTACAGAAAAAAGTAATTACTACGAATAACATACACGTTCGTAGGCTGTGTTGCCACTAAAGCGGCGCTGGGAGGAGTGGAAAAGAGCGGACCGTAAATTGACCTATCACATTGCTAGAAATCGTGATCACAGATTTCGAGCATTGTAATTGGTCAATCCATGGTCCGTTCCTCTACAGCCCGCCCAGTTCCACTTTGCAGGCGATAGTTAAAAACATTGCTCAGTGCGACTGGTGCGTCTTATTGTCCCAATTTAAGTTTTTGTCCACTGCGGGTACTACTTCACGGTACAAATTTTTTTGTTCGTTCCTAGACGACATTTTAATTCTGCGGCATACTGACTCTAAAAAGCTGGGGGCTTAATTTGTTTGTTCCTTCTTAGACGGTCAGTAATGCAAGTATTCTTTAAATGACATAAGAAAGGATTTCTCGGACATCAACCTCTAAGGCCTTAAATGAAATGGCAACACCGTGTCGTAAAAAACGAGTGAAGAGTACGGCTTCAAAAATTCGGACTGCAGCGTCTTTTCTCCAACATTGATCCTGCGAACCTGCATCGCAAGCGTTGCGATTTACTTCACAACTAACCATTACTAATACATAAGAAAAAATGAGATGTTTTGTGTTTAAACGTGTATGTTGCATAGCTACGCTTTTTAAAGATGACAACGTAATTACGGCTTAATTTTCGGTTGCACGTCTACCCACAAACTGATTTTCATTTTTTTTAAACTCAAAGCTATCGCGATAAATCTCAAAGATCGAATTCCAATTACTTGCACGTGTACTGAGAGACCTATTTTATACCGAAAAAGCCGTCGCCTGGCGCTGAATAAGTAAGCCGCCGCATTGTGGTGTCCGCCGCGTGGCCGCACGTTAATGAGAGGGAAGTGGGGCACGGAGTCACTATCCTGCGCCGTTAAGGCGACGTCGAGCTTAAAAACGCATATTTTTACTTCAAAATTAATATTTGCGGTTAGATCAACTAGCATTTATACTTGATACTTGGACGGTTTCTTGTAATCCCGGCATGAAATAAAGTAACCCCTCGTCCAGTTAGTGTCGTAAGGAGTAAGGTGACTGAAGAAGTGCTTCCAGAAGGAGACGGATAGCATCCTCTTCTTTTTGCTATTGGTCAAGCTGTGACCGTCAACCCGCCGGCGTAAAACTATTTGTTGGGGAGCCTATGTTCAGAAGTGGACTCATTTTCGTTGATAATGTGTTCAAGAGATCAAAGCAAGGCTGAGGTATTGATGACCGGTTATTAGGATAACTAGGAGTAGATAATAGTATTAGGATGGAAACCACTAGTAGTATTAGCAAGTTGTTTTTTTTTGGAACGCCTGCTGTGTAGAGAATCACTAGTGAAAGAACATCAAATCTAGATATATCATCGTGTTCTCGTACCGCGCGACTTTAGATAAATGGATTTTTTAGAATTAGAATAGATTTTTCAGGTATTATAATAAATCTGACCTGGTCATAGGAATATATATAAATATGCTGTTCTCACTCCAAGTGTATCGCAACAACACCTCGTACTACAACCCGATAGTACGGATGTGTCGCCTCTACAATGATTTTTCGCAGGACTATCCGGGTATCGATATCATGGGTTCTAATCCGAATGTCTTCTTTAGATTTGTACGTAATGTTCTAAAATAAGTTAGTTTTTGGTTTTTATTGTTAAATTACCCCAGTTGGTATCGAATCTCACATAAAATGTATAAGCTACAAAATTGTAAACTCTATCTAATTTGTAAAAATAATATCAAAGTAAGTAGTAGTTTTAATAATAGTAACAAGCATCCATTCTCTAAAACTCTCGTGTGTAATAAAATAAAATAAAATTAGAATAAAATATTATAACAGTAAGAGTTAAATTTACGAAACGATGTAACTCATTCTTATGTAAATTTCTCAAGCACATGTTTTTGCTTACAGTTTAGGTATAATCATATTATGTATAAAATTTGTACTATCTCAACTGTAAACTGTTTTGTGTTTAAATAAAATAAATATTTTAATTTATGACCATGCTTTTTTGTATTTGATAACGTTACTTGAATATTTTATTTAGTACAGGAGCAGAAGATACAATTAAGCTTTGCTTTAAAATGCTGAAGGCTCTATCTGTTGTACAATTGAAAGATCATTTAGTTACTTGAATAGTGTAACAATGTGTAAGTTTATTTTTTAGGTATCATGCCTTTGTTACATCTAGCCACCGAGACACTGGTATAGCGCCGCATCCGGCATGCGAGAAGATGCGGGTTCGAGTCCCGTCTGAGACATAATTTTTCAAGTTTTAATACTGATATAATAATTGCAATTAAATTAAGTATTGACATCTACTTGTTCAGCGATTGTGTTTTTAGCTGACCTAATATTTACTTACCAATCGGCTCAAATGTTTGTTTGTTGGTGGGTTATGTTATTTTTTTCTGATCTATTAAATAACGCCCCTAAACCGAAAAGCTAAATAAAGCTTAACTTGGCTTTAAATTGTCTATTTATGTAAAGTTTACGCTTACTTTACGCATTAATGAAAAGACATGAAAACAGGCTGAGATTTATTTTTATGAGCATGAATAAACAGAAATAATTTAAATATTTCAAACCTTTGCATTGTTCTCTAAGATTAAAGGCTTCCATCTCTCTCTGACAACACATTAGCGTTAATCATACGCGTTGCACAACTGCAAATTTTTGAAACCACGCAATTTGACGTCTTTTACAGTTGAATTTATCTTCTTCAACCACATCAACTGTTTATAGTGTTAATATGTGTTCTATTCCATTCTTTTTATTTCCTTGAATCTTATCCATAAATTCTCATCTTAGCTGATTTCAGTATTGGCCTTAAATGTGAATCTGGTGCAGTGTTGCGCATCCTGTCGCGGTCAAACTTCAGCCGAGTCCGCAAGTTAACTCGCTGTAATGGGCCATGCAGACAAATTGGTGACCGTGTTCGCAAGTTGCGTGCTCTTTAGCCGTTAGTATAGTTAGTGGACACTGGCCCTAACGTTTAAAAGGTCCGAGTTTTTTGATGTTAATTGGTTTTTTGGCGACTATGCGAATAATGAAAGTTTATCAGTTAATATTATAGTCAGATTTGTATTTCTTAACTTGTACAGTGAATTAGATTATTTTATCTTTTCATCATCGTCATTTCAGCCGAATTACACCAACCTCTGGACATAAGACTCCCAATCTGCTGCTAAGCATAAAACTTGTTAAACAGCTCAACCAATTCGGCTTAGATTTATTTTTATGTTTGCGTACAAACACTTTTATGGAGAAAAAAACTTTAAAATCGAGGCAATCGCAAAAAGTTGTTTCACCAAACAAACTAAAAAGCAAATTATAACATCCGACCCAAGCTGTCAACCAAAACTAAGGCGGGTTAAGATTAATATGTTTTTCTGTTGGACTGCGACAGGTTAATAACTTTTGACAGAACAAAGTCTGATATGGTGACATATATACAAAGACTAGCTACCCTAGCTAGTCTTTGTATATATATGTCACCGTAAAATTGTAAACTTCGTCAGATCATAGTTGAACGTCGATGGATTTCAATCTAACCTAACCTAACCCACCGTTAGTTTATTATCTCACGCGTTGTTCTGTAAATTGACAGATCTCCCAATTTTACGGTGACATATATATGATGTAAATAAAAATGAATCGTCAAATGTGGTGCTAAGCGCAAAATATAACAAAAGAAAATTTAGACATTTTCTTTTTTAAAATTTTCGTTACTACATTGATAAGAAAAAACGTATCGTAGTCTTATAATGAGAAAAAACGTAACGATTGCTACTTATTCGGTAAAGACATTATTACGTCACGCTTGTGTGTCTAGTTTTTCTATTTTACATCAATGATCAAGCGTCAGAGAACGGAAGACAGGTGGATAATAAATTCAAAAACCTTACTCGGCGCATGTATATTCAGCTATATCTGTCACTCACGTTAGATACTCCAGGATATTGACATGAGTGACAAAGACAGATATACCCATATATACGGGGATTGTGTTCCGAGCTGAGTCTGTTCCATGAATTCGACATCCAAATGCTACCTGAGCTATAGACACAAAGGCGAGTAAAACCGGCTAAAGCTTGTGCTAAAAAATTGATATACACGTTGTATTGTTACCGTGGAATACCAAAAGAGGGGTACACATTGGTATTGTGATGCGGATCCTTATTTTCGTGCTTTTGGAATGTGAGCTCTAGCGTTTCGTTTTTTAAGTGTCTGTCCGACTGCACGTCATGCGTCAGTTCTGTTTGGCAGTGTACATTGTGATGGATGGACGGCAGATGAAAACTGTCGGGAAATTTAAACCTGCATCCCACTGTAGCAAGGAGAGCCTGCAGCATTGCGATGATGTAATTTTATTACTAAACGAGCTGTTTAATTTATTCCAATTCACTCGGATTTAGCCCGTCACAGAAATTATTTTATTCGTGTCTTTTAAACTCAGTAAAATATAATAAAAATTAATTGTAAAATGAACTGTTGTATTGCTTTTCATAAAACGGATTCTTCTAGCCTATTCGAGACAAGGTTTTAGACAGGTATAATTAATTAAACAATTCCAAACAAATAATGTTTCTAGTATCGGTACGCTTGGCACAATGGCTAGCAATCGCAGTTTGGTCAATGGTAAAAAAAATCGTCTTTGTGTGAATTTCCTAGATCACCTGTTTTAGCACCCATGGGACAAAAGGGCTTGATGGATGACTTACCATTTTAGGCTTGCGATGTTTTATAGTTGAACAAGTTTTTTTTTCTGTCAATATCATCTGAGTGTATTTAGTTCGTCACAGAAATTGGTAAATAAATATCACTTTTTATGATTTCTGCACTTAGCTAGATATTTAATGAATCCATATTTTTTATATAATTTATCCATAAATTCGCTTATAACCTCTTTGCGTTGCAATGTTGTACAGACAAGAGCACGTCAACCTACCACAAAACGTCAAAATTTCTTAATTGATATTGATCTCTACTCGTTGGACTTAAAATTGAAAATTAATAAAATTACCTTTAACTTTTTGGGTAGGTTACATTTTCAACGTATAGTCAACGGCAGGTCACTGCCGTCACATGAGTGGGAATATTAATTCATGTGCTGCCGTTGTCTGCGTTGAAAATGTAGAAAACTCACGTAGGTACAATTTATTTATTTACCGCTCGTGATGAACAAAAATATGTTAGACTCTTACAACCTCCCATATTATCGTTTCGCTTGATTAAGTATATCACACAATCTATACTAATATTTTAAAGCTGAAGATTGTTTGTTTGTTTGTTTGTTTGTTTGTTTGAACGCGCTTAACTCTGGAAGTACTGGTTCGAATTGAAAAGAAATTATATTTGTGTTGGATAGTCCATGTATCGAGGAAGGCTTTAGGCTATAGGTATAACATCACGCTGCGACCAATAGGAGCGACCATCAGTGAAAAATGTTGCAAAAATAATCGCGATCATAAAAACAGAAATTGACGCGTACGAAGTCGCGGGGAACAGCTAGTAAAAATATATGAACACGCGATTTAATTGTTTTTTCGCTTAACATATTGAAGTCGTTTTAATTTTGCCGGCTTATGATGTTGACCAGCCATCTGTGTCATTTGCTTGTCTACAGTGGAACATAATCTTTTATAACCAGACAAAATTAAAATTTTGTATACTTACCCATAATCTTAATAATTTTATTCTTTGTCTCTAACGGCTGGTCCCAATAATCTATTTATCTTCAGTTTTAGCATATCGGAGATAGAAAACATAATCTGACTTTGTTTCTCTGGACGGCAAAATCAGAGACAGAAGATGTTTTCTATCTCCGATATGCCAAAACTGAAGATAGATAGGTTATTGGGACCGGCCGTAAAACAGTCGCATCTTACAACGTGTTAATATTACAATTTTTGGGAACTGTAGGTACATGGTTTTGTAAATCCATGAATAATTTAGGTAGGCACCTAGAACGAGCTAGTAATGTTTAAGACTGGTTAATTCCCTATTACTTTACTAAGGCGATGAACATTGCTTGATCTTGAAATGGAAACTAATTCTGCACCAGTATTTTCAGCATAACCAACAATTCAAATTGGTTGATGACTTTATTACTCCTGATTGCCCCCAAAGATAATATGGACCGAAAGTTACGAATTTAAACAGACATTTCCGCAATACAAAGAACATTAATTAACAGTCGTTAGTCACAGTCCTTGTCTCGTCCATAGCTTTACAACAATAAAGGTGCAATTCAGTAATCTCACACATCATTTTTACTACACTACTTGTCATGACATACCTATAACCTAATACAAATTTATTGATACTATGCAAAATCGCTGTTGTGTAAACGGAGCTATTCTTGTGCCGCTTGTACGAACACATTGAAAACATAATAAAAATTTACAATGATGCTTTTGTTACTTATTACTATTACCTAAATCAATAAAAAAAATGTTAATGCACAATAATCGATGCATTATTGACACATTACTAGTATTTTGTAAAACAAGGATAATTGCTACCTATCTTAATGATATTAAAATGTTTTTGACAAGGACATTTTCATGTCTTAGACGAGAGGCGTTATCACTTTGAACCGAACTGATTCCAATTTTCACTGGAGACACTGCAATCAAATTACCAAACTTCGTGGGCTTGTCTCTGATCTTTGAAATCACAGTTGGAGCGAAACTTCAATATTTTAGTGACTAATAAATTAAATTATAGTTGACAACACTCACAGTTTACCAGTGTGATGAACATTTCGAAAGGTAAGTACTTTGATTGCTTGAAAAAGGCAAATATTTTTCAAAAATAAATAGATGACAAACACACAATAAATGAAGACGCAGTACCCTCAGTGCGTAGATCTTGCCCCTAATTCGCGTAACCGAATCGTATCAAAATCGTTATTGAACGACAGGTTTTTGACAGTTCTAGTATGGGGTAAATGTCAAAATCATCCAATTCAATCACGATCGAACTGCGATTCGGTTACGCGAATTAGGCCCCTGTACTCTCGCGATACAAACAAGGTCTAAGTTTACCTTATTCATCTTTCAAGACTGTCTTTTTAAGGACCGTCGTAAATTGGCGGTATGAACATTAAAAATACAATGCCTTGAATAAACATTTATCGACAGTTATAAGTGGGACTTGAGTCGAAGTTCTTCAGTTGGCTCTAGTCCCACCTAAGACAGACACATAATAAAATTTACAAGGTATTTTTTTTTGCTTCGTTCGTTCAGTGTAAAGTGACTATACTGCGCCTTCATCTATTGTGTCCAAACTCATTACAGGAGCGCAAAATGTGTTGTTAACGCACCGAGCAATAAAATGTTCAACTTTGAAACTCTGGCACTTTGTCCTAAATTACATCTTATCTTTATCACGTTCGTACGACTTGCATTACTTAGAGTATTGTAAAGGTGTTATTTAATATTCCTCCATGTTTCAATGGCGATGTAATCTTTAATGAAGGTTCTATTCTATTTATTACAAATAACGAGCAGTTACAATATAGATTGACTTAAAAAATATATATAATTTATGTGTCCTTGCCAAGTGTCCAATCAACCTTGTTTCACTAATATGTATACTTTGTGTACGCCATTTCATGTAAAAAACAAACCGTTAATTTAAATCTATAATGTACAATGTTTCCCAAACTGTTGTGTGCTATAAAGTTAATAACATTTTGTTTTGTTACAGGTAATAAACTGACAGATGTCATTCAACGTTATCTATGTACGTATTGAACGTTTAATTTCCTTTGAATCCCTAGGGAACGTTTCTTTTTTTTATTCTGACGTGTTGGACTGGAATCGTAAGATTCGTAAGCTACGTTGCCAGTTCTCTTTAAAAGCCCTTCTAAAGTGGCCCCAAAATAGTTCTTAGTTCTTCAGACATAGTAAAAACAGAAGAATATACATGGAAAAATATATTTAATATAAAAGCATAAGCATGTTACTTCCATCATCCTTTTTTCTAGTTACGGGTATTTGCTACAATGTGGACTGCATCATATACATTGTTCTTATTCTAAAGTAAGTATCTCACTATAAAAGTATTTGTTTTGTGGAAATTCGAGAAATACCACACCACAGATATACCACGAACACCTAGCCCCGGGACAGAAAGATACTTTTTATATATTTACCCGTTAGGAGATCGAACCTAGGAACTTCACGCTGGCCACTTCTTAAAAACCGGTGTGCACGCTACACATATTATAACGGTAATTTTAAAATATGTCGCGATTCGTTAGTTGATCTAACGAATTTGATAATTTTGTTTTCAAACGCTTAAGAAAGTATGTCAAAGTAATAGGTGTTGCTGGAGAAAATAACTAGAGGCTTACCCCTTTTAACTTTAATAATAACTAAAAAAACAATAAATTTCAGGCTAAGTCCATAATTTACACTTTGATAATAATTTCAGTTTAGTTTAAACATGTTTGAAGGTAATATATTGTAATAAAAATACATTTTAAGACGCTGACATGAGCCAAATTGAGCTCAATGAAGATTGTTTTGCTTTAAGCCTATGGCTCGTATTGTTGCCAAATGCTATGTAGTTGTAATTGATCATATTTTCGACAAGGTGGCTGTTTCCAAAACACGATTCCAAAAACTTTTCTCGATAGAAAAAAATCTCAAAGTAGCCTCTGAAAATACATAAATTACCATTTTTCTCAGCAGTCCTGTATAACAATGATGATAAAATTTTGCTATATTGTATATTACATGTTGCTTAAGCAAATGGCTGATTTAGATTTTTAATAAAATGGCAATTTTAAATTGCACAACGATTTTTGTTGTTTGGCACTTAGGCCCTTCTATTCCATGTGCTTTTTCTCTGTCACTCCTACGAGAATCGACAGTGATAGCTGTGGCGCGTTCCAAAGAAATTCAAAGACGAATAAATTTGTGGGCGTGTTCATTGCTCAAGGTCATTGGCTGCAGTCAGCGTCTAAATACGTTAAAAATGATTTCTAAATCCTTAAGTGAAATTTAACTCACCTATCGAAAACCAGGCGAATATTGTATGTATGTATGTATGTATGTATGTGTATAAATATAACTCAATCTTACTAAAATGTAACTCCTAATACTTATAAATAAGTAGGCAAAAAATAAGAATCAGTAATTAGCATGAAAACTTTTATTTTGACTGTGAGATGTCTGCTTAGTTATTTCTCATGTAATTAGGTTATATAATTCGTATCTGTTATGCTGTAGGGAAAATTACTTACCTACGTCAACATTATTTTTTATTACCTACGTCTCAAACGTATTACGTCCCCAGACATCAATATACTCCAACGTGATTGATCGTCCCCGCAATCAACTATCCAACCCACCACTTCTGGGCGGTTCGCTCGAACTTGCAAAAGATATAAATTCGCCAACTTATCTCCAGCATAAACACAGCAACTCCGAGCAATTAGCAAGAACAATATTCCGTCTGCTCTTACAAACTTATGTAATTAATTTGCACCAAAGTTCAGTAGGTATCGTCATCCGAATCTACACATGGCTTTGAAATATTCAATTCCGTATTCCAGCACGTTTTGTCTTCATTTGGCGTAAGGCGCGTACTGTCTGTATTATTCAATCTTTCCAAAATGACCTCTATCCTTGAAGTATTAGGTGGCATGTATCCAAGGGGTTAGAAGCCTCTTTTACGGCATCGTGATATGACGTCATAAAGTTAGGGTTCGCGAAGCCCTGTGACAATGTGATAAGTTTCTCGTCATAGGAGATTATGTATATTGTTATGAAATACGCGGTCGCGACTTGAATATTACTTGGGCCGTTGGGGCGGATATTTTGAAATTACGCCGCACCACGCTGTGACAGTAAGTCCTTGATATAAACTATCATGTGTGAGCAGCGTGACTGAAATTAAACTTGATACCTAAGTTCGCGGTCTAAACTAAATATATAACAATTGCAAATGTCGGGTCTGCCCAGTATTATATTGGTTTGATGTATTTGTTCCTATATTACTGAAAAACAAGGTTTTGACAGATACTCACGCATTTATTTAAGTTCAAATTATCAGCAAGATTTAGCTTTATTAGCATCGTAACAAAGAGCTAATCCTCATTAATAAATAAACTCGTTCTTCAGTAACACAGAGATACATACGTTAAGTTCGTAACGTACAAGAAAACAGCTTTGCGATAATTCAACATCACAGGCACTATTTATTTGTGCTTTCGCCAGCTATTGGGTCAAAGTCTATAAAAGAGCAACATGTCAGGTGCCGTATTACTCCATTAACCTTGTTTACATACAGAACACAGACATACGATAGAAAGTTCCTTAGTTCAGAAAGTTGGAACTGCTTCCATATGTTATGCATACTCATGACTACCGAATTCTTTACTAAGCCACTTGCGCCAAATTCGTATTCTTCTCATGTTGTGAGTTGTTTATATCGTTGTTATTTGTCGCTTGAAGTACAGGTTTAGTACGTCATTAAGATCATAATTATGACTAATCATATGTGTAAAAATTCCTAAACATTCATTCATTTACTAAACACTTGATTGATACACGTTCTTCGATCAGCAGATGGTTGTTCCAGCTACAATGTTACCAAGAAATCCAACGTTTCATGTAATTTTGACTTCATATTTATTTTGAAACGAAGTTCCTTATCGCGTGTTGCGAATGGGGGCTACACGAAAAAAATCGTACAAGTTTTTTTTTGTCTCATTCCTGTATTTAAGTTCCACCATCTTTGTTCTGTACCGCCAGCAGACGACGAGTATCAACGTCTTCTCTTCACCATTTGCCAAACTGCAATAGCTAACCCGCCTGCCAAGCGTGGCGATAGTGGCAAAATCCTCCTTTTGGTAGGCCTGTGTTCTGTAGTGTACTGATGAAGGCTAGTGATAGTGATGATAATCATTGTTTTAAAGCAGCGTTTCCCATTTGCCGGGTCGCGACCCGGTACTGGGCCATCAAAACAAAATACCGGGTCGCAACATTTCCACCTTGTTTATGAAATACCCTAATACGTGTACTATCGACCGACGCATGGTAAATATACTTCTTAAACTTTCATTTTCGGGGAACTTGAATTCCTTAGTGAAACATAGGCAGCATGTGAAGTATTCGCAATAAATTTAGTGACTAAATAGTAGTAATAATAAAACATTATTACTATTAATAAATGTTTATTATTTTACCTAGTGAGACCAGTTTGGTTCTATAAGTAATTAAGTGGGTCACAAAGGGACAGTATGAAAATTACCGGGCCATGGCAGAACAAAGTTTGGGAAACACTGTTTTAAAGCATTAGGTTTAAATGTCTCCGTTTGTGTCTGTTTCTTTACTTTGGTATCGGCAAACATCCTGGTGGCCAGGGTCAGACTCTGCTCTTCTGCTTATCTGAACCTATAAAGGAACGTTTAGTAACGTTTGACTAGTTTTGTAAATTTATAAAGTGTGCATAATATTTTGAAAATATTCTTAATTCCTAAACATCACATGTTCATAAAAGAAAATAATTTCTGCCCCAAAAAGAGAACACCTCGGCATGAAGTTACAAGGGTAGTCAAGAGTTCAAAACTTAGTCAAAGTACATATTACATCAATATGTAAAACTTGATCTTGCATACAGACCAGCTGTTATTCATGTAAAGTAAAAATAAACATTTTTTGAACTCTTACAGTACTGAACTTGAATTACTGAGGGAGAGATAAGCTGTCTTAAGATATATATAAGTAAATAAAAACTGTCGTAATTACTAAATTCCTTCCTACAAAAAATATATTATCTTTATATTTTTGTAGGAAGGAAGATGTGGATTTCATCCCTTAAATGTCTAAACGCTTTTATTTTTACAACCCATAATCAATAGATGCTAAATAAACATGTTACAACCCTTATTTACTTGTTTATGAAGAACAGAGTCACCTCATAAATACGGAATTTACGGCAGCTATAAAGCTATACCTTTGAAACCTGGTTTGTGTTTCATGAGTCCAGGAAGTGATAACAGCAAATCATTCAGCTGTATACATTTCACTGCCTTAAACAAAAGTACGATTCATATGAAATTGATGGTAGTTAGTCAGTACTTACTAGAAATTCATCAGTTATTGAATAAAATTTAATAACGTAGTAATCTTAATAATGAAAGACTCAAAATTAAACTCAGTTTTTATATCTTTTCTGTCGGATCATTTTGCTTTAAAGAATTCACCATAATGCTTTATCGGTAAGCCTTACTGATTCAGAAAAGTTAAATCTCCTTGAAACGTTACATTTTAGGTCTATATAAGCTTCGAAAATATTAGCACATTTCCACCTTAGCTCCACATCGAGCAGAAATAACGGGTTTCCGATATGTCAAGCCAAAATCCTTAATGCGAAAGCAATCGTAGAATAAGGTAAAGAGAATTCGACGAAAACTCTTAAATGTTGTTTCAAACTTGCCTCGCTACATGTTTGTTGTAGAGATTGGATTTTCCACAAAATCAACAGAAATTATATCTAACATCAAAACGGAATATAAGTTTACGTTAAAAAGATGGATTTGAAAGGTTCTGTATATCAGGGGTTAAAGTATGAAATTGCCGTTTTGTATGGACAAAATCGAGAAAAGTCATTTTTCCATGCTAACAATTTTTTAGTTTTTACAAAGAATGTTGTATATAATTATAAACAATGTTTTTTTTTTATTCAACCTTCTTAATCAATATTCATAGTTAAGACAGGACAACGTCTGTCGGGTCCGCTAGTTTAATATAAACATAACCTTGCCATTAAAACGCATTAAACGCATAAAAACGCGTTCACATAATATACGGCAACAAAAAGTCAAAATAAGTTAAATATCAACAAAATTCAACCATATGCTAGTGACAAGAGTATTGCTTATCAATCATAAGTTTGTTATGGTGTTGAAATAATTACTTCAATAAAGTTATAATGCCTAAATGAAGCTCAATTTAGAGGATTGCAATTCATATAATTGCTAGAAGAAACTAAATGCTTGTCTGCCAATGTTCTTTATTGTATTGTGGCACTTAACATAAGTAGTCATTAGCTCCAATCACCTTGCCTTGAATATTGATCAATGTATACAGTTGAAACACATTGATGAGTATTGGAGCTTTATTGATACTGTTCAAGTTTAATCATCGTCGAAACTGGCTGTCAAAGGTTCTAAACACGTTTCAAACACGCAGTTTGATTCAATATCTGTTTATAGGTTACGGTAACGAATTAATATTTGAATTAAATCGCGATCTCATGGTTATTATAACGTTAAACCGAAATTTTAAACATATTTGGAGCTATTATTCTGAAAATGGCTGTCTATTAGCCTGGCGTTCAGTTTGTTAATGCAAGTGTCATGTAATTGTATGGTCAAATTTATCAATTTTCACAGGTTACCAAATTGACTCCGTCTCTGTTAGGCATGTTTTCATACAATTAATGAACTAATATATTTTTAGTTGACATTATTTATTTATATTTATTATTATAGAGGTACATTATTTATATTTAAAATTCTTATCACCCTAACGCATATTCTACTTGTAAAGGACAATTGAATTGTAATATAGAGATTAGTAATTTAGAAATGCGACCTAAACCAACATCTTCATCGTCAACCTATCACAGACCACTGCCATTATTGTGACTTTCTCAATACGTGCTATTTTACCATCTTTTCGACTTGTTGCAGTAACTTCTGCCTGCGACCTTTTGCAAATCTTCACTCCACATAGGTGGTGAACAAACATTGTAGTATAATTATATTACTTTCATCACTTGCTATTAAGAGTTCAGATCAAGTTGTTAAAGGGTACCATAATATCTGAGAACCTTATTATGTGTAATAAGTTCTTTAGGTAAGGCCAAAAGTTATAAAGTCGTTAAAAGACCACTTTGACAGTGGTCCTCTTAACGACTTTCACTGTGTGTGTGTGTTCACAACTAACCTTATCCCAACTGTTTCATAGATCTGAGCACGGGCGCTCTCACATAAAACAACGTCACATTTGCAGAAACAGTTTTAACATCGAGTGAAAAATGTTTTTTGTTTAACAAAGGAAGGAAAATTGCTGCTGCACCTCCATTGTTGTCAGTTGTTATTTTTTCATCATAAATAAAACCTTCGTGATCACTTTAAAACTCTTTACTACTTCTCCTTAAGTTTCATTCTCCATTAATATAGTCTGTCTATCATTGCATTTTATGTTTTATTTGTTGTGAACCATCTTTTTGAATTCGAAGAGATTTTTACAAAAAAATTACAGCTGAAGCAAATATCAAAAGCTTTAAGAAAAACAAATCCGTTGAATTAAATAACCTATGAAAGAGAGAAGACCTATGAAACTGAAACGTCGTCGCTTCATATGGGTCTCATAGGTAGGCTCAAAGTCGCACAGCGGACGATGGACAAAGAAGAAATGCATTTATCGCTCTCGCTATAGCCCTCCATACAGAAATGAGGATATCCGTAGGAGAACTAGATAGCTGACATCGCTCAAAGAAGATGTTACATATAATTTTAATTGACGACCTCCGTGGCGGAGCGGCGTACACACCGGTTTTCAAGGTGTCGCCTGCTCCAAGGTCCCGGGTTCGATTCCCGGACGGGTCAATGTAGAAAAAATGTGTTTTTCTACATTTTCTCGGGTCTGGGTGTTTGTGGTACCTTCGTTGTTTCTGGTTTCCAAAATACGAATGCTTTAAATAGTTATTCAAATTGGGATTAGAACAATGTATGTGATGTTGTCCACATTTATTTATTATTATTATTATTATTTTACAACAAATACGCTTTTTTTCGATCAACTGCTCTTAATCTCTCGTTTTCATGGTACTTTGATATGCAATGTTATGCTGATACTGTAATTTTCTTCACGTATCCGTGAACAATCGTATTCCTGGCAGGAGGGTTACTAGACTGTACCAAAAATTGGCACATTAGACATATTTGAAGCTATGAAATACAAATTATATTATTTGTTCTTACTAATAATCGTATAAAAAATTTAGCCTCACCTACCGGATGCATGCCATGCTAAATTTTTTATTTAATTATCTAAGAATCATTTTTGTAACTTTTTCGGCTTGAATAATATATAGTTATTGTGTCCATGAAAAAAAAAAATAAGTCACTGAGAATTACCGCGGACGGTCAAGCAGACAGACAGACGATAACAAAACAATAAGGATTCCTTGTCTTGACTACTCTGTAACCTAACTACTATGCGCATATTTTTATAATCAGCAACGTCCCTTACAGCACTTCTTACTAGGGTAAGAAGCAATTTATGTTAGGGAACAAAGGACATGGTAATCCACATAATCATTTTGGGCTTGGAGTTATCCCATTCTGGCAACATTATTAGTTGGATCGTTTCAATCTTGCCTTAATCTTTTGAATGTCTTTGTAATAGAGTAAAGGATATTTTGTGCGAATTAAAATCAATAGAGTTGTTAAATTTCCTTTTTTTTCTTAGCTTGCAACCGTACAGCATTTTAAAAGCAAATTAGAATTTTTTTGAATGCTGCATGAATGAAAACACTTAGGTACATTACTTTTTTTGTACATTCATATTTATCAACTGTTAAAGATAATTTGCAACTATAAAAAAAGTTTTTGCTCATATTCATAAGTAATAGAAGAAAAAATTGTCAGTACATACAATATCTGAGAAATTAAATTCCTTTTTTTTAAAGGCTTAGTTTTATAAAAGTAAAAACAAGTTTTATTGGTTATAGCCGCCTACTACAAACACTGAATAATATTCTAAATACGATAGAAAATAGATCTTAAAATAATACTAAACGAGATGCAGTAGTCCTATTCCCTAAAAGGATTTTCAGCCGTCGCGTATCGGCACTCGCTGTCTTTCTCACCCACCATTGCAAGCTGACATGAGTAAGAGAGAAGCATGTATTGGTATAATATAAACCTTCTTGCAAAACAGGCTTCAGTAACGACACCTATGTTGATGATTTCCCACGGGCACTAAGTGCGGAGGTAGAGCATCAATCACCGAAACCAAGACAACCAAACGTAATTGTGTAGAGTAACTGTTCCTGAGGGAATAGACATACACACAGGTGCCTAAACTAATGTTGGCTATAAATAAACAACTAGATAAACGCAAAGCAAGAAAAAAGTACAGATATTTGAATACTAGCTATTTATCCGCGGCTCTGATTGATTGCGCGTGTGATTTTTACTTTAAATTGTGAGAGCGGAAACCTTTGCACAGCAGTCAACGTGATGAATTCAAGCTGTGACTAACAATTTAAATACCTATAAATATTTTAGTACCTCAAATTTGACAACAATTCGATAATACCCTTTTGCGATAAGAATTTAATTTGACGCTATCCTACATTATTTCTGTTTCTTTGATTAAAATATTCTTGAAATTTAAACATGGTTAAAGTGAAAAGCACATAACGCACAGAAAGATAATAAAATGAAATGTAGTTCAGTAGAGTTTTATTCTGAAATTTAAAAAAGACTTGTAAATTTTCACCAAATTTCAAACCGGTGCAACATGTTCGTTAAAAAGTCTTTTTGTTTTTATGAATAACCATAGAAGTATAATGTGTTAACATTATCTATATCTTACTATGAGTGCTAAATTAAATCATATTCGTCAAACTTGAAACTGAAAAAAATATTTACACATGCTTAAATGGCATTGTAGAAAATGTGAAAGGGAGCTACGCGACAAAAGACCATTTGTAATTCATTGCTCCTAAAAACTCTTCAAGGGACTGGAAGTCATGAAGATGCTATCAAACAATCTTATACTGCTAGATAAGTAATAAACAACGGTGTTAAGTGTGCAGTTTCGGAAGCGATAGAAACTCAACTTGTTAGTTTCTGAGTTACGTCGTAATCGTGGTTTACATTAAAAGTTGACAGATAGTTGAGTAATCGTTGATTACCTGCTTAGTTTCTGCAGAATTTAGTCTTAGTATTTTTTAAAACCAACAAGCTAGCTTTATCAGATAAATTAACGCGTATTAATTGAGAACAGCTTTTTAAAACGTTTGTTTGGGTTCCTTCTTTATCTTTCAATTTTCCTTCTATCATCCAAACCTTCCGGAGCCCACATTACTTTGTAACCTAAATTTTTGCTCTTTTAAGAACCAATTCGTACGTGTTTTCATGTGTTTTGCTATTAAAGCGTAACATTGATTTATATTCAAGTCTTATTGAATGACTATGATTGCGATCAATGTGCTACTTTTTGACATAGGCTTTCCCTAGTGCCTTTACCAATTTGAATAACTATACCTTTGACAAACTCTTTTGGATCAGATATTTTTCGCGGCATATACATTTTAGAATTGTTCATTATCTATCCTATTCCAATTGCCTTCTACCGGTTGGCTGGAAGATATAATAATATGTTACAATTAGACTCTTTCTACTTCTATTTTTACGGGAACTGTCTAGCGATACTTTTTGTGTTGTATGCATTTACAAGTGTATATCTATAATATTTACTTAAGGTCATCAAAATTTAATATTTGTTCCAAATTTTCTTGCTTTGTAAAATATTTATTAAAGTTGGTGAGATACTTGTACTGCCTGTGAACCAAATTGAACACTGTTTCCTAACGCGCGCATAGAGGATCTTACTTTTCATCCAGAGATGATTATATCTATGTATGTAACATTGTATCTAGTGTCTGACTCCACGTTTCTGATAAAAAAGATTCGGTCGATTAGACAGGACCGTTCCCGGAACAACGCAACTGAGCCCATAGGACGAACCAGGTGTTGACTGAAACCATTTCTTGTTACGTAATATGGGGTAAAAAAGGATAGTCCAAATATTGCATTCAAATTTAGTCCGTACGGCTTTGAAATTAAAGCAGTTTTTCCTCGATGGGATGCGTTGACCGCCATCGAAGCTTATTTCAAACCATATTTTCTATAAGTAGTCATCAGTCACTTTTTTCAAATTCGCAAAAAAAGAAAACATGTGTGGCTATAAAAGCCTTGTTTTTATGGAAATTATATATTACGAAGGTGTCACAAACATCGAGATTTCAAAATATGGTAAAGTGGTTTTCTTTATTGTCCGAAAATCATCGCTGGGACTTCAGATCTGGCGATCCCTTGTAAACTGTTGTCTATTGTATTGAAATGCGCAAATACAAAAAATAGCGCTTGCCATAAATACATCGAATCGCTAAAATAACTTCATCAAATAAACTGCAATTGATTTTAGAAGTATTCTATCTACAAATAAACTGTTCATAAATCACCTACAACAAACACTTATATAAAGGACTACGGTCAACCGCAAACAATTAAAATAGAAATTATGTTTTCAAACAATCATTACTGTAAATCAAATATACAATTGTTCCATCGCAAAATTTCCATACAAAAGCAGTGCACTTGCTCCTCTGAATTTAAAATAGTATGAAATCGCGCCCCTTGCACCCAAGTAACCAATAAAGTTCGCCATATGGACTGAAGCCAAGGTTTCTTGTCCCTAAAGAATACCATGCTATCTTCCTTCCAAGCAAATGTTATATGTATGTGATTTTTACGATGCCATACGATACCAGTTTTGAACTAGCAAATCTTTTTATTGTGCACAATATTGCGTTATTGAAACAGAAAATCAGTAAAAAAAATAATGGCTACAGTATGTCTTAAAATATGAGCTGCAAGTTCCGTAGTAAATGAAAACGTGGCTATGTTTACCTTTTTAAAAATAATTTACAGTTCGTACAGTATGCAACTTTCCCTCTCTAAAAAAGCGAAGCTGTATCTTTGTACCGATCCAGATTTCAAATATTCTCAAACCGTATTTTAAATAACCGAAATTTGTTTACGTTTTATCAGTATTCACCTTCATTCCTAATTGTGCTCGCGATTGTTGTTTACGCTGAGAGTCGCGCCTTTGTTTAAATTTTCTATCGGCTCGAGGTTTAAGTCTCAGCAGCAATTAAGTGAATTATTTCGTAACGGCGTCTAAGGATGTGCCTTTTGAAGAAAAGTATCGATAATTGTGTTTTGCTTCAATAAAAATAGTTACGGCGCGTAGATTTTCTATCAACATGTCAATTCATTGTCAAAAAATAGCTTAGGAAGGAGTTGTTGTGACATAATTAAATCAAAAAAATCTATCTCAAATTGAAATAACGTTGTTAACTAAGATCATGGGTAACCTCCAGTGCAAGTATATAGATAAGAATTGATATTTCTTTACTCAGTATTTGTAAGAACGAAACGAAGAAAGGAATGACTTCTCTATCATATGCACCAATAGGTCATCTGTGATATTCTATTGTCTAGAGCAGATTTTTTATTTTATTTTAATGTAATTTTCCATAGATACAACAACAAAAAAAAAACAATCATGAGTTTGATAAAATATCAGGTAATAACGGTTAGCGCTTATGATCCATTAACATCTTCCTCATACATTTAGATGCCAAAATAGTGATTTATGTAAATCATTGAAATTAGCTGACGGTTCATAATTTCATATTTTTGACCCGTTTAAACATAAATTCCTAAACTGCAATGCTTAGAAAACGAAAAATTTTATAAACGTTACATAAATATCGATGTAATGCAGATGTCGATAATTTTCTTCCTACCACTACTTACCCAACAATTGTGAGGGAGCTTGATAAGCCTAATTAGAGACCTAATAATAAACAAAGACTGAAACTCAGTTTACGTTTCATGTTTCTGCAAAGTGGTTAACGAATCCGCCCACGATGTCCCAGTTTATGACTTTGGGTGGCATCGAATATCCTACAGTTATGCTTTGTATTGAAACTCATGGCGTATGACGCTGTAACGTCATACGCCATTTGGAAGTTTATAGTGGCAATGTATAAGGTTATTTAAGTTAAATAAAGCTATTTTTTAAGGAATTACTTAAATGAACCAACCACTACTACATACTTCAATTATTAGACTGTCTGTCAAAATATCCTAAAAAACTTGTCTAACGTACAATGTTCAAATGTTATGTTGACATTCTACCCAAAATTCAATTGTTCAAACACCCACAAAACGAAAAACGCTTACCTCAAATGTTTTATTGCTTCTGCATCAATCACAACAAAAGAAAATCGAATAATAAAACTCCCAACTTCCTAAGTATTCACGAAAATCCCTCAGAACTTGTGTAATAAGGAATCACCTTCGAATCTCCATGGAACGACCAAAGAATTAAGTGACACGAGCAAACTTCTGGCTGTAGATACTTGGCGGTTGAGGTCAAGTTGCGAATCCCAGCACGTAAATCTAAGTCCTAGTCACCTAAGTCTGTGATATTGCCTTTTTGTATTCAATAAACGATTTATTTTTCATTCGTCATTTACATATTTATATCATATGTAGATTGACAGCTGATGGAAAACATCATGAGCAAAACAAGACACACTGAATGTGTCACATGGTAATTATTCAAAATGTAATTTAATTGCTGATAATAATATCATATTTAAAATTTTGTCATTTACGTTCATTTGAGTGAAATTATTGTTCTCAGCCCATTTACTTTTTTACTTCGTATTAAGTCAATTTTACGTCGATATGAAAGATAAAATAAGTTTGAAGGTTACGTAAAGACTCTATGTTAGAAGCAATCAAAAAGATCGTTGAATCTATTCTTCTAGCGTTATCCAACACGCGTGTGTATATAGACCGTTTTAGTTCCTTCAATGTGAATCTATTAAGTTTATATCTTGACTATCACTATTATTAGTGTAAGGACAGTGACGATTTACTGTTGCCAGTCACATTCTGAATAAGAAATACTCTGAAACGTCTTTGTAATTAAACAAATAAAGTGCTTGGAAACAAATAAAACGTAACAAATAGCT
Organism: Anania crocealis; assembly: GCA_949315895.1. Lineage (NCBI taxonomy): Eukaryota > Metazoa > Arthropoda > Insecta > Lepidoptera > Crambidae > Anania > Anania crocealis. The sequence continues at coordinate 16,252,988 of OX438863.1, forward strand.
TGAAAATTGTTTTCCGTCACAATTGAATTACAGAAACAAACTAAGATTACGTGTTGCGGATACAAAACCTAAGGAAACCGACAAATGCCAAGACAAATTCCCAATGCTCAGTAATAACTGAAGTTGATTAATGGTTGTCGGAATATTTGGTTATTTCTGCCCCCGCTTTGTCCGTGGGCATCAGGGATGTTGTGGTTAGCCGTAACAATAAACGACGGATATGTACTGATAAAAGCGAATAAGTGTGATTATTACCAAATCCATATTCGGATATTACGGAGTCTTGTTAATAATTTATTTTAAAACTTATGTCAAAATATAAACAGTGAAATAAAGCAAAATAATAAGACGTATTAGTTGGCTAGGTTCAAAATGAATTATTTACTATATTCTGCAAGTTAAGAATTTTAACACAAAATTTTGGTTGCGTTAATTGTGATTTAGCAAATAGTTTTTTTTTAAATTATTATTGATATCTGATATCTATCAGATACAATCATAACGTGTTACATTATGAATCATGTTATAATATGTTTTATAAATTGGAGTGTCGTTCTTAACTTGAACCCACGATATCTGGAATGTGATGTCATACTCAATGAAGTCCTGGAGCAAACCCCTTTACTATATCCATTTGTATGTGAGTGTTATGCTTCTCCAAGTAACCTTTTTTTTCTGATACTGTTATACAGTCACAGGTTGGTGCTCAACAGGGTGATCCCTTGGGACCATTATTGTTTTGTTTGGTCATTCAAAAGGTTATTTCGGATTTAAAGGCGCATCTCAATGTCTGGTACCTTGATGATGGTATTTTAGGAGGAAGCCCAGAGGTGGTTTTGCAGGATTTGAAGATATTGATCCCAGCATTAAAAACAATAGGGTTGGAGATAAACTCAAGCATGTGTGAATTTTTCGGATGTTGTGGTTTGGGCTCTAATATCAAAAATTTTGAAGCTGTCTTGCCTGTGATCAAACATATCGATAAATCTTCACTAAATCTGTTAGGTGCACCCATATTCCCTGAGGGTGTCGGCTCCGTTTTGCAACACAAAAGGCAGGCATAATCTGCGGCACAGAAGTATTTAGCGCATCTTTCCAGTCATGTATCGCTTGTTTGGCTGCGAAACTCTTTAGCCTTGCCACGGATAGTGTATGTCTTGCGAACATCGCCCACTTGGCTTTTTGAAGAAGAATTAAAGCTACTCGACAATACGCTTAGGTTTGCTTTGGAGTCGATAATTAATGTGAGTTTAAATGACGTACGGTGGTGTCAGGCGGCCTTACCTATTCGACACGGAGGTCTGGGAATACGTCAAGTTCAGGATGTGGGGCTGGTATTTTTTTTGGCTTCTGCACATGAGTCGGCGGATCTTTTTGCTCGCATTTTATCATTAGATGGCAGCAATATTCGTTTGCCTTTTGTTGCTGAGGCTTTTGAGAGATGGACCATGCTTTGTCCAACTGATGACCGCCCAGAAAACCTTGTGGTTCAGAAGGAATGGGACGACATCCTCTGTAAACTATCATATTCTCGTTTGTTGAGTGGTGCCGCGGGAGCTTATTTGGCTCGTCTGAAGGCTGTCATAAGGCCTGAATCTGATGCGTGGTTACATGCTTTTACTTCTCCTCAATTGGGCACACTGTTCGATAACGATTCTTAAGGAATAGCAGTGGCTCTAAGATTGGGGGGCAAGGTGTGTGAAGCGTATCGCTGTATTTGTGGTTTAAAGGTGGAGGAGAATGGGCACCATGGTTTAAGCTGTCAGAGATGTGCGGGTCGCTTTCCGAGGCACCATTCAATTAATGACAGTTAAAATTGTAAAATAAAACATGACATCGAAATACCATAAATAAAACTACAATTTTTGTTCCAGTTCTTATAACAAAATAAAGTTATATAATATCGGATATATAAATGTTGTGTAAAATCACATATTGTTTTTATATCCGACATATTGTATCCCTCACCGCCCTATTTGGATATCATTTGCCAAGTGTGCCTACTTAGGAAATTAATGAACAACATTTTCACACTCGCTCCGTTTCGTCAGTTTCTTCTTGTTCGTCTTCTACCATTTGTCATGTAAGTGCTTCAATGAAAGAACTTTGGCCTTAATGCTACTTAATTGACATGGCTCCAGTTCCTATGTTGTTTCAGTTCACCAGAGTAGCTGTATGGTCATAGTGACTGAAATTACTCCAGCTTTCTCACCATAAAATAATCTCAATTGTTTATCGTATGTAAAAAACAGGCTAGGTTGTTTAGATGAAACACTTACAAATCTTCGACCTCAAAACCGTGCTCAAGCACTATCAGGGCGCTTGCTATCTTCTATCCGGTGTTGGATAAGCTTATTTACGAGTACGGTTAAATCTAATACAAAAGGTGCGGCCGCACCTCGCGTCGCCCGGTTAAAAATCGCTTATAGTTCTGACAACATACGCATAAAAATCGTTCTTGGTAAAGATGCTTTTATCACACATATTTAATGAAATGTTGCTAGCACGTTTTGGAATCCAAACACGGCATTGTGTTCTGTTTTTGTGTGATATTGTTTGAATGTTTTTCTTTACCTACATCTTATCTAAAATCAGTAAATTCAATTTCGTTTCCTCAAACAAGTTCCAGGGGCACCTTTGCTGTCTAATATTTCTTCCTACCATTGCTTCGCAAGTAGAAAAAGTAGCACGAGTATATCTGTAACAAACACTGCAACCACTGCGTTCGTTTATCTACATGGCTGCGACTGTCGTTAACCAGTGCATCATTATCATGTAATTTTGTATGCACTAAGCTCACAGTGCACCGAGTCTTTAATTTGCAATTTACTGCAGCCAAATAAGGCACAAAACTATCCTATACTATTTGGTAAACTACAAAGTAATTCGGGTCCTTAAATAGAAATCTATCTTCAAGTTTGTGAGGCGAATTCTAGTACTGATTCAGAAGTTTGTTGCAAGTTTTGTATAGATTGAGTTCTTTGTTCGTTTGCTCGAAGTTTGTAAAGCGACGTTGGAAAATGTTTGTGTTGATCCGCTGCACAGGATATTTTCTTTGCGTCAATGTTGTTTAAATTTATTGCAGTTGCTGTAAACAAAATGTAAACATATTAAAGAAACATGGTAGCAGTTTTGAACTTTTATTTAATAGTAAGGAAAAGTTTCTAGTTTCATCTTATAAACTTTGATACTTGGTATTTGATATTGGTTTTAACTTTTATGGTCGTAAAAAAACAATTGTGTTCGCATTTACCTGTTTTGGATATAACTACCATAGATCTGCATATCTATGTATCGATAAGACCGCCTAAATTGCAGCTTCTGTGTTAAAATTAATTTTACATGGTTTGCAGTAAGATGTCTATCTATCGATCTGCCATGTCTCGTTTTGTATCACTTTTTGATATTATGACTTTGTTGTAAGCGCTGTAACTACGAGGTATATAAAAACCTAGTTATTACGAAATACGTAAGCTAGATCGTCACATATGTTAATAAAAAAGAAAGGACCACGAACATAATAAAAGCAAGGTTTATGATGAGGATTGCAATTTACAAATAAAATAAACCAAATTGTTATGGTGATATAGTAGGTAATACAGAAACAATTAACTTTTTTGGTATTTTAGTATTCTATTATATTACATTAAACAACCAAACAAACAGATCTTGTTTATCTTCTGGTACAGAAACAACGATACTTACTCTACTACCAGTGTAGGCAAAACGTCAAGTCTATCTATGCTTGCTACAATCAAGAAAACAACTGACGGTAGAGCACTCCGAAGATATGCTAATTGTCAAACTCGGTACTATTGCTTAGACAAGCAAGCCCTGTTAATCCATTACGTTATTATTCCCTTTCTCCCGGAATCAGGTCAAGGTAGGACAAATTATTCCGGGGCAGGTCCCTTGGTGCAAATAAGTAAAGGCTTTCGGAATGTCACCCTTTTTTGTTGGAATTCCTGATTGGACCCGCTTAGTATTTGACTTCCGACTTGATTAAATAGTAATAATGTATGTTGTTTGCCACTGTAAATTATATTATTAGGTTTTCCGCCTTCATCAAAAACTTCAAACTTCAAAAATAATTATAGTGTAATTATTTTTTTGCTTGCATTTGAACGCAAAGTTTTTTCAGTTAATAATGTTACAGTTAAATGACACTTTATTTTTGTAAATTACCTATCAATACAGGGTGAAATTTTAACCCCTTTCCAAATTTTAATATATCAATCTACGAGACAAAAAACAAATGACGTATTTTTTCTTTTGGTATAGCCCAGTACAAAAATGTCAAGAAAAAGCACCTAGAAAAAGTCCGCGAAAAATCTAAAATGTTGGTTATGGCCTCCTCGCAACACACTTTTTACACCGTGCGCATCTCATTCATTCATTCATTCATGCATTCATTAATTCATTACGAAACTATTCTTGTTGTTGACTTTTGAGAGGCTTAGGATCGTAAAAAGCAAAAGGCTCCAATCAGCTAATGAATGTTCATTGAACAAACTAAAACTAACTTAACTTTATTAGAAACCACAACAAAAACAATTACAAATACAGTATGAAACAGTATGAAAAACATTACCATAACCTACAAGTGTTCATTTTAAAACGAAGACTTGAGTTACTTATTTCTCTTACATCTTTTAATCTTCTCCTAGCTCCATAGGCAATACATTCCTATGTAGTAAACCTTTTACCGAATTCACAATACATTGAACAACACAATACATCGAAAACACGCACATTTGGGTTCACAACATGAAGAAATCACCAAAATTGAATTTAACGAGTTACCCTGTTGGCTTGGTATTTGCACATAAGCTATCTAAAACTCACATTAAATGTTTTTCACATTCACGATACCATAATAATTAAAACTATGAATAAACTAAAATAATTATGCACTTGCAATAAATTAGACTGACAGCTGCGTTTTTTGTTTGTTTATTGCTCCTTTCAGAACCAGGCAGCTAAGGTCTGAGACCGTATGCTGCCATGGCATTAGTGCGAATTCGATCATTCTTAACAAATACATAAAATATCATAAACACTTACTTACACTTAATAACTTAACCTAACCTAACCCTAAACTAACCTAACTTATCGAAATTTATGGGTGATTTATACGATACTTTGACTCAGTGAGTACTTTTTGAAAGGTATTGTATCGAATAAATTAAAAAAAACACACTTTAAATTTAGCACATTGCTCTTTTTTATGGCATTGCAAATTGACATTGAATTCCTGCGTGCTAAATGTATCAAAACATTATAAACAGTGCAAAATCGTACATTCACTTCAACCGTCTTATTCTTTCCTTCTTCACTGGTAATCAATCACTAGCTTGTTCCTTATTGTGTCATTTTTTCAATATTTTTTCATTAAGCGTTTCGCATCTTGGACTTCTTGCATTTATGCGATTAATGTTATTTGTGCTTGGCTATTCCAGTTTTTTTTTTTTAAAATACTTCAAACCGGTCAGACGTCATTAGTAACGTGCAGACAATAATGCATAAACATACCTTCCAAATTTTGCATACGTTAAACTTCGTAAGATTATTTTTGTTATACTTACTTTAGAATCGTACTTACTAAAGCAAGACTAAAGTTTCGATCCTTTCACGTATCGAGTACTTTTCTTAGGGTCTTATTTGCTGTACGATCGATTACTAAAAAAGTACTTAATCACATTGTAGTAACGTCATTTCAGTTTGATATGACTTTGGTCATTTCATTATTTACTAAATCAATCGATCGAGGTGACTTAAATAGCGCTTAACGGAAGTAAGTAAACTTATCTTTTAATAAATGCGACGGATATTTGTCACAACGTTTGATCGAAAGAAAACGTAGGTATCTCTCACAGGATTATTTGGCGATTAATGTGAACGCTTTGAAAGCGGAATTAAGAAAAAGCGCAAAAATAGGTGGCCTCAAAGAGCAACTATTTCAAAAGTTAGTTTGTTGATATTAAGATAGCTATTTATAAATAATAAACCTTAATTAGATTCAAGATTTACACTTTGTTTCGGCGCCGATCGCCTTTGACAGCTATACCTCCGGACCTCAGTCTACAGTGGCGCCAACTGGTGAGCAAAGAAACGGTAGTCCCCATTAATAAAAAAAAATGCGCTACAGCTGTTGGTGAGTAAAAAGAATATGGAATGAATCGACCACAATCGTATTCGATTCTCGATTCAGTCACCGTCGTCAAACAACAATCTAATAGGTATTAACAATCGAATAGCAATTTATGCGTAGGACGATATCATCGGCAAGCGAGCGGGTAGGTGAAGTTACAACTAACCCGTCGATTCGGTTGTTTTTAGTAACAATCACCTATCGCTATGCCGCGCGCCCGACCAACCTGCAATTGACAATCGACAACAACAACTATGGCAGGCAACAATCGAATAACACCATTAATTATTCGAATGCGTTCGTATCAATAAAGCAACAATTCGATAATTTTTGTAACAATCTGGACAGATATTAGCAGTTGAACAGATTTGTACTACTTACTAGTGCCAAACTTAATAGCAGAATAATTTTTTTGGGAAAAAAGTCCTGATACGGGGAAATCTCAATTGAGGTGTGGGGAAAAAATCATGAAAGTGGTAACACTGGTGGCGCTCGCGCCGCTCAACAAATACACTAAATACAGTGATTTTAGTCGCTCGCGCAACCCCGTGACGTAGTGTGCTATGGTTACTTTACCGCGTTTCCGTCATCGGTACGTAATTAATAATATTGTAAAATGTACTCTCATCGTGAGCATTACGAAATGGTTCGTTGCTACATTTTAAGTGGGGAATCACTAAGCGGAGCCCAGCGACTGTACCAATCCGAAATCATTCCTCGGCTTCGCAATCAAGGAATAAACCCATCGTCACCGAGTCGACAGACGATTTTAGCTGCCAACCAAAGGCTATTAGACCATGGCCAATTTGCAACGCCGGCTCATGCTCACGGTCAGGGCAGACCAAGACTGACGATCGAAATAGAAGAAGACATCTTAGATTTCTTTGAAAGAAATCCACGATTAAGTACGCGAGATGCAGCACGTCGCTTCAATGTCAGCCAATACGCAGTGTGGAAGTTATTAAACTCAGCTGGATTACACCCTTACCATTTCCAAAAGGTGCAAACTTTAAACGAAGCAGACGCAGTCCCTCGTCGCGCTTTCTGTGAATGGCTGATCACGCATCCTAATGCCAATATTTTGTGGACTGACGAGGCACTATTTACACGCGTTGGACTTTACAACCAACACAATGAGCATTGGTGGACCTATTCGAATCCCCATAAGATACGAGAAACGTATCACCAAGTTCGTTTTAGCGCAAATGTGTGGGCCGGGATTGTCGGCAATCAAATATTGGGGCCGTATTTCATCGAGGGTAGACTGACCGGTGGTACCTATCTGGATATGTTGACTAATGTTGTGGCGAACTTTATGGACGATGTGCCTTTATTGAACTATCGTGATTTTTATTACCAACATGATGGTGCACCCCCGCATTACGCCGCCTCCGTACGAGACTATTTAAGTTCTGAATACGGTGACCGCTGGATCGGTCGCGGGGGTCCCGTCGCGTGGCCGCCGCGATCACCTGATCTGACACCCAGCGACTTCTTTTTGTGGGGTGAGATAAAGCGACGCGTGTATGTAGAAGAAGCCCAAAGCCTCGAGGCATTAAAAGCTCAGATAGTGTTAGCTTTTAATGAAGTGAAAAATGAAAATGTAGTTCTCAACAAACTTAAAGAAAATATTCAAAAACGTGCAAGATTATGTTTGGAGAGAAACGGTCTGCATTTCGAACAGTTTTTAAAATACTGTTAATGTTTCTTTTCTTTTAATTAATTAATAGTTTCAACCAGTAACCAACCAAACCAGTTTAAGTAAGTGTTTATGATATTTTATAATTAAGAATGATTAAATTCACACTAATGACATGGCAGCATAGTCTCAGACCTTAGCCGGTTCCGAAAGGATCGAAAAACAACAAGGACTGTAAATAATTGACAGGTCAGATGGCTGCATTTTGTGATATTAAGTTCTTGCATCATTGTTGTTCTGAATACAAAATAATTAATGTGGGTTTTAATCATAGTTTTAATAGTGAATACGTGAAAAACATTTAATGAGAGTTTGAGAAAGCTTATGGGCAAATACCAAGCCAAGAGTGTAACTCGAAAGACAAGTTTGGTGATTCCTACATGTTGTTAACCTAAAATGTGCGTGTTTCAATTTTATTATGAATTCGGCAAAAGTTTAACTACATAAGTAGGAATGGATTACTTAAGGGAGCTAGGAGAGGATTAAAAGAGGTAAGATAAATAAAGTACTCAAGTGTTTAAAACGAATTCGTTTTACAATGCAATGTTTACGTTCAAGGTTGTAGGACGACCACTTTTAATTAGAAATTTTTTTGCGAAAAATATTTCAAGGTCAAAACTTGACCTACATTTTTTATTTCAGAAATGGGCTCTAAACACGATATTTAACTCCTATAAAAAATTCCGAAAGTACATAAAATTTCATCCTGTATAGTTATATTATTTTACAACAACATAATTATATATTTATAATTTGTTGTAACTTACCTCGAAATTATGTTTGACGAATATACTATTTGGCAAAAGTGCCTCTCTACTGTATTTGTGCACTTCAAATAGTTTTTGGCTACAATTGTTAGCTTATCAGAAAATCTGTCATCTGAATGGGTTGTCAGGCTTTTATCGAAAACATGTGCGAAATTACTGAAACAAAAGCTATCAGTAGTAGCTTTTGTTTCAGTAATTTTGTACATTGGTAAACTGTAGCATTTAATTTAGGCTATTGTGACCTAACTTTTAGTGGTTCCATTGATGTTACATTTTTTATGGTGTTTTATATCTGGGCCCCAATTCTACTAATTTATAAATGGCTCAATAGAATCGCATTGGCATCGCAATCGTATATTTTGAAATTACTACCATATTAAATGTGTCAAAATATACAAATGCGATTCTATTGAGCCATTTGTAAATTAGCGGAATTGGGGGCCTGGTTATCTGTATTCAGCGTTACACGCTAGTGGATGTGGTAATATTAAATGTTAGCTTGTATCAATCGTATTATTATTATATGGTTATTTTTCAAGTTCAAACTGCGAGGAACACTTACGAGTAGGTTTAGTTATACTGACACCTAGATCAAATGTACTAAGCTATTATTTTCTACTCTATACATTATTTACAGAAATAATACTAAATTTAAATAAAAACACTTAATTACTTCCAGACCCCTTTTATTCTACTAAAAATAACATTAATAATATCTTTAGTATTTTTAATTACCAATGAATATTAAAAAAGGATTAATTTTGGTTTTTACCGCATTGCCCGCAAAACGTTTGTTAGTCTGGTGGTCGACGTTGCACTAAGCCCACTATTGTATTTAGCACGTAATCTGTGGATTTAAAACCAAATAATTAGTTAAAAACCCTCAGCATTTAAAGTAACGTAACAATATAATTTTAAATTAATATACTGTCATTTTTTAAGCGGAGCGTAGCGGCGTTAGTTAATTAAAATTGACAAGCTCTTCAGACTACTCCACATGTTACAAGCCACTGTATTCCATGCTGCGATTCATACTTGAGTGAGTATGGGAATAATATTATTTATTTTAATTTGTCATGATCTTGAAATCCCCGGGCAACAAGAGTTTTGAATTTTCGAAATCGCATTTGGCAAGCGTGGTGATTATGCCTGTACCTACCTATCATTGCTGTGGTAACTTGAATTCAATTATAGATGCCTTAACCCTGCAGTGCGATGATTAAAGGCTGTTAATTGACTTTATTTTTAAAGTTTTCGTAAGTCAGCATTAACGTCTAAATACGGAGCCCTTTACTTAAAATTCTAATAAAAAAGCTTAGACATGCAACTACACTTATGAACTCAATAACACACATTATTTACTGTCAAACGTGTAACGGCAGCTGAAATGCTCCGTCTTGCACCGGCGCCATTTCCTGCGCCTGATTGCCTCTCCCAGCCAACAATCGCGTTAAATCTCCGAGCAAATTGGTAGCTGTGGATTCAGATCTATTTGATATGAAAAATTGTTGTCTGTGGTTGGTTTGTTTGGGTGTTTTAATAGATTTTAATCTTTCTGTGGTTATTAAATTGATAAAAAGGTAACAATAAGATACCAAAATTGACAAATTATTTGTAACAACTTACAAAAAAAATGTTTTTGATGGTGGATTATTAAGTTAAAATAAAAAGTGATAACGCGGAGCATGAGCAGATTCTTGTTAAAAATGTCGATGAAATATAAATTAAACATAAAAGTAGTAGTGGTCTCGACGGACATACACAAAAATAAAGCCATCAAACGAATTACGAAGAAAAAACAACTAAACTTATTGAAGGGGCTCAAGGAAACTTCTTTGTTTCTTCGATTATAGAATTTAATAATCACTAGAATTTAATTAAATATTTACACAAAACTAAACTGAAAAACTAAACAAATCAACACAAAAATAATAATAAAGAAAAATGTACGTCGTCCGTGTCGCTGTCAAAAAGCTCGTCTTCCAAAATCAGTCTTATAATTTTCAAACTAATGGCCAGTCTGTCATCGTCACTACAAAAAGTCCGTAACACTTATCTTGAAAATATGAATGGGAACAGAAATATTTAATCTTGACTTTAATCTTTTAAAATTTAAATGAATAACAACAATACCATTGATCAAATTTTAATGCGCTTAGAGCTCAGTAATGGCAGCTTTGGAAATGTTTGCCAAAGATAAACAACTCACAACTTGACTATGAGTAGACGGCGGCAGCGCTTTAGCAATCGATCCCAAAGTACTAAAGCAACTCACGCCACTATGTGGAGACGAGTGACACTTCCACCATATTATTATTTCGTAACATACGAGTATTTAAAGCGTTTCTGTGCTTCTGGCTGTACTATAAAAAGAAAGATGGCCGTGGATTTTGTTTCGCTTAAAAGTAGTACAAGCCTCGTTAGGTTCCTCCATTATCATCAACCCACATCAATTCAATTTAAGGCCCCTGTAAGTGGATGATTTCGCCGTAATCGTCACGCTTGACGAATAGGATGGCAATCGCAGTTTGGCAAATTCTGAAGAGAATATTCCTGTATACAATATGTTATAAAAACCCTGTCCGATCCATTAAGGTGTTATTAGGTATCTATATAAGATTCTATTTGTGTAATAATTTTCATGAAACATTAGAAAGAAATTACCCCATGAAAAAAAAATACAAAATTCACTACATTAAAAAAGCTTACATGGCAATCCCAAGAGGCGGTGACCAGACGCGCGGGAGGCGCAGAGATGCGCCGGCGCTCGCACTCACAGGTAGTGAAGTCATGACCCCAGTTGACCCCGGTACTTATTAGTCAGATAATAATGTGTCAATTGTACGAAACTGAGACTTCTTGGTAGCTCTGCAAGTAGCTTTTTTATTTGGTAGTATGAGGTCACTCAATAAGGACACTGATTTGATGGTTGTGGCGAAGATGTTGTTCCATATTTCTGCCACCGTCAGAAATACAGGCTTCACAGCGTCGCACTAGGTTGTCCCGCACCGATTATAACACACTCGTATCCGCTTTAAGCGCAACAATCCGCACACGCATTTTTCTTCACTGTCACATAATTTTATGAAAACTATTTGTAGAATACGACATTTCGCGGAGCAGAACGGTACGACCACTCGGAAGTAATGTCTTCGCGAAACTGACCTGTCGTAATAATAAATAATAATGCATGATCAGGATATATCCACCGACACGTGCCGCGCGGCGAGTTGAATCAAAGCGTGCGGCTACCTGTACGCTATGTCAAAGGCGCCGCCTATGTTTATTGCGGTGCCGAAAAGCGAGCAGTTTGCTTCCGTCAATGCCGACAATAGAGCCGCGCGACGGGGAGTGTTAACACATTTTGAAAATTTCCCCGTTGTAGGGTAAATGGGTGATAAACTTGTTGACTTTAAAAATCGATAAAAAAGTTGTATTCATGAATTAAGTAATTTTGATACTTATTTGGGTTATGTTAATATAGCAACTTTATGACCCTTTCGGATCGGACAGGGTTTTTATAACATTTTGTATATTATCCTGACTTTTCTTGTACCCCTGATAACATCTATTAAAGAACAAAACGATTATACCTATTTAAAACGGACACCAAACGTTCCGTTAGATACCTTCAGGGTCACGCCCGCTAGTAGCCTTCAGCACGCGCCAAATTCTGCCCGGTTTAACTGAATAAAGCCTTCCATATAAGGTTTCAGTGATAGGTTCGTCAAAAAAAAACCCTCAGGATGATTAAAACAAGTTGTTTTAAAACACGTGTTTAAAACAGTTTAAAATAAAACAATGTTTTTTAATTAGTGTTTCAAAACGCAGTTTAAAACTAGTTTTAAACAATGTTCAAAACATGAACAATAAAAAAAACAGTGTTTAAAACTACCTATAATTGCAAATGATTGGCAATAATTCCAAACGAATAAATATGTAGAAAGGTTTGAAGCGCTCATAGCCCAATGCTTCTTCGTGATCAGATTCTGTCACGAATGTTAAGCAACGATGGGGACGGTTACTAATTGGATGGGTGACCGTTTGTGGCATCATACCTTGAGCGCTTCCGTGCTTCGGAAGGCACGTTAAGCCTTCGGTCCCGGCTGTTATCATGAGATAACAGTCGTTAAGCCCTGATGGTAGCCTTCGGGCGGCTTGAGAAACGTCCAACGGCGCGGCGGGGTGATGTTGCCATAGCGTTGCCCCCGCCGTCCACCAACCCGCACTAGGCCAGCGTGGTGGTACTCAGGCTTTAAGCCCTCTCTTTAAAAAGGAGAGAGACCCGCGCTCAGTATTGAGCGAAAATGGGTTGTTACTTTTTTTATGTGTAGGACTCTAAATAGTTTACAATAAATTTAGAAGTTGAGGCTTTGTAGTATTTTTATTTAAATTATAAATTATAAGAAAAGGAAAACTTTATTTGGAATTAAAATTAAAACATGTTCTTTTGAAGTAAATTATTTAATCAAAAACAAAAAGTGACAATTTTAATGATGAATTAATAACTAAGTTAGGAACATACTCGTACTATAATTACCCTTAAATATATGTAAATTGTTTTGTATTTAATAATAATTATTATAATATTTAATAATTAGATCATAGATACGCAACAAAAAGTAAATATTTATAGTTTTATTCATTAATTTTTATAGACCTATGATTGATTTGAAATTAATACCAAAATACCGGGTAAAAAGAAACAAAAAAAACAATAGTTTTAAACATTTTGAACTGTTTGCTTTATAAAATATAAAAAAACTGTTTTTTTTTCCAACCCTTAGATACCTTGCATACGGCTTGATTACTCGTACATCTGTCAATTGAATTAGTTACTTCCCAAAATTTCTAACAACAAGTAAGAATTCTGTAAAATTGAGTACTCATTTAGCGCAGTCATTTAATCACAATTTGACTATTCATTTTTATACTAAGCCGTATAATCATAAAGTTGAAAATTGTTTGAAAACCCACAAATTTCATTTTTACGTTAACCTGCCGTTGCTTGTACCTTATATTGTACGTTTCCTTTTTGATAAATCAAACCCCTTTCTGTAATTTGTGTAGCAAACAGACCGGAATATTTGCTTACTCAAAGCCAACCCGTCAAAGTAAAAACACCAATATTTTTGCAAACACAGGCATGGAGAACTGCCTGGAACAATTTTGCATCAAACAATTTTTGACTGTATTCCTCAATCATTTCCACGTATTTTTTTACAATGTTGTACTAAGTAAATGTTATCATACTTGTAATGCTGGAAACCAACAAATAACTTTTAAACCTGGTTTATTCATACTGTTGACAAAAATAAGACCAAAAACGGTAGTTGTGACTAGCGACGTGTAGTCATTAATTAATTAACGTGTTATTGTTGACCGCAGGCAGAATTTCGTGAAACATAATCCCGAATATGGTTGAGTATAAGAAATAGGTCACAGGATGTAGGTCAATTGAATGTTTTATTGGACCGCGGTTTGTACGTAACACTTCGATATCTAAGTGTTTCATAATATCGTTTATGGAGTAACACAAATATCATAGCACATAAACTGATACATGCCAAGTGCGTGGTGTGCCAGAGCTTAAAAAATACCGGTATTGAAATAAATTATCATCATAGTAGTTTGATTCAAATAACGTTAATAAAATGTAACAGACTCAACTAAGCCTTTGAAACATTTTATCGTTAAATAAATTAAATAAATTTAAAATAGTATCGGTAGCAATTCTAGTACCACGACAGCACATCAAGTTAAACAGTTTAACTGCGATAACAGCTTTTAAAACGTAGGGCATAAAGGCGATCTCAAGGTCAACATGTATAGTCTGATGTGCCGCCGTGTGTACAAAAGTTTTTCATACAAAACATAAATTAACCAACCATTATAAAAAGTACAGACAACGGCAGGTCAACCTACCCAAAAAGTTAAAGGTCATTGAATTGATTTTGAACTTTAAGTCTCACAAGTAGAGATCAATATCAATTAAGAAAATTTGACGTTTTGTGGTAGGTTGACGTGCGGTTGTCTGTAAATTTTACCATTATTAATTTTTTTATTAATAGGTACTCATATTTGTGCTTATTAATAACAATATCTTTTATCATAAATTGTTGTAAATATCTTCCAACTGACCAAATATTATCACTTTCATGGACTAATTTATAAAAACCAATAGGTAGGCGTCGGACAATCTAATCGTGTCAAAAAACCCACCTTGATTTTTCGCTTCGTATATACAAAAAGATAAACATTTTTCTCTCTATAATATTAATATAGATTACGCACAAATGAGCAAAGTATTTACACCCACGCATACACCTACTATCAAGAGAGAGGTACTTATTGAACTGAAACAATAATGGTTCAAATGTCAAAGGCGTATAAAAATACGTTGTATAAATGAATACTGCAAACCTTTTTCTTTTAATATTCATGAGTGTACATTCGTTTTATGTGCAGAAGCGATTTTCATCACCATCATCTTCACCAGCTTATCTTATTCTGTTGGACACAGGCTTCTACAAAGGTAAAGTAAAGTAAAGTAAAGTAACAGCTTACAATCATCCCACTGCAGGGAAAAGGCCTCCATCATTGAATTCAAGTTACCACAGCAATGATGGGTGAACTGGCATAATCACCACGCTTGCCAAATGCGGGTTTATCACAAACCCGAGCAACGTTCGAAAATTCGAAACTTTTTGTTGCCCGACCCGGGATTCGAACCTGGGACCCCGAGATCTTGGCCCGGTATTTAAAGCACTAGACCAACGGGGCGTTCTACAAAGGATTTTGGTATAATCGCCACGTCTGGCAATAATTTTATATCTTTTATTAGTTATATTTGGATAATAATAGTGTTGTATGGCGCCGGCACGAAAAAAATCGCACCACCCATTCTCTATCTATGAATGTGATTAGAGGCGTCTTAAGGAGTACCGGCAAAAGAAAGCTTCACCGTTTTCTTCCCCACCATTGGCCATAATGTGATTGCCAATCCGTCTGCCAAGCGTGACCATTATGGCGATATCCTTCTGGAGAGGCCTGTGTTCACCAATGGTCTGATGTAGGATGATGATATTCATAACATTTTTGTGTTAATCAAATGCAATGTATTTTGCGACAGCAAAAATCCTAAAGATATGTTAAGTGCTGTAATTCTAAACATGTATTTTTCTTAACGATTTTATTTTTGATTTGATTTGATTTTTTATACTTATGTATGTCATTCTAATGTATATAACGCCTAGTTATAATAATATAATATAATAATATGATAAGTTTATTTATAAATTTTTACATGCACAGTATTTGTTTTTGGCAACTGCTATTTTAAGATAAGTTTGAACGTTAGCGACTGTACTAATTTTATGGTGAAACTGTATGACAGTCGCTAGCGCCTTCCACCAGACTAAAGGATTCTAAAAATTTAAATGCCATGGTGAGAACTTAATTTACAATATTTGTTACATGCGAAATACGTTTAAGTATGGTGTGTGCGTGGGCGTGCGCGTGTGTATGTCTGTGGTGTGTGTGTGGTGTGTGTGTGGTGTGTGTGTGTGTGCGTGCGTGAGTATGATACGTGAGTGTGGTGGATACGTGCGCATAAACACTGCCCTATCACCTAATAGTGTATGAACCCTACGACATAATATATTGGAAATGGTTCTCTGTTTGCAACAAGAAAATTAGGCCTATATAATTTTATAGGGGTTTCGTAAAATCTCTTCCGTAACCTCGTATGAGAGTTTTTGCAGCCACTGTTTTAGTACCAGTTTACAATTTCTTGTAGTGGAATTATAGATGTTTAGTTCCTTATTAATCCTATTATAGACGTGAGAGCTTCGCACATAATATTGTCTTCTAGCTAAAGCAGTTCTATGAGGGACATGTTTACATACTCGGTAATCTAGTCGTCTGCTTACTCTTGGTGCGCTGATTACCAATGGGAGTGATGTTTGCGAAGTATCATTTGAAGTATGTAGAGTTGCCTGGTTGTAAGAACCCCGCAATCTTTGTATAGTTGGATAGTCGGGTATCTAAAGTGCTTTTTAGTCATAACCTTTAACACTGCTCTCTGTGCCCGTTCTAATTTAAGGAAATGAGTAGGACAAGCCCCACCCCATGACGGGATGCAATAGGTTAGAATTGACTGAGCCAGCGCAAAATAGACCAGTTTCAAGGTTTCCGAATCTGCTGAATTCCAGTCTTTTAAAAACTGGATGACGATGAAAACGATGTTTTAAACATTTAATGAAATGCAATAAACTAGAGGTCATTCCCTAAACTAAATTAAGACGAATAGTTAACAAATATAGTGATAGTATTGTCCGAATGAATCTGAGCATAATTCTCTTCATAATTTGTAAAGCAGCATTGAAATAAAAGTATTCACCATGCATTTGGAACAAATCACAGTACCATTGATAAATATATACACAGTCCTTAACAAGTTGACACTTGGAGATAACGGCGATGAAATCTACATAACTTATGTCAAATGTAATACCTGTCCTAATCAAAATTCAACCTTACGTATTATGACATAAAATTGAATGCTACTAAGTTCGAAACACCCTGAAGTTCTAGTTGCACTCATTTGATAGGGATTTTTTTTGTCACTGACTGTGTATCTAGTTATTATTTTTATTTTATGTTAAGGCGGTATAGTTCTAAGAGGCAGCGTTTTTGAGTTTTTAAAACCCATCTAAGAACAAGAAAACAGCGTTTAAAAGTCTGAAAAAAATACAGTAGGTATTAGTTAAGAATCTAGTCTAGTCACAGTCGCTACCGGTCACACGATTTGATTAACTTGGCTCGATTGAAAAAAAATCCCAAACCTACATCTTTTCGAAATGTTTTTTCAATTTGGCGACTAAACTACGGGCATTTTAAATTAAAATTTGTATGCTAGTTTAAAGCTACTAAATATTTATAGACATATTCGCTGAGTTTGAAATCATTAAATGATATACTTAATTACTATGTTTAAATAACTACAAAATACGTGAGCGCGGCGCGGCGCGGCGTCTCGCCAGGCCCGTACTGTCGCGCGCTGGCGCTTACGGTGCGCATAGCCGCATAGGCGCTCCGTAATCGCTCCGTATCCATAAATCACGAACTACTGGGCCTTAATAGGAAGCGCATATGCACTTTCTAAATACTTTTGTCTTCTCTTTTCAAGTGTTGACAAACACCCACTCAATACTATTATTTTAACGACAAAATGGTTTGCTTGAATTAAACGGCCAGTATTTATTAAAAACTACCAGGAACATGATGAAAAAATTACAAAGATCTATAACGTACTTGTTCTAATTAAAATATAATAATGATACCTCACAAAAGAGTAGGTATATCTGTGAAGACCTACTTACCTCATTCTCAAAGGATAGGTATATTACTGATAGGATGAATCTTGACATGTATCGCGTGGGTTTCTAATAAAACAACGTTAATAATGCATTAGATTCGTATCGTATAGTATCGTACCCACACGTATGTTATGGAAAACGGTTAGCTTACGTGAAATTCTTATTCGTATCAGATCTTAAAATCGATGGGTCATCGTTATGGTTATGGATCATTGTAACATTTAAAAATATATACAATATTTGGGTATTATACCTGGTCTACACTTACGGTAACAACCTTTACTTACCGAGAAATGTAAATTACATTGTGATTACCTTTTTACCGTAACTCAGACTGTAACGTGTTTCGCCAATATTTTGGTATGTACCTCAAACCAACAAACACTAGAAATACTTTATTTGATATTTTAGCAATTAAATTGCAATTATAATACGAGTATCAGTATATAAACTTGAAAAATTTTGTCTCAGGCGATAGTCGAACCGGTATCTCCTCGCATGCCGGGCGGGCGCTATACCATTAAGCTTAATGCATAATGCTTAGCATTCACACGCATCGAAAAAATTGTGTCGAAAAGACACACAGATCATATTATATGCACTAAAATCAGTAAATAAAAGACATTTTTAAAGTGTTATTCTAAAGTAAAGAACAAATTTTTTATACTTTATTTGATATTTTAGCAACTTAATTGCACTTATAATATCAGTATATAAACTTGAAAAATTTTGTCTCAGGCGGGACTCGATCGAGGACATGCGGGTTCGAGTCCCGCCTGAGACAAAATTTTTCAAGTTTATATACTGAAACAAATTTTTTTTTGTTACTCTATTCAAACTGCTAATTTATTATGACATTCTCACCGTAACCAATTCTTAACATAAAACAGATACAATATTGAACTGAAACGCTAGTAGTATATACTAGTTCAAATTTGTTTCAGTTTGAGAATTGGTTAGGGTGTTATATGTTTTAAAATATATACCACATTATTAAAAACCTGTCGATGCAGAAGTTAAAGTAGCAAAATAAACGAATACTTCATTTAAATAAAAACCGAATGGCTGAAGCGGACTCGTTAGTTGCCTCTGCTGTTGACGCAGAGAACCTATTAACTCGGGCTTCGCGCTTGCATTACCAGCTCATTTATTTTAATAAATAAAGCTTGAAATTACATCCTACTTTGAATACTGTGATTGAATGCTTAAAGTAAGGTCGTTAACACTGCACGGAATATTACTAACTTTTAATTACACTATATTCGAAGTTAATAGTATTCACAAAAGTATTTAAAAGTCAGAGTACATTCTGTCACTAGACTCTTTGGTTAGGAAGTTTAATTCCAAATTTACAAAAATACAAGTCATGCAAATCTTTCGCTTGTGTTAAATATAATTGGTTTGGCATGCAATAAAGAGTATCTATCTCTCTATTTTTAGTTGATGGGAAGATATTAAAAACAAACGCAATATGTAGATAATTCGTACTTTGATCTTTAGCGCTTCGCTAGCCGATACGAGTATCAGCCCCCGCGGCGCATGTTGATTTGCGTTTGGTAGTTTTAACTCAACCTGAGGGCTCACAGCTAACCTAGCTTAAAGGAAAGTTAAGTCAAGTTACAGTCTATAATAATCCCTCTGCAGGGCAAATGCCTACATCATTAAATTCAAGTTACCACAGCAATAATGAGTACAGGCATAATGACCACACTTGCCAAATGCGGATTGATGATCACAAACCCGAGCAATGTTCAACAATTCGCACTCTTGTTGCCTGTCTTGGGAATCGGTACTAGGACCTTGAGAACATGGTTCGGTACTTAAACAACTATGCCAATGGGGCGTTAGCCTAACGTAGTACAACCCAAATAATCAGCATTCAACTGACGACCTCATTTAAAATAATAGTAATTAATAACTACTTTTAACTTTCGCATTGTATGACCATTTAAAAATGTATAGCGGGATTCAAACGCGAACATGCTTTCTTTTATTGCCTAACGTCAACTGGGTTACACAAGCTGCCATAATTACACATTTTTAAATGTGATCAGATAAGTTTTAAAATATGTATTACTTTTGACTACCACAAGTGCCACATTGCTATGTAGTACTTCCAAAAGCTCGATTTTATCCAGCTCAAAGTTGTCATAATGAATTATCATCGTCCACTGTTCTCTTTTGGAGAGGCCTATACCTGATGTTGACATAGGCCTCTCCATACTTTATCCATAAATGCCTCTAATCAGGCGGGTTGTAGTTGCTAGAGTTATGACTAACGCCTGTCTTCATCTGGCTGTACTTTTTTCCTCGCCCCTTATGGCACCCATAGGATTAGTCTTAGAGACACTTTAGATAGCTAAATAGAATACTCTTCCATTGGACACCAGACCATTCTCGAAGGATAATCACACGATAAGAAGAACTAATAACTATTCAATTACCACTACAACACAATATAATTATGTGTCAAACGATACTTCATAAATTAACCTTAGTGAACTGGACTAAAGTAACTAAGACTGGAAACTAAAGTGGAGTGAAAAGTTCATGGTTTGTTAAAAAAGGCTAGTATTCATCAAACAAGAAGGTAGCGGTGTGTGCAGACTGCAGATGACGTATAACAACTGCTGCGTACAATCACTGACAGCTTGTTTGTTTGTTTCGTTTTTGAGTATTTTATTTTGACTATCAGACAGCTAAGATCAGGTCGTTTAACCTTAAAACCTTACTGTAACTATTAATTGTTTAATTAGGTACTGGTTGTAATTATTACCTATATTACAATAAATGTGGACCTTTCGGCTGACACACATCAAAAGATCCTAGGCACTATCTACCGAGTATCATAATCGGCCACGCGTTTGCCTGACCATTTAATGTTGTGGATAACGGTGCTGGGTTGCACACGTATATAGATCATGTATATCTAAGTTCTTATTTTATCAATGTGTGTAATTGTTTGTTGTCCCAAATAAATACAAATAAATAAAATTCGACCCGATTGTTGAATTAGTCCGTTTACTACGCAAAGGTTCAATTGGCTCTCGTGTCAGATAATCGTTTAGGTAATTATAGTCGGAAGGTAAGTCGAGTCGTTTGTGCTGCTTTCTGTCGCAAATTTAAAGTTAAAATCTAGTCAGTAGGCGACTTGGGAAAACTCTTGAGACCAGATTATCCTTGAAAAACAATTATACGAAAAAAGACGTCCTAAGGTCCACGCATCTTTGGTAGAGATATCATCATCAAATCACCAATAAATTTCTTTAGTATCCACGACATCGGCGTTAAAAATGATTTGGCTTACGATGACTTATGTTGGTGAATGTACTCGGAAACGACTAATGTGACGAAGGGATCTTGCTTTGTCTCGACTTACCCATTATAAGTAGGAAGGGTTACGGAGAGAGCGTGTGTATTTTTCCCATTACCACATAATTAGGCTTTGTAACGCTGCGAACATGAAGACTGAATTTAATAATTGTTCCTTCTTTCTGGAGAATTTGCAAGCGATTTGTGTTGCTTAAGCTTTATTTTATCATTGTATGTTTTGTCTCTTCTCTTCTGATCAGTTTCATAAGAGGCGACTAGTACTACCAGAAACACCGGTCTTCTTGCCACTATTAACAAATTGAGATTGTCAACTTGCCTGCTATATAAGTTTGGCTTTTATTGCAAATACAAAATATCCTCTTCTTGTTAACACCGATGTCCAGCTGAAGACTCAAGTGGCTGTTTATATTGCAATTTAGCATCTTTTCCGCGGAAGTAGTCGTGTTGTTTTTTTTTTGTGTTGTCAGTTCTATGGACTAAAGAACAAAACTTTGTTGCAGTAGGTGTAGTGTAGTGTATGTAGGTTCTGGCATACAATTAAAAAATGCATGTCAATAAAAACAAAAACTAGTGACCGTATTTGACACTTGGCATAAAGTTTGCTTTCACTTACTACTATTGTAAATAAGTGGCATGCTCATTGCACATACTTATGGCTATTAATTTTTGTTGTAAACTCGCACCTATTACAAAGACGTTAAGAAACCCCAATGTATAATGTAAACATCATGTATAATAAATGTCTTGTATCACAATATTTGCGAATGCATTCGGCTTCACCCCACTAAAGCCACATATTTGTTGGAATTTATATAATAGCCGATCGCGCAGGAATTCAAATTAGGTAATTAGGTGTACTAATTGCTTTTATCTAGAGTGCTAACCACAGTTATCCAGTTAACACGATTACTGAAATGTGAAACTAATAAAACCGTTTAAAAATAGATTGATTATTAATTATCTAGTTAATGTAGTATTTGGCGATTTTCACATAGATTACACTATTGATTGGCTATAATGAATGTATAACTATAAAACTCTCCTGCCAGGCGTAGCGATTATGGCAAATAGTCCTTTTCAAAGGCCCGTGTTCAGTTGTGGACTGGGTTGGTGATTGTAATAATGAACCGACTATGGAGATCTCATTTCCTTTGTGTGTAAAAGTTCTTGTCTGCACTCTCCTTGTAGTAAAATACAAGAATTTGTTTTATTTATGTACGGATAGAAAAATAATTGGCTTTTTAGTACAAATTTGTAACGTTAAGCTATGAAAAGTAAAACAAAACATACATTTTCGGATTTCATTAGTTATTATTTCATGTTTTGATTAATCCCGACATTTGAAACACTTTACAGCGTTCGAGGTCATGGGTAGACTAAAGTGCTATGTTGATTCGCGTGAATTTTGGAAACCCTTATAAAAGTGTTTATACATCTATACTAATAAATAATATAAAGCTGAAGAGTTTGTTTGCTTGTTTGTTTGAACGCGCTAATCTCCGGAAGTACTGGTTCGATTTAAAAAAATATTTTTGTGTTGGATAGTACATTTATTGAGGAAGGCTTTAGGCTATATATTACATCACGCTGCGACTAATAGGAGCGAAGCATCAGTGAAAAATGTTGCAAAAATAATCGCGTTCATAATAATAGAAATTGACGCTGACGAAGTCGCGGGCAACAGCTAGTAAGGAAATAAAATAAAGTCATTTAGTGCTTTAGAAAATATTTTTGACACAGACGTCTTCAAAAGGACGGTTTTTCCATAATCGTTACTGAGGAAAAAAGACGCTGCTGCTCGTCTTCTTTTCGCAGTACCCCTTTACTCGCCGCTTCCCTTCATAGAAAGAGAAGAGATGGTGGGTACTATAAGCGACGACATTTTATTCTGTGCTAGTTCTCATGTACGACCTTTTTGTCATGAAAATACAATTTTCCTCAATTATTACAAACTTTTATAACCCAATATCAGTATATAAACTTGAAAAATTTTTGTCTCAGGCGGGACTCGAACCTGCATCTCCTCGCACACCGGGCGGGCGCCATACTATTAGGCATGCGAGGAGATGCGGGTTCGAGTCCCGCCTGAGACAAAATGGGGGTTGGAAGTTTGTATGGAGTATTCCGCAATTATTAAGGTAGAAAACTAAAAATTGGTGTGCAGATTATTTGTGACTAAAAAAAAAGTCGTGCATAATTATTATTTTTTGGAAATCCGCCGCCAACCCCATAAAAGAGGGGTCGAAATTGTATCGTTATCCCGAATTTAATGCGAGCGAAGCCGCGGGCAAAAGCTGGTAATAATATAATCCCCGGCGTACGACGTTTCTTTAAGAAGGATAACATACTGAACATGTTAAAAAAAAAAACTCTCGAAAATAACAACGCGGTCACAAACCTAAGGGTATGATCGCCCAAAAAGAAAGTCCTCTTGTTTTCGTAGCCTCGTAGCACCGTAGTACTGTTGCGGTGGAGTTACGGCATGTCGTACTGGCGCAAACACAGTTGTTATGATTAAGAGTAGAAAGTTATTTTAAATATTGTGAATACATGATATCAGTAGAGTAAACTTTAAAAAATATTCGGCTGCCTTAAAATATGTAAATCATATTATTATAAATATATTAAGTGTACAATACTGTTCACACCAGATTATTTAGACTTGTCGTAGCGCTGTAGCGTTGTAGTGCTACGACGGCTACGGTAAATAATATTAGTCATTGTCGTGCAATTGATTTAATTGACCCATTAAAAAATGATACTAAATAAAATGTTATTAGTACCTATCAAATAAATGGAATAATCCTTAGCACACTAAGTGTTTAAAGTGGAGGGCTCTAAAAACTTTCAAACCGTTAGAAGAACCAATGAGCGAGTAGTACCTACTTTCAAGGCCGGTTTCTAGTATTTTTTCTTACTTTTAGCAAAAACGAAAAACATGCACCTTAGATTGTAATTGTAACCATTACAACTAAAACATAATTTGTTTGAAAATTTTACTTTATTAATATTAAAAATTAATTGTAATATTTATAATAAAAAAACACATCGCTTTCATCTTCATACAAAAATATCTGTTAGAAACCAAAGCTGCGGTAAAATCTAGAAATGACCACAGCTAATTTGCATCATCATAATGTAAAAAGCACTTCTATTAAGTCCTACACGATTTGTTATTGGGTACCTTTACCTTTTACCTTATTGTTTGCATCAAATAACGGAGGTAAACAGAACTATGTTTTACGCTAT
Organism: Anania crocealis; assembly: GCA_949315895.1. Classification (NCBI taxonomy): domain Eukaryota; kingdom Metazoa; phylum Arthropoda; class Insecta; order Lepidoptera; family Crambidae; genus Anania; species Anania crocealis. The sequence continues at coordinate 16,277,567 of OX438863.1, forward strand.
TATAAACTTTTTCTAATAGCGTATATGCTCGTCGAATAGATATAAAATCTATACCTATGTAAGCTAATGTCATTTTTAGGGTTCCGTACCCAAAGAGTAAAAACGGGACCCTATTACCAAGACTTCGCTGTCTGTCCGTCGCTCTGTCACCAGGCTGTATCTCAAGAGCCGCGATAGCCAGACAGTTGAAATTTTCACAAATTATGTATTTCTGTTGCCGCAATAACAACAAATACTAAAAACAATATAAAATAAATATTTAAGGGGGGATCCCATAACTACAACAAACCAGTTTTTTTGGCCTTTCGAGTCCGACTCGCACTTGGCTGGTTTTTATACATTTTTACTAGACTACGGCAAAGCCAGCAGGAAAGGTTATAACTTTAGCAGTCTATGCATATGCAAATGCAAATGCAAATGCTAAAAAAATTTTATCAGTCATGACTTGTGAGATCTCAAATGAAAGAAGACAACATTCTGTGTACTAAAGTGCTTAAGCAATATCTACAGCTAATACAACGTGTTCCTTTTGATGTCCCTAAACTCTAGGGTATTAAACAGACCATGGTAAAGAATCAAATTGCATATGATTTTTTTTTTTATGTTTAATTTTTTCGTATAAAATAATTCTATAAAGTTACGACTGTTTATATAAAACACCCTTACCTTGTTATGAATGAACTTTTGAATGAAAACGATTTACTCGTATCTACTTATCAATGAAACACCCACACACGTCAATGTTTTTTTACAAGTTACGCTCTACCGCTACTTTACTACTTGAGTGTAAGTTTGCCAACGTCTCGCAACTAAGCTAACTAAGGATTCGCCATACTGGTTACATTTTTTTAACAAATTTATTTAAAATTTGATGTTATATTCGAAACTATTGATTTTTGAACCACATGTTCTAGGGCGTTTTATATTATTTTTACCTATAGAACATAACCTTGGAGTTATGGGATATTAAAAGGAACACGTTGTATACAGGGAGACTTTGAAATAATTGCAGTTTCGTAGCCGGGTTACAGTTGTTTAACTATTTATCTGATATGTTCACATGATTTGACTCATGTGATGTATATTATTTAATTCAATTAAGTGTAAAGAATAATTAATTTTAAATTTTGACGAACCAATGCTATACAATGTAACGAAATAAATTGAATAGGTTAGATACCTATTCAATTATCAATCAATTAAATAATAGTCGAGCGTAGGTATACGCTATTACTTATATGGCAATTTGTCTAAGGCCGCAGTTCGCAGTTGCGAACATTCGCGCTCGCACCTAACTTCATGTCGAATACGTGTAAACATTGTTAACACTTCTGTCGTCGACTCTCCCAGTCGTGGTTTGCATTCCTACCGCTTGTCGGTCCCGAATGAATTTACATATTGCATTCTGCGCACACGAACGTATTAATTTGCTGGATTGTATTCGGATTGTATTCGTTGTTTGAATTAAATTTTACGTATTTGGCAAATATAATAACATGGCTTAGCTTTACTAAAAGCACATTTCGATTTCGTAATTAGTTTGTTGGAATTTAAAGGTTTTTTATATCACACATATTCATGGAAGGGATTCGTAATAGGTAAGGAATGAAAATGATATTCCGCGTGTCGATATACGGCCATTTCTAATAACCTATCTATCTTCAGTTTTGGCATATCGGAAACAGTTTCTATCTCTGTTTTTGCCGTACAGAGAAACAAAGACAGAAGTTGTTTTCTATCTCCGATATGCCAAAACTGAAGATAGATAGGTTATTGGAAATGGCCATAACCGAAATTAAAAACGTTCGAAATTAGAAAGATAGAAAACTCTTTATTGCACACAAAGAAAATACATTTACAGTCAATGCTTACAGCAAGATGTACAACTGACATCTTTTTGATAAAGAATATATCTGAAAAAGGACAATCTTTAAATAGTTTTCTATTCCTATAATGGTTCACCATCATAGTTATCACCAGCCTTTATCATTCCACTACTGGACACGGGCCACTGAAAAAGGAGGATTTTGCCTTAAACGTGTCAGCTTGGCAGGAGATAGTGGAGAGAAGAATCCGCTCTCCGTCTTCCGCTGTCAATTCTCCTTTAATCGCTTCTAACGACACTTATAGAAAGAGAAAGGGTAAAACGACTTTTAACTTGTATTTGCGATATACCGAATTTTAGCAAAGTGAGTTTGTACACTTGGTTTCCCCTTCGCAAATAGTACTTTCATAAGCCTTTGCTCTCAGAAGTAAATCATATGTTAGACTTTATTAAAATATTAACATCGGCCAGGCATAACGGTTTCGTTCAGCGAGGGAAAGGTCGGAGGTTATTTATATGGGAATTCCCTGGAGCTCGAATATTCTTGAATATGTTAACGACCTTTTGTGTTAGTTGGAGTGTACTTTGTAGAGCCACAAGTATCTTCGCGTGAGAGGATATTTATGAATATCATTGTTGATGTAAATAATAATATTTGAATCAGAACGTAGCCTATTTTCACGTTCAAGCAATAGTCGTAGAAAATCTTTAGAAAAATGTTTTCATGATATACAGTTGTTTTGGATGTGAATGTGATGAAACACATTATTTGTATAGTGGCGATTATCTTTATACAATTTAATGATTACCTAACCTAAAACCCTTTTAGCAGTCTCTATTCTTGTGTAATAAGTCTTATGAAAAGTACATAGATACCTAAACGAGATAAAATTTAAAAATATATAATACAAACAAGCTGTTTATTTTTTGTACTTTGTTTGAGCTTAACTAAGTGTGCGTCAAGATAGTTACAACGTCTATGATCCAGCAGATAAAATACTCATTGAAGTAGATGTTGAAGTTAAGCGAAACAGAACTTTGCTGAGCGGTTTTTCCTTGCTTAAATCAAAACTAAATCTAATTTGTGCCTTAAACATCGATAAAATTTATGAAATAAAGGGTTACAAAATCCCATAAAAATGCCATTTCGAATGTGCAAGTTTAAATTTTAGCAGCTAACGTCATATTGTGTCATACCTATATCTACCATAATACAAATAAAACCTTACTTTCATAACTTAAAGATGAATTTAGTTAGGATGTTTTCTGTCACTGCTTGTGTATCAGCGGCTTTACGGCCATTTCCAATAACCTATCTATCTTTAGTTTTGGCACATCGGAGATAGAAAACAACTTCTGTCTTTGTTTATCTGGACGGCAAAAATAGAGATAGAAACTGTTTCCTATCTCCGATATGCCAAAACTGAAGATAGATAGGTTATTGGAAATGGCCATTAGACAAGTGGCTTTCTAACATCGTTTACGCCAGATGAATAGATGTCAAATGTATGAAAATGACATAAGCTTACGATCGTTCAATCGTTTGTTAATGTAATTTTCATACATTTGTTATCCGCCGCTGGTTTGAAAGTATGCATTAATAGAATTATCTCTATTTATGGTTTAAATTAATTCGACCAATATTCTTTTCAGAGAAAGTAAAATGTTTATGAACTCCATGAAAAGTTATGATTACTCTTTGGTTCGTAAAAATAAAATGAAGTAGGAACATAATATTATATTCCATTTGATTTCCCTAGAGAGCATGATATTTTGTGATAACGAATATTATTTGTTTGTGTCAAGCAAAATCAAAGTATGATAATGAGTTAAAAGGTCTATTCCGTATTTGTTTACCAAACAGAGTCATGTTATTTCTAGAGGTCAATTTCGTTCCTACTTTTTTCAATCGACGAAAAAATAAATATTTTATGTCGGTGCATGTAAGTACTTTATTATCTGCATTACGCATACTTGTATGATGATGACGCATTTGAATGAAGAGTATTTTGAATGTTTTTCTCCATCATAGCATGCATTAAACTTCGCTTTAAAGTCGTTGAAGTTTTCAAAGTTGATGCTTTTTGGGTTTTGTGTTTTAGGATAACTCTCATCAAATAAATTAGATGAAAGTTTAATAACTGTTATTACACTTTTATAAGACTGGTTGTATGTTAAACCGTTTTTTAGTAAATGAATCTATAAAATAAAAATATAATGCTTAGAAATAATAGTAGTGAAACTTTTACACTATGAAAAGAAACTGTTGTGCAGCCATCCGTGAAATAAGATCATAATATCAGCATGTTTTATATTTATAAGCTCGGTTCGAAATCCCGGTTTATTAAACTTAACAAAAAATTACGGTTGATACGTTTGGTATAATAAAAACATAACTACTTTTAACTCGATCAAAACGTCAGGCAAATAAAATAAGATATGTTTGCGTTTAAATCTCGTTATACCTTTCAAAGAGTAAAAATATATTTGAGATTTAAAATTATTTGGTAGATAGCTAATGCCTATGCATTAAAAAAAACTTGTTTTGTATTTTGTATTGATATGCCGCTAAAAAATAAACTGACTGTTTTTACTAAATTCTGTTTTATTTGTTTCAGGTACTGACATTTATTTTCAAAAAGCAGCTTAAAAGGTTCATTGTTTAAGTATGACATTCCTGTAACAGTTATAGACTGGGATTAGAGCTTAGAGTTATTTCTAGTTAATGACCTGCAACAATACGTATACAATATGTTATAAAAACCCTGTCCGATCCATTAAGGTGTTATTAGGTATCTATATAAGATTCTATTTGTGTAATAATTTTCATGAAACATTAGAAAGAAATTACCCCATGAAAAAAAAATACAAAATTCGCTACATTAAAAAAGCTTACATGGTAATCCCAAGAGGCGGTGACCGGACGCGCGGGAGACGCGGAGATGCGCCGGCGCTCGCACTCGCAGGTAGCGAAGTCATGACCCCAGTTGACCCCGGTACTTATTAGTCAGATAATAATGTGTCAATTGTACGAAACTGAGACTTCTTGGTAGCTCTGCAAGTAGCTTTTTTATTTGGTAGTCAATAAGGACACTGATTTGATGGTTGTGGCGAAGATGTTGTTCCATATTTCTGCCACCGTCAGATACAGGCTTCACAGCGTCGCACTAGGTTGTCCCGCACCGATTATATGTTGTTTTAATTGAAATTAAACACTAAAATTATTAATCAAGCTTTATATTTTAACCTGGACAAAGAACCAGACACAGAGCACCGGAAGTTAGTAGCATAAACTCTAGAACATTTAGTGATGTACTTATAAACTAGGGAGGTGACAACCAATCAAGAGAAAGCTATTTAACTATCTTTTAAATAATTCAACACTCTCACCAAATAGCATTTCTCATACAAACTTGACAAGAAAATCTAAGTTGAAAGAAAACATAGTAGTTTCAGATGGCAAAATAACACAAGACTAAAATGATTACTATAAATATTACCCTACTCTCACCCAAAGAAAACTCTGAAAAATAACTTTTAGCTAATATCATTGTCAATTGTATGTATTTAACTTGAGCTTAATACACCTATTTTATTTCTTAAATACTGAAATCTAACTTTAGGAAGAGCTTTAGTAAATATATCAGCATATTGTTCTTTACTACAGATATATTTTAAATCAATCAGCCTTTCTGCAAATTTTTCTTTAATAAAGTTATATTTGACATCTATGTGCTTACACCGTTTGTGATAGTCCTTATTTTTAATCAAGCAAATTGCACTTTGATTGTCTATATTAACACACACTGAATCTTGATTAAATGCACTAATGTCACTTAATAATTGCTTCAACCAAATGGCTTCCTTAGTAGCTGAGCAAGCAGCCATAAACTCGGCCTCAGTCGTTGATAAGGCAACACTTTGTTGATGTTGTGTAGCCCACGTTATAGCAGCTCCATTTTTAATGAAAACATACCCAGTTAATGAACGACGTGTGCACGTGTCTTTGGCATAATCTGCATCACTGTATGCATGAAGCACAACATCTTGTGATGATGTATAATGCAAGCCATAGTTTATTGTTTCCTTAAGATACTTCATAATCTTTTTGACAACATTCCAATGTGTGTGATCAAAGCAATTTAAAAATCTACTCACCAAGCTAACTGCAAACATAATATCAGGCCTGCTCACTATTGCTAGATGCATGAGTGATCCAACAGCCTCTCTATACGGGATGTTCTTGTCAGGTGCCTCTATACTCTTTTCTAATGCTGTATGGGGATCAATTGGAATGCTATTAGGATTGGCATTATACATATCAAACTTGTTTAGTAATTTTTCTATATATTTGGACTGATGAATGTAAATATGTCTCTCAGACCTTTCAATTTGCAATCCAACAAAATTTTTAGGTACACAACTTTTTATTTCAAAATTATTCTTTAATTCAGATAAAACTGTGTCTAATGAAACTTTTGAATCTGACATTAAGAGACCGTCATCTACATATAGCAATAAGTACACTTTGTTATTGTTTACATTTCCTATATAAACACACTTATCTGCGTGACTATTCACAAAGCCAAATTTCTTCAATGAAGAATCAAATTTATTATTCCAGCACCGTGGTGCCTGTTTAAGACCATATAGTGAGCGATTCAGTTTACATACCTTGCCAGGTGGAACATCCAAACCTTCTGGTGGTGTCATATATATGTCTTCTTGGATGTCTCCATATAAAAATGCCGTCTTGACATCAAACTGCATTATTTCGAAATTATGTTGAGCAGCTTCTGACAACAGAACTCGAACCGAATCATACCTGACTGTAGGAGAGAATGTTTCAGTATAGTCCAACCCTTGCTTTTGTCCACAGCCCTTAGCGCACAGTCTTGACTTATAGAGTGGACCTAATTCTCCTTCTTTTATTCTAAAGACCCACTTACAGCCAATTAGTCGTACCTTTGGTGGTTTCTCAACTAAAGACCAAGTATTGTTGTTAGCATGTGATTGCAGTTCATCTTTTATGGATTGTTCCCACTTAAATGCATCAGTGTTTTTGGAAGATATTGCTTCACTGTATGTTTCTGGGATATCTAACTCTGAACTTTCACTTGAACAAATGTAAGTATTTGTGTCAACATTTTGAGCTTTATATTTAGATCTTGTAATTATATTGGATTGAATTCCTTTGAGATTAATTGTTTCATCCGGCTCATACGAAGACCCTTCATCGGATTGATAATCATCACTAGATTCATGTTGTTTTGATGTATTTTCTAATGATGTATAACTATTATCCACATCGCTAATACTAAAAGAATCTGTCTCATTTGTGTTAAGTTTCGTTGGTAATTCTGTCAATGGTACTGTAGCAACATCTCTTTTAATTGTATTTTCTAAAAATGTTACATCTCTACTAATTACCACTTTCCTTGTTTTAGGATCCAGTAATCTATAACCTTTACTTTCTTCACTATATCCAACAAGAATCATTTTACTTGCCTTTGAGTCCCATTTCTTAGTTTTCTCCTTGGGAATGTGTACCATTGCTTCAGATCCAAAAATTCTTATGTGGCTAATATTGGGAGCTTTTCCTGTCCACATTTCTTCAGGTGTAGAATAAGCTAATGATCTTGTTGGACAGCGATTGGTGATGTATGCAGCAGTTGTCACTGCTTCTGCCCAATATTGTTTCTGTAATGAAGCATTTATGATCATACATCTTGCTCTCTCTAATAAGGTACGATTCATCCTCTCCGCCAAACCATTCTGTTGCAGAGTGTATGGGACCGACTTTTGATGTATAATTCCAGATTTCTTAAGAAATGTTTGAAAATCATTGCTTAGATATTCTTTACCATTATCTGTACGAAGAATTTTTATAGTGGTACTTAGTTGATTCTCCGCATAAGTTTTAAATTCCTTGAACTTGTTGAAAACATCAGATTTATTAGTTAATAAATAGACAAATACTTTCCTGGTGAAGTCGTCGATGAATGTTACAAAGTAACGAGCTTCTCCAAATGATGGTACCTCCATTGGTCCACATACATCCGAGTGAACCAGTCCCAGTTTCTCTTTGGCTCGAGAACCTTCAGAAGAGAAAGGATTCCTTGTCTGCTTCCCTTCTTGACAAGTTATGCAGATTATTTTACCATCATTTTTCAATTTAACACCAGCAGCTTCTGATAATTTGTTTAGATCTTCAAAGTTCAAGTGGGCCATTCTTTGATGCCATAAATAAAAATCATTATCTTTGATAGCAGATATGTATGCTGGAACACTGTGTGTGTTTAGCCTGTACATATTATTAATTAATTTGGCTGAAGTAATTAGCTGATTGTTTGAGTTAAATATCTTGGAGCCTTCTTTGTCAAATTGTACATTACAGCCCTTCTTTATAATCTGACTGACAGAAAGGAGATTGGTGGCTAATTCTGGAACATATAGAACATTTTCAACTTTTATTTGAACAACCTTTCCATTTTCACCAATCACATTCAAGTCTACCTTCCCACAGGATTTTACAATTAATTTCTTGTTATTAGCCACTTTTATGGTATTAATAGGTGGTGTTATTTCATCATATAGCCATTCACGGTGCATTGTTAGATGCATTGAAGCGCCTGAATCAACGAACCAGCTACTGTTACTATTTGAAGTTGTTGCAGAAAATACCGCTACATAACCAGTGTCCTCATTTGACTTTTGATCTTTCTTCTTATTCCGGCAGTATTTACTAATATGCCTATATCTATTACACACATAGCATCTAGGTCCTTTACTTGTTTTGTTATTAAAAGCTTGTTTGGCAACCTGTGTTTGATTTCCTTTGTATTTATTAACATACAGCGCAGCTGACTCGGAGTTCCTCACATCTTGAAGAAGCTTAGTCTTAACTGAATCTGCTGTAATTGCCACACCGGAGCTTTCAAGGGCCATAATCATTGGTTCATACTTTTCTGGTAAACCAGAAAGTAAAAGTGTGCCTAGCCACTCATCATCAACAATAAATCCGATATTCCTCAGCTTATGTGCCGTCGACATAATGTTTTTGACATATTCTTCAACATTTTGGCAATTATCCAAAGTTGTGTTTATTAGTTCTCGTAGCAGACCAACCCGTCTTGCCAACCCTTTATCGTCAAAGGCTTTCGCTAAATTGTCCCAAACCTCTTTTGCCGATTTTGCCTCTTGTATGTGTACATAATTAATTGGGTTTACAAGCAGAATTATTTTCGATTTCGCTTTGATGTCGCTTTTGCTGTCACAATTGCTAGAAGTAACACAACTCCATAACTCCTCGTGTTCAAGATATGTTTGCACAGCAAATTTCCATGTAGGATAATTCTCTCTTCCGGTTAGCTTTTCAATCAGTGCCATCGTATTATTTGAAGACATTTTTTGCTAATGAAGATTTTTGCTGACACGTGCTTTGAGGTTAAACTGTATACTGAGCTTGTAAGTTTGTTCACTTTAACTTCAATTTATACTTTGTTTTTCTAATTTACTTATTTTAGAAACAAACAGGAGGCCTGGGCCCATAACCTGTTGTTTTAATTGAAATTAAACACTAAAATTATTAATCAAGCTTTATATTTTAACCTGGACAAAGAACCAGACACAGAGCACCGGAAGTTAGTAGCATAAACTCTAGAACATTTAGTGATGTACTTATAAACTAGGGAGGTGACAACCAATCAAGAGAAAGCTATTTAACTATCTTTTAAATAATTCAACAGTAACACACTCGTATCCGCTTTAAGCGCAACAATCCGCACGTAGTCGTAATTTTTTTTTATATCATGGCTGTTTTTATCAACATAAGTAACATCGTATTTAGTAGGATTTAGATATTTTATACCATCGTGTGGAATAGCAGGACCAGCTGCGTCGTGACTATCGAAAATTAAATGTACCTATTTTCTAACAGTGAGGTGTTGTAAGAGGCAGCTGGAAGCATACAAACACAAGAAATCGGGCTCCAGCGTCATCTCTCTATTATTGGGCAAACTGTGATCGCTTGTAAACTGTGACACGCTTGACAGGCGGGTGCTTGTCAAGCGTGGGTACCTTTATTTTCAATTCCTCGCTTTGGGGAATACTTTATCCAGTAATGGATCGATCTAGGCCTAAGATTAGATATTGGTATTGTTAAATAATGTTCATTCATATACTTACTAATTTTGCAGTGAAAAACTACCTTAATTTTTGTAAATTAAATTGTAAAAAAAGGATTTATTTTACAATTAAAATTTACAAAAATTTCTTGGTTAGTCAATTAATGCGTGGATGCATATAATTAACCCAAAAAAGTTGATAGTATCATCTTAAATTATGTCTTTGACCCCTTGACACTCTAAGCTTCCTTTTGAAGAATACATTCGCAACAACCTCATCTTAAAACATGCAAAAGTCGTGGAATTCGCCAGCATTTTTACGGTATCGTTCTAGAATCGCCATTCGCACGACGCGAAGATAGTTGAAAATGCAATAGCTATTTCATATAGCATTTCAAGTTGTCTAATGACCATGCCAGAATGCCAGGTCGCGAGCCAAGCGCGCCGAGCCTTGGCAAACCGTGAGTTATGTGTGGCCATTACGCCACCCAGACCAGCGCTGTGTCGATGGATTAGCTCAATAGTTAATATATTTCCTGTCTATAAATGCATTGAACTCTTGTGAACAGTTTAGAACGGTATGACATTGTTTTATCGAAGATTTCAATTGATAACTGCAAGGAAATGGTATATAAATTTACGGATTCGACTCGCATTCTTGGGGTTCAAGATTATGTTATTTTCGTGGTCATAGATTGACTTCGACCACTTTCGCTGTAAAATGTTCCACGCGAGCCAAATATGTATAATAAAAAGTACAATGGTACATGCCTAATAAACCCCAGTTTAATTAATAAATTTATATTTTGTACCTGTTCTTTTAACCATTAAATGCTGGGGTAAATTAAATACAATTCCTACAACATTTCATTCATTAAAATTTCAATGCGTATTGATCGCGTAGTCAATATAATTTCATAATCCTTCAGATGTCTGGTTTGCCGCAGTAGAAATGCCTCTTTTCATCCTATTACCGTACGATACGACTAAGAGTTACTAGAACACTTAGCAGACCAGAATTGAGTTAGGTAATTGGAATGTAATGAACCCTTAAGCGGGAACGACTAAAAAGTAGCTTAAGTAGATGCGCGTAGGTACTATTTGATAATGAAAATAATATAAAGAGAAGATTGTAACTGTAGACCTGGGTATATAGTTTTAATTTAAACACCATATCTCCACGCGTTCCTGAGATATACAGACAGACTTATCAGACAGACGGACGAAGTTACTAATGTACGGATAGACGGAAAGACAACAAAGGGATTTTACAAGGGTTCAGTTTTTTCAGACGCCTAAAAAACACATAATTCGGTCAAGCTATAAAAAATAATGCGTGATCATCATCATAATTCATTCACTCGCCCTGTTCGCAGGTCATCTGGTGTTGGCACAGTATGTTTTTCTCTTCTTTACAGTCCTGTTAACCGTCATCGAGTCGTTCACCCCCTTATTACAAGACACTGCGTGATTATACAAAAAAAAAATAGTTTAATTGAGCACTTCCTTTATTTGCCGGTTAAAAAGTGTGGTTTCCTTCGCAGTGCGATTCCAACGGCATTAATAAACTTCTTTTAATTATCTGCTGATAAGAAAGTTTCTGAATGAGTTTCTCGAAAGTTAACGTCGGTAACAATGTTATCTTAGAGTTAGTTTTAAATGTTTACTTGATATTTAATCCGTGGATAAAGTCAAAACTTACCCTGAACTGAAGAGATATGACAATATTGTTAGGAGTTTTAAAGTTAAGAACTTTAAAACTCCTAACAATATTGTCATATCTCTCGTAAATCAGTGAAGTTTTTAACTTCAAATCGTACGCCATATTCGGTGATTGGCTAGTATCTACCAATGAAAAAACAAAGACGTTTTCAATTCGATACTCAATTAAGTAATTTTGTTTCTAGTATATTAGCCGTTCAGTTACTGAGAATATATTTATAAAGAGTGTGTCGTAAATAGTGGTCCAACGGAAATGGGTCGATACCTGGGGGGTTCATCTTCCACACCCTGGAAATTTGTTTATTTCCATAATAATAATAATAATAATCATTTATTTGCCAGAATATGGATATAAAAAGTTCGTAGTAGTTATAGGTTTTCCAGCATATTCTATCGCAATGCGACGTGCAAATATTAAGTCAATCTATTATCACACATACAATCAAATTAAAATTATGTCAAATTATACAAATGTCAAATAAGTATTACAATTACTACATTAAATGTCAAAAAATATTACGCAACATTTATTAGGACAGCAACATTTCAAACATACAATTAAATCAAAATTATGTGAAAATATGAGGTATACAAATGTCAAATTTTAAATTTTATCATTCAAGAATTCATTAATTGAATAATACATCTTTTCTTTTAAAAAAATAAGCAAATTATATTTAAATTTCATAAATGTCATTATTTTTAAATCATCAGGAAATTTATTAAATACTTTTATAGTCATACAGTAAACGTTTCGTGAGTACAGTACCAACTTTTGGGGTGGAATCTTTAAATTTTCTCCTTTCCTGCCTCTGTATCCACTAAAGTCTTTGTTTTTTTCAAATAAATGTATATACCTTTTTACAAAAATCCCTACTTCGAAAATATACAAGCAGGGAAGTGGTAAAATGTTTAAATCTTTGAACAAGGGTTTGCAGCTGTCCAAATAATGAGCCCCACAAATCGATCGAATACACTTTTTTTGAACCTTAAAAGCTCTAGGCATGTCGACCGAGTTTCCCCACAATATGAGACCATATCGTAACGCGGACGAAACATATCCATGATATGCCATGAGCGCTGCTTCTTTAGAAGCCACTTGCCTCACTCTGTTTAGTGCATAAACAAATCTGTCAATTTTATTGATTAATGTGTCAATATGGTTTTTCCAATTACAGAGTTCGTCAATAGTTACACCTAAAAATTTCGTCGCATTGATATTTTTAACTTTTAAATTATTATTATGAATGTCAAATGTTACGTCATTGATAAGTTTTGCTTTAAATTTAATATATTTTGTTTTGTCAAGATTAAGATTTAAATTATTAAGTTCTAGCCATGTAACTATTTTCTTTAAATTCATATTGGCAATGTTGGCTAGCTCTTCTTTATTTTTACATTTGACAATGAGTGTTGTATCATCCGCAAAAAGTATACATTTTTGATTTGTGACATTTGGTAGGTCGTTAATATATAGCAAGAATAATAGAGGACCCAGAACACTGCCCTGGGGAACACCACAACGATTATAGCAGTAAGAAGAGGAATATATTTTCTTTACATTACCAGATAGCCGGGTGATTTCTATACGCTGTTGACGGTCCGACAAATAGCTTTCTATCCATGACAAAGCAGTTCCTCTTATCCCATACCTTTCCAGTTTGTTAAGAAGCAGTTTATGAGAAACGAAATCAAACGCCTTGCTCATGTCTAAAAATATTGCCAGTGTATGCATTGCGTTATTAAGATTTTGTGTTACTTCTTTAATAAGATGAAAACACGCTAGGGTTGTTGAGCTGTTTTTACGAAAACCAAACTGTTCGTCTTTCAGCAATTTTTCCATTGAAATGAATGATGACAGTTTATTATACATAACTTTTTCAAATACTTTTGACAGTATAGGTACTAGGGTTATGGGCCGGTAGTTGGTTATTTCGGCATGGGAGCCATTTTTGTGCAGAGGTTTCACTACGGATCGTTTTAGTTCCGTCGGAAACAAACCCTGTTCGAATGAAAGATTTATTAGGTGGGCTAGGGGAGAAGACATAAAAGTAGCACATTTTTTAATAATATTTGTGTTGATGCCGTCGTAGCCTGTAGAATAAGTATTTTTAAGTTCTTTAATTATTTTTAATATGTCATTTTCATTAATAGGTAATAGATATATACTTTTATAGTGGAATGGTATATTATGTAACACATCGTTAAGTTGCGTTTCCTTGTCATTTTTAGTTTTATTAGTCAAGTTTTGAAAATAATTATTAAATTCGTCACAAATTTCTTGGGGATTTTCAATACATTTGTTATTTGTCAGTTTTAATTTTAGGATTTCTTTTTTAAAGTCAATGTTTTGCGTGTGTTTCTTTACTATATCCCACGAAGTCTTGCAAATATTTTTAGATTTCGCAATGTATTGTGTATTTGTATTTTTTGCGCTTGATGTATACACTTTTTTAATATGCTAGTGTAGCATTGGTAGCGCTTTTTTATTATATTTTTGTTAGTAGCAGATAATCGATACTTAAGGTATAGTTGTCTTTTCCGAATGCAGCAACGTTTGATACCTTTAGTAAGCCAGAAATTTTTTAGAGGTTTTTTAACTATTTTCACTTTGATTTTTGGGAAGCACAGATTAAAGAAAAGAATGATGAGATCGTGAAAGCATTTAAAAGCTTCATTTAAATCATTCCTTTGATATACTTCGTTAAATGATAAGGCTGAAATACAATTACAGATTTTTTTTATATTGTCTTCACACATATCACGTCTATATTCAAACCACGAATTTACTTTTTTCTGGTATTTAGGGTCTCTCTCAACATTAAAAGTAATACTTTGGCCTGTTTCGTGATCAGACAAGCACAATAAATGAATTTTAGGTTCAGTACTTAGATTTAGATTACTTGTGATCAAGTCCAAACAAGCGCCTTTGCGGGTGGGTTTTGTTATATGATTTATTAAATTGTAATTTTTTAGTATACTGTTCAGACTTTGAGTGTTTTTATTATTTTGCATCATGTCTATATTCCAGTCTCCGCATAATATAATTTTCTTGTTATGTTTTTTTGATAAAATATTCAATAGAGACTGAAATTGTTGCAAAAACATATCCAGCTTTGAATTCGGGGTTCTGTAAATGCATACAATTATGACGCTGTATTGGATAACCTCTACTGCACAACACTCAAATAAAAAAGGCATAGCTTGGGCGATTTCAATTTTTCTATAGTCCAAATCATTTTTTATTAAAATACAGGTGCCACCTCTACGTTCTTCCCTACAGAAGGAAGCAACTAATTTAAAGTTATTAATTTTAAGATTTTTTTCAGAGCCTTTTTTTATAAAAGTTTCAGAAAAACAAACAAAATCAATACCATCTAGCTCTTTGGTTAGCTCACTTAATGTTACCTCGAATAGATCCAGTTTGCTTAGTATGCTAGCAATATTCTGGTGGAACAATGTTAATCTAGTTTTCGTTTTCGGAACGAAAAAGCTGTGAATCAGTCGGATTGCTCGACTTGCGTGTCAGTTTAGGAAAATAAGATGGTATTAATGTTTGCCTTTCATTCATGTTTTTTTTATATATTTGGATCCCGGATAATGTATTTTTGTATTTATGATCTACTCGTATGTTTTGGTTTATCAAACTTTTTACCTTTAGCGGTGCGAGATACTCATTTTCATAATGTAAATAATCTATTTCTATATTAATTTTAAAGCATAATTCTTTTAAATACATTTTACCATTCCCTATCTGTATAAATTTACAATTGTTATAATTTTTAATAAGCATTTCAATATTATAATTTAACAATTTTGTGTTCAGGTATGGATTATTAAGAACATTTACAACGAATACATTACAATTTCTCAGTTTATAGAGGGCTGTTCCTAATTCTGATAACAAACAGTAAGGATTTTTGTCATTAGATCCAATAGCCAACACCACTACGTCACCTTTTCTGTGAGTTGCTATTATATTTTCGCAGGAGTTTAAGACTTGTGAACATGTCGCTCCTGTCTTCATCGTGGTAGTAATTGTGTAAGGATCGTTTCTAACACCATTTCGACTATTATGAATCTTTTTTGATAATCCTTTGATTTGATCGTCGCCAAGAATAAAGATCCGTGACTGTGTATTCACGTCTCTGGTGTTCTCGGTGCCATTTGTTGATATGTCATTATTAATAATTGACGACGAAAGACTCTCCTCAACTTTATTATCGCTACATGGTTTATATTGGGATGTATTGTTAAATATAACAGACTTATGTATATGTAATGGGGATGTTCTCGATACATTAGTGCTTATATGCATAATTTTTTGTCGTACTGGAGTCATTTTTGTGTTCTTATATCCGAAGTCACTACTGATTACTTTCAATAATTTAATTTGTTGTTCTTGATTTTTAATTATTCTTTTTAGGTCGGTATTTTCTAAACTGAGATTGTTTATTTCTTGGTCTGATCTCTCCAATGCATATTTTAATGTAGCAATTTCTTTTATGTACTCTTCAGAGTTCGATGTATCAATAAATTGGGTCTCACTTTGTATGCTTAACATAGTCGTGTCTAATATAGTGGAATTCAAAACATGATGGGATAGTGCTGATAAGTCCAAGTCCGATCTTGATCTAGGCATTTTGTTACGAATTGTCACATTCTCCATTTTATTAATAGATCAAATTATTATTATAAAAAAAAAGCAAAAAGATAAATTGAAGATGTCAACCAAAAAAAAAATAAAAAATTTTTTCTTGAAGTGATTTGAAGTCGGAACGCGTGGCATAGAGCGTCGAGAGTTCGTCGTTGTAACTCCTAAGCCACGGTGACTGTTAACCTGTGTGGTGAAAATTTTGTACCAATTGTTCTGTTGGCGATTGCATGAGTCGCTTTATTACCATTTAAGGTAATGTTCGATTTTTGAACGCGGTCACTCGATGAGTCACATAAAACTTGTATGTACGAGTATGTACCTTGTTTTTATTTGTTAGCGCTTAATGTATTTTTATTCTATTTCTTTTTTATTACTGTTAAATACATTTATCATTTTGCTTGATTGCATTAATAAAGCAAAGTGTAAGTTTTATGAAAATTAATAAAACATCTATTTATTTTTTTACTCCTGCTTAAAAATAAATAAATTTTGGGGTGAGGTAGCTGAACCCCCACTTATCGACCCTTACCGACCACTATTTACGCCACATCCTGTATATTGACTTACTGAAAAACACTACTACTACTTATTGAATTTAAGATTTCAAAGGTTTTTTGGATTTTCACACTTAATACTTGACGTATTTAACCTTTACGCAGTTTAGATCCAACTGCACGAAGCATGGTAGTGGGAAACGCCGGGAAGGTGAAATACTGTTTACCTTTAATACTTTCTACACTATTTTAAATTAGGAAGCAATCGCATAACGTTTTCCTTTTAAAATAAAATAAATTATCGGTTGCTTCTTAACACCTACGAATGGTCGTCTCACTGATAGGTAAAATATAATGCAAATTTTATAAAATATCCCTATTTTAAATACAAAGTTTCGTTCGTCGATGTGACATGATCTTATAAATTGTTGATCGTCAATCCTGAAGCAATTTACTGAAGCATCCTCCCCGCACTATCGAGATTAATATGCTGGCGTGGTGTAGACGTAGCTGGTCCCTATAATTAAGAGGACCCGTGGGAATCAAAATTACAAAGGCGCTCCCAGTGCTAAACATGCATCCTGATGAGACCGCAGGGTCGTGCATATGACGACTACAAATGGGGTATGCGACACGCCGGAATGTTATTGGCAACCCTATTTACTTAGTTGTCAAATGCAGCGTCATTGTAATAATACTGAGTTAAAAACTTGTAAAAGTTTCCGTAATTCAGCATTCAAACTTCAAAGCACCACGGTAACTAAGAAAATGGTTCATAATAATGGAAAAGACATTAACAAGTTGTTTCCCGCGAGTACGTTTGAAGATAAATAAATGTATCCTATGTTATACCTTGACGCGTAAACTATCTACAACTATGCATTAAGTTATGTCGATTTAAAAAAACTAATATGGACACGTACAGAACGTCCAGATAATAACCAGATCTGTTTGGCTGTCATGTTTGTGTAACAAAAATTTTTTTTTTTTTTGACGGACCTATCACTGAAACCCTATATGGAAGGCTTTAATCAGTTAAACCGGGCAGATTGTGGCGAGCGCTGAAGGCGCCTGAGCCTGAAGCTTGCGAAGCGAAGCCTCAGGCTCGCTCGCACCGGGGCCCATACTAGCGGGCGTGATCGGGCCAGTGTGGGGTGCTAAGGCACCTTACCAAATGGCGAAGTAACAAACATCCGTTCGAACTTTTCCATTTATAGTAGGTATGTGATAATAATAATTTAGAGATTGCAAATTGACTTGGAGGTTTCGAAGGTTTATCAATCGGATCTTTACCGTTGTATGTATTTGTGTGCTTTGTGTCTCATTTTTGTATACGTAAAATCTATATCAATATTATAAAGCTGAAGAGTTTGTTTGTTTGTTTGTTTGAACGCGCTAATCTCAGGAAGTACTGGTTTGAATTGAAAAATTATTTGTTTTGAATAGTCCATTTATTGAGGAAGGCTTTAGGCTATATAACATCACGCTGCTACCAATAGGAGCGAAGTACCTATCAGTGAAAAATGTTGCAAAAATAATCGTGACCATAATAACAGAAATTGACGCGTACGAAGTCGCGGGCAACAGCTAGTTATATAATATATTTAAAATGCTTGTTGGTTTTACGAGATTTCATTAAGTAAGTAAAATAACAGAAGACCCTCACATAATACATATAGATTATGATGCGGTTTACACTAACTACAAAGAGTATAAAACGCTGCGGTTCGCAAAACGACCGAATGTGACCGAAAACGGTTCCGTTCCATTGAACGAAAAGGATCCTTGTTGGGTTGTGTGATTATCCGTTCTTGATTAAATGCGTGGGTTTAAGCAGTCATTATTCGGACTGGCAACGAATTTGTGCAGAAGCATTTCGTAAGTACCCACCGTATTAAAATATGCCATTCAAGTAGGTAGAGTTGATTTAACGGTTTTATTTACTACATGATTTACATGTTCAATTCAAAAAGATTTATTTTGTCACCAATAAGAATAATACAAATTCGTTAAATCTACCGACGAAAAATAGTATTTGTCACACCTAACTTTAGACGAGGTGAACCGATTTTGATATTTCTCATTTAAAAAGGAAAATCCCAACAGTAGAAAAATAGGATTGCGAACATTTTCTTACAAACCAATATTTTTTATGGAAAAAGCTTTGAAGCAGGCATCCTATCTGCATGTTTTTTAAAAAACCTCTCATCCTCAAGAGACGATCAATATAGTCGTCAATATTATATTTGTTTTATTGATTGATCAGTGAAACTATTCGCCCAATTTTTTTACTGAATTGTCTATAAAATGACTATATTTTATGTAGCATAATCGCTTAATGTAAGACTATTTTTAAACACTAACATAATGTATTAACTTTGATGCTAAAATACAAAGATCTGAAACGTTCACTTCAAGTAGTCAGAGCTAATAGGTAAGTAGGTAGTAAAAATGTATAATGTTATTTAGGTAAGAAAACCTATAATATAATAAATATAAAAACACATTTGTACTGAGAATGTTTATACTTATCTCTTTCATCACCATTGAGTTAGAAGAAACCGACAAATAAATTACTTAAAATTAGTTTGAATCTCCAGCATAAGATTTGATTCATGTGTCAAAAAGGTTATTTCATCCGTCCGTAACAAAACGTATAGGAATAGTTAACGACTCTTTAAGGGTTCAGTTTTTGACCCCAAACAGTCGTTAAAACTACTAATGCAAAGCATTTATGTTTACGGTAAAAGTTTTAAGAGCACAACAGGTGTTTTGATTGTTCCTGATTTTAGTACGTTATAGACGTCACATATGTTAATGGTGTCTGACTGAGAAGTTGACATAGAATGTATTGTCAGGCAAGTGTTTAAAATCTTAACACAAAGTTAGTGGATTATTTTCGTTTTTTAGGCCATGCCTACGGGTAGGTTCTATTTGTTTCTCGCTACTGAAAAAGAAAAAGGGAAAAGGTCTTTCAAATTACTTATCAGTAGAACAAATCAAATAGAAAAAGTTTTCCACGTCAATCACCAAACAAAAAAAGTTTACGATATACTGCCTACTGTCGGATCCTGGTAATCTCTGTCTATTCAGGATCGCATAGTAATGAAAGTAAATTATATTCATAAAGGTATGAAATAAGGTACTCTATAAGACATAAAAAGCAAAGCTTAAAAAACCCAACCAAAATTCGTTACCAAATAAGAAATCACCGACACGCGACACCGATTTTCATAATGCGTCGACTAAAACTTTGTCGTAAGAAAAAAATATTTTCTAATCCTTAGAAACGTTAGAAGTGCCGTATATGTTTTATTTTATTATAACGGTTGAGTTATTGATTAATACAATTTCAAGGGAGGATGCAATCACAAAATGCGTCCCAAGTTAAAGAATCCACTTCCCATTATGGAATTACATGAGTAGATACGCACACGACGTGCCTGATGTCCAAAAGTCAAAGTTCTAAAAATAAGAAATCGGTAATATCTTCCATACCTATAGGTTTAAATATTTCTTTTTATGGAAGATCAAAAATGTTCCTTGATTTTAACTTTAATGGCCACTGTCATATGCAGAGTTAGTAGCTTCAAGATTTCTATAAGGAAGACATCTCGAAGCAGCTAACTCATCTGATCGTCCTCTCCTCGATTACGATACGAGAGTAGGATACTTACTGAACAGGAATGTATTGACCCCTGATTTTTATCTGAACCCTTGCTACAAGTAGCTTAAACAGGGTTTTGGATCGCATGATTACTAATGAGGTTATCAGATGTCCCAAACTCGCACTTGAATGTTTAGATTAGAAGCAAGATTGACCTTTTTACTTAGAATTCGTTTCAGTGTATTCTGTTTTATTTGGTCGCTGAAAAAGGATTCATTTCTTAAAAGTATGAGACCGTCTTTTTTAACGTTAAAAAAAGTAGCCTCAACCAGTAAAACAGTGATTTAAAGTTAGTTCTGATAAAAAATAAGAACGCAAGAATTAATATTTATACCAGGAGACTCGCATGATATCTTATCATAAGACTTAACACTCATTTTGTAATTTTGCAGTCGTGCAAACTGTAAAAGCACTTTAATATTTCTTTGTTGGTTTTCTTCTTTCTTTTTCTCTCTTGGCAGAAATCTGGTGTCAGAATTTTCCAAGCCTGAGCCTGTTATGCGACAGAAGTTAGGACCAACTTAACGTGCCTACCGAAGCACACAAACAACCCCACGCCCCTCCCAGACTAGAGCCAATCAATCCGAATCATATCGAAACTCCTGCGTAGTGAGCAGACCATCACACCACTAACCAACCCAGTGATTGGCACTCCTAAGGAACGAGTGCATTTAACGCTTCATGACATATCCTCGCAGCCGATTTGCCGGAACAGCGGCACGTGTACCGAATCGTAACCGAAACCGGCGTCGTTGAGCGTGACATCAGATTTACGACCATCATTCCGTTCCCCCCCCACTATTTGCACGCACTAGCTGTAAACACAAAATCACTGCATACATTTCGCATTCGGTACCTTTGCACGTACTGGCTGTCAATTCGAAGTGCATACATGAATTCGATATTGAAGCGGATCTCATGCTGCGGGGGTCAATTTTAATCGATCGTTGAAGTTAAAATGAGCACTGCGACACTTATACTTATAATACGTACTATAGGTTAAGACAAAAGGTTGGTTTATTGGTCACTTCATATTCAGAATCATAGATGGATAGATTTGCCTGCGTGATGTATTTATAACGAGTTCACTTGGCAAGAGCCGTGGGCAAATAAGTAAATTAAATAAAATACACTGGTAAAGAATTATCAATGAGATACATCAAGTTGATGTAAATTAGGCACATCCGTCTACTTAGTTAAAGAATATTTTGCAGAAACTTTGTATTTCTTTAAAAACTTTTATAAATTAATTGCTGAAAATAAAGAAACGAATTTTCCGTTTGAATTTATGTATCTAGGACTGATATTTATGAAAACTTTGAAAATTTATGGATAGCTCTTGTAATAAGGTTGTCTCAAGTATTGAAATCCTAAAAAACAAGTAAATTTCAGTATTTTTCCCATTCCGAGAGCTGCGTGTCGAATTATGCTTCTATCTAATATATAAAATTCTCGTGTCACAGTTTTCGTTGCCATACTCCTCCGAAACGGCTTGACCGATTTTAATGAAATTTTTTGTGCTTATCCGGTATCTATGAGAATCGGCCAACATCTATTTTTCATCCCCCTAAATGTTAGGGGTAGTCCACCCCTAATTTATTTTTTATTTTTTAGACAAAATTTTTAATTTTAATTTTTTTATGATACAACATACAAAAATACATACAATCCTCAATTTTCACCCTTCTACGATCAACCCTTATTTTTTAATAGCCATTTTAGTAATTTAATCATTTTTCCTCTCCGGTCGAAAACTGATCAATTATCGTCTTTTTTGTAAGGGTAAGGTAGGGGTAGGGAAGGGTTTAGGGTAGGGGTGGGGGTAGGGTATGTGTAGGGTAGGGTATGGGTAGGGTAGGTTAGGGGTAGGGCTAGGGTAGGGGTAGGGTAGTAAAATATTAAAATTTTATAAAATATATACAACCCTAAATTTTTACCCTTTTACCACCAACCCCTATTTTTTGTTAGCCATTTTAGTAATTTAATCATTTTTATGGCAAAACAACGTTTGCCGGGTCAGCTAGTTGTTTTATAAACTGATTAAAAACAGGCCTCAGAAATTAAATGAATGACGAAATAAAATTTTCTGAATATTTTATTAAGTCCTTATATTTAAATTTGCCTTGAAACTGTCTGGTATACTGACAACAAAACAGATCAATCTGAGACAACATCATTCTACTTTTGGTGTAACATCATTTGGTTTAAGTAGTACTTAGGTATCAGATCAGTATGTATTTTATACAGGGTGAAATTTTAACCCCTTTCCAAATTTTAATATATCAATCTACGAGACAAAAAACAAATGACGTATTTTTTCTTTTGGTATAGCCCAGTACAAAAATGTCAAGAAAAAGCACCTAGAAAAAGTCCGCGAAAAATCTAAAATGTTGGTTATGGCCTCCTCGCAACACACTCTTTACACCGTTCGCATCTCATTCATTCATTCATTCATGCATTCATTAATTCATTACGAAACTATTCTTGTTGTTGACTTTTGAGAGGCTTAGGATCGTAAAAAGCAAAAGGCTCCAATCAGCTAATTAATGTTCATTGAACAAACTAAAACTAACTTAACTTTATTAGAAACCACAACAAAAACAATTACAAATACAGTATGGAACCGTATGAAAAACAAAAACATTACCATAACCTACAAGTGTTCATTTTAAAACGAAGACTTGAGTTACTTATTTCTCTTACATCTTTTAATCCTCTCCTAGCTCCATAGGCAATACATTCCTATGTAGTAAACCTTTTACCGAATTCACAATACATTGAACAACACAATACATCGAAAACACGCACATTTGGGTTCACAACATGAAGAAATCACCAAAATTGAATTTAACGAGTTACCCTGTTGGCTTGGTATTTGCACATAAGCTATCTAAAACTCACATTAAATGTTTTTCACATTCACGACACCATAATAATTAAAACTATGAATAAACTAAAATAATTATGCACTTGCAATAAATTAGACTGACAGCTGCGTTTTTTGTTTGTTTATTGCTCCTTTCAGAACCAGGCAGCTAAGGTCTGAGACCGCATGCTGCCATGGCATTAGTGCGAATTCGATCATTCTTAACAAATACATAAAATATCATAAACACTTACTTACACTTAATAACTTAACCTAACCTAACCCTAAACTAACCTAACTTATCGAAATTTATGGGTGATTTATACGATACTTTGACTCAGTGAGTACTTTTTGAAAGGTATTGTATCGAATAAATTAAAAAGAACACACTTTAAATTTAGCACATTGCTCTTTTTTATGGCATTGCAAATTGACATTGAATTCCTGCGTGCTAAATGTATCAAAACATTATAAACAGTGCAAAATCGTACATTCACTTCAACCGTCTTATTCTTTCCTTCTTCACTAGTAATCAATCACTAGCTTGTTCATTATTGTGTTACTAGACTGACCGGTGGTACCTATCTGGATATGTTGCCTAATGTTGTGGCGAACTTTATGGACGATGTGCCTTTATTGAACTATCGTGATTTTTATTACCAACATGATGGTGCACCCCCGCATTACGCCGCCTCCGTACGAGACTATTTAAGTTCTGAATACGGTGACCGCTGGATCGGTCGCGGGGGTCCCGTCGCGTGGCCGCCGCGATCACCTGATCTGACACCCTGCGACTTCTTTTTGTGGGGTGAGATAAAGCGACGCGTGTATGTAGAAGAAGCCCAAAGCCTCGAGGCATTAAAAGCTCAGATAGTGTTAGCTTTTAATGAAGTGAAAAATGAAAATGTAGTTCTCAACAAACTTAATGAAAATATTCAAAAACGTGCAAGATTATGTTTGGAGAGAAACGGTCTGCATTTCGAACAGTTTTTAAAATACTGTTAATGTTTCTTTTCTTTTAATTAATTAATAGTTTCAACCAGTAACCAACCAAACCAGTTTAAGTAAGTGTTTATGATATTTTATAATTAAGAATGATTAAATTCACACTAATGACATGGCAGCATAGTCTCAGACCTTAGCCGGTTCCGAAAGGATCGAAAAACAACAAGGACTGTAAAGAATTGACAGGTCAGATGGCTGCATTTTGTGATATTAAGTTCTTGCATCATTGTTGTTTTGAATACAAAATAATTAATATGGGTTTTAATCATAGTTTTAATAGTGAATACGTGAAAAACATTTAATGAGAGTTTGAGAAAGCTTATGGGCAAATACCAAGCCAAGAGTGTAACTCGAAAGACAAGTTTGGTGATTCCTACATGTTGTTAACCTAAAATGTGCGTGTTTCAATTTTATTATGAATTCGGCAAAAGTTTTACTACATAAGTAGGAATGGATTACTTAAGGGAGCTAGGAGAGGATTAAAAGAGGTAAGATAAATAAAGTACTCAAGTGTTTAAAACGAATTCGTTTTACAATGCAATGTTTACGTTCAAGGTTGTAGGACGACCACTTTTAATTAGAAATTTTTTTGCGAAAAATATTTCAAGGTCAAAACTTGACCTACATTTTTTATTTCGGAAATGGGCTCTAAACACGATATTTAACTCCTATAAAAAAATCCGAAAGTACATAAAATTTCATCCTGTATTATGTCTCAGGCGGGTCTCGAACCCGCATCTCTTTTCAAGTTCCTTTTTTCAAGTTTATATACTGACATTATAATTGCAATTTAATTGCTAAAAAATATCAAATAAAGTATAGTAACACTTTCATAAAATTGTTTATAATCAGCACACAAGATCAATGTTTTGCACCTTGATGCGTAGTTTCATCACCGTCGTCAGTCCACTTCAGTCCACTGCTATGATAGGCCTCTTCATAGAGAGTCGGCCATGGCAGTTTTGGAAAGAACACGCTGCCGCCTGTCATCTTTTAGCAGTTGTCTATGTCGTATAGACAAGACCACATAGGCAATGCATAGTTCACAGAAAAAAATGTAAAAAATAATGCCATTAAAACTGTTATATCTACCTATCTTCAACTTGTTAATAGTATTTTGCCCTTATAAGTGTTATACCTACATATTTTGAACTAGTTGATATTAAGAAAATCGTAATCTAATTCCAAAAGACTGTTTGCTTCTAAGCCAACAATGGTTTATATCACTCATCCCGACTTTGAATAGTTCTGCTATAAATCTACCGTCTCAACAGGTGGGCGAATACTCGTTTCAACTAAATGGATTACTATATTTATCCTCAAACATTTCTACAAGAGAATATAAGACTTGGTGGTTTGATTTGGTTTCACTGTTTTTGGCAATTCGATTTCAAGTGACGGAAATTGTTTTAAAATCAACCGAGGGAGTAAAACAGAGTTATGATAATATGCTAGAAATAGAATGTGGCACAATTTCATTGTTATGTCATTGAAAGAATGAATGAATACCTATTTGTTATTTATTACACATGAAACAAATTGAATGGCAGAAGATGATAAAAATAAAAAAATCAAAATTTAAGAAATGGACATGAAAAAAGCCGGACTGCAGAAATAACGATCGAACTTAAAAAAAACCTATAATAATCCCACTGCAGAGTAAAAGAATCCATCATTAATTCAAGTTACCATAGCAATTATGCACCACGCTTACCAAATGCGGATCACAAACCCGAGCAAAGTTCAAAAATTCAAACCTTTTTTGCCCGACCCGGGGATCGACTCTAGGACCCCTAAATTTTGGCTTGGTATTCAAACCACTTCATTAACATATTTTTGTATGCAGTTAAAAATTAAAGAAAAGTTAATTGGGGCCAACCTAAGAGGTTTCTCTCAAAAGCAAAAAGCTATAAATCGACCTTAAAATATCGGATTAATCGGTCCTACGAAAAAATAAAACACAAGAAATCAATTCGAAATCAGTCCAATGCAAGGGGGGCTATCGCTAGTGAATTTGCCACTAGAGGCGCTTGTGTCGCGTGAGTTCCAAGAACATTTACTTTTCACTGGTTTTAGCAGGCTTTGTTGCATTAATTATAATTTCTTTATTTTACCTGCTGGAAAGTGATCTCCGTCGTAAAATATCGCAAATATGGATTATTTGGTGATTAATGTGAACGCTTTGAAAACGGAATTAAGAAAAAGCGCAAAATTAGGCGACCTCAAGAGCAACTATTTCAGAAGTTAGTTTGTTGATATCAAGATAGTTATTTATAAATAATAAACCTTAATTAGATTCAAGATATAACACTTTGTTACGGCGCCAATCGCCTTTGACAGCTATACCTCCGGACCTCAGCCTACAGTAGCGCCAACTGGTGAGCAAAGAAACGGTAGTCTCCATTAAGTTTGGATTTTTTATATTCTGCAATTATTCTCTTATGAACATGTATATTAATATTCCTAGTACAAGAAAGAATATACCAAGTAAAAAATAAAACATGACAAAACTAATAACTTCATATTAAAACTGATACTATACAGCTTGATGAATATGATATTACTATAATTATAAGGAAAATGAAACTATGTAGACTTAAACTATTAGTATTATGCGCTTGCATAAAAACCTATCTGATTATTAAAACTACGAGTGTTTCAGCAGAGTTGAGATATTTTTTACCATTTTCCGTACAATGACTTGCTTTAATCCTTCGTAGCTAACCGACGCAAGTTTTCAAGTTAATTAACTTTTCATTTGAGCAAGTAAACAAAGAATAATTAAACCAGAATGTTTTAAGTTTACTTATTTACCTTTTTACTAAGTTATTCGCCACATTAATTAAAAACAATCAATAATCAAGTGTGATTTAAAATCTACATATTTTATGACTAAAAAATGTCATCTGACAAACTATTTAACTGAAACATTAATAATAATAAATATTTAATCGATTATCAACTTGATTTTTATGATAGAGACAAGTATAAAGTTCAATATCAATTTAGATAATTGAAGGTTGTTGAACTTTTTACTGTTATTTAAGAGTAAGTGTAAATATACTCTAGAACCACATCTTTAAAAAAATATTATCTCATGACTAATAAGAAATAGTGAAAAAAGACTCAGGTAAGGCTCTCGGTAAGTGCATTTAGAATTTTATAATACTTTGTGATAAGTTTCATATCAGGCAAGCTCCAACTTGCAATCTATAGTAAGATTTTTAGATCGTATTGTGTTGTTTCGTATCTCTATATCAAACTGTTTAAGGTCCTATATGAATTGTTATGAGTAAACTATTTCAGTCACAAAAATGTTTTTAGAACAGTGACACTGGTGTCCCTTTGAACCTTTTAAGGTTTTTAATTTTACATTAAAAAATAATACAAATTCAGTTCAAAGGTATATTTAGATGAAGGTCTGATCGAAACTATTTATCTAAACTTATAATATTATTTTGTTTGTTTGTTTGAACGCGCTAATCTCCGGAAGTACTGGTTCGAATTGAGAAATTCTTTTTGTGTTGAATAGTCCATTAATCGAGGAAGGCTTTAGACTATATAACATCACGCTGCAACCAATAGGAGCGAAGCATCAGTGGAAAATGTTGCAAAAACGAGAAAAAATATTGATGTTAATCGCGATCATATAAACAGAAATTGACGCGGACGAAGTCGCGGGCAACAGCTAAATAGGTATAAAGCTTTTGTGCAGGTACACATTTCCGACCACAGTGGACCTAGATAAAAAGGATTTACATTGGTAACCACAATTGGGTCCCTAATCGCTTTCCCGTGGGAATGGCCAAACATTGAAACCTATTTGTTCTAAAATGGTGGATCTACGAGTACTATTTTTCTACCTGTTGCAGCGGTATAAATATATACGAGGTTTTTTTGGCTAGTTGTCGAATGCTGTCTAGTTTTTAATACTGCAATCAACCTATTTTATATATTGTTTTACGAGTATTGTTTTTGTTGCTGCACTCAAATAATAAAAATCGTTACAGTGTCATTCGGAAATTCAAACTACGTTAAATATTACACCGTGGTATATTCCAAACCCTCATATATTTTTAATAAAAACTACAAAGCTTTCGTATAACCATTACATTATTTTTTAACTTAGCCTTTCTATTGTAACTTAAGTATAGTTTAACTTAAAAATATTATATGGTGGTTGTAGTCGCCAGAAACAAATCTTCTTCTTCTTCTTCTTCTTCCTCTCGTGTTTGTGGTTTCTTTAATATAATTAGTATAACGCGTTGCATTAATTTTTACCTATAATGGTAAAGATATTCAGATAGTAGGTACAATACATAAATGTAGTTTTATTATTATTGGTGCATCGTAATAGTTATTAGTGTACAAATAGCAGCCGGCA
Source organism: Anania crocealis (assembly GCA_949315895.1). Classification (NCBI taxonomy): domain Eukaryota; kingdom Metazoa; phylum Arthropoda; class Insecta; order Lepidoptera; family Crambidae; genus Anania; species Anania crocealis. Next base: position 16,306,313 of record OX438863.1, read on the forward strand.
CGACTTCAAATAGCTACAAGTTTGAAATTAGGTCGGATGGATCGTGTTCAGAATGTAACGTGCTTACGTCTTCAGTTTAATCTCATACATATTGATTTTAAAATAAAATTATTTTATTAATAGGAACTAAACAAGTATTACAAATGTAGGTTCAGAATATTTTTGAAGTGATAATGTTGATTTGTATAGTGATTTAAACTTTCATGGTCACTATCAGGTCGTAGAAGAACTGATGTTCTTCCGTGATCATAGCGCTTTCAATAGTGCCAAAATATCGGAAACTAAAAAAAATCCAGGCACATGGTAGAAATCTTGAAACAAGTAATTCATATGGTTTAAATAGTGTTATGTTATATAGAGAGATCTCTGGACGATCTTAGTTACATACTTGGGTCTTCAAATAAACATAAATAAGAATAACTTCTATAACCTCCATACGACCCATGTTCACGAGGTGTGAGCTCTGAGGTCCCGATTGTCTGAGGTTTGGATGTTTGTTGTACCTTCATTGCTTTTGATTCTACAACAGCAACTAACTTTGGGATCAAATAATGTTCATGTAGTTGTGTGCAATCATCTACCTATAATTATTACATTTGCTCTTAGATGTAACTACTTTCGTTAGTTCATCTAAAAAAAACCGTAACAGAATATCAACAAAACATTATCCAACTGAGAGCTGTTTATCGATGCAAAGAAAATGCATAGTGTCGTCTGATAGACCAAGTTGGTCAAAGATATTTCCCCGGGAACTTGTTAAGTAGTGTTGTGAAGAAAAACAATCGACACCATAGAATTTTTCGTTGGAAATCTCTATAATTATATGAAAAGCTCTTAACTTTTACGATTATAGTAACCATTTCAACACCAACCATCCTTCATTTTTAATGATCTTCCTTTTTAGCATACTAAATTGTTTTTTTTTCTTATTTCCATATTGCACAAGTGGCACATATAATAACTGAAAATCTTCTAGATATTTCGGAACCTACGAACACAAACGTATCACTTTTCTTCCATAACGTAAAACATCGTAAAAGATGGCTGCTCTTCCCGACTTCACCGTTGGTTCAAAACTCAAAATGATTTGTACTCCGGAGAAAAAAAAGGAATAATTTGGACATAGAAACTAGCCCAAAAGGTGTAAACCCTGTCCAAGATTTGTGGATGGTCTGCTAGCAATCGTCATCTAAATGTAATTACCAGACTTGCTGCTTTTTAAATTATAATAAACGTATCTCGACTATGAACTAATCCGTTCTGTTCCAAGCGTTAAATGAAAATAATCGATATTTAATCATTACGTAACCACTACCATCACTGGTACCTGTTGGTACCTGTACTAAATTTTTGATCCATTAAATGAACTTTGTTGCAAATTGCTTTCACTATTATACGGCTGACCATAGATAAGTGCAATATCGCTAATGGCACAACACTTGCCACGTCCACTCGTTGTTTTGATTTTACAAGCACTGTGATAAATTTAGACTCGCTTGGACAGCCTGACTGACTTCCCAACTTTAACTTGGCGACGACAGGGTGATCAATTTATGTAAGTTAGTGCACCGTCTCAGTTTTAAGTGATTTGGATATCTTACATTTTTAAACATTTTTAAAACTAATTATCGCCAGAACTCGTATGTTTTGCGTGTTAGCAGTAATTTAAATAATGTATCCAAAATTGTTGACATCGACCTATTCGCTACGGGCGTAGCTAAAGCTAAGCGATTACTTTATGAACACTTGCTCCAGTAATTTGATTATGTTTGTACTTAGATTTATTCCACCTCCTGTTGCGGTTAGCGCATTTGTCACTCACAATACTATAATGTAAGTTTATACTTCTTTTTTTCTTCTTTCTTAAAAAACAACAAAACAATTTCAATATTGTTAATTTATTGTACTTTTTGTCTTGGTAGCGTGTTTTAATGTATTAGTGCTCAATTATTTGTGATCCTACATTGTTTCAATCGGTGAGGACCTCTAATTGGCTTTAATGTTACTACATTTGTTTTACTACTGTGTTTTATGTAGCTGTTGGTCTTCCTTTAAAATAAAATAAAATAAAATAAAATAAAATAAAATCTAAAAGCACCAGAGTCTTGCTTGATCAATGAAACTGAAAATTAATGACGACTTTCACTTCTAAAGATTAGATGATTGCATAATTTAGGTAAAGAGATCTGATGTTCTGTAAAAGAGGTTTTTAGAAAAGTGAATTTGAGGCTCCACAGGTTTAGAATACCTGTTAAACAAAATGTAACCTAATTTCCTTTTGGTTTAGGTTACTGAGTTGCTAAAGAGCTGTTCGAATAGTTTTTGGTTCTTTACAACTTGATCATTAAAACAAACAATCGAGCAACCATTACATAACAGCTATATGAAATCATTCAAATTTATTCAATATTACATATTGTTTTTTTAACGATTACCAAACTAGAAGACTATAGGACTACAATTTGGAGACACCTAAAGCCTAAATCCTGAGCACAATGTCTCTACATTTGACTACATCTGTCGCTGTTACTTATCATGCCAACGACATGTATGTATTGTATGTGACAGAAGCAGATGCTCGTTGGTATCCTTAGGTACCTGTATATATGGGTATAGTATTGCGTAATAAGGCCTCTGATTTGGACGTTCAAACACCTGTTTTGCATTTTTCAGCTTCTGTGTAGCACGTGCTTAAGTATATCTCATACCTACTCAGCGTTGAGAAAACATGCTGATAATACTGGATGTGTCAATAAGGCTCAAAATTATCGGTTTCTGCTATTATGGTCTGATATCATCTCATTTAGAGATATTATTATAAATTCACGTCATCAATATCAACCCACGATATTTCTCTTATATACTCATTGTTTGGACGGAGTAAACACCATTTTTAAATGCTCTACACCACTTGGCTTATAAAGTACTATTAATCCAAGATTGTTTAGTTTTTTAAGTGTATGGTTAAAAGTTTAAATCAATAATGACACTTTAATTGGGTAAAGTTGTGTTAAATATGATACCTGCTATTAAGCGTTCTTGATAATAACAAATGTTGCAGTTTATTCAAACTTATAAATATAAAATATCATCCTTGTTTGTCGTTTAAATATTAGGTACTGGGGTATTTTCTGGCTGCAACGAAGGACTCCAATTATTATGCAAATTTTACTACGTACGTATTTGAAGAAGGTGGGCGTCCATCTCCCTTTGTAGCTTGTGGCTACAAATTTATTTTATTTGACAAACAGCACTTTGACCCTGTCTCTGTAAACAGCTTTGTCTTTGTAAGAGCTGTAATGTGTTATAATATCATCTCGGAATTTGCGCTGCTTGAATACTGCATTGGATAATGAATTTTGTTAAACTGTGAGATGAAAGTGATACAACCCCCCAGAAGACGATTATACCCCCTAGTCTAGTAGCGCTACCCTAACTACAAATTATTGCAGTCGTAAATTCTAATTACGTTAAATCATTTTTGATTTATCAAAGTTGATAAATTAGAAGTGAACCATCATCACCAGAATAATATCAGTCCAATGCTAGACACGGGTATCTCCAAAAGGAAGATTTGCAATCGTCACAACGCTTGGCAGTCGGCAGTTTGGCAAATGTTGGATAGAATACGCTTCTGCCTGTCTTATTTTGGCAGTATCGCTTGAGTCGTCTCTTACGACAGCCTTAAAAAAAGAGAGCGTTATTCTCTTAACGTGCCGGCACCACACGACACCAATCATAAGATACACTAAATATATTGTGTAGATTACTACTCAATCAAATCAATCATAGTACCTTACTACGCTTATTAAATTTAACCCCAATTACGACGAAGCTCCTGACAACTATGACAAGGGATTCGTCAGATAGCGTGACAGATCTAATCGAACAACAGAAACTTTTGATGCTTAGTATTGCTGGTGGATAGCAAGGCCAAAATTTATCAACACATGTACTGAAATTGGAACAGGTTGATGTTTGTGTATCATAGATATTGTAAATACTCGAATATCGAAGGCTATTGAAGTTTAAACAACAGATGTTGAGTATTCTCTGTACTATGTCTGTATGCTTGTACACGTATCACGCTAAAACTAATGCACTGAATGGTACGTAGTTTTCACCGATGTTATGTTATAAGTCTAACATAAAATACAGATTGCATTTTCAAATTCGACAAAGTTATGAAATAGGATACTTATGAGTACTGTACTACTTTCTGCACTAAGAATATAATATTAATATAATTTAACCAACCCAGCCGATTTTTAGCAAAAGAAGTGCCTACTGCCTAATCTATAATTAGCAAAACAAGTTCCTAATCCATAAAAAACTTTTCTTACTAATTATTAGATAAGTTATTAGATCGTATAGGTTTTTTTAATCAAAAGTAAGTGCGCTGTATGCTGTTCCTATATTTTGTATCATACTAAGTAACTGGGTGCTCTCGCTTATCCTTGCGCTGAAGCCTCGAATGCGCCAAAACTCTTACCGAGCACTTTTATTTGTTCCGTAATAAGTTTAGTTGCCTTTTGCCGTCAAAGGCAGATGTACAACCCTCATCAAAACGCGACGGGGCCCCCATTTTATTGCGAAACATGCTGACACTTGGTTTCGGTCGTTTGTACAGGTGCAAAAATGTTTGTAAACTGAAGGACTATTAACGAGTTGGCTGACTGACGAGTGCGAGGCACGCGCGCGCACCAAGGGTCTCGCAAGGGCTGATCAAATTAAAAATATAATAAGAATAATTTTATTTCGAGGAAATACAAAAATGTCGGCTAAGAAACAGTAGAAATATTACATGGAGACTAATCCTGTTGTAGAACTGCATTCGATTGTCAAAATTAAAGAAATTGCTACAAGTTATCTTATAGACAAAATGTTGACTAACATTTATCGAAAAACATCAAGGCCTCAATAATTACGTTTTTAATCTAAAAAATTTGCATCGCAGCCCAATGAACTTATATTATACGTATCGTATATGAATCGCATTAAACAACAAACCGTTGCAATCGACGTTGACACAGTAAAATTGTATATTTGCTTTTCATGCCGAAGTAAAACAAACCACTGGAACGAATATGGGATTGATCAAATTAAACGTTTTGTTGGGAATAATGTAAACGGACTTAATAATTTGTTAAAGAATCGTATGCTATTGATTATATCACGTGTTAATTTTTAAATAACTAGATAATTAAAAATGATACAAGAAAAAGATTTTGGTCATCGTTCGGCGACTACCTTAAACGCTAAAGCAGTTCTGTTTTTACGCCAACATTTGTACGGAGAAAATTGTGACAATTTAGTATAATATCAATTTGAATATTAGAATAGAGAGAATTGTTATGTTAAGACAGCAAAAGAAAAACCACAACTTCGCATCAATTTTAGAGCTTATTAGAAATGTAACTCAAATTAACTTAAGAAAATAAATTATTCGTAAACTATGCAAAATATGAACTGCCTGAGACATTGTAGGATTTCAACACGAGACTGTTTAGTTAGTCATTCAACATGAAACTCAATGGCAAGACCGTTTTATTAATACATCACTAAAATCACTCCGTCTGTTATCTAAGGCACCAACAATTGACTTTGCGGGAGAGGCTTTTAAGGAACAATCGTACCGAGATTAGCTTTCTGCTTCACCCGAAGAATGATAATGGGTTGCTATTTACGCCGCCTGGCAAAAAGAAAGCAGCCTGCCAATAACAGGTGCAAAAACTAATACAGGATAAAACTATTGCAGGCAGAATTTAGTTAGGCATTTTGAAGAGCAAATTTTACTGCAACTACGAGCAAACTACCTATATAAAAATATGTTTGATTATTGCAAATAGATTTTTGAAGCACTTTTACGAGTCCTAACTGAGACTTTTTTGTTTAAGTTTGAAATATACAACTTAAAAGTATTTCTTGAAAAACAAACCAGAAATTCCAAATGCTTGTTATTCCATCAATACTGAATGCCTATGCACCGACAGAAAACGGTGATGATGAAGACAAAGATAGCTTCTACGAAAATCTTGAAGCTGCATTCGATCAGATCCCGGACTACGACACCAAAATACTGATGGGGGATTTCAATGCTAAAGTCGGACACGAAGAGGCTTACCTCCCCACAATAGGTATGTACAGTAAACACCCAAAATCAAACGACAACGGCCTGAGACTGATATCCTTTGCATCTTCAAAGTCTATTGTAATAAAAAGCACAATGTTCCCGCACAAAGCCATCCATCTAGGAACTTGGAAATCTCGTGACGGCAGAACGGTGAACCAAATTGATCATGTGCTGATAGATGAGAGACACAAAAGCATGGTTCAGGATGTACGGTCGTATCGTGGAGCTGACTGCGACAGTGACCATTGTTTGGTGGGTGTTAAAGTAAAGGCTAAAATAAAAACTACAAGACATAAACAAACCTTTAGAGAACCAATGATCAATACTGATAGTCTCAAAGATAAACCAACAAGTCTTAAATTCAACCTGGAGCTGAACAATCGATTTGCGGAGTTGGATAAAACAGTGGACATACACACGGACTGGGAGCAAACAAAGCAAATAGTCAAAGACGTGGGGATTCGAGTACTGGGCAAGAAGAAACGACAGAAAAGAAGGAAATGGTGGAATGAAGATTGCGAATTGGCAATGGAGCGAAAGAGAGCGTACAAGGTACTGGCTGAACAAGACAGTAGATGGGATGGAAAACACCAAGAAGCAAGAAGAGATCTCAGAAGGCTAGTGAAAAAGGCAAGGAGAAATCATCTGATTGGAATATTAAATAATATTGAAACGTTAATAAGATCGAATGAATCACGGAAGTTCTATCATGAGGTGAGAACAGTTAAAAAGGCATACCAACCTGTCACACAACTCCTCGAAGATGAAGAAGGGAACCTTGTCTCGGATCCCGAAAAGCAGAAGACTATGTGGCGCCAGTATTTCCAACAGCTCCTTAATTGCCCTCCGGTCACCAACCAAACCCCAATAGACTCAAACAATTGCCAAGACCAGGATCACGACCATCATGAGGAGCCACCAGACTTTGACGAAGTTCGCAAGGCAATAAGGAGGCTTAAAAACCATAAATCCCCTGGCATAGATGGTATAACGGGTGAGCTGTGGAAATATGGGGGGGAAGTAATGCAATCTCGCCTGTATGAAATAATACGTAGAATCTGGCAAAAAGAACAACAACCTATCGAGTGGAATGTGGGTATTATTTGCCCGATACATAAGAAGGGATGCAGGAAGAAGTGCGGAAACTACAGAGGGATTGCATTGCTGCCGACGGCATATAAAGTGCTCTCGTACGTTGTACTTGCCCGCTTAGAACCTTATGCAGAACAAATACTCGGGGACTATCAATGTGGCTTCCGCAGAAACCGCAGCACAGTGGACCAAATGTTTCTTCTGAAACAAATTATGGAAAAACGGTGGGAGTATGCCCAAAGTGTCCATTGTCTTTTTGTAGATTTCACCAAAGCATACGATAGTATCGACCGAGAGACACTCTACCAAATAATAACATCTTTCCAAGTACCGAAAAAGCTTGTGAGAATGATTAAGATAGCAACGGGAACAAGTAAAATGCGGGTTAGAATTGGAGGGGAACTGACCGAGGAGTTTGAAGTGGTTACCGGACTAAAGCAGGGGGACGCCCTTTCGCCTGTTCTGTTCAATTTGGCTCTCGAACACATCATCCGAAAAGTCCTACTGATAGATGGGGGGGTAGAATTGAACGGAAAGCACAAAATTGTAGGGTATGCCGATGACCTTGCGATCCTTGGGCAATGTGAACAGGAGGTAGTCAAAATGACTGAGACACTGGAGGAGGAAGGAAAGCGTGTGGGTCTCAGAATCAGCCGTGAGAAGACTGAATATCTTCACATGAAACGGTACAAAGACCTCAGGGCCAGGAGAAAAGATCTTCATGTGAATAGTACAACTTACAAGGGTGTCGACAAGTTCAAATATCTCGGGTGTACGATAACTGACACAAATCAGAGGGAGGACGAAATCGACATCCGCATAGTCAAGGCCCTAAGATGTACAGCAGCCCTTCACAAGGTGTTAGTGTCCAAGTTGATAAGCAGAACTACTAAAATTCGGATTTATAAAACAGTCGTTAGGCCGATCTTAATGTACGGGTGCGAAACTTGGACGCTAACTTTGAAGGAGGAGAACAAACTCTTAGTGGCAGAACGAAAGATATTACGGAAGATTCTGGGACCAACAAGAGGAGAAGATGGGGCATGGAGGCGGAGGTACAACCGAGAAATAGAAGAGCTAGTGTCTGAGCCGAACATCATCGGAGAAATAAAATCTTCCCGACTTCGCTGGCTAGGACATGTGGAGAGGATGGGAGAGGATCGAGCCGCAAAGAGAGCTTATCTTGGTCAACCCTCCGGACGCCGGCCGGTGGGACGCCCAAGATATCGCTGGAAGGATGAAGTCGCCAAAGACCTGAAAGAGCTAGAAGTGTCCGACTGGTCAGATTTGGCACAGAATAGAGAAGAATGGCGTACTTTAATGTCGGAGGCCAAGATCCACTTCGGGTCGCTGAGCCAGCGAAGTAAGTAAGTAAGTAAGTGTTATTCCATCGGATTATAATGTTGTTTTTAATTTGAATATGATTTTTTTTTTTTTATACTTTATTTGATATTTTAGCAACTTAATTGCACTTATAATATCAGTATATAAACTTGAAAAATTTTGTCTCAGGCGGGACTGATCTTAACTGACTGTCAAACATCTGCAAAGATGTTTCTTTCGGGTGTTAAGGGTGCAAACTCCTAACATTTGATGAAGCAACGCTGGCTCACAGCGTAAGAATATGCTTGAAAAATTCGCGCCGTGTCGCAGTGTCTCGGTGGCCTAATGGTATGGCGCCCGCCCGGCATGCGAGGAGATGCGGGTTCGAGTCCCGCCTGAGACAAAAAAAAAAATTTTTCAAGTTTATATACTGATATTGAATATGATTCTTTTGAGCGATTTGAGCTTTTGGCTTTCAAACAGTTATCCTGCATTTTTAAACCACGATTTTCTTTATGCCTTAATGGATTTTTTGCTTGTAACTTAATTTGAGCCTGGGCGCAAAACATTAGCTTTATATGACTGTCGTCTTTGCTGTTCTCTTTGATTCTACAACTTTTCGTCATGTGTGTAGCAGATATCTCGTTGCTGCAATTACAGATTAGCTCTGTCATTATCGTGATCGTTGGATTTTATGGTCTGTAATTTTACGGCAACTCTCAATTCTACGATTAGTTTTTCCCTTGGTTTTTACTCTTAGGTGCGAATGACAGCAACATTTAAGCGCTAAACAACAAACATGAGATGCCCTATGTTCTTGAAGCAGGCGAGATTTTACAACTCAATCTATAGTCTCATTACCATCATATCAGGAATAGCAATTAGAATTAGAATACCATACTATCCACTTACATTAAATAACAGACTAAAAGTATATGTTCGTATTCTTAACACACTAATCAATAGTTTGTAACGTTCTCTCTACTTAATCCAAATTGAAGTTCCACCACTGCGATGTAAGATCAAATATGCACATGCATTATCTGCCAACTCACCTATTTGCAGCCGTCTGGGTGTCGCAGGTTTAACACGTTGCATTCACATTTCAGATTTATTCTTTTGTTACACAATTTTAGCTGAGATTTACTTTTGAATAGATTTCATTTTATCCTCTTACGCTTTAATCAGCATCATCATTATCTCAGTCAAACGACGATTACTGCATGACATTACTGAATTACTGCTCCCTCACTTCAGGAGGTTGAAGGGCTAGTATGCAAAAAATGTCGCCCCGATCATGCTTTTAGATTTTAGGACTTTCACGAGCCCGTAAAGGCAAGTTAAACTTACTTGCAGTACGTAATTGCATACCCTTCTCAATTCTAACATTAAACTATGAAACTGTTACTAAATCTATTTGACTAACTTAAAGCGATTATGGTCACGTTAACTGAGTAACATAACTGCTACAATTCAAATCAGTTTGGTTCAATTTGACATGCTGATGCAAGTTACACCAATCGGATTGTCGGCAAATGTTTGATATTGGTTTAATCGAACAATATTGGATTTGACTATTGGCTATGAGGCTTAGCGATAAATTTTATGTCTAAAACGGGTAACAAAGCTAAGGCATATGTTACATGTTAAGAGAAATGTACCTACTTATTCTATTGATTTGATACAGAACCGTACCCGTAACTGTAGAAGATTTGATACAGATCAAAAATTTATCAGACCTACTATAAATTGAATATGCAATATAGATTTTACAATAATATAAATACGTAAGCTAAATTTTTGCTCCAACTACTTGTAACAAAATTGTCAGTGGATGAATATAAAATGAACAGATAGTAATATTTGCACATGATATTGATGTTCGTTCGTCTTATGTACACTTCTTGACATCTTCATCTTGTGTTGAAGTATGTGTGCTGAAATATGTCTAAGTTACAAGAAAAATCCGTAAAAAACCTGAAATCAATGCTATCTAATTCTCAATATCTAAAATCATGTAACGTACATGCTGAATGTCATATTACAGCTACAATTTACGGTGCTTAGAAATATACGACTTCGATTTAGGTATTCGTCGTTGCAATTTAAAACTGAAATTGAGGTAGGAACAAGAATGATAACCAACCGAAATTGAACTGCCAATATCTCGCGCCAAGAGTATTCTTTGTCCTTGTTCCTGGCATTCTTTTTAACTCCATCTGCGTCAACCTTTCCGTCTGTATCTCTGCAATAAAAACGAAAAATGCTGCACTCTATTTAATAGCCTTGCTGTGACAAGTACCCACTTGAACATAATAAATCAGATATACTTCCATGGCACTATCGTTTTCCGATACCATAAAATGACGCCCAAGTTCACAGACACACCCCGGCTGTAGGGTTAAATCTACTGTTCTATTGTTAACTCCCTACGGTTCGCGGTCTTAATGAAACTACGAACTATAAATGGATTTCTTTTCTTCAACAAGTTGGATTGAGTATTATTATGAAGTTTTGAAGAAAACGAGCGGTAAACTTATTTATCGATGGGCTTTAACTTTGGCGAAGTCATATTTATCATCAACAGGAAAAACATACTTTTCGAAACTTACGGAAAAACGAGTAATTTATAAATTACTGATACGGGCAGTTGTTTATTTTGGCCAAGGCTTATCGTTAAATTGACATTAATTGAAATTCTAATCAATGATATTATAGATAAAATATAATAGCGACGAAGAAAAGTTAATTATGTTTTTACTTCAAGCAATTTCACAATTTTCAATGGCAAACCAAGTAAGTAAATTAACTTTATGGTACAATTTTTGCATAAAGTAAACATTGTTATCAAAGTATACACTTTGCTCGACCCCAGGCCCCAGAGTTGTTAAGTTTTACTACCGCACAATATTTTGTAATCTGAAATTAAAACATTTACTTGAAAATGCGGGGTAATTAGCGTTACAATTAAAACCACGAATTTAATTGGGCCACAGAAAAAGGAACAGACAATTTGAAAAAAATGAACCGTCGCATGATAATGAGCCCGTACAAAGAGACAGAGCATCCCTCGAACTAACAAAGGGGAACTGCAAGTTGTTAGAAACCAAAGAGATAATTAAAGCTAACAATTTATTGAGTAAATATCTTGCTAATTTTAATTGACACCAATCAAGACTTTCAAGCTCCTCGCTCGTCTGCTTTTCCGAGCGCGTCGCTTTATCACAGTGCGCTATTACCTATACGTAACCTTGCCACTTACTGAAAATCTTCTGGTGTATATTTTCGGAAAGACGAATAAGTGAAAATCATTTAATATTTATGGTTTGGGAAGGCTCCATGCCACGTCCTCTTTAGGTGCGATTTGATAAGACAAATCTTTAGGTGTCTAAAAGCGTAAATCCTTAAGTCTAAGGATAGATAATAGTAAAAGTGCTGGTGGTAGCTGGATAAGAGAAAGCAAGTGATCGGTCAGAACGGTGCCTTGGAAGATACTTCATTATATTAAGCAGTAGACGGATAAGGGATTATCGTTTTTAGAAAGTTGATTTAAATAACTATGCTTTATTCGATGAGATGTTTACATGACTTGTGGATTTAAGTTTATAAACTTTCAAAAAATAAAGGTAAGAGAAGTCGCGCTAAACGTCATAAATGTTGTCGGCCTAATGAAACATCCTTCACACATTCCCCAGCAGCCGGCGTTTCGTCATGCAACGTCCCTAATGTGAAATAGTTGTAATAATGAAATTCCCCGACCTATTTCGTCAGCTGAAAGGTGGCTGGCTCCGTGCCACTTCCGTCATGGCCCTCCCCCGCCTAGGAAATTAAACTGGGAAAAACTAAGTCCCCGGAATATATCACTGTATCATGCTGCAGTCCCGTCCAAGTGGCCTCACTGACATTTTTGGTGGAACGTTTCCAATTTGTCGAAAGTTGTGCACTTGTGTATTCTTCCCAGCGATCCCTATTGTAGAGACGTTCTAATTACATTGTGAGCTCTTGCGAAAGAAAGGCTTAACTTGGAAATTGGTTATCATAATTTTATTGTAATATTTAAGACAGTAAACAATATTTCATAACGTTTTATCGTGTTTCAGACAGAGTACACGAGAGTATTGAAACGAATTTCATGTTTGATCAATACACATTTTAATAAAAATATTCCTTTAACACTTTCACGCAAGCAACGTATGTATACGTCAAATTGTGGTAGATGTGGTGAAGCACAGCGTATTAGTACGTTCAGCTAATAAGTGTTGTGTTGAGCACAACGTAGTAGCACGGCGCCTGTTCATACTAATCTCTATTAGTTCGGTTGCTGTGCGACAACGCATCAAACTCTTAAAAATGTAGTGCTACACCATGTCGGAAATTTTACACATCTTTGAAGACTCCATACACTGGCAGTGATTCGCTCCTTGTAGACGCACAACGTTACTATACGTCAAACAGCGCAGGTTACGTCATACATTCCGTTGACCTGTGCGAGCCGCAGGGGAAGGCGCGCGTGCGTTGCTGTCCACACACAGCCCGCAGTGAATAAAATTACGCATAATCTTATTTTTTTACTATTTACGTAGTTATTACAATGTAACTATTCTAAAATCACTTCAATGGTCATTGCTTTCTTATTACTTTTCAATATTTGTAAATATACTTCAGTATTTATACGTATATGCTCCGTTGCAAAACGGAAAAGTGAAGCAAACAGGTGACGACTTGGTACCCAAGGGACGGCACTAGAAGCCGAAGACGTAAAGTAACAAGATGAGAGGATGACTTAAATATTACCTTGAAATAAGAGTAGCGGCAGCCAGAAATCAGTGGAAAGAGTTGAAGGAGGCCTTTGCCATAAGGCTTGCCTAAATAAGATACATTTTGTAATAGGTGTAGCATAGTATAATGTAAATATTTTGGAAATAAAGGCTTTATTATCATATGTATACGCCAACGTTATTACACGTTGTTGGGAATTGTATAGATGTTTATCTGTACTTTTTGGCACGACGTATGTATACGTTGACGTCCTATGACGTAAGTGCTTTATAACATAACACTAAATTCACGTGCTCTTAGCAGACCGTCTCTGGGCGTCGATCCAGTTTATATGAAAAAAATATGTGCGTAATCGCATCGAGCTCAGATAATAGCATGTTCGCATGAAAGTGTTAATATTGCCGTAACATCAAAGATTAAATATTTTAACATCTCGTTTCAATCCTAAATAATATGTAGGTATACCTTCTAATATAGGTACATCTCCTGTAAAGAATATCTTCATAGAAAATTCGGATAGGCAGAATCCTAGATTGCAAAATAGCGTCAATTTGAGGCAGTCGCGTCTTTCAAAGTGTCAATTATTATTAGTGCTTTAATAAATATTTATCCACGATGTTCATGGTGTGCAATCTAAGGGAAGGCCTAAGCCCATCTGTGGGCTTCGTTTAGCTTTGTTCGAAACTTTCTAGTATATAAAAATAGCAGTAACAGCTCATCCACGTAAACAAGCCTCCTGAAATAACCTAAGTCTCAACTTTAATAACAGACGTTGAGTGATATTCGCCGTGCAATCTTCCCTAATTTAGAAAGTGTCTCCCGCAAAACATTGGCCGCTTTTATTTTATTTCCATGATAACGCCGCCGCATACTAATAAATGCAAATTATCCATGATCTGTTTAGCGCTGAAATATTTTGATTTAGGCAAAAGCTCTCCTTGTTTTTCGATGATAAGACGATTAAGGTTTTTTTTTTATTTTACTTATTGTTTAGTACAATTCTTTTCTTTTATATCCGTTGTTTTCTTCAATCAGATGTTTGTTAAATTATTTTGCATCGTTACTTCAACAGCCTTACGACAGTTAAGCTTGAAGTGTAACCGACCAAAATGATAGGAGATTCGATGATTATATTTGACATGGTTTGATGTTTTGTTTTGTTTGGTATTGGTTAAAGTCTGCCCTAAATAAATTTAATCAAAATATAATATCTTCTTGCTATTCGTCATCAATTTTTTTTTATTCATGTTTTATTTATCCAACTTATTATTTTAAATAAATTAATTTCTTTGTAATTCGTGGCGTCGTTTGTATGAAACTCAAATATAATAAGCCATTTAGAAGCAAGAATATCTAGGGTGTATGTGCAATCCGCATTGCGTCCAAAACGATCTGTTCCAGCCATTCGAGGCAATAAGCGAATCGGTGCGTGCCTAACATGAGCTAAGCACTCTTGTGATGTTCCGCTATCGAGTTAGAGGTATGAATCGACTCGATGACTAACATCGGTTTTTGGACCATTTTTCCGGTGTAAACTTTGATTATTTATCAAAGCATTACATAACGTCAGTTTGTGTAAAATGTTCGGGTGTAGGTACGTGACTTTGATGCTAGACTTTAGCAAAGCATATGTAGGTATATATATCGTTAGTTGAACGCTGCTTGGATATTATTAAAAAATATATAACATCCTTTATGTATGTTATTAAATTGGTACCATTATCACAAAAAAATCTGTCAAAGTATTTTTTTATACCTGTTCTTTTTATGCAAAATCGGGCTTATCGCTTCCTTCTTTGCGTAGGATTAAGTTTGTCTGTGTTTTTTATTGATATTCGGTTTTGGATTCTAAAAAAATAACACCAACCCTACCCATCTAATTAGTGTCGCAAGAGGCGACTGAATAATCCCTGCTAAAAAAAATGGTTGCCATCATCATTGAGTTGAAGGCAAACAAAAATCAAAAAGTAAATCTGATCAAATATTTTCAATTTGTTGCGATAAAAATAAGATATTTTTAGTATAATTATGATTCAAAACGATCTCATCACAAGTTTCACTGCAACCACTCCATATCGAAACCACAAGAAAGAAAGAAAGAAAGAAAGAAAGAAAGAAACGTTTAATTGGCCACAAGCACATTACAGTAGGCATAGACGAAATTACAGCTAGACAATAGAGCATAAGAGACAAAACAATAATAAAAAAACAAATTGACAAGAAAATATGGCCAATTTGGTCCCACCTCAGCATGTGCTGCAACGAGCCAAGGGCCGCTGCAGCGCTGGTACTCTGGTGGGACCCATATGAGTGACATAACAGACGCACAAAGAGAAAAAAAAAAGATACAATTGCTATTTGTATTCGTAACGTTATAATTACATAAAAAATTAAAAATAACGTTACTACGAGTATATGTGAGGCAATTTTTTTGGGAAAAGTAAAATGGATGATAGAATAAAAAGAAATAAAAACTATCAGTATATGTATACATATAAATATCAACATATCACAAAATAATTTATGTTAGACTACTCGTAAAATACTCAGGTAAACATTGATAGTGGCGCATCACTAAAAGCAAACCGCATTGTACGTGATATATTAGGTCTAAGTCTGCCCATTCAGTGGACAATGAGCACAGAAGTTGGCACTTAATCTTTTAAAATGCGTCCCCGTTCTAAAGAACGCTATTAAGCTAGAAATATGTGCGCATTTCCATAACATCTTCATGGTCTGGTGTCGCATATCTTTTGAACAGATCAATCGTCAAAGCGCACACAAATGAAGTAAGGTATACAATCTCTTTATAAATATAACACACATACACACACAGTTTTTTCTTTATTATTATTAATGTTATAATTAATAATTGCATCGTTGATTTGTATTTTGATTGTTAATTATTCAAATGTCAGTTTCAATACTATTATTACGTGTATAATCATTTATGCACATTGTATCTCGGAAACGGATTACGACAATTTGAATTACAAAAAAATCTTTCAAGTTAGTCTCCTATTCAAAGCCTAAAACCTTTGGGCTTTGACCGGGAGATTACCTACCTGTCCCATCACTTTTATTTTATGAGCCAATAAATGCAAGATCCTTGCTGTTGTTCATGACCCTAAGACAGCGGGTGCCGTCCCAGAATTATATGAGACTCGTGGTCTAACTACTGAAGACTTAAACCGTATCCTTCGGTGCAATTTAAAAGTCTGTACCGGCTATTGTCCCGGGAATATATAGGTACCCCGGGCAATCGTCCGCAGGTCTGCTTAAGGTTGTAGCTATCCCAAAATGCGAGCACCACACCGGGGGAAACGAAGTACGAGTAGCCTCGCACAACCTTGAAAATCGTCTCCGTTAGAAAATTTTCTGCTCTCGCTATAGAATTATAAAGAGGGCTTCAGAAACTAGACACACACCAAATCCATTACTGAAGCCCAGTATCCAACCATAATACGTGCCATTTGTCTGTTACTGTTCTGACCTGTAGTCTATTGAGGAAAACTATTGACACGGAAGAATTTTACATTGACCTTCACCATCAAAGCAATCTTATCACCACACTGACACATGTCTGAAATATAATGTTCCTACGAGAAAAGAGAAAATTATTTCTCAGACATGCTTTACATATTTTCCTTATTCCATATGTAAGCGTTGTATATTCCATTAAAAGAAATGACAGTTTTAGATAAACTTCTCGTATTTGCATGCCATAGGTACCTGAATATTAATGTAAGTTTAGGTAGTGATTAGAAAAAAATGTTTTGTCGGATAAAATTGTACGTATCAAAATATATACTAAAAATAATAGTTGATTATTACCTATCTAAGATGCCATTATTATCGTTACGTTGATTATAAATTTCTTAGTTTTGTTACTTAACTGCATTTTTGACAAATTGCTAATACAGTGCAAATAGAAAATTTACATATTGAATCTATTCGCTACTGTCACTGTCAATTTAAATTTACTGTCCTCTGCCTTAAGACACCCCCAGAATAGCATATTGCTGGTTTTATTCCGAAGGAGTGTAGCCTAATTAAAATTAAGTCTATAGTTATAACTGAGCTTTTAAAATTTACGACTGAGCCTTAATCTATATATATATAAAAATGAATTCCTATTTCCCTTGGTCATCGCATCACGCGTGAACGGCTGGACCGATTTCAGTAATTATTTTTTTGTTTTGTTTGTTGTTGTCAGGAGAATGTTCTCATGAAATAAAAAATTTAAAAAATTGTGCGGGAAATTAGAAAATTTAGGAAAACTTAATCACTATATTAAATTATTTGTAAAGTAACCTTAGCGCTATTGACAATTAAAATTTTGTAATGTATGGCGTTTAACATAACATTGGAAAAATGCGTGCTGCAAATATCGTCAACTAGGGGGTAAAAAAACTGAATTTTGCACATGGCCAGTAATGTCGCCTGTTACCGTGTCGGAATACCAATAAAGCTATTTTAAATATTATACCCGCCAAAAAAAATACAAAGAATGTTGTGTATCATGAAGCATAATAATAATAAACTATTGGTAACATATTTTTGCTATCAATATTTATAGTTAAAGTCAGGACAACGTCTGTCGGGTCCGCTACTAATAAATAAATAGCACCGTACTAAAACTTTAAAGATTTTTTCATAAAAAGAGCATAACTTCACAAATTTATATCAAGCGCCTGTTTAATAAAGCTTCAACCACATCTACTCATGTGAATTGTACGTTCTTAATCATTCCAATTTTCAATAGGTCTAGATATTACATCTCAGAAACAATTGTATTTAATCCGGCTCCATTACTCTACAAAGGTCGAAGAGATTGTAGAGTACATCCGAGTGAAGACCAGATATACACTGAGGGTCGAACGGTTGGAGTCTCGACACAACACGAACTTTAATTCGTTTGTGGTGAGGGTTCCGACTGAACAGCTGTCGACCTTCATGCAGGCAGAATTTTGGCCGAAGGGTGTTGTATATCGTCGGTTTCGTGGACGGTTACTTGACACCAAGTTGCGAAACACAACGCCGTCAAAATAGTGTGTATTAATACTAAGTGTAATTTATATATGCCTGTATTTCATATCTGTTGCCTGATTTAAATGAATAAATTAAATTAAAAAATTAAAATAAATTGGACTTGACGGTTGCGAATCGAAGATTCAGGTGTATCATGATGCGACGTTCTTTACCCAGCTGTTAACGGTGGGCTAGTCGACTGTGTAAGTACGTGTAGGTCGCAAATGGCTGCTTGTATGAAGAAAAGGTCCCGGGTACGCATAAAAAAATAATTATTGGTAGTCAGTTGTAATTTAGTTGAACCTCGGTTATATTCGATACTCTTGACTCCATAATATTAGGGGTTAAAGTATGAAATTGCCGTTTTGTATGGACGAAATCATGAAAAGTCATTTTTCCATACTAACAATTTTTTAGTTTTTTTAAAAACGCCTGAACCGTTTTCGATGCAATTAAAGGTGAAAGTTAGATGATTATAAAGCTACGCTATAGTACTTTATTTGATATTTTAGCAACTTAATTGCACTTATAATATCAGTATATAAACTTGAAAAATTTTGTCTCAGGTGGGACTCGAACCGGCATCTCCTCGCATTCGCGCCGTGTCGCAGTGTCTTGGTGGCCTAATGGTATGGTGCCCGCCCGGCATGCGAGGAGATGCGGGTTCGAGTCCCGCCTGAGACAAAATTTTTCAAGTTTATATACTGATATTATAAGTGCAATTAAGTTGCTAAAATATCAAATAAAGTATATAAATAGCTGTTTCATCTTAACTGACTGTCAAACATCTGCAAAGATGTTTCTTTCGGGTGTTAAGGGTGCAAACTCCTAACATTTGATGAAACAACGCTGGCTCACAGCGTAAGAATATGCTTGAAAAATTCGCGCCGTGTCGCAGTGTCTCGGTGGCCTAATGGTATGGCGCCCGCCCGGCATGCGAGGAGATGCGGGTTCGAGTCTACGCTATAGTATTTAAATTTCTGAAAATTAAAGTATATAATACAAATATACTTAATTGAAGCAAGAAGGTCAGCTGACACATTGCAAGGGGTCTTTTTAACGACTTCCTTTGAAGTAATACATATACATAACTAGTATTGAATTATTTTTTTTAGTCAAATGTTACTTTATTTAGTTTTTGATACAATACAAAAAGAATTACGCAATAATACTTAAGAGCTATAAACAAAATAAAAAGTGGGAAAATAATCGGCAATTTCATACTTTAACCTCTATTATATACCCTTTATATTCGCAAAATATACTGATATATACTTAAGAATATAGAATATATGTTTATTTGGCACTTCGAAAAAGGTAAAATTTACAAAAAAATTATAACAATAAATGTGCCAAAAAGGCCCCCACTCAGCATTAGTCGCAACAGCCGAAGGCATATTGCGACGCTGATTTTCACTTTCATGGTTACTATGACGAGTTTTTTTTAATACATGTGTTAGACCCGTTGGTCGAGTGTTTTAAGTACCGGACTAAAATCTCGGGTTCCTGGGTTCAATCCCTGGGTCGGGTAACAAGAATTTTGAATTCTCGGGTTTGTGATCACCAACTCACATTTGGCAAGCGTGGTGTTTATGCCTGAAGTCATCATTGCCGAGGGAACTTGAATTCAATGATGAAGGCATTTGCCCTGCAGTAGGATCACTAACGGCCATTTCCAATAACCTATCTATCTTCAGTTTGGCATATCGGAGATAGGAAACAACTTCTGTCTTTCTCTGGACGGCAAAAACAGAGATAGAAACTGTTTCCTATCTCCGATATGCCAAAACTGAAGATAGATAGGTTATTGAAATCGGCCGTAAGGCGACAGCCTACTGGACAGATTACTTTACTTTAATACATGTTTATGTAATTTATAAAAACACATGGATGTCTTTATAAGTCTCCCAAATTTTGACACTGTTGCAAGCGTTATGACACGGAAGAATTGATGGCTGTTAAAAGCAGAGAAAAGGATCTACCTTCCGTCACAGTCTGTGACGTACCATAAAAACGATAACTTCGTTTTTAGAAATATAAAGCGGGAATCAATTCACTTTAAAAAAATATGTCGGATACGAGATGCGATCGTGATACGGCAATATGCAAATGTGGACTGTGCTTTATGCATTCTAAAATAATAAATAAAATAAAAATAAATAAATCGTTTATTTTCTCAACACGAAGTAGTATTATAAACAGTAGAAGTAATAGTAATTATAGTCCTATCAAAATGTATCACTTCGTGAGAGACTGGAGCCTGAAATAGGTTTCACAGAAACCTGATAAGACAGGTCTCCAGGATCTCACCTTTGAAATAAAGACAATTAAGATTGTTATATTTACCTACACATGTAAGTACAAATTCAGATGTTATAATTTTGAGAGAAGATAACAAGAGACTTATGTGATAATAATGTAAATGAAAAAGAAATAATTAATTCAGGTAATAATTGGCGTATAAGTGATTGAGAGAGTGTATGTGTGTGTGTGTGTGTGTGTGTGTGTGTGTGTGTGTGTGTGTGTGTGTGCGCGCGCGCGTTTGAATGTGTGTGTTTTGCATGTGGGTGGGTATTGCATCTTGTATTTGAGATTGTCGAGGACCCTACTTTGGGGAAGCTAGAAAATCCTCGGTTGCTTGATAGTCCAGGGTTTTAAGAAAATTTGAGACTGCTACCTTACAATCTCTTTTAGTAACAGGATAAAATAAATGTTGATTAAATTATTCAGTTTGTTGTAAAGATAACTGCCTAGATAGCAGTAAAAGTTGTGCGACTTAGCGGTTCTAAAGAGGTCTTTGTGACAGACTAAGCCTTTTCTACGTTTATTTCTTATCAGTTCCGGATCGTAGTCTAACGAAGAGTGCTTTTTTAGAACGGTATGGAGGATGAAAGACTGTCTGACCGTAAGTACATCCCAATGCCTATAGATGTTAGATGTGGGATAGCGGATAGGAAAACCAGCTGCAACCTTCAGTATACAGCGTTGAACCCGTTCCAATTCGAGTATATGGGATTTAGCCGCACCGCCCCATGAAGATATACAATAATCTATAATTGATTGACCTAGTGCTGAGTAAACCATCTTTATTACCCGTGGATCAGTTACATACTTCAGAGTTCTGAAGATGTAGATTAATTTACGAAGCCTTGAGACTAGAGTGTCAATGTGCGTTTGGAAAGTCAGCGTTTGATCGATGGACCAGGTATTTGATATTATCAGTTCTCAAGAGACTAGGGCAAGAACACGGGGCATTGCGAGCACAATTATGGGCCACTATGTTTAAGTTTTGTGGCGGCAACTGGTCCGACCTAAAAGCAAAAGGAATATATTTAGTTTTGGAGACGTTGAGAGTAAGTATATTTTGTTTTAGCCATTCTCCTACGACATCAAAACCCCGTTGCGCCGAATCAAACACATCATGCCACGATTTGCCACTAAAGAAAAGAGCTGTATCATCAGCGAAAGTAAAAATTTTTCCATTTTTAAGTTTTAATTGGCATAAATCGTTGATATAAATTAAAAATAGGGTTGGGCCAATAACACTGCCTTGCGGGACGCCGTGTGTTACAACAGCTTCATTACTAGTCCAACCATCTATTTTAACTCTCTGTGTCCGGTTAGAAAGATAGTCTTTGAAGAGACTCAGTGGGACGCCACGTATGCCTAAATTTTCCAATTTTGATATTAGGAGAGGAATCGAGACGGTATCGAAAGCCCTGGCAAGATCAAGGAAAACTGTTATGCACTTCCCTCTCTCATCCAGAGTGGTCACTATTTTATTTACAAGGTCGTGGACAGCGTCATTCGTCGATCTAGCCTGGCGGAAACCGTACTGTGAAGAAGATAGTAGGTTTTTACTCTCCAAGTAGTTGACCAGTCTTTTATTAACAATGCGCTCAAAGATCTTAGAAAATGTTGGCAGAAGAGAAATGGGTCTATAATTATCCATACAGTCCTTGGAGCCGCTTTTGTGGACTGGTTTTATTAGAGCAGTTTTGAATGCGGAAGGGAATGTTCCAGTTGCAATCGACAGGTTAATGATATAGGTAAGTGGTCCAGTTAACAACACCTCGTACCTCTTAACCACTTTAGAGGATATCATATCCACTCCGACCGCACAATTATCCCTTAGATCTCTGATCAAGTTCGCAACTTCCCATTCATCAGTTGGGGCCAAAACGAAGGAAAAAGGAGGTGATGTAGTATCTGGTAGGTTGGGATTAGAATCTCGGTAAGCTGTCCTATCTGTAAATTGATCAGCCAGTTTCTTACCTACATTTACAAAGAACTCATTGACATTATTAGCGCTTGCTTGAGGATTAAGTGATGAAACAAGTAAGGAAGAGTGGTCAGTTGTTTTATTAGAACTACTAATGTTCTTAATCACTTGCCAGAGTTTCCTATTGTTGCCACGAGCCTTTTCTATCTCAAGCTTCTCGTAAGTTCGTTTTGCTTTTTTTACTATGTCAGTGCAGTAATTCCTGTAACGTTTATAAGTGGTCTTAAGTGTATCATTATTAGGATCACGTTTTAGTTTTTTGTGTAAGTTATCCCTGTTTCTTATACAACGCAACAGTCCCTTAGTAATCCATGGCTTTATAGTTAGCTGTCTTTTGGGAGTTTTAATTTGGGTAGTGCTATCCCTGATAGCAGTGCTGAGGTGTCCTACGAGCAAATCAGCAGCATTGTGAGCATCATTACACAAATATATAGAACTAAAATCTATCTCTTGAATCAGTTTGTCTAGTACGTCAAAGTTAGTAAAATAGTTCCCCTTTGTATGCAATACCTGGCTGTTTAAATTCAGGCTCAATGCTACTGATTCATGATCAGTTATGGAAGTCTCTAAGATTACG
Source organism: Anania crocealis (assembly GCA_949315895.1). NCBI lineage: Eukaryota > Metazoa > Arthropoda > Insecta > Lepidoptera > Crambidae > Anania > Anania crocealis. The sequence continues at coordinate 16,329,530 of OX438863.1, forward strand.
CATGTTGCAGCCAATTTAGTTTTGATCATAACGTGGTCTAGGCAGGTGCGACCATGAGTGGGTCGAGTATGACCAGCGAGAATGCCATGGCCTGCAAGAACATTCAAGTAATCATTTGCGTGTTTATCTGAGCTATTTGGGGTTATGTCGATGTTAATATCTCCGCATAAGACGATATTTTTGAAATGGCTGAGTTTAGATAACAAAGTATCAATTGATATAATAAAGTTACTGGGGTCTTTGTAGCCAGGCGGACGATATATACCAATAATACACGTTTCTTGATTAATTTTAAATAAAAGACAATTACATTCATCTACGTGAGGCTCCTCAATCATTCCCTTTAAGTTCCTATTATGATAGATAACAACACCTTCATTTTGAGTTTTATTCAATAGCGTGGAAGAGTGTGCATAGTGGTTATAAACAGGTATGTTTTTGGTTGATGGTAGCCAGCACTCTGATAACACTATCAGATCCCACGCTATCTCAGACTGCTGAAGTAGGGTGTCGAAGTCAGGCATGTTGCAGTTAATGCTACGTATATTTTGAGTCAGAATGTTCAGGGATCTATTACTGGTAGATATCTTGTTTTTTAATTCACCCACCTCACACGTGATCACACTAGTAAGGGAAAAGGAGTCCAGGTCCAGGCTTATTGTATTGATGTTATTCATAATATTATTTGTTTTTGTTAATGTTTATTTTTAATTGTCACGGTATTTACGTGACTGATTGAAGAAATAATAAATAAATAAGCCATGAACCGGTCTTCTCCCTATTTTGCAAATTGTGTTGTGTATGTTAGTGAGTAATGTTTTGTGTGCCATATAATATCTACAATTATTGTAGATAAGAAGGAATAGGTGTAAATGTGTCACGAATATTTGTAGCTCTTTACTATCAATACAGGATGTGGAGTATACATTTTTTGGTACATAAGTGTTGTTAAAACCGGTGTCTGTGTGAAATGTGAGTATGATTCTGTTAAAGCGAGTACACTGACGTGAATATTGAGTGTATTGTGTAAAAAATATATTTTTAATTGACAAAGAAAGATAACATGGGTAAGCTTTACTTAGTCTTGAATCAAGATATAGACAAAAGAATTTAAAACATAAAAAAATATTATGAAAGAAGCTGGCGTGGTTTGAATTAAATAACGAAATTAATAGTATTATCAACACAAATAATTTTTCCACGCCGCTGCAAAATAGTCAACAGACAAGGTTATTCAATTGAAGTTCTTCAGATATGAAAATGGGCGTTGCTCCTTCTTCCTTTTTTACATACACCCTGCCAAAAGATGTCCAGGCGGCGCAAAGCTTGTTGATTTTCACATTTTCACGTGCCAGGTACAGCAGACGTCTGGCGTTAGTCGATAGGTATTCAGACAAGTAAACAGTACGGGGCTCACCAGACAACTTAAGATGCTGGGTGTTTAGGGGTGGTTTTTTGTGTTCCCGTTCAGCCCTGTTAAAATACCGGAAGTCGCGAATCAATGCTTCCTTTCGAAGTACAGAGGTGAGGTCCACTACAATGGTATTATTCTTGTTGCGGTAGATATCCCTTATTTCTGTATTCTGGATAGGGTTGCTGACAGAAAGAATGGAATGAATATTTTTAACCATGTCAATTAGACTATTTTTGTCTTCATCTCTTTGTTTAGGCAAATTTCGGATTTCTACGGAGGAACAACGAGTATTTTTTTCAAGCAATTCAATTTTACGTTCTAGGGACGAAACCTTCTGCTTGTAGTCTGTATTTTCCTGTTCCAGTGAGTTTACTTTATGAAGTAGTTGTTCATGTTTGGTGGTCAACGTCTCTACAGATTTTTGAATGTTTTGGTTTTGTGAGACAATAGCAAGCAAGGTGTTATTCAATAGTTCAAACTTGCATTCCTGCTGAGATCTTATTTCTTCAAACATTGTTTTAATCTCCGTAGAGGTTATCATAGAATCTACGTGTATTTCATCAAAGGTACGTTTTTGTCTCTTCGTAATATTGAGATAATTATCGTCTTGAATGGATTCGTTAGGTTTAAAAAGTGTGGGATCCGAATTATAATGTATGTTACTGCATTTATTCGGGATCAATAATTGTTGCGGGCCCGGCGGAGTATGTTGCAACGACATAATCAACAAAAGTAGGCCTAAATGAGCCGACGAGAAGTAAATAATATTAGTGGGCTGGACCGGTGGGTGCGTCTACGCAGAAACTGATGAATGAATGGGGGCGTGGCCAGCCGCTTCAAAACTGGAATTAAGTGGGTATTAGATGGTAAGAACTCACGTCCGCTGGTCGTCTCAGTCTATGCCCGTTATTATTGTCTCAGTTCTTGATGTACTATATCGTTTCGATGTTATGCACTCCTAGTACTTAAAGATTTATTTTGGTAGAAATATTTAATTATTTCTGAGGAAATTTTCGTTAAATTCTCACTAAAAATACGTCTGCACTGTGCAAAATCCAAAGGGGAGAGGATTCTGTAGTAATGCGACGTTTAGCATAATGGTGTAGTAAAACTTAAACTGCAAGTCAGGATTTAAGTATAAAATGCAGCTGCGCTCAAATGGAACCCGAATCAATATCCCTCAAGAATGGTGTGTTGACGGCAGCAACTACAAATTGAGGAACGAAAACTGGTTTATGTATAGAGTTCAAAGTTACACGAATATCGTATTGAAATGGCAGAGCACAGAGCAAAGATTATGGAAATTGAATAAGAGATATTTGTATCGTGACAGTTGGAACCGAGAGGTTTTCATTAAAACTCTTTTCAAGAATAGGTAAACCTTCCTAAACAGGTTCTTTTTATTCTTGTAAATTTAACATTAACTTATAAGTTTACAAACACATATTTTTCAAATACATGCAAGTTGATCGCTAAATGTTTGCAACGTGTTTTAAAAAAAAACTTGATATGTGCCAGTTGATGCTTATCATTTAGTAGATAATTTCGTGTAACTTTTGTTACTTTCTGGATTTTAATGTGAAAAAAAAAAGGAGAGAACCAAACTTCTTCCCTAAAAACGTATGTTCTACGACAGTAGCTTGTCAAACCGCAAATTTCTATCTTCTTGTTGTTAGACTTAAAATTAAAAGTATGCAATATAACAGTACCTAAATTGATACAATTTGCACTACGCATAATTCTATAATCCGCTTTAAATTGAACAAATATCCATGCGGTCGTGGCCCACATAATATTTGCCAACAATAAAGCAGCGTGTTGCCAACTTTTCTTTAAACCACTGTTGAAAATAATCCGAGAACATATTGGCTGCAATAGTAATTTGGACGGACTGAAGAAATAACACCAATCAATATAGTATTCTACTACTTTGCAGGAACATAACTAAGCATTGGATGAAACGTTATTTGATCATTCAAAATCCAGAGCACATTAAATCAAACCTGGTCTCAGAATACCTACAGTAAAATATATTTATATTTATTTACTATTTGATCTCTAATTAATTTAACTTAACCTTTATTTTATTAGTAATTTTTTTGCATTAGGTGTCCTTTTAAAAGGTTACGTTTATATTGCAAAATTTGGTATAAACATTGGTGAACCCTAAATAAAATTCGAGTCTGTATCTGATGTGTCATTTACGGGTTTCATTTCGTTATATAGACGCCAGTTAATGCAGCAATAGAAGCATTTTTGAGTATCATTCTAGTAAAACCTTTGAGTATCTAACCAAAAGTAGATAATCAAAGAGTAAAACAGAACTACTGGAATGCAACTGTTATCATACTTTTGCAACTACTCCATTTTACAAACTTTAATTGCCAGGTGCCTTTCCAACCCCTAATCAACTTAAACTCATCAGAGGAAACTCACTACAGCTAATTCAATCCAAACTTCGCGTGTAGTGCTCATAATGCGATCAGTTCAGAACTGGTAAGCTAGTGCTGTCGTCCAATTAAGAACCGTAATATATCGAAATCCAATGTAACTAGTGCTTAGGAAAATAATTGGGTTTATCGACATTGGTTTTGTTAGTATTAGGTACTCGCATTTACTGATCAGTTATACTAGTCACCTTTGTCTAAATCGATATGTCTCAGGGAAATGAGGATATCAGGAATTTTTCATGAAATCCCTAGGGATATGACGAAATCCCGGAAGATAACGATGTCTTACTAAAAGTATCTAGTGATATGACAAAATAACAAATTATCGTCAGTAATAAGTCATTCCACTTAAGTAAATCTAGTAAAATGTCAGAAAACGGATACTGCCGAATAAAAATTGAGCCATGCATTTCTCCCGCTCGCTCTAGTACCCACAGGAGTGTGCACTAGTGGGAGCGAAACAAATGCGTCGCATGAGCTGGCGCGGCTCGTGTATTCATCGTATGTGTCATTTAGTTTCGAGATATTGCTTTTTGTTGCTGGTGGATTTTTCGATTGGTTTAGTAAAATTCAATTTCAACTAAAAATACGATCCCTCAGTAACAAATCACTTGTACATTTTAATATTGTAAAAAAGTTAATATGCCAGGTGGTAACCATTTCAGGTATGTAACAATGAATCCAATGGCGCCCATTCATGTCAAAATTGTAATCAGCCTGTGTCTACATCAGTATTCTTTATTTCACTACATTTAGTTCAGTGAAATGACATATCTCCGACTTTATAGTAGTATCTTGTCATATCACTAGATAATTTTAGTGAAAAGACGTAATAAACAGGTGTATTCGACATTTAAACCGGGATATCGTCATATCCCTAGGGATTTCATGAAATCCCTGATATCCTCATTTCCCTGCGACAGATATATCGTAAGATGTCTTTTTATTGTAATATTACAAATCAAAGCAGCTGTTCCATAAAAGATGGTTGAGCTGCACTACGTACAACATACACCATTATGGTATCTCATTAAATACTTACCCAATAGATCCACGTGTAACTCTTTTACGTCTTCCACACCTACTTTGATCAGAGACAATTAAGTCTTTTATAATTGACGACCATTTGGATTAGCGGTAGAAAACGCTGCTTCTGAGCCATGGGTCGCGGGTTCGATCCCCGCACAGTACAAATATTTGTGTGCATGAACATGTCTGTTTGTACTGGTCTGGGTGTTTTCTATGTATTAGAAGTATATATTTACAAAATATATAGTAATATATAAGTAAGTTTATCGGTTGTCTGTAGCCAATACGTCAAGCTTCGTAGTAGTAGCTTAGTTTTGGGACTAGATGGCTCTGTGTTGCCCTGTGTGGCATGTCTGAAAATATTTATTTATTTAATTCGAACCATTTTATCCTTAGTAGCTTAACTGTCGTAAACATTTTAAATAAGTAGTCAATTGAATTAACATTAATAATAAAAAGTCATCAATGGTGCACTACCATAAAATGACACCGATAGAGTCCTGTATCAAATTTTTACCGAACTCATTTTATTAACCACATCGTAAGCAGCCATCTGCCGTAATAAGGCTTCTGCCAGTGCCGAAAGAAGGCACTCTTTAAAGTGCACTATGCCTACCTGTCTTATCCAGCTGTCACCAACACGTTGTTGGACAACAACAAGCTGATCGGCGTCCTAGGCTTGCCAGTGAGTTTCAATTTTCGCTCGACACCTTTGTAACTCGAATCCTTTCCGTAGAATATCGACATATCAGCATCACTACTGGCAACAAGTTTATAAAATCACTTTTCAGTAGCTCTTTTCTAATATCCCGCATTTGGTATTCCGAACGCGTTTGCATGTGGGATACGGAGGACCCGCGCGAAATTGTTTTAACTATGACATACGAGGGGCGCGCAAATAAATTTGCTGGGGAACGTATTAGATCCTGTTTTTGATGTCGACATATTATTATTATTATTAGTATTATAAAATGCTTGAATTATTGTTCATACTTTTGAATTATACTGAAATATTATCTACACCATCATCGTTATATGGAAAACCAGTGTTGCCAGTGAACTTTCTTTGTGTTGGTTGATCATAATGGTAGTCATAATTTTTAAAATTGACATCGTACCATTGTTTGTGAGCAACAAAACTCTTGTTAAATAGAAATAAATAATACCCCGTAGAGTAGTGGTTCAAATATTGGACCAAGGTCCCGCGTCCGATCCGGTCGAGCAACAAAAAGTTTCGAATTTTCGAACATTGCTTGGTTTGTGAATACCAACCCGCATTTGTGCAAGCATTGTGATTATGCCAGTACCCATCATTGCTGTGGTAACTTGAATTCAATGAGGCCTTTTCCTTGTAATGGGATGATTATAGGCTGTTACTTTTTTTTAAATAGAAATAAAACCAGGGAGGTCCCGATTTCAATATCGGGTCTGTTTGATTTAGGAAACCATCTTTACTAACTTGACTTGGAACTGGAAGGGGATTAGAAATATGGTTTGGTCCCGTACCTATGCTGTCGCTGGATCTAAGTCGACAAGTCGGAGATCTGTGCCAGCCGGCTTGGAAAATTCTTAACACCAGATTACTCTTAAAAGATTACACGACAAGATGCGACAGATCAGGCCCCCAATTCCGCCAATTTACAAATGGCTCAATTGAATCGTAATTGGATCTCAATCGTATATTTTGACATTACTACCATAATAAATATGTTGAAATATACGATTGAGATCCAATTAAGATTCAACTGAGCTATTTGTAAATTAGCAGAATTGGGGGGCAGTTCTACAGATATAAAAAATAAATAACATGCTACGTACAGAAAATAACATGTAAACAATGTTTTTCTCTTCTTTAAACCATCATAGCTACAAAGATCGCACAGAGGCGTCGTAGCTGCAAATGCGGACGTTTCTTTAATCTCTGGGACACTCAAAGCTTTGACTATAAAATATTTCTTATTGTGCTTACGTTTTACTTGCACAAATCTTAGATGCCTTTGTAATGTTCCAGTCAAGAGGAGCATTGCCGGGAATACTAAGATACGCAAAACGTGAAAGTTTGTGTGGATGATTTAGTATTGCTGGGGGCTTCCAAGTCAGGGGGTGTTTTTGTTATGTTATCTTAATTTGCCCATTAACAGCCATTGCAGGCTCTTCTCTTTCTTGTCGATAACAAACCGACGATTTGGAACTGGAAGTTGTAAAACATGTAAAACCGTTCAAAAAGTTGCTGCGTCTATCGTCATTTACCCCAAAAAACCATATCAATTTTAATGTTTATTCATTTCCACGAAGGCTTATCCTTATTGGTGGTCGATAATAAGTAATTACTGAAACAACAACGGCATTACCTATTGTTTGTGAAAGGCAAATACTATTTTAGATTGGACTACACTTCATAATTTCCATAGCTTTAATCGAAATACCTAAAATAATTGACGAAATTACAAATAACGGTCAGTGGGAGTATAATGTAAGAAAGTACAGAAAGGCTGCATATATATATCTGTTTTAATTCTGTATTACATACGCAGCCACAATAAAGCAATTAAAATATTTTTGCCAGGAGAAAACAGATAGCAATAACGTCTCTCCACCATTAAAAACAAAAAAGCAAATGATCTTAAATCTTCCATGATCTAAAAGTTTAATTGTTAGCTGCATTTTATTGCTAGCAACATTTTATTTATGTTATTTAATTTAATCGTAGGAGTTATTAAGTATTGTGTAATATAATCTGAGTGACACTATGTACTTGCAGTCAAACCTTTTAAAAGGTTTTGCGAGACCTTTATAACATAATGTTAATGATATTTGTTTAAATAAATAAATAATGAATAATTGGCCTAACTGCGATCTCAAACCAGCTTGCCAAGCGGGACGATAATGGCAAAATACAGCGTTTGGTATAAGGCCTGTGTCCTGCAGTGAACTTACGTTTGCTTATGATGGTATAATGTATTGTGTTTTACCTTTTTCACGCTTCTTCAATCTTCTGTACCAATTTTATGAGGTAGTTTAAACCTTATAAAGACAAATAATCTATAGGTTCACAAAAAATCTATAGGTTTGTGCCATTTAAATATTTGAAATCGGTACCTCCCGATTTCAAATATTTAAATGGTTCTTTATAGAGCCCAATACCAAGAATGCGATAAACTTAATCTTGTTCCATGCCCACATATTGTGGTAACTTATTTTGTAACGATTTTGGTCTTTATCTTTAATCAAAAATTGATATTTTGACTATGATGGTTTGTGCACGTAAGTATGGAGTTACCCTACTGCTATTTACTGTAGTGTTAGCATCAGTGTTGCGAAATAGTTGAAATCCCTCGTTTGATGAAAATGAATTGAGGTATTTGACCTAACGAAGCTCGGGCCAAAAGTTTTCCAAGCATCCGCGCATTTTGGTTTTGCTCTACTTGCAAACCTCTTAGGGTTAATTAATGCTTCGGTTGCTTAGCTAAAGAGCTACCTCCTGAATAGCAGAGAGACATCGATAAGATTCCCAAGTGTATATGAACTTGGTTAAATGTCAATACAAAAAAATGTTTTTAGTAAACCACCATAGACTTGTACTTGATTTTACATGTGCAAAAAAAGTGTAAATAAAATAGACTTAGTGACATAATCATCTTATTAAATAAATGTAATACATCAACTTCAGCCACGCAGATGACGGTTTCGATTGATCGAACAATGAAACACTATCATCATCATCTTTAGCCTATCGCAGTGCACTGCTGGACATAGGCCTCTCCAGTTGCACGCCACTTAAGTCGATCCTCGGCTTCTCGTATCCAGATCTTGCCAGCCATTATCTCTCCACCTATCATTGCTCCACCTGGATAGCAATGAAACACAATTTATCATGATTACGTATTGTGTAGGTAATCAATGTTTAAACTGACTGAGAGAAGATTCCGACTAACAGCGACTTCTTTTTACCACTGAACAAACTGCCATCGCTAACCCACAGCGCCACGCGTGGCGGTTTAGACAAATACTCCTGAAATATAACAAGATACTTTATTTGATATTTTAGCAACTTAATTGCACTTGTAATATTAGTATATAAACTTGAAAAATTGTCGATTAGGTAATAAATTTGTATGTGAAATATTTTATTTATTAATTATACCATTTTGAAATCAATATTCATAGTTAAGACAGGACAACGTCTGTCGGGTCCGCTAGTATAATAATAAATAAATACGAAGGTTAGGTTGAATATTTGTTACTCAATCATACCAGAACGGTTGAACAGAGCTGAAAACAGAGATGAAATTTGGCATAAAAATAGATAATTAGGCTGGAATAGTCCATGGGCTACGTTTAATTAAGGAGAGATGTTTGTCTACCGTCCCCGTGGCATAGTTTCAAATTGTAGAAATTCCACGCTTACTAAGTCGCGGGCTAGTACTAGTACAAAATAAATCTATTGAAAACGAGGATCATTAGAAGTTAATAAAAAACATACGTTTCGTAAGCCCAGCTAGCCTTTTATGCACGCTCCGCAAACAGCCCAACCAAACAGACTCCGTTCGATCTCTTATTACTTCCTGAGGGCCGATTGGTGATTTCAACCCTCTTACACGTCCTCGTTTAGATAGAGATGGAGTAGGTACTCCGTGTGCCTACATGCGACCCGATTCAATTTGTTATTTTTATCGATCAAAAAATGTAGTAGGTAATTGTATGTTAGCATGTCGTCACAGCCATTGAGTAAGGCAACACTATTAAAGGTATCCTTCGTAAGTCGAATTGTAATGTTTAAGGTGTAAGCTTTTCTGATTGCCCTAAAAACAAGGCTGCTTGAATAAGAAACGTAGAGAGGCTATTCCATAACCCCAGTATGTTGTCATAGCTTTGCATGAATACAAGATAGTCGCCCGATCTCGTCCATTAGTATGGGGCCTGACAGGACCATGGCTGAGGCCCAAGGCGGCCCGGCTGATGTACCAGCGACCCCTAGAGTCGTGAACCTTTTTTTTACTTAAAAGGCTAGGGAATGAGAGTGGGGGCTGACACAGTTATGTGTTACTCGTCCAGGGTTGTTCTCAGATGCCATTCAGTCATTCGGAACTACGGGTAAATGCGGTTGTTACCCCGGGCAACCATCAGCAGTTCCACCGCTGAGCGCAGCGGAATATTGTTCGGAGTGCTCATCAATATCTGCCCGGTTTAGCTGATCAAACCCTATAAGAAGGGCTTAGCTCTATAGCTAAAACATTTTCATAATATTCATTTAGATATTCCTGGACCTAGTTTATTTTATTATGCAGTTGCATATTTTTTGCAACCTTTGGATTTTTGTCACGCTGCCATTGCCACAAACAATGCCAGTGAAATGATATAAACTCATTGAATCGACCTCTTTATTACTTTCTGAGACCCGTCACGAATATCAAACTCAAGTGTATAAGTCGAAGTTTTAGTCTTCCTTTGGCAGCTTTACAAACACTCTGCTGTAATAGTTTCTGACGATCTCGATATCAAAATGTTTTCTTATTGAATTCCAAGAAGATTTACTATTTTTTAGTTAAAACGTTTGAATGAAAATTTTATTTGTAAATCATCCTTTTGGAGATGCATGTCCAGCAGTATACTGTTGTCAGCTAATGTATAGCAAAACCATTTTTTATATGCATAGATAATTACTTATTTTAAAAACACCAACATCTTCAACCGACGCAAAACATGGAGGTACGGCGCGTATATGTTTTATGTATTACCACTCATAACCTGACCTTGGCCGTCTTGACTCACGATTTATTTCTCAGCCCTAACTTTTCGTTTTAAATTTTTTTTAAAGGAATAAACAGCTTTAAAATAAAAGTTAGCTTTTAAAAAAAAACGCGTAAAAAGGAATGAAAAAAAAAACACCGTCAAAATTGTCGGCTTATTTATTGAAAAAAAAGCGTACATAAATACAAGAACTGGATATACAGTCCCATGCAAAAATGTAACTTCGAACTGTCTAAGTCTAAATAGAAGTACCTTATGTCATGTGTCATGCCTACTGTAATGTAAATAAAAAACATTACACGCATGGCTTAAAGGAGATGTCCCAAATTGTATGGAAGCCAGGCCCAGAACCTGTACACCCCACCAAAAGATAGACTAATACACCTACAAGGTTTTGTTATCATCCAATTCTTTTAAAATGGCTTCGTCAAGTGGTTCAAATAAAGAGATAAGTAAGAAAATAGCAATAAAAAACAACAAAACCATCATGGCGGAAGATGACATCTTGATAACATCTGTCAGTTTTGGCAGTTTCAAAATCGCGCATCTAGGAGTCGAGTGCCTTCGCTTGCTTGTAGTAACAATAAATATTATGAAAGTAATGTGTCGATCAATATTAAATTCAGAAAACGAAAAAGAGGTCGTTATAAAGAACTCAAAATACATAAACGCGACAAGCAGGACAAAACCTTGAAGTGAATGATTATGCCAAAGTGACAAGGGATATTTGACAGCTACTGTACATTTAAAGCTTTTTTAGATTGACGCCATCTTGGAATGCTTAATTGAGTTTGATAAATTATTCGATTTTATTTATTTTTGAACCACTAAATTATACGTTAAATAATTTTTTATGTATTTTTCCCAGAAACAGTAAAGGAGATGTCCCATAATAGGCCCAGACATAGTACACCATTTACAAAAATCAAGAAAAATTTACTGTTTCTGGAAAAAATACATATAAATTTATATAACGTATAATTTAGTGGTTCAAAAATAAACAAGATCGAATAATTTATCAAACTCCATAGGCATTCCAAGATGGCGTCAATCTAAAAAAACTTTAAATGTCAGTAGCTGTCAGATAACCCTTGTCACTTTGGCATAATCATTCACTTCAAGTTTTTGTTCTGCATGTCGTGTTTTAAATGTAGTTCATTATAACGACCTCATTTTCGATTTCTGGATTTGGTATTGATCGACACATTACTTTCATAATATATTTTGTTACTACAGCAAGCGATGGCACGCACTCGACTCCTAGATGCGCGATTATGAAACCAAAACTGACAGACGTCATCAAAATGTCATCTTCCACCATGATGGTTTTGTTGTTTTGTATTGCTATTTTCTTACTTAACTCTTTATTTGAACCACTTAACGAAGCCAATTTAAAAGAATTGGATAATAACAAAATCTTGTAGGTGTATTGGTCTATCTTTTGGTGGGGTGTACAGGTTCTGGGCCTGGCCTCCATACAATTTGGGACATCTCCTTTTTCTTGATTTTTGAAAATGGTGTCCTATGTCTGGGCCTATTATGGGACATCTCCTTTAAATACAGCTTGATTAAAAGAGCAGACCGCAAACGTTAAAAAAAACGTTTTTTAATTTTTTTTTTATTTTTTTTTAACAGGGAAGAGGCCTTCGTCATTGAATTCAAGTCACCACAGAGTTTTTTTATATCTGTGAAAAAATATTATACACTAAAGATTATATTATGGCCTCAATTTCACTTATGATCGTATGTAATGTGACTCTTCTATTATTACTTTTTAGTGTTTCCCTCGATGTATTCGGAAATTACGCGAAGCCAGTGACGGCTACGTCCGGTTGTCCTGGCCCCTAATTCGCGTAACCGAATCGTATTACAATCGTTATTGAACGACAGGTTTTTGACAGTTCTAGTATGGGCTAAATGTCAAAATCGTCCAATTCAATCACGATCGAACTGCGATTCGGTTACGCGAATTAGGCCCCTGAACTCCTGCCATCGTTTGATGTGGGCCTGACGTGTGTGATTGTGAAGTTCATGTAATGTTCAATACATATATAGAATATAAGAACTAGATACACATACACACAGTCTTGTACCAAGACAACGGCAGGTGCAACCTACCCAAAAACTTAAAGGTCATTGAATTGATTTTCAACTTTAAGTCAAACTTGTAGAGATCAATATCCATTGAGAAAATTTGACTTTATGTAGTAGGTTGGCGTGCTGTTGTCTGTACAATATTATACTAAGACCCAAGTTCACCAACATTTAAACAGCCGGTAAACAAAGAGTGACGATTAATTTGACACAATTCCCATACAAAATATGTCAAATAATATTTTAAACGCTGTTTAAACTTCAACGTCTGTTGGTGAACTCGGGCCTTATAAGTTAAAATATGAGCAGATAATGTTTATTGTAATGCAAATTCGACCTTACGTGTTAATGCAAGGTATAAAAGCACCTAATTGTTCAGTGGGTGATCACTGATCACTTGATGAGGACGTTTTTCTTTATGTGACTGTGTAGGATTGTTATTATTTATTAGCCTGTATAGTTGTTACTTTCTCAAGGAAAAAATAAGTTACTTAATTCGTAAGGAAAAAAAAATAAGCAACATAATCGTATCAAATTAGACGTAAAAAATGTATAGAGTAATTTTTCACAGAAACAAATACTTAAAGATTTTAATTTAAAGTCACATATTTTCAATTTAAAAATAGTTTTTTTATTTAGTTTTAAAGTATGAAAACGCTGCTGGCGACTCTGCAATGTCACTGGGATCTTAACACACTTCATGACACATCTTACGAGTGATATTCAATAAGTAGCCTTTGATTTGACATTTCCATTTGAAAAACACGTGACTCAGAAAATGATTCTTTGAGTTTGTTGCTGTGATCGTTATCGTTCTAATATGTATTTGTAAAAACTCCTATTCCGCGTGTTTCAGTTTACTCCTTATTTTTGTTGATACAAGCAGACATCTACTGCTGTTAATATTAAGCTATTGCATAGCTTCTATCGCGGGCCTTGAACGTGAAGACCGAATCCAGAAATTCCGTAACGAAAATAATCCTAACACCAACACTCGGGGCGAGGCACGATCGAACAATTTTGAATTTCCGAAATTTAAAAGAATTTAGAAGAAAATATGGATTTTGACAATATGGTTGCCTATGGTAACCGTATCTGCCAATATAACAGAAAATTTTAATTACAAAAGTCATAATTAGAAAATACATAAAATTATAAAATTAAGCTATTGCATAGCTTCTATCGCGGGCCTTGAGCGTGGAGACCGAATCCAGAAATTCCGTAACGAAAATAACTTAACACCCCCCACTCCGACCGGCACAGCGGTGATACTTTTTAGTTTTATAATTGCATAAGTTGATAAAAAATGCTGTGCAATAGCTTTACCGCGGCAGTCTCCGAGTGCCACGCGTCTTTTTTGAGTATACGATTATATACCTAAGTTAATTATCCCTTTTTTATAATAATGAAAACAAAATGTTCATTAGGCAGATACATTTTCGTTCGGAACATTGATATTTAAAAACACCTTAAACTTCTCGAGGGACGGTCATGTTAACGACTGTCGCCCATTAACGTTAACGAGATACTCAGCAGAACGACGGTATTTCCTCAAAACATCGCCTCTTAGGTCCTAAAGATAGACAATCGATCGTCTTCGTTTTTAATTGAATACTGCATAATATCTGGTAGTTATTTGTTACTATTGGTTACTATACTTTGTCCGCGACCGTCGTTGGTACTGTTGGTAGTATGTTTGGTGTTTTCTTAAAGGAGTTATATTTTTTGGTTTTAGACAACATTCTCTTTTAACCATTTTCTTATTATTGTTTGTTATTTTAGTTCCCATTTTCAATGTGCAATGTTCGCTCCATTCCGTCACCAAATTACGTTCACCTCAACAGGGCCGTCGAAAACTCTTTTGTAAATTCGTTTGAGGCGATCCATGTAACTAATTAGTCTTTAGCTTGCTCGTTATAACTTTCCTTGTAATTTATTCGTACGAAAAGCCTTCTGTTGACGAAATTACGGCCAGTGTCGCACGCCCATAATCTTTGTCGAAGAGAATTTTCATTAAAACCCTGTTGAGTTGGACAGTTTCATCCTCTTTATTAGTTTTCTTTTTGCCGCCTAAAAATAATTTACTTATTACTTACTACGGCTAGGGAATAAAAAAAGTTTTTGTATTATATTAATTAAAATGAAATACATTAAGTAAACCGCGTAAAAATAACAATTTTGTCCAAGTAATCAGTGTAAATCTAACAATTTAGGACGCCTGTTATGATGTCTTGACAGTTATTTGGTTATTTAGTGATTATAGCACATTAAAAAAATCGAAAATCATTGGCTACAATGAACCTTTTATTAAGTAAATAAAACTACGAGTGGTACAAAGCAACTTATCATTGAATCACCAAATCAATTTGGTACAGACGACAGCACATTAGTATACCACTATCCTAAGTGCTTTAAAACAGGCATTACAGATGTTGGCGAAAGTTAGAGTACTCCACATTCAGATGAATGGCTTGCGCCCAAGAAGCAGACCTCGTCGACCTCAAGAAGAAGAAGAAATCGTGTGGCAGTTTGTCCAGCTTAGAAGGGAATTGTGAGAGAAGGGAATGATGAGGTGGAACGTTTTGGAGGAGACTTAATCAGCAGTGGGATGAAAGTTACGAAAAATCTAATTAGACTCAAATCAACGACGTAATCCTAAATAGATCTCTTGTTATCGAAAATAATGAGTTCGCCGAAAAAGTTTCCGTCTTCCAAGAAACTGATGCTGGAGAAATAAATCATCCCGGTTATCAATAAAAACATAGACGTTTTATCCTCATTCGTAATTGCCGTAAGCTATCTCTAGAAGCTAGTTACGATCTTGTTCCAAAAAAATGTTGTTTTGAGTACATAACCATAATCTATGTACATAAATATTGCAAAGAGAAAATATTTGTATTTTTCGATACTTGCAGTGAATAAAATGAAAAACTAGACAGTTAATTTCAATGAAATTTTGTATGGTTATAGTTTAATTAAATGACAAAAGATAATTTGATAGATATCTAAAAACATCTCTTAAAGGGGCTAAAGGGTAAAGAGAAGTGTATATGGAGTACATTATATTTCCCATAACTGATAGAGATTGCAATAATTATCTTAATTTTTTTCATCTTTAAGGACGATTTCTGGAATAAAAAGTATCCAAGGTCATTTCCTGGTACTTTATCCATCTCTACTTCAAATTTCATCAAAATTAGTCAGCTAACTTTGAGGATTATTCACTCCAATTATACCAAAATACAAATCTTTCCTCTTCACAATATTAGTAGCGCTGGGTATATAAGATTCGCGCCGCTAAAGAAAGGTGGTTGTCATAGAAAGTTGTACTCACAGTTTTTTTCGTTCGTCCCCATTTTCCCTGATCCAAACTTTTCCGAGCCAATTCGAATTTAGGTTGCCGCTTTCGTATCTAATTTCGAAAGGAATCACGTAAAGGAAATTCTGAAATTTTATCGTGAAACGCATAATATCTGAAAGTTCTCTTTGATGTAATAATCTAGAACAAGTTTCATTGTAATTATTCCTTTGTTGCAGGTAAGGCTGGCTTGGACAGGACGAGGCAGGTTATTATCGATTTTAAATAAAGTATGAGCACGGAACTATGGTGTGATTTGCATCGAATTTTAATAACGTCGGGAAATTTATTCTTCGGGCTTATCGGGGAGTTTGCAAGATATTGTTCAGAAGAGGTCAAGTAAGAGCCGTTAGGTAATTACAACTGATAAATTATGTGGATTGTCTTAAAGTGTTTAGTTTGCCAAATGGGGTAAGTAGACTTCGGAAAGTATTTTTAAAAGTAGTATATATATTTAATAATGTTATTAATAACTCTTGCACGCAAAAACGACTTAGGGTTCCTTACCCAAATGGTAAAAATGGGACCCTATTACTAAGACTTCGCTGTCTGTCCGTCTGTCCGTCGCTCTGTCACCAGACTGTATCTCAAGAGCCGCGATAGCTTAACAGTTGAAATTTTCACAAATTATGTATTTCTGTTACCGCAATAACAACAAATACTAAAAACAAAATAAAAGAAATATTTAACGGGGGCTCCCATACAATAAACCCGTTGTTTTGGCCGTTTTGGTACGGAACCCTTCGTGCGCGAGTCCAACTCGCACTTGGCCGGTTTTATTATCCAGAAAATATTCTTTTTTTTTTTTTTGACAAAAAATGATAATTACGGCAATATGCCATCGGCCCACTTATTTTCCATAGCGTTATGGTTTGCTTCGCTTCGGTAATCATAGAATCATTGCGTCAAAATTATTTATTTCTGAATGTTGATAATCATGGTATAAACAGATTTCTGAACTAACAAAGTTAATCGGAAGGAAATTACCTTCACTCAATTCTATAATTTGAAATGTCAGTAGCAATCAAAGCCTTTGATACTTTTCAAATCAAAGTTTTCCGTTAACGAGCTAAAAATAAATGATTGGGTTATCAAAAGAAAATACCGATAGAATATTCTTGAACGTGAGCATTATCACATTAAAATAAGTATTGTGCAAAAGATTTATTAAAGATATTAAATTAGCATAAATGAAAATTTTACTATGTTTATTTAGATTCTCTTATATAAATTGAGATTATGTAATTTAAATCATATTATAAGCACCACCCATTCTCGTTCTATAGCTGGTGTAAGAGTCGACTAAAAACGATTCGACGATTGCCAAGCGTGGTAAATAAAACAATTTTCTCACTTCTGAGAGGCTCATCTCCAGCAGTAGACTGATGAGGACTGATTGATGATTTCAAAGGCATTAATTATCATTCAATCAATATGTTTGTAGGTACCAACTCAATCTCGGAAAAAATATACAAAGAACAATTATTTCGCTCGCTGTCTGGCCTCTATAATGAATTTTCTGATACAGATCTATTTCTTAATTTTCTACATTGTTTTACAAGCTACAATAAATGTAATTCCAAAGTGAGAAATAAGTGGGGAATCCTTTGACATGCCTACCCATCGTTTGCGGGATAACACGTACCTGTCTCGGTTAGTGATATTTTATCGTGGAACTCTTTCGCCCGAATAAGGTTACAATGATATTATTACACATCGGAACCCCCATTTTTGTGCTTGTGGCTTACGTTATCATTTTACGGGAATAGTCCGTTATAGAGCTGTCTGTAGTCTATCTATTACGTTTAGATGTTTAGCTTTTTATGTCTGTTTGCATTTGAACGAATCTAGCTAGGAGTTGATTGGGATTAAGGTAATCGACCGTCGCTTTGGATAGTAACGTTAGTTAATAACGTAGATAGTTTACTGTATTTACAAGTATATACAAGTATATGTGTTCAATTGCAGGGTTATTCGTGAATTACCTTAAAATAACGTGATTTGTTGTTGCTTATAACTTTTTTTTAGATAACAACGTCTCACAAACTTCTAATGCCAGCTTCTGAATTTCAAAAGATCGGTTGACTCTTATAAGTAGTTCTTGTATCATGCACCATAATCAGCTAATAGGATATTGATGTTTTAGAAACGTATCGACATCGACGGAGGACTATACAAATGTTGAAACCACCATAACTGTAGTCTGTACCCATATTCTACAAATTTGTACTTCTTAATACTTCGAACCCCAAGCGACAGTAGCCGGCTGTCGCAATAACAATTGATTTTAATTATCTGGAATAACCCACGCTCGAAGGGTTAATTTCGTGTAACGTTCTATAAAGAATACGCTATGCCGTGTTTGTCTTATGCCCTCAAAATATTTTTTCGCAAACACTTTCAAAGATTTTCTTTGTCAGTGTATAAAAAAATAACTTGTGTTTTTGTATGTACATTCATCTCGTCTCCCTAAAATATCATCTAGGTAAGCACTTTGCAAATTGGTGTAACATGAGCGACGCGTAATAAAAAACATCGCAGTGTTTAATGTCCGTAATTCATCTGAGACCTCAAGATTGGGATCCCCTGGGATCTAGCGGTAATTACTTGAGCAGTTTTGTGACCGGCACCGGGCGGGACGAAATTAGTCAGAATTAGGGAAGCAAAAAGTAAACACAAGAAAATTGTGGCCTTGGCACACGTAGTTAGTACGGATGACTAGTAGTACGTTTACTAGGTAACGGCCTATAAGTAATCATCCCACTGCAGGGCAAAGGCCTCCATCATTGAAATCAAGTTACCTTAGCAATGATGTAAATGTATAGGCATAATCACCACGCTTGCCAAATGCGGGTTGGTGATCACAAACCCGAGCAATGTTTGAAAATTCGAAACTTTTGTTGCTCGGCCCGGGAATTGAACCCGGGTCCCCAAAATGTTGGCCCGTTATTCAAACCGCTAGACCAACGGGGCGTACGTATACTAACTATAACAATTTTGGACTATCTGTGGCTGGTTCACCTTTTTTATAGGCGCGATGAACGATTCCGCGTTCTCAGTAACTGAGAGAGTACACATTTTGGTCTTAGTAAATAACCCACTCGGAGTAGGTCAAATCATAGACAATCAACTGCAATAGTCAGCTATGATAGCTGATAGCCTTGTGTGTGAGGTACGACTATTTTATCGTGTGTTTATAGCCCTTCAACTCAGGCGTCATCTCATTGGCCCTTCAACTCAGATGTTCCTCATTAAGATTGACGACCATGTCACCGAATACCGAAGTCAGCTTAAATAGCTTAAGTCAGATGACTTAGGCGTGACTTGCATATTCTTTGCGTTTCATTGCCATATTGCTTTGTCGAAATCGAATAAAAATTATTGTCAGCGGCTGTAAAAGTTACAGGGGTATTGTGGGTTTAATTATACGCTTAGGTATTACTAAAATGTAAGAATTGCAACTTGAACTTAAATCGCCTTAGTCCCTTTGCTTATCTTTTTGTGATTAAATATCTTTCATACTATAAGCTAAGTATTCGAAGTAGATCATACTCTCTATCAATTTAAATATAGTTAAATATAGTCTTCAGCTATCGCCACTGAAAAACGATTCTAAATTTTACGAAACCTTCATCAAATTCTGGTTCCGAAAATGTAATATTTCTCCTCAAAATAAAACCGAACTCGGACCGCCGACATTCCCTCGAATCCGGTTGGAACTTCTGAGATCCTATAAAAGTCGGTGAAATTTGATTAACTGAACCAAAGCTTGGACATAATTTGCTTGAGCCACAACTTTGGACTCCCATAAATT
Source organism: Anania crocealis (assembly GCA_949315895.1). NCBI lineage: Eukaryota > Metazoa > Arthropoda > Insecta > Lepidoptera > Crambidae > Anania > Anania crocealis. The sequence continues at coordinate 16,349,440 of OX438863.1, forward strand.
GGATGTTCGCATAGCAAATAGGAATGAATGGTTCAGAGTGATTGAAAACTTGGCTTACGTTAAAGAAAAAAATGCATAGATATTTTTAATATCTATAGGTTAGTAGATAGTTCCTTTATAAGTTAGTGCGAAGACTGTAAGTTAGTTAATTAATATAGTGTCAGCAATTGTACTTAGTTAGAGCTTGTGCTTTATAAATGATGTTGCATCTTTCCTATATAACTCACTCAGGTAAAACGGCAATAAGCAGGGTGTTCGTTTTCACTCAATTGAATGAACGATTTGATTGATCAGACGACGACTTGAGAAATAATAATCTAATAATAAAATAATAGCTTATCCCCTTGGATAACTTGGATACTACCTTTAGTAAGTAAGTGAGTATGTGTATGTTGGTCACGAGCAGAAGAAGTTCCAGCACCACTTTAGAATCATCACGTCAAGGAAAGATGATAACACCCATGAAGACGTTAAAGCTGTACAATGCGGATCCCTAAATTTGCAAACGGTCGAGTTGTATAACAATAGAAAAAAACACGAGGGAACAGTTCGCTAGCGTTTATAATTAGGGTAAAACTCTTTTGTGAAATAAAACTCAAAAAAATCATACAGCCCATCTATGCGGTTGTGGTCAAGGCTACTTTCCTGTTTTCTTTTGTTCGTACAACAATATAGCGTAGGAGTTTTTAACGTTAAAAAACATCGTGAGACCACACCTCGGCTTGAAAAGCGGTGTTTTGAATACTAATGCATAAATTCTAAATCCTCTGTACTGCCTTAGAATCCAGAGATACATTTTGGTAAGTGTTAAGTGCTAGTAAGAGTTAGCGGAAGTAGCAAAAGCTTTTGGTTTGTTTAACTAGACATACGTACTTAGTGATTTCTTTATTTCCAAAAAAACATCTTAAAAGCTTAGAGAATACATCCAAAACGCTTCAAAGATTGTGATATTAAGTAGGTAGTAGTTTAAAGCATTGAGTAATTGCTCTCGACCTGAAATAGGCATCATTAAATATTATACTCTGAAAGACCTCGACCAGGGTGATACAGCCATTCTATATGTATCCAGCATCATTGCGCACTCTCCACTGCTTATTTCTGTACTTTTTATTTTATTTTACCCTAGGACATCCCATATAGTTATTAAAAAAATATTTTTAAAATTATTTTTGATAGTTATAGTATAACAGTCTTAACACCAGCTTGCGAAAGATATTGTCGTGTTATTTTAATCTACCAACATTGTACTTTAAACGTATGTATGTAAGTATATCTTTTTCAGCATTTCCTTGTAAAGCTTCAGCTCGCGATTAGCCTAATTCGCTCGTGAAGCACGAAGAATTTCTAGTTAGTTGCAGCTAGTTTGTCTTGAGTTGCAAGGCATGCAAATTCTAGCTTATGAATATGTATGGGTATGAATTATAATAATATTTTGTCTCAACTAAAAATACGAGTCTTATAAATGTCTTAAAATGATTTCGCACCGTAAAGTAAAAAGGATAATATTTATAGATAAAGACTACTTAATGCTGAGCGGAGACCATAAACGTAGAATATCTATGGCGGAGACCATATTATTACCTTACTTAAGTCTTGCCTTTTTACTACTACTTCATCTTCAATACTCAAACGGGGTATTGTAAGAATGGTAGTCTCTAGTTTTCCAAGCCAGTGGTATTAAAGATGTCCAACCGGGCGTCGTCCGCTTAAGGTGGGTGGTATTTTTTTTTCTTTCTTCACAGCACAATCCTACTGCATTTGTTCCACATGGTCGAGCCAAAAGCAGAATCGATTTCTCCTATAGTGGTACCACCTAAAATATGCACATTATTATTAGTCAATTAAAAGTCAAACCAAATAGATTCTTGTTTCCTCCCGACACCAACACAACTCAATCTAGCGTCCCCCATAAATCGATAATGCGCGGTATGTAATAGGTATTCGTCAAACTTTCCCTGACTATTCCGACTAAGCCCTACGAGAAAAGCCAGTCAATATTTGGACTCAAGCGGATTTAGTTCAGTGACCTGTAGCATCTGAAACTGGGCATAATACGAGTACTACCGCTACCAGAAAGATTATTTAGATTAAATCCTAAAGATTTTGTTTAAATCCCACTAAAATCTAACATTGATATAAAATGTTAATGACTTACACAAACTTAACACTTTTCTAAACGAACAAACTTTTAAACAATCACTGCTCTGCATATTAAGTTAATGTTTAAGACAAAGGATTAATGAAGTATCTTGTTTCCAATTTGTCGTAATTGGTAACAGTTACATTCTTATTATTTCTTCTGTTTATAAAGGAATACTTACCTAACATGCGTTATGGGAAAGGTGCGACAGTGCATAAATAATTTTCTTGCTTTACTATCAGTCTTGAGTTTCTGTTCTGCTTTTCTCGTAAGTCTTTCCGTGTGTTTCCGTAAGAGGCAACTAAATAATAATAATAATAATAATAATCTTTATTTGTAATAACAGTTTTTTACATAAACTTGACATTTACGTTAACAACTACATTAGTCAAAGACTGTATAGCAGTTATTAGCGCCCACCTCGAGCATACATCAACATTACAATAAAGACATAAGAATTATCTGGATGACAATAAAAACAAAAATAACCTTTTTTTTAAAAAAATACATATACTAACGCGCGCGTGTGTGTGTGTGTGTGTGTGTGTGTGTATGTGCGTGCGTGTGTGTGTGTGAGTGTCAGCGTGCGTACGTGTTTATTATTTTACTGTTTTTTTTTTTTTTTTTGGCCAAAAAAAGACAGGCGTCGTCTTTTCTGCTACATTGACCAAACGTAATCATCAGATCGCCTGGCGAACGTGGTGATTATGTCAAATATTATTCCAAAAAGGCCCGTGTCCAGAAATATTCTGATTTAGACTGATATAGTAATGTCTTTCCGAACCTTTTTGTACCGTCAAAAATAATTCATTGCCACCAATTATTGGCATTACTCTGTAAAATTTACATAATATTTGCTCATCTGATCTCAATAAACTGTGGCTCTAATACCAAACAATCCAGTTTTACGAACTACGGAAAGGAGTTGTTGCTTTGATATTTATTTGAACTACCCTAACGCTCCCAATTAGTTCTGTTTTATACCCGTTTTAGTTTGTTTGAACTTGTTCGTGAATCAATCACTCTCGGTTAACCTTTCTGAAGTATCTAAAGTATACTCGAAGCTTAATTATTGTGTAATTAGAATGAGGCTACATAGTGTGTTCTCCAGTTGATTATCTTCATTAGGTTTTTAGGGTACATAGGAACATGATATAACATTGTTTATTTTTTGGCAATACCAAGGATGACATATTTCATTTGTAAACAGTAGTTCATAATATTCTAATCAAGATAGTCTTCAATATTTTATGCTTAGCATGATCAGAGACATGATTAAAGTAAAAGTATTTCACAAAACACACAAACATTGTTTTCAGAGTACCTACGTTCTTTTTACCCACGACGGAACGGTGAAGTTATATGCGTTTGGGGTTAGGGGTTCTGTGTTTGTGCTTACATATACTAAAGTATCGTAACGATTGTCTTTAATGTTCTAATAAGATATTTTTCTAAATTTCTTACTACATTAAAAGTTTATCAAAAATGAGTTGTTCATATTGCCTAAAGTTGTGATTATAGTATCATTACTTTATCTTCAAACATTGCAGAATTGCTTACAAAAGAAATGGCATAGCTTAAAAGTCGAGTCGGCAATCGTCGACTCATTGCTCTTGCAAGACCTTCTATTTGAGATCCCTGAGTTTTTCGCAAAGTAATATCTTATCGTAGCGAGAGGAGGAAGATCATATTTCATTAGTCAATATTGCTTTCTCCGCTGTTTTGCTTCTAGCAATCTGTTAAATGGTTGCTAAATGTGAACGGAAAATGTGTAGTAACAATGCGTCGCTACTGTTATTAAATTGATTAATCATGTTGCGGGACACATTGCTACAATGTTTAATTGTATTATTGTCAACCGACGCTGTGTCCTGGAAAGTGAAACGCAATGGAGGCTACCGTTTCTTTGCTCACTAGTTGGCGCCACTGTAGACTGAGGTCGGGAGGTATAGCTGTGAAAGGCGACTTTATAAGATCAGCGCCGATACAAAGTTTTAAATCTTGAATCTAATTAAAGTTTATTATTTATATATATAACTATCTTCATACCAACAAACTAACTTCTGAAATAGTTGCTCTTTGAGGCCGCCTATTTTATCGCTTTTTCTTAATTCCGCTTTCAAAGCGTTCACATTAATCGCCAAATAATCCATATTTGCAATAATTTTACGAAGGAGATCACTTTGCAGTAGTTAAATTAAAGAAATTATAATTTATGTAAGGATCCCGCTAAAACCAGTGAAAAGTGAATGTTATTGGATCTCACGCGACACAAGCGCCTCTAGTGGCAAATTCACTAGCGATAGCCCCCATTGCATTAGATTGCTAATTTTATTTTACTGACGTTAAAAACAGGAAAAATAATCTTCAAAGATATATACAGATAAGTATTATAATTTGCGTGCTTTATTTTAATACGATTATTTGTCTGTTCGAGACCGATTGTTTCTGCTCGAGTATCTTACTTACTCTTTTCTAATGCAGATAACCGAGTTTGTATTTCTCTTATCAAATTAAGTACAGCACAATGTTAGGTTGATGAATTATTTTCATCAAATTGATATCTGCTTCTATAAATTTGCTTTTACTAATTTGGTTGTTGAATGCAGAGCATTCCACTACTCTGGCAGCCATGTTGACTTATTAAACCCTTCACCAGCAATATTTTCTTTTAATTTCCGCTTCTATTTTCATTAAGATTCTTGAACGCTCTCATTATTCTTTATACAAAAATGTGTCCTTTGCCCGCCATAAATTTTTATACTTTTGCATCTTTTTGAATTCATACAATATTATAATCTGACAAGACATTTTGTTTACATTTTTAGTACCTTAAAACATTTAAACATCAAACTAGTAAAACATAAATATTCTACTACTTACACTTTTTTACTATCATCTCTGGAAGCTATAATCCTAAATATGAATACTTCACTTCACTTCACAAATGTTAAACAGTTTAATCCGACGATCACGTCTTAAGATAATATCTAATGTTTTTCTCGTCAGACAGTAACTCGTCTTAAATCTGACGATTTATCTGTAAATCGCGCTACTAAATTTTTGAGCAGAACGATTTTCACATAGTCTGATCATCCGAGTGTATCGGATCTAAATGGAAGTACATTAAGATGTTTGAACGTTGCAATAACCGTTTGGAATCCCGGTATTTCTCGAAAAGGTTTATTTTCGAAGAACACTAGTCTATTATTCGTCGACACGTCCAATCGCCCAGAAACAGTTAAAAAGAAAACAGAAGGCTCACTTAAGCCGCGGTAACATGTTTACAGATAAAGTATATTACCTCTTCAGAATATTAGAAATATGTAAAAGATAAAAATTACATAATGGAATATTTGTTACCCGCAACTTTGCGATACTATTCTACAGGAATCATTTTGAATCATCAAGGAGTAGCCTATTTGCTTTTATAGTTTGTTTGTAATGTATCTGCTCGTAATTTTATACTGCATTTAGGTTTTTCTGGTGTCACTGAATGACAAACATCTATCCTAAATTACGTATGTATGATATTGTTAAGAATAATAAGTATAGTTTTTGTGAAAATTACTTTTACAAATGATTTAGGCACATATACAGTAGTATTTTGTGGTAATTCATTGAAAATTGCTATTGAAAAATCCATGAATAAATTTATTATTATTATTAGTACAAAACTCTTCTTTCTCTTCTAAAACCTGAGATCGTTCATAGCATTCGTGTTGGTGATGGCAGTGATCAAAGACGTTGCTTCCAGTTTTATTTTGGCAGTTCTTCTTAAATTGCTTCTTACCACCCATAGGATGGGACGGGTCGCACTACTCCAGTTAATGCCGTCACCATGTAAACAGACTGAACAAAATTATACGGGTTTCCGTTTCTGTTTGACAAAACTCAAACGAACTAACGTAGTAGTTGTTACAGGAAGCAAAGGTCGCACAAAACTTTAAATTTACTCTGAAGTTGTTTCATACACGGTTAGGAATAAAAATATTATGAATGTATCATTTATGAAGGTGTCGTGGTTATTTTTTTAATAGAAGTACCTTTAATGATTTTCAATTACGTGTTTTTACTGGGGCGTAAAAAAATCCTCATCTATACCAATATTATAAAGCTGAAGAGTTTGTTTGTTTGAACGCGCTAATTTCAGGAAGTTAATGGTTATTTATTTTTATTTTGGATAGTCAATTTATCAAGGAAGGCTTTAGGCTATATAACATCACACTGCGACCAATAGGAGCGAAGCATCAGTGAAAAATGTTGCGAAAATAATCACGATCATAATAACAAAAATTGACGCGGACGAAGTCGCGGACTACAGCTAGTGTTTAAATATTTGTCTGCCAATACAAATCAGCTTATTTATAACATAATTAATAATTGCTAATATCATTATTATGTATGATTTGCATCTGTATCTGGTGTTTACTCCAGCTGAGTTTCACACTGCTATCACGAAAATGAACTAGGACTTGCAATCCTTTTATACAGGATGTACCTAAGGAAGTTTTTTTTTTACAAGAAACACTACACCGTCCCCTTTCTTCATAGTTTTTCCTGTACCATAAAGTTATATGGTAGGTAGACCTCTCGGTAAGGCCACCTAAGTTGATATATTTATTTAAAAATTCGACTGCTAATTCTAAGTTTGGTGCAAAAATCATCAAAACCAACTAAACCGGGCGAGATCTAAATCTTAGCCTACTGTGTTCATCTTTATTTTTCTCAGGGAAGAGTGTCGCTTACTTTTAGTTTACGTCCGATATCCCCCGAATTAGTTTTGTACCGGTTCGAAGGTTTTAACTTAAATATGATGAATCTTTTCTGCAGTATGGCCATTTATTACTGTGATTTGTTGAATCTCGGTGAATGAATTGCCAATTTGGACTTCGCGTGTATGTAGGTAATATGTTTCATAGAGTTCCTGTAACTACGTTCGGGTAGACTGCAACCTGTGATCACAAACACAGTAATCATCATCATCATCATCTCAAATGATGTAGACTGCTGGACACAGGCCCCAAGAAATAAACACAGTAAAGTGTACGAAATCTCGTGATCTTCTTCTTCTCCGTGTCGATGACGAACTCTGTCATATTTTACAGGCCCAGTACTCTGCCACTTTAATGGCATTATCCGTGGCCTCCATTAGCTCCTCCATATCTCGTGATGAATCAAATTAAATGAAGTCTTAAAAGTGACTTAAATCCGTTCTCTACATACAATCCGTATTAGAAATTGTCCGTTTTTAAATATTTAATATATTTATTTATATCTTCTCTCACATAGACTTACAATATAAGATAAATCTAGGTCACATGAAAAATATCAACGTTATGCAGTTGTTTGTTAGTATTCCTATGTCCATTGTATTTAGTTGGCTTAATACTCAACTCTAATGTGCCTATAAAGGGAACTGCATACTGTATTGCCGCCATTATCAAATAGTGGTTTAGAGACGGCTGCAAATTAGGCAATAAAGCTATTAGTGCCCAAATGTAGCACTGCAATCTTGGGCCGGGGTCGTTTGTTTTTAATTAACGACTGCATTGGATATTTACCCGTACTGGAATAACTGTAAAGTCTATGTTTCATGGTAACAGTGTGTGAATTTCAGTGTATTCACTTGGGACATTTACCCCAAAAAGTTTACATAGTGACCAAGATTTGACTCTCTATTCTGGAATCCGTATAACGTTTTTACTAAATTACTAACTATTATTTACAGTCCGGCCGGTTTGACAGCTGATCGTATCTAACTGTGTCTTATCATCCCTTCATTAATTATATACTTTTAACCTAAGTAGTGTACGAGTATTATAAGTATAAATCATGCATTCTCTAAGTCAAAGTCAAATTTGAAGGTTAAGACTGGAAATGCAAGAATACAAGTCTTTAGATTTTTGGAGCCTCACAACTAGACTAATTTTTTAATTCTTAAGTCTTGGAGTCAAAAGACTAAAACTGAAGACTCATTTGAGTCGATGACGTTTTACCTCTGATATTAAAAAGCCTAAGATCATACTTGAAGGGGCAGCCTACATTGTCGATTGGTGTCTTATTTAATCAAATCAAGTGTCTTTTAAAGGCCTTATAAAACTGACTCTCTTGCATCACCAGTTTTGATGTATTCATCGGAGTTTATTCCATCTACCTACACAAATAATTTAAAGACTCTTGTCTCAGAATTTACCGCAAAACTTATAGATAAGTACTCCATAAGGTATATAGATCGCATTTATCTCTTCTAACGGCCGGTCCTATCTATCTTCAGTTTTGGCATATCGGAGCTAGAAAACAACTTCTGTCTTTGTTTCTCGGGACGGCAAAAGCAGAGATAGAAACTGTTTCCTATCTCAGAAATGTCAAAACTGGCAATAGATTGATTATTGGGACCGGCCGTAAGTAAATTTTGCCAATGTACTGCAGTCTGCAGTGTTGCCAAACTATTATTTTACGTGCAAATTTATAATAAGGTTCATAGAAACGTACGTAGACTAGATGTACCAAAATATTTTAGTGATAAATTTGACCGAATTGATATTGAATAAACTAGCAAATTTTATTTCTTGTTTTCACTCATAATCAGCTAAACATTAGGTCATGCAAACATTTTTTTAAATATATCAAAGTAAGGAAGTGAATTTAGTAACTGGTCAATCTTGTTACACATAAGATCGATTTTTTATCAAAATTTAATTTAGTTCAACTTTATTTTGACTTTTTATCAAAATTTTATTTTATAGTGGAACTATATGCTATTAAACTAAAGAATACACAGAACAGTGAAAGAATGAAAAGCAAAATCGGTCAAACCCGTAAAAAAACATACACACAAGAAATAGTGTCGAGCAACCTTTACTTTTTCTGTTTAAAAGTCACATCAAAAGTATTTTGCTTCGTAAAACCAGAGAAATACGAGTATATATAGATTGTGTCTCCGACTTGCAACGAAATCCAATTAACCCTGATATTTTGTATCGATGATGTAATGTATTGAATCAATGCTCTTGGCTCTAATTGAACGGCATCGCAAATGGCGGCAGGACCCGGTCGCTGATTCACGACGCTAATACATCAGAACACCGGAGACACAGTGGATATTGGATTTAGTAGACTTGTAATATATATTTTTAAAGGCCTTCCTCACGAAAAATATATCCTAGAATAGATTATAGAAGCAGGAAATGAGATAATGCATTATGCATGGCGGTCGGTGATTTTTTGGTTATGCGCCGACTAAAAAATCAATCAAGTCAGTACCAAAAGTAGGCACTTTTTTTTAAATAAAAATGAGGATTTGCTCAGTGCGATGAATTTATTTTTACCAAATGAACAGATTTCGATGTTTTATATTATGTATATAGAGATTAGCTCATAGTTGCTTCCAATTAAATTAAAAATTAAACCAACAACGACGGGTAGACAAATAGGGCTTCCAGCTATCAAAAAGTAAAAAATGTTAAAAAATAAAAACGACCAAAAGCGTGGAATAACTGCTGATTTTGAGTTAGTGCCAAACCAATACCGACAATAATAATGCACTGGCTCAAAATTAGTAGCTAATATCAAGTTTTTCATTGGTTCAATCATAGTGTTTCGTCGGCTTCCGTGGCGGAGTGGCGTACACACCGGTTTTCACCGCTTGCCGTAGTACCCCGCACTCGAGCGGTTGACTTTTGGCTAAGCTCCGTAATTAAAATTCTGTTGACATAGTTAAACTTCAAGTTTTTATCTTACTTGTGCTCAATATCTCTCTCTAACTATTTTACTATCGAACAGTGTTATGTAAACTTCCCCTTAATTAATCAGTGAAGTGCAATTAATCAAAAGCAATAAAAGAGTGATACATTTTTAAACTATCGGATACTGTAAATGGCGGTACATGAACAATGGTGACAAACAATAATGTGTAACAAAATGTGTCAAGTGTGATGATTCATTATTTAACTAAACACAGAGGATCTATTTCGCAATTTGCGCATGAACGGTTACATATTTTCGTCAGTTTACGTCAGAGGCACTCAGCGTAATCGGTAGCAACTGTGACTCGAACGTGTTGTCTACACATTAAATGTTCGAATCCCAGGGTTAAGAAAAAAAAAAATTTTTTTTTATTTCCTTTTTTTTTTCTCTCTCTCTCCTTAATAATATCCGAGATGGATTATCAAAATGTTACACACAGAAAACAAAAGTCACTTTTCCAAAGAAATTCCTTCGATGATATAGAAGTTGACAATGATACAACCTCAATTATAGATTGTTCAATGAGAAGTTTGCCAGATATGACCGATAAAGTTTACTTATCTGCCGAGGAATATCAAGATAAAATCTCCCATTTGGAATTAAAGTTGGCCTCAGCCGAAAATGAAATAGAAAATCTTAACACCCAAAACTATGAATTAAAAAATCAACTTGAAAAGTCGTCTAGAGTTGTCGCAATATACAAGAAGATTAGTATGACTGAGAATTCTATAAGCTCAATCTCTACTCCCACTGCTCATAGAATAAAAGTAGGAATGTCGTTTGGATGTTTATCAGCACCCCTGACACCCCAGAGAGTCTCGTTAACTACGGACCAATCATCTCAAACTATATTGAAACACAACGAACCTACAAATAAAATCAATCTTTCTTTTTCTAAAAAGTACAAACAGAAACTGAAGAAGCAACGTAAGAAGATTCGTAGTCTCGTTTTGCGCACTACTAGGCTTAGAATACAAAATCAAAGGATTACCGAGGAATTGGAGAACTTATGCAAAGCAAATTTTGAGCAATATGAGGAGCTGATCGCAAGTGACAATGAAATTTCTAGAACTTTTATTAATGATAACGAACTATTACCTCATGACACAGTTGTGGATGAGGCAACGTCTACTATCAGCTATGATGTGAATGAAATCATTACAAGCGAAGTTAAGCCCCACAATGAATCTGAATGTGTAGAAACTTGCAGCAGAAGAAACAGAGTACTGGTTTTGACAGACCAGAGAGGAAAAGGTGTGCGTCAAATACTACAACACTTACTAGGATCGAAATACGATGTTTTCTGCTTTTGGAAATCTGATGGACAGCTTCAACATCTTCTCAATTCCTGTCATTCTGAAATACCATTCCTATCAATGACCGACTATGTAGTTGTACTCGGCTGTACCAGTGATGACAGTTTGTCGCATTCGCTTCATCACCTCCGAGCTTGGATTGAACACACTCAAAATACTAATATTATTATATGTGAATGTCCTAAAAATAAATACCTTAAAGAGAAACAGCTAAATAAGGAACTATATAAACTATCCAAATGTTTTAATAATACAACGTTCATCGAGATGAACTTTTTTATGTATAGACCCAAGCCTTATCATTTTCCTATGTTTATAAGCCGATACATTTTAAGAGAAATTCTCCGCCTAAATTATACAACTCAGCATAAAATGTATACTGAAACTTTGAGTAGAAAACTTTTTTTAACTGGTGTTTGCATGAATGAAATTCCTGATGTAACTACAACTGTTAATAATGTTTTTGTTGACAAGGGCACCCAAACGGATACTGATAATGACATAAATCAAACCGAAAATGAACTTGGAAACAGTATTTTTTTTCGTTTATAAATTCATTAAAATATTGCACCAGAATATAAATGGTTTCATCACGAAATCTGATTTAATGACAGTTTGTCTTGACGATTTAATAGAAGCTAAGGAGGCTATTGATGTTATGTGCTTTACTGAACACAACATGACGGACGACGACATCGAACTGCTTTACATTCCTAACTTTATCTTGGCTGCCCATTTCTCTCGTAATAAACGTAATGGCGGAACATGCATTCTGGTAAGGCATAACATGAAATTTGTTGTTCTGACATCTGTCCAAAAATACTGTATTCCCAATGTTATTGAGTGTTGTGCTGTTGAACTGACGGATCATGAATTGATTGTTTTATGTTTCTATAGAATTCCTAAAAAAAAGAAATACAACTTTGACCTATTTTTAACGGCCTTACTGATATCTTAACCCACTTAAGAAGTAACAATGTACAAAAGCAAATTGCTGTCTGTGGTGACTTTAATATAGATTTGCTTACAAGAAATAGGCATGCAGTTGACTTAGAACAACTGCTCGATAGTTTCAACTTACAACCCTCTATAAATGAACCAACAAGGCCAAGCAGTGGAACGTGTATTGACAACATATTCCATAATGTTCGGAAAGCTAAAGGTAAAGTAATAGAGCTGGCATTGTCTGATCATACAGCACAAATATTAACTTGTCCTGTAAAAAAGACTTGTTTATTTGACCACTGGTACTCATACAAGCGTGACTATTCTACTGAAAATTTAAAAAGGTTTCATGAATGCATCAGTCAACTCACTTTTAGTGAGGTTTTCACGGCAAATAACGCTGATAAGGCTTTCAGTGAGTTTTATGACTTATTTAAACTATTCTATGATTTATGTTTTCCTAATCTTATAGTAAAAAATAAGGTAAACAAGCGACCAAAATGGCTGTCTAATGGTATTAAAACCTGCAGTAAACGAAAACGCTCCCTTCTCTGGAAATACCGACTTTCAAAAAATCCAATCGACAAAAAAACATTTAAAGCATACTCTAATAGGTACAGTAAAATAATCAAACTAACTCAAATATCTCAGAATAACAACTATATTTTAAAATCCCACAATAAGACAAAAGCTACCTGGAATATCATTAATGATAGCAAAAAGAATTTTCCGAATGAAAACATTGCAAAATTAGTGATTAACGATAAAGAAATTGAAGATGCTCGTGAAATGACTGAATCATTTAACAATTATTTCATAGGTGTAGCTAAAACTCAACATTTAAAAAGAAGTCGAGAGTCACAGAAACCTATTAATTATTTCCCCAAATCATTTTTTCTTTTTCCCACTGATCCCTTAGATGTCTGTAACACTGTTAAACAACTTAAGAATACCAAAAGTACAGGTTATGATGATGTATGCGTTCTGGTCCTGAAATATGTTTGTAATATTATTGCTCCTATACTATCCTATATAATGAACTTATGTTTTGAGCAGGGTGTTTATCCAACAAAACTTAAAACTACAATTATCAAACCCCTTCACAAAAAAGATGACAAATTAAATATGAAAAATTATAGACCTATAGCACTCATTCCAATCTTTTCAAAAATATTTGAAAAGATTTTACACAACAAGTTATATAACTACTTTGAGAGCCATTCACTCTTAGCGCATGAACAAAAGGGATTCCGTAAAAATATATCGATCAATCTGGCAGTATACGAGCTTTTACGCTTTGTTTACCCTAGAGTCGACACAAGACAGCCAGTTTACGCATTTTTTATGGATTTGTCAAAAGCGTTTGATTTCGTGGACCATCCAACCCTTCTAAGCAAACTTGAAGCATATGGCGTTAGAGGCAATACTCTGGATCTAATTAGATCTTACTTAACAGATAGAGTACAGATTACATGCTTAAGTAGAATATGTCCTAAAACGAAACAGGAAACCTATTTTCGATCAACCCCAAGGGAAGTCACGTCTGGAGTTCCACAAGGAAGTGTATTGGGACCGCTTCTCTTCTTGATATATATTAATGATATTGCTAAATGTATCATCAACCCGATGATTTTGTTTGCTGATGATTGTACGGCTATATTTAATTGTAGAACTGACATAGACATGGGTTTGCGTTGTATAACTGAGTGGCTCCTAAACAATAAACTTGTCATGAATATTGAAAAAAGCAAAATCATGGAATTTAGGCAGAGAACTGACCGAACTTTAACTAACCCAATAAAACATAATGGAGGAAACATTGAACTAGTCACTACGATAAAGTTCCTAGGCCTTTTCATAGATAGCAACTTGAAATGGCAAAGTCACATTGACTTTGTGTGTAAGAAAATTTCTCAATCCTCTTATAGCCTTTACCAGTTGTCAAAAAAAGTAAGTCTACCTACATTACTCACATCCTATCACGGTTTTGTAGCTTCTAGGTTAAGGTACGCAATAATTTTTTGGGGCAATGCCACAGATTGGGACAGTGTTCAGGTGTCAAAAAAAATGTATTCGCGCCATGTGTGGCCTAAAAAGAACTGATAGCTGCAGAACATACTTCCAGAATCTAAAAATTCTAACTTTGCCCTGTATGTATATATTAGAATTGGCTCTTTTCATCAGGCAAAACAATACCTTATTTAAAGTGGTTCGTGGTCTTCGCAACCGATCGACACTATATAATGTTGATCATATTCGATACAAGACAGCTCTTTATGGACATAGCGTCTTAGCTATGGCGCCAAAAATTTATAATAAAATCCCGAACTGTATTAGAGAGTGTGATGACCTTCCAATATTTAAAAAAAGACTATTTTTATTTTTGACAAGTAACTCATTTTATTCAATTGACGAATTCTTACAATTTAAATGACATTCAATCCAAATCTCTGACATCCGTTTGGCTGCCTGATATTATACTATAATAATATTATGATGATTCTTAATTATTGATGTTGACATGTTACGTTTTTATTATTAATCTGATTTGACATGTTTCTCTTGCCTTTGTTTAAACTTTTTATCACGAATGTTATTCTTGTCATGTAAATTTTATATTAATTATGAATTATTGTTTTATATTTGTATGCCAAAATGGCCGATCACAGCCTGCACTTTAAATATAATTATATTTTATTTATTTTTTTATTTATTAACACTTTATTGCACATACAATAGTGGTACAAATGGCGGACTTAATGCTAAAAGCATTCTCTACCAGTCAACCATTAGGCCAATTAGAAATATTACAGGCGGTGCAAATGAGTAGAACTTTAAAATATACAAATAATACCAATAAACTATACTTACATAAAGACTGTTTGCAAAACAAGAACAGGTTGCAGACCAAAAAACATTAAATAATATATATAAATATATATATTAAATATATATATATATACATATATATATATATACAAATAACTAATAATGAATACATAAAATACACAAAAAACTACATAACTACACTACACAGTTAATTTGCGAAGTGGTTTCGCAGCGCCTTTTTAAAAGAAAATTTAGATGTGGAATTCCTGATTTTGGAGGGCAGTCCGTTCCAGAGTCGTACAGCTGTCACAGAAAAAGAGTTGGACATAAAGCCCGAGGTGTGTCGTGGAGTGAGTAACTGAAGGGTGTCGACAGAACGAAGACTTCTATCGTGAGAAGTGTGAAGGAATGAGAACTTATCTTGAAGGTAAGATGGAGATTTGGGGTCAAAGAGTATGGAATACAAGACGCAGAGAGAACGAACGTCCCTGCGTTGTTTAATGGGTAGCCAACGAAGCTGTGAGCGAAACTTAGAGATGTGGTCAAATTTGCGGAGACCAAAAATGAATCGTATACAGCTATTGAGAAGGCGATCTAACTTGCTAAGAAGTTCTTGAGAAATATTAGAACAGCATACATCACCATAGTCAATGATAGGCAAGACCAAAGACTGCACCAGCAACAACTTCGTACAGGAAGGAAGAAAGTGTTTGAATCGATACAATGCTCTTAGGGTATCAGTTACCTTTCTGCTTACTTGCTTAACATGATGGCACCAGCTCAAATTATGATCAATGATAAGTCCTAGGCTTTTAACGTAAGGAGAATAGCTAACCACAACTCCATCAAATACAATTGGAGGAATTGAGATCGCATCCAATTTGCACAGTTGCCTAGGGCTACCAATGATCATTGCTTGGCACTTGCTGGGGTTCACCTTGATTCCAAACTTATCAGACCAATCACTTATACTGCGCAGATCATCGTTAAGTCGTTGAATGACACCATCGATTTCCGAGAAGCTTCCTTGAGAGTACAGTTGTAGGTCATCAGCATACAGATGGTAAGACGAGCATATATATGTCATCTTAATTAACCTGTGTATCACAAATAAATTATTTGATTTGATTTGATTTGATTTGATTTCAAAGTGTCGCCTGCTCTGAGGTCCCGGGTTCGATTCCCGGACGGGTCAATGTAGAAAAAATGTGTTTTTCTATATTTTCTCGGGTCTGGGTGGTACCTTCGTTTCTGGTTTCTAAAATACGAATGCTTTAAATAGTTATTCAAATTGGGATCAGAACAATGTATGTGATGTTGTCCACATTTATTTGTTATTATTATTATTCTCCTTTATGTAATCTTAAAACATATAAATTACATTTTTAAATATCTTTATAAAAAATAAACACATTTAAAAATATAAAAAATATTATTATTATAGTGAAAAAAGTTTCTCTTACGGGTGAAATTTACTATTATATATCTATCTATTTGTGTTGAGTATGTAGTCGTTTACCACACAGAAATGCTGACAAAAGGCACTATGGCTTTGGTCTGGTTAGAGACTGGTCTAAGTGTGGATACGGTGCCATAAAGCTACTAGGCTTAGATATTACGTACTAGGCTTGCTTAGGCCGATAGGAATAGTCTGAAGGAAATAAATCTTTCAGTAATTTTACTTCTATAGCTTTTGTTTTTCTCTCATACTGGCATCTTTTATTATTATTGTTAACGTACTCTTTCGAAAGTCGAGTTTTGTGTTAGGCAATTTATACTTTCGACACTTGACCGTTCAAGATATTCTCATATATAAGGTTTTTTTTAACATATTCTAATTTTTTTTAATGACTTTATCTGTTTTTTTTCAATCCTATGGGACTATTTTTTTTCATATTCGAATGGGACCAACTGTGAACTCGGCTTATTGACCAAAAAAGGGTTTTTGTTATAATAAGTTATGCGCCATACATTAAATAGGTAATAATATGTGTCACAAGACAATGTTATGTTTGTGTAGAAAATTAATAAAAACCAATTGTATGAGTATTGTTATTGTTTATTTAACTAGTGTGAAAAAGACTTCTCACCAATCTTTCACAAGACCCACTCCATTCCGGAATCATTTCGTAAGGCATTTAGATAAAACAAGATGGCCGTTTCGTTGCACCTCAGCTCTTAAACGTCCATCGTCTAGCAATTACCTTTACAATGTCAGTTTAATGCATTTTGCTTCAACAGCCTTTGTATATAATAGGGGTTAAAGTATGAAATTGCCGATTATTTTCCCACTTTTTATTTTGTTTATAGCTCTTAAGTATAGTCATATTATTGCGTAATTATTTTTGTATTGTATCAAAAACTATATAAAGTAACTTTTGACAAAAAAAATGCAATACTAGTGCCTATTACTTCAAAGGAAGTCGTTGAAAAGACCCCTTACAATGTGTCAGCTGACATTCTTGCTTCAATTAAGTATATTTGTATACTTTGATTTTCAGAAATTTTAATACTATAATGCGTAGCTTTATAACCATCTAACTTTCACCTTTAATTGCATCGAAAACGGTTCAGGCGTTTTTAAAAAACTAAAAAAAATGTTTGTATGGAAAAATGACTTTTCTCGATTTCGTCCATACAAAACGGCAGTTTCATACTTTAACCCCTAATACTTTGTTTCCAGCTAAAATTAGATACGGACCTTGTTTCATTGGACTCTTTGAAAATAGTATAATGCGTACTTATCTGCAAAATAATGTTAAAGTTAACTGCATTATGATCCATGTTTTGAATCAAATTACGTATTTGTTTAACAAGAGGTTCCTAAAGTTAAACAATGCAACTATGATGTGATACTAACAAAAATACGTTAATGTTAATATGTGACTATCTGGGTACATCAGTAAAAAAGTTTATTATTGTTATTTAAGTTTGCAATAAGGCAAATGATGGCTTGATTGGAGGAAGATTTAAGTTATTAAGATTTTTATTTAAATCTTATTTAGGTATTTTTAAAAGGAAATGTATTTTATTCTGGTTGCAAACGATATATTCACCTAGATCCTATTTTTATACCTTTAATTCAGTATTTCAGGACATTTTTGTTATTTTCAATGGAAGAAAAAAAGGGAGTTCATAATTCGATGTATGTTCTGAACGTCCACACAAAAGTATAAAGCAGGAACATATATAGATTTTTTTTGTCATTAAGGTATTGCTCAAATTTAGCCTCATTTTATTTTGAAAAAAGATTTTATGCCAACGGATATCCCCTAAAACCATAAAATAATCTACTAGTTTTTGGTCTGCGCCAAACATAACGTATAATACTTAGACATCATCATGCAGCGACTCAGATTTGGTGGCTTAATTCTCGCTTTTACATCGGTTACTTTTTTTTTATGTATGACAAAGATCTTAGATGTAAACATTTATGTTGTAAAGAACGTCGCGTAAGAACCAAACGGTTTACGAGCATTAAAATCATTTTCCTCATAAAAACATACGATATGGAAAACAGTGGTAACCCAGAGAGCATGTTATTGCTGAATAATATGGCGGTCGTATTTTTATACAGACACGACTAGGGTTCTGCAGTTATATTAATATTTATCATCCCACAGAGATAGTCCTGAATTCTAGTAGTACATCCTATATTTTTGGTCGAAGATTAAAACGTTGATCTGATTTCTAAATTTTTACTTACATCTAAACCGACGTCGAAGCTGAAATATGGCAGCAATTGCTAAAATACAACCGTATCAAAATTGTTGTGAAATCCTTTAAATCGGTTTTAGCTATTTGTAAGGTTTAATTTTTAAAATATCTTTTAATGCATGTAGTATTTAAGAGTGCAATCAATAAAATTATCAATGTACCTATAGATGCTCAGTGGCAATCAGACTATACATTTTTGATGTCAAATCGCAACTATTTCCATTACATGGGGTATTCCAATAACGATGTTTAATGAAAACATCTGTAATACCAGTAATTTAATTTAAATACTAACCAAGTCAACATTATTTGTGTTACGTTTTAAGGCCAAAACAGCTCATAAATGTAATGATTGTACTCTTCTACTTGTGAGTGATTGAGTTACATCAAGGATAAATTTTCTTTTTATACCTTCGTCCTTGTGAAAGAAGCCATAATATAACGAATATAATCATCTCTTTTATTAATTGATACAGCTGCGAATCGAACCTGGCGCCTTACGTATTAGGCGAGGCACGCACACCAACGTGATTAATCACTATTGTTTGAGTGTTAGTTTTTTTCTGAATTGAGGTAGGTAGGTAGATGTTCATCCAATGATATTAAATGCTATATTTATTTATTTAAACTTTCTCACTCAAATCGAACTGCCGAAAAATGATGATAAATCGGTGCTTCATAATTGTAAGCAATTTGTTTTTTGGCACCGACTCATTGGTGGCTTATTTTTATGCTTTTATCATATTTATGTAAAAATGAAATGGCGTGGAAACCGAATCCAGAAATTCCGTAACGAAAATAATCTAACACCCACACCCACACACTCGGGGCGAGGCACGATCAAACAATTTTGAATTTCCGAAATTTAAAAGAATTTAGAAGAAAATAAGGATTTTGACAGTATGGTTGCCTGTGGTAACCATATCTGCCAAAATACCTAAAAAATTTAATTACAAAAATCAAAATTAGAAAATACATAAAATTATAAAATTAAGCTATTGCATAGCTTCTATCGCGCGCGGGCCTTGAGCGTGGAGACCGAATCCAGAAATTCCGTAACGAAAATAACCTAACACCCCCCCACTCCGACCGGCACAGCGGTGATACTTTTTAGTTTTATAATTACATAAGTTGATAAAAAATGCTATGCAATAGCTTTACCGCGGCAGTCTCCGAGTGCCACATGTCTTTTTTACTTCTAAAGGTTGCCAATCCTATTTTATTAAAATGACTTTGAGTTGTACCTTATCAAAAAAAAAACATGAAAATCTTTCGACCTGGTAAAAAGTTAAACGATGTGAACGTAAAGTAACGGGTATATATCGGAATGCCGAATTTTCTGATCTCCTAATTGACATTGGCACACAAACTAATACCTAAAATTTTTTCGCACATTTTTGCTTTTCCTAAACGTGTTAAGCCTATTTTTACTACGCCTTACTGTATTTCGCCGTATTATAAATTCCCAAATGCGAGATTTAGCCGAATATATCCTAACACCTACCATTTACAGTTCCAAATTTTGATTCGTACAATGTTAAAAAGTTTATCAATATTTTAAATAGCCACGCATGCTTGCATGCTTGCAAAGAAGTAAGCATGCATGCAAGCTAGCAAGCAAGCAAGCATGCAAGCATACAAGCAAGCATGCATGCAAACAAGCAAGCATGCATCCAAATAAGCAAGCATGCATGCAAACAAGCAAGCATGCATGCAATCAAGCAAAAATGCATGCAAATATCATGAATGCATCTAAACAATCAGACTTCCGTGACGGCTTCGGCACTGCGGGGCTCTGGCGGTCCCACGCGTGCTCATCATCGCAGATGGCTTACGCTCACCACCGCGGCCTCGGCTTTCTGGCCGGCTGCGCCGGCCAGCCTCAGCCGCGGCGCCTCGCTTGCAGCCTCCTGCTCCTCAGCCCGCGGGCCGCCTCGCCCCTCCGCGCCTACGCGCTTTTGAATTACACTCTAGGGGGAGGGCAGACAAGACTGCTTGGGGTCGGTTTGTAAGCGATTCGTTTCTTTAACTTTTTCGCTTAAAAAAAAATTAGGGTGTTCAATACTTAGCGTTATGCCAAAAAAAAGATGCGAACACATTTTAGTGCATTCGATATTATACATACTGAAATTAGGGATTTAAATTTTTAGACCAAACTTTAATAGTGCGAAAACAACTGTTAGACTAGACAATAATTATACGTTATAATATTAGGCCAATAAGGTTCGGCCAAATGAAATTAGGACTTTAAATTTTAGGCGAGCCGAAGGGCACCCTAAAGTAACAGCCAACAATATTCGTACTGCAAGAAAAAGGCCTCCATCAGTGGATTCCAGTTACCAAAGCAATAAAGGATACAGGCATAAGTAATAACCACGCTTTCCAAATGCGAATTGGTGATCACAAACCAACAATTCGAAACTTCTCTTTGCCCAACCCGGGGATCGAACGCGGGACCTCGAGATCTTGGCCCGATATTCAAACCATTAGACCGTTACGGCACCTATGATGTGGTAATTGTAGTTATTAAAAGAAAGAAGAGTAAACATAGCTTATACGTGTCGAATTAAAAAACTTCTCATTCTTTTGTCGTTTGAGAAGTACGCCATTTTTGTCGTAAATACAGGTCTCCTGTGTAGCTACATACTTCTACGTGTGTAAGTATTCAATAAGAGTGGTCTTGATTTTTCTCCTCAGTATTTTCTTTAACCTTTCCTCTAAGAAAATATCATCTACTTAAGATTTTGTGCACACTAAAGCAACTTAACCAAATGGCGACCTTTCCGCTTCCTTAGTGAACCGTGAGAATTCTGTCGAAAACCCACATCCTCTACGTGGTCGCTGTTTCAATCTATATAGGTATATACAAATGTTATGTTGGTTTGTGTACGCTTCAAAAACTCAAAAAGTTCTTCACCGATCGAGCTGAAATTTTAGCATGATATATAATCCGCATCAAGGATTGTTTTTATCTATTTATCCGCTATTTATAGCTAGTAATACATAGAAAGCGGTTTCATCTTAACCGATTGTTAAAATAATGTTTCTTTTGTAGAATTCAAAAACATTAATAAAACTTCGCTAGAACATTGTGCAAAGACTTTTATAACTCATCGACTTCCGTGGCGGAGTGGCGTACACACCGGTTTTCAAGGTGTCGCCTGCTCCGAGGTCCCGGGATCAATTCCCGGACGGACAAACGCTCAGACACAAGAAAATGTTGAAAAAAGTGTTTTTCTACATTTTCTTGTGTCTGAGTGTTTGAAGTAACTTCGTTGTTTCTGATTTCCAAAATACGAGTGCTTTAAATAGTTATTCAAATTGGGATCAGAACAATGTATGTGACGTAGTCCACATATTTTTTTTTTTTTATCGACATAAGCAATCTTAAAAGTCTGCTCAATCTACTGAGCTACGTAAACAGATCTGTAGATTTAGTACTACTAAGGTAGTTGCAGTCGAGCAGTCTCATTATGAGCAATCTCATGCATATGGTATTGCTGTAATCATTTCAGTTCTAAAAAAACCCCAAAGTGTAAAAGATAAAGGATTAAATTTGTTTTTTACACAAAATTTTAACGACTAAAAGCGCGAAACCACCAATACTAAATTACATTATGTTTCCAGAACTGCAAATTATAATATTATTACTAGGCATACATGATTATAAAATATTATCTATACAATGTCAACATTTATCCCTCTTGAGTCGTCAATTAGCAGTCAAGCATGGATTCTTTTATTTTAATGTTTATAAATTCATTAACTGAGTAGAAGCACTCTTTTAACAGCCAGTTAGTTAATTTGTATTTAAATATATTCAATGTCAATGATCTCACTTTATTAAGAAGCTTATTATAAATTCTAATTGCATTGCAATACACATTATTGGTGTATATTTTAAGTTTCTGCTTTGGTACATATAATTTACATGTGTCTCTGCTATTAGACTTTCCAAGCACCGTGTCATTCAAAGGGAATAGATGGGGATGTTTTCTAACAAATACACATAGCTCCAAGATGTATTGGCAAGGTAAAGGCAAAATTTTTAGGCGCTGAAATAGTGGTTTACAGTGGTCCAGATAGTCGGCGCCACATATAGCGCGAATGCACTTTTTTTGAACTCTAAATGCACTTTGTACTTCCACTGAGTGTCCCCATATAATAAGACCATATCTTAGGACTGAGGACACATAACCGTGATACGCCGACAAGGCAGTATCCTGTGAGGCTACTAATCTTAGGCGACGCAAGGCAAATACGAATCTGTCTAGTTTTGTGCAAATCATACCTACATGTTCCTTCCAGTTTAGATGTTTATCTATATTTATACCTAAAAACGTTGTAGAGGATACTTGGTTAATAGGCTTGTTATTGTGCATAATGTTGATACATGCATCTGACTGATTATAGGCCCTGAAATGTATAGCATTTGTTTTATTAAAATTTATCTTTAAGTCATTTTCTTCTAACCACTCTACAACTTTCCTTAGCTCATCAGTAACAGCAAATGCTAGGGCATTTTTATTTTTGCATTTAAGTATTATTGTAATGTCATCCGCGAATAAAATGCATTCTTGATTTAACGCTTTAGGTAAGTCATTTAAATATAATAGAAATAGCAAAGGTCCAGGTATACTGCCCTGAGGCACGCCAGAGCTATTGGTTTTAGTGGAAGATTGAGAAGTTATCTTTTTAGAGCCAATTATTCTGCTTATTACTGTAAACTGTGTACGCTCAGATAAGTAGCTTTTAAACCATTCATATGCTTTGCCTCTAATACCGTATTTTTGTAATTTGTAAAGGAGCCGTGAGTGGCAAACATAGTCAAAAGCTTTACTCATGTCTAAAAATAGACCCATAACTATTTTTTTCTATTCAAAGATTCAGTGATTTCTTTGACTAACGAGAAGCATGCCTGAGTGGTAGATTTGCCCTTCCTGAATCCAAATTGGTTCGATACCAACGTTTTGTTTTTCATTTAAAAGCTCTCCAGTCTATCAAACATTGCTCTTTCAAAGATTTTTGATATAACTGGTACTAATGTTATCGGTCTATAATTCTCCAACTCGGTAGGGTCGCCCTTCTTAAATATAGGTTTGACAATAGATATTTTTAGTCGTCTAGGGAAAATGCCTTGTTCAAAAGACTTGTTTAATATATCTGCTAGAGGCGCAGCTATGAAATGGGAGCATATTTTTATGATTTTTGTATATATCTCATCATATCCCGCAGAATTGGTATTGTTCAGAGATTTTATATGCTTTAAAACTTCCGACTCGCCAATTGGATTTATAAACATGGTATTGGGCGTATCATTAATATATTTACACTCGTTCATACTTCTATTATTTTTACCTATTATTGGTATAATTAATTAAAATTCAATGTTATTTGTAATTATTTCGACGCCTACAAACAACGGCAGAATATGTGGAACTGATACCTGAATTTGTAACCATTTTGTAACCATATTCTTGGAAATAAAAGTTATCTTATCTTATCTTATCTTAAGTTTCAAATAGTTGTCAAACAAGAAACTTTCGACTATTATAAAATTGTATTAAATATAAACTTTTTAATATACTTACTGTTACTTTTTCTGCGCTATTTGGGACTCTATTTCATTTGGCTAAAGACCCAGTAGTAGTTACGCTCTGTGTCGCTTAAATCATTCACTGTCGAACATGTCGGGGCCCCAATACGGTGACGTATCTTGTATTGTGACACGTCAACGGCCTTTTTGTTGTTGGGGACAATAATTTAGGACCAGCGCCATTGAATGGTCCAAATACCTATCGTACAGAGTTTCTTTACCGACTTTGACATCTATACCTACGCATCATAGATTCCCTACCTACTTTGACCACCATTCAGTCGTATTTTGGATCCCAATGGATGTGACAGCTCCTGATACCGTACGAGGTCAGAACACAATGTTTTTCTATTCGAATCATATCAGTACGTATTCAATAGGTGAATATCGATAGCTATTGTTCCGTGTTTATCGTATGGTTTGGGATTTGCACTCGTTATGTATGTTATGAATACGAAAAATAGTAGATTTTTTTTATCAAAATGTTTGTTTCAATCCAAAAACTGTTTTATCTGTATTAAATATATCAATGTATTGAACAATATTAATTTGTTCAACCCACTGGTTAGAAAATGGGTAAGTAAATTAAATTTGGATTTGTAACAAAAAAAAATTTTTTTAAGTACTTAAATCAAATAAGAACCGTCGGAAAGCGTATAATGAGTCGTGATTTTTGAGTTGGTGTATGTTAAGCATCATTTTGGTAATTTTTGATTGACACCGACTCAGAATTTGTTGTCAATGCAATTGTTCTATGCTTTTTGGTGTTCTAAACATAATTTTTTGCAACGAGTTGAAGTGCGAAATAATAAGATTGGACCCTTGTTAAAAATTACCTCTGCCTTAATTTTTATCTTTCCTGCATCGCTTATCTTACCTTTTCCTAGTAAATCCCCCTTTTACGTCGCTCGGGAAGACGCGTTTAATCGCCCCGTCCCGGATGTAAAGATTAATTGCAGAAGAAATGGCGGGGAAACAGTTTTATTCGGATACAAAGCAAACTTAAATACCGAATAAGATGACGGTAATTATAGTTTCTGTTGAGCAACGTTTTCAATTGTTACTGGGCACGTGCAACGTAGCATTGCGTACTTGTTCGAAAGCAAAAGTGATTTCTGATGTTTTTACTATGCTAAATTGAATTTTAACTAAAATAAGCCTTAAGAGGGGGTATTAAGTTACACTAGCGTCAGTTCTTTATAAATCACATACTTACCTTTTAAAATTTCGATGCTACTACAACTTTGAATTAGGTAGTACTAAAGGCTATTTAACCGCAAAATAAAATAACAGTAAGGAATTTATACAAAAACATAACAATTTTTAATTTACGCCCGCGTTGCTATAATTTAGGTACTTAAGAGCGAAAGGTAGGTACTTTTAAATTTGTGCCCCAGCTCTTCAAAAAAATGGTACCTATCTTATGACTGAAACGGAATCATTAATGACGGCTCAGGTAAGACCCTCGGTAAGTGCATTTAGAATTTTCTGATACCTTTCATTAAGTTTCGTATTGAGACATGAAGCAAATAATATGATCTTAAGAAAAGTGGTCACATTCCTAACGGACCTTGACTAATGCCTCAAAAAAACATACTTCTAAAAAGTTTGTAATTGGTTTCACTCGTAGTTATAAACAAACTGTTTTCAGGTTTTTTGTATTTGGATTTATATTTTATAAAATCGAATGTGCAGAGGAATAAGTAATGTTGAAATAATGTGTTTAAAAACATAAAACACCTCTTTTTTTATTAAATTAATTGCATAAAAAGGTTTTAATACCAGCATAAAATACAGTTGATATATTTGTGAAGCGTAATTCATTCAAACGAGAAGCAGGAACATTGCCAAGGGTGGGAGAAAAATTCGAGCCATTGGGCACAGGCGGAGAGCCGTTTTATTTTGTCCAAAAAACTATGTTAACATTTAAAATTTGTGTTGGAGGTATTATAGAATATTCAGTTTAATCCTTTAATAAAATTATTTGCTGCTAGCGACTTTGTTTGCGTATAAAATGTAGACAATGTCACAACCTGGCTCCTACCAAAATCAAGTAAATGCCTTTTAGAATAAAAATAAACACGTTTATCCAACAAGAATCATTAATTTATCTTGCGCTGAAGTTCTTTTTCCAGCCCATAATCTACTCGTATATACATTCCAATATTTATCCAGATTCGTTCAGTCTTCTGATGTGATTAAGTAAGAAGAACTTTTTCATTTATGATACTAATAACATTTATATATTTTTTACAACACCTCTAAATGGAACACTTTCAAGCCATGTCATCATACATCAGGTGCTGCTTTTAATAACGCCACATAATAAATTTTACTGGATAATATAGAAAATATCTTTAATTCCAAGGAACTTTTGCAAATTATTAGCAAACATTTTAAAGCTCTGAGATAAACATCGTTTTACACGTATGATAATAAATTAATTCGACTCGTAAAGTTATTTTCACTGCAAACACACCCACTAAACTTTATTCAATTTCAATTACCATACATCAACTGGGAACCGTTGAAACTATTACCATTTCTATATTTCCTTAGCAGTAAGGTACGGTAAGAGCACCGTTTACCGTCACCTTCCGGAATGCACAGTTCCCTAAAGTTCCGGAAGTTAACACGGCTATTTTCATTATCTACGGTCTTTCGCCTAACTAAATTAGATCCCTTTTGTGTACTGGCCTAATTAAACTTGCCCTTCGACTAATTTTCTGGGAAATTATGAAAACTTCTAATTAAAACCTGGAGGGCCCTTGTAAATATAAAATCTTTGTTCGCGAACCTTTCATGGCTTTTTTAAAACATTTTTGAAATTAGAACGTCATCTGCTTGCGAGGTTGGAGTATAAATTAGTTCGCTGTTATAAAAATAACAATTAAGAAGCATATAACTCAACCGTAAAGAATCGGGGGGTTTCTGAATTCAACGGGTCTAAGTCTAATGAACTTACCAAAAGTGGTGTCACAATAGATGAAAAACAGTAAATTACTTATCCCAAAACACTTATAATAACACTAATATAAGTAATAATGAATTATATCAAAACAATTCATCCCCTGATCTGACCGACGATTCCGTCGCGAAATATCGGCGTCATGTTGATTTAATCAAATTATGTCAAAAGCATTAAGACTGCAACGTCTCGCTCGCTGTGGGCTATAAATCTCCTATATTACGCGATCAGTCACGTCATATTCTGATGTTGCCAGCATTAGATAAACGGCTCGGAGATCTAACGCCTGGATAGATAGCCCTAATAAATTGATCGCGAAAGATATATTAATATCACTAAACTAATGTACCTGCACTATTTAAGTAAACAAAAGACATGATTACCTAGTTTGGGGTCTACATCAAATTAAGTTGTAGTATGTACCTTTTTTTGATATAATTGTTCTTTTAAATTGAAATGAGAGATATGTTTAGTAATAGCACTGACTCAAAATTGGCTTATTTCGCGGTTTGTTGATTCAAATTTATTTATACCACATTTAGACTTTGTGGTGGGTTTTTTTTTAATAATTACTCATACAATGAGTATCACCTAAGATTAGTAAAGATTTTAAAAATAAATAGAAAACATTCATTCCAAAACTTGTCACAAATGTCCATATGGTATCGTGTTTCTTGCGTCTGTTGCAAATGTAAATTTTTAATTTAATTTGTACTTTTAATGTTATTTGTTGTTACTACTGACCCAATTATAAACATTCGCAGTTAATGCCTTCCATCCCTTGAACCTATTTCCATTTTACAAAGAACGGGAGGACATTGAGGAAAGTAATTGATTGCCTCAAGAGTCACCGTTAAACGTCCCTTTGAATTCATTTGCAGTCATAAAAAAAGCAATCAAGCGCAGTGTAGAGAATTTACTCGCGTGTTAGTAGGGTTTTTTAAATTTATTCGCATGTTTTTTACAGGCGTCTGTGCCCCGTATGATGCTGGCTTTGAATGGAATAGAAAAGAAAAAAGAAAAAATAATATTTATTATAAACTAAATTATTATAGAACAGATTTACTGTGACCTACACACTAAGTCCCGTTGAAATCACTACATAGTATAAAACAAAGTCGCTTTTTCTGTCCCCATGTCCCTTTGTATGCTTAAATCTTTAAAACTACGGAACGGATTTTGATGCGGTTTTTTTTAATAGATAGAGTGATTCAAGAGGAAGGTTCATATGTATAATAACATCCATTAAATAGTGGAGAAATACTGTTATTTTTGAGGTTTCTAATATGATGTCGTAAATATTCTCATTTTTTTCCGCTTAAATTGCAAACGCAGGCTAAACCCTACGAAATTTATCAAAATAATGTACTAAGTATTGTACATATTGAAAAGGTCTACAGAAAACTCCGCGATGGTGTATGTCTATCTGTTATGGATATCCCACAATAACATTTTTTTGTCATTTACTTTTTACGACAAATAATGGCTAATTTTCTAAGCGATTTTAACCAATACAGCATTAATCCTTATCCAATTAAATACTTTAAATACATTGCTGATTTATGTCTATCCTGACATTGATAACATAAGTTATAAGACAACATCTTGGTTTAAAGAAAGAGCGATTCTGTCACCAACTAACGAACAATTAGATAAGGTAAATAACTTGATTCTTTCAAAGATTAATGCGCCGACGAAAATATACTACTCGGTCGATACTGTTCTCGATTTGGAAGAAGCTGTTCATTTTCCTACAGAATTTCCGAACTCTTTGAACCCGTCTGGACTCCCTCCTCACAAAATGGTGTTGAAAGTAGGTTGTCCTGTTATTTTACTAAGAAACCTGAATCCATCTAAACTTTAAAAATGTAAAAAGTAAATAAGTAAAAATGTGGTGTACGAATTTAGATATTCCAAAGACAGCAGGAAATCTTCATGGTATTAGGGAAAGGGGAATTGTTTTACTACAAATTTAATACGTGCGGGCCACGGGCAGTAATGAATAAATCAAAACTACTGAATCGATTTTAATTATTTTTTCAGTGACATATTTCATACCCGTGCGGCCACTATGTTTTTTTTATATACAACGTTCACAGTATTTTTGTAGTGTATTTAGTATCAGCATTGCACCCGTGCGAAGCCGGGGCGGGTCGCTAGTATACTAAATAAAATAATGATATGAGTTAAAGTGGCATTGTAATAATATGTTTATATAGGTAGTCTTACTATAAAGCGTTGTTAAGTATGACCTCAGATTCCTCGTAGTTCCAAGACATATAGCCACCTTTTCATTCTATGGGTGTCGTGAGAGTCTACTAAAAAGTAGGTATTGCCAGAAAAAGATGGGTAGCAGCTTCTTCTCTTTACTAATAATGACCTCATTGTTGAGTGACTTTAGACACCAGCATTAAGGAGTCGCAGCTGAGGTCCCAGGTTTCTTTCAGTTGTTCTCGACCTTGAATATATTTGTGGTACCTTCATGACATAGTTACGTGACACAGCTACTTACTTGCCAGATCAGGACAATGTATTCCGTCTATCTAGTCTATATAGTAGAATAGGTCTTATAGTCATCGATGGTTTTAGTTATAAACTAACTACCGATATAGCATAACCGAAGGGTTGGAAAGCCAACAACACTTGTGGCTGAAGGTCCGATCTAAGATGTCCGCAGCAGATGGTCGAGATAAATGGAAGGTCAAAACGAATATTATGTCTCGAGAGCATAAGATTGATGTATGGTAATACAAATGTGAACTATATTATACAGAATGTTAGTGAAATGGTATTACAAAAAAATTATATAGCAGAAAATGAAAATAGCAGAATATCAGGATGATAATAAACAAAATATGTCTCAGACGGGACATAATTTTTCATGCTTAAATACTAATATTATAATTGTAATTACGTTGCTTAAATATCACATAAAATATTACAGCAATCACGTAAAACAGTTACGTCTTAACAATTTAGTACACTTCTAAGTATCTGTGTGAAACAATTTGTAAACAAATAATAATCTGCGCTGCCTTATTATTTACATGTGTATTATTTCTTTTTAGATACATGGTAACATTACCTATTTATCATGGACTTACAATATTTTTTCTAATCTTATGAATAGTGATTTCTAGATGCGCGTAAGTAAGGAGTTAAGTGCATTCTAAAATTATATTGCATAGACTAAATCTATATTGGTACTCTGTATATTATATATAATTTTTTTTATACGTTTTAAACAAACAATAAATAAACTACGATTTTTATTATAAAAAAAATCAAAGGTTACTTTTTACTTTACTAGGTAGTTAAGGAAATAGTATTGCGTTAAATAAATTTAGCATACGCATCTCTAAAAGAAAATTTTTATGATTAAAAATACTTCTATTGTGTCATTCCCGTAATTTGTAACCAACACAACATTTAATACAGCAGTAATGTTTTGTTATATTAATTATTATTGCCGTAAGCGTATTTACAAGTTCTAATTTGCGCTGCATTTTCCAAATTAGTATCTCGCATTATTACCAATTGGTTTTATTGGTAATAAATTATTTAGCTTGTAAACTCATGTTAGTTGGATAAGCGCTATAAAATAATAGTTTATGTGTATCGGATAGCATAAATATAAACCTCTATAAATCAATATATCTCTATAAATAAATATACAACTCTTTTCTTCTACAATCCACTCGGCTTTGGATTTCTCTTCCCGAAGATATCAAACAGGTGCTTAAGCTGAACTGCTTAAGTCTCATTTTAACAAGTTGTTATCATCATCATCTACATAGCTTTGGTCCTATAATCGTCATCTTACTTATGTATATTAAATCATATATAATGTATTTAGTTCATATATTTTATAATTTTGTTTAGTTTATCTATTTCTAGGTAGATATGTGTAGTTTATTATAATTATTATCATCTTTTATTTGTAGGAGTAACTCCAGTGCTCAAAATTAATTTTATGTCATTTTGTAATTACTTTGTCGCACCGCCTACAAAACATTTCTGCTTAGCCACTGGTACTGGTAGAGAATGCCATTTTGTATTAAGTCCACCTTTTGTACTTATTTTTATTTGTGCAATAAAGTTTAAATAAATAAATAAATAAACCTACCACAAATGTAGGTATATCCTTTTTTTCTTTCAATTTAACCTAATCTTAAATATTTATGGGAAACCACTAGCCACTGTAATGTGCATCAAAGAAGTTAGTGATCAGGTCGGGGTATCATCAACATAAGTCTATTTCAGTCCACTGCTACTGCCACTGCTATAGGTACACAGGCCTCACCAAAAGGTAGATTTTGTCAAAACCGCCACGGTTGGCAAGCGTGGCGGAGGGAAGACGCTGCTGCCCGTCTTTTTCTGGCAGTACTCCATTTGGATATAGGCTGGTAATGTTGATTATGAACTTTCTCATTTTATAGACAATGAAACAGAAATAAGTATTTACTTATTTCTGTTTCACTGATTTCAGTGTAATCAGTTTATTTCTGCAAATAGGCCCCTGGAGGCGCTTTCACGTCCATGTGGGTAAGTTAACCCCCCACACTAGCGTCTTAAGAGCGATGACGATGTGGCAGCATCCAATCAGTGTTGCCGCAACGCTTGCGCAGCGGCATTAACTCAATGCTGATTGGATACTGCCGAGACGTCGACGCTCCAGAGACGTTAGTGCGGGGTGGCCTTAAGAGGTAATATTTAATTAGGCATATAATTACGACCCCTCATCCGTAACATTACCAGTAATCATAACGTAAACTCTTAAAATTACTCCGCGACCTAATTACCTAATTAACACCCAAGAAATTGAAAACCTAACAAGCTCTGTATGACAATGTTTAACTAACGTATGGTTCTTACAGAGACAATTTACGTTTCCTATTTATTGCTTCCCGATAAAATACGGAAGGGGATAATACTGTGCCCATTCGGTAACATATTTCCCACTTCATCTAGCCACGAAGGAAGCCTTCGACAAAGTTTCGAGCGGTTGATGTATCGCTCGCGAATGGAACTGACTCTATGAAATTATTTGGCACGATTTCGGTTGGGGTGGATATTTGTCTTGAGAGTTAACCACGTCTATAATTAATTCCGCCTCCTTTCCTGACCAAGACAACTTTATACGACCCTATTGTTTAATTAGCACAATTCTGTATGAAGTATCTGCATTAATGAGGAAGTTTTTTTACAAGCTTGTTTGTGTGATATAAAAGCTTGTCTCGAGATTTATATCTAGTGTTTACTTTAAAAAAACAAGTAGAACAAGTTACCTAATTTACATGTTTATCAACCATAGATTTAATATATCATCTATATTAAATCTATGTTATCAACACAGGTAAAGTTCGGGACAGTACTACAAAATATATTATAAAAATAGCATAAAGACGTTCTAAGTTTACGATAAAAGTATTATAGGAAAACTTTATAAATAAAAGCTTGTTTGAAAGCAGATTAATACTTTTAATTTATTTAGTATCAAAATCATTTTCTTACTAAAAGTTGCTTCGAGCACCTGTTTGACCACAAAAACGTGAGATCAATTAGGATATTTAGGATTTAAAGTGCGTGTGTCAATGAGAATCCTCAATAAAAAATCTGAAAGGAGGTTTTTATCATCTTAGACTAATTGGTATCCATAGGGAACTTCACTAGCGCTAACCCACATCTATTGAGGTTATACAAGACCAAAAAACAGTAAATATATCTACTTATTACCTTTATTGGTAACGTAATTTCCCCTTCACTCGCTCTAACCAGGACTATGGTTTGTCATTTGTATGGTCTAAGTGATAAACTTTTTGACGTGACAACGTCTTATAATTCGATGGAGCCGGCTGCACGCACGAAAAAACATGACTCATGCGGCGTTACCTCGCTCTGAGGCGTTCCATTTAAGGCTTGAAGTGCAAGCGAGAGCGCGAAACGAGCGACTAAGAGGCACAATCGGCCTGCGCGTTCGGCAGCGTTCGGCAGCGTTCGACAGGTGGTACGTCTCTCTCCTACTTGAGTGAGCGATGCGTCCGTGTGGACAGCTGCTATACAATAATACATTTACATGTTTTCAACAAGTATGAAGTGCAGTGAAAAGTGAATGTGGTGTCAATTGTTTATAGCAACGATAATTGCGGCGATAAAGGTAATGATTCTTTCGATATTAAATATATGATCAGTGATATACTGTCGAATATTCGTGCTTTCATCATTAAAATAAATAGCATCGGTCCGCTAGTGCAGCGATTGTAGGTTATGCTATAATTGACAAAGTTATGACAATAAGATAACAAAACTATTTCACGATGAGTAAAAAATCACTTGCTATACTATTCGATCGAAATAATTATCGAGCGTAGCTATAATTTCAAAAAATTAAAACATAAATGTTAAATCTTCCACATAATATCATAACAACGTGTCTGAAATGACAGATTGGACGAGCTAGCCGTCAAAGGGAACAATTTTCTCCTATATCAAACACATTGAGGCGGGCTTTTTAAAAGCTAGAGTTACAAAAATTTTAATGATGTTTCCAAATTTTAAAGGAGTTGTCCCAAATTGTATGGAGGCTAGGCCCAGAACCTGTACACATTGCCAAAAGTTAGGGCAATGTACCTACAACACTTTGTTATTATCCAAATTCTTTAAAAAGGCTTCGTTTAATGGCTCAAACAAAAATAAACTTATTAGAATAGCAATACTAAACAACAAAAACTATCATGGCGGAAGATGACACTTTGATGACATCTGTAAGTTTTGATAATTCCAAAATCGCTTATATCGATTCGAACAAGTGATATTGTTTGCTTACTTGTGCTTGTTGTACTAATAAGATATAATAATAACTTTTCACTTGAGATTATGACGAGTGGCAAAAACTTGAAAAGAACGGTTATGTCAAATATTGACAAAGGAAATCTGACAGCTACAGACTGACATTTAGAGATTATGTTTTTTTTTTTCGTCAACGCCATCTTGTATGCCTGGTTGAGAGCGATATTTATTAGATTGTATTTATTTTTGAGCCGCTAAATTTTACGTTATATACAGTTATTTGTACTTTTTCTAAAGTCAGTAGATTTTTCTTGATTTTTCCCGCCTGTTACGGGACATCTCTTTTAAATTTAAGATTTATGTAAAATAATTTTATCACAGTTCTTATAATAAATTATTCTTATAATAAATTATTTAAAATTATTACTTTTTTACATTAAATTAAAATTTTCTTTTGAAAAATGCAACCTTTCCATCAGTATTTTCTTATGACGTTGTCGTACCCGTAAACCGACTTTACAGACAACCGTTTTTTTTATTGTGTTAGTTTGCAAATGGTGCACAATTAAGCGATATTGTGGTCTCTACATGTCCTGAAATTATAACCAGTGCTGGTACCAAATGGAATCTTGTTGCTCTCATTAACGCCAAATATTGTCGGTTTCTATGTGACCTGTTAAAACATCTTATTATTTTTTGTGTCGTCACTTTTCCGGTTACAATACCTTTTTTTAGAGATTATTGATTTGTCATTACAACTGTTACCCTATTATGGGATAAGTTTGTCCTATGTCCTTTTCAAAGCTTTAAATGGTCTTTATTGAGTTTCATTTAGGTAAATCAGTTCAATATTTGTAGCGTGAAAATTTCACAAACAGAGAGACAAATCTCACATTTATAATATCAGTATGGATGGCCAAAAAACAACTTTGTGTATTTTGTTTTATGTTAAGACTATACAACTTGTGCCATGTTATAAGCAAGAGCAAACAACATGTTATCGCCTGTCTCTATTCGATGTCAACAGTTTTAATTGAATAAAAAGCTGATTATGTCATCATAATAACATAAATGTCATCTCACACCATTTTACACCTCAAAATAATAGTTTAAAAACCGGCCAAGTGCGAGTCGGATTCACGCACTGAGGGTTCCGTACCAATTTAAACTGAATTAGGGGTCCACTTACTTCCACTTAGACAAAATACCACAATATTTAATTGACTGCAAAAATAACCTTATTTTTTATAGTGTAGAAAGACAAAGTAAGATTTGCGGTTGTTAAAAATGTGCTATTTCTCAAAAACTACAAGTTCGATCTCGTTCAAACCATCGTTGAAAGTATTTGTTAAAATCTACATTATGTATTTTTTTCAATATTTTTACTTGCATAGTTTAAACGTTACAGGAGGGGGTTAAAACGTTAAAAATGGTTCTAGAAACCTCTATGTCATTTTAAAAGACCTATCCATAGTCCCCATATCCAAGATATGGGGTATCTATGGATAGGTCTTTTAAAACGCATAAGATTGATTAAAAAAAATTGTTTTTGTTCTATGTTTGGGAAGCCCCCCTAAATATCATTATTTTTTATTTTTTGTATTTGAATCGTAAAGCGGTCAACAGGATACACCTACCTACCAAGTTTCAACTGTGTAATGCTAATACTTTCAGAATAAAGTGGCTGTGACATACGGACGGACAGACAGACAGACAGACTTGATAAAACTAACTAAGGTTTCCGTTTTTTGCCATTCGGCTACGGAACCCTAAAAAGGTAATTTTGAGTCCTTACAAATGAACAAGTATTTACTACAAAATATATTTACTCACCTAAAATGTCCGTTATCGGTAATAATAAAAAAAATTGTAGGTTTTATTAGAACTAGTTGATAGTGACAAATCCATTCTATATTGTTATTCCGCTACAGCTTTACTCTTCGAACCACGCACCGGGAAGCTGTTTGCGAATTGCCAGTTTCTTTATTTCTGACGATAAACTCCCGTTTATTTCGCGTCCCCTTATCCTATTTGCGGACAATTTGTCACGAGCTACTCTCCCGCAGGACTCTTCGAAGGTGCCCATTTGTTTGGCTATCCGGGTTTTTATAAGCCACTCTTACGATCGCATTAAGTTAATGATGCGGTGACATGGGAGCTTGCTTTGAGCATTTGAATTATCGTACCGTTTTTGGGTACGGTAGATACGAGGACTATGACGACACAAAGGATAATAAAAAACCAATGGAACTTTTAGACTTGGAAACAATATAATATCAGTATATAAACTTGAAAAAATTTGTCTCAGGCGGGACTCGAACCCGCATCTCCTCGCTTCGAGAGGCGGGTTCGAGTCCCGCCTGATTTGGGTGATTTTGGGTCGATTCAACAACTGCTTAAATACACCTTTGACCCTACACAAGACAGTCAAAAACACTTAAGGTTTTATTTTGATTTTCATATAATAAAGAAACCTGCTTCAAATTGCAATTGTACAATTTGCCAATGCTTACCAAACAGTATCCTGCATCCATTTTGAATATTGGCAAATCCGCTCCAATCACAATGTTTTCACGAATCAGTTTTGGAATTGCACTATTTCGTGTTTGCTAATCATTCATCGGTTTGGGAATTTGTGTCTGTTCAATTGTATTGGACTTGTGTACTTTATAGATAAGGAAAATTCAGGCATATCAAGTTTTTTTATCGCGTCGTCTATTACAAATTTTTATAGTTTTATGTCAGTGGGTTAATACCCTAATAAATTTTGATTCCTATAAGGGTGTCGAAATATGTATTCGTTTTTTGCGACATAAACCGTCCCTTTGTTACGTTAACTAAATAGTTAGATTTTTTTTAAACTTCAAGGGACTGTAGTCCTTAGCGTATGTATTTTTTACTACTTTTAGGATAAAGTCGTCTGTTAAAACTCAAATGGATCCAATTTTAGGTTAAAGTATATCTCGAAAAAAAGGCATCGAATTTAAAAAATACCTGTATATTTTTCGTCACTTATAAACAGCTGTTCAACAGACCTAAGATCTTTCAGTTTCAATACTTAAGAGGAAACACTACGGTCGAGAGAATTGAAAAATAGGTATTTGTAAAATCTATTGCTGTCGCGCAGTGCCAAACGCCTTCACCGCAGAGTGTGATAGAGACAACTGCTTGTTGGACCGAAAATACCTACTAAAAGCACACCAAATCAGCGTTTCGTAGTCCCCCGATTACTTTTCCAAAACTAGACAGATTTAAATACTTTTATCATTAAAAATTAAAAAAAGGCTTTGGCCGTGTTCATATGTTTTCCTTTTTTTCTAAAATTTAGCCAAATTTGTTTTCTGGGTGCTTGAACACAGCGGAAAATCTGGCGAATTTTTTCTATTTTTGAGGGTTCATATCGTTTTTATTAATTAATTTATGAAGAAACAGAAAACATACAAACATGCTAATAGTGGCCATAAATTTTTGTAATAAAAATTATTGCTCTACTGGCTTTACCCAGGGAGGAAACAGGGGACTAAGTTTGTATGGAAAAACTGGGAAAAACGGCCGTTGTGTTTCCTCTTAAATCCATCGTTTATAAATACTGTCGATACGTAAACCGACTTCAAATCGAAACGAAACTTAACAAATCTTCTAACCATCTCGCTAAAATAGATGCAGAATTCCAGCATGTTTCGGTACATTAGGCAGGACGTAGATTTAGTGAATGTAAAATATCCGATCGTTCCAACTTCATTTTTCCCCCGAGCAATTTCGAATTTCCAAATCCTCGGCGAATGCTTGTGCAGTCATACGCGAAGGCAAAATGTGTTTGCGAGATTGAATCTCTGTTTGGTCGATAGACTGTTGATGCAATAGTCGCCGCAGCTGCAGGTTGCATCGGACAAAAGACGCATAATTAAAATTTAATTTAAAGAATTGAAAAACTTTGGAAATTCTTTTTCTTTTATGGAATTGGATGCGTTCTTATTTTTATGTTGAAGGCATACCAGCAGATCACTGCTTTCACTAGCCATTTAAATTACTAAATGCGATTTTCTAAACTACTATCAAGTGTTAAATAATTATTCGTTTCTTATTAGAAAACGGTGTTGTGTTAACTATACAAAGTTAATACTATGTATAAGTAGAATTAATTTATTTCAAGTGTATACCGTGTTATTAGGTACATCGGAATAAATACAACGGAACTGTTGAAACGTGACCAAGATATTACAAACCCCGTCAAAATTGATCTAAACATATTTTTTTGTGCCAAATGATAGACAAACTCGACAGTAAGCAGGAGCGAGTTGTTTACTTACACAATTGATATGAGACACTGAATTTATAAATGGTAATTATGAGTATAACGAATGAATAATGTAGCCAATCTGTTTGGTTTAAATATCATTATTACAATGATAATAATTGCTTGTTAAATCATTTAAATATATACAACTTTTATGATAATGATCATGAAAGTTAATAAGATTTGAACAGTAATAAAAACGTAACAACACAACCTTTATAAAACCTGATTCCAGTTTATCATTCACAATTTTCATCTGCTGCACTAAAAGCAATAGATGGCGCTCGTGTCGCGTCTATTGACAAAACGTGATACAACAACGGACCGAACTCAATATGTCACGTATTAGCTCTTTCGCACACCAGTTTCTTTTGGCGCACAATTTTGCGACACTGACTGAATATATTTATTTGCGATGAGCAAGCGAGAAAATATAGTGCCTTGTATCGAATGAAATTTGTAGGATTTCGTTATAGTTACCTGATGAAAAGTATTCCGCTGATTTTCTGAGCATCAACAATGAAATATATGGAAATGTTTGTTTTATACTGATTTAAACTTTCATGGTCACTATCACTAGAGTTATTTAATTCGGGGTTTATACCATGTACCTTGTTTATTATGAGTTTCCGAT
Source organism: Anania crocealis (assembly GCA_949315895.1). Taxonomy (NCBI): domain Eukaryota; kingdom Metazoa; phylum Arthropoda; class Insecta; order Lepidoptera; family Crambidae; genus Anania; species Anania crocealis. The sequence goes on from OX438863.1 coordinate 16,388,420, forward strand.
ATTTCGGCACTGTTGCAATTGTTGCTAAACGCACAGTGGCTTGCCGGATGAAGGAACATATTAAAGCGGTCAAGAAAAACGACACACAAAGGTCAGCCATCGCTGAACACCTTATGCACTCGGGTCCTAACCACTGGATTGAGTTTCACAACGCACAGATAATTTCTTCAGAACAGCACTATATACCAAGAATGGTCAGAGAAGCGATTGAAATTACCAAATACAAAAATTTCAATCGCGAAGATGGCTTTAAATTATCTAGTGTATGGAATCCAGTGGTTCGAATTTGCGGTAACCGAAGAAAACCAAAAAATACTGTGTCACGATCGGATACTGTAAGTGTTGTGTGTCGAGAACAAAAGTGTAAAAATAGTGAGTTGTCAAACAGTGGTACCAGTGTCGTGTGTAATAAAAGACTACGACGGAGGGTAGATCGATTTGTCTGCTCTTAACAGCTACCCACTCGCAGATACAACAGTTCTCCCGTGATCATGGCGCTTGCAACAGTGCCGAAATATCGGAAACTCATAATAAATAAGGTACATGGTATAAACCCCGAATTAAATAACTCTAATGTTTGTTTTGCATGTTAAGGACTAAAGTAAATTCAATTTCCTTTCTTTTGATTGAGTATTACACCGAATATACAGTGCTTATATAGTAGCTTTAATAAAAAAAGAAGTTAAATCTATAGAATCTATCTAGTATTAGGGGTTAAAGTATGAAATTGCCGTTTTGTATGGATGAAATCGAGAAAAATCATTTTTCCATACTAACAATTTAATAGTTTTTTTAAAAACGCCTGAACCGTTTTCGATGCAATTAAAGGTAAAAGTTAGATGGCTATAAAGCTACGCATTATAGTATTTAAATTTCTGAAAATCAAAGCATATAATACAAATATACTTAAAGCAAGAAGGTCAGCTGACACATTGTAAGGGGTCTTTTCAACGACTTCCTTTGAAGTAATAGGCACTAGTATTGCATTTTTTTTTTAGTCAAAAGTTATGTTATTTAGTTTTTTATACAATACAAAAAGAATTACGCAATAATATGACTACACTTAAGAGCTATAAACAAAATAAAAAGTGGGAAAATAATCGGCAATTTCATACTTTAACCTCTATTATAAAAAAATCTGACATTACAAGAAAGTGCCTAGAATATGCAAACTTAAAGTAACAGATTTCTTCTTTATCGTGTTATCATTATCCAATTTTATTTGGTATCAGTGTATTCCAATCCGCATTCAACAGGTCTCTTATGTGACTTTTAATACAGAAGTCAAGTTGGTCCCAACTACACGGGACTACGCTCTCCCACCCCGTCCAAACCCAAGTCAATATGGCTGAGACCATCCCCTAAATTGACCTAACTGGAAATCGGGCACAACTACCAACCAGTTCATCAGCAGATTAATGAGTGTGCAAATTAATTGACAGCCCTAAAGGGGCTGTTCATCGTAACAGAGGCGTTGAGTGTCCCAGTATCGAGTCTGCCTCTTGAACACGTATTCCTTGAATCCGTCGTCATTCGATAACCATTTAACCCTATTTAACACACACATGTACTCGTGACGTGTCCATACGTCCGGCTAAAAGTTTTGGTTAAAGATTTTATAACTTCTTTTGGAGTTTTAATTTGTGCAATATAATTCTTTGTTTGGGAAACATTATATATGTGTCGTGTGGTGTCGGCACAACAAAATAATAGCATAAACCTGTAGCTTCCTATGGGTCTCGTAAGAGCCGACTAAGGGAATATCTACTGCTAGAGGAAGACAGAATAGGAGCGTCTTTCCTGTTTCCACTATCCAAACTGTGATCCTAACCCGCATGTCAAGCGTAGTGTTTAAAAATCTTCCTTGCTACACTAGGTTTTCCTAGGTTAAAAGCTAGCTGTGGTCTATGGGCTGGTAATGATGATGATATGATGATATTAAAAGCGTCTTTGAATCAAATCAAATCAAAACTATTTATATGTGGTAACAGGTTTTCATTTCATGATCATTTTAACAATCTTATTCATAAACAAAACACAATTTATTGTACCCAAAACTAACAAATACATCCAAGTTGTTTCCTAACATAAAACGTGATTATTGTGACAATAACTAGTAAGTTAACTAGTTTCGTTACTACTCTGGTAATCCGCGAAGTTTCTGAATGCGTACGGAAACAAGAAAGTCCCGTTTGTGGTTTGATACAGCGAAGACCTTACGAAAGTATTAAAACCATAATGTTAATTAATTAGGTACAAACATACAAATATCTATGTAAAAATATTTTTTTCTGTGTGTTTATTTCTGTTGTTACGCAGGTTTATAATTTTTAAATAGTTCAAAACTGTTGACTATTGAAACTAAAAAATATGCTATAATGGCCACACTTGGTAAGCGGGTTGGTGAGTTAGGCCAATTGCATAGAAAAGATGTTGCCGCCGGTCATCTTCTCACGATACATTTTTGAAACCCATGACTAAAAAAGGAGTTATCAATTTTATTGCCGGCACCACATAGCATAATCTATCTAGTAAATAAAAAAGTATGTTTGTCAGTTGACCTCTGTGCGTTCCTAAACCATTGATCAGATTATAGTTTATATTTTGTGTGCTATTGTCCGTAAACATAAGAAGGTTGATATTCTATCCATCTTTGTAATAAACGGACATTAATTAACTTTTTTGTTTTTAAAGTTAAATGTTTGAAAAGTCAGTAGGGAGTCAGCTATAATTTCTTGCACACTCCCTAATAGAGTCTTGCACTCTCCTTAATAGTGAAGATGGTTGCAAATCACCAGCTGCCTGAAACCTCGGCACCATCAATTAAGTCTACGAACCACGACAACACTTAGCTTATTGCGTGGATATAAACATGAGTGACGATAAAAATTTTGGAAAATACAAAAAAGTTATTGGATGACGGCCATGTTCGTAGGTCGGATCCAACTTTAATTAAGCTCAAAAGTTACACGTGCAGGTTTTATTCACGAACGAAAAACGAAATAGAACTTCTTATAGCATCCATGAAACACGACGATGTCGAAGTGGAGGCTATGTATGAGGAGATCTCTAAAGCCATGCATAGCTTTAAAACCCACTACACGGTTGTGATAGGGGATTTCAATGCGAAGTTGGGGCAATGTTGCGGTGATGAGTTGAGAATGGGGAAATTTGGATTTGGGCAACGGAACAAAAAGGGCCAGATGCTGGCAGACTTCATGGAGAGGGAGAACCTCTTTATGATGAACTCCTTCTTCAAGAAGCCCGTATGCCGCAAATGGACCTGGATCAGCCCGGACGGTAAAGTCAAAAACGAGATCGATTTTATCATGTCAACGAAGAAGCACATATTCGATGATGTCGCTGTGATCAACGCTGTTAAGACAAGAAGCGATCACCGCATGGTCAGAGGCACATTGAATATCGACGTAAAGCTTGAAAGAGCGCGACTGATAAAATCCACGCTCCGACCAATACCGGCTCAAATTCAAAACCCCGAGTGCTTTCAGCTCGAGCTTCAAAACCGTTTCGAAGCCCTTGAGAACAGCATCGATGTGGACGATCTATACAACATGGTGGTGGATACTGTCCGTACGGCAAGTCTAAGTACTTTAAAACCCGCCGTCCCAAATCAAAGAAACTCTCCAGTCAGACTCTCCTACTTATGGATCAGAGAAATGAAATGAGGCTACAGAACTCAGCGGATGCCCATCGCTATCGGCAACTCAATAGACAGATATCTAAGTCTTTGAATAGCGACCTTCGTCAATTTAATACCCGACGTATTAAAGAGGCCATTGAGCGGAACAAAGGCTCCAAAGTGTTCGCCAGAGATCTGTCTATTGGGCAAAGCCAATTGACGAGGCTGAAAACTGAGACAGGTAGCATCATTGCGTCAACACCTGAAATCCTGAGGGAGATTGAGAATTTCTATGGACAGTTATATTCCACGAAAACACCTGTTGAAAGCAAGGCTAAAGACCCTAGAGCCAAGCTTACCCGACACTATTCTGAAGATATCCCGGACGTCAGCCTGTGCGAGATTAGAATAGCTCTCAAGCAACTTAAAAACAACAAGGCGGCGGGTGATGACGGAATCACAACAGAGCTCCTTAGAGCGGGCGGTAAGCCGATACTTAAGGTCCTCCAGAAGCTCTTTAATTCTGTCATCCTCGAGGGCAAAACGCCAAAGGCATGGGGCAGAGGCGATGTGATGCTGTTCTTTAAGAAGGGTGATAAAACTCTCTTGAAGAACTACAGACCCATCTCGCTTCTGAGCCATATCTATAAGTTGTTTTCGAGAGTCATTACGAATCGTCTCACTCGCAGGTTCGACGACTTCCAACCTCCCGAACAAGCCGGGTTTCGAAAAGGCTATAGTACCATAGACCACATTCATACGCTGCGGCAAGTTATACAGAAGACCGAAGAGTATAACTTGCCACTTTGCTTAGCGTTCGTGGACTATGAGAAAGCCTTTGATTCGATTGAGACCTGGGCAGTGCTGCAGTCTCTCCAAAGGTGCCAAATAGACTACAGGTACATCGAGGTGCTAAAGTACTTATACCAAAACGCCACCATGTCGGTCCGATTACAGAACCAGAGGTCTAATCCGATCCAACTACAGCGAGGCGTGAGACAGGGAGACGTTATTTCTCCGAAACTGTTCACAGCTGCGTTGGAGGATATTTTCAAGCTTCTGGACTGGAAAGGACGCGGCATCAACATCAATGGCGAATACCTAACACACCTGCGATTTGCCGATGATGTAGTTCTTATGGCTGAGACCTTGGAAGACCTGAACATTATGCTCGAAGATCTCGGTAATGCTTCTCAAAGAGTGGGTCTTAGAATGAACATGGACAAGACGAAAATCATGTTAAATGCCCATGTTGCGCCCGCTCCAGTTAACGTTGGGAACATTGCACTCGAAGTTGTTGACCATTATGTTTACCTGGGACAGATAGTCCAGTTAGGTAAGTCCAACTTCGAGAAAGAGATCTCTCGTCGAATCCAGCTCGGATGGGCAGCGTTCGGGAAGCTCCGGCATATATTCGCGTCCGAAATACCTCAGTGTCTCAAGACGAAAGTCTTTGACCAGTGTGTGTTGCCTGTAATGACCTATGGGAGTGAGACGTGGTCGTTTACTATGGGTCTCATAAGAAGGCTCAAGATGCTTCAATGAGCTCCATTGCTCCATTGCTTCAGCGAGCAATGGAGAGAGCGATGCTTGGTATTTCCCTACTCGATCGAATCAGAAATGATGAGATCCGCAGGAGAACTAAAACAACCGACATCGCTCGAAGGATTGCATCGTTGAAGTGGCAGTGGGCGGGACATAGCGCGGAGAACCCATGGCCGTTGGGGCGGAAAGGTTCTCGAATGGCGATCACGTACCGGACGACGTTCCGTGGGCAGGCCCCCTACAAGGTGGACCGACGATCTGATCAAGGTCGCGGGAAGCCGCTGGATGCGGACAGCACAGGACCGATCGTTGTGGAGATCCTTGGAGGAGGCCTATGCCCAGCAGTGGGCGTCGTTCGGCTGATATGATGATGATGATGATGATGATAGCATCTATGGATTCGCCAGGTGTATCACGTTGTCGGAAAAGGTACTCGGGTTGTGACAAGGGACCCAAGACTCTGGAATTAAATTATCCGCTTGTATGCGGATAATTGCAGACACAATAGAAATCAATTGTAATATGAACTCAGATTTGAGACGAAACAGGCGACCGGGTAGGAGGCCACTTCCTAACACTTTTCTGCCCTACACAGCCTTAGCATATTTTTCCTTCTAATAAAGCCGCTTTCGAAATATGTATAAAGGGTACACATGGTCATTATCAGATCATTTGCTTTATTATCTTTACTGTCAAACCTGGGTAAAACCGGTACGGACAACTAGTTTGCAGTAAATAAGAAATGTTGCCTGTAACGACTTATAACTATAAACTGTCAAAAACGACTTTTTCAGTGTATTGCTTCAATCAACTAAGTGCGAAAAATGAGTCTTCTTAGCTTCTTTGAATGTAGCGTCAATTAACTAGACAAAATACGATTTCGCATTATTGAGCGTCGAGAGGAAACACTTACGCGCTAGCAAAGAGTAATTTAATATAAATCTACAACACAGATTAAAAAAAGATAGATAATAGTTATTTCCTAAACAATGTTGCCTATGATAGATGGAAGCGTTTGCGGTGGCAGGCTATTGGAAAAAATGCCATTTGCTTCCATAACGCAAATATAAATTTAAAAAAAATGGTTGTTCAAATGGCTTTTCCATTTTATTTTTTATTTTAGCGTAAACTTGGGTTCAGAAAGTCTCCTCAATTCTTATTTATATTACAAAGCAGAAGAACAAGTTTTTTCTGTTAATAAAAGCACGCTCGCTAACCGCGAACGTTTACTTTTAATTTAAAATTGGTTTTCTTGATATTCACGATGCATTTTCAACTACCAGGGGCCTAATTCGCGTAGCCGAATCACAGTTTGATCGTGATTGAATTGGACGATTTTGACATTTAGCCCATACTAGAACTGTCAAAAACCTGTCGTTCAATTACGATTGTGATGCGATTCGGTTACGCGAATTAGGGGCCTGTAAAACGAAGTCCACGTTATGTGACCATTATGTGTAACATCATGTCAGTGTTATTAAAGTTATCAATAAAAATATTTTTTGAAAAATATTAGATATTGATTCAGACTTTCAGTTTTGTAACAAACTGTGACGTGCACAGACGTATTATTTTGCTGCGGCGGGGTCCTTACAATGAACCTTACACAGCTACATCCGTTCACGTCATAATAAATGTTTCAGAATCAGAATAAATAACGAAACCAATATTTTATATTTAAAGAAAAATTGATAAAGAAATGAAAATAGCATTGCCAAGATGCTATACATTATGGTTACATAAAGTAGGCTTCGTTTTACAGGTGGTTGATAATGCACCGTGTATTATCCAGGTGACATTGTTCGCGAACTTGTTTATATGAAAATAATATCTTAAATAGCCCTTGACATCGTTTGATTTCAATGAAAATCTTATTAAGCTAAGCGACAGTTTTAAAATAAATCAAAAGAATGATCAAGTACCACACGCATATTTATCATGAGCAATCATAAAGCTAAAGGAGGTTGTCCTTAAAATTCACGCTGGTGGAACCGAAAGAGACACCAACATTTAATGTTATTGAACAGCTTCAAATAACCTATTTTAGAAATGAATGCGAAATGATCACATAACATCAATAGGTACGCAATGTTATACCAACACATTTTTACATAAACCCAAAATTACACGCGCGTAAGTAATGAAGGTAATATGAGAGTACTTATTGTGATCGACAAAATTATGTTGAAAGGACGGAATATTCTAATATACATATTCTTTTCTGAGTGCGGAACGATATATTTTTACTAGCTTATGCTCGCGACTTCATTCGCTGATACGTCCAGCTTACGTTATAGGTACTCTAATCCCTATCATACCACTTTACAAATAAAACACGTCAATTAATTAATTACAAAGAAAAGAAACATGGTTGGAGTTTTGAGATTGAAGTAGTTTGATAAGTAGCCCACAACAGAAGGCATAATCCCACAGTGCGTAGGAGTGATCAGTAAAATTTTATATAAATCATTAAATCCGTATTTTCCACTTGAGTACATAATTATTTCTAATTCTGTTAAAGCCGGATTAGAAATGAGACGAGCGAACAAATACATTCCACTGATACCTTCATTTCAAGCTTCTTAAAAATGTATCTCTCCACTTCTTTCCTTCATTTTCTGCCCTATTATCCGCCCTCAAGGTCTCAAAATTGTTTGCCATTTCCTTGTCTTTGCGTTCGCTTAGAAAAAATAGTAATTGGATACCTCGATCATATTTTTTCTTGATTTTTTCGTGAATTGCTTCAAGGTTTGGCACCGTTCCATTGCTGTGAAACATTCACAACGCTAAATTGTGGAGCTGAAGATCTTTGGCGAAAACAAGACTATGTGCGTTCTGGTATCTTGATCTTAATGAACAACTTTTATTGGAAATGCTGTTCGTATTACAATGGTAAATCAGAGGCAGTGTAATGTTGTGAGACTACTCGTACATGGAAGCAGAATAAAGATTTAAACTTTGCGTTGAACCTGTAAGGTTTTCTGCCTACGTCCAGACTTTTTCACCGGCGAAAAAAGTTATATTTTTATTGTTTGGTAGGTACTTTGAACTATACTCAAAGTAAGTCCTATTATTAAAGTTGAAAAAGAAAATGTACCCTTAAAGGTGAAGAGGATTGACAACTTTCAATTATTAAGAAATAAGACTTTTAAGGAAAAGCATGTAATTAGCCACCAATTTTGATTCGAAGCCAAACAAAATTACTAACTCAAGCACCGTCTCAAAATTGGTGGCTTTTTTCAGTGAAAAATGTAGGAGTTTAAAAAATTGGGTTGTTCCTCCGTCTCTTTGGAATTTTGTTTTCATTTTTACCGATGAATGAGTCGGATGGGATACACGGAAGTTTTTCAACCGTATTGTTGTGGGCGCCTTACTATTGCAATAAAAAGGTACGTTCAAACTTTCCTACAAAAATCAATTACCGAGTATCGGACTTGGGTTTGGCAGATTAAATGTTCTCACCAAACAATATAACAATAGTTTCGGGTGACAACTTGATTTACACTTCATAAATAGGCTCTAAATACGATACTGAACGCCTGTAAATATTTTGGAAAGTGGTTAAAATTTCACCCTGTATAGATATAGTAACTAATATTTTGAACATTAAATTTATTTTTGGTTTATAGTGTATTAAGCAATTTATTTCTAATCAAACTATGAAAACCTTTATTTCGTTTTGTAAATAATATGGAAACTAAATTTTGTCTACTTCATATAGTGTTGACGAGCATTCGAAAGCCATCCAATCAGCCTGGCGGATATTGAGTTCAATCTAATATCAGTTAGCACTGATATCAGCCATTCAGTGTGTGGCATTTGCGCAGTATAGTTATGTGAAATGTTATATCATTTAAAATAAAATTTAATTTATCTTTTTCTTTAGATTAATAAAATTTTTAAGATTGACTTTGATTATATGCACATTATGAAAATTGTCAGAAAGTTTTGAATTTGTAGATGTCTAACTTTACAACTTTGGAATTTGAAGTATTAATTTTGATCTGTTAAAAGTAAATGTTTAAAATTCATATACATTAAAATAAATAAATATATATATATATATATATATACTGGAATATACTAGCAGCATTACTTTGCTGTTTGACAATGTTCGAGGTAGCTGCCAGCTACTTACTTGTTTTTTTATAGTTAAAGCTTTGTTATAGACAAATACACATTTACTCTTTAAATTTCCAGATTAAATGTGCACACAGACTGAGATGTTACAGCAAAATTCAATAATCGGTCGGAATCAAAATAAATTCAAGTTTTATAGTAACCTTTTCGAATTGATTGGGATACAATCTCAACTGTATACCTCTTTTCAATGTTCTGTGGTATACATACTAACTTCAGTGTGAAAATCATTGGGAGTTAGGTTTTGGGGTCCTTCCTAATGAAATGCTCAGACCAAACTCTGAAATGAAAATAAGTAGACATTGCAGCAAATTGATAGTCGTCGAACTTCTTTTCATATGCTTCCTTTTTCCCTATACGATATCTTTAGGATACCCACTTTCTAAACTACAAAAGTCTGCGATATTGCTCATACGTTTCCCATAGTGTTTAGTGCGGATTGCCTCCATTGCGATCACAATAGGCCTTCCTCATTTGTTGCGGCGAACAAACGTAAAACCGGCAACAATACAGCACAATGGTTCGCAGTTCGTTCGTATTGATTCACTGATGTTCGGGATACGTCGGTGTCAGATGCCTATTGGGCAGTTATCCAGATGAGGAATTGGTGGCTGTAACGCACACAAAAACCTATTAGGAAGTGTCTGAAATGCTCACGCTCGGAAATAGTGAAGAGTTAACCAAACTGTATTTAATTAGTATGCAGTGAATTGTGGTGCAATTATCTCAGACATGGATCATTATAAGTATATTCTTCTTCTGCTTATCGTGTGTGTATCTGGTGTCAGGGTTTCAGAGCTGTCCATAACAGGCCTCTGGCATGACGTTTTTAACGGCTTCATGTATCCTCAGAAGCACGGCTTAAATATTATCCCAGCAAGACCACACTAAATTACCAAAAAAATTACCTCGCCAGCCGACTACCGGTCCTATCTTCCGTTTCGGCCGTCACAGCATGTGACTGGCTGTATTTCTCAAATGCCTTCCTGAAGGCAGTTAGCGGATACCCGAAAAAAAAGGAAATTTGTCAATACTAAAAAACAACAAACAAGACCAAAGTTTGAAACTCAAAAGTCTTCTAGATGCCTTCAACGCGTACTTACCTTTACTCTTGGGTGATATAAAAACACGCAATTTCAAAGTTGTAAGAATCCAAAGCTCGCTCAGTTTTCGGGAAACTTTAGGGAATTTTAAGAAATAAAAGGGTGAACAAAGGCACGACTTTCTCTTTTAGCTGAGTTGCGAATGGTTTTTAATACAACCTAGGCTAGTCCGGAAGGGCCAAGACAAACGAACATATAAAACCAAATTGAAGAGTTAAAATCGGCAAAACAAAATTACGATTTAAATACTATTTTATTGAGTGATATTTTATTTTCATATTTATTAAGAAAACCAACAAGACAAACACAAATAATATCGAATTGGTTAAGGCTTTTAATCTAAGTGTCATACGTCACGCAAGTAATATTTGGATAATGCATTACTAGAATCGATTATTCAATGAAGTAATTTATTTTAGTTATACATAAACAAAATCAATTTATCGTCTTAAAACTATTGTCATCACACATTTTAAAATTTAAAGTTTAATTCATTCAACTGCATGTTATTGCTTAGGTGTATTAATGTCACAAGGTGGTTCTTATAGAGTAAGAAATCTACTGTTTCATCTTTCGTTGTGTTAATGTTAAAGAAAAATGACGAGTAGAAGTACCTATACCCTCTCATGACGTGTGATGTGATACGTAAAAACACAAATATATAAGTTTTACTTACGCTGTAGGTAAAACAGGTTCGCAAACCCTTATGCAAGTGTTTTTATCCACTGTGGCCTATTTTTGTCAGTAAAACCCCGTTAAAAAAAGCAATATGTTATTGAAAAAAGAAGTTAATAGTAACACTTGTTTTAGTCGTCCCAAATTTACCGAATCCGTCGTACGTTACATAAGATTATCGTTTCTATTCAATGTAAATGTTTCATATGAAAATAATGTTATAATGTATAATGTATACGTTTATCCCACAATCACAGCAATACATTTATAAATAAACTCGTAGAAGCTTCTAGCAGTATTTAAACCGAGATCTCGCACGGCACTGGATTAATCGTCGTCCCGTTGGTCTAGTAGTTTGAGGTACTGAGCCTTGGCTCGAGATCTTAATCTCGGGGTCCAGTTTTCGATACCCATCGTTTGCAACTTTTGCGAATTTTCAAACATTGCTCGGGTTTGTGATCACCAACCCGCTTTCGGCCATACCCATCATTTCTGCGACAACTTGAATACGATGATGGAGGTCTTTGCCCTGCAGTGGGATGAATAAAGTCGTCACTTTACTTTACTTTACTGTGACAGTACCTAAGTCCCTAGTTACTTGTCTTTCACGTATCTGATAAATCTTAAGGCTCCAGAAGTATCATATCAGCCGGCAATATTACATTTTTGACTTATTCAGAGTTCCGCAAGAAATATCCCGCCCATAACAGGTTATATAGGGTGCGTGAAGAAAAAGGGTCGTTATAGCAAATGGGGTCCCGTGGTCGTAAATTTTCTCACTGGTTCTTATGAAAAAATATACAAAAGTGTTTATCGCAGTAGAGGTGTAGAACAGAAAGCAGTTTGTGTGAAATATTTGGGCGTGTTTAGTGTTGTAGCGATATTCATGATATATTATTGCAGAAGTAAACAATTTGGGTTTTTTTTTTATAAAATAAATTTGCTTTATTTTCTGTTTGAGTATAATTTCTTGCCGCAAAATTTTGTATAGAATACATTTTTTTGTTTCAATATCTTACTTATTCGGAATACATAAAGTGCACCAATACCTAGCCTTTTGTAATTTCTTTAGTACCTATGTACCGTTCTTTAGTTAGATAATGCAATAAGTAAAATGAAACTAAACTTTTTTTTACAAACAATAAGCACGAAATAGGCCGCCATTTTGATTGTGTCGGTACATGTTGTTGTCCATTATTTCTTCATTGGCAACGACTATTAATAAATTGCTTCATTAACGCTTTTTGACGTTTCAAGTTTGTGTAAAAATATAGTTTTAAAAAGTTTTGCAAGGATTTCTGTTTGGAACACCGAACGACACCAACGAGTCGTTCTTTAATGACATTTACAACATAAGAAGAAACAACAGACTGAATTGGTGATGTACTTAATAAAACCAAGAACATCCAAAATCAAAACAAAACCAGTCCTTGTACTACAACTACAAATTATTCTGCACACATATAATCGCTTGCGCCCGTGTGTAACACTTTATCCAGGATTATTAAATTTGCCCTCCAAGAGAGTTATGTTCAACCTATTATATCACACACCCTTAAGAGGGGTTTAAGGTCTTCACTAAACCGCGATATACGCGGTGTGGGTAATCTCTTGAGGTTTGCAACGAAGAGATTCTATCGTTACTTGGAATTGAAGACATTACGTGGAGAAAATAAAAAATAATTCACTTAAATAAAAAGAGTACATAGATGCACGATTTATTTTATTTATTTTCCTTTGTAATCTCCCGCAAATATAATAATTTTGTGAGATTGATCGATCACAGTCGGTCTATCTTTAGCGTTAGCATAAATCAAGAACTCGATATTTGTTTTTAATACATGAATATAAATAATATATGATATAAAAGAAACTCGTGTTTTCAATACACTTGTATAATCTGTTGTGATAGCAGAAGGTTAAGCAAGATGATTATGAAGTTTAATGAATAAAACACAAGTTTTACGCTATCTTTGTTAATACCATGTTAATACAGATGAACAGAACGCCTAAAAACTAATTTCGATCATTGCTTTAATGTGTCCTACCTTATAATGTCAATTAATATTTTTTTGTATTTTGATTACAGGTACGAATACTCAACGTCGATATCGGTAAGGTTCCTCTTTCAACATTCTGAAACAACCTTGAAAGCACCCTTGGAAAGCACAGCCTTTGTCAGCGCCATCTATCAGATTTGTTTTACACCCCTAAATCACAACCCTTGACTCGACGCTACCGAGCGGAAACCACTGGCAGTTTTCAAATCAGGTAGACTAGCGCCATCTAGATGCTTTGTAGGAAACTGAGCCGCGGGGGATACCAGCTGAACATTTTCATGAGTTACTTATGTAAGAGTGCTTTTCAGTTTATTTTAGTTCTCTTTTGAGCGTAGGGATGGCACTGTGTTATTTTTTCGCCTGTATGAGGCATTTTAAGATTTTTAAACACATTTTGTGTCTGATAACCGTGTTCACTGATTTTGATGTTTTGTTTGGTAGAAGTTAGCTCAAGAAATGTGTTAAATGAATTTAAAAAGAAGATTCAATCTTGAAGGCTAGAAAATTAAGACCGACGCTATCCAGACTAATAAAACTGTTTACTAAAAAAATATTCGGCATAAAGTAAAAAAATTAAAAAGTATCAATGCCAAATAACATTATTTATCGACTCTTAATCCCTCGATCGTGAGTTATTCCAGACACAATTGAAACCAATTGTTATCGTGGCACCCGAGTGCCTCCTGGGGGTTGAGGGATTAACTTGTCATTTTCTACGATTTAATCTTTTTCCCAATACTTAATCACATCTCTAATATAAGCAGCGTTATAGGTTTACTTTTTCATTATTAGTTTCGTTCCGTTTCATTTTCTTACTACCATCATCATCATTTTAGCCATTGGTATCTCTTGTTCTACCTTGAGCCGTTATTTATAGCTCTGTCTCATTCACCACGTAATAGTCTTTTAAAGAAAAGCTAGTGTATTTGTGCCCTCTGAAGCAATGTTATTGTTAGAAGCATTGCAATGGTAGTTAGAAAACGTTTGGTTCTATTCTAATTTTGTCAAGCTCCATACAGCACGCTTATGCCTTTCACCGATATGAAAGGTATATTAAAAGATTTGACATCTATCATTTGTTAAAAATGATTTATTTGAATCTGTAGGTAAAATAAAGGGTCTATTACGCAATCGTTTGCCGTGGGTTCAATCTTTCGTCCCGCTCTAAATTGTGCCAGCGAATCGTTTCCGTGTTTTAACACCAATAAAACTCTTCCGACCGATGAGCCGAAAGTAAATTCTTTCATTCGGTCAGAGTGCTTTGGAGCATCGGGACTTTGCAAACTCGGGAGTTTCACTCTATCAAACCCATCGAACGCATATGACACTGAGTGGTGATTCCGACTTTTACTCGATCAAAATCATCTTACGTGTATGATCGTAATTTGATTACAAAATCATGCAATCTGTTTAATTTTCAACAATATAAAAAAGGTTCGCAAGTTATGCCGTAGGTATAAATTTTTTTGCATGTTTTTATGTAACTATGTTAGCCTTAGACATTTCACCATGAAGGAATGAAAATAGGTAAAATTAAAGAAAAAAAAACTTTATTTAAAGTAAAGTTTTATTAGTAAATTTATTTAATTTTTGTTTTATAGCCACTGTACAACATAACACTTCAAAAATAAAATCATCTATGTTTGCTATATCAACGGTTTGACGTCACAGTTATATTATCATCTCTGGGGAATCTGAAAGGGACGATGGCCCTCAAAATCATCCTATATCCTCCTTCTATACCTTCGACAAAAAGTCTCAAACTCATGGGTTGGTCCGGTAACAATTCAGCAATTTGCAAACTACCCGTTTCAATGGTTTATAAATTTACGTTTTTGTCGAACTAAGCTCAGTCGTGTGTAGTTGATAGCCTATAATGTCTTTGTGTATCTGCCAAGTTAATATCCTCAACTGTTTTATGTTTTTTTTTTAAACGTGCGGTTCGTATAATCAAGGAATATTATTTGATAGCAGTTCTAAGAAAATTTAAATAAACTGGGCCATAAGAGACCATGCATACGGTTAATGATCTGTCCTGGAAAAAGAAGAAACATTGTTTTGTTTTCTTCGATACTTGATCAAAATGGTAACTTTTCGTCGAAGTTTGCCTCCGTTGATATTATCTGGCTTATGCAAAGCTAAAAAAATGTTAATATTAAACGCTAAGTTCTTATCAATGATCTAGAATTCGGGCAAAGTTGCTAAGTCACGTACGAAATTTAGACCTATCGAAAATATAGCCAAGCTATTGCCGGCGGTTTAACCTATAGGATCATGTAACAATTGTCCTGGAAACTGTTAAAATTTTCTCAATATTTAGTGGACGTGTTTTTTGTGATAAGTAATAAACTTATGTTACTCTAATTTAAAGTTTTGTACTTAGCCGTTATTAGCGACTACAGCCTTAAATTCTCTGTGTTCGTCTATGATTTTGTCACGATCATCGAGCTTGGCAGCCTAGGTGGCCAAAGTAAACTATGCATTTGCAGTTTGACGAAAGGAGCAGAGAAGACGTTGCTGCCCGACTTATTCTGATAGTCAGTTTGTTGCTCCTGACGAAACCTATTAGTCCGAGAAGAGGACTTGCCATTCTTGTTAAGGTCCGGCATTACACGGGATCAAATCTTTATCCCCCCGGAAAACTGGACAGTATATAACGTATGTTTATTTGAGCTTCTAGACAACCTGTATGTACGGTCGGGGTCTCTGCCGCCTAATCTCTTTCAAACGATAATATGTTGCAGTACTACACAAAAATTTACGTCACTTCAAACAAGAGACGACGCCAACGCGAGCTGCAAGCGATTTTGCTCTTAAGGTTATTTGGCTCTCAGGCGCCAAAGACCTTGATAGTTCAGACAACAGCACGTCAACCGACCACAAAACGAAAAATTTTCTCAATTAATAGTTAGACTTAAAGTTGAAAATCAATTCAATGACCTTCAACTTTTTGGGTAGGTTGACCTGCCGCTGTCTGTACATCAGATGGTGCGTGTTAGGATGACAGTGAAAGACAAGCCAACAACCATCGTATTTGTAATACTAATAAGGACACAGTTGCAAAAACATGTATAAGTGCCGAAGCAATCTGTAAATTATCGACGATCGTGATTAATCTTACCCGAGCCACGATTAAGTGAGATTAGCGTATTATGGGAACGCTTCGACTATGACAATCCATAAGTATTGCTGATTGGTTATTAAGAATCGAGGGATCATAATATAATCCTAGATATACATTGGCGTTTTATATATTTGCTACAGTGTTCTTAAAACAACAGCAACTGTTTTAAAAGATATTGTTTCGAGCTCAGACTTTCGTGTATCGAATTTTAGGTCAGGATCAGGTCTTTCCAATGAAGCCGTTTATTATTTTAATGCGAATATTCGTTTATTAGGACGTTTAAAGATTGAATACAGAGTTTATGTCGGATAACAATAACAAATCTATACTAATCTATACTAATATTATAAAGCTGAAGAGTTTGTTTGTTTGTTTGTTTGAACGCACTAATCTCTGGAAGTACTGGTTCGAATTGAAAAATTCTTTTTGTGTTAGATAGTCCATGTATCGAGGAAGGCTTTAGGCTGTATAACATCACGCTGCGACCAATAGGAGCGAAGCATCAGTGAAAAATGTTGCAAAGATAATAACGATCATAAAAACAGAAATTGACGCGTACGAAGTCGCGGGGAACAGCTAGTCGTATATATAGTGACAATACAAAAGTCCAGCGCGAAGTTAGTTGCGTGCCCCCCACCGATGCAGCCGATGACGTCACAGCTGTTGCAACTTCACTTTCGAACGTATCTTGCGTGATGAATCGATAGATGGCGCCAACAGATATAATGACCTTATATGATAAATATTTTATTAGTATTAGAAATTCTATAAATGTATAATTAAATTGAAAATTCACAAACCCAATTTGTGCCATAAGAAGAGACTTTATGACTACTGCCAGAAGAGTATAGAATTTCGGCTCTTTTTTTCACACAATAGAAATTACTGACAATTATTATCAAGCACCTATCTCAATTGGTGGCTAATTTGTAACTTTTTGACGGCTAGATTTTTGTAAAAAAATATTATAATGATCAACGTTTACATTTTAAGACGAGATGAAATATACGAAAATTAACATAATAATGGCTGGCTATTGGCAACGTTAGATAACAAATCGTACCAGCTCTGGTTTGTTGGCTCCTGCAAGTGACTGTTTTGTTCGCCTGTCAATGGCAGATGTTTTACGAGGTCTAAACGCATAAAATACCTTAAAATAAATTTATTGCGGTATTTTGACGCGCAGACGCGTTCCTGACAATTTTAATGCGAAGAATTGCAAGTAATATGACAGACCCAACCTTTAATTCGATAATAATCTTTGAGTATCTGGTTTGATAATCAAAGATACGACTCATTGTGAACTTGTGAATCGCCTGTTTCACAATCGCTGAGTAAAGTTCTGGGTAAGCTACTTCGACCCTATCTGCTCAGTAAACTATTTTTCAGGTTTCACAATCCCTGAGTAGGGTTAATCACCACTTTATCTGCTCGTTAAGTTAATCACCGGATGCACTGCCAAGTAGCCTTTTACTTGGCAAGTAAATTTAAAAAGATAACTTTATTTGATATTTTAGCAACTTAATTGCACTTATAATATCAGTATATAAACTTGAAAAATTTTGTCTCAGGCGGGACTCGAACGCTGGCTCACAGCGTAAGAATATGCTTGAAAAATTCGCGCCGTGTCGCAGTGTCTCGGTGGCCTAATGGTATGGCGCCCGCCCGGCATGCGAGGAGATGCGGGTTCGAGTCCCGCCTGAGACAAAATTTTTCAAGTTTATATACTGATATTAAAAAGATAACCTCAAATACGTCATTTCCAAATTTTCATCAACAAGAAGTTATTTTATTATTTAAATGGAAAGTTTTGCAGTCATTGTAAAATAACACAATGTTCGTAATGGTAAATTCAATGCAAACAAAATCACCACACAAAAAGTACCAAACGTCGGCAAATTTGACATTTGTCATTTACTGACTAACTGACGTTGACTCGATATAGACTTTTTGTTGAAACCTCGCTGCGTTCCATTCTTACAGAAACATTGATTTTAGAAAAGGTGAAATGACTCATTTACATTACAGTGTAAACATTTTTTGTACGAATTTATTGTTTTTATTACTTATAATCATAACAAAAAATATTTTTAATGATAATTCTGTGTTCATTATTTTTTAAATAATAATCAATTACTATACTTTATAGAAACACATACATTATTCTTACCTTGAAACGAAACGTAACTTGTAAGTAAGTATTAATTATATCTTCACTTTAATTTACTGATTGGATGATTGTGAAATGCAAAGAAAGTTAACGAAAGGATTTAACCTCTATGTAATTAACTCGTTGAGTAACTACTTAAGCCTTTACTTAGAGATTGTGAGACAGACAGTTTTAATTAAAAGTCAATTGCCTGTGACGCCAACAACTTGACGTCTGTTTGTTCAAATTTGACGTCTGTCACACAGTTTCTTTGTAAACTAGCATAGACGTCAACAATCCCCATCTTTATACTGAGTCCTTTGTTAGAATGTTACATTAATTTCTGAAGAGAACTTGTATGCATGCCTTTTAGAACTAATAATAAATAATAATAATAATAAAATAATAAAAAAAATAAAAAACTGTCACAACGATCATCTTACATGATCTATTCCAATATAGTGTTTGGTTTCATACCCAGCCATACCTTGACCGTGAACCAAGATAAGAAAAAAAACCGTCATACATTTGGAGTGATAGCCACCAGATCTCCAAAATTTTTAAAAGGAACAAAGTCATTTACGAGGCCATGACAAATGCAATGCTCTCTAAATTTGGAAGAGTTTTTTTTTTTACAGTGCCGAGTTAACAAAAAAGCTTTGGTAATATTAAGATCACTTGGAAAATGTTAGTTTGGTATAATATTAGGGGTTAAAGTATGAAATTGCCGTTTTTTATGGACAAAATCGAGAAAAGACATTTTTCCATACTAACAATTTTTTAGTTTTTTTAAAAACGCCTGAACCGTTTTCGATGCAATTAAAGGTGAAAGTTAGATGGTTATAAAGCTACGCATTATAGTATTTAAATTTCTGAAAATCAAAGTACATAATACAAATATACTTAATTGAAGCAAGAAGGTCAGCTGACACATTGTAAGGGGTCTTTTCAACGACTTCCTTTGAAGTAATAGGCACTAGTATTGCATTTTTTTTTTAGTCAAAAGTTACTTTATTTAGTTTTTGATGCAATACAAAAAGAATTACGCAATAATATGACTATACTTAAGAGCTATACGATATAATAAGATATAAGGAAAATAATCGGCAATTTCACTTTAACCCCTATTATTACAAAACCAGCATACATAATTTACTTTGAACCTTAATACGGATTGAATAGCGAAACTCATTAAATTTAGTTTTGGTAAATTTATTGTAATATCAAAATTATTTTTCTCAGTTATCAATATCAACGTGAACCTGAAGTGAACGATGAACTGTGCCAATATTATATTTTTAGGTAATTTTTTAAATGCTCCTTTTAAGTTTTAGTATAAAACAACTCCCGAATCTTGCTTTCTTGCTTACAAGAAATTTGAGTCCAACTCCGCAGGGGATTAACTGCTACAGTTCGTCCTCACTGCAGCGACTAAGCGCATTCCCTCTTTGTAATACAATATAAGGGCTAAGACCTTCCGTGATCGCATTTCCTTGAGTCGAAAATGGAATCCAGCGTCATAAACATTTTACACCTACATTGTATGTACTCGTCACATTTTTGTTTTCTTCATACCCTGGGATGCGCGGTTTAATAGCATGTTACAAAATCTATGTTCAGCGGAGTACGTTTTACGAGGAGTTTTACGGTTCCTAAGACCTCAGAAGTCGTGAACAAAGGTACTATATACAAGCCGTAGTTTGATGCGTATCAGCGGTATGTACCGAAGGCTCGTCCTCTAGCATCGAACCATAGAGTCCAACCATGTCCAACCATTAAAAAAACAGAAATTACAAAGTAGACGTCGCAGAATAAAGATATGACCAGTGTAATGTATGATGATGCTTGACGAAATAAACATTTGGGAGTTTCTTCACTTAACCTTCCACACGGAATTTTATTTATTATAATTAAATATTCATATCCACATGTATGATATCGGCTCCAACCATGAACGTACTTTATAAGTAGTCCGAGGTACCAACAAATGATAAAAAAAAAAAAACTTGTTAAAAAAATCTGATCTGTGTCTTATGGCTTAACAGTTCTATAAGTATAAATAATATCACTTGTTAAATATTAGAGTGAAAACAATTCATAGCACTCCCTAAAAACGTGAGTTGTGCCAGCTTCATAACGAACCAAATAAATACTGAGCTTCTTGACGTTTGACATTTTGTGCAGCATAGTTTGTTATTGTTGTATAAAAATGCTGAAGTTACACTACCATTCTATCAACTATTAACCAAACTTTCCTATTTATAAGGGGTTGCTCTAAATTTGCTTCTTACAAGCGCCCTAAGCCTACTACTCCTATCTTCTATGGTTAGACGTATGTAAAAAAGTTTTATCTGAGACAGCGCTTACGTACCCACTTTCGTGGCAATAAGGAAGAATTTATGGAAAATTTATGTGTCTGTTGTGCTCCCAAGAAACTTACTTGTTGGTACTAAGGAGGTATCAAAACATGAAAAGAAGGCATTATTTTCATAGAAATAAATAGAAGAGTTGGATGTTCATTTCTCTGCCAAGTTTCAGCATCTCAAAGTACAAACATAAACTTAAGGCCTTAGATTGAAACAAATGTTTTAATCGAAGCTAAAGGCCTATTTCACGAACGGAAATTACGTGAATTCACATTCTATCAAAATAGATTGATAAATATCTATGTTTAAAGTAGATAGGTACCAGACTGATAGGTAACTTACCCCCTCACTTCAAAATTCAAAATCGATATTTTAATGATTCGATCCAATAGTCACACTAAAAAAAGCCTTAAAAAACTATATCTTGTACTCATAATATCTGTCGGAATTTCCTTTTTGCAACTTTGTCATGAAAGCTGACAGATTAAAGCTTACATTATCTCAGGAAAATTCATAGATGTGCCTTTTTCCACACACACTTCTCTCTCTTTGACGTGAAATTCCCATCAAAGAATTCCACAAAGGGTACTTTAAAATTCTAACATACCACAAGCTGTTCCTTTCTCGGTAACCTTGTGCCCATAAAAAACTTAACTCGTTCTGAGCTCTTGAGCACGTTCCCCAACCACTTGGAAACGGAACCACTTGGTAACTGAAGCCTCTTGAGAAACACCAAGAGTGATGTACCGTTAACATCGCTTCTGAGAGATCAGCTGTGTCAGTGGTTTAACCTTGTCGTCATTTCTATAGTTTGTTGTTATGTTATTGTTAAGTGATAATAGAAGAAGACATTGTGCCACAAAAATGTTATTACTATAATTTTTGATGACTGTCAGCGATGTGTCTTTTGGATTGGATTTATTTTTAATTGTAAATTTTAAATATTCTAATAAATGAAGTACTTTAAAATCTGTATAAAAAATATGCGATGTTGTAAATAAAATCCAATTGGTATTTTGAAATTTACAGTAGAAATTGATATGTTTAGCAGCAGATTCAATTTGCTTTAATTTTAGCAAGTCGCAAAAGTGATGTTAGGTAAGTGACATCTAATTACCCCCTAAAATCGTTTTTTATGCAACTGCTAAAATAAATTTAGTTTTTTATGAATCTACTAAGCAGTTAAATTCGTCTTAAGTTGTACAGTATAAAATCGCACGATTTTGTACTGTTCAACTTTAGACCGAAACCACATTTTAGGTAAAAATATTTTATTGAGGTCTGAAAAATGTCGTCAATAAACGTTCATGTGATTTTACTAAGTAACAAAATATAATGAATCCCTTAAAAAACTCCAGAGAGTTAACTTTTCAACATTTTCGAAGAAGTTTTATAAGTTATTCTTTAGTATGGTCCCTCTTAATGATAAGTTCAACCTTGACCGAAACAGCTGTGTCATGAAATTAACCGTCCTCATCAAAAGTGGACTAGTGATGTATAAGAATTGATAGCCAAACGGTATCGATACCCGAATCGGATTATTTGATAATTAGTTTTATTATACCGTGAAAATCAATACAATGTCTTATACATTTTCGCATCCCACGCTATCTTTGATGACAGGTCATAAACTAAAAAGATATGAGTCTAAACAAAGAAGATAATCATTAATTACACATGATGACTTTATTTCATTTGATGACTTAATGGCATGTCCTTTATAATGTATACCAATTTAATTCAGCAATGAGTTAATAACATTTTTTAAGCTTCTGCTTGATACCATGTGGTAGCACCATAGACTGATCCATGTGATTTTAGAATGCACAGGGATAGCCACCCACCGGGCATCTATCCTCGGCGCACCGAGTTCCCTTTCAGAGCCTGTGAACGTCCTAAAAGATTTCTGTGCTTCTGGAAAAAGTTGGAATGGTTGGCCTAACCACCCCTATCCCCCCCTACGCATAATGGGCCAAGTTGAGCCTAAATGCGGAAAAGGGAGCCCGTTACCAATACCAATACTGGTCCATAGACCATATCACTTACACTTTTCTGATCCCAAAGAACATAACTATTTAAAGTATTGTTTTGTGTAATTTACATGTATGGAAGGTACCACACACAGCCATACCCGTGCAAATATAGAAAATAAAAAACTTTTTTGACCCGTCCGATATTTGAAACCGGGATCTCAGAGCAAACGACACCTTGAAAATGTGTGTGCCACCGGTGTGTATGCCTCTCCACCGCGAGATTTGATTATTTATTGTAAGGCGATATGAAGTTCGCCAAACAGCTAGTAAAAACTATAAACATCCCTACAGTTACTGATTCTGAATTACATCGTTATCGATAATCGACCGTTCATCGGCAGCACTAAAACGGAAGGTTTAGGATGGCGAACATAATGCGAGCCGTGATTGCTAATTAATTCCTTTGAAAGTGTTGCTAAGAAACTTAGGTCTATAAGACTGGAAGAATTTATTACGCTGAATTGATCAATGCGAATTTTCTTACTTGTACTGCTAAATCTACGGTGCTGAGATGCGATTTATGTATCTGCTTAAGTAAAGTCTAAAACAAATATTTGTATTTTTGAATCTATGGGTACAAAATCTTACTAAAAATAAAACAAAAACGTTGAAGAGTTCTTAATCTTAGTAATCTTATTTTAAACAAGATTATAAATGCGAAAGTTTGTAAGGCTGTTTGTTACTCAAAAACGCCAGAACGGCTATAAGGATCTATACACAGTGCTTTTTGAACCGCCTGAAATACAAAGCCCACGATATATGACTATTATGTATAAAATCATGGCAGTGTTATTTTAATTTTTTTTATAAATATTTTTTAGATAGATTATAGGATGTAATAGCACGCACGCCAAAATGATGTACGGTTTTTGTGGGATAGTCATATTTTTAAAACTTTACCCGAATAAGGTCGTGAGAATCAGCTAGCTTAAATAAAGACTTGTAGCAACAAAACGCCACCTATTGTCCTATTTTTTGTTCCATCTTATAATGGAATTAAGCGGCAATGACTTCAGATGTACCAAAGAATACGAACAGCAGCTTTTTCTCATCGAAAAAAATTATTGTTATAATTATTTTGCCATACTTAATCGTCAACTTTGGACAGTCGGATTGGCAATCGCAGTTAGTTCTGGAGGAGAGAAGACGCTATTGCTCCTCTTCTACTGGCAGTATTTCTTCAACTTGCGACACTGTTCAGGTATGTTTGGAATATCAAATTAGGTCTTCTAAGTGTAATAAGCATATTAGCCGCAGAACCGACAACCGCTGGGGTAAACGAGCTCTTGAGTGGAGACTGCGTCTCGGCAAACGTAGTGTAGAACGCCCTCAGGCCAGGTGAAGTGATGATTTGCGCAAGATGGCTGGCAGAAGCTAGATGCGAGAAGCCGAAGATCGACCTGAGTAGCGTGCAACTGGATAGGCCTATGTCCAGCAGTAGATTGCGATAGGCTGATGATGATGATGATGAAGTGAAATAAGAGTATCAATTTACACTCCCGGAGAAGGTTCTGCCTATTATGAAGAAACGCTTTTGTTTCATTGCTCCTTCTAATTTTCTCCTTGTATAAGTTACAATGTCTTAACAAAGACATTATTCATGAAAACATTTGGTTAAACTCTGACAAAGAGATTCTTAAATCAACATTAAATCCTAACAACTTTTTGACAAATTGCTCTCAAAGCAAGGACGCGTTTTCATTGGGCTCACAGTTTGAAAGTAGATATAGAGAATTTGGAAGTACATTGATCTTCACACTTAATGGATATGATTGTTCTAAAACAAATGATATCCTCAGTTAATAATAGTTTTATTGAGTTTCCAATATACATAGTCCTCTAGATAGTGACTATGTAAGTGTATTGATTAGTTTATTGTAATTCATTTGGAACTAAAACGGACTGCGGATATCTCAGGTTTTGGAAAAAGTCAATTCCGACCATTCATGTCGAGCCCGCCCATCGGCTCCACTGTTCTTCAGAATTTTGTAAAAATAAAACTTTAATTTCAATAGAACTTTCATTTCGAAAGTTTTATTGAAAATACTTAAAGTTGAAATCATCTGATATCTATTTAATGAAGAATCTCAGTGATTATGTTTGATTGCATCATTTTACTTAACAGCATGACTATAAATTAACACTCAAATAACCTGAGAAAAAGGTGTGGTCCCACAATTGGCGGCCCTTTTGGCACTTATTCAAAATCAGCCGGGAACCGGTCACTGTCTCAACTCTAAATTACACATGCGCGGAACGTTGCATCATACTTTTATGCAATATTTTATCCAATGAATTATTTTCTTATTAGTTTGATGATCACCGGGTCAGGCAAAAACAATTTCGAATTTACGAGCATTGCTCAGATTTTTGGTCTCGCATTTGGCAAGCCTGGTGATTATGTACCTATCATTTCAGTGGTAACTTGAATTCAATGATGGAGGCCTTTGCCCTGGAATGCAGTGGTATGATTACTTTGGCCGTTACTTTTTAATATGCTCGAGAGGCTACTTTCCTTTACTGAGCAGCCCACACCCTTCATGAAGTTTCGCTGAATTCATTACCGAACTTCAACCACTACAGTCAGAAGCCTGTTAAATCTTATTGTATTCTGCAAGTTCCTGTGGCCATGGACTTCGGAACTATTAGTATTGTAGAAATGATATTATCGTCTATGCAGACTGGATTATAAATCAGATAGTAGCATTTTCAAGACTTGTAACATACCAGAACATAACTTTGACGGTGAAGAATTTATGGTTTTGTTAAATTAATAGATTCAATCGTTACTTTACGGAATTCTTTAATTCTGCTAACAATATCTGCCCGTTAACATCGGCCGAGGTACTTACCTACATCTCACTACCTGTACCAACACAGAGTCAGCTAGCACTAGTGCATGCAAGAAAGCCGCCTGACCACCCTAAAAATTACATGCGTCATTAGTATAATGCAATTATTAGTACCAAACACCAATATAAGAAAATACGTATTTTGCCACGTTACGTCGCATTCTCAGGACATCTGAAACATTCTACGCTCCTCATAGGAAGGAAAGGGGTGCTATTTATTATAATTCTCATTTATAGTTTATTTAATTTAATATACTCTAACTTGAAAACATAAAAAGTACAAAATAACACAAGAAAAACATTTTATTTTAAAACCTATTTACCTACTTACAATTTTATTTGGCGTGGTGATTATGCCAGTACACCCATCATTGCAGTGGTAACTTGAATTCAACGATGGAGGGCTTTTCCCTGCAGTGGGATGATTATAGGCTGTTACATCCAATATTATTTTAACTGCTATTTTTAGTGTTAAATCAATTACACAGTTATTAATCCTCTGTTGGACGGTAACTGCACCTACATAAAAATGGTGATGGAAATGTATGTACGGCGTACAGATGGCGCCCGCTTCACTGGTTATATTCAATTGCGCCATGGCGCAATTTTGAGTTAGCGCAAAGAGTCTGCGCAATAGACTGCGCTTGAGTTACTGCGTTGACGCACGAAAATTTGCTGCGTTACCCATCTCTAAATTCAACGCATGAAAATCGTGTTATCAACTGATCCGATTTTCATAATTAGTTAAATATTTTTGTTCGTTATAATCTGTGATTGCTGACATTGTGTGCTTTCGCATTTAACATGCATGGTTGAATGCGAATGATTTACTGACAATAGGTCTCATTTATTGATACTAAATCATTACAGCATCCTAACTGCATTTAACATTTGACCATGAGACTAAATCTCGTCAGGTCCTTTGTTAATGATGTCCGAGTTTTTGAACATCTTTTGTTTGTTTTTGCACTAGTTGCGAGCTGACACAATGAATTATTACGGTCACTTAATTAATCATAGCTTTAAAAATGTCCGCTATTCAAGCAAAGATTCGTTTGTTTTTTGCAGTTTGATACTTTAGGGCAACTCAGCAATGTATATTCAAATGAATAATTATTTTTCATTCAAGTTTATTAAAAAAGGTGGCTCATGAATATAAGTAAGTATTATTTGTATTTTTTTACTAGCGACTTGTCTCTTAAAGTAAAACCAACAAAGCTGAATAATATCGATACTTATAAAGGGTTTTTATTAAAAAAACAGTACGCAATTAAAAAATTACCATCAAGCTTATCAACGCCATGATTCTTATCTGAACAGAAAACCCTCATAGTAAATGAAGAAATGATTTAAACTTAGCAGTGTTTTTTTTTTACTTTTTTTTATGGTACTAACTCCGAGCTACTGCAAAAAGGTTTGCGTTATAAAAAAATATTGAGATGTATACTTGATTGTACGATTTAAACGATTATGTTTATAATTAAATTTTTTTCTCTTTTTGCTGAAATGGAACATCTATTTAATAAAAAAAAGAGAAGATGCCAATTATAATTTGAATTAGATACGAACTTTTGCATGTTTTGCATTTACTTAAATTCGTGTGAACAAAAAATATATTATAGGTACTATTAAAGTTCAAATTATGCTATTAAAATCACAACGGTTTTACAAACTAGTCAAATCAAATCAAATCAAAATATTGATTTGTAATATTTTGGGTAATGTGTTACAGGTCTTGTTAATATAACAATATAGCAGTTACCAAAATATGCTATTATGTACCATACAAATAATTAACATAATATTATGGTAGGAACATCAGTTTAAAATCAATCTAAACTTTTCCAAATATAAGTTGAACTCTTACTACGGTAAACGCAAACACAGTGACAGTCCAGCTTATAATGGACATGTAACTTGACAGCAGCAGTACGTCCTTTATATAGCCTAGTCACATCTTACATCAGAACACTATTCAACGAGTCAGAAGAATACATTGTGTTCATGCTTCTCTACAAAAAGGTCACAGCTGAAAACAGTGTCAACACGCGGTCTTATTTTAGAACAAAACGCGAAAAATCCCCTGTTTCGTATTCATGTTGGAAACACATGATCACGGTGCACATAATGGAGCCTCTATTCAGCAGGGTCACTTGTCACTTTTCATATAAACTGTCGTCTTTTATTCGAGGTATAATATATGTTTAAGGATCGATCAATAAGATACGATCTGTAAACGCACATTTATATTTGGAAATATTTTCAGGGAATAATTTATGTCTCAAATATTTTTTTTTTAATTTCATACCTCAATAGTTTCAGAGCAGTCGTCCGATATGCAGATGGCAGTCGACATCTTTATTTAAGTAATTGTTTTTCTAACATTTTTCATGTTCCATAAAACAAATAGAACCCTTATGATGTGTACTTACATGACTAAACACAATTGATATAGTAGATTACCTGTTACATATACATTGTAAAAGTAATACTTAGGTATATTAAATTGCTACCAATACTGGGTTATCTATAACGCCCAATAATAATTGTTCAAGTGCTGTAACTACCGGGCCAAGATATCGAGGTCCTGGATACCATCCCCGTGTCGGTCTACAAGAGTTTTGAAGTTCAGGTTTGTGATCGCTGATCACCAACCCGCATTAGGCAAGTGTGGTGATTATGCCTATACCCATCATTGCATTGGAAAATAAATTCAGCGATGGAAGCCTTTGCCCTGCAGTGGGATGATTACAGGCTGTTACTTTATTTTATTTTGGTTTTACATAACCAGTATTAGTAGTACAGTATTCTGAGTGAACCTACTGTATTGAGGTGTGTCTGTGGAAGGCAACATCGAACCGATAAACACTGGCGAGCGTGCCGCGTGTGACAAACGAACAAGATAACTTTACGGCACCCTTAGTTTAGAAGTGTAACTTAGCCTTGAATTTTTTATACAGGATGATTTCTCATCATCTTCAAAAATGTTTATAGGAGATACTGGAGTATCATTTAGAGCCCATTTATAAAGTAAAAAATGTAAATCAAGTTTTCACCCGAAAATATTTTTTGCAAGATAGTTTTAAATTTTTACGTTCCTAAGCTTGTTAAGGTAATCAAAAACTTAAGAATAGTATCGTAATGAATGAATGAGATGCGCATCGCTTAAAAAAAGTATTGCTAGGAGGCCGTATCAAAAATTTTAGATTTTTTAGGGATATTTTCTCAGTGCTTTATCTTGACATTTTTGTACTGAACTATACCAAAAGAAAAATACGTGACTTGTTTTTTTTTCTCGTAGATTGCTATATTGAAATTTAGAAGGTGCTTAAAATTTGATCCTGTAGGTATAATGAATTTCTCAAATAGTGGAAACTAATTTCTTTAGTTATTGTTTAACAAGTTTTCGCCCGCGGTTAAGTCCGCGTAAACTACTTGTTAGCAGTGGGATACGAAATAGCCTATGTCCTTTTTCAAGGGCTAATCTATCTTTGTACTGATTTTTATTAAAATCTATTAAGAAGTTTAGTCGTGAAAGCGTTACAGACAGAGTTATTTTCGTATTTATGATATTAGTAAGGATAACGCAGTAACGTTCGTCACTAGTAACGTATGACAAATGGTATAGCTTGTAGCCGCCCTAACCTAGGAATGCAATATTGTTCCCGTTAAGAGTTCCTCGCATTGCTCTGTTATGTAAATGCTGTTCTAGAGCAGAATAGATAAATTCAGGCTGTTCATTCGGTATCCATTTGGTGGGTGAATAATTGGTTTTAGTTTGGCTGAATGGGGAATGTAGCGACAATATAGGGGTAAGTAATAATACTTACTTGCTACCGTTTCAGAAGGTCGATTTTGTTACATTACAAGTACAACAGACAACTGCACGTCAACCTTTTACAAAACGTCAAATTTTCTCAATTGATATAGATCTCTACTTGTTGGACTTAAAGTTGAAAATCAATTCAATGACCTTTAACTTTTTGGGTAGGTTGACCTGCCTGCCGTTGTCTGTACATTACAACAAGACAACAATTCATTTGTTTTTAACATTTTGATCATTATTTAGAAGTGCTTCTCGAGATTTTCATTTGTATGTATTTCAATTTATATTATACTAGCTGTTCCCCGCGACTTCGTCCGCGTCATTTTTCCGTCAATATGATCGCGATTATTTTTGCAACATTTTTCACTGATGCTTCGCTCTTATTGGTCGCAGCGTGATATTATATAGTCTAAAGCCTTCCTCGATAAATGGACTATCCAACACAAAAATAATTTTTCAAATCGGACCAGTACTTCCTGAGATTAACGCGTTCAAACAAACAAACAAACAAACAAACAAACAAACTCTTCAGCTTTATAATATTAGTATAGATACGTGATTCGTACGCCCTATAATTGGTGGCTAAATAGTCTTACATCACTTTGTAATTTTATGCTAATTAAACTTGACCATTTTGATTCATAATAATTATTTTATTTAGTATTTCTTTACTGAAAAAACCTCGTAAGTGAACGAAAAATTTCAAAAAATATTTTTTTCTAAAATTATCTACCCCTATGTTGCAATTATAATAAAATCTTATCTGTAATATCAAATATTATTTTTCTGTATTCATACTTTTGAAGGTTACAGTACTTACATTATTTTTCACGAGAAAATTTTTTTAGTTTTTTCGAAAGTGTTGATTTTACACATAAAATATTTTAGATTCGCAACGACGATATAGATAGATAGATAGATAGGTACTCTTTATTGCACACCATACAAAAAAAATGTTTAACTTAAAAAATACATTAAGGACTGTACAATTCAGGAGGTCTTATCGCTGTTAGCGATCTCTTCCAGACAACCTACGATATGTTCAAATGCTGTCTCCCAGTCAACCAATTGGCTGAACAGAACATTTGTGGTGAGACAAAAACAAAACACTACCAATATCAATCTAAATGACTACAATAATGTAAAACTTGGATAAAAATTTAACCAAAATTAAGTATTTAAAACGTTCCTAACCAAGCCGAACTATTTTTATCTACAAAATGATAATTAAATTTCATCAAAAAAAAAATCCTGTTTGTTCTAGAAAGCGTTTTATTTCACATTTAAAAAATACTGGCAGGATATTCTTTCATAAAATAAAGTCACAGTAGGTAACTGTAGATATCTGCATTCTCTCACAGTCCCACTGCTGACACCTCGCTTCTATGCAGGTATATGTATACCTACCGATGACAGCAAATCAGGCTGTACGTACACTAGGGTGTCTTAACGTTCCTAACATAGGTGCGACTTTGCAACAAAAATTTATAGTTTATAAAGCTACTGAACCAAGATTAAACGTAACTCTTTATACATGAGCTACGACTCACAAAAGACGGTTAGGCGACGGAAATTGCAATATATCCGATATTACTTCTCTGAACGTGACGCGCGGTGCAAAAAACTTTATCAACTTTGAAGTTCCAATCGTCTTTGCTTTGAAAGATATTTTCATATTTTCAAAGAAAATATCCGGATCAACCGCTTTTTATTTGTTTCAGCTCATTATTTGAGTAGTAGTGATAGCCAAGCGTAGTTTGAAAGTCCAGCACTGGACTAATACATACAGATCATTTGTATTAATAAACGACATTTGTGAAGTAACTAAATAATAATTTGCTTAATTACGGTTTTCTTTGGTATTTTGAAAGAATTTGTTGTCAGGTGCTGTAACAGATATAGTGTTTCGAAGTACTCCCGATCCTCAAATACCTCTGGCAAGAACTCAGATTACTTGGCGCGGGAACAATGGATGCTCCCGTAGGAGTTAAACGTATTCCCACTGATACAACTGAAACTTGTACACATCTCTGAAACAAATCACTTTTGTTGCTTTCGATTTGTGAAGCCATACTAAACATATGGTTACTTAGCACAAAATAACTCTGAACATATTTATATTCATTTATTCGCTCATATACGCTCAACATATAGGTAAAAAAGATGGTAAAGTAATTACATTATGACCTTCGGTGTTTGTGTAATAAAACAAAATAAAATAAAATATATGTCAATAAATGAAATTACAATAAAATTACAATAAAATTTAAAAACCATGTACGAATAAGCCTATGTTCACAAAATTAAATTAAATAAGAACATGTTAAGTTAAAGCAAATTTATATTTCTCGTCTGTGCCAAGCACCGACCGCATCCTTTTCTCGAAGCAGTTTAGGCCATCTTCAACCCCCTTTAACTTTGTAGGGAAATTAACTAGAACTCTGAATTTTCAGTTACCAAGCAGGCATTGTATTAATATATTTCAAATTTTATTTAAAAAATAAAAACAATGTTAAATTACAATAGAACTAAATAAAAAATATAATATATAATATAGTAACAGCCTATGTTCATCCCACTGCAGGGAAAAGTCCTCCATCATTAAATTCAAGTTACCACGGCAATGAAGGGTACTGGCATAATAACCACGCTTGCCAAATGCGGGTTGGTGATCACAAACCCGAGCAATGTTCGAAAGTTCGAAACTTTTTGTTGCCCGAGCCGGGGATCGAACCCGGGACCCCGATATCTTGGTCCGGTATTTAAACCACTAGACCAACGGGGCGTTAATTATAATTTAAGTTGTATTGAATCCAGTTGAGTTTCCGTTGGTTTTTGTGTGATTAGTGCATCTACCGTAACTCGCTACATTATGGTACTACGGTTGAAATATTAGAGAGTTCATGGAAAGTTTGCACGCTTGCATAAATTGCGTAATATATAAAACTTTATGTCATGCATATGTTTATGTCATTAAAATATTCATTATTACTTTAATATGCCTACAGAATCAAAACTTTTCTTATTTTCTAATATTTGCCAGCCATGATACTCGTATTTCATCGAATACACATTTACCCGCCCACATCTGACATCTTTTTTGCCGCTTCTGACAACGTCGCTCAAGACCGCACAAAATGTTTGTTCCTTTGTGAATATGGCTTTAAACAAACTGAGTTATCTACGGCAAGAATATATCAGTCGTCACAAATAATGTGTATTCAACTCCCACGAGTTTTGTAATATAAATGTTCAACTTTATTAGGAAAACCAACAAGCTCATTCACTAGAAACTTAGGAATAAGATTGCTAAAGCTAAGTGTTGCCTTGATGAAAGTTACTAATAATATACTACTTATAATCTCCTTACTACCAATTAACAAAAAAAAATATTGTGGAATGTTGTGTGTGTGTTATTCAGCAGATTTAATTAATTAACTGAAAAGAGAAAAAAGATTGAGTTGCTTTACCTGCTAAATGCGAATGAAAGATTGAATGAATCGAATTGATGGACTTTGGTACTAATGGTATTTTTGGTCGCCTTGACTAAAAGTGTGACAAATTTTCAAATGCTTATTTTTATCAAAAATCGCCTTCGTTACGGTTTTAAAACGCAACATCTACTACAGAAGTTTTGACGTGAATCGGAAATTCTTACTTTCAAACTTTCCCGCGAAGTGCTTTGTTACATCTTTAGCGTTCAGACAAGATCGGGCTCTCTTCTGTTTCCTGGGCAGACAGACTGAATCCTTTTATGTTTACGGGCACGTAAACTTTTGATAACAAGATTGAGTTAATTAATGGCGCGATTAAGTTGTGGCGTGACAAAAATATAGTAGTTAACTTGATAAGCCGGCGTACTTCACCTATTTTTACGACATTAAAACCTTCCCTTCGCTAAATGACTAAAAATTTTGATGTAGAACAGTTGATATGAGGAAATGAAATTGTTGTTAAAATTTTTACATATTTTCTCACCGTTAAACCTTCCCTGAACTGACACTGACAAACATTTCAGAACTAAAATAAACTAAATCGGCCCAGCAGTTCTATTATTAAAATAGTCGAACTAGAGAACTGCTTTAGTTAGTTTGAAGTTCTGAGAACTTTAGTTAATTTTAAGTAAAAAAGTGCATTTTGCATTCCTGAGTACTTTTTCGATTGCCTGCATAATTCTGTTGGTCCGATTAAAACATAATAACTCACCGATGTTCTATTCATTACCAATGATTAATTACAATGCAGTTCTAATTTCATAGATCGTAGGTACACAGTCATCAGTGTGGATATCAAAATGTTCATTAATTAACGCCTGAGTGATGTAACGGAAGATATCGATACGATGTGATTTTTGTCTTGAAAAATATCGTTATAATCTTTGTCTCCGCTTATGGTTATCACCTAATAAGTTATTATCACCAGCCTATATGTATAAGTTTACTGATGGACAAGAGCCTATAAAAAGTTTTTTTTTTGTTTTATTTGCCACGCTGGGTTTGCGATTCCTAGAAATCTGTTAGCGGAAAAAAGACATGTTCGCTTTTTTCTGGCGTTAATCCTATTAAATAGCATACCTACAAAATTATTTTTAAACGTTTGCTTTTAGTAGCGCTTAACAAACTTATTTATTAAGTAATTGTTTGCTTAATATTTTATCGGATATACTTTACCCGCTGCTGAGTTGATGCTTTCTTAATGCTCCTCTATACAATTTTGAAAATGTTACTTTTTGGTAATACATATTTCATCCATTGGGAATTCAGCCTAAAATGTAATATAGGATCTTTTAAAACTCTGTTTTGACTGTCGACAGCCAAACCATAAACGATCGATATTGCAACTTTACTCAAATTGATGCCTTCTTTATGTTTCTATAAACGATTTGCAATATGTTATTTTTTTTTCATAATACATGTTTTAACCGTTGAAAATACAGCTTAAAATGAAATTGGCAATCTTTCAAAACTCTGTTTTACTGTCCACAACCAAAATATAAACCATCGATATAGCAACTTTACTCATCTCTATGAAGCAATTTTAATTGATAACGAACGCAAACTTTGCACGTAACCGATCGCGATGTATAATCGAATTAATTGAACCCTTTTTCAACCAAACTGGGATCAATTAGACTTCTTTTGAACATCTCAGATTGGATTCGACCGATATTCTTAATTGATTTATTCACAATCAGTTACAGGATGAACTTCAATTTGATAATGGGCGTATACTTCTTTATTCCTAGTGGAATCTCACTCTCACTCACTTAACTCTAACTAAACAAACGATAGCACTTTTAAATTTGGAATGGATTCGAGTATCAAAAAAATGTGTAAGTACAAGGACTAACAGTGTTTAAAACCTATCCGACGATATCTCAGTACATGTAGGGAAGGAACGCGCTTCTTTTTTTCATTCATCATTATTCAGTTTCACCATTTCTGACGGGTTATGAGTAAGTAAATCTATTTATGCCAAATAACAACTTTACAGCATTAAAAACCTTTGATATTAAATAAAGGCGGACAAACAAAAACAGACATGCCGTTACGTAAGAGATCTCTAAAGGTAGACTTCGGAGCAAAGCGTCGCGGCCGCATGCGTCGCTCGGAAAGGGTTTCATACACTCCTTTAATTCAAAGTACAGCCGCATGGCCGCGTGGGCCGCAAGTTACGCATGACGCACGACGCAAGCCGCAAGCCGCATTGCTCCGAAGTCTACCTTCACGTTTTATTAATGTATCGAACAAACCAAACTGCCAATTATTATTTTTGTTTCAACTTAAGCTAATTAAAATTGCCGAGCAATTGCAATTTGTAACGAAAACCTTGTTTTAATTATATTGACATAATATTTAAATGAAAAAATATATTGAGTGGTACTGCCTTGCTATTTTTCTTTGGAGAGAAAAAAGATAATAATATTAAAAATATATTAAATGACAAATATACACTTAAAAAATATGAAAATATGAAATAACGTTAGAAAACATAAAAGAAACGTAATACGTTTAATACTTATTTATAAATCTTAATAACATTATGTTTTCCAGAATGAGTACGTATGCTTCTGTTTTTCAACATGAGAAAACTCTAAAGCACGTTCCAGAAATAGCTTTACTTTTATTTTGCGGTTCAATTAAGAAATTGCTGCAATAAAGATAGAGACAGTAGGATCACTGCTACAAATGTTCACTTTTTTATAAAAAAATACGTGTGCATTATATGTAGTTAGCGAGGCGGCAATTTATCCAATCTAATGTTCTCCATGATCTTTGTAACAGCGATGTATAAGAAACTCATAAAAAAGTAATAAAATCAACTCTTAACATAATTGTTTTAAATGCTATAAGAATGCCTGAATAGTTATGAAACGTCTATCGGATTTTAAGCGTTATTTAAGCGGCCTATAATTAACCCACTTGAGTTACCACAGCAATGATGGGTACAGGGATAATCACTACGCTTGCCGAATTAGCGGATTGGTGATCACAACGCTAAAGCAATGTTTGAAAATTCGAAATTCT
This sequence comes from Anania crocealis, assembly GCA_949315895.1. Taxonomy (NCBI): domain Eukaryota; kingdom Metazoa; phylum Arthropoda; class Insecta; order Lepidoptera; family Crambidae; genus Anania; species Anania crocealis. Next base: position 16,424,460 of record OX438863.1, read on the forward strand.
TGTTGCCCGACTCGGGGATCATTATCAGAACTCCGAGATCTGGGACCTATACTGAAACCATTAGGCGGGGGCGTCATGTATCGGAAATAAAAAAGGATAAAAATAAATTCTCAACTTTGTTTATCAAATGCCGGAAGAAATTCATAAACCATCTACGGCTGAGCATACAGCAGATTTCAATTTATGCTGACCATAACGCTGATCTTAAATCTGAAATTGGTGTCTACTAGTTTGCGGAAGTCATGGTTGCGGGCAGACTGTTTACTATTCAACTTTAAATTATAATTTAGTAACAGCATCCCACTGCAGGGAAAAGGCCTCCATCATTGAATTCAAGTTACCACAGCAATGATGGGTATACATACTGGCATAATATCCACGCTTGCCAAATGCGGGTTGGTGATCACAAACCCGAGCAACGTTCGAAAATTCGAAACTTTTTGTTGCCCGACCCGGGATTCGAACCTGGGACCCCGAGATCTTGGCCCGGTATTTAAACCACTAGACCAACGGGGCGTTAATTATAATTTAAGTTGTATTGAATCCAGTTGAGTTTCCGTTGGTTTTTGTGTGATTAGTGCATCTACCGTAACTCGCTACATTATGGTACTACGGTTGAAATATTAGAGAGTTCATGGAAAGTTTGCACGCTTGCATAAATTGCGCTAATTCAACTTTGCGCGTTATCACGGAATCGGTTCACGTAGTAACATTAGTTAAGTTATGCAATTTGTCTCATAAAACAGAAAGCCACATTAAAGCGGGAGTCAAATCGTTTTTTGTAACAAAATATTCATTGAATATGGCAAAATTTCAAATAAATAAATTAGTTTTACAAAAAAAATTATAGCGTAGCTTCTGCTTGTAAGTTCTTCCGAAACGGCCTGACTGATTTTTATGAATCTTTTTGTGTATTTTTCACACGTCTAAGAAGACGTGTGAGAAACGACCTCTTGGTCGTAGACTATTTTTATCGAAAAATTATACGGGTCTCGTTTCTGTATAGTTTCAAATTGTAAATGTAACGCGTGTAATGTCACAGGCAACAGCTAGTTCGTATATTCTCACAGCTTTAAACAAGAAAAAAAAAACTATTATTATTGAGTCGGTGATTAGTTAGATATTATTTGTTTGGCACCGATTGAAAAGCTAATCTTTTGTTTAGTTTTGGTAAAAAAAATGTTAGAGTTTCTTCAATGATATGATTCACTTGACGTAATTTCGATTATATCACTGAATTGCTGCTAATTTCGATACAATTATCCAATTCAGGACAATTCCTAAGCTAGTGTTATTTATTGTAAACTAACCGTATCCTAGTTCTCTTTTATCGTCTTTTGATAGTTAGTATATAATTTTATGTTACTGTTCACAAAATATTACTTATTCAGTAATAAAACGTGGATTTATCGTTATTTTTAAGAGCAGTGCTTTATTGCAGTTTTGATTGCACTGTTTCGTGCTTATTTGACTGTAACGTTTGCGAGGTTAAATGTACCTATATACCGTATGTATATTATAGTGAAAAGCTTTAACAAACTCGGGTTTATTTTAACATTAAAAAAAACAACTCTAGATCTAAAGCGTAACCATGATATTTTTTGTTGAAATTCTAGTTTTGCTTTATATTTTATTTATTTCAAAAGGTACACCAACAGTACATGTAAACAACATTAAAAAGATAAATATGTTAAAAAAATTCTTACACATATACCTCTTATAGGCGTACACAACATTTATATTGAAGAAGTTTGACAAAAATAGTATGAAAAAGGACGAATTTTTATTTTATTTTTGTAATACGTGATTATTCTGCCTTTTACAGATCATCACAGCCGCTTATTAGGTAAAAGATGGTGTTTGAATAATTTCTTAATTTATTAAATCTCATTAAATTAAATAACATCACCCTTCCCTATTGCTTTATTTTTCTCTTTCTATTTATTCTGCACTGATTATCTCTACAACCTATAAAACTTAATAATATCTTGATCTTAAAATTCTATGATTGTACCAAATATTGCAGCGTATATAAGACTGCGTCTTACGTGTTCGCATGTCCAAGCCTGTCGTGTCCTGTCTCGGTAAGCCAATAAACAATGTACGAACTAGGAAAAGTTTTACCTTTCAAGCGGTGAAAAATATTCCCCAGTGGTCACTGGTTCCTGGACAACGTTTATTTATTGTTTAACTGTGTGTTGTTCTGATGTTATCAAAGCATAACTCCCGAGAACAAGGATAAATTGAATTTATACAAGGGAAACATACAAAAGATTGCTCGCAAGATTTTCCGAAAGTTTGTTCCTTTTATTGTTTAGCGAAGGTTCTTCGTAATATCGTCGGTAAAAAATTTGTAATTTACAGATTTTTTTAATTTTCTCTTCTTTAGCCAAACTTCGTAATTCCGTCGAAAAAAAATGTTATTTAATTTACAGAATTTTCATATTGGCTTTAACCTCTCTTTTTTCACTTCTTTAGCCTATGTATTGTTTCCGCAAATTCTTTTTTCATCTTGGAGAGTTGATCTTACAATGGTAAATAATATTTTGTGAGAATTTTGATTCTCTACACTATGTGTCTCTCCAAGTTATGTCTGGCAACCAGTCAAACCACATCAAATTCATTTCAAACCTTGCAGAATTATCGTTTGTAAGTTGTAAGCATAGTATTTAGTGAGCATATTTGTTAATATTAGGGGTTAAAGTATGAAATTGCCGTTTTGTATGGACGAAATCGAGAAAAGTCATTTTTCCATACTAACAATTTTTTAGTTTTTTTAAAAACGCCTTAACCGTTTTCGATGCAATTAAAGGTGAAAGTTAGATAGTTATAAAGCTACGCATTATAGTATTTAAATTTCTGAAAATCAAAGTACATAATACAAATATACTTAATTGAAGCAAGAAGGTCAGCTGACACATTGTAAGGGGTCTTTTCAACGACTTCCTTTGAAGTAATAGGCACTAGTATTGCATTTTTTTTTAGTCAAAAGTTACTTTATTTAGTTCTTGATACAATACAAAAAGAATTACGCAATAATATGACTATACTTAAGAGCTATAAACAAAATAAAAAGTGGGAAATAATCGGCAATTTCATACTTTAACCCCTATTAATTTGTTTATGAAACACTATCTAAAGGTATAAAAGCTGTGTTGCGTATAAGTAGAGTTTTTATACCTAATGGAATCTTACGATCAGTTTCTAAAGGAATCTTGATTAGTTAGTTTAATAAGCTACGTTATGTAGTGGTACGCATTATAACGGTAAAGTATTAAGCAATTGTATTCTCAGTTGTATAAAACAGATGCCATTACATTTTCACTTAACTATGTGCCAACGAGCGAAATCGAATTAACCCTCATCCTTTTTGTGTCACAGAAATAAAGCGTATACTCCATTACTATAATGTTCTACCTAGCTTTAAGGATGTTAATTACAATCTCTGTGGTCGAGTGACTTAGACACCTGTTTTTAAGACTCGGCCAGCTCTGAGGCGGGACCTCAATTCTCGGACTGGTCACTGTAGAAAACCACTTTTCTATATTTTCACTGGTCTAAGTATTTTTGTACCGTCGTTGTTTGTGATTTCTACAAAAGTAGTAGTTTTAATAGCTTTTTACTTAGGATCAATACAATGTATGTAAGGTTGTTCAAGAGTCTTACTCATTGACTTAATAGTCTTAACTTATCCTATTCTTACTTTTCTTATCTTGTCTTACTATATGTTTGTTACTCAATCACGTGAGAACTGCTTAACGGACCAGAGGCCTTACTCCGCAACGCAAGGTCCTTTTATTCGAAAACATCTGTCCCTATCACTCATGCCGATCTCTTAAAGTATCTAAGAAAGACAGATATATCAGTAAATACGAGCTTCGTGTTCCAAAGTTTGGCACGGAGATAGACTGAAATAGCACATAGACTATTCTTAGTCTCGGTAATATAAACAGTTCCCATGGGATAGCTTCTATACTCGTTCCGACGGTAATAATATAAAGTAGATATCTTCTAGAAATCGAATTCTGTTGTGTAGTCTGAGCCTAACATTCCCTATTTCGGGCCCATCGATAATGCAATAAGTTTTATTGCGTTGCCTATTGGTCGATTGCCGTGGGAAACAACGCGAAGATAATATTAATCGGCGGGGAATTATGGCTTTCAGCTAGGTAATTGCGAAATCCCTTCGAAATTATTGTTGGGAAATAATTAATGTTAACCTAGTTAGGTGAAGCTAAGTATAATAAATACAAGTGTAAACTCTTAATTGTGTTGAACTAAATCATTTATCTTTATTGTGGACTTCTAAAACCTGGTTTTTATATGTCTATAAATCTTTGGTTCGGAGATCGTAATACTAAAAGGCAAGAAAAAATATTAATAGAAATGAGTTTATCATTTGTATATATCGTAGAAAATTTTTGTTTCATTGCAGTTGTTGAATGACGCATTATATTAACCTATAAGGCTGTAACTTGTTACCATAACGTGCCCTATTGGTTAGATAGAGGAGGTATTTAAGTACTCTATCTAACCTAATCCAGGCAAGAGAACCAACTGTGCAAAATACGCTGTGTTCAACTGTCCTTTCATCCTTCTTGTGCGTTTTAGTCTGCTAATTTGCTTGTCATTACCTAGCTAGTCTACAAAAATCCTTTGCTGGACGTAGGTCTCTTCTTTTTGCCATAATCGTATATTTGTCAAGCCAAGCTGGGATCGCCAAGACCTCGCTATGCAGAGGTCTTAGCGATCGCAGCTTGGCCAATGTGTATAATTTGATGAGAGATGACGCTGTCCGTCTTATTCAGATATTACTCTTTAATTCGTTACTACAATTACATCCATAGATTACGATGGAGTGATGTTATTCTATATTAAGCCAGCATTAAGCCAAGTCTTTTTTACTTTCGTCATCATCATCCTCATCATCAATTAAGCCAAACAACTGCTAGGCAAAGACCTCCCCTAAGGATCTCAACAACATTTCCCGCAATGGCCATATCGTCGGTCCACCTAGTATGCTCTGGCTCTAACGGCCATTGTTCTTCTGACTTCTGATTTATCCCGCCCACTGCCACTTCAGCTCCGCAACTTTGTAAACTATTTTATTGTAACAATTTTTATATATTTTTGTGCGCAATTAAGAATATACATACATGGGGGTGATTTGGATACATCTTAATATACTTAATAAAATTTAGGTGCCTTATGCACCTAAATTTTAGCTTTGAACGTCAACTCCCCGGCCACCCTGTATATTACCTCATTTCTAATTGTATGCTGCACGGTAAAATAAAGTTTAAAGTAACTGATATTTCCTTACAATACTTTCAAAGAATCTGTTCTAGAACCATCTCATTAGCACTTCGTCAGCAAAAGTTCTAAAACTCACGTATTTTCTTCGCTTTGAAGTAAAATTTATATTTTCCTTGTACGTTTAAAACAGTTACCTTTAAGGTTTCAACTTTTCGAGATCTGATTGTTGGTTTCGACAGGTAAAGATGTGGGGGGTAATTCAAGTAGAAGGTAATAAGTTTCTAAGAGTTTAAGAAGTTACATTATTTAATACTAGCTTTTCGCTCTCGGCTCTGCCCGCGTGATATACTCTCAATGTTCTCTTTTTTTTTCCTTTTTCTTTTTTTGTTCCACAATATGCGTCTGTCGTGTCACTCTTATGGGTCCCACCACCAGAATACCAGCACTTCAGCGGCCCTTGGTTCGTTGGAACACATGCTGAAGTGGGATCCTAATTGGCCATTTTACTTGTTAATTTGTTTTTCTGTTTTTTGTTTTGTGTCTTTTGTTTTACTGTTTACCTGTAATTTCGTCTATTGTAATGTGCTTATGGCCAATTAAATGTTTCTTTCTTTCTTCCATATACACTTTATATATTGCGCCCAACAGTGGGTTACCAAGTAGCCTATGTTACTTCTGATACCTTCAAGAATATGTGTACAGAGTCGCATGATGATAGGTTAAGTAGTTTTCGCGTGAAAGCGTAACAAACAAACTAAAGTTATAATATTAAGAAGAAGCAAACTTCTTAGAGTTCCATGGATTCACCGTGCGGGTGCCGGGTCAATCGTGTGGCAGAAAGGGACACTCCGAGTAGCTCCCGGGACTTGTGACATGGGTGTAGGTTTAAGGGGCCCCTTTCCGACGTACATCAACACTCACCTTCACTACTCGTGTTTCTCCCCCTGCCGAGCCAAATCTGGTACGAACCTGCTAAAGAGGTTCTTAAAAGAATGCGTACATCTTTCCAATTTAAGCTTTTTTACGATCACCGGCAATCATCATGCACAGACTCTAAATGCGTGGGTTATCACACGCTTTTCGTCGGGTAAATTAATAGCGAAAACAGTTATTGTTTAAAGTCTGTCAAGCCTAGTTTTGGACCTTTCAGAAGATTTTTTTTTATAATATCGGATCAACTTTGAGCTTCATCCAATCGAACCCTAAAAATAGGGAAATTGAAAAAAAAGGTAAAGAGCAAGGCGTAATGGTACAAAAAACATTGGTACCAACGTCTGTGGAAAAAAAAATTATATACTTTATTCGATATTTTAGCAACTTAATTGCACTTATAATATCAGTATATAAACTTGAAATATTTTGTCTCAGACGGGACTCGAACTCGAATGTGAGGAGATGCGGGTTCGAGTCCCGCCTGAGACAAAATTTTTCACGTTTATATACTGAAAAAAAAAAAATCTCTAACTTTTGGAAACGGTGTCGAAAGCAAAATAAAATGTAAAACTGGAGCTAAAATCAATCTTCTATTTGATTAAAATTTGCAATTATTAGACATTGATATTTAAGTATTAGCACTCTTACTCGTAAATTTGGTTTGTTTGTGTAAATACCTACTAGTTAAAACAAATTTTATTATTTTATTTAGGTACTTGGCAATAGTAAGTTGTTATACAAGTGTATTATTAAGTTCTTAAGATCGATAATCTTTTAATTTAAATTTCTACTACACAAAAAGCTAATTAAAAACTGTTTTGCGTTCTTACTTTCATTAGACTAAAACTCTAAACTACTTGGAAAGTTATTTAACAATCATTTTTTTTATTTAATTTTATTCATTTATTATCTATTGCACAGTTTAAAAAAAAGTACAAATGGCGGAATTAATGCCATATGGCATTCTCTGCCAGTCGATCATTAAGTAAGAACCATTTTGTGGGCCCTTAACTATTTTTTCTACCAATCCAGTTTTTTTATTCATCTAAAAAGTAGAATATAACTATCGACCATAAGAAGAAAAATAAACAGGCGTCAAATAAAAACCTTCTTTATTTATCTCTGTTAGTTTAAAAAAAATGTATACTCAAAGGCTAATCCATCAAGAAAACCATAGTAATAGCTTGGCTTTAATTTAAGTTTATGTTTTTTGAGGAATTTATTTATGTACCTGTTTTATTTAATACAATGAGTCATGTAAAGCTAGCCTAAAGTAGAAGTGACACCATTTTTTTCGTCCTAGGGTTGTTGCCAGAAGAAAAAAGTTCACAAGCTCTCTTTCTTCATCACACTAAAAATAGAAGTTAATAACAATATTATTATACTTGTACGAAATACTTTTCTTTCTTTCGTCTATACAGCATGAAATTTTTATCACCATCCAAATTTTAATAAAACACTCTACGAGACAAAAAACAAATGACGTACTCTTTTTAGGGTTCCGTACCCAAAGGGTAAAAACGGGACCGTCGCTCTGTCACCAGGCTGTATCTCAAGAGCCGCGATAGCTAGGCAGTTGAAATTTTCACAGATTATGTATTTCTGTTACCGCAATAACAACAAATACTAAAAACAAAACAAAATAAATATTTACTTTACAAAAAACCCGTTTATTTGGCCGTGTTGGTACGGAACCCTTCGTGCGCGAGTCCGACTCGCGCTTGGCCGGTTTTATTTTCCTAATTTTGACGGTGATGAAAAAGTCAATGCAATTATGAACTGAAACATTCTAATATACGTCTGTAATACAATTATCAATTTTTTGTTAGTAAAAACTCAAGATGAAAACCACCAATAACATTAAGTCAGTAACAAAGATCAAATTTTAAATTTTAGCTATATTATTATAAAGTATATTAAGATCCTTTCCAGTATGTAACCAGTCTAAGATTCAACCCTCAGCGCAACGTTTTCGGGCGCAAACAACCGCCCTTACATTCTATTCAGTCGGCTACTGAACTATGGGGGACGCGCCCGTGTTCGCGAAACGGAGCAAACTTATTTCGAGTACATCGTATTTTATAAACAATCGTCACAATACCTAGAACTGTGTCGCATTAAGATTCTATAGGTAACTTTTATTTGGACAGCGAGAAGGTAAATGTGACAAAGTCGAAAAGTGATGTGACATAATAATAATGGTAATTAATTAGAACCTTAACAAACTGTGAAAGGCATTGAGTTACGAGTTTGCTTTTTGTTACATTGGCCAGTGACTGATGTTTTAAAGTGTTATTGATAGTGATGGATGGCGAGGAAAAATAGATGCCGCTTTCAATATGCTCTGCTATGTAAGTGAACTAAATGTTTTTGAACACACTTATAATTACCGTATTAAAGATTTGTATTTATGTATCTATGTATGGCCTGCGTTGGAGACTAAATATTTTACTAGCGTTAGCGTTGTGTTAAATGATTATTTTATCCGCAAAAATTAATTTATCCTTTGCTACAACAATTCTTATCACTTGACGAAATTAATTAATTTCGTTGTCTCATCTAAAAGTCAGAATTGAAATTTGTAATTGTAATAACAAAGTAATTATGGAATGGTACAAAACCACAATATTGATGATCTAGATTTCTTTATTAACATTTTGGCCAATTATATCGTTTACACGTTTTACGTAGGTAAAATACATACAATTACCCTAATTTTTTACTAAAAACTTTTTTTAATTAGTTTATTTTATTATTCTATATTTTTCTACTAAGTTTATGGCCACTGGCTATATTACTACTGGCTGTATAGTTATGTATCTTTTTTGTATTTGTCGAAGAGGTACATTATTCTGATGGATCTCTTGCCAGAGGCAATAAACTAAACTTAATCCTGTACTTTGATCACTTAAATCGCTTCAAGCTACGAGACCACTACATTAATATGTAGTGCAAGATGTACTCATCTTTCATGAAATGTAACGTATTGTTCTTCATTTTATAGGTATCATGTATAAAATTAATTTAAAAGATACATCGAAAAGCGTGAAATAAGCAATTGGATGTATGATGATTGTCGGTGATTTCTTGCTTTGCACCAATGCAAAATTCATTGGTTGATTTCACGTTTCACAGTGGCTTATTTCATTTTTTTATTTATTATTATTTTTTTGAGGAAAGGTTCTGTTGATTTTTTCTACACTTATGTGTTTTTTTTTAAATTATATGGAAATCAAAAATCATCGTTTTATAAAAAGTTCTTTAGATTGAAGTGATTATTGTGAAACTAACCTACAAGCATCGCAAACTCTTGCTTTATTATTTTGATCAAATTTGTTTGTCAGTGCTATTTTAATGTTTTTTTTTTTCAATTGTTTTTTATTCGGCATACTAAATGTCTACAAGTCTTTCGATTAACTTCGAAACGAACTTCAAGTTGGAGAGTATGACATGTTGAAGCTTTCTTTGACAGAGCCGTCTTTCAATAAGTCGCCAACAACTTCTCATAGCCTCCCAAACTTCGGAATAAATATTTATACGTAATTATAACGACAATTTTTCTAATTGCCTGTTTGAAGGAAATATGTTAACTTGTTAAGAGCTTGTTGGTTTGTTAATCAAAGGTTAAGAGGCCGTGAGGGAAATTTCAAATTTATGTTTTTTTAAATTATGTGCTATTTTAATTTTATTCCATACAACTTCGACTTCGAATTCGTACGTGTTAGGTTGTGAATAAGACAGAATCACACGGGGACTAACCTTTTTTCCGGATAAATACCAACTTTTCTACTTGTAGTACCTACATAAGTCCACCAACTCCAGCACGACATAAGATGCGTTCACACAAATACAGCGTAAAGATTAATAAACATCCATAATGCACATAAACTATCGCGTTTAATATTAGTAGGTACCTATACAGTGTGGTCATATGTTTAATTTGTGTTTTCCGTTTCCTTTGACACAGTCTTGTTTTAGCCAGAGTGTAGGAATTCTAGTTTAACTACCCTGTGAATTGGGGTCCTCGCTTGGAAAAGCCGCTTTGAGAGCAAGTAATCAGAATGCCTGTGCGTATTACAAAATGTGTTATAGAAACAAGGGTTTTTTTTTCATATTTTTTTTACACTACACGCTTGATAGTGGTCAACAACTTCGAGTGCAATGTTCCCAACGTTAACTGGAGCGGGTGCAACATGGGCATTTAACACTATGTTTACCTGGGACAGATAGTCCAGTTAGGTAAGTCCAACTTCGAGAAAGAGATCTCTCGTCGAATCCAGCTCGGATGGGCAGCGTTCGGGAAGCTCCGGCATATTTTCGCGTCCGAAATACCTCAGTGTCTCAAGACGAAAGTCTTTGACCAGTGTGTGTTGCCAGTAATGACCTATGGGAGTGAGACGTGGTCGTTTACTATGGGTCTCATAAGAAGGCTCAAGATCACCCAGCGAGCAATGGAGAGAGCGATGCTTGGTATTTCCCTACTCGATCGAATCAGAAATGATGAGATCCGCAGGAGAACTAAAACAACCGACATCGCTCGAAGGATTGCATCGTTGAAGTGGCAGTGGGCGGGACACATAGCGCGGAGAACCGATGGCCGTTGGGGCGGAAAGGTTCTCGAATGGCGACCATGTACCGGACGACGTTCCGTGGGCAGGCCCCCCACAAGGTGGACCGACGATCTGATCAAGGTCGCGGGAAGCCGCTGGATGCGGACAGCACAGGACCGATCGTTGTGGAGATCCTTGGGGGAGGCCTATGCCCAGCAGTGGGCGTCGTTCGGCTGATATGATGATGATGATGATGATGACACGCTTGATATGTCACTCGAACTTAATAAACCTATTAATATAAAAAAATTAACGGTTTTGATGGACTTGCGCAATTTCCAGTAAGTATCTAAATAAGTTAATTGCGGAAACAAAATATTTTACAAAACGAACATGGCGTCAAAGAAAGCGCCTTGGCGCCTTCTGCCTTCTCCTTCTGTCAAAGCATCTCGCCTTCATTAGACAAAGCAAGGCAAGGGATTTATGCTAGTTGTAAGAAAACCCTTAAAAGAATTCAACGCGCTAGCTACTGGTATCTGTCCCCGGTCACCTAAAACAAAATGTTAAATTAATTAAACATCAATAGGATCATATATCATGAATAGAAATAATTGTCAAATAAAGAAAACAATTGAGGATCACTACTCAAAACGAGAGAAAGCCGATACATTTTATATCATTTAGAATTTCGCCTGAAACCGAACACTTTGAATTATTTACTAAATTTAATCGAAAGCTTAGTGAATTTGATGCTGAAAATAAATGATTATTAATGAAGCGTCACTCAAGATTTATAAATATTAAATTTGATATAGCCAATATGATTGTGCCAAATCGAAATTTGAGATTGAGAAATTTGAAAAAAAAAGAGTATGAAATTGATTCAACTTGAAACGAATATAGAACTCAGAAATATTATAATATTTCATGTAGGTACACTTCTACACTAGTGTTCTTGTTTGTACAGTCAACGGCAGGTCAACCTACCCAAAAAGTTTAAGGTCATTGAATTGATTTTGAACTTCAAGTCAAACCAGTATAGATTAATATCCACTGAGAAAATTTCGGCGGCCACGTAAAGCCGTCGGTCCCGGCTGTGATCATGGGATAACAGTCGTTAAGCCCTGTTGGAGGCCTTCGGGCGGCTTGTTAAACGTCCAACGGCGAGGTGATGTTGCCACAGCGTCGCCCTCGCCTTCCACCAACACGCACTAGGCCAGCGTGGTGGTACTAAGGCCTTACCCCTTCTCCTTGAAAAGGAGAGAGACCAGTGCTCAACAGTGAGCGAAAATGGATTGTTACTTAACATCGGCTTATATCAGTCCACCGCTGGACACATGACTGTCCAATAGGAGGATTTTCTCGCGACGCTTGGCAGGCAGGTTGGCAATCGTAGTTGGACCAATGGTGGAGAAAAAACTCTGCTGCCCGCCTTCAAGCAATACTACTTTAATTGCTTCATACGACACCCATTGGGAGAGAAGAGATGCTTATATTTTTGTGGCAGCATTAGACTGTAAAAAATTATGAAATAAAATGATGCAACCACTTTTTAGAATAAATTTTACAAAATGTTGTAAATAAATCTGTTTCAAATTTAATTAATATATTGAACATAAAACTACATTGTGGTGGTGGGATCTACCTCCTAGTGGTCCACCCTGGGCAACGGCATCTTTGGTTTTCTAACCAATGATGACGGTTAACAGATCCCTCTGCGGTGGTAGGCTTCGTAAGAGGCCGTCTGGATGCTACCACCCTCCTGCCGGAGTCCAGCGCCAAACAGTTTTTCTGTGTTCCGCTGGTGTTACCAGTGGGAGAACCAGTACCTCTGGGTGAGCTCGCTCCATCTTAGGCTTCTTCTTAACCGTACAGTTAAGTATGTAGTCAAGAGAAAGCCCATTATTTATAAAAAAAAAACCCTCGCTGCTCTTATGGAAAACACAGTAGATAATTCTCGCGCCTAGTTAAGTGATGCGGTTTATGAATAATATAACTTTTTGTCAGTAAAATCAGTTAAAATCAGTTTTATTTCTGCAAATAGGCCCCAGGAGGCGCTTTTACACGTCCCAATATTTAAACCTACCACTGCTTCGGGACAAGTCTGGGCTAGTGCCGAGAAGAAGCAGCACAAGAAACTCGGTCACTATTGTCAGCCTCTTTTTAAATAATTTTTTACAAGGTAAGGTAATTTTTACAAGGTTTAAGCAAGTACGAGCTGGGACATCTTAATGCCATACATTTCTATTATTTAAATAATCATTAACAGTGTAATAGCCCTTTTTCATTAAAATAACTTTAACATACGATTTAAGTTTATGTACAGGGAGTTCAGCAATATCCTTTGGTAGTCACCCTGCCACTATAGTCGGCCAGGCAGCTACTTTTAATTGTATATACTTTCTAAGCCAGAAACACATAATTAACTAAAACAGTATTAATTATTTAAAAGGCCTTACTTATTTATTTAAAAAACCTTACTTATTTATTTAAAAAATACAAACCCAAATCGTTCGCGTATATCCTTAACTCGGTCCCCGGACTGCTGTACAATACCTGGTATTACCGGCCCTATTTTTCTTGTAATTAAATTTCCTGCGGGTCGGTGGATGGACGGGAATTTCCCAGAGGGCCCACTGAGCTCAGCGGTGTGGTCTCCTGTTTCTAGGTGTAGAACTATACATAATAACGTTCGCCGCGAATCACTTTAGAATTATTTTAAAGTAAGTTCTACAATAATGCAAAGTTAGCCTTTGAGAAACTGAACTTTCGTAGTTTTTACCGGAACGTGAAATGTTAACGGTAATTTTAAATATTAGCTTGTTTGATTAATTATTGAATGTGCTAGCAGATACATACTTAACACAATAAAAACTTGCCGAACCCTTTAGTTGATTGCTGGTCTATGTTTTAATTAATAGGTAACTGAAAATGTTCAACTGCCAACTTAAACTTTATTGACATACCTATTAACCTACAACGATATCTATTTTAAATACATATTGTGAAACACAGGGTGAAATTTTAACCACTATCCAAAGTTTTTATATGTGTTCAGTATCGTATTAAGAGCTTATTTTAAAGTAAAAAGTGTAAATCAAGTTGTCACCCGAAAATATTTTTCACGATATAGTTTTAAATTTTTACGGACCTAGACCTGTTAAGATATAAAGGGCAAATAAAACACCTATGAATAGTATCAGTATATAAACTTGAAAAATTTCCCGCCTGAGACATATGCATTCATTTTTGCAAAAATTTTGTCTCAGGCGGGAAATTTTTCAAGTTTATATACTGATATTATAAGTGCAATTAAGTTGCTAAAATATCAAATAAAGTACCTATGAATAGTATTGTAATGAATAAATGAGATGCACAACGCGTAAAAAAAGTGTTACTAGGATTGCGTATTAAAATTTTTTGATTTTTGGGGGTCATTTTCTAAGTGCTTTATCTTTACATTTTTGTACTGGGCTGTACCAAAATAAAAAATACGTCATTTGATTTTTGCCTCGTAGATTGCTATATTAAAATCTGGAAAGTGGTTAAAATTTCACCCTGTATATACATATACACAGTGCTTTTTGAAACACCTGGAAAACGAAGCCCACGTTATTGGACCATTATATACAACACCATGGCAGTATTATTTTTTTTTTAATTTAAAAATAATTTTTGGAAAATATTTAATTTTGATGATAACGGTAAAATGTAATTGATAAAAAAAAATTGGTGGCTTATTTCTTTAATTTTATTTTAGAATCTTTATCTTTTCCCTTTTCCCTGGAATTTCCAGATACCGGAAGTTCTGCCTGAGCAGGCCCTCTGCACCTATTTTAACTATGTAGCACATTACATGTGTAGCATTGAGTTCAGTCCGACATTTCATTTCATCCTTTATATTCGTAGTTAAGATGGCAATGAGCCAGGTAATAACATAAATTACTAATCTCAAATCTCTTTGTACCCATCGGGACAGTCATTTAAGTTCTTTGAACGGGCATAATCGTTTGTACAGAACCAAATTACTATATTTTTGTTGGCAAAATTTACAATTTCAACGCTCTATTGCGAAGGAAACTAAATGAATTTATTTTAGTAACAATGCAATGTAATAACAATCTGTGTGTGTTTTGAATGCCGGCTTTCTTATTTATTTTACTAGCTGTTTCCAGCGACTTCTTAGGACTGAAGTTTTAAATTTGAATTTTTTATGGGAACTTTAAATAGATCAGGAATACGTAGCCTATTTAATATTTCATCCTATGAGCTCGTACCAAAGTTTCCCCAGATACGTTGAGCCGTTCTGTGTTTATTAATTAGCTGTTGCACATGACTTCGTTCGCGAATAAAAATTAACTTATGTTATAACCTGACCAAAATCAAAATCGGTCGAGAAAATTCGTCATTTATGGAATACTTGATATTTTATACTGTCGAAAGCTAAAAAGCTTTGTTATAATCAGTGTTCGAAGTAGCAAGGCCGATTTGGGGTCAATGATTTAACGTGTACTTATGTATTTTAATATGGATATTACTCGGGAATCCCGGCACTTTATCGATTAAAACTTCTTTTTGGTATAATAAAAATGTCTTATCCATGATATTGTTATCATTATTGATGTTAATATTTATTGTAATACGTACAATTGGCCTGCCTACTGGTTAATATTCTGATAACAAAATATTACCATTTTACACATAATACACAAACCAATAATTCATCATTATGACCCCATCTTTAAAATTGGTGTTCATCGAGTAACTTTGTTCCATTCAAATGATAAATTATATTCATAGGACAGATAAATCAAAACCGCATAATCACAATGGCCGATAATTTTCCTATATTTCGGCTTTGTTAATACAATAATCTATTTAGTGAATGTTAATATTTGCTAACCAAACACGTGTTTGGGGTTATCGAATAAAAATATATTACTTACTAAAAGGGAAATTGTCATTAAATGTGATGCATATGTTTTTAAAAATGAAGTCACCATTGGTAGATGGGTTGGCAATAGTGGGTTCAAGGAATTGTATTTTCAATTTACATTAGCAACTTGTTTGCTTATAGACTGTTTTAGTCTCAAAATACCATTTTACAGTTCACATTACATTCTGTTTTCTTGAGTTTACAATGGCAATTAAAGCAGCAATAGAAGGAATAGAAATTAAAAAAACATCCTAATTTTAATAGAGAAAATGGTTGGAATTTACCAGCTGCTTGGGACCCCGTCTTATCATCATTGAAGTCCACAAACCATGGCAACATTGCAAAGACTCCGGACACAGTTAGCTAATTTTGCGTGATAAGGAACATAACTGACGATAAAAATTAGAGGCGGTAGTTAAACATTTTTCAAATTACCATCTTAAAGACGAATAACATCTTACTCTACCCGTGACCATGAACGCTGTAAAAGGTTCGAAACGCCGGGTTAAATAAAAAATAAGCGCGTTCTAAATCCGTAAACTTACCTTTAATTTCAATCACATTACATTGTTTTTCGATAAATTAATTTACTTCGTATCAGTGGCATTTGGTGTCTTTTGGCTGAGATAATAATTAGACTCTATTGATTCATTAACATTATTCCATATTTCCGCATTTAACTCCACTTTTGGTTCAAACTTGCACCACTTTTCGTCTGTCATTACATCTTGAGCAACTAATTAAGAACTAAGCTAACTAGGTTATTATCTTATGCAATCTCAAAATAGAACTCGCTTTTGCACTTCGTCGCGTTTGCGATGTTCTTGAAACTTCCACTGCAGTTCCGCACGACAACGGCTTAAATTGTTTGCCTGCTCACTCTTATGTGATAATAACCGTGTGCGAAAGAGATGGAACATGCAAATAATATCAAAACGTAACCATTTCACGGTCGAGTCTATTTTGTCAACTATTGTAAACGAGATTACGCAACGAGAAAACAGAAATGTGATTTTCTCATATATTTTCTCAACACTGACATGTGGGACAGGGAAATAATTTAATCAACTCCGACATATTATTTTACTTAAGACATAAACCTCTTTTGTGGTTTAAAGTCTTTTCTGGCAAGATCCATCTAGGATTCTAGGTTGATGGAATTAAATTAAGAATTAGAGTTGAGCTAATATGAGTAAGTAACAGCCTATAATCATCCCACTGCAGGGATGACAGGACTCTATCATTAAATTCAAGTTACCACAGCAATGATGGGTACTGGCATAATCACCACGCTTGCCAAATGCGGGTTGGTGATCACAAACCCGAGCAATGTTCGAAAATTCGAAACTTTTTGTTGCCCGACCCTGGAATCGAACCCGGGACCCCGAGATCTTGGCCCGGTATTTAAACCACTAGACCAACGGGGCGTTAGACCAACGGGGCGTTTCACTATTGAGTGGAGCTAATATGAGTGAGAGTGAGATATGAATGTAGCTTATATGAGTAAAACAATCATATTCTGGATGTGAAGTGACATAATTTCTGATTAAATTGCAATTATGTATTTTACAAATGAATGTGCTAATGACTTTGAGTCCGATAAATATTTAAGTAGTATTCCTCTCGAAATAGTTTTATAAAATTTTGTAAAAACGAATCAACTGAGAATTTTGGGATGCTGTCCTTAATTGAATAGAAGATTTCTAAAATTTAGTAATTAATCTCTGTGCGCAGCCAGAGGAGCCATCTCAAGTTCCTCATATGAACAGCCTAGTAACTTAAAACAAATTTTTGAGAAACACAACTCGAACTGTCTATCTAGGAACTATTTAGGTACATCTTGTTATACCACACTCATTTACGAATAGCCAGGATACCGTCCCATGTGATATTACCCTTGTTTTAAGCTTTAGTTAAGTCAGATGCAAATTTATCGTGCTAGCATTAAGCTAGATCGTTGTTCTAAGTCTAAATGAATGCTGTACTTACTCCGCAATGGACGTTAATAGCCTTAGACAGCTCGTTTACGAAACACGGGCAGTAACAAGCAAATCGTTTAGCAGACCTAGTTCACTTTGCGCCTATTCACAAATCACGACCTGGATTTGTAGAATCCCCGGTCTTGTTGTGATATAATGGAACAGAGTAGAAAGAGTTTCCTCTCGTCTGTTTGAGTCTTTCTAATCTTACTGCTTCTGTTTTTTTTTCTGAAATACCTGCAGATTTAAGTATGCAATTTGCTTTACAAAGATTCGATTTTGAAATGTTCTGAAAGTGTAGACTATATCCAGATATCACTGAATCTGTAGCTATGGTCAGAATACTCTAAGAAATATAAGAAAACTTCGCAAATTTTTTTAAAGTTTTTGTATTTTATTGAGTTTAAAAAGTTTGTGCTGTTTAATTACATTATTTTGCTCTCATCTTATATAATATATTATAAAAATATTGAATGTAAAATGAAATAGGATCCCACAAAGATGGTAATAATGTAATGCACTAAAATCTGGTTATTACGTCAAATAGTAAACTATTCTGGTTGACTCAAGATTTTGAGCCCTGGAAAGGCATAGAAATTTAACCCAATGAACCTACACCGCAACCAAATAGGTACTAGTTAGATACCGTTATTGTAACAGATTCGCAAATAGCGGTAGGTGTAAACTTGATTGAGACAGTATCGATGCATCATTGCTTTGTAGTGTCAGGCTGGGTTCACACGACGAGACTAACCAATATAAGGAATTGTACCGCTCTGGTATACAAATGAAATTGGGATTATATTATCATTTTTAAATTCGTTGAAAGCAAATCATCAATACTTTAAAGTTTAACTGGAAATCGTTATGTAGTAATTCTCTAGAAGAGTAATTTTCCAATAATGGCACGATCGCTTTTGTTTCAAAAAACAAACTTGCTTGATTGCATGCTTAAGCACTGACGCCAGATAATCCTTGAAGGAGGGATACAAGAAGCATAAGCTCCTAACAGCTAATTGATTTCAATTTAAAAAAGTTTTTGTCTTGTACAAATTTTATAATAGCACTTACTTATTTCTCTTTGGGCTTAACAAGATTAACTTTTAATAAAAAAGTCATTATTATCTAAAATTTGTGAAGCCGTATGTGTTCTTTTAAGCTTGATACATGTGCCTACGTGTTTATTGAAAACACATAATTGGACTAAAATGGTTGTGTGCTGCGTTTTTGTAAGATAGCAATGTAGAAATGAATAAATTGAATTTCACGCAACACAAACCAAATGAATGTATCTACGAAATTTTCGTTTTTCAATTAGCAATTGATAAACGAATGCTGTGTACTTCACAATTTAATTTACATGCACACACTCGTACATCCGCTTCCTCAGATTAAGGCCTAGATTTATCGTGGCCCCAGCAGATCGAGTGGTGGGTAAATAAGGGCCGGATTTGCTCCCGCACTGCTGACAAATGGTTCCACACCGACATCGCTCCTCTAACTTCGCCGCAAGTTAATTCCATTGATTGAAATTAGGGTTGCGCCGAAGAATATCTCGGTTTAATGCGGTTTACTATAAAGATTCATTTTAAATTAAAAAAGTTAGTCAAGCATGTAGAAAAAATAAAATCGAATATCCTAATGAACGCAAGTTAAATCTGTAAATATGTATCTTTTATTTAAAAAAAGTAACGTTCTGGCACGTATCCTCGTTAAACCGCTACTAACGACATCTACAGGACGAAAAAAGGTACTATTAAATTTTTGAGCCGAAACCACATGGTAAGTAAATGACGAATTTTGCATTCGACTTGGAATTTTCCAGTTTTTATATGTAAATAAATAATAAATAAATAAATAAATGTGGACAACATCACATACATTGTTCTGATACCAATTTAAATAACTATTTAAAGCATTCGTATTTTGGAAACCAGAAACAACGAAGGTACCACAAACACCCAGACCCGAGAAAATGTAGAAAAACACATTTTTTCTACATTGACCCGTCCGGGAATCGAACCCGGGACCTCGGAGCAGGCGACACCTTGAAAACCGGTGTGTACGCCACTCCGCCACGGAGGTCGTCTTTATATATGTCTTTAGTTCCTAGGTTATCTTGAGCACAGATAATATAATACTAGTTAGTAGTAGTCTTGAGTCAGCTGTCGCAAGCCGGTTGTGAAATCCCCTAATAATATCATCCCACATAAATTGAAATGAAAGATAGTTTACGGATTTAGAACGCGTTTATTTTTGATTTAACCCGACGTTTCGAACCCTTTACAGCGTTCATGGTCACGGGTAGACTAAGGTGTTATTCGTCTTTAAGATGGTAATTTGAAAAAATGTTTAACTACCGCCTCTAATTTTTATCGTCAGTTATGTTCCTTTTCACACAAAATGAGCTAACTGTGTCCGGAGTCTTTGCAGTGTTGCCATGGTTTGTGGACTTCAATGATGATAAGACAGGGTCCCAAGCAGCTGGTAAATTCCAACCATCTTCTCTATTGAAATTAGGATGTTTTTTAATTTCTATTGCTTCTCGTATCATTCTAGGTACATATCGGTTTTCCTTAGCAAGAACTTTAGGTTTATCAAATCTAATGAAATGGTTGGGCTTATCAAACGCATGACTACAGACTGCAGATTTCGTTATACGCATGTTTTTCATATCGGCTATGTGTTCTTTTACCCGAGTACCTATACTGCGTTTAGTTTGACCTATGTAAGAGAGCCCACATTCACAGTCGAGTTTGTATACGCCTGGTACTTGAAGGGGAATGTTACACTTGACTGGTCGTAAGAATTGGTTGATCTTCTTCGGCGGCTTGAAGTAGGTCTTGATAGAAGCGCGCTTCAAGATGTTCCCAATTTTGTCTGTGACACCCTTCATGTATGGGAGTACCGCTGGTAGACGCTCAACTGTGGATGGTTTTTGACGGTCCGTGAAGCGGAGACGCGGTACTTGGAGTTTATTGAATTTAAGTGCTCGCTTGACATGCTGGAGTTCAGCATGCCGGTGGTGGTCATCACAGATCCGCTGGGCTCTCTGAAACAAAGTTTTTCCAACAGTAGCTAACTGTGAAGGGGGATGGTGAGAGTCACCGTTTAGGTACCTATCAGTATGAGTTGCTTTCCGATACACTGTGGTGCTCAAACTATGATCCGGATTCCTGATGATCAACACATCCAAAAAAGCTAACCTATTATTGGCCTCCAACTCCATTGTGAATTGAATCTTAGGATGAACAGAGTTGAGATGTTCTAAAAATGCAGAAACTTTATTAGATGGTAATATTGTGAAAGTATCGTCGACATACCTCTTGTAAAATCTAGGTATTACTGGGGCTGTGCGCAGGGCCCTGTCCTCGAAATCCTCCATGAAGATGTCAGCTATCACGGGGGACACAGGAGAACCCATAGCTACGCCATCCAGTTGTTGGTAGAAACAATCATTCCACAATAAATAATTACTTGTAAGACAATGTTCAAGTAGTTCTGCATATTCTAGAGGCATGTCATTTTCAGTTAACTTCTTTGTCATGATCTGAATGCAGTCTTGTACTGGTAGCGATGTAAACAAAGACTGGACATCAAAACTAACCATGGTTTCATTGTTAGATAGATTAAGGTTTTTAATCTCACTAACAAACTGGTAGGAATCCTTCACATAAGCTGTTGTTTGTCCGCGTAAGGAGGATAGGACTTTAGCTACGTGTTTAGCCAGAAGATAAGTTGGTGAGTCAATCTGGCTAACAATTGGTCGTAGTGGAGCATTCGGTTTGTGTATTTTCGGCAACCCATACATACGAGGAGCTTTCGCGCAGCTAGAAACCAATGAATTTACGTCTAGATTTAATTTTTCAGAATGCTTTTTGATCAAGTCGGTAGTATACTTTAAAGCTTTAGTTGTTAGATCGGTTTTAACCGGCTTGTATGTGTTCTCGTCCGACAGTATTTGTGACATTTTAGCGTTATAATCTGACGTATCCATTACAACCGTCGCGTTTCCCTTATCAGCCCGGAGGATAGTCAGTTCAGGCCTATTACGCAAGTTCTTTAACGCATTATATTGTTGCAAAGGAAGATTTAATTTCGGCACTTTACCTCGACGTAAGACGGATGATATGTCTTGCCGTACTGCCTCCGCATCTTCCTTTGAGAGTTTATTTTTAAATAGGCAATCCTCGACGTTGCTAATAATTTCCTCATACGGTATTCTTTTCGGCGCTACCGCAAAATTAAGTCCTTTTTCTAATACCGACACGGTGTCGCGGTCTAACGTTTGTTTTGACAGATTGACAACTGCGCGTGAGTCTATGGTTTTTTCTGTCTCGGCGGTAGACGGAGTTCCGAACGCGGTTGTGTTCCATTTGTTGTTTTTAGATTGCAACTTTTCGAACTTTTGTATCTGGTTTAATCGACAATTCTCATATTTAGCTTTTTCTCTATTATCTAGTTGTGATAAACATTGATTATAAATGGAACACGGCAATACTGTTTTTAATTCGTTAGACAATTTCTCGATGTTTAAATTGATTTTAACTAACTCAGACCTAAGTTCATAAATTGAGAGGCGGAGTAATTTTAAGCTTGCCTGGTTTAAGATCTTGGCGCTCCCACGTATGTTATTCTTCGGTGAAATCCGCATACATGTTGGGATGAGATTGTGGTCTCGGCATCTCTTCAAGAAAGTTAAAGATGTTAATTTTCTTGCGCGCTTGGTCTTCAGATCTTCCAGGCTTCTGATCTTGTTTGCTGTTTCCAGTCCGTACTGGGTATAATAGGCCTGAACTGACTATCCTCCGGGCTGATAAGGGAAACGCGACGGTTGTAATGGATACGTCAGATTATAACGCTAAAATGTCACAAATACTGTCGGACGAGAACACATACAAGCCGGTTAAAACCGATCTAACAACTAAAGCTTTAAAGTATACTACCGACTTGATCAAAAAGCATTCTGAAAAATTAAATCTAGACGTAAATTCATTGGTTTCTAGCTGCGCGAAAGCTCCTCGTATGTATGGGTTGCCGAAAATACACAAACCGAATGCTCCACTACGACCAATTGTTAGCCAGATTGACTCACCAACTTATCTTCTGGCTAAACACGTAGCTAAAGTCCTATCCTCCTTACGCGGACAAACAACAGCTTATGTGAAGGATTCCTACCAGTTTGTTAGTGAGATTAAAAACCTTAATCTATCTAACAATGAAACCATGGTTAGTTTTGATGTCCAGTCTTTGTTTACATCGCTACCAGTACAAGACTGCATTCAGATCATGACAAAGAAGTTAACTGAAAATGACATGCCTCTAGAATATGCAGAACTACTTGAACATTGTCTTACAAGTAATTATTTATTGTGGAATGATTGTTTCTACCAACAACTGGATGGCGTAGCTATGGGTTCTCCTGTGTCCCCCGTGATAGCTGACATCTTCATGGAGGATTTCGAGGACAGGGCCCTGCGCACAGCCCCAGTAATACCTAGATTTTACAAGAGGTATGTCGACGATACTTTCACAATATTACCATCTAATAAAGTTTCTGCATTTTTAGAACATCTCAACTCTGTTCATCCTAAGATTCAATTCACAATGGAGTTGGAGGCCAATAATAGGTTAGCTTTTTTGGATGTGTTGATCATCAGGAATCCGGATCATAGTTTGAGCACCACAGTGTATCGGAAAGCAACTCATACTGATAGGTACCTAAACGGTGACTCTCACCATCCCCCTTCACAGTTAGCTACTGTTGGAAAAACTTTGTTTCAGAGAGCCCAGCGGATCTGTGATGACCACCACCGGCATGCTGAACTCCAGCATGTCAAGCGAGCACTTAAATTCAATAAACTCCAAGTACCGCGTCTCCGCTTCACGGACCGTCAAAAACCATCCACAGTTGAGCGTCTACCAGCGGTACTCCCATACATGAAGGGTGTCACAGACAAAATTGGGAACATCTTGAAGCGCGCTTCTATCAAGACCTACTTCAAGCCGCCGAAGAAGATCAACCAATTCTTACGACCAGTCAAGTGTAACATTCCCCTTCAAGTACCAGGCGTATACAAACTCGACTGTGAATGTGGGCTCTCTTACATAGGTCAAACTAAACGCAGTATAGGTACTCGGGTAAAAGAACACATAGCCGATATGAAAAACATGCGTATAACGAAATCTGCAGTCTGTAGTCATGCGTTTGATAAGCCCAACCATTTCATTAGATTTGATAAACCTAAAGTTCTTGCTAAGGAAAACCGATATGTACCTAGAATGATACGAGAAGCAATAGAAATTAAAAAACATCCTAATTTCAATAGAGAAGATGGTTGGAATTTACCAGCTGCTTGGGACCCTGTCTTATCATCATTGAAGTCCACAAACCATGGCAACACTGCAAAGACTCCGGACACAGTTAGCTCATTTTGTGTGAAAAGGAACATAACTGACGATAAAAATTAGAGGCGGTAGTTAAACATTTTTTCAAATTACCATCTTAAAGACGAATAACACCTTAGTCTACCCGTGACCATGAACGCTGTAAAGGGTTCGAAACGTCGGGTTAAATCAAAAATAAACGCGTTCTAAATCCGTAAACTATCTTTCATTTCAATGTATAGTATTCGCGTAAACTCAAGAAAACAGTATGTTAACCAGTACGGACTGGAAACAGCAAACAAGATCAGAAGCCTGGAAGATCTGAAGACCAAGCGCGCAAGAAAATTAACATCTTTAACTTTCTTGAAGAGATGCCGAGACCACAATCTCATCCCAACATGTATGCGGATTTCACCGAAGAATAACATACGTGGGAGCGCCAAGATCTTAAACCAGGCAAGCTTAAAATTACTCCGCCTCTCAATTTATGAACTTAGGTCTGAGTTAGTTAAAATCAATTTAAACATCGAGAAATTGTCTAACGAATTAAAAACAGTATTGCCGTGTTCCATTTATAATCAATGTTTATCACAACTAGATAATAGAGAAAAAGCTAAATATGAGAATTGTCGATTAAACCAGATACAAAAGTTCGAAAAGTTGCAATCTAAAAACAACAAATGGAACACAACCGCGTTCGGAACTCCGTCTACCGCCGAGACAGAAAAAACCATAGACTCACGCGCAGTTGTCAATCTGTCAAAACAAACGTTAGACCGCGACACCGTGTCGGTATTAGAAAAAGGACTTAATTTTGCGGTAGCGCCGAAAAGAATACCGTATGAGGAAATTATTAGCAACGTCGAGGATTGCCTATTTAAAAATAAACTCTCAAAGGAAGATGCGGAGGCAGTACGGCAAGACATATCATCCGTCTTACGTCGAGGTAAAGTGCCGAAATTAAATCTTCCTTTGCAACAATATAATGCGTTAAAGAACTTGCGTAATAGGCCTGAACTGACTATCCTCCGGGCTGATAAGGGAAACGCGACGGTTGTAATGGATACGTCAGATTATAACGCTAAAATGTCACAAATACTGTCGGACGAGAACACATACAAGCCGGTTAAAACCGATCTAACAACTAAAGCTTTAAAGTATACTACCGACTTGATCAAAAAGCATTCTGAAAAATTAAATCTAGACGTAAATTCATTGGTTTCTAGCTGCGCGAAAGCTCCTCGTATGTATGGGTTGCCGAAAATACACAAACCGAATGCTCCACTACGACCAATTGTTAGCCAGATTGACTCACCAACTTATCTTCTGGCTAAACACGTAGCTAAAGTCCTATCCTCCTTACGCGGACAAACAACAGCTTATGTGAAGGATTCCTACCAGTTTGTTAGTGAGATTAAAAACCTTAATCTATCTAACAATGAAACCATGGTTAGTTTTGATGTCCAGTCTTTGTTTACATCGCTACCAGTACAAGACTGCATTCAGATCATGACAAAGAAGTTAACTGAAAATGACATGCCTCTAGAATATGCAGAACTACTTGAACATTGTCTTACAAGTAATTATTTATTGTGGAATGATTGTTTCTACCAACAACTGGATGGCGTAGCTATGGGTTCTCCTGTGTCCCCCGTGATAGCTGACATCTTCATGGAGGATTTCGAGGACAGGGCCCTGCGCACAGCCCCAGTAATACCTAGATTTTACAAGAGGTATGTCGACGATACTTTCACAATATTACCATCTAATAAAGTTTCTGCATTTTTAGAACATCTCAACTCTGTTCATCCTAAGATTCAATTCACAATGGAGTTGGAGGCCAATAATAGGTTAGCTTTTTTGGATGTGTTGATCATCAGGAATCCGGATCATAGTTTGAGCACCACAGTGTATCGGAAAGCAACTCATACTGATAGGTACCTAAACGGTGACTCTCACCATCCCCCTTCACAGTTAGCTACTGTTGGAAAAACTTTGTTTCAGAGAGCCCAGCGGATCTGTGATGACCACCACCGGCATGCTGAACTCCAGCATGTCAAGCGAGCACTTAAATTCAATAAACTCCAAGTACCGCGTCTCCGCTTCACGGACCGTCAAAAACCATCCACAGTTGAGCGTCTACCAGCGGTACTCCCATACATGAAGGGTGTCACAGACAAAATTGGGAACATCTTGAAGCGCGCTTCTATCAAGACCTACTTCAAGCCGCCGAAGAAGATCAACCAATTCTTACGACCAGTCAAGTGTAACATTCCCCTTCAAGTACCAGGCGTATACAAACTCGACTGTGAATGTGGGCTCTCTTACATAGGTCAAACTAAACGCAGTATAGGTACTCGGGTAAAAGAACACATAGCCGATATGAAAAACATGCGTATAACGAAATCTGCAGTCTGTAGTCATGCGTTTGATGAGCCCAACCATTTCATTAGATTTGATAAACCTAAAGTTCTTGCTAAGGAAAACCGATATGTACCTAGAATGATACGAGAAGCAATAGAAATTAAAAAACATCCTAATTTCAATAGAGAAGATGGTTGGAATTTACCAGCTGCTTGGGACCCTGTCTTATCATCATTGAAGTCCACAAACCATGGCAACACTGCAAAGACTCCGGACACAGTTAGCTCATTTTGTGTGAAAAGGAACATAACTGACGATAAAAATTAGAGGCGGTAGTTAAACATTTTTTCAAATTACCATCTTAAAGACGAATAACACCTTAGTCTACCCGTGACCATGAACGCTGTAAAGGGTTCGAAACGTCGGGTTAAATCAAAAATAAACGCGTTCTAAATCCGTAAACTATCTTTCATTTCAATGTATAGTATTCGCGTAAACTCAAGAAAACAGTATCCCACATAAAATCCATCTTTATTTTCTTGAGTCCACCCCTACTCTCCTTACCCATCAACACCAATATTTTCGATACATTGCAATCTTACGTTTCTATTACAATGTCCATGTAAAGACTTTATAAACGTTTCCCACTCGCTCAGTTGATAGGGAAAACGTCGTAAAGAAACCTGAAAATCGTCTAGTTCTTCGGCAAAGGTCACGAAGGTCTGATGCCAATCGCTTCAAATGTAATTACCGTAGCTGGGATAGGAAGTTGGGTAGATAGATAGTTATAAGGGTACTTGGATTTCGTCTCTTAATATATGTGACACATTATTAAAATCTATTTGAAGGCAACCTTTATAAATAAATAAATAATAATAAATAATAAAAATTCTTTATTCAGATAATAGACTTGTACAGCGCTAGCACTTAATTAACATAGTAGATTAAGTAGGTATCAAGTGAAATTATAAATACATAGCACAAAAATATAAGACCCTGATTTCCAAACTTTATCGTCATAGTTTGTGACCACGGCCATTGAATATGACCAAAAACGACAAAGAAATAAGTGGTGGTAGTAGGTATGCATCGAATATTATGTTAAGTAATTTTTTTTTAAGTTATAATAAAGGTTTTTATTCTTTTGCGTTGTGCAATAGAATATTTTATAAATAATTGTTATTTTGCATGCTATATAGTGTAGTAAGATATGAGCGTATTATAAAATCGGTTTGAACTTTTATACCATGTTTTGGGCAAATAAAGATATTACTATTAGGTACTATTACTATTACAGGAGACAATGAAAATTGTGTTTTTTTCTGAAGCAAAATTGCGCGTTTTTTAAACATATTTTGCGTAAACACGTGACCATTGTATTGTAATGTACACATCAAGTAATTTTGGAGACGAGACATTTTTATAATGGAGAAAAAATTCAATCAGGATGGAAAATGTTACATAGAAATGCCCCTATTTTGTTTTTCAAGCGTTAACATTTTGTAAACACTCGAAACTTCATTAACTTTAGTCGTTTCCTTAGATTGTTTTTACATAATTTTGTTTTAAAATCTTACTCGTTAGTGACATTTTTTTTACCTAGGTACTTACAGTTGTTTTTCTTTCGTTTAATACTTATAATGCTATCATGATATTTTTTATAAGAAAATGCCTCGCTAGGCCAAACAGAGCCATCTGCTGCCCATAGTTAACTGCTTCCCGCGACTTCTATTATACAGTAAACGTCCATTGTCTTAGGTGCAAAATAGCCTAGGTACATGCTACTTTAGCCCATAATCACCGTGCCAAGTTTATTACAGATCCGTTCATCCATTGTGGCATACTTTAGTAATGCAAGTTAATCTAAACTTTAGTATTTATAATATTGATAAGATGGTCATAAAGAAATAAAGGCTTATTTTACTTTACTAAATGATAATTGATTCGGGGTTTTTGCTATGTTTTTTTTGTTATAAATAATGAGCTTGCTCTTGACTACATACTTAAGTATACGGTTAAGAAGAAGCCTAAGATGGAGCGAGCTTACCTAGAGGCACTGTTTCTCCCACACACCACCGGAACACAGAAAAACTGTTTGGCGCTTGACTCCGGCAGGAGGGTGGTAACATCCAGGCGGCCTCTTACGAAGCCTACCACCGCAGAGGGCTTTGTTAGCCGTCATCAATGGTTAGAAAACCAAAGATGCCGTTGCCCAGGGTGGACCACTAAGAGGTAGATCCCACCCCAAAAACGTACGTTTACGTATGTTTTTTATGAGTTTAATAACAATTTACATGGTACAAACCTTGAATCAATTAACTCACTAGAGATATGACTAGACCATGAAAGATTAAATCAGTATTTTACAAATTGTATCAATAACATAAAATACCCTTAAACTTTCGATTTTATTTGAATTCCCCTATATAAAGACAACCCTACAAAACACTCGTTCTTAAACAGTTAAAGTGTACCGTATCATTAGGTAGTTTTGCACCGGGAATATTCCCGTTTAGACGCGTCAGAAGTCGGCCTTAATTGATCCAGGCTTCCTGGTCTTACTGTGAACCCGGGAACCGGGAAACTTATCGGCACTTGTTAGTTGTGATTAAATTTGATAGTGCAACTAAATTTTGAGTGAAGTCGCGGTAAGACGCCTTTGGTAGCTCTCAGATTTCTAACTTTAACTTGTATAATAACTTAAAAAGTGAAAAAAAGAAATCTGATTTTAGGAAAAAAATAATTGTGAGTGCCATGCAAAACTCAATACCTACTTAATTATTTTTTTTCCTTTTTTGTTAGTCAAATATTTTTACCCCTTTACCTTTGTATAATAAATTACCTATTTCCAAAAATTTAATAGGTTGCGAGGTCTTTGTATTTATTTTTTTATTATTTATTTCCTTAAAAAAAGTTTCGTAAGCGTTGGATGACGAAACATTCGTTCGTCACCTAACGCAATCGCTTTATTTAAGATATAGTCATCGGTATATATTACTTTTATTACATCAAAGAATAGTATAACAGGACTTGTACAATCAAAAACAGGATTATGTTGCCAAATAAATGATCGCGGACAGATGAATGATTGATTAAACTGACAATTACCTTGTTTTCGTATCTACAGCAATACAATTTCATTTGGGACTAGTATTACACAGATGTCACTCTATGACTCGGAACAGCTCCATATGCGTCTGAAGAAAATTTTGTGAAGACTTTATAAAACTGAAACACAGACCAAAGTCTATGATACTCGTATCTGATACTGAATGTCGAAATTATTTCGGTAAAGCTGAGTAATTTATGTAAGTACTAGTTTTTGTCCACGATTCAGTCTGCGTGGACTTCAGGCTCCTTATTCTGCTAACCAAATCGTATCACAATCGTTATTGAATAGCAGGTTTTTGACAGTTCTAGTATGGGCTAAATGACAAAATCGCCCAATTTAATCACGTTTGAACTGCAATTTTATTGAAATAGCATAATAAGGGCCCTGTATTGGGTTCAGAGAGAAACGAGACGCTTGAAAAATTATATGGCAACTAACTGGCAGCGTCGTCTGGGTTCTGTGTTATCTGACCTCCAACAACTAAACCAAACAGAAAATAAAATATCTCCTCCCGAGGTTCTTACTACAAAGTTCACTTTGCGTAGTTGGCCTCAGAGTTCGATTAAAAATGTTGTACTACCAATAGTTTCATCAGTGCAAAATTTTAAAAGCATTTTGCATATAATCATAATAATTATGACGTTTTAATCAAAAAATGGTTCTAGTTGATTTATGATGTACAAGCTATTAAATGAATTTTGTATTCCACAAATATGACGAATCTGTTTCGTTGATGCCCGTGATAATATAATTAATACAGCTCATCAATTTCAAGCATTAATTTGTTGTTGTTCATTCCTTGATTACCTATAGATATTTTGTCTATAAAACAATAAGTAATGTTTTAGGTATAGAAATATTTAAGTCTATGAAATAAATAAATATATAAATAAATAAATAATAACATAAAATAAAAAAATTAAGTACATACTTTAAAAAAAAAATGTTCGGTAATGGCGATCAAGTATGTAATAATAATATATAATTATAATATGTGTGTGTTAAACTAACACCTGTATAATTATGTGACGACACTCACTGGTCTGAGAGTTTAGAGTTGCAAATCTTATGGCGAATCTACCACATCCGGCTGAATTTACATTTAATAGCGTAAAATTAGTACATTGTTATTTTTCTTCCTTTTGCTGTTCTGTGTGACCACTTGCCTCACCTTACCGTCCTACTTATTTATTACTGTCCTACTAAATCAGTTAGCTGGTGGGCTGTCGCCAAAGTGTAATAGTGTTGCAAGTCCAAAAACAATAAATTTTGCTCCCGGGCTATCGGTAAACGTGCTTAAGTGGTCCAAACTTCAAACCATAGACACTAAGTTTTAACGACACGCCGTAAAATATTCTATGTGCATTAGCTTACTATGTCCGCCAGATAAAAACCAACGTAACTGAAAATTCCGTCTTCTCGCAGAAAGGAGCTCTCGAAACTTCTTTTTAATAAACCTTGTAAAAGCTTTTTGAAGGGAGCACTTTTGCTTTTACACATAAAATTGATTGCGGTTGCTTGTTGTTTTGGTGACGACTTTTTTGTTTAAAAACAAGAATCTGTTGTACGAAATGATTTAGTCACAATTTGAATTTGCTTATAAATTATGTAAAAGTATAGACTTATTTCAAACCTTAGCGTTCAAGAGGTTCTAGAGGTCAGACTCCAGATGATTCTGTAATTTAATTATAAATAATTTTGTTAAAATATGAATACACACATATTTCAAATACTTTTTCTTTATAAAAAAACCCTAACCTTAACCTCGTGCTTATATGGAAATTGTCTCACTTGGAAAGTACCAAATAACGTCGCCTTTTCACAAAAATATGCACGCCGTAAAATGCCTTTACATTTTATTATTTTGCGGCTTTGTGTCCCGTGGTACACAAGGTACAAAAAAGCTTTTACTAAATTTCTTGTTTGTCGTTAAGAAGTAGCAACATTAAAAAAGTGCACATACATTTTAAACATATTAGGTAAAAGCGAATAAATCATCTAAGCATCTTAGGCGATAGCTGTAAGTAAGATTTACATAGATGTGAAATTACTTTAAGGCGATCTTGGCCAAGAATGTATGTATTTATGGGTTAATATTGACATGACATATAAAATGACGTTTGAATAGTTTACCTACAGGTTTATGGCGGATTCTGGTTAAGGTTTCTCTTCTATATTAGATGATGGATTAAGCAAAAAAAAAACAAGTCTCATAAAGCAACATGCGACGACGCAGTGATATTTCTACTTATTTAGATTATTTCATCAGTGAGAAAGCTTTTCTGTGTTTTGTGAAACAAGTATAGCAGTGAGGTGGACCATTGTTTGCATTAGTCAACGAATAAACAAAGGTAGAATTAACAATTATTTGTATACATAGACGACCCCCGTGGCGGAGTGGCGTACACCGGTTTTCAAGGTGTCGCCTGCTCGGAGGTCCCGGGTTCGATTCCCGGACGGGTCAATGTAGAAAAAATGTGTTTTTCTACATTTTCTCGGGTCTGGGTGTTTGTGGTACCTTCGTTGTTTCTGGTTTCCAAAATACAAATGCTTTAAATGGTTATTCAAATTGGGGTCAGAACAATGTATGTGATGTTGTCCACGTTTATTTATTTATTATTTATTTATTTATGTGCACACTCACTGTGTAATATTTTGTTCAAAAATACTTCACAATACATATTTATTTTAAGTATGTACGTGATTATTGGGTACTTTGAGAAGGCAATTTCCAAAAATTACATTATACTTTTCAGTAGGAAATGTGTAATTTTATTTTTGTGAAGATATTTAACCAAAATATCGCTTATAGCAATTAGCAGCCTCAATTGCACATGTTTCTGCAAGCATTGACTGTAAATGTTCATTGTTTTACAATTGAATTGAACATACAGATTTTAAATATATATTTTCTTTTGTTACAGGTAAGTTCCAACTTCCAAGTTCAGTGCTGTCATCTAAGATTCATCCGAGGATATTCGTAAATCGTAAGGCTGTTGTGTAAACCTTTTTAATTAAGCTATGTTTGATTTTGATTATCCTTCCTAATTAAAATATCAATTCTGATTACAGAATAACAATATAAATCAGATATATTTATATCTAAATTAAATCTGATTTACCTCATAACTTTTGTAAGATAAAAAATAATAGCAGCAAGTATTAATTATTGCAAAATTTGAAGTTACGTCCTTTTACAGCCGTAAGCCATAAAAACAATTTATAGTTCCGGAAAGTCAGAAGTTCGACAGTTAAAACTAATATTGAAATTCAGTTACTGTCTTTTACTACTCAACGGTAAAGACAATTTAAATTAAGAAGGTACTAACGGAAACTGTTTTATTACTTTGGCAACACCATTAGCAATATATTACGTGATTGAGTTGATCTTGTGATTGCTAAAGTAATCAACGAGATAGTGTTGGTATGAACCAGAGAACATGGAAAAAGGTTAGAAAGGCGATGTGGGTGGGACAGGCGCGCCACAAAGGTTATGAGCATATGCTGTTATGGTTTCCTGCATGAAATAGTGCTTGCTCAATCAGTGTTAGTGTGGTGTAGGTGCTTCCTCAAATCAGTGT
This sequence comes from Anania crocealis, assembly GCA_949315895.1. NCBI lineage: Eukaryota > Metazoa > Arthropoda > Insecta > Lepidoptera > Crambidae > Anania > Anania crocealis. The sequence goes on from OX438863.1 coordinate 16,457,558, forward strand.
TAGTGCGGGTAGTGTGGTGAAGGTATCTAGGCCGGTATATTAACAAGCTGAAATCATTAGCAAAATAATTTTCTAAATCCATAATTAGTTATGGATTTCCGCAAAGTAACGCCTGAGTCTATTAATTTTTTCCCTATTACTTAGACTTCGCTGTCTGTCCGTCTGTCCGTTTGTCCGTCTGCCTGTCACCAGGCTGTATCTCAAGAGCCGCGATAGCTAGACAGTTGAAGTTTTCACAAATTATGTATTTCTGTTACCGCAATAACAACAAATAAAAATAATCCCATACAACAAACGCGATTTATATACCCTTTTTTGCTCGATAATAATAATGGCAACAGGTAGGCACTTGAAAAATTCACGAAAAACTCAATTGTATTTTAACTTTAATAATAAATAATAAAATTAAAATAAAATGAATATTTAAGGCTCCAATACAATAAACGCCATTTTTTGCCTATTTTTGCTCGATATCAATAAATGGTAACAGGTAAGCAGTACATTAACTAAATTAATGTAGGTACCTACTGTTGTTTTCCTAGAGAATGGTACGGAACCCTTCGTGCGCGAGTCCGACTCGCACTTGGCCAATTTTTGTTTTTCTTTAAAATAATTTTGATACAAGTACTATCATAAGTATTTAAGAAATCGTTCTGGGGCAAGTTAGTTAAGGATCCTTTATCTAAAAATGTGGATAAAGTATGCCGGCTAAAGAATATTCATTAGATAGCGTACTACATCAGTATCATAGTATTTCATGATCATACAACCTATGTAGACTGGCTACAAGAGAGAAAATATCTAATTTATAAAGAGTAAAATTTTAACCACTTTCCAAAATTTTTATAAGCGTTCAGTATCATATATAAAGCCCATTTATAAAGTAAAAACTGTAATTAAATATCAGTATATAAACGAAAAATTATGTCTCAGGCGGGACGGGCGGGCGGGCTTGCTTTGATAATTTTTCAAGTTTAGATACTGATATTTAATTCCTATTAATTGTTAAAATATCAAATAAAGTATAAAAACTGTAAATTAAACTTTTACCCGAAAATATCTTTCGCAATATAGTTTTAATTTTTTACGGTCCGGTACGGTGTTAAGAGAAAATCAAAAACTTATGAATAGTATCGTAATGAATGAATGAGATGTGAATCGCGTAAAAAAAGTGATGCTAGGCAACCGTATCAAAAATTTTAGATTTTTTGCGGACATTTTCTAAGTGCTTTATCTTGACATTTTTGTACTGGGCTATACCAAAAGAAAAAATAAACCATTTATTTTTTGTCTCGTAGATTGATATATTAAAATTTGGAAAGTGGTTAAAATTTCATCCTGTATAATTAAGTGTTCCATATTGATTACTTAACGTTCCTTAAGTTTACTTTTCATGAGAAACTAATTTCGAAGAAAGGAAAAATATGTTCCAATTTCATAATATCATCATATTACTTTGCTTTTACTTCGACCATAACTACTGTCCATTATATACTTCGATCCATCAGAGTAATGTGATACCCAATCAGATAACTGAGCACAACAGACGCCGCATGGCGAGAGTAAGAGAGAGCAAGAGTGAGACGAGGTAAAGAGCCTTTAAGTATTCAACAGGAAGTTAAATTTATAATACTGTTTTCTTGAGTTTACGCGAACACTATACATTGAGAGTTCATGGTCACGGGTAGACTAAGTGTAAGAGTAGACTTAGTCTGCCCGTGATTATAAACGCTGTAGAGGGTTCGAAACGTCAGGTAAAATCATCATCAAATTAACGTGTACTAAATCCGTAAACATATCTTTCATTTAAATTTATGTTGCAACTCGTATTTTGAATATTATCGCTATAGTGAAATCAAGAATCAGGTTCTTTTTCAAAAAATAATTAAGTTATGAAAAAAAAACAGTACCCGAATTTCGAATACACCATAATTATGAAGTTTATAAGGATGTAGGGTATCATGGTTTTGTGGCACCTAACCTTATAGGTTTCTTGCTTTCTTTGATATATTTTTTTTGTTCGTCTAGGATTTATGGAGAACATTGGTTAGTTACAAAGTTTCTTCCAACTTGTACTATATCAATGGTAACTCAACTGCCACGAATAGCATTGCCATTGCAAGAACTTATAAATGCTCGTACCTTCCGCGTCTAGTTTCTTATTTACCAACACTCTACATGCTGCATATTCCAATAATTTGTGTAGACCTCTAGAAAAACGACCACATAAATATGTCTGAATCTGATAATTAGGAGAGAAATAGCTTGCAGCGTCTACTGAATTAACTTTTCTGTGGTCTCAAATAAAGCGAGAAAGCTTTGGGACAAAACATCCGAGAATCGCGATTTATCACACAAGTTCCATCCGTCTATCAAAACAAAATGCCCCTGGGGCAGGGCCTAAAGAAGTGATCGCTCTGTGGAAGACGAATAAATGGTCAAATTGAACGTAAGATTCCAAGAGATGTCCATATCTCGGGCGTAGCAAAAAGCCATAAAGTTTTTCTAGTGACCTTACGAAGTAAATTATGTAATGTCAGATTACTTGCCGGTCAAAAGTGGTTCGGACTAAAATCGGTCAAAATATAAACGGCCAAAATTTTTTGTAATACAGGTAGAAACATTTACTTTTTTCCACCGTTGGATTCTAAGTCATTTAGGGTCCTTATAAACGTGGTTATTATGATCTGATTTTAGATACCTTATCAAGTAGCTAAAATCGATCATTGCAGCGCTTCCTCAATGTTCGCCGGGGCGCGCACGGACGGTTTCGACGCCACCTGGCGCAAAAAATCTGCCTCACTCTTGCGCAAGCTGCGTGGCAGCGTTCGATAGCAGACCGGCTAGACATTCCGCTTGTTTGGGCTCTAGCTCAACGCACTAAATCTGTTTTAGAAATTAAGTACTAACATAGTTTAAGTTATTGTTACTAACAAATTGGGCCTTGTTGTCAAATAAAGAATTGAATTATTATTATTATTATTGAAACTCTCAATCAGTATTTATATTACATTTTATAAAATTATCAATTCTAGTTCTAATTATAGTCCATTCTGTCAAATAAGGTAAGTATGGAGGTTGTAAATGCCGGAATATTTTCATAATTACAGTTAAAAAAATATTTTATTCCATAAACTTAACTCTACGAAAGAGTTAAAAGTTCCGTATACAAATAGTAAGTAAGCGAAGCAAGTTAAACTTTACCCGTTGTTATTAGGATTTGGAATTTTGACCGATAGCTAAGACTATTTAAGTATATAGTATAATGTATAGTATTATAGTATATTTATTTATTTAACATCACCCTACATATATCATAACAGACATACGTATTCCATGCGATAGAGGGGGCCAAAAAACAATATAAAATTTAAAAAGCACTTAATTTAAATAACAAAAAACATATAAAATACATTTTGCGAGATCACTCGGTTATCCCAGAACACGTCGATCCTCTCGTGAGCTTGGTTCACAATGAGGATTGCACGGACAAGCGGCGTCTTACGGCCATTTCCAATAACCTATCCATCTTCAGTTTTGGCATATCGGAGATAGGAAACACTTTCTATCTCTGTTTTTGCCGTCCAGAGAAACAAAGACAGAAGTTGTTTTCTATCTCCGATATGCCAAAACTGAAAATAGATAGGTTATTGAAAATGGCCGTTAGAGAGTAGATTGGTCCTGGCCACAGGCACCGCCAGTAGCGGCGGCGGGCGCCGCGGCGGAGCGCTTCCACACGTAGCCGTAAGGCACGCACAGCTGTAGTAGCCGGCGCAGCACGCCAGGGTTGTGCGTGGCTCCCCGCAGTAGCCTTATCAAATATACAGCTAGTGTGAAATCTCTACGCACTCTGACAGCATTGTACCCCACCATAGTTATAGTTATGAATTTCACTTTTGACGCAAACACTGAATGTTATAGGGCCTATAGGGGTTATTTTATCTGTAGGCTCCTAATTTTCAACTTTTCTTACAATAATTCCTAAGATTCAAACTTCCATGATTGGAAATAAGTAATGTTTGATGAATATGAACCATCACAAATCTGAATGTGTCTTTGATGTATGTAAATACGATTCGAAAAATATACTTATCAATATTCGTTCGTTGATTTCTTTTTGTCACGTATTTCGCCTTCGTATTTATGGGACAAAGTAAACAAAGGATTTTATTGATGAGTGCTTTGTTATTTCAGCATCAAAAGTGATTAATTTGCACACCGATTGTTTTATTTTTCGTTGTTGAAAGTAATATTTCAATTGTATACATTTATTTCAATTGTTATAAATCTTAAAAGTTAACAGAGTTTAAATATGTAGGTATTTATTAATTCTTGTACGCTCACATTATCAATTCGTACAAATAGTTTTCAGTGTACATTATGAATTTCAATGGCTATTACAATGTAATGGCTTAGATCAGATTATTTAACCCTTTCGAGCGTGGGTTATTCCAGACACAATAAAATTAAAATCAATTGATATCGCGACATCCGGCTGTCGCGCGGGTTTCGAAGCGTTAAATGTTTAATTATTTAAATTAATCGGCGCTTTTGCAATAGCATCACTCAAAATTTTGAGTATATTATTATTATAGTAGTCTTTTTTTTATTAACAAAACATTTAAAAAAACAGTTCACAATTTTAGTCGATTTCAACAAAAAATAGGGACCTGAAGCTTGAAAAAATATGATGATTGTTATGATCTTCGTGGCATATATTTCAATTTATTAGCATTTTCTACTCTGGTCTTCGTTATTTTTGCCAAGATTTATATGTATCTATGTAGAGCTTTTCTTAATAACACAACTTTGTGAAAGTGGCTGCACAGTCGACTATGTAAACCAAAAGCTTATTCGACAAAAACCGCAAAGAACTTCGCGCATTAAGACTTTAGCTTACAATAATTTATAAACTGCAGAGTCCTGCGCAAAGCCTGGCTAAAATAGCTTTTTTCAGTCGTATTTACACGAAAACAAGAAGTATCCTTTTAAGGTTTTTCTGTTTTTATTTTCAACTGACGAAATAAAGTAGACTTTTCCAATTCGATGTGTACCTCTACCTATATTTCTTTGGTCTGACCATTCTGAAAGTTTCAACGATTCCGAAGAATTTTAAAATATCTTTTTCAAAGTTTTCGAAATCTGTCGATCGAGAAAGTTAGGCGTGGTTAAAAATGAGAAAGATTTGCATTTAATAGAGAATCTACTCTATTTACGTTTGGTAAAAAAATACATGTCTTGAAATATACTCGTAAAATGGGTTCAGTCGAAGTGCTTAACAAACAATCTAATTATTAGCCAAATGAAAAGAAAAAATATTTAAAGGCTGTTTCCTATTTTAGAAAATACCTATAACCAAATAAAATATTTAGCCAGGTTTGATTAAAACATTCTGTAAAAGTTTGATTATGTATCTTTTGTTTCATTAATAGATACAAGGCAAAATTGTACTTCACCACAACCGCCACTTACCTAAGCTTCCGATCTATGTCATTCGTATCAAACAAATAAAAGTACACTTCAATACATTTAAGTTCAGCGGAGACAACACAATGGATAGCGCGCGAGTTGATTTACGTGCTACAGTACAGTCGGCGACAAGGAAACTTGTCGCGTCCATAGCTGATGCGGAGGCGTTGTCATCGCTCTGATATATGGGCACACGAGTACGCTAGCTCGCCTTTGTGTCGTGCAAAAAAATTAAAGTAAATTAACAGTATATAATCATACCACTGCAGGGAAAAGGCATAATTAAATTTAAGTTACCATAGTTATGGGTACAGGAATAACACGCTTGCCAAATGCGGGGTGGTGACAAACCCGAGCAGTGTTCGAAACAATGATGGGTACAGGCATAATCACCACGCTTGTTCCGAGCAGTGTTCGGAAATTGGAAACTTTTTTTTTGTTTCCCGAACCGGGGATCGTACCCGGGATCCCGAGATCTTGGCATGGTATTCAAATCACTAGTCGTGTGGTTCCGGCAAATAGAATAGCATATCACCCATTCTCTTCCTATGGGTGTCGTAAGAGGCGACTGAAGGAGAACTGCCAGAAGGTTACGGGCAGCAGCGTCTAACCTTGATCTGCACGTCATCCCAGCGTCTACACTTGACCCGAAGCAGTGGTGGGTTTAAATATTGGGACGTGTAAATGCGCCTCCTGGGGCCTATTTGCAGAAATAAAACTGATTTTACTGATTGACCAAACTTCGATCGCTTGCGTGACATTTATGGAAAAATTCGCCTTTTAGAGGCTTTGACCAACAGTGGACTGATAAAGGCTGCTGATGATGACGATGAGTTAACTAATACTAAACCACACGAGGTTAGTTGTTACAAACAAATAAAAAAAGACGAATCAAAGAATATGTGAGTCAAACTGATGCTGGCATCTACCAATCATCATTAAGGTAATATTTTCACAAAACACAATAGATTAGCTAATTTCCTATCCCTAAAGATGTTTAGGGAAGAAATAGATAATTTAATTCATATGAAGTCTTTCAATATAGAATTCCTAATTTTAGAATCAAAAGTGTAAAGGATTGAATAAGTCCACGGTTTCACTTGACAAACAATTAAGTACATATTCGAAAATAATTTGCGAAAAGATGAAAATAATTCAGCTTCTTTGATTTTCGCTTGCCAATACTTCGTTTGAAGTTTATTTATACCTTTTTAAAAAATACATTATTTCGCCTAATAGTAAACAATGTCCAATTAAAAAAATATGTATATTTTGTTGTTTTTTTATAAGTTACATTACAACGTTTGTTATGATAGCTTTTATAAATATTATAATGTAATAAAGTGCATGCTCTTCTCTCATGTTGCTGTGCCTTATCAAGGTCCTTATTGTTACCACATAAATAAAATTTACTTATGTTTTGTTACTATCCACAAATTTAAATGTAATACCAATAGGCTACTTGACTGCTATAAATTTTGGCGCAGTTGATGAATATTATCTTTAGTATATTTGTTAAGAAACCGGTATTTATCATTTTCAGATGTTAAAAGTTTGAGATTGCTAAATATTTCTAAAATGAAATTATTATTTTTGCTTTTTAAATTTAAGCTTTGAAAACGCTGTCGGCTATTTTGTGACGTCATACATCTTGAAACAAACTGCGTGCGTCATTTTAACAGTGACATTGACATATAGACACAAGTAAATAAATAACACTAGGAGGTAGTGATGGACTAGTAGTGTTTGTTTTTTTGACTCGTATGACGTCACAGCACAGGCCACAAATAGTGTAAAGCTTTTCAGCGTTTTCATACGTCGCACGAAAAGTGAACTTTAAACTTAAGTTTTGCGGTTTCCTAGGACCTACAAAAATTTGAAAATAATTTTCTAGGTCTATTTGGACATTAAATAATAATTTAAAACCTATTTCCAAAAAGAGTCAACTAGCCTATTGTAAAACATAAGGAATGCAATAAAACTTTGAATTTGAATTTGGAACGTAAGATCCTCATATATGACATTTCGTTGTTGCCAAAACCATCTACCGCCGCAGTACTGGCTCGAGTTTGATTTACATTCAGCACTGAGACAGCTACAGGAAAACTTAACTGGTGTGGTGGCAGTCGGAGGCAGCTCTGTCATCGCTCTCTTGATATATGGCTCTAAATACCAGATATTTACAGACATAGAATATACTTCTGTGTATGTTTGTGAGTAAGTTTATGAACAAATCACTCGGTAGACAGCTGACAAAGACATTTAAAGCTTCTTCTAACTTTATTTAAGCTTTTTTTTTACTTTATTTGTGCATAAATTCACTAACTTGAAAAAACCTGCACTTTAAGATAAGAATGGATTTGAAATCATAACATTTTATCTAGGTTCACGGATTTCTGACGGAAATATCTTAAATATTATCCAAATTAAAATAAACTTGTCTCGTCATAAATCATACGGGGGAGCGCGCCAGAAAGATTTTTTTTAAATTTTAAATCGTTAATTACTTTAATACCTAATACATCTCAACCTTTTTTACTTGTATCGGGGTTCGGAAATGTACCGCGCTTTCTGTAGGTCAAAATGAATTTTAAAAAAGTTTTTTTAGTTTTTATTGAAAAATGTGTGTGTGTGCATTTGCGTGTGTGTGTTTACGTGTGTGATTGCGTGGGTCTAAGCACGTGTGCGTGTTTGAGGAAATAGATAACTCATACTCAAATCGGTATAAGATGACAGTATAACATGTAAGAGAGAAAAGTAGGAAAACAAAGACAATCCTAAGGATACGAAACGGTCCAGCTGTAGCGTCGTTTTGTGTCCAATTTCTTTGTTCTAAAAATTGTTTGTGGCTAATGAGCGGAGGTTCTGTGTATAGGAGGCTTTAGAAATACAACGCACAATTAATTTCGCTAGTAAGTATTTCTCTTACAATCACAATTTAGTAATTTCATATACAGTGAAACCTGGTTAAGTGAGACATCAAGGGACCTGCAATGTCGTTTCACTTATAGAGGTATTCCACTTACCCAGTGTCTCAGATATACAGGTATAAATAAATATCTGTCTCATTTACAGAGGGTTCCATTAATAGAGGTGAGAATACAGGTTACTTCAGTTATAGAGGTGCGATCATTAAATAAAATAACGTGTTATGTATGTATATGAGTTTAAATAAAAAAAAATAGTACATACGTAAAGGTAATCATACAAATGTAATCAACAAAAATATTCAAGCACGTTTTTACACGTAATATGTACGAACATGGAAACAGAATGTATCAATTATAAAAATCTGTCATTTTAGTTTGTCGTTTGGAAGTATCAGCCATCAGATGTTTTTCGATGTTATAAATTTTATCAAATATGCTTTGGTCACCAATTGATGACATTTCAAAATAACTGTGCAAAGTTTCTAGTGCTTTTGCTGCTTCGCGTTTAGAAATTTTTACTAAATTTACTTCCGCGCTCATTTCATCGTCTTCTTCTTCATTTTCCAATGAAGAAGACGAGAAGGCATGAACAATGTCGCTTTCATTAAGTTCTCCTGAAACTATTAAACCGTCATCGACGTTTATAAAATCTTGGAATGTTGGCTGTTGATTATTGTCGTTGCTGATGGCTAAGTTCCAATCTTCAGGATCAGTTTCTAAATTTTCGTCCTCCTCTTGTAAGCTTTCAGCTACAGTTACTTCAGATTTAAATCCAGATTTTTTAAAGCAGTTTGCTATAGTAGTTTTGGTCACAGAAAACCAAGCTTTCCTAGCAAACCTCATCGCCTGAAGAACATCGATTTGTGGGCACTGATTGTCTTCTATAGATTTAATAACATGTCGAACAACTTCTTTTCTGTAATAAATTTTGAAATTGTTGATGATGCCTTGATCCATTGGCTGCAATTTACTTGTCGTATTCGCAGGCAGATACACGAGTTTAATGTGGCTTAGCTCGGGCATATTATTGTGAGCAGTACAATTGTCTACAAACATTAAAATTTTTCGCTTCTGGGCTTTCATTTCTTGGTTTAAATTCTTCAACCAATCAGAAAAAATAGTGGATGTCATCCATGCCTTTTTATTATTTTGGTAATTCACAGGCAAAGTTTTAACACCTTTGAAACATCGTGGAGACTTAGATTTTTCGATTAATAGGATAGGCAACTTTTCAGTTCCTGACACGTTAGCACCTAGAAGTATTGTAATGCGCTCTTTACTAAGTTTCCCGCCATGACAAGACTCACCTTTTAAGGTAAAAGTTTTATCGGGTAGACACTTATAAAATAAACCCGCTTCGTCTGCGTTAAAAATATCATCAGCAGAATAGTTGCGTAATAGAACTGGTAGGTCTTCAATCCATTGGCTACATTTGTTAACATCAACAGCGTTACTTTCTCCACAAATTGCTTTGAAAACTATACCGTTTCTTTTCTTAAACCCTTCCATCCAACCATTGCTGCTACAAAAATTATGAATATCGAGCCTTCGCGCGAAATCTTGTGCCTTTTCTTTAATCATCGGTCCACTTACCGGAACGTTTTTGTTACGAAGTTGCTTGACCCATGTTAGCAAACACTTTTCAAGTTCAGGATATTCTGATAAACGTACACGTTTTAGTTTTCCTTGTCCTTCAGAACATTGTGATTCAATTTTATGTTTACTCTGAATTATTCTACAAAGAGTAGATTTTGGCACATTAAATTCGGCACAAACGTCTTCGCGTATCTTCCTACTTTCATAAACGGATATTAACTTCAGTTTTTCACGTAATGATAACGATTGTAGCTTTCGTTTTGGCATTTTTCAAATAAACATCTGTACGAGTATGATAGTAAAGCGAAACTAAAACTGAAGGTAACTGAAGCTCAAAATTACTTACGTACTTGGAATTACGTGTGGAATTTGTGGGTAGAATAAGAATGAGTAAACAAACAATGTTATCTTAGTTACAGAGGTTTATGCATATAAAAATTACTCGCTGTCTCAGTTATAGAGGTAACTATGATGATAAATCGAAAGAACAAATCCCAGATATAGAGGCTTACCTCGTCCCACTAACAGAGGTAATTCAGTGCCAAAGTGTTGGGACCTCAGCATGAGTTCCAGTTATGGAGGTTTCTCACTTATCCAGGTCCCACTTAACCAAGTTTCACTGTACAATATATGCCAGCCCAGCAAACGTTCTTTTGACGTATCTATATTAAGGGTTGGTGACAGTACAGTGTTTTTCTGTTATTGATGAATACCATATTTTTTAATAATTATTATCTTATTCTGGGCAAAAACAAATTAAAAAACACAAAAATCGTAAAAATCGGCCCTGCCGTTTTTCAGTTACAAGTGGTGTAACTAACACGACTCTCTTTTATACAGGATATTAGATAAATGGTATAACCTGCCGAAACCAAGAAAGTAAATACTATGGCGAAGTCAGAAATTTAGTATCATCATTTTTAAAATATATATATTTTCCTACAAATCAGCATCACATATTTAGTTTATAAGAAAAAAAAATAAAAAACTTATAATATCATATTTCTGACTTCAGCATAGTACATAGTCAGGTCATAAGTTCTGTCACACAATAAAAACTTTTGAATTTAGAATGCTGGCCACAAAACAGTTAATTGAATTCGTATTTCGAATTTTTCATGAAAATAAAAATGTGTACTCTTTAGAATTTTCCTCATTTTTAAATATGGAGTGGATACTTAAAGAAGACCGTGTCGCGGTTATGGCGTTGCATCGTTGCGGTTACGCGCCAATTCAGATTTTCGACTTACTGAAAAATTTGAATATAACCAAAAGATTCGTTTATCGGACCATAAAACGATACAATGAAGACTCTAGTGTAGATGACAGGTCAAGAAGTGGTCGCCCTCGCTCTGTTAGGACTCCAGCAGTGATAAAAGCTGTGAAGGCGCGAATTCAAAGAAATCCCATACGTAAGCAGAAACTGTTGGCCCTTCAGATGGGGTTAAGCAGGACCACGGTGAAAATGGTGTTAAATTAAGACTTAGGGCTTAGGGCATATCGAAGAAAAACAGGACATCGTTTGGACGCTCGTTTAATGGACCTGAGACTGAAGAGATGCCGCGCTTTGTTGAAGCGGTACGCGGGAAAAAAGCATCGGGAAATTATTTTTTCGGATGAAAAAATTTTCACCGTGGAAGAGAGCTACAACAAACAAAATGATAAGGTGTAAGCACACAGCAGTGAAGAAGCGAGCAACCGTATTCCGCTTGTCCAACGAGGTCATTTTCCATCCTCGCTCATGGTTTGGTTGGGAGTCTCTTATTGGGGCTTAACTGAGGTAAATTTTTGTGAGAAAGGCGTAAAAACGAATGCAGTTGTGTATCAAAATACAGTCCTCAAGAACCTTGTGGAACCTGTTTCTTATTCCATGTTTAATAACAGGCACTGGGTATTCCAACAAGATTCTGCGCCAGCTCATAGAGCCAAAAACACACAAGACTGGCTGGCGGCGCGTAAAATCGACTTCATCCGGCACGAAGACTGGCCCTCCTCCAGTCCAGATTTGAGTCCGTTAGATTACAAGATATGGCAACAATTGGAGGAAAATTCCTGCTCAAAGCCTAATCCTGATTTGGAGTCACTCAAGGCATCCTTGATTAAGGCAGCCGCCTGTATTGACATGGACCTCGTTCGTGCTGCGATAGACGACTGGCCGCGCAGATTGAAGGCCTGTATTCAAAATCGCGGGGGTCATTTTGAATAAACTTTATTACCATATGAATCTATGTATTAATAAGTTCATTTTGCTATATAAAATGGTTACATAAATAATAAACATGTCTAAATTATTTCATATTACACGTGACAGAACTTATGACCTGACTAGGTATATATACATACCTAACACCCTGTATAATCATATGACAATTAAAATAACATCGAGGTTTAGGATGGAGAAAGCCCAGGAGACAATTGTGGCGTGACTTGAAGGAGGCCTACATCCAGCAGTGGACGGACAATGGCTGTTGATTGATTTATTAGACTACAACACTTTAGAATTAGTTCGTCTTAGGTAACATTAAGTAATAAATTATCAACACGATTTAACTTACTAACGCCAGTGCACAAGACTGAACCAACTCGTCGACTATTCCAACGGTTACATAAATAAATAACTAAAATTAAACAACTGATTAAGTGTATAATTTTTGTGTATCAAAAGATTTTAAAAACGAATTTGTGTTTAAGCTGCATTTCTTTTGTAAAGAAAGGGTAATTAGAAGTTGTTTCGCGGCTGAAGTGTGTTTGTCGCTCGTGAGTGGAGGACTCACTCTGAATTTGTTTGTGTCGTAAACAACTTTGAGTCTCTGATCTTGCTAATTGGATACACCAAAGAAGAAAGTTGTGTAGGTGGAATTCGAAATTTCAGTTTTTATGTTACCTGATAAAGATAATTTAAATGACACTTACATGCACAAATATTATGTGGTACACATCCTACGTTTTGACCATCGTAACGGAGTAGCGTACACACCGGTTTTCTAAATATCCAGCTCCGAAATTCCGTAATAGTCACAGTGTATAGACAAAGGAAAAATGGCTCGAGGTTGGGTTGTTGTTTCTGACTTCTTGGAGAAGTCTTTTAACAGTTACATAACTTCTTCTTTTTCAACAGCATGTATTTGCCCACTGCAGGACATATGCCTCTCCGTCTTTCAGGATTTCTTAACTCCGTCATTGGACAATCCGTCTTCGGATCCGACTTCTTCCGTCGCTAGTTCAAGGACTTCTTTGCTTCACCTTCAATATCTTTGACGGCATATTAGACAGTGTCCTCAAATTGTATGACGTTAATAACGTTGAAAAACCGGCCAAGTTCGAGTCGGCCTTGCGCACTAAGGGTTCCGTACTAACTTGAACTGAATTAGGGGTCCACTTACTTCCACTTAGCCAAAAAACCACAATATTTAATTGACTGCAAAAATAACATTGTTTTTCATAGTTTTTCGTATGAAGTACAAAGTTATAGTTGCGGTTATTAAAATGAGCTATTTCTCAAAAATTACTCGTTTGATCTCATTCAAACGAATTATCGTTAAAAGTATTAATTATGATCAACATTTTTTTTTTTTAATTTTCTCTTGCTTAGTTTAAAAGTTAGAGGGGGGACACCCATTTTACCATGTTGGAAGCGTCTATCTTCCAAATGTAAGACTTTTGGAAAAAAATGGTTCAAGGAACCTCTATGTCATTTAAAAGACCTATCTATAGATACCCCAATGGGGTATGGCATAAGCATAGGTTTAGGAAAAAAAAATTTTTGTTTTAGTTCTATGAATGGGAATTGGGAAGCCCCCCTTAAATATCATTATTTTTTATGTGAGAATCGTGAAGCGGTCAACAGGATACACCTACCTTCCAAGTTTCAACTGTGTAATGCTAATACTTTCAGAATAAAGTGGCTGTGACATACGGACGGACAGATAGACAGACAGACAGACTTGACGAAACTATAATGGTTCTGTTTATTGCTATTCGGCTGCGGAACCCTAAAAAGTACCTACGCACTACACCTAACTTGCATAGCAAATAGTTAGCTTCAATCAACATCTGCCAAACTGACTAAAGTTAAAGTAGACTCAAAGAAAGACAAACTGTCTTGGGATGAGACACGCAACGAAAAGTAAATAGCAGGAATTCAAAGTCGAACATCGACTAGGTTTAGGACCCAAAGCACGATTTGGGGTCTTGACTCTGACAAAACAGTTTGCCTTAATATTTAGGGTTTCGAGCTCGAAATTGCTCGCTAACTTGTGTATTGGGTAGGTATAAAGCAACATGGCCGCATGTGGTGATACAGTGTCCTTTGTGCAGAAACACATCAACCAGTGTTCAACTGGAGTACCTTATTTTGTTTGAAATAGGCGCGATATTGCAATGAAAATGAATAACCTCAAGTGAAGGCCACTATACTAGAACAAAAAGGCGAGCAAAGCCGTGAAGGGTCATCTATTTTGGAGAATAATTAAGGAGATAAAGAAATTAATTATATCTCTGATGGGATTCATTTATTCAGTGATTAATAAAAACTAAACCACTTCATTCAATTTAAACCGTTTCTATTAAAAGACTGCCTACGATGTCCATGTGAAAAATATCCTATTTTATGGCAGTCCCGAATACTAAAATCATGGCATGTCCATTTTTCGCGTTCCGCTCAACGTTTTCTACAAAAACTCCCAAATGGATCGTTGTGTCGGATAGTTCATTACAAAAAGAACACTATGGCCGTGATGGGTGTTAGGGATGAGTGATCATATACTGGACCCATCTATTTTTGTCGAGTGAACGCAGTTTTTTAAAAGCTTTTGATTTAACCCGCCGTTGTTTTGGGTCATAGATGAGCAGGATTGCATCGCCATTGCAGTCTTTACGTGAATGTCGTTTGGTTTTCATAGACAATCTAATGACTTCCTATAAGATTGGAAAACATTTGATATATCTCGTAAAGAAGATTTACGTAAGATGAAGTATATTCAAACGACTTAAAAGAGAGGATTTTATGAATCAATATTTTTCAAAAGTATTTATTTGTCATTTGTTATTCTTTAATATAAATCGCAATTTAACTACGATTTTGATTATATAAAAAAATCGGTCATCCCATACGTCGTACAAGGAATTCTTCCATGTTTCTCACTGTTTTTTTTACTATCCAACGTAAGTCAAAAGTGTCATATACCCGTACTGCTCAGTGTGCATTAAAGCCATATTATATCGTTCTATTACGTCACACAAGGTTCCTCCTATCCCATGTAATGAAATAAAAATGCTGCCATTTTTCCATTCCTCGTTGACGGAGATTTGTGTTCTTGCTATTATATTTTCATCATGTTAATACCACGTCAAGCGCCCAATATAAGTCTCTGTCTTCCTCTCGGAGCGTCGCAATGTCCTTTATATTATGAAACAGGACAGACGTGGGATGAAGATGGCAAAAAAATATTCACTTTTCACATTTATAGTAAGTGATGAGACTGAAACTGTCGTCATTTTGTGGGTTAGGGTGTCGCAAAGGGGGTGCAGGACATAGCCGAATTTTCGAAGGCATTTTGTATGGAGCTGGGACTTATAAAATTTTTCATTTTTTTCTTACAAATCTCCAAAAAACATAGCAATCAAAAAGAAACATATTTTCAAAATTTTTCGAAAAAAAATTTGTTTGGAGCTGGAACTTGTAATTTTTTTCTGGATTACAGAATTTTGACTGGATTTTATCGTAATGTGTGTTGTTGTTTTCAATAATAAGAAGCCCTCAAGCCCGTTCATGACGATGATCGCTGATTGTTTTGTTTTCCACCGATTTCAAATTTGCATTACCATCAATATAGTTCAAAACGGGAAAAATGTGGACAAAAGTTTTTTTCTTTGTGTCTAGCATTTTTATATACCTTCCAAATGTAAACTTATAAAAAAATTTTTGAAAAAATAGTCACTAAAAGTTGAAATAAAGACGATGATGATAGGCTTAGCAGAAATCTTGTCACCTGTGTTCGACTAGGTTCCAAACATTTAGTATGTTTGGTAAACTAAGATAACTATGAATTAATTTACATAATATTACTTAGGTTCTTAATTTATGAGAGCTTTTTATGAAATGAACATTATTTTCGCAGTTCTTTATAATTTTCAAAATTAATAATAACTACTTTAAATTTATCACGCCAATTAAACTAGCGACCCTAATTTGCTTTTGTCTGAGCTTAGTGAGTTAACTTTATAACCGCGTAAACGTTAGAAACCAGCGTACTTAAAGAGCCTTTTAAAACAAAATCCTCTTGGACTTTCTAACTAAGCGTATTTTTCTGTAATTTAGATTAGGAAAGAACAATTTCCCCTGACCTCTATAAGAGATAATTGACGGGAAAAGGCTCTCTGTGGAATAATAAATGATTTACTCTCACAATAAAATGTGTCCGGAATGTTTTGTGTTTTTGAAATTCCAGCACTTTCAGGAATTCGCGTTTTCGTTGTAATTTATGGCGGTGGACATTTCAGATTTCATAAAGGAGTTTTATTTCGGGAGTTAAGGACTATAATAGAATAAAAAATAGGTTTTGTTTTTGTTGTACAGCGTGTTGCAGGTCGTCAACCTGTGCTAAATTGTTTTGCAATGTTAATGATGCAGTTTATGCTATCTCAAACTATATGATGTAAATTGATTAAGCCTTGTAATTTACCAGGCATCCAGGAGTTCCTTAAGAGTTGATAATTAAAATAAAAAGCTTGCGGACTCTGAGTTCATTAGTTAACGCTTTTCGTTGGTTTTTTTTGTTACTAAGCGCCTCGACAGACTTCGTTATGTTTTATTTGTATTTACTGGATATTCACCGTGGAGATCCATAGGAAAGGTCTAAGCTCAGCTGTGGCCGTCGTATGACTAATGTGATGATGATGATGATGAGGTAAATACAGAAATATGTATTTACCTCATCATCATCATCTCTTTTTTTTACAACAAACGAATCGCTCTTTATTGTGTTAAGATAGACTCTTATTTACAATGCAGTAGTAAAAATAGATATTTGTATAAGAATGATGCACATCAGACTCGACATTTCTGTTCTAAAACAGCATATATCTCAAATATATAAGATGCTCGAATGTGGAGCCCCATGTGCTGTGGTCTGCTAGTAAGCATTCAAAAGATTCCAATCTTTTTTGTTTTGAAAACTGCAGGTACTTAAAGCAATTCGAGTCCTACGTCAAGCAACCGATATTTTTATTCAACGAATTGTTTATTCAATATTTGAACATGTCAATATTTAATTGACTTTGATCACTAATCGTAAATGCGATATTATATCACATACATCCAAGATAAATGTCAATATTGAACCGAAGACTATGTTTCTAAAGAAATACCTATTACCCCTCAAAAAGCAACGTGAGATTTACGAGGGTCCGATCTAGAGGTAGTGGAAATGTATTTTCCCCAATTTGACGGTTAAGTAGGCGCCTCAACGAAGAACGAAATTAAAGTTTATGATCGAACGCCTCTTTGGGACTGACCAATGTTGATTTTAAAATAATTCATTCTTCTAGCAATGTAACATAATGTGTTGCCCAAATAAGGCAATTAGGCAACAGAGAGAGCTGCAAAGCAAGCGTTTGCGGATCGTGCAATTGGCAATTGTATGAGTATGGAGAATTGGTACTGAAACATAAATATTTATGCTGGTATTCACTTGAATATGACACCTGACTTGAATGGGCCAGAGGCTTTACTCCGCAACACAATGTCCATACTCGAATCCATTTGTCCCTATCACTCGTAACGATATCTTAAAGTATCTGAAAGAGACAGATATATCCGTAAATACAAGCTTCGTGTTGCAGAGTAAGCCATCTGGCCCTAAAAAGCGTTTATGTTGCTGTTTCATCAAAACAAAGAGCAGAACAGAAATATTTAAATCGTCTAAGTATTTAAAAATTCTCAGTTCAAAGCCGAAGCTTCTACTGTAATTTGCAGAGTTGAAAAGGCTATGTTAATGGTGTCATTTTTCAAAAGATCGCACTCCAATGGTTAAATTACTTTTGTACAAGTTTTTAAAAGAATGGACGCAATGAATTGACTTACTTTTTGCATTAATGACAATATTAAAAATCATTTTGTGCACTATGCTTCGATTATATAATTTTTCTGTAAGCAACGATGTTATTATCGATTGTCATAGTCATGACTTAATGTTCTTTGATTTTATTAAATTTTCATTTATTTAAAAGATGATTAGTGGTTTGAATACCGGGCTAAAATCTCGGGGTCCTGGATTCGATCCCCGGGTCAGGCAACAAAAGTTTTGAATTTCTGAATATAACTTTTTTTATTTTGAGCCTTGGTGTGTGACCACATTTGGCAAGCGTAGTGATTATGCTTCTAGCAGAAATTAATTGAATTATAACATGTTGAATTCAATGATGGAAGCCTTTACCCTGCATTGGGATGATTATAGGCCTCCTACTACTACTTTTAGAAGATGATTAGGTATAATAAACTGACATTCAATGTTATACAATTATAGTTGTTTTCCTAGTCAGTGAAAAACATAAAAAAATAACTTTCTTAGTAGTTTTGTGACAATTTCAATTAACCTACATATGTAACATCGTTACATTGTAACAAAACTTCGAATCATTCCAAGTAGAAAACCGCTAACGTTAATTCAAAGATGTCAGATTAAGCGGGCCGTTAAGATCCGTTAGCTTCCACAATGGCTTCCCGCATGTCAGACGTAACGTTTGTTACACCGACTTCACCTCGTGACGGGAACAAGGGAATAGGTTTTGTATATCTGAAGATGGGGAGCCATTTAGAAGCACATGTACCTACTTTACAGCCAAATGCTGATTTAATTGAATTTGATAGTCGTCCTGTTAAGTGAACTAGTAGAGCTAAGTGCTGCCCCAATTGATTTCATTTTATTTGTTCTAAACAATATCAATTCTCAATAAACTAGAACAGCATCATTTTAGCAAATTACGAGTACCTCTAGTATTTATTGAATCACAGTAAAGAAAACGGACCGACTTCCTTAGAACCTTGGGCCTAAGGTGTAACACAGTGAAAGTAGTGTTATTTGAAAGATAGTATGAAATTAAAGGATTCCTGAGAATTTGGAAAAAATTGGCAGTCCGTGATCTGAGATATAAAATATTATAAAAAAGTGAGGTTAAGAATAGCTTATACCGAAATAGTTAACTTTTACAAAGAATAGCGTATTAAATCATTTATTTTTAAAGTAATGGAGCACTTTATATAATACAGATAAGTGTATTTATGTTACTAGAGAGTTTGTGACCACATTAGATAAAGGTATTCCAAAAGCAGACAAAGAGCACACTCAAAACGCAGCGAAGATAACAAAGCAAACGAGTCGAGTAACATTTTTTTTCTTTCTCCTGTCAATGTCAAGTTTTTTACGGCTTTGGAACCAAAGTGTTTAAGTACCTATATGAATAATCGATTACAGTTATTCATTAAAAAAACAAGGTTGATACTCGTAACATCTATTTTAAGATGATTTCTGTGTTTTATGCATGTGATGTTATTAATATTATATATTTTAATTGCATTGAAACGATTAAGAAATGAATCAAACAACGTGATCGATTTGTGATGTTCGATTCATTTTATTCGTTAACAGTAACTTCTAACGTTGTTTTCTTTTTTCCTAGACTGTGGGTAAAGCTGATATTTTGTATTTATCTTAACTATTTAAGAAGTGTTTGAATAAACAATATTTCATCTTGTTACATTTTGGCCAACCATGGTCCGTCACCAGTTTTAGTTGTTTATAAGCTAAATGTACAACATATAATACGAAAGAATGCCAGAATGAAACGCAGTTAATAGTGATTCAATAAATGCTAGAGGTAATTTGCTAAAATGATACTGTTCCAGTTTTTTGAGAATTGTTTTTGTTTCGAAGTAATAAAATTAAATCAATGTGGGCACCACTTAGCTCTAGTAGTCTCCTTAACAAATTGTCATAGGGATTTTGAGAAAACAAAGAGATAATGTAATATAATCTTACTAATATTATTTACGCAGAATTTTTGATGGACACATAGTATTTTACTTAATCGCGCCAAAATTACATAACAGATCGGGTTATAAACAGACACAAAAGAGGTAGTAGTCTGGAGTAGCACATAGGCTATTTATAATATTACGTTAATAAAATATTCCGATTCCGTGAGATCAACACGTTCGTGTTTTGAATAAAAAGGGATCGAAATGTTTTTTACTTAAAGTTAGTGTAGAGGTCGGATATGACAGGCTACTTTTTATCAGCACATCACAGCTAAATGTTGAAAATGAAACAAACAAACAAACGTTACACATAACAAATTAAATCTAAAATTCACATAGTCTGAAATCAATGAATCATTTTAACAAGTATGAACCATTTCCTGTTCAAGTTTATGAATGCCAGTTATTAAGAACCTTTTAACAGACTTGGTCTTTTATTCTGCATACTATAGCAATTTTCGAATTTGAACACGAACACAAAGACCTGCAATCTGCAACATACTTTCTGCAAACAACGCGTTCGATACTCATACGTTAGGTAAGGCTTTATCGACATGCTATTGCTTTCTTTTATACCGCAACCGATTGCGATGCACGGCGCCGTCCTCGAAGTTGTTCAGAAATACGTTTACCTCGGGCAGACATTGCAGTTAGGTAGAAACAACTTTGAGGATGAGGTGAACAGAAGAATTCAGTTGGGTTGGGCAGCATTTGGGAAACTACGTCGAGTCTCTCATCGTCGACGAAAGTCTTCAATCAGTGCGTCCTACCCGTCATGACATACGGAGCCGAAACGTGGACACTGACGGTACGGCTAGTCCACAAGTTCAAAGTCGCTCAACAGGCTATGGAAAGAGCTATGCTCGGAGTTTCTCTTAGGGATAAAATCAGAAATAAGGTGATCCGGCAGAGAACTAAAGTTACCGACATAGGCCACTGGATTAGCAAGCTGAAGTGGCAGTGGGCTGGCCATATTAGCCGCAGATCCGACAACCGCTGGGGTAAACGAGTTCTTAAGTGGAGACCGCGTCTTGGCAAACGTAGTGTAGGACGCCCTCAGGCCAGGTGGAGTGATGATTTGCGCAAGGTGGCTGGCAGGAGCTGGATGCGAGAAGCCGAGGATCGACCTAAGTGGCGTGCAATTGGAGAGGCCTATGTCCAGCAGTGGACTGTGATAGGCTGATGATGATGATGATGATGATGATATCGCTATCGTCAAATGTACCCACCATTTAAACCGTACATAATAACTGTTGTTGGTTTTCGTGGGTCTTACGAGTACAAATGCCTGTCGAAGAAATGACAACTTAAGTCTTCTCAACAATGCATCGATTAGTAATTTTTGGGCAAAATCTTTTTATTCATTTATCAGTTCATTGCTGAGCTGGACTGGCTAAGTGTGGTTGTGTTTTGGATTAGAAGTGCAGAGCTTTGTCTTTAGATGAGATTTTGAGATGCCGGTAGTTTTGTGGATAGCATGGTTCTCACTTGCCATGGCATCAACCACTACATTAGCTAAGTCGCGGTCTCCACCCGAGAAAATGCCTGTCCCATAACTGAACACATGTCTTGAACACATCAGCTTGCTAAGGAACTGCTATGCTACTACTGACCTACGGCCTACTACACAAAGGTGACCGTGTTTGATTCCCGGTAGGGTTCAATTTAAGAACGATATTTTCTAAGTTGACTTGTGCCTGGAAGGGGCGGGTAGGTGGGTTTTGGTGCTCTAGAAGGTGTATTAAGCCTTTAACTGCCGAGGTTTAAGCCTTTAACTTAAAAATTAACATTTTATTGTTTGGAGTTCACCGGTGACCCCCATGGCACTTAATGTGTCTCATATTCTGTCGCAAGATGGAAGTTATTAAAATAGTAGCATGGAAAACTCTCATTACCAGATTATCTTTGAGCCATTATCATACGATCGACGCTTTCTGATGTAGATTTGAAAAACTGTTGTTATATCACGAATAGTTCCTACTTCTATCCGGCCCCATTTGTTTAGTCCACTTAAGCGGTTTAGCTCTCTCTGACAGCTCAGTCCCCTCGATTTATACGTTCCTAAATTGCCCGCTTTTGTATCGTGTACAAACATACGAATGTCGAACGAATTTCAACGGGAAAACCTCATTCACTCATTGAATGGAAGAGCTAATTGTAATTTTATAAAGCAAAAATTTAAGCAGTTGTACAACTTATAATTTCTTAGCGTGACGCTTTTGGTTTTCCTTTTCTTACTCATGTTTTAAAGTAAGTAAGGCAAATCTTATCTGTGGTAAGGTTAAGTAACCAAGTCTAGTGATCTGAACATCAGCACTCGTAAGGCTAATACACAAAAATGACTTCTTCAAAATGTAGGTTTTGATATAATTGCGAAACTTTGGAAGGCGGCCTAGCAATCGCAGACAAATATATTTCTCAAATGTGTATTTACAGGAAAATAAACATAACAAATAACATACATACATACATACATACATTCACGCCTTTTTCCCGGAGGGGTAGGCAGAGACCACATCTTTCCACTTGCTACGATCCTTACAGACTACTTTCGCTTCATCCACATTCATTAATCTTTTCATACACGTTCGCCGGTTTAGGGTACTCTTGACCTGACCTTTCTTTAGAACTTCCCCGATTTGATCAAGATAAGTTCGTCGAGGCCTTCCCCGTCCACCATTTCCATAACAAATAACAACATCATTAATGGGATTGTATGGAGTTTATATGCTTGAGCAGAAACATGTAAAGTAAAAAAAGTAAAGTAACAGCCTATAATCATCCCACTGCAGGGAAAAGCCTCCATCATTGAATTCAAGTTACCACTGCAATGATGGGAACTGGTATAATCACCACGCTTGCCAAATGCGGGTTGGTGATCACAAACCCGACCAACGTTCGAAAATTCGAAACTTTTTGTTGCCCGACCCGGGGATCGAACCTGGGACCCCGAGATCTTGGCAGAAATATCTAATTCAGGTAATCTTTATATATATAATTCTTCTGTGAGTGTGTATGTCACTGAACTTCTCTCAAACGACTGGACCGATTTTGATGAAATTTTTTTGTGTGTGTTCAAGGGGATCTGGGAATGGTTTAGATTCACAATTTTGTCGGGGATAATGTTAGGTGTAGTCAAACCCTAAATTTTATTTTTTATTTTTTATACAAAATTTTTAATTTCTATTTTCTTATGATACAACATACAAAAATACATACAATCCTAAATTTTTACCCTTTTATCACCAACCCCTATTTTTTAATAGCCATTTTAGTAATTTAATCATTTTTCATCCCGCTCGATAACTGATCAATTATCGTCTTTTTTGTAAGGGTAGGGTAGGGGTAGGGAAGGGTTTAGGGTAGGGGTGGGGGTAGGGTATGTGTAGGGTAGGGTAGGGTAGGGTAGGGTAGAAGTAGGGTAGGGTAGTAAAATATTAAAATTTTATAAAATATATACAACCCTAAATTTTTACCCTTTTACCACCAACCCTTGTTTTTTGTTAGCCATTTTAGTAATTTAATCATTTTTATGGCAAAACAACGTTTGCCGGGTCAGCTAGTATGAATATAAAGTTAGTACACATTGATAGTCTTTATTTAACGTTACATTTTTGTAAGTTTTAATGTTTAACTGTAATGTTCTACTTTTCTACAGTCAATAAAAGTTGATACAATCTAACGGTCCTATGCATCGGTACATTGTATTTCAATGGAAAAGTATTGGTTTCCTCCGAACGGCCCAGCGATAAAGTTTACACGAGACAGTTCACCTTTTCGCCGTTTTTATTACGGTAGCAAAACAAAACCGTCTTGTTTACAAGAAATCAATAGCTTTAAATTTACCTTTTTAAACAATATTATTTACGCCATATGGTGAATCAATTCCTCCCTTTGATTATATGCTCTAAGATTCATCCTAATGCGGCAGTCTGTAGCAAAAAATTAATTTATTCGCAATTTGACAAGTTATTAACAAATCATTAATACTTCATTATTTGTATTGATGAAAGACAATTAAAGATTTAGGAGGCAGCGTTCTTTTCTATGTTTTCTTTATAAAATGTTGACCGATTTTAACGGCATTCCTTTTTTTTTGGTAGGATATATTCCCTTACGCAACCCTCTCATCCAAAAATTAAAGATAATTAAATCTATGTCATTTGTAGTTAAGTATTTCATTAATCTTACTAATATCAAAAATGTAAATGTTTGGATAGAAGTTTGTCACTCAAACACGCCGGTTTCCGTGGGGTTACTATGTTTTTTTATAATTTTTAAAGTGTTCGCCATGATTTTTTGTGGTCGTCTAAGGGTCAAAAAATAACATGGTCCAATCTTAAAAATTGAAGATTATTATTTTTTATCAGAGTATTTTAACGGGGACAAAGTTCGGAGTAACAGCTAGTTATTTCATATTCGGTATTCGCTTTGAAATGCTAAGTTACTACGTTTCAATCAACTCGAAAACCGCCTGAATACTGTAAAATTTCTAGAATTTCACAAGAAATAAATCACATTATTTATTTAAGAGAGCTATGCCCAGTTTTAAAATGCAAAAACGACAAGTATCTCTTTGCGACCCGAATCACATGAAAGAAACTTTAATACTGTGAAGATAACAACTGAATTAACTAAGTTGAAATTTCCATTTATGCTAATGTTGGTGCAGATTAACCCTGACAAGCGCGATTTATCTACGCATACACCCCTTTTCAAACCCTCTTGAAAATTTTAACTATAATGTAGCAATGTACTTGTATGTACAAAGTTTTAGAAATTTCCTTATAGCTCTTTTAGTGTAAGGATCAAAAGTATTGACGAATGATGAACAACATGAAACAAACTTTTGAAAAATCAGCACAAAATATTTTATATTTAAATCTATGAAATGCACGGAAATCTCAATTTTCTGTATTAAATAGTAAAATGTTTGTGATATTTCAACCTATAATCTTCCTCCGTGCTAAATTTCATCAGGGTCTGTTCAGCCTTTCTGTCGTGATTGAGTAACAATTTCATGTATAACAA
This sequence comes from Anania crocealis, assembly GCA_949315895.1. NCBI lineage: Eukaryota > Metazoa > Arthropoda > Insecta > Lepidoptera > Crambidae > Anania > Anania crocealis. Next base: position 16,482,620 of record OX438863.1, read on the forward strand.
ACCTAGATAATAAACAATAAAAATTTTAAAATAATAATAATGTAACGATATCTTACAATCTGATTAAAAAAAAATTGCATTTTAAGTCACATAGTATCTAACATTTTACTATACAATAAAATTATGACCCCATATAGAACATTTTAGGTGTTTGCACTAAAAATATTAGTGACTTCACCACGTAAAAACAGAATCTTGTTACTAAATTATACAGTACCTCAAAGCATATCGCACTTAACCGGTTTTTTATAGTCTACTCATTTAAAATTTAAAATAGTTACTCTATACTAAACCTTCTGTCTCACCCTGAGAATAACTTAACAGCTGGCTTTGCCAAAAAACAACACAAACTGAATATTTTAAACAGTAACCCTTCTTCGTCGATATCCAAGTATATCGTTGCACCTTTACATTGTAAATTGCCTAATTTACTCTCTTTTCGCTACTTTATTTTTTGTTTTCTTGAACCGATGGAATAAATTCTTGTTTTTCATTTCCGAACAGACGCATTGTTTTCCCTTGAATCCTTTAATATGGAAATGTAACAATTTCAGTTTTGTGTTCTTATTTAGCAGCTGGCTCATACGTTGTTATAATAACATGTCCTTAAATTTAACTTTTGTTTTTTTAACCTGCGTATGAGCTTAGGTAAGATTGTGCTATTGTGTGTGTGTCATATATGCCAACAATATGTTTGAGTATTTGCCGTATCTGGTCGTTATTAAACAAGCTGTGCTTAGTTTTAAGCTAGATTTATATTATTATGATAAACATTTTGTTGCTTTCTCGTAAACATAATGATTTAAGTACGGATAATTGTATGACATCAATGTATGTGATGTTGCCCACATTTATTTATTCATTAGATTTATTCTCTATCTGTATCAACTTCATGGAAACTGAAGATTCAAAATGTAACTTATTATAGTGTAATGTTAGTGGGTCCTAACCTTGAGAAGTGCAAGTGCAACGTACTTTTTCAGAACGCCCATCACATTGTCTGTTCGCCTATTTACCTACCGCAAGTTATATAAAAGTATGCCATAATAGTATAGCAACATAATTTGTTTTTGTAATGAGGAAGATCCATCAAATTACATTTTGACTACTAAGTCAAGTAAGTGCGAGCCCTTGGGCGTACTGAAAAAACCGTAACGTTGTCGAAGTGGAACATTACAGGAGTTTTACGAGTTTTCTTATTTGCTTTTTAGAGCTACTGCAGATTTTTGGAATTCTAAAGCTTATATTAAATTTAAGGCTTATAGCATCTGCAAATTCAAATTTAAGGGTTAACTTTCACGGTAGTACATACAGTGTTTTTTAGTAGCAATATCACTTTTACCACGACGTTCCGCGAAGTACACAAAAATAATGAATTCTAGCAATGGTTAAAACATTTTTACAAAATTTTCTGAAATTCCTAATATCCTAATTAACATGTGCCTACGAATCTCTCTCTAGACGTCTGTAGGGGAATCTAGGTTAAGTAAGCGTCAGTTGTAGTGACGCACGCGCAACTTGTGTATAAAATAAAGTAAAAACTAAATAAAGATTGATTTTTGTTTAAACGGCGGCGGCGTCGCATTACGAGTATTATTTCGATATCAGCCCGATATCATCCCGACACGCACAAATAACTTAAAGGGAGTTACATTGGTGACCCCGACGTGATCTGAAGGTCCACAGAGTAGTGAGTGACTGTACAGTTTCGGGCGGCCTCCCACAAGCGGGTCTCACCGTTCGAAATTTCAAGAGACAGAATTTGGGTACGAGGATCCATACGCTACCAACGCACCACCACAAGAAGGTGCTTTAAATTACAACACCAATATGCAACCGCCAACCCCCGCTGAAAACAAGTACAATACACTGAAATTCAGATTAATCGGAGTTTTTTGAAGAATCGGAGTCCAGAAAAATTCAAAAACTTGTCAGTGAGATGGAATTGGGAGATCAAAAACCCTCGCAGCTTCTGCGTAATATGCGTGACTTAGCAAAAAAGAAAATTCCCGATGAAACCCTGCAGATGATGTAGACTGGGCACCTCCCGTCAGCGGTCCGAGCCGTATTGAGTATAAGCGATATCAAAGATCTAGACAGATTAGCACAGATCGCGGAAACGGAAAATATTCGACCTCAAGCGGAAATGGCTCAAGTCTGCCGCCTGGATATTATACAGGATGAAATTTTAACCACTTTCAAAAATTTTTATATGTGTTCAGTATCGTATTTAGAGTCTATTTATGAAGTAAAAAATGTAAATCAAGTTGTCACCCGAAAATATTTTTCGCGATATAGTTTTCAATTTTTACGGTCCTAGACCTGTTAAGGTATAAAGGGAAAATCAAAAACTTATGAATAGTATTGTAATGAATGAATGAGATGCATATCGCGTAAAACAAGTGTTACTAGGATGCCGTATCAAATATTTTAGATTTTTGGTGGACATTTTCTAAGTGCCTTATCTTGACATTTTTGTACTGGGCTATACCAAAAGAAAAAATACGTCATTTAATTTTTGCCTCGTAGATTGCTATATTAAAATTTGGAAAGTGGTTAAAATTTCACCCTGTATATAAGTTATAATACGGCATAATGAAATATCTTTTTATCTAGAAACTATAATAGATGTGGGAGGGAATGCTCACATTCCTATTAAGTTTTTTGTAGGCGTATCTGATATAAACTCGGTGAGCTGGTTCGTCCAGGACATTCTGTTTGGGAGAAGCCAATCACAACACGTACTCGCCTTCCTGTGGGAGAAACTTGTCAGGCCAAATCACCGAAGAATTATGCAACAATGTAGGTCTTAGTACTGAACCTTGAGTTACATCCATATAAGAAGCGAAAAAAAAAACATACTAATTGAATTCCGTTATATTTTTTATATCAAAGGTATAAAAACATAATCTTATTTTTGAATTATGATAATGCAATTAAACATTTTGGAGATAAATTATGACCAACATTTCAATTATTTAGAATTTCAAACGCTTTTTAAAAATCAATGAACCAGTTTGATGGAGTAAAATGAAAGATGGAACGTTTCAGTTTCAACTATTACATGTGTGAGATAGTTTTCCACACGCGTATCTGGCATAAACACGGTGAGCTGGCTCAGCCAGGACATTCCGTTTGGAGGCGCGCCAACGCAATACGTGCGCCAACAAAGCGCCCTCTGAGTCGAGCCACTGACCTTATTCACAAGCAGAGATGACGGAAAAATTAGGTAAGACTTTTCAATGCACATTGCAAATGGGTGGCACATTTCTGGATATAAGATGCGAGATTGATTTGACGCGGCGTAGAAAACATGATTAGTAAGCCTTTTGTTGAGGATCTGTTAATATACATGTGTAATATTAAGAGTTTTGAACTTGTCTAAACTATTTGGTTCTATGGTAGTTACATTTCTATCGTTGGTTTGTCTACACAATGCTCTAAAGTCTAATTATTTATTGCTTACTTAATTTATGTTACATTGGTGGTGCATCGGAGCAACATAAGTTATTCAAATTTTAGTTCAATTAATCACAGGGAATTTAATAATAACAATAAAAATCCAATAACATAACAATACTAAAAGTATGAAGATTGCTATTTGTCAAATGTGATCTTCGCACTCAACAATTTTCAACAACAATTTCGTAAAATATGGCACTCCAAGCATATGACCGGTGTTACCAAAAGCATTTCAAAAATGCGCCTTTGATAGGATATATAATCTTCAAAAACTTAAAAGGAAAATGTGCAGATAATATCCATTTTACGAATAGTTTAGATATAGAAATATAATCTGATTAGATCAATAGCCATTCAATTAAAATTGTATGTGAGTGACACCAGATTATTTTTGACCGAGTCCAAATTTTGAAATGTTATTGACCCACTGAAAGACCCTTTGTCCTTTACCACAGATACCAATAAACCCTAATTTAAATCAAAGACCGCATAGATCTAATCTTGTCCTTAATCTAATTCCATTGAGGTGTTAACCCAGAATGTAATTTGACGAATCCCCGTGCCCACTCCTTCGCTGGTATTATTACGGGGAAGATTGATGACTATTACAAGTGGAATGTACTGAAACTTAGCGTAATTGTTTACCAAAATGTAGATACTGTAGCAGGTTAATTACAAAAGGTAATTTCATTTGTATGAGATATGATAAAACTATTTGGTTGTCAGTAGTGGCAACGCTGCTTTAAGAAAGTCAGAGTCGTGACTGAAGAATGTATTCAAATATAAATATCCAAAATAATTAAACCGACTCAAAATAACTGCAACCAATAACTCTCTTTGTAAAAACTTGTTTTTTTTTTCAAGCCAGTCGATCTAAAGGACCGCCTGGATCGGAATTCTAACGAATTAAGAACTTCGTCCATTAAGTCGTTTTAACAACATTCCCTAATGTGTTTACAGTGCTCGTTTTGTTTAATTGCCACACTTATATTAACGGTTTTTTCTATTTAATACGATAATCTTTATCCCACGTTGGGATGTTAGCATGAAAAGCTTCCGTGATAAAATTATTGTTGTCTGTTTTTTATATTACCGTCTCATTAGCGGCGTAATTTTTATTAGTCGAACTTTGTTCTTTGTTCAAGTTTATGACGGTAATTTTAACATTTTGAGGTTCTAAAATGGAGAACTTTTTACTTCGGTCTATTGTAGACCTGGTATTGTTGTAACCTGTAATATGAGTGTATCTCTTATTCTTAAACTATAAAAAGAATCGTCCTTAATATACATTGATAAAATATTACATCAGTGTTTATGTAGTAAAAAATATATATTACTTACTATAGTATAGCAGTATACTATAGAATATGTTGGGCGACTATTACATGTGCCCAGTCAAGTCAAGTCAAGAAAATATGTTTTTGATTTGTAACATCCCAAAGTCAATAATAATCAAACTAAATATAAAAATAAGTCGAAACAAGGAATCACGGACAATCATGAACTCAAAATTGATGCCTTTCGTCAGTAAATTTTGTGTAAAAGCATTATTAAGGCTAACGATTACTAATAAAACATGAAATACTATAATATTTTTTCACTCATAAATATTACTAACCTAAGTGGAAATTGCTTACGTTCCGTTTGGCTCCGCTTGTCTCTAGACAACCCTCTGGCGTATTGAACCGCAAAACAGTTTATTTTGCACACATGAAAGTGATAAAATACACATCGTTAATCATTGGGGTTCTAAGGCTACTCTTTAACTGCTTATTTCTCTTATTCGGGCCGAATATTCAAAGTTTTTTTACGAACAGACAAATCATTGGCTGTCTCTGAAATTTTAGGAAAACTGTTGGAATCAAGAAGTACATTGTACCTTCCGTTCTTAGGGGCGAGGTTATGTAGATAAGCATTTCATTTAATTAATCAAGTAACAAAAATGGTGCTTTTCAATTCTTAGGTACTCGTATGTTTGTAATTGAAAAAACCGTTTTACTTAGGAAGAAAGGATCAAGAGAGAGATCAGAGATCTAGAGCCCAAAAATTAGTAAAGTCAAAGTTTTACACGTCCTTATATTTTAACTTATTTACCACTTCTTCGGGACAAAAGTGGACTAGTACCGTAACGAATCAGCACAAGACACTTGGTCACTGTTGTCAGCCTATTTCAAATAAGTATGATTACAAAATATGTAAGAGTGAGCTAGGATAATTTAATGCCAGACTTTTCTATTACTTAGACGAGTATTACCATTGTATCGGTCTAGTAACTAGTATATATTACTAAGTAATAAATCACGGCTCCAATTAATGTTTGTTAGTCCCTTGCCTATTTCCAATGACGTCTTAGCTGTCACACGGGCTAATTGTTTTGGTCGCTTAGTACAGTTACACATTTTAAGCAATATTCCTTCTGGTCACATACGGGTCACCCGTATGTGACCAGAAGGAATATTGCTTGTTATTGATGTGAGACGATCCTTTATATAAAAAAATATTATAACCGTAAAATCTGTTGAACTTTTAAATTCACAAGTTTTTTTATACGAATTATTATTCATAAAATATACACATTCAATATCCCCAGGATTGGTTAATTTTAACATAGTCTTATCAAAAACAAGTACTGGTTAGGTACCAGTAGTAATTACATTTTGTAGTATAAGTTATAATTAAAGTTTAGATAATACGGGGCTCACTAAAAATTATAGTCTTGATATAGTTTTAAAAAAAATTTTCATTTATTAAACCTATTTCGTGTAAAAGTGCCTTAAGTCGCCCCGCTTTCGTCATAGTAGCTTTTCAAGTACACCCATTGTGTTTAGACCTCGGCTTGGCCAAAAGAGCCAAGACAAACGCTTCGTGCCTACCTCCACAAACGCAAGAAAACATGTTTTGGTTACCACCCCAGTTACGTAACTCAACAACTTAGCACTACTTAGCTATTTTAGTGTTGTGTACACAGCTTACGGCCGGAATAAACAATGTATGCCGTTGATAGAGCCTGAAAATTATTACGGAGATTATCTCATGAGAAGACGCATATGTTGTGAGATATGAGGATGTTAAGCGTATATCGTCTTTTTCGTCGTGTCGTTTCGGCAGGAACAGCTGATCTGTCATTTAAGCTGCGTAAATCCATTTATGCTCCTCAGGAAGGTTTGTGTTTTGTTATGTAAATCTCTCTATTCTCCATGGTCGTGTTATGAAGCCCATCATGATCGCTGGATGGATTTAAAGATATTTGGCTGAGTTAGATACTCTTGTATTTGCATTTATTGCATATTATGCAATAAACGAAATTCCAACTGTCACTGTCTCTAGCAAAGGAATTTATATCATTGCGTTTCTCAGCACACTTTAAACATTTAGAATAGTTTATTTTCTGTGTTGATCCTGGAAATTAATACACAAACAGTTTTTTTAAATTGCACCAATGCCCTCACAGATAAAATACATACTAGATACGAGTACATAGTCCAAACAAAAGTGACACTATGAAGTGTCGATGTTTATACAGGGTGACATTTTAACCACTTTCCAAAATTTTTATAGGCGATCGGTATCGTATTTAGAGCCCATTTTTATGAAGTAAAAAATATAAATCAAGCTTTCACCCGAAAATATTTTTCGCAATACAGTTTTCAATTTTTACGTTCCTAGGCCTGATAAGGTATAAAGGGAAAATCAAAAACGTATGATTAGTATCGTAATGAATGAATCTGATGTTTTGCGTAAAAAAAAGTGTTGCTAGTCGGCCGTATCAAAAATTTAAGATTTTCGGCGGACCTTTTCTAAGTGCTTTAACTTGACATTTTTGTACTAGGCTAAACCAAAAGAAAAAATACGTCATTTGTTTTTTGTCTCCTAGATTGATATATTAAAATTTGGAAGGTGGTTACAATTTCATCCTGTATAAGCAGTTAATGTCATGCCTGTCGATCCTTTATCAATGCAATTTCAAGCTTACACACATGACTTACAGTTAAATGCAACTAAGTTGAAAGAGCACCCATACGTTTAGCAGGTGCTCATTTGGTGAGGACATCTTTCTGTTACTAATTGTGTACTAGTTTTTTTTGTACTTTAATAATCGCGCCACGCTTAGAGCTTCTTCATCTTTAACATCATTAAAGAAAGCGTCAATTAACGTTAGTCTTTATTAACGATGTGTCCACCGAACTAATTAAATAACACTGTTTTTATGAAAATTTTAGCAGATGCCTACGGAATTCGAAAATTTAGTGCCTCGTTTCTGCGAGGACTGCCAAAGAAAACGGGGTTGGAAAAAGTAATGAAACTATCTTGAAAGTTGCGACGGGTTCGCTTACTGAGCTCCGAATTTGCATGAGTTATGTTTTCTGTTTGACGTTTCTTATTGCTCAACTTTTAGATTGAGTCGTTATCGAATACATATAAAGATACTTATATCGATCATTTAGATGAAATCAGATGTGACTCAAATAAATCCAAAATTAATTCAACTTGTTTTTAGAACTGGCCGACTGGTTCTCGACTCCCTGTCGGGTCAATTTAGGAAACGATATCGATTAATCGGTTATCGTAAACTTCTATACAGGCTTCGGTCATATATCATCGGTGAGTGGGTCCTATGACCCACCTTAAGATAATACGACTATTCGTACTTCGAAAAGCACGTAAACACCGTTCTTAAGTTCTGTCGCAAGGAGGAATTGTAAATACAAGTCACGTCAGAGATTAGGAAGACTCTGACACCGAATGATCCTTGAAGGATAAATATTTGTCGAGGAATGAACAAGACTTTAACTGTAGGCTGTTTTCCTATAGCTGCAAGCGCTGAAGGCACTCAGTTTCGGTTTGCCCCACTATGTGGATGATTGCCCGGGCGGAAAAATAACGCGCGAGGCTTTAACTTTGTTGACGACTTCTGTGGCGAGCATACACCGATTTTCAAGGTGTCGCTTGCCTGAGGTTTCGGGTTCGATTCCCGAACGAGTCAATGTAGAAAAAAAGTGATTTGCTACATTTTCTTGGGTCTGAGTGCTTGTGGTACCTTCGTTGTTCCTGAGTCCCAGTAGTTCCGACTGTCATTATTGTTAGCGGATAGGGAAGCAAAAACATACCTACGTACTTATGAACAACATGAAATAAGCCACCATATTTGGAACCTACCCTTTTTTTTTTTGGAACTAAGTTCCTTATCGCGCGTTGCGAAAGGGGGCTAGACGGAAAAAATTGTAACGACACTTTTTGATCGACACTTTTTGCTATAGTTGTAAGCCGTGCGGCGTGCGCGTGTTTAAAGATAGAGAGATAGAGATAGAGAGAGAGAGAGAAAGAGAGAGATAGATAGATAGTGACAGAGAGATAGAAAGAGACAGAGACGGAGAGAGAGAGAAATTTTGTTTATTTAAAAATAAATTTAACTGAAAATAAAATTTTATTTCAATTCCTTCAGTAAAAAGTAACTTCGTTCCATCCGGGTGTCCCTTGACACCTCTCAAGTTTTATTTTATTTATTTACATATATTTTTTTTCTAAAATTATGAGTACAATTTTCTTTAAACATGAAACTCTGAGTTGAGTATAAAAAACTCTTTTATTTCGTCAGAAGCTAATGTTGAAAACGAATAAATTTTCCATAGCATAATCTTTAAGAACGTCCTGTCTAACGTTGCACGTATCAAATGTTTTACGATCTCTTCTTGGCTCTCGCTTGCGATTAAAGTTAACTGCATTTGGCCTCCTCTAATGTTCTCAAGGATACCTTAAATTTCTGAAATGTCTTTCAAAGTGTAATAATTAAAAGATGTTTATAGCTTTTGTTGAACACCTCAAACTTTTGTGTCATTTGCAGAATATATAAGATTGTTAATGATGCATTTTGTTGTGGATGTTACTGAAGAAGAACCGTTCAAAGTTACAGCAATTAACAAAATGGCTGCCGTAATTAGTTAAAGCCATAGCACAGACATAAACATAATATAATCATCAACAACGACATCACACCAATCCACTGTTTGACACAGGCCTCGCCAAAACGAGGATTTCACCGTAATAGTCACGCTTAAGAGGAAACAGTACGGGCGAGAGAATTGAAAAATAGGTATTTGTAAAATCTATTGCTGTCGCGCAGTGCCAAACGCATTCACCGCAGAGTGTGATAGAGACAACTGCTTCTTAGACCGAAAATACCTACTAAAAACACACCAAATCAACGTTTCGTAGTCCCCCGATTACTTTTCCAAAACCAGACCGATTTAAATACTTTTTTCATTAAAAATTAAACAAAGGCTTAGGTCGTGTATATGTCTTCCTTTTTTTCTAAAATTTAGCCAAATTTGTTTTCTGGATGTTTGAATACAGCGGAAAATCTGGCGAATTTTTTCGATTTTTGAGGGCTCATATCTTTTTTATTAATTAATTTATGAAAAAACAAAAAACATAGAAACATGCTAATAGTAGCCATAAATTTTTGTAGTAAAAATTATTGCTCTACTGGCATTATCCAGGGAGGAAACAGGGGACTACGTTTGTATGGAAAAACGGCCGTGGTGTTTCCTCTTAATGGCCAGGCCGGCTTTGGCCAATTGTGGAGAGAAGACGGTATACGTCCTGGTAATCTTTTTATCGCTTTTCAAACTCATAGAAAGAAGAGTGACACTATTCTATCAGTTGTACCCTGAACGTTCTGTTTGTCATTTATCTCTACTCCAAGAAGTTAGGGGCTTATTTGATAAGACCCTGCAATCATCATCGGATGAACCTTTTTAAACACCGGTTTGGTTGTTTCCACAACACTTTAAACTTAATGCACTAGTCATGAGGTCGAAAAACAATCAATGTAAAAGTTCCATATGCGTAGTCGTGTACATTCAACGAGATAAATATTTGTATAATTTTGGTGCTTGATTAACCATATTACAAACCAAAGATCCACAGCCAGATATTAAAATTTAATAGTTAGATTTTGTTTGTAGTTGAAATATGTATTTTTGGCACGCAACCTTAGCCCGGCTAGAAATGTGCCAGTAATATTGTAAGAATTACGAGCATAAAACACTGCCTAGAATGAAAATTGTAAAAGTTTCGTCAAAGTAATTAATCTCTTAACTTTGATGATTCCTAATTTGAACAATCCTTTACTCGGTCTCAGTTTGATTGCTTCTTCAACTATTTGAGATTAGGTATTTTGTATTTTGTGATATTTTAGATAGCTAAACAATTGTTCACCGCGTGGTGCTGGCGCCTGTAATAGAATAGCTCCACCTCTCTTTCCGTTAGCACGGTAATATTATCATACAGTATTGTAACTCGGCCGTATCCTTAAAATAAGTGCCTACAGCCGCGCGGTACGTAAGCATGCGATAGGGCTGTCGCCCACCTACAGCGTATTATTGCACCTGCCTACTTTGAGTTACTATCTATTTTTGAGATTGTTAATTTATTACTTTTTTATTTATTTATTAGTATAGATACTTAGTAACAATATATAGAAAGTGTTCAATAAAAATGCAAGTTGTTTTTTTGATTGGTAGATTTAATTAAAAAACTATGTTCATGTATGTTTAATTTTATAACAAATCGGTCTTATAAATTTGCGACCGAAAAATATAAAGCTTGATCAAAAATTGTTGTGGGAAACATAGGCAAGGAGGAGAAAAAGGAATATCTTTTACTTGGTTATAGATACTACTTTATAATTTATATGTTTAGTTTTAAATGAAGTTCGGAATATTCCCTCCATTTTTTCTATATATTCCACAAAATCATCGCTGGGTACAATTTTATACTTATTTTGAGTAAATATTCGCGCGGTTACTGTTTAAAAATCAGCACACCGTCCGTTCGTCACTGCGGCACATCCGCGCCTGTAGCATGCCGAGCGCATGCCGAGATCCGAGTGCGTAGGTATAGCTCGCGCGTCGTCCGTTTGCATGAAGTTAGAATACTGTATAGATAATATTACCGTGCCATTAGTGTCGTGGATTTTAGATAAAGATGGGCAGCAGTGTCATCTAGCACCGTTGGCAAAGCTGCGACTGTCAACCCGCGTGGTGATTTAGGCAAAATCCTGTCTTCTTTTGTAGACCTTTGTCCAGCAATTGGGGGGTGATAATAATGGTTATGACAAAATAATTGTAAAAATTTTTTCGGTACTTATCTCTCTACAATGAATTCAAATCAATTTTGACTCAAGTGAAATTAAAATAAGACTAACTGAGCTGTAAAATCTTCGATCGAAACTTTTAAAAAGATAGTCGTGATCAAGCAAAAAAAATCACCAAATGTATTGAGAACCGCCTTGTGTTTTGTTGGATGTTATAGAGTTTATTATTAACCCACTAATCTGTAGACATCCTGTATTAGAAGCTTATCAAAAGGCTAGACCGTCAGCTTCAAATTTGATCAGTTACAGAGAGATGTCGTCAAACTTTTCTCACGAATCGAATTTTTTTGATAAAAAGTCTGTGGCGTACTCACATTTATTATTATATTATAAACTAATATTCATACTTATATTAATAATGTACACTATATTACTTACTTATAATATATTATATCTAAAATTACTTCTAATATAAAATATCTAGTATTATGTAAACAAACACACACATTTACTACACTAGAACTAAATCTAAATAACCTAAGTAATACATATTAAACTTACATCTACAATATTAATATTTAGCGCATAGCATAACGAAGCGTAAGCATCGCGCGGTGTTATGAGTAACCGCGACCTTATCGGTGGATCCTATTACACCGGCCCGAGCGCATCATTCCTGTCGAACGTATTGACACGCACCTCGGCCGGCAGTGCGAATTTAATCTCAACGCGGAACGCATGTCGATTGTTCTCACGCTGCGTACGTATTTGCTATCGCGCCGATACAATAAGATCTAAAGTTGTGTTTATTTAGCATCCTACACTCCTTCTACTTTCATCACCGATCCAGGGTGATATTCTTGAGTCGTATTTGTCAACGGAGCCACTTACGACCAAACTGGTGACCCCACCAAACTGGTGACCCGACGGAGCACTATTCAAGATGGATGCCGATAAGACACCACCATTAGGGCGCGACTACACTCAAGGCGATGCGAGCGATGTTTATCGCGTAGGGGTAAGAAATATTCCTTTTTATCCCGACAAACCGTCACTCTGGTTTTCTATGCTGGAGGGTCAATTCGCATTGGCGAACATCACTGTCGACGCAACGAAATTCTACCATGCCATCGGGATGCTCGACCATCAGTATGCAATCGAAGTCGCCGATGTCATCGAGTCTCCGCCTGCTGACGACAAGTATGCTAAGCTTAAAAGTGAGCTAATTAAGCGTTTATCTGCATCAAAGGAGCGGAAGGTTAAGCAACTGCTAGACCACGAAGAACTTGGCGATAGGAAACCCTCGCAGTTCTTAAGACACCTTCGTCACCTAGCTGGCCCTGACGTTCCAGAGGATTTCATACGCACCATTTGGTCCAGCAGGTTGCCTACCGGTATGCAGTCCATTATAGCATCACAGCTTCAATCCCCACTCGACAACTTAGCAGATCTTGCTGATCGTATTCAGGACATAGCTCCATCCTCTCCACAAGTCGCTGTCGTTTCCTCGTCACAAAGCTATGAGGACAAAATAGATAAAATAGCCAAGCAGATCGAGAAGCTGACGCAGCAAGTCCACTCGCTCACTACGAAGAATGAACTTTAGGCTAGACTTAGGTTTAAGGCGATACTTTGTGTGGCGTTTTGTTATAGCGGACGTTAACAAACCGATTATTGGTGTAGACTTTCTATCTCATTATAATTTAGCTGTTGATGTTAGAAATAAGAGATTATTTGATAATTTGACAACATTAAAGGTATCTGGCGTGTCAGCAAGTAAATACAGCAGCGTCTCATCCGTTAAAATTCCGACAGGTAGTAAGCAATACATGTGGGGTAGTATAGTGGGGTATCTCTTACCGCTGGACTGTGATCTGTTACGACTGTGGGTATGCTCCTGTCTAGAATGCGATCTAGGTCTCCGTCCTTCATTCTTCATAGTGAGCGAGTGGACTTGCTGCGTCAGCTTCTCGATCTGCTTGGCCATTTTATCTATTTTGTCCTCATAGCTTTGTGACTACGCGCGCGATACTCGCTGAATTCCCTGAGCTGACTCGTCCAGCTGGCACACCCCGCATCACCTTACACAATACAGTACACCACATCCGCACCACCCCGGGATCACCCGTTGCATGCACACCTCGTCGCCTAGCCCCTGATAAGTATAGGATTGCGAAACAAGAATTCGATGCCATGATACAAAATGGCATAGCTCGACCCTCGGATAGCTCCTGGTCATCACCACTGCATTTGGCACCTAAAAAAAGACGGCTGGCATCCATGCGGTGACTACCGTATTTTGAACGCACGAACTATTCCGGATACTACGGTACTCAGTGAGACACATACAAGACTTCACTCACAATATCTCTGGTTGTACAGTCTTTTCCACAATAGACCTCATAAAGGCGTACAATCAAATCCCTGTCAATAACGACGACATACCCAAAACTGCCATTACAACACCCTTCGGTCTCTACAAATTTCCGTTTATGACTTTTGGCTTGCGTAACGCAGGTCAAACATTTCAGAGATTCGTAGATGACATGACACGCGGCATGGATTTCGTATACCCATACTGCGATGACTTTTTAGTCTATTCGCCAGATGCATCAAGCCACGAGGCATATCTGCGCCAACTTTTCTAAAAGATGTCAGAGTATGGTATATTAATTAACGAAGTGTCCTTTGACGGGGAGAAGGCGAAAGGGGGTCAAGACGTGGTAGATCTTTTCTCTCGTTACTTTCAAACAGTATACGGAGTTACAGCTCGACAAAGAACAAGAAATGGTTACGCATGGCCTCCCGAATCACTCATACATAATAATAGCCCTTTAAGTATACGCGTGATCACGGAAAACGACGTGCTGAAGTCTCTTCAAAGTCTGGATTACAACAAGGGGCCTGGACCGGATCATTTACCTGCAATTTCCCTCAGAGGTTGTTCGGTTAATTTGTCTAAGCCTTTGGCTTATATTTTTCAGAAGTCTTTGGTAATAGGAGTATTTCCAAGCAAATGGAAATTAGCTCATATTACTCCTATTCATAAGACCGGTGACCAGCACAATGTTAAAAACTATCGTCCTATATCCATACTCTCTATATGTGGTAAAATTTTAGAGTCCATAGTATACAAACAAATTTTGCCACATATTCAAATGCAAATAAATCCCAATCAACATGAATTTCTTCCACGCAAGTCGACTGCCACTAACTTAGTTGAATATATCACTGATACCTCGCAGGCTCTAGACAATCACACAGAGGTACATGCGATATACGCAGACTTTCAAAAGGCATTTGACTTGGTTAACCACGATTTGCTGTTGATTAAGCTTGCTAGCATGGGAATACATGGCTCTTTGCTGCGTTGGTGTGAGTCCTATTTGCTTAATCGGTGTCAGCTAGTGGCTATTAATGGATTTACATCTGATGCTTCACCCGTTCCCATATTGAACTACGTGTCATATTCAATTGGATTTAGCACACTCAAAGAAGCGTACGAGACTTCGGAGTCTTAATCGACAGCTCACTTAGTTTTCGACCTTATTTGGATCAGATAATTGCAAAATCTTGTCGACTCTCAGGTTTTATTAATCGACAGATGAGATTGTTTAATAAGCCTTTCTTAACGATCAAAATATACAACGTTCTCATTCGGGGGATTCTCGAATATTGTAGTGTCGTATGGAATCCCTTCTACCAGGTCCACATAGATCGGATTGAAAGAGTACAAAAGCGTTTTCTATATCATCTAGCATACTCGGATAATAAATGCCATAGCCTGATTTCTTATACCGAACGCCTCTCCCACTACCGACTGGAGCCTCTTCACGTTCGGCGCAAAGTAGCAGACATTATTTTTGCTTGCAAACTGCTGCGTGGACTCTTGGACTCCTCGTGTACCCTCGAACAGCTGTCACTGTCTATTCCGCGCTCAGGTAGCCGCTTAATAAATAGAAAAACTTTTGCCACCCCTCTGTGTAAGACCAACTTAGGTCATCATTCACCACTCTATCGCATGACGTCGAGTTGTAACAGCGTTCGTGCCGATCTAGACATATTTCATGGTTCTATCGCCGCAATTAAGAAGAACATAAGGTACATTTTTCGTGAGGATCATTAATCAAATTAAGGAAATGTTTTTCAACCTGTTTAATTTCAGTTTAATTTAATTTAGTTAAGTTCAATTTTATCTGAGTGTATTTGATTTAATTTCACCTATCTTGTTTGATCAGCTTTAGTTGTTTTTTTTTTAAATGCATGCGGTGTTTGCATCTAGAAGGTATTACAATGACCGATGTGCTGTATAAAGTAAGTTAGTAAGTAAGCCTCTATTGTAAAACCTGTTTTGCAAACCAAATAAAAAAAAAAAAAAAAACTTCCAAATGTATTTTCGGCGCTTCGGAAGTTACTTTCTTAGGATATCACATATCATCCGAAGGTATCAAACCTCTTGACGAGAAAGTTAAGGCCATCAAAGAGTTCCCCAAGCCAACGACTGTCAAACAGCTTCGGAGGTACCTTGGTATGCTGAATTTCTATCGTAGATTTATTCCACGCGCAGCGGAAGTTCAGGCACCTCTGTATGCTTTACTGACAGGATCAGTTAAAGGCAACCACCCGGTTGAGCTCAAAGATGACTCTCTTCAAGCCTTTAAGGACTCCAAAACCAGCCTCTGTAACGCAGCACTCTTGGCTTATCCAGATAGTCAAGCTCAATTAGCAGCCACAACCGATGCTTCTGATACAGCTGTTGGCGCTGTTCTCCAACAAATGAAAGAAGGCGCCTGGCAGCCACTGGCTTTCTACTCGTGTAAATTGAGTCCCTCGCAGCAAAAGTATTCGCCATATGATCGCGAACTTCTGGCTATATACCAAGCCATTAAATACTTTCGCCACATGTTAGAGGCTAGCCATTTCACTATATTTACCGACCACAAGCCTCTCAGCTTTGCATTTCAGTCGAGAAAGGCTAGCTGTTCACCCAGGCAATATCGATATCTCGATTTCATCTCCCAATTCTCCACCGACATACAGCATATCTCCGGCAAAGACAACGTTGTCGCAGATACATTATCGCGTATCGAAGAATTGGAGATGAATATTGATTACGAATCGCTTGCTAATGCTCAACAAACGGACCCGGAGCTGAAAAGTTTTCTGGAAGACGGCGTTTCACTACGACTTAAGAAAATGAAAATACCGGAAGTCAATATGAGTTGTACTGTGACATCAGCACACCGACTCCTCGGCCATTCATACCAAAGTTCATGCGTCAACAAGTCTTTGATTCATTACACTCTCTCAGTCATCCAGGTACAAATGCCACCGCCAAACTAGTAGCAGAGCACTTTGTATGG
The DNA here is from genome assembly GCA_949315895.1 of Anania crocealis. Lineage (NCBI taxonomy): Eukaryota > Metazoa > Arthropoda > Insecta > Lepidoptera > Crambidae > Anania > Anania crocealis. The sequence continues at coordinate 16,499,540 of OX438863.1, forward strand.
AATGGTGTGAGAAAGGACTGCAGAGAGTGGACATGTGCCTGTTTATTTTGTCAACGTGCGAAGATAAACCGCCATGTTTCTGCACCTTTAGGCACTTTCAGTCTTCCTCGTGCAAGGTTCCAGCACGTACATATTGACCTTATAGGACCTCTTCCCATATCTAATGGTTTCCGATATTGCCTCACTGCAATCGATAGGTTTTCGCGATGGCCTGAGGCGATACCCATTCAGGATATATCGGCTGAAACCGTTGCCAAAGCTCTATTACAAGGATGGATTTCACGTTTTGGTTGTCCAACTACTATCGTCACGGACAGAGGTAGACAATTTGAATCCGAACTATTCAAGTTTCTATCACAAATTATCGGATTCCAGCACCGCAAGACGACAGCATACCATCCATCTTGTAATGGACTTGTTGAGAGATTCCACAGGCAACTCAAAACGGCCATAGTCTGTCATAGCAAGACCAATTGGACGGAATCTTTACCGTCAGTACTTTTAGGCATACGTAGCACCTACAAGGAAGATCTCCAAAGCTCGTCTGCTGAAATCTTGTATGGCGAGCCGTTGCGTCTTCCAGGAAAATTTTTTCACTCCAGTCAGTCTCATACTACGGATGTAACCGATTTTATAGCACGTCTAAAATCATTTGCTCAGAATCTTCAACCCTGTCCAGCTTCAAGGCACACCACTGGCAAAATTTTCATATTCAAGGACTTAGCTACTACCAGTCACGTGTTCATTCGCGACGACACAGTTCGCGGAGCCCTTCAGCCAGCATATACCGGTAACCGGTTCCTATAAAGTTATTGACAGAACTCCTAAATTCTTTAAATTAGATGTCAAAGGTAAATTCGTGACAGTTTCTATAGACCGACTTAAACCAGCCTATATACTGTCACCAGATCAAAATCCCACTGAAATTCAGCCAACTAAAACATCACATCCTATAACGCATAATCCTCCAGATTCCAGAAATACTACCCGTTTCGGTAGGAAGGTGCGCCTACCCAATTTTTATCGCCCGTAGTGACGGTCTCTGGGAGTGATGTGGCGTACTCACATTTATTATTATATTTTAAACTAATATTCATACTTATATTAATAATGTACACTATATTACTTACTTATAATATATTATATCTAAAATTACTTCTAATATAAAATATCTAGTATTATGTAAACAAACACACACATTTACTACACTAGAACTAAATCTAAATAACCTAAGTAATACATATTAAACTTACATCTACAATATTATTATCTAGCGCATAGCATAACGAAGCGTAAGCATCGCGCGGTGTTATGAGTAACCGCGACCTTATCGGTGGATCCTATTACACCGGCCCGAGCGCATCATTCCTGTCGAACGTATTGACATGCACCTCGGCCGGCAGTGCGAATTTAATCTCAACGCGGAACGCATGTCGATTGTTCTCACGCTGCGTACGTATTTGCTATCGCGCCTATACAATAAGATCTAAAGTTGTGTTTATTTAGCATCCTACACTCCTTCTACTTTCATCACCGATCCAGGGTGATATTCTTGAGTTGTATTTGACAACGGAGCCACTTACGACCAAACTGGTGACCCCACCAAAAGTCTTTCTATATAATAAGTAGAATTTATCGTCTCGTTGACTATTGTTAGACTGTTAAGACCAATTTTATGACAGGTTTGATTAAAATTAACTCAATACGCGAACCAAAGCCTATTATGTCAAGTAGAATTTATTTTTAACTAAAGATATTATCAGATCATTTTGAGACGACCACACGACAATCACAAAAAACATCTTATATGAACGATGTCAAAAATCTATGTATGACTTTTTTAAGAAGGACACCATATTTTCGTCAAAAACTTACACTCGATTGAATGTTTCGTTTTTCAAAGACTATTTTATTGTTTTTGGTTAATAGTCTTTATCGTTGTTATTTTTATCGTTCAAAAACATTCCGTAGCATAAAAATAACATAGGTTACATTATTTTGCCTTTTATGTATAAAATCCCGCGAGGTTTACCGCAAAACGGCGCAGCTTTGCGTTATACCCTTCCAAAACATTGTTTTTCGCCAGATATTTATGTTTATGTATAACAACATGATATAACTCCCTTTGTCACGGCACAAACACATTAATAAATCTCCAGAATTGACTCGGTTAGCCTCACTATTCTCCGCGGGCCAATCTAACTCGGGTAATTTGTTTTTGTTCACATATTGGGTTTGCCAATTAAACCATTCAAATGAGAGATTTAACGTTCATTCGAACATTAATCTTCTTTGTACTCAGGTATAAAAAGTTATATCAAAGTCATAAAAAGAGCTAATAAATTTTATCACCCCCTTGCTCTTGGAAGATATAACGGTCATTCTAGGGACTCATTTGATTTATGCTCCAAACGATAATGAGCTAGCGAGTTTCCGATGAAGACGGGAAATTTTGCATTGACTGATTTTTCAATCTGCAGTAACGGCTAAGCAATTTCTTTCAAATGTCGACTTATAGTCTCAAATATTACTTTGTGTGAAATCCGTAAACATGTATTGAGTGTTCGGAAGGTTACTTTTACGTGTATGTTGTTTTGTCCACTGTTCACTGCATTATCTCGTCTGCATTTGTCATTTAGAGAATGGCTGTACTTGTGTTTGATCTCTCGATATAGGTGTAGTTGAAGTTATGTAGTTGAGGTTCTTGAGCCAGTGTTAACGAGTGAAAATTATGGGCAAATACTTGGCTACATTGTGAGAGCATTTATATCAGTAGTTACCATAGTCTTAAAAAGGTTCTGAAATTGCGACCTCCAACGCGATGACAAGTTGTACCCACACGAGGTTGACTGGTGATCTGGTAAAAGTTGCGGAGAGCCGCTGGATGCAGGTGACGTGGGACCAACTGTCGTTGACATCTTTACGGGAGGCCTGTGCCTAAAATTATTGTCGTTTAGATAATACAATAATGATGATGATGATTATAATCTAATGTATGTGACAACCTTGCTACAGTGTCGTGTTATCCATTAGAAAATAGCTTAGCAGATTATCTCAGTTTCTTATCCGCCGTCTTTGCTAGCGACGCAAAACAACTCCGCCCTACTGTTTATCTTCAAAACAAATAACACATTGCAGCGAAGTATTATCCACGTTACCTAAAATGGAGTGTCTTATATTCGGCAAATTTATAGTAACATTACGGAGTTTCACAAGAGTTTCTTGTAAATTGTCAAAGGGTAGCGAGTACCTACGTTTCCTTCGTTCTTATTGAGCGAGCTCTCAATTTGTGGGTTACAGTTTTGCTGTTTTAATGTGCGGTAATTATTTCGCTGCTTATACCTGAAATCTCTTCAAAATTACCTTCATTATCATGCAAGGTTCGCCTTCATACGTTGGCTTTCTTGTTAAATTCAATTAATAAGGGAATATTCGCCTGGTACGTATGTTAGTCATTTTGTCACATACATATATTATTTCAATTCACAAGATTTCTCTCTCGGGGTGATAAAGGAAGGAGTGTTCTTAAAGAATAGCAAGTGAGAATTTAGTGCTTGACTATCGCTAAGTTAATGGCACTTTATTTTGATATATGACGTCAAACTTTTTGGCTGAGCCCACGTACGCGTTTTTTTAACGTAAGTATTATCTTTTTTACTCGAGAGCTCTTTCGTAGCGAACATGTCTGTAAACTTTTTCTGTAAGGACAATTTGCTGTCTAGGACGTTTCAAAAAAACATAAATTTTTCAGGTAACTTAGTTACAAAATACTTGTAGTGCTAAAATTACATCGTTTCATTATCATCTTAGTTGTTATATTTTATATCAATGCTAGAATATTGTTTGAAAAATTCTTCGTTAATAATCTATTTTCAGAAACGTCAACTGATTTGAAATATAGTTTCTGCAAAACAGCAAGTCCAGCCACAATTTTGTCCATTTCGATATTTCCATGTCCCACGAATCCGGATTGACCTAAACATTGGAATGGAAATTTATAGCTAAGTTTGCATGTTCAACGATTCGAATCATTGATGTTTATATGTTCCCTTTGTCTCCCTATCTCGTAGTGATGTTCACCACCGATTGAATCCCTTTTTTACTTATCGTGTGATTTACATCGCAGTGCTTATACTACATATATTCTATCACAGCGTAAAGGGTAATTTTAACTAGTAGGCCTGAACCATCCGAAACTAGGACTAAAAAAATATTAATATAAATACCAGTTCCATCAACATTCGTTAATATAGCAGCTTCCATATCCGAATGATGAGTGTATTAAATCTTATTACATTCTTCTTAAATTGTGTTTGTTTGCTATCTATCAGTCACAAATCAAGAAGAAATCACCATTATAATTGAATAAATAAACATTTTTCGTTTATAAGAATCGATTCTTTAATCGAATTGGGTTGTCGGCTACGTCGCTAGTCGGTGTTCAAAACAACTTCATTTATTATTCGTACGTGATGTGTAGTTATTATCATTGTAGATGGAGATAGGAACTTATGTCCCAGCAAGTTTGTATTAGATTGGTAAGCTCCGTGTTTTGTCGGGTTTCTGTTAAATGTTTATCTTTATCTTTATCTGTTTCTCTTTCAATAAAACAAAATATTAACATGATTGTTATTTTTGTTGTTAACGGTAAAAAAAAATCATATTATGTTACTAACTTTAATTACTGTTTTCTAAATTATGTTTTCTGAAAAATCCTTTTTTTACCATTAAAGGCCGTTACATTCTTCAAAACTTTTATTAGTTAATAAACTTTCAAAAAAAGGTAACATCGTCTAAACTAGTGTAAACAAAAGTTGCTGAAAATTTTGTTTTTGGTGTAGATTGTCGGTTCAATCTCGATATGGTATTACATTATACTATGCATTTGTTAACAAAAAGTTATTTCTGCAATCTCTTCTTATCCGGATACAGTGCTTCACATTTTCTCCATCAATACGTTAAAAATATTGCCGTGCTATTCTCTAATTACTGTTAACTAAAACTCCTTTTAAAAAACTGTCATTAACTTGGAAAGTTTGCTCAATGGACACAATTGTTCTTCTATCGACAATTTTAGCTAAAGATAATCTGGCACTCTTGTTACTTTCAAACAATCATTTATAATTTAATGTTTTTGTCATTTTCCCTCGTCTTTAATTAGCTATCTTTGAATAGAAAGCTAGAACTTCAAAACAAAGGTTGAACAACACTTCTGAGCTTTGACAGTCTTGACCTGTTAGCAAACATCTTTAAATAAATTATTCATAGTATTATTTCGTGACGGCTGACATTTGTCATTGCCATGTCCTGTTAGTGACAGCACAAAAATAGAATAACATCACCCCATCTCTTCCTATGGTCATCGTCAGGCAACTAAAAGAATACCCCCTACCGTCCGCGTCATTATAAATCATTGTGGTCAATAAGCGCATAAGGCGAAATCTCCTTTTTGTTGAGATCTCGCCTTATGTGGTCTACGTCCCTGGGCGTAGTGTCTCCTGAGCGACCTGATTTTGGCAGATGATGATTATCATCAAGAGGTGTGGGTTTTTGGAAAGAAAAAACTAATAAATCATTAAGATATATCTTGCAATCACTCATTTTTTTCTCCGTAGCTGTCTCTGTGTAATAAATAATTCAACTGCACTCGTTTGTCGTCGTCTCTAAAGCCATGTGCTAGTAGCACCAATAGCTACTTGCATTTCAAGTTATTTTTCGAACTTCAAACTCCGTAGCCGTTTTATTTGTCAGTTAAATTCACTCAGAACTTTGAACCTTAGTTGCAACAAAATAAAGCGAAACACATTTCGGTACTTTAGCTTGTGTAGTACATTCCGTTGGTCTACCCTTGGCTCGGCATCTACTGTTGTTTTGTTTCGATTCTTCTGTCTGAACGCTTTCCAAACGTTTATTAACATCCGACTTCAATTGTTTTGGTGAAATGTTAAAAATGTAGCACGCAATGTGGTTTTATAGCTCCAAACAAACCTTGATACTTTCCATGTGAGGATTTTGTAAAACAATTAAATTTTCAGCTTTTTTCGTCCAAACAGTCTGTCTCCAGTATGTGTATGTGTAAGCAATATTTTTTTATCATAGGTCAATACTAACCACTCCATCCACAGCATAAATTATTTTAAACATTTTGTCAATCCATTACAATAAGTCATTTGGATATATAGTGCTTTTTGCTTTACTGTAACCAATGAGTAATTCTTCATTAAAACGCTGAGCTATATAAAAGTAGGTATTTGATCATTGATAGTGCCAGCCTACAATGACACAAGTTGGAGTTGCTGAGTAACACATGTTTGTTATGTCTTTTAAGTAAAGTACAAGTTAGTCATCACATTATCATTACATTCCGTTCATTGTAAGCAAAATTTCAATTTTGCTGTAAGTTGTACTCTTTTTATATACCGACAGGATAAATATATCAAAATGGGTACCTCTTTTTTAGGTAAGACACTCTTAAAAGTGAATCGATCCCCACATTAACTGCAAAAACGTTCCCGAGGGATGACGTCAAAGCCAAAAACCTCTAGTCGTTTAAGTTATTTAATGCTAACGCTTGTATGGAAACCGAAAACTGTCTATTTCTAGCGACAGATTGAAAAAGGCGGACGTTTTTATCTGCGGACACATGAGATTAACATAAACTGGAATAGTAATCCTGTAGTACCTCCATGACGACCTTCACATTCGTTAGGTTTCATTCTATAAGTAAACTAAAATTATCAACGGATATCTAAATATATTGTGGTGTTCCAGCCTTAAATAGAATTGCATCATGCTTTCTTATGTTTCTAATGTCTTAAGATGGGAAATAAAAAGTACTCAGAAGAAGCTTGACATCAGCGTCTACAACCCACAATATTGGTCAAAGTGCGATCGCGATTATGGCAAAATTATCTTTTTGGAGAGGCCTATGCAGTGAACTAATATAAGACAATGATGATTTGTAAAGTTGCATAATTGCTTTAAAAGCATTGTCTCATTGTACATTTCTATTTATTTAACAAAAACCCGTAATATGCGTAACTAAAAATAAATTCTCATTCTAACTTTTTATTACTTTTACTGAAACTTCTTCAAACTGACAGCTATTGGATTCATGGAGATTGTATTCGATATATTTAGATATCAAATTCGAATTAACGGTTATCTTATCGCTCATGTTTTATCACGACTTTAGGTACAAATTTAAAAATATTTGCCTTATTCCCAAGGAACTTGAACAGTCTGGCAGTCCGTCAGTTTTTAAATTGTATGTGAAATCCAAAAATAATAAACTGATGGCTGTAGAAAAATTACTTTTTCTAAAATCTATTTCTTAAAAATTATTGGGCACCATTTACAATGTCCGATTTCTCGAAACTCTGCCTTAAACAATGTCTTTTGTTGTTGGATATTTATTAAATTTGTTTTTTACACCGAAGCTTACTTTACTTCCAAAAAAAAGTACTTTAACCTAAGATTGCAGATACTTATTGTAGAATGCCGAGATAAATAAATCATTTGAAAATATGTCATTAATCCTTATGCTACGTTTTTTTTTTTGGTGGAAATGCTTCTAGCTTTTTTTTTTCAAGAGTCCTCTTTAAAACTAAGTTTATTTATGAAAGTGTCTTAAATTCGTTAGACATTCGTCGATCAGTCGAAGGCTTGTCTCACATTTGATCTCATCGTAAGCTGCAGGTATCTTCCTCAAGCTTTTCAAACTACAGTTTAATTCATACTTAAAGATGTATATTAGTCAATTTATATTTTAATAGTTTCGGATTTGGTTTATTCCAGGCGTATTAAGCACATTTATTACTTTTCTCGATTTAGTTGGTCTTAATCCCACGTGTCATCGTCTAGTGTCAGATTGTTCGCGAGCCTGGCTTTATTTGTAACTAAGTTGACGTTTAAATGCTTACAAAGTTATTTAGTTAATAATATTTGATTCACGTGTTACCAAAATATCCAAAGTTTAGTTTCGATAAAACTATTTTATTTTTGTTATGTATGTCGTTTTAACATATGTTCAAAAGTCGACAAATGAAACAAATTATTGATGTTTATCGATTAATAAGTGTTTAAGTGTCTGTTAAGCTGACTTGGCAAACCCTAAACAGCCTGCAGAGTCAGGACGATACAGTTAATATATCTCGTTATTAGTCCACTGGTGGACATAAAAAAATAGAAGAATTTTCTTTAACGCGAACGCTTGGTGAGCAACTTGGTGATTGCAGACTCTGCAGCTCGTCTTCTTCTGACAGCATTCCTTCTTTTTTTTATATAAGTTATGGGCTTGCTTTTTACAACATACTTAACTATATGGTTAAGAAGAAGCCTAAGATGGAGCGAGCTTACCCAGAGGAACTGGTTCTCCCACACACCAGCGGAACACAGAAAAACTGTTTGGCGCTGGACTCCGGCAGGAGGGTGGCAGCATCCAGGCGGCCTCTTACGAAGCCTACCACCGCAGAGGGATCGTTAGCCGTCATCATTGGTTAGAAAACCAAATATGCCGTTGCCCAGTGTGGACCACTTGGAGGTAGATCTCACCACCCCGAAACCTTCTGTCGCTCTTGAGACTTTAAGGATGAGAGAGATGTCGTATTATTATATTTTGAGCCAATATATTACACGGTAAGGTAGTGCCACAACATTACATAGCAGTTTATTACAAATAGGGAGTATTAATAACTGTTACAACAGATACATGAGCTGAGCTATGACACAAACTGTAGCCATTTCCAAGCATTCCCAAATGCCCATCTGCTCACTAAAATTAGAAGCAAACATTTATATAAATATAACACTTAATTATACTTTTGCCGCTGTCATGAATACATATTCCTGTTACAATATACAACGGCAACAAACATATTCCTGTACATGTTAAATATTATGTTTGTGCCTACCTTCAATCAAGCTATAGTATAGGGAAAAATGTATTGGTCGGTTCTTTAAATATTGTATGGATTGAAAAAGTGCATATGCGGTAGGTACATTTTAGGCTTTAAAACTGAATGTTTTTTGCATGTTGTGTCTATATGGATTACAGATTTATAGTTAACGTTATCCCGCTCCATGCAAATAAATCTGTCAGCATTTTGTTAAAGTTTCCACGATATGTAAACCTTTTTCTAAATCGGCACAGGCACAGCTGAGATTTATTTAAATCTATTGAATGTTTGAGTGCATTCGTTGTCAAACCCGATATAAAGCTTAGCATTATTAACCGATAAAAACAATCGGATGTTCTCAGTTTAATTCGTATAGGTATACGAGTATGTATATATTTTTTTATGTATTCGGTCACTTTTGACCAATTAGATCGGTTTGGATGTTTTGTTTTGGTCATTAAAATACATTTCAAATTTGTCTATTAAAGATTAAGTTGGTCTAATTTTAATTAGGAAAAAACACACCCTAAAGGCTCTGCTTTTCATATCTTACTCAACACTCTGTAAACATAAAAGCTCAAAAAAAATTCAAGAAAAGTTTATAAGTTGTCAGTGTGTTTATAGCAAGAAATCGCTGGAACTACTGTATCGATTTTATTGCAGTTAGGGCTAAAGGTAGTTTGAGTCCTTGGAAAGGAGGACATTGCATTCATTTTTTCCGGATAACCATTTATACAAACGGTTAAAAGAAGGATAGAAGTCGATATGGAAATACAGGAATTTAAAGTGATCTCTAAGGATGCCAGAGTGCGGAGTGCTAGCGCATCTAGCATGCACTTAGTTAGATTCGTCATGTATTCATTTATTTCAAATAAATAAAAAACTAACAAACCCTTTATGCGTTACGTTTAGGCGTGTCCAAATACGTGTTTACAAAAGAATTTGCCCAGTATTTATTAACCGAATCACATGATTTGCCACATGTTGGCATGCACGGTGCATTACATCCGTATCGCGTCTATTCATCTCAATCTAGATCAGTGTTCCCGGCTTATCCCGGACAGTAATATTGCTCTCGGCCCGGTATATGCAAACTGCAACCAACCAAACAGACCGCCATAGTTTCGAGCCGAGATATGATCTACTGACGCAGTTTCGGAGCCGTTATTGCCGAAAGTTGTGTTTGCACTGGACGAGGAATAATCATCAGTTTTTTTTAGTAGATACCTACAACTTTTTAAATAATTGTTAGTATTTTCTGGTATGGTACTTTCCATGTTCTATGGTACTAACTCAAATTGGTGGTTTTTGACTTAATTTCTCGGTATCATTTTTATTGAAAACGGTTTTAATTTTTGTTTTCAAAAAGTAATAATTAACAAGTATTTGGTTCTTTAGATCTATGTCAGGTCTAACTTTAGGTTAGGTTATACGAGAAAACCTCATAAAAACCTAAATTTTTGTCGCAACTAGGCAAAAACTTATGCGTCGTCATACATATTTATGCCTCGAATTTACAATTTCCTTTTTTCATCTGTTCAAAACATATTAGGTGAACATTAGGAGAACGTAGCTTTGGATCTTAACACGTATAATATCTTAAATAACATTAGGATGTTCGAATTACTAACTTATAGAAATAAATGGCGAGAATGTTCTTATTTCACGCTTTTCATTTGAAAATGTAAAATCTTTCTTGTTTATTTACTAGGTATTTGCTTACCACCATAGACCTCATTTTTTTAGGATTTTTTTAGGGATCTTCTCATCGTTCATCTTTCAAACATAGTTTTGTCCTGAGTTTGTAGGCCTCTGACATGACTAGTTTTTAAGACTTCCATCCAACGGCTTTGCTTGCCTTAACAATTATAACCCCGTTCACACTCAAGCCAATTTAGAAAAGATCTTAACTCATTACATAACACAACCTTTGATCGATACACCACACCTACCTTAGAAATACAATTAGGGGATTCGTTGGCACCATAAAAATGTTAGGGGATTGGTTGGGAATTGGAAATAACGGTGGATCAGATGCAGGTGATCAGATGAGAATAACTCATAATTATGACATCTAAAGATATTTAAAAATACCTTAATAGAAATGTCTGTCCGTTAACAATCCAAAAATAGCAACTAACTCTTTATCGATAGCATCGGAACATCGATATATGTTCCAAAGCTGTCTATAAAGGTGGGTTAACAGCGATCGATCATCGTCGCGTGACCGAACTGCAAAAAGCCACTTGTAAAAGTTCCATTAGAATTCCATGGACGAAAGGAAGATGGGCATCGGGGAAAGTCTTTTATTTTTATGGCATGTGTACCGGCCCGGAAAGATGCCAGTTTTTGTTGAGGATCTATTACTAAATATAATGTGTTCTTGATCAGTTTCTTGCAATAATTTCTATAATAATTGTGACAATGAAGGTCTGATTTCGGTGGTTTTATTTTAATTCGTTAAAGTTTTATGTAAAGCTAGTTCCATTCAAATTGTAAAACAAATTTCTGGAAGTGTAGAAAAAAAAATTTGAATACAGTAAAATTCGGACTTCCGAACCCTGAAAAGCACGAAATGTTGCTACAAATTTCGAGTCTATCCCAAACAAGAAATCACTGACAATCGTCACGGACCTATTAAAATGTGTGATTCATATTGTATGCTTCGTAAGTTCGTACGTAAAATTTAAATGCAAATAAATATATTTAATTATTAATTTAATGTGATACAAATAATACACACACACCATGATTGAACATTGGTAAAACTTGTCATGTTTCCGTTGTTTCATCTTATATATATAAAAATCAATTGCTGTTCGTTAGTCTCGCTAAAACTCGAGAACGGCTGGGCCGATTAAGCTGATTTTGGTTTTGAAATGTTTGTCGTAGTCCAGGGAAGGTTTAAAAGGTGAGAAAACATGGAAAAATTGCGAGGAAGATAGTAAAAACGTTAATTTCATATTCCCATATAAAATGCTCTACATCAAATTTTTGAGCCATTAAGTCAGTTTTAATGATGTTAGGATCAGGTGATATGAAGTACACCGGAATATATATAATTCTTCTGTGAGTGTGTATGTCACTGAACTTCTCTCAAACGACTGGACCGATTTTGATGAAATTTTTTGTGTGTGTTCAAGGGGATCTGGGAATGGTTTAGATTCACAATTTTTGGGGGTAGGGTATGTGTAGGGTAGGGTAGGGTAGGTTAGGGGTAGGGGTAGGGTAGGGGTAGGGGTAGGGTAGGGTAGGGGTAGGGTAGGGTAGGGGTAGGGTAGGGCAGGGGTAGGGTAGGGGTAGGGTAGGGGTAGGGTAGGGGTAGGGTAGGGGTGGGGTAGGGGTAGGGTAGGGGTAGGGGTAGGGTAAGGGTAGGGGTAGGGTAGGGTAGGGGTAGGGGTAGGGTAGGGGTAGGGTAGGGGTAGGGTAGGGTAGTAAAATATTAAAATTTTATAAAATATATACAAACCTAAATTTTTACCCTTTTACCACCAACCCCTATTTTTTGTTAGCCATTTTAGTAATTTAATCATTTTTATGGCAAAACAACGTATGCCGGGTCAGCTAGTATAATATATTTTGTAGCGTTCTAAAAAATTGTGCTGACTTATTTAGTTAATTTTTTTTTTGTGATATTTGCGGAATCGTGTGGCTTCGGCAGAAACACTACCATATAATATAAGAAGAAGAAATACCTAGGTAATAATACTCGTACTACTACGAGTACTTGAATGTTTGTGGAACATTCAATCCTAAATAACTAACTTAAAATTGAATTAAGAATAATGCCAGAAATTGAAAAGAGTTTAAGTATTTGTTTTTACATCAATAGCGTTAAACAAGCAATCAGTAACCATTAACAGCTGTCTTTTTATCGTTTAATACATGCCTTAATTCACCTGAACACTGCAAGCATATAAATATAAGAATTAGATGTTATGAGTTGTGGAAAGAACATTTCGATAAAAGATCAGTAGAGAGGGGTATATGGTATAAAACTATCCAACCACATCCATTGAACTCCCCATGGATTGACTGTCCCTTTGATAGAAATTACATAGTTACGATGTTGAGACTTCGCTCCGGTCACATCCCACTAAACAAGTTTGCATTTATGATGAACAAGGTTTCATCGCCGAACTGTGATCAGTGTAGTGTTCCTGAAGAATTGTATCATATAATAGTGGAGTGTGTCCGAAACGAATCAGTGAGACAATTTTACTTTCAAAACAAGCTTACAGACACAGGTGTCTGTAATCTAGTTATGTCTTCTCCTCTATCCGAAAAAGCATGCAACTTATATAAAATTGTAAAAGAGTGTATTAATAGTAGAACTTAAGTTATCTTTGTATTAATTTAAGAAAATCTTATTGAGCGACATGTTCACACAGTGAACAAGCTCATTAAATAAAGATTTAAAAAAAACCATTAGCAGCTGTCTTTTTTTCGTTTAAAACATGCCTTAATTCACCTGAACACTGCAAGCATGGACTATAAATTAGATTTGCTCCTCCACGTTAAAACGCGAATCTGAATATCAGATCAATCGATACTCGTATGGGAACAGAAGGGATATGGGAGAGCGTAATCGATTTATGATTTTATTTCAGTGACGATACGATGACAGAATCCGATTGATGCTCGCTCACTGTTTATAAATAACGTAGCGTTACAAAGCTGGCAATTGGGTACATGACATTTCAATCAATTGACGCCTTTTAATCTGTTATAACGTTATTTTGCCATAGATTTAGAACGGCAGAAGTAAACTATAACGTTACGAGTTACCATATACAAATAACTAACAACTTATTTAACAAATAGTTGAAATTAATCTGAATTTCGGCGTGTCGACTCATCAACGGCTGCCGGGTTCCTCCAGTTGGATTCTGGGCTGCTATTGAGGTCCTGAAGTATATAAGGCGTCAGGACCCCGCTGAAAACCAGCGTCGTAATATGTCTATGTCAGTCACGACTAATGCTTAGCGGGGGTATGCGACGAGATGTGGGTGCGAGTCCAGCCTGAGAAATATTTTTTCAAGTTTAAATACTGTAAAAGCATATTATGTTTACGATGCTGTCCAAGTTTTTACTATGCGACTACTGTATATTTTTAAATTGCATTTTTCAATATAAAAACACATGACAAATTGTAGCCTTATTGTTTATTCAAAACATGTTTAAAATTGGTACATTTGCCCTTTCAAATTGAGTAATGAGTTTGAATTCTTTTCAGACTCTGATCAATTGCCTTTCAGTTTTGAATTCAAATGACGTATTTTTATTTTATCTCTGGCTTTCATACCGGTGGTAAAGGAATGAAAGGCTTCTTTGTAGCAGTAAGTGCTGGAAAGCTGATTTATCAAATGCTACAAAACAGCAATATGAATGTACTACTTGCTTGTAAATTGACTTAACGTTTTTATTATGTTGATATTAATCATTTTGGGGGATTGTGCGGGCTGTACCCCTTTTTTTAGGGTTCCGTACCCAAAGGGTAAAAACGGGACCCTATTACTAAGACTTCTTTCCAGTGTAAGTATTTTCCAGTGTATAGGTTGTATAGGTCATGTTGACAGGCCATCGTGAGACACACTAGTAAATTGGATTCCAATCGTAACAAACTAGTGAAAGGAAACTGGAAAAAGGAAGACAATGCAAGGTTCTTAGCTTAAATGAATTTTCTTAATATAAACCTAAAATGTGTTATTGACTGCGCCTTTATAAGATCGTCATTGTCTTTCCCAAATTCCATTTCACATTGTTACTAGACAAAATCCACACAGACTTCAACTGGTGCATGAAATGCCCAATTGTCATCTGTCGAACGTTCGCGATTTTCATTTTACATTAGCTCAATCACAGTCATTTCCAATCCGGAGTTTTGGCTAATCCATGTCATACCCGCACGCGATATCTCGAATGGGTTGCCCGAAATGCATTTTAGGGTACTGATAAGAATTTGTGGCGCAGAATTGTACCGGGTATGTTCCGAGGCGGAATTAAATTTCAAATGTATGGCTCAGTCAACCATTACTCTTGTGGCTCGGTTGCTTTGCCAGAAGTGTGTTTCTGAGTTTGTTGGGAAAATACATATCTACTTTCAGGAGAATAATGGATTGGTCACATTCGATACAAAAGTAATGCTAGCGCTTTCGTATATTTTCACGTAGATCCGACCAGTTGGTGATTGTCTAACAATGACCGAAAAAAGTGACAATTGTGTTTTGTGTCACTTAGAATTGTTAAGCGAAATGATTGCATCTAATGGGTTTTCACGGCCTAATCTAAATCATCGGTCCACCGAGTGGGGTTGAGCGCACCACGCTACATCCTGTAAATGGAAGCTACATTTATTTTCCAATAATGTGCTTGTGAGCTATGCTAGATATTATGTTAGTTTGCCTGTTGCTACTTCAACTTGGCAATTCGAAGACCTTTGTTGACTTGCATTCATTCATATTTCTCATGTTGTACCTACCGTGCTGCTCGACTTTGAGCATACATTTTAACAGGGAAAATAAGAATGGACCATCTCCTAGTGTATGCTAATATTTCATTATTTCAAGAAACAACTGAAAGTTGCGAAATCTCATGCGAACGCTTTGCAATTTATGAACAAATCGGGCTGTAAATCATGAACTTGGTAAACGACTGGAGTTACACCAACGCTGGAGAGTTTGGAAGGATCAAGTTCTTAAAGGGATTCAAAACGATATTGTTTCTTTGCGTATTGACCAAACTTGTTAATATTCAAAAATAGCGGCGGCGTTGGTTTTCGTATCGTTGGTTTTACTAAGTGGACTCATTTTGATTTTATGCTTATTATATAGATATAAGTTAGTCTCATTGAAATATATGTTCATTAAAATTGTAAACCACTAGACTAGAGTAGCTTTCGAAACAAGCTTACATAACTACATTATTATTGTATATACTTTTTTATTTTCTTCGATAAATTATTATTCCAATTATATATGTTGTCAATATAATTTTAATAATAATTTACCGTCTTTAAATGTATAAATAATACGCACTTAAAAGGAAAGTTGAATAAAAAACGGATTATGGTGAAATTTCCATTAAACGATGACTGATTTAAAAACAAAACATTAATCAAATATAAAAAAAAAACAGTTTAGTTAATTATAATACTTTATTTTTAAGATCTACGTTTCTTAGAGCTGCCAAAAAGTTTTAAGATTAAAATTCCTTGTTCACTTCTGACTTCAGTTACAAAGGCAAGCTGTAGCTGAATTCGTAACTCGGTTCAGCTATTCTTCGAACTTGAGGGTTTCACTAGCTACCGAACTACACTTTGTGTACAGAATAGCAGTTTTATTGCTGTCCCAAAGGAAATACACAATTTGTTCTTGAAGAGGGTACAAAGATTTTATTTTATTAACAAACGACAAGGTTACGTTTCCAATTAGGCGCGTAGATACTTTAGATCTTTATTTATATTTAGGTTAAACAAAAAAATATTATTTTTAATACACGGTGCAATTTTAACCACCTGTAAAACGAAGCCCACGTTATGTAACCATTATGTATAACATCTTGGCAATGTTATTTAATTTCTTTTATATATATTTTTTTTATTAAAATATTGAATATCGGTTCAGCTATTTATTTTGAAACACGCTGTGACGCCCACAGATGTAGCTGTGTAAGGTCCATTCAACCGAGACCCCGCCGCAGCAAAATAATACGTCTGGGCGCGTCACAGCGAGTTACAAAATTAAAAGTGTGAATCAAAAATTAAAATATATCAAAAAAAAAAATTTATAAAAAAATAATTAACACTGCCATGATGTTATACATAATGGTCCAATAACGTGGGCTTCGTTTTACTGGTGGTTAAAATTGCACGGTGTATAATTAAACAAAATGTCTGTGTTTCGATTAACGCCTTCGTGTTTTATGTAAGAGAGAGTTGGTTGCATGGCTATGATAGAACTGTTGCTTAGTGACGGTCTTATCATGGCCAGCCATTGCCTCGTTTTGATTGTATCCCTCGTTATGTAATTCTGTGTACTTTCTTAGATTATGTCTTATGTTACTGATTCGTTCCTTTGTGTTGTAATGCTCTGAGATGTCCCGTAACAGAATATATTTTATTATCTTTAATTATTTTGTATTTCATATATATTAGAATAAAAATATCGACTGCCTTAGCTGAGACTTGAACCCAAAATTATCGGCTAACCGTTAGGAGCGACTTATTTTCATTTTCAATTTACTTGCAACTGTCTGATTTACTATAGAGAATTTGATAATACCTTAAATTAAAATCGTTATTAATTCCATTAAACGATATTTTCTTCACTTATTGTACTATCGACCAAATTTAATTATGACCCATTATAAGGTCATTTTCCTACTGTCATTCTATACAAGTAGGTTGAAATTCGCTTGAACATACATTTCCTAGTAATGAATCTGTTATTATTTTATTAGACAGTCACTGACAAGGCTATGATTATTATTTTTCTTCGTAGTGAAAAGAGTTTGGATTATAGACTTATTTTAAATTCAAATTAAGACGATTATATCTAAAATATGTCTAGTGCTGTGATAATAAAGATTAATCTTGCATAGATCTATAACCCGTAATGACGCATATTTATTCATATTTAAAACGTACTAAGTGCAGCATGCATGACAGCTAAGAGAACCTTACTAATTTTATGAGTTTAAAGGAATGATCGGCAAAGTGGGTTATGATTTAATTTGGTTGACTGTACATTATCGTTACCAATAATGTAAATACGAAAAATATTTTTAAGCAATTTATTTCCTTAAAAACAGTTGAGGGTAAAGTTTTAATTTTATTTTTTTGCTGGAAAGTGTAATCAGATTTTAACATTATTTAGTTTAGTCCACTGAATTGGGTCTGTCCAATGTTGCTTAAGGATAATCAATGATAACTACAGCAGTGCTTTGCTAAGTTTCATATTATCATATGAATAGCTCGGAGACCAAATTCTTTCATTGCTGGTATTAACGAACATTGCGCACTTCCTAATGCTCTGAAACCGTACCATATGGTTTAAAAGATTGCATTTTAATATAACTTTCTATAGTATTATTCAAATTCTTTAGTTTTAAAGGATTATTCTACTGCTGTAAACAATAGGGAAATGGAACAGGGAGTTTCTCTAATAGATGCATATTTTTGGAATCTTTTAACGTTATTAATCCCTCGATCGTGAGTTATTCCAGACACAATTGAAATCAATAGTTATCGCGGCACGCGCGTGCCTCCTGGGGGTTGAGGGATTAAAAAAAAGAGAAAACTTCACCCATAAAGATTCAAATGAAGGTTTTAATTAAATCCTTTTTTCTGCTCATGTTAATTACGAGTAAGTAACTTAGGACGACCCGATTAGTGTAGTCATGCGGACGTATAAAAAGTTATGCCTACTACGCAATGCTCCCGGTTCGATGCCTGGTCGGGTCAATTTAGGTAACGATACATTCTAAACAGAATAGGATCGTGCTTCGTCGACGTCGATGCATACGGGGCGCGGCGCTTTAGATAGCCGCGCCCGGCATGCGAGGAGGTTCGAGTCCCGTGTGAGACATTATTTTATAAAAGAAGAATCAAATAAAATTAAATATTCAAAATCAATAAAATCTATTCTTTTAAATAACTGCTACTATACAATAAATGAATACCTAAATGACAAAAATATAGTAAAATTAAAAAAAAAATCAAATTAATTAATACAATGACCACAAATATCACAATTTATTTCATTTATGTCAAATTCAAATCTATAAAAATGTTTAATAAGTAATACAATCTAATAAAAATATGAGATTAGCTGTTATTTTGATATAAATTAAACCGATATCTATAAATTGAATATAAAGTCAATTTTAGAAAGTATGTATACACTTATTATTTGTTATTTTGTACTGAAATATTATGTAATAATGGCGTCATCCTCTCTGTCTACTACTAATTGTATTGTTGTGCCCTAACAGGGTCTATAATGAACTGTTTATGTCATATTTTATAACATCCTTGTAACATTATAGAACGCAATAAAATATTTGAATTGAATTGAATTGACATAATTTTTTCAAGTTTAAATACTGATATTATAATTGCAATTAAATTGCTTAAATTGATATGTTACTGATTGTTAAGTATTTAAATAGCTGTTTCATCTTAACTGACTGTCAAACATCTGCAAAGATGTTTCTTTCGGGTGTTAACTCCTAACATTTGATAAAACAACGCTGGCTTACAGCAATAAGAATATGCTTGAAAAATTAAAGCTTGTGACGTAGCTAAATTGATAAAGCGCAGCGCCTGGCATGCGAGGAGATGCGGGTTCGAGTCCCGCCTGAGACAAAATTTTACAAGATTACTCGTAAATACTGATACCTATTAAAATGTTATTTATTTTGAAGTCTATGCCATGTAGTTCAATAAATATTGTCGCTATGTAATAATGTAATTATAATTATTATAAGAACATCTGATATCCAATTATTTATTAGTAAGAAATAAACGTGCGAGGAAAGAGTAAGTGATGTTATTTAAGCTTTATTTGCTGGGATCGACCTGTCCTGCGGCTGTACAGTCGATGATAAAATAGTATTTTTTCCCCAGTAATAATTGTTAGCTTGGGACAAACAGACAAGGAAATGCATTGTTACCCGGAATCGTTACTGTTTCCATGTAAATCCTGTAATTAAATAAATATTAACTGAAAAATGTAAGTAATTGATAAATTCTAATTACATCTCGCTCATGCCTATAAAAGACATTTTTAATTTATTACTTAGCGTATTTTAATATGCATGATTGTTTTATTAACAGGGTACCGCTCTATGACGACACGGTTATCTTATGTTTCCAATTAGTATTAGATTTATGCTCTTAACGCAAAAGCCAGGGCTAACTAGCACACGTATTTATTTGCCTTATGCTATGATTTAATAAGGATATGAAAATAGTTAAATGCCATTTGCGTTTAACGGCGCGCGCGTCTTGATCAAAGTTCATAGATTTGTGTGAAACTGTTCTCGACGACAGCGGTGCGGGCGGTGCGCGCGGCGGCGTGATCAACCACGTACACCGCCCCCACCGCCCGTACCGCCCGCACCGCTGGCTCCGCCCGCTGGCGTCCAGGACGAGGCCTAACTATTAAACCGTTCTGATAGTTGTAAAGTAAAAAAGTAACAGCCTATAATCATTCCACTGCAGGGAAAAGGCCTCCATCATTGAATTCAAGTTACCACAACAATTATGGGTGTACTGGCATAATCTGATAGTTGGATTGTTGTTGATTGGATTAGATTTTAAATTGGGAATTCCCTACAGTTAAATCATAACAAGTTCTCAGTAATACTGGTGCCAATGGCCCGGATCTCGGGTTAACTTAATGTAATTTGTGCTCGATTGTACTGTGTAGTTTTATCTCCATTTCTGCACCTACATGTGTTCGTACTGGCTTGTATTGTGTTAGTGCTACCAATTGCGCCTATTACAGATGGTGATTCTCCTATTGGCATTGGGAACCTTGTTTGTGTTTCGTTCGTATTTTTGCCTTTTACTCTGAAATGTTTACGACTCTTGGAACTCGATTAGCAGTAATGTTGTTACGTTAATCAGAAGTTTACTGGGTTTTTTGTTGGAGTTGATGTGTGAGAGCGAGAGGGCGATTTTTCATATGAGAAATAAATTGGCTAAACTCCTTCTGGGACTTCGTCCGAAAGAAATTCGGTAACAAAAATACGATCAATGAAGTATCTATTTTTTTACGATCAACCATCTTTTCTTTTTCGAGTTATATAAATATGATTACAAACATTATCTAACTCATATTAGAAGAACATTGCATTTACGATTAATTTTTTATTGCCATTTTTTGATGCGTATTGTAGAAGTACTTAATTTCTGAATCTATCAAGTGGAATGTAATTAACTCTGTAATGTTGTGATCATGTACAAAAAAATTTGATTCTTAACAGTACGACGCATGCCCCCACGCTTGCCAAATGAACCTGGAACCTGAGCACTATTCAAAAATCTAAACTCATGTTGCCGACCCAGGGTCAAACCCTGAACCCCGAGCACTATAGGCCCGGTACCTAAACCACTAGACGGGGCGTATAATTAAATAAATACAATAATTATATGAATGAAAATTTGCCACGCCTATCCAGTATAGGTCGGCAAGTGAACTATAGGTAAAGGTACTCTGACATAATTATACAGATCATCAGCGAGATGGTCGCTTCTGAATATTGCTAACGACTTTCATCGTTTACGTCGATTCCCGGAACTTTCTGAATGGAAAAGGTTCCCGGGGGCATTGTGTCCCACTTCCGGCAACATCGTAAAGTTAGATTTACAGGAATGTATCTCCAAGTGCGTTGAGAACAGCCACTTTGCTTTTAAAAGCAATAAATGTAACAATCAGTGCAATTAATTTTAATTAATATTTTAACTAATAATAGGGGTAATTAAAGTATGAAATTGCCGTTTTGTATGGACGAAATCGAGAAAAGTCATTTTTCCATACTAATAATTTTTTAGTTTTTTTAAAAAGGCCTGAACCGTTTTCGATGCAATTAAAGGTGAAAGTTAAATGGTTATAAAGCTACGCATTATAGTATTTAAATTTCTGAAAATCAAAGTATATAATACAAATATACTTAATTGAAGCAAGAAGGTCAGCTGACACATTGTAAGGGGTTTTTTCAACGACTTCCTTTGAATTAATAGGCACTAGTATTGCATTTT
Organism: Anania crocealis; assembly: GCA_949315895.1. Lineage (NCBI taxonomy): Eukaryota > Metazoa > Arthropoda > Insecta > Lepidoptera > Crambidae > Anania > Anania crocealis. Next base: position 16,521,203 of record OX438863.1, read on the forward strand.
TTTTGTCAAAAGTTACTATATTCAGTTTTTGATATATTACAAAAAGAATGACGCAATAATATGACTATACTTAAGAGCTATAAACAAAATAACATACATACATACATACATATTATCACGCCTCCTTCCCAACGGGGTAGGCAGAGACCAAGGCCTTCCACTTACTACGATCCTGGCATACATCTTTCGCTTCTTCCACATTCATCAATCTTTTCATGCATGCTTGTCGGTTTAGAGTACTCTTACGTACTACTTGTTTATTAGTTGTTTGTCTCAATTAATAAACAAAATAAAAAGTGGGAAAATAATCGGCATTTTTTTTCGCAACATAGTTTTCAATTTTTACGGTCCTAAACCTGATAAGGTTCGTAATAACTGAATGAGATGCACATCGCGTAAAAAAAGTGTTGCTAGGAGGCCGTATCAAAAATTTTAGATTTTTGGCGGACATTTTCTAAGTGCCTTGTAATGGCATTTTTGTACTGAGCTATAACAAAAGAAAAAATACGTCATTTGTTTTTTGTCTCGTAGAAAATAAAGATCTCGTAAAAATCTGGAAAGTGGTAAAATTTCAACTTGTATATAAAGGAAAGTCGTGTTAGTTACACCACTTATAACTGGAGAACGGCTGGACGGATTTTTATGATTTTAGTGTTTTTGGATTTGTCTTCTTCAGGAATAGGATAATAAGTATTAAAAATTGAAAAGTTACGGTAAAAAAATATATAAAATTTAGGTACTATGTCATAAATGTATCACACCACGCCATATTTGATAACAATAAAGACGTCGAAATCAAATAGTATTCTGAGGCGATATGAAGTTCGCGGGGTCAGCTAGTAAAATTATAAATGTAAGTCCCCTGTCGTGTTTGTCAGTTGTTTGTCCTGACTGACTGTATAGGATAATCTATACTAATATTATGAAGCTGAAGAGTTTGTTTGTTTGTTTGAACGCGATAATCTCAGGAAGTACTGGTTCGAATTGAAAAAATATTTTTGTGTTGGATAGCCCAGGATAGCCCATTTATCAAAAAAAGGCTTTAGGTTATATAACATTACGCTAACGATTTATGGGAGCGAAGCATCAATGAGAAATGTTAAACAACCGCGGTCATAATAACAGAAATTGACGCGTACGAAGTCGCGGGCAACAGCTAGTAATATTATAAATGTAAGTCCCCTGTCGTGTTTGTCAGTTTTTTGTCCTGTCTGACTGTAAAGGATAATCTCCGGCAGTACTATTGGGATTTTGATACGCTTTTTACTAATAGATGGACAGATTCTAGAGAAGGGTTTATGTGCATAATTTAGAATAACGGGTACTATCCATTACTATTATAAAATCAGGACTGATTTGTATAGTACAAAATGCTATTTATACCTTACAGGGATCGTTCTGACGAGGAGCACTAGCAAGTTTGAAAGAACATTGACAGACAACCAGGCATGTTAAATATTACACACCACATAATAGGCTTATCGTTTCTTATCATGTCAATTGCGATCTTCTAAGTGAGCTTAAAATTATGTTAGTTATAATATTACATACATTTGCAAACGGGGATTATAATTGATTAAAATTTTAGACGGATTAAAACATAAAGATCGTTCATCGAAACGCCTAACAATACAGTAATACAATACCTAAATAAATAATACAATAAATACAATATAAAAGTATTCGTAAGCAGGTACAGTGTTCTGCACATTAGGCTATATTATTTTGTTGCAAACTAGCGCCTATTTCAAAGATGTTAAGATGCCTCGATGTATATGATGCCTTATGTGTACAGCAAATACAAATCGCGACCTAGATCTTGTTTTCAATTTATTCGCTTCAGTCTAGGCATTGTGAATGTTTTGCTCCAACGATTCGGGGGCCTTTCATTTTTCGGCTGACTGGTTCCGGCGTGCCGTGAACGTCCCGTTATTGGACCAATAATCCGTGACCACAGGAATGGACGTACTCACCAGATTTTCAATCGGGACTGGTTATCGATTGGCGCTACGAAACGAAGATAAACAACGATTGATTGATTTTTGTTCTTGATTTCTTTACATAATGTCATCATCATCAGTACCCACCAGCCTACTGTCAGTCCTCTGCGGAATGCAGGTCACTCCAAAAGGGGAATTTTGCCATGCCATTACCATTCAACACGCTTGGAAAGTAGGTTGGTGATATTAATTTGGGTCTACCCACTAGTCTTAATAGTCTTAAGTCTTAACTACTTAAGAGACGCTGCTGTCCGTATTTTTCTGGTTGTACTCTTCTAATCGCCTATTACGGCACACATAGGAAGTCAAGGGATGGTGCGATTCCTTTGATGAGCCTGCACTAAACGACACCAACATAATATGAGTAACATAAATGTGTTTTATTCGTAGAGTACCGATTTAAAGGATCCCTAAAGGAGTATGTCAATAGCCAAGACGTAGTTTAAAACAAATAACTAAAGAAAGATATGTGAAGAACTTCACATGCACTGTTTTGAACCCACAAACACACAAGACCTGAGACTCCGATAAAACAGAAAATTGGTTTTCCACTTTGACCTGTCCGGCTGGCAATACTTTGAAAACCGGTGTCTAAGCCAATCGACCAAGGCGCTCGTCAAAGATATCAACTTGGTATATTACCTTTTCCAGATTTCTATAACAACAAGTGCTTCCTTAGCTACTTTACTTTCTTTGAGGTAAAAATGGGTCAAAACAACGTATTGTAATATTATCCACATCTTAATTTACTCGTATCTACTCGTATCTCGACACGGTAATACCCTCCCCTCTGTGCCATTTAGCCAGCAGTCATCATAACGCTTACTTAATCACTTAAACCCACTTCGTTGGTGCTAAGCCCAACACTTCAGCAGGATATTAAACTGTCCGATATTTGAATAACACATCGCTATCTGTCGTACACTGTATTGTATAATTAACTAGCTGTTGCCCGCGACTTCGTCCGCGTCAACTTCTGTTATTATGATCGCGATTTTTGCAACATTTTTCACGGATACTTCACTCCTATTGGTTGCAGCGTGATGTTATATAGCCTAAAGCCTTCCTCGATAAATGGACTATCCAACACAAAAGAATTTTTCAATTCGAACCAGTACTTCCTGAGATTAGCGCGTTCAAACAAACAAACAAACAAACTCTTCAGCTTTATAATATTAGTATAGATTGTAGGGAAGTTAACGGATTAGTGACTTACTTTTATACTTAATCTAACTTCAACGTTGACTTTTCAAGTCTAAGATCCCATCATACAATGACCTTCACCAAGCTGGTTATTGGATGAAAAGTATTTAATATTCAATTAGATATGCCAATATTTAATATAACACTCAAAATTTCAGCAATCTGACTATTATAGTTTTTAAATTATTGATCTAGATAAACACAAAACTATTAAAGTTACATTTTTTCGAAACAGGTATTTTTGTATTCTGACTCTTTTTTTGCCGGGAAGCGATATTACAAATGGGTTGACTAAAAAAATTCAGTCCAGAGTTTTGTCCAAAAATTCAGTATGATTAATTTATTTTTTTTAACTTTTTCTATTTTTTGTCGGTCGTGATCATTATACTACTAGATAATTCAAGTTCCGAAATGTTTGATTATTTCTATTAGACGATAGTCTGAAAAATATCTGCATTCCTCACTAACATATATTAACCACTCGATTGTTGTTCCAGGCCCTCCTACAGGCGCACGATGTGGTTGCCCGCGAGGTTTATGGAGAGGAGTCGCTGCGCGCGTCCCCGCCACCAGTCAATGGGCGCACCACCGCCCCACCACCAGAGGATGAGGAGGACACCGAGCCCGAATTCGAGAACGTGACTAGGGTTCGCCTCGTTCAGTTCCAGAAGAACACTGATGAGCCTATGGTAAGTTCACAATTTGCAATATTTAACCTCGAGACTCGGCGGGCAATGGAGAGAGCAATGCTCGGTATTTCCCTGCGCGATGGAATCAGAAATGAGTAAATCCGTAGATAAGGAAATATGATAACCGAGGAATGGTTCTGGAACGGCGACCGCGCACCATACGATGATCTGTGGGTAGGCCCGCCACTAGGTGGATTGATAGTCTGCTGAACGTCGCGGAAACCCGCTGAAGGCGAGTGGTGTGGGACCTTTCGTTGTGCAGATCCTTAGGGGAGGCCTATGTCCAGTTGTGGGCTTAATTTGGTTGAAGGAACTATTTACAGAAATGAGACTATAGGTGTCATCAGAGGTGACTATAATGGCAGCAGCATCTTCTACCTATCATAGATCAAACTGTAATCGCTAACCCACCTGCCAAGCGTGGCAATTATGGCTAAATCCTACTTTTGGAGAGTATATGAGCCACAGTTAACCATTGAGGCTGACGGTGATCATGATGATAAATTGCTCCTCTACACATGTTGGAAAATAATATCAACGTACGTAGTAACCCTTTTTATTAATCATATACAAATCAAAATTAATTGCCAAATGTGTTGCTGAGTGCAAAACTCGAGAAGGGCTTGGCCGATTCACAAAACTTTTTTAGTCGGAAGTCCTTATCCTTATCAAAATCTAGTCATTATGTGTATAATATATTAAAGCGGCATTGGTACCTAAGCCCTACTTATTCCATGTTAAACCAAATATGAATAGGTAGGGGTATACTTTGGAACTCGCGAGTATCCCGTACTCACGCAATATCTTTGAATGATGCGAAGTTTCATTTCGTTTTTTGAGAGTTAACACTATACTAAATCTATGTATAACACACAACTTTTGTTTAATTACATTACAACAATTTACCGATGACAGTAAATAAATTATGTTGTAAATTACACGTTCCTGTGAGAGTAAATGAGTAATAGAATCTGTAATTGAGTAACATTGACAATTTTGGAGTGGGGTATGAATGTAAAATGGAGTGTCGTCGATGTCAAATTAGGTTGCGTTTGACGTGTGACAGGTTTATGACTAGGATGGAAATTATTTCAAAGTGGAAAAATGTACTCATTTGCCCTTGATTGATATTATTATGCTTTGTGGTAATGAACCCGTATGGGCCTATTATAGATTATTTATTCATCGATTCTGATGTCAATATTTTTTTACTTATCCCAATGTTTATTAGAACGAAAGTGTAACATAACATAGTGCCATCTGTGGCAAGATTTTAGTACTTTACATTTTAATCTAGTGGTGCCATCTTTAGTAAATTGCTGGTACTTCCAAAGCGTTTGTACTGCGTCTGAGAGCACTAAGAGTGTATTTCGTGAAACTAAACGTAGATGGCGCTACTCTCCTATCCTAGTTGGTTCTTGATAATGGTCCAAATTTGTTGAACACTTGAAAAGTTAATTATTAATATTGAATGAATGCGAGCGCGAGCAAATTATAATTTATCTGATGAATAAAAAGAGGGGTTCAATTTGACACGCGCTACCTAATTGGGATCAAGAATATGAACCTTACGAATTCTATAATACCTACGTATTATCTTATTTGTGATTATACTTATTCCTAATAATATAAAATCCCTCTGAGAGTCACTGCTACTTTTTATCCTATTCTGATCTGTGATAGAAATATTATTCGCCTAAATTGTACATCTCTAAATGTATCTTTTGTATTAAAGTTGATTTGTTTGGTGTGCTATAAATAGTATATATCTGTCTATTTATTTAAATCATTTAGAGCCAAACATGATAATTAAGAATTTTTTGGGCGAAAATGATATTCTAATACTTATTATTTTATTGAGAACTAAAGGCAGACTTAAGCTATAAAGTATGTTTTACTGATAAACCTTGAAGCATCAGCCTCATTTATTATCGGCAGTGCCATCTCAGTTTGTTTCTTAAACTGCATAAGATGAATTAAGAACTGCTCTTTAAATAAGCTACCAAAAAGTTGTTTGTGTCGATATCTTTATGTAGATGACATCCAAAAGAAATATAATGCAATCGGTAATGTTTATAAGTTCTCATTCAAAAATACGTCTCCTTGAATAGTAAGTTTCGTCACAGATAATATAATACTACTTTGTCGTCCCCATTTCGTGTTTCTTGCACAGATTCGTAATTAATAATAACCATCATCATCAGTTCATATCAGTTCATCACAACTTGACAAAGGCAAAAGTAAGATATGCAGTTTTACCAATAGTGGAGACATTTCTGCCCGTCTCCTTTTGCAATATTAGGTAGGTACTGTAATGGCCTCTTACACCCATGGGAAGAGAAATGATAGTCGTTTCGTGCCTAGTTCACAACTACTAATAAAATTAATATTTTTATCACCTCGTAAACAAAGAACGCAGTATCAGTACCTACCTGTTTATACATTAGTACCTACATACAACTACGCATTATATCGAGATGTTTCTGAGAATTGGCCCTGGGGAGATCGATAAAGGTCCTCGCGTCCCTCACCCCAAATATAGTCAGATAAGTCTAGATAGGTCTCTCTGCCTCTGACTGGCCTAGACGGATGCGTCGGCGGGATTGCAACGAATCGGTGCACGGCATCCCGCGACTGCGAACTGCACTACTATTGATTTTAAATTTCTAGAGACCCTAGACATCCCGATTCGAGCTCAGTGTGTTAGCGTTAACGGTTGCATCCAGACGTGTCTGACCATTAGGTCCTGTCTTTGATCCCTGATTCTTCAAGGCTTTAACACCTAGCCCGCTCTAACACACCCTTTTGAGCTCAACATCTTGCTCTTCAGACTTTAATCTTCTAAGACAAACCAATCGGGGCATACCATCTCCCCTCGTCCTCTATAGCTACACTTCTGAACTGGCGTTTTACGACGCGTGATCAAAATGTAGACTGTGGGGTTCACAACTGTCGCCAATATGTAAGTCATAATGCTTACCCTGCAATGCATATCTACTGTGAATTATATGAAATAATTGTTTTTTTTTTTTTACAGGGCATAACTCTCAAGCTTGCAGACGATGGCCGGTGTATCGTGGCCCGTATTATGCATGGGGGCATGATACATCGCCAAGCCACTCTCCATGTCGGCGATGAAATCAGAGAGATCAATGGGACACCTGTTGCCAACCAGTCGGTCGCGCAGCTTCAGCGAATGCTGGTAAGTTTTTGTCTCCCAAACCTTCTCAATTTGTCTTTAATCGAACTTTTTTCTTTATTTTCACTAGACAACTACTTATTTCTTTATTCTACAATACCCCAACTTTCAAATGTTATTCATAATCATTTGTGTTATTATTCTTCATATCTTCTCTCTTTTTCCCTTACTCTTTATCCTGTTTGTTACCTTAAATTTGTTCTTTGTTAACTGTGCGATCGATATCTTATTGCGTATTAATTTGAAATGTGCGCGTTGTATTTGGCGGGGGCGGTCGGTACATACCTACGTCTGTGCGTCATAACAGCCGCCATCTTGTAAACGCCTGTTGCACAATGGAAGTTCAACATTATTTTGTTGTATACCTATATATACATATAATTTTAATTTAATTTTTAGTTCATTCAGGCTATCAAATAGTTGTCAATGATTTAGATAACATCCATGTAACTTATGGTTTAGCGCTGTTATTTAGCAGACGCGAATTTATTTTCCTTGCTTACATTTTTAAAAGAGTTAACGAACTTTGTAGTCCAGGTAGAATATCTTATATTATAAATCTTTTTTTTTCCTAATTATATCTTGGTTTGTTTAGTTTTCGAATGAAACAATGCATCCGCCATTTTGCGATTTCTCCATCGCGTCGGCCATCTTGTCGGGGTTTGAAAATGCAAATATCAATATCCATACAAGCTTTCGTCATGCGCAATATCCGGTATCGGTTTCAGGAAGTAGAATTAAAATTGCACATGCGTCGTGAGGTGGATACCATATACTATGGATACAAATATTATATACCTTAGTCAAAATCTGATGTCCGCCATTTTATAAGTTTTGAATCGGCATCGACAATACAAATCGCACTTGCGTTGTGAAAGTTGTTTTACCTGTTGATCAAACAAGATATAATAGGTACCTAATACCTACATTACTTCTAAGTTGAAGCAGCAATAGCTGCTTTACCATTAAAAAAGTTAATTTGCTTCATACATTGTTAAATTAAACTAACTACGACCAGAGCCACATTTTAAACTCAAATCAGCCTGTGTCATGGGACACCTTTACTTTTTAACATAATAGGTACTTATTACGAAAACAATATATTTGAAATAAATACAGCGTACTGAGAGGGGCTGCGTTTTAAAAAGGCGTTGTTAGAGGCATAACCTATATGAAGAGTCCACTACTAGAAAGAGGCTAGGACAAGAGGGTTCGATAATAATAGGTATAATGTGGCTAACATTTTATATCTTAATATTCGCCGAGTTATATTATATATCTTGACAGTCATTATAAGTAGGTAGCTAGCTAGATACCTACTTAAACTTAGAGTTGGGTAAGTGCATAGGGAATTACTTTTCCTATGGTAAGTGTCATTGCTACATTAGAATGGTGACATCATCGTTGCATCACTCCGTTCCTGTAACCGTTTCCGTTTAGCCACAATACAACGGGCATGCGTTATTTTCGTTCGCTTGGCTTGAGATTACTTAAAAGAATTTTTATGAATTTTTAACTGTCAGAAGAATGCCTTCTTGCGCTGTAAAAAAATACTTCTACAGGGTGTAAAAAAACTAAGCGCAGACCTCGAAGCTACGCAATCTGAAAAGCAAACCAGGTCATATTACAAAATATTATAACTGGGAAATGATTTATATTTTTGGGAGTAAGAAAAAAATATTATAATTCATAGCGCGCAATGTATATAAGCCGGAGCATGGGCCGCTGCGCTGGAGATGGCTGAAAAGTTCAAAATTCGTCCGCGCTGAGCCGTACATTGCGTATTTTAATTAAAAAAGCCTTATTATGAACTAAATAATAAAAAGACACTATGTTTATAAGAAGAAAAGTTTTTAAGTAATCTTTAGCAACAGTTTTTGTAATAAAATGGAAAACAAAATTGTAACTTTAATCCTCAATATCTTCGGAACCAGCTGTTTCCCAGGTATGGTTCTAACGAAAAAAAATGATTCTAGTGATGGGGACAGTACGTGGTTTTCGGATCTGCGTTTGGTATTTTTACACCCGTTATAGATGAAAAAAGTACAACGAAACACAATCTTCTATGTGCGTCGTCAAAAATCTGCAAAGAAAACTGTATAATGGTTTGCTAATCAAATGCTTATTTTCAATTTTCAGCGAGAGGCTCGAGGTTCGGTGACATTTAAGATCGTTCCATCCTACCGGTCTGCTCCGCCGCCATGCGAGGTAAACGCTGACATTTAAATAAGGCTTAAATTCGTAGAAACTCTTTGAAACATCCCAAATCTTAAGTAGTGTGTGATGTGGTTTGGTTTTGACTTTCAGTAGATTAGTTTGTTACTAAAAGAATGCTAGACTAGTAAAGCATTTTGAGACGATACCCTAGTTTACTAACAGTGGTTAACATTACATAGAAAAAACAAACGCTTGCTTTTAAATAACGATAATAATGACAACAGACAATTGGAAGTCGACAAGCGCACACAAATATTTCTAAATGCTTGTCCATAAAGCATAAAACTGATTGGTGGTGATAAAAGACTGAACATTAAAATTTTGTTTTTGTTCTAACTAGCTTTTCCGGATTAAGCCTTCGCCCGTGCTAGTAAGTAGCGAGAGCAGACCCGTTGCTACTGTTGTAATATGTTGTTTACCCATTTTATGTTGTGTTTATGTTGTCCCGGGCATGGCTGCGGTCCACGATCTCCTCCGTTTCTGTGCGCTTGTTGTTCTTTACCATCGCTTTACACCATCACTCTGTCATTTGTTGTATCATCAAAAGCATTTTTTTTTACTCTCATCATACACTCATTTGTCAACACATTTCACTTCATTCCAGCTTACTTTCATTTTGTCGTATCGCATTTGTTCCCATCCATACAAACCATCATTTTTAAGCATAAATCCTGTTAAAAGTACATATACCTCATCAGCTTGTTCCAAAAATATTCGTTTTCATATTCAAATGCGATTCGGCTCACAGCGTTGCGTCATGTTACATCCTCACTTCAATTAGCCGTATGTTTACAGATCTTTGTGAGAGCGCAGTTTGATTATGATCCGTTGGAAGACGAGCTGATTCCTTGCGCCCAAGCCGGCATTGCTTTCAACACCGGCGACATCCTCCAGGTGGGTACCATCAATGTAGGCAGACACGGTCTAGTTAAACTATACATTACAAGTAGATAATATCTTTCGTTCTCGGTTTCGGTTCTGCCATTTTTATATATATTACTCCAGACAATAAGCTAACACAAATACGAGATATCGTGATACAAACTACATAACTTACATAACTTGGCACGAACTGATTGACAGAACCTACAAATTTATGAGCTGCCTTTTTGATTTTCAAAAAATCCTCTAGCCTATGGTATGGTAGGTATCTATGTCTAAGTGATATTAATTGATTAATTAATTGATAAATCATTCAAACTGTCAGTAAAGTTTTCTTTTACGTGTGTTACTAGAATTTCATCATCATTATCACCATCTATCTACCGCTGTACACAGACTTCTCCAAACTGAGAATTTCGCTATAATCACCACGCTTTGCAGACAGGTTGGTGATCAAAGTTCGGCCAATGGTGGAAAGAAGAACGCTGGTACCAACATTCTTGTGGTGATACTCCTCTAGTCACCTCCTACGTTACTTATAGGACACCAACAGAACCTAATTGCTCCTTTAATGTTCTTATCATGATGATAAAGAGAGTTATACTATTTTGTACAAGTGTTTCTTTCATTGAGACTTTAGCTTATAATTAAAATAAATAGATATATTTGTAGCCGTATAATAATTACAATATTTTGTATTTGTATCCATTTTTTACAAAATCACCTCCGATTACGTAAATATAGCATATATTTTTATCACGATCAAAATTAACGATGCCAAATTCAAGTGTCATAAGATTTTATGTAAAATTTTCAGATCATAAGCAAAGATGACTCTCACTGGTGGCAAGCACGGAAAGACGCATCCGGCGGCTCCGCTGGCCTCATTCCAAGCCCAGAGCTTCAGGAATGGCGTGCGGCCTGTGCAGCTGCTGAAAGATCTACCACCGATCAAGGTGAGGGACTAGGTCTGAAGAGATTTATGTGTGATGTGATGCATAGCGGGTAGGTCGGTGAAAATAGTCAGATACGCAATGAAAAAGTTAATGCTCAACATAAGGTCACGATGGAAAAAGTAATGATAAAAGATAATTTGAGGGGAAATAACACTGTTTTAGTTTTGGGTTTTGATGAATCTAATAAGGCAATTGATTTGGTTTTTTGGTAAGGGTTAAGTATGTTAGTTAATAATTAACAGTGTCGTGACGTGTCAGATCATAAGGGTATGACAGATCAACTACGTTATAACAATTTTTGTGTTGCGTATGTGACTACGAGTATCAGCCATAAGGGTCAAATATCCTTTACCCCTCGTGAATTCATTGCTAGTTACTTTGAGTGTGGTGCTACACTTTCAATTATAAGTTTGAGTTAATCTATAGCGACTGTCTTTGTTGTTTATTTCTGCTAGATCAATGTTAGTTTTTCTGTTTATTTTATGATTGAAGTCTTCATTTACAATAATGACTTGTTTGTCGAGTTCTTTTTTGGGCGCTTTCTTACTCAAGTAATAAAAAATACATGAGTATGCGTTTCTGATTTGACTGATTGTATCAAATTATTAATTTGTGTCATTTACATTAACAAATCGTATTTTGCTTTCAACATAATCATTGGATGAACCTGCAGTTGGTATGTAAAATGCTTTTTTATGTATTCCGAGTAATACAAGCTCCCGTACTCAGTAAAGTACCTTCCTTGAAAATGTAACAGTAATTGTTTGCATGGTCTTAAACCAAAGTTGTCTATTAAAAATCTGTGTACTAATGTGTTATCCTTTTGCGTAGGCACTTTACTCAAAGTACACTACCAGAACTCTTGTTGGTAGTGAGTGGTTGAATATTAGAATGCCCAATAGATGTTATTGAAAAGGGAGTTTGTGTAACCCCAGATAACGTAATGTTTTGATTTGTGGAAAGGTTTTGACTAACTTAGATTAACAAACTAAATTAAAGGTGTCACTCAGGGCACTGTACTAGGATCAAAATTAAAGAAAAAAAAGTTTAAAAAATATATTTTTTCGAAATCTTAACATCAATTATCTATATTTGTTAAGAAACAATGATAATAATATGTAATTCAATGTGTATAATGCTAATATTTCGACTTAAAGAATTCACTTTAAGTATGAGTAGGTGCGTTAAATATTTAAGGCTCTATTCATAAAACAAGTAATACCTGGTTTATTCTATAGTATATTCATATATGTATATCTATTGTATGTATTTGATATCTTTTCATACTAGATATTTGGTGTTCCTGTAAAAAGTTGCCAAAACCTTTCCCTTTTGCGTGTGCCCCCTCTGACGTAGTAACCATACCATACCATTGCGTTTGCATGACCCGTGTTGTAATGTTGTGCCGCTAGGAGCCGAAGGATGCGTCTCCCATACCGACGGATGTGAAAATACAGGTAAATTACATACAAAATACTCAAACGTCACTTATCGAGTAGCAATAACTGCGACACTTAGAAAAAGGCCTTAAATTAAATTACTACTGTTTCTGTAACAAAATTACTTAGGAAATTCTCTAGTTACTTAGTTGATATATGATATCAGTTAAAAATCAGGAAAGATATCGTTTCTATATATCAGTTTAAATTTACTTTCTGCCATGATTTTTACTAAACCTACTTACTGTTGTATCTTCGGCGAATGGCAATCGTCAATAAAATTTACATGACCTTTAACGTTTTGTAAATATAATAGTAATTATAATTGAATCACTACTTTATTATTGCTAATAAATTTTAATAATATACAGCGATATATTCATTTGTGCATATAAGTACTCAATAAAAAATACGACTACTTGAATAAAGAAATATTGGAAAACTGTAAAATTAAATGGGACCTAATTTTTAATTTTTGGAAAGAAAGTAAGTAAGTATTACCAGAAAGACCCCGCTGGCTTATATTATAGCCAAACTTGAATGAATTTGTCGACATAAAATAATTGCCCAATTGGAAAGAGTCATCTCATCATCACTCATCGCCCTTTAATCGAACGGTAGTGAGTTTTTGTCCCACATAAAGCAGTAGAAATGATCATTTAATTAATTGTTTACAAGTAACAGTTTATACCAAAAGTAGCTACGACCCGCGGCTTCGCTCGCGTGGTTGAAAATTGAAAACTATCCCACAGAACCCGTACATTTCCCGGGATAAGAGGTAGCCTATATGCTATTCCAGCCTTCCATCTATCCTCCTGCCAAATTTCACCCAGATCCTTTGAGCTGATGTAGCGTGATTTGGACAAACATCCATCTAAACATTTTCATATATAATATTGGTAAGATTAAAACAATTTCGATTGTTTCAGTCAACTGTTCCATATTCGGGCGCAAAAAGAAGCAGCCCAAAGACAAGTATTTGGCCAAGCACAATGCGGTCTTCGACCAACTGGACGTCGTCACCTACGAAGAAGTCGTCAAACTACCATGTTAGTGTACCACACATTTTAATTTTGCAGACCAATGACATATTTTACTATAGCGTACCCAAACCTATACCTTATACAGGATGAAGGTTTAATCACTTTCAAAATTTTAATGCAACTATCGACGAGACAAAATTTATGTTTTTTTTTTTAGCCCAGCACGATAATGTCACGATAAAGCACATAAAAAATGTCCGCCAAAATCAAAAATTTTTGATACCGCCTCCTCGCAACACTTTTTTATGTGATGCGCATCTTATTCATTCATTACTTTGATTATATAGATTCATTGCGATACTATTCATAAGATGTTGATTTTCCCTACATACCTTCATATGCCTAGGACCGTAAAAATTGAAAATTATGATGGGAAAAATATCTTCGAGTGAAAACTTGATCTTCATTTTTTATTTCATTAATGAGCTCTAAATACGGTACTTAACGCCAATAAAAAAAATTGACGGTGATGAAAAAGTCAGTCTGTATAAACATTTAATTCTACATATTTTCAAATCATGAATTAAAAAAAACCGTCTCACTAATAGAAACAAAAACAAATTACAACCATGAACATTCAAGATCTCTTCTTCTTCTAATCGTGTGTTTTCATTTAACGATGATCTGGTGTCAGAGTTTTCCGAGTCACCTGTTAAGGTATCTGAGCCCTTACTCCGCAACACAATGTCCGTATATTCGAATCCATCTGTCCCTATTACTCATACCGATGTCCTAAAGTATCGGAAAGAGACAGATATATCCGAAAATACGAGCTTCGTGTTACAGAGTAAGGTATCTGACGTAACTTGCTTTTAAGACTTATGTCTTGCTACAGAAGCTGTGACCAAGTGCTTTACGTCCCTTCTGAAGCACTTCTATCACCTTGCTTCTCTTCCATTTCCAAGACAATTCAGATATCGTTGCCTAAGTTGACTTGACCGGGAATACAACCTGGTACCGTTGGGTAGTAGGCGGACCTTTAAAAGGGTACACGTTTCTGCAATGGGATTTCATGCCAGGGCCTTTGAGTGAGACCTATAGGTCAATCATTGTTTAAAGTGAGATTCAACTGATAAAAACGTGACACGATTTCGTTGTTTCGTTGTTACTCAAAGAATCAGGAAGCTTGTTTAAAAGCCGCCAATTAGCAGATTTTAGGGTGTCAGGTGTTTTTTTTTTTTCAATCATTCGTACAATTTATTTCAGCTTTCCAAAGGAAAACAATTGTGCTACTCGGCGCTCACGGCGTCGGCCGCCGTCACATCAAGAATACACTCATAGCGCGTCACCCAGACCAGTACGCGTATCCCATACCACGTACGTATCACTTGTGTCACTCATACATTACCCATTGATTGCTACGCTGCACTAAGTTTTTGGAATTCAGACCAACCCGACCGAAAGGTACTAACATAGCTTTTCCGAACTGCTAACTGAAGTAGAGATGGGTAATATAATAAGTTCATAGAACTGATAACCACTTAAATGTTTACAAATCGCTTACACCAAAAGACGCAGCTTGAGTACTTAGTTTCATACCGAGATCGTTTAGGCGGAAATTCGTAATTCCGAAGATTTCTTAAGGCAATAATTAATGTTATAGTATGTCAATTGTCTTTGGGCAAAAAAAATACCAGTATATTAGGGGTTAAAGTATGAAATTGCCGTTTTGTATGGACGAAATCGAGAAAAGTCATTTTTCCATACTAACAATTTTTTATTTTTTTTAAAAATGCCCGAACCGTTTTCGATGCAATTAAAGGTGAAAGTTAGATGGTTTTAAAGCTACGCATTTTAGTATTTAAATTTCTGAAAATCAAAGTATATAATACAAATATACTTAATTGAAGCAAGAAGGTCAGCTGACATATTATAAGGGGTCTTTTCCGGCGACTTCCTTTGAAGTAATAGGCACTAGTATTGCATTTTTTTTTAGTCAAAAGTTACTTTATTTAGTTTTTGATACAAAACAAATAGAATTACGCAATAATATGACTATACTTAAGAGCTATAAACAAAATAAAAAGTGGGAAAATAATCGGCAATTTCATACTTTAACCCTGTACGGGTTGTACACTTAGAAAGGAATGGTAGATAGAAAGTCACTAGTGAAATGGTAATATACAAAAGTTTATTAACAACACGAAATTATACAGTTTTTACACGATATTAAAATATGATAAAGTAAATGGTTAAATGGTGGTGGTATGAGTGAAATACGCGCGATTGGTAAGGTGATCGGATATGCACTAACTATAAAGACAATTGTAATTAGCTATTAAAAAGTATGACCTAAATTAACAAATTGTCGCGCATCGGGTAAATCCGCTGACACGTGCGTGACTAGGTTAATGAACGGTTAAAGACCGTACATACTCCCGGGCGAGAAAAGTAGGGACGCTGTGTATAATGGTGAGAAAACGTTATCAAATTAAAGTTAGTTGATGAAAGTGCAAGATGTGGTGAAGTGGATTTACAAGGTGAAAGAACAATTATTTATTATGCTAAGGTTAGTCAGACGCATTAAAATATTGCCGATAGTTTGGCATCGTCGCCTTATCGACTCGCGCACTGACACTAGGCACTTCGGCCTTATTAGCACTTGCACTATCACACTGTTCACTAGACACGCGGTCTTTAACACTAACGCACTGCACACTAGCACTATACGTAGCGTCGACGTCGCTGCAGGAGCGCGCCCGCGAGCGCGCTCGCCGCCTCCAGCACAGCCAGCCCAGCGCGCCGGACACAGCGGCAGCCATCAGCACGTAGATGGCCACGTAATGGTGGACGTCATGGTATGATATGACATCTGCTATTCCTTCTTTAGATTTCATCTCCTGGATCTGGTCTCCAATAATCTTAAGATCCTTTTCAAATCCATTTGATCCGGTTTCGATAGTTGTATTCGGAATAGCAATGTTTATTATATTATTTATAAGTGGTATATCAGGTGTTACGATGTCTGGTTGAATGTTTATATTGTTGAAAAATTGCTTATGCGACGTTATAGTGAAGGAGTCGCCCTTGATGACGCAGCCGTTCCCTAACGTTATTACGCCGGCCTTTCTCAGTCTCTCTGCGGCGATCATCTGATCACATATGATTCTAACTGGACATTCGCCGCAACAGGTAAATAAGTATGAATTCATCTTATGAAGCTGAGACCATGAGTGTTCACATGGAATGGTTTTAGTCTTGCAGCTTTGCTTGTTTGTATGTTTAACACACAGGCTTTGGTCTGATTTAAAGTGGTATAGTGGAGATTTTAATGGGCATAAATGAACATCGATGTCATATGATATACACGTTTGAAGTGTATTATCGCTTATGGGTACTTGGTCCACTCCCCACATATCTCTTCTGGTAATTTATCATCCCATTGGAGCTGTGATTGCCACACCCTTTGGAATAAGATTTTTAATTTGGTGGTAAAAGGTGACAGCCAACCTAAGGGGTCAAATATTTTCGATATATCGGAGAGAAAGCTTCTTTTTGTAGGATGTATGTTCTTAAAGTTGATTTTACAATCAAATATAAAGAAATCGGTTTGAGGTTGCCATCGAAGGCCTAATGTTTTGGTGGATTCGTTTTGTTTAAAGTCAAAGCATTCTTGGTTTATTTGTTTATGGTCAGATAGTAATTCGATAGCATTTGACTTCCATTTACGAAGATTGAAGCCTTCTGATTGTAAAAGTTTTATTAGGTCTTCCTTTAACAGTTTTCCTTCCAGGATGGTATGACTTCCATGTAATAAGTCGTCCATATAAAAGGATTCCTCTAGGGCCTTGATGGCGTTGGTTTTTTGGTAATTGAGCTTTTCGTCAGTGGCGAGCTGTTTTAAAGTCATCATTGCCAAGAAGGGTGCGGCTTTTGTGCCGTAAGTGACTGTGGTAAGTTGGTATTCTTGAAGTGGTTGCTCAGGTGAATCACGCCAAATTATTTTCTGGTATTTCTGGTCACTGTCATGCACTCCAATCTGCCGAAACATTTTTTCAATATCAGCTACAAAGGCATATTGGTACTTTCGCCACTTCAAAATCAAAGATTGTAAGTCCTGTTGTAGATTGGGACCCACCTCCATGACATTATTTAAGCTAAGCCCTGTAGATGTTTTGGCGGAAGCGTTAAAAACGACTCTAAGTGCAGTAGTAGTAGACTCAGATCGCTGTACACCATGGTGCGGTAGATAACAATTAGGTTTCATGTTACCGTTGTCGACCGGAATCATATGACCTAATGAACGATATTCGTCAATAAATAATTTATATTCTTTTGCGATAGATTTATTTTTAGATAGTTTTCTTTCTAACTGATGAAACTGTGCGATAGCGGTTGGTTTAGATGATCCTAGTAGTTTTTCATGGTCTGGTTTAAATGGTATTCTCACGTGATATCTACCATTTTCATCTCTTGTAGTGGTAGACTGGTAATAACTGATGCAATGGTTTTCTGATTCAGACAGTTCTGATGGTGGCTGCGATATGTCCTCGATTTCCCAAAACTTTTGTAGTTCGTCCGTATGGTTAATGACGACATTACAATGAAATGTTTGGACGTTACCGCATAGGATCCATCCAAGCTGTGTTTCTTGAGCAACTGGATAGGATGGGCCCATTTTTATGATACCGCTCATTATTATAGTTGAATAAACATCAGCGCCCAATAAGATGTCAACTTGTTTGCTAATGTAAAATTCAGGATCGGCTAGTTCAATGGTATCTAGATATTTCCATGACGGTTTTTTGTAAGATTGGTTAGGTAATTTATTTATAAGACTTTTCATAATGAACGCATCAGTGCTCGTTTTAAAGTTGTTGTGTAATGATGATAACGTGATTCGGATAACACCTTTACAATTGTTTTCTTTAGCGCCTACGCCAAAGATGATTCCTTTGCAACGTTGTCTGGTTAATTTTAATCTCTGGGCGGCGTTTTCAGTAATCAAGGATGTTTGAGAGCCCTGGTCTATGAGCGCTCGCATAGAGTGATGACTACCATCTGCAGCCTGGATATTGACCCTAGCTGTAGCCAACAGAGTTTCAGCTACATTTTCCTGAGACACATGGCACGTGTTTCGCTCTTTGGCCTGGTTATTATTGCTGGTTGTTGAACTTTGCATCGATGACGTAAATAAGTCGTGAATTAACGAATTATGTTTAGCGTTGCAATGGCGACAAGTTTTGCTTGATAAACATTCCTTGCCGTGGTGATTGAACAAGCAATTTGGACATAAATTATTTTTCGCAATAATTTTTTGCTTGACATCCGGTCTCGATTCGCGAAACGATTTACATAGGTATATTGCGTGATTTTCGTTGCAATGAGGACATCTTTTCGACTCCACGTGCATGGTTTTGTATGATAATGGTGATGGTTTAACGACTGATTTATTGACTTGGTGACTGGTAAATCTTTCATGGTATGGTTTCCTGAAGCGATAGTCTTCATGGTGTGATAGTTTGGTGGTTTCTTGTTTGCGTCGAAAAGCTTCTAACGCCGTAAACTTTGTTTCCAAAAAAGTTAAGAACTCTTTTAGCGTTGGTAATTCTCTTGGATTTTTCAATGACTCTACGTAGTCATTATGAGAATCAATGTCAAGTTTCTGGGCCAATAAATGCACAATTATGGGATCCCATGTAGAAGTATCTACACCCATCTTCTGTATGGCGTGTAGGCATTCGTTGGTGGTATCATGCAGTTTTTTAATAAGAGCAGCACTTTGAACTTGCATGATTGGTAAACTAAGAAGAGTGGTAACGTGTGAGGTAAATATCAACTATTATTAAATCGGTGATTTAGTATATCCCATGAGATTTGGTAGTTCTCTGAGCTTACACTTAAATGCTGTATTAATTTTTCGGCGTCGCCCTTTAATTTACTTTTTAGAAATTGAAGTTTTTGTGCGCTAGATAAGGAAGGGTTGCTATGGATGGAAGCTTCAAAGAGGTCCTTAAAGGATATCCACTGTTGGTAATTTCCATTAAACATTGGTATCTCCATTTGAGGTGTTAACTTCTCCCTGTGCGAAACTGACCACATTTTGGTGTTAATAGCTCTCTTAATGTTGGTATAAGATTTTTCGTACTCCGAAAACTCTACTTCATAAGCCTCATAACGTCGATCTTTCACGTCTTTTTGTTCACTGTCAATCTCCCAGTGTAAAGTGTCGATATTTTCCCACCTAGACTGTAACATCTTGAGAGCATCATCATACTCCCACTTGTTATCCAGCGTGTCGATGTTAATATTAGAGATGGTCCGCGAAAATGCTTTGAAGTTACTAGCCTGTTTGCGTAGTAACTCACTTAATTTGCTGTTATTATATTCGAATTTTCGTGATGAAGCCAAAGGCGATGAAGGTAGGTTGGTTGGTATATTTAATGTAGGTGGTTTAATAACTGGTGTAGGAGGTTTACTTTCTTCCGGTAGGTACCCTTGTATAACTTGCCTAGCCTGGTTATAAAAATCTTTTGTACGTTCATATTCCATGCCCGTAAAATAAGAATTATTTTGATCTCCAAAACTACAAATCTGAATGTGGTTTGAATTAAACTCATTCCAGTAAGTATCTAAGGTCTCTAACTTCCTCCTGACGTTATCTGGTGTTTTGCGGTCATGGCTGTCCTTCTTGAAGTTTCTCAGAAGTTGATCCATCCCCGCCATAAGCTGCATTTGGGTTTCTAATAGCCCTTCCATGGTAATGGTGCAGTAAAGTAAGTAAAAAAGGAAAGATCTTACTTGTTTTACTTGGTTCCGTAGCAGAAGTGGTGATGGTGAAACTTAAGCCTTGAACTGGCTCAGAGTGGTGATTTGGTAGAAGTATAGCTCGGCCTGGTGACGACACGAGGTGCCTCTGGACTGGTCTGCCCACGGCTGGTATTTAGGTTGACAGGATCCGCTCGTTCAATAACAAGGCAATCCGTGCACACAATACACTGTGTTAACTTGGAATTGTCACTGGTTTAGAACTCGCGAAAAAAAAAAAAAACTTAAATGTACGGGTTGTACACTTAGAAAGGAATGGTAGATAGAAAGTCACTAGTGAAATGGTAATATACAAAAGTTTATTAACAACACGAAATTATACAGTTTTTACACGATATTAAAATATGATAAAGTAAATGGTTAAATGGTGGTGGTATGAGTGAAATACGCGCGATTGGTAAGGTGATCGGATATGCACTAACTATAAAGACAATTGTAATTAGCTATTAAAAAGTATGACCTAAATTAACAAATTGTCGCGCATCGGGTAAATCCGCTGACACGTGCGTGACTAGGTTAATGAACGGTTAAAGACCGTACAAACCCCTTTTATTCAAAAATAATATATTGAATGTATTACCATTATCTACATATAAGATATGAAATATTTAACACTATCACAATTTCGCATTTAATTTAGCTCATGGCGAACGAAACATTCAAATGGCGGTAATGTGCCTTGAAAATGCAGATCAAAGAGAGAAACGATTAAGTGTCGCATGTCCAGCATGTTACAAATATCAAGAAATTATATTAATTGATTAAAATATACTGATTTAAGCTTTCATGGTCACTATTAGAGTTATTTGATTCAGGGTTTATACCATGTACCTTATTTATTATGAGTTTCCGATATTTCGGCACTGTTGCAAGCGCCATGATCACGGGAGAACTGTTGTAAGTATCTGCGGGTGGGACAGCAGACAAATCGATCTACCCTCCGTCGTAGTATTTTTTAAATACACACTATACCGGTACCACTGTCTGACAACTCACTCTTTTTACACTTTTGTTCTAGACACACAACACTTACAATATACACCGTGAAATTTTAGTGGTTGTTTTCCCGCAGTAAAATAATTCTATCTCAGTAGTATAATAGGTTTGTGCAGTTTTTTTATTTAATTAAAAAAATTGCAGTTTCACGATTGTGATAAACGAAACTCGTAAGCAACCTCGAACCAATGGTACCAGCCGAGCCGCAGCCGGTCCCGGCCGGGGTCATTGCCCCTCGCGCTTATCAATAGGATAACTCACTATTTAATAAATGAACAAGTGATTTCCATTTTCCCTTCATACTTAATCGGGCTTAGGACCGTCGTAAATACTTTTATCTACACTTAAGTTAACACTAACATAATTTGCTTTGCGGAGCGCGTGCGGTGCAGTTTATGCTGTATTACTTAGTGTGTAGAGCTTCTTTTGCTTTGAACATTGATTTCGTGCGGCAAGCAGTACCCAAACACGTCACATTTTGTAAAGATACTATCGTATCTCACGCTTTTGAGTTGATAATTATTTTTTTGATTAGTTGAGATCAACGATATCTTTATTTTCAAAAAATAACTCGCACTATTCGATGGTGCTACCAAAGGTAAATCGTTCTGTTGCGGGAAAACAACCACTAAAATTTCACGGTGTATATAATACAATATCCGAGCGTGACACAGTATTTTTTGGTTTCCGCAAATTCGAACCACTGGATTCCATACACTAGACAGTTTAAAGCCATCTTCGCGATTGAATTTTTTGTATTGGTAATTCATAATAAATAAAGTAAATGGTATAAACCCCGAATCAAATAACTTAAGTGATTAAATAGATGTCAACTAACAAAGAGCATTTTTATTTTTTTTAAAACATTTGTTACCAACTTACCATACCATAGAAACACCAGTTTAGATTTTTTTCTCAGCTACTGTCAAATGTTTTTTTTTCTTTATCACAGACACGACGAGACCACCCAGGCCTGACGAGGAGAACGGGAGGCACTACTACTTTGTTACACACGAGGAGATGATGGCCGATATTGCTGCTAACGAATACTTGGAATATGGTAAGGCACAGCTTGGGTACTTACAACACATCATCAATAGTATTCATTCACTAGCCTATATACCTAAATCTACTGCTGAAAACGACCCTCTCAAAAAGGAGTTTTTGTCCAAAACTGCCACGTTTGGCAAGCAGTTTTGCCGATTGTGAAGAAAAAGATCTTCTGTCACTACTCTTTTAGTCGGTTCTTACGATACCCATACACAGAGAAGGGATTGTACTATCCTTTTAATGTGCCGGCATCACTTGTAAACTTCCACTTTTGACGACAGCAATGTCATCCCCTTTGCAATAATTTTCAAGCATTGTCAAGATCAGTCAAATAGTGTCAAGCATTATGACCATGCCTTTTTAGGGTTCCGTACCCAAAGGGTAAAAACAGGACCCTATTACTAAGACTTCGCTGTCTGTACGTCTGTCCGTCGCTCTGTCACCAGGCTGTATCTCAAGAGCCGCGATAGCTAGACAGTTGAAATTTCCACAAATTATGTATTCCTGTTACCAAAATAACTACAAATACTAAAAACAAAATAAAATAAATATTTATCCCATACAACAACCGTCCGACTCGCACTTGGCCGGTTTTATTTCTTCTAATGTTTCATTCATCGGCACAATATATACCATTTAACCTACACACTTTCTCAAGATGACGGTAATAGATATTGATAAGGAGAAGCGTTGGTGCCTTCGGTGATAGGTCAGGTGGAAATAAAAAGCGGACTGTATTTTATAGGATTGAGTGTAATTCGGAACAAGTACTACAACAGTGACCGCACACTATGAAGATATTGAAGGGAGTGGGTTCGACCGAGCATCGATGTTCGCTCGCGAGCCGAACGTTCGCTCGGTGTTGTTCGCCGCGGTTCGGCGGTTGTGCGTCTCAACGTATCTCATGCCCCCCCCCCCCCCTGGCATCCATGACATAGCCCGTGCGTGGACAGATATATATTATATCAGTATTTTAACTTGAAAAAATATGTCTCGGGCCAAGCCTGGTATTTATGGAGAGCCCCTTCATGTATACCGGGCGCGAAGCTTTACCAATTAAATAAATAAATAATAAAAAATAAATAAATATTTAAGACATGCCACACTGGGCCACACAGAGCCATCTAGTCCCAAATTAAGGTACTATTAAGTACCCTGTCGTATTGGGTACTAGACAACTGATAAACTTACTTATAAACTTTTTTTTTGTTTTTTTTTTTTTTGTAAATACATACTTATAATACATAGAAAACACCCAGACCAGTACAAACAGACATGTTCATGCACACAAATATTTGTACTGTGCGGGGATCGAACCCGCGACCCATGGCTCAGAAGCAGCGTTAACTACCGCTGATCCAAATGGTCGGTTTAAAGTATATAAATAACTGACTGTCAAACATCTGTAAAGATGTTTCTTGCGGGTGTTCAGAATGCAAAACTCCCAACATTTGATGAAACTACGCTGGCTTACGGCGATAAGAATATGCTTGAAAAATTAGCACTTTGACGTAGCGTCTCGGTGGCTAAATTAGTAAAGCGCCGCGCCCGTATGCCTATGCATGTATGGAGATGCAAGTTTTTATACTGATATTATGAATGCAATTAAGTTTCTAATAAACCATAAAATGTATACTTTATTTGATATTTTAGCAACTTAATTGCACTTATAATATCAGTATATAAACTTGAAAAATTTTGTCTCAGGCGGGACTCGAACCCGCAACCCGCCCGGCATGCGAGGATATGCGGGTTCGAGTCCCGCCTGAGACAAAATTTTTCAAGTTTATATACTGATAGTATCATAAAATGTAGATAAATCTTTCGTACCAGGAACACACGAAGACGCAATGTACGGCACGAAGTTGGAGACGATCAGGCGCATCCACTCGGAGCGACGGATCGCGATACTGGACGTCGAGCCGCAAGCGCTGAAGATCCTGCGCACTTCCGAGTTCGCGCCATACGTCGTTTTCATCGCCGCACCGCCACTTAACAACGTCGCTGATGTAAATTCCTAACTATAGTCCATAAAATATAGCTTGATTAGAATGACACCTGTCAAACTGAGGTGACTAGTGTTGGGACTGACTCGACTAATCAAACGAAAAAAAACTGATAAGGCATATAAAATAAAATGGAAATCCGATATATTAAAATTTAACAGTAAGTCAGTGTCGTGATCATTATGAGAATAATTGTAACAATCATGAAAATTAATTAGACATTTTTTAACGCATATAGAATCTAATAAATTTGAAAATTTTTCGTCAACTATTAATAATTGCAATTTGATGTTCTGAGCATCAACCAATGCTCATTAAATCATTTGTTATATTTATGTTACATTACTTCGATTTTAAAATACTGTTAGTCTGTTGATTTCGATTTGTCGATTTTACCTCATCACTAGCGATTATGAAAAATGACGTAACCTTGTAAAGACGTCTTTTCAAGTTAGGTGTAATTTTTGCGACTGGATTATTTTAATGATTTTAACTTTAAATATCTATTTTATATGATTAAATTGATAAATATGTACAGCAATGTATAAAAAAAAATTCATAACATGCCAGTTACCAATATTTTTTCGTGTGCAAATGTGTTTCACTTGTGTGACGCTGGTACAAAGTTACGTCGTCTCTTTCAGTGAGAACTGTCATTCTAATCAAGCTATATTTTAAGGACTATATTTAACATCTACAAGTGAAAGCACCCATCACTGCTGTATCAGTTACGGCTGTATCACATTTTCTGTGTTTACTTAGTGTACAAACCTTAGTACAAATATTAATGCAATATTGTTTAGGACAAGTCCATCAATAATGTTAGTCCAATTTTGTTTAGAAGAAGTGTAATCTGGTAACTTTAGAAAAAAAAGTAGTAAAAGTGCAATACTCTTGATAATGAGTTTTAAATTTCATTTTACTAAAGTTACCTACTTAAGTACCTGTTGTATCAGAAACTCAAAAAAACATCTGATACTGATGATGATCTCGGTATTTCATGCCGTCAATACATACCGTAGTAATGGGTGCTTAGTAATAGGAGTAAAAAGCTTGCTTGCAGTTTCAATAATCATAACTTAAACCTTTCTAACAAGTAAAATATATCAATTCTTTAGTATTCTCTTGGCTGTTCAAAATTTCTGATTATTACCGGGTTAAGTTGCTCAATTACCTTTTTTTTTTCAGTATGATGGTTCGCTGGAAGTTTTGGTGCGCGAATCAGAACAACTCCGGCGTACTTACGGTCACTACTTCGATCTGAACATCGTAAACAACGACATTGACGACACTCTTGCGCAGCTTGAGGCTGCATTGGCGCGACTCCGCTCAACTCCCCAATGGGTACCTGTATCTTGGGTGTATTGAGCGTACCAGATCTTACAGACCGACGTTCGCAACGGGACGGTGTTGGATTGACTGCGGTTATACGACACATTTCAATATAGCTTGTCTGCAAAAACATCTAACAAACATCCGACTCATCCACCTTGGTCGAATTAGGTTAACCTTGCACGGCATTTCTCAAGAGGACACTCTCAAATTAAAGGGTGACTAAGCACAGTGGTGGCTCTACTGGAGCGACTATTTCAATACAATATCTGGAACCACTTTAATCCTGTCTGAATCTTCTAGATATTGTGTGAATGTGTAGCTTCAATCAAACGCGGCTTCTGTGCTATAGCTTCGATTCACGCCTATAATTTGCTGTCCTTTCTGCATCTGATGTGTTATCGCAATCGAAGTTCTACCACCAAACGCGGTGAATGTCATAGTTTTCGGAAAATATATTTTGTGCGTGTAACGTTATTGCTCAAGCGCATCTGATCAGAAAGGGGCGCGGTGCGACAAGGGTGCGGAAATATTTTCAACTTATGATATTTGCCGCTGTTAACCTAGAATGCTGAGACACTAGACTGATGTTCTTTTGAGATCTTAAGCTGCTTATTAACGGCATCTCATCATTCCAACGGCATGATTTTGTAATGGGCTATTACATAATCTGGCATTAGAAATGATTCTGACGCAATTGATATAGCAACGTTTTTGGCCGCGGTTCTGCCCGTCACGAAATCAAGATCGCATCGTGACGCCTTACAGTTCTACGAAGCTTGAAGCCGAATTAAACTTTTATTTGACATGTACGTTTCGTTCCTCTAAAATCAAAAATCAAAATCAAAATCTTTATTCAATTCAAATACAGGTAGTTTTTATAATTTGTCACTTCTTTTAAGTTTTTAAATAAAACCTGTATTAGAAGAAGTAGTCCTCTAGTTAGGTCCGGTACGTTTATGTCAATCACAAGTGAAAATTTTGCGTGAATCGCAAGAAATGTATGAATGTAGAGATGTATTTATAGCAGACTGTTAAAGCTACATTGGAATGACACTTTTGTATACCACGCCAATACAACGCACAGGTAGAATCGATATGGTGTTGGTGACTTACAACATCCAACATTGTATCGAAAGAAACTACAGTTTTGCGATGTCTAGCTAGAAAACTTAATGCCAGGTGGGATTTTAGCTTTCTACGTTTACATCGTTGGAAATTATGAATTTCATTTGAAGTAGCTTATGGCATCAATGCGCTATTATGTATACCTCACTCTTAAATGTTGACTTAAAAATTGTAACCTTATTTTCTTTGTGAATGGGTTAGAATATTTTTTTTATTTACCTATCTGGCTGTCCTTTCTGTTTTCTTGACTAAGTTGCTATGATTGTCAGCTCAGCCACTGCAGGACTAATGTGCCTCTATGGAGGGAATCGGCAGTAATCTCTATGTTTTGTAGGAAGTTGAGATATTGCAGTGATGGAAGACTAACAATGAACGCTGCTGCCCATTCTCTGTTTTACGGAGGTTTGGTGTTCAGTCAGTGCTGGGCCTAGATTATACTTTTTATTTATTTAAAATCTATTTAAATATTATTTTAATTATTATTTAATGTTAAACGAAGCATTGAAGAGTGAAGTGACAACTGCGTTGCGATTGCTCATAGGCTTCAATGTCAGTCATAGTGGAGTGATAATACTTAAGTAATGTAAGTATAAGTTCCTAATCTTCTCAAAAATAGGGCGTTATTACTGTCCCACCTAATAGTAATCAGGTCTTATTTTTTAGATTTAGATTTAATTATTTTAAGTAAGAGCACAATTTATATGTACGGTGGGTTTATATTTTTGGTAAGTATCAAAATTGTTATCATAATTTTATGTTACTTATGTTCCTTTATGGTGTTAATGACTATGTATAAATGTTGTTTTAATAAGTATTTAATTTTAACAACTCAATCCAACCACATTACACTGTGTCTCGTCATATTATAATATTCTTACGCTACTTACGTACTTTTAAGAACCGTCTTCTTGTTTTTTGTATTTTAATTGTGTAAATCATGGAACAAAAGATAAAAAGAGGAAACTTTTGTCTTAAAAGTAATATGCGTAAGGACTTAATTCATATCATATACTTCATGCTTTAGTTAAACATAATTTTAACATACTCTGTTAAACCTAGTTCGCACAATTTAGTAATTTTGTGTAATGGCGAGTGTATTTTTTTTTTGTTAGTCAGAGCTAGCTGCCGAATTACTCATCTAGTCGAACTAGGATCCATAAACAAAATGCTAAATCATCAACAGAACGGTTCCTCTGTCATTTATGACTCAGTGACAGTCTTTGAAATGGTTTGACATATTGTTTTTAACGAGAATGGTGTTACAAATTTCGGACGATCGTATTTTAATTGATCTCATTTTATATTCATTTTTAAAGCTCTTTATTCTCAGTTCGGAAAAATCTTTGTACTTGTCACAGTGAGAGAAAGTGTGAGTGAGTGTGAATGAGAGATAGAGAGAGTGGTTAGGGCAAATTGCATAAATTTTTCCAACTGATGAGTAAATTGTCTTTTATTTACTCCTTTGCAGTTTCGGCTAAAAAACATTTTCAAATTTTGAATTAATTTCCAAACTAGTTTGACCATTCATTCATTCATTCATCGTATTAATTTATATTCTTCATCTCAGTCTCGTTCATCTGTCATTATGCTGCTGTTGGTCATTAAAACCAATCACAGCTGCCATTTGTTCATTCATTCTATTTCACATCATTCACTTCACTTCTTTAGTGTTAAGTGGTCGGATTAGTTATCTAAAATATAATTGGTATTTTTTTTTTGTCTTTACATACCGTATTTGGCAAAAGTAATGGTTTTATCAGTTTGTAATAATTTTGTCCACCTTACATAAAAATCAAGTTTGTTTACATCATGACGAAATCATTATGGTTGCAAATAAAGTATTGAGTAATAAGTTTTGAGTATTGAAAGCAGATTAAAGTACCATCAACTCTGTTCACATGCACATCATGTTATCGTCACAACTTGATAATTTGTGTTCACAACAACTTTGATGTTTCGGAATGGTGTTTGTCTAAGGGTTATTGATTTTTATTCCGTTTGATGCTCCAGGCATTACACTGTGCCACCAGACCCATTTCCAAGCCAGCATTGACAAAGAACTTTCGCTTCAATGCTGGCTCGCTATGTTATTCGTTGTTGACATTAGTTCATGCACTCATTCTTATGTCATTCACTCATTCATTACTGTCAACATAGTTTTCGTAGCGGTAAACGGGCCGGAAGTCACTGCCTTCTGCATGAAACGGAACATAAAAATCTAAAACCATAGAAAAATATCTACCAGTATGTTTGCATGTTACACTAGTTAAAATGCAAACATTGCCGCCTCATCGAAGTATATTAAATTTTGTACATAATTGTAAAAAGTAGTCTCACTATGTGTCTTTCCAGCCTAGCTGTAAGGTTGTGAGGTTGCTATTTAGGTACCGTTTTTAGAAAGTTGAAACGCGCCCAAGCTCCATTCACATGCTGAAGTGCTCACACCTCAATATGTGAATCTGAGCTGACACTAGCAACCCCATAGCGAATAACAAACTTATTTACACAAATTGTTTGTAAATAAGTTTGTTTGTATACCAATATGCCGCACCTGCAAATCACGTGGTATCTGATGTATCTAATCATAAACTTTACACGTTTTGCGCTCACAAAACGAGGGTTTATGATGAATACAATTTTTACTCAATGATTGCGTGCTTTGACATACATCTACTTAATATTTTTGCAAATATTTATTATTGCTTTAATTTTTCCTTTTATATTAATACGTGTATTTTTGCACCTACCTACACGTGCAAAAGTTCTTCGTATTTGAGTTGCAGACAAAAGTACATCAAGATTCAAATTCTTAGTTTATGCTGATTATTGGTATAATATTTCCAGATGTCAGCATATATTGGAAATATGCAGCTTGATGTGCTGTACGTACTGTACTGTAAAAGGAAATTTTATCGAAACTTCCTTAAAAAGAGCTCGAGAGATTGACCCTTTGCAGTTTCATACGGAATAATACATATTTGCAAAGATTGATTTGCTAGCGCAAATGAAACCCAAATATTGACGACTTGCTACGCAGTAGCCTAGCATTTCCTGGACTTGCCATAAAAACCTAACGAGGACAACAATCGAATACTTCAGACATTAGCAAAAACCACTCCAGCTAAGTCTTGTCTAGAAGATTCGTTATGAAATACTTACTAAATGCGAAGATATTTAGGATTGAGGGAAGTAGCCAAATTAAAGTAATCATATTGAATTTAATAGTAGTAAAGTTATGAGGAATAATGGTGTGCGAGTGGCACTATGTATATTTATCTAAGGTTTTTTTTTGATAATATTTTATTGTTGTTGTCACTTTAAATATTTAAGATGTCACATTATTTTATTGCAATATGATTGTATACAATTTTGTTGCTATTTTTGAAATTCTATTACAATTTATTCATTCCGATTTGTGTGATGATTTTTTTATTTTTGTAAGTCATACATAATAATATTTTTTTAGGAATTAAGTTTATTCATAGCTGTGGTCTGGTAAAAAACCTACCATGAAAGTTCGGTCATATTTTAAGATAAAGTTTTGTAAGTGACATTAGACTAGTCTATCAAAGTAACATGGGTTGGAATATGAAAGATATTTTTGATCCTTCAATACTTATTCCAAATATCAAGTGATCTGTATAGAAGGTCCAAGATTAGTTACCTACTTTTTATTGCAATTCATTTTTGAAAAACCATGTCCAATGTTATTAGAACATACATATTTAAAATATGTCTGAACTTTAATGTTACATTTTGTGGGTTAATTAATTTAACATGAATTAAAAATAAATTTAAAAAATCGGTTAGTAATTATTAATAGCTTAAGTTTCAAACTTCATTCTCATTCGTTTGACAGATAATTTAGTATTTAAATATCAATAGTTTACGTGTATGTGAGTTGCGTCTAGTGAAATTGTTTAAATTTTCCATACGTTAGTGCTGCTCCTATAAGGAACGGATGTTTGTGAGAGTCTATATACTTACTAGTGTAATACTAATTTTATTATTATTAAATTGAGAATTTTAATGTTATGAACATCACTAATGCCTGATCAGTAACATTCCATTGTAAGTATTTTTATTTATATAGTTGAATATTGTTTTGTTTTCGTTATCTTCAATTGCTTAAGTGCGAAGTCATTAGTTTGATGTAATGTGTTTTTTGTAATTGTTATTAATTGTTTAATTATGGCAATTATCTGTTTACATAATTTAAATTATGTACTTAAGTTTGACTTCTGTTAAAGGTTTGGTGTCTGGTGCGATTTAGTTCCTGTGATTTTATGTTGGAACTTATCCATAATAATAATACAACCATAGTGAATTTAATAAAAATTCGGTAGGAAATATAATAATATAAAAAAGTTTAAATGTAAAATCACATGAAGTCGAACAAATAATAAACCATAGTTAAAAACATTATATCTACCTACTAATTTTAATCTAAATTATGTTAATTGTCCTATGTTCAAATACGGACATATTTAAATCATGTTTAGATTTGAACAAAGAACAACTTAGTCAACTTCAAATTGTGAACGTATCTTCATTACACAAAAAGCGACAGCATTATTAGATTGAAACAACTAACGATGACTGAAAGTAAAATCTTATTATAATAACTGTTAAAATTGAATAAATCGCACAAAATAATACAAACGTCTTTTTATTACCTACTTTACCGTGTAGGCGTGTAGTAACGCCTGAATAATAGGTAGGTAGGTACAAATACCTACCTACTCTAAGTACTATACTAAACAGGTGATCCAGGGCATGTAGCAGTTAACGGGAGAAATTATAGACCGATACCATATTAGTTAAGTAAACAAAAAAAAAAAGATTTTCGTAAAAAAACATTCCGTTACACAGAGTTATTAATGGTCAAAAATTTATAAACAACAGTCAGAAATTAAAATAATGTAGAGGTCACACGGATGGCACAAATCAATATCCTGACTGACCGACCATAATTTAGGCCAGCAGACGTAAAGCTCTCAATATTTTGATTTGATTTTGGAGTCCCTGCAGCCTTGTCAAGTAGATTGGCGGTACGTCCAAGTGATGAGATGACTCTACGAAGCCGCCACCATGGCCGTCCAAGTACAGAATCAGCAAACAAAACCTATAACACCGTCTATAAAACCATACAGTCGTCCGACGCCTTTAATCTCATGGAAAATGTCGACAACTTCTAAACCAGCGTTTCCCATTTGCCGGGTAGCGACCCGGGCCACCAAAATAAAATACCGGGTCGCAACATTCCTGCCTTGCTTATAAAATAATACCTACTATCGATCGACGCATGGTTAATAATATTCTTAAACTTTCCTCATTTTCGGGGAACTTGAAATAATTAGTCAAACATAGGCAGCGTGCGAAGTATTCGCACTAAAATTTAGTGACTAAATATTAGTACCTATTCATCAAATATTTTTGCTATTTATAAATGTGTATTAGAGTTAATTGATACGGGGTTTATACCATGTACCTTAGTTTTTATGAGTTTCCTATAATTCGGCACTGTAGCAAGCGCCATGATCACGGGAAATCAGTATAAATGTGTATTATTTAACCTACTGTAACCAGTTTGGTTTTAAAAACATTAAAGTGGGACACAAAGGGGCAGTGCGAAAATTACCGGGCCATGGCAGAAAAATGTTTGGGAAACACTGGCCTAGACAGTATCGCGACGGCCAGGGTTGTCACAAGTAAACAATATATAAAAATATTTATTTATTGCAGATAAACACTCGTAATCAGCACCCCAATGAACCTCAAAATTGACACCCATATCAAATTATAAAAAAATACGTCCACCATCTCGGATTTTAAAAAGGATGGCATTTTGGTAATCAGCACCCCAAAAAACCTCAAAATTGACACCCATATCAAATTATAAAAAAAATAGGTAGGTACGTCCGCCATCTTGGATTTTAAAAAGGATGGCATTTCCGTAATCAGCACCCCACAATGAACCTCAAAATTGACACTCATATCAAATTATAAAAAAACGACGTCAGCCATCTTGGATTTAAAAAAGGATACCATTTTCGTAATCAGCACCCCAATTAACCTCAAAATTAACAACTACTTATCTTATTAAAAAAATAATTACGTCAACCATCTCGAAATTCACCCTTAGCAGTATTATATTAACTGTGCCCTTAGTAAATAATAATTGAAGAAGTCCACCATCTTAAATCAATTATTATTATGTACTTAGATGTTATTTTCATTATCAGTATTCCAATAAAGCTTGAAAGCATCGTTATCATTTTGAATAAGTGAGACAAGGGGACGTCATTTCCCCGTAATTGTTCACAAATGCAATAAAGGATTATGTTCAAGACGCTGCCCAGAAAAGGGCGAGGCATCAACATCAATGGCGAATACATCTCTCACTTGCGATTTGCAGACGACATTGTCATTTTGGCAGAAACGCTGCAGGACCTACAAGAACAGATGCAAAATGACCTGCCTGACTCTGACTGCTATGCATCGGCCTACGAATGAACCTGTACTACCGGAGTCCGGAACTGATTGATATGTGTACCTTGGGCAGACATTGCATTTAAGTAGAACTAACCAACAGTAACTTTGAGGATGAGGTGAACAGAAGAATTCAGTCGGGCTGCCCAACCCGACATTTGGAAAACTTCGTCGAGTCTCTCATCGTGGATCCCACAATGCCTCAAGACGAAAGTAAGAGACAGACAGAGACACACGCACGCCTCTGTAAGTATTTTAATCTCTTTGAAGAGCTCTTTTAGCGAGTCACGGGGTCGAAGGCCGTAAAAAGCCCGTACAGCACGTTTTTGTAATATAACAATGGGGACTACCGTTTCTTTGCTCACCAGTTGGCGCCACTGTAGACTGAGGTCCGGAGTACTCCGGAGGTATAGCTGTCAAAGGCGATTGGCGCCGAAACAAAGTGTTATATCTTGAATCTAATTAATGTTATATTGTTTATAAATAACTATCTTGATATCAACAAACTAACTTCTGAAATAGTGGCTCTTGAGGCCGCCTATTTTTGCGCTTTTTCTTAATTCCGCTTTTAAAGCGTTCACATTAATCGCCAAATAATCCATATTTGCGATATATTACGAAAGAGATCACTTTCCAGCGGGTAAATTAAAGAAATTATAATTTATGCAACAAATTCCGCTAAAACCAG
Source organism: Anania crocealis (assembly GCA_949315895.1). NCBI lineage: Eukaryota > Metazoa > Arthropoda > Insecta > Lepidoptera > Crambidae > Anania > Anania crocealis. The sequence continues at coordinate 16,555,291 of OX438863.1, forward strand.
TACAAAGTGAATGATATTGGACCTCACGCGACACTAGCGCCTCTAGTGGCAAATTCACTAGCGATAGCCCCCATTGACTCACTATCTGCCACTGAGCCCCACAACGATATTCAATCAATCTGAAAGCAATCAAACAAACAAGGAAGCAAGCAAACAAGCATGCATGCAATAATGTATGCATCTAATTAAACAGTCGGACTTCCGTGACGGCTTCGGCGCTGCGGTACTCCGGCGGTCCCACGCGGGCAGAGGAGCAGGAGGCTGTAAGCGAAGCCAGCCAGGAAGCCGAAGCTGCGGTGCTGAGCGTAAGCCATCTGCGACTCGCACTTACGCACTTAAATTACACTCTGGGCACTGAGCAAGTAATCAATCGTTTAACTCTAGGGGCAGCTTGGGGTCGGTTTGTGAGCGATTCGTTTAGTTAACTTTTTTAGTTTTAAAACGAAATTGGACTTTCAATACATAGTGTGATTTTCAGTATGCCAAAAGGAAGATGCTAATGCATTTTAGTGCATTCGATATGAGAGATATTAAGTATAGTTTATCGGGTCATCAGGCGAAAAAACTTCATTTTTGATCTGGTTGGAGTCTTTACTTGGGTCTTTTTTAGCAACACGAACGATTAGCGTATCTTCTCTGGAAGAGGTTCTTCTTGGCCAAACCTTTCTAAGAACATTTTCAACAGTTCCATTAGTTTTTTACTGATCAATTGCATTAAAAACTTCTTAACAGAACAATTTAAATGCTCAGCTATCAACATCACTCAAAATTTTGTAATAACTAAAAAAGTGAAGTAACAGCCTATAATCATCCCACTGCAGGGAAAAGGCCTCCTTCATTGAATTCAAGCTACCCCTGCAATGATGGGTGTACTGGCATAATCACCACGCTTGCCAAATGCGGGTTGGTGATCACAAACCCGAGTAACGTTCAAAAATTCGAAACCTTTTGTTGCCCGACCCGGGATTCGAACCTGGGACCCCGAGATCTTGGCCCGGTATTTAAACCACTAGACCAACGGGGCGTTCAAAATTTTGTAGTAAATGTTATATTGTAATTCATATTTAAAGTGATTTTATCACTAAATATTCTGTGAATATTTCAAACGTGTTGCCGTTATAATTAATTAATCAAATATATTTTTAAATGTTTTTTTGTTTAATTTTTCCTTTCGGAACCGGCTAAGATCTGAAATCATGCTGCCATGTACATACATACATACATACACTCACGCCTTTTTCCCGGAGGGGTAGGCAGAGACCACATCTTTCCACTTGCTACGATCCTTACAGACTACTTTCGCTTCATCCACATTCATTAATCTTTTCATACACGTTCGCCGGTTTAGGGTACTCTTGACCTGACCTTTCTTTAGAACTTCCCCGATTTGATCAAGATAAGTTCGTCGAGGCCTTCCCCTTCCAACATTTCCATTCATACTCGCCATATATATCTTTTTAGTCAATCTGCTTTCATTCATCCTCTCAACATGTCCAAACCATGCCATGTCATTAATGCGAATTCTACATTCATAATAAATACTTAGAATATCATAAGTACTATTAGCACATGAGGAGTTTTACGCAAGAACTTGGACCCGAGTCAAATAGAAGTGCCTTTCCTTGTTTCCTACTTTTATTTGAGTTATCCTACTTGCTTAGTAATTGTTTTCTACACTGACTGAACGAACAAGTAATCACTACGTTTTAAGAAGCGGACTCCCATACTACCTACAACTTTATTGACAGTTGGAAAAAGGCCGACGATGACACAAAAGAAAAAACGATTAGTAATGTAACGATAGTGCTTTCGAAAATTTTGATACTACATTGGCCTATTCAATACTAATAATCGATACATTTTAAATCGATACTATAAAACGAGATAATAAATAAATAAATAAATAAATTTATTATTATATAAATTAAAGGAGTATACATTTGAGGGTATTCGGTATTCATTGGGCAGTTTCCGCTTCTAGCTGTCGCGCTATACGTACGTATAGCGCCGCTACTTCCCCCCTACCCGTTGTCTCACTCAGTCGAGAGTCCTCATTTCATGGTTACAGGATTACGTGGTTTGCCCGCGGCTAAATCAGTGGAAAACTAACGTTGCCAACTAAGCCGGTTTAGTACATACATACATACATACACTCACGCCTTTTTCCCGGAGGGGTAGGCAGAGACCACATCCTTCCACTTACTACGATCCTTACAGACTACTTTCGCCGGTTTAGTTAAACGCAGTAAAGTGGTTCTGTTGTTAGGGAGCAACAGACAGCGCCTTTTTTAAGGCACTGAAAGTTTCCTTCCGCCGCCGGTACGCCGGGGGAGTTCCATTCCCCCTGGAGGGTCTGCTTGAGAGAGCGAGGCGTTCCTCCTCACTTTTGAGGCACTAGGAAAACTCCCGCCAGCCACTGCCGGGCGTTGCCCCCCCTTCCTCTCCTGCGTTTAATTCCCTGAGGGAGCATATCCCGCGTTCGCCCGGGCCCTCCCAAAGCTCCGTTAGGCGTAGGCGACACACCCTACTTTGTAGTTTACCTACTTAGTTGTACATACACCGATAGGGCACATTGTATCGACACACCCCAGACCTGTACACCTCCGAGTTTCTTGCCGGTTCTTCTCAGGGGTTGCGACTTGTGAACCGGTAGTAGAGGCACGTTAACACGGAAACCGCCGTAATGGCGGACCAATCCCTGCTGGGGGAACTTTTTAAGTTCCTTAGACTTCGACGTGGTCCCTTCGATGACTACCGACGGGATAGTCCCTTCTCCCCCGCCTTGCCTCGCTCGGAGGAGCCGGAGGAGGCAGCGCTCCCCGCCCCTCCACGCCCTCAACTCCGTCCCACTCGCGTTCGCCGCTCCCGCTGGCACAGGGTTCTTAGACAAAGTAACATCGCTTCGTACCGAAACGATATCGAAAGTCGTCATCGTCTCTGAGATATCGAAAACAATTTCCTAGCCAACGTAACACGATTGTCGCGATCGTTGTGTCGAATTGTTTAATCGATAAGAAACAAAAATATTGTCTATGGTATCGAAAATTTAGCTGTCAGTGTCAGTCAAGAAGTGTCAAATCGGATCAAACATATTTGTTGTTGTTTTCAAAAAGTATTTAATGTTAAGATTATGTGAGTGTTGCGTTTAATCATTTTCAAATTATAATTAAAACAATATTTTGGCAAGTGGTAAGTGAATAATGTGTTATTACTTTTAGATGGTGTCCAAAACTTAATGGTATTCAAAATAGATTTATTTTTTTATTACTGTTGTATAGTATAGGTAAACTAAGAAAACGAAGATGCTTAACTCAAGTTATTACAAAATGCGACAACCAGCAACATAAGTACCTAGATGCCTGCATTACTTAAGAACAAATAATTGGTATGAATGTAAAATTTCTTACCTTTATTTCCAGGGGAATTTCAGGGGAACCTTTTATCATCCGGCATGGCACTTTAGGTCGTTACATAATTTTCTAAATGTTCTTTTATTAAGCCTGAAATGTTGGATGAACAACAATTCCGGCATATCCTCAATTGTTTCCAATCGCCGACAGCGACGGTTTTCGCGCCTCTCCCAGGTGTTCTCATTGTGTGCAGCCCACAATAAACGTAAAGAATGGATTACAAACGATCTGCGATAAAACCTCTAGCACAGAAGAAATACTTGAAATGAAAGTAAATGTAATCACTCCGCGTCAAAAATCTGCTGCTGAATAAAATCCGGCCATATTGTTTCTTTAACGACAACGTTTTAACATACGTTTCGCTATCTTTTTTGGCAATCGCGATCGAAACGAAGGCGAACACTGAAAGTGCTGCTTGTCTACGCATTTGTATGGGATAACTACAAAAACAATTCGTTACTTTATGGTTTCGTTACGAATTAAAACATTGTCTACCAACTTGCGATAACGATGTCGATTGACCACGTGATTTAACGCGGCTTATGTCAATCCCATACATTTTAGTCTTATCTAACTTCGTTATCGTTTTTAAGTTATTACTTTGTCTAAGCCCCCAGGGGGCCCCGCTCTCCCCCCTGGAGGATTACCAGCATGCGCAGTCATGCCCCTCTCCCGCCCCAGTTGCTGAAATGGATTACGACTCTCCGGAGTCGGACACCGCCTCATCTTCTTCCACCGATGATGAATTCATCACGATGAAACCGCAAATCGCGCAAAACCCCGCCTCTGCTGCCCCCGGCTAAGGTCGTTAAGACCCAAAAGGGGCCTTAAACGTCGGCCACCTCCCAACCATCCGGGACTAAGGCCACCACCCCCTCCCCCTCAGGCGAGCAAGGTGCTGCCTATCTATCTATCGCAAAAACGCGTTTTTGCACGCGAAAACATGTGCCGTAGGCATCAAGGTCGTAGTACCTGCCTCGGGAGATTACCGCTACCTCATATCATACCTATCCCCTCCCGGAGGAAAGGGAACTGCGGGTAATCATCCGCGGGCTCCCGTAGAAGTTAGACACTCCTTCAATCCTTCAAGATCTGCAAGGCCAGGGTTACCTAGCCAGGCAGGTCCACCGCCTCTATAAGGGTCGCAGCTGCGAACCTTTTGACCTGGTTCAGGTAGTCCTGAACCACTCAGCCGAGGACATGGCCGTCTTCAATGTGAAGACGATCTACGCCATCAGCGGCCTCAAAATTGAACTCCCTTGAAAGAAGGGGTTCCCTGGTCAGTGCCATCGCTGCCAATTATATGGTCACGCAGCTTAGAACTACCGTGCTCACCCAAGGTGCGTAAAGTGCCATGGGGACCATGGCATGACTAACTGCACTCGGGGCAGGGAGACGGCGACCACGCCGCCCGGGTGCGTCTTTTGTGGAGGTCTTGGACACCCTGCGAACTATCGCGGATGTCCCAGGGCCCTCAGGGCGCAACTCTGCCTAGTAGCCCCCGCTCCCCCTCACGATCCACCCCTCAGCATACGGGGAAACCACGTGTGCTAATCACACCGTCGGCCTTCCCCGCTCTCCAACCTTACCGACCTAACGCCTGGGTTAAACCCCTCATGGCGCATAAGGCCCGATTAAACCGAGGTTGATCACCATAGCATTTTTCAATGCTGATGACCTGCTAGATCAACGGGATAAGGTATCCCTCTTTCTGACCGAACACCAGGTTGACATCCTTTTGGTTTAGAGACCCGTCTCAAACCCTCTCATCGGAATCCTAAGCCGGCGGTACGCTTATTTATTACAAGCGTTCACTGCACTGTGCCCCAATCGACCCTCTCCCATGACGGACATAGAAATGTCCTTATGCAGACTATCTATGACCGGCAACAGGCCAATACTCATCGCTTCGGCCTACCTCTTCGGTAGCAAGACCCCAGTCATGAGCGACTTCGAGGCCCTCTTCGCTATGAACGAAACCGTCTTGATAGGTGGCGACTTTAATAGCAAAAACACCCAGTGGGGATGCCTATGCACGACCACTAGTGGCACGCACTTGAACAGACTTGCTGAAACCCTATCCTTCGACGTTGTACCGCCCCTGAAGCCCACCCACTACCCTTACAACGTTGAACATCGTCCCGATATTCTTGACATGGCTATTATTAAGAATGTAGGCCTTAGGCTTCATTCGATAGAAGTCGTGCACGCTCTCAACTCGGACCATATCGTCAAATACACGGTAAATACTAAGAGGAAAGGAACATAACTTTTAAAACTTAATCGGTGTAACATAAAGGACATCAAAAACTTGGAAACAACAACAATAACAACTCCATTCCATCTAAGTCACCTAGTATTAGTAGATTCTGGCAGTAATTTGTCAGGCTAGACGTTGACTAGTGCTAATAAACGTAGAATTTTGTTGGGTAGAAATAAGAAGTGAGCAAGATGACAAAATGCTGAAATAAAAATAATAATTTTATCATGTTTTCGAACGTTATCTATATACGAATACATCGAATACGAAATACGTTTCATCTCTACAAAGAAAGATGAGGCTGAATAATTACAAATGAATATTATTGACATCAATGAATTTTGTTAAGGTTTTATCTAGTCTAAATATAATCAAAACGACAGGATTCGAATGACTTAATGTAATGACAATCAATCAATCAACAATGACAATTTACATTTCAAATTATGATTAAAATACTTTATAGTGAGTTGCTTGACATGATTCAACTGATTCGATTTTGATTACTAAATTATTCAATCGCAATTATGACATGATCCTACTTTAAATCCTGGCAAGCCTTCTGAATGCCATTTAGGCTGCCCACCCACGTCCGACTTTTTGTAGGACCAATAATCGAGCCGATTTTACTATAGTAGGCAGCAGCATACACAATCATGACCGATTTTTTGTAGGACGTGTGCGTTGCTATCAGTACGTTCTATTTTTCTCCTACAAAAAATCGGTCACCGATTATCGGACGTGGGCGGGCAGCCTAAGGCTGTCAAAAAATTACACCTAACATGAAAAGCAACGCACACGTCCTACAAAAAATCAGTCATGATTGTGTATGCTGCTGCCTACTATAGTAAAATCGGCCCGATTATCGGTGCTACAAAAAGTCGGACGTGGGTGGGCAGCCTTAAGCTTTAGAAAAAAAAAATGGTTGCCTGTAAAGTCGGTTTTACGGGCGAAGATTTTACGTGACAACGTCTTTTTCTCGGTAGAATATTTATTGATATGAATATAATTAAATTGCACAATAGGAACAAGGAATTGAATGAAAATAAGAATTGCACAAATTTTAACTATAGAAAATCTAAGCACTCCACATTTTCACTACAGACACAGCTGACGATACTTTAACCACACGTGTGAACTTGTATTATGACGCTTTCTTGTTTTTCCAACGCCAAGAACGTTCGAGAAAGACAAAGACAGAGACACAAGCATGCGCCGATTCAATGCGCCTAATTCTCTAGTGCTGCGCGCGCGGCAGACCGATCATAGTTGAGTGGGAGAGAGACGCAAGGCATTCGGCGGGCCTCTCTCTCGTTCGGTGACTCATCGTAACGTTACCGAGCGTTACACTTTTTCATAAGTGACTCCCAGCCGCAACCTAATTTAAGACGTTGTCACGTCAAAAAGAAACGTCAAGTTACGTCGCCGTTCCCATACAATTTGTTTTTTCTATTTCTTCCTAGTTTCGCTATGTCCTTAAAATATAGCTTGATTAGAATGACAGTTCTCACTGAAAGAGACGACGTAACTTTGTACCAGCGTCACACAAGTGAAACACATTTGCACACAAAAAAATATTGGTAACTGGCATGTTAGGAATTTTTTTTATACATTGCTGTACATTGAATCAATTTAATTATATAAAATAGATATTTAAAGTTAAAATCATTAAAATAATCCAGTCAAAAAATTACACCTAACATGAAAAGACGTTTTTACAAGGTTACGTCATTTTTCATAATCGCTAGTGATAAGGTAAAATCGACACATTGAAATCGACTGACTAACAGTATTTCAAAATCGAAGTAATGTAACATAAATATTACAAATGATTTTATGAGCAGTGGTTGATGCTTAGAATTTTTCAAATTTATTAGATTCTTTATATTATGATAAAAATTTTCTAATTGATTTTCATGATTGTTACAACTATTCTCATAATGATCATGACACTGACTTACTGTTAAATCTTAATATATCTGATTTTCATTTTATTTTATATGCCTTATCTGTTTTTTTTCGTTTGATTAGTCGAGTCAGTCCCATCACTCACTAGTAACCTCAGTTTGACAGGTGTCATTCTAATCAAGCTAAATTTTATGAACGAATTATATTATATAGTTATATACTCTTTGGAATTATTATCTAAAATGAAATTGTTCAGAAAGTGTATTTGATTAAATAAATAATTCATTGCATTATCACAGTCGTCACAGATAATTCTGTTTTTTTCGTGAGAAATAAAACACTACTAATAAACACTAGTACACTACTCTCCTCACAATGAGGCAAAGAGAGCGGCGATCTAATGCTGGGAATCGTATGGCAAAGCTGCTGAATGAGGAAGAAGAAGACGATTTCTACAAAACCACATACGGTGGATTTCAAGATGTAGCCGAAGACAATGACTATGTGTGAGTTTCGTTTAAATTTAATTTGTTTACATGCTAATGTTTGTAAACAAACCATAATTGAGAATTACTTAACTATAACTTGTTAAGTAGTTCTTCAACTACCTGGCGAGTAAACTGTCATGGTGAATAATGTCTGTACAGTAGAATAGTATGTCATTCAATCCATTCTGCCGAGTGATGTTTTTCAATGTAGGTAATCCTCGATATGTTTGGTTTGGGCACCTGATAACATACCATTGCAAGCAATGTTTTGCTCATACTCATCACAGCTTCCCAGTTAATCCCTCAACCCCCAGGAGGCACTCAGGTGCCACGATAACAATTGATTTCAATTCGGTCAGCGGTCGTTGTGTTTGACTAGGGTTTGTTTTACAGCCATGACCTATATGATCAAGCAATTCCAAAACAGATACACATAATAATTGAACATTGTTGTGTTTTCAGACAGGAAAAAGAAGCTGAAGATGTGGTGGACTCCGACTTCGATATTGACGAGAATGATGAGCCTGTGTCGGATCAAGAGACAGATGATAAACAGAAAAGGAGGGTTGGCACAAAAGCATATAAGGTATAATTGCCATATTTCACCATTTCTGTAATTTTTGAAACAGTTTCTAGTCAAGTCTGCATTTTTTAATAAACTACTTTCTTATATTAAAAATATAGATTCTATTAAAGGCTTTAAGTCTACAAGTATATACTTGAGAGTGTTGATTTGTAAACGTCTTGGACGGCGACCGCTACCTAGATTAAGTCTTAGAATTAATGTGTTCTCATATAAGTGGATTTTGTAATCTTTTTTGAGAATAAATCTTTAAACCTATTTTTTTGTGAAGGTCCATATAACAGTATTCTTACATAGATCGTCTAATTTTGGGTAAGATAGTTTTAGCCAATTTAGAACCTATCTGTGTGGAAATGGAATGACAATTTATTTTGAGAACATAAAATTCCAGCCAGCACTGATTATATTATCATGATCTTGAGCTCCAGATCCCAAGAGTCCATTATTTTGATAGATGTTATCTTAAGTATTGTCAATATTGTAAAACTCTCCATCATTATATAACTTAATCTGAGTTTATCTATGGTCTTACAAATTCCATCGTAGATGTCTTCGATAGAGGAATTGTATTCTATAGTAAAATGTATCTTCATTCTATTGTAGGATCCAAATAGAAAAAAGAAAGTAGCAGCAGAGAAACCAAAGAAAACTATTGTGAAGAAACCGAAAGAGCCGAATCAGAAAGAAGAAAAGGAAGATAAAGAAGATAAAACTGATGTATTTGATGCTGATACTTCTTTAGGTGAGATTTTGTATCTAGGTTTAGGTTTAAAGAACTTCGTTCTCATATGAAATACAAGTTTCACTTATAACGAGATAAAATAAAATTAAAAATTAAACTAATTACATTGGCCGCCAGTACCAGCTTGAATATGTAGCTTAAGCTTCTTTTTAAAGATATTCAAGGTTTTACAATTCCATAAATAAGGTAGCAGTTCGTTATAAAGCTCCCTTAAACAAAATAGTCTTCCTTCCTTCCATAACCAGTCCTAGGCATCCCTAAGTTTAGTTCTTTTTTATTCCGAAGACTACAAGTGTGATTTCTTTTTTCTAGTTTTAAAGTAAATATCTTAAGTAAATCAGTTTCAAAAACGCATGTAAAGATTATCATTTGACTGGTCTACTGAAGGCCATCTTATTCATAAACAGCCTTTAATAGTCCAAGTCCAAGGCCAAGTTTTGCCGGTCCCCTGTCAGTTCTCCTTTAGTCCCTTTTTATATCTTCCGATGTCATACCCAGAATAACTTTCTTACTGCATTATACCGCTATATTGGTTTTGACCTTAGCAATGTTCTTTATGTCTAATTGCCAAATGTCAAAACCATTATGTCAATCATGAGGCCAAACTTACGTCCATGGGCCAAACAGAAATGTTACAAAAGTTGCTTCTTTTTTACCATAAAATTGATTGAAACGACGTGTGTTGCTTTTTTTGCACACTGATCAAGTATTCCCATTGATAGAAGACCTCTCAAGCTTCTTCAATCAATCGTAGTCAAAAGTAGAAGCTAGTATTATAAAACCAAATACAGCAGGACCTCTTTAATCCGAACCCCCTCTAGTCCGCACACCTCTGTAATCCGAACCCCCGACCCGAGCCCGACCAGAGCCCGTTCTTTTTCAACCGCCCCCGCCGCTCTGTCATTAAACACCACACGACAAACCAAAATACTGGATTTCTTCAAAAAATTTGAATAAAATATGTAACGTTTATAGATGAATACAGATATTGTATTATGTATGTACCTATTATGTAGTTTTATTCACAAAAAATACCCTTGTCATCTATACTCCTATAATCCGAACGCACCACCAATCCGAACGGGGGCTAGATAAAAAAGGTCTTGCTGTATATATTGAATAAGATATATTTTTACATTTTATTCCAGGACGGAAATCAATTAGAAAAAGTACAGCAGTGAAGTCAGCAGAAACGCAGCAACGTATCAAAATAAGATCGGAATTGAAAAAGAAAAAGCCAAAGAAAATTGAAGAGAAGATGCCAACTCAAGAGGAGTTATTAGAGGAAGCTCTCATTACAGAAAAAGAAAATCTCAAGAGCTTAGGTAAATTTTTCATGCATATTATTAGCTGGTATGTTACCATCCTGGTCACAGGGTGCTTCATGGTTAGAGATAACAATGGTATGTAATTTTATTTAATTCAAGAACACATACAGAGTCGATCACAAAAGTACTGTATATTTGAACTATTTTTAATAAATGTTTTATTAATTAACCCCATTTGTTCCTATATAACTGAAATCAATAAATGAATTTCAATTCGTAATCAGACAAAATTCAGACAATCAGTATGCATATTGATATAATTTGTTGTGTTTCTTGTGAATGGTGACATATTCATGCGGGCTATGGGGTACTAACAAGAAATAAAGAGGTATCAACACAATTTCAAATGACATGGAGATAATTAAATGCGAGTTAAATTTGTAAATCAAGCTTTAATTCTGTTTCAGAGAGATTTGAACAAATTGAAATGGAAAGGAAAAAGATACGGCCTATAAAGAAAACCATTACAGGTCCAGTTATAAGGTGAAATTACGAATACTCATTTACTATAAGGCAGACTGATACACCAGCCAAATTGACTACCCCAATTTTTCCTTGTATATTTTTATCCCTTCTCATCCTATATGTGTCGTAAAAGGCGATTAAAGGAGTATTTTCCTGAAAAGAAAGAATGATGATAAATCAAGAAAACTGTCAATGTCCTAAGACTGTTATCCATTTACAGATACCATTCGTTCTCTGTACCGGTGACGAATCCAAATGATGGAAAAACAAGTTTAACCACTATAACTGATATCACTTTAAGTGACATCATCAAAAGTGAAGGTCAGTTCATTTTCTTTGTAAGGGGTATGGCAACATATTATTTTTACTTGTCGGGAAAAATATCTAAATGGGAATACGAAATAATAAATTTGATAAAATGGTTATGCCCTCAAAAATATTTCTTTAACTGTAAATAATATTATGTACTTTATCCTTGTTTTGTGTTCTATTTGATAGCATATGACAATAAAAAATATTGCTAAGCTATTGCTTCTTTGCTTGACAGTCAATGGTGGTCAGTTCAATTTGTTGTATAGTAGGTAGTACAGTAAGAAAGTTACTAAAGTTCTTAAAATATGGCTTGATTAGAATGACACCTGTCAAACTGAGGTGACTGACTCGACTGATCAAACGAAAAAACAGTAATGGCTAATGATATAAAACGAAAATCATGTATATTAGGATTTTACAGTGACTCAGTATCGTGATCATTATCAGAATAATTGAAACAACCATGAAAATCATTTTTTTTATCGCATATAGAATCTAATAAATTTGAAAATTTTTCGTAAACTATTAATAATTGCAATTTGATGTTCTTAGCATCAACCAATGCTCATTAGATCATGAGTAACATTTATGTTACATTACTTCGATTTTGAAATATTGTTAGTTTGTCGATTACGATTTGTCCATTTTACGTCATCACTAGCTATTATGAAAAATGACGTAACCTCGTAAAGACGTCTTTTAAAGTTAGGTGTAATTTTTGGGACTGAATTATTTTAATGTTTTTAACTTTAAATATCTATTTTATATAATTAAATTGATTGATATGTACCTACAGCAATGTATAAAAAATATTCTGAACATGCCAGTTACCAATATTTTTTCGTGTGCAAATGTGTTTCACTTGTATGACGATGGTACAAAGTTACGTCGTCTCTTTAAGTGACACCTGTCATTTTAATCAAGCTATATTTTTAAGGACTATAGTTTATAACCTCTGCGTTTACCAGCATAAAATATCACCATAGCGTCACGCCTTTCCATCATATAGAATTCGTCAGAGGCGCTTCCAGAAGCACTACTGGAAAAAGAAAATGGCAGCAGCTTGTTCTCTTTACTATTGGCCAAATGTAGCAAATATGTCAATTATCCTTTTGGAGATACCAATCAGCGAAGTCCATTAGTGCACTGATCGAGGCTTATGATGATGATTTATTCCGTGAAGATCCATTCTTAACCTCACAGGTTTTTAATCACACAGGTTTTTTAACGGGAGATCCAGATATTTCTATGCCAGATCTCAAGTCTGAAACATCAGACGATATTTTCAAAACGGACTCTAAAATGGACATAGATGAAATTGGACCAGATGACGTGTTGGATGTTGATGCCTTCGCGTAAGTATCATACAGATAATATGTTTATAATGAGGCTTATTACAAGAGTTTGACAGTCTTATTTTATTACTTCTAAACAAAACCAATTCTCAAAAAACTAGAACAGTATCATTTTAGCAAATTACCTCTAGTATTTATTCAATCATAGTAAACTTTTTATTTAGTTACCTACTTTTAACGTTGGGAACATTGCACTCGAAGTTGTTGACCACTATGTTTACCTGGGACAGATAGTCCAGTTAGGTAAGTCCAACTTCGAGAAAGAGATCTCTCGTCGAATCCAGCTCGGATGGGCAGCGTTCGGGAAGCTCCGGCATATTTTCGCGTCCGAAATACCTCAGTGTCTCAAGACGAAAGTCTTTGACCAGTGTGTGTTGCCAGTAATGACCTATGGGAGTGAGACGTGGTCGTTTACTATGGTTCTCATAAGAAGGCTCAAGATCACCCAGCGAGCAATGGAGAGAGCGATGCTTGGTATTTCCCTACTCGATCGAATCAGAAATGATGAGATCCGCAGGAGAACTAAAGCAACCGACATCGCTCGAAGGATTGCATCGTTGAAGTGGCAGTGGGCGGGACACATAGCGCGGAGAACCGATGGCCGTTGGGGCGGAAAGGTTCTCGAATGGCGACCACGTACCGGACGACGTTCCGTGGGCAGGCCCCCCACAAGGTGGACCGACGATCTGATCAAGGTCGCGGGAAGCCGCTGGATGCGGACAGCACAGGACCGATCGTTGTGGAGATCCTTGGGGGAGGCCTATGCCCAGCAGTGGGCGTCGTTCGGCTGATATGATGATGATGATGATGATGATGACCTACTTTTAAAGTCGAATTTGTCGCTAACGCCAAAAGCGGCCGCTTTTAGCAATAATGTACAATACGAAAGAATGCCAGAATGAAAAGCAGCAATTATCATTAACAATGTATGGGTAGTAATTTGCAGCCTCATATTTTTATTTATCGTTTAGATGTGAAATAATGTTTAACGTCCATAGCTGTAAAATGTTTGTGATAGGCGTTAACACTATGAATTATTATTAGCTAGAAGCACAATGAAGCAAAACAAAATGGTTCCAGAAAATTGAACCCGTAAAATAGGGACATGCGGCGCTCCAATTGCCTGCGACTTGATCTTTACCTTTTAGAATGTTTTATTGTATCGTTTGTATTTACTTTTAGTTTGTTCACGTAAGTAGAACTAAAATCCAAACTGTTTTTGATAGTGATCTACTCTTCTAGATAATTATTATTTGCATAGAAATTATTTGGCCAATGGCCAAGGCACACAAATGCTTTAGGAAATCACCAAACACCGAATCGCTAATACATTATTAATTAGACCAGAACCCGTTAAGTGTTGAACAACAAAAAGTACAGTGGCTAGAATAGAACATCAACCTACCGATAAATGTCTAGTTGACCCAATCGGTTTCAACCTTTTTCTCTCTTTATACTGGGTGACTTTTTTTTACCGACTAGAAAAAATTACTGTGTATTTTGTACCTAAAACCATTGCTATAAGTGTGTGTATTTGTAAAATACACCCAATTTTATAAATATTGGAATTTCCATTAAAAATCATAAATTTAGATTACATTAGTGCGCATGCGTATTATTCTTAAGTGTAGTAAAACGGTAGCGGGGTGCGGCGCAGGAGACGCGCGGCCGAGCTGCGTCGCACGCCCCTCGTGTGACTGAATATGCAAAAAGCGATCCTAATTGCTATGCTAGAAGTCGGAAGGGCCGGGTGTGGGGCGCGGGTCGGGATGTTAGAAGGCACGACACGTGACTGAAGAAGATAATAAGAATAAGTTTCCACTACGCAGGTGAATTACTCGGCGAATTCATAGCGCGTTCGGATAGAGTGAATATGCGTTTGAGTTTTGGTCGGTTTCGTATATTTCTTATTATTTTTTAATATTTTTTTTATGTGATGTTAATCTAAATCAACATAGAATCAGATGGTTATTAGGATAGGTAATTTATTGAATAATAAAAAAAAACTTTTTTTTAAATCTGTTCATGGTATCGTCATCTATATCATTTACCCATCTCACACGTTTATTTTCTTTTCGGTAAAAAATTTCATCCAGTATAGTTTGGGGCTTTTTGATATATCGTTAGGTTGGCAACTAACAACTTTCTATTTAACGTATAAAGATCATTTTCAATCTAGAAAATTAGTCATTTTGCTATAGGTAAGTTTTCGTGTGTCAATTATATCATATCACTATTTCAGGAAAGAAGAAAAACCTAGCAAAATGAAGAATAATGATATGAAATACTACGAGAGAACGCTGCTATCGTTCGAAAATGACATCAAAGACCAAGCTTTTAACTCCTGCTTCCCTAATAGCAAGCCAAAGAGGAGAAGGGAACTGCTATGCGCTGTTACCAAGTATGTATTCTTTCTAAAAAATGCTTCAGTTTAATGTTAGTAAGTGTTCCATGAAAAGTGTTTTTAAATTTAAATATTTTCGCACAAGAACAATTACCTACCAATTTTCTGGTTTTCCATACAAATCCAAATTAAATATAAGGTCACCTCGTTTCAACTGAAAATAATTTAAGGGCCGGTTCAGCATCCTAAATATTTTTTTGTAAATGAATAAAATTTTACATTTACATAATTGAGGTTTGTTATTGTTCTATTGAGAGCTTACAATTATTATTTGGATACATAAAATAAATTATTAAGTGTATAATTTTGCATAAAAGAGTTTTCGCATGAAATATAGATCTTACTGACATTAAGATAGAAAAAAAAGTCGGATGGACGGAGATTCAGTTTACAGTTTAAATTTCTGCTACGTGAATATTGTCTATAAAACATAAAAAAAACACAGTCTAATTGAGAACCACCTCCATTTTTTGAAGTCGGTTGAAAAACACTTAACCCCGAGCCGGATTATTAAAGTCACTTCATCATCAACTAAACGCTTTTTGCAGGAGACCAGCTCGCTACATAGACCCTATAACCAAACTGCCGTATAGAAGCGTGGATGCCTTTAGGATCATACGGGAAGCGTACTACCAGCAGTTGGAAGCGAGAGGTGATAGATCTGATCCTCAAACCGCCGCTTGGCTCCAATGGAGGCGGGCTGATGCTGCGTCAACATACGTGCAAATACACATTAAGTGAAGTAGAAAAGGTGTTATGTAGTTTCTGTAAGCATGTGGATGGTTTACTGCTCAACTTAATACCGCGTCCTATGAATAATGGCCAGCGCAGACGAGGGATTTTTGTCCGCGGACTTTTTTGTCCGCTAAAATAGATCGCTTACTACTGTATCGAGTAACGCAAACGAGGGATTAAAAGTACCGCGTACAAAAAGTCCCCCGAACTACCGAGGATATGCAGAGAGCGGACCGGACAAAAGTACGGGGGAAACCCCGAAAGAAATAGAACTCGTGTGACTAGGCGAAGCAACGCACATGGCGGACTTTAGTCCGCGCTGTGCGCTCGAGAATGACGTACGTATACACGAAGATAAACTAGAAAATGATCGCACACCGTATGCGTTGAGTCCGCGGTAAATTCGCGATGGACTTTTTATTCGCGGAGCGTACTTTTTTCTCCGCCGCGCGTACTTTTTTCTCCGCCGCGGAGAAAAGTCCGTCGTGTGCGCGAGGCCATAAGACATAATAAGAATTCTCTAGAAGCGTAATTAAGCGAAAAAAAAGGTTCCACAAAATAGAATCCGTGGTGATCGCAGAGACAAAGGCACCGGACAACGTGCAAGTTTTCTGTATAAGAATGTTGGATTCGTTGTTATTATGGTTTGTGGAAATAAAATAAAAAGTGTCATTTGTCAGGAAGCTACTTTTGTAGAGAATTGTTATTCGTAGGACATATTAAAGATCTAGCAGACTGGTAACTTAAATACTCGTGGTTTCTTTCTGATCCCATCCATGACCATAAACAGAACAAAAAAATAAATAACCAATATTTATCGAGTATAAAATATGTATAGAAGAGTATGTTTCGAAATTAATTAACTTAATTGGTGTATTTTCTGTATTATTTTTTGTTTTCTGTAAATTCGATTACGGTCCAGCCATTCTTAAGTGATGCGCTTGGCAAATTTAATTTATATGTGGAAATAGTGCGTTTTGATGAATGAGTCATCATTATCAGAAGCATAACTATCGAACATAAGCCTTGTCTTACTTCCAATTTAACTTCTAATTGTTGTCGAGCAATAATGATTTTAGCCTAGCCTGTAACCCTTGCGATTTTAAACCTTTAGAGTTGTATTATATTTTAATCTGACTGCACACAAAATAGATGAAATGTATAACCTTAAGTTATCTTATGATAACTGTTATTAATTAAGCTTTAGATGAAATTGGTAAAACAATTAGAAAATTCTGTCGACTAGCGTTAATTATTCATAAGCGATTGTAATTTTAGTTTGTAAATAGATATTTTTAAGAAATATAAACTGAATTCACTTAAAAACTTTGTAGTTGGTGTTGTTACTTTACCACAGGATATAAATGTAAATGATTTAACAACAATAAGTAAAGTAATTTTATTTATTTTAAAATAAATAGTTACAATAGAAATATAATAATACTTACTAGATTAATTAGATTCAATATCTGTACAATTGTACAAGAACTTAACAAAACATTAAATTATTATGACCACATAACGAAGATAGCAGAAGAATTAAACTAAGTACATGTATTTAATTGTACCTGTAAATAAACTGCTTGAAACCTATTGTTGTTATATTTATGTCATTATTTATTGATACTGATACAAAACTGAGTACCTATGAAACTAAAATCTACAAATACTGTCATCATTGCTTAGCCCGTTAAATACTTTATTATACGCTTAAAGGTCTACTGTAAATGCAGGGTTCAATCTAAGATCTGGCACACTATTCCTCCTAGGTCTCTTGTCTATAAGTTCCTTAAAAGATATGAGACCAGTTGCTTTTGCATCTAATCTAGAATGGTATTTGGACGGATCTGTTGTGGGCAAATATGGATATTCAGTTAAATATGTCTGCGCATTCTTTATCTGGTTCTCTTTTGCAAAATCATTCAGTTGGGAAACTGCAATCTCGTATGGACTTATCTTGCTGTCTGTAATGTTCTCCATTGACCTAAATGCCTCTAGTACAGCTTTCTTGTGTGGTATGCCTCTCAAGCTACCCTGGCGACTCAATCTACCTTCCATTACGTCATTGAATAAGTCGTCTACGTTGAATTTCTCGGATATTTTTACCAGTTTTGACGCACTAGTTTCCGCTTGCTGTTCCTGCAGTTGGCTCCAGATTTTAGATATCTCAGACGAAGGCATCGAATGAGACTTTATGTTTTTCTTCACTCGTTTCTTAGGACGATCGGTTTGAAGAGATTCTGTTGATTCGGATGATATGGATTTGTTTTTCAGTAGCTGCTCACACTCATTCAATTTACGAGGTTTCTTTTCCTCCCTTAGTTCCTCTAACGATTGAAAATATTCTTTGGCCATCTTGAATCGTGATTTATAATCCTTTTCTTCAGGTTCTGGATTTCTTTGTGGTGATGATTCTGATGATTTTTCAGGGCTACTTTCAACTATCTCTAATTCTATGTCGGACAGGCTCAAAAGCGTTGTTTCTTTATCTTGATTTGAGATTATATCAATGTCGTTAGAGTCTGTGATGCTTTTGATGTCAGTGCAAGCGCTGCTGACGCTTTCAAAACTTTTATTCAATGGCCGCCCCGAAGATAAAGATGGTGAGTCCGTACTTGAGTCTTCAATGGGATAGTCTGTATGTTTTGGTGGGATATGCGAACTATGTTTGGCGACAGCACCTGTGAAATAAAACAGTTGTAAAACTTATATAATGAAAAAATATAAAGATTTAGTAATATAATTTTTCTTACCCGTATATGCACTGTCTTTGGTGGAATGTGAATACGAACTCATTTTGCTAATCTTTCTCATAGACTTTGACTCAACTGAAGTTTTTGATACAGTTTCAAATAGCGATATAAAGTTTTTAACGTTTGTTTTTGGCAGCTCATCGCACGACTTGTATTTATCCAATCCATCATCTGTTATCTGACTAGTTGCTTTGTTAAAAATATCCATTTCGGATTTACTGAATGATTTACGACGAAGTTCTGCAGCCTTTTTAATTTTTTTACTATGCAGGCTTTGTCTGTTGATATCTTGTATTGTTTTTTGAACGTAATTATTTTGTTTTGTAACTCTAACCGTATTTGCTGTCGAAACTGTATCGTCAAAACTCTTATTAAAGGCATTAGATGCAATTCTGCTTCTTTTTTCTTTTAATGATAAAGCTGTGACTGAGTCTCCAAAGTGATCGTCTTTGTCAGTATCGATTTTTTCAACTTTAGCTGCTAGTATGTTTTCAATTTTGTCACCTGCAATCTCTTTCATTACTTCTACTATTCCGGAGCCCTTATCACTGTCTTTCCTTTGATAAATATTATGCAATGATTTGCTTTTTGTTCGAACCCATGGAATCTCTTCGGTGTGTGATATACTATGGAATAATGATATACGACTAGATACTAAACCACTATCATGACTAGCACCGCTAACATCTGTCGACGATTCGTCTTCGGTGCTTGGTTTTCCTAAAAAAGTATCTATTTTATTTAAAATCTGCTTCCTCGAAGTGCCGAAAAATCTTTTAGGACTAGTTTCAAATGCCTTGAAAACTTCTTCCGGTAGTTCTTGTTTGACAGGAAGAGAGGCTGATTTAGTTTTGTAGTCATCACTTTGGCCTTCCAGTATTTTTATTTCTTCAACACTTTGCTTTAAATACTGTTGTGAAATAGCTTGAATCTTTGTTTTAGGATATTTAACTCTGAATATTGTTTCTGTTTCATTCTTTTCCGTTTCTAATTTGTCATCCCAATACTTCTTCCATTTATTTACAAGTTTTATATCTGATCTAGAATCATCTAATGAAACATATCCGATAGAAGGCACATCGTTTGTTATTTCCTTATATTTATTATCAGGTGATGTAGAAGGTGTTGTTTGATTAAGATCGCCCACGCTTAAGAAGTTTTTGACTATTTGCTTTCCACGCCTCTTCGTCAATGAATCATTATGTCTTAATTGCTTAGATAAAAAACGTCTTTTCTTCTGTTGCGTTGTCATTTCTTGAGACTTTGCTTCTATTTGACGAATGCGATCATCCCAATATTTCTTCTTTTCAAGAACAATATTAGTGCGGTTTTGATCACCAAATTGTATCTCATCACCTTTGTCTTCATCAGGCTTTTCTAGGTTTGGAAGGGTCTGACTTACTGAACCTGATTCAGTGACATTTGCCTGAACCTCAGAAATCATTCCTTCTAATTCGGTCGCATGTCTTTTCACATCTGTTATCGTTTCAGATGCGGAATCGACATCATCGTTTGTTTCAATGGTATAATCTACTTCCAAGCTCTGAAGTTTATTTTCTTCGTTCGTTGTCACTGTGGACTCGGTTTCAGAGTTAGGAAAGTAGTCCTGATACACATCATTTAGTTCGGCAAATGCCACTGTGATTGGATCATTCTCGCAAGGCTTTGACTGCGAAGTCACGACCTTAATATCTTTAATCCCAGATGAAAGGCTTCTATCGCTTTCCTCTATTATAGGAGTGAACAATGGTCTTCGTATTTCCCATTTGTTTTGTCTGTATTCTTCTGACTTATTTTCACATATATTTTCTTTCAATTCATTACATGTTACCCACAGTTCTCTCTCTGCTGGACCCATATTGGTCAACTCTTCACGTTTTGGTCCAAATGAGTCATCACTATGAGAAAGCTTCTGTTTACTAAGTAACTCACATGTGTTATCGTTATTATTATTGCTATCTGGCGAACTATTATTTTCATCAATACTTACATACGCAGAATCCCATATTTCTTTTTTCGGTGTTATGTTTCGATTACATGGCAATACATCAGTTTGAAAAGGTTCGAGTTTATTATTTGGTATGTTTACAATTTCTATATTCTCCGAATCCAGGCTGTGGAAAGTTGAAGAACTTGCAGAATTGTTATTTATTTTGCAACTAGGTGCTATGGTAATGTGTAAAGGAGTTGAAAATTCAGAATTAGATTCTTCAAATAGATAATTTGTGTTGTTTTTCTGATCAATTAGGTCATACGGTTTTACGACAGTTATATTTTCATTATCAGTAGTTATTATCAATGAGTCCATTGGGGGCGCTGGTGACGAAGCTCTTAGTAAAGGTGGTAAAGAAACGGGTGCCCCTATTATAAAATCAGTAATAGGAGATTCATTAAGACCTGTTTGGAGATGTTGGTGTACGAAAAAAGGATTAATAAATTCGTTGCCAAGCATTTCTTCAGTCAACAATGCGGTTTTCGGATCAACATACACGGAATCGTCACGATTTTTTACTTCACCTGTTATTATTTTTAATACTGGCGTTTTTGGTCTTTCAAGTTGTACAAGGTCAGGGTCAATAAAAGGATTCCTATTCGGTGAAGTTGGCGAGGGTGTATTTTCGTCTATTAATATTTTTATTGGTGCCTCCGGCGTTTCTTCGTTTTGTGAGTTATTTGTCTCATACTCGCTAGGTACAAACGTGCCTAAACTTTTTTCTGTCACGAAACTAGCTTCGTAAGTATCCACCAAAAAAGGATTACTGGTATTTGGCGATGACGTAATTACCATTAAAATGTCTTCCTCTTGTTCATCAAATGAAATCATTTTACGATCTTGGCCACTAACGTTCTCATCGTACGGCTTGGATTCAGGAATTAGTTTTTTAATAACTTTTTCGTGTGATTTCTCCATTTTCAATGATACCGATATATTTTCAGGAATAATATATTTGTCTCTTTTTTCAGGCAAAACAAATGGATTTAGATTAGTTTCACTGAATGTTGAATTGACAATATCAGGTATGTCCTGCTGGTTACGTGGTGACGTAAACTTATGTTCTTCCTTTTCTGCGATTCGTTTCTCCTTTAAAAGATCAATGAAGGTTTTACAAACTCGGTTCATCAGAAGAACTCTTTGAACAGTTTTTTTTAATTTTATGGTTTTATTCCTCATAGTATTCTTGTCAGGAGTATTTGTTTCACTCTCTTTATCTTCATTGTTATCAGTTGTCATTAAAATGTTTGCTTCGTCTGCAGTAATTTTCTGCAGAGTCCCATTTTCTTTCAGCAACATTTTCTCAGTGACAAAATCAACTATTCTTAGAACTACTTTTCTATCTGTTTTTATATCAACTATGTCTATTTCTTCTCCATCCTCTAAACAGAAACTCTCATTTTCTAAGATGCGGATAATATTTCTAGAAGCTATTACTGAAAATGGTGACCCAACAATGTTTTGTCCTCTACTTGTGATGGAAATTTCATATCTTCCTTCAAGATTTACCACGTAACTAATCTTCGTGTGACCCGATCTCGCGTCAGCATCGATTTCTATGTCATACTTTGTTTTTGGAATGTAGTAAGTTTTGTTCATATCATTTCTACCGTATGACCTTAAGTATGTTGCACCCTGCGTTATTGGTAAGGCGTTTTCTGTGTAGTTTGGTTTAGTTTGTAAGCCCAGTAACTTTTGCCTGATCAGCTGTGCTTTGCCTAATATCGGCGGTAGTACTGTCATGCCGTACGTGTCCTTAGGTCCCCGAATGAGTATTGTGATTTCTCCTGGATCTAAAGATTGTTGGGCAGTAGGGTAGACTTTGAAGTGCATTTTGTTGTTTACTTGGGCTGCTGCTAAACCAGACCCTCTCGCTACGTAGTCGAGAGTGAATTGTGTCGTCTCCGGGGAGGTCCTCTGAGATGCTGGCTTGGATACTGGTGGTGTCATCTTGGCTAGCGATAGGCGGATGCGGTCTAAGTAGGTGGCGAGTTTCCATTCTTGATGTTTGCTTAGTGAATCGTTAGATTCCAGCTCCTGTCTGGAGAATACCTGGAAAAGAAATATTACATTAAGTACTATTAATAGCAACACAGTTTCCTTTGTCTAAATATGTTAACGCCTCGTTGCATTAATATCTGATATTGACAGATATGGCACTTATTGTGTTAATAGGAAAATATTAGTGATAGCCGTTTAGCTTACTTTGATGTTAGATAATACTATTATCTGCTGCAGATTCGTACAAATATTTAGCTGATGGAAGGATGTAAGAGTAAGAGCCAAGCACATCAAAGGCAAGACAAAAGAACGGGTCAGTAGCAGTTTGAGAGACGGTGATTACACAGACTCAGGAAAGGAAGAATCTTTTTATTCATATGCATTCCGGATTGTGAAAAAATACAACAGTAGCTACCCCTTTTGACACGCTATACCACAGCACACACGTTCACACTATAATAATGATGGGTACAGGCATAATCACAATGCCAAATGCAGGTTGGTGATGACAAACCCGAACAATGTTTGAAAATTCGAAACTATTGACCCGGTACTTAAACGATTAGACTAATAGGGCGCTACAGGATAAATAAATGTTGACAACATCACATACATTGTTCTGATCCCAAAGTGACTAACTATTTAAAGCGAACTATTTTAACTAGTATTGTAGAAATCAAAAACAACGAAGGTACCACAAACACCCAGACCCGAGGGCATAAGTCTCACGCCAGCACGCCGCAAACGACCCAGCCACCCGTGCCGCCATACTGTATCCAGACGCTCTACGCTAACTTTATAAAAAGGACATTGTCTCACCGGTTCAACACCAAGGTAGTGGTCGGCTATGGCCTGCGCGTGCTGTAGCGACAGCTTAGTGGGGGGGTGGCCTGCGCACGCGCCGGGCATAGCCGCGTCCAGCACGCCGCAAACGACCCAGCCGTGCCGCCATACTGTGTCTAGACGCTCCACGCGCACCGGGCCGGCCTCTGCTATCCATTGTAACACCGATTGCTTCTGTTCTTCGCTCGAGAATACAACTGGAAAGATGGAAAGTTTAATTAACCCGGAGGAATAAGACTTTCCTAAACTCATATATTTATAACTAGCTGTTTCCCGCGACGTCGTCCGCGTCAATTTCTGTTAATAAGAATTCTATTATTTTTGCAACATTTTTCACTGATGCTTCGCTCCTATTAGTCGCAGCGTAATGTTATATAGCCTAAAGCCTTCCTCGATAAATGGACTATCCAACACAAAAAGATTTTTTTAAATCAGACCAGTACTTCCTGAGATTAGCGCGTTCAAACAAACAAACAAACAAACTTTTCAGCTTTATAATATTAGTATAGATAAAGTAAACTCTAAGTGTTCAGTATGTAATTGCTCATTGTCAGAAGTAAAATTAAAACTTCACAAATGGATAGTAACACTATCCTATTATGATTTAGAAAATTTGCTTAGATCAATCAATCAATCAATCAATCAATCAATCATTTATTTGCTCTAAATAGGGTGATTTTCACATTTAGTGGGTGTTTATACATTTTTGGAAAGCACTTTAACCTATTTAGCTATTTTGATAGCATGCAAAATATACATTTATACATTATCCATAAAAATATTCATTAACATTATAATAACATTTACCTACTTAAAATTTTGTCAAAAATTTGTGTACCTATTTAATATTCAATTACATTATAATATCTAATTAAAATTTCGTCTAAATATTATTAAATTAATACATTATTATTATAGCATGTAACATAGTATATATAATTATTTAATTAAAATTTATCTATAAAATATTCATTAACATCATAGTAACATTTATCCACTAAAAATTTCGTCAAAATATTTTTAAATTTATACAAATTACAGCATTTCACATTCTCGGGTAACTTGTTATACAATTTTGGTGCCATTACAATGACACTTTTCCTCATCAGTGCTGTTTTATAGATATCAGTATGGATCTGAGGATTCTGATGGCGAAGGTTGTACTGATAGTGGTGTTCTCTAACTTTGAAAAGTTCTGAGTTGCTCTTAATAAAAACACAACACTCTAGTATATACAGACACGGTAATGTTAGTACATTCAGAGACCGAAAATAAGGTTTACAACTTACTGTAGGCTTTAGACCACATATAGCCCTGATACATTGTTTTTGGGCTCTTAACAGAATTTCTCTATAAGTTGAAACTCCCCAGAATATGACACCATATCGCAGAGTTGAAGCCACAAAACCATAATACGCTGCTAATACAGTTTTTCGATCAGCTATTTTTGACAATTTGTATAATGCAAATGAAAATTTATACAGCTTTTTGCATACCTCCGTCGAATGAGATTCCCATGACATATTACTGTCTATAAAAAGACCTAGAAATTTAGTGATTTTGGTTTCGTTAATAATTTTATCATCATAGCTAACATTTAAAATTGGTTTAATTTTTCGCTGTGTAAAGTGCATCAAATTTGTTTTATCTATGTTTATTTTTAATTTATTTGATTTGAGCCAATTGATTATATTTGCAAGAGTCATATTAATATTGTTTTCATAGTCTGCAATGTTTTTGCATTCAAAGAAAATAGTGCTGTCGTCCGCAAAAAGTATCATTGGAAACTTACTGTATCTAACTATGTCATTAATGTAAATTATAAATAGCAGAGGGCCCAAGACACTGCCCTGAGGAACACCACATTTAACAATTTTACTGTGGGATTTAAATGATTTTTCTTGTTTGGTGTTTGTACAAACTTGAGTGATTTCAGTACATTGTGTTCTATCTTCTAAATAGGATGTCATTAAATTTAAGGCATTTCCTCGAACACCATAACAACAAAGTTTGTCTAGTAATATTTTATGATCAACAAGGTCAAAAGCTTTTGACATATCCATGTAAATAGCACATGATGGTACGCCTTTATCCAGGCAAAACATTGACCTCTTTACTAAGTCGTATACAGCTGCATTTATTGTAGTATTCTTGCGAAACCCTTTTTGTTCTCTGCTTAATATATTATGTTTCTCTAAAAATGCGTATAGTTGTTCATGTATAATTTTTTCAAAAATTTTTGAGAAAATTGATAGCAAAGCTATTGGGCGGTAATTATTTAGACATTCCTTATCACCCTTCTTAAAAAGTGGCTTTACGATAGCTGGTTTTAGATTATCCGGGAATATACCTGTTGTAAAACTCAAGTTTATAATGTGACTCAGTGGCTGTGCAATTATACATCCAACATACTTTATAACTTTTGTGCAAACATCGTCAAAACCAACACTATTTGTATTTTTTAAAGATACAATTTTTTTAAGAACCGTGTCTGGTGTTGTGGGACTTAGGAATATAGATTTTAGATTATTATTTATGTAATTTAAGTTATTCGGATTATGTTCATTATCATTCTTAGAAATATCATTATTTTTATTTATATTACTACTAGCTTTTAGATCATGATTATTAATACAATTTTTATATAAAAATTCATTGCTTTTAGAAATGTTTATAAAGAATTCATTGAATGTATTTGTAATGTCGCTAGGTGCAGTGATGTATTCATTGCCTTGTTTAATTTTTTTTATGGGTTCTTTAGGCATCGTAGCTTTGGATTTATTTATTATTGACCAAGTAGTTTTTGATTTATTTCTAGAGTTTTCAATTAAATAATTATTTTGTGAGCGTTGCGTAAGTTTAATAATTTTTTTTAGATTAGTGCTATACATTTTAAGAGCAGACAGGTTTTCTTTGTTTCTATTTATCCTTGATTGCCATAACAGTTCTCTTTTTTTTTTACAGCAAAGCCTAATACCTCGTGTTATCCATTTTTGTTTTGATTTTAAAGTCTTTTTTATTGTTCTGTAAGGAAAGCATTGGTCATATAAACATTTAAATATATCAAAAAAAATACTGTAAGCTGAGTTGGGGTCGGTAGAGATATATACGTCGTGAAAAGTCAGGCTAGCGACATAATTTTTAAATTTATCAAGATTTTCCGTATTAAAATCCCTTCGTTTAATAGTCCATGAATTTATTGAACATGTTTTTTTAACTGGACATTTCAAAATTTGTGCTGTATGATCCGAGAGGCCCAGTTCAATGACTTCACCTTTGGCTCCTCTTATATTATGAGCAAAGTTATCAAGGCACGTTCCACTTGCCAGCCTTGTGGGCTCCTTGACGGCTAGTTTCAAATTGTAACATAATATTTGATTCTTAAAGTTTCGGCTTGCTGGCGTGTTTACTAAAATGTCTATGTTAAAATCACCACTAATAACAATTTTTTTAGTTTTACGGTCTACAATAGTATTTAAAATGCTCCCAAGGATAGAGTAGAACGTATCTAAGCTCGACTTTTTTTTACATGGTACTCTATATATACATATAATAACAATGTTATGGTCACATATTTCTACGGCACAAACCTCTATTACTGACTTAAGGGAAAATTTTCTAATGTTATTAATTACTTTGTATTTCAAACCAGGTCTTACTAAAATACATGATCCGCCTCGCCTTTTGTCTCTTGAAAAGCTTGCTGCAAGTGTAAAATTTGGTAGTGTCAAGAACTCTTCTAAATCAGGTATCATATTGTGCTCTGTCACACACAGGACATCAATAGACTTTTTTTGTCTTCTAAGCTCATTTAAATGCAGTATTAGTTCGTCACTTTTGCTATGTAATCCTGCTATATTCTGATGTAAGATGTATAAGTAATTATAATAGAAAAAACTGGTTTCTTTCTAAGTCACTATTTTTTTGTTCTCTTCTGAAATTGGAATGCGTAACTGTTGTTGTGTTTTGCAAAGAAGAAATTTGTTTAACAACATTCTGCAGAATGTTCAGAACACCATGTTGATTGATCTTTCCAGAGTACTCTGAGAACATATCAAAAATTAAATCTTGGTTTGAGTCAATCAAGTGACCATATTTGTTGGAGTTTATATCTGCGTAAAGAAGGTTATTGAAAATCTCTACTCTATAATTATATAGTGGTTTTCCACATATGTATGTTGGTGCTGTTAAGACAATGTTGGTATGTTTTATTTTTTCCAATGCAGTTTTGATAATTTTCACGAGACTTTTAGAATCTTGCCATTGTGAAGTCATAAAATCATGTTCCCCAATCATGATAACGCAATAATCATTCTTTGTTAAAACACTTAGTTTTTTTTCTATATCGTTTAATAGAATCTTGATACCAATATTCGTGGTAATGAAATGGGTTACTTGAAAGTTACTAAAAGCATCAATTTTTTGTATATTATTAAGTATTTTGTATCTCTTGTCAGTCGTATATAGGTAAATTCGTCCTTTTTGGGGAAGTAATTTCTCTTTATTTTCATTCCAGACTTGTTCATTTTTATTAATTTCAAGTTCAGTTTGTGATCACTTAGATAATACGTCAAAGTACGCACGCGTAACGCGCGCACACACACACACACACACACGTCCACACACAATTACTTTTATTTAAATACTTTGAGATAAATAGGTATTTTATTTTTATTTTTCATTTTTGTCGTTAAATCTTATCAAGTTACTACCTACAATATTTTTATAAGTTTATGTATTTTGCTGAAAGATGATTCCTACTACGGGACAGGCCTAGCTTACAGTAGGAATCATCGCAAATAATATTTATTGTAAGACTTTTTATTGTGACATAAATAAATAAAAAAAAAAATAAAAAAAATTAGTTGGTGTTAATATTATATGTTACAATTTCAGAGGTTGTTTGTTCAGGGGTTCTCACAGGTAAGATATGTAGGTAAGATAGGCTGTTGAACAATAAAAACATGATATGCGGTAAACACTGATCCTCTTCTTATCGCATGACTATTTCTAGTGTTAAAAACAAGTCAATTTACAGGCTTGGAAAGAGGCTTGAAAAACCCTCCGCTATGGATAGTCATAGTCATGATTCCATCTTAGGACAATCCGGGACTAACGGGCCTTTCGAATAACAACTATATTCCCCCTTCAAGATCCAAGCCATTTAGAAAAGTCATTTTCTAAATTGATACGAATTGACCACCGCACCCCTACAGCAATTTCGTCAGTCACATGTAAAAGCAGAAAAACCTGCTAGAGGATCCTTATGTTTTTGTAGGTAGAAAACATTTATTATACCTCTGAGAACATTCTTAACTGTTTGCCAGGTAGTAATAATACTAGGCAATCAATTTAACACCGTTCTTAAAATCACAGTTACATTACGGATTGTGTGAGACCAACAAAATCCAAATAATACTAAATCTTAATCAGTTTTTACAATCTCGGAATGTCCACAAATGCATTGTTTTATTCCGTAAGCTGATTCATATCGTGGCAAAGGTTAACGGGTTTGATATAACTGAGTTACTACTTGAGATCGGGCGGGGAAGTCGACAAACACCAACGAAAGAGACTGCGAATTTAATTGAGCCACGGCGCGATCGGGTTGGTTGATGCTTGTCCCTGTCTGCAACATCTATCAATATTCTATGTATTTATAAATACTCATTTATAGATTTTACTATTTTTAGTAAAGGTATCGGACAAGGGAATACCTATGTCACGTTACATGCGACATTGCTTAAACTGAAACTCTTATATTTTCAGATTATTCTCTTTCTAGTTATGTCCGGTTTTTAAGAGTAACCTATATCATTGTTTTTTGTATATGTATTATAGTTATTTAGCAGACGGATTTTTTGTTTTTTTCTACATTGACCCGTCCGGCCGGGAATATATCTAACCGGGAACTCGGCGCAGGCGCACCTTGATCGATGTGTATGCCATTCCACCGCGACGGCGGGGTGCGGGCGCTGAAATGGCATCGTCCGGCATATACCTATTAGTGCCCTACTGGACACAGACCAATCCGAAAGGAGAACTTTTCACAATTGACACGCTTGGCAGATGGGTTGGCCATCGCAGTTCAGCCAATGGTAGAAAGAAGTTGTTGTTGCCTGTTTTTGCAATACTCCTTCAGTCGCCTCTTAAGACACCCATAGAAATTCCTTCCTTTCCTTCCTCAGGGTTATTCCTATAAATTTTGACGACCATTTGGATCAGTGGTAGTAAACGGTGCTTCTGAGCCATAGGTTGCGGGTTCGATCCCCGCATAGTACGAATATTTGCGTACATGAACATCTCTATTTGTACTGGTCTGGGTGTTTTTCTATGTAAAAAGTATAAATAGTAGCTTAATTTGGAACTACTAAGATGGCTCTATGTGGCCCTAGCCCAGCGTGGCATGTCTTTTAATAATATTAGTAATTATAGGGAAAGCAGTGCAGAATAAAACATTGTACAACGTACCGACATGGATCGTTTAGTTTATTGGTCCCTTATCCAACAAATGGAAACGTACTCTCTCGTACTTCGCTGGTAGCAAATGATTTCGGTCAAGATAAAAGTTCTGGAAATGTAGGTAAGCCGTGTTCGCGCAGTAAAATGTTATCTGCGTATCTATCTTGGTCAAACAGTGAGAAAGCAACGGGTATAGAATAATCTTATCAATGTATTAACATATTTCGAATATTTGGTGATCTCTATCATTTGATTATATCTGTAAACTACAAATTTGTTTGAGTGCATGATTTTCAAGTTGAGCAACTGAACAACCAATTAAGAGTTAAGAGGTTATTTTATTTTTGCAGAAACTATGGAATGTGAGGCCGACTTGTCGCACTGAATTAGGTACTGTTTTTAAAATTTTGTCATCTGTGTTTTGTGCCATAAAATGTATTGAATTCAATTGAGGTTTTGTAGATTTTTAATTGGCAGTGGGTTTCGTTTAGCTGTTACGTATTGATAATAATGTTAAAGATGTTTTATCTTTCTTTCCTATTATTTTGCTTTTTGAAAATTGGCGTTTTTATTATTTTTTTATTTCGTGTTTATGATAACGTACTCGTCTAGATAGGTACTAACTGCGATTGGCTAAGCTTTAACCTATCCCAAGAGATATACGCGTAGCTAACAATTCGAGAAACCCTTGATCAGATCATACAAAATATCTAATACATGATCATTTACGCTATAAACGAAATACCGTAAAAGCCTTTTTCGACTTTAAGAATTTCAGCCAGAAGTTATTCCGAAGGATAGTATCACGGGTAAAGAAAGTAGGTCCATTGAAACTGTTAATCCAACCCTCGGGAGTCAGTAGGTACATAAAAAGCGCTCAACTTAAGATCTTTAGGTAAAATACCATGGGTGCGTCTCATGTTGTATACAATCATTTGATATAATCAAACTAATAACGATCACTTTACATAATAATCATTTGTTACGACAACACATGATATAATTTTGTTTGACATAACGATTTCTTTACATAACATACAGTTTATTTAATACTATTTAGTATAACATTAATAACAAATAAAATCTTTTGAAATAAAACTCATTTTATATATCGTTCATTTGATATAAATTTGTTTGTTATACGCATCATTTCGTATAAGTATCTATAATTTGAGATAAAAACGTTTTAAATATTGATTAAAAGAAATAACCGTACTGACATACATTGGTAAAATTAAGAATTTGGTTGAATCCCAACTCGCCGTGGTCTTTCCGCCGTGGTACTTGTCTGCCCTACACTAGAGTGCAATTTAAAAGCCGGAGGCGCGGAGGGAGTGCAGTCCTCGCTCGCAGTAACGAAACTCGGGCGCTCGGGTGAGCTGCAGCGGCTGAGGCAAGCCGAAGCTGCGGAAGCGAGCGTGGGTGCCAGAGATTTGTTACGCAAGGGCGGAAGGACTGCACTTCCCTTAGCGCCGGAGAACAGCGAAACAAATGCATGCTTGCTTGTCTGCTTGCCTATAAGCATGCTTGCTTGCCTGCATGCATGCATGCATGCTGCTTGCCTGCGCATGCCTGATTGCATGCGTGCTGCTTGCCTGCATGCATGCTGCTTGCCTGCTTACGTGCATGTATACATCCTTGGTGGCGTATATATGGCATTTCGTACTATTAAAGATTAGGAATTTACACTATTTGGTATCTTTAAATTCTGCATTCTGACTATTTTGTATCAAGTAATCATTATCTGTTTTAAATGTTATAAAAAGGAGTGTTATCGTTAATGAACGTGATACCATATGTTATTATACTAAATAAAATTTATTTGTTTATAGCATTATATCATGTGAGTGTTATATATAATAGACGGTTGTTATACTGAATGATTTTATCCCAGTTTTTACTTATACGTTTTAAAATTATATTAAATAAAATTATATCTTTCCATCATTATATTAAAAAAGTGTTATATTAAACAAAATTTATATTATTTGATTGTATATGTTTTAATCATTATACGATATGTTGTTATACTATATATTACACACTCAAACACCATATATTGGTCTCTAAAAATTATTGATGATAAGCGATATCTGATCGGATTTTACGGGAAAATTTACGATCTTGCTCGATGTTCCAGCTTTAGATCGAATTTTAAAGTATAAACAAGCCATTGAACTTATCGACTGGAATTTAATACTTCTCTTTGTATAAATCCGTGTGTTATCGGCTCAAAGCACAACAGCAACACCTTTGCTCGTTCTAAGAGTGTTGCTTGACTTACAGCCGGTCCCAAAAATCTATCTATCGCCAGTTTTAACATTACGGAGATAGGAAACAGTTTCTATCTCTGATTTTGCCGTCCAGAGAAACGAAGACAGAAGTTGTTTTCTATCTCCGATATGACAAAACTGAAGATAGATAGGTTATTAGGACCGGCCGTTAGCAGCGTCTTCTTTTCACACCATAGATATATTAAATCTATGTTTCACACAGACCAAACTGCGCCATTCGGCTGTCAAGCGTTTCGGTTATGTCAAAACCTGAATGATGAAACTTATGACGTAATGTAATGCAATGTAATGGACTATAATCATCCCACTGCAGGGCAAAGGTTCCATAATTGAATCCAAGCTGCCACAGCAATGATGGGTTAAGGCATAATCACCGCTTGCCAAATGCGGGTTGGTGATCACAAATCCTAGCAATGTTCGAAAAATTCGAAATTCTTGTTGATTACCCGGGAATAATCTTAAGACCGAAGCGTAGATGATGATGGTTGCTCTACCTTTAGAAGAGGTCTTACTTACTCGCTCTAAAAGCCGAGTCGATGTGCTTCAATAGCTTGAATAAGAAGCTCTGCTGGCCCCAGAAGAGAGTCAGCAGCGTCGCCGGCGCCAAGTACCGTAGGGTTGTGAAGATGGCTTCCAGAGCCGTCGACCACATGCCTCGCTCAGGCTCCAGCTCAGGATACTCAGGGATCGGGAACAACCCTGCAAAGATAAGTGTAAATTCAGGAAAGTGCGAAGAACACTTTTGTTGTAGGTTTTGGGGAGTCCTTTACTCAATAAAGTGAAAAGTAAAGGCCTATAATCATCCCACTGCAGGGCAAAGGCCCCCATCATTGGAATCAAGTTACCACAGCAATGATGGGAACAGGCATAATCACCACGCTTGCCAAATGTGGGTTGGTGATCATAAACCCGAGCAACGTTCGAAAATTTATTGTTGCTCGACCTGGGGATCGAACCCTAGAACCCCGAGATCTTGGCCCGGTATTTAAACCACTAGACCAACGGGGCGTTTACTCAATACCTAATACTCAATAATTTGTTTGCGTTCCGTAGGTTTTAAAAGGTAGTACACTAATAAGCTAGCTATCTTAACTATTGTTGTACCCATCAGGGTCCATAGAGCTCTATGGACCCTGATGGGTACCTATAACAATAGTTAGAAGAAACATTTATGTTTATGCTTATCTATATTAAATTGTACTTTTGTCTAAATACTTGGAAATACTTTAATTCAATTTTGAAAGTAGTCTTGAAATGTAAGCATATAAAATACTGTCTTGTTGGTAGTTGTGGTAGGTACTCGATCGATTCGAATCGACTCAACTCAATTTAAAAAGAGAGAATAATATTTTATTGATTAGTCCCCAGGCTTTGAAAGAGGTGAATTGGAATACAATACAATAGGTACACATGTTTGAGAATAAACATCTTTACTTGTATGTCACTAGTCTTGAAAACCACTGACCGATCGATAGGATTTTGATTCTATTTCTGAAAAGTTCTACAATTACAAACTGATCTAGTTTTTTAAAAGTTCTTGTTGAATTTAGGCACAGAAAAATAGCATTTGCAGCTAGAACTCTCATAAATAAGAAGTCTTTATTAAAGCACATTGATCGCTTACTACGAAAGATATCGGTAGTGCTAACGAATTTGTAAAAACTAGTAAGTATTTATTGGATAAACTGCCTTGCTGATCCAAATGCTAATAAAAACATCCGAAACTGCTACTTTAAAATGTTTAGGTATCAGAAAAATAATACGAAAAACTTGAATCAGTAATTTGTCATTTTGCGCTTTTGACCTTATGCGCATAAACAATATATTCTTTCAAATGACACTTTTACCCCCGTATTTATAAACAAGTAAAAGTAATTACTTGACTACAAGTAATTACTTGAGAGACAATTTGTATGCCTTAATGAAGAAATTACTAGAAGTTATAACTACCAAAAGTTAGCATTTTCAGCCTAATCATATGACTATTAATGGTGACCAATTTCTTTCACTTAAGCACTAGGTATGAACACTTGAAGTTATGACTTTCTTAAGCAATAAGTAATTACTTCATTATAAATACGGGGGTTATAATATAAATAAGATCTTAGATTATTGTGTTATTCTAAGAAAAAGATGAATTTTATGACAGTCGAATACCCTTTTGTAAAACATACCTAAGTATTTAGGTTAGGTACACAGTTTATTTGTTTTCTTCGAATTATTTATGCATCATGCGGAATGGCAGTAGAAGAGACGTGTAATGGGACTTTCGCTTCATAAAATAATGTTGATTCACTGCCGGTCTAAAGTGAATTTTATGAACCCAAATAAGTGTTTAACATCTGCCAGTAGACATAACAGTCCATTAAACCGCTCATTCCTTTGACTTTGCTTTCATCAAACGCCCCGTTAGTCTAGTGGTTTAAACACCGGGCCATGATCTAGGGGGCCCAGGTTCGATTCCCGGGTCGGGCAACAAAAAAAGTTTCGAATTTTCGAACGTTGCTCGGGTTTGTGGTCACCAACCCGCATTTGGCAAGCGTGGTGATTAAGCCAGTGCCCATCATTGCTGTGGTAACTTGAATTCAATGATGGAGGCCTTTTCCCTGCAGTGGGATGATTATAGGCTGTTACTACTTTACTTCTATAGGTAGGTCTTAGCATAGGATGAGTAGGTACCTATGTCTCGTGGCCAGTATGTAGTGGACTATAAAATATGCAATGGTTTTATTTTATCTATCAATCTATGAGAAAACTATAAGTTGCTGTGACTATTATAACACACGATGCCCAGAAATTAATGCCAAGCGGAAGAAGAGTGGTGTTTTTTGTGACATTGACAAAAAAAAATTCCTATTGAAAAATATTGACAACCTCATATAATCTTTCGTGTGATAAAGTATTAACTTTTCTTCGATATTTTTCCCTGTGCTTAATGTGGCTACGAATAATACCGCTTCCCTCTTGACGTTGATTTCTGGGAAACCTAACACTAAGAAACAAAGCAATTAATAATTATATTTTAGAATAAGTAAAATGTACCGTCAATGAAAAAATATATTGTAATAAGAAATAAAGTAGGTATAATGTAAATAACACCTAAAGACGTCTTATTATTATTTAAACGATATTAACTAGACACTTAATTAAGTTGTTAATTATTTACCAATGCTTCGCGGGTATTCCTGGCTGAAGACATTATGTTCGTATCTCTTCACTAATTCCTCGATACAGTCGGACATTTTTGTTTTCGTTTAACTCTACTGATGCTGTATTGTTCCCATGATCTGAACCTTTTGATTGCGATGACGTCGATTATTATATTTAACTTACTGTGATTTGCATTCAGTTACCCTTGTTTTTTTTTTATAAGTAATGGGCTTGCTCTTGACTACATACTTAACTATACGGTTAAGAAGAAGCCTAAGATGGAGCGAGCTTACCTAGAGGTACTGGTTCTCTCACACACCAGCGGAACACAAAAAACTGTTTGGCGCTGGACTCCGGTAGCATCCAGGCATCCTCTTACGAAGCCTACCACCGCAGGGGGATCTGTTAGCCGTCATCATTGGTTAGAAAACCAAAGATGCCGATGCCCAGGATGGACCTCTAGGAGGTAGATCCCACCACCCCAAAACTAACACGGGTTGTAGTACTAAAAGGGATTTAGTCGTCAGGTACGCATATCAAATTAATTTAAGATAAGTATTTGGGTCGTGTTATAGCTTTAATAAGATAGCGAAGATTACTCGTCCTTTATCCTCTCGGGCATCGTAAGAGACAACGAAGGAAGTAGGTACTGACAGAAAAATACGAGTTCTTTCATGGTCATGGTGTTTGCAATAGTACCGAAATATCGGGTGTTCGTAAAAAACAAGATGCAAGGTACTCGTACAAACTTAGAAACAATAAACTCTTCTTTATCTTCCTATCGTTTAACATTCCGTCAAGTTTAGTCTGGTGTCAGACTTGTTCAAGCCCCATACTTCTGACATGGCTTCTGACATGGCTTCTTTTTACCCTATTCTACAACCTCTCTTCCAGACCCAATTAAGCTAGTTAAGAAACGATCGTTTTCTTGAGCTGACCGGGAATCAAACCCTTGAATAACAAGTGGACCACAGAACCAACCGTATTATTACTCTTGTAATAGTAACAATGAAAGTTTAAATCAGCATATTATGTACGACCTTCAACATCGAGGGTAACGAATGAAATAGAAGATACAATTATTTTATATATTTATTATATATAAATCAATGATATGGTTTGATCAGTAATCTCATAAATCGCATCAGATAGACTTATCACTTCTGAAACATTTCGAAAAACAACTTTTATGAGTTTACCAGATTAGTCATGATGTATTTTTATTTACTAAAATGTTTTGAACAGCATTTTAATTTGAAGTTTTGTCATTTATTACACAAATCCATATCTCATTCTTGGCCAAGATGACGTTTTGTTGATTGTTGTATAAACTGTCCGGCTTACTTGTCTTCGAAATGAAAGATAGTTTACGGATTTAGAACGCGTTTATTTTTGATTTAACCCGACGTTTCGAACCCTTTACAGCGTTCATGGTCACGGGTAGACTAAACCTACCCGTCTAGTCTACCCGTGACCATGAACGCTGTAAAGGGTTCGAAACGTCGGGTTAAATCAAAAATAAACGCGTTCTAACCCTTTACAGCGTTCATGGTCACGGGTAGACTAAACCTACCCGTCTAGTCTACCCGTGACCATGAACGCTGTAAAGGGTTCGAAACGTCGGGTTAAATAAAAAATAAACGCGTTCTAAATCCGTAAACTATCTTTCATCACTTGTCTTCGTCATACTCTTGACCACACTTGACTTTATTTTGTACTATTGTAGAGTAGGTGCAGAGTTCGAGGTCAAATGAAGCAATTTCTACACAAGTAACACTTTCACTATTGGCTCTGAGTGAATGGGCAAGCTTCTATCGTAACTATATCTTATTGTAAATACGATTCAGAGCAAATATTGTGGTATCTAAAGCAACACAAATGAGTAGGCCTTAATAGTATTAACTATGAGTTTCTCATGCTTATATTTGTAACTAGCTGTTGCCCGCGACTTTGTCCGCGTCAATTTCTGTTATTATGATCGCGATTATTTTTGCAACATTTTTCACTGATACTTCGCTCCTATTGGTCGCAGCGCAATGTTATATAGCCTAAAACCTTCCTCAATAAATGGACTATCAAACACAAAAAGAATTTTTCAAATCGAACCAGTACTTCCTGAGATTAGCGCGTTCAAACAAACAAACAAACAAACAAACAAACTCTTCAGCTTTATAATATTAGTATAGATTTAATTTCTGTGTCAAACCGAAACCCACACAAACGGAGCTTATGGAATAAAAATTAATAGATAGATATATATAACAAGTGGCTAAATAATTGTGACTAACTAACTTACCTTTTAGCAAATTTATTATTATATATACTATATCTGTTTATCTGTAGTTTATGGCCAATGCCGAAACTTTGTATAAGCTTATGCTTTAGAGCTAATTAAAAGTCTTTTATTTGCCTATACCCTTACAGGGTTTTGTTACATTTATTTTGTAAATGAATGCAATACTTAATTAAATAAATATCAATATTTGCTCTCTACGCATTTATTAGGCACTACCTTATGCCGATTATTTGATAAATTATTATTATACATTCGTAAGTGTATCAAGAAAAACTGAACTAAAGTCAAGATCACGAAATGAAGTCGCAAGCGACAGTAACAATAAAATTATTTAATCGATTGTAAAACATAAACACTGATTAATACAAACGGACTTAAAAATCTAAGATAAGATAATCTGATATTGCATTTATAATTATCAATTTATTTTTAATTTTATGTCAGCGATGTGACCAGTATGCGCTGGTAGGTTTTTTTAGTGGTACTTGAGTCTTTATAATATAATAAATAAGTAATCACAGCTAAACATGCACAAGTACGTAAGTAATGCATTTTAATAGATGTTATCTTATCTGTGATAATAAGTAACAATGTGTTGACTGAGACTGACACATTCATCAATATCGACTGAGCAGTTCAAGCACTACGTTGGAGTACCTACTATTAAAAAGAAACGTTAGAACAGTAAAAATCACAACCGTTCCTTTTGCTTTGGCCTTAGCTGGTTAAAAAGGTATCATTCTATAAGTTCCCAAATTATTTATCTTCAAAGTAGTATTTGTGCCAAATATTTGCTCTACCTTGCTCAAATTGCTTTTTCGTGACGGAACATATTTGTCTTCTCTTTCTATAAGTACCGTAAGGTGCGGCTTTAAAAGTACCTACTGCCTTTAAGAGGAAACACAAGGGCCGTAAAAACTTAGTCCCCTGTTTCCTCCCTAGATAATGCCAGTAGAGCAATAATTAGGATTCCGTACCCAAAGGGTAAAAACTAGACCCTATTACTAAGACTTCGTTGTCTGTCCGTCTGTCCGTCTGTCCGTCGCTCTGTCACTAGGCTGTATCTCGAGATAGAGCCGCAATAGCTAGACAGGTGAAATTTTCACAAATTATGTATTTCTGCTACCGCAATAACAACAAATACTAAAAACAAAATAAAATAAATATTTAAGGGGGGCTCCCATATAACAAACCCGTTTTTTTGGCCTTTTTGGTACGGAACCCTTCGTGCGCGAGTCTGACTCGCACTTGGCCGGTTTTATTTTTATTACAAAAATAGATAGCCACTATTGGCATGTTTCTATGTTTTCCTTTTTTCATAAATTAATTAAGAAAAGAGATTTAAGCCTTCACAAATCTAAAAGAAATGCCAGATTTTCCGCTGCGTTCAAACATCCAGAAAACAAATTTGGCAAAATTTTTGGAAAAAAGCAAAATATACGAACACGGCCAAAGCCTTTCCTTATTTTTTAATGAAAAAAGTATTTAAATGGGTCGAGTTTTGGAAAAGGAATCGGGGGACTACGAAACGTTGATTTTGTGTGTTTTTAGTAGGTATGCTTTGCGGGGAGGCGTTCGGGCACTGCGCGACAACAATAAGTTTTACAAATACCTATTTTTCATTTCTCTCGACGCAAGTATATTGCCACGATAATTTAAACCTCATGCCGTTACGATACAGTCCAAAACCAATGAATTTTAAAATTGACTATACCAGTCCACTGTCCGAACTGCGATCATGGTGACTATGACGTTTCCTCCTATTGGAAAGGCCTTTGTCCACCCGCGGACTGATAGCCTGATGATTATGATGATACCACACAAATGTTAATAGTAACCAACCAGTGCTTAATTCAATAAATAAAACACTTACCTTCTAGTGATAGTCACCGACAAAATTCACCAGTGAACTGCAGTGTTTGACAATCATCCCATACTATCTTATCTTGTATGAGACCATGCTTACTCTACATACAGTCAGCCGTAAAACATTTTGGCTATTTCCTCTAAGGATCGGTTGGTATACTTTAGGATAAAAAGTCGGTGAATAAATTTAAAAGTCAGTGAGTAAATTTAAAAGTCCTAGGCTAAAGGAGACAATTTTTTTTGGGCCCAGTAGCAACGGTACCGTATAAAGATGTCATTGTATCCTAAAATAAATACTGATTTTTTTAGACAATTAGACAAAAGATCGTGTTTAAATGAAACCGGAATCATAAAATCAATTAAAAAATGCGTTGTATTGACTTTTTTTATAGCATTCCTCCTTTTAGAGTCAAGGCATAGAATAACTTATTGTGTCAAGGTCTTACAATTCGTGTAAAGGAACTACAAGGTTGTTATAAAAACAAAATCAACCATTTTAATTAGGAGATAATGCTTAGACCACATTTTATCTAAGAACTTTTATTTATTCTAAATAATTGGAAACTCAGTAAAAAATGTTTTAATTCAATTTTTATAACACTTTTGCTAAAATGTTCATTCAGTAAAGCCGTGGAACGGAACGCAATTCCGTTTTGACGTTTGACAGTTATCACTGACATTATACCTTCCGTTTGTTTCGAACTGAGTGTTATGTTCCATAATTTTTCCTTATTTTTAACGAAAAAAGAAGAAAATGGTATCAAGTACAGCTCCTGTTCCACTGAACCGTTGTGTCAGTGTGCAGTGGGATTTCAACGGAATATGCAAAGAAAATTACTTTCAGAAACAACTAAAAATATGCTTAAACTTATAGTGATACTGCAGACGCACTATCGGTTGTTGTGCACATGTGATGTCCATTGTGTGGTTTTTATCAAGCACGCTACAAGGATCAGGTCAAAATACCTACATATGGCTATATTTTTTTAAACTTGAAAAAATATGATTAACCTTAGTCAGCTAAGGCCTGTGGGTTCGATTCCTAGCTAAGACATGTATATCTTTGATAAGATACAGCTGGCATTTTCTTCTGGCAGTAACTTCAGTCGCCTCCTAACCTCATAGGACAAGAAGGGATATTTTTTTTCTATAGACTGGCACAACACGGTATTGTGGATGCTAACTATAAAGGATGAAATTTTAACCACTTTCCAAAATTTTTGTAGGCGTTCAGTATTGTATTAAGAGCCCATTTATGAAGTAAATAATTTAAATCAAGTTGTCACCCGAAAATATTTTTCACAATATAGTTTTAAATTTTTACGGTCCCTAGGCCTGTTAAGGTATAAAGGGAAAATCAAAAACTTATGATTAGTATCGTTATGAATGAATGAAATGCGCATCGCGTAAAAAAATATTTTCTAGGCGGTCGTATCAAAAAATTTAGATTTTTGGCAGACATTTTCTAAGTGCTTTATCTTGACATTTTTGTACTGGGCTATACCAAAAGAAAAAATACGTCATTTTTTTTGTCTCGTAGATTGATATATTAAAATTTGGAAGGTGGTTAAAATTTCATCCTGTATCTGATCATTTCAGAATCAGAAGCCTTATAGCTAGGTAACTAATTATTACTATAATATACTTGATGCATTGGTTTAATAAGTCTTCTTTCTTTAACGATAACCTGTTTGGCTTATACTCGTATTTGTGTTTTTTACCTTTCATACAATTTTCATGTGGACATTTCTAATACAGTGCTTTTTGATATCATCAAACATTTTATGACAAACATCAGAAAAAAAATCCAAATCTTTGCAACCATTTTAAACTACATCTCCATCGCACGTATGCTACATTTCGAAAGTTGATTTTTATTGATATTCATAGATTTCTTTACTATATAACTTTAGTTTAGATATTTCATTTAAAAATTGTTGTTTATATTAAATACTAGGATGACTGTACAAAATATCTACGTGATAAAAATTGATAAGTAATGCTTGTTTTCAATGAATCATTTCATTGCTGAGTGTTCATGAGTATGCCGGGAATAAGACAAGGTGTGTTACAAACATAACAATCTATTGGTTTATATAGTTTACGAGAACACTAAAGTTAAAGGTAAATTTAAGGAGCTACCTTGCGTTTATTCAGGTTTTAGTGACCACGAACGAAGTGTTCGAAAAGTCGGGACAAACTAAAGCATAATGTAAAACTCAAATACAAGTATAATCCGTACTTATCTTTCATTTCAATGTATAGCAATAGATCGCTTCATACATTTTTTGTTCAAGTTGACGACCATTTCGATCAGCGGTAGTAAACGCTGCTTCTGAGCCATGGGTCGCGGGTTCGATCCCCGCACAGTACAAATATTTGTGTGCATGAACATGTCTGTTTGTACTGGTCTGGCTGATTTCTATGTATTATAAGTATGTATTTACAAAAAAAAAAAGTATATTCAGGTAAGTTTATCGGTGGTCTAGTACCCCATACGACAGGGTACTTAATAGTACCTTAATTTGGGACTAAATGGCTCTGTGTAACCCGTGAGGCATGTTATGTCTTAAATATTTATATAGTAGAATAAAATAAACCCACAAAGAGCACGAAAGCCACTTTGTATGAGACGGCGCATGATTGCTAATATTGTGTAAATAAAAAAAACATGGTCTTATGATCACTTATACAGGTCAGTCTGAAGCCTGGCAAGGAATTGGCTATTGTACCAATTGTACTACATTTGTTAACGAAAAAAAGAGGAGATTCTCAAATATGACGTGGGCTTCTTCATGATCATAGTTTGTGATCAGTTAGACCGATAATGATATTAAAATTTATTATGCTAAAAGTTGAAAAAAAAAATTCCTTTCGGAGGGTAGAAGAATAGGTTTGATAATTTTTAAACAATAGATTAACTCTAATAAATTAAGAAACCACACTATAGCCACAACTTTGCGTCTGTACATGCTGATTTGATTGTGATTTCTTATTGGCACCGAATTAAAAAAAATGTAAGAAATAATAATATTTTTTCTATTGTTTAAAAGATTTAAAAAAAAAATTAAATGGGACAATAAACTGTAAGCTATCAATGGCAAGAACTAAGAAAACGATAAAATACATTGATAGTGTCTTAAAATGAGTGATCGTCTTCGGGATAAAATCACATGTTATTCATCATACTCTATGCTATGGTCACATGATTAAATTTTATCTTAGTAGGTACTATTGAATGAGTAAGAAATAGGTACTACTTACTTACTAGGTCTGTTACTGTACCCATTGAGAGGGTACTGAAATCTTTATTCTATTAAGATAAAACTTCATTTTGTGACTGTGGTGGAACTTTGAATAAACTCACTCTTCTTATAGATTAAAGTGGACATCTTTCAT
The DNA here is from genome assembly GCA_949315895.1 of Anania crocealis. Taxonomy (NCBI): domain Eukaryota; kingdom Metazoa; phylum Arthropoda; class Insecta; order Lepidoptera; family Crambidae; genus Anania; species Anania crocealis. Next base: position 16,598,338 of record OX438863.1, read on the forward strand.
GAATGATGATGTCAGAGTACCTATTCTAAGCCTCTGACTTGACAATGGCTTAAAGTGCCTTCCTAAACATGAATTTTACACACTCTTCTCTGCTAGATCTAAACAAACTTGGAATGAATCGTTTCATTGAAGATTTTCAGAATTGACTCTATCGGGAATTTAACCCAAAACCATAGAGTAGTAGGTGGACCGCGGCACCACTATATCAATCGGGTCGACAGTTCAATACTATTATATTTAAGCAATTTAATTGCAATTTATTATAATAAGTATCAGTATTTTAACTTGAATAATTATATCTCAGACGGGACTCGAATCCGCATCTCCTCGCACGCTGGATTACAGCGATAAGAATATGCTTGAAAAATTTGCGCTGTGACGCAGTGTCTCAGTGACTTAATGGTATAGTGCCGCGCCCGGCATGCGAGGAGATGCGGGTTCGAGTCCCGCCTGAGACGTATTTTTTTCGGTAGCTTGTATGTTTGGTGTTGAACAAAGATACTTCGACAATGACGATCGCTTCACACTAGCAATCGCCTATCTTCAACCGTCAAAATTTTGATCCGGTGCTAAACAAGATTTACTGGCTATCAAGGACCAACTCAAAATTGGTAGTTTATTTCTCTATTTGTTTTATTTAATTCCTATTTTGTTTTCGGTTAGTTTTATTAAGAGTTAGTAATACCGGGCCAAGATCTCGGGGTCCCAGGTTCGAATCCCGGGTCGGGCAACAAAAAGATTCGAATTTTCAAAATTTGCACGTGTTTGTGATCACCAACCCGTATTTGGCAAGCGTGGTGATTATGCCAGTTGCTGTGGTAACTCAATGATGGAGGCCTTTTCCCTGCAGTGGGATGATTATAGGCTGTTACTTTTTAAGTAGGATACAACAGCGTAGACAAGTTTTTAATTGGTGTTTTGTTTACGCTTTGGTTAAACCTGACCTAGTGAGTTATCTATAATCGAATAATTGTGGGAAACTAATCTTCGAGGTCACAACGCACAATGATTCTCAGACTATTGTTGAAGAGACAATAACAAAAAGTGCACATAGTTTTTATCGATAATCCCGTTTAGATGTTATAGATAGCGACAGTAGGAACAACACTTTTAAAACTGAACTGAACAGTTAAAGAAAATATCAGTATTTAAACTTTAAAATGTTTGTCTCCTACGGGACTCGAACCCGTATCTCCATCTAAATGCATACCAGGCGCGGTGCTTTTCCAATTACCACCGAGACATTACGTCGTCACAGCGCCAATTTTAAGCATATTTTTGCTGTAAGCCAGCGTAGTTTCATTTAATGTTAGGAGTTTTGCACCCTTAACACCCGAAAGAAACATATTTACAGATGTTTATCAGTCAGTTAAGGTGAAACAGCTATTAATTATTATATTTTAGCAGCTTAATTGATATTTTACTATTAATTTAAAAGCATGAAAAATTAAGTTGCTAAAATATCATATTTAAGGTGTTTTAGATAAGTTAGAAGATACTTTCATATTAAGTTCCTTTTTTGGGGCGTATCAAGAAAGTTTAGATCAGATAAACCGATCTGAAAATTCTTGAGTCTAGTACTTAATTACTTGTCAACCAAGTCGGTTGAAAGTAATAACCAAGGCATTGTATTTTAAATATGCAAGTTGCTTGGAAAAACATAAAGACTTTTAATATGTAGGTATACGACCGTGTCAATAGAAAAAATTTTTTATGAATAACTTGAATAACAAGTAGCACCTACACTTATGCAATTCGCTCGAAAGTAATAAACACACAATATACCACATGGAGTACATGTTTTATGCAAATACTTTCACTGATATTTGCATGATAAAATCCGTTCACGATATAAGTACAGTTATGTGGGTCTACCTAATATCTACCTGGATCTAAGACCGCCATCATTACACAAACTCGTAATAATAGACTACTTAGGTAATATAATTTTTAGGGTTCTACTACATATCAATAAGACAAAAACGGAAACCTCGTAATATCACTTTGTTATCCGTTCGTCTGACTGCCAAGATCGTTTATCTCGGGAATGCGAAGAGGTATCAGTGCTGGATTTACACATTTGCCGCCCCAAACCTATACCTACATTTTTTGCTGCCCCTACTGAACTCTAAAATAAGATAAACTGATCACAATACCGGTTAATTTTTACAACTTTTTCGGTACATTTTTAAGCTTAAAAAAACCAAGCTTTGTTTTTACTGCACTACTTATAATACATATTTATTTGGGCCCATTTTGCCGTCCCCTAATTATGCCGCCCTAAGCTTCAGCTTTTTCAGCTTCTATAGTGAATCCGGCACTGGGTTTCGAGTGAAATTAAAACTATGTAATTAGCTCTAACCCCTTGAAGCTGTGAAAAAAACAACTTCAATGTTATTGTAAAAATACAACCAATTATGCCGCAAGAAACGTATATTTTGAAACTCAAGAGAATCAAAATTTGTAGGGTATTTTCGGTTGAACTAGAACTATGAAATTTAGCGAGTAATACGATTACATTTCCAAATCTGAAAACTATTTTGTAATTATTTTTTTGAAAAAAGTGCGATTCCTGACTATTTATAGTATGTGCCTACAAACGGAACTCTTGGTAGACAAGTACAACAAGCACTTGTCTGTTTTTTTTGTAAGAAAAATAACCTATTATCATTGCCGGAACTAATATTTTCAACCGCCGTAAAAATAGGAAACTCTCAGCTTGATGCGTATTTTATTTAAATAAGAATATTGTTACGAACGTGGAGTTCGGGATTTGGATAAAACACCGTTGACTTATCAGAAGAATTTATTAGGCGATGAACAGGTCGCAAACACTATCACACAAGCCAAATCACAAGAATCGTAGTCCGGTAGGTCGCTGAGGTCGTTGGTTCCAAAACACTATTAGCCAATCCGTAGAGTAGTCCTTAGATCCGTTGGTATCGCTAAAGTCGTCGTTACTTCGCACTAGATCACTTTTCGCAGGTATCGCACCGAAAGCTCAGAATGAACTGACTCAGCGTCTCAAGTACTGTTATTTATATATCTCAACATCGACGCCGGTCGTACATACTAGAATGTTCGTTTTCTAGAATAAATTACAAGGACGTTAAACGTAAACAACTCTAGTAGGTTATGCCATTTTGTGCCTTAATCTGTAAACTTAAAGTTCAATGTCGCTTGCACTAAGGTCTTGTTATTATTTTGTGGCCGAACTTAGGTAGTTATGTACATTCCTCTAGCAATATCTCGAACCTTCTAGCATGACCGCGACACTGCCCTCCTCTTAGAGATGCTCGTCCCGAGCGTCATCGTTATTGCCGTTATAACGTGCCAAGCGATCGATGTGAACTACCTTAAGTGCTCCTCTCGGTGGCCGTTGGATCCGGTATGTAACATCGTTAATTCGCGTGACAACTTTGTACGGCCCTTCCCATCTAGTCTGTAATTTAGGCGACTTTCCTTTTCTCCGTATCGGGTTATGCAGCCAGACTAGTGCTCCTTCGTCAAAGCCACTGGTATTCGCTTTCCGGTCATATCTAGTCTTCATGTTTTCACTCGACTGCAAGCCGTTTTCTCGCACCATGGCATAAATGTCCCGCATCTTGTCTTGCAAATCGGAGACATAATCCTGTACGGTGACGTGATCGTCTGGCGCTCCTCCGGTTACAAGGTCTACCGGTAACCTTAGCTCTCGTCCGAAGTTAATATATGCCGGGGTCGTTTCCGTGCTCTCATGTTCCGAAGTCCTGTAGGCGAGAAGGAATGGTGCAATGTACTTGTCCCAGTCTCTTTGATGGTTGTCCACCAATTTTGCTAAATGCCTCTCTAGTGTTTGGTTAAACCTTTCTACCATACCGTCGGACTGAGGGTGATAAGCAGTGGTTCTCGTCTTGTGCATGCCCAATATTTTGCAGACTCCTTGAAACACGTTCGACTCAAAATTTCTGCCCTGATCGGAATGAATTTCCAGGGGTACACCATATCGGCATATGACTTCTTCAACCAATTTGGAGGCTACGGTCGTAGCTTCTTGATTAGGTATAGCGAAGACTTCTGGCCACTTGGTGAAGTAATCCATGACGACCATAAAGTACTTGTTCCCCGACTCTGTCACAGGGAACGGTCCGGCAACATCCACTGCTATCCGCTCCCATGGTGCACCAACGTTATAAAGTTGAAGGTGTCCTCGACTCCTGCTGGATGGACCTTTTACTGCAGCACAAGTGGTACATTTCCGGCACCAATCTTGTACATCAGCTCTGCAGTTAAGCCAGTAGAATCTATCCCGTAGCTTTGTCAAGGTTCTTTTTACACCCAGATGTCCTCCTGTTATGCCATCGTGTACCTCTCGGAGAACATCCTTGATCCTTTCCCTTGGGACGACCAGCTGTAGATGGAACTCTCTACCGTTAGGTTTTTCCCATTTCCGATAAAGTATCCCGTTTTGCAAAATGAAACTGTCCCATTGAGCCCAGTACGCTTTAGTCGTAGCACTCGTAGACGCAACTTCATGCCATCTCGGCTTATCGTTCCCGCTTTTCTTCCATGCAATGATCAGTCGTATGTCTTCGTCTTTTTCCTGATCTTCTCTCATGGACTCATCTTCCCAGGATCTCGGAGGACTTGTCCTTGTTATTTGTACACAGTCCTCTTTAGACTCCAGCTTGATGCAATGCTTGCACTCTTCTGAGCATGGTCTTCTTGAGAGGGCGTCTGCATTCCCATGTGTTTTTCCACTACGATGTTCGGTAGTGAAGTCGTATTCTTGAAGCTGTTCAATCCACCTAGCAACTTGACCTTCGGGACTCTTAAAATGAAGCAGCCACTTTAAAGCAGCATGGTCGGTACGAAGCACGAACTTTCTGCCGATAATGTACTTGCTGAAATGTTGTAGCGTTTTGACCACTGCTAAAAGTTCTCTTCTTGTCACACAGTAATTCCTTTCAGGCTTCGATAACGATTTGCTGAAGTAGGCAATCACAACTTCTCGATCTCCTTGTTTTTGAGATAGCACTCCACCAATAGCTGTGTTGCTTGCATCCGTATCGACGACAAATTGCCCATTAGCTTGTGGGTATCCTAAGATTGGAGTCTCACATAGACATTGCCTTAATCTTTGGAAGGAATCCTCGCAGGCTTCATCCCAGCAGAATCCTCTCTTGTCTTCCGTCAGGCGATGCAATGGCTTGGCAATTTCGGAGAATCCCTTAACAAAGCGTCTATAGTATGAGCATAAACCCAAAAATGCTCTTACTTCCGTTTTATCTTTGGGAGTTGGCCACTTCTGCACGGCTTCTATTTTAGCTGGATCAGTCTGTATTCCGTCACTGGTGATAACGTGCCCGAGGTAGTTTACCTTGTTTCTGAACAGATCGCATTTCTTCGGGTTCAGCTTTAGGTTGGCTCCACGTATCTTCCTTAAGACTTTTTCCAGGTTAAATAAATGGTCTTCGAAGTCCCGACCCATGATGATCACGTCATCCAAATAAACCAGGCAGGCTTCTCCCACCAATCCTGCCAGGATACATTCCATGAGTCGCTCAAAAGTGGCTGGCGCGTTGCACAATCCAAATGGCATGACGTTAAATTGCCATAGCCCCTTCCCTGTAGAAAATGCTGTCTTCTCCTTATCCTTTGGATGAATTTCAACTTGCCAGTATCCAGACTTCAAGTCAAGTGTCGAGAACCACGTCTTGCCACTCAGGGTATCCAAGGTATCGTCAATGCGCGGTAGAGGATAGCTGTCCTTCTTCGTGATGTCGTTAAGTCGTCGATAGTCCACACAAAATCTTGTACTTCCATCTTTCTTCTTAACTAAGACGACAGGAGAACACCACGGACTTGCAGAAGGTTCGATGATCTTATTCTTCCTCATGCTCTCCAGCATATCCTCAACTTCTTGTTCCTTGGCAATCGGTATTCGCCTTGCTCGTTGCCGGATAGGTCCTTCATTTCCGGTGTCTATCTTGTGCTGTACCAAGGATGTCCTCCCCAAATCTCCTTCTTCTGCAGAAAACACGTCTGAAAAGCGCTGAAGCAGGTCTTTGGCTTTCATGCTTTGAGAATAACTTAAGTTACTTTTGCATCCTTCAAGAAGTTCTGCAATGGTAGATTCATCCTTGGTTTTCGTCTTAGTCAAAGTTGTTTGGCACTTTCTCACCCAAACAGCTTCTTCGCATCTTCCAATAACGTCACCTTCCTTTACTTGGATCTCGTGGTCTTCTAAATTCACAACTCTAACTATTGCAGTTGTGGACCCCTTGACAAGTGTTCTGGCTGCCAGAAGCTTTTGTGTCTTTGACTTGCTTAGTGTATCTTCGATCAACACACACCTATTCTTCTCATTCTTCTTAGCACGTGGTAGCTTCACCAGCAGTTCTGCTTGTGTTCTTCCGGGTATGTTGATCTTCTTTAGGCATGTTATTTTCCCTTCGGGCCCACCCAGGATGAAAAGCTCTTCATTACCACACTTAAATATGCCATTGGTGACATCAATTTTGCAGTCATATCTTCGCATAAAGTCGAGGCCCAATACGCAGTCATCCATAATTTCGGCCACGATGACGTTGTGAGTATATGTTGCTTCACCTACTTGTAATGTGACCGAAACTTCCCCTAGGACGGGTATTTGCTGGCCGGAAGCGGAAAGTAGCCGAATATTGAAGGTGCTGTTGCGTTTCTTCGCGGTCTCCACTAGTCTCGGCTTGATTATTGTCCTAGAGGCTCCTGTATCCACTGTCATCTTGCAGTCAGTTCCATTTACCGAGCCGCATATCATCAAACTGTTCCCATTGCATGCCTGGGAGACAATCATCGTCGGGGCTTCTTCCGTTCCAGCCAGCACTTGCCCCCTAGTTCTGGCTGTTACTCGTTTCCCTGCTTCCCAGCAGAAGATGGGGTCTCCTGCTTCTTTAACATATCCAGGCGTTCCTCCAACATCTTGCTCATCATTTCAGCAAGTTTAGCTGTCTGCTGCGTCTCGTTCTTGGGACAGGTGAATTGCAGATGACCCTTTTCTCCACATTTATAGCACATAGATCCAGTTATTTTTTTCTTAGGAGGAAATGATGTCTTCTTTTCCTGTACTTCTTCAATTACCTCTCGTATTTTGTGAGTTGGCCGAACATCTTTCCTCAGGGCTTCTACTTCCAGAGCGTGCGCTAGAGCTTCCTTCAGTGAGGCATGGTGGCGCAGCCCCACTGCAGCCCTAATCTCCATGTCCCTGATCCCATCGACGAATGCTTGGAGTAGGGTGGAGTCCACCATCTTTGCATCAGCAGATGGGTATGCTTTGCGGACTAATTTTTCAATCTCCAGAGCCCATTGCTGCAGTCCTTCTCCAGAACGCTGAACCCGGTCCCGTAGTTGAGCGCGGAAGACATGCTCCAGATGGCGTTCTCCATAACGAGCTTCGAGTGCCCCCATCAAATCGCTGAATGTGCTACCCGAGGATGGTAGCGCCTCCAAAACAGAAAGAGCCGATCCCCGCAGAGCAACAGTGAGAGCTGTTAGACTCTGTTCCTCTGTCCATCCGTTAGCAGAGGAAACGGCCTGAAACTGTTGACGGTAAGCGCTCCAGGACGTAGTGCCGTCGTAGGATGGTACTTTCACCCTGGGTGCCGGGCTGGTAAATACGACGTCACTCGGCGCGAGGGGTCCAGCGGTCTCCAGTTTCAGAACCTTTTTCTGTAATCCAGCGAGGTTCACTTTCACGCTGTCTATGTTGGCCTCCAGATTAGTTACCCTTTCTTCTACCAGGTCGACATTCTTCTGTAGATGCTGCACCATATCACCCACAGAACTTACAGCATGCAGTAATTTTTCTTGTTCTTGACGCATTTCTTCCTGTTTTCCTTGCATTTCTTCCTGTTTTCCTTGAATTACTTCTTGCATTTTATCCTGTTTGCGTTGAATTTCCTCTTGCATTTTATCCTGTTTCTGGCACATGAAGTCCATCATCTGCATTAACCGACTGAAGTCGAATGCAGATGCTCTGGCCTCTTGAGCAGATGGCGTAGTAGCCCGGTGAGAGGACCCAGTAGGTGGAGCGGGCGACGCAGTGGGTAGAGCTTCCATTCCAGTAGATGGGGCCTGGTCGGTTGGCGATGCTTGATGGGCGGAGCCAATGGGCGTATCCCGATTGTCGGAGGCCTGTCGGGTAGCAGCCGTGGCTTCCGCAGCTTGCTGTGCCCTGGTTCTGACGCCAGCAGTATCTTCCCTCGGAGTCACTGGCATTTCCAAATCTCACTTCTGACACCAAATGTTACGAACGTGGAGTTCGGGATTTGGATAAAACACCGTTGACTTATCAGAAGAATTTATTAGGCGATGAACAGGTCGCAAACACTATCACACAAGCCAAATCACAAGAATCGTAGTCCGGTAGGTCGCTGAGGTCGTTGGTTCCAAAACACTATTAGCCAATCCGTAGAGTAGTCCTTAGATCCGTTGGTATCGCTAAAGTCGTCGTTACTTCGCACTAGATCACTTTTCGCAGGTATCGCACCGAAAGCTCAGAATGAACTGACTCAGCGTCTCAAGTACTGTTATTTATATATCTCAACATCGACGCCGGTCGTACATACTAGAATGTTCGTTTTCTAGAATAAATTACAAGGACGTTAAACGTAAACAACTCTAGTAGGTTATGCCATTTTGTGCCTTAATCTGTAAACTTAAAGTTCAATGTCGCTTGCACTAAGGTCTTGTTATTATTTTGTGGCCGAACTTAGGTAGTTATGTACATTCCTCTAGCAATATCTCGAACCTTCTAGCATGACCGCGACAATATATTTATTGAGCTATGTATGACGCGTAGGTTCTTACAAGTTTGACCGATTTCGATGGTTTATTTTATATCTCATTGAAAATCAACTATTATTTTTTTAACTCTACGTCATCATCATCATCATCATCATCATCGGCCTACACTAGTCCTGTAGTAGCCTCTTACGACACCCTTAAATAAATAGAAAGCGTGGCGCTATTTTTTACTGTAACGGCGCTACACGACACCTTTTGTTCTTAAATCGATTAGAGAAAAAAAAAAATGTTTGTATGATAGTCATTTGTTTTTAAACCATGGAACAGCTTAGGTACAGACAACAGCACGTCAACCTACCACAAAACGTCAAATTATCTCAATTGATATTGATCTCTACTTATTCGACTTAAAGTTGAAAATCAATTCAATGACCTTTAACTATCTAGTACAACAGATTATTAAAAAAAATAGTGGGCTATTGTGACTAAAATGAAGCAGGTCTTAAAATCAAAAAGAAGACCGAGAGAATGAAGTAGCGAGAACTCTTAAAAATAAAGAAGCAAGTACCTAACACTTAAAAAATCCTAAGCACAATCTGACAGAAAGAATGTATGATCGGCGCTATTAATAGCATACCAAACATGAAAGCAAATCACAATAACGGTAGGTAAAAACTTATTAGTTAATCACTTTCACAAAACGATAAATTAAAAAGAAAAAAGGTTTTTTCTTCACTGTTCCAGCACTTCCAGCACTGGCACATAATTTAAAAAACGGTTTTAATTATAATTTTATACGTTACTGTAATACTCAAACACACACCACTATACCCAGGTAAAACAACACTGATACTAAATTATCTAAGTTATCATTTGTTTTAGTATATTATCAGGCACTTGACCGTAATCTGACATCATAAATAGTGTACATGCTCTATCTGAGATAATTTTAACTATATAAGCAAGTACGCAGTATTTTTAATTGAAAATGTGGATAACACTACGTACATTGTTTTAATACCAATTGCTGATTTGAGTCAAATAGGATTATGATAACTACAAGTTTTATTAGAACTATTTAATTAAGTAATTACAATAAAGTTTACTGGTCTCTTACTGGACTTGGGCGGAACAGCAAAATAACATTATATTTTATAAATTTATTTTATTTTCTTTATTACCTTTAGTAACATATTATAAAGTATTATGTATTTATGGAGTCTTTGAAATAAAAAAAAATATATACCACAATAGAAACCTGCTTTGTTCACTATCGCATTAAGAGAATACTCGGCCTTGGTAAAGCACATCTACAACCTTCAGATGGACTGTCAGCTCATATCTGAGATTTATCTGAACATCAAATATTACTGATAAAAAATGCTTATACCTACTTACAGTGCTACATGGAGTTTTTGAAACTTAACTACTACTGATTTAGCATAATTCTATTCGCCGGGAAAATAATGATCATCATATTTAATCATTACCATGAAAAAACTTGTTATGTTCCGTAATAGTTTTTTACTTTTGTTCTCGGTTTGGGAAGTATCAAGTCATACCCAATTATCTCCGATTACTAATGAGAAACGCCCCTTGGTCTAGTGGTTTAAATACCGGGCCAAGATCTCGGGGTCCCAGGTTCGATCCCCGGGTCGGGCAACAAAAAGTTTCGAATTTTCGAACGTTGCTCGGGTTTGTGATCACCAACCCGCATTTGGCAAGCGTGGTGATTATGCCAGTTCCCATCATTGCAGTGGTAACTTGAATTCAATGATGGAGGCCTTTTCCCTGCAGTGGGATGATTACAGGCTGTTACTTTCCTTTTTTTTAATGAAAAGCATCAGTACAACATTGTTATAAGTTTTAGTGAAACAATCTTATTTATCCTTATAATAAATCTAAACCTGTCATTCAATTCACGCCACTAAACCAAACATTATCAGTCCGCAACCGGACATACCTAGATGCCTCTAAAATGATGATTTTTACGGATGGATGATTTCACCATAATCGTGGCACCTGGCAGACAGTTAGACAATCGCAGTTAGGCCAACGGTAAAGAGCACAGAACATGGAAAAAGGTTAGAAAGGCGATATAGACGGAACAGGCGCGCCACAAAGGTTATGAGCAAATTCTTGAAAGTGAGCGCTGTGACTGGTTTCTTTTGAGGCGAAAGAATACGCTTGATTGGCGTTCTTTGAACTCGTTTAAGTGTAGTGTTTTATGTGTTTTATGGGCGCAAGCGACGACATCGGTTCTCATACAAATGGCGCATGACAGCCTTTCGAACCTTCATCTATGTTCTGTGGTAAAGTGTAAACGCTTAATCTGGCCATACTCCTTTTATCACCAGCTAAGATCTTCTTCTTATAGCATGACCATCCTTCAAGGATAGTCTGGGTTCTCCAAGCCGCCTTCTACAGGCCTCTGACGTGACTTGTTTTTACAACTTCCATTTTGGGATTGAAGTTGGTACCAACAACGGTTGAATTAATGTGCCTTCCAGACTTACGGGGATAAATGGCTCCAACAGTCAGTTTTATACTGTTTTTTAAATAGATAGGTACTATAGCCTTCGTTGCCTGACCTTTAAGAGCAAAATCGCTTCCAGCTCACGCCCGTCTGTTGTTTGAAGTGACGTACGTTTTTGTGTAGTACCATAGGGAAATTCCCTATGGTAGTACCATAGGGAAAGAAATCTTTCCCTATGGTAGTACTAATAGGGGTTAAAGTATGAAATTGCCGGTTATTTTCCCACTTTTTATTTTGTTTATAGCTCTTAAGTATAGTCATATTATTGCGTAATTCTTTTTGTATTGTATCAAAAACAAAATAAAGTAAATTTTGACTAAAAAAAAATGCAATACTAGTGCCTATTACTTCAAAGGAAGTCGTTGAAAAGACCCCTTACAATGTGTCAGCTGACCTTCTTGCTTCAATTTACGCTTACGAGTATATTTGTATTATATGCTTTGATTTTCAGAAATTTTAATACTATAATGCGTAGCTTTATAACCATCTAACTTTCACCTTTAATAGCATCGAAAACGGTTCAGGCGTTTTTAAAAAAACTAAAAAATTGTTAGTATGGAAAAATGACTTTTCTCGATTTCGTCCATACAAAACGGCAATTTCATACTTTAACCCCTAATATTTTGGTTAGGCGTCGGAGACCCCCACCGTACCTACAACTGTACATATAATCATATCTCACCTGAATTGCCAGTGTTTCCATTTATGAAAAAAAATATTTCAAAGTATGCATTAATAATCGTAATCATCAAGTAACCTTGTATGATTCGCTATGATGATAAGGCGGAAATCTGCGCAGGCGCAGCTTCACGCTCGACGCGATTGGACGCCGACACGCCAATGTTGTATAATCTAGAGTTGTAGATCACAGATTGAATAACGATTAGATTCCTTCCTTTATTATTGGAAAGACGAGATAAGTGCGGAAACAGTAACTATACTCCACGTAGGAGAGATCCTATATGGCGTAACTGTGTTTATGATGTTTCTAAGACAAATCAGTCAAGCGAACGACTAATTTAAGAGATATTGTACTATTCTTGAAATGCGAAAGAAACTCTGTCAATCTGTCTGTCATCTTCAAAAAGAAATCTTTAAAGAACTTCAAAAAGAGTTCTTCATAGAACTGAGTTCTTTCGCGATGATGGCGCTTGTAACGGTGCCGAAATATCGGAAACTCAAAAAAAGCAAGGTATATGGTAGAAATGTCGAAATAACTAACTCTTACGAGTAGGTCTACTCATACAGGGTAAGCAGGAACGGCGTTCTACGAATTATTAATTTACAAGACATAATTGACGAACGCGCCAAATACAATAATATATTACTCGTACATTGACCGATCACAACCAACGTCACTTAATTTTTTTTTATTTTATTTTACTGAGCAAGGGATTTTCACGTGAACTTAGACGCTGGAAACAGTATGGTTTATCTGTAAATCACTTCATCTGCGCATATCAGATGAATAATTGCAGTCAGCTCAACATCTGCTATAATTATAAAAAAAAAACAGTTAAAATTATAGTACTCACGTTGTTTCTTTTGAACCGGACATATTTATTGTTGTTGTTACTTTCTTTTATCATATTAATATGAGTGTGAGTATATGGACCTATTATTTCGTAGCGAAAGTATTCTACAAGCGAATTAAAGTTTTTATAGAGAAAGAAGTTTTGTTATTAAAACAAAATGGCTACGTAACAGAACAGCTTGGTGATGATTACCGGTAGGTTGATAACTTTTTCCTTCTTTATCCGACGAAATAAACTAGAGGTTTAAAATACTTAACTGCACGTGTTTGTAACAGATTAAACATTTCTGGTGATAAGTGCTATAACTCACTGTTTTGTGTAAAGATATACTAACTGTATAGTATAGTGTTTCTGTCCGTCAAGCTGCTCAATTGTAAAAATCCATTATCTTAGTTATAACATTATAGGCACTATTAGGTCTTTTGTAAAACCTTATTTTGAGACATACTTAATATTAATTAATTACATGACTGTTTGTTGCCTTAAATAAATGAAAAAAAAAAAAAACTGTCAGTTTGTATTAACTATATGCCTAGCTAGCTTAGTATAGACATAACTTGGGTTTGAAGCTATGTCTTATGTAATATGCTGAAGTGACAGTGCAGCATTTACAGCTTCTAGGGACTGTAGACCTGAGTTTATGGTTTTAATTTCTCACCTCCACATGTTCCCGAGATAAACGGTCTTGACAGACGAACGGACGGACAACAAAGTATCATTAAGGGTTCCGTTGTTTCCTTTTGAGGTATGAAACGGAATCTTATCTAAAGCTTAACAAAACACTGTCGTCCTAACCGCTATGATCTACCTTTTTAATACGAGTACCAAAAACTAATACCAGTGCTATTTGTTTGTAATCGTCATTAATTTTCTATTCCGGACGAATACCATGAGTCCCAAAATACAATACAGGGTGAAATTTTAACCACTTTCCAAAATTTTTATAGGCGTTCGGTGTCGTATTTAGAGCCCATTTATGAAGTAAAAAATGTAAATCAAGCTGTCACCCGAAAATATTTTTCGCAATTTAGTTTTCAATTTTTTCGGTCCTAGGCCTGATAAGGTGTAAAGGGTAAATCAAAACTTATGAATAGTATCGTAATGAATAAATGAGATGCGAATCGCGTAAAAAAAGTGTTGCTAGGCGGCTGTATCAAAAATTTTAGATTTTTTGCGGACATTTTCTAAATGCTTTATCTTGAAATTTTTGTACTGGGCTATACCAAAAGAAAAAATACGTCATTTGTTTTTTGTTTAGTAGATTGATATATTAAAATTTGGAAAGTGGTTAAAATTTCATACTGTATATATTTTTTTAAATTTGGTATTCGACTGTAATAGCAAAATACGAGTAATTACGACATAAACAAATCCCATTGGTATTAGTTTTTGTTATTAGAAAGGAATAGATCACCGCTATAAGCCATTTCCAACCACGGGTCATTTACTCTAATCTTAGGTTAGCTAGCAGTTATGTAATATATTACCTGTACGCTGTATGTTGTAATTAAGTGATGCTCGGTCGTCCGTCTATAATGTCGTATGTTGCGGTACAATACCGTTTAATCTGGATTTGTAGTTCGGCCATGGTATTATACAGGGTGTTAGGTAAATGGTATAATAAGTCGAAACCAGCCTATGTTAACGCTCTAAGGTAATATGTTCTAGTTTTTATTGACGAACTGACGAGAACGAGAACTGACGAACTTTACAATTTTACAGTGTTACAGTTAGTTACAGTGATATTATATAACTATAATATGACGAATTCATAACGAGTTTAAAAAGTTAGGGGCATGTCAGTATGTCGGACTAGAGTTGCTTGAAACCTAATAAAGAAAGTAATTAGCTCACTGTAATTAGACACTATATCCATCGGAGCGTCAAGCCATCTTCGTTTTGATTGATTTTGAAAACGAACTTAAATTCTGAGAAAAAAGATCGTATCTTTCAGACCGAAACGTGTTTTTACTGAGATTTCGTTCGGGCGATCAGTTTAAAAAGGTATACTTAGTCTAAAGGTCAAAACGTGAGTGATTTATGTTATATAATATGGCTATTAAACATATAATAAACCATAGAATATAAATTAACAATTCAATCAAGAGTTCAATAACTCTGTAAAAAAAATATCTCTTGACTGGCCTTGATAGTAATATCTTACAAAATCGGAACATCAAAATTGTCGGAATGTCATCACTTGGTTATCCGTCACTTGCTATTTTCCCGGGTTCTGATACAATAATTCTCAAAGCTTATATCCAAATCAATTATATATTTCTATCAAATTGACAAAGCATTGATTACCCATTTAAAATTCCAACGCCTCTTTCACTTTCCTAAAGGATAATTACCGAAACAAAAACAAACCTTTGTCCTTCCCAGTACCTACCTCTTTGTTGCATTCATATAAATACAGACAAACACAGTAACTTACTCATTTATAATAATACAAAACAGTGACATTGTCTTTGTTGAGCATTAGAACAAGTGACAGCGATTGAAATAGGATCCGTTTGAAGTTAACTCCCCGGAGGCGGAACCCTAATCATCTAATCCTTTATGGCGACATGATATCAGGAACTGATATTGGTCTGCTAAAAGATATTAGATATCATGAATTAATAGGAAATAATACCCTTCTCTGAGAATCTATCATACTAATTGTATTTCGTAGGTACTAATATTATAAATTGGATGCGAATGTTTGGATGGATGTTTTTGTGCTAATACTATAAGCTAATGTTTGGATGTATGTTGCTAGACTAGAACGGCTAGATGAATCTGAATGACAATGGGTACGAAGACTGGTTGACTAGAAAGAAATAGCACGTAGGCTACATCTCGGAAAAAAGTACGGTTCCTGTGGTATATGATTAACTGTTTTTAAGTAATCATACTACTCGGATAACAACGTACCGGGAAAGTTCAATGATTCACAAAATGTTACTTATTTATATTTTATAGCTTTTTAAGTATGCTCCTTCAGACGCGATACACATACGCCAAAGAATAATCCAATCATCAAAACATTTTTTAAGCGCTTTTCCCGGAATTGAGTTCAATTCTCGTTGCGAACTCTTTATGCTTTCTACCGAATGAAAACGGGTGCCACCAAGTGGCAATTTGAGTTTATGAAAAATAAATAAGTCGGCTAGAGCCGTTGAAGCTATTTCTGGTGATTTTTCGATGGTATTTGTTGTATTAAGGTAAAAAATTCGAACAAAGTATCATTGTTAAGCTTAACCAAAGAATTTTCTTTCCACAAATCTGGCTTTTTCTACGAATTTCCTCTCTTAAACGCAGCTTAACGTAATAATAATGTATTTGTCTACCGTTTGACCTTTCGGCAATGATCCCGAGTGCACAACACCGCGATATTCAACGAAAACAGTCATCAGACTTTGACTTTTGATCGACTTTGCCGTGGTTTTTTCATTTTCGGTTCAGTTGAAAGGCGCATTTACACTAATGACCAATTTTCATGTTTGGTTTTGTTCACGGATTTTACCTTTCGTGGTTTTTGTATAAGGTTCAAAGCTTTTGACGACCTCCGTGGCGGAGTGGCGTACACACCGGTTTTCAAGGTGTCGCCTGCTCCGAGGTCCCGGGTTCGATTCCCGGACGGGTCAATGTAGAAAAAAAGTGTTTTTCTACATTTTCTCGGGTCTGGGTGTTTGTGGTACCTTCGTTGTTTCTGGTTTCCAAAATACGAATGCTTTAAATAGTTATTCAAATTGGGACCAGAACAATGTATGTGATGTTGTCCACATTTTTTTTTTAATTAAGAAAAATCAAGCATTTTCACCAAATTGAATTGACCAAAAGCGTGAAACAAGCCACCGCTTATAGCTGATACTGATAATTATCAAGCAACTTTGTGGAAAAAGTAAAATTTCTCATTCACCAACACCGATTAATTAATTGACAAACTCAATTTTTTCTAGCCAGCTTAATTCCAAACTGTATAACTCAAATTCCTCATATTATTATCATGCATCTATTCTCTACTTCTGCCTCTCATACATCTCTGTTGCTTTATAAACAACAGTGACGTATGCTCATCACAAGAATATTATCCTCAAACGCACTACGCATTCACTCACTCAACTATAAAAGCCCGTCCACACAGGCTCCGCGTTAGTAGCTATGCCCTTCCTTCTGCGGCTGACATGTCAATTATCCGTTGCTCGGTGCATATTTCATTATTTCGTGTACAGTGCAGCGGTGTCGCGTATTTGAAATCTACAAGTTGCATGCTCATTTTGCGCTACGATCGGGTATGTTTTAGGGAAAGATAAGAAGTGAAATGATTAAAATAATAATATTTATAAGCACTAAATATTTTTATCTTAACTGTTCACAATCGTACCTTATAATTCTATTCAAAGGCAAAAAAACCCTATAAATAAAATATCTGTCTGAGGTCGTTTTTCAGCGGAAACATTTTAAATGTTAAGCGTTTGTTGTTCGTCGAAATATCAATTTTAATTTATCTATAGTGCTCGCATAAATTAAAAACCAATAAGATATTAAATAATATGTCTAACCATGGAATAAAATAGTAGTACGTACCTAGGTCCTTGCCTTGAGTTGGCGTTTATATACATGCATTTTTTCAACGATTGTGATGTCGGCGTCAGTAAACTACCCGATCACAAATAACTTCCAAATTCCATATGTTTTGCTCGTTGATTGAACTATATGTAAATAGCAAATAAGTTGTTTTATGTTGTTTATTTGTGTATCTGGCCGTTAGGGATATAAGACTGCCCCAGAACTTAAAAACAACGTAAGACCACGTAAGACCCTGGAAAAATGTTGCATTTTGTAATGTTAAGCACGTGTTAAACTTTGTATTAGGGTTTCTAAATACGCAACGTCAATCTACTCGGTGATTGGAATGGGATTGGTGGGCTTATTATCTGAATACAAATGCAAAATTAGAGTCGTGTGATGGCCTTTCAAAATACCTTTTGGGGTAAATCTTCTTATCTTAGTAATTGGTAGTAATTTACTAACGAAAACAATTCAATTTAAGTCAGAACATGACCAAGTCAGTGTTTTTTAAAAACTAAATAGTTTTTTTTGTTTGTAAAGTTTTTTTCATATGAACAAGTTAGAACAATGCCCTAGTACTTTTCTACTAAGTGGTTCAGGTAATACTGCTAAAAACTCTTGGTAACCTAGTGTCGTGTACGATGCGTATTACAATTTCCAATTTTCCGTCTCACCCGTCCTACAGAGGTATCCATCACGCGTTGATTGACGACGTAGCGTGTACACGAAGTAGTGAAATATGCACTGGACGCGTACACCGGTTAATTGACATGGCAGGATTGCCAGGAACAAGCTTGAACCATGAGTTGTATGACATTTATAGGCTCTACTCAATCAAGAAAGAAAAGAAGAGATTCCTAAGTATATATTAACTTATGGAGTTGAAAAAGAAATTTTGATAAGCTCAACCACATATGTTTATTAAAATAGCATAGCATAGCTAATTATGTTGGAATTTTTATATTTTTTATTATTAACTATATAGAGAAAATAAAATAAAATGAAATGTAAATGTTAATGTGTTTAAATGTGTGTTTCGTGTCTATGTATGCATGTATGTATGTATGTATTGAGCGAGTGGAATCCCTTTGTGTACCGATTGGTGTTATTTAACTAGCAGCGATTCAGAAAGCTTGTTGTTTCAGTATGTGTCATACCAAGGGAAAGAACTATAGGATAAGGGAAACATAAGAGGCAGTAACGATATTAAGGTTTTAATAATTTTTCTGTTTCTTCATAATTTAATGTTTTAAGAAATGTAACTATAGATGTAATGTAAGATAGATTTGATTTAGATGTAATTTTAATTTTTTACCATATTTTTTTGCTGTAGATACATTACATAACTGCAACTTATAGTAAGTAACTATTCTTATCCCACCAAAAACATTCTGTAAAAAACTAGCCAAGTCTCGATGGAGCTGCTTGTTTATCTCTATAAAAAAACCAAAAAAAAAATTGTTGAATTGAGAACCTCCTCCTTTATTTGGAAGTCGGTTAAAAAGTAATTAAATCTATACAAAGTCGTGCCAAGTCTAAGGTTCCTTACTGTGATTTCTTTATTATTATAGTTAGTTGTGTGACTTGGCCGTTGAAACCCTTCAAGGGTACAAAACCAGGTACTCCATGACACCATTGCACCAATCTGTCACCAGAACCGCTACTCGTTGACTATGGAAAATTGCCACTTGCGAAATGGTTCCAGTAAAGGATGGTACGGCAGTGTTTGCTTCGCGCTCGACTCGGCGGGGGCACTGCCGTACCCCCAGATGTGTTTATACCATATAATTAATATAAAAAAACTAAAAGTGCACCCATTTGGCAAAAAGGTGCACTTTTGTGCAACCTTCAATAGTTACTTACAACATGATATGAACATGATATAGGTAAATATCTATACTATTGCATGGCGATATAATTTGTTCGGGTAATAAAGTTGACACTGACGTAATATCAACGACAATCAGTTAAATGAGGTCAGTTTTAGGTGTCTTTGGAATCGAACAGTGTATCTAAGTTGTTCCTAATAGGTATCGTTAATATAGGTATCGTTGGTTTAAGCTTTTAAATAAATAATGATAGGTACTTTTTATTCATTGCAAATTGCATCTGACATACCTTTAAATTCCAACTGATTCTGAAGTCCAACTTGTCTAACTAGTAATTTTGATTTTTTATATACTTAATGCAGTTGACTTTTTCATTATCTTCAAAAGAAAAAATACATCATTTGTTTGTCTCGTAGATTGCTATATTAAAATTTGGAAGGTGGTTAAAATTTCATTCTGTAGGCAAAAAGCAATTTCACTATAGGTCCCATATCAACAGAAGAATTCGCTTACGTTATGTCAGATATTTATTGATTATAATTATAGCGGAGAGAGTAAGTATCACGAATACTTGATCACGGCAAATTTAATCAAATCTCGATTAATAGACTGTAATTAATCCAATCATCGATAATCAAGTATCGATTAATCTATTGATCCGTTAACAAAATGTAATTGCATCATTACATCGAGTGGTTCGGTTTGAACGCGATAGTGCGGTAAGTAAAGTTCTACTAACTTTGCTTACCGCACTACCACTATTTGCAAAAATATTTAAATCGCACCCCAAATGAAAACGGGTGTAACTCAAAAACGTTTTAAAAGCACTTTGAAAGTAATATTTTTTTGCAACTAACTCCTAAAACAAATGTAGTTTAGTAAACAACAACATAAAAAAGCGATGGTTTTTTATGTCTTTATATGTTTAGGTCAACATAATATAAAAATGTTCAGGACAATTTATAACATCTGAAGCGTGAGACATGAATAATTATTAGGCTTGTACCGACTAGTCGCCGACTAGTCGGCCCCTTTTGTTGCTCGTATTAATATACCTAAAAAATGATGAAATTGAAATCTTTACTGTTATTATTTTTTATTATAAATACAAAATCAATTTTACAGTGTACTTTCAGTGCAATCTAGAACAGGTTAGGAAATTAGGAACCATTCGTTCGATACATTAACTACTTGGACTTAGATCCAGACATTAAACAAATAACAAAAAAACAAGAAACTCAAACAATTGCCTATAATTAAGCTTACAACTTGCAAATTGGAACACTTCTAGGAACACTTGACTTAATAATAATTAATTAGAACTGGAACCAGAAATATAAATTTAAAAATCTTCTTATTGTGACAACAAAAATAAATAAATTCTACTACACTACAGCAAACGAAGAATTAAGGTAACAATCAAATAAAAGAAGGCACTTATCATTAAAAATGGCAATACAGTGTGATTAGAGCATGTTACTCTAATTATTATAACCTAAAGCAATAATCGGCTTGGCCGAATAGTCGGCCATTTTGTAGCCGACTAGTCGGATAGTCGGCCAAAGTGATAGTCGGCCCATCTCTAATAATTATGACTTTCAACTCAAAATGGCATATCTTATGTTTTGATCTTGGTGTACGATGAGATCTTAAATTCAAGGTGGGCTAGGTAAGGTTAGAAATTGTAATATAATGGTAGATCATAAACCGAGAGTATGAAAACACTCTTACGGCGTAAACCACCTGAGCAAATTCGTATACTAACACAAGAATATATTTATAGCACAATTGAAAAATCAGTCGGCCGAATAGCGACAAGTGGGTTCATTCACCCACCTGAGAAAGTAGAAATAGTATTTTATTGAAGTACTTATTACTATTTATTAAATAAATAAACATTAATAAGTTAAAGTAAGTAGCTATTACAAACAGTCCTTTCGTGGAAACCAATAAACAACGAAGGTACCTACCACAAAATAGTTTTTTCTACATTAACCCGTCAGGGAATCAAACTTCCTTTGAACTAGCGATACCTTGCTATCCGGTGTATATGTCACCGTAAAATTGTGGGCTCTGTCAGTTTACAAAACAACGCGTGAGATTATAAACTATCGTTGGGTTAGGTTAGGTTAGATTGTAATCTATCGACGTTCAATTATGAACTGACGAAGTTTACAATTTTACGGTGACATATACGCCACGCCACGTTAAAAATGGTTGTCATTTAAGCTATCCAAGCTCAATGATTGTTAAATAGGTTGTTTAAGAGCATCTTATGCAGTTGATTGCAAAAAATTTATGCCACTGTATGTTTTAATTTAAAAAACTTATAAAAAAAACTCGATCAAACTTTATAACCTATAAAACGCACTAAAACATTCCAACAATCGATAACACTTGGTACGGTCGGCCAAGAAAATGATTTACCATCCTAAGGTTGAAAGTCATTCGCGCGTCAGAGAACAACAGGGTTGATTTTCCCATGAAAATATATTCTGATAGCTACTAATACCACAAATAAGATTTTTTTTTAATCAACCTATATCATCCCACAGCTGGGCAAAGGTCTTCCCCAAACTCCGCCACTGGCCTCTATCCATCGCCAAGGACTCCCATTCCCCCGTCAGCCAGACCAAATCGTGGATAATACTAATTCTAAAACGTCATAGTCCCTATCGCTATTTTTCTGACACATGAAATTTTGTCTAAACTGGTACACCATTTTCTTGGCTGACTGTGCTTGTTGAAACTGTTATTCAAAATACTTTATGCTGTAAACCTTTCCAAGAACCGATCTCGCTGCAAACCGACAAAAACAAAAACAAAACAACTTTCGGTTTCAGTCGCGTGCCTATTAACGGTTAACGAAAAAACTGAACTCGGTTACGTCTCGCATAATTGGCGGTAACTAAAAAAAGTTGACATAAACAATCGTTTAAAACGGTAATGAATATTTATTGGTTAACTTGGTTGTTATTCAATATTTTTTGTTAAACTACGCATATTTATTGACTGAGTTGACCGGTGATGTTTTATTAATGGTTGTGTGGTCAAGGTCGCTGGCTTTTACTGAAATAGCACGACACCTTTTTATTTATTGGTGTCAAAGAGGTGAACAACAAAGTACACATAGAGAAAGACAGTTAAAATATGTTTTTTTATCCTGCAAGTTGGCCCCAGAAGGTAGGTGGTACTTATATACGACCATTGGGTCGTCATAAAATATTGATTTTAACCTGCCACTGCTTTGGAAAAATTTAAGCCGTATTCTTCCACAAATAATTGTATTAGCTGGTTTACCCTTGGAATACTACAAAAAAAAATGAATATTGTTGCTAAATTCTACTCTATTTTGCTATGAAATCATACGATATTTTCACAATAAACCAACAGAAAATACGCTGTAATAACGCTGTTAACGTTATTCATTCCCAATTTTATTTCCAATATAATTTTCACGTTTCTTTATAAAACGATAAAACTTAGAAGAAGTTTTGTTTTGGGGTAGACGTGATTAATTAAAAAAATATTTGCTTTTATCTTTTCTTCATGCTATTCATTAATAATAGTTTGTTTCAAAAGAAATTATTGCAATTTATGAACTGAATAGATTTTCAGTTCTTTTGTCAGACAGACTTAAAATAAGTAGAGTTCGACACAATAAACTCCTACTAATATTATTAATGCTAAAGTTTTGAAGGATGTCTGTAACTTAAACATGCCATAAAAGCTTCATATGTCTAGATGAAGCTTGGCTCTTAGGTAAAATATAGACTTACAAATCAAACTTTTCCAGGATAAAAAATCCTTTCTTATCCTGGAAAAGTGTTCCCATGGGAGAGTTTTTTAAGTACACAAATAGTCGCTTGCAACCACGAGTGATAACTTTTTTTTAATTAAATTTTGTATTTTCGGGCGGAAACCTGTGCCTGACACAGTGTAATACAAAATTGCCCATAGCCTTTTTAATGTCTAATCTACCTTTCTATTAAATTTCATCAATATCTATTTTGTTATTTAGGCGCAAGAGCAAGAGCGTATCAGACAGAGTTACTTTCGCATTGAAATTGCTTTAAAATATTAGTAAGAGTTTTGCACACATTGACATAATTTTAATTTGTAAGTCCCCAAATTACCCGTTAGTTTCGCATCACTATAAAGCCTATTATTGCTTGATATTACATTGCAATGCGAGAACCATAACTTTAAGGTGACAGCGTTCCAGTGATTGAATTTCATTTGACAGTGTAAAGCAATTGAATCATGAATAGCAATACTAATTGATTTGGTGATAGCAAACTTCACGCTGCAATTAATACGGATTAAATTACGGCTATTGTATAATTTGATATTAATAACTGATACTGTCTAAATTGATGGCCGTAAAATATAGCAAAAGGTCAAGCAATCGATTTGATGTAACTTTATTGATAACGATTAAAATTTGCCAGACTTCAGAGCTATATTAATAGATTTCGTTGCACTTTTCAACCCGTATAAATGTTATAATCGTACAACGTGTTCCTTTTGATATCCCATAACTCTAGGGTATTAAACAGACCATGGTAAAGAATCTAATTGCATATGAATTATTTATCAAATTATTAATTTTTTCATACAAAATAATTCTAAAACGTCACGACTGGTTATGTAAAACACCCTTACCTTGTTATAAATGAACTTTTGAATGAAAACGATTTACTCGCACCTACTTATCAATGAAACACCCACACACGTCAATGTTTTTTACAAGTTACGCTCTACTTTACTACTACACTTTAGTGTAAGTTTGCCAACGTCTCGCAAAACTAAGGATTCGCCATACTGGTTATATTTTTTTAACAAATTTAACTAAAATTGATTTTATATTCAAAACTATTGATTTTTGAACCACATGCTCTAGGGCGTTTTATATTATTTTTACCTATATAACATAACCTTAGAGTTATGGGATATCAAAAGGAACACGTTGTATAGGTTTTTAGCTTTATGGTCGCTTCGCTACACATAAAAATATTAACAGCCTGTAATTAAACCACTGCAGGGCAAAGGCCCTCATCATTGAATTCAAGTTACCACAGCAATGGTGGGTATAGGCATAATCACCACGCTTGCCAAATGCGGATTGGTGATCATAAACCCGAGCAATGTTCGAAAATTCGAAATTCCCGTTGCCCAACCCCGCCTATAATCATCCCACTGCAGGACAAAGGCCTCCATCATTGGATTCAAGTAACCACAGCAATGCTGAGTACTCTTTTACTATTGTTTAATTCATTTATTGCTATTCAGTTTGGAATAGTCTACAATTAAAGTCCTGTAGACGTTCATAGTAAAGACTCCTATATATTTTTACAGTAAAGGCTTACGATCCCCATCTTTTGACGCGATTTATTTGCGCAACTCAACAAAGTTAGTAATGATTACAGGATCACGATTGTGCTCGCATGTTTACTTTAGCATTTGTCACCCAACACTTGGTGTTCTTCAAGAGTTTGGTCCAATACTAAGGCGAGTTTATAATCATGTCTTTTTTAAGGTTTAGAAAACATAAAAAAATAGACAACAAAGTTTTTTCCCATCCTGCCGTCACGCGTAGGTTTATAAGTCAAGGCTATTTCGGGAATATATAAATTATCCTATTTAGCCTAATTAGGAGATACTGTAGCTCATGAAGCTGTGAAAAATCAAAATTTCAAGTGAACACTAGAAGAGATATGACTTCCAAAGGAATCAAAATGTATAAAGTATTTTTAGTCCTCCTAGAACTTGGAAATTCATAAGTAATAACTCGAGTAGTGTGAGTAATCTGAAAACTATACATTTGCGGGAAATATGTAGCAAATTTGACGGAACCCTCGATGGGTGATTCTGACTCAAACTTGTCAAGTTTTTCATGAATGCTTTTTATGCATTACATTTCAACAGTGCCACCCTACTTAATGCAATTGCTTTCATCGGCTGACCTACTCGTTTGCTGTCTGCATTTTATACAGCCTTTTTGTGATTGATTTGAAAGGTGCTCAGTCTAAGATCTAGGCCCCTACAAGTGAGGTTTATCAGGCCTGTGTGGGTTGCATTTGGTATCATTTTCACCGTCCTACCGTTATTTGTTATACGCTACCTAGTTAAAAACTGTTTGTATAGCTTGTGTGAGCTTTAAACAACATATTTTATTTTATTGTAGCCTAAGCTATTTGTTTATTGATAGTATCCGAAACACCTTCATCCGTGCAAAAATTGGTATCACAGAACTAGCCGAGAGAACAGCGAAGCTGAATGGGGAGTGGGCGGGCCACTTGTGTATAATGATGGACCCAAATCGTCACAAGATGGGTGCCTAAAGGCTGCTGTCGCCGAAGAAGACGAGTCCCAGGAAGAGATGTTGCGATGATTTGGTTAGACAAGCATGGGATTGGGAGTCATTGCCTTGGTCAATGACCAGTGGAGCATTTTGGGGGAGACCGTTACCCAGCAGTGGTAACCCACTGGTACGGTTAGGGGTCGTAAAAATAGGTATTTGTGTCTTAATTCTTTTTTGTTCTCCATCGTTCAATCGCTTACATCTTAACCCCAGAAATTCAATGTACGAGTACATATTCCACAACACGCTTTTTTAAGGGTGAAGTATCCGTCAACAAAAGTTGTTTGTTACCCATTGTACTTGAAAATTGGTAACCGATAGCAAATAAATATACTAGGCCCTTTCCGCACAAGTGTTAGGTAGGGTTTTATTGTCAGAGTAAACAATTTTAGGGCAATCCTGCCAGCATTTTAAGGGTACGTAGCAATATGGAACCCTTTAGTTTGGTTTGTCCGTCTGCAATTAATTTTAGAGACTATAAAGCTGGATGGATGTAATATTATATAATTTTTTATCGCACCGACAAAGTGGTAAAAAATTGTTCTTGTTTTCAAGTGTACCGAGGCTGCCTTTCCTTAATTATAAAGTGGCATCTTATTTCGTCTATGCCATAGTATGTGTTAATATTGAATATATCTTTAAATTTCACAAATATACAGTTTTGAAGCGCTAATTTTTGTTAGAATCAAGTATGGCACTGGTTTAAAAATTTTCAGAATAAATACATAAGTAGGTTTATTTTTACGGCCTTCGAACCCGTGACTCTATGAGAGCTATTCAAAGAGATCAAGATACTTACAGTTGCATCTCAATACATTTTCGAAAACATTATGTAAGTAGGTACGTCCGTAAGAACCTAGAGTTATAAAATTTGTCAAAAATAGTGACGTACAAAATTTCAATACCCGAAATAAAGGAGTTGCCGTTCCAGGATTCAGACTGCGAAAAGTGGGTAATTCGTTCATGGGAAATTGTATTCGTATTTTCAATAAATTGTCACTGTCTATTGCTGAACTCCCTGTACATAAACTCAAATCATGTATCAAAGTTATAATATAATAATGAAGAAGGGCTATTATACTATTAATTAATATACATATAAATGATAGGAACGTGTGGCTTTAAATTCCAGCTTGCACTGGCATGTATCTTATGTAAACATATTTATTTAAAAAGAGGCTGACAATAGTTACAGAGTTTCTTGCGCTGCTTCTTCTCGGCACTAGCCCACATTTGTCCCGAAGCAGTGGTAGGTTTAAATATTGGGACTTGTAAAAGGGCTTCCGGGGCCTATTTGCAGAAATAAAACTGATTTTACTGATTTATTTTACTGATTTTTAGTTGTGAACTTTTTAGTAATCGAGTTCTGCAGTGGAGACCGTGCATGGGCAAACGTAGTGTTGGACGCCCCCCTGCTAGATGGAGCGACGATCTGCGCAAGGTGGCTGGAAGCAACTGGATGCTCAAAGCTCAAGACCGAGAAAAGTGGCGTGCCTTAGGAGAGGCCTATGTCCAGCAGTGGACTGTCGTAGGCTGATAATGATGAGTTGTAAACTTCGTTTATTGTTGTTAACTTTTACATCAAACAAAAAACTATTAGGTTTTTTGCTACGAGTATATATGCGTGGCCAAGTGGCCAATGATCTAAAAATGTATTAGGAGCCGAATTGAGAACATTCTCTTTGTTCGTTGATTGAAAAGTTACAATTCGAATTAAGAACTTCTTATATTTAAAGCAAAAACAGTCATAAAATACTCGTAGAGTGTCTATGTAAAAAATGCATGGCCAGTACGAAATAGTCGACACGTCAATCCGTCATCAAAAGCGCCTCATACATGCACTGGGCCATAAATCACAGACTGAAACAATAAATCGATTCACTCAAAGCGATAGTTAACCTACTTTCTAGTTTTACGGATATCGATGGCTAAAAACTATTAAAATTCTAAGAGTTTTAGTGTCATTTCGCGTGTCGCATAAACGGACATGAAGAACATTTTCGATAATTCCAATTAAATTCTTACCAAGGTCTCTTTTAATTATATTTTTACCTAAAAAATTGCCGTTAAATATTTACGACTTCACATGATTGGAAATTTTTTAATAGTCGTGTTATTGGAGTTACAGATGACACTTAAGGCTAAACACTGGTGCACGTTATGTGGTTGACATAGGTGCTAGTTTGCAACAAAAATGTATAGGCTCATGTGCAGTCTACTGTACATGGAAAGGTCTTGAAGCATAAACATTTATAACTCGCGCTCTTTTCGCGACTCCGTTGGAAGTAGCTTTATCGTACCCTCGTTTATATCGCGTTTCCGATTACATAAATCGCTGTATGCATGGAGATGCGGGTTTGAGCCCTGTCTGAGACATAATTTTTCAAGTTTATATACTGATATTATAATAGCAATTTAATTGCTAAAATATCAAATAAAGTATACTGATAGCTTTTAGTTATGAAGAGTGTCCAAATATCCGGCTTTTTTCAGCAACCTCAGTGCTTCTAGAGCTTTATTAATTTCAAAAACCTATTCAAAGTCAGAACAAACCAACCTAAACCAGTAATCGAACGACACAAAAACACCAATTATCAACTTATCTATTTTTGGTCATGATTGGTATCGAAAGTTACGGCGAAATTGCTAATAAACTGACAGACAGACTTGACAGGTGCCGGGTTGTTCGCTATTATCAGACCGAAACAATTTGCCGCTAATAAACCCGCTGGGATTCAAACCGGTGACCCCGTTATCAGACAATCAAACTACACGAGCTAATTTTGTTTTTCACTTAGATTTTGAATGGTCAGATTTGTTATTGTTTTAAATTTAACAATAATTACCTGACAAAACGGTGTTTTTAAATTTTTTACAATTCTTTATTTATCAACGGAAAATGGTTCCTATTAATAGGAGCATGTACATCAAATAGGTATATCAAAATGTTGTTTTCTGAAGTTTTTATATTTAAGAGGCATTTAAAAATACAGTTCTGGGGTTAGTGATAAATGCACATTTCAAAGATAAAATTGAAAGTCAAATGTCGCTGTTTACTATAAAACAAAAAACTGCAAGTAAAAATAAGTACGAGTAATTATCCCTGCCACTTTCAAGTACTTCTAGGCTAAACAGCTTTTTCCTTTATTTTGCTTAGTCTATTTTATTTTATTTTTATACTCTATTTATTGTTGTTGTCCCAAATATATAAAAATAAAAAATATAAAATAAATAAAAATAAAATAGTCCTGAAACTCAGCTTGTGTAAAAATGAGTAATTAATATAAAGTGAGCTGGTATAGGTAATTTTGCTGTCCATAATCAATAGATCACTCTTTATTGCACACCAGAAACAAGAAATAAATTTACAGGAAATGTTACAGAAAGATGTACAACTTGGGCGGTCTTATCGCCTGTAGCGATTTCTTCCAGACAACTTTTGGGTGCAGGATACTACAAAGAAAGGTGAAGGTGCACAGAGTACTTCATGTAAAAATAATCAATTGTCCATAATCATCACCCAAACGACAACGACCTCGCTTGCTGGTGAACTTATAGGCCTCTCCTAGCGGACGGTTCCAATAACCTATCTATCTTCAGTTTTGTTATATCGGAGATAGGAAACAGTTTCTATCTCTGTTTTTGCCGCCCAGAGAAATAAAGACAGAAATTGTTTTCTATCTCCGATATGCCAAAACTGAAGATAGATAGGTTATTGGAACTGGCCGTAAGAGTCTCTACGCCGATGTACTGCGTTACCCGCACCTATCGGCTTCTCCCGACCTTTACTAGAGCATCGGTCCACGGTCGCCATTCCAGATGCCTTACTATACAACACGAAGCTCGTATTTACGGATATATCTGTCTCTTTCAGATACTTCAACACACGTATGTGTGATAAAGACAGATGGTTTCGAATATACGGACATTGTGTTGCGGAGTAAGGCCTTCGAACCTTTCTAGCCATCATCTATCTATTTGTTTCTTCTACTTTGTGCCACTTCCATTTCGGCACAGCAATTACGGTTTAAGAAGAACTTTATTTCTCTTAAAGAATACAGATAATTCACTTACAGAGAAAATAAACTATACTTACTGAAAATTTCAATTCTTCATAGTGCCTCTTGCCTCTGATATTCATTTTATCTTTTAAAGCGCAACAATCACGAAATAACTGTAAGCTAAGCTCAATACTTTTTGTAGTAGGCATCTTAACGTTTATAAAACGTTGTGGTTACCAATTTTAAACAATAATCTCTTGAACAAAAAAGTGTCATCGACTTTTCTTAGCCATGTAAAAAGGTGAGTTTCCCTAACGGGTTTTTTAATTAATTAATTAATTTAATCTTTATTGCACAGATTTAACAAAAAAAAAGTACAAATGGCGGACTTAATGCCATATGGCATTCTCTGCCAGTCGACCATTAAGTTAAGCAGAAATTTTTTCATGGTCACATAGATTTATTCTTTGAGAAAATCTTCTACAACGGAATGTTTAGTTTTTATTCCGTTATGCCACTTATTAAGCGTACGGAGTGGAAAATAATTACTATCGAACGGTTCACGTGTTGTTTGATGACAGTCATTAATGATACGCCAAGAAATTGTATGAGAAAACGATAATGTTGTCGCGGGATGAGTGTAAAATTTTAATGAAATGATGCGTTGACAACATCGCATTTCACACAGATTCTCGTTGTTCTGATTACAAATAAAAAAAATATATAAAGTACTTGTTTTATGGAAATCAGAAACAACGAAGGTAAGTACCACAAACACTGAGACCCGAGAATGAAAAAATACATTTTATTTTCTACACTCTCCCGTCAAGGAATCGAACCCGGGGCCTCGGAGTAGGCGACAACTTGAAAACCGATGTGTACCGGTCCACCACTGAAGTATTCGTTCGATTCTTGACTCGGGTGGAAATAAATTGAGTACTAAGGGATTGCACCCATTACCGGAAAAAAAATGTTCGTGACGCTTACAACAGTGCCGAAATATCGGAAACTCATGAAAATCAAGGCACATGGTATAAACCCCTAATCAATGAACTCTTATGATTGTTTAATAATTTATACATAATGATAGTAGTAGACTGAGCAATTCAGTTTAGTATTAAAGTACTACTGCTATACGTAATGTAGGTAAATAGGTACTACATGTGTGTTTCGACTGAAACTTTTTCTATAGTGAAATGATGGGGATTAGGATCTTTGCAAGGTGATCTTTCTAGTTTCCAATTTACTTCCAATGACCATCGCTCTACCGTCCTACGCTACGCTACGAAGTGATAAATAATCATCACCATCTCCAAAGGTATGACTATTGCTGGACATAAGCCTCCCTTGAGGATTTCCTCAACGATCAGCCACCCGCATCCAGCGGATTATTGCGACCTTCGCCAATTCTTCAGTCCACCTGGTCGGGGGGCCACCCACAGATCTTTGAATCTAAGTAGCTGTGGTCATATTCCTTCACATAGGTACCTACATGATATAAAGTTGTATGCTACTAAGTTCAGAGAGCACCTAAATCTATACGCTCATCAATGCTGTGTACGCCAATAATAGGTATGCATATAAGACGACAACACTGATAATATTATTTATAGTTAAGTGTGTATAATAATATGTAAACTGTTGGTGTACCTTTCAAATAAATAAATATACTAATATTATTAAGCTGAAGAGCTAATCGCTCTAACACGCTACAAGTACTGGTTCGAATTAAAAAATTCTTTTTGTGTTGGATAGTTCATTTATTAAGAAAGGCTTTAGGCTATATAAAATCACGCTGCTACCAATAGGAGCGAAGTATCAGTGAAAAATGTTGCAAAAATAATCGCGATCATAATAACAGAAATTGACGCAGACGAAGTCGCGGGCAACAGCTAGTGTTCTAATAAACCGATATCTAGATTTTTTGTTGTCATTCACCGCGTTGCTATACAAATAGGTTCGTAGTACAATTGAGCTACTATCGGCGAATCAAATGCTTATCGTATACATAACATTGCTAAATATCATGCCCATTTTTAATTCAACTGAGTAAATAATAAATTGACAATACGCAAGTGTAGCCTTCAATTTACCATTTAGAAACGCTTATGCCGTAATCAGGCGACGGTAATTGTATCGATTCTAAATTTTATTCATTCTCACAAGATCTACTAGGCACTAAGTAGGCAATAAAACTACTCGAATTTCAGAAACTTCTTAGTTAGTTATATTCAGACACTGTTTTAATTTTTGAAGTGGTGTCATAATCATCACATCATTCCACTGATGAACTGTTTCATACAATTTTGACATAAGTGGCAGTTCGGCAAATGATAGAGATAATGCTAAGGTTTTTGTTGCTTATTGTTGCTTTAAGAGGTGAGAAAGAGTGGTAATATGAAGCCGGCAACACTTCGACATTTTCTTTAATAAAATATTAATGGTGTCAGAATCCTACTTTATGTTATATTAAATCGGAAACACGTTTAAAGGCCTAAGCAATGATATCTTTGTAATATCATTGGGCCTTTTGACGACCATTTGGATCAGCGGTAGTTAACGCTGCTTCTGACCCATGGGTCGCGGGGTGGATCCCCGCACAGTACAAATATTTGTGTGCATGAACATGTCTGTTTGTACTGGTCTGGGTGTTTTCTATGTATTATAAGTATGTATTTACAAAAAAAAAAAGTATATAAGTAAGTTTATCGGTTGTCTAGTACCCCATACGACAGGGTACTTAATACTACCTTAATTTGGGACTAGATTGCTCTGTGTGGCCCAGTGAGGCATGTCTTAAAATATTTATTTATTATTTATTTCTAAGCGTACTAATAACAGCTCTCTAAATCGGAAGAAAATTTCATGATGTTTGGTGTTTGATGCATTCAAATGCCCAACACAAGACAAAACATTCGATAATTAATACGTCAAGTTCCTAAAGTTGTAAATAATATGGAAATATTATACAAAACATTGTTGTGATCATATAGTACAGTTTTAGTTTAAGACTGACGATTTATTTTTGCCCGAACTTTTTTAATAGGCTTTGAAACGAAAAACTAAAGACGCCGGTATCACAAATATTATTAGTTATAGTCTATTATTGCTAAGAAACACTTAATGATTTATGATTCAATCCTTTAACCAAGCCAATCATACTATTATAATAAATAAAAGCGAGTTTTAGGTAAGTAGATGTTTGTTACTCTAGTACCTATAACTTAAACGAAACAAAACTGTTTCTGAACTGGAAAACAAAAGTTAAACGGAATAGTAAACAAGTTAAAATAAAAATGTTCAAACTCAAAACAAACACTATTATTAGAAATAAGTAGTTAAACGTTTAACCGATGCATAAAAACAAAATTACTGCTCGAACACATAAACATTTTATGAGAACGAGGGTTCTAACTAACCTCGTTGTAGATAATTAGCGGGAGCGTTTTCTTGTCAATAAACACGCTTGAAAAACTATTAAAAAAAGAAACTTACGTGCAAACTAATGACACTCCATTACTGTTAACCCCACAAAATCGCACGTCACAAAACAATACTTTGTCGACCGGTGAAAACGAATTCGCGTTTGCGCTACGTTCGAGTTTGATGCGAGTTAAACGCGCGCGCACTCCTCTCATGTTAGAAGGCAAATGATCAATGTAGCTAGCACTCCACCGAGCACTGACGTCACCAAATGAAATTAAAAACGGAAAAAAGTCAGAAGAAGCTCCAATAGAGTGAATCTGCGTTATTGGTAACCCAGAGCGGTGAAAGTACATGAAAGTGCAAGTCTTCCGTGTTTGCGAATAGCCGATATGCTGACGCTCTAGTTCGTATCCGTTTCTTAAACGGGAGTTTTAAGTTGACACAGTAATTTAAGTCGCATTTTCTGTTGCGTAACAGTCATTCTTGTTAAACATGAAATATTTCCAGATTTGCATCAGTTTGCAGCGTTTTTGTCGCAGTTTGTAATAGAAAATTTTGTGTCTTGTTGAGAAAGCTTGTTATGTTGTAAATTGTATTTAAAGCTGGCGTAAGATTAATGCATATAATGCAACTGGGAACGTTATTCATGAAACAGTTATCTAATTTAGTTTTACTGTACATTTGTGCGCTTTTGCAAATACGGTTTGCAAATAAGTACCTAAAGTCAAGCCTGATTTGATAAGACAAGTTTTTAGTTTCATCCATCTTCATATAATATAGTGAATGTGTCGGAAAACTGCCAAGGTGTTATTAAAAAATCGCTTAATTGCTGACTGTAATTTAAAAGATTTAAAAGAGATTTTTATAGACTAACGGATTGATACAGGTGAAATTTTAACGACCTTCCAAATTTCAATATAACAATCTAAGAGACAAAAAACAAATGATGTATTTTTTCTTTTGGTATAGCCCAGTACAAAAATGTCAAAATAAAGGACTTAGAAAATGTCCGCCATAAATCTAAAATTTTTGATACGGCCTCCTAGCAACACTTTTTAGGGCTCCGTAGCCGAATGGCAAAAAACGGAATCCTTATAGTTTCGTCAAGTCTGTTTGTATGTCTTTCCGTCCGTATGTCACAGCCACTTTATTCTAAAAGAATTAGCATTACACAGTTGAAACTTGGAGGTAGGTGTATCCTGTTGACCGCTTCACGATTCTCATACAAAAAATAAAAAATAATGATATTTAAGATATTTCACGATTCTCATACAAAGAACTAAAACAAAACAATTTTTTTTACTCAAACCTATCTATGGATAGGTCTTTTAAAATGACATAGAGGTTCCTAGAATTATTTTTTCCATAAGTCTAACATTTGAAAGATAAACGCTTCCAAAGTGGTAAAATGGGTCTAACTTTTAAACTGAACTTTCACTGAAGTGAAAATTTTGAAAAAATACATTAAGTAGATCTTAACAAACACTTTCAACGAAAATAGGTTTGAACGAGATCAAACCAGTAGTTTTTGAGAAATAACACATTTGTAACAATCGCAAATTTAACTTTGTCCAAAAACTGTGTTACAAACACAATTAATAACCACGTTATTTTTGCAGTCAATTAAATATTGTGGCATTTTGGCTCAGTGAAAGTAAGTGGACCCCTAATTCAGTTAAAGTTGGTAAGGAACCCTCAGTGCGCGAGTCTGTCTCGCACTTGGTCGGTTTTTTACGCTATGCGCATCTCATTCATTCTTTACGATACTATTCATAAGTTTTTGATTTTCCCCTTCTACCTTAACAGGCTTAGGACTTAAATTCTAAGGCTATAATAATCATACCTTGTCTCATAATTTATCGATTCAACAATTATTCTATTTGTATGGTTGGACAAAATTGTTGTAATGTTTTGTTGCTTTAATATAGCCAAAAACTTATTATTAATCAAGGCTGATCTTTAACAATAATAATATACCTACCTTGTGATTTTAGGGTAAAATTAACAGAAGTGAAATCTTTCGATCATTATTAAAAAGTGTTATCTAAAACAAAATTATATCATTTGATTGTATACGTTTAGATCTTTATACGATATGTTGTTATACTATATATATATTACACACCCCCATTAGACAAGGACGAAACATTCAAAAACTTCATTAATCGGTTGGATATTTATTTCAAACTGTTCAGTTTATCTGTTCAGATATGATGATATAAATACAAAGAAATACACGTCACAAACATCTTTGAGCTCAGAATTATACCAGAAAATGTATGATTTATGTGAAAAATATTAACAAAAGTTGAAGATTTCGATTGGCTGTCATATCATTGCTTACAAATAGAATGGTATTATTAAGAACTTAATATTTTTTGTTTCTACGGTAGAGAAAAAATGTTGGGAAATATACATTTACATTTAATTGTACAACCAATACTTGCATTCCATTACATGCATGCAAAACTCAAAGTAGGAAAAAATGGAGTACCTAGGTAATGCAATATCGAATCGTAGATACTACTTACACTGTTGTAAGTACCTTAAGACATTGTCAACTATAGTAGGCAGTACTAACTATACTACCTAGACTGGGCATAGACCCGTATCTCAGGCAGGATAAGGTAACAGGTGTGTTACAACAACAACACTACGCAGCTGGCTGGTGGATTAAATCAATATGAAAATTGGTATCCAGCCTCCTGGTTAGAAATTATCAATGACGTTTTTCACAATTACTGAAAATTCTATCTCAAAAGGGATGAAAAAAGGGGGAAAAGTTGGTTTGGTTCGTTTTGGACTTACGTTGGAGATACTCGGTAACAGTTGGGAAATTACAAAAAATGTATAGAATAAAAGTGGTAGGCCATTTAATAAGCTTTTATTTTATACATTTTTTTTCCAAGGACGTACAATTTCTTTTCTTTATAAGCCCTCCCTCCACTCCAGCTCAGCTCCACAAGACAACACACTATAAGCCTTGATGTCTCGGAATACATCAAGGCTTTTAGTGTGTTGTCTTCCCAAAAAGTACCCTTAACAAGTTTAAGAATAAATTACTTAGGTGTCTCATTCACTCTACAACTCATTAATGACTGGACGGGACTAGCAAATTTTACATGAAACTGGCTATCAAGCATATTTAATATTTCTTTTTATTTTATTCAGTTCATGTTATAAATAAAACCGGCTAAGTGCGAGTCGGACTCGCGCACGAAGGGTTCCGTACCAAAAAGGCCAATAAAACTGGTTTATTGTATGCGAGCCCCCCCTTAAATATTTATTTTATATTGTTTTTAGTATTAAAATTTGTTGTTATTGCGGCAATAGAAATACATAATTTCTGAAAATTTCAACTGTCTAGCTATCGCGGCTCTTGAGATACAGCCTGGTGACAGAGCGACGGACAGACGGACAGACAGCGAAGTCTTAGTAATAGGGTCCCGTTTTTATCCTTTGGATACGGAACCCTAAAAAATCATATTTAAAATTTGAAAATAGAACGGCGAGAAAAATAATATTCACCTCATTTCAAAATTCCGTGTTGAGATTCAAAAAGCGCACCGCGGATGCTCCGTATTGTAAACGAGTGATCAACCCGAACGCGGCAAACGCGTGAGGACCAACTTCGTTGACGGTCGTTCCGTAAATTGTCATTTTTTGCTGTGATAAGTAAGAGTATACCCACCTATTATATTTTGTATTGGAAATGATGAATATTCAGGGAGAAAGAGTGCAACACGTACTTGTGCGTATTATGGCTTGCCTTATACTATGCCTTATACTAGGCGATGGGGCTTGACTTTTTCGAGCACTTTCTTTTTTGATATTATGGCAATCAAGAAAAGGCTTTTGGTGTGCGTCAACAACTTGTTTATTACGTTATACAGCATTGGGATGAATTCTGCAGCTGGAAGGGTATATAGTTTTGTTTTTGAAGTTTATCGCAACGGTGAATTGTATGTAGAGGCTGACACTAGAGGTTATCCAATAAAACGCCTTCGCTTTACGCAAAGCCTTTCAAATGGTCATTTCGATGTTACCTTTCTTATAGAGAACTAAATCCTGTAGTCGCTATTAATAGTTCTGAATTTGAACTACGAGCTGAATCTTCTGCAGACATTGCCATAGCACTAGCAAGTACGACTTTCCTTTACAATGTTAAGAAACGTAGGAATAGAAAGAATAGTAGTGAAGTAGTGGATGCTGTATCTGGATATTCATCTGAATTAGATTCTGCAACTGTAAGTACAACACTCCAAAAAAAGTCAAGAAACATAGGGCCAGATATACAGACAAAACAAGGGAAAGCCAAATTATGAAAGCTCAGAAAAAGTGTTCAGAAATAAACCCTATGCCTCATAAAAAAGCTGTAAGCAAATATTAAAAAAACAACCCACAAGTGCACAGGCCGTTGCTTATTACCAACAAGCACACCCTGAAGTACACAGGGCAGCCGCTGCTAGCTACCAGCATGCGCACCCTGAAGTACACAGGGCAGCCGCTGCTAACTACAAGCAAGAGCACCCTGAAGTACACAGGGCAGCCACTGCTAGCTACCAGCAAGCGCACCCTGAAGTACACAGGGCAGCCGCTGCTAACTACCAGCAAGAGCACCCTGAAGTACACAGGGCAGCCGCTGCTAACTACCAGCAAGCGCACCTTGAAGTACACAGGGAAGCCGTTGCCAGCTACCAGCAAGCACACCCTGAAGTACACAGGGCAGCCGCTGCCAGCTTTTAGCAAGCGCACCCTGAAGTTTATAGAAGAACAACTCAGTCTCAATATTATTTTCGTGCAACTGCACGCCCGTGGAAGACTAAGTATCTTCCGGCAATGTCATATGAGACTGAAATAAATTACGAATGTGATACAGTTGTATCAATAGGTGATTATGACTCATAAATGTCAATGGTGTAATGCCTTCAAATGGAAGGACGAAGCTCCCGGATTATGTTGTAGCAGCGGTAAAGTCCAACTCGATTCATTTTGTAATCCTCCCGAACCTCTTTATAGTCTTCTTTTAAATCTTCACCCGGATCAGAAATAAGTTGGTGGAGAGGGTTTCATGCCAACTTTTAAAGTATTTGGTCAGGTATATCATTTTATTTATTTAGGACTTTATCACCAGAACCCGGTCAAAAAGCTAAATTTTTACAAATTTATTTTGTCGATGAAGATGAGAGCGAAGCAAATTTAAGATGCACCAATTATCCACAGTTAAAACCAATCTTAATTAAGCAACTACAAAAAATGTTGCATTAAGTCAATCCTTACATCAGAGATTTAAAAAGTACCATTAACAAAGTTCCCTCTTCCTGTGATACGTACAAAGTAGTTATACATGCCGAAAAAAGACCACCAGGGACTCACAGAGGTCCTTACAATAGTATACTCCAACTACGAATGAAGTAGCTCTGGTATTACTAGATCAATAGTTTGAGCATCGGGATATTATAACAGAACTTTACAGTATCCCCTATTGTTTAGTCACGGAGAAGATGGTTATTCGATTTCTATACCACAGCGAGACCCTATAACTAAAATACCTTTAAAAAAATAGTTTCATCATCACATTTCTATTCATTTCATAGTATGATTAGGGAGGAAGAAAATTACTTACTCTACTTTTGTGCTCTTTTCAGTCAATATTTAGTAGAAAAAGAGACTGAGAGACTTAATTTCATAAGAAATGATCAGGCAAAATTCCGTGTAGAGAGCTATATTCACCTTAAGGACACCATTGGCAGAGAAGACGCTGATCAGCTAGGTCAAATGATAAAACTGCCATCATCATTCACCGG
This sequence comes from Anania crocealis, assembly GCA_949315895.1. Classification (NCBI taxonomy): domain Eukaryota; kingdom Metazoa; phylum Arthropoda; class Insecta; order Lepidoptera; family Crambidae; genus Anania; species Anania crocealis. The sequence continues at coordinate 16,637,162 of OX438863.1, forward strand.
CGGACCAAGGTACTGCACGAGAGTACTTAAGACGCGATGACCTACGTTCGTCACTATGGTCCCCCAGATCTATTTATAACTTTTACATGTAAACCTCGGTGGGAAGAAATTACACAAAAAATGTTTCCAAGTCAAAAGCCACACGATCGCCACGATATTATAGCTAGAATATTCCGCATCAAAGTAAAAAAAATGATAGACTTGATAATTAAGGGAAAAATATTTGGTGAGGTTCGATGTCAGTAGAATACAAAAAACGTGGACTTCCACATATTAACATTTTGTTATGGCTGATAAATACATTTCTTCTGAAAAAATTGACAGCATTATTTATGCGGAAATTCCCAATCCAGATCTTGATCCAAAGCTTTATGAAATAGTAAAATCTAATATGATACATGGACCCTGTGGGAGTTTTAACTACAATTCGCCATGCATGAATGACAAGCAGTGCACTAAACGGTATCCTAGAACTGGCGGAAACACAGACTGGCGATAACGGCTATCCACATTACAGGAGACGTTCGCCAGACAATGGAGGCTTTACTGTTTTTATAAACGAAGTAGAACTTGACAACCGTTGGGTAGTTCCTTATAATCCAGTCCTTTTACGAACATTTAACGCCTACATCAATGTTGAGTATTGTAACTCTGTTAAGTCAATCGAATATGTCTGCAAATATGTAAATAAGGGAAGTGACCAAGCAACAGTTTCACTACAGGACTCTAAAGATGAAGTAAAAATGTATGAAAGCGGAAGATACATATTCCGACGCGGTATGGCGTATTCTAGGGTTTCCGATCCATGAGCGTTTCCCTACGGTGCTACATCTTGCAGTGCATTTAATTTTATAAAACGTTCAGAGAGTTTATTTTAATCCAGCGAACTTAGCCGATATGGTATCGTCTCCACCAACGACGACACTTACGGCTTTTTTTGAAATATGTAAAAAAGATGATTTTGCAAAGAACCTTTTATTCTGTGAAGTGCCTGCTTACTTCGTTTGAAACAAAAATAAGTTCGAAAGTAGAAAACGAGAAGTAAATGTAGATGGCTGGCCAGGCGTCAAAATAGAACATGCTGCTGACTACGTGCTTACACTACAGCTACTACACTACACTGTGAAAATATCAACTGTCTAACTATCGCGGCTCTTTGAGATACAGCCTGGTGACAGACAGACGGACAGACAGCTTAGTCTTAGTAATGGGGTCCCGTTTTTACCCTTTGGGTACGGAACTCTAAGAATGATCCAATGAAAAAAGTAATCCATCTTATTTCAAATCTATATCGTTTTAAACGTTCTCTCGACTGCAATCTTAATTCTTGATACAATTGAATTGTTTTCCGATTTATCATCATATAACACTGTTATTGTTTTTGTAGCTAGAACAATAGGATGAAACAATCTAGTAATTACTCTTTCATGTCTAACGCCCCGTTGGTCTAGTGGATTAAATACCGGGCCAAGATCTCGGGGTCCCGGTTTTGGTCCCCGGGTCGGGCAACAAACAGTTTCGAATTTTCGAACGTTGCTCGGGTTTGTGATCACCAAACCTTATTTTGCAAGCGTGGTTACTTGAATCATTCATTCATACTCACAATACCACAATATGGTGCTGCCGTACAAGCCTTTACCTGCACCAGTAAAAACAAAGTATGTTAATTTATTCTAACGGCCATTTCCAATAACCTATCCATCTTCAGTTTTGGCATATCGGAAATAGGAAACAGTTTCTATCTCTGTTTTTTCCGTCCAGAGAAACAAAGACAGAAGTTGTTTTCTATCTTCGATATGCCAAAACTGAAGATAGATTATTGGAACCGGCCGTAAGTGGACATGTCCTATAAGTTACCGAAGCAGAGCCCTTTGACTCGGACTTATTCAATGATGGAGGCCTTTGCCCTGCAGTTTGATGATTATAGACCGTTACTTTTTCACGTTGAAACTCATTAGGATAGGTAAGTAGGTTATGTACCTAGTTGGTGCGGTATTTACTTTAGGAAACCTGATAGTGTGGGGATAGTAATGATAAGGGTTTTTATTAGCAATATAGCTTATTATGCAAACACTCTAACTACTTGATTTGAAATGATTGAACTTGATATTATATTTTTGTGCTTATAAGATCATTGGTAGTCGTAATATTTTCATTTATGGATAATATTTTCAAATTACTTCGAGAAAGAGAAAGACACTGCTGACGTCAAAAGAAACTAATCACAGCGCTTACTTATATTCATGTTTGGGCAAAAGTATGAGCATATGCTCATAATACATCGCCTTTCTAACCTTTTTTCCGTGTTCTGTGGTTGGGGCTATCGCGCGCGCGGCGCCACAAGGAGGCACAGCGCTTGCGCACGAAGACAGCAAAATGTATGAAATTTGGTACAAAGTTAGGCTAAACTATGAGAAAGGACATAGGCTATTTGGTATCCCACTGCTAAGCACAGTTTTTCGCTCGCGCGATATAACTTTCAGTTCACACAGGCAGACCCGCGGGAAAAAAGCTAGTTGCTTATAAAACAGTTTACAATCCTCTGTTGCGGAAATTTGTACCTTATTGATTTGATGGTCGTATTTGCAATAATTAACATATAACATAATAGAATGGGTATTCCTTATGGATGATACGTGATAGATCTTTCTTTATGGGAGAATATATAGTTTTCTGAATAACTAGGTAACTTTTAAATATTATACTGATTTTTTGAATTAATGCGAACACAATACATTATAAATGAAAGGATTTAAATTCGCGTTTATCTTGGTTTAACCCAAACGGGCAGTCCCGTGCCCATGAACGCTGTAAGGTGTTCAAACGTCGGGTTAACCCAAAATAAACGCAAATAAAAATCCGTTAACATAATATTATCTTTTATTTTGTGGAGGCCAGCACATGGCTATGTTCAAAGGCTGCTCAGCATACTTAAAAGAAAAGAAAATAAGGGATCTTATGGCAGAATTCAATTGTACTTATAAAATGGCAATAAACATGTACGTCCCAACATCACCACGGACGTCACCACGGACTTCACCAAGGACTTCACCACGGACTTCACCAGTAAGAGACAATCAAAACACACCCCTGCCCTCTAATGTGAGAACGGACCAGACCTCCTCTGTGAACAGCTCATTTCCAGGCGAGACTGAGAAAATGTCAGTTAGTAATAAAACCACTCAAAGTAAAAAAAAACAACCCTCAAAAAAACAAAATACTCAAAGAAGCAGAGAGCAAACTCAATCTGACTGGGAGGCTATGGCTTCAACAACGGAATCGACAACTATAAACATAGCTCCGAATGATGATGACCAAGAAACAACGGAAACGAGCGGTGGACCAGGGTTACTTCAACGGTTAAAGGAAATTATATTTATGAAGAAATACGACTTGAAAACTAAAGTTAAAATGACCGTGCAAGTAGTTGGAGAGTGGATTTTATCGTATTTAATTAATAATATCAAATATGTGTCACTTTTAAAAAACATATTTGATGGGTAGTACAACTAAACACTTAAAATTAAATATCGCACAGTGGAATGCACAAAGTTTAAGACCTAAGTTAGTAGAATTCGAACAAATACTATGCCAAGAAAATATACACATAGCAGTAATAAGTGAAACTTGGTTAGAGCCTGATAGCAGTTTGCGAGTGAATGGTTATAATATATATAGAAAGGATAGGGATGACTCGTACGGAGGTGTTGCAATAATGATTCACTATTCAATTCAATCGCAAATAGGTCAGCAGGTGCAATATTGTACGAGCGGGATGGAGATTATCAGTGTGAGGGTGTTCAACTGTGATCAAATAGAAAACATAATTGCGGTTTATTGTCCATCATATGTGCAAACTACTCAGCGGGATTGGGATCTGATATTTAGCTCAGGGGCACGTAAAACCCTGGTACTAGGGGATTTTAACGCCCATCATTCAAATTGGTCTTACAAAACCGATGCAAGAGGTGTACAAATTTTTGACTCGCTTATCGATAATAACTTAGTAACATTAAACGATGGCAGCCCTACTCGTATAAAGCTCGTAAATGGTTTAGTGCAAAAATCATCACCCGATATTTCAATGGCTTCCTCTGATCTGGCAACTAAATTAGTTTGGTATGTTACATGTGAATCCCTTGGAAGTGACCATCTTATTATTAAATTAGCAACATATATTGAACCCACTTCGTCACCTCTTATAAAAAGAAACTTTAAAAATGCCGATTGGGCTTCTTACACAAAAGATATTCAGGAAAACCTTGTTAATTTTCCACTTCCCCATGACAATCAAGAAGCATATGACATGCTTGTAAATATTATAAATAAATCAGCAGACAAATACATTCCTATAGTTAAAATTAATATGAACCCGGCTAATAAATTCTCCCCTAAACCATATTGGAATACAAACCTTTCCAAAGCCATCGCCGAACGCCGTCTTGCACTCACAAAATTCAGACGTAATCCCTGTCCTAGGAACTACGATGAGCTCAAATTAAAAATCAAGGACGCTCAGAGACTAGTTCGCAACGCTAAAAGCGAAAGCTGGCGCAACTTCTGCAGTTCTACGGATGAAGTTATGTCTACTGGGGATTTATGGCGGAAAATGAAATGGTTAAAAGGATACAAAACCCGCGGTAGTTATGTAGACATGGATAGAGCAAGTGCCCTACTTCACAGTTTAACACCTGACTACGTATCTCCATGCTCGCCTGAGTGCATTTCTAGGAATCAGGTATTGGAAGATTGTATCACACTTCATGAACTCGAGAGCTGTATAAAATCAAAGGACACTGCCCCAGGGATGGATGGCATTTCGTATTCAATGATCAAAAAGCTCCCTTATGTATGTAAACAAATTGTATTGGATTTATTTAATAGATTTTTAGCTACTGGTTTTGTTCCTGCACAATGGCGCAACATATCGGTGATACCAATTCCAAAGGCTGGCCGGGAACCTACCTCATTGTCATCCTTGCGTCCTATTTCATTAATGTCCTGTCTAATGTAAAATCTTTCACCATATCTTAAACAAGAGACTCGAGTGGTTTATAGAGAAAAATTGTTGGTTATCTGATAAAACAGTAGGTTTTCGAAAACAGAGGTCCTGTATAGACAGTCTTAGTCGATTGGTCTCAGCTATACAAATTGGTTTTTGCAAAAAGCAAGTTACCGTTGGATGCTTCCTAGATATTAATAATGCTTATAACAATGTTAATGTGACTTCTCTTATTAGTAAATTAGATAGTCTTAAAGTAGGTGCTAAAATTTGTCAATATCTCTGGAATTTTTTAAGTAATCGATGTCTACAAATTAAAATTGAGAATTCTGTGTTAAGTAGAACCACTGGCCGAGGTCTAGCACAAGGGGACCCTTTATCGCCCTTACTATTTAACATTATTACAATAGAAGTGTGTGCCATTCTAACTAATATTAATGTATCCCAATATGCGGATGACTTTGTCTTGTACAGCTCGGTGACTAACGCCCTGGAGGCCAAGACTACATTACAGGCAGCTTTAGATAGTTTTACAATGATTTTAAATGAAATTGGGTTGGAATTTTCTCCGGAAAAGTGTAAGGTATGCATATTCACAAAAAACTCAAAAAGAATACTAATAAATCTAAATATAAATAATCAGCATTTACAGACGGTAGATAACGTGAAGTACTTGGGAATGTGGTTGGACAGGTCATTAAGATGGACTAAACATGTAAATGAACTTACTGTTAACGTTTTAAAATATATCAATGTTTTTAAGGTCTTGGCAGGTTCAGGCTGGGGAGTTCACCCTAAGCACCTAAGGAAGCTGTACATATCTACTGTCAGAAGCCGGATAGACTATGGTAGTTTTCTCTACGATATGTGTTGTAAGACTCATTTAGGGAAATTAGATAAAATTCAAAATCAAGCTCTACGCGTCATAGGCGGTTTCATCAGGAGCACTCCAATCCACGTTATGGAGAGTGAACTATGCCTCCAACCTTTAGAACTACGCAGATGGTATTTAGGTGCAAAATTTCGCTTAAAATCAAAGTCATTTGCTGGCAACCCCATTTCTTGTCTATTAGAAACTTTATGTGGTCTATGTGAAGCTAATTTATGGAAAAGGAAAACACCGATTTTAACTATACTTCATAAATATATAAAATCTAAACCTGTTAACAATAATAAACAATTGGGAATGTTCACCTTAAACACTTGGGTAAATAATATATGTTTGGATAAAATTGTAATTCATAGTATTCCATCGATGGAAATGGCTAAGCAAAAATATAATGTAGTCAAATTAAGAAAATTGTGCACAGAATATCTCAATACTAAATATTCGAACTTTTGGCCGATTTATACTGATGGGTCAAAACAAATAAATGGTATAGGAGCTGCATTCTTAGACACAAACACTGGAAGCTCAATGAAATTAAAAATAGATGCGACCATTTCAATTATGCACACGGAACTAATCGCTATTGCCGAAGCCTTGTCATACATTACCACATTAGATTATGACAAGTTTGTTATCCTAACCGACTCAAAAAGTTCGCTACAACATTTGGCTCGATGCACCTCGGTAATACGAGGTCTACCGATCGCCTATGACATTTTGAAATCAATTCGCTCTCTATTGACACAAGATAAACTGATTACACTTCAATGGATACCGTCTCACATTGGGCTCCCAGGTAATGATGAAGTTGATACACTGGCCAAACTGGCCTGTCGGGATGGTGTACAATTTTCCGTAGTTCCATTTCACACTGAACACATTCCCTCTATTAAAATACGATGCAATGAATTGTGGCAAGAATATTTTGATAAAAGGTCGGCGGATAAAGGTATATGGTATAGAACTGTTCAACCACACCCCTTGAGTTCTCCATGGATTGATTGTGCTCTTAGTCGAAATTACATAATGCTGCTATTAAGACTTCGTTCCGGTCATATACCACTGAATAAGTTTGCTTTTATGATGAGAAAGGTTTCATCTCCTAATTGTAGTCAATGCAAGGTCCCTGAAGATACATATCACGTTATGGTGGAATGTGTCCGGGGCCAGATATTGAGACATATTTATTTCGGAAGTAGACTTAATGATCTAGGTGCCTGTAATGAAGTTTTGTCTTCCCCTCTATCAAAAGAGGCTATGTATTTATGTAAAATTGTTAAAGAATGTTTAGATAAAAGAGCTTAGTGTATGATTGTTTGTAAATGGTATTGAGCGACATGTTCACTCAGTGAACAAGCTCATAAAATAAAGATTAAAAAAAAAATCTTTTATTTTATTGTTTAAATCTTTTTTTTTTACCTGAATAATACAATAACACTTCTTGATTAAATTTGATAATTATAGTATATTATGCTTCATCATCAATACCATCCCACACTTGTCAACAACTGGATATACGCCTTTCCGAAAGAGGGTTTGGCCATGATCGCCTAATCGCCACACTTGGAAGGCGAGTCGGCGATTGATACTGTCATACTACTGTGCCTTAGGCAGTAAATACATATCGGTTTTAAAAGCAAATGCTCTATTTAGTATGAACAATAACAATACTGTAAAGAGGCTAAAGACAACATCGTTGCCACCTAACCACAGAATAACTAATACTCTGCACCTAACTAATTATAGCTCTTTTAACTGAGTGACTGATTTATTCTTCTTTTGGTTGAAAATGGATATGAATGACAGGCTATTAACAGCATAAAAGAGAAAAATATACCTGAACAACTTATAAATTGAGTGACTAGTTTTGTTTAAATGCCAAAGTATAGTGAAACAAAGTAAAAAATAGAAATTCTCAGTAAAAAAGTAAAATCAGTTTTATTTCTGCAAATAGGCCCCTGAAGGCGCTTTTACACGTCCCAAGATTTAAACCTACCACTGCATCGGGAAAAACGTGGGCTAGTGCCGAGAAGAAGCAGCGCATGTAACTCGGTCACTATTTAATTGTCAGCCTATTTTTAAATAATAAGTATCATATCATAGGACCACGAATGCTGCAAGTGTTCAAAATGTCAGGGAAAATCATATCATTTTACTCGTACTTTCCTTACACTGTTAGCGTTTGTAAGTACGTATCTTATCTGTGGTGGGTACGACTTATATTTTCTTCGTTCCGCATTTGAATTCTGAATATCACGAAGATCAAATTATCAGCTTCCACAGTCATACTAATAGTTACCTGTGTCCATTAAAAAATATCTATATCAATTGTCCCCGTTATAAAAAGTTGTAAGGCCCACGCAACGGAAATCGGAATAGGCGCACGGTAGCAAGTGCCAAGTTATCAAAAAGTAACGACTATTTTGTGTATTGATTAACTTTAGAAACTAAATTAAACATTGGTATTAAAACTTGAAAAAGTTTGTATCGGGCAGGAATCTTATACATCGGGAAAATTATAATCGGTAAAAAGATTTAAGCTTTTTATGAGTCAAGACGGTCGGAATCCATTCATCAATATGATGACATTTACGCTGCCGTTTATTATATAATGCTGGATACGTTTTATGAAATGTATGTTATGAACTTCTTAGCGGCCGTATATACGAACATTGTGTTGCGGAGTAAGGCCTTAGGACATAGTAAACAATTTTATATGAAACGTTATATAATAGGCATCCTTTTACAACATTGTGGTAGATGAAAAAGCTTTAGAAAGTAAGTCATGAAAACATTAATACTACGAATCAGAATGTGATTTTGAGAATGATTATGTTGAATTTTATTTTGGGTTTTCGGAATCTAGTATATTTTAGCGCTGTTAGAAGCACTGCGATCAGTTAAGAACTGTTCTTATTGCTTGTTTGTTTTTGGGCATCTAAAAGTTAATCATTTTATCTGAACTCGGAACGCAACTTGACTCATTTTCTTTCAATATTTTTGTAGTTGGGATGAATATTTCTTTGATGGCACGCAGCCGTTTTGCATACGTCGCGTGCACCTTCCGTCACGACCGATTAGTTACAATCAGCGGGGCTAATTGCAACCCGACGGGAAAAGTTGCCATTTTCAAGAGAGTTATTGTTTAAGTGATACTACTAAGCGATTTCGATCGGAATCAGCAGACTGATAAGATAAGACAAGATAAATACTTTTTATCTTCTTCTTTACCGAGGTTGTTGATAGTTGATATTTATATTCACTCATGTATCATTGTTCCGTAAATAACACGTGAAAATACTCATAATTGTCAAACTCGATTTTCCATTAAGAGTCAAACACATGAGGTCTCCATCATCTTAGCCAAACGATCACAAACCGGCATAGGCCCTTTGATGTAGTAAAGTAAAAAAAAATAAAATAACAGACTATAATCATCCCACTGCAGGGAAAAGGCATCCATCATTGAATTCAAGTTACCACAGCAATGATGGATGTACTGGTATAATCACCACGCTTGCCAAATGCGGGTTGGTGATCGCAAACCCGAGCAACGTTCGAAAATTCTAAACTTTTTATTGCCCGACCCGGGATTCGAACCTGGGACCCCGAGATCTTGGGCCGGTTTTTAAACCACTAGACCAAGGGGGCGTTGATGTAGTAAAACTAGATATTTTTTTTTATACTTTATTTGATATTTTAGCAACTTAATTGCACTTATAATATCAGTATATAAAGAGGAGAGGCGGGTTCGAGTCCCGCCTGAGACAAAATTTTTCAAGTTTATATACTGAAAACTAGATAAACTATATTTGACATCAGGGTGCCTTTTTAGTACAACAAAATTATATTAATCGAATAGTTACAACATGACAAAATTTCAATACTATTGCATGCCGACATAATTTGGCCGGGTTATAAAGTTGAACCTGACATTATATCAACATCATCCGTTAAAATGAGGACAGATTAGGTGTATCTAGTTCTTATTATAAATGTATATCCCTACAGCCCTATTTAGAGATGTTTTGCCATAACCATCCTTGGCAGGCTGGATGTCAATAGCGGTTGAGACTTCTTTGGCGGTACTCTTTTATTTGCCTCTTACGACACCATAAAACCAGGCCGCCTTGGAGGCACGAGAATGAGTCATTCCTAAATTTTAGGCCGACACCAGCGTAAACTATAACAGTTTAGCATTATGTTACGAGTAGTACCGACAGTGAGGTTAATTTTAGGGAGCGACGTTTTATTGATTCGTTTCGATACCGTGCTAAGTCGTCCTTCTAGGATGGTCTGGTGTCAGAGTTTTCCAAGACTAGAATGGTCTGGAAAGTCTGGTCTGGATATACAAGATAACTTTTTTACCATATTAAGATATTTTTTGTAGGCGTTCAGTAGCGGATTTAAAGCCCATTTATGAAGTAAAATATGTGAATCAAGTTTTCACCCGAAAATATTTTTCGCAACATAGTTTTAAATTTTTACGGTCCTAAGCCTGTAAGGTATGAAGGGAAAATAAATAGTATCGTATTGAATGAATGAGATGCGCATCGCGTAAAAATAGTGTTGTTAGGAGGCCGTATCAAAAATTTTAGATTTTAGCGGACATTTATTAAGTGCCTAATCTTGAAATTTTTGTACTGGAATATACAAAAAAATAATATGTAATTTGTTTTTTATCTTGAAGATTGTTATATTAAATTAACATTTTGAAGATTGTTAAAATTACATTCTGTGTAGTCGTGCTTTGGAAGTTAGTGTAACCTGTAAGTTCCGGTTTTTTTTACCAAAAGATTGAAGTCGTAAAAACAAGTTACGCCTAAGCCTGTAATCGGCGGCTTAGAAGTCTCTCACACCATAATAACTCTTATATAATAATCACACGACAAAAAGAAAAAGTGAGCCAAGTTCGAGGTCAGATGGTAGGGGCGCGTTCTTAGTGACATTCTCACATTACAGGGAGGTGATTAACATGCGTATTGAGCCGCGTAATACGACATCGCATAGCGCGTGCCTCAGTCAAAAGTGAATCTGTCATGTATGTTATACGATACGTCGCACGGTTTTAATGGGAATGTGAGAATGTCGCAGTAATCACGATTAGAGAAACCAAGTAATGCATACACATTCATAATATTAATTACATACTCTGATTTTGACAGACGCATACAGATAGAGATACAGGGTTAGTATTAAAATATGGCACTATTTGAATAGTAACATATACGAGTATAACACCCCATATAATTTACAGTCTAGAGGTTTAGGTAAGTACCGAACTAAGCTCCCGGGGTCCTAGGTTCGAGCCTCGGGTCCGATAACAAGGGTATCGAATTTTCGAACATAGCTCGGGTTTGTGATCATGATCAACAAACCGCATTTGGCAAGCATAATGATTAATTGAATTCAATGATAGCTTTACCCTGCAGTGGGATAAATATAGGCTGTTACTTATTCTTCAAATAAACAAAATATGCTCCGAAGAACAATAGGAGTGTATTTAGCGTAACTCAAAACATTGCCACAAAACAAAAATTAAACTAAAAAAAAAAATTTAAATACAAACAGTAAAACTGGTGCACATGCTCATTTATAACAGATCAAGGGTGCCTGTCTAATCTATTATGAATCTTATGCAGTCTATATAACGCCGAACGCCGCGTCTTCTCTTCACTATTGCTAACTAGCTCTTCGCTCGCGGCTTTGCCCGAGCGAACTCCACGTCATATCGCGCGGTCGGAAACCTGTGCCTAGCGGTAACATAATAATGTTATAGAAAGATAGTTTTGGTAGGCTTAATACATTCTTGTCTGTGAAACCATAGAAATACACATACAAAATTGCAACCCAATCGGTCAGGCCATTTAGTAGTTGACATACCGACAGCAGCGCCTACCGGGTCCCGCCGTAAAAAGTAGCCTATTTTCGTTAGGGATGATGGTGGCTTCTAATGATAAAATATTTTTTCAAATCGGTCCAGTAGTTTCGGGGCCTATACAATACAAACAAACAATCAAATCTTTCCTCTTTATAATATTAGTATAGATGTAGGTATTACAAGGTATGTTAATATAGCTAAGGATTATGGTCCTAATCTCCAATGTTGAATGTTAACAGTAAAAGAAACTTCTTAGACTATTGCAAGCCACAAATAAGATGTAAGCCGCAATAAATTCACTATTAGTTAAGAAAACTAATAAATTCCAAGTCTTAGTTAATTACTATGGTAATCTTAATTCAGAGAAAGTACGCCGGTTTTGCTTGTACTCAGTTATTTACGTACAAACAAACAGACCGATAAACTTTATCTACCATTTAATTATTATCAGATTTACGGAACGTAAACAACAAAATAACAATAACAAACTCCTACATTCAGTTCGTTCAAACCAAGTCGAACATAAGTGATTTTAATTTGGTAGGTTGATACTTAGATAGAAGATAGAAGTCCTTTTAGCGCGTTGTTTCCTAGTAAATAGTAAAGTAAAAGGCAAGCTATTATGTTGTGTTTTTTCAAGTTTTAAGATAATAGCGTGTCATAACTACAAAGAGTCGCATAAATTGGAAGTCATTAGAAATTCGAGGAAAAAAGCCGTATTGGCATGTACACTTGTACAGTTTAGCGCGTCGGATTGGGAGAAAATATAGATGAAAATTTACTCCTAAGATAATAGGAAAATGTCATGTAACAAGAACTTAAACTGTATAAAAATGCATAAATCATTTAGCTATTTGTTAGTTTTTTTATTATTTATGTTGATATTGACGACCTCCGTGGCGGAGCTCGGATTTTCAAGGTGTCATCTGATCCGAGGTCCCGGTTTCTATTACATATTATATACCAAAAAAGTATTTTTCTACATTTTCTCGGGTCTGGGTGTTTGTGGTATTTTCGTTGTTTCTGATTTCAAAATACGAGTGCATTAAATAGCTACTCAAATTGGGATCAGAACAATGTATGTGATGTTGTCCACATTTATTATTTATCATTTTATTATTCTGCAACAAAAATACCGCAAAGCCTTATCAATTGTGTAGGTCTATTCTTTTCTTAGCCCCGCCCGACATCGCTCTATTAGTCAGTAAGTACGTGCTCGATAATTGCGTTTTATCTTTTCATGTTACTGATTGGATTATGTTGAATTACTGAAGTGAGCAGGCTAACAAACAAGATCTAACAAAGTTTGAAGGCTTGTCGAGATTCAATATATTATACAAACCATAGAGAGTAACAGGAATATTATCCATAAAAATGGACATTTATTGCCATCTTTGACATATTAAGTACTGCCCTCACATTTTCTTAAATACGATTCATCGCTATGCTTGTGGCTTTGATCACGGATGTCTCAGCCTTCACATCGACCGCTGTTGTCTTTTTGACCCTAGGTATGTAGCCATGCGTCGATTAGCTTTAAAAGAAAATACCAATCGTGCGTCCATTGCTTTTATTGCGCTAAGATAGTCGCACTGCTGATAGTTTGTGCGGTTCAGAAAGTCAGAAAACAAAAACAATTATGACCTAATTACAAATTATTGGAAATTAAAGTTAGATCGAATTTCCCGAATAGTTGCAGCGGCTCTACTCCGCAACTATGTCCGTTTATTCGTATCCATCTGACTCTTTTGCTCATGCCAATGATTTAGAGTGTGTGAAAGAGTCACATAGACCGTATTTTTGGGCATCGCGTTGCGCAGTATGGACTCAGATGGCATAACCCACTTAACCCACTGGACATTTTAGCATTGAAAAAATTACTTATTTGAGTTCGAATAGGTATAAATACGTTTCAAGAACTCCTAAACGTTACTGTAAACTTTATTTATCACTAATATAATATCAGCAAATTTGCAAAAACACTTGTTATTTAATTGAACATTTTAGGTATCCACAAAACGCTATTAGCTCGACGAAAAAAGTATAGTAAAAAAACTTTACAACTGACATTAAAGGTACTAAAAAGTGAAAACGACAGTGTTAAAAATCTTTTATATTACTATGAATGGCTTATTTGGTCATGATCACTGCTTTTCGAGAGCTTCGTTAGATCCGTCATAACATAATTTAACTGTATGACATTGTAGAAAGTAAGTAAGTCTACATAATACTATTAGACGAGTCATTCCTTTTTATTTTCGCATCATCGAAAATTATTAAATTGGATGTTATGTGATAATTGATGTTCAGTGAATCCTATTTACATAATCAGCCCACAACAGTCCACTGCTGGCCAATGGCCAATAAGGTTAATCTACACAAGGTATCGTCTGTCTGTCTGTATGTTACCTCTTCACGCTTAAACTGGTGAACTGATTATATAGTTTATTAATATTATAGAATAGAATAGTTTAATAGTAAAACACACAGGATAGTTTTCCCCTTAAAAATAATAATTAAAATATTTATTTCTTATCGATTTAGATGAAATTGGTTTGGAGACTGTTTAATAATCCAAAGAATAGTGTTTGTTCCTGAAATAATTCCTTGAAGGTGTTAAAATGGGTCAAACCCCTTTTAACAACACTTTTGTGTGTAAAGTCCAGATCCATGGGGAATCAATATTTTCTTACTTTGGTTCAGAGAATAACAGATAGGAAATTCAAAAATTAGGTAATCTCTTAAGAAGAGCGTTAGAATCGAAATCCACGTACAAGAAGTTACAGGCGAAACGATAAGTAGTTATTTCTTGCTTCCACTTCTATTACCCTTGGCAGGCGTGTCGTAGATTTACTGAAAGAAGACGACAAGACAACGACACCCACAAGAATTTAATTTGTGGCTTTATCCTCACGTATTTACTGAATCTACTGTTGCCGTCTGAAAATAGTAGGCGGGGTGCCTAGATTCAGTAAACACGTGAGGATGAAGCCTCAACTTAAATATACCGATAAAATTTGAAAATACTTTGCAAACGTGAAATAAAACAACATAGAAAAAAAGAAAGACTAAAATTCATTAACTAAAAGTCAATACGTAGGGTTTCTGATAATACGGGTAATTAATTACATGTAAAAAAATCTAATAATATTAGGTACCTACCTAAAATAAATGTAAGTATCTATAAAAAAAGTATAAAATAATTATCAACTTGTAAAAATATAACAGGCAAGCTACAAACAGCATATAAAATTAAAGAATAAAACTTACTGAAAATGAAACAAAATTGACATTTGTCACGGTTCAATTGAAAATTTCCGTAGTTCCGTTAGTTTTTCGTCAAAACAGTTTTTTTTTTGTAAATATTGAAACGTTTCAAATACGGTTGTGAATGTTTGATCAGAGAATGAGACATTCGGATTTCGGATGTATGAGTCGACATTTCACAAGATGACTATGAAACCATCTACTTGTAATCAGTTTGGTCATGGCTTTAAATCATTTAAACATCAATGGAATCATTCGTCTAACGGCCGGTCCTAATAACCTATCTATCTTCAGTTTTGGCATATCGGAGATAGAAAACAACTTCTGTCTTTTTTTCTCTGGACGGCAAAATCAGAGACAGAAGATGTTTTCTATCTCCGATATGCCAAAACTGAAGATAGATAGATTATTGGGACCGGCCGTAAGCCGATCTTTACTTTGCGTCTTGTGTCCAAGAGATTTCGAATTTTCTATTGCTTTATAAGTGACGGTAGATAATGAGGTATTTTTTAGGAATTCATACCCATAAAGGAGAAAAAAATTGAACCCTTATATAGTCAATATAAATATATACCGATTGTGGTCAATATAAATATATACAGATGCTTTCCGCTATTTGGCTAAATAACGATCGCCAACCACCTAGTGTGGCGATTAACGGTCCTAATAACCTGTCTATCTTCAGTTTTGGCATATCGGAGATAGAAAACAACTTCTGTCTTTGTCTCTCTGGACGGCAATATCAGAGACAGAAGATGTTTTCTATCTCCGATATGCCAAACTGAAGATTGATAAATTATTGGGACCGGCCATTAGAGAATATCCTCTATCAAGAGAGGCTTACGTCTGGAAGTACTGATGTGGCTGATGACTATGGACGTTAGCATTCGGTTTTTTTCGACTTACTTCCGTCAACGTAGGACACTTCATATTTTCAATTACACATGCATATCTACAAGACATTATCACACTAACAATTAGGATTTATTAAAAAAAACTAAAAAAATGCAAAAAAGTACGAGAAAACAAGGAGAGATATAACCAATAGTTTTGTAAACTTTACTCCAAGTTATCTCCGCTAAATTAATTTAAAGTAAGTGCCTAATTATTATGTGCGTTCATAAAATTTGCAATTGTAAAGACAAATGTGTTTTGGTAATTATTTTTGTTACGCCTATTCTGTTTGCTTTTTGTTATGAGACAGCATATTTTCTTAATCTTCTAATTTTAGTGTTAAATATCCATGAGAATTATTTCTTGCTAAGCCCAAAATTTATTTCATTTTAATTATTTCCCATCTCTTAACGTTCGTATCATTGTGTACTGGGAACGGAACTTTAGATGGCAACAACTGAAGTAGATTCGGTAAGTTCACCGATTCCAACTTAACTTTTTAGCCTAATCTACCTTCCGCAGAGTACATATTTTAGGGTGATTTTATACAAATCTAATAATGATAACAAATTCGGTCGATACGTCAGGCAATACAAGAAGGTATGATTGGGTTTAAATCCAATTAACCTTTTTAAATAGTCATGCAAAGCGTCAATTTTAGGCAAAAGTAGTTAATATATGTATTAGATAATAATAGTGTATACTGATTTAAACTTTCATGGTCACTACGAGTATCACTAGAGTTATTTAATTCGGGATTTATACCATGTTGGTATAAATCCCGAATTAAATAACTCTAATAATAGTGTAGAGAGATAAAGTGATATGTTTTTCTTTGCTTTTATTCAAATTGATAAATAGTAATTATACCAATTTAATTTGTATAACTTTTTTTGTCGTGATTGTTATATTAAGGTTCTAATGGTGACAAAAAATTTCTATGAATGCATAAATGACAACCGAATCTAATTGTATAAAGATATCTTTAAAGTTTAAAACTTGCTGATTATTATTTCGTAAATGATTCAATTTAATCCATCAAGTCAAAATACTATGTGCTAATTACCGGAGTAAATAGTAATTAATCGTTTTCATTCAATTCCAACATTCAAAAAGACAAATAAAAAATTATTATACTTATTATTCTGAAAAGTAAGTAATTGGGGTTGTCAGTTTCAGTAAATACTGTATAGATATTTTAGAAATTAAATTGCTATTATAATATCAATATTTGCTTTGAAAAATTAAATTCAGTTTATTATTTCCAGTAAATACTTAATCATTGTCAGGAAAACTGATATGAAAAATCGTTATTGAGGGTAATTAAAAAAAAAATTAGATAGACTTTAATTAAAAAAATATATATTTGTTCAATGTTTGTTAATGTATATTAATTATAATTTAAAAATGGTGCCAAAAATAATTGCAAGTCAATTTATAAACTGATATTAATACCAGTGTAAGCCAGGATTAAAAAAAATATACACTTATTTTTTGCTGTTTATTTTTAAAGCGTTTTAAAATCTGTCTCTCAATTGTTTTCACACTGTATACTCACACCGTCTACATACACAGGTGACATACTTCGTGGCGGACTAAGCCTACTTTATTACTCTTCTGGCAAAGGTACTTAACTGTTTTTTCGTTAATTACACATTGTATGGCATTTTGTAGCACTCATGTAATATTTATCAACCGTGGAGCAAGGTGGTCATTAATCTCGGGATCGTCTTAATCTCCAATGTTAAACATTTTTAACTCTAGATGTGACTCAAAAAAAGATATAACTTTTAGATCTAACTAAAAGTGTACAGGAATATGTTGCACCAGATCTAGTTTTTTACATACGAGTATATCTATATTTCTATTTTGGCTTGACGTACAGCACACAAATCATAATTGCCTATTTTGAAAGGTCAATTATATTCATTTTTAATAGTGTTGTAATGGGTTGTCCGATCTTTTTTAAGGATTCGTACCCAAAGGGTAAAACGGGAACCTATTACTAAGGATTTTCAAAAGTTTTAACTTTTACTAATTTTCTGATTTCAACAGTTATTAACTTTTTGGTAAACGATAACATAACCCCTAGATTCTATGTGGCCAGTGACACAGGAATTAGTCAGGTGAAAACGGATGTCATTCGCTTTCTCAGTTCCTACATCTGGGTAACTAATGGTTTTTTTGTGTATTCTAAAATGCACTTCCGCTGACATGTGCACATAACATAGATGATGAAATCCTAACAGTGGAGAAGATACTAAGGCAATAGCTTTAACGCAAGTCAGATGTAGTTGAAGAATCGTCAGCTTGTTTGAGAGAAGATATAATATATAGTGAAAGTGGGATTAAGAGAGTAAGGAGAACTTTGAGTGGAAGGTTATACGACCAGTATTTTATAGTCTGAGCAATCATTGATGATGACGACAAAATGCTGAATAAATTGTTAGTTATATAATCAATGTGGAACAATAACAAACTGATGGAATGTAGACCAGTCACTTGTCTGGCTTCATTGACTTTGACACTGACTGATGCGAGAATGATACAACCGAGCAATACTATCACTTCGGTGCTCTTTCAAAGAAATTTTAATGAATAAGGGATATTACGATATTAATGATTATTTAAATGATAGGAACGTATGGCTATTAAATTGTCCTAGCTCGTCCTTGACTAAACCCATCTAAACATTTATTTAAAAAGAGGCTGAATGATGTATAGGTAAGGTAGTTCTTCTATATCTTTAAGTCTTTGTACGAAACGCGTTCGGATTATTCATAAGAGAGTGAAACTGTTTGTTTGCAATTCAACGTGTGGGTAGGTATCCTCACGGAATGAGTTGTTGTATCAGTTTTTATAAAGATTAGACCCACTTCACCAGACTCTTTAAATTTTAGGTATAGGGTTAGTGTGTGCGGTAATGCTTTCAAGTAATTATGTAATAAAGCCAATATATTAAGGTATTATTCTCACAATATTCCTGGATGTTATCTTATCTCACTTATTCTATCCTGCTATCCTGCTGGTTTATATATTGATTATTTTTATTGAATTGCAGACGTTTAAATGTTGATATATTTAATACTACTATTACCAAACAAAATATTAAATTTCATTGTATCAAATTATATCAATCAATTCTGTTAATATAATTATTTAATTATTATTTTTCTCCATCGCTTGACTTTTTTTTTCTGTAATTCCACTGATTTTTTAATTTTTATTGTATATATTTTAATTTTAATTTTTGATAGTTAATACCATAATGTTGTTAATACCATAATATTTCAATTATTTGTGTTATTTTGTTGTATATTCATTTTTTTATTTTATATTTTTCAAGTGCCTCTTGGGTTCCCACTGAAAATCAGCGTCGCGTATGCCTTCGGCTGGTGCGACTAAGGCTGCGTTTCCACTGACGCGGAGAGGAGCGGAGAGGAGCTTAGCGGTGCATGAATTGACCAATCACAATGCCCTAAATCGCTGCCCCGTTTCAATGGAAACATTGTGATTGGTCAAGTCATGCACCGCAAAGTCCTCTCCGCTCCTCTACGCGTCAGTGGAAACGCAGTCTAATGCTGAGTCCCCACTCAGCATTAGACTGCGTCATGCGCGTCTTGTAACGCCTTTTTGGCTCAATAATAATTATAATTTTTTGAAAATTAATCCAATTTCTAAGTGCCAAATATATGTATTCTATACTATTATATTCTATTCTATAATTATACTTACATCTCGGCTTTGCACGACTTTAAAAAAGAAGATAATGCAAGGACATTGCCATCTTTACAGACTTTGTATTACTTCTCATGTAAATATTTTATAAACAGTTTTTTTTTACCATAATCAAACATTTTCTTACACCACAAGTTTCTAACCATTACAAATATTTAAAACAAAAAATAAGTATTCAATTAGGTAAAGTCGATCGATGGGAAGTTATGCGCGTACTTACCTGCCTGCTTACTTAATATAGATTTGAAAGTTTGAGGTCATAATGGATGTATGTTTGTTACTATTTCAAGCAAAAATTGCTTAGCGGATTTTTCTAAATCTTTCCAGTAATGTAGCTCAGATATCAGAATAACATACACGCTATAGTTTCGATACATAGTCATACGATACGGAGAATTTAAACATTTTTTAGTTTTTACTTGAACCAATCTCACGGCCTAGGATAAGTTCAAACAATAATATAGAGAAAACAAAGTCAGAGCATACCTTTAGTACCTTTAGCAATGTTTATCTCTGAAGGAGATGTTGAATGATAATTACGGGACTGAAAACATTGTTATAAATATTCATAATTGATGTTAAAATATGATAATTGTTACATGGAGGTGTTCATGCATAAATATACGTGTAGTAATTGAATTATAATGTTTTATGAGTATGCGCAACTTTGGTATATCAAGTGTGAAATATGATCGTGAGACTGATACGAATATTATACGGGTACATAATTGAAGAATTTGAATTAATTTGAGTTATTTAGATATTTTGTTGCGATTTTTAAACAAAGAAGATTACAAAGTAAATTGTGATCAGAACTAATTTGTATCAATTTTTTTTGGCTGTTGATAGCATAAAGAAAGCTACAATCGATAAAATGGCTATTTAATAAACAAAGATTTTGTCATTCCACAATCGATTTAAAGCCTTATAGAAATCAACTCGATAGATCATATTAGAGTTGCGCTGTATTTGTTTTAATTAAAATTGTTGTTTGTACGAGGGCGGGTCAATAAGTCCGTGACTTTTGGAATAAAACACAGATTTTTTAATAAACAAATCATTTTATTTTTCAACGTAGTCTCCCTTGAGCTCTATACACTTTGTCCAACGCTTCTCCAATTTTTTTATCCCTTCCAAAAAATATGATTTGTCGAGGTCCTCAAAATAGGCCTTTGTTTGCGAGATGACTTCATCATTGCAGTCAAATCTTTTTCCACCAAGCCATTTCTTCAGGTTTGGGAACAAAAAGTAGTCGCTCGGAGCCAAATCTGGAGAATAGGGTGGATGAGGGAGCAATTCATAGCCCAATTCATGGATTTTTGCCATGGCAACTGCACATGTGTGCACCCTTGCATTGTCTTGGTGGAAAAAAACTTTTTTCTTGGCCAAATGAGGTCGGTTTTTTTTCAAATCGTCATTGAAGCGGTCCAATAAGTTGGGCTAATATTCCCCATTGATTTTTCTTCCCTTTTGAAGGTAGTCAATGTGGATTATCCCACGTGCATCCCAAAAAACAGTCGCCATAACTTTATTGGCTGACAAACCCACCTTGGCCTTCTTTGGCGCCGATTCACCCTTAGAAACCCACTTTTTTGACTGTTGTTTGGTCTTTGGTGTGTTGTGATGGATCCATGTTTCGTCCACGGTTACAAAACGGCGCAAAAACTCCTCCATATTGCGATTAAACAACGCCAAACGTTTGTGGTCGACTGTGAGCAAACGCGGCACCCATCTTGCGGAAAGCTTTCTCATGCCCAATTGATCTTTTAAAATTGAAACCACTGAGCTATGCGAGATCCCTACGGCTTCCACAATCTCTTGCACTTTCAATCTTCGGTCGGCCAACACCATATCGTGAATTTTTTCGATTGTTTCGGGTGTAGAGACCTCAACTGGGCGTCCAGGACGTTCGGCATCTTCAGTGCTTTTACGGCCACAACGAAATTCAGTAAACCACTTTTTTACCATTGAAATCGATGGTGCAGAGTCCCCATAATATTTATCAAGCTTAGCCTTGGTCTCGGTAATGGTTTTTTTTCGCAAAAAATAATGCTTAATAAGCACACGAAATTCACCTTTTTCCATTTTTTCCTCAAATTACTGGGTAGTCTGATAAAAATAGCTGTCAAACACAAACTAACTGACGCAGCAAGTTCAAATTTTGATAGGAATCAACTGACAGATACCTGTTGACAGGAGTAGTGTTGCTTTTTCAGTAAAGAGGTCAGAAATTCAAAAAGTCACGGACTTATTGACCCGCCCTCGTACTGATCACTGGAAAACATTATGTAGTTGACGATTTTGCAACAAAATGTAGAGTCTGATGTGATCATAAATATCTGTAACATAAAGGCTATTTAAACTAAATTCATATATTAATTGACACTAATTTCTTGGTTACAGGTAGTATCACATAACAATGACTAAGTTAAACATTAATTTTAATATCAGCCAGTACATGAGCCCTATTATAGGCGAGTCTAATAATTAGGCAAAGCCTCTTTTTTGTTCTCACAGAATATTACAGATTAAAAAAAATACAACAGTGTAATCACTGACCCTCGTCTGGTTTTATCGAGCAAAGGAATTAACTCCATTCTGCCGAGTGCCTCAAAACAAAAAAAAATAAAAAGCAAACTTATTTTTTCATTCCGCAACATGCCACTCGGCCACGAAATTTTAATTAGAAAAGTTATTTCGTTGTATTTACGTTGCTGTTATGTAAGAATGGGATGGATTGGGCTGGTTTTACTAATAAAGAAATTAAATGTGGTTAGGTCGAAGGTTTTTATGGCAAGTGAGGAAATCACTGACAAAGGCAAGGTAATTTTAAACAATTAGGGGGTAAAACTTTTTCAGAAGCATGAAAATGTTACAATTCCTTCTAATTCAATAAAATAAATGAATAAAATTTTATTTTGCACGTTGAATTGAGTTGGAAATGTTCTTAGAAACCGAGTGCTGCTCATCAAGAATAATTTTGAATAATGTATGAGTAGATATAATAATAAAAATCTTATCTAAATTCAAAACATGATTTAAATTGTTTGATTGAATAAAATATGAGGTTTATAACTTCAATTCCATTCTAAAACTTTGAAATAAATTGCTTCAAGAAAGCAAAATCATGTTTAATCAGACTAACCCAGTTCTGCTTCTACGTCGTACATAGGAAGTTAAAAGAATATTATCTAAATATAACATTGCAAGCCGGCTATGGCTTCCTAGCTAGAGATTCACCATATAATTGCATTATTGCAAACGTCATTACGTTACATGTGCCTGTTAAATGTGTATGAAAGCCTTATAAGGTTTTTGTTAGGATCAGTGTCTAGAGAGGCATTAGATAACTCAAGCTATATAATTCCACAGGTAAGGTGTATACCTGTTTTAAATATACGTACAACAGTAAAGATACGTACGGTCGCTACTAGACGTAATATTTAAAGATGTATAATTTAAAAATATGTATAC
This sequence comes from Anania crocealis, assembly GCA_949315895.1. Taxonomy (NCBI): domain Eukaryota; kingdom Metazoa; phylum Arthropoda; class Insecta; order Lepidoptera; family Crambidae; genus Anania; species Anania crocealis. The sequence continues at coordinate 16,660,307 of OX438863.1, forward strand.
CTAACTATCGAACCCTGCAGATGTTGTCCTGTCTAGAACAGCAGCACCACCTAACGAGTCTAATGGGGGCTATCGCTAGTGAATTTGCCACTAGAGGCGCTTGTGTCGCGTGAGGACCAATAATATTCACTTTTAACTGGTTTTAGCGGGATTCGTAAACATAAATTATAATTTCTTTAATTTACCTGCTGAAAAGTGATCTCCTTCGTAAAATTATCGCAAATATGGATTATTTGGCGATTAATGTGAACGCTTTGAAAGCGGAATTAAGAAAAAGCGCAAAAATTGGCGGCCTCATAGAACAACTATTTCAGAAATTAGTTTGTTAATATCAAGATAGTTATTAAAATTATTAAACTTTAATTATATTCAAGATTTAACACTTTGTTTCGGCACCGATCGCCTTTGTCAGCTATACCTCCGGACCTCAGTCTGCAGTGGCGCCAACTGGTGAACAAAGAAACGGTAGTCCCCATTGTATTTTCAAACCATCCAGGAACCCATTGAAATACTCGGTGCATTTTTAACCACCTGTAAAAATAAGCTCACGTCATGTAACCATTATGTATAGCATATTGGCAGTGTTATTTTAATTTTTTTACCATTTTTTTTTATAAAATATTAAATATCGGTTCAGCTATTTATTTTTAAACACGCTGTGACGCACACAGATGTAGCTGTGTAAGGTCCATTCAACTGAGACCCCGCCGCAGCAAAATAATACGAATGTGAGCGTCACAGCATGTCAAAAATTTAAAGTCTGAATCAAAATTAAATATTTATCAAAAATTATTTTTAATCAAAAAATAAATAACACAGCCATTATGTTATACATAACGGTCCAATGACGTGGGCTTCATTTTCCAGGTGGTTTAAAAAGCACGGTGTCTACATGCAAAATTTATTTCAAATCGATCTTGCCGTTTAGGAGGAGTTAGGTGACAAACACACGTTCAAAAGAATTATTTATATTAAGATACTCCTAGCGGACTCCGCGATCTTCGTATCGCCCATGTATCGCCTTAGGCCCCTAATTCGCGTAACCAATCGTATCACAATCGTAATTGAATAGCTGGTTTTCGACAGTTCTAGTCAGTGGGCTAAATGTCAAAATCGTCCAATGCAATCACGATCGAACTGCGATTGAAATAGCTGGATAAGGCCCCAGGGCCTGCTATTCAATTACGAATCTGCTATTCAATTACGATTGTGATACGATTTGGTTACGCGAATTAGGGGCCAGATATTTGATTTTGACGTCTTGAATGTCATTGTCATCAAATATGGCGGGGTTGGAAAATTTTATATCTGATGGGAATATAGAAGTGTTATTTTTTTACTTTTTCTGGTATTTTTTATTTTTTTTCTCTGCGTAAAAACCATCCTCGTACTTCAAGGAATATTAAAAACAAAACGAAATTGGTTCAGCTGGTCTGGAGATTTGCGCTTAGCAACACATTCAGCGATTCATTTTTATATTATAGATTGTAATTTCGAAGGAAGAACCTAATAAGTAGGCTTACTGAGAATATAAATTTTGATAACTTCAAATAACACGCCACTGCAATGATTTCCACAGAAGACCAGCTCCATGGCTACATTGTCATGGCATTACTCTGAGTCATACATGTCAAGAAAAGCTTGACATGTTTACGTTTCTTTTTTGTTCGTACATAAGTAATATGAATAATATTTTTGTTGTTTGTTATACCTATTATGACCTTTATAAAAAAAAAATCTATACATGACGCTTTTTAACCAAATCTTATAAAAGTAAAATGGGAAATTTTTACCATTACCACCTCGTTTAAAGTAAATAAAAGGTATCTGATTATTTTGTAAACTAATTTATTGATTTTAAACCATTCCACCTTTTTTCTGAAATACCTACAAATATTAGGAAGAATTCTGAAAACCCAATTCACATTAATAATAATTTAAAAAATAATCTTAAGTTTAAAATCTACACTAATATTATAAAGCTGAAGAGTTTGTTTGTTCATTTGAACTTATCTTATCTCAGGTATCAATCAAGTACTGGGCCGATTTGAAAAAATCTTTTTTTGTTCGATAGAGCATTTATCGAGGAAGGCTTTAAGCTATATAACATCACGCTGCTACCAATAGGAGCGAAGCATGAGTATAAAATGTTGCAAAAATAATTGCGATCATAATAACGGAAATTGACTCGGACAAAGTCGCGGGGAACAGCTAGTACAATATAAAGGTAAAGAGGAGGCCACCAACATTGTCATCAACTAAAATGGAAAACAATTCAGAAGTCGAAGTGGTACAACAGAGCTAGAGGGTGAGTCGTTTTTTTTCTTCTTCACATAAAGCCAACTGGACACCGCGCCTTAATGTACGGATATTGAAAATTTAATACAGCTTAAGTTTCTCCTATAATTTATAAACTCATAATGATCACTCTTATCTTGGTTGCTTAACATAAGAAGTCTTTTAGTGCTAAATTATCTTCCCACATACGTTAATAACTGTACTGTTTCTTACGGAGATGTTTATGTCGCGCGGCATTCTTGTTTGTGAAAGTCCCAGGCTCAATTATGGACTTTGTGAACATAACAGGATTTATGATTAGAATTACGTTAACTGATCTGGTCAAATGCTTTTCAATTAGTTATAATATGCTTTCAATATCAGCAAGGAAAGTAATGTAGATATATTTACCGTTACTAACATTTAATCTTCGAAAAACAAATCTTATCTTGTGAAGATCTGTTTTTGATGAAACAATAAAACTATTCATAACTATTCATAAATTTTTTGTTTGAAAGTGGTTAGGCGTCGTAGACCGCCTCTGTACCTTCCAAAGCACAATATCTCCAAGCCTCTTCCAGCCTCGAACTCATTTGGAAAGGATGACCGGGAATAGAACCCGGAACCAATGCGTATAAGTCGGACCACACCACCACTACATCAACCAGGTCGTCACGGTTTTTACTAAAGCTATTAAAGTTGCAAGAACTCCATCAAAGTTTCGTCTTTTATTCGAAAGAAGTAAAAAACTGCAACTCTCACTTGACCGGGTTTTTATTAAAATCTTGCGCCACGATTTACTGCAAAAGTTTTCGAGTGCCACCCACTGAGTTTTCGCATACTTATTCTGGAGAGATCAAACTAGATTAAGTAAGTACTTGCCTATAACGGGCTACCTCCCTTATGCAGAAGCTGTTGCCAGTAAGTGCGCTACCGTGGGGATGTCGACTTAAAAACTATCAATAAAAGTACGAGTAGTCTAAATGCTATTTAAGTGTACAATCTACTTCCTTGTCTAATTTCACCCAGATCAGTTCAGCTATTTTGGCTTGATTGTGTAACAAACATACATCCAATCATCCACAAAGACAATATTTATCATCCTAAAATCCCTAATTCTGATAATAATAAGTAAAGTATTTGAAAAATGTTTTAATTTGTATTTTTGTTGTGAGCGTTCGAAGACTATTCCCAGAATAAGACTCCAAAAGTGACATTATGAGTTAGGCCAGCTATCCTGATGCCAGTAAATCTCTGAGGCTCATTAACTTAATTGAAATTTAGATTTTTAATTTAGATTGCCTCGCTGTATGAAATATACTAGTTAATACAACTTATTTCAGATTAACTGGGCTAATGGCGAATTTGGCCGTTAATCATTTTAGGAGGTCACAGGTTTAATAGGTCAGGTCATTTTATTTCTCTAAGAAGAACCCCTAACAAAAACAGTACATTAATAAGACGTATGTTATGCTCTTACATTTCCATATTAATTCAATAGCTCACAAACAAATATTCATGAAAACATGTTTTTCTTTGTCTTTGCCAAAGTTTTAACGTGCGTTGTAACAAGGCTGATTTCGGTATGTCATATCATAATATTACCAATTCAAAACCATTAGTGCGTTTTTTTTTTGTTACATAGTCATTATCCACAGCTTATATTAGTCCACTTATATTAGTCTTGACGACCTCCGTGGCGGAGAGGCGTACACACCGGTTTTCAAGGTGTCGCCTGCTCCGAGGTCCCGGGTTCGATTCCCGGACGGGTCAATGTAGAAAAAATATGTTTTTCTACATTTTCTCGGGTCTGGGTGTTTGTGGTACCTTCTTTGTTTCTGGTTTCCAAAATACGAATGCTTTAAATAGTTATTCAAATTGGGATCAGAACAATGTATGTGATGTTGTCCACATTTATTTATTTATATTAGTCCACTGCTGGACGCGTTTGGCAGGGGTGTTGCCGATCGCATTTTGGCCAATGAAGAAAAGACTTTGCTGACCTTTTTCCTCTCTCAGCACTCCTTAGTCGCCTCTAGCACCAGGCATAGGAAGAGACGGGTGGTACCTTTTATTTGCAGGCACCACACAAACCATTTATTTTTTGTTAATGACCACGTAGTAGCGGTTTTCTGTGATCTTGATTGGCTTGGTCTTAAACGTAGCTAAACTAACGTAATATTCTTTCTCGTATGATGCGGATAGGACTATAGCCAGAAATAAGTCGGCTGGCCGGATGGCTAATCACTTTAGTATTATTTTATCTGTGGGCTAATCCGAGGCTCCATTATGAAGTGCAACGCCCGTATATACGATTATATAAGTCTCACATACTCTAAAAAATTAGTATGAGTAAAGAAACATATGGAATCGAAGGGATAATATGTTAAGGCCTCAGCGGCAGTCAAGACAAAATTCTTCTTTTGTAGATATGTGTCAAGCAGCGGACTCCTGATGATGTAAACATTTGTATAGTAAAAGTAAAAGTAACAGCCTTAAATCATCCCACTGCAGGGAAAAGGCCTCCATCATTGAATTCAAGTTACCGCGGCAATGATTGGTACTGGCGAAATCACCATTCTTGCTAAATACGGGTTGGTGATCACAAACCCGAGCAATGTTCGGAAATTCTAATATTTTTGCTGCCCGACCCGGGGATCGAACCCGGGTTCCCGAGACCTTGGTCTGGTATTTAAGCCACCAGTGCGTTAACGTTTGTATAGAGTTGACCAGATTTGATGATGATGATTTGCTTAATAGCAAAACTGACTCTATACAGGATGAAATTTTAACCACTTTCCAAAATTTTTATAAGCGTTCAGTATCGTATTTAGAGCCCATTTATGAAGTTAAAAATGTAAATCAAGTTGATATCCGAAAATATTTTTCGCGATATAGTTTTAAATTTTTACGATCCTAGACCTGTTAAGGTATAAAGGGAAAATCAAAAACTTATGAATAGTATTATAATGAATGAATGAGATTCGCAACGCGTAAAAAAAGTGTTGCTAGGTGACCGCATCAAAAATTTTAGATTTTTTCTGAGTGCTTTATCTTGTCATTTTTGTACTGGGCTATACCAAAAGAAAAAATACGTCATTTGTATTTTATCTCGTAGTTTGATATATAAAAATTTGGAAAGTGGTTAAAATATCACCCTGTATAAGGTGAACAATATCACACAACGCAACTCCAACATATTACACAAGCGTGTGTTAAAAGCGTCATTAAACGCTTTTGACACCACATTTACATCACAAGTACTAGTCACATACTCGTAGTTAAGTGTTAATTCTAACGTTGCTTCAGCTGTCTGCGATAAAACTGGCCAAGTTGAAGAAGAAAATGCGCTGATGGTTCCGTGAGGTAAAGTAATGGCCTATAATCATTTGACTGCAAGAAAAGGCCTCATAATTTAATTCAAGCACAGCAATAACAGATACAGACATGATCACCACGCTTCCTAATTGTGGGTTGGTCATCACTATATATTTTCGAAAATTCGAAACTCTTCCCGATCCGGGGATCGAACCCGGGACTCCGAGATCTTGACCCGGTACTTAAACCAACGTGATGTAATACGTGTAATAGACAAAAAACTGTTCCTAAACGTAAACGTATCATCCAGATCGGGGTCTTGTTAGATTAGCTAAGAGTTTTCTCTTACAAGACAAGTATTTTCTTCAATATTTATTTATTCAAATTAAAATTCATTTATTTACTGAATAAAACTGAAAATACACGTACATATTGGATCTTACGGTGACGTAGTTTTCGTCACAGTGTAACTTGCTATAGTTGGCATGTGAATATTATAATAGACGGGAAAAAATATATAAAAAATAATGAAAAGTCAACCTTGATAAGGCTACATAATCACAGTCAAATTGTACTAAGTTGAAAAAGCACCCATATGTTCTAATGGCCGCATATTTGAAATCATACAAGGTTAAATTAAATAATATGTCAATATAGAATAGTACTCATTATGTAAGGCCAATTATGAGATTTGCTTGATTAAATAAATAAATAAATAAATATTTAAGACATGTCTCACTGGGCCACACAGAGCCATCTAGTCCCAAATTAAGGTACTATTAAGTTACCCTGTCGTATAGGGTACTAGACAACCGATAATCTTACTTACTTATTATTATTTTTTTTGTAAATACATTCTTATAATACATAGAAAACACCCAGACCAGTACAAGCAGACATGTTCATGCACACAAATATTTTTACTGTGCGGGGATCGAACCCGCGACCCATGGCTAAGAAGCAGCGTTTACAACCGCTGATCCAAATGGTCGTCAAATAGTCGTGATTACTAGGAGGTCGCAGATTGGGTAAGAAATGAATTATCTTCTTGTTAATTAGAAATTTGATTTAATTGGTTGATCTTTGGTACTAGTACCTACTAAATCAACAAAGTCAGTTCACTTATTGTTTATACATAATTTTGATCGTCTGTTTTTAATAATGTAAAGTAGTTGAACCAAATAGTAGTATGCATCTGTCAGTTGCACCGTACGTGTGATTTATTTAATTCCTTTAATATGATGTTTCTCTCCCCATAAACAATTGGTAAGTTCAGTCAAAAAAATAATTTATCACTTTCTTTAACGTTGTTTTAAGCAAAGTACTTGGTATGTAACCATACTTATCGTAATTAGAAAACGGTATTTATACATCTGTGTTAAGGTATGTACATTGTTACTAAAACATATTCCGTTTTAAAATTACGTTACGGTATACTAAAAAGAGATGAAAAAACTCCGAGTCTCATTTAGGATTCCGCTCGGTTCCACTAAAAATAAACTAAAGCGTTGCACTGAGAATATGTCTAGGGAAATATATTTGTTGGAATTAACCGTTGTGCTGTGCCATGAACGAATGCAAATAGTTAATCGGGTTGGCAATATATCGTCGGTAGTTTAAGTAGGTAATATAAGTTTCAACGTATTTTATATTAAAAATTCAAGTTATATACAGGTTGTTAGTAAATGGTAGGACAAGCAGCAATCAGCCTATGTTAGCTTATACACATAAATACTCCGATAAAGCCAGCTGCCAGACATTTCATATAATTTTTTTATGTCCATATAAACTAAGATTTGAGATTCTGGTTTGTATGAAAATATTTTTACGAAAATGATGATATCAAATTTTTAACTTCACCATAGTATTTATATGTACCTAGGTAACACTGAAAATGTTTAGAAAATGAAAAATGGTTGAATGTAGAAATTTGCCAATACTTTTATTGTTTTTTCAATTCACAAAAACAAATAACAAATGAATACAAATACTACATTAGGTTACCAAAGAGTTCTAAAATTGAAATTCAAAAAAGTTTTCATTAGCAATGTTTCTAACTGGCCAGTTCTAAACATTTTCAGCTGGCCAGTTCTAAACCTTTTCAGTGTTACCACGTATATTATGTTGACAATGGCTGGTTTCAGCTTGTTTTGCCATTTATCTAAACGCTGTATTTTTTAGGTTTCATCATCATCGCCAGCCTATTTTAGTACATCGCTGGACACAGACCTCTCCAAAAAGTCCCACCACAAACCATTATCTTTTTCCAAGTGTCGTAAAGGACAACTGCCAGCTGCCAAGAAGTCGGGCAGCGGTGTATTCTTTCCAAAAGTGGCCACGCAGCGTTATCGTGGCCAATTTCTTTTTGATTGAGCAGTGTCTAGCGGTGGACGGGTACTGGCTGTTGACACATAACAGTACCTTCTTATTTTTTGTCGACCCATTGATATAGAACTCTCACACTTAAGACGCTGACTGCAGCCGATGACCTTGAGCAATGAACACGCCCACAAATTTATTCGTCTTTGAATTTCTTTGGAACGCGCCACAGCTATCACTGTCGATTCTCGTAGGAGTGACAAAGAAAAAGCGCATGGAATAGAAGGGCCTAAGTGCCAAAGAACAAAATTCGTTGTGCAATTTAAAATTGCCATTTTATTAAAAATCTAAATCAGCCATTTGCTTAAGCAACATGTAATATACAATATAGCTAAATTTTATTATCATTGTTATACGGACTGCTGAGAAAAATGGTAATTTATGTATTTTCAGAGGCTACTTTGAGATTTTTTTCTATCGAGAAAAGTTTTTAGTATCGTGTTTTGGAAACAGCCACCTGGTCGAAAATATGATCAATTACAACTACATAGCATTTGGCAACAATACGAGCCATAGGCTTAAAGCAAAACAATCTTCATTGAGCTCAATTTGGCTCATGTCAGCGTCTTAACCTTCTAATTTCATTTTAACAGTTCAGACCAAACTTTCACAAGTACCTACATAACACTAATCCCTCTATAGGTTGTATACTGATATGGATATAATTACCTACATGTTAATAAGATTTGTTATCACAGTTAGGAAAAATTCAGTTGGTTCAGCTCAAGAGGCTTTAAATTGATAAATTTGTAAAAACTACCAACAATTTATTTATTACGAGTATAATCAAAAATTTTCTTCTATCAAGATATTGCCCCATTTGTTAAATGATGTAAGTAACAGGCAAGTAAGTACTTAGATCACGGGGTCCTGGGTATGATCCCCTGTTCGGGCAACAAGTTTTTCGGATATTCGATTGCTCATGTTTGCGATCTGCAACCTGCATTTTTTCCAAAGCTCTTACGATAAAAATATTTCTCGAATCAAGATATTTTTTTAAATAATCACAGTGTGTTTATTCTAAGCCGTGACTTTTCCCTTTTGTAATCCATATAAGAATAAAATAAAAGTAAGTGCCTAATTTTAAAAGATCACCTCCTAAAACAAAACATTTTTATTGGTATGATGACACTAATTGACCAATATCACAAACGTATTCTGTTGGCAGCGGATTAAAAGTAAAAACAAATCATCCATAATTAAGAATACTACTTTTAGCCTTTCCTCGTCTCCCCTTTTCTTTAATTAGTTACCCACACATCATTGGGTAAAAGTAATGGTCTATAATCAGTCCACTGCTGGTCAAGGGCCTCCATCCAGTGCAGGATTTACACATTTGCCGAAAAAAAACTATACACTTTTTGTTGCCCCTGCTGACCTCTAAAATTAGAAAGATACACTGTTTACAAAAACGTTAATTCCTTTTTTTACAACTTTTTCGTTACATTTTTGAGTCTTAGCTCAACCAAGTTTTGTTTTTACTGCTCTAATAAAATTTTTTTTGGAGCCCTTTTTCCTATTTTGCCCTATTTGTGCCGCCCTAAGCTTCAGCTTTTTGAGCTTCTATGGTGAACCCGGCACTGCCTCCATCATTGGATTATATTTGGAAACCCTGCTGTAACTATCTGGAGTATTACATAATTTCTCAACTTAATCTTGAATAGATAATCATAGATCCTACTGAGTACGCATACCAAATTGTAAGCTTTGTACAGGAACCAACCAACCGGGAACGTAACAGATGTCTCTAGTATGGTTGCTATGGTAATATGATACCTTCGCTGAGACATGTTCGGTAGGAAAGATTAACAGATTAATATTGTATGGTTAAAAGCGAATATTGTGATAGTGTTTCTAAGTGTGCGCGTGAATATATGACGCCTAGATCACATACTATATTTGATAAATCAGTTGCGAATTTTGATGTTCCTGTTAGAAGAATAATAGTAATAATAACGTTTGGCACATTAAAAGAACAGCACCAACTCTTGTCTACCTGTGGGTGTCGTAAGAGGCGACCAAAGAAGTACTGCCAGAAGAAGATGGGCAAGAGGATACATAATAAGAAGTACCTACTGTCAATAGAAGACGGGAAGCAGCATATTTTGTCCACCGTTTGCCGAACTGTGATCGCCAACACGCCTGCCAAGCTTGACGATCATGGAGAATCCTCCTATTGGAGAGGCTTGTGTCTTTACTATAGGGTATGATGATCATGACGTCATGAAGTTGCGGCCAACGGCGCGATCTATTCCTTTTTAATATCAAAAACTAATATCAGTGTGTGTGTGTATCACTAATATCCGGACTAATACCATGAGTTCCAAAATACGATACTGATTTTTTTTAAATTTGGTATTTGTTAGCCCCTCCTAAGTATGAAATTGAAAATACAATTATTTTTGTCATGAGACTGATGGTCGGGTATATTCATGTAATAAAATGAAGTACTACTAAGTTCCGATTGAGATCTATATAACAAACAATAAAGAAAGACCTTTAGCAACGAATAAAACAATACGATATTGTTCTCAATGCTGCGGCTCGCATTATTAATTGAATAAGTTTGCACGCGTGTGAAAAATATATAAAGGGTATTGAAATTAATGAACACCTTGTCAAATTTTATTGCAAGGTTATTGGTAAAATGCTAATGACCTAGCAGCAACTTTTTGTGAGAAACTAACAATCTATAAGATATATCTATTTTCTTATAAAAGGTCAAGTAACGGCCTTTAAGCATGCCACTGCAGGATAAGGGCCTCCATCATTGAATTCAATTTACCACAGAAATGATAAGTACGGCATAATAATCACGCTTGCCAAATGCGATTGGTGATCACAAACAAGCAAAAGAGAGAATAGACAAATGCGCCATTGTTTTATTTGTCTATGTACTGTACTGTACTGTAATAGCCTATAATCATCCCACGGCAGGGAAAAGGCCTCCATCATTGAATTCAAGTTACCACAGCAATGATGGGTGTACTGGCATAATCACCACGCTTGCCAAATGCGGGTTGGTGATCACAAACCCGAGCAACGTTCGAAAATTCGAAACTTTTTTGTTGCCCGACCCGGGATTCAAACCTGGGACCCCGAGATCTTGGCCCGGTATTTAAACCACTAGACCAACGGGGTTTGTCTATGTATATAACCTTATTTTAGACGACCCAACCTGATTATTTCGGGAGCTTAAGCCATACTTAATAAAAGTTTTCCATTTCACTGAGAAATAATTTCCTTAAATATCCAATACAGGGTACTAGTACGAAAGGCACTATTATAAAAATACTGTTTTTCGAAGATTTATTTGCTTAATGAAAATACAATGCTTTGATTAAGGTTTAACTCAAACTTACAACCTTCCTACTTAAATGCCTTCCTTTTGTTGATGTATATATCCAGCAGTGGTGATCTGATGATGACTATTCAGTTCTTTACATTAAAGGGGTAGAGCCTCCTCTTGGTCTTCTATTCCCTTTAATCAAGTTCAACAACCAACAATTAATGAAAGCAGTTCATTTCGAAGCTGCAAAGCAATTCCGCCATGCATTAATGTAGAAATTTCAATTTACTTTGGAAGACAAAATCATTTACGGCTGTCCGCAGCCGACAGACAAAAGTTGGTAATAGTAGCATTTGCCTTTCGATTTATTGTCTACGTTATTGTAAATTGGCTCTTAAGTTAGGGCAATAAGACCCATATGCAGCGCATTATATCAATCGAAAGTTTGTGAAATATTCTCATTATAACTATTTTGGTGTAAGGCAAAGTCGCTTCTATTGTAAGGTGTTACGGTCGACAACAATTCGAGGTTCTGCATCCCAAGTTTGGCCGCAAACCGCAGGCACCTGCTATATGCTTGACACCTTAGTTGCTATGAGATATTATTATAATAAAGGATTTCGTATGCTCTCTCTTGCGGTTGTAATCTTTACGTTTTGACATGTTAAAAAATATTTTGATGATTAATGATATTATTTCTTTCATAGTTCTTTCTTATCTTGTGTCAATTAGCTTTAAAGAAAGGAACTTTAAAGGTATGTACTGATTTAATTTAAGATACATGGTATAAATCCCGAATCAAATAACTCTAGTTTAAAGGTATGATTGTATTTATTAATCAAATAACTATAAAATGCCTATTTACAGCTTATAATCATCCCACTGCAGAGCAAAGGCTGTCATCATTGAATTCAAGGCCTCGATCATTGAATTCAAATTACCAAAACAATACGGGTACAGGCATAATCACCACGATTGCTAAATGCGGGTTTGTGATCACTGATCACTTAACCGAGCAATGTCCGAAAATTCTAAAATCTTGTTGACTGACCCGGGGATCAAACCCCGAGATTTTGTCCCGGTACTTAAACCACTAGACCAATGGGGTGGTTTGTGACTAATTACTTCTAAGTAGACTGTAATCGCAAAAATACAAAACTTTGTTTTACGTCGTTTTCCTTAAAATGTACGATTACAAGTTTTTCCCGTAACGTCAGTTATAAAGTTATGAGGGATTGTCACAAGAAGGGACGTATTCAGGATAAATAAATTCAACCATTGTATTGTTTCTGATACCTCTACACTTGCAATAAGGGCTCTTTTATTGGTACGCGGGTACGCATGCGGGTGGCGCGCATTTCAAGTGCATTGATAGCTTTATTTGATAGATCACTCGTGCCCAGTATCATTTATCAAATATAGCCTGCAATGTAGGTGAAATGCGTGCCACCCGCAATGCGGACCCGCGTGGCAATAAAACAGCTCTGCTGTTACAATTGTAAAGTGTTGTTGTTTTTTATTGTTAAGAGTTAAAATAATTAATCTATCTTGTGATAGCATGACCTTTAGCTGTGCCAATTTATGACGTATATTAAAATTATGATTTTTATCCAACACCTAAACACGTTTTAATATGTACTTCTTAGATATATTTGTAAAGTTAGATGTTTGAATGTTTAATTCGAGGCTTATCATTTATTATAAAAACTTCGGCTAAGCCTGACCTACTAATAGTGTGCCTAATGCCTAAAATGAGAGTACACAGTCAGCGGCGCATAACTATGAGTAGGTATACTATGTTTGTTGCCAAATGTGTGATAGAATTTATAAATATAGTAAATTAAACCACAAATTATAAATTAAAATTTTATTAGCCAAGTAATTGGTTGTGAAATACTAAAACCTGAATTGAATAGAGCTAATAAAGGTTATAACCATTTCTTTAAAACAGTAAGTATGTATAGAAATATACGCTAATAACACACACCACAATGTATGCATGTACAGATCTCTAAAACAGGTTTGATTGCCCGATTTTAGTCTTATCTTGTCAGTTTAGTAATGGGGGCAATAAAGTAGGTTTTTATTTTAATTTTAATTTTAATTTTAATTTTATATTTATTTATTTTTCGTTATATGTTTCATGTAAATAATCATAGCCTTAAATGTTATTGTTACTAACCCTAATAAATTATATTTGAAAATTTTACCTCAGGAGAGCAATTCACGGAAATACGTCCCAGTGCGCCATTTCGCAAAAACTTTGGGCGCGCTAATTCCGCGGAAAGGGTCATATTTTGCATAACTTTTGCAGGTGAGCTCTCGGGTCTAGCATTATGCTTGTCTCTGTGGTACAAGTTTGATTCCCAATTCAGCTATGTTCATTATTTTTGTAGTTTATTAACTTTTGAAAACAGAATGTTGAGTGGAATGCACCCCTACTACGAACGCGTAAAATTGTTTTAAATATTGAAAAAATCTTCAACTTAACTGATATTTTTTGATGAGAAACTAAAAATGCATCGAAGTTTGATTAAGTAGCCAAATGATACGAATGAAGACTATGAAAAAAAAAGCTTACCTTATTTGCCGGATATTTATTGTCAAAATCTTCATACAAATAAATTTCTACCTTGAGAAGTTGAGAGAATATTAACATAACTTAGTGTCACTAAAGAACATAATTGCGTTTATTCTAGGCATTCTTAGTAAGTCGACAATAATTGCGCTTAACTGAAATTTTCCGTTGGCAAACGAAGTTAAATAACCAAAAAATGTTACTTATATCACGTTCAGCGGACCATGTTTCGTGCTCATATACCTACCCACAAGTCCGCAACCATCATGACATGACCCCACACGATAATAGCAGCAAATCTACAACTATCCCAAAACGGCAGTTAACCCAACAACAAAGTTTATAAAACCCCGCGCCGGGTCACAAATGCACCGCGTGGGGCAAATGGCCCCGGACCGGGCCGTTAACCTGTTTTTGCGCGTAAGAACAAGCTAGCTATGACATATTGGAAGGACCGTTAGTGCTGTATTAAGGAGCGCATAGACTTGACTGTTTCGTTATTTTATGCACTGCATTATTATAACAAAAAAAAACACATCTGTAAAGAAAAGGAGTTGGTGCCTACGTTATTTCTTAAGAAAAGTAACGCACACAATTTCAATACCAGAAATAAAGATAAGCTTGCCGTTCCAGGCTTCAGACTGCGAAAAGTAAGAAATTCGTTCATGGGAAATTGTATTCGTATTCAACAAATTACCACAGGGTATTGCTGAACTTCCTGTACATAAACTTAAATCATATGTCAAAGTAATTTTAATGAAAAAAGGCTATTACAATATTAATGATTATTTAAATGATAGAAATGTATGGCATTAAATTGTACTAGCCCAGACTTGTCCGGAAGCAGTGGTAGGTTTAAATTTTAGGCCGTGTAAAAGCGCCTCCTGGGGCCTATTTGCAGAAATAAAACTGATTTTACTGATACTGTATTTTATAGGTTTTGGTTGTAATTAGGGACAAGTAAAAAACAGTGACCGTGCACTAAGATGATATTGAAGGGAGTGTTCGACTGAGCATCGATGTTGAAGGGTATACTGCCCATCTCTATTTGGCAGTACACCACTAGCATACTCTCATGAATGCAACTCCTATAGGACGAGAAGGAGTTGTGCTTTTCTAATTTTGCCGTCATCACGTAGTATTGCTGAGACCACAGATTTTACAGATTTTTTTAGTGAAATAGTTACACTAACAGATTAAATAACTCTTCACGTACGTACCATGTAGGTATGTAATAAGACGAGTGTGTAGGAACCTTAAATCTTTTATGGAAAGTAGGTAGGATTATGATTTTTTGCATTAATTTGCCTCGTCTAAGATAATTATATTGTCTACTTAAAAACTTATTGTAAGTAGGTAACTAGGTATACAGAGGTTGCAAATTAATAAAGTGAAGCTGAATCAAATAATTGCGGACAAATGTCACATTATGTGTTATGTCCTAGGTATTCCTTTTTCATAGCGTTAATAACCAACACGCACTAACCAACTACTGTCTTAATTAAGGAGATAATTAATTACACTTCTTATTATAACATTAAATAAATAAATAAATAAATATTTAAGACATGCCTCACTGGGCCACACAAAGCCATTTAGTCCCAAATTAAGGTACTATTAAGTACCCTGTCGTATGGGGTACTAGACAACCGATAAACTTACTTATATAGTACAAACAGACATGTTCATGCACACAAATATTTGTACTGTGCGGGGATCGAACCCCCGACCCATGGGTCAGAAGCAGCGTTTACTACCGCTGATCCAAATGGTCGTCAATTAAGATACGAACATCTCAAGGTAGACACTGGAATCTAGATTATTTATTCTATTAACTTGAGAGCTGCACCAAAGATAAAATATATGAGAAATGGGCAAAAGTTTCCAACATTTAAGTCATTTTATGTTCTGCTGGTGGCCACTACGAGTATTATAAGGCCTGTGATAACTGTTTAGTTATATTTTTATGAACCCGGTTGGTATAGTAGTGCAGAGGACCGCCTACTATGCAAAACCCGAGGTAAATTCCCGGTTGGGTCAATTTGGGTCAATTTAGGAAACGATCTTTTGTAAATTGGCTTGGCAGATTTGGGGTGGAAGGATCTACCTCCTAGTGGTCCACCCTGGGCAACGGCATCTTTGGTTTTCTAACCAACGATGACGGCTAACAGATCCCTCTGTAGTGGTTGACTTCGTAAGAGGCTGCCTGGATGCTACCACCCTCCTGCCGGAGTCCAGCGCCAGTCTGTGTTCCGCTGGTGTGTGGGAGAACCAGTTCCTCTGGGTAAGCTCGATCTATCTGAGGCTTCTTCTTAACCGTAGAATTAAGTATGTAGTCAAGAGCTAGCCTATTGATTATTAAAAAAAACCATCCATACCAAGGAGGTTAAGGGATTGCTTTGCCCTTGGTCTCAAAGTCTGTAGCAAAACGATCTCCAAAAAAATGTTGAACAAGATTGTAAGCCTGTAAATGAAGGTCCCTGAAAAAATTGTACTACGAAAAAAGTCCGTTGACCTGCAAATATTTTTGTACGTAGGTCCTACGTTCAAGTATTTCTTCGTAATCAATGCGTCGCGACGTCAGAGGTGTGGCTGGGCGTGGAGCAACGCCCTTTAATGATTAGTTTCGAATTGGGTACAGTCAGATTGGTGAATAATTATCGCATTCTGTTTTTACACTCTAAATAAAAACAATTTGCAAATTTAACAAGTTTATTAAAATTATTGTGTTTCTAGACGAACAATTCAATGATATTTCTGTACAGTGGGGACTCCGACGCCGTACTTCACTAAACCTGACATCAATTCAAACGATAGACGACGCGAGCTGCAAGCGATTTTGCTCTTAAAAGTGGTCGGGCGACGGAGAAGTCGATTAGTACCTTAAATAAAAAAAAGTGAAAACATTTCTTTCATTGTAAAACTATTTTAATACCCTCATCATAAGGATTTTATATTAGTACTAGCTTTTGCCAGCGACTTCGTCCGCGTGAAGTAGTTGTTTTTGGTAATTTTTTGGGGATACTTTTGTTCCTGTGTTAATGTTAAGATGTTATTTTAATATATTTCTACTTAGAGACCACATTTTTTGGTTTTCTTCCCTTTGCTGCAACGTAAAGATTTTGCCATATTGTATCTATATAATTAATAGAGTTGCCCATAAAAGATAACCCATAGATAAACAGTTTTTTTTCCAAGTCAACTCCTGTTACTTTGAGCGTTGTATTGTGAGGTGTCACAGCGCCATCTGTTGTTTGTCGTCGGAACTGTTTGTGGCGTGTGAGTTAGAGGTCGCCACAGGTGTCTTCGAGTAATCAAGAAATATGACGAAATTACCTCTCTTTTTTAAAGTCGGTTAAAAAGTAGCATATGTCATTCCCCAAGGTCTAATCGATCTTCGTACAAAATTTCATCAAAATCGCTTCTGTGGTTTAGGCGTGAAAACGTTACACACAGACAGACAGAGCTACCTTTGCATTTATATTAGTAGGGATTTTGTTTTATATTCAAAGACTTTCCTGCGTTCATGGCCTAATCTTTTTATGAAGCTGTATCAAAAGGAAGATTCTGCCATAATCACAACTTTTGGCTGGCGGTTTGGCAATCGCAGTTTAGCCAATGGTGGCGCTTCTGGCCTATTGTTTTCTCGCTGTTCCTACTCTTACACAGAACATGGAAAATGGTTAGACAGGCGATGTAGGCGGAGCGCAATACAGAAGTTATGAGCAAATGCTTGTAAGTGAGCGCTATGATGAAATATGTCTCTTTTGGTTCGCTTGATTGGCGTTCTTTGAACTCGTTTATTTGTAGTGGGGTGCAAGCGTCGATATCGGTTCTTATACAAATGGCGTATAACAACTTTTCTAACCTTTTTCCATATTCTGTGCTTACGCCCGTATATACAGGGTAAAATTTTAACCACTTTCCAAATTTTAATATAGCAATCTACGAGACAAAAAACAAATGACGTATTTTTTCTTTTGATCGCCAAAAATCTAAAATTTTTGATTCGGCCGCCTAGCAACACTTTTTTTACGCGTTGCGCATCTTATTCATGCATTACGATACTATTCATAAGTTTTTGATTTTCCCTTTATACCCTAACAGGTCTAGGACCTTAAAATTTGAAAACTATATTGCGAAAAATATTTTTGAGTGACAACTTGATTTACATTTTTTACTTCATAAATAGACTCTAAATACGATACTGAACGCCTACAAAAATTTTGGAAAGTGGTTAAAATTTCATCCTGTATAAAGATTTAATTACTTATTGCTTAAGAAATTCATAACTTAAGGTGTTACTACCTACCTTGTGCATACGTGAAGGAAATGGGTCACCATTAATAGTCATAATAATTGGCTGAGTATGCAAACTTTTGATAGTTCTCAGATCTAGTGCTTCTAGTGGTTATTGATTAAAGAATACTTGTTGTCATATAAGTAATTACTTTTAGTCAAGTAATTACTTGTTAGTAAATACGGGTGTTATAAGACATGCATAGGATGAGAAAGTGCAGCGCAATTTTTTTACAGCGACACCATACCGCTACGAAATATTTCTGTACTTGGCGCTACCAATCTGACGACCAGTTTTGTTCAGTGGTAGAAAACGTTGTTGCTTCTGTGTCATCATGGGTCGCGGGAATAGTCCCCCGCACAATACAATATTTAAGTGTATATAATTAGCAGTGCGTAGAATCAATCTTTTTCCGGATCAGGGGTTTATATATCTTTTCATCGAAAGATTTAAATCACTCTTTTAAATCTTTAAATCCCAAATACATCAGCGTTGTAAAGATTCAATTTGACTCAAAATGTTAATGATTCTTTCAATCCAATGTGACTGGAAGAGTTATTTAATCATCTTCTATCTCTTTTCGTTTTTAGTCACGCTGCAATAGCCGTCTCGATCTACATCTTTTCGTGTTTCAATCAACAATCCTAACTGAATCTTAACTCAATAGATTCAAGGCTCGGTTAGGATTTACAGATTTAAAGATGTATTTGGAAATCTTGAGTTTAGAGAGTGATTCCATCTTTGACATGGATGTACCTACATCTTTTTTTCTAATCACTCCGCAGTTACACACCTCTATATATTTAATAAACATAATCTGTTTGTACTGGTTTGGGTGTTCCTTTTGTAGAAATGTTTAGTTTTATTAACGTTGAGTGTACCGCAATTTCGCCCTAGACAGTTTTCAATTCAATTTAGTCTAGATAAATTAAATACAAATAAATTACGTATTTTATGTACGCACGCGCTGTGTTTGCAGTATAGCCACAATTCACTAAAAACCACAGTTTATTTTCAACATAAGTAGAATTCGATTCTCCAAATGGATATTTTTTAAATATAGCATAACATTTTGTTAGTAACTAATGAAACTTAATAAGTTTCTTTCTTTCTTTCGTAATTTAATCTTACCAATTATAAATGTGTAAGTTTGGATGGATGTTTGTTAGTCAACCACGCCAGAACGGCTAAACATATCTGGATGATTTTTAGCACCCAGATAGATAATAGTCAAAAATAGTACATAGGCTACTTTCGGTTGTACTTACTCCACGCGTACGACGACACGAGTACCAGCTATTAATTAATAAAAAACGTACATTCTAGAACACTGAACATGGCATGCTTTAAGTTAACATTAAATTTATAGTTACGAACAATCTTAATAAGACCCAAGGGGTACAAAAAGAAATTTACTTACTACAAAATACCATAGATTGATAATACGTAGTCTAATTTATCAGATTAAGGATTTAACTAGCAATAGTATGTCTACTCTGCTTCGCTTGCGTAGTGCATCGAAAAATAAAGAAATGTATTATTTCGTAATAAACACACATCAGTCGAATACTGGACACAGGTCTCTCCAAAGGGAGGATTTGCCATTATCGCCATTGGCATTGGCATTCGCAGTTTGGGTAATGTTGGAGAAATAACGCTGCTGCACGCCATGTTTGGCCGTCTTTGGTCGCCTCCACAGAACATGGAAAAAGGTAAGAAAGACGATGTAGGCGGGACAGGCGCGCCACAGAGGTTATGAGCAAATGCTTGTAAGTGAGCGCTGTGATTGGGATCTTTTGATTGGCGTTCTTTGAACTCGTCTATAGGTACCTATCTTATGTTTGAATTGTTTTTTACCGAATCTTATTTTACCGAAAACTATACAACTAATTTCGTTTCGACTTTTTTCATTTCGCCGAAATAACGTTTCGGACTGTATCAGTTGACCTATTATCAATTCGTTTTTTATCGTTACCCCGACGTTTCATTTGGTCAAAAACTTGCTACCGAACTTGTGCTTGGCCGAAATAACATTTCTTCGAACAATTTCGGACTGGCGGGCACCTACTAAAACATAAATAATTGTAGCCTAATAATATTCGGTAAGATGTGATTTAGGTCAAGTGAATTGAAGTAGTGGAATTGAAATTAGGTAAATAAAAAAAGTTCAAAAGGAACTTCGGCCAACAGTAAAAAGTTATCATTAAAATCGAAGAAACGTAGTTCAGTAAAATGATACTTATGTCAAGAGAATTTCGATGGACTAAAAATATGTCAAATGATACATACCTATAGCAAAAGAAATGTCGGTCTATAATTTTCGGACAACTGAAATCCTGTCAAGTAAATTTCGGACAAGTAATCGGTTCCCCTCGTCTATATGTAGTGGGGCGCAAACGGTGACATCGTTTCTCGTACAAACGGCGCATGAAAGCCTTTTTAAAATTTTTCCATGTTTGTGGTCGCGTCTCACAACACCCATGAGACGAAAAGAAGGAATAGTCAATTTAGGTCGGTTTAACAAGAATTTACATACAGGCTGTACAGAGCATAGTAACACAAACACCTAGACCCGAGGAAATCTATACAAATACTTGTACATTGATTTGTCTGGGAATTGAACCCGGGATCTCGGAGCAATCGACACCTTAATAACCGGTGTGTACGCCACTTCGCCTCGGAGTTAGTTAACTATTACTACTAACTATTATAATAACTACATGGAACTGTATAATTACCATTAAGTACTTATTTTGTACGATAACGAGTGTGTTAAGCTGTTTGTAATGGACAGAACTCAGTCTAGATGAAGGGAATTAAAATCCTTTTGTGACGATGCCGCGATGTTAGCATTCATAATATGCGGTTATTATTGTAATAGTAATAAGTTTTAATAGGATAACTAATACTCGTTTAGAGACTAATATTAAAACGAAGAGGTTTTTAGTGTAAAAAAAGGTGACTAAACCCGTGACTTTGATCGTCGTACTTCGGTATTGGGTTCAGAGGCACATGCATGTATTCCCGAAAAAAAAAGGTAAACCAACCGGTTAACCAAATAGAAAATTATTTTAATAAGTGAGCGGTGTTCCGGCACCATGAAGGTCCCCGTCTGCATATGTCATAGGCCGCGACTCTGACCCTGATTTTCAGACGGAGGCGAAAGTTAAGGGTGCACGACAGCAACCGTTGCGCCGCCCTGAGTCACGTGATTAAAGATATTATTATAACAAAAAATACAAAGTCAAAGCAGGTAAATAAAGTATCAGGACTATATTAAAACACGAAATACGATGAAAGGATTGGTTACATCTAGCCAATTGATAGTTTCTGAAATGCTGAAATATATCTTTTAAGTTTACTTTTAATTATAAAATCGTTTTAGCCTGTCTAATGGGGGAAGGGATGTTATTCCAACACTTCCAGGCCACACTACCTACACCCTACCTACCTACCTACCCACACACTACCTAAAACGGCCTCTAAATACCGCAGTCTGTGATATTGAGAGCTTCCAAGACCTACCTCGGCTGTTACTTTCAGATTCCGAGTGCTTCCAGTTAAGCTTTCTAAACAAATATTCAGGAAGCTGTCTGTTCACAACACGAAAGAGTAGGTAGGCGAAGTACAGGTTTCCCTTGGATTTCGTATTGAGCATGTCGTGTAGTGCCAGCACATAAAAAGAATAGCACTACCCCCTGTCCTCCCGTCGTATTATATATTATCTGTGCCGTGGGTATCGTAAGAGCTGACAGAGGGAAAATTAAAAGCTTTTTATAATAGATTTACTAATCTAATTAAAATTGTAAACCATCTTTGTAGTCCGAAATAAAAATTATTCCTATAATTTGAGATTGCTGAAACATTAATTATACTGAGTTTGCAGTATTGACCGTTGGTTCATTACTTATATATTTCTTTCCCTATGCTTATAGTTACCGAAGCCGTAAAAATAACTCTAAGATGATTGTTAACGGTTTTGTCATAATTCTAATTTAAATATTTTATTGCGTTCTATAATGTTACAAGGATGTTATAAAATAATGTTGTAAACAGTGCAATGTCTAAAAAATCATGAACCTCAGACTGTCTGATAGATAATAATTGAAAAGTAGTTTTTGTAACGATATTTAGGCTCTCTTAAATAAAAATTAAATCACTTTAAACATACGAAAGTGCAATTAACTGAAGTAGATTACATTATGATTAAATGTAATGTCATAATCACTTGATTTACTCTTGAATATTAATTAGATTGTTTATTAACAACACAGTTGGGCGTAACTATTAAGTCTTCAAAGACTTTACTCATTAATTCAAATAGAAAGTTTATTTTGTCAAATAAATTACTTCTTCTCAAAAGGCTGAAGAGGTAGGTACAGCTAGCAAACTCGATAGCTTGTCAAAGTAGCATACTTTGATGTTATTTTTTTGACAGATTAAATTGAAGTTAGAACATTTCATATTGCCGTAGTTTTCAATATCATGCTTCTTTCATTGGTGATGGCACATTTAAGTAATTGCCCAAGTTTTATTTATTTATTATTAACAAAATTATTTCTTAAGATTATTTAAGTTTAAGCTGTCTGTCAGTCACCACTGTACTATGAATAGTTTCAACTTACTTACATGCTTTTGAATTTTTTTTATCTCATTTTCATAAGTATATATTTTAAATGGAACAGAGAACCGACTGAGGAAAAATCCACCTTTTAGAGTAGTTTTTGTCCAGTGATGTTTGTGGAGATCCCTAGAGGAGGCCTTTGTCCAGCTGTGGGCGTCGTTTGGCTAAGTTGATAATGATGATATTAACAAAACACAAATATACATTTCAAAAATGATGATAGCTACGGATCCCGACGGAACTTCCACCTTTTTTGAAAACAGTTACATTGGCATAGATTTCACATATTTTATTTATTTTTTTCTTATATTTATTGTTCCAGCTAAAGCTTTAGCGTCGTAAATCTTGTAGCGAACAAGAACCTCTGTAATTCAAAGATAGTGGCAATACGTTGAAGGAGGGCGTGTCGATGGTACTCCCTGAATTTATGTCAAATTACCTATCACATTGCACTATAGCCCATTGACCTTGTTTTACTAGAGTGGCCCAAGTTACAAGCGACTTGTAAGGAAAAAATCATAAAACGACAAATGAAGCAAATCTACACTCTAAAACTAAGCAATTAAAACAATACGTATGTTAAAAAAAAACCAGCCGACATGCGTGCGTGCATGCATTCGAACGTGTGTCTTTTTGTGTATAGCTGGTATGTGTAAGTTTTCTATGTACAAACGGTTAGTAAAGGCATGTAAGGGTCAGCGAAATTGTAAACAGAAAATGTTTTATTGATAACATTGTGCAGGGATTATGGATTCTTAACTAAGATATTGCATGTTGCATATCTTAATATTTTCATAGCTGCGATGTTTCTTATCATGGACTTTATGGCCTATAAATTTTAGGTCAGAATATTTTCATTAATTATAGTGATCTTAGGTTCAATAAATCTTTACGCTAGCTTGAACTCCTTTGCACCTTTCATCCAGTATCAGGTAATTTATTTATAAATAAATAAACTCTTACTTTGGAAAACAGTAACGTAACACTTATTAACATAATTTAAACAAAAACGCTAATTCTTACCTCCTTGGACCTACCTAAATATGCCGAATTCCCTTTTTCATTTATTAGAAGGAAAGGACTATGATTTATAGAATACCTACGTCTTAGGTTTTATTGCCTCAGACCGGGAATGGTGGAGGAGATCATAAACTTTTTTTATTATCATCCCTCCCCTAGACCGTTGTTGGGAAGTGTGATTTTTATGGTATTTTTTGTTTAATCTCTGTTAAAGTCACGGAGTAGGATATTCTGGCGACCTTAAACAAAATTTAAGCTGGTTGCTTTAAAAACCTTTTTTTTAATAAACCTTAAAATTTGATTCAGCCAAAAAAATTCAATGCCTTTTTCTAAAAGAGAAGTTACGAAAAATCGTCCAAATGACCTCAATGTTTCAAGACAAAAGTCTATGCCAGTGATGACCTATGGAACTGAAACGTGGTCGCTCAATATTGGTCTCATAAGAGGGCTTAACAGCGGACAATGTAGAGAGCAATTCTTGGTGCTTCCCTGCGTGATAGAATCAGAAATGAGGAAATCCGTAGGAGAATTAAGTTAACCGACCGAAGAATTGTGGAGCTGAAGTGTCAGTGGGCGGGACACATAGTACGAAGACCCGATGGTAGTTGGCGCGAGAAGGTTATGGAATGGCGACCGCGCACCGGACGACGATCTTTGGATAGGTCGCGGGAAGCCGTTGAATGCGGGACCGATCGTTGTGGAGATCCTTAGGGGAGGCCTATGTCCAGCAGTACTGCCCTGATATAGATAGATAGATAGATAGATAAAATCTTTATTTGCATGGCAATAAGGCACAATCAAGAAAATAAAAGCACACATGCAGTAAATTACAAATAATAACAACACTCATCAAATAAAATAAAAAAAAACAATTACTTATTCTAAGTTATGTGTGCCGCAGCGATGCAAAAAGGCAGTAAGCTCAGTGTTTGCACTGCTCAAAGAGCAGAACACTGGTTTTCAGCTTTTGCCATGTTTGGAGGTAGGCGTGGACAATCACAGCAATCCGGAACAACAGCAATATTGATATTACCAAATAAAAAAATAAAAAACTAAATGATTTGAAAGATAAATAAAGTAGGTATTATTAAGCGCATTTCGATGTCAAGGATTGTATTGGATACGAAAATAGTAAATTATTAAATATAAAAAAAAATACATGGATGCATGACACATAAATTAGGATAATTAAATAAAAAAATATTGTATTAAAATGATATGAAAGAAGGCGGCTAAGCCACAAAAGTGAATTTCGAGAAAACGTTTGAAATCGGTTTGGAAAAGTGTTACTTAGCCGCTTAAACCCTTACGCTATCTCAGTAACTAATAGACGGAAAAATATAATTCCAAGATTGGTCGATAGAGCATCGTCTGCTCAGTTCAGAGGTAACGAAAAGTTAAAAAGCCGCTTAAGTCACTTAGCCGCTTTCTTTCATATCAGGGCAGAGTAGGCGTCAATAGGCTGAGATGATGATGATGAAACCTAAAAGTATATCGGTCAGGAATACATCCATATATCCATATATACTTTAAATTAATTTTGACACGATAGGACTTCTTTATGTATTCCTTATTTTCTATGACTTTCGGATACTTAACTAATTTGTAACAAATGGAATGAAACAAAACTATACTAAATTCAAACAGTTCCAACATACTGACCCATATTCATCATCATCATCATCCAGTCTATATCAGTCCACTGCTGGACACGGGCCCCTTTCAAAATGAGGTTTTGCCATAGTCACCAGAAGTATTTTCTCCAGTGAGTTTTTGGAGTTTTCCAATAAATGGAGTTCGGAGTTTTTGTATATGTTTAATGAGATACCTAAGTAAATGAATCTTTAAGTTATTATAATGAGCAAACTTCAAAGAAAAACCAACACAATCAAGAAACACAATTCTTTAAAAGAAAAACTACTTAACCTAGTACCTCCTGTACACTAATGAATGTATCCATATAAAGAAAATGGGTAGGCGTAACGTTTTCGAAAAACAATGGCGGGGTTAAAAACGCCTGCTAAGATTTTCATCTTCAGTTAGATTTATGGTAAATTGCCGCGGTACCGCCGCCAGGCGTTGTTTTATTTCACGGAAAGGGGAATACGTTTTCATAATACCCACACGGAAGTTGTGTCGTATAGATACATGTTCTTGTACACATAATAATAAGTATGTTATAAAAGCTAACGGTAATGTTCCTATATTGAGGTTGAAGGTCAAACCACAGATCACTTTATACTTTATTATTACTAAAGTTACTACTTAAGAGGAAACACAAGGGCCGTTTTTCCATACAAACATAGTCCCCTGTTTCCTCCCTGAATAAAGCCAGTTGAGCAATAATTTTTATTACAAAAATCTATGGTTACTATTAGCATGTTTCTATGTTTTCTGTTTTATCATAAATTAATTAATAAAAAAGATATGGGCCCTCAAAAATCGAAAAAAATCGCCAGATTTTTCGCTATGTTCAAACATCCAGAAAACAAATTTGGCTAAATAAAAAAAAAAAGAAAACATACGAACACGGCCAAAGCCTTTTTTTAATTTTTAATGAAAAAAGTATTTACATCGGTCTAGTTATGGAAAAGTAATCGGGGGACTACGAAACGTTGATTTGGTGTGCTTTTAGTAGGTATTTTCGGTCCAAGAAGCAGTTGTCTCTATCACACTCTGCGGTGAAGGCATTTGGCACTGCGCGACAGCAATAGATTTTACAAATACCTATTTTTCAATTCTCTCGCCCGTAGTGTTTCCTCTTAATCGTGGCTTGCATCATCTCGTTGCTTATGAATCGAAAGATAAAATTGTATGGCCAATACTTTTACATAGTAAGAGTAACAAGAGCAAACGTAACTGAAATAATGGCATAGATGGTGTTTAAAGCGGCTTCCAAAGATTCCTCAGTTAGAGCAGTTTGTATCATAATGTAAGTACCAAACAACCGCATCTTGCTTGCCATGACAGAAACCTAATACATATTATGAGAAAGTCGACCTACAGAGGCAAAGATAAGGTAAATGTTTTGAAAAGTAATTTTCTAAAAGTCTAATTGCCTGACGAAATGCCAAATCTTAGATAAAAATTGCCACAGTTTTTAATTGCTCTGATGATTTACTACCATTTATTGCTAGCAAACGCCAGGTAAAAATTAAATAAGAGTTCTCGCAAAAAACAATGTATTGTATTTGCTGCTAAATACGTTAGCATTATTAAATCTTAATTTATTATCCTAAATCTCATCCCTTGCTCACGTGCAGTTGACATTAGTGACCCTTGCCACCCTTAAGCATATTTAATTTAAACGAACGTTTTATTTGTTCGTTGTTCGGAATACGTATATACCTACTAAAAGCTTGCGGTTACAGACCAACGCAGATGTTTCGACCTTAGTGTAGATAAAAGAGAACGGCTAAATGGTTTCGCTTTATTTGTTTCCGCACGAAGCTCCTACATTGATCTAAACACGTTTGATGAAGCTTCGGGAATCCAGGCGCACTGGTTATTATCCCTTCCTGGTTGATATACCGCGATTGCGTACCAAGCGCTTTTCCTCTTCTTTTGTGATGCACACCGCCAAGGAATAGAATGCCCTGCCTGTGTCTGTTTCTCCGAAAAATTATAATCTAAAATTTTTAAAGCAAGAGTGAACAGGCTGCTTCTGGGTAAGCTCGCTCCATCTTAGGCTTCTTCTTAACCGTTAGTTTATGTAGTCAAGAGCCCACCGATTACAAAAAAAGATGGAAAAAATTTTTAGCGTTCCATGTGTCCAAAAGAAGGATACTTACAGCACGTATATAAGTATAAAGGCTAGTGATGTTTTCCACACATTTCCTTTCCATGGTACCACATTGGTAATAATCTTCTTACTACAACCTGGTTAGTTTATTCCAGAGTGTTAGACTGTACTTTTTATCATATCGGTTAGAGTTAGGATTTTTTGTTAGGTAATTTTAAATCGGGTAGAGATGGGATCGGGTAGAGTTGGGACTTGGGACGAAGCCCTTTAGACTGCCAGGCATTATTGAAATAATGCTGGTGATTAGATATACCTTGTCCGGTAATATGCCACGCATTTGCATTTTGTAAGTCTTAGACAAAAAAGGCGAAGCTTCAAATCGGCAAATAGGTACTTTAAATCGTATTATAAATACCTTAAATATTTTCTCAGAAATAGTTGGAACTACATACCTATATTTGCAAACAATATGAATGAATGTTAACACAAATATAGGGGGGTTCCTTCTTATCTTAAGTACAACTGCGTCTTCTCTTCTTATGAGCCTAAGTACAATCTGTTAAGCGTATTTTTTTTTGAGTTTCCTTCTTGATTATGGTATTCACAATACTGCCGAATCGGAAACGATGTAAACGGGAAATCTTTGCTTAAAACCAGGATTCTGGTTAAGTTTAGGTAAAATTTTTTAGCTGAAAATACAATCGTGGAATACGATCTGAGATAACCATAGCAGCAGCAACTGCAGGCGAGTCCTTCTGGACGCTTGAATTATTTTAATGCGCCAACGCTAAAATAGCTGCGTCTGTGAACATACGAGTATTAGTGCTGGGTTGGATTATTTTTGCGGTATTCTAGCTTTTGTTTCTGGCAATAAATACTATTAAGCAGTACACTTTTGTGTACAAAAAATAATAATTTTGAGTTGTAACATGGTATGAACAGCACCAAAAGCTGAATTAGTCGGAGGTAGGTTTTGAAATGCAAAATCAAAACCCGGGTGGTGAAAAAAGTATTGTCGACGTTCTAGTTCTATCTTCGAATTTGAACATAGACATTTGTTTTAACGGGCTACACTTGTCT
The DNA here is from genome assembly GCA_949315895.1 of Anania crocealis. Classification (NCBI taxonomy): domain Eukaryota; kingdom Metazoa; phylum Arthropoda; class Insecta; order Lepidoptera; family Crambidae; genus Anania; species Anania crocealis. Next base: position 16,688,914 of record OX438863.1, read on the forward strand.
TTTAGCAAAAATATTCGGCCTCAAAGAGCAACTGTTTCAGAAGTTAGTTTGTTGATATGAAGATAGTTATTAATTTATCTAGGTATACTAATATTATAAAGCTGAAGAGTTTTTTGTTTGTTTGTTTGGACGCGCTAATCTCCGAAAGTACTGGTTCGACTTGAAAAAATATTTTTGTGTTGGAAAGTCCATTTATCGAGGAAGGCTTTAGGCTATATAACATCACGCTGCGACCAATAGGAGCGAAGCATCAGTGAAAAATGTGGCAAAAATAATCGCGTTCATAATAACAGAAATTGACGCGGATGAAGTCGCGGGGAACAGCTATAATATGGTATAAATATTATAAAGAGAAAAGATTTGTAATTTTTTTTGAGTGTATATTTGTAAAGAATAAACTCAAAAACTACTGTGCCGATTTCAAAAATTCTTTTACCACTGGAAAGCTACATGTACCTTGCGTGATATAGGCTATATTTATTGCTAGAAAAGAGTAGGGATCCTTATAAAAAAAATCTTATGTCCACCCGTGCGAAGCCGGGACGGCCACTAGTAAATAATAAACTTAATTAGATTCAAGATTTAAAACTTTGTTTTGGCGCCGATCTTATAAAATCGCCTTTGACAGCTATTCCTCTGGACCTCAGTCAACAGTGGCGCCAACTAGTGAGCAAAGAAACGGTAGTCCCTATTATTTCAGTGCGTTGTCCTCTCTCGAATTGCTACAGACTAATGTTATCCTGTATATTTGTCTTCAGGATACCAGACGAGTGAGAAAGCAACTTTTTGCTTCATAAATATGACATAACAGTTTTTTGTACCACCGTATTTCGTACATTAGTTAAAGTAATGACCCTCTGTCCTGTATTGCAAAACATTACGTAAAGTACTTAAGCTCAGAGGTTTGTTTTCAAAAAAACAAAAATAAAAATGAGGCGGTGGGGATTGTTCTCAATTTGATGTAGGTATTTTTGAATAAAATAGACTAGAATAGAATATAGGTAATTTATTGCTCAAACTGTGTGCAATAACTTTTTCTCTCCGTTTTTTTTATATGTTTCTGTGTTTTTTTTTGGTAATTTTTACATTTTAGTTGTAAGATTTCAACTACCTAGGATGTTTCCGTGTTTAGGTTGTTGTGTAATCAACTATTTTATCCTCCCGCCAATTTCGTTACCCTCTCATTTTAGCACATACAACCATGTGTCATACATTATGGTTAATGATCACGCGTTCTAGATTCAAACAAAAATGTATAAAAATGCGTTCGTTTTTTGTAGGTATGAATAAAGAATTTTAAAAATAGCAACCCCTATCCATTTCTCAACAAACTGTGACTATAAATCTTTTCAAAGTTTTCCACTAACTTGCATATTTACAGTTCCCGAAGAATTCAACAACAAGGAAGCACAGTCTTTCCTTGATAAACTTCCTTTGCAAACATACTTTAACTTTTTTAAAGGCTGGGTTTTATTTTGCTTTCTTAAAAGTTGCGCTTGCATTTTAAAGGAGTTTTAAGAACATGTTTCTCTGATGACTATCACACGGATGTAGAATATTAGCACATCAAGGCAATAACATATTCTATTTCATCATCATCATCTTTGTAATCACCAACTTGAATAACTCCTTTTCGTAAATTCGACTTCCTCATAGAACATTACGGTGAAGATCAATTTATTTTCTTCGCCTGGTACTAGTAGAAGAGAAAAGAAAAAGTAGGCTGTCCACTCTTTTCTTAATGGCTATCAGAATAAAGGAGATGTCCCAAATTGTATGGAGGCCAGGCCCAGAACCTGTACACCCCACCAAAAGATAGACCAATACACCTACAAGATTTTGTTATCATCCAATTCTTTTAAAATGGCTTTGTTAAGTGGTTCAAATAAAGAGATAAGTAAGAAAATAGCAATACAAAACAACAAAACCATCATGGCGGAAGATGACATTATGATGACGTCTGTCAGTTTCAAAATCGCGCAGCTAGGAGTCGACTGCCATCGCTTACTGTAGTAACAACAAACATTATGAAAGTAATGTGTCGATCAATACTAAATACAGAAAACGAAAGAGAGGTCGTTATAATGAACTACAATAAAAGCGCGACAAGCAGAACAAAAAATTTAAGTGAATGATTATGCCAAAGTGACAAGGGGTATCTGACAGCTACTGACATTTAAAGTTTTTTTAGGTTGACGTCATCTTGGAATGCCTAATGGAGTTTGATAAATTATTCGATCCTATTTATTTTTGATCTACTAAATTATACGTTAAATAAATTTATATGTATTTTTTCCAGAAACAGTATTTTTTTCTTGATTTTTGAAAATGGTGTACAATGTCTGGGCCTATTATGGGACATCTCCTTTAAGGTACTTTCAGAAGTACAGTTGACAAGTACTTACAGTAAAGGCGTAAGCCTTCACCACAACTAGTTCAATTTCATCAAATACAATCAGTTAAGATTATTTTTCGTTCTGTCATAATTTAATGTGCTGTTGATTGTAAATCGTTGAAATCCCTTTTCACTCAACATAAGTTGGTGCAATTCGATTGGTAAGTAAATATGTAGTATTTTAAATTATAGTAGCCTGTACTTAAGTTCCTGGTTTCCACTAAATACATCTTAGGTGCCACTTAGCAACTGTTTTAACGTTAAAATTAATAGTGGATTATTAGTTTGAACCCAATTATAGAACTAAGTGTGTTATGAAAATAACTGTTTCAAAGTACCTACATCATTTTTTAGACCTCTATACAAAGTGCCGGCCAACAAAAAAAGGGTACGTATGTGTAGAATCTTATCTGTGGTAGAACTAGTTTTTAGGCACAATAGTTAATGTATCACCAAAGCTGTAGGATTGCTATTTCCAAAATTGCGAACCATTTTGTGGGCTGGTTCTTTTAAAGAAGAGCTAAAAATGTATGGAGCCTGAATGTTCTACTTTAAGAAACTCATCTAAATACTCTAGATCTTCGTTAGATGCATGTCAAGCAGTGTTTTAGAATATGCATGAAACTTCAGGCACTATATAAAATTACTCTTAGAGTTTTCATACTCATAACCTGGCACAGAATACTCAGGCCGCAACAAGAATAACCCCAACGGAATCCAATGGACATAGTACGCTAGATTAGAAAAATGAAATATTGCTTTGTTGAATTTTTGGGTCAATCTTAATAAGGGTTTAAAAAAAAATTCTCGTCTGACCAAAATGTATTGTTTTTTTCATAGGTTTTTTTCTACTACATTTAGTATGCCTGAATAAAACCTTAGTCCTCTATTGATGGTGTTCGTAAGATACTCGTATTAAAAAATAACGGAACGGTAAAAAGCGGTTAAAGATTTTTGCTTTTGATGATAATTTTTTGTAATAAATCCATGCGTTATTTATCAAATATTATAATTTATTTGAAATGAAAGATATGTTTACGGATTATTCGCGATTATTTTTGGTTTAACCCGACGTTTCGAACACTTTACAGCGTTCATGGTCACGGGCAGACTAAACTAAAGATCTGAATACCAAACTGCTGAGTTGTTCTGACACTTAAAATCGATTTCTCACTTCTTTTAGTTTAGCGTTACAGAAAGAGTAAGACAAATAAAGCAATCAATACACATACTTGTAAAAATGCAAAACGGTCGTGTAACTCAGTTAAGCCCAAAGGAATATCTAATTTATCGAACAGAACTACACAATAATCTATACTTAATATTATAAAGCTTAAGAGTTTGTTTGTTTGTTTGTTTGTTTGTTTGTTTGAACGCGCTAATCTCAGGAAGTACTGGTCCGATTTGAAAAATTCTTTTTGAGTTGGATAGTCCATTTATCGAGGAAGGCTTTAGGCTATATAACATCACGCTGCGACCAATAGTAGCGAAGCATAAGTAAAAATGTTGCAAAAATAATCGCGATCATAATAATAACGGAAATTGACGCGGACGAAGTCGCGGGGAACAGCTAGTACATAAATACTTTTGAAGGTTAAACCTATTAAATATTTTTTTGACAAATTGTAGAAGTGGCTATTTATCTAAACCAGTTAAAACTAAAAAAAAACTGATAAGGCATAAAAAAACCTCCTCCTCCTTTCCAGAGTCGAGTCAATTTAGAAATTATCGTTTCGTAACTCGTAGTAGGCGGACCACAGTAACATTACACAAACCTGGTCCACAAATAAATGAAATTTAGAAAGGTGTATAGAAATTTTAGACTCAGTACGTGCTTTTCCTATTTCCAAAGGAGACTGTGTTTATTGCAAACGAACATAATTCTCAGCAAATTCCCTCGCAATTGTTTGGGCTCCTGTGCGGGGTGTCCTGTGATTTAAGCTGGTACTACAATGTGGCTTGTTCTAAATTGTATGGAAATATTCCTACGTTAGGGAATTATGTTCAGAGTTTAGTTCCAAATGAGTACTTATTTTATATTTCAAACTACGTCGTGTATTCTAAGGTTGAAAAGACAGGTTATACTCGTAATAATGAAAAATACATGATCAAATATTAATTAGAGCATATATTGACATTATATACTGATATTATAATTGCAATTAAATTGCTAAAATATTCTAAAGTATAATACTATAAGGTTTAGGTATGGTAGGTATCTAGTGTTTAAGTAAAGTCACAACATATTCTATCTTTTTCTTTATGTCGTAACTTTGTAAGTCATTAGGTATGCTTTTATTGATTGCAATTCGTTACACTAGTCTGTATCTTCTGTTTAAAAACTAAACAAATTTTTACACTTAGTTGTTAGAATGAACCTTTGCTTACAACGTCGACGACCCCACAAAGGCATTCCGGTAAACCGCCTGTCATCACATCCTTTTTACGCAGAATGACCGTGTAGCAAACAACGGAATTCAAGCATTGCCTTTCAGCAGAATCCTGGCGCCCTAACAGCGCTTGAGGACGAAAAAACATTATCGATAACATCTTGCGGCAGCACTATGCGTGAACGAGAGATACGACTGTTGCGCGATACATTGATGAATGTGGAATTATGGTTTAGTTGGTTAGAATTAGGATTTTTTTTTTGTTATTAGCTAGTTAAGTGTATGGAATAACAGCGAAAAATTTTTTTTCATTATGTAAAAGACGTGTCATTTATAGATGTTTTCTAAAACAGATGGGAGATATATCTTAAGTTAAACAAAAATGTAGCTTGCCTACTAATTGTTTAATTTTTGCTTAAAACTAGTAAACATTGAACAAGAGGGAAAGTAGTTTTTTTTAATGGATCATCTTTGTGAGTGCATTACAAATAACAGCATCAGTATTTCAAAGATCCACTAAAAGCTCATTAAGCTGTCCTGCTGACTGATTCAACTTTCTGTGTAGTCGAGACGTCTGTGTCCCTTTTAAAAAACTGGCATTATTTTTTATGCTATAAGGCCAAGGGTCCCGGTTCGATGTTCTAGTTGTGCTAAAAGTTGCCACGGCAGGCATTATTGTCCGTCTAGTACCTTATAAACAAGCATAGCTATGGCTCACTTTGAAATCATTCGAGAATGCTTTTGGCATTAAGTCCATCTTTGTATAATGCAATAAGGTGTAAATAAAATAAAAATCATTACAGTTAGTGGGGTCTGGCTGAAATAAACTAAGTAGTTGCCCCAAGGTTACTGTTTCAAGCAGCAATGTATGCTTATCTTCACGATATTAGCGCGAAAGGATATCTGAATCAAGGAAAGGATGAAAGGGGAAATAGATGGTGTAAGATAGGAAAGCTTAGGGTGCATATTTGATCGTTGCAGATGAAAGTGATTTCGACACGTGAAGGTGGCGCTGAACGGAATTCAGAATGAGGTTTTTTCGAGTCATTTATTTTAAATGTAGAGTATAATAAAAATAAGACCTACACTAATATTATGCCTTATCTACTGTTTTCTTTATATTTTAAACTGCCTATACAGGATGAAATTTAAACCACTTTCCAAATTTTAATATAACAATCAACAAGACTTCTAAGTTTTTTTCATTTTCATTATTTTATCTTGACATTTTTGTCCTGGGCTAAAACAAAGAATACGTCATTTGCTTTTTGCTTAGAAAAAACTTAGAAATTGTCCGCCAAAAATCTAAAACTTGTGATACGGCGTCCTAGCAACGGTTTTTTACGCGATGCGCATCTAATTCATTCATTACGATATTATTCATAAGTTATTGATTTTCCCTTCATACCTTAACAGGCTTAGGACCGTAAAAATTGAAAACTATATTGCGAAAAATATTATCGGATGAAAACTTGATTTTCATTTTTTACTTTAATGGAATGGACTCCAAATACTATACTGAACGCCTATAAATTTTTTTGAAGATAATGAAAAAGTCTTTCTGTATAAACATGGACAGTTTGAAGTAAATTTTTTAAATGTTCCTACTTTTGTATTTATTTATTATATTTCATCTGTAAAGCTATTAAAATACAACAGCTCCATTTCACTATTCCTTACTATATTAAGTGGCAGTGGCACGCAACTAATCACTTCCTCGGCCAATAACTGAAATGGTGGTCTTATTTATGGGCCCCATAACATGAAAATGGGACCGAACCCTACGTTATTTATTGTAGCCCAGTTCACCGTATTTGTTATTGTAATTAACTAGGAATGGGGCCTGTTCCTTGCATCAGATGATAATTGGTGCGTCAACTGCTCATGATAAGTGTCTAGTCTGAGCAATTAGGAAAACTGTAGATTATCAAAGTGCAGCATAAGTATTTTTTGTTTGAGAAAGCTTGCTTATTACGGCATACAATAACTGTAGTACTAGATGACTTAAATATGAATACAACTATAGTAATAAATAATAAATAATAATATTTAAGACATGCCTCACTGGGCCACGCAGAGCCATCTAGTCCCAAATTAAGCTACAATTAGTACCCTGTCGTATGGGGTACTAGACAACCGATAAACTTTCTTAAATACTTTTTTTTGTAAATACGTACTTATAATACATAGAAAACACCCAGACCAGTACAAACAGACATGTTCATGCAAACAAATATTTGTACTGTGCGGGGATCGAACCCGCGACCCATGGCTCAGAAGCAGTGTTACTACCGCTGATCCAAATGGTCGTCAAACTGATCCAAATGGTTTTTGTTACTAATTGTGTATCTAGTTTTATTTTACATTAATGATTTTTATCAAACAATAAAGTCGTGTCTACGTGAAATATTTGAAAGAAAATTTATAAAAAATAAAGAAAAAAATTGTAATTATTCAGTACCCACAGATTCGATCGCAACATCGAATCCCCTCTCGATCACATGGTCTAAGCAGCAAATCCCTCTCGATGGTAGAAATTTAACTAAAAAAAATGAACTTGGTATTTTTGTTACTCAAAGTGAAACACAGCTTGCTAATGTCTCTTTAAGTTCAATTTCTCAGTGTTAATTATCCTATTGCCTCCTAATCACCAATCACCCATGTATACCGCACAAATAGTGCTTACATAAAGACCTAAGACCCAGCGCAGTTGAGTAAGGTACAGTAGAAATTTTTAATGTTTTTCTTAAGGTTCAGGTAGATGTTGAGTATTGTACACAAGTAAGGTGTTTGACGTCAAAAATGAAAAAAAAAAACAATTATTAACTAAAAAATATAATCATACCGAAAAGAATAAATCTTAATGTATCACAATTTCGCATCAAAATCACGCAACGCATACCTTACATATAACTTAAGCGAAGACAATTACCGGAACAATTAAGTGAGTATGAAAAAGTTGTATGTTCGAAATACCGAGTAACACGTAAATAATTATGGACTAGAAAAACGTCAAATATCATATAATTTGTTATCATTAAACTGACTTATGCTGAAGAAACATAGTTTTGAGTTCAAGCATGACGGCACCAATCTATCTTGTTACTTTGTTCGACACGGACCTAAAAATAGTTTTTTTGTTTCATTTCCCGCGAGGTGTCTCGCAGACCTGAGTAGGTATACCTATTATAAAAATGTATTTAGACGAACGTATTAATAACTATTCAAAACTGTGTAAGGAAGGGACAAAGTAGTTTTAACACAACTATGTAGTATAAATAAAAATAAATCACCCAAATTGGATTTTGTTTTGTCATGATGGTAATGGTCAGTAAATAGTTTGTATGGATAAACATTTTGTAGATTGTATGAGAAAAAACTCTCTTCGAAATATCTATAAGAAAATTAAGTGTATAAAATATAACATGGTTTAAACTTTTTTTAAAGTTCTTAAGTGGAGACCGTGTCTCGGCAAACGTAGTGACGCCCTCAGGCCAGGTGGAGTGATGATTTGCGCAAGTTGGCTGGCAGGAGCTGTATGCGAGAAGCCGAGGATCGACCTAAGTGGCGTTCATTTGGAGAGGCCTATGTCCAGCAGTGGACTATGATAGGCTGATGATGATGATGATGATGGTTTAAACAGATAATTTGCTTACAATACCTTCATTGGTAAAGCCTTGCAAGTAGGGTTGCCAGGTCGCCAAACCTAATAGCCGGACAGACCAGCCAGTTTGGCCTGACATTTGGGTAGAAAGGCCGGACACCCTACATTATTGAGAATTTTGTGTCTCAGTATTATTAGGTACGAAAATATTGTATGTAAATAAAAGTTTTATTTATTATTATTTATTTATGTAAAATCAAGCTTTTTTGATTACTATCATAAATCTTTGTAAAGTTTTTGTAATTGCGAGAGAGACCGACGACAGTCGGCTCGGCGCTCGCTCGTTTGCGAAATTTAAAAAGCCTAACAAAACCGGCTTTTGTTGTTCGACAAGCCGGACACCATTTATTTTGGCCGGACACGATATCAAAAAGCCTACCTATCCGGCTTTATCCAGACGCCTGACAACACTACTTGCAAGCCGTGACGGACAGAAATAAATAAAAGCGGTTGCCTACATTTATATATTTATTATTTATTTACTACATCTAAACTACATCACATTCATTTTGCGCCGGCCGCACGTATGCTCAAAGCACTCGTGCGTGACTGACAGTGGTTGAGTGATGCTGAGAAATACTCAGAATTAGAGGCTTGTAATATCTCTTTGGAAACGTTCTACTGTTTCTTTACTTACTATGCCCACGTGGAGGACTAAGCACACTGTGTCTACACCTATTGCGCTAACTACCACCTCTTAATTACGAGATAAGGGAGCGAATGGGCTTACCGTCGATCAATATTGGTTCGGAATCAATTAGCCCTTGAATTAAATTAGAAAACTAATCAAACAACGTTTTCGAAGCGCTATCATCAACATTAGCCTACAGCTGGAGATAGCCTCTTCGAATGGAGGATTTTTCAACTTAAGTAATGAAAATAAAAACGCTATTTGCGCTTCTGTCTGCCTTCTTCTAGCAGAGGTTCATTAATCGTCTAATCTTAATAATAGCTTTAGGGATTTCCTCCATGGACCTATTTTCATGTGTTTTAACTTATTGATTTGATGCAAATGAGACAATAGTATAGGTAGGATGACGTGACCATGCCGCCAATTATTTAATTAAGTCTAATTTTACATATTAAGTAATAAAAGCGTTTGGACCAAAAACGCACAGTGCGTTCTTTCACCTCAATAGTCACCTCTCTAAACGCAGCACTGATATTAAGTTTCGCTCGGAACACGTATTCACCGATTTCATTTCATTCATTCATTCTTGACCGATTGGGTTGAAATTTTGTATGTGTATTCCATAATTTCCCAGACACGAATGTATTAAGCCTACCTAATCTATCTTTCTATATGACACAATGACACCGCTTGGCATAGGGTTCCGACCGCGCCATATGACGTGGAGTTCACGCGGGCAGAGCCGCGGTCGAAGAGCTAGTAATAAATAATTCCCATCCCGGCCGGTCAATATTGTGACTAACTAAAGTGAATAACAGGTCTAATTACGAACTGTTCATGTGTGCGTGGAACGCTCACTCTGGGTTCCGTGTTTTATCTAACTAGTTACCCGTACCAATACTTCGTTAGAACTAAAATTCCGACACGAAGTAAGTCTTTAGAATGATTAGTTTAAACGTCATATTAATTTATTTTTATATTACTTGTAAAATTTAATTTTAACATTATATTTTTTTTACTATTATTATTAAACAAATGGATTTAGCACATAAAATATTTACTCTATTTTTGAAACCTTTTGTTGTATGTTATAAATTATATCTTACAAATATCGCAGTACCAAATGTATTTGCACAAAAGACACACACAGAGGAATAGACAGAGATTAGGAGAAAGTTATTAAAAGAGTAAGCTTAATGAGAAATAATTGACTTGGACTAAAGGTAAAAGTTAATTTTAAATAAACCAAAGATTTTTCACTCAATCATCAGTATAAGTTTTGATTTTCAATACTTTAATAAATAAACCTACCGTGCTTGTCAAACATTTAATAACACCGAAAATTCCTAGATTTAGCATACAAAATAGCTTTCATGGCTTGTAATTTTTTATCTTTGTTCCATTACTAGGTATATCTTATATTATTTCGATGATCTCTGTTTTATTATTTATTGTACTTAGGTCCTGGGTTTGTCCTAGGCTGTTGAAAAGTCAGACATTGGCCCACTAAGAAATAGTTACCTAAACTGTACAATAAGTAATTAATTAGAAGAAATTTTGTTGATTAATAGGTAGGTACTTTTAAAAGCTTAAACTTTTTTTTCAGATTAACAATTTTAAGTTGGATCAATCCAATTTGGTTACTTAATAATTTGCTTAAACTATGATTAACTTCTAACCCAAAAAGTTTCTGAATAGCAAACCCTAATGTTTTATTATTTGTCATGCGGTACCCTAAAAGACACAATTGGTAAACACACATAAACAAGTTTCGTCATTCAGTGTTCAACAGTGTTGCCGACATGTCGCGTAAATTGGTATATTTCGAATTTGCTGGGTATGCGGAGCCTATCAGGTATATGTTACATTACGGTGGGCTCAAGTTTGAGGATGTGAGGTACCTTCGAAAAGACTGGCCGATTCAGGATGTCAAGGACTGTAAGTTTATTTGTTATTTTCTATTATCTAGCTTGCTCTTGCTGCTATGCTTTCTTATTATCTAGATAAATCTTGAGTATCAAGTACGGTGGAAATAACATCTTATCTAATTGAGGCAAAGATAAAACCACTGTGAAAACAACGAAGCAACTTAAGTTTCTAAATTTCATCTACTACTAGCGATCCATCCCGGCTTTGCAAGGGTTTGCCGATGACGATTGCAAGAAAATGGTTTGTTTATGACCATTTGTATCTGTTATACTTTTTTATGTAAATATTTCCAAGTTTTTTTTTTAATATATTTAAACACTCTCTTAAAAACATTCTCCTGACCATTACAAACAGACCAAAAAATATTATCCAATTTGGTGCGCTCCATTAAAAGTTATGCGCGTACACATTTCGGTGATTCATTTTTATTTATATTATTACGTTTGTTGTAGCTATTTTGATGTAATTCTAACTGTGAAGGACATTGTAACATTTTTTTTCTGGCTTTTGCCCGTGTCTTCGTTTGCGTGGACTTTGGAATTGGGTTAAAAGAAAAACGAATAATGTGTGTTCAAAAAACGGACATGGTGACTTCCACTACCTACTTCTCTTTGCAAATACTTAGCCCGATTTTGCAAATGCAAAGGTAAAACATGGCAATTTTATTAAACTGTTATACTAAGATTTTAGTAAACTTTATTAATTCCATGTATTGCCACTGTTCCATGCCTTTTTTTGGATTCGTTGTCATCGGAAACCTTTATAGTTTCGCATTGTCTTTCCGTTAGCTCAGACACACAAAGTTACCGGCAAAGTGGTAAAACTCGTTAATTTTATTTTACTTGCTTTCTTTCTTTGTGAAACTTTACACTGGGTGGAGCTCGACACGCACTTGGCTTTATACTATTGCTAGCATTTTTCGCGCGGCTCTGCCCGCGTGAATTACTATATCGCACGGATGGAAACTTGTTCCTTGCTAGAGGGATACGAGACAGCCTAGGTCCTTTATAAAGGTCTAACGGTTAGACCTTTATAAAGGACCTAGACTCTAACCTATCTTTGTACCAAAAATCAAAACCGGTGCAGTAGTTTAGGTGTGAACGTGACCAACAGATAGATAGACAGCCTGACAGAGTGACTTTCACATTTATATTGTTAGGAAGGAGAAGGAGAAAGAATACTCAGTAAAAAATGTTAACATCATTGCTGTGGTGGCATTCAATGATGGAGGCATTTTCCCTGCAGTGAGATGATTATAGGCTGTAACAAGTAGAACTACAAGAATACTCACTTTATGAATTGTGACCAGCTAGCGTGTTGTGAATTCACAGAAGCTTAAGAGGAAACACTACGGGCGAGAGAATTGAAAAATAGGTATTTGTAAAATCTATTGCTGTCGCGCAGTGAAAAACGCCTTCACCGCAGAGTGTGATAATGACAACTTCTTGCGAAAATACCTACTAAAAACAAACCAAAGCAACGTTTCGTAGTCCCCCGATTACTTTTCCAAAACTAGACCGATTTAAATTCATTAAAAATTAAATAAAGGCTTTGGCCGTGATCGTATGTTTTTCTTTTTTTCTAAAATTTAGCCAAATTTGTTTTCTGGGTGTTTGAACACAGCGGAAAATCCTGCGATTTTTTTCGATTTTTGAGGGCTCATATCTTTTTTATTAATTAATTTATGAAAAAAACAGAAAGCATAGAAACATGCTAATAATGGCCATAGACTTTTGTAATAAAAATTATTGCTCTACTGGCTTTATCCAGGGAGGAAACAGGGGACTACGTTTGTATGGAAAAACTGCCCTTATGTTTCCTCTTAATTTCTTACCTCCCCCTTAGCTCTCCCCTTCGGCCAGCTCCCGATATACGAGGAGGACGGGCGGACCCTGAACCAGTCCATGGCCATCGCGCGGTACGTGGCCGGCCAGGTGGGGCTGCTGCCGGAGGACGCGTGGGAGCAGGCGAAACTCGACGCCGCTGTGTTGAATATGTACGATTTGTTCAAAAGTAAGTTGTATTTTAAAGTTGATCTCACAAAAAATGTACCGATATACTGAAGCTAGTTTAATGCAACATGGCTGTTAATCTGAGTCCAACAAAAAGTGTACTGATATTTTGAAGCTAGTTTTTATGACCTTGCTAATTTTGATTATACAATTCCTTGAATACAAATGTGTGTGCTTAAGATGGGACTTAAACCCATAAACTTCCTTTTACCGGGTGATTGCTGTTATCAATTGAGCTACCAAACCAGTTGTGGGTGCAAATGCTTTAGGTGGGAATTGAACCTGTTACCTTCCGCTTACCGTTGTTACTGTGGTTGTTACCTACCATAACATGTCTTTGCAGGCAGTGTAAAAAAAACATGGAATTTTATTGCTGTACTTGGCATTTAATTTAAAACGAATATAAATATATAACAGTTGGTAATATTGCCATTGATTAGAATAAATTAATTTCATTTTAATGAGATTTTTTTCATTTATTTGGTGTATTATTTGCAGAAATTAGTTCCACTGTTCACGAACCAGACGAAGAAAAGAAAAAGGCCCTACAAGAAGAAGCTTTAAATTTCTTTTTTCCTAAATTTGAAAAAGCTCTGGTAGAGAACAACGGTCATTTTGGTGGCAAGGTAAAATTTAATAGATACTTGACTTTATTCTTATTGCATCCAATGATTTATATTTTATGCTTCGGTACGAATTGAAACGGACTTAATCATTGAATAATTGAATACAGGACGCTACACTGATTGTGAGGATAGTCAGAAAGATGATAGTTTAAAATGAAAGAAAGAAAGAAAGAAAGGAATATTTGTAAATAGAAAGAAAATGCACAAGTTATACGGGGTGTTAGGTAAATGGTTTAACATGGTAAAACCATGACCTGTGACCATGAACGCTGTAAAGGGTTCGAAACGTCGGGTTAAATCAAAAATAAACGTGTTCTAAATCAGTAAATTTATCTTCATTTCAATGTATAGTGTTCGCGTAAACTCAAGAAAACAGTATGGTGAAACAGCGGCAATAACAGCAGGAGATGCGGGTTCGAGTCCCGCCTGAGACAAAATTTTTCAAGTTTATATACTGATATTATAAGTGCAATTAAGTTGCTAAAATATCAAATAAAGTATGGTGAAACCAGTCAATATTTTTGACTCTTTTAACTACGTGATATTACAAACTTCCTATAAGCTATTTTAAGGTTCATATAAAAAAGAAGTTTAGTAAAACATAAATAAATATCAAAGTCAACCCAGGCTACCTTTTCATACCTTCAAACTTTTTAAATCATAAACCTGTAACCTTCTTTCTTATTTAGACAATATCAACTTTTTAATGTAATCATAGACATAATTTATATATATCTTATGGCGTTTGACATAATTTTCATTATTTTTATGTCTAACTGTCACTGGCCACTGACTGACCAGTCCCCTAATTCGCGTAACCAAATCGTATCACAATCGTAATTGAACGACAGGTTTTTGACAGTTCTAGTATGGGCTAAATGTCAAAATCGTCCAATTCAATCACGATCGAACTGCGATTCGGTTACGCGAATTAGGCCCCTGTGTTAAACGATAATTGCAGCTCACGTTCTTCTAATCCATGATAGTGGTTATACCATTGATATAATACAAAAACTTGGGAGGTGTCAAGGGATAACCGGATGGAACGAAGTTCATTTTTAGTGAAGGAATTGTTATAAAATTTTATTATATTTTTAATTTATTTTTAAATTTCTCTCTCTCCTTCCCTCCCTACCTCCGGTCGGTGCTATTTGGTCTGGCAGTATTTAATAATTTATTTATTTTATTATTTCTAGCTGAGCTGGGCTGACTTCGTCCTAGTAGCTTCAATGGAAAACTTCAACCAGTACTTTCAGATCAATTTACAAAAAGACTACCCCGCTGTGTCTTCTTTGGTCTTAGAAATAACTACACTGCCAGGAGTTAAGGAGTATATTGAGAAGAAAAAGGCAACGGCTTGAAACGCGCTGAAAGTTTTCAATAAATAAATATAATGGTTTGATAGTTATGGAAAAGATTATTAAAAGTATTTTGTGTGCTCATGAACACTTGTAAATATGTATGTTTGTATTTTTTTTGTTATGAGGATGTTCTCTTGAAACTGGCTAGTTAGTAGTAAATACGAGTACTTAAATCTCGCGACAAGCTTGTATAACTTATCAATGGTATACTGACGTTACAAGTTGATAATAAAAGTTTTGGAGTATTTTTTTTCATTTAAGTAAATGCTTGTTTTTATAAAATGTGTTTTAGTTTTAATTTTAAAAGGTTAGGTCTGGAATAAACGTTTAGTTGTTGATGCCGTCTTCCACTGCAAGATGAAAGACGTGAAAAACAATCACGTCTGCAGTCTCAAATGGCGGCTAGGAGAATTAGATAATCATACAACAAGAAAAACGCCCCACTGGTCTAGTTGTTTGAGTACCGGCCAAAAATTGCTGTGGTTCGTGATCATCAACCCGCATTGAGCACCCGTGATCATGCCTGTACCTACCCATCATTGCTGAGGTAACTTAAATTCAATGATGAAGGACTTTGCTCTGCAGTGAGATGATTATAGGCTGTTTATTTTTCACGACAAGAAATAGTGTGCGTTGTCTATCTGCGTGGTTTTAATTTACTTTAGCCAACGCTATATTTTCTCCATTTAATGTGAAAACTCTACGTGTACTCTTATTTACACGAGTTATGGGCACAAGCGCACAGCGCGAGCTACCGGATAATTTGACTTATTAAGACCAAGAGTCTGCGAGAGTATTTTAGCACGTTGTTTAAGTAAACTAGATGAATCTTGGAAATTAATCTTTAAAATAAATCTTACTGTTTTCTTGAGTTTACGCGAACATTATACACTGAAATGAAAGATAGATAGATAGATTGATATACACTTTACAGCACTAAACACAAAAGACACATCACTACAAACCAGAGAGAAAGTGCAATTAGGCAGTTTTATCGCTTTAAGTGATGTCTACCAGACAACCTGAGGGTAGTTGAAATTATATATTAGTGGAGTAAGGGTAGCACAGTGCAAAACAAGCGATGTACGACAGATTTAACAACATACATATAACTAGAATACAATACACATAATACTCGTATAAGAAAGTTATGTTAACGGATTTTAATTCGCGTTGATTTTAGTAAACTGTAAACACTTTACAGCGTCCATGGTCTCGACCAGTCTGCCCGTGACTAAACTCTGTAAAGTGTATTAAAATCCGTAAACATATCCATAACGCAATAGCAGTAGAGTAGTAGGTGCATGGTTTTTGATAATTAATACTCCCCTAAATAAGTATGTCACTGCGATATATATTTTTTTTAAATACGAATAGATTAGGTGTTGCTCGCGACTTCTGAATTTTAAACAAACCTACGAAAACCGATTTTTCCGGGAATAAAAGTAGTGTTTTTTTGCTATTTTGGCCTATGATTAATCTTCATGCAAATTTCATTTAGATCCGTTTTGCTGTTGGGGCTAGATTTAGTAACAAAAAACATAATTTTACAATGTATACAGAGAAAAACATGACATCATGTAACAACAATTTTTATGAAAAACAAAGACTGTCAATCTTTGATTGAGATTAAAATTTTTGTTTTGTTTCATTGACAGCACAGCAACTAATTTTTTATCTAAAATTTGTTGCATTCTTGAACAGCTAAGAGCAAAACCACTATTCAAATCTAAATATACCAACAATATCAGACGATGACCGCGTGACCGCTTAATAACGTCCCAGACACTGACCTTGTGACCTCTGAATTTGTGACCTACGACCTGAAAATAAAGTCAACTTTGCTTTGTAAAGATACCAAAAGGACATGCTATTGAATAGGACTATCAGAAACCTATTTTGTTTGTAAAATCATTTTTCTAGTGGAAAATATTAATTTTTGATACGCCCCGCAGCTGCGCGCAGTGGCGTTTGTAAGGTTATTAATTTTAGTCTAAGATCCCACCATACAACGACCTTCACCGAGCTGGTTATTGAATGAAATGTATTTTATATAAAATTAAATATGCCAATAAATATATTGCAAATGGGTTGACCAAAAAAATTTAGTCCAAAGTATGATTAATTTTTTTATTTTTTTATTTTTTTTACTGGTTTGTTTAATAGACAAATTTCATACCAATTGAAAATATGAAGCCGAAAGAATATGCAAACGTTTGGTTGACTATTTTTTTCCCGTCACAACTCTTGAGTAGGCCGATATAAGTGGTAAATCGAACTAGTAACTTGCACCGGTCTGGTTAATTAAATAAAGTAAAATACAAATAAATATTATTCATTTATGAACATAGTGGTATACGGTTGAATGCAAAAAAAAAGTCATGAGATTCGGTTGTCAAATTTTAAAAATTCTACTCTGGACTGAAATTTTTTAGGCAACCCATTTGCAATATATTTTTTGGCATATTTAATTGTATATAAAACACTTTTCATCCAATAAACAGCTCGGTGAAGGTCGTTGTATGGTGGGATCTTAGACTATTTGATATTGCTTTTACCTTTGTCTCACTTATAAAGAGGATCAATTTGTTCTTGTTTAGGTTCTAATTGACAGATTTAAATTAAATTTGGTAAATAACCTTCTTTTTAACCATAGGCATAATGGACTGATCTGAATCGGTTAATCAAGATGAAACTTGGTCAAGAGATAGTTTGAGTCTGGGAAAACACTTTAGTAATAGTTTTTATCTCAAAATCATTTTCTAAGCAAGTGAAAAGGAGGTTGGAAGTTTTTATAAGTATTAATAATTTGGCAACCAATTTATAAAACAATAGGTGATTGCTAAATGTGTACCTCGAAATGCCAACCATCATGGAAGAAGCAAAGCGATACTCAGCCAACTATAACAGGGACCGCCTGAAAACTCACCCTAACTCGTTATCCAGCGTACCTACTTTTGCTTCCAAATCCGATTGGAAGACTCAAGCACATGAGTAAAAGAGAGCCGACTTGCTGCCGTGATGACGGGATATGGAGCAGTGGCTCTATCTCGCCAAACCCCGACCTCTTACAACCCACCCGATTTTTAGTCTTACGAGATTGATCGCAGGTTTAAAAATGTAAAAAAAATATGAAAATTGGCACGTAAGACCCCAAAACTAGTAATATAGAAAGTTTTTGTTTTTTGAAGTTCAATCTCCTTTAAGCTTACAAATTCCATCAAACTTTGTTTAGCGATTTAAGCTAAACAGACAGACTACTTTTATAATAGAATTATTAATGGCGGTTAAACTTTAGTACCTACGTCAACTTTAACGGCCGAACTGAACCGATCATCATATAACATAACAGTGATGTTTGCGAACATTTAATAATTAATACTCGACGAACACAGAAATTGGCCCGATAAAGCCTCGAAGGACTGTAAGTACTCTCCTATTGTTAAATTTAACATTAATGTGAGTAGTTGTTAAGATTCTTAAACTTGTCTACAATAGATTTTATTACTAAAGTTGCTATGCACGAAGTTGTAAAGAATTATGACCAAATACTGAAGTAAGTACACAAGGTTTTGTAGGTTGTCTTATTAATGTTTTAAATGCAAATGTTTAGATGGTTGGTAATACTTTATAGCTGTAAAAGTTTATAGTCTGGGATAGTAAGTATATGCTACTTACTATCACAAAAAATACACCAAACAGATTTTGTTTAAGAAAATGAATCGGCTGAATGTGTTGCTAAGCGCTTACTTTGAGAACAGCTGAACCGATTTCGCAAATTATTTTTTTAGAATATTCCTTAAAGTGCGAGGATGGTACTTACACAGAGTTTTTTTATTAAATTGCCAGATAAAGTCAAAAAACAACTCTTTTCTAAACTCCCATTCAAACATATTTTTTTCCAACCCCGCCATAGGTATTGTTGACTACGACATTGAAAGCGTCAAAATCAAATAGTATCTGAGGTGAAACGAAGTTTGCGGGGTCCGCTAGTTTTCTGTAAAACAAATATTGAAGCGAGATAAAAACATTGGAAGAAAAACGTGTGTGTGTAAGCGACACATCTAGTGTTGTGGCTATATAGCGCAGGGTCACGATGAGTGGTCGGCCCTAAGAAGCCATCAATCAACGCGATCCATAATAAATCGAAAGTTTTTAATAAAAGAAATAATGAGGCGAGATAAAAACATTGGAAACATGTGTGGTTACGTTCAGTGGTTGTGCTAGCGCAGGGCCAATCGAATAGATAGGTAAGTACATGACGGCATACATATCCATACTATTCCAGTGCACAGTATGGTTATTCATGTTTTATTGTGTAAGTCTATACTCACTATACATGTACTAGCTAGTCTAAGATCCCACCATACAACGACCTTCACCGAGCTGTTTATTGGATGAAAAGTATTTTATACACAATTAAATATGCCATAAATATATTGCAAATGGGTTGACTAAAAAAATTCAGTCCAGGGTATGATTAATTAACAATTTTTTTTTTTATTTTAATTTGAATTTTTTTTACTGGTTTGGTTAATAGACAAATTTTATACCAATCGAAAATATGAAGCCCAAACAATATACAAACGTTTGGTTGACTATTTTTTTCCCGTCACAACTCTTGAGTAGGCAGATATAAACAGGTAAATTGAACTAGTAACTTGCACCGGTCTGGTTAATTAAATAAAGTTAAATACAAATAAATATTATTCAATTATGAACACGGTGGTACACAGTTGAATGCAAAAGAAAATGTCATGAAATTCGGTTGTCAGATTTAAAAAATTCTACTCTGGACTGAAATTTTTTAGGCAACCCATTTGCAATATATTTTTTGGCATATTTAATTGTATATAAAATACTTTTCATCCAATAAACAGCTCGGTGAAGGTCGTTGTATGGTGGGATCTTAAACTAAGCGTAATACTACTACGCGTCGACATTATTTGGCCGGGTTATAAAGTTGACACTGACATAAAATCAACGTCAATTTTTATTCAATCGATCCTTTGATTATACAGGGTGAAATTTTAACCACTTTCCAATATTTTTATTGGCGTTCAGTATCGTATAGTAGAGCCTATTTATGAAGTAAAAAATGTAAATCAAGTTGTTACCCGACAATATTTTTCGCATATAGTTTTAAATTTTTATGGTCTTAGACCTGTTGAGGTATAAAGGTAAAATCAAAAACTTATGAATAGTATCGTAATGAATGAATGAGATTCGCAACGCGTAAAAAAAGTGTTGCTAGGCGGCCGCATCAGAAATTTTAGATTTTTGGGGGACATTTTATCTGGACATTTTTGTACTGGGCTATACCAAAAGAAAAAATACGGCATTTGTTTTTTGTCTCGTAGATTGATATATTAAAATTTGGAAGGTGGTTAAAATTTCATCCTGTATAGAATTGAGCACAGCTTTAGGTGAAATTTTTATATCGGACAGTGCATCTTGTTCTTATTTTGACGACCTCCGTGGCGGAGTGGAGTACACACCGGTTTTCGAGGTGTCGCCTGCTCGGAGGTTCCGAGTTCGATTCCCGGACAGGTCAATGTAGAAAAAATGTGTTTTTCTACATTTTCTCGGGTCTGGGTGTTTGTGGTACCTCTGTTGTTTCTAGTTACTAAAATACGAATGCTTTAAATAGTTATTCAAATTGGGATCAGAACAATGTATGTGATGTTGTCCACTTTTATTTATTAGACTTTTGGAAAAAATTGTTCTAAGACCTCTATGTCATTTTAAAAGACCTATCCATAGATACGCATAGGATTGAGTAAAAAAAATTATTTGTTTTAGTTTTATGTATGGCAAGCCCCCCCTTAAATATGTATATCGATGCTTCTTCCTCGTCGGTAAACTCTTGTCAGAGTGGTCGTGGTCATCACTTCATGTGTAGGAGGCAAGCTTTACAACACGCCGCCACTCCTCTCTGCTGGCCGCCTTCCTTGTGCAATTGTGCATTCATGTTGTGATGATGAGAGCTCACTACTTCAGAAATCATATTCGCGAATTTTGAACGTACTGTGTCTTCCTCTTTTTGTTTTTAATCTAGGAGAATAATGCTTTTACCTACCTGTCTGGGAATCAGTTTGGGACCTGAAAGCGTTTAGGTAATTAGTAATGAGTAACGACTTCAAAGATATTATTAATTAATCGGATTAAAATAATGTACAAAAACTAAAATGTTATCAGAAATGCTAAAATGCCAGCTGCTGATAACGAATTACAAACACCACCTAAACAAACACACTGCGTCTGTTGATAATCAAAGTATTGTGTTTTGCAATCACATAGTGCAGTTCTTGATGATGGAGGCCTTTTCCCTGCAGTGGGATGTTACTTTACTTTTGTGTAGTAAACGCCCCGTTGGTCTATTGGTTCAATTACCGGGCCAAGATCTCGGCGACCCAGGGTCGATTGTCGAGTCGGGCAACAAATATTTTTGAATTTTCGAACAGTGCTCGGGTTTGCGAATACCCGCATTTGGGAAGTGTGGTGATTATGCCTGTACCCATCATTGCTGTGGTAACTTGAATTCAATGATGGAGGCCTTTGCCCAGTAGTGGGATAATAAGGCCGTTACTTTTTTAGTGTTGTGTGGCATTCGAAAAGAACAGCATCACTGCTTTTCCTATAAGGTGTCGTGTGAGGCGACTGAAGATCTACCAGAAGGAGACGGACAGTAGCGTCTTTCCTTAGCCAAAACGCGATCGAAAACGCGCCATGCGTGGCGATTATGGCAAAATCCTCCTATACGAGAAGCCTGTGTCCAGCAGTGGACTTATATAGGCTGGTGACAATAACTGTCCTTGTATCTAAGACAAAAGTGTATCAAAGATTATACAGAGTGGTAGTTAAGGTATAAAAAGCCAAAACTAGCCTGTTACCATAAAATATGCATATATATAATATAGTGGAATCAGAAATTTGATATCATATTTTTAGGGTTCCGTACCCACAGGGTAAAAACGGGACGCTATTACTGAGACTTCGCTGTCTGTCCGTCTGTCCGTCTGTCCGTCGCTCTGTCACCAGGCTGTATCTCAAGAGCCGCGATAGCTAGAAAGTTGAAATTTTCACAAATTGTGTATTTCTGTTGCTGCAATAACAACAAATACTAAAAACAAAATACATTAAATATTTAAGGCGGCTTCCATACAACAAACCCGTTTTTTTGGCCTTTTTGGTACGGAACCCTTTGTGCGCAAGTCCAACTCGCACTTGGCCGGTTTTATTTTTTATTTTCATACTAATCCAAATGTTTAAATTCCGTTTTGTATGAAAAATATTTTTTTCAAAAATGACGATATTAAATTTCTGACCTCACCATAGTGTTTATATGCTTAAGCTAATATAGGCTCGTTTCGGCTTGTTATACTATTTACTTTACACCCTGTATAAGCTTGTCTATATATATAAAAATGAATCCCAATTTCCCTTGGTCATCGCATCACGCGTGAACGGCTAGACCAATTTCGCTAATTCTGTCAGGAGAATGTACTTTTGGGAGAAAAAAAATAAGAAAATTGCGTAAAAATTAGAAAATTTAAGAAAACTTAATCACCATACTAAATTATTTGTAATGTAACCTTATCGCTTTTGACAATTTAAACTTTTTTAATGTAACATTAGGGCGTTTGACATACCCAGAATGCGTGCTGCAAATATCGTTAAATATGGTGTAAAAAAAATCAATTTTGCAAATGGCCAGTAATGTAGCATGTTCCCGAGTTGGAATACCAACAAAACTATTTATATACCATGTGGATATGTTTTTTTTTATCAATAATGGGCTTGCTCTTGACTACATACTTAACTATACGGTTAAGAAGAAGCCTAAGATGGAGCGATTACCCAGAGGTACTGGTTCTCCCACACACCAGCGGAACACAGAAAAAACTGTTTGGCGCTGGACTCCGGCAGGTGGTGGTAGCATCCAGGCGGCCTCTTACGAAGCCTACCACCGCAGAGAGATCTGTTAGCCGTCATCCTTGGGAAAACCAAAGATGCCGTTGCCCAGGGTGGACCACTAGGAGGTAGATCCCACCACTCCAAATGATACACAATAATAAACAATTGGTAATATTTTATTTAGTATAGAAACAGGACAACGTGTGTCGGGTCCGCTGGTAAAATATATATATCACCGCTTCTGGTAATCTAGCCTCCTCGCTAGTGTCATTGCTGATTGCTGATAACATGATTTTATTATACGTCATGATAAGACCACCAAGGTAATATTTTTTATTGCTATAATCTATGTGTATATTTCAGCCGACGAAAAAGGAAGGAGTTTTTCAACTCGGCCTATGTTTTGTTAGTGATTTCATCGACGAATCAATGATTGATTATTTGTTCAATAGGATGTACTCGTACTTAACTCATTGTCTTATATAGGATATACCAAAAAGAAAAATACGTCATTTGTTTTTTGTCTCGTAGATTAATATATTAAAATTAGGAAGGTGGTTAAAATTTTATCCTGTATATAATTTAAAAAAAAACATTTGTAAGGTTAGACACGGTTTACAGCTTTGACAAAATAAAATTTAATCCGGACAGAGGACCAGGGCTCCAATTCCGCTAATTTACTGATAATGTCAAAATATACGATTGCGATGCAATTGCGATTCTATTGAGCCATTTGTAAATTAGCGGAATTGGGGCCCTGGAAATAAGTCACCAGTTTTGATATTGTTGGCGGTTTCTTGTAATTAATCAACTCAAAAGTGGTTTATTTCACTCTTCTTCGGTGCAATATTTATTATACATAAAATATTTTTGCGCATTTTTACCCATCAAAGTAGGTTTAGTAAAAGCTATTTAAATCTAATTGACCCTTATTACCCTGTAAGTCGACCGCTTAACTGAGTCCTTTCTGACGTCACTTTTGTCGTCTTCATTTTCATTTCCTTCCCAATTCAGTAACTCCATACCATTCTTATGAATTAAACAATATTTTTATTACCCAAAGGAAGAACATTTAATTCATAATAAATTGAGTACATAACTCCGACTCAGACTCAGACACTCAGTTAAGCGGTCGACCTATATTCATATTACTGTCGAGTGGTAAAATAGCGACTAATGAAGTATCGCATGGAGAAAGTAAGCAGCAGCATCATCTCTTCAGCATAGGCTGAATTACGATCGCCAATTCGCCAAGTGTGACGATTGTGGCTAAATCTTTCTTTTTGGAGAGGCCTTCGTTCGGCCGTGGACTAGTAGACTATCCGCTGCTGATGAGACTACTTATTGATGTGGACCGGGTAGACGTATTTTATATTCTGGCACTCCACTGAGGAAGTCCAACTCCACCATTCAAAGGAAACACAACATAATTTTATATTTATGGGGCTCAGCGGCAGATATTGAGTCTATTTTTATATTGCAAAAACGTGCTGTGCGGGCTATTTACGGCCTTAGACCCCGTGACTCTCTAAGAGAGCTATTCAAAGAGATCAACATACTAACAGTTGCATCTCAATACATTTTCGAAAACATTATGTACGTCCGTAAAAACCTCGAATTTTTTGTCAAAAATAGTGACGTACACAATTTCAATACCCGAAATAAAGATAAACTTGCCGTTCCAGGATTCAGACTGCGAAAAGTAGGTAATTCGTTCATGGGAAATTGTATCCGTATTTTCAACAAATTACCACTATCAATTGCTGACCTCCCTGTACATATATTCAAATCATATATCAAAGTTGTTTTAATGAAAAAGGGCTATTACACTATTGATGATTATATAAATGATAGGAACGTTTGGCTTTGAATTGTATCAGCTCGCACTGGCATATATCTTATGTAAACATGTTTATTTAAAAAGAGGCTGACAATAGTGACCGAGTTTCTTGCGCTGCTTCTTCTCGGCACTAGCCCACATTTGTCCCGAAGCAGTGGTAGGTTAAATATTGGGACGTGTAAAAGCGCCTCCAGGGGCCTATTTGCAGAAATAAAACTGATTTTAACTGATTTTTAACTGATTTTTTATTATATTATACTGAGAATGACCAACGAGATGGTCGCTTGACACAAGTAAAGTAATATAAAAAAACACATTACTAGCAAAAATAAATTGTAAACTTGTTGTCTTACAAACAAAGTACTTAGTGGCGGAGTAGGTGCACTCAGCATTATGTAGATAGAAATAACATAAAAATTACTAGATACACAGACAATCACTGACAGTAAAATTTCATCACCAAATGAGCGATCTGTCCGCTTATTAGCATTCTACTTTATATCGTGAATTTTAGGTTGAATTTCCATTAAAGCCGGCATGACACATGATGATTTTATCGTGGACACTTCAAAGTGGCACTGTGTGTCTAGTTATTTATTTATCTATGTAAGCAATGCATAAAATTAACTCATGGCAACCAATACTGACAAACTTAAACATACAAATATTCATTGGCGTACAGCTAACTTTTGATAATAAAATAATAATATTATTTTCCTTATGGCGACTGCTAGAGCTAAGTGCTGCGCCCAATTGATTTAATTTTATTACTTCTAATCAAAAATAATTCTCAAAAAACTAGAACAGTATAATTTTTGAAAATTACTTATAGTATTTATTGAACTTTATAAAAAAATCAACTTTATAAACAACTAAATGAAAAGTTTACTGTGATTCAATAAATACGAGAGGTAATTTGCTAAAATGATACTGTTCTAGGTTAGAAGTAAAAAAAAAAAAACAATCGGGGGCAGCTCTAAGCTCTAGTAGTCCCCTTAACAGCTGTATAGTTTATTATTCAAAACTTGCAGTAGTCTCAGACGGAAGGCTTCTGATTTGCAACATACTCCTTAACTCCTGGTAGGGAAGTTACTTCTGATAGCAGGGCCGCGATAGCAGGGTAGTCTTTTTCAATTTGTATTTTAAGGTACATGTTGATGCCTACAACTGTACCTGCTAGCACAAAGTCGGCCCAGCTCAGCTGAAAATTAAATATATTACATAACTTTTCTTATTCTACCTTATTCTCTAATTTAATTACAAATTTATGAATGTAAATGTTATGGACGGACAATATTTATCATATTTCTGGGAGACTGATTCCTAAGATACATATTCGTCTAGTTTGGGAATCAGAGTCTTTAATTTAAAAATTTACTTTTGTTATCAATAAAGATGTTTGAATTTGAAATTTGAATTTGGATAGCGAATGAACTGAACGGACCTGAATGACATTTAGCAAGGCACATTAACAACCGAATTAAATTACGGTTACCGTGGGATACAATACCGTCTTCACCATAAGGGCACACGGGGCCCGTGCCCAGGTATTGTCAAAACATTTTTGTAGGGCACATTGCACTTTATTCACAAATCAGTCATCAATCCTAATAAATGGTCATATTTAGTTAAAAATGTTATTATAATCCGTTTTTGTACTTTCCAAAAGGGTCCGAAATTCTTGTGTGCCCAAGGGCCCCAGCCTGGTTTAAGACGGCCCTGGTGGGATAGGTCCACTCATACAGACGCGGCCATTATGAACAACATGTAATGATAGTAAAGGTTGTTTGGCAAACCATGTAGCTGGACAAATATTGATTTTATCGCCAGAAAAATCAACTACCTAACTAGAGGTGAAATGATCTAACAATAAAGAATATGATGCAAAGGACTACGCGTTTAATCTTGTAAGAAAAAGGTCTGTTACTTATGGAATAATATAATATATTTGTTATATTTGTTATTTGGTTTATATCTTTAAATATATTTAGTTATAATATTTTTTGAACTGTACAGTCTGGACTTTCCACAATATACACTGGAGCCGTAGTAACCAAGAAAACGATTTATAGATTTAATTCTTAACGTTAGTCATTTTTTTAAATTTTTTTTTCCGTAAAAACATGACCCTTTATCTAAGAGTCCATCTGTCTGTCTGTCACCAGACCGTGTATCATGAACCGTGATAGCTTGACAGTTGAAATTTTCACAAATGACACGTTTCTGCTGCCGCTATAGCAAGCTAATAGCAAACACGCAATAAAATAAAATGTTTAATGGAGTTCCAATACAACAAAATTGATTTTATTAAAAAAATAAGAAAAGCAGTTACATTTTGATATTTTTCAAATTTATTCAAAAATGCGTCAGGCACATTTCTTTTAAAGGAATTCAGTGTAATTTTGTAATGTCATAATTTCACTGTGAAATTTATTTATGTTTACAACTAACCATTACGCACAGTGCCGATTATTGTTGTGTTCCCCCCCCCCCCCCCCTGTAGAAGTGAAGATAAAAAGAAAGTATATCAATATAACTTTACCTTATCACCAAAATGACCGTTGTTTTCTACTAGAGCTTTTTCATATCTAGAAAAAAAGAAGGTTATGGCTTCTTCTTGTGCAGCCTTTTTCTTTTCTTCATCTGTTTCGGAAGCAACGACATAAAGTTCTGGAAAAAAATGGGAGGTTTAGCTTTGGTCTTTGCACATGCTTACCCTAAAATATTTACAGACGCGTATCCGAAGCAGGTGACAGCGTTGACACCTACAGTAACTGTAGGTGTGAACGCTGTCACCTGCTTCAGCCACCACCTGCCCACGAACAGCAGTGTCAACAGTTGACACTCACGTTAGCTGTTCGTGGGCGGTGTCTATGTGTGCGCTGCTCAAGCTCACTTTGCATGTAGATTGACTTCTGATTGATACTTATACAGGTGAAATTTCAACCACCTACCAAATTTCAATAAATATATCTACGAGACAAAAAACGAATGACGCATTTTAGCCCAGTACAAAAATGTCAAGATAAAGCATTCAGAAAATGTCCGCAAAAAATCTACAATTTTTGATACGGCCATTTAACAACACTTTTTTTACGCGATTCGCATCACATTCATTAATTACGATACTATTCATAAGTTTTTGATTTCTCATCATACCGTAACAGGCTTAGGACCCTTAAAATTGAAAACCATGTTGCAAAAAATATTAGGGGTTAAAGTATGAAATTGCCGTTTTGTATGGACGAAATCGAGAAAAGTCATTTTTCCATACTAACAATTTTTTAGTTTATTTTAAAAACGCCTGCACCGTTTTCGAAGCAATTAAAGGTGAAAGTTAGATGGTTATAAAGCTACGCATTATAGTATTTAAATTTCTGAAAATCAAAGTATCTAATACAAATATACTTAATTGAAGCAAGAAGGTCAGCTGACACCTTGTAAGGGGTCTTTTCAACGACTTCCTTTGAAGTAATAGGCACTAGTATTGCATTTTTTTTAGTCAAAAGTTACTTTATTTAGTTTTGATACAATACGACTATACTCAAGAGCTATAAACAAAATAAAAAGTGGGAAAATAATCGGCAATTTCATACTTTAACCCCTATTATTTTCGGGTGAAATCTTGATTTACAATTTTTTAACTTTATATATGGTCTCTAAGTATGAAACTGAACGCCTATAAAAATTTTTGAAGATGATGAAAAGTCACCTGTATATCTTTTGTGCAGGTACCCCGAGATCTTGTCCGGGTACTCAATCCACTAAACCTACGGGGCATCATCTTACTTTTGTAAAAATCGTAGATGTTCAACACAGCGGCGTCGAGTTTCGCTTGATCCCACGCGTCCTCCGGCAGCAGCCCCACCTGGCCGGCCACGTACCGCGCGATGGCCATGGACTGGCTGAGGGTCCGCCCGTCCTCCTCGTATATCGGGAGCTGGCCGAAGGGAAGAGCTGGGAATAAAGATTAAGAAAGAGACTTAGACCCGAGTTCACCAATTCTTAAACAGCCGGTAAACATAGATTGACAAATACAAAATATGTCAAATAATATTTTAAACGCTGTTTAAAACTTAAACGTCTGTTGGTGAACTCTACCCTAAGACCCAAGTTCACCAACATTTAAACAGCCGGTAAACAAAGAGTGACGATTAGTTTGACAAAATTCCCATACAAAATATGTCAAATAATATTTTAAACGCTGTTTAAACGCTGTTTAAACTTAAACGTCTGTTGGTGAACTCTACCCTAAGACCCAAGTTCACCAACATTTAAACAGCCGGTAAACAAAGAGTGACGATTAGTTTGACAAAATTCCCATACAAAATATGTCAAATAATATTTTAAACGCTGTTTAAACGCTGTTTAAACTTAAACGTCTGTTGGTGAACTCGGGCCTAAGACCCGAGTTCACCAATACTTAAACACATAGATTGACGATTAATTTGACACAATTCCCTTACAAAATATGTCAAATAATATTTTAAACGCTGTTTAAAACTTAAACGTCTGTTGGTGAACTCGGGCCTTAGTAGGTATTCTATATTATTTACTTAATGTAACATCTTTAATTATCTCTGAATTCAAGTTACCGTAGCAACAATGGGTACATTCATGAAAATGCGTGTTGGTGATCACAAACCCGAGCAGTGTTCGATAATTCTTAACTTTTTGTATCCCGACCCGGGGATCGAACCCGGGACCCCGAGATCTATTCCCGGTATTTAAACCACCAGACCAACGGGGCGTTATTCTATGTACTTAATATCAAATAATACAATTCTCATGTCAATCTGAACTCCCCCGAAACGGTTTGATCAATCTTATAAGATAATACAACGTATAGGTTGTAGGCAGTTATCGTCCCAAAAAAACATACAGTTTTCGAGGGACAGTTTTAAATTTAAATGCAACGCATGCAAAGTCTTGGACAACAGCTACTAGTATTATTATAGTTATAAAACACACACGTTATGGTCACGCACTTCGTCAAAAAAGAACCAACTTGAATAAGAAGTTTAATGAATAAATCATAATTATTTTGGCTAAATATTCATTTATGAATAAGGCTAATTTTTTACTGGTAAAATTTTACCATAGCAAACAAAATCGCAAGTTCTGTGTCTTAATTAAATGCTTTATTCACATTTCATTTACTTTATGTGTATGAGTTGGATAAATTTAATGTTTAATTTATATTAGCGTAAAAAATATTACTTCCTATATCCAATCCAAAACAATTTCCTTAGTAAAGAATTAAAAAATAACAAAAAAACTCACATTCCTTCACTTCCTTAACCGGCCAATCCTTAAAGTCATATCTTACGTCCTCAAACTTGAGCCCACCATAGTGTAACATGTATCTAATGCACTCCGAATACCCAGGAGCATCGAAATATACCAATTTACGCGACATGTTGGCAACAACACTGGTCCACACTGAACGTGAACGAACCTGAATAACGAATGTATCCGAGTGATGTGTGTTTAAATTACGATACGGATGGTAATTTAGGGTACCGTAAGACGGGAGCTAAATCCTTGTCGGCAAAAATTTGGTTTGTTTAATTATTTTGCTTGTTTTCCAGTGTGTTTTTGAATAAATTGAAATTCATTTACGATTTCAGTCCACAATTTAATTATGTAACATAACTAGGTAAGTATTTTAGTTTATTATTAAAATATTTTTTGACTGCCTTAGATAAAATTTTACTCTACTTTTGAATTACCTACTTGTCGCCTGTACCTACATAATAATCACCTTACCTAATTCTGAATTTAGCTTCGCTAAAATTGCAATTATTTTTTATTCATATTCTTGGGACGTGTAAAAGTGCCTCCTGGGGCCTATTTGCCGAACCAAAACTGATTTTACTGATTTTTTAATGTAAAAGTTAACGTTGGTTCAAATTCCACTATACATACACGGAATAAGACGTTTTATTAACCAACACAAAATTGAATCGCATAACCACAATTTTTTTAAGAGAGTCCTAAAAATACGGAACCCAGAACGAGAGCTCAACGCACACATACACAGTTTTTATACAGACTTGTTTATTACTGTGGACGATGACGCCATCAGCCGGTCGGGGGTATTATTATCTCTAGTAGGTATCTATTATGTTTGATAAGCATGACTTGCCGAATATTTAGTATGTACAATAGATATTCAAGAGGGGGTATAAAGGTACTCTAGCGCTACTCCATTGAGGTATTGTCTCGTGAATAAGACAGAACTATTGATAACAGTTTAGCCAGATCATATAAAGAAAATGAATAGTCCGAATCAATGTTTTATATTTTCCTTAGATTTAATTTATTGATAAAATCAAACTGCCGTGATGACCTAATGGTTACTTAACACTTTCCGGGACACGAAACGCCTGTCGACGTGATAACTATAAAACTTCTATTGTGCCTAGCATTGTGTCCCGGAATGTGGCGGTGGCGTGGGCTTTGTTTGTCAGGTGGTTAAAATTGCACGGTGTATGTTTTATATTATTATATTTTTGAACATTTTCTACGAGTCTTATTATAAACGACAATTTTTTTTTTGGGTAGGTCAACCTACCCAAAAGTTTAAAGGTCATTGAATTGATTTTCAACTTTAAGTCCAACCAGTAGGGATAAATATCAATTGAGAAAATTTGACGTTTTGTGGTAGGTTGACGTGCTGTTATACAGACAACAGAAGTACTTAAATAAATGATATTATATTAAAACGAAGCAGATATTATGTTATAAGCGCGCGCGTTCTGAAGACTCAAAAACGACATTATTAGGATGCAGTCACGAGTGGTAATCATTAAAATCATAGACACCTCATTCATATATCTACGTGCTATTTTATTTTGTTCTGCTTATCAGTGAAACTTGTCAATGTGTGCAGTTTTAAATAGCCTGAAATAGATTTAATACGCGAACTACTATGATGGTAAAATATATATACTTTAAAATATCATTGACCCAAATCATATTATACAAATGTGTAGTGCCGGTCTAAAATAGAATAGCACCACTCTTCTCGGCCTTTGGGTGTCGTCAGAAGCGACTACAGAAGTATCCCCTAGAAAAGGTAAAAAGCAGCATCATGTCTTCAGAATAGGCCAAATTACGATCGAAAACTTAATTGCCAAGCGTGGCAATTGTGGCTAAATCCTTTTTTTGAAGAGGCCTACGTTCAACTATTGATGTATCTATGGATAGATTAAATATTTTATTTTCTGGAGTGGAAAGCACACACTTATTCTTGTTCAAAGGAAACACGACATATTGTAATATTAATTAATCTTATTTTATAATAGTTTATTCAGGAATCGAATGAGCTAGTTACTGTTCACAAACAAATTCATGTTAAAAACATGGCCTCGATAATACAGGTGACTTTAAATTATAGAAAAAAAGCAAAACATACGAACACGGCCAAAGCCTTTCTTTAATTTTTAATGAAAAAAATATTTAAATCGGTCTAGTTTTGGAAAAGGAATCGAGGGACTACGAAACGTTGATTTTGCGTGCTTCTAGTAGGTATTTTCGGTCCAAGATGCAGTTGTCTCTATCATGCTCTGCAGGGAATGTGTTAGGGACTGCGCGACAGCAATAGATTTCACAAATACCTATTTTTCAATTCTCTCGACCTTAGTCTTTCCGCTTAAAAGCGTCAAGTATCATACGATTATATTTTTATTTTTAGATATAGATTATTGCCTCGATAATACATGTGACTTTTTCATCTGCGTCAAATTTTTTTATAAGCGTTAAGTATACAGCCCATTTATAAAGTAAAAAGAGTTGGTCAAGTTTTCACCAGAAAATATTTTTCGCAACATGGTTTTCCATTTTTACGGTCCTAAGCCTGTAAAAAGAAAAATCAAAAACTTATGAATAGTATCCAAATGAATGAATGATCGAGATGCGCATCGCGTAAAAAATGTGTTGCATGATGGAGGCCGTACCAAAAATTTTAGATTAATGGCGGACATTTTCTAGGTGCTTTATCTTGTCATTTTTGAACTGGGCCTAGTATTATATGATCTGTGATTGGGCTATACCAAAAGTAAAATACATCCTTTGTTTTTTGTCTCGAAGATTGTTGTATTAACAAGAAAGGTGATTAGAATTTCATCCTATACAGGGTTACAGGGAAAGTTGTACAGAATTTTGAAGGACGTTATTATTCAGGTCATTTGTGATCGAATTGATCCTATAATATGGTATCCGAAACCTAACCGTTATGGAGATATTGAATTTTTAAGAATAAAAAAAATATCTTTATTCTTTTGTCTTTTCTATCGATTTTTTTGCGATTGGAGCTACTAGGGCCCGGTTTTTATATGTTTTCAGTTAGAAGACATGTCAATTAATAGAAATGATCGAAAAAACTGAACCTATTACTAACAGCTTCATAAAACTGCTCGACAACGGTTGAAATTAAAGAATGTTCACTAATTGTTTTTAACTTTGAAGACCTTTTTCTTAAAAAAAATGTATGGTACTTATCTTGCAAGTAATTTAAAAAGTTTCTACGTCTTTTTAGCTATTCAAAAAAGTATAACACTTGCCATTAAATAGGCCAAACATTGACAAAATAACAGTTGAGATAGCAGAGGGTACATTTTTAGTTTGAGGTAAAAATAGCTAAAATGGATAAATAAAACAAACAAAATACAGTAAATACTTTTATAATTCGTGTTCTACATGTCCACCATTATTTCTTACACAGACTCTCATTCTTTTTCTTAGATTACTTTTTACTACAGAAGTTTGCAGGTTCCGTCTCATTTCCTCAGCCGCATCGATATTTTTTTGTTTTAAAACATCGATATTTGCGATAGGCGTCATTTGGTCATAAACAAGACTCAAGACTCTTCATATGGCCCCACATAAAAATCCATCGGAGTTAAATCGGGGCTCCTCGCCGGCCATGTTATGGGGCCGCCTCTTCCGATCCATTTATTACGGTAATTCACGTCCAACCAAGTTCGAACGCTCCTCCTATAGTGCACTGGGCAGCCATGATGTTGAAAGAACATATCTCGTCTTAATTTAAGAGGCAAGTTAAGCATTAATAAGGGTAACTCCTCCCTCAAAAAGTTTTCATATGTCTCGCCATTTAAATTATCGGGCAAAAAGTATGGCCCTATTAAGTTATCGGATATAATCCCCATCCACACATTTAGGCTAAATCTTCTTTGTGACCCTCTTATCCTTTTTTTGTTCGGGTTACCTTGCGCTTTGGGAGCCCAATAATGGGCGTTATGATAGTTTATGATGCCGTCTTGGTCAAATTTCGACTCTTCTGTCCACAAAATCTTAAAAAAAAAAGCCGGATCTTCGATGTTCGGCATTGAGCATAAATCTGCAAAACTCAAGTCGCCTCAATGGATCCCCCTCCTCAATCACTTGCACTGGCATGTAATGATAAGGGCATTGCCCACAACTGTGCATCACAAACCACACTTTCCACTGGGAAATACCAAGCCGTCGAGCGACAACATTTGTTGACGTGGTTTGGTCGGCTTCAAAGAGACGTCGTATTTCATTTTCTTCGTCGTCGTCATCGAGAATATGAGATCGTCCCATGTCAGTCCGTCGTACTTGAACAGAACCAGTTTCTAGCAGTCCTCGATAAACTCTATCCGTATTCCTAGTTGGTAAATGTTGCCATGTTCACAATACAAATCGAAGTCCAGTTCACAAAAGCCACGTCACACAATTAGAAGATAAAACAGTCCAAAAATCCAAGCCAAGTCGCGTTTTTACAGAAAGATATCGGAGAGCACAAATAACACATCTACCACGGACGAATCGCATGAACAGACTAAACGCCACGATTTGACGATTCAAAAATTCAAAGCCGAGCTCAAAAAATGCCTCTCTGACCCTTTTTCATTGTTTAAAGGTGCCAGGTAGTAAACCGGATTCTTTTGTATCGAAGTTCCGTTACTACGATGTACTGCCACTTGGGTTCACAAATAACATTATTTTTATTTATGAACATACCCGTTTAATGTTATGCACCTTTTTGAATAGCTAAAAAGACGTAAAAGTTTTTTAAATTACTTGCAGGATAAGTACCATACTTTTTTTTAAAAAGAAAGGTTCAAAGTTAGAAATAATTAGGGTATTTTTTTTTTTAATTTCAATCGCTGTCGAGCCGTTTTATGAAGCTGTTAATAATACTCGTAGGTTCAGTTTTTTTCGATCAGTTTTATTAATTGACATGTCTTCTAACTGGAACATAAAAAAACCGGGCCCTAGTAGCTCCAATCGCAAAAAAATCGATAGAAAAGACAAAAGAGAAAAGATTAAAAAAACAATCTACGGTTAGGTTTCGGATACCATATTATAGGATCAATTCGATCAGAAATGACCTGAATAATAACGTCCTTCAATATTCTGTACTACTTTCCCTGTAACCCGGTATAGTTGCAAAGAGCTCAATAAAGTTATTTTTATTTATTGACTTACACAGTAAGAGACCCCCCCACACAAGCGTCTTTCGAGCGTCGACGTCGAGGCAACAACCAATCAGTGTTGACGCAACGCAAGCGCAGCGGCATTTACATAACGCTGATTGGACAATGCCGCGACATCGACGCTCGAGAGGCGCTAGTGTAGGGAGGCCTTAAGAAACTCAGAAGAATACACAACCAGTGAAATAAAAATGTCCTCATAAGCAATCTTTCGCAGTCAAGTGTATGTCATAAATGTTTGGTTGAATTTCTATTAACGGCCGGTCCCAATAATCAATCTATCTTCAGTTTTGGCATATCGGAGATAGAAAACATCTTCTGTCTCTGATTTTGCCGTCCAGAGAAACAAAGACAAAAGTTATGCCAAAACTGAAGATAGATAGGTTATTGGGACCGGCCGTAAGTCCGGGTATGACACATAACATTGGCTAAGAAAATTTGATTGCGGCTTTTATAAAGAACTGTTTATTTAGATCAAATACAGATAATTAGCCACTTAGACATACAAATATTCATTGGCGCACAGCTAAATTTTGTTATTATATTGCCCTTACAATAGTTAATTATTCAAAACTTGCAGCCAGCTCAGACCGAAGGCTTCTCATTCGCAATATATTCCTTAACTCCTGGTAGGGAATTTACTTCTGATAGCAAGGTCGAGATAGAGGGGTAATCTTCTTCTATAGATATTTTGAGGTACAGGTTGAAGCTCCTAACTGTAGCTGCTAGTACGAAGTCGGCCCAGCTCAGCTGAAAATGGACAAACATACTAAACTAATGTTATCTTATCTTTCTATACCTATTACTAGCTTTTGCTCGCGGCTTCGCTCGTGTTAAATTCGAGGTAAGGGGTTGGGGCGTATTTCCAAAAAAAGAATACACGATCGCATACCAAATTAGCTTTCTACCTTGAAAATTCCAAAATGCTCCATACAAACTTCCACCCTCCAATTTAGAGAAGTGGGGGGTTTAAAAAGGGATAAAAAGTAGCCTATGTCCTCCATCTCTTCAACTATTTCCACTTAAAAATCACGTCAATTCATCGCTCCGTTTTGCCGACGGACAAACAAACAGACATACACACAGTATTTACTTTGTGTTGTAGTGAATGTTTGTGGCAAAATAAATAATTATTAATTAAAAAACTGTTACTTCCTACGAAAAGAAAATGTATTCTAATTACGAACGGACAGACGAATGGACTGTACGAACCTGGATGATATTTAGTAATTAGATAAAATATAAGCTGAAAAAGCACATAGTACTACTTTTATACCGAATTTAATTACGGTTTCCGTGGGATAGGTACACTCATACCGACGAGGGAACTACGACGGAACTGAACTACTACAGGACGTGTTAACCATGTTATGGTTCCAAGAAGAGTTAAATCTCTGAAATTTTAATGATGTTTTCAGCTATCCATCATGCGCATTATGTCGGTCTAATAATAGTTGTTAAATTCACTCTGTGGATTGAAAGCAAGAAAAATATGAATAAAACTTTACCTTTTTACTAAAATGTCCATTGCCTTCTACCAGAGCTTTTTCAAATCTAGAAAAAAAGAAAGTAATGGCTTCTTCTTGCGCAGCCTTTTTCTTTTCTTCATCTGTTTCGGAAGCAACGACATAAAGTTCTGGAAAAAAATGGGAGGTTTAGCACGTGCTTGTGCAGCGTGATCAACGGGCTAGTGGCTCGGGCTTACAAAACTACAGGATTCGGATTTGAATCTTTAATGGCCTGTGCAGACGAGGGTTTTTTGTCCGCGGACTTTTCGCTTACAACTGTATCGATCGAGTAACGCAAACGACGTATGATTGCAATTATATTGCGTAAGAAGAATCATATTAATTGAAAAAAACTTCTTGCTGGATTTTATCGTCATGATTTGTGGTCTTTCATCATCATCATCATATTGTCGAACGACGCCCACTGCTGGGCCTATGCCCAGCCTATGGCCTCCCAAAGGATCTCCACAACGATCTGTCCTCTGCTGTCTGCATCCAGCGGCTTTCCGCGACCTTGACCAGATCGTCGGTCTACCTAGTGGTCTTTATTTTATACATATTTTAAACACTGGTCGGTGTATGCGTGTGCGTGTCAGAAGTTCAGAACCAACTTACTTTTATAAAAATCGTAGACGTTCAACACAGCGGCGTCAAGTTTCGCCTGCTCCCACGCGTCCTCCGGCAGCAGCCCCATTTGGCCGGCCACGTACCGCGCGATGGCCATGGACTGGTTCAGGGTGCGCCCGTCCTCCTCGTATATTGGAAGCTGACCGAAGGGGAGAGCTAGGAATGAAGATTAGGAAAGAGACTAAGCTTCTGTTTGATATTTGAAATTTTCGCTAAATATTTAAGAAAAAAAATATGCTGTCTATTAGTTCGATACTTTAACTCGCAGATATCCAATGTTATAAGGAATACCTAACTTTTAAGCTTCTTTTATTTTAGAAATTTTATTTATGTTAAATAATAAAAAAGTGGTGAGATATTTTAAGCATCCTGTATTCTACGCGAACAAAGTCGCGAGTCACATCTAGTCTAATAATTTAAATCTCTTGTCAATGGTATGTGGTAATATCGGACTCCTTTGAAACAGCTGCATCGATATTGTTTTGTTTATCTATACTAATACTAGCTGATACCCGCGGCTTCGCACGCGTGGAATTTGATCTGTTACAAAGTTTTCGTCATGACTAAACCCCATTTCCTCCACTTTTTTCCTCCACTTTCTTTGCCTACAGTGCCGGGGGTGCCCATCACGGGCAAGGTGGTGTTGGGTACTTAGTGGGAGCCGGTACGTCGTTGTCGGCATACCGGGGTCCGTTATGCTGATACAACAGTTGGATGAAAGGGGCTGAACTATGCTATTGTTTGAAGGGATCCGGTGTTAGTTCTTTCAGCGTACCGTGGTCCAAGCGAGCTTGCACCATATCTGTTTGCATTTACATGAAATTTGAAGTCTAATATAATTTGAAGATTTAACACTGTCAATGCTGTACCTTCAACAAATCCATTCAAAGCAGCTTGCAAGGCTGTATTCGAATATGATCAACACTGCCTAGAGCCCTGGAAGAAGTGGTCCTGTGTAAAAAAACACATTCTTAATTTCCAACCAAGTAGGTAAATTCATTTCTCGATCCATATGCGCTGTAAATGCGATTTCACAAAGACAATTTGCTTGCATACTACGTTTAGATAAAAGACCTAGATCGGACGGTGGACGACGAACCTATTAGACGGTGTAGTACCAGCATCGGTGTAGAGCTCTGGAAAAGACAGTCCTATATCATTCTCCCTTCATGATCGATAGACAAAGATTCGTTTTATTGTCATGTTTTAAAAGTGTCTTTTTTAAAATATGGAGAAAATTTAATAAAAAGGTAATTTTGATGCGTTAGATAGGCAGTGTCACTAAACAAACTTTGCCAGGCCCTCATAAGCGGTGCGTCCTAGAAAAAAAAACGTTACTAAATGGAAGTTTATCAAATTACCTACTAAATGGAAGCTTGTCAAATAGTTTGCCAGTCTATATTGATTTAATCCACCAGTCAGCTGCTTCGTGTTGTTGCAACACACCTGTTACCTTATTCTGCCTTCCTGATATACGGGTCTATGCCCAGTTTAGGAAGTATTTTTGTACTGCTTAATATAGTTAATAATATCATAAGGTACAACAGTGTAGTTTATAAGATTTGATATTTCATGTACCTACTTATTCCATTTTAACATACCTTAAGTTTTGCATGCATATTGCATGTAATGGAATTAGGCGTATATGTAGTATTGGTTGTACAAATAAATAAATTCACTCACCAATTTTATTCGATTTCCCAACATTTTTCCGTACCATTGATTACGTAAGCAACAGTAGGTACCTACATTAATTTAGTTAATACAGTGCTTACCTGTTACCATTTATTAATATCGAGCAAAAAAGGACAAAAAATCGCGTTTGATGTATGGGAGCCCCCTTTAATATTAATTTTATTTTGTTTTTGGTATTTATTGTTATTGCGCTAACAAAAATACATAATTTGTGAAAATTTCAGCTGTCTAGCTATCGCGGTTCTTGAGATACAGCCTGGTGACAGGATGACGGACAGACGGACAAAGCAAAGTCTTTTAACATGGAGCAAAAAAGGACAAAAATCGCGTTTGATGTATGGGAGCCACCTTTAATATTTAAATATTTTTTTTGTATTTTTTGTTATTGCGGTAACAAAAATACATAATTTGTGAAAATTTCAGTTGTCTAGCTATTGCGGTTCTTGAGATGGCCTGGTGACAGGCAGACGGACAGACGAACACAGCAAAGTCTTAGTAATAGGGTTCCGTTTTTACCGTTTGGGTACGGAACCCTAGAAATGAGTTACTTCTAAATTGGGTACGGAACCCTAGAAATGAGTTAATTCTATTTGTAAGTACTGATATTTATTTTCTAAATATGGACCTAAATATAGTTACGACAGACAGTTGGAATTTTCAAGTTTTATCAAAAGTTTTCGTTACATAGCCTCCTATTTTGTCGTTCATGACGTATGGAATACGTCGCGGCTAGATGTCACATCTTCTTGAAGCTCTTATTGAGCTTTATAGTTTGATATGCAAACAAGAGTTTCGTCAAACACTATTGATAAATCTAGTAATCTGTCCAATTTTAAGTTGTTGATAATTTGCTAACTGAATTTTAACTAACTCCTCAAATTCTGACTCACAAGGATCCTGTGGAGCACATAAATATAATATAATACGTTTTCTGATGTAATTCTAGGCTCAAAGATGTTAAAAACGTGTATTTCCTTGTATAGATATTTCAGTTTTAAGTAAGTATCCAACCATTTACCTAATGATGTTTTTGAATGTTTCGTCCTTGTCTAATAGTACTGAGTTCAATTTAGATGTGCTAAGGTTTGTTTGCGTTGTGACCGACCTTTGCTCCTCGGTCCCTTCTGCATACATGGAATTGTTTCGTGCTATTGAATTCAAATTCTGCAGTTTTAGATTAAGCCGTATTGTAGTTCCCTGAGGTTATTTTTTTCTTCAATCTCATTTTCCAAGTGTGGGTCATCTCATTAGTAATACCATTATTTGTAGTCGTATCTCTTCCCAATTATTCTTGGTAATTTTGTACATTTGTGACTGGTCACTAGCTGGTCACTAATTTTAATTCATAATCAAAAATTTCTTGTAGGGTTTGTATCTGACTGCTGAATTGTGTAATGCAAGCCTTTAATTGAAGTTCGTGTACGTTTTAACTTACTTAATTCATTCATTTCGGCAACAATTCTTATTTAATTCTAAATTAATACTCCTCTATTTGCAAGCAATGATATTTATTTTGATTGACACATTGAATGTCATAACAAACTAAGTGACATTTTTTATCTCTTTAAAGACTAAATTCTCAAAAATCCTGAAAGACGTCATTCATAATTTCTAATCAGGTAGTTGGATACCAATTCTCATCGACTTAGCTTCAAAACTGACGGAGTTTCATACAAACTTGTGGGGCCCTTTTTACCCCCTTAGAGGCGGAATTTCCAAAATTCCTTTCTTAGTGCTCACCTACACTATAAAAGGAAGCGTGGTGAAAATTTTCAGATTTCAAATCCCAGTAGTTTGGGCTGTACGTTGATATGTCTGTCAGTCAGTCAGTCAGTCAGTCATTAAATCAGTTTTCACTTTTATATATTTAGATTATAAAGCTGAAGAGTTTGTTTGTTTGTTTGAACGCGCTAATCTCAGAAAGTACCTACTGGTTCTATTTGAAAAAATACTTTTGTGTTAGATAGTTCATTTATCGAGGAAGGCTTTAGGCTATATAACATCACGCCGCGACCAATAGGAGCGAAGCATGAGTGAAAAATGTTGCAAAAATAATCGCGATCATAATTTAGAAATTGTCGCGGACGAAGTCGCGGGCAACAGCTAGTATTTGATAAGTATGTGAAAAGGTTGCAAGCTATTTAAATCCAAAAAAAAGGTTCACATGAAATAGTTTCATTCACTTCAATACTTCATAAGTATTATTATTCTTATAAAATTTTACTATATCATCCAAAATGCAGATATTCACTTAATATGTATGAGTTTGACTAAAAAAAGCACACATAGGTTCTTTTTCATCTATCCGAAAAAAATATAGCTCCTATGAACGAAGCTTTAGTGGTTCATTCAAACACACAACCAAAACTATTTTCTACTTAAAGAAATAAGCCATAATAAAAAAGAAAAAACTTACAGTCTTTTACTTCTTTAATCGGCCAATTCTTTAAATTATATCTCACATCCTCAAACTTGAGATCACCATAATGTAACATGTATCTAATCGACTCGGCGTACGCAGCTACATCAAAATATACCAATTTACTCGACATATCGCCAACAATACTGTTCTTAACTGAACTAAGTAAGGAACGTATCCAATAAATATTATGTGTTTATGTGTGCATTCAATTAAGTACATACTGAAATAAATATTAATTAACTAGGAAGTTGTCCTTCCGGCTTTGCAAGGTTTTGCCAATGAATATAATGCAAGAAAATGGTCAGTTAATGACCATGTTTATACCTTTTAGACACTTTTCATGTAGATTTTGTACTTTTTATTTTTCATTTAATTATCAAATATTTATTGCAAACCTTCTCCTGATCATAATAAACATACCAATTAATTATCTAATTTGGGGCAGTGGATCGAGAATTACAATGGTACAAATGTATAAAAAAAATTGAATTGCATATGTAATTATTTTTAGACAAGATTATAGGTATGTAGGCTAAGTAAGAAAACCAAGAGTCCTGATAATACGGAACCCAGAATAAGAGATCAACGCACATATGAATAGTTTTTATACAGATTTGTTTCATCACTAGATAATGACGCCAGCCGACTGGGAGTATTATTAGTAGGTTACTATTTTATTTGACAGCATGACTTGACAAAACTTTGGTATGACGTGTAATAGGTAGGTAGTCAAGAGAGGTATAAAGGTACACTATCGCCACTCCTGTAGTTTAAGTAGGTATTGTTTCTTGACTGATTCAACTATTAATAACAGTAAGATAAAACTGTAATTGCGTCTAGAATTTTCTTATACCTTATAAAATATCTCATACTGTTACTAATAACAACAAAATACATCCTAAAAAAATGTGACCGTGACAGCGATTTAAGGCATTACGAAATTCTAAATGCATTAACCGAGGTTCCTTTCTGAGCCGTTTTTTAACATTTCGTGTCAATCACGAGATACCAAATATATTTTTATCAAAGTGCACCACTTTTTGTGTATCTATCACTTAAAAATGCTTGTTGTCATGCATTTGTCACTCATATTTTAAGTTATCTTAGTATAGTAATTGAGTGAAGGTCGCGGCAAACAAGTTGTTATGAGTCAGCCATCGGCTATGTGTATTTATCTACACTCAAGAATTCAAAGATGGTTTTGTACAGAAGTACTTTATTAACGCATATATACATAAAAATAAAAATAAAACTCAATATAGTGGGTACTGCTACTAGCTGTATCGCAAAATAACTTTTTAATGATTATAATAAATTTTTATTTGTCCATTACTTTATGTTATTTATACTTTATTTTTAGCAATTTGATTGCAACAATACTACCTATCAGTATTTAAACTTGAAAAATTTTGTCTTAGGCGGGAATCGAACCAGACGAGATGCTTTCCGTTAAGCTACCGAGACAACCAGACCCAAGCTAATTTAGAAAAGATCCGAAGATCGTGTCCTCAGCTGACCCAACTGAG
The DNA here is from genome assembly GCA_949315895.1 of Anania crocealis. Taxonomy (NCBI): domain Eukaryota; kingdom Metazoa; phylum Arthropoda; class Insecta; order Lepidoptera; family Crambidae; genus Anania; species Anania crocealis. The sequence goes on from OX438863.1 coordinate 16,731,938, forward strand.
GATAAGACCCAGACCTAACCTAACCTAACACGCAGGGTGTTAAGTTCAGCCAAGGTTCAGCTTGATTAATAGCACGCTAAAACTTTGCTCTGATTGTATTTGATCAATTGCAAAAAAAAATAATACAGTAATTTTTTTTTTGGCGCACAGATGACCGGTCGTTTTCTATTGAAACGATCGCTCAACCGGCAACCCTCCCATGAGAGAAGGAGGTGGTGAATCCTCATGGATACCTCACAGCCGGCTGTGAGGTTATGTGAGACTTCTACTTACTAAACACCACCTACAATTCGCTATCACCAAAAGGTGTTATAGCGTATCTGAGGCGACCCCCGGGAAGGGGGGTGGTGCAGGGCGTCACTCACCTAGGCGAAGTGCGCACTGAAGGAGGCCGGCAATCGGGAGGAATGTGAGCCTTGAATGTGTGAATTTTAAGAGCCGTCGTCTAAAGTGGACGCAGGCTGAATGAAATTTTGATTTACTTTAGATCGACTGACTCCCAGAAGGGGAGATAGTCGGTTGAGAGGACTGGGGTTGACCTGAAGGGTCCAGTGGTACTGAGTGGGGTTGACCTGAAGGGTCTTGAGGGCGTCATTGCTTTTATACCTACTTATCTAACCTGTCGAAGATTTTTGCATGTCACGAAATGTAACGGATTACTCTTTTTTTCTGCTTCTTCATGCAGGCATTTCTTACTTGTCATGGTTCTGTTGTATTTGGTTTTATCAAATTTACAACAACGTGAATGATTATGTAACATGATATGATAAATTGACGTAATACACTGTCAATGTCAAATAAACAACGCAATTATCCACTTCAAATATATGGTTAGCCCTACTGTAGCCCTATAGCTGTGGACTCCCCATACCCATTCTTAGACGTTGGATTTTGCCGTTCCCAGTGCAAAATGAAGACTCACACGCTGATTGTTTTCTTCACACAGCACCTCTATTCTATGGTGTCATTGTTACCCAATCGTAGATAGATATGGTCTATAAGCCAAAGATACGATTCCACGAAATAGATCCGAGGGGGGCGGGGCTTAAAATAAGGACATCTAACAAGTACACCACTGTAGGGATAACAAATTATGAATATAAATAGACTTAGTTCTAAGTGTTGTCTTAATGAAAGACTGCCAAGGCATGTAAATAATACATATAAAACTAAATTTGATATACAGTTTAATTTCTATTGGTTTTCATTACAGAATATAATATTTTTACTTATCACTAAACTTGTTTGCACCGCCTGTAAAATCTCTGTTTGGTCTCATGGTTGACTGGTAGAGAATGCTTTTAGCATTAAGTCCGCCATTTGTACTATCTTTGTATAACGCAATAAAGTGTAAAAAAAAAATGTAAAAAAGGATTTTCTGTCCTTGCTATAAAGTTACTTAACTAGAAATAAAATATTTGTAGTATGTGTAACTATGGATCATAAGTACCTACTTACAAAATTTATGTCGAGTAATGTTAATCAATAAAAAAATATTTCGAAGATAGTATTCGCCTCACCGGTGGACGTTATCGTCAAAAAATAATAAAATATTTATGATAACACTGAACCAATTCTGCCTCGAACTAACACTATGGGTTCCGTGTCTAGTTAAGCTAATTATGTGAACTATGATTGACTGGAAATCGGTTGTTTAGTTAGTCCAACTTCTACGGGCTATTTCAAACGTCTCATTTATTTATTTCTAAACAATATAATATATCAAATCACTTCAGCCTAGCAATTCAAGTAATTATTACATTTATAACAAAATATATTCATTCGACATTTACGCAATTTCGTTTATGAAAACCTCGTGGATTAGATTAGATTGGAGAACTTGACATCATCAAGGATTTAGTTTCAGTCTTACGTTACCCTAAAATATACAAATGATTAAACATATAATATATAGGTAATCTAGATCCGTTATTCAGCGTTATTCAGTGTCATATAGTGTTGCCAACATGTCGCGTAAATTGGTATATTTCGATGTTCCTGGTTATGCGGAGTGTATTAGGTACATGTTACACTATGGTGGGCTTAAGTTTGAGGACGTAAGATACACCATAAAGGAATGGCCGATTCAGGAAGTTAAGGATTGTGAGTATTTTTATTGAATAACTTTGCTATTTGTCTTTATATATTCTTTATTGCGCACAAAATAAAAACATAAAAATTGTTACAGTAAAACAGTTTACAAAGGTGAGCTTATCTCTTTAAGAGATCTCTTCCAGCCAACCTATCAGGTGTGAAAAAAAAATACATTTAAACGGGCACAGTAAATGTGCATTTAGAAGATAAAAGATAAATTTACGAAAAAAAAAAATAGACTAGTATAAAATACCACGGATAAATATACCTACTTAAACTACACTCTAATATACTTCAAATTACATTATATAAAAAATATATAGTCTTTGAATTACTTAAGATTTTGGGAAATCGAGTAACACTGTTATACTGTGAATTTTATTCAAGGAATTAATTGGTTTTTCAATTTTAACGCAAGTATAAACATTCTTATATGTATAATTAAATAAACCTACAGTTTAGTCAAATCTTAGTACTACACATCTTTCGAGTTATGCTCTTCGGTTACCAACGATTAGCAAAAAATTTACTAAATTGTGGCGCTAACAAAGGAAACGTATGGCACTGACACTCATATTAGGTCTCTGTCTGGAAGACTTAGTTCTGCTGCTTATGCTGTGCGAAAGATAAGACAATTGACTGATGTTGGAACGGCAAGATGAGTATATTTTAGCTACTTTCACAGTATATTTTTTTTTTTTTTTTAATTTTTTAAGTATAATGTCATACGGAATTTTGTTATGGGGCAGCGGCAGATGTTGAGTCTATTTTTGTATTGCAAAAACGTGCTGTGCGGGCTATTTACGGCCTTAGACCCCGTGACTCTCTAAGAGAGCTATTCAAAGAGATCAACATACTAACAGTTGCATCTCAATACATTTTCGAAAACATTATGTACGTCCGTAAAAACCTCGAATTTTTTGTCAAAAATAGTGACGTACACAATTTCAATACCAGAAATAAAGATAAACTTGCCGTTCCAGGATTCAGACTGCGAAAAGTAGGTAATTCGTTCATGGGAAATTGTATCCGTATTTTCAACAAATTACCACTGTCAATTGCTGACCTCCCTGTACATAAATTCAAATCATATATCAAAGTTGTTTTAATAAAAAAGGGCTATTACACTGTTGATGATTATATAAATGATAGGAACGTTTGGCTTTAAATTGTATCAGCTCGCACTGGCATATATCTTATGTAAACATGTTTATTTAAAAGAGGCTGACAATAGTGACCGAGTTTCTTGCGCTGCTTCTTCTCGGCACTAGCCCACATTTGTCCCGAAGCAGTGGTAGGTTAAATATTGGGACGTGTAAAAGCGCCTCCAGGGGCCTATTTGCAGAAATAAAACTGATTTTAACTGATTTTAACTGATTTAACTGTGCCATACGTTTCCTTTGTTAGCGCCAATATGACACAAATTAAGTTACAGATGAAAATCTGCTATTATTCTATGGATTTACCCCATGATTCATACTGTGATCTAGTCTGTCATATAAACTACGTTTTTCGACGTTAAAACAATAGTTTATCCAATAAAATGTATATGAAATTGCCTATTACATAGTTATACTAAAGAGATCTTAATATTTTAACCAATTTCGCTACTATAAAAATAAATTTTGATTAATGAAGGTTTCAGAAGTGTCTCCATATATTGTGCGTGTACGCGATAACTTGACGCCCGCCAGTTCTCATTTATTTGACTTGCCAAAATGTAATTCACAAAGAAGAACTTAGAACTGAACTCGAGCTAAGTTTACCCAATCTGTATTTCCAGCTCTCCCCTTCGGCCAGCTCCCGCTATACGAGGAGGACGGGCGCACCCTGAACCAGTCCATAGCCATCGCGCGGTACGTGGCCGGCCAGGTGGGGCTGCTGCCGGAGGACGCGTGGGAGCAAGCAAAACTTGACGCTGCTGTTCTGAACATCTACGATTTACAGAAAAGTAAGTTAGGTTTTGAGATTATTTTTTTGGGAAAGCCCTGAAAAATGTCATGTCTTCCTGACCAGCATTACAATATATTGAATTAGACCTGCCTGATGTTTTTCTAAGTGTTCAATGATATACGTTAATTATTTTTTCAGAACTCGGTGCCACTCATTCCGAAACAGATGAAGAAAAGAAAAAGGCTTTACGAGAGGAAGCCATCGCCTACTTCTTTTCTAGATTTGAGAAAGCTTTGATAGAGAGCAACGGTCATTTTGGTGCAAAGGTAATGTTTTACTGTTATTTTACTTATTCTAATTGATAAAAATTTGCCCATGCAGATGCATTGTCTTAGAGAGAGTCGAGCGTTCTTTGAGAGTAAAAAAAACGGCATTCGCAAGATAACTACATCCATCACTAAGTTTCGATCCCACCTAATCTGAATCTTCATTGTCTAACTATGCACGTGTCGAATGTATAAATTCATTTCAGTTTTCGTATGCCTTTACTGTGAATCATAGTGGTCTGTGATAGTGATACTCGTACTTCCTATATCTAACATCTTCTTTTGTGATAACGAAATAAATTATTCTATTCTATTTTATTTTATTTTTTCGTTGACCTAGAACTATGAAATTAGTATTTAGTATAGAAGAAATATGAAATAATCTAGGTGACCGAGTCCAACTCGCACATGTCGGTATTTTTCTTACGTGGGGTAGGACTTGTCTGCCTTTTGGACTACCAGATTTTTATGTTACGTGCTGTCTGAAATAATTTGATGCTTTCATTTAATAACTTTCATTGTTAATTTACAGCTGAGCTGGGCGGATTTCATCTTAGCAGCTTTAATTCTAAGCTTCAACGAGTTTCTTCAAACAAATGTTGAAAAGGATTACCCTGCTATCAAGTCCTTACTATCAGAAGTAACGACCCTGCCAGGTGTTAAGGAGTATATAGCAAATAAGAAACCTTCGGTTTAAAAAACCACTGCTGATCATGATGGTCATCAATGCTCTTGATGAAAATGGTCGATAAAAAGATACCAAAAAGTATTTTATATGTCAATTAATAAAATATTTTTTATTTGTGACTGAGAGTATAAATGAAAAGAAATGGTATTGTATTTTATTTAAACGAATATGATCCGCCCTCAAGAATATACTGCCTGATCGGTTATCCATTTAGACTAACTACTACATGACCTCAAAATGGGGCTAAAATTTCTAAACCTACTTCAACGTTTAAAAATTCACAGCAATATCACGTAACGTAACTTATTATTAACTTTACTTACTTACTTAATGTAAATAATAATATGACTTTTGATGGTAGGTTTATAAACTGGACATAAAACAAACTGAAAGAGGAATTCTGTGATCAACATCTCGCTTCCCCATTGTGCTAAATTATCGAAAACTTAAGTTGTTGACGAATGTTTAAGGCAGAAACCATAAAATTATTACTTCTTATAGCTTTTCGGAAAGTCATAAGATTTTTTGGAATACTTCTTTTTCTCAGAATACCTAGGTAACACTGAAAGTATTTAGAAAATAAAAAACGGCTTAGTGTAGAAAATTGCCAATACTTTTATTGTTTTTCGAAGTTATCTCTGTTCCTCTTAGCTACACATCGTCGCATTCGATGGAACCACTAAGAAAAGCAGTGGGCCCATTCTTCCTTAGGGGTCTCTTCTATGGCATTTTCATACGCTTTCACCGCATCTTCAGGGCTCATAAAGCGAATACCTCGAATTTTATCTTTAGTTCTTGGGAATAAATGAAAGTCGCAGGGAGCCAGGTCAGGACTGTATGGCGGATGACTCATTATCTCAAAACCTGTCATAGTCAAATATTCAACAGTCCGTTTTGCGGAGTGCGCTGAAGCATTGTCATGGTGAAGGAGGATCCTGCTTCGAGGGCGCTGCTGTCGAATTTTTTCCAAGATAACAGGCAAACAGCGATTGACATACCAGTCTGCAGTAACTATCCATCCATCTTCTAGCGTAACTGTCTCGAATGACCTTTCCGACCAAAGAATGTGGCAATCATCTTTTTCTTGAGAAAAGAAGAATCTTTTCTTTACCTTAGTTGGCCGATCCTCGAAGGGAAACACCCACTGAGCTAATTGTGTTTTGGTTTCGGGTTCGTAGCAATATATCCAGCTTTCATCACCTGTGACGATGTCAAATATAGCATTTGAGTAACCGCCGTTGAACTTATCTAACATTTGGCGACACCAGTCCATGCGAAGGTGTTTCTGGTCGTCGGTTAAAGTATGGGGAATCCATCTGGTAAAAAGCTTCCTGACGCCTAAATGTAAGTGTAATATTTTCTGAACTTGACTCATACCAATGCCTAGGCTTGCCGTATATGCTGATAGGTAACTCTCTTATCTTCCTCTATCATGCGTCGCACAGCACTGATGTTATCTTCAGTAGTCGCTGTTAAAGGACGTACCTCACGCGGATCATCATTGAGATTGCTACGTCCACGCTTAAACTCGTTAAACCAATTGTAAATAGTGGCACGAGATGGGGCTTCATTAAGAAATGCTAATCGCAGGCGGGTTGATGATCGCAGTTTTGGCCAATATGGTATAGAGAAAACGCTGCTGCTTTACTCTTTCTGGCAGTTCTCCACTCTCTTCTTTCTTACCCATAGGATTTTCGACACCACACGCACTATGTCAATCTATCTATATTAGGGCGTTGTTGTCTGCAACACAGTTTATACTTTCGCAGATAACATCGTTTTTACTTTTGTAATGTTTATCCTGTTACTGTTCCAAATAAAGATTGATTGATTGATTTGTTTATTTATTTATTTATTTATTTAGTAATTTATTTATTTATTTATTTATATTGGATCTAAAAACACTATGGACGTTAATAATCGACCTGACCTACACAGTCGTATAACGTGAATAAACAGTCTAGTAGCGTCTCGACGACGTAGTGTCTCGTATAGCGCCTTGCCCGGATTGCGAGGAGATGCGGTTTCCAGTCCCATCTGAGACATAATTTTTCAAGTTTGTATACTGATATTATAATTGCAATTAAGTTGCTAAAATATCAAATAAAGTATTGTAGTATTACTTTTTAATATAATTTATGCTTGTTATTCAATCATACCAGAACGTATCAACGGATCAGGAATTGTACCAATTATCGAGTTAACAGTTATCCTATCAGTAGAGATACAAATCTAGCGTAACATGTTTTTTATTGTTGTTTACATATTGTTACTTTTGGGTGGACCTAAATTTAATGTCGCTTTGCAGGTAACGCGCCTAATACGTAACGGTCGAATACGCGCGACGACCTTGAAATATCTACTAAAAATAGCCGAGCACATGCCTTGTACAGACGACTGCACATGAGCAGAGCTATTCATTGATGCTTCTTAACATTGCTGACATGGGTGCTAATTTGCAATAAAAATATTTATCCTAATGTGCAGGCAATAATTGTACTATAACAATTAATTGCACATGTCTCATTCATACGTACTTGGTTCTCTGTAAATCGAATTGGGTCATTAATTCCTCTATCGCGTGGCGCTATTCATCAACTTTGATCTCCGGTATATGGCAACCGCCAACAAGTCCAATGATCTATTACAATTAGTGAAAGTAAGGAGACCTTATCGTTTGTTAATTGTAAAAGATGCCTATCCTCTGTACCACTAAAGGAAAACAGTTACCCATATATTCTGCACATGTCTCAAGAGTTGTAAAAAAAATTAAACTTCTAATCTCCGAAATTAAATGATGACGCTGCTTTTGTTGCTAGGAATCAAAACGCAAAGGGCACCTACTTCCCGCTGACCTAGAATCATGAAAAGAGTATGGGCATTTTGGTACTCGCTCTAATAGCAATCATTGTGGTGTCGTTGGATAGGTCTTTTAACCAGAAAAAGTATTTATGGCGACTTAACCATAATCATTGTCCCAAAACCAAGGGAAGCACTAAAATTCTAGTTAGTCAATATCATAACTGCAAACATGATATATTACATAGGTGCCTATCATGGTTAACAATACGAAAAATAACATAACAACAGTGAAAAACAACATTATTTGAAACGAAATATGTATCTCGTCTTTGTCAAATCGTAATATTATGATGTTAATTGGTGATGACTTTTGCAAATATGCTTTTTTACATAAAAAGGTAGTATTACTCTTAAGATTTCTGTTTTTTTTGTTACTACCGTGACGTGACTATACCTCGAGATCCAGAATAGGGAACCAGCCGCGGTGTGGGGCGGGCGCGGTGCGCGGAACAGTGGACGGGCTTTTTGTGCAGCGTCATTCATTAGTCGTTCAAGTATCGTTCTGTTCATGATACTAACGACGTTCCGCAGCTTTTTATTCTATTTAGTAATTTCTTATACAGTTTTCATCACTGTCCCCGGCCCCCTTTTTTACCAATGATTTTTAGACAAGAAACAATACGAGTATCTTGTAACACAAGTACAGGGAAAAAAATTAAAATCGCACATTTTGTGGTTACCTCAGGTTTGTTTTTGAAGTAAACTGCGAAATATTTCAATGTTGTATGGTATTAGGAAATCCTTAGCACGCGTGTCCAACTTGTGCATTTTTTTAAGGCAATACGCATAGTTTCTTATGGGTTTGAGTTTTGTTAGTTTTTAGTTTAAATATTGAAAAAAAAAACGCATGCATGAATAAAGGAGTTTCTAAATGGGATGAGTTTTTTAGAAGAAGGAATCCGCAAAAAAAAATATCGGTCAAATCCATAGATGAAAAATGAGGATTAACCCAGCACAAAAAATATCAGCAATTGAAACAAAATAGCTTTGTCATGTTTGATACCTGCCATATTGGAAATTCGACCTTGCGTACATGGCAGAAAGCTGAATGCTTCTTAATTAAAAGTGACGGAAATGGGCTCATTTTGTGTTGATGTTTTTCGTTCGCTGATTGTGAATTTTATTTTTATGATCTCGGCGCAATGTTTTTATATTGTTTTTAGAAATAACTTGCTTTCCGGTAATATTCGAAGGTTTTGAGCCTAGAAATTATACCTATTTTGTGGTGAAAAATAGGGTGGCAATTTGTCTTGCCCGATTTAGATGAAATTTGGTATAAAAATAGTAGTTACCTGAAAATTAGAATTTACCTAAAGAATCTATATTTTCAAGATTTAATTTAAGTAGAGAATAACAGGTAGCGATTGCAAATATGTTATAATAATAATTATAAGTTATAATACTGATAAATAGAGAGTTCTATAAAGAAAAAACCGGCCAAGTGCGAGACGGACTCGCGCACGAAGGGTTCCATACCATTGACTAGGTAAACAACAGTAAGTGCATAAATTTAGTTAATGTAGTGCCTACCTGTTACCATTTATTGATATCGAGCTAAAACGGGCAAGACAATCGCACTTGTTGTATGGGAGCCCCCTTTAATATTTGTTTTATTTACTTTTTAGTATGACGTATTTGTTGTTATTGTGGCAACAGAACATAATTTGTGAAAAATTCAACTGCCTAGCTATCGCCGCTCTTGAGATACAGCCCGGTGACACACAGGCGGACAGACGAACAGAAGACGGACAGACGGACGAAAAAGTATTGCAGAACCCTAAACTGGGCGGGACTATTTGTTATCTGATCTATGGATAGATATACATTTTGACACCCGCGAAGATACTCTACATACCGATAATATTTGGTTTCATTGTGGTGTTTTAGTATTTCGGGAAACATGTCTCGGAAACTTGTTTATTTTAATACAAACGGTGTGTGCGAGAGTATTAGATATTTGTTGCATTACGGTGGACTGAAGTTTGAAGATGTTAGACTTGACTTCAATGACTTTATGGCGCTTAAGGAATGTAAGTAGTACTTGATACATCCTAGTATAAAATTATAGCTGTCGGAAGGAACTCCACAATGGTGAAATACTAAAAAAGGATTTTTGATTGAATTTTTTCCAATTAACTTTGATTTTGAGGGTTTATTAGAAGGTCAATTTACTGACATGTTCGCGCCATAAGATGGAGTTGGCTGCTGCTACTACTAGTATTAAAGGAATTAAACGCAAGTCGCTTATTAATAAAATTGTCTTGTTAATAAAATAATTGTAAAAACTATATTGTATGTAGAATCTACCACATAGTTTATTACATGATGTCAAATTTAAAGTATTGATGTTGATCAATATCCTTGTTAATAAAACTGTTTTGTTAATATAAGAATTGTAAAAATTACATTGTATGTAAAATCTTCTTTTAATTTTTTATAATCGATGGGCTTGCTCTTGACTTAACTCTACGTTTGAGAAGAAGCCTTAGATTGGAGCGAGCTTACCAGTCATGCTTTAAAAATTTTAGGATTATATTTAATCTATGTATATAAAAATGAATCCCTATTTCCCTTGGTCATCGCATTACGCATGCACAGCTAATTCGCTAATTTTGTTTTGTTTGCAACTGTCAGGAGAATGTTCTTATGAAAGAAAAAATAAGAAAATTGCGCGGAAAGTTGGAAAATTTAAGAAAACTTAATCATCATACTAAATTATTTGTAATGTAACCTTAGCGCTTTTGTCAATTAAAACTTTTTAAATGTAACATTACGGCGTTTCACATAACATTGACAGAATACGTGCTGCAATTGCTGCAAACGGTTACAATTTTCAGTGTCAGCATTTGGAATGTCGATAAATAAATTTTTATCTTAAATATTTTTTTAATTAATTATACCAATTTGAAATCAATATTCATAGTTACGACAGGACAACGTCTGTCGGGTCCATTAGTTAGATTATAATTATAATCTACCACTTATTAACCTATCACATGATGTTTAATTTAAACAAATTGATGTTAACTATGTATTTTACAAAAATATTTTTTATATATTTTTGCGTTAAAATCTTATTATGTCGTTTTCAAGTTGAAGTTGAAACTTAAAACCCTTCTTTTAACTAGGTTATTTATCATCGTTAATGGTCTATGCGACTTTCATAAACGACTTAAGCAGTAGCTAAAAAAAACAATTCGGAATTCTAAAGTATTCTAAACAAAAATGTGTCATGTGTCTTGTCATGTGTCATACCTATTGTAATAAATAATAAATAATAATAATATTTACGATTGCATGAAAACCTAAAAAACGCATAAACATAAATAAAAAAGCTTTTGTCATCTATCACCCCAAAATAAAGCTTTACATGCAGCGTCACGATTGAAGGCTAAAGAATTAAATTATAAGTATACATGGATACGTAACGGGCGTGTCTTTATTCGTAAGAACGAATTTAGTGAGTCTATTATGATAAGAAACATTGACAGTTTAAATCTTCTTAAGTAAACTGGGCTTACTGCTAACATGTTGTGGTACATATTATGTTTCTAAATTCGATTTTATATATTATCAAAACGTTCGGGGTATCCGGACGAAAACACAAGACGTACTTAAAAATATCCTTCTAAATGATTTTAAAATTATAGTATTTACAGAGACGTGGTTAAATGAAAACATATTAGACGGTGAATTTATAGATGCTCGTTATGTTGTGTGTCGTAGAGACCGAACTTGTTCAGAGGGCACAAAGATGGACGGCGGTGGTGTTATGATTGCCGTATCCCGTGACTTACCTTCAGTACGTATTAAAGAGTGGGAAAGCAGTTGCGAAGATCTTTGGGTAAATGTGAAACTTAAATTAAATGGTAAAAACCTAACTATTTCAATATGCACTGTTTATTTTCCTCCGCCGGTCAAATTTGAGCATCAGAAAATATTTTTAGATAATGTAAATACAATCTTAGATCAGACTGAAAATACTGTCATATTGGGTGATTTTAATTTGAGTTTTATTGATTGGCAACCAGATACTACCGATGCAAATAACATGATAGCTACAAATTACAGTAAAAGTCTGGGCTACTCACTAATTGATTTTATATCACTAAATAACTTACATCAAATAAACAGTGTTTGTAACACCAGTAACAGGATCCTAGACCTTGTAATCACAGATATTAATGGTGCTTTTGTATCCTATCACGCTAATCCATGTCGATAATAATAATCTATCGGCATGTCAACTCATCCCTATCAGATTTCCAGCACGGTTTTAGAAGCGGTCGATCAGTAGACAGTAATCTTGTTGCATTTGTCTCGGAGGTAGCTTCAGATTTGGATAAAGGTTCACAAATCGATACAATTTATACTGACATGTCAAGTGCATTCGACAAGGTAAACCACAAAATTCTTTTAACGAAACTGGAGGCTCATGGTATTGGTGGCAGATTATTACAATGGTTTTGCTCTTACTTAAATAATAGACCACAGACAGTAGTTGTGAACGGAGCTCAATCGCAAACATATTTTGCTAGAACAGGGGTCCCGCAAGGCTCTCATCTCGGTCCCATTCTGTTTCTTGTTTTCATTAACGACATTGTCAGTTATGTAAAACAAAGTAAAATTTCACTCTTTGCCGATGATTTCAAAATTTATAAAACCATCAATGATCAAGTAGATGTACAAATACTTCAAAATGATTTAAATAAAATAGCAGAGTGGTGTTTATATAATGGAATGATCCTCAATCCCAGTAAATGTTTTCACATATCTTTCACAAGAAAAATTAAGCCTATTTCTTCATCGTATCGATTGAACGGTCTTATGTTGACCAAAGTTCATAAAGTACGTGACTTGGGAGTGACGATTGATGAAAAGCTTAAATTTGACGACCACATTGATGTTATAGTTAAAAAGGCTGCAGGAATGTTGGGTTTTATAAGGCGAAATACAAAAAGTTTCAAACAAACAAGTACGAAAATAATTCTTTATAACAGCCTTGTCCGGTCTCATCTGGAGTTTGCTTCCGTAGTTTGGAATCCATCGTACAACGTACTTTCGCAACGCATCGAAAACCTTCAGCGCGTGTTTTCCAGGCATCTTGCTTTCATGTCACCTAACATTTCTCACAAACGTCCATACGATCAGAGACTCAAGCACTTTAACATGATTACACTGCGAAATCGACGAACAATAGCCGATCTGGCCTTCTTACACAAAATGATCAATGGTGGCATTTCATGCTCTTCCCTCTTAGAAAAGATTACAATTTCCGTTCCCTATCGATATCCCAGATCTCGCATTAACAATTTATTTGGCATTCCTCAGTGTCGAACTAATCTAGGTTTTCATTATCCTCTATCTAGAATATCATCGCAATATAATTTCTTGTCTACAAAACAACCAGAACTGGATATTTTTAACGATTCACTACAAGTTACAAAAGCTAAACTGCTGAAGCTATTTTCAACAAAATAATTTTAAATTTTGTTTTAAATATTGTTCCAAGTTTTGTTTCAATTTTAACACTAAAGAAATTGTGAGATAACTCTATATAAATATATATATTGTATGTTAATTGTTTTCAACAAAGATGTGTATACCTATAATTGGCATATATATAAGAACATAACTATTATAAATTTATACTTAAAAGTAAATTAGTATATATATATTGCTGTTGGTGTACCGTATATAAATAAATAAATAAATAAATAAAGGTCTCTTCTGAAATTATCAATCTTTCAGCTCTCCCATTCGGCCAGGTTCCGCTATACGAGGAGGACGGGCGCACCCTGAACCAGTCCATGGCCATCGCACGGTACGTGGCCGGCCAGGTGGGGCTGCTGCCGGAGGACGCGTGGGAGCAGGCGAAACTTGACGCCGCTGTGTTGAACGTCTACGATTTCCAGAAAAGTACGTAGGCGGTTTCCTATGGGTGACGTTAGGGTCTAAAGGAGTACTGCCAGAAGAAGATGAGCAACAGCGTCTTCTTTCCAATCCCTCAGTTCCCAAAAGGGACTTTAGTCCCTTTTTTTATATGACTAATTAGCTTTTGGGAATTGAGGGATTCATGACCAAATAGCGATCGCCAACCCGGGCCCGAGCCGAGCGTGGCGATTATGGCAAAGTCCTCCTTTTTAAGGGGTTTGTGTCCAGCAGTGGACTGCTATAAGCGTATAATGATGATGATAATTTGTAATGGTAGGTACGCCACCCCAAATAGCAAGATAAGTATTAAAAATTTGAAAAAGCAAGGATTGGTCTTTGCAAATTAAAAGAAGTGAAAGATTATGTGCAATATGAAAGTATAACTTTTCAAGATTTAAGTTGCTTGATTTGTGCCGGCATACACAAATCATAGATCATCAAAATCTGTCTCGGCTTTCTTAAGTTATATATGGTGTGTCTAACTCTTCGTTGTTTTATTTATATTATTATATAATATAGCTTCTTAGATAGCAGCGGTAAAAAAATATGATAGATTGATAAGTGGTTCTTTGGAACTTTACTTATAACTTCGTTTAATATTTCTAATTGTTTATTTTAGAGCTCAGCGATTATTTCAAAGAACAAGATCCGGCGAAGAAAGAAGTTCACAAAAAAGCGCTTGATGAAGCAAAACCTTATTATATGTCGAGATTTGAGAAAGAACTGAATGCAGGCAACGGACATTTTGGTGGAAAGGTTGTTCATAACATTTGATTTTCCTTTAAAGTGTTCTGTTTGGGTCAACTTATTCAATTTAATGTATAATTTTGTTCTTGTTAATAGAGTAACATCTAACCGTAGTACAAATTGGTTATTCTAAAAGATCGTAATAATTAGTAGTTATCATTTTATTTCTGTCCGATTCAAATTTTATTCTTAACAATAATCAAATTAGTCAGACATAGAAAACTGCATCTGAGATAACAAATTGACATGGCAATTATAGCGGGATCCAACCCAATTAAATTATTATTGGCGACAGCAGCCGTGATCAACGGCTTCGAAGCACCACTTTTTGCACCTATCACATCCAGACACAAGCTAGTACAGAAAGGATCGAAACCTAAATTGTCACTGCCGAGAATCTAAACCCTTATACCCTTGTGTAGTAGGCAGACGGGTACCACTACACCAACAAGGTCGTAAGATAGAAGAATCTAGTTTTTTCGAGACCTATCGAGAACTAGCTGTTGCCCGCGACTTTGTTCGCGTCAATTTCTGTTATTATGATCGTAGTAAAGATTTTTTTTAAATAAATAGCCTAAAGCCTTCCTCGATAAATGGACTATCCAACACCAAAATATTTTTCAATTCAAACTAGTAGTTCCAGAGATTAGCGCGTTTAAACAAACAAACAAACAAACTCTTCAGCTTTATAATATCAGTATAGATTATTTTTAGTTACTGTTACCCGAATTATTACTTTAAAATTTAAAATTCTCCTAGAGAAACATCGGAATAAAAAATAGTTTACGACCTATTCTAAGACTTACCGAAACTACACAAAAATTTCTTAATAGTCGGTCGAGCTGTTCTGGAGGACAAACACTTTGACATGAGTTTTTCATGTTTAGACTAACCCACGACTTCGTACGCAAGGAATCTGAGTTATCTTATACATATTATCTCTCCGCTGCTCCTGCACGACAACGCGCGACCTCATACTGCATAGCAGACGGTCTCCAAGATGCAAGTGTCATCCGCCCTACTCACCAGACCTTGCGCCTGCAGACTACTACTTTTCCAGAATTTGGATAACTTCTTGGCGGGAAAAAAATTCAATACCCGGGAGGCAGTACAAAATGCCTTTGAAGAATTTTTGCCTCCCGCCCAGCTGATTTCTTTAAGAAGGGCATCAATAAATTGCTACTGCGTTGGCAACGATGCATTGATTGCATGGGTGATGATTACTTCGATTAATACAAATAAAAAATACATTTAAAAAATCGTTAAAATTTTTTCATACAAAACGGCAATTTCATAGGTAAAGACCTAATGATATTTGAGCGTACGTAGAAAATACCAAACTCAACTTGCATTACCATAACTCATTGAAAGAACTGGTCAGATCGTTCAATAATAAGTGCCTTACCTACATTAGCATGATTATTTATGTTAAAACCATTTGATGATAAATAAAAATAAAATAGATATACAATCAGGGACAGAATAACGACTTCACCAAATTAACATTTAAGTGCTTTGTTACATTAGGTAGTTAATTAATCTTTAAGTCAGGTATATAAGGTATAAATTGCATAATTATCGACGATTAAAACATCCTGTTGCATTTATCTGGTATACCTATAAAAAGCGATTATGGTACAGACAATACTCACTTCAGAAACTGAAGTTAAAAGAGTTTTGTAAGCAACTGAACAGTTTTTCCGTTATCATAGCTATTGCAACAGCGGCGTAATATAAACTCATACAAACAAGGTAGTCATGGCAATGACCATGAAACTTGTACATAATAAGTATGTTCGGTCAAAAGATCTTGCTTCACAATAGACGTTCAAAAAGCAATCATAATACCGAGTAATAGATGTGGGTTTACGTTTTGGTTCAAAGGAATGCTAGGGATGGGTTGGTAGTTAGGGACATAATGAACACAAATTGAATGATGCTATTCATTGGTGTAGTGGTACTGTTGAAGCAATCATGTCTCGGAAACTTGTGTATTTTAATCTGAACGGTTTATGTGAGTGTACCAGATATTTACTGCATTACGGGGGGCTGGAGTTCGAGGATGTTAAACTTGAATTCAATGACTTTATGGCGCTTAAGGAATGTAAGTAGTACTTGATACATCCTTGTATAAAATTATAGCTGTCGAAAGGAACTCCACAGAAACTTATGGTGAAATACTAAAAAAGGATTTTTGATTGCATTTTTTTTCAATTCACTTTGATTTTCCATACAAAAGGGTAATGTCATGTGTCACGGTTACCTACTAACCGTAATGCAAATTCGACCTTACCTCACACGACTTAAAGATAAATACAACTAAGGTAAAAAAGGGCACCCAAAAATTTAGTCGGTGTTCATTGGGTGAGTATGTTTTTTTGTCACTGATTGTGTATAGATCTAGCTTATTGTTTCACATCAATGACATCAAACAAAAATAAGTGTCCTGACTTACTGTACCTACTGGGTGCACATTAATTTGACATAATGTGCCCTTGACTTGGACGAATAAACCACTGGACGCGCACTGACAGGCAATTTCGCTTTTGCCCCCTTGGCAACGAAGCGGGCATTTTAGCCTCACTTACATGTAACGTCTTGTCATAGTCGGGAAAAATGGGTAAATGTGCCGCATTTTTGTGTACAAATTATAGCGGCAAGACAAATATTTCTTTTTATCCGTAGGTAACTTTTTATCCCAATAAAGCTGTTAATTTTTCTTAAAATAGTAAAATGTGTTTTCCTAGAGATAAGTTACATTGCCATTTAAAAAAGTAGTGGTCAGTTACTACAAAATCAACAAGATGACGCATACTTCATTCGGTAGGATTATCGTACGTTCATCATTCGTTCCCTAGTCAATTTAGTTTTAACTGTGCTTGACAATTGTCGATAAATCATATCGATAAAATTAAATGTACTAATAAATTTATAATATAAATACTTTTGAAATAAAATCATAAATCTGTAAAATGATTAACTCTAGAGCAGATTAAAGTACTTACTTAATCTTAAAAATACAACAGTTTGCTTTAAACTTCATATTTTATTACAATACATCCTATTAATGTAATTTCAGATTTCCTGTAGATCCATTAAGTAAAACAAAGTGGGTCGAAGCCGTCCAAAGAGAGGCAAAATGGATCCCTATAAAACACGACTGAATATGTGGTATCCATTTTACACCAGCGTGTTTTAATGCTAACGCAAAAAACCATAAGCGACTATTCGTTTAATTGTTTATGCTTACTTAAACATGCCCATACTGTAATTTCTGTTTTGGTGATAAAAATAAAAAACATTTTGCATAAGATTCGGTCATTCATTCGTTCAACACATATCGATAGAAAAATATCGACACTTCCGCTCACTAAATGTCAATAATTGACACGACAATCACCCCCCGCCCCGCAGAAATTGGTTGATGATGTTTTCATACATTCGCTCTTGCGTTTCATATCCAGTGGTTAATTCATCCAAGGCCCTTGACCACCATTAAGAGAAGAGTACTGTCGAACTTCACATCCAGCGGTGTTATTTTAATTTCAATTATTTATGCAAGTATTTAAAATAACGACAAATTCTACCTTCAGAATTAAATATACGCCAAACGCCAGTGTGGTTTAAGTAATGGTTTGGGGAGTTAACCTTTAATATCGAAAGGACATTTAGACCTGAGTTCACCAATTCTTAAACAGCCGGTAAACATAGATTGACGATTAATTTGACACAATTTCCCCTACAAAATATGTCAAATAATATTTTAAACGCTGTAACTTAAACGTCTGTTGGTGAACTTTACCCTTAGTACTTAATTAGATTTGTAATAATATGTTAGGAAATAACAGATATTATTAATGCAATCACTTGACAGTTTACACAAAAGCAGGCTGGCTTGATTATGTTAAGGATGATTGCCATCAGTAATTCATCATAGTTGTTGTATTTTTTGCGTTGGAATAACACTACTAATACTGAATTCATAAACTTTAAAAACAAGTACTTTTGCTAGTTAAGTAATCATAATTGAACAAATGTACGTTTTCTAGGAAATTTTTTTCAATATACAGCATATTGAAAAAAATTTCAGGTTATTTAGATTTTTTGACCCAACGGTACGATACTATAATTTTTTTTTTACTGGTACTTACTAGTTTTTTCCGAAATAAAATATCATGGTGCTTGTTATGAAGAAGCTTTACCATAAGTAGGTACCTAGTAATAGCAAGGCTTTTCATGGGGACCATGTGTTAAAACAATCTAAGTCTATGGTATAAACTAATACTTGCACGTATTCGTTCTAAAATAATTTTGTTTGCATGCCTCACATAGATAAAATGCTATCTTTCTTGCACTCCGCCATTTTGCCAGCAGCCATGCTTTGAATCAAACAATTACAGTGCAATGATAACCATTAGCTGCGTTTTTTCATGAAATCCATCATTCCTGCCACAGACTATGGACAGTTTGCTGGAAGAAATGGGAATAAACAGGTTTATAAATCAGGTTTTAAATTTCAGCTCTTCCATATGGCCAGCTCCCAATATACGAAGAGAACGGACGGACCCTCAACCAGTCCATAGCTATTGCGCGGTACGTGGCCGGCCAGGTCGGGCTGCTGCCTTCAGACCCGTGGGAACAAGCGAAGCTAGACGCTGCAGTGTTAACTGTCTACGATTTTGTGAAAAGTACGTAGGTATTATCAAGAGAAGAACCCCACTAAAGTGAAGTTAATACAGTTACAAGTTTGTAGTGTTTTTATAATTTTGTTAAGACGTTTCTTTTTTACTGCCTCAGGTTCGAAAGCTTACTCGTATATACTATAGACTTGAATAATCTAATCGCGAATGTTATTTCAAAAATCATGTTTGAATTCTTGTAACTTCGTAACTTCAACGTATTTTTCATAATGTGTATAAAGGCTATGTCTTGTGCAATTGACCGCACCATAGGCATATTGCTTTGTATTTAATGTTTGTATTGTTGTCTCTGTAGAAATTGTCGAATATTATTGGGAATCAGAGCCAGTAAAGAAAGAAGAGAACAGGAAAAAACTGGATGAAGCCAAACCGTTCTATTTATCACGATTTGAAAAGGAACTAAAAGCGAACAACGGCCATTTTGGCGGAAAGGTAAACATTGATCTCATAATTTTTACAATCAGCTAGTAGCGACCAATATTGTAGGGACCAAGTATAGATTTTAACAATAAACCTACAATATGCTATACCTGGCCATTTCAGACACATTTCTTGATGACGTGATGTTTTGCTCATTAAATTAAATTGAAGGCACTGGCAAAATAATGGTCGTCAATCATTTACCTATTAGTATGTTTATGAAAACAGATTTCTTACTTATTTAATAGGGGTTACAGTATGAAATTGCCGATTATTTTCCCACTTTTTATTTTGTTTATAGCTCTTAAGTATAGTCATATTATTGCGTAATTCTTTTTGTATTGTATCAAAAACTAAATAAAGTAACTTTTGACTAAAAAAAAAATGCAATACTAGTGCCTATTACTTCAAAGGAAGTCGTTGAAAAGACCCCTTACAATGTGTCAGCTGAACCTTCTTGCTTCAATTAAGTATATTTGTATTATATACTTTGATTTTCAGAAATTTAAATACTATAATGCGTAGCTTTATAACCATCTAACTTTCACCTTTAATTGCATCGAAAACGCTTCAGGCTTTATTAAAAAAACGAAAAAATTGTTAGTATGGAAAAATTACTTTTCTCGATTTCGTCCATACAAAACGGCAATTTCATACTTTAACCCCTAATATATCATTGGATGGACTGGTTTTAGCTCGTTGTACCATTTACCTAACACCAATTACTTTTATTAATACAAATATTTGATACCTATTTGACAGTGATTCTTTACATTCACAAATATTCAAAGTAATTTTTCTTCATTTTCAGTTATCGTGGGCTGATTTTGTCCTTGTTGGTATTGTCGAGTTATGTAACTTGTACCTCTCGGAGTCAGTACAAGAAGACTACCCAACCATTGCAGATCTTATATCGAAGATACACGCCCTCCCAGGAGTGAAAGAATATATAGCAAATAGAAAACCCTATGTAAGACCCGTTCTATGAGGATTAACTATTTGTATACCAAAGTAAAGTTTGATAATGACAAATTATTTGTTTTATTTAATTTATTATTATTTTGTCGTGTGGTGCCGGTAGACTAAAATAGCGCATCCCTTCCCTTCATGTGGGAGTTTTAAGAAGTGACTAAAATAGTACTGCGAGGACGTTTTCTGTCTACCATCAACGGCTCATCAATTTTTGTACTCGTTTGTCATGTTTCATTTACCTACTTGTTTTCTTGTACTCTACCAGAAATAAATTTATTCTTATTCTTATTCTTATTGGCCAAACTGCGAATGCCAACTCTACTGCCAAGCGCGACGATAATAGCAAAATACTTCTATTGGAGAGGCCTAGGTATAACACCGGACTGACTGGATAAAAGCTAATGAAGAAAGGCAAAAGAGGTTTGTGTCATGCTGTCAGATAATTGCAATCATCTCCTTTGATATGGAACGAAGCTTGTGTATGAAAATGAATGAAAAAAAAGTATTACTTACATAAAAACAACCTTATTACCTAATTATAAGAACTACTGTGAACCGGTTCAGATAACGCACGACCTTATAAAAATAACAGTCAAATACCAGTCGGACGCACATTATTATGGTTCCGCTTGATTCTTTGAAAGAACGCCATTCATTGAACTCGTTTATGTGAAACCTTGTGTTTATTATGTGCACAAGTAGTAGTAGGGTGCAAGCGGCGGTATCGGTTCTCATACAAATGGTGCATGACAGCCTATCTTACCATTTTCCATGTTCTGTGGAATACACGCTAGTATTTATACGTTCGTAAGGCAGAAGTTACAAAAACGTGTCAGAGAAAAGTATGCTTTATGTTATCCTTGAACAACAAACACAGCACAAGAAGAAAAATTATAGTTTAAAAAACTAAAAAACCACGCTTTTAAAACAGATTGAGCTAAAAAATTAAAAATAAAACTGTAGTAATCAATTGAAAAATTCATATTATTGTACAAAAAGCGTGGGGTGCTTGTTATGATATCCACAGATATAGTAAATTATTGATAAAATATTTACAACAATCTAAATCAAGCCCCCCACGCTTTTTGTACAATAATATGAATTTTTCAATTAATTACTACAGTTTTATTTTTAATTTTTTAGTTCAATCTGTTTTAAAAGCGTGGTTTTTTAGTTTTTTAAACTATAATTTATTTTTTACTTTTTAGTTTAGTTTATAAGATTTGATTCCTTCTTTACCGACTGTAAGTCCAAACCTATGCAGGAAACATAATTGATACAGATTGCGCGCTAGCTCTATCTCTTTTACTCCCTCTTACAGAGGAAAACTGGGAAAACTGTTATTAAATTATTGCATTGTCATCGGTCCTTGATACGTGTGCAAAGTTTCAAATTAATCAAACTTCTGGAAATCGGTCAAATTTATGCTCAAAGATTCCATTACATACATAGATACATAGATAGATACAACCCAAGCTAATAAAAAAGCGTGGTAAAAAGCGTGGTAAAAAGAAGCTGACTATAATCGAATCAAACTAAACATCTGTCAATTCCGTTACAAGTTTGGTTACTGACAAATAATATGCTAGCATGGTGTTTAGAGTCGCTTTTGACATGACCGAATAAGAAGGCACCGCAGAAAAATGTCGTAATGAGGAATGTTACTGATTTCGAAATTGAACACAAGATTTATTGCAATTAAAAATATTCAAATTAACCCATTTTATATTTGCAATATCACATTTTTTCAATATTTGCAGTGAAATAAAATATGATGTCATATTACAACAACATTTCGAATAAAAAATTAAAGACCTTAAAATTTTTATCTTGCATAAATCTTCGTCGTAAAATGTCGTATGAGCTGACACTTTTTGTATTGTTTTCTTGAGGGCACCATAGGTACATTTTATTTGTGAATGGTCAAAGTTTTTACGAAATCCACAGATCAAATATTGATATAGTCGAGAGTCAAGTATGATTCTAAGGGTTTAATATTTTTTTTATGCATTCAGTACCCTAAAAGTAGGCGGAGATAAAAACACGATCAAATTTGTTATTCAATGGTAATAAGTATATCACTATTGTAGTTAATATGTCGCGGAAACTTGTGTACTTTGATGTCAATGGCTACAGCGAGCCAATAAGGTATATGTTGCATTATGGTGGGCTTCAATTTGAGGATATTAGATATTTACGCAAGAATTGGCCCATTAAGGAGGTAAAGGACTGTAAGTATAATATATTTTACTAATATATCTAGTTGCTTGTCATTTTTTAAGAATAAACGGGAAAGTACCTCTTTTTTCCGTATGCAGGTTATCAAATTTCAGAAAATTCAATTATGCTGTTGCAAAATTTTAAATATTTTATACTGGCAAACAATTTCCGCAATATTTATTTCGTTACCACTCTAACACAGAGTAAAACGAACTTGTCACACCATTCATACTCGTAGTAATGCACTTGCAAGCGTGGCATGGCTCGTTTTCATTTCAAATATAAGTGCCCGGGTCAAGTGATTCCAAAATTATTGGGAAACTAATAAATTTAACCAATTAATTATCTAACACCTCATAGATTTATTAGCCAACATCAGCTGATTAGCTATTGGCAAAACGCATTGGACTATAGATATTCTTAATAACTATTCCAGCTCTTCCATACGGCCAGCTCCCAATATATGAAGAGGACGGGCGGTCCCTGAACCAGTCTATAGCTATTGCTCGGTACGTGGCCGGCCAGGTCGGGCTGCTTCCTTTAGACCCGTGGGAACAAGCAAAGCTAGACGCTGCAGTCTTAAACGTTTATGATCTTACTAAAAGTAAGTACTCTATCTAGTAAGTAAGATCTATCTATTTGTTTTTGTAGTATAGTAGACGTGTATAGTTGAAAACTATTGGTTTCTCTTCTTTGCTTCTGCTACCCATACCCAATTATAACTTGAATTCAACGATGAAGGCCTTAACCCTGCAGTGGGATGATTATAGAATTATACTTAGTATAGATTATAGTATAGATTGTAGTTCTTTGTTTCTTTTCTCGCGCTCTTTTTCTTACACGCTTCTTCTAATAAATGGTTAATCGAGATTAAATAAAAGGTTTTGGTTGTAGAATAGTCGTGTATTGAAAATCGGTAAAATTGGTCTTACAAATGAATATAAAGTCACTTACATTTACGTCACACGCATAAGCCGTCGGTGTCATCGGCCTAGTTAGATATCCGCTGCACTCTTATTTATAGGTTTAATATTTTATGGACTTATTCTAACTTACATACTACACTCTCTTTCTCAACATGTGTGTGTTAACTGACGAAAATAATGACATTTGCGATTTTTGTTTTAGAGCTAGCTGCTTATTTCTTTCAGAAAGATCCACTGAAGAAAGAAGAAGCCAAAAAAGATCTTGATGAATCCTTAGGATACTTTTATTTTAGGTTTGAAAGAGATCTAAAGGCAGGCAATGGTCATTTTGGTGGAAAGGTAAAAATACTGTTTGATTTTGGATTAAAAAAAATTACACGTGCATGAAATAGAGAATTATAATTCATCGCAATAAATGAGAACCATAATTAGTATTTTTACAAGAGTCTCGTATAAGTTAAGTAAAGGAAAACTATTTGTGGATGTTTTTAAGACGCGATTGAAAGACTGAGAATATTAAAAAAATTAAATTAAACTGAAAAGCATGAAATTAATCGTGTAACTAATTTGCAGTCGGTGTTATGTAAACAACGATGGCCTATTTTTTATTTTCCTTATTTTTTAATTGTATTATTTTAATGCTTCGCAGTTTAACTTTCGTAACATTGTGTTAAAATAATTATTTGTTATTTGTAATGTCACGATGAGAACTGATAATCTACTGTTGGGTTACTGCACCTTAAGTTGACATAAACTATTTTAGGTAAAGTCATCTTGGAGGATGACTCTTCAGTCTTCGTGTATCCCAGGGTATCCCCAATATGGAACTTGAGAGGATAATCCTGGAAAGCCTTTTCTCGTTCGCTATTAGTAAATAGAAAAAAAAAATTCTTTGACGATTGTGGTTCTAGTTGATCATTAAATTAACCTTACTTTTTTTTACTTTTCAGTTGACCTGGGCTGATTTCGTCCTGGTCGGGGCTATCGAACTATTGAACCTGCATCTCAAGGACACAAAACACTACAACTACCCCACCATTACAGCGCTCATAGCCAAGATACACAACCTTCCAGGGGTTAAAGAATATTTGGCGAAAAACGAAACTTACGTATAAATGTTAATGGCTGTTTCTGAAAAATAAAATTATGAATGAAAAAAGTTTTTATTTACAAAATAGAAATAAATTATATTCGGTATTTACTTGTTTTACTATACCTTTGTTTGCCTGAGTTCTGCATCGATAGGGTTATATAATTAATCTTAATTATTATCATCAAAATTAGTTGCTTGTTTCATATTGTTATTTACAGTGTGACCCTCTTAAAACAGCTTTATTCACATTATTATTGCAACTTTCATTTTAGACAAAGGTAAATTATCGAACGAGCTTTCCGTACCATGTTTATAAATAAACCTACAACCACGCTTAATATAAAAAAAATCGTTTCCTAATTAAACCCGATCGGGAATCAAACCCGAGAAGGAGAAGGAAGGAAACACCGCAGATTCTGTTCAAATTTGTTTTGTTTTTGTTTTTGTTCCTCAGAGTAGGTGGTAACTAATCAAAATTATTGATTACGACTAAACGACCAATATAATTAGGCGCATGATAACTAAGAAGTCATTGGAAATAGGTAGGGGACCGTGACTCATTATTACTCAACATATTCTAAAGATAAAGATTGTTTATTTGTAAGACATGAGTATTTTTACATGCAGTTGGTGTAAAGAAATTTGTTGTGCTTACATATCATGCCTTTCGGCGTACAAATACTAGGTGCTATAATATTAATTTAGCCAATTATACAATAATATTCCAATTCCTAATCAACAATAATCATTCATAAGCCAGTAAATTGAAGTCAATGTCAGTGAATCAATTCTAGTGAATCATCTTATTTAATCTATTATTTATAATAATCATCAGCATCACAAACAATCACATAATTAATTTAATACAATAGTATTAGTAATAATTAATAAAAACCTACAGGATACTGTTAATTAGTTTGCTTCTTCCAAAAAAATAATAATTCCTGTGTCTTTGTTATACAATACTATTATTAGAACATCAAAGTATAGTATTAATATGTGGACATTGTTGTTGGTCCTACAATTGATAATATAATTAGGTAATTGTGCAAAAAAAACATTATTGTAAGACTGTTTTTTGTCCCTAATAAATAAAAAAAACAAAAAAAAAAGTGGAAAGGTAAACTACCTACATAATTAATATAGCTAGTACACAATTGACCTGCCACAATGGCAGGGCCGGGCAAAGAGGCACGATGCGAGGACTTGTTACCGCATTTTCATGTGCCTAATTGTTTTGGTCTTCACAAATCCTAGGCAACTTGAGTTTAGTGTGACATTGTCCGTCGGTACGGATTGCTCCGTAAAATACGCCCAACCAAAATATATGAACTTCATATCCGCGGGGACGGTCGTCCACACGGACCCGTCAGCTTGACTGTAAAAGCGTTCCTCGATGTTAATACATATTGGTTGGTACGGAGCAATCCGTACCGAAAGTCAGTGTCATTCTAAAGCCAGCCTAAGTCTGTACAATCTTTTCCCTGATCCTTAGCACACAAGACGATACTTTCCGTAAGAATCAGTCGCCGATAATCGCCGACGACAGTTTTTCAACTTGCTAGCGAATATATATGACTTACGCACCGAATCGGTGATT
This sequence comes from Anania crocealis, assembly GCA_949315895.1. NCBI lineage: Eukaryota > Metazoa > Arthropoda > Insecta > Lepidoptera > Crambidae > Anania > Anania crocealis. The sequence goes on from OX438863.1 coordinate 16,758,413, forward strand.
ATCGGCGACTTTTGCCAAAGGTTGCCAAACTATTTTCGTGTGTTGTGTGATGCCGGTATAAAATTGAATAGGACCTTCCTAAATAAATAATGTGGATCCCAATTTGAGTAACTATTTATAGCACACGTATTGTGAAACAAAGAAGGTACCACCAACATCCAGACCCGAGAAAATGTAGAAAAACACTTTTTTCTGCATTGACCCGTCCGGGAATAGAACCCGGGACCTCGGTGCAGACAACACCTTAAAACCGGTGTGTACGCGATTCCACCACGGAGGTCGTCATCATTTTTTTCCGGAAGAGGTGTCCAATCTTTTCCGATAGGTGTCATATGAGGCGTCTAAAGGAGTACCTGTCGGCAACGACTTCTCGCTACCATTTGCCTGCCAATCATGATGATAATGGTCAATACCACACAAAACCCTTTTGGAAAGGCCTTTGTCCCACAAAGGACTGATTTGGGGATGATGATATTTATTATATTTTTATGTGTGACCTTGCACAAATTCTCATGCTTTTTTTAGTTTTAAAGACTAGCTGTTCCCGCTTCGTCCGCGTCAATTTTCGTTATTACGATCGCGATTATTTTTGCAACATTTTTCACTGATGCTTCGCTCCTATTCTTCGCAGCGCGATGTTATATAGCCTAAAGCCTTCCTCGATAAATGGACTATCCAACACAAAAATAATTTTTCAAATCGGACCAGTACTTCCTGAGATTAGCGCGTTAAAACAAACAAACAAACAAAAAACAAACAAACTCTTTAGCTTTATAATATTAAAAATAGTATAGATTCTCAAAGTTATTCTCACTCAATAATGTTTCTATCAATGGCGGAAGTTGCTTTTAAGAAATAATGGTTTAATAATAATAATTACACAGATAGTAAAACATTCAGCACTTAGGTTAGGTATTTCTCTCTAAACTCTGCTATGCTCCTCCTCACAAGGCCTCAGATGACCGACAAGAGAGTCTCAGTTGTCCGCTAAAGGAAGCCTGAGGCGGTGTTGTGCGAATGATTGCCCGGGGTGTTAACCCGTGGTGTTAACCCGTGGTGCCGACTCACTGAATGGCACCGGAGGACAGGGAAGGTGGTTAAGTAGGAGGGTCCGCTAACATGCGAAAACTCATTCAACCGCTAAAATTATAAACTTAAGTTATATATTTCGTGATTCGCTCAGGCGAGATGAAGCGGATTTTTTCAATCCCTCCTGTTTTTTTTTCATCTTAATTTTTTCTCATCATAACTGATATTATATTAGGTGTTAAAATATGAAATTGCCGTTTTGTATGGACGAAATCGAGAAAAGCCATTTTTCCATACTAACAATTTTTTAGTTTTTTTAAAAACGCCTGAACCGTTTTCGATGCAATTAAAGGTGAAAGTTAAATGGTTATAAAGCTACGCATTATAGTATTTAAATTTCTGAAAATCAAAGTATATAATACAAATATACTTAATTGAAGCAAGAAGGTCAGCTGACACATTGTAAGGGGTCTTTTCAACGACTTCCTTTGAAGTAATAGGCACTAGTATTGCATTTTTTTGTCAAAAGTTACTTTATTTAGTTTTTGATACAATACAAAAAGAATTACGCAATAATATGACTATACTTAAGAGCTATAAACAAAATAAAAAGTGGGAAAATAATCGGCAATTTCATACTTTAACCCCTATTATATTACAGATTGCATTATTATGTGCTACATTACAGAAACACAAGGTCATTGATATTGATATCAGTATTGCCTGAATATGACCCTCAGTATCTTATTTCAATAAATAATTAAAATTATCGAAATACACCGTGATCCTACCATCTAACCCTACTTCAATCAAAATGTTACCGACAAAATATGGCTTTCTAGCTCTTCCCCCGGGCTCTGCCCTCGTGAACTCTACGTCATATCGCACGGTCGGAAACCTGTGCCTAGTGGTGGCATATAGAAAGATTAGGTAGGCTTAATACATTCGTGTCTGTGCAACCATGGGAATACACATACAAAATTTCAACCTAATCGGTCAAGCTGTTATTACTCGTAGTTGACATTCTAAAAGTAGCCTATGTTCATCAAGGATAGTGTCAGCTTTTAATCGTAAGACTTTTTTTATCGGTCCAGTAGTTTTAGGGTCTATTCAATACAAACATACACACATACAAAATATTCTCTTTATAATATTAGTGTGGGTGTAGATTAATATACCGACAAAGTACAAAAGGAGATGTCCCATAATAGGCCCAGACATAGTACAGCATTTTCAAAAATCGAGAAAAATTTGCTGTTTCTGGGAAAAATACATATAAATTTATTTTACGTATAATTTAGTGGTTCAAAAATAAATAAGATCTAATAGTTTATCAAACTCCATCAGGCATTTCAAGATGGCGTCAATCTAAAAAAACTATAAATGTCAGCAGCTGTCAGATACCCCTTGTCACTTTGGCATAATCATTCACTTCAAGTTTTTGTTCTGCTTGTCGTGTTTTAAATGTAGTTTATTATAACGACCTCTTTTTCGTTTTCTGGATGTGGTATTGATCGACACATTACTTTCATAATGTTTGTTGTTACTACAGCAAGCGATGGCACTCGACTCCTAGATGCGCGATTTTGAAACTGCCAAAACTGACAAATGTCATCAAAATGTCATCTTCCGCAATGATGGTTTTGTTGTTTTGTATTGCTATTTTCTTACTTATCTCTTTATTTAAACTACTTAACGAAGCCATTTTAAATGAATTGGATGATAACAAAATGTTGTAGGTGTATTGGTCTATCTTTTGATGGGATGTACAGGTTCTGGGCCTGGCCTCCATACAATTTGGGACATCTCCTTTAAACTTTTATGGTCACTATCCCTAGAGTTACATGAGCCATGATCACGGGAGCACGGTTCTCCCGTGATCATGGCGCTTGCAACAGTGCTGAAATATCGGAAACTCATAATAAATTAGGGACATGATATAATCCCGAATCAAATAACATAAATTAAATTTTCACTTATGGGATTGCAAATGAAATACTACTTTTTTAAAGAAAATCGTATTTAATATTGTAAATATCATAAACTGAATTGGCTGGCGTTTCATCAGAAACAAATAACTAGTGCTGAAAAAGAACGAGCGACATCTATCGTCTGTGTCACGTGACTTCACATAAAGTACAACTTCTATGCCCTAGTACCCGCAGGAACTACGAAGAATTTCAAGATGAATTTTTTTATGGCATAGGTATGTTTTCTTTATTTATTAGTTATTTATTGTAAAATTTTGCTAAAGTCAATTTAGCAGTTTCTGCTTGAAATAGTCACAAAATATTTTTATTTATTTATTTAAGCTTTATTGCACAAACAAACAGTTATTGTACAAAAGGTGGACTTAATGCCACGATGCATTCTCTGCCAGTTTACCATCGGGCTAAACAGAAATGTTAGGTAAGCGGTGCGATAAAAAAAAAGATAATAAATACAATTATCAATAAAAAAAGACTAAACAACAGAAAGTACATATACCTACTTACATACAAACTACACATTAATATCCAGACAACTATGATATATACTAAATGCATATAAAATATTAATAAATACATACATTTTTCACTCCGTTTGTGGTCTACAAGGCCAACCAAATCAATGAACTATTGCGCAACCAATTAAGTGTTAAGTGATAAGTGTTCTCTTGACACTGAGTATATAAAAGTTATGCAAAACAAAGTTATCGGCACTTGGGTAAAGGCATCGGATCAAAATGTCGAAAAAACTGCACTACTTCCACCTCAATGGACTTGCTGAGTCCATCAGGTACATCCTCCACTACGCCGGAGAGAAGTTTGAAGATGTCAGATACGACAGATCCGAATGGCCAATTCAGAGTGTGAAGGACTGTAAGTACTTACTTATTTGTAATAACTAATCTTGCCTATCATACTTAACTTACGGATCTAGATGTAACTTAATAGGCTAGGTATTTTTTATTTTATCACGGTATGAAATAATGTACGAGTACTGTACACTGTAAAATATTGTATGAGTTCATCAAGCGAGATATAATTTAATGATTTTTAACAATTAATGTCTACCCGTGACCATGAACGCTGTAAAGGGTTCGAAACGTCGGGTTAAATCAAAAATAAACGCGTTCTAAATCCGTAAACTATCTTTCATTTCAATTAATGTCTCAGTTAAATTTCTAGAAATACATTGTATAATACAGAGATACTGTATTTTTAAACTGAGTATGTGTTTTGCCATATATAATTAATAAATACCATTCGATTCTTTCTATAAACATCTTATACACTACTCATTACCAAAAACGTTGGAACTACACTGGCTTTTAGCAAAAGCCTTGAATTTATTTATCAATGTCATGTTATATAAATATTCCAGTTAGCAGCAGGTGTTTATGTAAGTTTTTACAATGAAACCCAACTGATAACATCTGAATGCTGAATTTAAATAAAATGTTTTATCTTTTTAAAAACAACTACACTGTTAGTTGATGAACAAAACTGCTCTTGAACTTGACATTGCGTTATCTATTTAACAGTTATGATTAAAAATTTTAAATCGTTGTTATTACCATATTATAAACATAATGCTTTACTTCATAACCCATTCCATGCGGCCTGAAATATAATATCAGTGGTGCTATTCTATAGTAGCTTATCCCATATCTGACACCCATAGGCCGAGAATAAGTGGCTATTCTCCACCTGTGGCTACTAACAGAAGAAGCCGGTCAGCAGCACGGTCCGTGGGCTATTAGTATCGCTAGTAGCTTATTCTTACCATCAAACTGCGATTACTTTTTTTTGGTATTATATCTTTTTTGGGAGGCACATGTCTAGCAGTGGGGAAGATGTCGGCTTCTAATTACGTATGCCTGTACGACGTGATATCTACGACTGTTTTAACCGAATGAAATGAAAATGTATATCATTACAAATACCTATTTAGATAGAAAAAAATACTGGGGATAACCAATCGAAAACTTTAACTTGAACATGATTCTTGCAATGGGATCGAAGAAGGTAAAATAAAATGTATCTTCAAATAGATACATCGGATGGAGTAAGGCGTTAAGTGTTAAGTTTTAAATAAGAATGCAACTTGTCATCTAAAATCCAAAATATTGTTTTTCAACAGCTTTGCCTTACGGCCAGCTCCCTCTGTACGAAGAAGGCAACAAGACCCTGAACCAGTCTTTGGCCATCGCCCGGTACCTGGCCAGCAAGACCAACCTCCTTCCCTCAGACCCTTGGCAACAGGCTCTTTTGGACGCTGCCGTTCTCAACGTCTATGATTTCTGGGGAAGTACGTATAATTTCTATTTGATCATTAAGCCGATTAATTGGAGCATCATTCTATTCCTTTTCAATAGTGTCTACCATCCGAAAGTAGGTTAAATGCAATCTGTGTTGAAAAAACAAGTAAACTGCTTGTAAATCTTCTTAAAAAACGTTTTTTTAAATACCTCGCTTTACATTTTTAAATCTAATCTTGATGGTTTAGACTTGGTGAAGACTGTTAAAGAAAAAAAAAATGAGGTTGGTCTGATTTTATTGTACAGGAACCGTATATATTATGCGTAAATTTTAGTTTCAGAGATAACATTATAAAATCTAAATAAACGACGAATAAAAAAAAAACGTATTTATTTAACTAAATAAATAGGTTATTTCTCGATAATTATTGACTGCTTAGATTTGAACTAATAAGAATGTGACAGCAATTTATTTACTTTATTCAATAATTTAGAGGTCCTGGCCTATGTGAAAGAAACCGACGCTACCAAGAAGGCCGTTATCAAGAAGGAAATTCTCACTGAAGTCGTCCCATACTATTTATCGAGGTTCGAAAAGGAGCTGAAATCAGGCAACGGATACTATGGCGGAAAGGTAACTTTATAAATTGATTACAATATGCGTGGTATAGCTTGATGCAAAAAATTTAGGCTTCTGTAAAATTAGTTTTAACTTGCAACATTATTTTGTATCTCTTATGAGAATAACCGCTCATACTTTTGTATGAAATAGTTATTTTGGAGTTAACGTGTACCTTGTCTAATTTTATGAGTATCCGATATTTTGCCAACCTGACGAGACCCATGATCAAATAAAATTATGGTAGTGACCCTAAAAAAATAATAAGTAAATTATTTATACTGTTATTTAGAACGTGTAAATTGCATTGATGTTAAAAATCGTTAGCTTGTATTTAAGTATAATAACTGAAATCAAATACGCTGCTAGCGCCATCTCTTAGTGTTGCGAATAACTGCTAGTACAAAACAAATAAAATCTAAGTCGGTAACGATCAAAAGCAAATTTGCTACGATTTATTTTTGGTTTGAAACTTTCTAGAATAGTAGGTTCTAATAATTATATTTTCTTGTCTATCAGTTGACCTGGGCTGACTTCATCCTCGTTGGAATCGTTGAAACAGCCAACTTGTTCCTTCAAGAAACCATCGAGAAGAACTACCCCACTGTTGTGAGTCTAGTCAAGAAAATCCAGACACTACCCGGAATCAAGGAATACATTGCGACCAGGAAGCCGTACACAGCTTGATTAAATCATTTAAACTAATATCGTGTTTTATTTTCGTTCGTAAATTTCGTCTGCAGTTGTTAAAAATTCTGCAGCTGTGGTGCCGGCACATTTTAAGAAACTTGTTCATTCAAGAACAACGGCGATCAGGCGACTAAAGGAGTGCTGGCCAGATGGAGACTGGCAGTTAGCGTCTTCCCTCCAACACAATCATTGGTAATCTGTAAACTGTATGTTAATGAAATAAAATATCAAAATGAGCTTCAAAAGTATTAAGTGTCTGTACCAAACAATCAATCCAAAACAATTGTAGTAACTTACAATATTTATAATGACAGTTTAAAATAGACATAGCATGTCTCCCTTTTGACCTAAGGGTGTCGTTATAGGTGACTGAAGCATGAGGTACTGCCAGAAAGTGACGAACAGCAACGCTATTTTTGCACCAAAGGCATAACTGCGAACGTCAACTCGTCAGCTTTGTTTGGATTGTAGCAAGGCCTGTGTCTAGCAGTGATCTGATAATACATATTATAGGCTGGTGATGATGGTGTTGATTAACCTACTCTCCAAGTATCAATCTTAGCTTGTTAGAGCTGTTTTATTCGATAAAGGAAAAATATATCCTGAGTTTCAAACCGTACAAACCGTAGTTTGAATGCGTAAACCTATCTTTTATTTGGATTCTGGGCTGTATTTTTTTTGTTTTATTCTAGATTGTCGATGTTTTTTTTCAATAAAACGTATCAAACATTAATTGGCATAAAGCAGTAGGTACTGTATACCAAATGGCCGTTATAAAATGAAGTAATAACAATTCATTTGACTTTGTATCTAGGTTTTGATACACTCAATTTAGCTTAGAGCAGTTTTGCTTTTATGAAAAACATTTTCTTCTGAGATGGCCATTTTAATAAGCTTCTTTGTTAAGGACCGGTCTTTTGTCATCAGATTTAAAGGTGTTTGCGTTTCTTAGTTGTTATTCAAGAATCCGTTTGTACTGATCTATGCTTCTGAGTCACGCAAATATCAAATTAACGAAACAAGAAAAGTTTTAATCAGTGCGTATTGTTGTTTTAATAAGCACTGACTTAAGGTATTTTCTTTGATAGTTGGTTTTACGATATAATGAGGTCTTACCTTATTAAAATAATAAAAAGGTAGCATTTAAACATTTTAACAGCCTTCGCTTTGCTGCATTTATATTTTGTTAAACATTCAAACCGCTCTCCCATCTCATAACTGTATCGTGATTTTTATAAAATTGTGTTCATTTGGCAACGAGTACCTACCAACATATCGTCGTTTTGGTTTTTGTATTATTTACTCATTTGGCATACAAACTTAATTTATAACGAGTAGGTATTATTTCTTTATTAGCTAAGTTGTACGGGCAAAATTCAAATCCAAGCAAACAATATTAGTATCGAAGAAATTATAATTTTGCATATTCCTAAAAATTCACAAAACTTTTGTAACAATGACAACTTACTTGTTTTGACTTTGTAGTATGTATAGTAGGATCTTATTTTCGATTTACCTTTTACATGTGTGATTGCAGCATTTTATTTTCGATTTATTTTTTACATGGTGTGATCATGAAATGACCATAATTATATATTTTTTTCACAATCATTTTTGTAAGAAACCACTCAATCAAACGTGAAAATATTATTTTATCTAACAATTTTCCACTGAATAAAAAAAACATTTTATATCGTTATAAATATTTTTTAAATAAATAAATATTTAAATATTTTAAGACATGCCTCACTGGGCCACACAAAGCCATCTAGTCCCAAATTAAGCTACTATTAAGTACCCTGTCGTATGGGGTACTAGACAACCGATAAACTTACTTATATACTTTTTTTTTTGTAAATACATACTTATAATATATAGTTTATTAATTATTATAACTAACAAAGCAAGCAAATCAAAGATAAAACAAAGAGAGTAGACTTGCCCTTAACAGAGCCCCTTATTAAGACTACAGCGGTGTGCGTAAGGAATGCAATATTTCAGACACCCGTCGCGATTAGCAACAGGTGTGCCTGTTTGGACGTCCATAGATATCGTATGGAGAAAAATAGATGGTATGACTTTTGACATAATAACTGGAAGGTAAAATATGAGCTTGTTCATCTCGTTAATGAAAAACATTAGTACCAGAAAGTACTACTGTCTTATAAGTGAAAATTTTATAGTTGATCTGTGTCTAGATTTTATACATAACTCTTTAAAATCAACTAACCTATGTATCTTTAAAATGTATCTATTTTAGCAAGGTTATCAGCTTAGCCTGGATAGATTAATATAAGTACTCCGAGACACAAAAAATCTTTCTTATTGAATAAAGACACTAAATAGAATGCACGGTATACTAGTGTCGCAAATATTGCTCTGATAGTACCTCAGGCCATAGATATTATTTAATCTATGGCGCAGACAGAACATACATGTTAAGGTAAATTCTTTTGCGTCGCTTATACATAACAAAAATACATTCAAACGGCTCAGGTATCATTTCAGTAGGGCGCAAGTGCCACAATTAAATCCAGTATTAGTTATTTTAATTAATTTTTTTTAAAAAATAATAAGAATAAGGAATAATACCCTTAAATCTCTTATACCATTAATATCATGTTTTTTATGAACTTAGACAAAGTTAAAAATAAGAGGATATATAAACTAGTAGAGTAAATGCCAAAGCAAATATCCTTGCATTTGCAACCTTAAATAAAATTCAAAATAAGGGTCAAATTTTATCTAACGCAATTTTACTGCTTAAATCACGCTGATACTCGAATACGTTTTCAACTTTATCGGATTTGAATACGGTGACCCGAAAAAGTTGGAAACTATTTAAAAACTTTGAGCATAAACCTATTGTGATGAACGTCCCTTTGGGCTGCGTGGAAGTATTCAAAAAATGTTAATGCTCGACTCCAGTGAACTAGTTGGGAAGAGTACTTCAGGAACAGTTTACAGGAGAGTTCATTAAGGAGCTTGTTACTTTATTGCGTGGTGCAAGTAACAGAACAAGCTTGCTACGAAATAGAGTAAAAGCCTTTGTTATTACGATGGCAAAGACACTCGAAAGTAGCAGTACTCGACAAGGATTATTAGGAACTCTTTTTGCTTCATCATTATTGTGCATTGTACGAATATTTAAATTCATGGACGCACACTATTACAATCTCAAATCACGATACACGAACACACATCGATGTTGATTTTAAGGTTCTAGTACAGATGTTACATTCATAATTGATTATAATCTTTCGAAAAATATAAGCAGCGCGTAACGAACGGTTAACGACATTTCGACAGTTTACAATCCCAAAACATAGATTACACTTAATCTATTTTTTTAAAATATTCGAATCTTTATTATTAGTTATTACACTATATCTACCACAGACTTGTCTGTTCTGTGATACCTACTAGTTACTGCTACTTCTGTAGGTTCTCTCTAAAGCCTTTGAGGCTTTGAAAAAGACACTATTATTATCTTATCCCAAATTTGTTCAATAAGTTTCACAAATCCATGCTCGATTCCCGGATGGGTAAAAGGTAAACACTTGTCTAAAATTTCTCATGTTTGTATACCATTAATGTTTCTGATGAAAAAACGTTTTTTTTTTCATAGCTACAAGTAGGTACTTAAGTACATTGGGATCAAAACAATGTTTGTGATGTGGTAATTTTTTAGGGTTCCGTACCCAAAGGGAAAAAACGGGACCCTATTACTAAGACGTCGCTGTCTGTCCGTCTGTCCGTCGCTCTGTGACCAGGCTGTATCTCAAGAGCCGCGATAGCTGGACAGTTGAAATTTTCACAAATTATGTATTTCTGTTACCGCTATAACAACAAATACTAAAAACAAAATAAAATAAGTATTTAAGGGGGGCTCCCATACAACAAACCCGTTTTTTTGGCCTTTTTGGCCCTTCGGCGCGAGTCCGACTCGCACTTGGCCGGTTTTATTTACTCATTCAATTTTACATTGGCTATGACGCCGAATTAGGCAAGTTTCTTTATTTTGAATTGAGTTCTGTATGAAGTTCATAGTTTGTGCTCCAACAAAATAAATCGATTTAAATAACCAAAGAAACTATTCGTCTGTAATTTGCACTCCACTTATTGTTTGAGTCAGTTTTAAGAGTGCTCTAACATTCAAATTGGAAGAAACTGTGGACCAGTTAAAAAGTTTAAGTCATGTGAATGATTTGGACTTTTTGCTCGTTTGGATTTTCACTTATCTGACGAAACGTCAAATCTACTTTGATCTATGTGTTGTGTTTGATGAAAATGAGAAATACACATCATGTTAGGTAAATGGTATAAAAAGCCGAAACGAACCTATGTTAACATAAATGCATATAATTACCATGGTGCAGTCAGAAATTTGATATTACCATTTAAAAAAAAAAAATTCAAATCGGAATCTCTAAATGTATATAATATGATAAGTCTAGGTTGAAAGAGTTATTGAGAAACGGCTGGTCCCAATAACCTATCTATCTTTAGTTTTGACATATCGGAGATAGAAAACAACTTCTGTCTTTGTTTCTCTGGACGGCAAAATCAGAGACAGAAGATGTTTTCTATCTCCGATAAGCCAAAACCGAAGATAGATAGATTATTGGGACCGGCCGTAAGAACATCAACCCGAAGGAAAGAAAAGGGTGTCACAACCAATACGTATATTTTTTATTACATCGTTCGAGGAAAGTTAACGGTAAGGATTCTTTTAAAACTGAAGAACTAAAAATTCAAACCAGCTCAAAATTGGTAGGTATATTTAACACCTATATTTTTTATAAATATAATTATTGTGAAATATAAAACCAAACTACTAGTATTGCATTAGTAATTAGCAATACATTTGATATTTTATCATCGTATTATCGTACGTATCATTAAAACGTTTGTTAGAGACTTAGGGATAGAAGTAAAATAAAAAGGGCTCAAAGTAAAGGAATGTTAAATATTGTCTATTATCAGGAAAAACCTAATAATACTGACAAAAACAGTAAACTACATCGCGAAGAGAAGAACAGATAATCACAAGAAAAATTGAATGACTGAATAATATAAAAACAGAAGATACATTTAAAAAATACAATCCTAACATAGAGAAGTAAAAAAAAGTATTTACTTACGCCAAAATCCGGTCCCATAATCGATTCGTAACAAAGTTCTTCTTGTGTTTTAACTTTTTAATCGTAAGAATCTGTAAAATCATATTAAAATGATGTTATAGTACCTATATTATTGTAGTGATGATATTCAGCCGGTTTATGGACCACCCCTTTTCATGTGCGTTGTAAGAGGCGATAACGGAGAACAGCCAAAAGAAGATGTGCAGCAGCGTCTCCACCGCTGCTCAAACGATTGCCAACCCACCTGCCAAGTGTGGCTAAGCAAAGCTCTCCAAAAGCAGTTTGCTATTATAATTAAAGAAGAGTTTAGCAGTCGCCTTACGAGACTAACAATGATTTTTTAGACTTAATTTGTTCCGATAAAACAAAAATTTCCAGAGTCAATATTGTTAGTTGCGGCAATCAATTTATTTCGAAGATCTAATGAGTTGAGATGTATATGCCTGAGTGTGATATTTGGAACTTTCCTCTCTTTAAATACACTTGTGCAAGTCCGATTCCAAATTTTTCTCTTAGGCCAAATTCCGGTCCTCGAATTTCCTGCGCAATTAAAAAGTTGTCCGTATAATATTAGTATGGATTATCCCGTTATTCCGTGGATCGTAAGCAATGCGCCGTTTACACGAAACCTTTGCGAAACTCAAAGCAAACGAGTGAACTTTCGGAAAGTAATTAGAACAAAACTAATTTTCGGGACTTCACCGCTTGTCGTCCTAACAAAGAGTTCTAATGTTTGCGAAACGAACTTTGTTCGACAATTATTAAGAGTACTCTTAGTTAACGCAGGCACCTAGTCTCGTAAAACAGTGCTTCTAATTACCTTGACATTGCCACGGCAGTGGGAAAACACCTTTATTAGTTTTTTTTTTTCTAAAATTAGTAGGTAATATATATTTTTGGACATCTATTTTAAACTCCTAATTCCTTATCCTAATTTTTAATTTGTAAAAGCATGATTATCAGCAGCTTGCTCTCCGTAAAATTGTGTAAACCGAATACAAAAAATGAAAACATATAACCAAAGATGTTCGACTGCCGGAAAGTATGAAACAAGTAACTGTTTTTGTGTTGTCTTTTATTCATCGCAGCCTAACAGCGCGAACCAACAGACTAACCCGTTTCCTAGAAAAAAAAACTACTAAAAGAAACCAAGTTTCAAAAAGTATAAAATAATAAAAAATAAACACGACATTAGTTATGATGGTATAATCAAACGGTGTACGGTTTTCTGGTCGCAATGTATTCCTTGATTCCGGGTAGGCTCTGGATATTCTTGACTAGAGTGGCAACAGTGGGGTAGTCCTTCTCGATGGTTTCTTGAAGGAACAAGTTGGCAGTTTCAGTGATTGCAACTAGGACGAAGTCGGCCCAGGTCAACTGAATTGCAAAAAAGGCAAATTAGTAGGTACAACATGATATTAAACAAAATGGTGGAAAATAACTTGTGCTAAGCTAAAAGTTTTTGGGATGTCTTAACTGTGTACAGTTCCCTGTACCACTACGAGATGGCGCTGGTAGTACATTAGATCTCGGAACTCGCGTCATCATTTCATCAATAATTCGATCCCATTTACTATAATAATGTAGATGTCTAGCGACACCGCCCGTTTTTTAATTATTATTAAGACGGCGTAGTTTTAAGAGGCAGCGTTTTTGAGTTTTTTCAACCCATCAGATAACTAAAAAATAGCGTTTAATTGAGAATCTAATCTAGTCACAGTGGCTATCGGTTACACGATTTGATTAACTTGGCTTTATAGATAAAAATCATAAACCTACATCTCCTCGAAATGCTTTTTCGACTTAATTACTATGTTTAATTAAATAACTACAGAATACGTGAGTGCGGAGCTCGTCAGGACTCAGGTCCGTACTGTCGCGCGCTGGCGCTTAGGCTGCCTGTCCACCGGAGTGCAGCCAGGCAGCGGAGCGGAGAAACGGAGAAATATTAACCAATAGGATTGCACGTCAGCTCCTATTTTTTTTTGCAGTCCTATTGATTAATATTTCTCCGTTTCTCCACTCCGCTACCTCGCTCCGCTTCGGTGGACAGGCAGCCTTACGGTTTGCATAGGCGCTCCGTAATAGGCGATCGATTGATATCGATCCATTAATCCTGAATTACCGAGCCTTAACGTTCTATGAACTACATTTTAGTTACCTTCCCACCAATGTATCCGTTAGAGGATTTGAGTTCCTTTTCGAACCTCGAAAAGTAGTACGGGACCACTTCGTTGAGGATTTCGTTCTTGATGGCAGCCTTCTTGGTAGCGTCCTTTTCAAACATGTAGACCCTGGCCTCTACACAGTTTATGAAAAGTCAAAATTTATATTTATGTTAGTCGTTATTTAGACAAATGAAGACAAATGAAGGCAATTAGAAAATATTTATGATATTCTTATCATTGACAATATTTTTATCTAGAGACGGTCCATCCTCGGCAGCAGAGTTTCAGGTTATTTATTTAGTTAACAACACCAAACTCCAGAAAAAAAAAACAAATTGTGGTTTGGTTGGTGAAATGTTTACCCGTGCTTCATAAACCCAGTTGTAGATCCTTGAGCCTTGATATACTATATTACTTCTATATTTTCTAGATTTTATCATAATAGCATATGGAAACTATACGAACTTGCCCAAAAGTCATACACATTGAGGGCGGCAGCGTCCAAGACAGCCTGCTGCCAAGGGTCCGAAGGAAGAAGGTTGGTCTTGCTGGCCAGGTACCGGGCGATGGCTTAAGACTGGTTTAGGGACTTGTCGCCTTCTTCGTATAGAGGAAGCTGGCCGTATGGCAAGGCTGAGTCAAAAAATAAAATATCTACATTTCATGTTGAGATACTCGTATGAGAAGCAAAATAAATCATGAAATGCTGTCTTTAATGAGTATTGGATTTGCTTTTGTTGAAAAATTCATTTTGTTATCAGGAACTTCTAGGAAGTCATGCAAGATGACGGATAAGAATGTTGTATTCATGATTTTTGGTTTATTGGATTTGTCAAATGTATTGTTGACAAAAAAAAAGAAAAACTATGCAAAATATCAGAAAAATCACGACAAAATTTTAAAATGATGAACATGTAATATCTTTCAAAATTTTTGTATGCAACACTATTTTTGATGACATGACAGAACCTAAGATAATATATTATCACACAATGACGACATAATGGAATTTATAGCATTTTTTCCGTCACGGAGGTTGCATATAACGATATACCAAATATAACATCTGTTTAGCTGTCCAGAGATTTTTACTTTTAGGTACCTTATTTTTTGTATGAATATAACATATTATAAAGTAATAAACAATTTAGATTAAAACGAGTCTTTCACTTCTTTTCAACTTTAGGGAGACGACAGCAATAATTTACAAAGGAAAACATTTTAATAATGCTACTTAGAGTTACCATGAAGTATCTACTTACAGTCTTTCACATCCTGAATTGGCCACTTGAATCTGTCGTATCTGACATCTTCAAACTCCTCTCCGGCATAGTGGAGGATGTATCTTATGGCTTCAGCCCGCCCATTTAGGTGAAAGTAATGCAGTTTTTTAGACATTTTCATCTATTGCCTTTATTCAAATGCCAAAACATTTGTTATGAATAGCTTTTATATAACCAACGTCAAGAGACTTCTTATCTCTTAACCCTCATGTCCGGCTTGGTAGGTCTTATAGACCAGATAAAAAAATATAATAGGTACATTACGTCGAATAAAAACGGGTTTCAATTTACACTACCTACCAATCTATTCTTAAAGAACAGTCTTGTTTTTTTTTGTAATACCGTGTTTATCACTTAATTTACATGTAAAATGTTTTGCGCACTTAGAACATGTACAACTAATTTTATTCATCAATCTCTAAAATTAAGTAAATGTCTTACTGTTTTTTATTTTTTATTTATTAAGTCGCACTAACAACATATTATGCACTTGAAACAAAAATCAAGTAAATTCACACTTTTCTGGTGTATATGTTAATTAAAAGCGAGCGCAACACTGATAACAAAAATAGTTACCTATTTATAAATAAAATTTGTACAAAATAAGAATTCACCAAATAATTATACAACGAAAAAAATGGGAAAATAAAATAAAATAGAAAAACATTTTCCA
This sequence comes from Anania crocealis, assembly GCA_949315895.1. Classification (NCBI taxonomy): domain Eukaryota; kingdom Metazoa; phylum Arthropoda; class Insecta; order Lepidoptera; family Crambidae; genus Anania; species Anania crocealis. Next base: position 16,774,262 of record OX438863.1, read on the forward strand.
ACATTTAATTGTTAATAAACATGCAGCAGTAACTTGTATTTACATAAGTTACGTACGATCGTCAAACTTAAGGAATACAAGCTGTTGCCCGCGACTTCGTATGCGTGGAGAACCTATTAATCTCTAAAATTGCCCGTGCTAAATTTCATCTGTTCAGCCGCTGTAAACATTCAACCTAATTTTGGAAATTATAATTTGTGCCTTGGGTCTTGACTTGTAAAATTTACTGCCTCGGGTCAATCGAACCTACCATCGCTATTCAGGTGAGCTACTCGTATTCCACTGACCTGTGGAGAAGGTGATTGATAAAAAATAAATGAAAACACTTTGAAGACTGACTCGAAGTGTTTTTCGTGATAAATTGGATTGTTTTATCAATGTTTCTGTTATTTAACCGTATTTCATAATGTGATAATATGAAAACTGTCAAAATTTTCAAATGTAACCTTTCACAAATTGGAAATATGACATGAAACACGTAACCCTAATAATAATTTTAAAAAATACGAGTTATTTATATTTATAACCGGAAATCATTAAATTTATATACGAGCTGGCTCTAAATTTTATGTAGTCTGGAATCATTCACCTAAATATTTAAAAAACCTTTTGTTATTAAAGCCAAATGTAAATCTTCGGTCTGGTAGACCAATACGTGGGTATTTTAAGGTTAAGAAAAACGCCTTCACATAGAATTTTAAGACGATACGTTTTTGTATGGTTACTATTTATGAATTATTGGTACAAAAATCAGCTCTTTATCTGCAATTCAACATACTCATACATACCACATATCTGATTAAGTATAAATACACTGATACATTTATGAAATACTTGATAGGTTATAATGTTTGCGATGATGATTAGATTAGCCATTGTTTCATAATATATTTCTTTTTGATTATTTTCTTTTGGGAGCAAACAGCGTAAATCGTGCTTTTTGAATGTCATTGTTAGTAATTAATAGAAAAAATCTTAAAATATCAAGTTGCCAAGCCAGCAAGTGTATTTCAATAGTGTGAAAAAATTCATATTAGGAACGTGTACAGTACAGTGTTAAAATTTGTGTTATCTGATGAAATAAAATGAACCTTTAGATAAACCAGTTTTAGAGTTGTGACCATGGCCAGCTTAGTGCGGTAACGATTTGCAGAATTTTGTTGGCAGAAGTGGGATCAACAAACCGAAGAACGGCCTTTTTCCAGAATTGGACTGCTATTAGCTTAAGGAGAAGATCAAGAAATCCAGCGATAGCATCTATTAAAATTATGTTTTATTTAATATTAAAATAATGACGTCATGAAATAAAATGCTACGAGACAAATTATGTGACGGCCACGATAGTGAATGCACGGAGATTCTTTATATTTCTGTACAATGGACTTGCATTAGCAATAATAGTGGTAAAACTTAGCGGCTGCCGCTTACATTCTTGATCTCTTCGATTTGCCAGTCTTTGCGTAAACGTGTTACATCATAAAATTGATGCCTCCTACGTAAAGTATCGTATCCCTAAAACTGCAATTTTACAGGAGAGTGTTTTAAAGGTTCAAATTATCCTAAATACTGCATTTCTGGTCCATTTTTTATGAAATTTGGAATATGAGTTTAATTTATAGTATTCTTGACTATGTTGAAAGATACTTAAACAAATATACGTATTTTCAGAGATATGGTTCTTACAACACTTTACGGCGAAACAAAGGCTGTCCCAGTAATTGTATCTCATACTTACAACATTATTCTGCGGAATCTAGATATATTCAGTTGTTGTATCTCATACTTGCCATACTTAACTACGGAATGAAGATTACCTGCTATGTTGTATATGATAGTTACAACATTATACAGTGAAATATGTAAGCCTTAGTACCCTGTATATGACAATTACTTTGATTAAAAATTTTAGTGTATATTATTGCGTATGAGCTAATTGTAGGTTGGAAAATAAAAAATGTTATTATTAAAGTCGAATTTTTTCACTTTGTAATAGTAAAAACATTACTTTAGATATTTGAGAATGGATTTTTCATAAAAAAGTATAGAGAACGCACATTCTCACAAGTATGTACAAACGGTTAATATCTTCTATTGCTAGCTAATAAAATTTCTAGTATCTAGAGTCTAGACACATAAAAACCTAATTCACTCTTCTGTAGAAACAAATAAAATAGAATACTCAATGAAACAAATTAGAATTTGACTTGAAACAAATGAGGTAGGAATAGCGCCATGTCTAAGAAACTTGTTAGGCCATCATATTTTGCCTTTGTGTAAAGTAACTGGTAAGGATAGAGAGGACACAATCTCGCAATGCTATTTCTTTGGCGTTTTTGGATATTGTTAATGTTATTGATATTGTTATTGTTAATGGCCAATAGTCAGAAATACTGTTTGTCAATAGTACGAATTAAGAAGGATTTTCTACTTAGACCGATCTTCTTTTATATTGGTCTACATGACTGACTCTTTTTTTATACAATGTGCCCGTTTAATAGTTGTTTATAGATAAAGAAATAGATATGCTTCATTTCAATGACGTTGTGTGGCTTTCCATCCCATCTAGCCCATTTTACCAAGCTCAAACACTTCAGAAGTGTAAACATAAGGTTATTCTGTGACAAACGTTCTATTACAGCGTAAACGTTGTCCATTCTGCTTGAATCATAGTAAAACTAAGTTTCTGAGGAATATAGACCTATAATACTGAAACCTCAATTCTCTGGAACCATTGTCATGTATTCCTAATCTAAAATCAGAAAGACTGCTTGATACCTCGCAGAAATCACATCTAGCTTATTTTTAGTACCAAATATTAGCCCTTTTCAACCGACTTCCAAAAAAAGGAGGGACAACGTAAAAAAAACCAACAACTTTTGCTTGTAATATAAAATACTTAGTTGGCCGTGAGGTGCATTATGATTTTGAACCATTTGAAAACCAAATAAACATCGGTATCCTTACCTTCAGAAGATAAGCTTTTAGTTTTGACCGATTTCATGAGTTGTTGAAATAACTACTAGTTAAGAAATGATTTTTATGATCCGCAATTGCTTGTTCAGTTAAACTAACTAGACATATTCTTAAAAATGTGACACTGATTGCATTAATCTTTTTAGGGACAATAAATTGAGCTTAAAGATTTAATTATCAATATCGCGATATTGATGTTCCGTTTCCCCTTTGTTTTCTTACTATGTGACTGAAGCCACACTTTATACATTTAAAATATTTTATGAAAAGTTAGATCTCCATCAAGATATAATTTGTTAACTAGATAAATAGAAAAACAGTGCTTCAGCACTTCTTTCTATTTTCTGCGCTTAATTTTTGAAACATTTCTATCGGCAGCAACATGAGCGGGGTCCATCCTTTCATTTGGATGTAATTTTTTGACATATTATATATTTTTAAATTATCTAAAGACTTTCTCTTATCATCTATCCATTTACAAAAAGGATTTACTTAAATAACAATTATGTTTTCTTGTTTGACGACGTTTTAAGAGTATTGTTGGAAAGATCTGATAGTAATTTTTGTATAAGTAAGATGAGTAGAGCAGCAAAAATATATGCCGGTGAGAGTTGCAGTGAAATATGGAACGCTAGTAAATTTTATTTTTTAATGTTATTTAGCAATAATCATTACCACAATCGTGATCCAAGTAATCGACACTATAAATACGGAAAAGGATGCGGTGTCTTAAGATTTGTGGTATTCAGATGTGTTGCAATGTCACAAACGTCTAATTTATTATTAAAAATGCTACTATCTATCATTTTTGGCAGAACATTCATTCCTAATTCGTTCGTTATATGAACCCTTAGCTTATTTGCTAAGGAGATTCTTATAACAAACGAATTGGTAACATGTCTTAGTTTTATTGATTACTAGGATCTCTCTGCATTTAAGACATTGAATTATTGGTCACTAATACCAGGCAGTCAAATATACATTTTAAATATTATTTGAAGACACGATTTTAATAATAATTTAGATATACCACATAAGTTTAAGCAAAAATAGCAACGTAAAATATAGCAAGTTAACATACGATAGAATTTAGAATATCAACTTCCGAAGTACAACATTGTAATTACTACATACAACATCTATTACTGTTTCAATGACAACGTAAAATGTTGTATGTATTACTTACAATATTTTTTATGCACAATTAACCACGTTAATTGTTGTATGTAACATATACGACATTTGCTATTGCACGGTAAGCAACGTATGCTGTTGTAAGTAACCTTTACGACGTTTTAGGTTGGTATTACTAAACCGCGTAAACTGTGGCGAAGGACAATACAACATTTTACTTCGATGTCGTACGAAAGTTACAACTACTTACGTCTGAGAAATCCTTTTTAACATCGGTTTTTCGGTGTTTTTTCACTTTGAATGCATAGAGTACTACTATTTAGGCTATTTTTCAGTAAAAACGCTAAATGGCATTTTTGTTGGTTACGATACTTTACGTAGGAGGTGTCGAAATGTTAGTCCACGTAAGTTATAGGCTCGCTTCTTTCTTTTTTGCGCTAATCTCCGGAAGTACTGATCCAATTTGAAAAAATATTTTTTGTCGGATAGTCCATTTATCGAGGAAGGCTTTAGGCTATATAACGTCACGCTGAGACCAATAGAAGCGAAGCATCAGTGAAAAATGTTGCAAATTTAATCGCGTTCATAATAACAGAAATTGACGCGAACGAAGTCGCGGGGAACAGCTATAATTGATAAGTTTACTAACATACCATCATCGTAGTATAATTTGACTGTTTTTTTTATTTTTTCTCTTACAAAGCACTTGTCTGGACGCGTAGCTGAAGAATAAAGGAAAATGCAGGCAGAGGCAAAGACTTACTTGGTATATTTTTACCAGTTTCTATAATAATAATATGTAATAATAAATATTTAAGACATGCCACACTGGGCCACACAGAGCCATCTAGTCCCAAATTAAGCTACTATTAAGTACCCTGTCGTATGGGGTACTAGACAACCGATAAACTTACTTATATACTTTTTTTTTTGTAAATACATACTTATAATACATAGAAAACACCCAGACTAGTACAAACAGACATGTTCATGCACACAAATATTTATACTGTGCGGGGATCGAACCCGCGACCCATGGCTCAGAAGCAGCGTTTACTACCGCTGATCCAAATGGTCGTCTAAATGTCGTCGTCGTCTATGAATACAGTCATTAAATTTTTCGACCTTTAATTATGTAGGCTGCTATTACGTGTATGGTATACGTAATAGCAGCCTACATAATACCATAGCAATCTTGTTTTCAAGCTTGAGTTCCCTAAATTTATTTGTGGAATTAACATTTAAACAAAACCAACGGTATTATGTTAAGAGTCGATATAAATAAATAAATGTGGAGAACATCACATACATTGTTCTGATCGCAATTTAAATAACTATTTAAAGCACTCATATTTTGGAAACTAGAAACAACGAAGGTACCACAAACACCCAGACCCGAGAAAATGTAGAAAAACACTTTTCTTCTACATTGACCCGTCCGGCAATCGAACCCGGGACCTCGGAGCAGGCGACTTGAAAACCAGTATGTACGCCACTCCGCCACGGAGGTCGTCTAATAATATTAAACTATAGTTATTATTAACCCAGATCAGCCAAGAAAAAGGCCTATAAAAGATGATTTTGCTGAAAATGTTGCTGCTTCCAACAATTCCTACCCTAAAGTAGAGCCTGGTGCTATTCTAGTTGAGATCAGCACAAAACAACATTATCCGTGAATAGATATGTAAGGGAAAAATAAATCCATTTTGTAAAAACGTTTACTCATGTCGCGATTCGTGGAGTAAAAAGCGAAAACGTAACGAACCGAGAGAAGTTTGTTATGGGGTTGATAGCATGGGAACAGGCGAGTGATAAAAAGACGTGTGGCACTCGGAGACTGCCGCGGTTAAGCTATTGCATAGCATTTTTATCAACTTATGCAATTATAAAACTAACAAGGCCCACGATAGAAGCTATGCAATAGCTTAATTTTATAATTTTATGTGTTCAGTATTGGTTCTGCTTTTATCCTTGACCCGCATCCTAATTCCTTCGGCCAACAAAGTGACACACGCTAATATCAAGAGATGGCGTTGCTTGCCTCTAAGCCGAATAACAGAAGAAAAAACTAAACCAGTCTCAGCAGCACCGGCGCGCGCGCGAAATGCATTGCTCTTGTTGAATGCTCAAAACTTGTGTTATAACTCAAAACCCATCAATTACCGTGCAAGAAACAAAGTGCAAGTGTAAGCCCCGGCCGGGCATTCGTTTACAAGGAAAATACACGGCGCCAGTCATCAGCGTTGGCCAAGTAAGTTTTCCCATTTTTTCCTCTACCTGCAGCGGGCCAGACTTTCGTAGAAACTCCCCCAGGTTAAAAACGATTCATTCTTTGTGGTCTTTCGAACACGAATAGCTCTTGGATTCCTTTACAGTCTTAATCTAAACATTTATAAACTGTAATCTTTGTAATTTCTAACAAGAACATTTCCAATTTTATACCCACGCCAGCTACGCCATATTGGTTTTTGGTACCTACCTCTTTTCAATATATTCAACAAATTGAATAATTGAATTTTGTCTTCATTATACTAAATTTCTATAAGTAATTCTTGTTTATAACAACAGTTTAAGGGAATTTAGGTATTATTTCATTGTAATATCGGCTCAAGCAAACTTTAATCTTTCTTGTCGAAATACGTTGAGTAGGTACTACCTACCTACTTCTAGAAAAAAATTAGTAAAATATACTAAAAGGAATAAGAAATAACTAACTATTCAAAATGGACAGTAATTCAAAGTTAACTTTACTAAATACCCGACGTGAATATGTTTTCCGAGAGATTCAAATTCTGTTCGATTTATCTCAACATATTTCCACTGATGGGAGTCAACTTGGTTTGTTCAAAAGTAGGTACAAACGTATAGAATCCATTCGTAGTGAGTTTGTCTCAGTTACCGACGAAATAAATCAGTTAGTCTTGACAATAAATCCTAAGTCAACAATTGATTATAAAAAGGTAGAATCTTTTGACTCTTTATACTATTCTATAGTCGCAGTTGCGGAAGAGTTGTTGCAGTCAAAGATAGAATTTAGATCTACCACAGAATTCGAAACTGCATCCACTAAACAATGTCCGCAAGTGCGTTTACCGCAAATTGAATTGCCGAAGTTTGATGGCAATATAGAATGTTGGCAAACATTTTATGACACTTATTTGTCCTTGATTCATGAAAATACAAGTCTTAGTAAGATAGAAAAATATCATTATTTAATAACTTGTCTTTCTGGTTCTGCATTATCCATGGTAAAAAGTATCCCAGTCACCGCTGATAACTATGAAATTGTTTTTGCCTCTCTAATTGAAAGATTTGAAAATAAAAGAATTCTGGCTGTCAATTATTTAGATAAAATATGTAATTTTACACCACTTAAAACTTGTAGTGTCAGTGAATTACAAAAATTAACAAATTTGTTGCTAGAATCAGTGAATGCTTTTAAATCTATAAAAATTGATAATTTGGGTGAATTCATACTATTTTATTTAGCCTCAAAAAATTTAGATTCTGAAACTCGGGAGCGTTTTGAAAGTGAAAACTTTAAATCGGGAAAGATTCCTGAATTTAAGGACCTTATGTCTTTTTTGTTAAATTACATTAAAATTTTAGAAGCTAGTGGACATTCTAAACAAAATTTTACTCAAAAACAATTTCCTAAACAGGGTGCAAAATTCAGGATTAATAATAATAATTATCCTAAAATATCAGCGTTTCCTTCTGAGTCAGGTTTATATTCGGAGACAGGGCCACAATTAGGTGCAGGGCCATATTTAAAATCAGAAAATTGTGATTATCACGTTGGGTGTGATAATGACACAGAGCCAGACTTAAACACAGGGGTGTATTCAGCTACAAATAAATTTCCTGATTGTTTGTGTTGTGGATATTCTCACCACTCAATTTATAAATGCCCAGTTTTTAATAGTATGTTACTGAGTGACAAGAAAAGTTTTATCAAAAGAAAAAATATTTGTTTTAATTGTTTACGTTTAAATCACAGCGCTGATAATTGTTTCTCTAAATCTTGTTGTTCCAAGTGTAATGCACGACACCATACTTTACTTCATGAGGAAGTGATTGCTAGCCCAACTGCTTCCCTAACTGCCGAGTATATGCATGACCAACCAGTGGTAACGGTGAATTCAGCAAATACTAGTGTGCACTTAACTCATAGTCAGTCACAAGTGTTACTAGGTACATGTGTAGTGCAGTGTGTATTGTATGTGTATTAAGTTACGTGCTCTCATTGATAGTGGAGCTCAGGATTGCTTTATAACTTCAGCTTGTGCCCAGCGTCTTGGTCTGCCATTGCGCCGTTGTAGGATTACAGTGGCTGGTTTAGGTCAAAATACAGTGCATCAAGTAAGAGGTATAACATCGTGTGTTATTTGTCCCAGTGCATCAAATAAACCTCGTTTTGAAATTTCTCCAATAGTTATGAATTGCATCACAAACAAAATGCCTGCAGCAGATGTTCCTACTCATGTTCGAAATTCATTTAGGCATTTAGTATTGGCAGATAATCATTTTGATACGCCTGCAGAGATAGATTTGTTGCTGGGTGCAGAGTTGTTCCATGACATTTATGATGGCCAGCGATTAGTTCTTGGTCCTGGGTTACCAGTTGCACTTCACAGTGTGTTTGGATGGGTCATCACTGGAAAGCTAGATCTCACTAGTCGACCACCACTTACAACTACTTCTCTCTTTTCTTCCACAATTGCCTTAGACAAGTCCGTGAAGCGTTTCTGGGAGATTGAAGAACCACCAATGCTCATAATACCTAATCCAGAGGATGTGAAGTGTGAAAATTTGTATGCAAAGCTGGTAAAACAAAATCCTGATGGTCGCTATGTGGTACCTATTTTATTAAAGAATTCCCATGATGAATTGGGAGATTCTCACAAAATGTCTCTGTCTCGATTGCACAATCTTGAGAAGCGATTAATTCGTCATAAACAGTTAAAATTGGACTATGTAAAGTTTATGCAGGAGTATTCCGATTTAAAACATATGACTCAAGTCACTCAATCTGCAAGAGGTAACATCATTCCGCATCATTGTGTGATTCGCCCCGATAGCAGTAGCACCAAGCTTCGTGTGGTTTTTGATGCAAGTGCAAAGACTACCAATGGCATATCTTTGAATGATATTGTATACACTGGACCCAAGTTACAAAATGACATTGTTGACATTATTACTTCAATGCGCCTGAATTGTGTAGTTTTTACAGCTGATATATCCAAAATGTATAGAAACATAGACCTGCGTCCAGAAGATAGAAAGTACCAACATATTTTATGGCGCGATTCGATGGAGGACCCTGTTTGTGAATTTGAATTGAATACAGTGACGTATGGGGTGAGCAGTTCACCTTTTCTGGCAATTCGAACTCTCCATCAGCTAGCGGACGACTATGGAAAGAAGTGGCCGCGTGCGGCAGAGATTCTGCGTAAGGATACATTTATGGATGACATCGTAGCAACAGCGCCAACAGTAGATACAGCATTGGAAATAAAAGAAGAATTGATAAATTTATTAGATTGTGGAAAATTTGAATTGCGCAAGTGGAGTAGTAATTCTCCTGAATTTCTTTCTCACTTACCTTCAGATTATTGTCAGACTCCCAAAATGTTCTGTGACAAGGAAAACTAATGCACACTTAAAATTCTTGGAATTCAATGGGATCCTGTTAATGATCAATTTACTTACTCTCTTTCCGGTATAGATCCGACGTGTACAAAGCGTATAGTATTGTCAAACGTTGCCAGGATATATGACCCCCTCGGGTGGCTGACCCCGGTGGTATTAGTGGCAAAGGTTTTTATACAAGAACTTTGGCGTTTGCAACTTGATTGGGATGACCCAGTTCCTTCTGATATGTTGCAAAAATGGCAGGATTTTGTGCAGGAGCTGGCTAATCTATCAAGGGTAAATATACCACGTCAAGTCATTTCTCCGGCAGCTACTAGGTTTGAACTGGTAGGATTTTGTGATGGTTCTACAAAGGCTTACAGATGCTGCGTTTATTTGCTTGCTCTGGGTAAATTATCAGCTTCACATTTACTAATAGCAAAATCTCGCGTCGCACCGACGAAGCCCGTGACCGTCAATCGTTTGGAACTTTTAGGTGCCGTTCTGCTTTCCCGAGTTCTTAAACACATGTATCTGCTGCTTTCTAAAAAGGTCAACATCATACAGGTTACAGCTTTCACCGACAGTAGCGTTGTATTAGCATGGTTAAATACCGCACCACACAAATTAAAAACCTTTGTTGCACACCGAGTCGTAAAAATTATTGATGAAATCGATCTCGAAAATTGGAAACATGTAGCAACTCACGATAATCCAGCCGATTACTGCAGTCGTGGCCTTCGCTGTTCTCAAATTGTTTCGGATCAGTTTTGGTGGACGGGACCTACTTGGCTTGTAGATGACAAACTATCTTGGCCGGTACAAACAAATGTCATTCCGCCTGACATTATACCAGAATTGAAACCTGCTGCCTCTCATACTTTGACCGCGAGAATACAACTTGAAGGTGACGTTGTCGATGAACTTTTGGAGACATCCTCTTCCTTTCTTCGTTCTCAGCGCGTTCTCGCCTGGTGCCTTCGTTTCATTAATAATTTAAAAAATAAAGTTGAAGATCGCCTCTATAAAGTTAATTTGACCCTTGTTGAAATGAAGAATTCTCTAGTAACGATTATTCGACACGAACAGAGATGCCATTTTTCTGGTGTCATTGAGTGTCTTAATTCCCATTCTGCTTGCAGTAAAGCAATACAAAAGCTGAATCCATTTATTGATGAAGCAGGATTGCTGCGTGTGGGGGGGCGTTTGCGTAACGCACTTCTTCCATCATCATCCATTCATCCTTTTCTGATTCCGAAACATAGCAAACTGTCTAAGCAAATAATAGATTTCTACCATCGTTTATATCTCCATTGTGGACCACGAACCTTGCAGTCACTTGTACAAAGAAAGTTTTGGATTTTAGGCATTCGAAATTTGATAAGATCGCGACTTTCAAAATGTGTTACTTGTTTCAAGGCCAGACCGTTACCGGCACAACCATTAATGGGCGACCTTCCAGAGGCAAGAGTACGACCTGCTCGTTGTTTTCAAAATATTGGAATAGACTTCACCGGGCCTTTCACTATTAAAGAGAGTCGTAGACGTAATGCTCATACATATAAGATTTACACATGTGTTATAGTATGCTTGGCGGTTAAGGCTGTGCATTTGGAGGCCGTCACTGATTTATCTACACCCGCATTTATCGCTGCATTGGATCGTTTTGTATCCCGCCGTGGGTTGTGTAAACTAGTGATTAGTGATTGTGGTAGAAATTTTATAGGCGCAAAAAGGTACCTTAGCGAAGCACATAAATTCTTGTTGCAAAATCAGACAGAGTTGAAGACGGATTTTACTACACGCGGTATTGAATGGCGACTAAATCCCCCGACCGGTAGTCATTTTGGCGGGATATTTGAAAGTGGTGTAAGGTCAATGAAACATCACCTTAAACGAGTGATTGGTCTTCAGGTTCTCACACTTGAAGAATTCACAACAGTTCTTGCGAAAGTTGAAGCCGTTCTCAATTCTCGTCCATTGTGTTCAATTTCATCGGATCCGCAGGAAGTTGATGTTTTATCTCCCGGTCATTTTTTAACTGGCGGCCCTTTAGTTTCACTGCCCGAACCAAGTCTTGAGGACGTAAACGTGCTCCCTCGCGAGAGATGGCAATTGCTGCAGCATTTGACTCAAAGATTTTGGCGTGTCTGGACTCGAGACTATTTGCACACCTTGCAACAAAGAAATAAATGGTTTCAAGGTCGACCCAACGTAAAAATGGGCGACATAGTTACTATTGTCGAGCAAAACCTTCCTCCATTAGAGTGGCGTTTGGGTAAAATAGTAGAGTTACATCCTGGAACAGATAGTGTGGTACGCGTGGTTACACTTCGAACTGCAAATGGTACTTTTCGTAGGCCAGTTGCAAAAATTTGTCCTTTGCCTATTACCTAACTAAGTTCACTCCCGATTAGTGACGTAGCCGTTTAGGCACTTAGATGTTAGTTTTTTAATTTTATTTCTTAATCAATTAAAAGTAGTCGTCATTATAATACATACATAGTGTGATTAGGGTCTGCTCGAGCCGATTTCAATCGATTATTCCTGTACAATTTACTGAATCCTTTAGAATGGATTCTTAATCTAAAATTTGAAATCCCTGAACGATTTCATGTGGGGGGGTATGTTCAGTATTGGTTCTGCTTTTATCCTTGACCCGCATCCTAATTCCTTCGGCCAACAAAGTGACACACGCTAATATCAAGAGATGGCGTTGCTTGCCTCTAAGCCGAATAACAGAAGAAAAAACTAAACCAGTCTCAGCAGCACCGGCGCGCGCGCGAAATGCATTGCTCTTGTTGAATGCTCAAAACTTTAGTTTCACTGCCCGAACCAAGTCTTGAGGACGTAAACGTGCTCCCTCGCGAGAGATGGCAATTGCTGCAGCATTTGACTCAAAGATTTTGGCGTGTCTGGACTCGAGACTATTTGCACACCTTGCAACAAAGAAATAAATGGTTTCAAGGTCGACCCAACGTAAAAATGGGCGACATAGTTACTATTGTCGAGCAAAACCTTCCTCCATTAGAGTGGCGTTTGGGTAAAATAGTAGAGTTACATCCTGGAACAGATAGTGTGGTACGCGTGGTTACACTTCGAACTGCAAATGGTACTTTTCGTAGGCCAGTTGCAAAAATTTGTCCTTTGCCTATTACCTAACTAAGTTCACTCCCGATTAGTGACGTAGCCGTTTAGGCACTTAGATGTTAGTTTTTTAATTTTATTTCTTAATCAATTAAAAGTAGTCGTCATTATAATACGTACATAGTGTGATTAGGGTCTGCTCGAGCCGATTTCAATCGATTATTCCTGTACAATTTACTGAATCCTTTAGAATGGATTCTTAATCTAAAATTTGAAATCCCTGAACGATTTCATGTGGGGGGGTATGTTCAGTATTGGTTCTGCTTTTATCCTTGACCCGCATCCTAATTCCTTCGGCCAACAAAGTGACACACGCTAATATCAAGAGATGGCGTTGCTTGCCTCTAAGCCGAATAACAGAAGAAAAAACTAAAACAGTCTCAGCAGCACCGGCGCGCGCGCGAAATGCATTGCTCTTGTTGAATGCTCAAAACTTGTGTTATAACTCAAAACCCATCAATTACCGTGCAAGAAACAAAGTGCAAGTGTAAGCCCCGGCCGGGCATTCGTTTACAAGGAAAATACACGGCGCCAGTCATCAGCGTTGGCCAAGTAAGTTTTCCCATTTTTTCCTCTACCTGCAGCGGGCCAGACTTTCGTAGAAACTCCCCCAGGTTAAAAACGATTCATTATGTATTTTCTAATTTTGACTTTTGTAATTAAATTTTTCTGTTATTTTGGCATATATGGTTACCATAGGCAACCATACTGTCAAAATCCTTATTTTCTTCTAAATTCTTTTAAATTTCGGAAATTCAAAATTGTTCTATCGTGCGCGAGGCATTGGTTAGGTTATTTTCGTTACGGAATTTCTGGATTCGGTCTCCACGTTCAAGGCCCGCGATAGAAGCTATGCAATAGCTTAAAAACTCGAAGAATCCGGTTTGCCGGAGAAAATGTAAGTTTTCTATACAGCGTGTAAGGTAAAAGGTCTATCAAGCCGATACCAGCCTATGTTGACATAAATATGCATGTATGTAGTATGGTGAAGTCAGAAGTTTGATATCATTTAGGAAATTAAAAATTCATACATATCGGATCTAAAAATTTTACTAGAGTTAATTATTATTGATACGGGGTTTATACCGTGTAGCTTAGTTTTTATGAGTACCGATATTTCGGCACTGTTGCAAGCGCCATGATCACGGGAGCTAGGAAAGCTAGAAAACTAAGGTACATGGTATAAACCCCGTATCAATTAACTCTAGTGATAGTGACCATGGAAGTTAAAATCACTAAAAATTTTAGTTTGTATGATAATAAAGAAAAAAAAGGATGATATCAAATTTTCGACTTCATCATAATATTTATACTTATGCATATTATGTTATCAAAGGCTGATTACGGCTTGTAATACCATTTACCTAACACCCTGTATCTAGTAAGAGAAAAGGGTTTTGAAGTGTGCAACGTGTGTAAACACTGATCAGAAAAAAACCTATGGTAGACATGGAATATCTAGAAAGGGGTGTTAAGTAATTCAAAGGGCAAAGAGAGCCCGCCGTTAGACGCTAACATACAGAGATGATGAAATCTACTAATGTTAATTACTGTAGGATTAATAAGCCTGATCACGTGATTCTTTAAAATCTAAAGTTTGTTATGCTTTAATTAAACGCAAACTTAGTAGGTATCGTACTTCCGATAGTATCTATATAAATCATACAATATGTTGCGATGCGATCCCTGGCATCAGAATAATTCACATATTACTATTATTTGCCACAATGCGACAATTCATTATCATCTTACATCAGTCAACTTCGGGAAATAGGTCTATCCATTAGGGTATTTTTTTTCACATAACCACTACGCATAACAAACAGGTAATCTATTGCGATTGCCAATAATATACAGAATGAAATTTTAACCACCTTCCAAATTTTTATACATCAATCTACGAGACAAAAAACAAATGACGTATTTTTGCTTTTGGTACAGGTACAAAAATGTCAAGATAAAGCACTTAGAAAATGTCCGCCAAAAATCTAAAATTTTTGATACGGCCACCTAGCAACACTTTTTTTACTCGTCGCGCATCTCATTCATTCATTACGATACTATTCAAATGTTTTTGATTTACCCTTTATACCATAACCGGTCTACGACCGTAAAAATTTAAAACTATTATCACGAAAAATATTTTTGGGTGACAATTTGATTTACATTTTTTACTTCATAAATAGGCATTAAATACGATACTGAACGCCTATAAAAATTTTGGAAGGTAGTAAAATTTCATCTTGTATAGACGACGCTGTCCGTCTTCTTCTGCCAGTACTTCTTTATTCAGTAAAACAATATTTATTGTCATGAAAATACTCATAATTTATTGTTTTTTTATAATTTACATTTACACTGTTAATTAAAATTAAAAAATTTACTCCAACTTCTCGTGATGGTCGAAATAAGACGCTACTGCCCATCTTCTTCTGGCAGTACTCTAAAACGTTATAGCATTTAATTTTTTGGATACCTACGGTTTGAGTCTGCCCGTGACCGGAGGCACTACTAAGCAACACAAAATTTCGTTTTAAGAAAAACTATTCATACAGAGTGTGTAATTATATCAGAGAATCAGGTCACTATCATTATTTAAAAAAAACTGGCTAGTTTTTATTTAATTTTTAAACAAAAGAAAAAAAATGATGGCAAAGGTGAGTGTTGATGTACAGACAACGGCAGGTCAACCTACCCAAAAAGCTAAAGGTCATCGAATTCATTTTCAACTTTAAGTCCAAAATGTAAAGATCAATTTCAATTGAGAAAATTTGACGTTTTGTGGTAGGTTGACGTGCTGCGGAAAGGGGCCCCTTACACCTACACCCGTGTCACAAGTCCCGGGAGCTACTCGGAGTTTCTCTTTCTGCCACACGATGGACCCGGCGCCCGCACGTAAATCCATGGAACGCTAAGAAGTTTGTCTCAATAGAATCCTGTCTACTCTCAATGATCCTACGTCATTGCCTTCGTCTCACTCACTCATCGGCCACGGCACGTGTATTGGACAAGGACATGGTTAATTTTTATTTTACTCTACCTTAACCCCTCTCCATAAAAAGGACAGGAGACCTGTGCTCAACGGTGAGCTAAATGGGTTTTTACTTGGGCTGAACCGGCTCTTAAAATTGTTTCACTTATATATGTTTTGTCTATTTGTCTTTTTCAAATACACTAAGACACAGCTATGGGTGAGAGAGACGGATGGTATCGAATTTACGGACATTTCGGACCTTAATTAACACGAATTAAACACTTGAATAGATATCCATTTCAAATTTGTTTTTATGGTTTATCATAGGGTTTCCTTATTGCTATATAGTCTTTCACTCCTGGGAGGGCGCGAATCTCTGACACGAGTTTTGCTATGGTCGGATAGTCTTTTAGTAGACTGTGCTCCGACATGTAGAGCTCGTATGTTTCCACAAGTCCTAATAGGATGAAATCAGCCCAAGATAACTGAAAAAAAAAAACACCATAATTTGATTTGAAACATGTAAAAAGCTTAATCAATGTAATTCAGTCTCTTCTATTGTAATAAAAAATACTTTTAGAAACCACTTTTCTGAAGAATTAACAATTTTAAAGTGTCAAATTTAGCAAATGAGCCTTAACTTGGTACAGTTTATCTATAGCTAGCCAGAGACGTGCCTGACTGCGGAGCATAGTAACGGCGTATATAATTTATCCACTGCAGGGCAAAGGCCTCCATCATTGAATTCAACATAGCAATAATGGGTACAGGTATAAACACCACGCTTGCCAAATGCGGGTTGGTGATCACAAACCCGAGCAATGTTCGAAAATTCGAAACTTTTTGTTGTCTGACCCGGTATCGAACCTGGGACACCGAGATCTTTGTCCGGTATTAAAATCACTAGACCAATGGGGCGTTGGAATTGCGTAGCATGCCAATGACTTTGACTACGATCATGGCATAGGCCTTATGCCAAAGCCCGTAGCCCTAGTTCATAAGGCATTGGAGGATCCCACTTGTTTTTTAGTCAGTACGGATCTCACTTGGAGGTCCGAAGTACCCAATCGCCCAGAAAAAACGTTTCTGTGTTTAATAATAAGGCTGCCTGCCCACGTCCGACTTTTTGAAGGACCGATAATCGGGCCGATTTTACTATAGTAGGCAGCAGCATACACAGTCATGACCGATTTTTTGTAGGACGTGTGCGTTGCTCCATTGCTATCAGTACGTTCTATTTTTTCCTACAAAAAATCGGTCACCGATTATCGGACGTGGGCGAGCAACCTAATTATGATGTTGACATTTTTACCTGTCCGCCAAAATAGCCGTTGCCAGCTTTTAATTCTTTTTCAAATCTCGAAAAAAAGAATACTGTGGCTTGATCTAGTAGATTTTTGTTCGTTTCTTTCCTCGCTGGGTCTTGATCGTAGTAATAATCAAAAATTTCTGTAAAACAATAACATCAAAACTAGTTAATGTTACCACGGACCGCCAAAGCTCTTCGCTCCCTTTCTATGTCGACATTATCCTTAAGATCGTCGGTGAGTATGTGTCCTAGGTATTTAAATTTAAAACTCGATTCAACTCCACTCCGCCAAGGCAGATTGGAAGTGTAAATTCAGGACGTTTACCGGCGGTTTTGAATACCATGTATTCACTTTTTCTGACATTATACATCAGACCATGTGATTTAGCATAGTTTTCACACACTTTTAACATTTCTCCGATAGCACTCGCAGTCGGACTCAGCAGCACCATGTCGTCCGCGTAGCTGATGTTGTTAACACTCACACCACCAATTTTGCATCCGACACGCATCCTGCTGAGTTCCACTATATGGTCGTTAACGTAGAGGTTGAAGAGCTTTGGAGACGACAGCCCCCCTTGTCTCACGCCACACTCCAACCTGTACGACTCGGAGAGTTTGTTAGACCATCTGACACAGTTCGTCTGATGTGTGTACCAATACCTAAATATATCTATCATTTCCACCGGAATACCCCTGTCCTCCATCTTACCCCACAGCACATCATACGAAACAAGATATTTGGACACGGTTTGAACGTTGTTTTATTTTTTTGTAATAACACCGTAAATCATTGTGATCGCTCAAATATTTTTTATGTATATCATTATAGATATTATGTCTATAGGATGAAATTTGAACCGCCTTTCAAATTTAAACCGCTTTCCATTAATTACGACACTATTCATAAATTGTTGATTTTCCTTTTAAACCTTCACAGGCTTAGGACTGTAAAATTGAAAACTATGTTACGAAAAATATTTTCGGCTAAAAACTCGACCTACATTTTTTACTTTATAAATGAGCTCTAAATACGATGCTATACGCCTATAAAGAATTTGGAAGGTGATAAAAAAGTCATTTTGTGTAGGTATTTATCTAAATTAATGTGACTAACTAGGCCCAAGCCTGCCTATTTCCTTTACTAGGAATATTAGTTGCAAATTGCAATAAATATAAGATAACTAAAAAAATTTTTTTTTTCTTTTTCCCGATCTACAACCATAAGTCCCGACTTGTTTTATTTTCTGCCCCGATTTAAAACAATTCGGACCTGGCTACTAACTACCCAGTTCGAGTAGTGGTGCGGTGATCGACCTAATACCCAAGGTTGCCGGTCATGTAAATTTTGGGAACCATATGGCAAAATACTCCTTTTGGATAGGCCTGCGTCCATCAGTGGATTAATTTAGGCCAGTGTTTCTCAAACATTGTTCTGCCATGGCCCGGTAATTTTCACATTGCCCGTTTGTGACCCACTAAATACTTTTAAACCCAAGTTGGTTCCATTAGGTAAAATAATATACATGTATCAATATCCTTGCTGTTATTAGTATTTAATAAATTAACATATATCCTATTTTGACATTATCTCTTTTCGTTAATTTAAAATGTATTAATACTTGACATGCCTACTGTAATTGTGACTATTATAATTTATATGATTACGACCATTTTTATGACATTGATTTATATATAGGATAAATATGTAATGTACCTAATTGTAAGTTTTTGATGATATTTCTGATGTTCTTGACTAATAATGTATGTGTAAACTTAAACTCTTTGGTGTTAACTTGTAAAATTTTTTAAACTTGTTTGAGACTTGGATTTTTAATCTGTAAGTTTACAAGTGTAAGGTGGAATAATAAAATTAAATAGTAAAAAAAATATTAACACTATTTAGTCACTAAATTTTAGTGCGAAGCATGGAACTGCTGCTTATTTTTTACATCCTGGTTTGCGAAAAATTACGAAAGAATATTATTTACGATGCGTCAATCGATAGGTATTATTTTTAAAACAAGGCGGGAATGTTGCGACCCGTTATTTTATTTTGATGGCCCGGTACCGGGTCTCGACCCGGAAAATGGGAAACGCTGATCTAGGCTGTCTAAGATTATGACGATTCTAATTTAAACCGTTATACTTGGCACAGAATTTTGTTTACGTTTACCCACTTACTTTTCATCAGGTCATAAATATTTAGTACTGCAGCGTCTAGCTTCGCTTGTTCCCACGGGTCTGAAGGCAGCAGCCCGATCTGGCCGGCCACGTACCGCGCAATAGCCATGGACTGGTTCAGGACCCGCCCATCTTCTTTGTATATTGGAAGTTGACCGTATGGTAGTGCTGAAATTTTGTACCCGAGCGATTAGTAATGTATTCAGTTAAGTTTTCAATACACCGTGTATTTAAATACTCCTGACAAACAAAGCCCACGATCCCACTATGTTCAAACACGCTGTGACGCACACGGACGTAATTGTGTAAGCTCCATTCATCCAGGACTTGACCGTAGCAAAATAATACGTCCATGAGCGTCACAGCATGATTCAAACTGATGGTCAATTTTTGTTCCATTTACCTAAGACTATTTTTAATTTAAAAAAAATAGCTCTGGCAAGACGGTTACCATTATGGTTATATAACGTGGGCTTTGTTTTTAACTATTGCCCTGCTTAGAGATGATTGGTGGCTGTTGCTATCATTTACGACCGGAAAACTTCATCATCTTTCAGTTGCAACGGAAATTAGGTTAATGACATGTTTTTTTTTTGTTTATACTTATTTCGTAACACTAATTTTGTGTCCAATTCCAATGATTCGTTCTGATGGAACATAAGAAACTACAGTTTAAAAAAAAATGATTTTAATAAATAAGAGACTACAAATAATTTCTATGAAGTGTTTATTATACCTTATCCTTATCACTAAACCCATATTAAGACTTTTTATTATTATTATCTAGTAGCTGAATTTGGGTTATGTCAATCGAATATTTTTTTGTGTAATCACTATCAGCATAGAGATAAGAAAATTCGATTTGGGTGCATGTACAGTCAGCTGCAAAAGCATGTCAACACTTTTTCGTTTTACCGACCTTATGTCGTTGTATTTAAGAGACAACATTAGTCAGGTTTAAACAAACTTTTTAGCTGACTGTACCTCCTGCGATTGTGATATCGCTGTGTGTCATTCCTATTCTATCCCATTTTTAAATGGCAATCTTTATTATTTTAATAACGAGTAAGTATAATTCTGCCGTCATACAGAAAAAGAGCGCATATAACATTTTTTTCAAAATTGAGTTATATAGTGATTCGGAATCAGCAGAAAAAGGCGCACCTACTATAATTTTTTAATGTTGTGAAATACGAATACCCTTGCTTTTATTAACAACGAAAAAGGACTTATCTACAAAATGTATTGTGGATTACTGAATTGAAAAGGCGTTTCTGAACTTTACTTAGATGAAAAGGCGTAACTAAGTAGAAGAGTCTTATTCGTTTATAAAATATACTTGTGTTCATAGGTTGAAATGGCGTAACTACATTACACTAAGAAGAAAAGACGCATCTGCGTAGTTGCGTCTTACCATCTAAGTATTACAAAAATTGGTAAGGCGTACGTGGCAGTAGCGTCTTTTCTGCTTAGTATTGTTGCGTGTGTGCGGGGAATTGGGGGCTGCGGTAAATAATATGTTCCATCAGATGCGCCCAGATACTCATATATTTTATGCATTTGTAACGATAATTTGTATTTAATTATTTACACGTGTAAATAATAAACTACAATTAAATAATTGTATTGAGTCGTGGTAGCTGGCATGTTCGCTTCATATGCGTGGGGTTGGCGGTTCAAATCCGGGCAGGCGCACACCTCTGGATTTTATTAAAATCTATGTGTGGATATAAACCACGGACTCGACGGTGAAGGAAAATATCGTGAGAAAATGTGAAAAGGTGTGAAATTGACCAACCCGCACTTGGTCAGCGTGGTTGACTAAGGCCTAATCACCCTGATACAGGGTAGGCTTGAGCCCTTCGGTGGGGACATTGTATGAGCTGTTGATGAATTGTTTTTTGGTATTAACACGTGTAAATAATAAAATACAATTTATCAACAGCTTTGTATAAATATCAAGTCTTTAAATTTGTTATGATTATCTGCGAATCAGGCCTTATTGAAATAGTTGGTATTCTATTTCTCATATTAACATTCATTATCATCTCATATTAACATTGATTTCATAAATGTTAAAAAAATACTTTCATGGTGTTCAAAAATAACGTCGATGGTACCAAAATCCTCTTCCACTTCAGATCTGATTTTACCTAATGTCTTCCAAGAAAAACATATCATTGATTAATGACATTAACTCCGATTTTAATTCAGATGATTCTGTGTTTGATAAGGATTATGTACCTTCAAGTATAGAACAATACCAACCAGCGCATAGGAAAGCAATTAAAGAACTGCAAGATATGGAAACCAAATATCAACTTAAACATGGATGTCAATTTTTGCGTTTATGGTTATGATTATATTATTTTAAGTTTTAGAATTATTTCATAAATGTTGATAAGATAAGTTTATTGTTGTTTGCTAAAGAGTAAAATTTATGTTTTGGACATAGTTTATTTTTATTGAGAAAGTAATATTTGTAAAGAATTAGCTCTTTAATTACAATGTCTGTTTTAGAGGTAAAGAAGTAGTTTTGAGTACATTTTATATTCGATTGATATTTTAATGATTGTTAGAGAAGTATCTTTTAGACACAAAACATTTTTTATAGAGTAAGCCATTATTATATAAGAATTAGATCTTTAATTACAATGGGTGTGTAATAAAAACACCTGTTTGAGTTAAATAAGAAATTTTTTAAGATAAATAATATTGTTAAAGAAGTATATTTAACTATTATTTTGTATTTATTTTTAATTATGAAAGCCATATTAGTTAAAAATGAGGTTTTAACAAAAAAAAACTACTACTATTAACAAAACTTTGGTTATGGTTCCTACTCATTATAATATAAACATGACATGTGGGTAATAAATAAGATGAGTGATTTTTTAAGGTGTATACAATTGAATTGCATAAATTATCTTCATACGAGTATTATTATCAAACCATCAAGACTGAAAAATATCCTTAATCTTAAAATATTGCTCATTAAAAACTAAAATATAAAGGGCGTTTATAGAACATTGTCTTAAAATTGGTGTTGCTTTACTTAGTAAAAAAGCAGTAAATGGCTTAATACGCCCTTTTTTTTAGCCTGAATCACATTTTAATACAATGAAAAAGCGTTCTCATAATTAGTACATTGAAAAGACGTATCTAGCCAGAAGTGCCTTTTCAATAAAGTATTGCGGTTTTATTTGGATTATTTTTACTAAAAAGAAAAGGAAAATCGCGTTTTTTTAATTAATAATATTTATATAATTTAATTTAATTTTTAGGTCCTGATAGCCTACTTTATAATACAAATTTTCAAATTGAAAATTTATTAAAATACCTATATTCTACTAGACAGCAACGTTCTTTTTTTCTCCATATTCAATTGTATGTAGAAGTGCCCTTTTTCCGTATGAATTTATGACACGAGCATAATTCTGCCACAAAAAAGCCGATAGTTAAAAATCCTTTTATAATTATACTTTATATAATATTTTAGCAATTTAATTGCATTTATAATATCAGGAGATGCTGGTTCGAGTCCTGCCAGAGACATAATTTTTCAAGTTTATATACTGATCCTTTTATAGTTTTTCAAGCAAATGTGGAACCCACATAAATACCCACACACATATACAGGGTGTCCAGTAAGTAGATGACACTTTTACAGAGGTAATTTTTTTGTATGAAAGCTGACCTTTACAATTTACTTCTCCTTAAGTTTGTCGTGGTACTTACTAGACACCCTGTATATACATACACTGCTAAAATCATAACCTTTCCAGGTTGCTTGGCTGTAGTCTGGTAAAAACTGGACTGGACGGAGCATGTTGCTAGGCAACGCGTCTGCCATTCGTCGCCCACTTAGCTTTTTAATTTTGAGTTTATTTTAAAGAAATAACATTACAATATTGACTACTCTTATTTTTCTTACAGAAGGTAGTGGTACTTTATTTGATATTTAAGCAATTTAATTGCAATTATAATATAAATAAAAGCGCCGCGCCCGGCATGCGAGGAGATGCGAGTTCGAGTCCCGCCCGCCTGAGGCATAATTTTTCTAGTTTAAGAGGTATTTGTATCGATATACCTAATTAAACAAACTCTAAGGGGAGTGTATTATATCGTAAATATTGTTAATTGTTTACGAATTAATTCTGCAGTAACATTACTACTGTTTTACGTTATGAGTATAACTCCTTTTAATTTGTTGAAGTCTATGTGACTAGCATTACCATGACTTAAACTTTAAGGAACTTTAAAAAGTTAAGGAACTAGCCCATTTAAAGCTCTTTCAATATGTCAATTTTGTCAATAAATTCACGCCACTTAACTGTTGTAAATAGTAAACAAATACAATTGCTACTGAAACAGCATCACATACATCGTTCTGATTCCAAAGTAACTAAATAAATTTGTAGGGTTACATTACTGCATTGTAAGCAAAAACAATACCGAGTCGGGCAGGCAGCGATCACAGGCCAGTCGTCTCCCGCTCGTTCCCGAATCTAGACATAGCTAGGCATACTTACTAGGCACGTAACCTTCAAATTGTGAAATAATATATCCGGACATTCGTGAACTGACTCTGTGGTTTCCGTTAATTCCCTAAAACCTTCTGATAGTCTCGGAGTGTAGTAAACGTCGCAATCCGCTACAAATTAAAACTTGATTTGTTGACAACGAAGGTAGGTACAACAAACACCCGAGACCTCGGAGCATGCGACCTTGAAGACTGTGTACGCTACTCGGCAAGGCCATGTTATTGTGTATTACTAATAAAAATAATAAAGCATTTTAAAAACAAAACTTACATTCCTTAAGCGCCGGCCACTCAGTCAATACAGGTCTGACATCCTTGAATTTCAGTCCACCGTAATGCAACAAATACCTAATACTTTCGCTTAAACCATTCACATCAAAATACACAAGTTTGCGAGACATGCTCCTTGCAACAGTCACCATCAAAAACTAAGTGGATATCTTTGTGTCCGTAAAACATATTTATAGATAAGATTAAATCTGGTCCCGCCCCTTTTAGGGATCATTTGTGCACATACGCAAAGTTAAAGGTGGGTTAGGATGTTAGCAGTCTATATAATATGTATATATATATTTTTTTTATTACAGGTTTTAGGGCCTTCTTGGCTATGTATTTAAACTACGAAGCTGATTTTGGTAAAGGTAACCTTTGTTAGCCGGACTATAATTAGAATCGAATACTCATTATAGTCCGGCTAACAAGGCTTTTGTTCAAAAAAAGCTACATGCGTGACGAGGATCAAATAAAAGAAAACATAATTCTGAATACAAAAATGTTTGAACAATACAGTAAGTACATTTAATCTGAAATCATTGCATTTGCGAAATCGTGTTACGGTTTTTTAAACTTTATGGAATTATTAAAGTTAATGATTGAATTTTGAAAAAAGTTTTTCAATCTTACGTTTTTTTAAAGCCCAGTACTGGATTTGATGATGATGGAATTTCAAAATATGATTAAGATATAAAAATAATATAAATTAAATTTATCTTCATACGTGTCTGTTTACAAAAACCCAGCCCATAAAACCATGCTAGTAAATTTGCGTCATGATCATTATACTAATATTGGTTAGGTACATCAAAATAAATAAACTCCGTTTTCAATAGACATAACCTTCGAATTACGGCACGTTAGGTGTGAGAGGTCGTTTACCCTAATATCAGTAAATTAAATAATGTCAAAATTTATTTTATTCCCCTAAGTAGGTACTTATTTAAAGAAAACGAATTCGTATAGGTACACCGTGCTTTTTGAACCACCTGGAAAACGAAGCCCACGTTATTGGGACATTATGTATAACATCATGGCAGTGTTTTTAAGCTATTGCATAGCTTCTATCGCGGGCCTTGAGCGTGGAGACCGAATCCAGAAATTCCGTAACGAAAATAACCTAACACTCCGACCGGCACAGCGGTGATACTTTTTAGTTTTTCCATCTTTAGATGAATAGCAGAACTTTTAAAGACTTTTTGAAATATCACGCTTGTCTCTTTAGTTCAGCAACCCGCCTTTAGGTGGCATTTGTTGTATCGGCATAAGTTGATAAAAAATGCTATGCAATAACTTTTCCGCGGCAGTCTTCGGGTGCCACACGTCTTTTTTTTATTAAAATTAATTTTGAAAATCTTTTAATTTTGTAACACGCTGTGACGCGCCCAGACGTATTATTTTGCTGCGGGGTCTCGGTTGAATGGACCTTACACAGCTAATCTGAGAGCGTTACAGCGTGTTTCAAAATAAATGAAAAATTTTGGTAAAATAACACTGCCAAGATGTTATACATAATTAATGGTTAAATAAACACTACCAAGATGTCATACATAATGGTTATATAACGTGGGTTTCGTTTTACAGGTGGTTCAAATAGCACGGTGTATATTTTTTTAAAGAGTTGTTGATTGTGAACGAAACCAAGAACATCATTATAAATGACTAGTGGACCCGACAGACGTTGTCCTTTCTGAACTACAAATAGATTTCGAATTGGTATAATTAATTTAAAAAAACATACTTGTTTTTTTTTTCAGGCACGTCTAATAGGTATAAATAGTTTTGAAGGTATCATGACACGGGAGCAGGCGACATAATAATATAACTGGTCGTATGAAATATTTAGTTTTTTTACATCCTATTCGACGATATTTGCAGTACGCATTTTGCCAATGTTATGTCAAATGCTATTAGGTTACATTAGAAATATTTTAATATGGTGATTAAAGTATTCTTGAAATTTCTAATTTTCCGCTGAATTTTGTTATTTTTTTCTTTTATAGGAACATTATCCTGACAATAACGAACAAAACAAAAAAGAATTAGTGAAATCGGTCCAGCCGTTCACGCGTGATGCGATGACCAAGGGAAATAGGGATTCATTTTTATATATACATTATAGATATCATTTTAATTTCAAAAGATCGCGCATCCTACGTTTAAGTGTCAGTATGTCGAGTTAAAAAATTAAATGATGGTTGAGTTACCTCCTAGTGTGTTAATAAACGTGGACAACATCACATAGATTTCATTGTTCTGATCCCAATTTGATTTACCATTTAATGTACACTGTTTTTCTACATTGACCCGTCCGGGAATCGAACCCGGGACCTCGGAGCAGGTGACACCTTAAATACCGGTGTGTACTTACGCCACTCTGCCGCGGAGGTCGTCAACATAGATACGCAATCAGTTTTTTAACAGTGTCATTGTGATAATTAAATAAATTTAAAGTCTAGTCTAAAGACAGTGTCATTATCTTAGATTAAAACAAAAAGAGTTCCAAACTAGGTCATACACAGGTAAGCTGAACCGTCACACATGCTTCAGTCCTCAAAAGGTCGACCTTCACACAGAAACATTCAAAATTAATGGAACTACAGACCCGTTGCTGACATGAAGCAGCTTAACCATTAAGCAGCTTATTGGTGTAGCGCCGCGCCCGGCATGCGAGGAGATGCGGGTTCGAGTCCCGCCTGAGACATTATTTTTCAAGTTTAAATACTGATTATTATAATTGCAATTAAATTGCTTAAAAGTAACAACCCATTTTCGCTCACTGTTAAGCACGGGTCCCTCTCCTTTTAAGGAAAGCCTTAGTGCCACCACGCTGGCCTAGTGCGGGTTGGTGGACGGCGAGGTCGACACTGTGGCAACATCACCCCGCCGTTGGACGTTTCTCAAGCCGCCCGAAGGCCTCCAACAGGGTTTAACGACTGTTATCTCATGATAACAGCCGAGACCGACTGTTTAACGGTTCCTCCGAAGCACGGAAGCGCTCAAGGTATGATGCCACAAACGGTCACCCATCCAATTAGTGACCTCTCCCATCGTTGCTTAATATTCGTGACAGAAACTGATCATGAAGAAGCATTGGGATATGAGCGCTTCTTTAAATTGCTTGAAGATCATATGAAGTCTTTAAAACTTTATTGCACAATAGAAATATAAATATACAATTGGTGGACTTAATGCCATGTGGCAGGTATCTACATTTTATAGCTAAGCAGTTTAAACCAACCAACACATTCTCTCGACGACCATGAATCATAAACAAATATGATATTCGAATTCAATTATCCATACTGTTTTCTTAAGTTTACGCGAACACTATACATTGAAATGAAAGATAGTTTACGGATTTAGAACGCGTTTATCTTTGATTTAAATTTGACGTTTCGAACGCTGTAAAGGGTACTAAATCCATAAACTACGAGTATCTTTCATTTCAATTCAATTATCCAATAATCAAACTGTACAAAATCGTAATTATAGCCGATTCGTTATGTTCCCAGTTGAAAATATTGCGTAAGAAATTCTAATAGTGTATTCCCATCTCGTCGCAACGGGTATCTCGGCAGATACTTAACAGAGGCCTTACTCCGCAACACAAGGTCATTCGATTTCATCTGTCTGTCTCTCTCACTCATACCGATGTCTTCGACTATCTGAAAGAGACGGATAAATCGGTAGAATACGGGCTTCGCGATACGTAGTAGAGACTCAGATCCCGGCAACGATAGTACCGTTACGTTATTTCCTGTTCCCTTTTTATTTCGCATCGTTGCTTTAGCTTAAAAGCCGACTTTAGCTAAAGATAGCCGCTGTTTAAAAGTTTTTTTACTTAATGTTTTTCTTGGCAAATGCGCAAGCCGGTATTAGGCTAACATTTTATGCATTAAAAGTCTTAAGAGTAGCTTATAATGATTGTGAATTGCATCGCTATTATTACTTCCCTAACGCCCCGTCGGTTGAGTTAAAAAATCATCAATTAAACCAGTTTTATTTCTACAAATAGGCCCCTGGAGGCGCTTTTACACGTCCCAATATTTAACCTACCACTGCTTCAGGACAAATGTGGGCTAGTGCCGAGAAGAAGCAGCGCAAGAAACTCGGTCACTATTGTCAGAGTAGTTTAAATATCGGGCCAAGATCTCGGGGTTCCAGGTTCGATCCCCGGGTCGGAAACAAAAAGTTTTTCGAACATTGCTCGGGTTTGTAATGCATTTGCATTTGGCAAGCGAGGTGATTATGCCAGTATATGTCAACCAAAAAGTTTTTTATCCAACTACGGCAAAGCCAACAGGAAGGGTTATGATTTTAGCAGTCTTTGTATAAATAAATAAATAAATAATAAAATATTTAATTGAAACCTGAAACGTAGTTTACAGAATCATAGTAGCGTTAACATCTGCAGTAGTCTAGGACTGAGTCGCAGATGTTAGCGCCCACCTCTAAGTAGACGGGCGTTTCAGACGTTATGACTTTCTTAAGCAATAAGTAATTACTTCTTTATAAATACGGGGGTAAGACACTTAATAAGTAGTAAAAGTTGCTTACATTATTAGAATTAATACAAAAGTAGGTATGTGGTTTAAGTATGTGTGTATGAATGTGTGTGTGCGCGTATGTATATTAGTGAGTGAATGCGTATGTGTATAAATGTGTGAGTGTGTGTGTGGGTAAGTAAGTGAGTGGTAAATGTTTAATACCTTATTTACTTTATTGTATAGTTTGGGACTGATGAAATCATAGTATAGATATCAATCATATCATAGTATAAATCATACTTAAACAGAATAAATATGTGGTGTAAAATGAATATAATGACCTTAAACGTCAATAAGTGTTACCATATCAAGTTCACAAAAAAGAAAAATTATTTCGCATCCACCTATGATATCAGTGGCGCAAGATTAACAGAAGTACAAGAAATAAAGGACCTAGGCGTTATAATAGACAAAGGGCTCAAATTTACGTCACATACAAATGACATAGTAAAAAAATCCTCGAAAATGTTAGGTTTTCTTAGGCGAAGCACCACAGGTTTCCGTCTAAATCGCACTCGAAAAATTTTATACAACGCCTTGGTCCGAAGTAGCTTGGAGTACGCAAGTGTGACATGGAGTCCTGTATATGCAGTTCATTCTCAGCGCCTGGAGAGTTTACTAGGCATCTGGCATTTGTTTCGCAAGGCGTGTCACACAGGTCACCATACGACCATCGACTTGCCTTTTTTAAAATGAACTCGTTGCGTCGCCGTCGTATTGGCCAGGATTTGGTGTTTTTGCACGGGCTTTTGAATGGCAGGATAAAGTGTAGTAAACTTTTGGAACGCGTTATGCTTTCAGTGCCAGCCCGCTTACCCCGATATCCTATCAAACAGACCTTTGCGTTGCCTCCAGCGAGGACTAACTTGGGACGTCATGCTTCGCTCCCCAGGTGTTGCGCCCAGTATAAGTAAGATCAGAGGTTTGGACATCTTCCACGACTCGTTGACTAAATTCAAGCGAAAACTAGCTGATCCGATGCGTATTGAGACGAATTAGAACATAGCCGATATGGTCTAGAGTGGTTTGTTTTGTTTCATTGTGATTGCTATTATTTACATAGTTAACTGTTGTTATTAATTTTTACGTACCCTATCTATGAATGTTGTGTACGCCTATAAGAGGTATATGTATAAGAATTTGTTTAACATATTTATCTTTTTAATGTTGTTTACATGTACTGTTGGTGTACCTTTTGAAATAAATAAATAAATAGTGATGTTTTGCCAATACAAATCTACACCCTACTATAGGACATACTTTATCTTTTCTTCTTTTGTTCAGCAATATATTTGGATCATAAATTAGTGCTTTATGCTTACGAATAACAACACTCGAGATGAATAGTTTACGGACGGAGAGAACTTCCCAGTAGCTAAATATTAGTTTGGTTGGAATCTGATTGGTTTCGAGGCCATAACCTTTAGTACTGCCCTTTGGGCCCTTTCGAGCTGTAGTAACTTTGTTTTACCAGCGCCCCCCCAAATTATAATGCAGTATGAAATTATGGACTAGGCAAGAGCAAAATAAGCAGTCCTTAGAGTAGCCAAGTCAGCGCCAATTCTTAGTCTACTAAAACAAATATTAGTTTTCTAATGCGTGCCGTCATGCACTTAATATGTTCATTCCACGACAAGACGCTATCGACCATAACACCCAGATATTTAATACTATGCGTGCGTGCAATTAAGGCGCAGGAGCAGGGAAGCTTTGAGCTCATACTGCACCTGTGAGCAAATATTGTATACGATGAATTTGGCTGGGACGTGACCTTGGGAGCAAATGTGACAAATTTAGTCTTATTTAAATTTAAAGTAAGCAGATTTTGAGACAGCCATATCATTACCGAGCGCAACGCGGACTCAGCGTAAGAACGCGTCTCGTCCCAACTCCGTCCATGAACAATGATTGCTGTGTCATCAGCATATGTGACAATTTTGCTATTTAATAGATTTAATTGACACAGATCATTTATATATATGAGGAACAGAGTTGAGCCGAGAACACTGCCCTGCGGAACACCATATGCTACCTCGACTAGTAATATTGCCAATCGCAACATATTGCTCTCGCTCAGAAAGGTAGCTCTTAACCCTTTCCGTGCCAGCTACGAGATAACTCGTAGTGCGGGTCTTTATCATGGTGCCGACTACAAATATATTCGTAGATTTTGTGGGGCCTTCCATACAAATATTTATTTATTGGCACCACAGGTAAGTTCTGATTTTGACTGTTGGGCCTTAGCAAAGAAAACACATGATAAAATCAAAGATCAGACTTTCAATGGAAAAAAGATATGACATGACAAACATGAGGTACTTAGTTGTAGTACAAACAAACAAAGGAAGACATGATTCCGTCTGTTCTGCAGTAGGCCTACAAAATTTAGCTGTGATAAGCTTTGAAACAATCAACTACACATAACACCGGAGTTTTTGGTCGAGTCTTATTTTTGGCACACACGACACAAAGTTTAGTTGGCTTGCTTTTTTTTCTGTAGGTGGTATATATTTCAAATAATTTTGCAACAATACTTGGACACTTTGATTGTCCTCTTTGGACTGTCCTGGTCTTATATACCCTGTAACCTTTATTCTAGTAATAATCTGTTACAATTTTTGTAGTTGGTCCACCTTTCAGGGCCCCAATTGCGCTAATTTAAAAATGGCTCAATAGAATCGTAATTGCATCGCAATCGTATATTTTGACATTACTACCTAAATAAATCTGTCAAAATATACAATTTGATTGCAATTGCGATTCTATTGAGCCATTTTTAAATTAGCGCAATTGGGGGCCTGGCCTTCTGATTTGCCTGTATAGTTTTATAAAGTATATTGTATTATTTTCAGTATTATGCCGTTACTTTCACATAGTTTGTATATCTTAAAGCCATATCCTATGTTTTTTTTATGTAAACTTGAAAAAAAAGCCTTCTTGTCCATAACATTACAGATTCGTCTCTGCAAAAATCTTTAGACAGAGCATAAATATCTTGCATCAATTTGTTTTAATGTTCTACCAAAAATCTTATTTTGTAAATACGGTCACTTTCATCAACTTTTTCGTTGTTTGAAAAATGAAAAAATTTAAATATTTAGTATCTGGAATTTATTACGGCAAACTACTTAAAAGCTGAATGTCATACAACTGATACAACTTATGCTTACCTACTCCAATACAGTGGTTTTTGGGGTAATTGCAAGATACCCATATGTAAAACAATGGCAATAAATACCTTCATCTCGGCTTTATTGCTTTCTCACCATTCTTTTAATCTTGAAGAACGTTGCAATCGACGCGTTGAAAGTACTTGGGTGGCAAAGCGGTTAGTTTCCGTGACTAATTTTGCATGAAAACGTATACGGCTATAGGTACTCGTAGTCGGCATTGTCTAAGGGATTTTTATTCTACTTTGCCAGGTACGATTTATCTCGTAGCTGATATGTGTATGACGGCATACAGCAAAAAAATGTGAAAATATTCTGGCGCTGAAAGGGTTAAACAAATTCAGTACGATACCTCTAATGCCGATACTTTGAAGCTTGGCGAGCAAAATGGAGACAGATACAGTGTCAAATGCCTTGGAAAGATCAAGCAATATACGAGTACATAGTGATTTTAATTTACGATTGAGATTGTTTATAATGGAACTGGTTAAATCTAAGACAGCGTCTTCCGTAGACTTCCCTGATCTAGAGCCAAATTGGTTTGAAGCAATTATTTTTTTTGAGTCTAAGTAATTTATAAGTCTATTATTAAGGATTTTTTCTAGAATTTTCGATAGTATGGGTAATACAGATAATTGTTGACACTGCACCTGTCTCCACCCTTATAAATGGGATGAACCAAGGCTTTCTTAAATATGGACGGGAAAGTACCTGTAGAAAAACACAGGTTGAATAAATGTTTTAAAACTGGAATTAGGATATGCCTTGCTTCTCTGATTAGAGAGGTAGGAATCCCTTCGCAGCCCGTTGCACAGCTTTGTCGTAGTCCCAAAATAACGTTTTCTATTTCTTTCTCGTCAAAGATCAGCAGCGCCATGGAACCCGACACAGAGACATTAGACTCCTTACGGGTACTAAGAAATATCGCATCTACAAATCAAATCAAATCAAATCAAATATATTTTATTTTGCTCAAAATGTGGTACATACAGATCTTAAATTTTAACAGTGTTTCACACAATTTACCAGAATCTGGCATGCAAACAATTTTTTTTATATACAATAATTACTAATTTTAACATCATATTTCTTTGAAAAAATTAAAATATTCCTCCATTGAGTAGAAACAGTTATGTATCAACCAGGTTTTTAGTTTCTTTTTAAACATTTCTAATGATAGAGACTTCATATCATCGCTCAGTCTGTTATATATTTTGACTGCCATTTGGTAGCTATTTTGGCCATATATCCGAGTCGTTACTGTATTTAGTATCAGCTTGTTAGGGTACCTTGTATTACGTCCATGTGTTTCCATGCGTGTTTTAAATAACTTTGGGTGACTTTTGACAAAGACGCATATTTCATAAATATACATGCAAGAAACAGTAAGAAAATTTAAGTCATTAAAAAGCGATCTACAAGATGTTAGTGAATCAACATTACATATTATTGCTCTCACACATTGCTTCTGGGCTTTAAATGCTCGATTCATATGACAAGAATTTCCCCACAGAAGAATGCCGTATCTAAGCACACATCCTACATACCCATGATATGCTTGAATAGCTACCTTTTTGCTGCTAATCTTTGGCAATCGCCATAAAGGATACGCAAAAGAATTTACTTTCGCGCAAGTTTTCTTTATATGTTTAGCCTATGAGCATCTATCGTCTAGTATAATACCTAGGAAGGAAGTATAACAAGATTGATTTATTGATTTATCACCAAAATGTATGTTTAAGTTTTGTTTCTTACCATTTTTATTAACAAATTGTATATATGTTGTTTTATTTAAATTTATATTAAGTTTATTATTGTCTAGCCAATTTATTATTTTTAGAATAGTATTATTTATTTCGTCATTATAAGTATTAATATTATTACATGGTATAACCACTGATATGTCATCAGCAAAAAGATGCAGTCATATTTTATAATATCCGGTATGTCATTAATATAAAGTAAAAATAGCAAAGGTCCCAGGATACTTTCCTGAGGTACCCCGACTCTGTTTGCCGCCATTTGAGATTTGTATTTGTTTTGTTCATTGTTTGAATCTAACTTCGAGATCTCCACATATTGCAACCTATTGCTTAAATAACTGGCTATCCATTTGTAGGCTATACCCCTTATACCATAACGATCGCATTTTTCGAGAAGAATATTATGTGCCACGTAATCAAATGCTTTACACATATCGAAAAAAACAGTCGTCACGGGGCTGTTAATTATATTGGAAGCCAAGTCTTTGCCGACGCTTGCAAATAATTTATTTACAGAGGCAACAGCTGACTCCGGATCACTATGTGTGGTCAGCAGTTCATCGGACGGAGAAGCTTTCTGGTGCAGATTCGTAACTGATTTTATGAGGTTCCATAATTCCTTAGGGTTTTTCTTATGTTTTTGAAATTCGGCCCACTCATATTCTCTTTTGACTTTTTTAAGTAGGTTATTACAAAAAAATTTATAACGTTTATAAGAGGTACGTTATGATTTCGTTTTGTGGATATTTTTTAGTTTTACAATAAAGCTTGTCTAATATATCTATGTAGGTATTTATGTGGGTTCCATATTTGTGGCTTAACTACTCAGCCGATTTTGGTGGATGAGGTATCAATCGGTTCTGTTTTAGTCCGAGTAACATAGGATACCTATTTAGGTATCTCCTATGTTACCCGGACTAAAACAGAATTAAGTTGCTAAAATATCAAATAAATTAAGTTGCAATTATGATATCAGTACCTATACAGTTCGAGTCCCGCCTGAGACATAATTTTTCAAGTTTATGTACTGATAGGATACCTATTGTTTAAAAAAAAAACTACATGGCGAATGCTACAACAAATATCGGGGTTCTTCGAAAAACATTTTTGCAGACATAACGAATATCCAAATGCAACAAGACAGAATAAAATTCTGAGTAAAAAATTGTGTAAACAATACAGCAAATATAAAGTGTCCGACCAATGTGACCGAGCAAATTGGACATTTTCTCAATGTGACCGGACATTTTGGACATTTATTGTCAGTAACGTCACATTCAATTCTATTGGTAAAATATGCAAAAAAAATATTTTAACAGAATTTAATTTAAAAAATGCATAAAACGAAACGAAATTCCAAAAAGTGCAAAAAAATACTAGTGCAAAAACTAGAATTCAATAATAAACAGTAGGATGACACTTTAAGGGTAGAGTTCACCAACAGACGTTAAGTTTTTGTTAGTAACCAGGATACACTGTTTGAAACTATTTTTACTTGTAGCAATATGTAATTATTTACTATTCGTAAATTGTAAGGGAAAAATTCGTTGTAGATAAAATGGCAAAACGGTTGGTAGATCTGATGCAGCACTAATAAATAATCAAAATTAACTCGGCATTTCATGCTAAAGTTAATTAACTACAGTTAATTAATTTCACGTCGAAATCAATTATTATTTCTCGACAATTGACGTGGTCCGCCTTTGAAAACGGTTTTGTAATCATGAAACTATGCTGTGCGCTTCTTTGTTTTATACTATGTGTTGTGAATGCAGGTATATATTTAACTACATTTTATATTTTAGTGATGGGATACTAGATCGCATAAACGCTGATGGGATACTTAATTAAAAGAAACGACCTATAATTATAATATATAAATATAATATGTATGTAGCTAGTTCGTATGTATATATAACATACACTTTTTTAAATTTTTTGTCTTTTGATACCTGTTTTGTAATTTATAATTTTTCTGCATTTGTTGATATTTTTACTTATCACTAAACTTGTTTGCACCGCCTGTAAAATCTCTGTTTGGTCTCATGGTTGACTGGTAGAGAATGCTTTTAGCATTAAGTCCGCCATTTGTACTATCTTTGTATAATGCAATAAAGTGTAAAATAAAATAAAAAATAATAAAAAATATCCTACTCCAGGGTAAAGGTCATGGAGACCTGCATTGGATTCAAGTTACTATAGCAATGATGGGTACAAGCAAAGGCACCACGCTTGCCAAATGCGGGTTGGTGATCACAAACCTAAGTTTTCGATAATACGAAACTTTTGGATCTAACCCGGGACCTTGAGATTTTTGACCGGAATTCAAACCACTAGACTAGAGTTATAAAAAAAATATACCTAATTAGACGTAATTACTTTCTACTTTGATTTACTCTAACAGTAATTTTAATAGGTACGATTTTTTGTTCTCCATGAAAGGCACTTTTTCAGTTTATCTGTATTAGACTTAATTAATTAATTTATACTTACGTTGTGCATTCGAAATGGCTTTATCGATTGGACCTAATCTTTTTTTAGGCAAACTGACATAAAAACTTTGATTATTAGTTATGAAATGTCGGGATGAACCAAAATATAATGTAAATTTATCGCGAATTTAAATTCGTAAACATATCTTTTATTTCATTATTATTTTTATAAGGCACGTACTGTACAATATTGCTAGAAGCGGCCGCTTTTGGCGTTAGCGACAAATTCGACTTTATAAACAACTGAATGAAAAGCAGTTAACAGTGTTTCAACAAATATCATAGGTTATTTGCTAGAAATAATATTGTTTTAGTTTTTTGAGAATTGATTCTGTTTAGAAGTAATAAAATTTAATCAATTGGGGGCAGGACTTAGCTCTAGTAGTCCCCTTAACTCTTAAGGCGGATTTTACTATAACTGCCATG
This sequence comes from Anania crocealis, assembly GCA_949315895.1. Classification (NCBI taxonomy): domain Eukaryota; kingdom Metazoa; phylum Arthropoda; class Insecta; order Lepidoptera; family Crambidae; genus Anania; species Anania crocealis. The sequence continues at coordinate 16,810,834 of OX438863.1, forward strand.
TTCTGCAGGCTGGTGAGCCATTTAGTATTTGTGTAGTTTCTTCGACAGTTTAAGAAAACGCTGGTTTCCGTCTTGTTCTAGCATTACTTATTTATTTATCTCTAACGACACCATTTGTCTTTTTGAAGCTCGCACCAGATCCGCATATTTGCATGGTAAACCAATATACCTATTTGTTATTTAAAATTCAACTCTACCACTTATAAAATGCCGTCAACGATTAATAATACACTAACAGATGTATTTATTATCACTAGATGACATCAGCATCGACTATTACTTCGGGACAGCGGCGTTGCGGGCTAAAGGTACTGCAAAAACCTTCTAAGTATTCATGCCTCTTAAACTGTCCTCAAAATCATGATTGTTTCATGAAAAATTGCATGTGCAAGTAGACAAAGGTTATGGGAAAAGTATGTACAGTTGTCAATAATTTTAAATGATTTGGTCGCCTTAATAAGGTACGTGTTTTTATGTCGATGTCATATGAAATGTGATTTAATCTCAGATATTTTGAAGACATGTCTGCCTGATACGTATACAAGCAGACAAACAATTTATAATAAAATTAAACTTGTCTTCATCGGCTTGTTACAACTTTATATAGCTATTGTCATGACAACGCAAAACGATGAACCACTGTACTTATTATTTTTATTTCGCCAACGCTAAAAATCTATACTTTTATAAAAAACGTTACTCGTAACAAAATTATATTTCAGCCTATAAAGATTTAACAAAATATGGATTTTGAAAATTATTTTGCTAGTGATTTCCGCTTGTTAACACCGGCTTTCACCACACTACCCGCACTAACACTGATTGAGCAAACACTTGTAAGGATAACGCCAGTCAAACAGCAGATCTTCCTTTTCAATATTTTATTGCTTGCTTTCTATCTACTAGTGCACTTTTACTACGAGGCTACCGTCCGTTTCCGCTGATCGACACTCAATGCCCAACCTGCCGAGTGATTCCAACCCCGCCACCATTACCGGTAGTTACCTTTTTATAAGTCGCTCATTTGACTACTCGGAAACAAGGTTCCGTGTTGCTAGCATAGAAATATATTATTCTACTATTTAAATTGTTTATTTTAAAAGATATTTAATTATTTTTAATGTAAAATATTATATTCGAGGTTAATAAATAGAGATTTAAATATTAGACCTTACACACTATTTCACCGCGAAGGCGACAACATCTCCTGAGCATGCTACGTGAAGTGGCGTAACGCGTCAAAGTTTTTCTTATATCGGTATTGGGTACGAATAATTGCATTAACTGTACTCCATGCATTTTTGAGGGAGGGCCGGCGTTTTTCCAACATGAAATAGTGCTTGCTCAATCAGTGTTAGTGTGGTGAAGGTACATAGGCCGGTGTTAACAAGCGGAAATCATTCGCAAAATAATTTTCAAAACCCATATTTATTTATGGATTTCCGCAAAGTAACACCTGAGTCTATTAATTTATAACAAAAATTTTCATTAAAAAATACTAAAAAAGCATGAGTTATCTAACATTACTTGTTTAGGTTGCTATCATGGTCAATTGCTTGTCTATCACTTTGATTTTATTAGCTTATCTACGTACCTAAGTTTGTTTTTTTGTGTCAGTATATAATGCTGGAACTGTCTTTTTGTTACAGTAAAGACACCCAGATTGATACACAAAAGAAGCCAGGAAAATGAACAGAATCCTCCCGGCTTTCTTGATTTAACGAAAATGAGTGGTAACTAACCTTAAACAACTCGTTACTATTTAAAACGTAAACTTTAGTATTTATTCCAAGATATTTGATCTAAAGCTATACATCAATAGTGTCGTGTGATGTAGGCATATTATAAGAATATCACCTTTTTCTTTCTTTGTATGGGCGTCGCAAGAGGCGACTAAAGAAGTAGGTACTTACTGCCCAAAGAATACGGTCAGCAGCTTCTTTTATACACAATTGGATAATCTGCGATCTTCAACCCAACTGTCAAGTATTTTATTTTTAAGCGATTATAAATAAATAAATGTGGACTAGGTACATCACACACATTGTTCTGATCCCAATTTGAATAACTATTTAAAGCACTCGTGTTTTGGAAACCAGAAACAACGAAGGTACCACAAACATCCAGACCCGGGAAAATGGTGAAAAATTTTTTATTCTACATTGACTCGTCCGAGATCGAACCCAGGACCCCGGAGCAGGTGACATCTTAAAAACCGGTGTGCACGCCACTTCGCCACGGAGGTCGTCAATAATGTAAATCTCTATTTAGGAGAGAATCCTGTCCAAAATAGTACTGATATGCATGTATCAGTCCACTGCTCTACAGGGGCGTAATTGATTATTAGCGCACTAGTTGAAATAATGTATTCATATCTCTCGGACCAGATAGATAGTGACCGAGTTTCTTGCGCTGCTTCTTCTCGGCACTAGCCCACATTTATCCCGAAGCAGTGGTAGGTTTAAAAATTGGGACGTGTAAAAGCGCCTCCAGGGGCCTATTTGCAGAAATAAAACTGATTTAACTGATTTTAGATAAATTAATGTTATCGCTTAATGGTTTATTTACTTTTTTTTTTCAATCCACAATAGCAAAGGAGCCACATAACGACGACTATCCACAGAAACCAGCGCTGAGGCACCACATCGCTCATTTCTGTCCGAATCTTGACGTTGCGAGAGAATGCATCAAAAAGTGCATGCCACTGGGAAAGCCAGCGTTCTGCGGTAAAGATCACGTATGCTACTGCGGCCATAGTTACGGGAAACAGACATCAAACGATAAAGTTGATGCGAAATCTGTGTATTCCCAGTTCAAAGACCTATACATAAAGTACTTTGGAAAACAGTATGATCATGGATTCGAAAATAGTGATGAGTATGATTGATTATATTAAATTTTAACTACTGAAATGGTTTTTGATTTGTTAGGATTGGTTCTGATGTTCAAATATATAAAAAAAAACTTGGTATTACAAGTAATACGTCACGAGCTTTCATTTAAATGTTTACTTTTAATGGTACATCAATGTCAAGTCAAATATGTTTTCTCTTCCTAATTTTAGTGTATATGTTACTGTGTAACGTTGTACGTTCTTCTTATATTAATAATTAAATTAGTTAAATATTGTTCTTTTTTTAAAAATATAATTAAAACTTAAAACTTTTGTTAATGATTAACCTACATCAAACTAATTAAAATTGAAGATTCTAATACAGATTACATTCTTAAAATTAAATAATATTATTTCTTAATCAAAATGTCACATGTATCAAACATGATTCATAATAATTAGTAGATAAAAAAACAAAATAATTAACTGTCCAAATAATTATTTCCTACTAAGTAAAACTCAACTTCATAAAACGTTTTAAGCTAATGGTTCGCTTGAGTGTTGTGCGGATCCCTAACTCGTCCTTTTGTTTGCGAGAAATCGTATGATCTTGGGGGCGGGGCCAAGCTACCGCAACTGGTCGCTGGAAGTGGAGGACACCATTTTTACCACGGCACGGCACGCACGCACACCTTAACTTCACACTGAGTCGAGAGGACGTTACTTCCTCGAGCAATAAGTGCAATACCTAGACATATTCTAGACCAGAAGTTAAAGTTCGAATAGACTTATTTTATTCGCAGTCGTGCTATTAACAGTTGCCTGCAAATACTTACTTCCTACGTAATTAGGAATTAGTATTTTCCCCGATAGGGTAAGTGATAAACTTGTATTCTTTTAATTTAGCGAACCATAGTTGTAATAGTGTTTCGAACGTATTGTTTTGAGTAGAATTATTGTAAATTTGTTAACCTTTTTTCTAGTGGCCTATCTACTTAGGTATTTCTTCAGCCTAGACTTTACTTCGCTTTTGCCTCGGTGTAAATTAAAATAATTAGGTACTTATTTGCCAAGCTATACCTTTCCCTTGTAATACAATGTTAAATTAATAAAAATAAATTATTCAATAAAATCCCTAATTTAAATTAAAACTATTTTCTATATATACATAATCTGTAATTGTAGTTTATCGTAAATTAAATTAATTTATTTACCTACCTACCTAGCTTTTGCACTCCGTTCTGATTGCGATCTTTTAAAGCCACATCACCATCTACTGAAATACAGAACCCGTCTTCTTTGCTTTGGCTTGGCTTGTAATGGGAAATGTTGGCGATCGCAGTCAGCGGATTAATTTAAGAGAATGAATTAAGCTTGGACGTTTTTCCAGGGAACGAAGTTAACATTTGAAATTGGGCCACACCCTCGCATCTACCCTCGCATGCTGCTTGCTGCCGTCCGTCCAACGAGCCACCATCCACCCTCGCATCACCATCGCAAAGGAAGTACGGGCCTACGGAAACAAATTAACAGTCGGGCATACGAACCCATACCCATAGTGCTCAACCTTATTTTTAATAAATGTTTATTTTGTGTACGATGGGTTTTACTTTTAAATAAAAAACCACTTGCGACAACTGTAAAAGCTCGAATTACGGTAAATCTTAAGATATGTGAGTAAGTCTTAGGATTTACCGACATGAGTATTCCTGAAAATGAGAAGATTTTTTCGAGCTTTTACCATTCGAACTCAGTACATGCTAGGTTTTACCACTGTCGGCTGGTAGATGTTGGTTTTAGGAGTAAAACAATGAGTAATTATTCTGAATCATGTATTTCAATTAACTATAGTCGAAACCTTAGGTAAATATTTTTATGTAGGTATCATACGATAGTAATTAAGTAACTTATCCTAACCTATTTCAATTATTTTCGTTTCGGATTTGCTTTATTAAATTAAGGCACTAGTTATTTTAAAACTTGTTTTTTAGTTGTTGTTTCGATGTAGAGTGGAGACGGTGCGCGGGAGTGGTGGGGGCGGCCGACTGCCCACGAATACGAGTTGATACGCTGAACACGTTACGACATGTTTTTTTTTCAACGTTTGCCGTGCCATTAATGTAAATCCTAAGATTTACCAAGTGAATTTTAGTAAAAGTCCGAATCGCAAACTTTTTTGGACATTTACCATTAAGAATTGGTAAATGGAAATCCAATATAAATAAAATAAAAAAATAAAAATAAAATAAATCTTAGGTTTTACTGGAAAATGTTAGGATTTACTGTAGTTCGAGCTTTTACAGCAACATATCAACCTACCCAAAAAGTTAAAGGGCATTGAATTGATTTTCAACTTTAAGTCCAACAAGAAGAGATCAATATCAATTAAGAAAACTAATTATAAGTAAGTACAAAGCCCACACACTTAAATACGTCAGTGTAAAATCTTATTTACTTTTGGCCTTAGAATAATATGCTTAGAATAATAAATCCATTACGCCCTGCGAATGTAAATATCGACTCTTTAACTTAATATGACTATGAATAACTTAATATTAATAAAAAATATATAACAATATCAAAGCAACGAGAATCAAATCGATTTTGTCTCATTTATTCCTTGGTTAAAAACTCAAATAGTCTCAAGAGTATTTGTAAGTCAAGTGTGCACAGAAGTAATCAAGGCGCCGAACTTTTTGGGGTGGTGGGATCTACCTCCTAGTGGTCCACCCTGGGCAACGGCATCTTAGGTTTTCTAACCAATGATGACGTCTAACAGATCCCTCTGCGGTGGTAGGCTTCGTAAGAGGCCGCCTGGATGCTACTACCCTCCTGCCGGAGTCCAGCGCCAAACAGTTTTTCTGTGTTCCGCTGGTGTGTAGGAGAACCACTACCTCTGGGTAAGCTCGCTCCATCTTAGGCTTCTTCTTATCCGTATAGTTAAGTATGTAGTCAAGAGCAAGCCTATTATTTATAAAAAAAAAACTGCGGGTGCGAGCTGCCCCGCTCCCGGTCTAGTTTACATGCCGCCAACAAATCTGGAGCCCGACAGAATTTTCATTACTTGAAACCCCTTCGTGGGGGGCCGCAGAGGCTGTGGACTCTGGAAACGTCAATTCGTTAAGGAAATACAATAGCTTGAATAAAAATGACGGCTGAACGCCATATTTGATGACAGTCATTGTCAGATTTAAGACGTCCAATTCAAATATTATTATTCTGAAGTGATACGAAGTTATTACGAAGAATAGTTACGGAAACTGTAAGCAACACAAACTTGCTACGTGTAAAGAAGTAATTTCCTGTAAATGAAGCACGTGATATACAGTATAATTCGATAAATTGATTGATATTTATTGAATTGAATTGAATTGAATTATTTGAATTGAATTTAATTAAATAGGACTTAGAGCTCATAGTATAAGAAGAACTGTGCATGAAATAACCAACTCGTAGAAATGAGAATCGCGTCAAATTGAGTTTATATTTTATTCCTCAGTTAAAAACTCATATAGTCTCAAGTTTATAAGTCAAGTGTGCACAGAAGTACCCAAGGCACCGAACTTCGGGTGCGAGTTGCCCCGCTCCCGGTCTAGTTTACATGCCGCTAACAAATCTGGAGCCCGGCGGAATTTTAATTACTTACAACCCCTTCGTGGGGGGTCGCGGAGGCTGTGGACTCTGGAAACGTCAATTGGTATTGGAAATACAATAGCTTGTGTAAAAATGACAGCTGAATGAGATAGGTAAACGCCATATTTGATGACAGTCATTGTCAGATTTAAGACGTCCAATTCAAATATTATTATTCTGAAGTGATACGAAGTTATCACGAAGAATAGTTATGGAAACTGTAAGCAACACAAACTTGCTATGTTTAAAGGAGTAATTGCCTGTAAATGAAGCAGTATAAATTGGTAAATTGATTGATATTTATTGAATTGAATTGAATTATTTGAATTTAATTTAATTAAATAGCACTTAGAGCTCATAGTATAAGAAGAACTGTGCATGAAATAGCCTACTTATAGAAATGAGAACATTAAATTGAGTTTATATTTTATTCTTCAGTTAAAAACTCATATAGTCTCAAGTTCGTAAGTCAAGTGTGCACCGAACTTCGGGTGCGAGCTGCCCCGCTCCCGGTCTGGTTTCTGGAGAAACAAATCTGGAGCCCGACAGAATTTCAATTACTTACAACCCCTTCGTGGGGGGGGTCGCGGAGGCTGTGGACTCTGGAAACGTCAATTGGTATTGGAAATACGAGTACAATAGCTTGAATAAAAGTGACGGCTGAATTAGGTAGGTAAACGCCATTTTTGATGACAATGACATTTAAGACGTCAAAATCAAATCCATACTTCAATATTATAAATGGGAAAGTGTGTGTGTGTCTGTTTATTTGTCCGTCTTTCACGGAAAAACGGAGCGACGAATTGATGTGTTTTTTTAAGAGGGGTTCACTTTTTGTCTCTTTCTAACCCCCCACTTCCCTAAATTGTGACTAACAAAAAAATTGCATCATTACTTTACGCATCATTACTTTTGTAAATCCGCCCCTAACCCCTTAAAAGAGGGGGGTGAAATTTTATTGTTACCCCGAATTTAACGCGAGAGAAGTTGCGGGCAAAAGCTAGTAATGTTATACTGAGATGATACGAAAGAGGTTATTACGAAGAATAGTTACGGGATGTGTAAGCAACACAAACTTGCTAAGTTTAGGGCAGTAACTTCCTGTTAATAAAGCACTTAACATACAATATAAATTAATAAATTAATTGCTAGAATGTATTGGAATTGAATTGAATGAAATAGGACTTAGAGCTCATTGAGTTTCTATTTTATTCTTCAGTTAAAAACTTATATCTAATAACCTCAAATATAAAAGTCAAGTGTGCACACGATACGTGGCGTGGGGCGAACTGTGGTTATGATTTGCCTCGTATCCGGCCTGGTTTGTATGCCGCCAACAAATCCGAAGCCCGCCAGAATTAAAACTAAAAATAAATATTATAAAACTTATTTTTCAACCAATTCAATTGCAGGTGTAAATTGAAAATTTATATAATAAAACTAGCCCTTACGACACCTTTAAAAAGAAAAATGTTAGTGTTATTCTATTACCTGTCAGTAGCTCAAAACATTGTAATAATAATTAAATCATTTTTTCGGTTGATCTCGATATTATAAAATAATTTTGTAGTAAAATAATACCTTCTCCTGTCAATGACGAACAAAACAAAAAAAATGGCGAAATCGGTCCAGCCGTTCACGCGTGATATTGTGTGTGACTAAGGGAAATAGGGATTCATTTTTATATTTATCTGGCATTTCTCCTTTAGTCGTCTCTTATATTACCATTTGCAAGAGAACGGGTGATGTTAATTTTTTAACGTGTCAACACTACACGACAAGTTCCATCTAGTGAACGATACAGTCATTTTAGCTCTATGATCAAACAAGTTCCATCTAGTGAACGATACAGTCATTTTAGCTCTATGATCAAAAGTTTGGAGTCTCATTGAATATTTATTCTTTGCTTTAATTTTACATTGAATATACATTAACATTGAATATTGATACTTTAACATTGAATATTTCGTTTACACTCGTGATCCCAAATTGTTCACAAAATATTAAATTACAATCACAAGAAACCTTCAATGATTGCCACATTATTAATTAAGCTATTAAAGTAGCAATTCGTATGATGTTTCAGAGAACTTAATAGTACCTACGAAACCACGAAAATCGGCATAGGCCTTTAATAAAGGATATTTTTTTAAATAATGGAAATCATTTAGGTACCAATATTTTTTCAGTTTAAAATGATTAAATCCGTGTTTTTTATTAGTTTTGAAAGATTAAATAAAGACATTCGTGGTGGACTGGCCGTCAAAATGTCAGAGAACAAATACTGTTTGTATTATCTCTGAGGTCAGTGTTTGTGGTGAAGATATTTATTGTTGACTAGCTGATCCACGAGACTTCGTCCGCGTCAATTTCCGTTATTATGATCGCGATTATTTTTGCAACATTTTTCACTGATGCTTCGCTCGTAATGGCTGCAGCGTGATGTTAATAGCCTAAAGCCTTCCTCGATAAAAGCACTATCCAACATAAAAATAATTTTTCAATTCGAACCAGTACTTACTGAGATTAGCGCATTCAAACAAACAAACAAACAAACAAACAAAAAAAAAAAACTCTTCAGCTTTATAATATTAGTATAGATTCCACAAAACAGATCGTATAAAGCTACTCAATTTGTGATCAAAACAATGTACTTCCGTGATCTTGCCCCTGATTGTCCAATGCAACCCTTGCAGGAACCCGCTCGGCGTGAAGATCCTTAGGGGAGGCTCAAGTTTCTTATATGGACGTCATTTGGCTGAATTGATCATTATGACGATGCTGGCTCCAGCACAGTTAGCAGCCAAAAACTTCTAAACCCGTGACTTTAGTTCTTTGGGATTCCCCGATCCGAATTATTTAATTTAAATTAAACATGATTAGTCGTTTCTTGTAACTTTATCTATCCGATTATTATACTTATTAGATAATAAATCTTGCCGTAACACGATCAATATTCACGGTGCATTTTCAACCACCTGTTATACGAAGCCGACGTTATATAACCATTATATGTAACATCTTGGCAGTGTTATTGGAACGAAGTTCAATAACACTGCCAAGAGAAGAAGAAAAAATTGTAACGACACTTTTTGCTTTATTATTAGTTGTAAGCCGTGCGGCGTGCGCGTCAGAGGGAGAGGGAGAGGGAGAGGGAGAGGGAGAGGGAGAGGGAGAGGGAGAGTTAGAGGGTGAGGGAGAGGGAGAGGGAAAGGGAGAGAGAATTAAAATAAAATTTAAAATAAAAATTTTATTACAATTCCTTAACTAAAAATGAACTTCGTTCCATCCGGGTGTCCCTTGACACCTCTCAAGTTTTTTTTTTAACTTCATTACCATTTTTTTTTAAATAAAACTATTAAATATTGGTGCAGCTATTTATTTTGAAACACGCTGTGACGCGATGTAGCTGTGTAAGGTCCATTCAACCGAGACCCCGCCGCAGCAAAATAATATGTCTGTGCGCGGCACAGCGTATTACAAAATTAAAAGTCGAAATTAAAATTTAAGTAAAAATTTACTAAAAATATTTTTCATAAAGAAAAATAACACTGCCGTTATGTTATATATAATGATCCAATGACGTGGGCTTCGTTTTCCAGGTAGTTCATAAAGCACGGTGTATATATTCTTAAATGGAGGCTACATGTACTATTATATTCTATGGTACTTACTGAGTACTGTATCTGTTTTGACTACCCATGGACGCAATATAGAAGTGTTGTATTTATGGATTCGATATTGTTTTTATTAATTTATATTTTCATCCTCAACGACCTCCGTGGCGAAGTGGCGTACACACCGGTTTTCAAGGTTTCGCCTGCTCCGAGTTTCCGGGTTCGATTCCCGGACGGATTCAATGTAGAAAAAATGAGTTTTTCTACATTTTCTCGGGTCTGGGTGTTTGTGGTACTTTCGTTGTTTCTGGTTTCCAAAATACGAGTGCATTAAATAGTTATTCAAATTAGGATCAAAACAATGTATGTGATGTTGTCCACATTTGAAAAAATTAATAAAAATTATAACACAACGTATCGAGATCTCTCGGAGCAACCTCATCTACATAAAAACATTTCGGTATACTCGTATTAGCGTTCGCAAATCGCGTAGACGATCTGACAAAACCTCGCACCCTTCATATTAGCATTAACATTGTGTTTGGAGAACTCTAGAGCCTATTGTTCTACAAAACACACGAATATATTAGTTTCTCGACAATGTATCCCTTATTCAGAGCACAATAGGGTTCATTTCCCTTTGTCCATCCAGGGACGGTTCATTCGACAAACTACGATGAAAGCAAGTTGATTTGATTATACATTCCGTTTCCATTTTGAAATCTATTGTTCTTTTAGCACTGATAACATGTGTAAGTATCCGTGGTACCAGTAAAACTGTGTTTCAGAACTGTAAACACTTCTAAAAACTAATTATCCTTCGTTGAGCGATACGAACGGTCAGAACGGAATTCTTAGGGCCGTTTAAGCTTGTAGTGAAGTACTTACCTATTAAGTTTGCTCTTAAGAATTCCACTAAATAATTAAAAAAATATATGTATACATTAAGGAATGCCAATATTTTGTAACAATCGAAATTTTTAAGTTGCTAAATAAATGTATTTTGTTTCTTTTAGTAATACAGGAAACTGGTTGTTTTCTGTATTGAAACTTAGCAAAAATAAACTAAGGTGAATTATTTTGTCTTCATTCTGTTTGATTTTTTACGCACCTTAAAGGAATCAAAAAAGTGGGTGCGATCTTATCGATACTTAGATAATATTACTTTTTACTGTCTAGATTATAAAACCCAATGTTTGTATGTCACTAATTACTAAAAGTAACATCTCGCTTATCCCCGAATAGAAATTTATTGCAACATTCCATTTGCACGTAAATTGATAGCTTCGAATCACTCATAGCGCTTTGTAAATTAAATCCTAACCACAACATCAGTCTGCAGAACATCTGCGCAGTGAGATGAGACTTTACCGTGATATTACACATTAAACGAAAAAGTTATGCGAGTGAACACGGCCGTGTAATTTATGGGCAACGAGGATACAGATCCCAAACTTTACGTTGATAAATTATATTTATTCATTCAGACAATACAACATAAAGATGATGTAACCTGACATTTAATGCTATCGACATCGCTGTTGCTAACAGTACGTCGTAATTGAGTAGGCACAAATTTTGAATGTCACTACACCCGATTTGCGTTGATTCGCAACTTGAGGGACTCTTAAAATATTACGAATTATCGAGTGTTTGAAATATTAAATGATTCGAAATTTGTGAGAGTAAATAAATAAAAAAAGTTGTGAGTGTACTATTGTACACACGTAAGAAGTGAAACTTCTTTATGGCCTTATTTTTCGAAAAATGATCTACATGCAACTTTCCAGAAATTGGTTAAATTGGTTAAATTAGTTAAATTAGTTAAATTGGTTAAATTGGTTAAATTGGTTAAATCGGTTAAATCGGTTAAATCGGTTAAATCGGTTAAATCGGTTAAATCGGTTAAATTGGTTAAATTGGTTAAATTGGTTAAATTGGTTAAATTGGTTAAATTGGTTAAATATTATTTCACTTTACCTTTTTGCTATCGTCTGAACCAACCGTGGTAGGGGCAAGAAAAAGATGGCGCGTAACCGAAAAATGTGACGCTGTGACGCGCAACCGAAAACTTTTTCGTGACGGTCCGAAAACTTTTTCGTGACGGTAAATTTTTTCCAACGCCGATAAAGAAGCTTTACTTCAAAACTTCGAATTATTAAATTTTCCTAAACGTGTTTAGCCGATTTTTAGTACGCCTAACTGTATATTGCCGTATTATAATTTCCCAATAGCGACATTTAGCCGAATATATCCTAACACCTATCATTTACAATTCCAAATTTTTATTCGCAGAAAGTTAAAAACTTCATCAATATTTGAAATAGACTTAATGCAAACAAGCTAGCATGCATGCAAACAAGCAGGCATGTATGCAAACAAGCAACCATGCATGCATCCAAACAATCAGACTTCCGTGACGGCTTCGGCGCGTGCTAATCGTCGCAGATGACTTACGCTCACCACCGCAGCTTCGGCTTTATGACCGGCTGCGCCGGCCAGCCTCAGCCGCAACGCCTCACTTACAGCCTCCTGCTCCTCAGCACGCGGGCCGCCTCGCCCCTCCGCGCCTACGCGCTTTTGAATTACACTCTAGGGGTAGGGCAGACAAGACTGCTTAGGGTCGGTTTGTGAGCGGTACGTTTCTTAATTTTTTTCGGTTTTAAAGCAAATAAGAGCTCTAAATACTTAGCGTAATGCCAAAAAAAAATATGAATACATTTTAGTGCTATCGATATTAGACATACTACAATTAGGGTTTTAAATTTTTAGACCAAACTCGACAATAATTATACGTTATAAGTTTAGACCAATACGAAATCTGCCAACTGAAATTAGGACTTTAAATTTTAGGCGAACCGAAGGGCACCCGTCCCAGTTATTAGCATGATGTGTTGTCGTCTGTACAAAGATGACTACGTTACTTATTCTTTGATAACTAGTCAAAAAGTTTTGATGAGCTAAGGTAGCCTAAGGTGGAGATAATAGTAAGAATAACTGATGGCACGGTAAAGTTCTGGAATGGTGATTGCGCACTTAACGATATCTGAGGGTAGGCCCCCTACCAGGTGGACCAAAGATCTGGCAAAGGTCGTGGAAAGGCGCGGGTACGATGGTCCTGGAGATCCTCAGGGGTTGCCTTTGCCCATTGTTTGCATGAGACGATGATAATGAGTCGAGGTTTTGTTTAACAATTTACGTATATGACTCAAATTCTCTTAGATACGTTACAAAAAAAACGAATCACTATGACTAAAATACTCTTAGATAGGTACGTTACAAAAAACAATAGCAATATATATTGAATCAAAAATCAAATAAGAACCGACCATCCCCAACCTCCCGTATTAAAAGCTTGTAATCCAACACCAAACCCTCATCATAGGGCTTGAGCGAAAATACCAGATGACATAACCGCTTCGGTGCTACCCTTACACCCCCTTGGTCAACATCACAATACAAAGGATAAGAGTGCGTTTTCCCTACAGCAAAAGAGTAAATATTAAGTGTTTTTTTAACCTAATCAAATTGCTAGAAAAATTGAAACATCTTTTTATACTGGCTAAATGGTCAGAGCAGTCATATGGTAGGCGAGAGGTAGTAGGTTCGAGTATTTCGTAAAGACGACATCGCTTTTATTTTAGGATAGTATGTTTAATGTTAGATTCAAAACAGTAGTCATGTCCCTTGTCATTTAGACAAAAACACCTGTTGTATTTTTATATTAATTATTTATAGATCAGCATACTCGTAGTTTAAAGGAGCACTAAAAATATTACTCATCATTTTGATTTAATGCTACTTGCATTAAATCAAAATGATGAGTAATCTTAGAATAATAATTAATAATTGAATAATTTTAGGTTACGTACGTAACAAATAATTTAGTATGATGATTAAGTTTTCTTAAATTTTCTAACTATCCGCGCTATTTTCTTATTTCTTTCTTTCATAAGAACATTCTCCTGACAATAACAAACCAAACATAAAAATAATTAGCAAAATCTGTCCAGCCGTTCACGCGTGATGCGATGACCAAGGGAAATAGGGATTCATTTTTATATATATAGATAAGATGTCAATAGTATTTCGACGGAAGAAAAATGAACACCGCTTTCCAAGTACGAAGTTATAAGGCAGCATCAAAAAGAATATGAAATACCCAAATATCCAAGAGCAACAAAAACGCTTTTCGTTACGGTATCATATAAAATTCATATTAATTTGATGGAAGGTAAACATTCCGTAACCTTTAATGAACCCTAATTAAATTTTAACAAGATTCAACGAACGGGGCTTCGGATCTTAAACGAACAAGAAGTGTTGAATTTTAGCCTTTAATGTGACGTTACTTGGCTTTTAGAAATTAATAGAAATTAATAAATCAGGCTCTTGCTGAGGGTCAACAACCCTTCGCTACCGTCGGGAGACTTTAGGTATCTAAAAAGCCTCTATACATATGTAAGTGTTTTCACACACAACAGAGAATTAATACGACGTTCTCCATTTAACCTTAGGGATGGAAAATGAGGTTAGTATCAGTATTCAAACTTGAAAAATTGTCTCAGTATACCAAAAGAAAAAATACGTCATTTGTTTTTTGTCTCGTAGATTGTTATATTAAAATTTGGAAGGTGGTTACAATTTCATCCTGTTTAAAACAAACTGATGATGACATAAAATGCAATCTAAAATTCACAGCCGTATAACGTAATATTAGGGTTAAAACAAACACATCAGAAAATTCGCTTGAAGTATCCCCTCCATTCCGCGATCTTGGGCCCATCATTAGCTCATAATTCGAAGTAACTTAATTAAAATGTCCAAAATTTTAGAACGAATTATCAGGTAGAATGAAGTACGTACCGCTACGTCAGCGTAGTCAATTAGCAAAATAAAACATAATTCATTTCAATAATTCACTGGAGCAACTTTGCCCTTTTCTGCTGTCCTTCTCCAGTGTATGGTTGTCTCGCTCTAGCGTTGGGCGCGGACCGCATAGAGGTCGTCTCTTTTTAACGCGGGTGCTATATTGCCCAAGTTCGGATGTTATCTCCTTCTGTAGATACAGTGATTCGGTAGGGAAAGCTGCTCTATTTCAGGAGTGAATATTTAACACATGTGTTTTTAAATGAACAATCATGTTTAGGATAGGGTAAGTTACAGTAGTAAACTAATTTAAGGTCCTGTTGAAATTAAATTAGTTTGTTGTGTATGTTTAACCACAGCAACAGTTTTTGATTTTAAAAATGTAAATAACAATTTTTAGACATTCCTTTTAACAATATGAGTAAGCAACAAAATCGTTTTAAAGTTAAGTAGCAAAGACTGTAAGTAATAAACTGATAGTTGTTTAAAAAATTAATACAATCGTAAAACTATAACGGAGAAAAAATTGCGTCATGCCCAAAAAAACATCAGAACATTTCAAGTAGAGCATACTTCCCTGCTACCCAGCTTCTGTGCGATTGGCTACGGATCTCCCTCGTAGCTCGTAGCAACGCGAGGCTGTCGTGCGGGAGAGCCGCTACGGTGCGCACGTCTACGCCGTAGTCCCGTAGCTCGGTTTATCGCCTTGACACGATTCGGACCCCGCCTGTTTTCGAAAACAGAATACGAATTTTGAAACTGAATCTGTGTGGTGAATTCGTTTGAACTACGAACGCGTAGTGTTTTGTTTTTGTGTTGTGGTGAGACTACCCACGTGGCACTGAGAGGTAAGGTTGAATAACATTATTATGATTGGTAAAATCAGATGACGTATGCCATTGACTTAATTTAAGATTAATTGTAACGTAATAAGGCCTAATATCAAGTTTTGGGTGTTCGAAAATTTATTAGTAGCGTGGGCACTGTTTATGACAGAATCAGAAAAGAAATAAATTTAATTGAATCTAGTACGACGTCTATCGATATATTTTCTATCATTCCAATGTTATTAATTTTCTGCCATGGGTAAATTAAAATATAATATATTAAATATATTTTTGAGGTGTTTAAATTCTAGACTTACCTTTTTTCCTAAATTTTAAAATAGGTGTTGTATTAAGTTGTAGAACACAATACTAATGTATTATTATATAAAAGATTTTGTTATTCTTAAAGTGATACAAAAATAACAAATAGGACCCATATTTACATCAAAAAGATCCATTAGCTAATACGATATCAAAGGAAAACAAGAAAAAGGAGGTCACATACATTTTTGGTCGTTCGAAAGAAAAAACAAAGCAACTGCAAATAGACAAATATTGAGTGGGATTTTCCTACGCTTCTCATAAGCTACCGTTAGAGTGGTGCGCTTACGCGTGGCTTGCTTACCAAATTGATGGCAGGGGTTTTTTTTATTATTTGTTACTATAGAAGCGAAATGTATCGTTACATGTTGTACATTTGGAAGCTTCCCGCGATTTTGGTGGCGTGAAATTTTGTATTTGAAACTGCTCTTCAGAAACTATACTATAAATCATCATATTAAGACTACGTTCTATTACAGCCTGCCAGCCATTTTAATAATAAACAAATGGTGCTTCTAATATCAAATGCATTGTTCTGATCCCAAAGAAAACAACTTTTAAAGTCACTTCTTTAGTGGAAATCAGAAAATACGAAGGTTCCACAAATACCCAGACCCGAGAAAATATAATCCAGGATTCGGGAATCAAACCCGGGACTTGAAGCACGCAATATCTTGAAAACCGGGTGGTGAAAAACTTCACCACCAAGCTCGTTATAAGACAATACTGATCAAGAATCTTCATTATTAATTAACTAACTTTACTAAGGATAGGCCTCATACAATTTAAAGAAGCAAATTATTGATATAATAGTTTAATAAAATAATAGTTAATAATAGTTTAAAACGAGTTTCTAAAAAAATGCAAAGTTAGTTTTTTGCCAATGCTGGTGATACATTACCGATACTGTAACGGCGATATATAAACTGATTTATATTATAAAAAAGCAAGATACATGGTAGATATCTTGTAATAAGTAACTATTACCGATACATTCATAAAACTACACCAGCACTACACTGCATTTTAAAGCACTTGAATAAATTTATTGACACAGATAATGTCTTGGCAGCTTAATTGGAAAAAGCTGTCGCCTGGTTAGCAAAAGATTGTGTTTTCAGATCTCAGTGCTGATGCAGTTCATTTTTTTATTCAAAACGTCACTTTTGTCTAGTTTTTGTGCAATTTTGTATTACGGTGTTTGAGCTAGCCCCGTGCCGAATAGAGACATCGAGATTTTAGATCTACTAAGACTTTCTCTTTCTGTGGATGTCGTAAGAGACGACTAGAAGAGCACAGCTAAAAGAAGACGAGCATCGTCTTCTCTTCACCTCTGGCCAAACTGCGATTGCCTACCGGTTTTCAAGCGTGGCGGTTGTGGCGAAATCATGTTTTATTCAAAAGTCCTTCAGAGTGGTGTCCTTCTAGCAGTAGACTGATACAAGATTGTGCTAATTATGGTAACGATGATATGGTAAAGACTTTCTGCTAATAGTTTGTTGCCTTACATAGATTTTGAAACAGGTTATATTTTTAAAGTATATTTGTGACAATTATACATTTGCAAATTATAACAATGTAATATAAATAAATAAATAAATATTTTAAGACATGCCTCACTGGACTACACAGAGCCATCTAGTCCCAAATTAAGGTACTATTAAGTACCCTGTCGTATGGGGTACTAGACAGACTGTGCGGGGATCGAACCCGCGACCCATGGCTCAGAAGCAGCGTTTACTACCGCTGATCCAAAGGGTATGTCTTTAAAAAAAAATAGTTTTAATGAGGATCAATGCATTTATTACAATCCATTGGCATAAATCTTTTGTTAATAATGGAGATATATTTAATAAATGGTAAGCCACGAAGGCTTTATATGTAGTATAACTGAAAATATGAGAACAATTAACAGTAAAGAAAACTACATAGTTAAACAAATTACTAGAACTCTCCTATTAAATACGAATAAGCATTACTTGTACTATTTTTTATACACCGTGCATTTTAAACCACCAGAAAAAAGAAGCCCACGTTATGTAACCATTATATAAAATATAACATTTTGGCAGAGTTATTTTAATTTTTTTTTTATTAAAATTATAAATATTGAGTCAAATATTTATTTTAAAGCACGCTATGCCTTGCACAAATGTAGCTGTGTAAGGTCTATTCAATATAGACCCCGAAACAGCAAAATAATTCGTCTGAGCGTGTCACAGCGTGTTATAAAATTAAAAATCTGAATCAAAACTCAATATTTTTCAGTAAATATTTTTAATCAAAAAATGAATAACACTGCCATAATGTTATACATAATTGTGGTTTAAAAAGCACGGTGTATTTAAATTAAATGCCAAAGAAATAGGTAACTATTTTTCGTTTGTTTTCAATAAACTCGAGAGCATTCAAGAGCTTGTTTGACAAGCTCGTTGAGAAAAGGAGCTTAGGAAATGGGAGTGGCGGGAAACTGTCCTCTTATATCCGACTCTCCCCCAATTTGACTAGACCTTCTCAATAAGTGAATATTACCAACACAAGAGGTACTAGGAATGCTTTTGATATAGCTTATTTGATGATATTTTTCCCAATAAATATTGGAGACAGGTGAGAAATTGGTTTCCTTGAACTTTTATTAATACCGTTGGTATTTCTAGTATATGTTATACAATCTCTTGTATTGAAAAGAGTTTAGTTCATCATCATCATCGTCATCATCATCAGCCTGTATAAGTCCACTGCTGGATAAAGTTTAAGGACTGTTTAGGTTAATATCAGTATATAAACTTGAAAAATTATGTCTCAGGCGGGAGTCGAACTCACATCTATTCGCATACCGGGTGCGGCGCTTTACTATTTAGCCACCGGGATACTACTTACGTCACAGGCGTCAATTTTATATACTCATATTATAATTACAATTAAATTGCCAAAATATCATATTAAGTATATACATTTGGACGACCATTTGGATCAGCGGTAGTTAACGCTGCTTCTGAGCCATGGGTCGCGGGTTCGATCCCCGCACAGTACAAATATTTGTGTGCATGAACATGTCTGTTTGTACTGGTCTGGGTGTTTTCTATGTATTATAAGTATGTATTTACAAAAAAAAAGTATATAAGTAAGTTTATCGGTTGTCTAGTACCCCATACGACAGGGTACTTAATAGTACCTTAATTTGGGACTAGATGGCTCAGTGTAGCCCAGTGAGGCATGTCTAAAAATATTTATTTATTTATTTATTATTATTTACATAGCTGTTTCATCTTAACTGATTGTCAAACATATGTAAATATGTTTCTTTCGGGTGTTTAGAGTGCAAAACTCCTAATATTTGATGAAAAAACGCTGGCTTATAGCGATAAGAATATGCTTGAAAAATTGGCGCCTGTGACGTACTGTCTTGGTAGCTAAATGGTAAAGCGCCGCGCCCGGTATGCGAGAAGATGCGGGTTCGAGTCCCGCCGGAGACAATTTTTGAAGTTTATACAGGATGAAATTTTAACCACCTTCCAAATTTTAATATATCAATCTACGAGACAAAAAACCAATGACGTATTTTTTCTTTTGGTATTGGAAAGTGGTTAAAATTTCATCCTGTATATATACTGATATTATTATTGCAATTAAATTGCTAAAATATTATAAAGTAGACTGTTTAGGTTTTTGCCATTATCGCCACACTTCGTATGGAGCTAGGTTAATGGTCGATATAAAAAGCTGATGCCCATATTGTTTTGACAGATACCTTCAGTCTCATCTGACGACACCCATTGAGCGAGAAATGGTGCTATGATCCTTGCATAATTTCTCGTTTTTAACACGCTCTCTGGATCTGAAATATACTCATTATTTTCGAGAGCGCAATGTTGAGAATTTTTTTAATTAAATTTAATAAAATAAAAACTGTCAACCCTATTATACGAACTTCCGAAGTGGTTTTTAAATTTAAATTAATCATTTTTGAGCTACATCAAGATGGATCGATGGTGCCAGAATGGATATGATTGAGAAGGGAGACGACTCGATGACGACTGACAGGATTGTATGGAAAAGAAAAACACACTGCGCCGACCACAGATGACCTGGGAACAAGGCTAGTGAATGATGAACTTTGAGCTATATCTATCGATAAAAATGAAAAGTTAATGGGACTGCTAGAACTAAGTGCTGCCTCTTATTGATTTCATTTTAATACTTCGAAACAAAATCTTTTCTCAAAAAATTAGAATAGTATCATGTTAGCAAATTACCTCTAGTATTTATTGAACCACTGTTAACTGCTTTTCATTCTGGCATTCTTTCTCATTGTATATTATTGCTAAAAGCGGCCGCTTTTGTCGTTAGCGAAAATTCGACTTTATAAAGAACCAAATACAAATGTCACTGTAATTCAATAAATACTAGAGGTAATTTTCTAAAGTGATACTGTTCTAGTTTATTGAGAATGGATTTTGTTTTGAAGTAATAAAATTAAATCAATTGGAGGCAGCACTTAGCTCTAGTAGCCGCCTTAAGCAATTTTTATATATCACGATAATCATCATCTTAGTAAAACGACACCCACTGCTACTGTACTAGGCATATGCCTCGCCTAAGGATCATCACAACGATCGGTCCCGCGCTATTCGCATCCAGCAGCATCCCGCGACTGAATTAAAATCGTGAACCAAATTCGTCTTAATGATCTCGTTAGCTCATGGCTCCAAGAAACATACCATAATTTTACTTTTTTTTCCACCGAAACGTAGCAAATGCACGACTAACCGCTTAATTGTACGTTTCGTACCTACATCGAAGGTAGCAATGCGCGCTCTTTCTTTGTGTAATCAGATACTTTTTGTTTTATGCTAAACGGAAAAAGTGAGCGTTTTAAATATTTAGTTGCTGTTAAAAGGTTATGATCCAGGAATGTGGTGAGGGTATCGCGTTACTTATAGCGTAGGAATCCCAGCACTTTTAAATGCGTTTGAAGTTTTTTTTCCTTCTACCATTTTTTCGGTTTTGTTTAGGATACTCAAATATGTCCCCTAAATACAGATTACTTTCTAATTTCTCTTATTGCCTTACAAGGCTTATTGGTTTTCTAACCAATGATGACGGCTAACAGATCCCTCTGCGGTGGTAGGCTTCGTAAGAGGCCGCCTGGATGCTACCACCCTCCTGCCGGAGTCCAGCACCAACCAGTTTTTCTGTGTTCCGCTAGTGTGTGGAAGAACCAGTACCTCTGGTTCTTACTCTGGGTAAGCTCGCTCCATCTTAGGCTTCTTCTTAACCGTATAGTTAAGTATGTAGTCAAGAGCAAGCCCATTATATATATAAAAAAAAAGATATTAAAGTCATCCGTAAGTCTTAACGTGCCTTCCGAATAACGACCATAATCCGCTAACCCCTTCAAATCACAGAAAAATCGTTTACTAAATTGACCTGACCGGGATCGAGCCCGAACCCTTCCAAAGCAGCCGGGTCACCGCATTTCCAACTGCGTATAGCACTAGCAACTCATTATTATAGAGGTATACCTACAGTTAGTAAATTCAGCAACTTTTTCAACAACATTACATTAAAATTCAAGATATATATTAACGGACTTAACTAGATATTGTTAAGATTTTATATTCTAATTTGATTTATCCCGACACTTCAATCACTATGCAGCATCTATGGTCACGGATAGACTTATTCGTCAAGATAAATCTTAAAAAGAATGCTATTAAGTGACAGTTAAATCAATAAATATATGTTTTATTTCAATTCAGTAATACAGTTAATGAATTGGATACTTTTACAGCTTTCACAACTGAAACACTTAAACCGTACTTGGTTTAGTGGTATTTTAATGTTTCTTTTTTTACCGCTGATCATGAGGTAAGAAATTTCATAAAAAATGAAGTGGCGTGCTATGATCCGAACTTCGGATCATGATCCCCGAAAGACGAAACTTTGCTACCTTCTCACTAATTGGGTCCTTAAAACTTTTATTTTATCGGTTGACTTATTTGTAACAAATAATAAATTGGAATAAATCGATACAGTGTCAACTTAAAGTAAAATACCTACTACTTATCCTTGATCCTGTAGGTGTTGTAACAAGCGATCATGAAGGTTTTTTTTAAAACTTGTTACGCTTGGCTACACCGAGCCATCTTGTCCGAATTAATCTACTATTAAGTGGCTTGGTTGTTGACTATCAAGTTATGTGGTACTAGATAACCTCCGCGTAAAAGCGCCTCCTGGGGCCTATTTGCAGAAATAAAACTGATTTTAACCGATTTTTAACTGATTTTAACTAAAAAACTTACTTATCCGCTCCACTGCAGCGTAGACATATTATTATGGCTGCTGTCAAAAAGTTGCCAACTGCAGACCAGACATAATATGCGGTTGAGAGGTTATATACTTTGTTTTTTGAAAATATTTACGAACAATACATAGAAAAACACCCAGACCAGTACAAACAGACATGTCCATGCACACAAATATCTGTAATGTGCGGGGATCGAACCCGCGACTCATGGCTCAGAAGTAGGGTTTACTACCACAAATCTAACTGGTCGTCAATATTGCCAAAAAATAAGAGCATCAGAGGCTTCTTCTCAAGCGCCAGGCCTTTGTTAAACGAAATTTGTCTATGTAATAGATTTTACATGTACCTACAGCAGTGCAATCGTAATATCTGATAATGTTAATTACGTTAATCTGGATTTTTGACCCTTTACTAAGGCGTATTGGTAGTAAGAGTAGTTATAGAATTTTATCAATAACTAGCTGTTGCCCGCGACTTCGTACGCGTCAATTTCCGTTATTATGATCGCGATTATTTTTGCAACATTTTTCACTGATGCTTCGCTCGTAATGGCTGCAGCGTGATGTTAATAGCCTAAAGCCTTCCTCGATAAAAGCTCTATCCAACATAAAAATATTTTTTCAAATCGGACCAGTACTTTCTGAGATTAGCGCGTTCAAACAAACAAACAAACAAACAAAAAACTCTTCAGCTTTGTAATATTAGTATAGATATCAAATTCCATTCACTTCAATAAATGTGATGAGAAGCGATTTTTTTTACCGTATTGTATATTCAAATTTTTTTTTCACATATTATCCTTTATTGTATACTCAATTCATAGTAATGTTGACTAACGTTTGCACAATATACCACGTACGTAAATAATATGCTCTCATTTCATATTTTATCCACATTTCGCGCGAAACACAAAAGCTTTTTTACCTTGATAACGCGTGTCACGCTTCCCACAGGCGGCCTAAATTCAGGACACTACGGCCTAGTAAAAAGAGATGAGTAAACCCATAAAAATATTGAATCGATAATGCTACGTCTTTATCTACAGCAATTGACTTTTAAACCGTTTTTATTTTTTGATTATTTATTTATTTATTTACACTTCATAGCACAATTTAAAAAAAAAGTACAAAAGGCATTGATTGATTGATACGTCTTTAATATAAAAGTGCGAGTAAGTCATGCTAGTTGCATTACTTATATAACTCAAGAACGGTTGGACCAATTTTTTGTTTGTTATCGTTTGAAATAGGAAAAAATACTGTTGCTGTATAATTGCCTGTGTATTCACGTTACACACTACACTTACGGTTTTGGATGATAAAGGATTTATTCGTGGTGGCACATACTTTGAGAATCATTGAGTTAAACTATTTTGCCTATAAATTTAAAAAACTCAACCAAAATTAAGCAACCCACTCATCGCTTAATCACTTCAGTAAAAAGATTTATCAAATTGGTTCTTACAACTGTGAGTACGCGAGCAAGAATATGCTTAACGTCATATGACTCATAAAGGTGTTTCAAAGGTCTAGCTAATTGATACTACAAAGTATGCCAAGAGTTGCCTATCGTATTGCAGTCCCGTATTGTCAGATTGTGGTGTTTCTACGTCGCCGCGCGAGGCAACTGCCTAACCTTTCTCTTTTAACTATGACCACGTGTACTGTAAATATGAATTTCGCTTGACATATCGCGCGTCACATCGTTATGATAGGATGACGGGAATTTCCGAATTTCCACTGATCGGTTCCAATGTACGCCTTTTTTACGCTTCAAGATATTAATTAAAACAACGTTATAAATGGCAAGTGATTTTTTATCAGCATTAATAGTTGTATGAGTTATTTCTAGGGTTTAAATTTTTTTGAAATCAAAATCATATAATAGGTCTAAGTAAAAATGGAAATAAATTGCAGTGTAGACCATATAAACGTGTTCTAAGTGGTTTTTATTGCATATAAAACTTACAGCTTAGATCAGTTCGATTAAATGTTCGTATAAGAACTGACAACAGCACGTCAACCTACCCCAAAACGTCAAATTTTCTCAATTGATATCGATCTCTACTTGTTGGACTTAAACTTGAAAATTAATTCAATGACCTTTAACTTTTTGGGTAGGTTGACCTTCCGTTGTTTGTACTATAAACAAAGTTCCTATTAATTTCTCGAACTTTAATGCCGCTATTAATTATTAGAAATTAGCGATTGGTGTTTTTGTGATTTTCTAAAGATAATCACAATTATTACTAAATAGGTAGAAGGCATAGTCTCGCACGTAATGCAACTTTCGAGAAAATACCATATACCTACCTAGTACATATATGTTTTAGAATCCTGCTAATAAGGGTCAGTCTGGTCATTTTAAATGTGAGGGACCTCTGGTGCCTGAGGTTAGGGAGTTAATTAGCCTCGCATAATATAACTTCTACGCTCAACACTAATGGGGTTAAAGCAGTATTTTCTTTTATGTCTAACTCTAAACACAAAAAGAAACAAGAAAAACTATTGTTATAATAAAACAAAATCTTAATTGTTCGAATTACATAATTTGAATTTAAATCGAAATATACATGACGAGAGCTTATGACCAAATCCTTCAGACTTAGTCCCACGGTTGCAATCAAAGCAAATAGTCGTTTTAGTTCTGTTATTCAAAAGTTTGCACAAAAAACCTTCAAATTGAATCCCATATA
Source organism: Anania crocealis (assembly GCA_949315895.1). NCBI lineage: Eukaryota > Metazoa > Arthropoda > Insecta > Lepidoptera > Crambidae > Anania > Anania crocealis. Next base: position 16,835,939 of record OX438863.1, read on the forward strand.
GGTTTTTTTTCATTGTAGGTATCTCTCATCATGGAAGCCCTATAAATCTAAATTGCTGAAAGGATAGACTAGAAGTGGAGTGTACAAAAAACGAATCGCAAAAACCTCCCCTCCAGTCCACTTCAACCTTTTCCAAGTGGTCCAGCCAGAGCGATACTTTTTGTTCGGAAAATCGAATGAATCCGGTTTATGTTGTACTTTCATTGTTTTGAAAACACAATAGTGATTAAAACTTAATGATTTATTTCAATTTGTATTTATAGGGTTTCGTCTTATTATAATAGAAGACAAAAAGATACCTACTGTCTTGTTACCTGCTTTGGTTGTAACCGTAATCAAATCTATACTAATATGTTAAAGCTGAAGAGTTTGTTTGTTTGAACGCGCTAAACTCAGGAAGTACTGGTTCGAATTGAAAAATTATTTTTGTGTTGGATAGTCGATTTGTCGAGGAAGGCTTTAGGCTATATAAAATCACGCTGCAATTAATAGGAGCGAAGCATCAGTGAAAAATGTTGCAAAAACGAGGAAAATTATTCGTATTTAAAGGCTTCCGTTGCGTGCGCTGCGTAAACGGTTCAAGTTACCCAAAAATAATGTATAAAATAATTATTCCTCTTTAGCTTGGGAGAGTAAGCTAGATGCCTTAGGTGTATTTTGTGACCTTTCAAAGGCCTTCGATTGTGTAGACCATGAAATATTACTTAAAAAACTTAAACATTATGGTACATCGAATGATTCCTTGGATCTAATAAGTTCTTACCTTAAAGGCAGAATACAAAAGTTTTGCATAAATGGAGCTGAGTCTTCAGGGTCGGCCCTTGTTATGGGTGTCCCACAGGGATCAGTATTAGGGCCCCTGCTATTTTTAGTTTATATGAATGACCTTCCCTGTTACTTACATAATCTTTGTGAGATGGTATTGTTTGCAGATGATACATCAATGATTTTTAAAACCAAGAGGGGCGAATCTTAATTTGACGATGTTAACAATACCCTCTCTAAATTATTGCATTGGTTTACAACAAATAATCTCTTACTAAATGCAAATAAAACAAAATGTGTTAAATTTACGATGCCAAACGTAAGGTTAGCTGCCCCTCATATAATTATTAAAGATGAACCACTAAACTCTGTAGATTTTACTACCTTTTTGGGTATAACTGTAGACTCTCATTTGCAATGGGGTGCTCATATTAGGGGGCTGTCTGGAAGACTTAGTTCTGCTGCTTATGCTGTGAGAAAGATAAGGCAATTGACTGATGTTGGAACGGCAAGATTAGTATATTTTAGCTACTTTCATAGCATAATGTCATACGGAATTCTGTTGTGGGGCTCAGCGGCAGATATTGAGTCAATTTTTATATTGCAAAAACGTGCTGTACGGGCTATTTACGGCTTTCGACCCCGTGACTCGCTGAAAGAGCTCTTCAAAGAGATTAATATACTTACAGTGTCTTCTTAATATATTCTCGAGAATATTATTTACGTTCGTAAGAACATACATTTATTTCTTAAGAAAAGTAACGTACACAATTTTAATACGAGAAATAAAGATAAACTCGCCGTTCCAGGCTTCAGACTGCGAAAAGTAGGAAAATCGTTTATGGGAAATTGTATCCGTATTTTCAACAAATTACCAAAGGATATTGCTGAAATCCCTGTACATAAACTTAAATCGTATGTTAAAGTTATTTTAATGAAAAAGGGCTATTACACTGTTAATGATTATTTAAATGATAGATAAGTATGGCATTAAGTTGTCCCAGCTCGTACTTGCTTAAACCTTGTAAAAATTACCTTACCTTGTAAAAATTTATTTAAAAAGAGGCTGACAATAGTGACCGAGTTTCTTGCGCTGCTTCTTCTCGGCACTAGCCCAGACTTGTCCCGAAGCAGTGGTAGGTTTAAATATTGGGACATGTAAAAGCGCCTCCTGGGGCCTATTTGCAGAAATAAAACTGATTTTAACTGATTTTAAATGATTTTAAAAAAATTACGTGACAGTATATACCTATCTTTTAAGATTTATTCACTATAACCTTTTTGATGGTATTCAAATTTGGTCGAAATTAATGCTTTATTGACAATTAAATAATTGGCTAAAGAGTTTTATCAACATAATATTAATCCTTATCCAAATAAATGTGTTGTTGATTACGAGTATTTAGTTGTGAACTTCTTAATCGCTATCATAATAACAGAAATTGACGCGGACGAAGTCGCGGGCATCAGCTAGTAAAGTAATAATACTACTTGTTTCGTATATTTTCTTCCAAGTGGTCGTTAGAATAACATTGTTGTATTTTGTGCGTCAAAATGTCTTATACAAGCTTATAGGTGTCTTATATAAGAACTTAACGTAACGCTGCGAAGTTCACTAATGATATTTCACAGTAACGATAATATTTAACATTCAGGTAGGGCTAAACAATTGAAAGACGCAAACAGCTTGACAACGATGATTGATGCGACCGCCTTCAGTCATGGCGACTGAAGGGCGATAAAAGGTAGCTCAAACATATAATTAACCTTCTTAGTCCGGTAGCATAGTTACGCGTTGAAACAGCGTCGTCTAAACGCTTTGCTTGATCTAGATGGTGAGTAGTTGCGTTTTCAATCGACGAAAAAAACGGAGGCTCGCTATTCGACGCGTATATTTGATTCGGACTTATCTGTAAAAACCTTGCATAACTTTTACAGAGTAGTCCGATTTGGATTTTAGAAAATTGGAAAAGTTAGTCACATATTCATTAGGAAAAGAATAAGGGTGGAAAAATTAGTTATTAGAAGGAGGGTAAATCTAAATACTCCTAAGAGATTTTGAGTCGCTTTTATAATGACGTTGTTAACTAACTCCTATAGTGAACCTTGCACCTCCGCAGCGCTGGTAAGCACTGCAATATACTAAACACATTTTACAGTAGTCCTAAGTTTATCCTTGCGCTGTAGGAGCGTTTTACCACGCGTCTCCCGGCGTGGCTTTGAAGCTAGCCTTAGACTTATAACTATTAAACTCATGTAAGTTTTTTTTCTACTTATAATAAAAGACCCAGTTGTATTGTCCCAGTTTCTAGTGAAAATAAGTCACCCCAGAGGCCTGTTATAGGTGGCTTGGAAAACTCTGACACCAGGTCATCCTCTAAGGATGGATAAGAAAGATGAGGAATAAACAAGGCAAGCAATAAGGCGGCGGGTAGATAACATCAATACTAATTTTATAAAGCTGAAGAGTTTGTTTGTTTGTACGCGCTAATCTCAGGAAGTACTAGTTCGAATTGGAAAATCCTTTTTGTGTTGGATAGTCCATTTATTGAGGAAGGCTTTAGCGAGGGATCAGTGAAAAATGTTGCAAAAATAATCGCGATTGTAATAACAGAAATTGACGCGGGCGAAGTCGCGGGCAACAGCTAGTAGATATGCCCTGACATACCACAAATGCTTATGAGCTATGTGAGGTCAAGAAATGCTCATACATAATAAATATCTCACTGCAGGAATTAAATTAAAAAAAAAACTGAATTTTACTCTAAATATTTATAGATAGTATATATTATAGTAGGTAATTCATATATTGTTTTAGTAAAGGCTATATTCTTCATGTAGAAAAAAACAAATAAGTATATTTTCTTTACAGAAAACTTACTATGAGGCCTGAAGCTGTAATTTAATATTCTATATGTAGTAATTCTAAGCCAATGGAGCAACTTAGATAAGAAAGGCTCTGTTTCAGTATCAACGCCGAAAATGTAAGATAAATTTTCCCCATTAAAACTTACCATCTACCAAAAAAAATCCCTCGATCTCAATCATTGTCTTGGCGCGTCTTTACAGTAAAACAAGCGTAATTTACCAAAGATTTTAACATTACCTTCAGGCGATTCGAAGAAAATCTCTTTAAAGTCTATTTACTTTTAAATCTCAGATATCTTGACCTGGGATAAATATTTTAAGCCAGCGTAAAAGGTTCTTTAACCCCGATTTTCTACTGTAAAGGCTTTATGCGAGTAGCGGACTAATAAAAGATTCTAGACCCGATTTTTAAGGCTTAATTGGGCCATTGGTGTGTTCTTTGATATGCTTATTCTCACTTGAAAGGTTTCGTATTATATTACTGAAATTGAGTTTCAATGAAAGGTATAATTATTATTGTAAATATTATTTTGATAAATCTATTGTGTATTGTTAAATGTTAATTGGCTTCACATTATTACAAATTCATCCAGAGCGCGTCACAGAATATGATGCCAAGATTATATTTACCTACATTGACTTTTTTTTGTGCATATTATTTGTGTGTGTGTAAGTTTGTTTGTGAATATTAAAGATTAAATAAATAAATAAATATTTAAGACATGCCTCACTGGGCCACACAGAGTCATCTAGTCCTAAATTAAGCTACTATTAAGTACCCTGTCGTATGGGGTACTAGACAACCGATAAACTTAATTATATAATTTTTTTTTGTAAATACATACTTTTTGTAGTCTCTTGATACAGGCATAATATATATGCTTAAAAGGAGACTGCTGCATCTAGCTATGTAAAAATAATGTTTGTTAAGGAAAATAAAGATTATTATTATAAAGATTATTATTATTATTACATACTTATAATACATAGAAAATACCCAGATGTTTGTTTTAAAGTGTCTCTTAGTTACTCTGCTAACTTAAAGAAATAATATTTTGGCCAATATGCTGTTTGCTAGAATTTGATTTTATTTTCATCTTATAGCCAACAAAATATGGCTTGGATAGTTTTCTATTGGTAGTGAACCCTATGTGACATTTACTTCATTTTGCACTTTTGTAGGTACAAACGTTAGGAGTGAGAGTCTTTTATGGGTCGGCGATGGTGATGATGATAACGATACGACAGCGACGTAATGTAAATCTTTGAAATCCTGCGTCCAGTTGTTAATGACCAGGGTCAAAACCTTGGAATTCGTCCAAGGTCAAAACATATTCGTGGCATACCAAATAATTATCAATGCATCGAAAAGAGAATCTCTTCTTTTTTTTGTATGTAAAAATCGTATGTAGATAACAACAAAACCTTGTAAATTTACTAATTATAATAATTTTGTGTGCTGTATTTATCTCTATAAAAATGTGTTGTTACAGTAGCATTTGCTCTTCAACTTACAGCTATCGTGGGATGATTGTATTACGTCAAATAGAAGCTAGCGATAACCCTTACGCTGCCCTAGTCGCAATTCCTAAAATCTTACGAGCTTGCGGTCCTTTAGCCTCCGGGGAATAGTGGACTAAGTTCAAGAGAGTCGCGACAGTAAAATTAAGCTCCATTTTCAAACGTTGTTCACGTTTTAGATGTTCTTATTATTAATGTAATCTTTTAATGTATTTATGGCTTTAAATTGTCAGCTGATGAAAACATAAAAATATTTGAAAAAGTATATTAAACGTATGTTTTTTTTTGTATGATCATGTATGAATTATGACCTCTGGTCCTATTCATAGTAGATAGGTAGGGTTGACAGCCTTAAAAAATTATAATTAAAAAAGCTTTTACATACATTATTTTTTATAAATGCCAATTTTGAGTCACTGCCAGAAAGAAAATTTCCAAAAATACACTGACCCTAAGTTAGTAGTTTATATTATGTCATGCGTTGGTTCGATTATTTCTGAAAAAAAAAACGATTTTTGAGTAATGCGGTAATTTTACACTATTAAGGGTTAATTTTACTGCTTCATCATTATCTTGATATTGACGGACATACTACCTCTATAGAATTTTAAATAGGCTTGATAGGCCGGTTGGCTTAAGTAGTTTGGCCAAATGGTGGGAAGAACACCCTGCTGCCGCTGTCTTCTCCTGATGGTTCTTTTGTCAAATCTTATCACACCTATAAGACCTTAAGGAATTCACATATATAAATTTGTTAATTGTATGAACCTTAAGTCTTATCTTACCGCAAAACAGTAACACGGGTTTACTGTATATATGCTACTTAAAGCGAGGAAGGATTTCAAAATTAATCTTCAACGTTCCATCGCATACTTCCTTCAAACTGCATACCCTAAAAATATTGGGGGCAAATCTTTTGTGTTCGCTATCGCTCCTTTCAGGGTCTAGGTGTTAATAAAGCCCGACCCCAACTCGCCCAGTTTTATGGGCAGCGTGCAAGTTTATATTCATGGTGGCTTTTGAATTTTTTACGTGTTGGGTAACAGTGTACGTGCGGTCGGGGCGGCCCCCGATCAAAGTTACGTTGTTTGATGAACCGTGCGTGTTTTAGGGTTGGAATAAAAATGGATATTGAATTTAATGTGTTTGGAATAGGTGTGTATGTAATATGTTAATGAGCATAATGGTCTCTTCTGATGCTGGCACAAAAATAATAGCAGCATTATTTTTGTTCCTAGGGGAGTTGTAAAAGGCGACTACTGTTGAGAGACGTTGCTCCACCCGCCTGCAAAGCTACAGAAAAATGTCTTCACTAGTTGGTGAAATATGCATATTTATGCAACCACGATTTTTTAACCGTGCAGCTAAGTATGAAGTCAAGAGCAAGCCCATTAATTATAAAAAAAAACTTTTTTTATTTTCGTACAACAAAAATTTTGAGATTCCGATGTATGAAATTATTCTTTCAAAAATGGCGTAATTAAATTTCTGACTTTACGATAGCATTTATATGCATTGTTAACAAAGGCTAGATTCGGCTTGCAACCATTTACCTAACGCCCTGTATAGCTTAACCTTGGACAGTTCGAAGCGATATTTTTGTATATGGCTGTCTTATCTTTTTCTTTTATTTCGATAAAAGAAATAGAGATATAGTACCAACAAGCCAAACTTATCTAAAACTAAAAGGAACATAATATAAACTACACTAGTAAACTGCATGCACTATTACAGTTCGCTTGCAGTTATTTTTATCTGAAACGGACTGCGCTAAACAATTAGAACTGCAATTTACAACAGAACAGCACCAGTCCCAAGTGAACGACTAACAATAACCTTAATAAGACCTTCTAGCCCAGCTTTATATTTCGTCTGAATGAAAAATGTATTAAAGAAAGTATAAGTTATGAGTAAAGTAAAAAAAAACGTAACAATTTTTAATAAGCCTACTGAAAGGCAGAGGCCTACATCACTGAATTCAAGTTACCACAGCAGTGGTGATTATGCCTGTATCCATGGCATAATCACCACTCTTGCCAAATGTTGATTGGTGATCAAAAACTCAAGGAATGTTTGGAAATAAGAAAACACTTGTAGCCCTACCTGGCGATTGAATCTAGTGCCCCGATATCTTGTTCTGGTACCTTAATCACTCGACCAATGGAGAGGTCATATTATATTAGGGGTTAAAATATGAAATTGCCGTTTTGTATGGACGAAATGTAGAGGGGCGAACCACCATCTGGGATGTAGAGAGGCGAACCACCATCTTTCACCCCAAGCCAACCTCACCTGCACGCGGTGCATCCTGCTGGACGACAAACGAGGCTCTGGCGATCGACCGACCGATGGCGGTATAGCCATCCAAATTCAAGGCGTACTTAAATATAGCAGGCCAGTGACGGGCAGCAGCGTCACTGGTGTGAGAAGCTACGCCCTGCGATCGCCAACCCGTCTGCCCAGCGTGGCGATTATGGGCAATACCTCTAATGCAGACGCAAAATGAGCCACGGCCCCCAGTTCCCGGTGGTCCCGCTATTCCTGGTCATGGTGGCGACCACGGTCACGGCGGGACGGGGGGTGCGAAGAATCTCCGGGTTACGGGAGGCCACCAAAAACCATTGACCCTGGCGACGTACAACGGACGCACGTTACGGCTAGACTCGCATCTGGCCCAACTTGAGGTGGAACTTGGGAAGATTAGGTGGCATATCCTAGGGCTATGTGAAGTCCGAAGAGAGGGGGAGGACACTATAACCCTCGAATCGGGTCACCTAATGTACTTCCGTGAGGGAGACCAACAATCCCAAGGTGGCGTTGGGTTTCTGGTAAATAAGTCCCTTTCTGACAACGTTGTGGAAGTGTCCAGTGTGTCGAACAGGGTAGCGTACCTTATTATTAAGCTCACCGAGAGGTATAGCCTCAAGGTGGTGCAAGCGTACGCGCCGACCTCGAAACACTCGGACGAAGAGGTGGAGGATATGTTTGATGACATATCAAAGGCCCTCCACTTCACCACTAAGACGCACTACAGCGTTGTTATGGGGGACTTCAACGCTAAAGTGGGAGTACAGAATTGCAACGAATCGGTAGTAGGATCCCATGGATTTGGATGCAGAAACCATAGGGGGCAAATGCTTGTCAACTTCCTCGAACGCGAGGGGCTCTTTTTGATGAACTCCTTCTTCAAGAAACAGCCCCAAAGGAAGTGGACGTGGCAGAGCCCCGACACTATGACGAAAAATGAGATTGACTTCATCATGACCAACAAAAAGCATATATTCAGAGACGTCTCCGTGATCAACAGGTTTAATACCGGAAGCGATCACCGACTCGTTCGAGGCTCTCTGAATATCGATTTTAAGGCTGAACGTGTCCGTCTGATGAAGTCTAGGCTCCGACCTACCTTGCTCCAAACCATGATAGGATCTGAAACGTTCCAGTCAAACCTGGAAAACCGACTCGCTGCCGTGGAAACCACAACAGACGTAAACCAGAACCTCGAAAATGTGGTTCGGATCCTCAGGGAAGAAGGTATGAGATTTTGTGAAATGCAGCGTAAGGGCAGGAAGTCAAAGCTTTCGGAAGGGACTTTAGGGCTAATGAAGGAACGACGTGAAAACCCACCCGTCACTTCGTCGGGAAAGCGGGCTCTAAACCAAGAGATCAGAAAGCTCGTACGACACGACCTCTGTTGCTCCAATACTCTTGCGATTGAAAGAGCGGTCGAGCAAAATCGGGGATCGAAAGTGTTCGTAAAATCTCTTGGAAGAAGCCACCTGACGAAACTGACCACAGCAAGTGGAGAACTCGTTGCTTCGAGGCCAGCAGTCCTTTCCGAAGTGGAACGCTTCTATGGCCGGTTATACGCTTCGCATGCATCTCGACCTGATCCCGAAAATGAGGACCCTAGAGCCGCGTTAACACACCACTATACTCAAGACCTGCCAGAAGTCAGCATTGGCGAAATCGAGATGGCTCTTAAACAGCTGAAAAATGGAAAAGCCCCTGGAGAGGATGGCGTTACAACAGAGTTGCTAAAGGCTTGAGGTAAACCCGTACTGAGGGAGCTTCAAAAGCTTTTTAACGCCGTCCTGTTTGAAGGGAGAACTCCGGAGGCGTGGAGTAGAAGTGTGGTCGTCCTGTTCTTCAAAAAAGGAGATAAGACCCTGCTGAAGAACTATCGACCCATTTCCCTTCTAAGCCACGTCTATAAGCTGTTTTCAAGAGTCATCACGAACCGTCTTGCGCGGAGACTCGACGAATTCCAACCACCGGAACAGGCTGGATTTCGGAGCGGATACGGCACCATAGACCACATCCACACAGTGCGGCAGATTATACAGAAGACCGAAGAGTATAATCAGCCCCTGTGTCTAGCATTCGTGGACTATGAGAAAGCCTTCGACTCGATCGAGATCTGGTCCGTTTTGGAGTCCCTGCAGCGTTGCCAAGTAGATTGGCGGTACGTCCAAGTGATGAGATGTCTCTACGAAGCCGCCACCATGTCCGTCCAAGTACAGAATCAGCAAACAAAATCTATACCGTTGCATCGAGGAGTGAGACAAGGGGACGTCATTTCCCCGAAATTGTTCACAAATGCAATGGAGGATATGTTCAAGACGCTGCACTGGAAAGGACGAGGCATCAACATCAATGGCGAATACATCTCTCACTTGCGATTTGCAGACGACATCGTCATTATGGCAGAAACGCTGCAGGACCTACAACAGATGCTGAATGACCTAGCTGACTCTTCTGTACGCATCGGCTTGCGGATGAACCTGGATAAAACCAAGGTTATGTTCAATGAACACGTACTACCGCAACCGATTGCGATCCACGGTGCCGTCCTCGAAGTTGTTCAGAAATATGTGTACCTTGGGCAGATACTGCAGTTAGGTAAAAACAACTTTGAGAATGAGGTAAACAGAAGAATTCAGTTGGGTTGGGCAGCATTTGGGAAACTACGTCGAGTCTTCTCATCGTCGATCCCACAATGCCTCAAGACGAAAGTCTTCAATCAGTGCGTCCTACCCGTCATGACATACGGAGCCGAAACGTGGACACTGACGGTACGGCTAGTCCACAAGTTCAAAGTCGCTCAGCGGGCTATGGAAAGAGCTATGCTCGGAGTTTCTCTTAGGGATAAAATCAGAAATGAGGTGATCCGGCAGAGAACTAGAGTTACCGACATAGCTCACCGGATTAGCAAGCTGAAGTGGCGGTGGGCTGGCCATATTAGCCGCA